>CM057832.1:77966501-80471501 GCA_030068075.1 Paguma larvata
ATATTCTGGAACCCAGCTCAGTATTGAGAGTGTAATGGCTATGCAAACAGCTGAGGCTTATGACTTCTTAAAGTCAGTTTGCAATTTTTAAAGATAGTTCTAAAACTTACTTGAGGGTCTACCTCCTTAAAAGCCTATTTCAGTATTGTCCTTAAAAATGCCTCTATTTATAGTTTACGAAAATGTTTTTTCTTCCGTTCTGGTTCTTGAGAGAGAAGGGAGAACACAAGCTGGGGAAAGAGGCAGAGAAAGCGAGAATCCCAAGTAGGCTTCAGGCCAGTGGGGAGCCCAACGTCAGGCTCAATCCCACAACCCTGAGATCATGACCAGACACCAAATCGAGTTGGATGCTCAACTAAGTGACCCAGGTGCCCCTCTTAACTTGTTTTTAACAGATCTAGATAAACATAAAAATGTGTTCGCCTGTATATGAAGAATAATAGACAATTATTCTATATTGAAACAATCATGGCTTTTTTACTTTTTGGCCTAACAACTATAAACTCGATAGTTGAAGACCACAGAAGTTTGTTCTCTCCTAGTTCTGGAGCTTGTCAGAAATCTGAAATCCGTATAACTGACTGAAATCAGTGTCACAGGACCATACTCCCTGAAGAGGCTTGAGGGGAGCATCTGTTCTGGTCTCCTAGAGCTTGTGGTAGATACAGGCATTCCTTGGCTCATTGCCAAACCAACATCTACCTCAGTGTGCCTATTTCTTCTGCATCCAATTTGCCTCAGTGTCTCTTCTGTGGACACTGATTGCATTTAGGACCCATCCAGATAATCCAGGAAAACCTGCCTATCTCAAGATCTTTAACTATGTTACCTCTACAAAGAGCCATTTAACAAATAAAGACATAATTACACATTCCAGATACTAATTAGGACCTCCTATCTTTGGGTGCCATTATGCCGGCTACTACAAGATCTAAAACAAACCAAACAAAAACAAAAAATCCAAAAAAAATCTAAGCTAGCTCTTCTAATTACATTGCTCTTTTTCCTGTCACTTCAGAGCACATATGGTCTTTCCTACACATTTTATAATTTAAATACATTTATTTACTCAGACTATTTCTGTTGTATAAGATCCTGTCTGTTGTCATTCATAATCAGAAAAAGAATCTTGAGTTTTCTCTGCTTAATTTGTTAGTGTTTTGTCTCAAGGATGACAGTAAAGACTGAGCAGACCTACGTACAGAGTCTGCCATGTATAGTGCACTTGAGAATTTCCCTGACATTACTAACTTAAAATGTTCAGTCCTGTTGTGAACCAGTGAATCTCTTCTTATATTTTTGATCTGGAAAATGTGATTGCCATACACAGATCATCTGGCAGAGTAAGCCTTCTGAAAGCATCGGTTCAAGAAAATAATGGCACCTTAGTTTTTTCAAGCTAGTCAACTCTATCCCCTTCCTGCTTTCATTTTGAAAGGAAGTTAAAGCTAATCAATGAATAAGCTGTTCAGAGAGTGGTGATATCAAGTCTGTTTCACAACAGCCTATCTCAGTGATGAACAGATTCTTGTAATAAGACATTGATGTAGGGAAACTATCCATCATATTAAAATTTAATTTCCCTGGTCTCACTTAGATGCTGCCATCTGACCTCAAATGGTATCTTTTTTTTAATCTTCCTGCCTTTTAGCTTTGTAGACCACAGAACATGCAGCTTGTTTGAGAGATTGGAGGTATCCTACGTGTTATGAAGAAATAACAGTCGGAATACAGTGGGACAAATGAAGCTTAACCTTTTAACTGCTACATAAAAATGACTTTGCAATTTAGCCTTGTGAATGTTCTAAAGCAGAGGGTTGTTCTTTGAAGTTTTTCATTCCAGTTAACATACCATTACATGATACAGTAGTTCAGTAGTTCCATACATGACCCTTTGCTCATCCCAACAAGTGCACTTCTAATTTCCATCACGCAGAAGGTTATTCTTAGAAGCCATTTTTAGAGAAGTATTCCCAGAAGGATGTGAAGTACAAAAGAATGTGAAAAGTGAGCAGACGGTATATGAGCTCTTGAGGACAGTACCCTGCCTGGGAAGCACTGTTCAGCCATTGGATGAATACAGAGATTATGATATTGATAGACTTGTTAAGGGTCTGACCACATGTATACAAGTAACATTGTGACTACCTATCTTATGACCTTGAGAAAGTTATGTATGGTATCTCTAGTCTCTAGCATTTTCTTATTTATAAAGATTCTATTATCTCAGTTTAGGGTGAAATTAGATCATACAAAACACGGAGGACTGGCACATACTAAATGTTCAATACTATGGGTTGACTTTCAGGTTCTGAACTACATGTAAAACCATATATCGATGAAATACCCAGTTCAATTGAATTTAAGCCACCACCCTCCTCCTCCTCTAAATTTATAAATCCATACTCCATGTACATGCCAAACAAGCTTTTTCTTTTTTCCAGTAGGGATATGAATTTCTTTAAAACCCCCACACTAGCCCTTGAATCCCCTATATCAAACCCAATCGTTGCTCTAAACCTGCATGCCTTTAGTCTGAGTTTTGAATGTAGATCATTTTGTTGTTACTGAGTTCAATCCTTCATCCATCCACCAATGCCGTCATGTCCTTTCCTCAGAGAACTCCATATCCCCCCTCCCAAAATTCCCCTAGCCCAATGGAAACTACTTGTTCTGGTTTATAAGAGCTGTGACAGAAATGACCTGATCATAACAAAGCTGGTAAGACAACATCTCTGGGTTGGGTTCATTTCAAGTTCCTCCAAATCTCTGGAGAAACTTGAGCCACATTGTCTGCTACCATGCCCACCCTTTAGTCCATGGATAGAATTTCCATTTTTTTTAATAAAAAAAAATACCTTTATGTTGTGTGTATTGTACTTTCCTCTTGATAAACTGCTGTAAATGGGTTCCTTATTTAGGAAGGCTGGCCTTGGCTAAATACAGAAATTGACAAAGTTTAAGTTAATTTTCAGATGGATTCTTCCCTTAGGGATTACCCCTTACCAATATTTCTCACTGTCCTCCTTTTCCTTGAGGAAAGTCTTGGCCAACTTTTTACCTCTACTTCTGTTTTCTATTGACCATATCTCTCAAACTATGGTTTGCTTTTTTACATTGCTCTACGTTCCTTCTTTCATTCAACAAACATTAAGCATTCTCTGGATCCAAGGCATTGTCTAGGCACTGGGAATGCTACAGTAAACAAAATAAGAGTTGGATTTTTTTCATAAAGGGGGTTATGTATCAGCTTCTTCCTGTCTTCAAAAACATTATATTCAATTATGAGAGGCTTTATCTCTTTTGTGTTCTTATCCTATCCTATTACTTTTAGTGTTCCAGTACTTAGACATGAGGCAATGAACAATAGGTACCTACACTTTTTTTTTTTTTTAGTCTTTGGCATTCTTTAAAATACATTTTAATTTTGAATGTGTATTCATTGTCAGCTGCCAACTACTAATAACTGTTCTTTGAAGTAGCCCTGGTACAGGGAGTAGTCTTTTTTTTTTTTTTCTTTCTTAACACTACTGTGAAAAAGAACCACTAGGAAGAGAAGAAATTTATAAAATGGCATTTTTGTTATAAAGCAATTACAATTAAATATCAATAAGTACATGAATGTCCTAACAGAACTTGGATTTATGGTGGTTAGAATGGTTTCTTTACTCTTGTCTCCCTCTGTTCTTAATGGAGAAGACCCATATCCATTTTTACAACATTGACAAAAGTAAAAAGCCTACGTCAAGGGTTGAAGTTTCGGGATAAGCTATTCTTCACATGTAAAAGAAAACCTACTAATTATCCATTAGTGTTGAAATATCTTTGGGAGTTGGAAGGACACAGGCGGCTAATTTGTGTGTCTACCTACTCTAAAACCCAGTGTGTAATGATCATTTCTTCCCTGTCCTAAATTCCTGGAACTTAGCACAGGAGACAAGATTGTACTTCTTGACTTTGGTACATTCCCCTGGGCACAGAACAGGGCTGTACATCTGCTCTATAAGGAAGCGCTAAATTCTGCTAGACTCAGAATGTTTTGTATGACGTTAGAACCTGTGAAGTATCAGACAAGGAGTAATTACCACTTAATTTACTAGTCCATGAATATTTATTGGTAATTAGTACCAAGCAAGAATTCTGCAAGGTGTTGAAGATGTGAAGACAAAGGAGAGAGATTCCCCAGTTTAGAGAACCAAAGTTGAGGTCCGACACCTGCAGAGTAAATATAATACAAAGTAGGAATACCAAAATCTAGTTACACACCAAGTGCTGAGGAACTAGAGGGGCTCGTGGATCAATTCTGCCTGAGTAAGTTAGAAGAGGGCCTTAAAGTACAGAAGATACTCGGTCTAGGTCTAGATATCTTCTAGGTGTCCAACAAGACCAGGGTTGATGAGCCTAATTAGAGGGGGTAGGTGATGGCAGAAATTGAGGCAGGGAAATTAGATATAGGCTAGGTAGGGATGGCGCTTGTGGGTTGTGAAGTTCAGACTGAATTCTTCACGGAACTGGAGGTTGTGAGAGGATCAGTACCCTCCTCTTAAGATTCTGTCAGCTAGTTTTGAGAATGGGCTGGAGGAGAGTAAAAGATTTCAGGTAGCAAAAGCGGTCAGAGGCCAGAGATGATCAGGGTCTACCTAACAGAGGGACAAGGAGGAGAGATTTAAGATCTTATTAGGTAGGTTTGAAAGAAATTGGGGAGTAACTGAATTGTAGGAAGGGGAGAGACCATTAAGACAAGAAACCTGGAATAATTTCAAATCCCTAATAGATTCCCATGTTATTCTGTGTGAAGTGGAAATCTGAACAAGGTTGATGATTGCTAAATTCACTTCCTAATGAAAATCTATTAATGCAGCAATTAGGAAATACCTGTTTATGTGTCTTGTTTGGATACCTGTTTCATTTTTAACAACTTAGTGATAATAGCTTTATTGAGCTGCTTTGCAAGGTGCTAAGAACTTAGATGTTTTTAATCCTCCATTAATACGTGTGTATTATAGCCCTCATCCTGTAGACCATACCAAGGCTCCGAGCAACTAGCATCTTGTGTACCTTGCTGAACTTGTAAGAGGTTTCATTAGTTGGACAAAAATTACATTCCTAATTCTGAAACTCTACTCTTTCCACTAGCTTACTGAGTCTCCATATGTCAGAATTTCATATACCTGTGTTTTCAGGATTGTGAAAAATATTCCTGATTGGTCATTAGGAAATATTTACTTGCTGAAATGTTCTAAATTCCTTTGAGTCTTGTTCCTGTGGTTTCATCATTCCTTAAGAAAATGCTCATGTTCTTTCGTGGCCTGTGGGTTCCGTAGGTCCTAGCTGCTGTTTTTAAGTATAGTGGCTATACAATGCTACATTCGTTTCAGGTATACAACATAGTGATTTGACCAGTTTCTGCATTATGCTAGGCGCCCCACAAGTGGAGCTACCATCTGTCCCCATACAATGCTATTATAATACCATTGGCTGTGTTCCTTATGCTGTGCCTTTTATTCCCGTGACTTATTCCATAACTGGAAGCCTGTATCTCCCACTCCCCTTCACCCATTTTGCCCAATCTCCCACTCCCTCCCATCTGGCAACCACCAGTGCTCTATTTTTATAGGTCTGATCTTGCTTTTCATTTTTTTTTTTTAAAGAGTCCACATGAAAGCAGAATCATGGTATTTGTCTCAGCCTGCCTTCTTTCACTTAGCACAATACCCTCTACGTCTAGTCACATTGTTGCAAATGGCAAGATCTCATTTTTATGGCTGAATACTATTCCATTGTATATGTGCTAGTGCTTATCGATTTGTCTACTGGTGGACATAAAGGTTGCTTCTATGTCTTGGCCGTTGTAAATAATGCACTGAATACAGGGGTGCCAATTTTTTCATGTCTGTGTTTTCATTTTCTTGAAGTAATACTCCATCGTGGAATTACTGGATCGTATGGTATTTCTATTTTGCTTTTGAGGAACCTCCATATTTTTCACAGTGGCTGCGCCAAGTTACATCGCCACCAATACTGTAGTAGGGACTCCTTTTCCTCCACATCCTTGCCAATGCTTCTTTCTTCTTGAGTTCAGCTATTCTAACAGGTGTAAACTTGCATTTTTCTGATTAGTGAGGTTAGGATCTTTTCATGTGACTGCATGCTCTTAGAAAAATGGCTATTCAGATTCCCTGCCCGTTTCCAATTGGATGGGTGGGTTTTTGGTGATGAGTTGTAGAATATCTTTAAATGTTTTGGATATCAACCCCTTAGCAGATACGTTATTTGCAAATATCCCTTCCTCTTCAGTAGGTTGTCCTGTCGATGGTTTCCTTCACTGTGGAAAAGCTTTTATTTTGATATAGTACCAATAGCTTATTTTTGCTTTTGTTCCTTTGATTAAGAGACATAGATATAAAAACATTGCTATAACCTTTGTTAGAAACTATTTTCTGTGCTCTCATAAGGTTTTTATGGTTTTAGGTCTCACATTAAAGTCTCCAATCCATTTTCAGGTTTTTTGTTTTTATTTTTGTTAGAGTGTTAATAGGTTGTCCAATTTCATTCTTTTACAAGTAGCTCTCTGGTTTTTCCAGCACTGTTTACTGTAGAGACCGTCTTTTCCCCCATTGTATATTCTTGCCTCTTTTGTAATAGGTTATTTGAACATATAAATGTAGGTTTATTTCTGGAGTCCCTATTCTGTTCTATTGATATGTGTCTATTTTTGTGTCAGGACCATATCACTACTGTGGTGTTGATAACTACAGCTTTATTCTGTTAAGATTGCTTTGACTATTCAGGGTCTTTTGTGTTTCTACACAAATCTTTGTATTCTGGTTTTATGAAAGATGCTTTTGGTATTTTGTTATAGATTGCACCGAATCTGTAGTTTGCTTTGGTTAGTATGCATCTTCTAATAATCTTCCAATCCCTGAGCATGGAAGATCTTCGCATTTGTGTCCTCAGTTTCTTCAGGGTTTCAGTTTCATTATAGGTCTTTTATCTCTTTTAAGTTTATTTCTAGGTATTTTGTGTAATTATAAATCGTGTTTGTATCTTCTACCTCATTAGCATGTAGAAATACTAATTTCTGTGTATTTCGCATCCTTTAACTGTACTGAATTCATCACTAGGAGTTTTTAGTGGAATCTTTAGAATTTTCTTTGTCACTTGCAAATAGTGACCACGTAAACTTCTTTATCAATATGGATGCCTCTTGGTCCTAGCTTTTTTGATAGCATCTCTCAAAGACTTGCTGGTGAAACCTACTTTGCATTTGCCTTACAAGTGGACTGGAGCTTAAGGATCACACTACTTGGGTTTGGACCTCTCCTGTCCCTCATTAGCTGTGTGATCTCAATAGGATTCTCTGCATCTGTTTGCTCCCTTAACAAACAAAGGTTAATCTTACTTGATAGGAATGTTAAAAGACGAAATGAGATACTGAATGTGAAAGTTCATAGTACCTGGTATATAGCAAACATTTGAAAAATGGTAGTCCTTATTGACATCTGTTTTTCAATCAGCTAAGCATGAAATGCTTTGTAACTTTGTACATGGTTACCTCTCTAGCCATATTCCTCCCCACTCACCAGACACACTCTATTCTCTAGCTACTCTAAGCCACACAGTTTCCAGAAATAATCATCATTTTGTTACTTTGCCAACCTTGCACAAGCTCTCCTAACCTGGAGTGGCCAAACCCTGTCTGCAAATCTTCCATCCCCTCTTTCTCTAGAACAGGAGTTGGCGAATTTATTTTGCAAAGGGTCTGATAGTAACCATTTTAGGCTTGGAGGTTCATGTGATAAACCTCAAACTTTTGCCAGTTGTACCACAAGAGCAGTCATAGATGGTAATTAAAGGAACACTTGTAGCTATGTGCCAACAACCCCCCTCCTTTTTTTTTTTTTTAAACAAAAGCGCTGAATTGGATATGATCTGCAGGCATATAGTTTTCCAACCCCTTACTAGAAAATTCTCATAAAGTTCTGAGTCTGAGGTGGCTGCCCTTCGACACTTACCTATAACCAAACACTCTTCATAGTTGAGAAATTCTCCCTCTTGCTCACTCTCTTATGAGACTGAGGACTTTGAGAATAGAGATTGCATCTTCTCCAACTTTTTATGCCCTTTCCAAGGATTGAGAAGGCTCATGAATTTTGAGTAATGGATTTATTAATGAATAGGATACTATGTACCAGCTTTGTGATTCAATTGCTCTTTAAAAAAATGGGTTTAAACTGGTAAGACTAGTGGAAGGTTCAAATTGAGGCCAAACCAATGTGGATCATAATTGGGAAAGGCATCTCTGCTTCAGATAATGCAAAATAGGTGTTAATTACCTATTTATAAAATATTTTCCCTACAAAAAAAAATAGAGGCCATTGAAGGGAAATAAAACTTTTTGTTTCTTAGAAGTGGGATGGTTCAGTTAAGTGAATTTTAAATGTAGATTTTAAATTTAGTGATAGAGGGAAACTTAATTTGGGAAGGGGATGTTGATTGTATACTTTAGAAATAGTCAAATGTATTTTTCCATCTATTTCAATCCTATTGACCTTTGCTATATCCATACAAGACCTTAAAGCATCTTCAACATAGCTGAGTACAGAGGGTAGGGATTATCAAAATCCCAAATAGCAATTGACCCAGAAGGATTGACAAATCAGGTGATAGGAAATGATCAAATTTAAGAACTTGTTTTTTCAATTTCAGGATAT
This sequence comes from Paguma larvata, assembly GCA_030068075.1. Classification (NCBI taxonomy): domain Eukaryota; kingdom Metazoa; phylum Chordata; class Mammalia; order Carnivora; family Viverridae; genus Paguma; species Paguma larvata. The sequence continues at coordinate 77,975,216 of CM057832.1, forward strand.
TATGTGTACTTCTTATTGACTACTAAAATAGCAAGATTTTATAGCATCTTTTCACATATTCATTAAATTGTTTTGCCACATAAAAATGAATCAGATCTAAAATAGGTTTAGATTTAATTTATTTTGGCATATGTAAGCAGCAAAATGCCACACTATGTAGGCTTGCGTATTGATTCTAATTTGTGATAAGTAATTGATGACCTTTTGTTAGAATGTTTTCTTTTCTCCATTTCAACTGTGTTGGCTGAAAGTTGGCAGAAACCATTCTGATATGTAGACCAGCCTTCACTTCAGTACATACCGACTGATGATATGGTTTACTTTTTTAGAATGGTCTTTTCCCCTGGTAACTTCTGAGAATGAGTGGATAATGACTTTTGGAATTTCAATTTTTACCTCTGCCTTAAAGGCACTTCAGCTAGATAAGTCATTTATTTGAAACCATTCCTCGGTTGTTACTCAGTTGTCTGTGGTCAGATTTGGGTCTAAGCTCTATTTTGACAGAGCCCAAGGAATCGGAGTTTCATTTCCTTTGAAATGGCAAGCAGACGCTTTGCTTCCTGTCCTCATTGCCACCAGCCAAGTTCAGCTCTTCAGCACCTCCACCGTCCTAGCTCATGGTCCATTCTCTACTCTCCAACTACTCTGGGTGTTCATTCTGCTTTCAGAATATCATTCCAGAAGATTTAGTGAATCCTTGCTATGTACATCAAGAGCAAACTCTTCAGCTTGACTTTTTAGACTTAACGACGATTGAGTTGTATGCTGTCTATCCAACCCTCGACTTCTGCCCACCCTTCCCACCCCTACCTTTACCTACATTAAAACACTATTTTCATATCTTGGCTATTGTGAGTTCTGCAGTGAATATGAGTATGCAGAGGTCTCTCAAACTTGGCACTTAGCAAGGGCGGGAAAAGGAGAAATTAGGGTACAAACTTATGCAAGAGAAATGGGTTCCGGAACTCTAACGTCACCAGGAACATGGTGATGATAGTGAAGAGTAGTTAATGTTGTGTTGTACGCTTAATTTGCTAAGAGGTAGATCCTAAATCTTAACACACACACATGCACACACGTGCACACACACACAAATACACACACATGATGGTAACCATATAGAAGAGATCAGTTATTTACCTTGATAGCTTTTCACAATGTATGCATATATCAAAACATCAGGTGGTATACCTTAAATATGTACAATTTTTGTATGTCAAAGATCACTGTAAGTTAACTTTCCGAGCAGATAAATTTATTTACGGTCCCTTGAGCCTACAAAAACCAGTTTCTCCATCGCATGCCATTCAATCAACTGTCTTCTACTATGTATTCCTGGTGACTTTTGAGACCCTCCAACTACCCGAGGCTACTCTGATCTGATCCTGTTCTCCACTTCCTCCAATCCCATGTCCACTTATTTTAGTTAAACAGAACAAAGTTTCTTAAAAGCAGAAGTTGCTGGCTATGTTATAGAATCTTTTTTTAAAACATTATTAATTCTTAATATGTATCTGGTTTTATTTTAAGTTTTATTTTGTTTTGAGAGAGCCAGTGGGCATGAGCAGGGGAGTGACAAAGAGGGAGGGAGGGAGAGAGAGAGAGTGCGCATGAGCAAGAGAGAGTGTGCGTCCCAAGCAGGCTCTACACTGTTAGTGCAGGGCCAGATGTGGGGCTTGAACTCCTGAACCATGAGAACATGACCTGAACTGAAATCTAGAGTCAAATGCTTAAATTGACTGAGCCACCCAGGCACCCCTCTATCTTTTTTTAAAAATAATTTTCAGATTGGTTTCCATATAATACCCTGTACTCATGTCAACAAGTGCCCTCCTCAATGCCAGTCACCCACTCTCCCCCCTCCCACACTCCCTCACCCTCAGTTTCTTAGTCTTTGAGAGTCTCTTATGTTTTGTCTCCCTCCGTCTCGGTCTTTTTTCTTCCCCCCCTTCCCTCCCCCATGATTTTCTGCAGGTCTCTCAAAATCCACCTATACGTGGAAACATATGGTATCTGTCTTTTTCTGACTGACTTATTTCACTTAACATAATACCCTCCAGTTCCATCCATGTTGCTACACATGGCCAGATTTCATTCTTTCTCATTGCCACGTAGTAGTCCATTGTATATATATACCACATCTTCTTTATTCATTTGTCAGTTGATGGACACTTAGTCTCTTTCCATGATGTGGCTATTGTCGAAAGTGCTGCTATAAACATCAGGGTACACGTGCCCCTATGCATCAGCACTCCTGTGTCTCTTGGGTAGATTTCTAGCAGTACTATTGCTGGGTTATAGCATAGCTCTGTTTTCATTTTTTTTTTTTTGAGGAACCTCCTCACCGTTTTCCAGAGAGGCTGCACTAGTTTGCACTCCCACCAACAGCGTAGGAGGGTATCTGCTTCTCCACATCCTTGCCAGCATCTATGGTTTCCTGATTTGTTCATTTTAGCCACTCTGACCAGTGTGAGGTGGTATCTCAGTGTGATTTTGATATGTATTTCCCTGATGATGAGTGACATTGAGGATCGTTTCATGTGTCTGTCGGCCATCTGGATGTCCTCTTTGGAGAAGTGTCTTTTCATATCTTCCACCCATTTCGTCACTGGATTATTTATTTTTTGGGTGTGGAGTTTGGTAAGTTCTTTATAGATTTTAGATACTAGTCCTCTATCTGATTTGTCATTTGCGATTATCCTTTCCCATTCCGTTGGTTGTCTATTAGTTTTGTTGGTTGTTTCCTTTGCTGAGGCACCCCTCAATCTTAATTATGTTGTTCGTACCTGCTAATTCTTGCAAGATCTATCCATTATTTTGAAGTGTGTTAAAATCTACACTACAGTGGGAAATTTATACATTTTTCTTGTAGTTTTATCAAAGTTTGCTTTCTGTATTTTAAGGATATGTAATTATGTGCATATATGTTTAGAAATCTTAAGTCTTAGGGTCCTGAATTTATCATTATTTAGTAACCTTCATTTATTCTTTTTCAAAATTTTAATCCAAGTTAGGGAACATGTAATGTAATAATAATTTCAGGAATATAATTTAGTGGTTCATCACCTAGGTGTGTGTTTGGCTTTATTAATAAAAATTAGATATCCTTTCTCTGGATATATTTTTATAAAGTTTCTTTCCATGTCACTAAAACCTCTGGAAAATAAAGTATAGGAGTAAAATCTATTTTCTAATTACCTAAAGATAATTATTCTCATTTTAGATTCCTTGCAATCTTTTTGAATATATATTTAATACATAACTATAATCACTGTGACCAGATGAAACCTAGTTTTCTATCTAGTTATTTCCACTTAGACTATAACCTTCATGAAACTGTTACACCCTCTGCTCCTAGTATCATGAAAATTCTATGTATGTGGGACATTGACATGCCTAATCCATGGTGATTATTGCCACATTAAATAGTCCTCAAAGTCATGACTATTAATAACTTTGTTACATTCTATCTTTTAACTGTTATTTTATAACTTAAAATATTTTTTCATGTTTATTTTTGTGAGCGAGCAAGAGTGGGGGAGGAACAGAGAGAGAGGGAGACATAGAATCTAAAGCAAGGGGGTGCCCGGGTGGCTCAGTTGGTTAAGCGTCTGACTTCGGCTCAGGTCATGATCTCGCAGTTTATGAGTTGGAGCCCCACGCTGGGCTCTGTGCTGACAGCTCGGAGCCTAGAGCCTGCTTTGGATTCTGTGTCTACCCCTCTCTCTGCCCCCCCCCCATGCTCGTTCTCTGTCTCTCTCTGTCTCTTAATAATAAATAAAAACGTTAAAAAAATTAAAAAAATAATCCAAAGCAGGCTCCAGGCTCTGAGCTGTCAGCACAGGGCCTGATCCAGGATTCGAACCCACAAACTGTGAGATCATGACTTGAGCTAAAATTGGACAGTTAACCGACAGAGCCACCAAGGTGCCCCAAGAGTTTTACTATTATCTCAAACATCACCTACTATGTTATTTTAAATATCCCCCTACTTCTATGCATTTAGGTTGGTACCTCATTTTCTCCTATGAAATTGCTTCTTTGAAGCTTTTTCAAACACAAATATTTCTGTATATATTTTGAAATATTGATCTAGAAGAAGCAAATAATATGGCCCAAAATCTTCTATATAAAGGCAACTTGTGGGTATTAATGTCCTTAATTCCAATTTGAAAGATTTTTATTTAATAGATAAGAGAAGCTTCAGGTTTGTGTTATTCATGAAATTAAATATTTCCCCACACTTGTGGATTATTGCCTCTTCACTCTGTGGCCTTCATTTTAAAAGGATCTTTCTTTACATTTGTCACTTTACACTTCTACAGTGACTAACAGATGTGAAGTGCATACGGTACCACATCTATCTATTATAATAACTTTGTGGCATAAATTGGGCCCTGGAGGAGTCTTGCTTTATATAGGAGACTAAAATTAAGTTGCTCGCTTGGGGGTAATGGGCTAACAGAAGCAGCTAGGACCTGAACCTGTCTTTGTACTATTCCCCCAACGCTTTTCCTCTCCATTCTACCTTGCCTAAAGAAAACCATTTCAAAGGAGAGATCTTTGAACTTGTAAAACAAAAGCTACAGGAGAACCAAGTATAATTAAACTGATATACTGTGAAGCTTATCATGAAGCAAACAGGTGTCAGACAACTCCTCAGTGTCTATGCCGGCATATAGGACCTGTAGAGCACTTAATATATGATTGTAGAGTAAGTGCATGGACAGTCTATTTTAGATAAACCAGATAAAGTTGCTGGAAGGGTGCATGCTCTGGTCAAAAATCTCAGAGATTGAGCTAGGAGTCTGGCTTGGTAAAGAATCCTTTCTATTTATCAGGCAAGTTTCAGAGATATATTTGAAAGTCACTTTGAGAATCTCCAATGTGGGCTCAATGAGATTTGATGGACTCAAGATTCTAGAATACAGGAAACAAATCCTCTTTCTATTTTTAGTGATGTAAAAATTCTGGATTGTAATACTAGACTCCCGCGTTTAGTCATTACATTTCAAATGGCATGATCTTCTTTCGAAGTTTCATTTCAAGCCTCCGATTTAGGTGGTCAGATATTTAATGCCAGAGTGTAAATTCTTTGGCATTCCTTCTGCTTTGGAAAGAATGTACCCAAAAGAGAACCTTGATGGGGTGGAGGAACCCCAGCTTTTCCTGTGCAGTTTGTGGTTTTTAGATTGACTCCAACAAACACTTCACTGTGATGCTGTATGCAATAACACACCAGAGGATATCAAGAATCGAGTTAAGATTTAAGTCCTAAGATGATCTGATTTCAGAAAGACCTTCTATGGAGTGAAAGGGGAAAAAGCAAAGATGGAGAAATGTTCCTGCACTTAAAGGTATTATGTGAGAAAGTAGAATAGTACTAGAAAATACACATTTTATAAGCAAAACCTATTATTCCTGCCCAATATACTCCAGATAAAGACTATATTTTTCTGGCTATAACAGAGTATAATAGTAGCTTCATAGTAACTTCAATAATGATTTTTCTCTAAAGGGAAATACATATCATTGTTGTAGGGGCATGGTGTTATCCCAATTACCAATTGTGCTCTTTATTGGGAAATACTGCGCTGTGTTGATGTTTTACTGAATTAATTCTCTATGTTGGAAGTACTCTTTTTTGCCATAGGCTCTATTTTTCCTGCCTAACAAATTAACATTGTTAAGCATAAGTCTAAACAATAACAATGAAAACCTTGCATATTTTTTTCATTCAACTGTGTCTCATTATTTTTTTTGAGCGATTTTGTTCTAAAGATGGACTAATTTTCCTAGATAATGGTTCTTAAAAACCTTTTTCTCCTAAGCGGATACTCCTATGGTTCAGATTTCCCAAGTGTAAGAGTATCATAGGAGTACCCCCAAGAGTTAGATGCTACATCTGTGGCGCTCTAATGTAAAAAAAAAAAAAAAAAAAAAAAAAAAAAAGCTTGAATATAATTGATAGTTAAACTGGTTACAGGTGTACCTGAAAGAGCACTTAAGAGCATAGCAATTAAACATCTCTGTACATGGTTACGGTTGCCACATTTGTAGCTACCACCTGTCACCATGCAATGCTCTTACAGTATTATTGACTATATTCCCTATGTTGTATGTTTTATTTCTATGACCTATTCATTCCGTAGCTGAAGCCTGTATCTTCCACTCTTTTACCCATTTTGCGCATGCACCCTCCTCCCTTCCCTTGTCAACCATCAGTTTGTTCTGTATTTATAGATCTGATTCTGCTTTTCTTGATTATTTGTTTTTTAGATTCCACATGAGTGCAATCCTATGTTATTTGTATCTCACTTAGTTCCCTTAACATAATAGCCTCCAGGTCCATACATGTTGGTGGCAAATGGCAAGATCTCATTCTTTTATATGGCTGTGTAATACTACACTGTGTGTGTGTGTGTGTGTGTGTGTGTGTGTGTGCGCGCACACACACATGCGTGCTTACCACATCTTTATTCATCTATTGACGGACACTTTGGTTGCTTTCATATCTGGGGTATTGTAAATAATGCTGCAGTAAATGTAGGAGTCCATATGTCTTTTCAAGTTGGTGTTTTTTTGTTTTATTTAGATAAATACTCAGCAGGGGAATTACTGAATCATAAGGTATTTATATTTTTAATTTTTTGAAGAACCTCTATATTGTTTTCCACAGTGATTGCACTAATTTCCATTCCTACCAGCAGTGCATGAGGATTCCTCTTTCTCCACATCCTCATCAACACTTGTAACTTCTTTTTGATTTTAGCCATTCTAACATTGGGAAATGTAAATCAAAGCCACAATGAGATAATACATCTCATTACTGTTGTTGAACATATTTTCATGGGTCTGTTGGCCATCTAAATGGCTTCAGAAAAATGCCAATTGAGGTCCCCTGAGCGGCACTCTGACCTTTAAATACTCTATTACATAGCAATAAACCTGCTTAAAAAAGATTTTTTTAATGTTTATTTTTGAGAGAAAGAGAGCACTAGCAAGGGAGGGGCAGAGAGAGAGAGGGAGACACAGAAACCAAATCAGGCTCCAGGTTCTGAGCTGCCTGCACAGAGCCCGATGCAGGGCTGAACCCTTACCTGTGAGATCATGACTTAATCTGAAAGTAGACGCTTAACCAGCTGAGCCACCCAGGCGCCCCCGCATTGTTTTTAAAATGGCCTACTTCTTAGGAGCTGAATGGGGGAGAGAGAGAATCCCAAGCGGGCTTCGTGCTGCTGGTGCAGGGCTACACACAGGGCTCCATCCCATGAACCATGAAATCATGCCCTGAGTGAATGCTTAACTGAGTCACCCAGGTACCCACACTTTTTGCTAAGGTTTAATTGGTATGGCATTTCCCCAGCATGTGAACCTAATAAGTGCTTTTGATTATGATAGAGTGAACTAGAGTTTTAAGACCGTAGTTAAGATGTCTAATCAAAATGTTGAATTTACCTTTCATTAATTTGCTAGCAGTTAGAAAAATCAGAAAGAGAAATCTCATTTGCTCTTCTGGTACCAGTATTGCTTGAGCATGGTGCTGCTGCTATGGTCAGTTTCACTAAGTTAGGGTTAACTATTCAGCTCAACATGTACTCGGTTTTTGTTGTTGATTCTCTCTGGAATCTTTTCATGTACAACCTATTCTGATTTGTTCAGAGACTGCTTAGCATTTTCCTAAGTGATCATACTTAGAATTTTCCTAGATGACCATGCCCTTGAGAGTTAATAGGTTTGTTGAGTATGGCAAAGCATTTATATATGAAGTTCTTAAATCCTCCTATAAGAAAGCATATAATTTAGGACCAAATGAGTACAAGAGATGGAAATACAGAGAAGGGATACAATAAGGTGGTTGGGGGAGGTTGCCTAGAATAGGTGGATTTGGACTTGAGGCCTGCAGAAGAAAGGGTGGGAGGCACACAGCCCAAAGGCTCCATCTTTCTTGATAAAGATGCTATTGCATTTCGGCAGTATGGCTTTTTATTATGAGGGACTGCTTTGGTGGTTGTAGGATGTTAACGTCCCTGGCTCTTGTAGTCCAGATGACAGCTGTAGCCCCTGGTTACAGTAGTAATCAAAATACCCCCCACATGTCCAGAACACGAGCTTGGGTGCCCTACTGGGCTTAGTTGGGAACCATTGGTGGAACAATCCATCATCCTATGGGTGGTCCTGATTTTGGCATTCCCAGCTATGGTGCCAAGTAGCAGGAGGTGGAGGTTTATTGCCACATAAACTTAGAAGGTATAGACTTGTGTACTTTTAAAGGACATGTTGGATTTTTCTCCTCAAATTATTTCTAAATTGGAGTTTTAGTTATCTAGGAGGAATGTTATTGCAAATTAGAGGGGAAAAAATCTATACTGTGAGAGAAGCAGATCATACATAACCAAAAATCCCAACAAAACAGAATTTTTTCAAATTGGTGAGTATCCAGAAAAATCTGAGAATAGGTCATTTTTGGCTGACGGTTACATCCACATAGATAAAATGTCTTTATATTTAATCTTGGAAGCCTGTGGTCTCCATGTATCTTTATAAATCATATATATAAGCATGCAAATTAAACAGCATACTAAAACAATATATGCTATAATAATTTGGAGAATGACAAATATCTTAAACTAAAATGCATATCCTTGATGAGGGTTTTTTTTTTTAATCCAAAATACATTTTCTATGATTGAAATAGTGCAGTATATACAGCTTAGTTTCCTGCCTTTTTTCATTTAATATGTATAAATGCTTTCATAATTTTAACTCTTTTTAAGGATATCTTTGTAGCAATAAGAAGATACGACCACGAATGGTTGAGTCAACTGAATATATTTTCTATTAGTTCCAGGAGATTTCTCATGTTAAAGAAATCCTGACAAGTAGGCATCACTGATTTTACCCTGTAGCAATGGTTCCTAATTTCTTGCATCCGAAATCTCTCTAAAAGTCAAAGGAAATCCATGGATCTCGCTTCCAAAAAAGGCATATGTGCACATAAAGAAAATTTATAGATCACCGGAGGACTGTGCATGTATCTCCTGAAAGAGTATAGACCTTGGATTATGAATTTCCATTTTTTCCAGCATAAAGTCTCCAATGTGGGAAAGGTTGAAAAAGAATTGTATTGTTGAGATGTCTGCCACTTGTTGGTCTCCTTCATACTAAATAGGAGTGTGCTGTGTGTTGTACTTGCCACCAACTCTGCTGTGTTCCATGACCATCTAGAGTATGCAATCCAGTCTGTTGTACCAGAACTTAATTATTGATGGAACTAGCTGTGTGGAGCTGGAAGGGGTATGTTGTATTCTTAGAGCTGAACCACAGCTCTCTCCTAACAGGCACTGCTAAGTAGCACTTGGAAACATTTCCCTTTTCAGTTCTTGTCTTGTTACTCTCTTCTCTATTTTACTCTTTTCAACCTAAGCCAGGTTCTGGAATGTGAGAATGAAAGTAGATACTTTTCTCAGTACTTGGAGTAACTCACTCTATATTATGCCATTCAATATCTGTAGAAACACCCAGAAGGGAGGTGTTCTCTCTCAAACTTAATTCTATGCTTTGTCTTGGTTTATTGCCTTAGAAACCTGAACAGATCTAAAGTCAACTCTTCTCTCCTGCTTTTGGCCTGAGTCAGTCTCTCCTTTTCTTACTAATCCCATTATTCCAATATCCTAACACTTAACTTCCCAGTCCTCTTTGACTTCTTGATCTCACTGGCCATTTAGAACCATGATGTCCAACTTCCCAAAAAACACCTTCCTTCTAGGTACTAATGCGCGAATGCAAGCCAATGCTTCATAACCTAGATTTCTGGTCATCTTTATGTTTCCACCAAATAACTTTCCAAAACATTACTTTGATCACATTACACATGTACTCTAAAACATTTAATGGTTTCCCTACTTCCTAGAGGGTAAAGTGCTTTCAATGGAATAATTCTCCAACTTCCAGGTCTTCAGTCCATTGTCTGTCATGCAGGGTACAAATGTGATTTAGATACAGTTTTTCAAACTCCACTATGTAGGAAAACCAAGATGTGAATGACTAAATTCCATATAGAAAGTGCTAAAAGTCTTGAGAGATGTAAGGTTCTAGTGAACTTGAAGACAGGGATCATGGCTCCTTCTGACTGAGAGCTGTAGGGCAGGCTTGTTAAAGCTAGATCTCAAAAATGAATGGGAAATAGACAAGGGGAGAAATGAAGTAACAGGCTTTGAAAATGAAATAGGAATAAAGACTGATACCAAGCTCGGGTATATCTAGGGAAATCAGGTTGTTCAGCTTAAACTCGTTTGTCTTATGTTCAGGGCCTTCTGACCTTAACTGACCTTCTTTCTGGGCTTATCACTTTCCTTTTCCTTATATGCATCCTTTGTTCCAACAAACTGGCCTCCACTTTCTTATCTGGCAAATGCCTTGATTGTCCTTCTCTTTGCCTCTGCTTTTTATGTTCTTCTAATAGGCTCATTTAATTTTCTCTCTATCCAGAGTTCACAGACCATCAGTCTTAAAAGCTAGACTTTTGAAGATGTGTTTTGTTTAATAAGTACAGTGTTCGTTCTTAAATTAAATTAGAATGCCAAATGTGAGGCACACGTTTTATCTAGTTTACCACAGTGTCCCTAATTTCTGATGTCCGAATTTTAAATGTTTTTTTTTTCTAGTCCTACACAGGCTCTTGTCAGCATTTGAATTTCCATCTCTATGAGCTCCGTCAGATCATCTTGAAGTTTTAAGGTTTCCCAAGTCACACTAGACCATGGGAGAATGTCTTCTGTTTTTAAATTATCTTCTTTCTCTGAGCTTGTTATCTTTTGCCCTTCAGTTGGAAATTATGTAGTGCTTAAAACACCTGGATTTAAAGAATAAATTTCTGGGGCGCCTGGGTGGCTCAGTCGGTTAAGCATCCGACTTAGGCTCAGGTCATGGTCTCACGATTCGTGAGTTTGAGCCCCATGTCAGGCTCTGTGCTGACAGCTCACCCTGGAGGCAACTTCAGATTCTGTTTCTCCCTCTCTCTCTGACCCTCCTCTGCTCATACTCTCTCTCTCTCTCTCTCACAAAAATAAATAAATATTAAAAAAATTTAAAAAATTGTTTAACTGTTTATACTTTGTCTCTTCAGCAAGCTGAAGGGGTTAAAATGTCTTAGAATTTTTCCATGCCTACAAGAATGCCATACATTCAGCATGGGCGAAACAAATATCAGGTTAAACCTTATGACATTATTTTTGTTGATCCAAATGGTTGAATGTTAACAATTTCCAGTGGTCCAGCATAATAATCAAACTTGATTTTTTTTCAATTTGAAAATTTATGAAACTTCCTAAAAAGGACTTTTATTATAAGTTTATTTTAAATTATCGAGCTATAAAAAGTCCAATAACATTTAATAACACTTGACTATTATATTTCAAAAATTAGAATTTTAAAAAACTTTAATCTGAATATATGAATAATCATTATTAACCTATATTTACATAGGAAAAATTTTGAGAAATATTTCACAAGACTTTTTATATATCTTACTATTTTTTCCCAAGAAATGAGATAAATGTAGATAAATATGTTGGTTGAATTGTGGAATCTGTTATCAGAACTTGACTTCTGGTTCTGGCCAAATTGTTTACTTATTGATTTTAGCCTTCGTTTTCTTTCTGGAAACTAGAGATAATGATGATAAACATCCTTCTTACAGGTTTGTCGGGAGTATCAAATAAGCTAATAGTAAGAGGCCAAAAATGGTAATTAGTATGTAATAGATATTCATGTTGGTGTCCTTCCCTTTATTCAGGCAGGGATGGTTTTAGAGAGAATGTTGGTGACAAATGACTGGCTATTATGCTTATCCTCAAGGCTATGGGGAATGTTTGCCTTTTTCATATTTTGTTGACTTGGATTGCCTAATATCTCTGTCCTTTGTTGAACATCTTTACCTCTTTGGTCTACTGTTGCTTCCTTTCCTCTAGCCAACATCACGTTGTCTTTTAATCTTTGCTTAAACTGCAACCTTCCATATATTCCTGGGGGCACATCTTCCAGTGCCCTGGGCTTCTGACTCCTTGGTAGTACTTAACCACAATTGCTTTGAAAAAGTAATCATGTACTTAATATTTATCTCTTCCTTCCCTAGATTTAAAATTCCAGTTCTCTTATCATGTCAGTTTCATTCATTGTTGTCACTACAGAGCCAAGCATGGTACCTGGCCCATACAGTGTAGTGCTTAATACTTGGAGAATCAACGACTGACAAATCTAATTGCTCTAGACCCAGAGTGGCACATGACCATCAGAATGAAGGAAAAGTCTATTAGGTGGACTCCTTAACATAACTTTTCAGCTATAGGATGTGTCTAAAGGAGAGACTACTTGCTTTTATTTATGGAACTGGTAGAAAGGAGAATCCTGTCTTAAGCCAATTTAAGGATGTGGGCTCTGCATTTAAAATCATCAGAACTTAAAGATTGGCAAGTAACTGAAGCCGAAATTTGGAGAACTCCTAGAAATACACATGCCGATCAGATTCTAAGAGCCCAGATCAATTGTTAACATGGATGAGGAAGTTATTTAAATTTCTAGTGTTGATGTGCATAATGAACTTGACATAGTACATTGATTCCTTCTCTTTTCCTATTCTCCTCCCCCCTTTCCTTTCTTTCACTTAAATGGGCTCCTAATAATTGGATCTCTTGTATCATTCTAACTGCTACTGAGGTCTACCCATCTCTTAGAGGATGTAGATGAATATATATATGTGTGTATGTCACTCTTCTCTCACCTGTACTGTTTGGTTAAGTAATTTTCCAGATGGGTTATCTGAATTTTTACAAGGGGATGAGATTGTCTTCTATTATATGGTATTTGGTTCTTTTTTTCTCTAAGAAGCTGTTTTGCTGTAATTCTTCCAGCAGGCTGTATTTTTCAAGTGGCCAAACCTATTCCCATTGGTTCAAGTCCCCAGAATTCTCATTTTGATTTCTCTGGAAAAGTGGACCCTGGGCTCTGAACTGCAAATGTGCATTTCTTCAAACTGTTTTAGTAATCTCTCCTGGGGTGCTGAACCCACATCAGGAAAACTGAAGACAAAAATTCTTTTGTTCTCTAGTTTCAAATGAATTTGCTCTGAAGCTAACATTCCCCTTGCTTCCTATGTGTACAGCCGTTAGAGAATTGAGAGGCTGGTAAACTGAGCGTAGGCCATAATGTACTGTGTCCAGCATTCTCTGGGCTGAAATAGGCAGACCTGACAGGACCATGGGTTAATTTCTGCTTCCATATTAGATGACTTACAAGTTCCTTAAGGGATTTTTCACCTTGTCATCAGTTTTCCTGCATGCATTCCACAGGATGAGGCCAAGATAATACAATAGATGCCTTACATGCACTTCCAAGACTTTGTCTCTGAAATTTTGGGCGGAAGTATTTGTGGCAAATTTTTCTTTTCCCTTTTTCAATTTTTAAGTCTCTCTTGTAGATGTAACTTGACTGTCTCAGACAGAAATAATTCGCTAGATTTTGTAACTCTCTTGAAAAAGATGATGCTGCCCTTTAACTTGATATCCGTAAACTTTATATGCCAGTATATTTTTGTGTGAGATTGTAGAAAGTAAAGGACAAACCTGAAACAAAGGCAAGGTTTTCCCCTCCTGGTTCTTCTCTTGTAACTGGTGGCATTTTTTTTTTTAAATATCTGGCTATGTAAGATGGATGCTGCCTGAATCTTCTGGACAGTGGCACAGAAATCTGACTAATGAGACTTTGATTACTGTGGTTTCTTTGAAGACCGGAAAAGAATCCTTCAACTTCTGAGAACTGGAGCTATCTAAAGAGTATTATTTGGCAGTAGAAAAGTTATTGAAGAATAGACAAGTACATATTTTAATGTGGAAATATATTCACAATATATGATGGAATAGAAAAGCTTGACACATCATAGTATCTAAAGTATGATTTTATCCAAAAAGAGTTCAATGTATATGCATCTGTGAGTGCCTGTGTCTGTGCATACTTTTCTGAATATGCATTTTGGTGCTAAAATTTTTTTTTTTAATAATTGTCAAATTGTTTCCATACAATACCAGTACTCATCCCAACAAGTGCCCTCCTCTGTAACTGTCACCCACTCTCCCCCTCCCACACCCCCCTCACCCCTCAGTTTGTTCCTAGTCTTTGAGAGTTTCTTATGTTTTGTCTACCTCCCTCTGTCTTTTTTCCTTTTCCCTCTTACCCTCCGCCATGGTTTTCTGCTAAGTCTCTCAAAATCCACCTATGCGTGGAAACATATGGTATCTGTCTTTCTCTGACCTAATTCACTTAGCATAATACCCTCCAGTTCCATCCATGTTGTTACGCATGGCCAGATTTCATTCTTCCTCATTGCTGGGTAGTATTCCATTGTGTGTGTGTGTGTGTGTGTGTGTGTGTGTGTGTGTGTGTACACACACACACACCACTTGTTCTTTATCCATTCATCAGTTGATGGACACTTAGTCTTTTTCCATGATTTGGCTATTGTTGAATGTGCTGCTATGAATATTGGGGTACATGTGCCCCTATGCATCAGCACTCCTGTGTCTCTTGGGTAGATTCCTAGCAGTGCTATTGCTGGGTCATAGGGTTGCTCTATTTCCATTTTTTTGAGGAACTTCCACACTGTTTTCCAGAGCGGCTACACTACTTTTCATTCCCACCAACAGTGTAGGAGGGTGCCTGCTTCTCCACATCCCCGCCAGCATCTATAGTTTCCTGATTTGTTCATTTTAGCCACTCTGACCAGTGTGAGGTGGTATCTCAGTATGGTTTTGATTTGTGTTTCCCTGATGATGAGTGACTTTGAGCATCGTTTCATGTGTCTGTTGGCCATCTGGATGTCCTCTTTGGAGAAGTGTCTATTCATATCTTCCGCCCATTTCTTCACTGGATTATTTGTTTTTCGGCGGTGGAGTTTGGTAAGTTCTTTATAGATTTTAGATACTAGTCCTTTATCTGATATGTCATTTGCAATTATCCTTTCCCATTCCGTCGGTTGTCTATTAGTTTTGTTGGTTGTTTCCTTTGCCGTGCAGAAGATTTTTATCTTGATGAGGTCCCGGTAGTTCATTTTTGCTTTTAATTCCCTCGCCGTTGGATGTGTTGTGTAGGAAATTGCTGTAGCTCAGGTCAAAAAGGTTTTTTCCTGCTTTCTCTTGTAGGATTTTGGTAGTTTCCTGTCTCACATTTAGGTCCTTCATCCTAAAATGAATTTTTTTAATGTTTATTTTTGGTGGGGAGAGAACATGAATTGGGGAGGGTTAAAGATAAAGGGGGACAGAGGACCCCAAGCAGGGTCTGAGCTGACAGCAGCAAGCCTGATGTGGGGCTCAGACTTGTGAACCATGAGATTATGACCTGAGCTGAAGTTGTACACCTAACCGAATGAGCCACCCATATGCCCCTAAAATAGTTTTATAGTAAAAGTAATGGTAAATTTTGAGTGCTTCTTACATGTCAGGCATTGCTAATGCTTTATCTAAATTATTTTTCTTCTTATGTAATACTTTAGTGAGTAATAGAACAACAACAAAAATGTTTCAAAAGAATGTTACTTTCTTTTCCTATCTTGCCAACTAAAAGTAAGGTGTATAAATATCAAATATTTAATTTGAAAAATTATGGCATTAATATTCCTTATACAGATTCATAGTCTTAATTTATTTCCTTCAATTTAAGAAACCTCTTCATAGACCCCATACATGGATGTGAAATGCCATGGTTATTGGCTTAAAAAAAAGATGCTGAGGATCCTGTCACGTCCAGTCCTCTGTGAATGTGCCTATGCTAGATTTTTGAGTGATAACTCACGGATAATCTGCTCTCAAACTAGAGATCAGGTTCTCCTATCTGATTTTGGGACGATGAGGATTTAGAAATCAGAAACCATCACGTTTGGCAATAGGCAGCTTTTGGTATCTGCTGGTCTCCGATTCAGTGGTTCCCGAGGCTGTTGAGGAAGTGGCTTACCTGGCTCAGTATCCAGAATCTGGGAAGATGTTTAGATGGAACCTAAATTTTAAAATGCTGAGTCCAGTTTTCTCCTTACGAACTCCTAAATCATCAATTTATACTCCCTTTCTCTCTCTCAAGAGAATTTGACTCAACTTTGTGGCCCACAACTTTGGGGTTCCTGGGTGAAATTTGAAACTGATACTCTTGCATGGAGGACAAGGAGAGAGACCAAAAGAAGCAGACACTGCAGAAAGGTAGGGGGTGGTGGCCATACCAAGCAATGGAGCTCAGTGGGCCCTACTGCGAGAGGAGTGGATGTTAGCACCTGCCGGCCAGAATCTTAAGAGTTTATATAAAGCCCTTGAATGTTTAGTCACATGTTCAGCCCAAATGGTCTCAACCTCTTACTGTCTCAAGGCTGGGTCCTTGGAAAAACTGCTGGCATGGGTATAGTAGGTATGCTGCTGGCATGGGTATACTACATTTCGGAGACAGGGCAGAGGGTAAGGAGCCTCTGATGGCCTGGGGCAAGTTCACAGGCCAACTGGCTGTTCCATCCTGGGGATGACCAGCTGTAACACCGCTCTCCTTGATCTGTTAGCTTAAATGTGCCCAGGGGTTATTAGTTGAGTAAATGTACTTGAATGCAGCTCTCCCCGAGGGATGACATTTCCCAATATTCTGATTATTACTCAGCTGTAGCTCTAAGTGCCAATGGAGAAGAGCACCTTCGCTAGGAAGGTACATGTTTTATACTTGGCATATAATGTCTTCATCAAATTGTATGGTAAAACTAAGAAACAGACTGATCTTAGGGAACATTGTTATTTTTTTTCAGAAATGTTATTATCACCCGGGCTTTTGAATACTCTTTAAAGTTACTGCTGTAGGGTGCCTGGGTGACTCAGTTGGTTAAGCATCCAATTTCATCTCAGGTCATGATCTCCTGGTTCATGGGTTTGACCCTGCATTGGGCTCTGTGCAGACTGTGTAGAGCCTACTTGGCATTCTTTCCCTCTTTCTCTGCCTTTCTCTCTCTCTCTCTCCGTAATTTATAGCAATAGCTCTTAAAAATAAGTTTAGTATTGAGTACCTATCCATGACTTAAAGTACCTATCCATGACTTAAGCTACAGGTCAAGTATGAGTGATCTAGTATCCTATAATTAACAAAATTATGTAGCATTTATTAGAAATTACCATTAATAACAGCATGAAAATTAATGAAAGTTATATACACATTACCCTAATATCGAGTACCTGCTGTATCTGTACCATGATCTTGCACAGCTACTACAAACTCATATTTCAAGATTTATTTCCATTAATTCTGTTTCCTCGGTCCCTCTGAATGTATCATTTTGTATTTTCTATTCCAGGGAGTAGCACACCACACTTTGCCTTTTCTCTAACCAAGAAATCCTTCCTAGTTCCATTCTTTCTCTTGTAACTTCCACATCCAGCCAGTCACTATTTCTTGCCTACATGTTCTAATGAGTCTGTGAATGTCAATGTAGTGATTGATATTTTTACGGTAGATATGGACTAGGCATTTAATTTGAAGGAATGCTGTAGTGTGGTTGTAATGCATTTGGGGATGGCAGGGATTGTGGCAAACCATCCGGATAGTAGCCAAGAGGAATTACAGGCTTCGTGTTTGCAGATATTCCAGTGTTTGGAGAGAGGCTTGGAATCTGAATCTGTGTCCGCTTCTGATTTTTAAACGTAAGCCTATAATTCAAATGAAAGAATATGCCATGCCACCTGAGTTCTATAAATCTAATTTACCCTGTGGGCTGCCAGTTTCAGATCTGTGCATATAAATCGTGTTGGGTGCCATGCATCATATACAGTTTACTTTTTCTCTGAAGTTATTAAATAACTTCTTTTTTAGAAATTGGTTTTCTAGATGGATACTCTGAAATCCTGAAGAGCCCAGTATGTGTGTCCCCATTGAGGTAGGTATCTTAGAAGATTCATGATCTTATTTCTTGGTTATCTTTTGCCAGAAGGGATGGACTTCAAAGTCTGTTACATTAAGTAGCCTCTTCTCTATTATTTGAGAGCTTTTTATTAACTTAGGAGTTAATGCATTTTATGATATTAAAAGTCTCTTTAGAATTTTGAGCTCCCAAGTTTCACCTGGGATTCTATTAAAATTATTGCTAATACTGTGTTCATGGCATAACATTTGACTGAAATTGTTAAATTTAGGTATAAGGCACCAAGGTGTTTTGTTTTTGACTTTTTTTTTGTCCCCCCCCCCCTCCTCGCTTGGCTAGAAAGCCCTAAGACTGCCAAAGGTTAGGAAAATCCTAGCTGAAATTTCAGTGGTATCTACGGGAGCATCGAGGAATAGAAAGGCTAGTGACTGGCAGTTTCCATGACAACAACGGAATTTTCGGGCTAGAGAGATGTGTAGGTTACACCATCAAATGTGCCAGAGATTGGTCTCCATGACGACAGCAATGTGAATGGGGAAGTGGATGCTCATGAGACTTTGTTTTAAAAGCCTATTGGGCTAATTTAGAACAGAAGCCTGCCAAATCAATATTTTTTTCTATCTTTTAAAAGAAATGTAGTCAAAATAAGGGATTCCATTTCTTCCTGTATTTTTGAGAAAGCAACATTCTTGAATATTTGTGTTAAGAGGGGTTATTGACTTACAAATAATTCCTTTGGCTGCATGTCTGAAAAGCACCCAAAGAATGCAGAGTTTTCAAATTTACTTTTAAATTTCAACATTTATTTCTGAGAGCAGTGCCTCCAAATGTGAAAATAACTAGAGTTATTTAAACTTTTTGATGTTTCTGAACATAAATCAACCACCAGAATGCATAATGTATTAAAGCCTTATTCCTGTTGCATCAAAAAACACAGGATTTATTACTACAGTCATAAAATGGAAGAATGCTGAAAACTAATTATTACTCAGGTTCCTCTCATGTTTCAATTTGTAAGCACTTTTGGTGAATTTTCCTTATTACTGTGTTTTGAAATCTCTAAGGTGTGGAGTTAGGGAGATGGACCGTGACTTTTAGTGTGTTGGGTGCATCAATTCAATCATAGAAGTAAATGCTGGCCTTATGCCTAAGGTTTAAAACACTTTGTGAACACATTTCATTTTTTCATGGGCAGATGCTTATGTAATAATAATTTTTTGAGATGTGCTTGGTAAGACTGATTTGTGTTAGTGAAGAAATGTGAATTATAAAACTGGAAGCTGAGTTTTAGAAAAGTGAAGAAGAGATAGTATCCTCATGGCTGGTACTGGCTGGGAGCAGTTAGACTAATGGGACAAGAGGAAGGAGATAATCCCAGAACCTGGAGAGGATGGCTCTGGGGAGAGTCACCTGCAGGAGCTGCTACCTTTCATAGAGGGACACAGCTGGCCAACTGGGGGCAGTGCAACAGAGCAGGAGCTTGGGGAGGAAATACTCAGACTAATCCCTCCACCCTTCCCAAGCTCCTGTTGGTGTTCTCTGTTGACTGAACCAATAGAAGTGAGAAGACAAAGACCCAAATAGACAAAGTCACTAAAGGTCCATTCTCGAGGGCACAGAATGGTGACTCTGGTAAGCGAAACACAACTATCTAGTGCCACAAATAAGGACACATTTTTCGAAGTGCCAAAAAAATATTTTGATTTAAAATATCCTAGGCTTACGTATATATACGTACATACATGTATTAGTTTGAGTAAATAGTGGTGTAAATATTTCTGTAAACTGAGATAAATCTTGTTACACTCCATAAAAACATGGAATATTAATGTAGAATATTGACTGAAGTATTTTTAATGAGTTCAGTTCATTACTGATGATCATTTATATAGTATCTATGTACAGTATACAATATTGTTCGGGGTTTATACAAAGTAAGCTAACTAATACAGTCGCCTCTTCTAAACTTAGGTAACTCAGACCTGAAAAGGATTATCAGACACTATCTGAATACATAGCCTTCGCTTTCAGACAAGACATTGTAAACTATATTAGTGGTTGAGTAGAATTCATATACTCCAGAGTAAAGGTGAAAAAGGAAGTATGAAATTTGGCCTTTAAGGAGATAGTAATTTAACTGAGAATATATGTTTAAGAGACTGGACGCCATCAAAATCAACGTGTGATGAGCTGTAAAAAGTATGACTTTACAGATGGAAGAATTCTACAGGTGTTCAGAAGTCTGTTGTTTTTAAAAATTACCAAAAAGAAAAATGAAAATATCCCTCATTTAAAAAGTTCATCTTGTATTTTCACTGGGTCCACCCAAGGGAAGCGTTTTCTATTCTCTCTCTCATCGCCTTGCATGTGGACCTGTTGTTGTTATTATTTAACTCAATTGTAAATACCAAGGTATTCAGAGTCCACAAACATGAATTTAAATCTTGGTTTTATCATTTTCTAGTATGATGATTAACACATTAGTGCCTGTTTATCTGTGAAATATGAATTTAGAGTAAAATAATGAAAAGTGTTTTTACCTGGAGCTGGCAGACTGTAAATCCTATGAATAAAGTGATCCTATCCTTCTGTGTATCAGTTAGTCAGCTGGGGGTTTTATGGAGAGTTAGAAAAATAACGATTTAGAAGGTTTAACTAAAATTCTCATGGACTTTTTTTTTTTTATAATTTATTGTCAAATTGGTTTCCTAACACCCAGTGCTCATCCCAACAAGTGCCCTCCTCTCTACTCATGGACATTTTTTTCTAAGGTGCCTAGGTGCCTCAGTCTGTTAAGCTTCTGACTCTTGGTTTTTGGCTCAGGTCATGAGCTCAAGGTTGAGTTTGAGCCCTGCATCTGGCAATGTGTTGACAGCACAATAGCCTGCTTGAGATTGTCTCTCCCTCTCTCTGCCCCTCCCCTGCTTGGGCATGTGCACGCTCTCTCAAAAATAAATATTTTAAAAATGAAAAAAATTCTCATTGACTTTTTTCTAGTCCATGACTCCTTTTCTAGGTAAAACCAGTCATTCAGGGACTTGATTTTGTAACTGAATCCTTAGACTGGCTTCATGAGGCACATACAATCTTTGTTTCTCATCTTGTAAAAAGGATTCCATATTCCAGGTCTATGGAAAATACCAACTTATTTCCTTAAATTCACAGATTAATGTGGCAGTTATAATACATGAATAATAAAGTGGACATTTCTTCACATTCAAACTTGGTCCTTCTGCCTAGTGGCACAAAAATTTAGGACTCGGTCTGTTAGATTACAGGACACTACCACTTCTTTATTATTATTTTTTAATTTATTGTCAAATTGGTTTCCATATAACACTCAGTGCTCATCCCAACAAGTGCCCTCCTCTGAGGACCCTACCACTTCTAACACCAACAAGGATAGCAGTTGAGTGCTTATCCATGTCAGACACAGCACTAAGGTTTTACATAGATGATTTTACTTGAATGGAAACTATAATAGGTATTAGCCTCATTTTATGGTTGATGAAACTGAAGTCCTGAGAAATTAAATTGCTTGTACAAAGCCATGCAGCTAATAAATAACAGAAATAGTATTCAAAATGAAGTCAAACAGTAAAGCCATGTTCGTAAGCAATCCCAGAATTTCAAATCCACAAATTGTGTTAAATGGCATGCATTTATTCACTCTGCTTTGGCCTGAACCATGGGAAATTGTGATTTTTTTACATCTGCCTTCTGTGAGTTTGTCAGCACTATTGAGGTCAGGTCTAAGCTGAAAGGAGATACTCAAAAACTATAGAATCACTCCACATTGACTGAACCTAGGCCCTTTTCCAGGTGTGGAGGACAAATAAGAAAGAACCTAGAATTATTGCTTTGTTTAAAAACTAAGCCATTCCTGACACTAGAGAGAAAAGTGTAGCATGGTGAATTAAAAGAGCTCTGAAATGCATACATGCCTTCACATCATGATTGGCTTGCTTTTTGTTTTGTTTTTAAAGAGGGATTTTTCTCTTCAAGTTACTTAAAAAAAATTTTTTTTAAATGTTTATTATTTTTGAGGCAGAGACAGAGCATGAGTGGGGGAGGGGCAGAAAGAGAGGGAGACATAGAATCCGAAGCAGGCTCCAGGCCCTGAGCTGTCAGTACAGAGCCTGACGCCGCGGGGTTGGAACCCACAGACCGTGAGATCATGACCTGAGCCGAAGTTGGACACTCAACCAACTGAGCCACCCAGGTGCCCCAGCTTGTTTTTTAAAGTAATCTTCTCTGAGCCTCCATTTCCTTAACTGTCAGCTGTGGTTAATAGGGGCTACCTCAGTATGTTAGCATTTATGTCCTGCCAAATACAAACACCCAGTACTTGGCTAATAACAATACTTCAGTGCCATCTGTTTTTCTATCCAGCCCAAATCTTTTTTCAGCTTTAGAACTTGACAGTTGCCTAGAATCTCATTTAATCACTTCTTGAGAATACACAGAGCATTACCTAGTCATTGAAATGGCCAGATTCTGGCTTCACCATACTTAGGGGACTCTTAGTTACCACTACTCTGTTGTCTCCAGGGAGGGATGCACTTTGATGTTGATTATATGTGCTGTATGTCTGGGGTCATCTTCTTGGCTCCCCCCGTCTGACTGCTGCTAGCTCTTTAAGGTTTCATTTAATCTTGACCCTTTTTTAGAGTCTTCCCTATTTTCTAGTATTTATTAATGTCTGAATGTCCTACACTCTACCACATAATAGTATTCTCTTATGCTGTCTGAGGTTTTCTGAAAACATTCTATATGTGTGAGATTTATGGGTAGTGGTTATGCTCTCTGTTCATGTAATACAATAATTAGATATTGGCTTTACTGGTTTTGGTTTCTGAGCTCTCTGCTGATGAAATTTCTTTCTCTGGGAAGCACGTGTTAGCGAGGTCGATCCATGGTCCAGCCCTGTGGACTTCAGCTGGTTACTGTTGCTCCAGAATCCAGATGACCTGTCTCCCTCCTTTAAGCCATGAAATGACTGACAAAAATGAAATTTAAATTTTTTAAATTATGGTAAGAGTCAGGCTTCCTTGTCTTCTACTTTGTAATATTACAAAATCATAAGCATGCAAAATTTCTCATAACTTCAGTCAAAATCTACAGTGTTTACAGACTATTTTCTGTGTTCGTTTCCTCAAGTGGCGTGTACCAATGTTGGGATTATCTCTTGGGACTAGGATGGCCCATGACTTGCTATATCAAGCTCAAAGAATATCAGTGACATTTTGGCAGCCTTTTTCTAGAAGGAAGAATGCAAAACCGAGACCATTGCACATTGAGGAAAAACTAGGGTCCTTTCTAATGCAGGAAATGTTGAGTGTTAATATCGTAAGTCAAGACTTCTTGAATCTATACATATGAGTCAATGGAGATAATTGTTGAAGGATTGTGAAAGCAGTGAAAATTTTTTTCACAAACCTGAGCAATCTGTAGAACCTTGTTCTGCGAAGATTGATGTTACTTAGGTACTGTTCCAAATACCGTTCTTCAGTATTTTATATCTGCATAAGACTAACTTGAATAATGCAGATGGATTCTGTCATGCATCATAAAGATATGTTGATGTTTTATATTTGTCTAAAGTTGAAAAATGATTTAAATGTTGCACAAACAGAAACAGAGTCTTATTTACAGTCAAGGTAGTCAAAAAATTTCTATGATGCAGTATCATACCTGAAATGGAGTTTAAAAAAATAAGATACCACTGATTTTTGCTACTTAAAAATGGTGCTTTTAATGTTTGTGTCTTCAAGCTTATGGTATATAGCTGTTCTAACTTTACTATTGGTAGAATTTTAAGTTATGTCTACATTGTACCATTATGTTTGAGTTAACTGCATACATTATATATTACTCAACAATACATAGTGTTATAATAATATATAATGTAAAGGCTGAACAAGCTTAAGTCCTAGACAAGGGAAAATTTTAAAATAAACCTCATTTGTTTAAGAAGCTTTACTTAGATAATTGAAGACATTCATTCACTCAAGGGCATTGTTACAGTTATAGTCTAGTGTTTTGTTAATTTGAATAGTGACAACAATGGGAACATCCTCCAAAGTTCCCTAAGGGCAACAAGAGGAAGTATCTTACTGTGAAAATACAAAGGAGAGTTAATTTTGGGGTCTTGTATCCTTAGAACTTGGTATGGTAGCTATAATTTATGTATTCAGTGTTTGTTGACCGAATAGCACTTCCATTTTGTCAGAACCTGGAAAACTATGGTCCAGGCAAAACTTCTGGGCTTTGGAATGGGTCTCACAATAGCATTATCAACTGAGGAATACTATAGGTAGTGGCACTATGGACATTTTTGCTTAGCAGTTTTCTGGAGTGTTTGTACCCAGGTACAGAGTTGTATCGACACCCTGCCTGAGTTTCTAGGCCTACTTTCTTGCCAACACTTGGGATTTTTGTTGTTTTCCACTTTAGCTATTCTAATGTATGTAAATGATATCGTATTGTGTTAGTTTAAGTCATGTGATTAATGAAACTAAGACCTTTTTGGGATGTTAATTGACTATTTGCACATTCTCTTCTTTGAAGTTGTGTCTCAAACCTTTCTCCTATAGGATGACCTGTCCTTTTATTCTTTGAGTTACATATTCTAGATATTAGCAAATGTTTGGCAAATCTTCTCTGACTCTGTAGCTTATTTTTTGAATGTCCGTTAAAAATCGAAATGTCTGTCAAGAATAGGATGGATAAATGTGGTATATTGTCATAGAGTTAATCCTAAAGAACAATGAGAAAAATGGACTACAATTACATGGACAACGTAGATAAATCTCACAAGCCTAATGTTCAGTGCAGGAAGCCAGGTCCAAAATAGTGCATAATGAGTCTACGTAGTATTCATAAAGAGGAAAAAGTAATTAATGCGAAGCTAATAATGACCTATTTTTAGATCTAGGTGCTGTTCATGTGGATATTGATAACACCGGTATGTTTACTTAGTAAAAAGACCTGGAGTTACATACCTAGGATTTGTGGATAGTTTTTTTTCTTTTTTTCCTGTAGATCTTTCTATACATTCTACTTAAATAACAACCTCAAGATAGACTAACTACCCTTAGAAGAATAATCTATCAAAGACCAATTATCTTATAAGGGATGCAATTAACAGGGATGTTTTATTACAAACCTTCCTTGTAAGTTTATTCTGATCAAGGTCTATATCAAAATTTTGGCTATTGAATGTAAGCAATTGAATGGAGACAACAATATTTCACATTAAGTTTAAACTTGATTTCAAAAAATGTTTTAATCTATTTTTTATGTTTATTTTTGAGAGAGAGAGACAGAATGCAAATGGAAGAGGGGCAGAGACAATCCAAAGCAGGCTCCAGTCTCTGAGCTGTCAGCACAGAGCCCAACATGGGACTCGAACCCACAACCCACAAACTGTAAGATTCTGATCTGAGCCAAAGTTGGACACTTAACTGAGCCACCCAGGCACCCCAAACTTGACTTGGTTTAAAGAAACTTAGATTAGAACCTCCGTATGTTTTGGAGTTTCGGGGTGATGATGGGGGTTCAGAGCTGACAGCCAAGAAAGAATTCTTGAAGACTTCTTTGGGCAAAAGGGTGATCTTATTAAAGCACGGGATGGGACCTGTGGGCAGAAAGAGCTACACTGGTGTTGGGACAGGTAACTGATGATATACCCTCAGGTTGGGAGGGTGTTACGGACAGGGTAAGTCTCTAAGGAATTTTGGAAGCAAGGTTTCCAGAAACTTGAGGGACTACCTGCTGTTAGGAAATACCATTTAGTAAAACCTCGGTCATGAGATCCTTCAGATGCATATCAGGGGGCCATAAACTTGGAGTATAATTGCCAGCATATATCCTCAAGGAGTTGAGATAAAGGAGGTTTCGAAAGGAATTTTCATATGCTAAAGTAGGCTTACAGAACCCTGGGTTGGGGGAGGAGTGGGAATGAGGGTGTCAGAATAAGGTTAGGCCAAGATTTCTTTTTCCCCTTAGCAAAGTGTCCTCATGGAGGCAGCTGAGCTCCTAGAGGGAGGTCACTCTGCCTGTTTCAAGGACTTGTCAATGGGCTGTAGGCAGTAAGGGAATTTAATTTTTCATTTGCCTTAGTTTTCCCACATCACCATTGCAAGAACTTAAACCTCCTTACAGCTGGATGAGGGTAATATTAGGGCTTCAGGTAATGGAGGCTATAGGTTTCTGGAGATGAGCTATGGATAAGATTGCCTTTTTCTTGCGGTGTACTAAGTTATCCTGCAAGACCGCAACTGTGTATAAGTCAACCATTGGCTTTCTTTCCCCTGTTCTTGGTCACCCAGGAGTGCCTGAGGAATGTCACCTGTATTATACCTGGGTAGGGGGAGAGGGGAAGGTATGCTGGCTTGTGCTTTGCCCCCAGCTTGCCTTATGCTTTCTCATCACCTATGATCCCTTCATCTTAAAAAATGACTCAAACCTTCATCTTTGGATGATGGTTATTAATACTCCATCTCTGAGGTTAATTTCTTAGATTTTTAATGCTCCTACACCTCAGATTTATTGTAATATTCTATTACCAAATATCTTTGGTTAATAGCAATTGTTTTAATGAATGGCTATCTAAATATTTTATCCATATCGGGCAGTTATAGCATGGTGAAAAATTAAAGATGACTGGGCATCTCCAAAAAGTAGTTTATATTCTTTGCTACCATTTATCAGTTGTTGGCATTGCATAAATTTCTTCAATTTTTGAATCATCTTTCCGTTGTTGACCAATAAACACTCTCATGGCATGTGGTAGGCATAAGATAATTGGTAACTATGCAATTTTTGGAGCCTTTCAAATTTTAAAATCTTTCTAAGAGAATTTCAGTTAGTTGGTAGAGATAAACTTTGTCATGAATAGCCTAGAAAATAGAAAACGCTTTAATTTCTCCTAAATACTTAACAGAAATCTAGGTATCTTACTTTTAAACCCATGCTTCACTATGCCTTTGTATTGAATAGTAACACGGAATTTTCGAGTTCTGTTAGTATGTTAAGTTAGAATTGAATACAAATCCTATCACTTATTTGACTTGATCCTGGAAGTATGCATTTGATTTGGAGAAAAGGAGTTTTTCTAATGGATTAAACATCCAGCAATTAGTAGGCTAGTACTACATGACAGGCACTGTTTTATTACACATTTCACAACAGCTTGGATAAAACAGAACACTATATTCCTATTACACTGAGTAGGAAAGAGAGAGGTTAAGACCTCATTTTACACGTTACAAATATAGAGCTCCTGGAAAATTACTTGTTACATAGCCTTTTACTGATAATTATGAAATGCAATGTTGTAGATTTTAAATCTATTTAAGGGGTTGCATGTCATTCATTTGCAGGGGAAAGTTATTTTTTCAAAGTCAGAAGTCTGCTTTAAAATTCTTTCAGCTCTGTTAGATTTTTTTCTGATCTCCCTTAATCGTAAATGGAAATAATGAAATATAAAATAACTTTTTCCAGATTCCTTCAATGTTAATTCAGTAGAATTTGAAGTACCACCCCCACCTTCTCACCCCCCAAATATTAGGAGTTATGAGCTTGGGGGACAAGATTGTAGTTCTCTTAGCAAGTATCTAAGTATGTAACTTTCTTTTTGAAAGAAATGTTGATTGCAGCATTATATACATGCAAAAATATACATATAAGGGCAAAAATAGAATACTCACAAACACGCCTGTGTAACCATAACCTTGGTCAGGAAATTGACACCACCAACAAGACAAATTTCCACCCCACCACTCTTCCTCCGAGTCCCTAGACCCTTAGAATGCTAGCAAACTGTGCATCTTAATTGAGCTTTTCTAAGCGGATTTTTTTTTTGAAATTTATCCTTTATCTGTATTGTCAAGTGTGTTGGCATAATGTTTATAATACTATTGAAATAGAGGAATATATCTTTTTCATCAGTATTAGGAATTTATTCGTCTTCTCAGAAAAAAAATTTCATTTCTTTTACATCTTTTCCCCATATATCTCTGATCATATTTTCACTATTTCTCTTCCTTTTTTTTGGTGGGGGGAGTTAATTTGTGGTTTTTTTCTAGGTGCCTAAGAGGGATAGTTTGCTGATTTTTAGCTATTAGAGATCTTAGTTTTTGCAATCTATGTATTTAAGACTCTGTCCCCTCTAGGCATATTTGTTTTTTTCCTTACATGTTTTGATATGTCGTATTTTTATTTCCAGTTTACTAATTTTAAATTTCCACTGTAATTTCTTTGTTTACCTAAGTGTCTTGGGTATTTCCTGTTTGTCTTATAATTTCATGTATTTTTATATGAAATTGGGTGGATTAGGAGTCCATTATTGCAAATTGTCTGACATGTTTAGTATTTCTCTAGTTGGCAGATCATATAGAAAATCTTTTCATAAATCAGAGCCAAAACATTTTGTTACTTAGGTGTGATAGCAAATATTTCAGAACAGTAAATCACTAAAGCCATTACATGCAGATATATTAAGGCTAGAGATCACTACATAACAAAAGTCCTACAAATAATACATGTTGAGCACTACCCATTTTGATTTTTTGAAAATCTTAATATTCCTATACTTGGCATAATAGCATGATGAGAGATTAAGCTCATTTTAGTCTAATACTGATATTGGTGAATATTTGGAGCTCTGATTAGGGTCCTAATCAAATATACTTTGTAGAAGACCAGAAAAACTTTCTTCAATGGTTCGAGCTATAGAAAACCATAAAATTAGTACATAGGTAGTATTAAAATTAGTGGTTAAGTTTTACTAAGTGAAAACTGTGGCGAAAAAAAAACAAAAGCATTGAATGCTTAAATGCTTTAGAGCTATAACAGGAACTGGTGAGTCATCTTTCTCCATACCAAAGGATGGTTTCACAATTTAAGAGGCAGTAGAAATTAACATACCATTTTATCATTTGGATAGTAAGAAAAATGTTTTAGAATAATTAAAGGGAACCAAAAATTTTGGCTCAAAATCTGGTATCCCATATTTTGATAGAAAACTCACAGTGCCTACAACGGAGATGAATGAACTGCATTGTTAGGAAAATCAGAAGGTCCCTGCAGTAGGTCAAAGTGGGGGAGATTTTGAATGTAGTGCATTTCTAGTTTCTAGTGAGGAATTGGTGAATTTCGTCAAAACAATACTTTAGGTATAGGAGGTCATAAAGTGTGAGTTTTTTTATTACAGTTTGAATAAATGAAATGCCTTTACTTGTAAAAACGTGATGTTTATTTGTATTACAAATGCAAGCCATCTGTCTTTAGAACTTAGTTAGGCCTTTTCTCTCTTAGCTTGAAGGTATAAGTACAACTTTGTCGTGAGTTATTAAAGGGACTCCATGAGTTGTATATGCAAGTTGTACTATAAGCCCATTTGGGTTTTTGGGTGGGCTTGGGGTAGAGGACAACTCTTGGAAAAAAAAATTTGTTTCCATTGGAAGAGAAGGCTTCAGTGAGAGCTAAATAAAATGGCTTGGACCTAGCATGTATGAAGCAGGAATGACTTCAAGACCCTCATGTTGTGCTACTTTTTCCAAAGCACATCTTTGGTGTGACTGGTAATTATGACTTGGTCTTGTCGTATTGTGGTTCCTCATGATGAAATGGCTTCAGTTAATTGAACTAGTAATTCTTAAACTTCTTTTAGCTCAAAATTTTCTCTTTACAGTTAAGGAATTGGCTTAAAAAATTGACTGCCTCACTTTTGCGAAGGACAGTGGGTCCTTTGGTCAACTACCTAAACCTACAAATATTAGAATTTCAAAAACTCTAGAAGAGGATCTGTTAATAAATGTGGTTATATAGATTATTCTCTGGCTATCACTAGGTCATTTAAGTGATTACTGCAAAGGGCCATTACCTACATAGCCAAATAACTAGCAAGCTTAACATGTTAACTAGCAAATTGAGCTATTGACATAACTTTCCTTCCAAAAAGGAAAATGAAAAAAGGTGAAGAATAATAGAAAAAAGAAAGTGAACCAGTTAAATCAAGAATGTATTTCAAACTACACAGGGCCACATGTATATTTCCTGGTACCTCTTACTGAGTATGCACTTGCTGACTATGGTGCCAACTATGTCTGCCATATGCTATGTATATATATGACCCACCATAGTAGGCTACAACACTAAATGATTTGATGAATGCTATTAAGCAGGAAACTCGAGGACACACGGAAGTACTTAGGGCATATTGTGAGTTTTAAGAAACGCTGTGATTTGTGTCTGTAAACTTCATTGGAACAAATCCTGGCATAAATTATAGTGAGCAAACTTCTGTATTTCAAAATTACTCTGGAGTAGCTATGGGTATCCAGTCATAAAAATTTCTTTGCTTTTCTTGCCCTTGCCCACAGACTCTGTTTATGGCCCTTGAGGGGCTCTGCTTAGAACCTCTGTTCCTTCAAATGATGAACCTATTTCAGAGCAGGCTACTATATGCTAGCCCTTTTGCTCTCTGGGGGGCAAACTGGTTGAAAAATGGTGTTCATGCTCTCTGTTCAACGGTGGAAATTTATTCCCTACAGGCCTTGGGATAAAAGTTTCTCTGCTGTCACTAGGATTCACATGGAAGTTCAGCCTGGTGTTGGGTCAGTGCCTGAATATTTTCCAGTCCCTGAGTTTGTCTGTGAAAGTTTTAGGGTAGTATTAGCTCCCTTGAGCTAATGGACCAACTGCAGCTGTCAGACTAGTAATCAGAGGGTCCAAATCAGCTTCTACGACAGCATCCCCAATCAGAGGGAATAGCTCTGTTGGGAATCTCATCACATTTTACCGAAGAAATTGATTTTAAGGTCACTGTGGCTCATCTGAAATCTTGGTTCTCTCTCGAATGGTTGCAAGTCTGTTTCTAGATCTTGAAGCTTCTTCGTGAACTTAACGTAGATGCTGTACATGGGAAGGCCCTAAAACAGCAAATTGAGAGACCAGCCGTTCTAGACCTTGGAAGAAGAAAAATCTCTATTAGGAGGTAGGAGTGTGGCAAAACTACCTCCAGCCACTCTAAGAGGAATTGAACTAGGACCCAAGCAGACACTGGTTGCCTGCAGTTGCCAAGATGTGACCGCTTCCCCTGCGGATAACCTGCCAGTAATTTAGCAGCATGGGGAGATTGCGAATTCCTCATGCCATGTTCTTCTGTTTGCAGGTGTTTTGTGTTCCCCCTCTTAGAGGATGGTTTTGGCAACCCTGGACTTGGATTAGATCTTTCTGGCTGAGAAAATAGGCTGGGAGAAAGTGGGGACCCTGTATTAGAGCTCAGGTCTCTTTCCTCCTGTGGCTATTTTCTGGGACATGACTTGGCTCCTAATCAAGGGAATTAAAAAAAAAAAGCACAATATTAACTTTTAATACATAAACTGTAGACAGCTGGGTGAACTTCAGCATTTCCTAATCTATGAAAAGGAGATAATAAAATCTCCCTCAGGGAGTTCTCTCAAGGATTTAATGGCTTTATTGCCAGCATCTGGGACATGCATCTATTACAGGGCAGGTTAGCTGTTACAATGCAAGACATTCTAAAATGCTTTCCTGTGCATGGTTTCTTGGGATTGCTTATATACATCCTTTTCAAATTGTGTTCTTAGCCTGGGGCAAAACCTTTCTAATATCACCAGATCATTCAAGCTATTGTTTTAAAGAAGAAAATTTGATTGAGATTACATTGAACTTACTTTTCTTAGAATCATTGTTTTGTTCACCATCTTGTTAGAACAAGAGAGTCCTAAAAATCTAAAAGAAATTCCTTATTAATTCTATTCATCATATACAAAGTTAATGCCCTCTGTCTGCCTGGCGCTTTCAAACCATCAATTAAGTAGGCTCATTTGCCTTAAAGTCTTCAACTTGTTTCTGTTGGTGGAATCTCATCTATAAGAAATCCATTTGAATTTGTAATGACCTTTAAATTTCTGAATGTGCAGATTCACCATTTCCAAATTATCTCTTTGAGAGAGTAATCTGCATTGAAATTACTGAATTCATTTTCGATCTCCCATAATAAAAACATACTTAGAATCCCTAAGTTGCAGTAAGACTCTGAAAACTCACTGCCCGGTGGAATAAACTTTTAGAGGAATGCTCTCCTGGGGAGATCTTTTAAGACAGGACTGGATGTGTGTCCTTAAAATACAAAGACCATTAGAGTGGCCCTATAAGATTATGCCCTGAGCAAACTGGTCCCCCCAGGCAGGCTTAGGTGTGGAGGAGACCCACACTTTCTCTCCTACCCACACCACTTCAACCTATTTTGATGCTTGTGTCATGAGACCCCAGGCTGTCTGCAGGGCTGCTGAGAGCCTAATGTGGCACTTCACTTCTTAGGTCAATATGTATCCTAAGCCCCGCATACCTCCCTATTCCCCTCCCTGGACCTGTCACAAGACATCATTCCTTTAGGCTCTAACTCCATTTCTCCTGTTTTCCAAGGAAACCATAGGAGGAGAAAGCTGTCCATGGTAAGGTGCTTGTAGGTGCTCTTATATAGGTAATAACACTCAGCGTTTTAATAACTTGGGCCTTAATGGTAGAAAAGACATGAACTCAAATTTTTGCATATATTAATTTTTGTAGGTGTGCTTACTATTCCACTGAATAGTTTACTAGGTATTTTGATCATCAGAAAGAAGTTGATTATTAATCTCTGAAAAATTCTTTGGGCAGGTTTTGACCTCATTTTATTTATGATTCAGATCAAGTGTAACCTCTGAAAGGCCTTCCTGTCTAACATGGCTCCCATCCCTGTCCGTCTTTGTCCCCTTTTTTAATGTATTTTGTTTGACATCATTTATCATACAGACCTCATGGTCCATATATATCCCTATATTTCCTTGTATTCTGACACGTCAACTAAAGTGGTAACCTCACGAGGGCACGTCCCTTGTTTGCCACTATATATCCCCCCTATATTTGGAACAGGAGGTGTTACATATTGAGTGAGGTGTTGGGCATTAACCTCACTTCCACAGTCGAGGAAACTGGACTCAGAAAAATTGAGTAATGAAAGCTAAATCTCTTATAGAAAGTGGTGGAAATGGATCAGAATCCAGGCTTGTTAGGCTCCAGATCCTTCATATTTTATTATGTCAAGCTGTAACTTTTCCCCATCCCCAGTGTAACGAGGAAGGATCCTAATGAAATATATGGCAGACAACACTAGCTCTTAGACTGTTCTTGGCTGAGTCACACCCTTCAGAATCCCTAAAATCATAATCCATGGGTTGCCCTGTATTGGATCTCTGCAGCTATCCCAGTTAATATCCATGTTTGGGGAATTCTTACAATCTAAAGTAATTTCTTAAATGAAGTCAAAAGGAACATTATCATAGGATGAAAGAAACAATATGAAGATCAGTCCAGTATGTCAACTGGATCTTGGAAAACTGTTTATAAAAATGAAGAAGTCATAAGCACTTTACACTGGGTCTGAAGTTTGCTTATTCAAAGAAAAATCCAATAAGCAACATGCTATTTTGTGACTTAATAGAAAAAATACTTTCATTATGAACCTGTGGGATATATGTAGGTAGTTTTCATTCATTCCTTTATTCCAGGGACCCAGGGTCACAAGACAGAGGAGGGGAAAGAGGTCTTTGCCTTTTGTCTACATTGTCTGTCTGTTGCTTTTAAATCCTTGATTAATTAGCTTATTTTCTTCTGTAGCTTTTTTCTTTTTGGGTTGTTTTTTTCCCTTTCTGACTTGGTGTCATTGATACCAGGTCTTTCTTTTTGTCTGTAGGTCTACATTGTTAATGTGAGCAGATTCTAATAAGAAACAAGATGGTGTTTTATTTCCTTTCTGAAAAATAGATTCTTTCCCCCAGGCAGATGCTTATGAACATTCATGTGATTATTCA
The DNA here is from genome assembly GCA_030068075.1 of Paguma larvata. Classification (NCBI taxonomy): domain Eukaryota; kingdom Metazoa; phylum Chordata; class Mammalia; order Carnivora; family Viverridae; genus Paguma; species Paguma larvata. The sequence continues at coordinate 78,009,032 of CM057832.1, forward strand.
GTTAAAAAGAAAATGGATATATTCTCGTGTCTGAGTAAATCTTTAGTGATTCACAGTTTATGGTTTTCTTAATTGTAGACCTCTCTCTCATCACTTTGTGCCCTGGGTCAGTAGCTTGAGTCACCCAGGATGATAAAAGACATTTTATTTAATGAGACCCACTACTCTGAGGTTGCAGGTATAAATATACTTGTATTGTCTCATCCATGGGATCTGTACCACCTCCTCTATCCTAGGATTTGTGAAGATTTAAAAATTGCTTCCTTGCCCCAGTTCTGCTCTGAACCTCACATTAAACTTTAAGAGGATTTATAATCCTTTATAGTCATTGGGAATAAGCAGTTGGGTTCTGCGATAAGCAAACAAATTAGCCAACCTTCCCCTAATGACCATCCCTCTCTCCCTGACACTGCTGAAGGCAGATGTGTTAAGGTAATCTGCTCACCACACAGACACACACTCTGCACCAACCAATTAGTGGTTGAAAATGTCCTGAGGAATATCCCTTTTAATTAGGCATAGACAAACGATGGCTACATGTGTCTCATATTATCTTTGAATGCTGAAGTTCCCTTAAATGGATGACTCAAGAATTAGTCTTCAACACTATTTTGGAATTGATATATCCTAATAAAGAAGACTAGAAATAGCAAGGCTGCCCCAGGAAGAACAATACTGTCTTTGTATGTAGGGATCTAACACTTTGTTTTTTATGGTCCCACTCTCAAAAGTAAACTCTGCTCATACTATTGTGAGACAGCCCTAAGGCTTTTGCCCAATCTTACTAGTTGCTTTCTGGTTGATATCAACAAACATCTTTCAAAATCCAAATGAACTCAGATACCGTAAGGTTAGCAAATTTTGTCCATGTATTTCATAAATCCTTTTGTATATCCAATATGTGCCAGGCCTGGAGACACAGTGGGGTCTAAGACCTATTCAGGATTTACCCTCCCAGAACTTGGACCAGTGGGGTGTCAGGCTTCAGTTAGCACTCAACTGTGATGTGAGTGTGTGAGTGTGATGTGTTTTGGTGTAGTGCCCGGGAGCTGTGGGGACATGTGTCAGGGGCCTCCTGTCTGGGGAGCAAGGAATAATTCCCAGAGGAAGCAAAGCGTGATGTAAGCGGAGATACCAGGGATGAGAATGAACTAGCTTAGAGATTTCACAAAGCACATGTTTATATCGTGCTTACAAGCTTCTAGTTCTGGCAAATATATTTTATGTGGATGAATAGGGCCAGAAGAATAGTTTCAAACAAAGAACTAATGAATTTGAAAAAGGTCTCTATATCATATGTGGCATCTAATGACATGAAAATTAAGGTGCTCTGGTGGCGCAATTGGTTAGCGCAAGGTACTTAGACAAAAATGATACAGGAATGATGGGGCTTGCGTTCAAATCCCACCTCTACTGTTAACTAACCGTGTGACCCTAGACATACTAACTATGCCAACCTTTAGTTTTGTCAGGTCTACTTAGGATTTTTTTTTTTAATATTTATTTTTTTGAGAGAGACTGCATTAGTCGGGGAGGAGCAGCGAGAGAGAGAGAGAGGGAGAGAGAATCCCAAGCAGGCTCCACACTATCAGCACAGAACTCGCGGTGGGGCTCGAACCCACAAACTGTGAGATCATGCCTGAACCAAAATCTAGAGTCAGACACTCAACCAACTGAGCCACCTAGGAACCCTTGCTTAGGACTTACTTAAATGGAATATCAAGTGTCAGCATCCCATAGTTCCTGTGTAAATGATACTATTTTGTTTCAGGATGCCTGGACAGGATTTAAAAGCCATTTATCATGGGAAACATGTGCAATAGGGTGAGAAAGTAGCCCGCTTAAATGACTTACCCCCTTATTTACGACACGGCATAGGTGCCTTTTTCAGGATAAAATAAGCTCATGCCAGGTGCATGGTGGTGAGGACCAGTGCAATTGGCTTGCAATTGGTAGTGAATCCAAATGAAGTTAGTTTTACAAAGTGAACTTCGTATGTTCTATATGGGCTCAAGAACCTATGTCAGCATTTTGCTCCATCACCATGTGGTTTTCTGGAACACACTTTGGGAGTTTGGAGTTTGAGGTTTTATTCCTTTAATTAAGATATAAATTTTATAGAACTAAGAGTATTTCTTGAACACTCTCTCAGCTCGGACTTAGTGGAACACGTTTCCACTTACCATTTAAGCCGTATGTATGAGCATCTGGCTGGGAAGTAGTCCTTGCAGAGGTTGGGGGCTTAGACTGCAGAGTTTCCCTGACTGGGTTCTAGTTGTGGCTCTGCTAAATATTAGCTTGGGCAAGTTAATATCACTGAGCCTCTAGGACAATTAATAATTGGCATAATTACGGTAATAATCACTTGACAGTGATTTCAGGGTCCATTAAGATGATTCAAAGCATAGGCTACAAGCTTCGAGCAAGAGCTCGATGGTAATCTTATATTTAGTTGTAATTATAATCTCCTAATTTGGTTTGGAACATAAAAGCACAATTTCAGGTCTATTGGTAAGTAGACTATTTGTTGGTCTAGTATAAATAGGGCTTAAGACAAAATTACTACTTCTGTGATCATACCAAGAAATGGTAGAATTGTGTTATTAACCTGGGAGTAGTAGCAAGTATCCTCTCATTTAGCTGAGTGTTTCTCTTAATATACTTCTAGTTCTCCAATAGTAACTGGAGTTCCAGCAGGGCCCACTTGCAGAAATTTTGCCATGTGAACATTTGATTGGAAAGGTCCCCCGGGAGCAATACAGGTAGTGAAACAAATAAAATGAACAGTTGTGATTTGTCAGCTTGAGCATTAGCAAGGCATCTTGTTTCCCGAGTATTGCTTTGAAGACGATTTTGCTTGTTGAGCTTGTTTGCTTATTTCAAATGAAAGGATCCACTGTTAGTTCTTAAGCAGTCCCAGTGAAATATCAGTATTCTTGCTCCAAATCCAGGCCTGCTAAACTTGAATGCTAAGATGGTTACTTTTTCTCTACAAGTTTTGGAATCAATCTCTAGTGTGAACGAGAGCCATATAATGTGTGTTCCCAAGGGACCCAGCTTTTTAGTAGGCATAGGTACTGTTTAATTTGAAACTTCAGATCTAATTCATTATGTTAGAAAAGGTATTTAATTAGAAGTTACAAGAACTCTTCCTATGTTCGGAAGCTTTACCTGTAGTCCTGGAGATGGGCAACGATGTTAAGCAGAAAGGAACATTCCGATGCTGGTCTTTTGAAAACTTCAACTCTTAAAGTTTGTAGGGTGGGTGAGCACGTGGCTACCTTTGCTGAAATTTCCTTTACTAGTGATGAGTAACAATGTCCCGTCATTCAGGGCCACCATAGGGAAAAACCATCAAGAAGGTATTTTCCTTTACAACGGTCACAACTTCAGGTACTACAACTTTCCTTGTAGTATCTGAAGAAAGCCCTGAGGCCAGCCTCTTGAACTTGCTGATTATTGGACCTTGCTCTCCCTAAGGTCACTATCCTTTGCCCTGACTATTAATGTCTACAGGTGCATCTCCCCCCACCCCCCAGAATTAGTTTTGTAGTTAATTATCACTAAATAAGGAAATCTTAAGAAACCTCTGCACTGAAAGATGTTGAGGTCCGTGAACCGTGGGAGGAGAGGAACCCTGCCTGAAGTTTCTATAGTCACTTACATACGCTTGTGGTGGTGTGGCTTTATCTGTGGGCATGATTAATAAAACAGAGAGCTGGAGTCAGCAGCCTGACACCCAATACCAGTGTGGCATTAACTAATGTCTGATGGTCTTAAACGATCCTGAAGCTGAGCCTTGGGTCTCTTACCTGTGAAACAAGGAGACTTCGAACATTCTGTGATTCTATAATTATAATCTTTCATCCCTTTTTTGCACACTTTTATTGGACTGCAGGTAAAAAAAAAAAGTGGCAAGGTTTTATTTTTCAAATATCTTTGAAACTGATCATGGAAAAATGACTAGTCTTCCAACTGTAATAAATCCAGTGTAATGCCAGTTTTTTGGTGGAAACTGTAATGGAGACTGAGAAAATCTAGAAGAATTTCATAGAGAATAATTCATTAGGCCCTAGGAACAATGGAAGCCATTTTTTTATGAGCCAGAAAAATTTCCATTGCTGTGGTAGTATGATGGGGACACTACTAATAAATATACCATCTAGATAAAACCATGATGTCAGATACAAACACAGGTGCAAGGGAAGAAACCTTGCTCTCTATTCCAGTCAACTTACCATGCCTTGACTCCCTCAGATGTAAAACTCATGTGGCTACGACTGTGTAACAGTCTTGGTTATGGTCAGCCACAAGGACCGTGGGTTAACCAGTTCCTGCCATCAATATTTCTGGCACAGGGAGGTGGCATTTTTATTTTTCTAGTCCTTTCTGCTCGATCTGTCTCTACTTTCTTTCATTTTCCTGAGGATCTTTGAGAATAACATTTATTATGCTGAGGTCTCTAGAAACATCATAGGGGCGTTGATTGTCCTGACATAGCTATTCTTAGAAATGCAAAGCCTATTTCAAAATTGGATGATAGTTGAGATTAGTTAATGTCTAATTTTTAACTTTGGAATTCCTATTATACACAAAAGGGGAAAAAAAACAATGAAACCTTACATATCTAAAAATCTAGATCCCACAATTTTCAACTTTGGCAGTCTTCTTGATTTTGTAGAGCATTTTTCTATAAACTGCACAGGTTAAAAAAAAAAAGGATGATACTGTGCTATGCTCTGGCTATTAAGTCTAATTAGAAAATATGGTAAATGACAAAAACTCAATGTACAGGAGACTACAAATAAAGTTTTCACTGATTGCAAAAAGATACTATAATGCTATACAATCAGACTGTCTCCAGGCATTAGTGTATGATATTCTCTTAGGAATCAGCTGTTAGAATGTGAGCTTTGTGAGAGCACTTTCTTTTCTTTTTAATGTCTGTTTTTGAGAGAGAGAGCGAGCGAGCACGTGAGCATAAACAGGGAAGGGGCAGAGAGAGGCAGACACAGAATCTGAAGCAGGCTCCAGGCTCTGACCTGTCAGCACAGAGTCGGTTGCGGGGCTTGAACTCACGAACAGTGAGATCATGACCTGAGCAGAATTGGATGTTTAACTAACAGAGCCACCCAGGCATCCCATGAGAGCATTTTCTTAAAAAGTAAGTTCACTTCACGTTTGGTTTGTGGTTATCTATTTAGAGATGAGAATAATGCAAAAACTTAAAAATTTAGAAATTAAGTCTGTTACCTTTTAACATCTAAGTATATCTAACCAATACCTTATGGTAAGCTATCTGACTTAATTTTGCTGGAATCCACTTTAAAATAATCTCCTTTTGAGATGCTTAACATTTTCCTTGTTTAGTTATCTTCTTTGTACTTAGAAATGTTAATAGCAAAACTACGATATTTATCATACTATTATCAGTTTGATGATGACCAAGATCGTAGAGACTTGTCCAGAGTAAAAGAATTACATATGGTTGAGTGATTCCTGGTTGAGACCAGGACACTTATTACTATCTCCTAGTGTTTTCTGAAATCCAATAGAAACTTAGAGATAACTACCTTATGGTCACACAGCTGGAAAGTAAAGATTAGGACAAATATGATATGAGTGAAAATGATGAAAATTATTCTAGCTATGTGCCAGGCTTTCTTCCATCTGCGTTGTTCATTCTTTAATGTTGAATTTTAAGTTCCAAGTCCTATTCTAGGTGCTATGATGGAACAATAAGGCACCAAATTCCTGCTCTAATGCATTTTACGTTGTAGCGTGGTTTATAGCTCATACTGGAATCTGTTTAGCAACTAACTATAGGGATAGCCACTCATAATCCTATTTTGTTGTTGGGGAAACTGAGTCATAGGGTTGAGGTATTGTTTTTTTTTTTTAATGTTGATATATTTAGAATGTGCACGAGTAGGGGAGGGGTAGAGAGAATCCAAGCAGGCTCCACATAGCGCAGAGCCTGATGAGGGGCTCGATGTCATTAACCAGGAGGTCATGACCTGACCTGAAATCAAGAGTCAGACACTTAACTGAGTTGCCCAAGTGCCCCAGGAGATTGAGGTATCTTAAATCCAAGGTCACACAGTTTGGGACGTGAACACATGGTGTGGTCGCAGAAATGATACCATGAACCTCACGCTATACTGGTTTTATGTGGAACTCCAAAGCTATGATTTGTAACCACTCTGCTACCTTGCACTTATAGTAATGCATGAAGCTTCATCAGTAAAAATGATATGGAATACCATGGATGGAAAAACAAATGATCTATCCATACGATTCAGCCTATTTCCAGGGATCTTCCATGGGAGGTATAGGGGCAGTTTTATTTCCACCTTCATTAGGCATTGGGGATGTTAGTTCAGATCATCCGTTTGACTGTGGTTTTTCTGGTGGCAACACAGATTGTGGCTTATTTCACAATTTGAGCAGCTTTGTTCTTCAGGATCATTCTTCCAGTAAGTAAAGTTGGGTTTAGAAGGGAAAAAGATGGACCTAAACACACACACACACACACACACACACACACACACACACTCCATATATTAAGCATTTTAACTTGTAAAAAATAGCTTTATGATGGGGAAAAACAAGTAGGAAAAAACCCAGTATATTCCTCGTACTGTCTGATCAAGAGTAGATTCGAAAATAAGATAGGTTTTATGTTTTTACTTGGGTGAAACTTGAGAAACTTAACAGAAGACCATGGGGGAAAGGGAAGGGGAAAAAATAGTTTCAAACAGAGAGGGAGGCAGACCATAAGAGATTCTTAAATACAGAGAACAAACTGAGGGTTGAGGGGGATGGGCATTGAGGAGGGCACTTTTTGGGATGAGCACTCGGTGTTGTATGTAAACGATGAATCATGGGAATCTACCCCTAAAACCAAGAGCACACTGTGTACACTGTATGTTAGCTAACTTGACAATAAATTATATTAAAAAAAGTGAAAGTCAAATCAGTAAGACAAATAAATTAAACAGCCTGAAATTGACAACATGGGAATTTAAATACTTGCTTTTAGCAACACAAGTATGTTTTTTAAGTGTTCCATGGAAAGTAAGGCAATTGATGAGTTATTTGAGATGAAAAGATAAAGTCATTCATAATCTAAAGTCAGGTTTATTTCACTCTTAAAGGCTTTATACAGAATATTTCCCTCCTTAGTGTGAACTGTTAAATAGGAGTGTTGAGGATATTGAGTCTTGAAGATCCAAAATTGAAAAGGTTTCTATGAAAGAATCCATGCGTAGGAATAGGTATGAAGAATTCTGTAATGGATTAGGAACAGTAAGAGGGCATTTCTGTAGGCATTTCTGTTGTAACAGAAATCAAAGGTAATGCCTAATTAAATCTAACAGAATTCATAAATCACCTTGGCACTCTTGCTTGGAAATCTAATGCTATTCGTGTGCCCTTCTTATTAGCCTGAGTCCTGAGAATAACAGGGTTTTCTGTCTAATGTGAAGATCCAGGAACATCTTAAAATCTGGGTGGAAATGCATGCCCTAGAAGATAACAAAACACAGAGGGGGGGATTAAAAATACTGGCATAATAACTGAGAGGTTAACCATAACATTTGCTGTTAGCAATTAAGCTAAAATTTAGCGGGTTTCAGGTTATTTATATTTTAGAAAAATAGGAATTTATTTGGACACATCTCAGAATTTTCTATCAAGGTTTCAGGGACATTCATTAAAGATTATATTTTGTTCATGGATGCAGTCATAAATATGTGAATGCAGGTCATAAATACAGTACACAAAACAAGCATGTTTGTTCTTGTCCTTACTAAACACTATTGGACACTTAACCAGGTGGATTGTGTAAATTCTAACAGCCATTGCCTCCTATTCAAGTCCTATACCTCTTCTACATATTGGTTGCTCTACCCTCGTTCTCTGGGTGGAAGAGGATAATTTCTATAATCCCCACTTTCCCTGACTTCATGTCTTAACCTTTAGATTAATGACACCTAGTGTTGGTTTCAAGTCTCCTCAGTGAGGAAACAAATCATCAAAACAAGTATGACCAAATTCTTGAATAAATCAATAGAATTCTTTGAACTTAAATGACATTAACACATGAATATACCTTGAGAAAAATATGAAAGGCCTTGGGGTGTATTGCTGCTGGCAAAAAGTTTGGGAATTTTAGGCTATACCTGTTCATCCCTTTGGCAAAGCATCTTGGATTTTTAGGTCCTGATAATCCCCAAATTCATGTGGTTTCCATAAAGCTTAATCTAAAGCTTAATCTATAAATCTTAATCTATAGATTGTTCTGTTAATGACTTCTGTTTTATGGGTCTGTTTGAAGAAATGTTTTTGATCCTAAGGTTATACATCTATTCTCCTACGTTTTCTTCTAATGGTTTTCTAATGTTTTTTTCCCCTTCTACATTTATATCTTTGGTCTATTTGGACTTCACTTCTGAATATACTATGTGGTAGGAAATCTAATTTTATATTCTTCCACACAGAGAGCTAATTTTCCCAGCATTATTTACTAAATAACTCATTTTCAAATTGACATATACTAAGTTTTCATGTAAATGCTGCTGTTCCCGTATTTTTTATTAGATTCCTCATTCTATGGTTCCAGCACTGTACTGTTACCAACTCTATGGATTTATTATAGGACTTAACATATGATGGGGGAAGTCTTCTCTTTTTGTTCTTTGAAAAATGGATTATTTCTGTATTAAACAACTTCCATGTGGGAAAAATAATTCATCTGCCATTTTTTAATAATTCTGCTGACTTCACTTTCAACTTGCCTTATATACTGCTTGTTCTTGATTTTTTTGGTGACTCCTTATTGTCTATTCATGTTCTCTATTTAGGGTTTGAAATTTGAAATCTCTTGTAAGTAGAGGGATTGTTAATATGTTCTGACAGGTCCAGGTCCATTTAGTCTGAAGAAGAAAATGGAAAGCTTGAGCAAATGGATATGCTCATAGACTCTGATCTTTGGAAATTACCTTAAATTTTTGTAATGTTTATATATGAAGGAGAGAGAGCACGAACAGGGGAGGGGCACAGACAGAGAGGGAGACACAGAATCTGTAACAGGCTCCAGGCTCCGTGCTGTCAGCACAGAGCCTGATGTGGGGCTCAAACTCACGAACCATGAGATTGTGACCTGAGCTGAAGTCGGAGTTTAATCCACTGAGCCACCAGGTGCCCCTTGAGAACAACCTTTTAACCCCAAATTACTAGGGTAGAATTCTTTAGTTAGGTTTCCAGTATTGGTGATGGACTGTGTTTATTAGGCATAGATAGATCTCTCTTGGCCCTGACAAATAATCCACATCTTCTGAAAATTTGTCTAAGACTTCTATGATTTTGAAAGTTATGTACAATTAAAATATTAACATAAGGACTGAGCCCATAACCTTGGTTTCTTTAAATCCTACCAATGAGTGAATTGTTGATAGATAAAGCCAAGAGGAAAAAGGAACGAAACATGGGGAATGATCATCCTTGATAATAGTAAGTTGATGTATTCACTTGAACTTCCAGACTACTTGGCTAAAAGTAAGATTTGAGCTTGAGCTTAGCAAGCTTGATAGAACATAAAATGCTGAGGAACGATTTTATTCTTTAAAAAACAATAAACACTTCCACTATGTTGTTGACTTGTTTCAGCACCTTTTCCTATTACCCGAGGCCCTCTTGCCTTAAGATCTGGGACAAAAATGTGGGAGTGTCCTAGCCCATTTTCACAACTTGAAATTTGTTTGCAACATGCAGTATCCTCTTTCCCATGCTCTTCAAGTGCTCTTGGAATCCCTTTCCTTCATATCACAGGTTCATGGCCAAAGCTTTAGAACTGAATAGCTATTGGACTATGGATCTCTCTGTGTAATTAAAAAAAAAATGCTTTTCTTTTGAGGATAGCATATCTCCTGAGTGTGAAGCAGTTAGACTTGCTTTGAGCCTTGTCCCAATGAACTGAAGGCGTGATTTGTATTTCAGAGGACAGTTAATTTCGGTGTGGGATGTCACAAACAAGAATGTGCCCAATTCCATCAAAACATCTGATACTTGCATACTGTGGTTAGAGACTGGGCCAGAAAATATTGGTGGACGCAAGCTCATCCCACAGTGAGGATAGTAGTGCTATCTTTGTGTGTGACAGAGAACTGCCCTGAATTTCAGTACAATAAAATGTGTCTGCTTATTCTTGTTCTTGGAGCTTCTGGGCTTGGGATAGTCATCAAGTTATACATGTCACTACTTGAGCTAATGGCACTTAAAGAATGCAAACAGGCTTTTTAGGAAATATTACCACTTGAGGTGGAAGATCAGGGACCCAAAATTGTATTTTTCCATGTGCCATTTGCTTCTTAAAAGGAAAACTACAGAGAAAATAGTGGTACTGCAGCAACAAGGCAATTGGCAACGTTAGAAGAATAAAGAAATCTATTGCAACTGCAAAATGTGTTCATTTTTAAAATGATATTACCTGTAGCAAACCTGTTATGGTAACTCTAAATGCAGTAGTTTGTTGGAGGGTGGGCTCTCTGGTCACACATATCCGGCTGTCCCTTTTCACCGTTCGTGTGTGCCATCACGCCATCTAGAGCTGCTCTGGGAGAATTTTCTTGTCTCCACTTGGTCCATTCGTGTCGTGGTTCCTGCTCTTCCACTAGCCTCCCTGCTCAGGCTGGGATACAGAAGAGGATGAGAAGGATTCAGAACTAAATATGCATAGTAAAGAGAAAATAAAAGTCTCTGGGTTATGTCATTATGCCAAAAAGTTACATGGTGCACGATAACCATTGCTAGGATTGATTGAGAACTGTGTGCCAGACATTGACTCAGCGCATCCCACAGACTATCTCTTCTACTTCTTGGAGCATCCTGATGAAATCATCTCTACATTATAGTTGTGAAAACCGAGGCCCAGATAAGTGGTCTGCTACTAGAGGAGGGAGCTGAGATTTGAATTCAAGCACTTGGTTCTAGTCACTTGCCTGTTGTACTTTCCTGGAGACCTTAACCTGAGTTCCTTTGGCCACAGACCTCCTGCAGAGTTCAATACATATATTGAACCATGGTCAATGTAGCTGTTTGCATTGGCTGAATGGATAATCACTCACTTGGCATAATTTCAAGTGTGGCAGAGAGACCCACCTGCTGGTTATTGCCTGAAATTTTATGATTAGGCTTCAGTATGTTTTTATTCCTGGAGGAAATCTCTAATCAGCCACTACCTAGCAGACTGTGGTCTTCCTGAAGTGTGCTTTTTCTAAGTGGCATGATTATTGGATTATTTGGACATTAATTGATTATTAAAAATCTTAATTATTTTCAAGTATATTTGCTTTCAAAGGATATGAGTTACAGTCTCTGGAAAAACCAGGATGGACTGTATTCTGTGGTAAAAATACCCTGATAAGTAGTAGTTAAACAGTAGTTTGCAATAATGAGGATTTTGTTGCAACTCATGCAATGAGCCCACATGTATTATAGGTTATTGGGGACACAAGCCTGAGAGAGAAATGGAGGGTCTTAGATCATCAGTGAATTGTTTTTGCCTGCAAGACCTTACTTGCCCTTACAGCATATCACAGAGAATTGGTAACATAACTTCAAATGGCCACAAGAGGACTGTTAATTTGATATGACAGCCCTAGGAAGCTAACACAGACTGGGTGGCTTAAAATAAATTGATTCTCACAGATCAGAGCTAGAAATCCAAAATCCAGGTGTTTGGAAGGATTGATTTCTTTTAAAGGCCGTGTAAGAACGTGATTCATGCCTCTTCTGGTGGTCCCAAACTATCCTTGCACTGTCTTGGTTTGTAGAAACATCTCTACCATCTCTGTCTCTGTCTTCATGTGAGTCTCTTCTCCTGTATGTGTCCATGTCTGTCAAAATTTACCTCCTATCAAGACTTCAGTAATTGGATTAGTGCCCATATTAATCTAGTATGACTTTATTTTAACTTAAATCTGCAAAGACCCTTTTTACAAATAAAGTCCCATTCACAGCTCCTGGGGATTTGTATTCAGACATATCTTTTGGAGGGATAAATCCAACTCAACAGGGATTGTGAAGTATAATTGGACCATGACATTTGAAAGGAAGAGATAGAGGAAAAAATGGTGGAGGGCACGGATGAGGACTGTATTCCTCTTTGAAATGAGAAATGCAGACCTTTCTTTGCAGAAGTTGATAGAAGTTTAAGAGAGGTTAGTAGCTCAAAGAACTAATACTTGATTATGAACATAAACCAAATCGTCTGACCTGCTGACAATGTTTCAATAACAGCTGCTCTGTGGGAAAGTAGCCTCAAGGATATTTATAGTCTCGGTGGGTTGAGACCTCCGCATATCTTATCTCTGCCACCTCATGGAAGGAAGTGAATCAGCTTTTTGTGAGCATAGGGATGGAAATATAAACCAAATCCTTTCACCTAACTGGAGCACTTTGGATAGGATATGGATATTGTCTTGGTGGTGATGGGGACCCAGGATAACTTTAAAAATAGGACCTCTTGGTGCCAGGACTGTCTTAGATTGAGGATTTTTTACAAAGAGCATAATTTGATTGCAATGTGTGTGTGTGTAAATTGATGGAAAAAGGCAGGATTGATGGAAAATTTGACAAACTGTATCTCTGATTACTATTTGTTATTGGATGTCATTTAAAATTGTTTTGTGTTTAAATTCTGTAGGTTAAGGATGAATTCTATCTGAATAGATAAGCAGTGAAAAATGCACAGAACTTGTTCAAAGTACACGTGAGCCAAGTCCATGGGGTTTGGGTCAAGGATCTAGTATAGGGGATGATCCTGAATCCATAGATGGAAGTGAAAGCAACATCCCAAGAACACTGTGTTCCTAACTAGTAGGTAAATAGTTGAGGAGGCTGGGAGTACCTGGGACTCCCAAGTGGCAAAATAGTCATTGGGATGGGGGCACTGAAAACTATTCTCTAAAGATCATCTCTTATTGCAAGATGAATCTGCCTATGAATCCCTTCTCTGTGGCCTTTGCACCTCCGCTGTGTGTCCCTCCATGGCCTGTCTCCCACTATTTCGGAGGTGGAAGGTAGGGGTTGGTGGTTGATGAGGCCCTCGATGCATCAGAATCTCCAATATCCATAAAAGGTTACAAAATATTTGAGGAGTAAAGAGGGTGGAGAATGTGGAAATGAGTGAGAAGGGCTAAAATGATGGCATATGACAAGTACTGTAGGTCCGAAGGAAGTCAGCAGTTAATCAACACGAGAGGTCGTAAACTGAGGAGAAAGACTGCAGAATGGAAGAGCTGGGTTCCCGGCCAAGCTTCCTCATCAGCCACTTGTGGCTCAGGTAGATCACGCCTCTTCTTTAAAATCAAAATGGACCTTTCCTGAGCTCTTCTCTAGCTAGAAACTATGGTTAAGGATATCTGCAACTTTCTGTTCATCAATATATGTGGTCGATGGATTATAGAGGATAAGCAGTCATCCACATTGGCAGAGGAAGGCTTTATTTCATAAAACCGCCATGTGTTGTTTAAAAGAGGGTTCTTTCAGGTTTGATATCCAAACAATATTGGGACCATAACGAAAAAGTACACTAAATATTGAGTGTTATCATAAATCCTTATGGACATTTTTCTGTTCTCTGTGCATATAATTTTCATACAATACTAGAGAAAAAAAATGGAACCATGGAAGGTTAAAATAATTGCCCAGAGTAACACAACAAATGGAAAGTGGCCTGATTGTTGAGCCTTTGCTTTTAACCCCTGCATTCTTTTTTTTTTTTTTAATTTTTTTTTAACGTTTATTTATTTTTGAGACATAGAGACAGAGCATGAGCAGGAGAAGGGCAGAGAGAGAGGGAAACACAGAATATAAAGCAGGCTCCAGGCTCTGAGCTGTCAGCACAGAGCCCGACGCGGGGCTCGAACTCACAGACCGTGAGATCATGACCTGAGCCGAAGTCGGCCGCTTAACCGACTGAGCCACCCAGGCGCCCCAACCCCTGCATTCTAATGCCACTACGGATAAATACATAGACATCAGATGGGGAGTAAAGCCAGGGCCCTGTAATGGCCTGAGCCTTCACTTAAATTTATACATGCACTCACTTCACATTTACTTTGCATTTGCTGAATGCCAATCACTTTTCCAGACATGAAGGATATAATTGTGATGAGAAGTCCAGTTCCTTCCTTGAGTGTTTTCAGTGTAGTAGAGGAACAAAGGGAGTTAAGCTGCACTTAAAACAGAAGTGCTGATGTAGGACCAGATAATTAAGAGGATTTGTATAGGGAGGGCAGCCTAGGAAAGTAACATTCAAATTACAACTTGAAGGATGAATACCAGGTGAGAGGAGAAGGAAGTAGATGAAGAAGACTGTTTCTAGCAGAAAGCATAAGTGTGAAGAATCCAGAGCTAGCTCTTAAGCTTTAGACTGGTGCTGCTGTGGCAGGTTAAGCATCACTTGAGACTCTTATTTGGTAGGTATGGGTTGGGGCCTGGGCACTTATATTGTACACAGAGTGGTTTGATTGCCAGGCTGGTTTGTGGACCTTAAATTTTAGGTTGTTTTGACTCTGGGAGTTCGATATGCAGGCAGGGTGGTTTTGAGGCCCCAGCTGGAGAATCTGAGCCATTTGGAAAGAGGGCAGGAAGAAAGTCTGGCTACATGGGAAAGATGAACGCTTCTGAGGGAGCTTCCTTGGGTGGTGTCTCAGACAGAGGCTGTACCTTCTGAGAGACAGTCTGGGAAAGGCTGGGGCTAGTTGGGGAATTGGGGGGCGTAAGTTGGAGGAGATGCTGCAGTGATATGACCAGTTCTATTCCCTTCTCATTAAACTATATTCTAGGGAATACCTAATTCTCAGACTCAGGGCAGAATTATGTCACGGGAAGAATTCTGTTCACTTAGGTGCCGTCTTTGTGAACCATGTGGCATGTGTTAGTATTGCAATGGCATTTGTAAATACTTTATATCAACTTCTTAGGCCAAATGTTATGATGGCTTATCCCCTTTTTATCAGTTACCATCAAAGACTGTAAACAGGATCATTTGTTCATGGTCTCAGTGCCACGTATGTGTGATTTTCTAGGAAGAAAACTGAGTTCATTGCTTAGTGAAAACATCAAGTTACACACCATATTTGAGTTACTTTCAGAGTACTCAAAGGAGAAATTCAGTTTAAAAAATATTAAATACTCTTTGATTTAAGGAACTTTTCTAATACATAAAAGGTAAAAAAAAATGTGCATCTATATGTACACTACTAACTTAAAAATTTTTCCCAACTCTGTTTCCTTCTCTCTACTTTTTTATCACCCTCCCCACTACCCATAACACATTTCATTGAACTTGTTCAATTTTAATTGGTGTTGCACTTTAATGTTTTTAAATGTCCAATTATAGGTTTTAGGGTTATACACCTAAATAGAAAATAACATTGAGGGCACTTAAAGAAATTAAGTATATCCTAAAAGTATATAGTAATTCAGACACTTTAAAACCTTATTGAAATCTTAGTTTCCTATACATAGGTTTCTAGAACATTTTTGCCCAATGTTCTAGTTTGAAGATTACTGTTGACATAAATACTGCTATTTCATTTTCTTTGGTTTATAGTATTTCACTGTAGAAAAAGACCATAATTTATTGATTAATTCTCCTGTCGATGGACTTTTAAATTGGAAACCACTTAAATGTCAAGTTTTTTGACTAATTATAAATTATTCAGTCTTTGCCATTTATAGCTGCCTCCTTCCATTTTAAATGATCCTATAAGGTATACAACTATTATTTCTAAAAGAATATTCAAGAAAGAGACATTTTGTTAAAAACTTTTTTTCTCAATGTTTATTTTTGAGAGAGCACAAGCAGGGAAGGGGGAGGAGAGAGAGAGGGGAACACAAAACCTGAAGCAGGCTCCAGGCTCTGAGCTGTCAGCACAGAGCCCAACATGAGCCTCAAACCCATGATCTGTGAGATCCTGACCTAAGCTGAAGTTGGTCACTTAACTGACTGAGCCACCCAGGCACCCCAAGACATTTTAATAACAATTACAGATTGAACACTGTGTACTTAAGCTTCTAGTTGGAACTAATGATGGCTTTCTAAATAGAGAATAGTTGGTGAAACACAGTAAAGCTGAAGCTCTGGTTATACGCATAGCCTAATACCTGCTGGCTCCAGTGAGGTTCTTAGAGGGGCCAAGTGAACTGGTAGTGTAGCTATCTGTAGGAGAATATTTCCCTATCAACTTGTTCAGGACGGCTTAGCAGGTTCACCTTTAAAACCATGACTTACTGTAAGAAAAAGTCAGCCAGTCAGATCCTGTCACACTTTCGGCCTTTTCAGTGTTGAATTCTGAATTTAAAACAAAACAAAAAAAGCTCTTGTTTTTAGCTATCCCTAATTTCGAGGGAGTCCTGCCGATCTGTTTCATGAGCATGGAGGTAGATGTCAATATGGCCTCATCACCAGGGACTAGGATTCCTCCCTCCAAAACACCTCCCACTTCAGTTATCATTGGTGCTTCAAACGTTTTCACCAGAAGATACACATCTTTTCTGCTGTGTGAATAAAAATAATGCTTATTAAATTTGAGTGACAAAAAGCTCAGAAACTGACTTTGAAGCTAGATGGCAGAGTTGGTAATTTAATATGTTGGGAAGAGAAAGTCAAATTAAAAAAAAAATGAAGTCCAGAATGAACAGACAAATTAAAAGAATCAGTGAAAAAGCATGAGACTGGGTCAAGTATATTTGGCAGAATTTCCTGTGGAACAACATGTTGAGATTTTGGATCACAATAGCATTTTAAAGTGAGTCAACAGTTCAATTATGCAGTGGAACAGAAAACGTAAGCTTCCGGCTGCATTAATAGAAGTAGAATTCACAGCCAAGGGGGAGATAATCCACCTGTTCTAGTCAGACCACAGCTGTAGGCTTGTTTGCAGTTCTAGGATCTGCATTTTCATTGGCACATTGGTAAAATAGAAGTCTGGAGCCTGACCAGCACAGTGAAAGATTTGGAAATCATGCCTTTGAAGAATTTTTGTGGAAGTTTCTTCCTAATTAGCCATATATCTAGTGCTCAACCAGTATATGACACGGAATACACGAGACAGATTAAAGCACCGAAAATTGTGACTTTTCTCTTCATAGAATACAAAAGCTGTATAGTCCAGACTACTCCAGACAGGACGGATCATAAATAGGAAGATGGGAAAAAGAAATCGAATTAATAAACTCTCTAACCTGTTGATAGATAATTATCAGGATATGGGGGAAAATCACAAGTGAAGGATAGATTTGCTTTGAAGACAAAAGCAGAAAACCCTGAAGTCTGAGTAAATGTTTTCAGCTTCCAAGTAGGTTTTGAGGTCCAGCTACAGGACTGCGATACAGATACTATATTGGAGGGGTGATGGCTCCAGGTTCCCACACTATCCCTACTCACCATGGTGAAGGGAGGAGTAGAAGAGTGCACAGCCTACTCAAGCGGGAGATAATATGTCCTTCCTCTGTAGCTGACAGAAAACATCAAGGGGAAGAGGCAAAGACTCCACAGCTTGGGTGAATTGCCTTAGAGGCTCCCTTACAAACAGGTTTTAGAAAGAAAACTAGTCAAAAGAAAAAATTTAATGGTTTAAAGATAAATGATTTAAATAAATCATTGTTAATTGTAATGATGCTTAAATGTACATATGAAAGGGCATTCATTAACTTGAAAAGGATTTGGGGGGCAAACTTAAAATGGCAAAATTCTAGTAAAGTATAATGTCTTGGGGTTTTATAAACCTAACATCGGTCTCCATTTAAGGAAACCAGTTTTAGAACCTGCTGAAGTCTCCTTGGTGGAGTTTCTCTTGACTGGTTTTTGGAATGTGAATTGCTAACTCTCCTCTGGAGGTGGACGTTTCTGTTCTACTTTATGGTGTGGGTTTCATCTCTACCTGATAAGCTCTACTTAACTGAGCCTTCAAAAAGAGTACTAGGTCCCGCTATTGAACACATGTAGTTTTAGAATTTTCCTCAGTCAGAATTACTAGTATAAATTTTATTTTTATTCTAGGGTACTAGAGAAATATTTTCAGAGTCATACTACTGAGAGAAGATGCATTTCTGTACTCCTAGGATTTCCTTGTTTAGTCTGAAGTCTTGTTGGAGCAGGCAATCTTCAAAAGAATGAAGACCTTTTTTGGTTTTCAGCTGATATTCTCAAATGTATAATGTTCCTAAAGGTTGGGGAAGTGGGGTTTAAAATAAAGGAATGTTTTAAGGGGCATTGGGTGACTCAGTCAGTTAAGCATCTGACTCTTGATTTCAGCTTAGGTCATGATCTCCTGGTTCCTGAGATCAATCCCCACATCTTTCTCCACACCCTGCTGGCGTTTCTTTCTCTCCCTTCTCTGTCTGTCCCCACTTATGCATGCTTTCTCTCTGTCTGAAAATAATAAACTTAAAATGCATTTCATATATCAGCTAAACTAACTGATGTTCAGGAACTTATTTCAGGAAATGTCACAAAAGAGAAAGACAAACTTCTCATTTGTTTCCCTTACTGACCAGGAGTTCAAAGGCTTAAAAGTCAAAAAAAAAAAAAATCACTTTTTCTTTACTTTTGCCTTAATGTTTTCAAGGATTTAAAAGTTATACACACTGTGGTGAGCCATGGTGGTTAATAATTCAAATAAAGGTTAGTGATGATTCAGATTACTCAGAAAAGGTTGTGTGGCTTATTTACAAATCATTGGTACATTGAATCAAGTCTCTGTGTTGAGTAGGCAAATTCGTTCTGCTACTTGTGATGGAGTATCTTAGAGCAGCAAAGTTCTTCGTTGCTTTTTTCTGGGTGGTTGCTGCTGTGCTAAGCACTTTGACAAGTATTATAACTGACATAATCCTCACAACAATCCAGAAAAAAATCACCTTTGTCATTTTGCAGATAGGGAAACTTCCAGAAATTCTGCAGTTAACAGTCATTTTGATGGTTGACCAGTTTTGAGTTGATTGCAACTTGATTGATTTTACAAATCTTCCCAAACCACATGTTTTTTCTCCCTCCCCCTTGTTTTGTATTCTTGATGTCATGTTTCACGTTTTCATTGTATGCATCCCTTAATTACAGTAGTGTTAATCTTACTATTTTTGTCCTTTAGCATTCATGCTTGCTTTAGAAGTATTGATCATAGGATCAAAGGATCATATGTATCCTTTCCAAAGAGATTTTTACTTTCATAGTTTGTCGTTGCTGTTAATCAGTGCCAACTCTTTTGAGTTTAGAGAATTTCCCCTTGACATTTCTTGTAGGGCCAGTTTTGGGCTCTTTAATTTTTGCCTATCTGGAAAACTCAATCTCTCCAGTTCTGGATGATAACCTTGCCAGGTTGGATTATTTTTTTTTTTCCTTCAAGCATTGGTGTGGTACCACACCCTTGTGCCTTGCAAAGTTTATGATGAAAAATTCGATAGCTTTATGGAGTTTGTTTTGTAGAAATCTTCTCTTGCTGCTTCTAATTCTCTGTATCCTTTATCTTCGTCATCTTAGTTATAACGTGCTTTGGTGTGCATCTCTTGCCCCATCTCATTTGGGATTCTGTGTTTCCTTGACCTGGATGCCTGTTTCCTTCCCCAGATTAAGAAATTTGCAGTCACTATCTCTTTATTTTTTTAAATATTTTTAATGTTTATTTATTTTTGAGAAATAGAGAAGCAGAGAGAGACACAGAATCCAAAGCAGGCTTCAGGCTTTGAGCTGTCAGCACAGAACCCGATGCGGGGCTCAAACTCATGAACCGTGAGTTCATGACATAAGCCTAAGTCAGTTGTTTAACCGACTGAGCCACCCAGGAGCCCCTCACTATCTCTTTAAAAAAGTTTTCTGGGGGCACCTGAGTGGCTTAGTCAGTTAAGCACCCAACTTCAGCTTGGGTCATGATCTTGCAGCCTATGAGTTCGGGCCCCACATGGGGCTCTGATGGCTCAGAGCCTGGAGTCAGCTTCGGATTCTGTGTCTTCCTCTTTCTCTGCCCATCCCCGGCTCATGCTCCATCTCTCTCTCAAAAACAAATAAAACATTAAAAAAAAATTTTTTTTTAAAGTTTTCTGGCTCTGTCTTCTCTTTCTGGGACTGTGATAATGTGCGTGTTAGTCTGGTTGGTGTTTTAGAAGCCCCTTATGTCACCTAAATTGAAAAAAAATGTGTTGCTTTGGGTGCGTTCAATTGCTTTGTCTTTCACCTGTTGATCAGATCTTCTGCTTCATCTAGAGTTGAACCCTCTAGTGTATCTCTGAGTTCAGTTATTCAGCTTTAAGTTCTGTTAGGAACGTATATGTTTTTTTAAATCTCTGTAAGGATCTGTGCTCATCTTTTCTGAGTTCGAGGGTCTTTATGACCATTACTTTGGTTTTATGTGTGTGTGTGCGTGTGTGTGTGTGTTGAGTATAGTTGAAACAGTGTTATATTAATTTCAGGTATACAACTTTGTGATTTGACAGGTTTATATGTTATGCAGTGTTCACAAGTGTAGCTACTATCTGCCATATTACATCACTATACTACAATATCATTGACTGTATTCCTTATGATCTCTTGTTTATTCTTGTAAATTACGCATTCCAAAACTAGAGGCCTGTATCTACCTCTCACTTTCACCCATTTTGCCCAACCACATTCCTCCTTCCCCTCTGGCAACCATCAGTTCTCTGTATTTATACTTCAAATTCTGCCGTTTGTTTCATCTTTTTTTTTAATCGCATTGGAGTAGAGTCACATGGTGTCTGTCTTTCTCAGTCTGCCCTATTTCCTTTAGCATAATACTCTCTAGGTCCATCCGTGTTGTCACAAATGGCACGATGTCCTCCTTTTTTATGGCTGTACAATATACCATTTTGTATACAGTTTTCTCTATCCATTTCTCTGTTGATGGATGCTTAGGTTTCTTCCATAGCTCGGGTATTGTAAATAATGCTGCAATAAACATAGGGATGCATATATTGTTTCTAGTTAGCGTTTGCATTTTACCTGGGTAAATACTCAGTAGTGGAGTTATTGGTTCATATGGTAATTGTTTTTAATTTTTTGAGGAAACTTCATACCATTTTCCACAGTGGCTGTACCAATTTACATTCCCATAAATGGTGCATGATGGTTCCTTTTTCCACACATCGTCACCAACACTTGGGTCTCTCTCGATTTTAGCTATTCTACCCATTGTGAGGTGGTAGCTCATTGTGGTTCTGATTTGCATTTCCCTGATGATGAATAATGTTGAGCATCATTTTATGTGCCTATTGGGAAATTTTCTTGGGAAAAATGTCTTTTCACATCCTCTGCCTATTTTTAATAAGATCGTGGATTTTGGGGGGAGTTTTATATAAATTAGTTATGTATTTTGGCTACTAACCCTCTACTGGATGGATCATTTGCAAATATCTTCTCCTATTCAGTAGGTTGTCTTTTTGTTTTGTTGATGGTTTCCTTTACTATGCTGCAACTTTATTTTGATGTAGTCACATAGTTTATTTTTGCGTTTGTTTCCCTTGTCTTAGGAGACGTATCTAGAAAAATGGTGCTATGGTCAATGTCAAAAAAATTACTGACTGTCCTCTCATTCAGGACTGTTATGATTTCATGTCTCTCATTTATATCTGGAATTCATTTTGAGGTTTTTTTTTTTTTTTTGTGGTGTTAGAAAGTAGTCTTGTTTGACTTTACATGTAGCTTTCCAGTTTTCCCAGTACCATTTTTTGAAGAGATCATCTTTTTCCTGTTGCATATTCTTGGCTCCTTTGTTGTAGGTTAATTGGCCATATAAATGTGAGTTTATTTCTGGGCTCTATATTCCGTTCCTTTGATCTATGTGTATTTGTTTTGATTACTACACCTTTGAGTGTATCTTGAAATGTGGAATTTGGATACTTCCAGCTTTATTTATGTTTCTCAGGATTACTTTGGCTATCCAGCATCATCTGTGGTTCCATATAAATGTTAGTACTTGTTCTAGTCTTGTGAAAAATGCTGTTGGTTGTTTTGATAGGGATTGCACTGAATCTATAAGTGACTTGACGTAATATGGACATTTGAAGACAATTCTCCGAATCCATGAGTGCCGATTGTTTGCATTAGTGTCATCTTTTTTTTTTCATCAGCATTTTATAGTCTTCATAGTTCAGGTATTTCATCTCCGTGCTCAAATTTATTTCTAAGTATTTTCTCTTTGACACAATTGTAAATGCTATTACCTAAACTTTCTCTTTTAAATTTGGTTAATATGTAGCAATGCTGCTGATTTCTGGGTATTTTCTCTCTTGCCACTTAAATTCATTTATTCTAGTTTTTTGGTGGAGTCTTTAGGGTTTTCTATATATAGTATTAGGTCATCTGCAAATAGTGACAGTTTTAACTTCTTTACCAATATGGTTGCTTCTTGTTTCTTTTTCTTGTC
Organism: Paguma larvata; assembly: GCA_030068075.1. Classification (NCBI taxonomy): domain Eukaryota; kingdom Metazoa; phylum Chordata; class Mammalia; order Carnivora; family Viverridae; genus Paguma; species Paguma larvata. Next base: position 78,031,480 of record CM057832.1, read on the forward strand.
TGATGCTGTGGCTATACTTCCAGTACTATGTTGAATAAAGGTGGCAAGAATATACATCCTTGTCTTTTTCGTGGTCTTAGAGGGAAAGCTCTGTTTTTCATCGAGGGTGATGTTAGCTGTGGAATTTTCATATATGGACTTTATTGTGCTGAGGTAAGTTTCTTTCATCCCCATTTTGCTGAGTTTTTTTTTTTTATCCTGTATTGATGTTGAGTCTTGTCAAATGCTTTTTCTGCATATATTGAGATGGCCATATGATTTTTAGCCTTTTTTGTTGACGTGGTGTAGGACATTAATGTGCCAATATTGAACCACTCTTGTATCCTAGGAATAAATACAACCCGATGATGGTGAATGACTCATTTAATATTTTAAAAAAGTTTATGTATTTATTTTTTTTTATTTTTTTTTATTTAAATTTTTTTTTTAACGTTTATTTATTTTTGAGACATAGAGACAGAGCATGAGCAGGAGAAGGGCAGAGAGAGAGGGAGACACAGAATCCGAAGCAGGCTCCAGGCTCTGAGCTGTCAGCACAGAGCCCGACGCGAGGCTCAAACTCACAGACCATGAGATCACGACCTGAGCCGAAGTCGGCCGCTTAACCAACTGAGCCACCCAGGTGCCCCTATGTATTTATTTTTGAGAGAGAATGAGTAGGGGAGGGTCAGAGAGAGAGGAGAGAATCTCAAGCAGGTTCAAACAGTGCAAGGCCCGATTCCAGGCTCAAACTCACAAACTGTGAGGTCATGACCTGAGCGGAAACACTGAGTTGGACACGTAACCTACTGAGCCATCTAGGCACCTTGGTGAATGATCTTTTTAATGTATTGCTGGATATGGTTTGCTAATATTTTGAGGATTTTTGCATCTATATACAATAGGTATATTGGTCTATAGTTTTCTTTATTTATAGTGCCTGTTTTGGTTTTGATATCAGGATATGCTGACCTCATAGAGTGTGTTGGGAAGCTTTGCTTCCTTATATTTTGGAATAGTTTGAGGAGAATAGATATTAAGTCTTCTTTAAATGTCAGATAGAATTCATTTGTGATTTCATCTGGTCCTGAACTTTTATTTTGGGGGAGGCTTTTGATTACCAGTGAAATTGTGTTACTTATAACTAGTCCGTTGAGACTTTTTATTTCTTCCTGGGTCAGTTTTTGAAGAAGATAGTAGGTTTCCAGGAATGTATTCATTTCTTCTAAGTTGTCCAGTTTGTTTGCATATAAGTTTTTATAGCATTTGCTTACAATTCTTTGTATTTCTGTCGTGTCAGTTGTCACTTGCCCTCTCTTATTTCTCATGTTATTTGGATGCTTTGAAAGAATCAGTTCCTGGTTTTGTTGTTTGTTTGTTTTCTCTCCCCATCATTTCTGCTCGAAGCTTGATTTCCTTTCTTCAAGTCACCTTAGGTTTTGTTTGTTCTTTTTTTCCTACTTTCTTTAGGTGTAAAGTTTGAGTTTTTTGTTAAGGTAGGCCTGTATTGCTATATATTTCCCTCTTAGAACTGCTTTCTTTGTATCCCAGAGATTTTGGAGTGTTATTTTCATTTTCATTTCTCTCCATGTAGTTTTTGATTGCTTTGGTTTCATTGAGCCATGTTTAGTCTCTAGATGTTGGTGTTTTTCCCAGGTTTTTTCTTGTGATTTCTAGGTTTTTTAGTGTTGTGGTCAGAAAAGATACATGGTATGATTTCAGTCTTCAATTTATTGAGACTTGCATTATGGCCTAATAGGTGATCTCTTCTAAAAAAAATGTTCCATGTGCACTTAAAGAATGTGTATTCTCTTTTGGGATGGAATGTTTTCAATATATGTTATGTCCATCTGGCCTATTGTGTCCTTCAAAGATGGTTTCCAGTAAGTGGAATCTTAAAGTTCCCTATTGTATTACTATCAATTTCTCTTTGTGTCTGTTAATATTTGCCTTATGTATTTGGGTGCTCCAATGTTGGGTATGTAGATATTTACAATTGTGAGATCCTTCTGTTGAGCTCATCCTTTTATCATTATGTAATGTCCTTTTTTGTCTCTTATTGTAGTCTGTTTTAAAATCTATTTTGTCTGATAGTCTTGCTACTCTGGCTTTTTTTCTCACCACTTGGGTTTGAATGATGAATGCTTTTCTATCCCTTCACTTTCAGTTTGTATGCATCTTTAGGTCTGAGGTGAGTCTCTTGTAGGCAGCATATAGATGCGGTCTTTTTCTTTTCTTTTTTTTTTTTTAAAGTTTATGTATTTATTTTGAGCAAGAAACAGCCCAAGTTTGAGAGTGGGGAATGGAGAGAGATGGAGAGAGATAAATATGTATATGTTGTCATTTTACATCTTTTTTATTCATAAAGTCCCTTTAACATTTTTATTTCTGTAAGGCTGGTTTACTACTGATAAACTCCTTTTGTTAGTTTAGAAAACTCTTTATCATCGAGATTTGAAGAAGAGATAATCTTACTGGGTAGAGTATTCTTGCTTGTGCGTTTTTCATACTGTGGGAGAGAGCATTCTCACAGCTTCAAGGCTGTTTTAAACTCTGGCTGCTTTTTCTGTGCCCCATCATGACTAGGGATGGTGTGGGCTTGGGGACTTTGAGCTTGCTGAAGGTAACAAGCTCTCCAGGTTGACCCGACTCACCTGTTAGGGTGTCTGGACCCTGCTCCAGATTACGTTTTTAAGACGGGTTGTAATGTAACTGTACAGACTACGTTTTTAAGATGGGTTTTAGTGTAAACTGTAGTGTTGACAGTCCCTCTGACCTGGAGGGCTTCCCTGTATCACTTGGCAGAGTTCTAGTATTGACTTTTTTTATATGCTAGTTGCTCTCTTAAACTGTGGCTTTTTTTTTCCTCCTGTGCTCAAGGACAGAGGAATCTGTTTTCAGTCCCTTAGGACTACCCCCCCCCCCCCGACTACCATTTGCAGTGTTGGGAGTGGGGTTTCCTGTCTTACTATGTTTCCATGTCTTTAGTTCTCTCTTTGGTTTAGTGATCTCTCAGTTCTTCAGGAGGAACTGTTGTCTTAATAGATACAATTTGGTGTGCTCCATGGAGGAGGGGAGCTGAGAGTCTTTTAAGACCCTACCTTGAACTAGAACCACCTGACCATTACTCCGAACTCTTTATCAAGCAGATGACTTAACTTCATTTCATTAATGTTTTCTTCTGATGTCTTGTTCCTTAATTTGGAATTTATTCTGCTATCTCTTCCTTTTGCCTCTTTTAATTCTATGTGTTAGGCAAATCAGCTACCACTCTCAATCATGAAGGAGTGGCCTTGTGTACAAAATGTTATGTAAAGACCAGAAGCATAGTACCCTCTGACCACCAGATCTAGGTCCTCAAGGGGCGTCCATTGTGTGCCCTTCTGCAATATGGTCCAGACCCTTCTCAACTTGGCATTTTCTTGCCGAGTCCTGTGGTGGGGGGGTGGGGACACGAGTCTGTGCATAAGTCCTTTGAGAACGTGTTTTCCTTTTCCTACTGATCTATGGTTTTCAGGACATAATCTCCATTGGTTTTCAAAGTCCAGCATTTATAGGGTTTGTTTCTCTCCTGCAGGATCTGAGGGTTGGGGTCCCTTATGCAGAATACAAATACTCACACCTGAGGGAAAAATTGAGTATTTGGGGGGAGCAATTACTCTCAATTGTGAATCATTGGATCTGGGGGGTTTTGGGTGACCTGCCTCTGTTAGAATGTTGTCCTTCTTGTTCTCTGTTGTGGAGGCTCTGTTCATCCAGTTTTCTGGTCTTTTCCAGGGGAAACTATTCTATCTGTAATTGCATATTCTATCTATGGGAGATAGATTCTTTCTTCCATGTGAATGTCCTAGCTCCCAATAATACCTACCCATTTATTTATTAAATATAATACACATAAAATCCAGAATTGCTGTCCCATGCCCTTGCAAAAAGAGAAAAATACACACACACACACATACACACACACACACACACACAAAAGTTCACAATTTGTTCAAATCCTCTCCCACACCTATTTTGAAAGTATATAGTAAAAACACTGTGATGAAACTATTTTGTTTTCCTCTTCTGTGGTACTGTTTTGAAATAAAATTTTGTACATTTCTTTGCACTCAGTTCTAGGTTTTTCCTTATCTTTGATTTAATTTTATATTCTACATTTATAGAACATTAATAATGCTTCTAGAAGTCAAAATAATAAAATACTTTTTATCGCACTATCACCCTAAGCCTCTATAGGAAATAAATTTATTCTTTATGCAAAAATACATACATCTTTCCATTTTTCTTACACAAAAAGTGTAGAACACCTTAGATAGTGCTTTAAAAAATTGTTATAGACTTAGGAATATGCATTTAGGACTTAATGTTTTTTCATAGCTTGATAGCCCAATTATCACTGAATATTCTATTGCATGCATTTTAATGTTTATTCATTTTTGAAACAGAGAGAGACAGAGCATGAGTGGGAAAGGGGCAGAGAGAGAGGGAGACACAGAATCTGAAGGAGGCTCCAGGCTCTGAGCTGTCAGCACAGAGCCCGAAGCGGGCTCTCATGAGCTGTGAGATCATGACCTGAGCCGAAGTCGGACGCCCAACCGACTGAGCCACCCAGGTGCCCCTATTGCATGCATATTAAAAAATCTATTTACCTATTAAGACATGTTCGTTATTTCCAATTTGTAGTAACTAAAGTTGCTGTGAATATTGTATAGGTTTTTATATGGATATAGTTTTCAACTCCTTCAGTTAAAAATACCTAGGATTGAAATGGCTGGTTTGTATGGTAAATCTGTCTCTAGCTTTGCCAGAAATACTGTAAAAACTGTTTTTGCATTTCTATCAGTAATGTACGACATAGTTCTAAATACTTATCAACAATGGACAAGTTACTACTTTTCACTTTTTTTCCACTAAACAACATGGCTTGGAAACCACTTCCTATCAATTCATGAAGCATATTTTTATAGCTACATAGCATTTCATTGTGTGGATGTATCATAATTTATTCAACTGGTCTTCCATATTTGGTCCTTTTAGTAGTTTGCAATGCTCCTACAGAGATAAATGCTTCAGTGAATAACCATGTGCACTGGGTTTTTATCTTTTTGGAGATGTATCATCAGGATAAATTTTTGGAAGTGAGATTGTTGAAGGGAAGAGTAAAAAGTACATGTAATTTTTTTTTGATATCACCAAAATTTCCTCCATAAATTTTGGCCCATTTATCATTATGCTTAGCGGTATTTGAGAGGGACTATTTCCTCACAGTCTTGCCAACATTGCTTTTGCCTATCTGATGGAAGAGAAATAATATTTGAGCATAGTGCTAAGTTGCATTTTTCTTGTGACTAAAATTCATCTTTTCCTATATTATGGTCTATTTTAAACTCACTTTTAACAAATTGTTTCTGCCTTTGCTCATTTACTCACCCCTGTTTTTAGAAGTTCTTTACTCTCTGGAAGAGAGTACTCCTGTATCTGTGATTCCTGTTGGAAATATTTTCTCCACTTTGTCATTTATCTTTTGCTCATGGTATTTATTTTAACAAAGGAGAGCTAGAAAATCAGTAGAACACTTTCACATACACTTCTCTTAACTTCTCTTTAAGTTAACCTCTACATAGCATCAGAAAATTCTGCAGCACTAAGAAATCAACATTGGTATGTACTGTGAATTACAATACAGGTTTTATTTAAATTTTATCAATTTTTTTGCTCATGTCATTTTTCTCTTCTGGGATCCAATCTAGAACCCCACATTGGCATTGAGTTGTCCTGACTCCTTAGAGTTCTCCAGTCTTTGACGATTCTTCAGTCTTCCCTTGTCTTTGACAACACTGGAAGTTTTGAAAGGTACTGGCTCCTGATTTGTGTGGCATGTTTTTCAATTGGGGCTTATGTCAGGTTTTTAAGTGAAGAGTTCGAGGTTGTACATTATTGGAAAAGAACACAGAGGTGATGTGCCTTCTGTGTGTCCTATAAAGGGGTACCTGAGGGCAATAAGTCATGTTTCCAGTGATGTTAACTTTGATCATTTGGTTGAACTGAGAGTCAGTCAGGTTTCTCTGCTGTACAGTCACTACTTTCCTGTTGTAATTAATATTTGGAGATGATACTTTGAGACTATATGAACATCCTGTTTCTGCTTAAAATTTGGTCCACTAATTTCGGTGTCCATCAGTGTGGATTTATTGTTGTGTTCCAATGGTCCTTTTTTACCCCTATCCCTTCTCTGTATCTTGGAAATCTATAAGAAAGAGTTGTCCCCTTCCCCCGAATTTATTATTTATATAAGCAATGTGGATTTATGATATTTAATTCTGCAAATATTTATTTTAATCCCTTTAAATGTTCATTATTTAATGGCGATGTTATCTTAATGTTTCTTTTATATTATTGTGACATTTAATTCCAACTTTGTACTTTGAGAGCTCTTTCTCATTGGCTTCTGTGCCTTTTGATGTAAACCCATTACATGGTTTGCATTTTAGCACTTTGTCACCAAGATGCTTCAGGCTGCTCTTCGGATTTTTTTCCCCTGCTTCCTTTTTGGAATCTTCACTTGTACAAGAAGACTTACTTCCTTTCATTGGAACATGTAGTTAAACCCAAAATTTGGTTGCTAGGTATGCTTCTTGCTATGGAAATGTAACTGCTTTAAGTCCTTTGTCATGGATAAAGCTAAGAGATATATGTATGTATACTGACCCATGAATTCATACACACATTTAGATCACAAAACACAAGTCTCTGTTGAAACTGATACCTCTGACTACTGTCCTGTATCTGGGATTTACTTTAGCTTTTGGCCTTTTCATCTTTGTCATTTCTTCTTCTGACAATGATAAACGTGGTTCTCATTATGATGTATTTACATACTCTTTTTAGCCTTACCATACGTACAGCTTTAGAAATGCTAAAACATACTCCTAAGGGAAACACATTTATCGACTTTGGTACAGACTTGTTTTTGTCTTTAATGTAACAGTTTTATTTCCCAACTTCTTCAATGTGATTCTGTGATTTTATTTGTATACACTTACCATCTTTCCCTACAAACTGGTTTAATCTACATACATACAGAAAAAATTTCTCTGTGGTGCATAGTTTTTGGACTTTTGTCAAGTGCATAGGGCCGTGTATTCATGTCGCCATTTTATTAAGAAGAGTTCCGTTACTCCCCACTCCTCACTTCCTCTTGCTGCCCCTTTCTAGTCAACGTCTCTGGCCAGCAGTCAACCTCTGACAACCACTGATGTGTTGTCTAACCTCGTGAGCTTTTGCTTTTTCCCAAGGATCCTATAAATGGAATCCTACAATAAATATTTTGGATCTAGCTTCTTTCATGTAAAAAACTTGAGGATTCATCTGTTGGTATGTGAAACAATAATTGATTACTTTATGTTGGTGAGTAGTGTACCATTATGTGGATGTGCCATGAGGTATCTGTGTACTGGCGAAAGGACACCTGCATTGTTCCTAGGTTTTACTGATTTTGAATACAGCTATAAATTGCATGTACAGATTTTTGTGTGATTACAAACTTGTATTTTCTTGTGTGAAACCTAGGGGTGATATTGCTGCAACACAAGGTAGGTGTCTACTTTCATAAGAAACAAAATGTTGTCCAAAGTGGCTGTACCGTTTTGTGTTGCCACATCAGAATTCTAATTGTTACACATCTTTGCCTGCACTTTGATTGATACACTTTTTTTTTTTTTGCCACTGTAATGGAGGTATGGTATCTACTCTGAATCCAGTCTCAAAAATTACCTTGTTTGCTTTGTTAAAATTGGAGACCTCTTTTGTGTATTCTGGATATATGATTTGTTAAGCATTTTCTTCTAGTCTTGGGTAGTCTTTTTGTTGTCATAATGTGGTGTTTTTGTTTTTGTTTTTTGCCATGTAATTATTGGTATATCGTCAAGCTTTAAAATCTACAATTTTATTGAACATGGATTTTTAAGTCTTGTTGGAGACCCTTTTCCTACCCTCAGGTTACAGAAGAACTCCTTATTTTTCTTGAAATATTTACAGTCACATTAAAAAAATACAGATCTCCCCTGCATTTGGAAATTTAGTTTGTGGTATGAGGAATAGACCCAATGGATCGCACGTGTTACCTTTTTTCTGAATGGCTGTACCATTTTCCAGCATTCCTTAAGAGTGTGTGTTGCCTCAGTGATACGAGATATCAGTTTTATAATATGCTAAATTTCTGTAAGTTGTTGGGTCTATTTCGGGACTTTCTATTCGATTGATTTATTGGTCTATTCATGCACCAGTAGCGACACAGCTTTAATTTTGGGAGCTTAGTAGTATGTTTAAAAGTCAGGCAGAGCTAGATTCTCACTTTTTTTCTGAGCTCTTGGTCACGGTTTCCGGAGTTATCCATGTATATTTTTCCATTAGGATTGTATCAATCTGTCTAGCACCAAGAAAAGATTCTTACTGTGATCACATTAAATTTATAAATATGAGAGACCATACATCTTGAAGATACTAAAACTTTAAAAGCAGTAAAAAGGAATGTCCATTTACAGAAGCCCCCATATATGTATTTTGAGGGTGTTTTTATAATTTACTTCATAAAGGCTTTGAAGCTAATTGGCTAGTTTTGTTTGAGTACATATCTCTTGTTGCTACCATGAATCAAGTTTTCTTCCATTTTACCTTCTAATTTGTTACTGAAGAAAGAATAATGATTTTTGCAAGCAAATTGAATATCTGCTATCTTGTCTAATTCTTAGAGTTTTATCATTGATTCTCTAGGTGTTTCTTCATATACTATCATGTTACCTGAAAATAGAGATGGTTCTTTCTATCAAATCTAATTGCATTGATTAATACCACCAATATAGTGTTAAATAGTACTGGGAAGTAGTGGGTATTAGAGTCTTCACCTTGTTTTTGACCTTAATAGGAATGTTTGTATTCTCTATCAGTTTAAATGTGGACTGACACTGAGGTGTAGGGATATGTTTTCTAGGAATTACCCATCCATTCTTCTTCATAAAGGGTTTTATTAGAGGTAGGTGTTAAATTTTGCCACTGACGTTTTCACAATCAAATATTTTATTTCTGGTATTGCTTTTGCTTTTGCTCTAGGATTTCTATTAGTTACTCCTATAGTTTTCATTTCTCTCCTGAAATTCCTCTTTATTCTTAAATTTCTTAGAGTTTAACATTGCTCATAAGTTCTTTTTGGTTTTACTTCTTGTGTGCACTTCTTGTGTGAAAATCCAAAATTTTCCTTGACAGTGAATCTTTTTCTGTTTTTTTCTTTGAACATGAATCATATTTTCATGCTTCTCTTTGAATACACTGGGAATTCTGGAGGACACACTGAGGGTCCTTTAGATTCTATCACGTCCCTCTTCGAGTGTTGAGTGTTCTTCAGCAGACACTTAAATAACTGGCACATTACCTTGAATTTCCAGGGGCTTGGTTTCAGGTTTTGGTGGAGTGGTTCTATATCAGGTTTGCCATCATGCTAAGGAGCATCCTAATCATGGAATGTTAGAATGTGATTTTTTTTTTTTTGTTTTTTTTGTTTTGGTTTGTTTTGTTTTTTTAACTCAAACTGAGAGCTTCAATGAAATGACTAAGGCCACCAAAGTCTGCCATCAGCTCTTTCAGCCTTCTATATATTCCTTTTCTTCTGGGTTGTGTGGCGTCTTCCCTTTAACATATGCAGTTAGGAGTCATCCAAACATTTTGAGAGAATTTTATGCGGATTTTGGGACTCCCTACCTTGTGGCTCCCTTCTTTGTGGGAGTGTTTTCCTTGGTTTATAGTTTTTCTGGCATCCTTAGACTCCGACATCTTATCCCTCAGTCCATTAAGATTACTATTTTCTTTTTTTTTCTAGCCTTTGCTCTGGAAAGGATGGCTGGTGCCTCAGAGGAATGGTTGTATACATGTGGATCCGATTCAGTGTCCTTTCCACCTTTCAAGGGATGGATTATTTCTAGTTCCACTTTCATCATTCTCAAACCAAAAGTACACACCTCCTAAACACATTAGGAAAAAAAACATAAAACTTTTGCCTACAAGTTTTCATCGGCAGAATACAATAGTCTGATAGATGATGACCTGGATACAACATAGGCTGATAGATTATTACCCGGATTATTACTACAGACATTATTACCTGTGCCATTACCTGGATTGAGAAGTCTGGAACCAAGACTAATCCCAATAGAGTTAACTCTAAAATATATGCCTATTGGATTTTACCACACTACCCTACCTTCTTGATGGGTACTTTCTAGGTATCAGAGATTATTATTTATTATTTTCTGTTTTTTTTAAATTTTATAATAGTTTATTTTCAAATTGGTTTACATATAACACCCAGTGTTCATCCCAACATGTGCCCTTTTTAATGCCCATCACCCCCTCTCCCACCCCCCTCCCCTCCCTCATCCCCCTTACCCTCAGTTTTTTTCTTAGTCTTTGAGAGTCTCTTATGTTTTATCTCCCTCCCTCTCTGTGTCTTTTTTTCCTTTCCCCTCTTCCCCTCCCCCTGGTTTTTGCTTAGTCTCACAAAGTCCACCTATTCGTGGAAACATATGGTATCTGTCTTTTTCTGACTGACTTATTTCACTTAACATAATACCCTCCAGTTCCATCCATCTGGCTACGCATGGCCAGATTTCATTTTTTCTCATTGCCATGTTAGGAATCTACCCAAGAGACACAGGAATGCTGATGCATAGGAGCACGTGTACCCCAATGTTCATAGCAGCACTTTCGACAATAGCCAAATCATGGAAAGAGACCAAGTGCCCATCAACTGATGAATGGATAAAGAAGTTATGGTACTTATATACAATGGTTATTTTTTAAAGCTGGATCTTCAGAAGATACCTGGTAATATTCTGAGAGTACGGTACTAAGCTAACTGTTTTTTGATGAATTCATAGGCAGCTGAGAGGTACAAGCACCTTGAATATTTTCTCCTGGACTTATTCTCACTGACCTCATGTGATTTTTGCGACTTGAGTCACAATTATGTTGTCGATGTACAGAATCTAAGGTCAGAAAGCACTAGATCTTCCTGTCTAGCAGGGTTAAAGATATTTAGTACTGAAGCCCAAAACTTGCTTCTCAATGATAAATTCTAATAGATTCTGGTCGATAGTAAACCTTACCCACATATTCTCATCTTTATAAGATAAAGCTGAAGAATGAAAAATGCTGACTCGGTAAGAGGAAAAACTCATAAAAAAGGTGATTTGCTTATTCTTTTAAGTAACCCAGTTTATTGGTCCTAGGGGCATAATACTCCACTTAAGATTTCTTTCTCCTATTTTAAATGGAAAAGTAGTGAACTTAATTTTGGCAATTGTCTTCAGAATTGTTTCATATCAGCCACGAGAAGTTATTTTCATATGCAGCTTTATCAAGTTATTGTTTGGTGTGAGTCACACTGGGAAGATTATAAGGGTATGTTTTATTTTAAGTACTCAGTATATGAGAATTTACTGGTTAAGTTTAAGAATGGCTACTCATTTTATGAAGTATTATTTTCTTAATAATGGTTTTGTATAAGGCTTCTGATAAATTGAAATAAAATGTAATCAAAAAGCATATGATTTGCTAAACTTCTCCCTAGGGCTTTAGGGGAGAGTCTAGGTTTACTACAGTCTCTAATAACCAATCTAAGCTAAATAGCAGATCTTGCCAAGGAAAAGAGTCCTTGCTTAGGTCCTCAGCGAGCCAAGATCATGTCTCATGTCTGCAAAATCACTAATACTTCCAGTTCATTAAAATCGAGCTGCCTTTATCTGTAACTTTCAGTTATCCTTTGTCTCTTTACTAATACCTCCTAGTTTGTTACGCCCCATTATGGCAGTTACAAATTCAGTGGTAATTGCATCTTTTTTTAATGTGGGGCAAAATTTATCTCCTCGTCAATGACTGATACTTTATTCAATGATATTTTATTCAAATGGGTGAATAGTTGGAAAGAAAACTATGAACAGTAGAAAATAGCATAGCAATTAGGGTGCTGTTTGGTGAGGGTTTGAACCAGTGTCCTTGGGAAGAGCTAAAGGAAGCAATATTTAGGATAATTGCATTAGATACTCTTTCATGTTATTTCTTTAATCAGATTTGATAGCTGAATGAAAGTGGCTGTGGTGGAATAGTGCAGGGGGTGGAGATCTGGGGAGAAAAGATTGTGGAATAAGAAGGAAACCTAAGAGAAACAACTTGAGATAAAGGATTGTAGTTTAGGGATGTGGACAAGGATAGAAATACGTATTTGGAATTCATTCTCATAGAAGTGATAGGTGAAATGTTAAGTAAGACAAGATTAGCTATCATCTGTAATAGAGCAGATGAGGTTATGGTAATTTGGTGGCACAAATGTATAGAAACATTTTGTCTTCCGCTATTTTAGTATGACTTACTTCCCTGAGTACATTTCTGTGTTAGAAATTTGCCTCTTTTTCCTAGCAGTTAGCAACTCCCATATATTAGGCACAGTATAGATTTTCAAGTTTAAAAAGGAAAAATAATCTCCTTTACTTGACTGCTTCCTTATCTCCATTCAGTAGAAACACAGGAGCAAAATGTTAAGCAGGCTTAATATTAAAGCATTGATGGATTCAAGGTCTCTTTTTGCTAAATTGTTCCATTATGATGGTTTCTTCTAATTACGGATTGTCATACCTATTTGCAACAGAAATGTCTATTTTCCAGTATACCAGCTCAGTTGTCATGTTCAACTTGATAATAAAAAATATATATATATATTTTTTACTATAGTTTACTTTAGAGGACTTTTTTTTCATTTCACATATTTATCAATGTGTATTCACTGTTGATCATGATCTCTGGCATCTCTGCGGCTAGTGTATCAGTGAAAAATTGGAAGCGTCTAACCCCTTTTATCCTTTAGATGTGGCTACATATTTATTCCTTAAACAAATTGATTTTCAACTTTAAAAATTTCAGAGATTTCACACAAGAATCTGGATTTCCATCTACTTTAGAAAAATGAGAAAATTTGATACTTTTGATTAACTTATCTACTCCTTAATACAATAATGTTTGTGTTCTTAATCTCTATGGGTCAGGAATCCAAGAGTAGTCTAACTGGGCCCTCTGACTCGAGATTTGTCACAAAGCTCCACTCTAGGTTTCCTCTGGGATTACCTCCATTTCGGTGACTGACTGGGAGAGAATCCTCCAAATTCACTGTCAGGATTGTTGGAAGGATTCACTTCCTTAGGGGATGTTGGTTAAAGGCCTCCCTTGGTTCCTTTTCACACAGGCTGCTCCATAGGCAGCTCATCACATGGTATTTTATCGGAACAAAAATGAGAGCCAGTAAGAGTAAAAGCAAGACCCAAGTCAAAATCCTTTGTAACCTAATTCTGGAAATGCCTTCTTGACACTTTGGCTGTATTGTTGTTGGTTTTTCCATTGTAAATAAGTCATAAGGTCTGGTCCATACTCCAGGGGAGGGGATTATCCAAGGGTATGAGTGCCTTTGGGAGCCATTGTAGAAGTCCTCTAGCTCATTTCCATGTTTCCCAGCAGCTGTCTGTTTGCCTAAGTTGTGACTGGCTCTCTAGGAGTAGGCCATGAACTCTCTGGTCCACAGCTGACCTTGTCCCAACCCTTACCTCGTTTATGTTTCCCGCTGGAATTATAGGTGCAGTTGAGTTTGTGATTCCTGTTCAGTGTCATCACTGCTTTCTCTTCTGTAGAAATATTTGTTCCATCATTGTGAATTCTTCCCTTTCTCTGCTCTCTGGAGAGAGTGTAATCACTTGGAGTCACAGGAGTAGAATTGAAAAGGACTATCTTTAACATAAACTAGTTGGTTAACTATTCTACTTAGTTTTCCAAAAGTCCTTTAGGAATGCTCTAAATTTTGATTCAACTTTATTGACATTATAATTTAAAAATGGAGAAAACTTATTAGAATGTGTTCTATAAAAGTTGTCACACTTAGAAACCAGCAAAGCTTAATTTGTGATTTCTCTAGGTAGAACTTCAACTGAATATTTTAATTTCTTCTAAATGTGTTAATAATTGGAAACTTGTGGCACTGCACTGGTCCTTTAAAAATAATTCTTTAAAATGCTACATGAATGCTTGCTGGTATAAAGAAAATTCATGAAATTGTCCAATGAAAATGACATATACAGGGTGCCTGGGTGGCTCAATGGGTTGAGCATCTGACTCTTGATATCAGCTCAGATCATGATCTTATGGTTTTGAGAGTTTGAGCCTAGCGTTAGGCTCTGTGCACACAGTGTGGAGCCTTGGGTTTGTACTGTCTTTCTCCATGTCTCTTTCTCTACCCTGCTCATCTATGCTCTTTCTCTCAAAATATTAAAGTTCCTATAAAATGAAATATTGAACACATTGATAATGAAGCAGAACTAAGATTATAACTTGCTGTCCTGTGATTTCACACTTTTTGATGCATCAGAACAGAATGTACTCTCAGCCGACTGACTTCACAATGAACTTACATTGATAAAATACTTCAGTTTAATTTGGAGCATTGTGTAATAATGTGCTTGAACAAAGGGTTTCACTAGTAAAAAGCAATAACAAGGAAAACCAGTAACGTAGACTAACTTTCCTTTGGTTAGGTAAAGGGACTGCAACAGATTTCCTATGAAATTTAAGATACAGATTTTGAGGTGCAATATTCTGAACTATATTTTCTTTAAATTTTATTTAAATCCAAGTTAACATATAGTGTAATAATGATTTCAGGAGTAGAATTTAGTGATTCATCACTTACATACAATATCCAGTGCTCATCATAAGTGCCCTCCTTAATGCCCATCGCCCATTTAACTCATCCCCTGCCTTCCCTCCAGCAACCCTTAGTTTGTTCTCTGTATTTGAATCTCTTATGGTTTGCCTCCCTCTCTTTTTATCTTATTTTTCCTTCCCTTTTCCTGTGTTCTGTTTTGTTTCTTAAATTCCACATGTAAGTGAAATCATATCTTTATCTGACTTACTTTGCTTAGCATAATATATTCTAGTTACATCCATGTTGTTGCAAATTGCAAGATTTCATTCTTTTTGATCACTGAGTAATACTTCATTGTACACTGAGTATACACACACACGCCACATTTTCTTTATCCATTCATCAGTCGACGGACGTTTGGACTCTTTCCATAATTTGGCTATTGTTGATAGTGCTGCTATAAACATTGGGATGCACGTGCCCCCTTCAGATGACCATTTTTGTATCTTTTGTATGAATACTTAGTAGTGTAATTGCTGGGTTGTAGGGAAGTTCTGCTTTTAACTTTGTGAGGAAACTCCATACTGTTTTTCAGAACAGGCTACACCAGTTTGCATTCCCACCCGGGTTGCAAGAGGGTTCCCCTTTTTCTTCATCCTCACCAACATCTGCTGTTGCCCGAGTTGTTAATTTTAGCCATTCTGACAGGTGTGAGGGAATATCTCATTGTGGTTTTGATTTGTATTCCCCTGATGATGAGTGATGTTGAGCATCTTTTCATGTGTCTGTTTGCCATCTGGATGTCTTGTTTGGAAAAGTATCCATTTATGTCTTTTGCCTATCTCTTCACTGGATTATTTGTTTTTGGGTGTTGAGTTTGATAAGTTCTTTATAGATTTTGGATACTAAAAACCCTTTATCTGATATGTCACTTGCAAATATCTTCTCCCATTCCATTGATTGCCTTTTAAGTTATGTGGATAGTTTCTTTCACTGTGCAAAAGCTTTTTATCTTGATGAGGTCCCAGGAGTTCATTTTTGGTTTTGGTTTCCCTTGCCTCTGGAGACATGTCTAGTAAGAAGTTGCTGTGGCCAAGGTCAAAGAGTTTGTTGCCTGTTTTCTCCTTTAGGATTTTGATGGTTTCCTGCCTTACATTTAGGTCTTTATTTGGGTTTATTTTTGTGTATAGGGTAAGAAAGTGGTCCAAGTTGATTTTTCATTTGCCGTCCAGTTTTCCCAGCACCGTTTGCTGAAGTGACTGTTTTTTTTTTCCCAATGGATATTCTTTCCTGCTTTATTGAAGATGAGTTGGCTATATGTTTGTGGGTCCATTTCTGGGTTCTCTATTCTGTTCAATTGACCTATGAGTCTGTTCTTGTGCCAATGCCATATTATCTTAATGATTACAGCTTCATAATATAGCTTGAAGTCCAGAATTGTCTTTTTCAGGATTGCTTTGGCTATCCTGGGTCTTTTCTGGTTCCATACAAATTTTAGAATGATTTGTTCTGGCTCTGTGAAGAATGCTGGTATTATTTTGATAGGGATTGCATTGAATGTTTAGACTGCTTTGGGTAGTATTGACATTTTCACAATATTTGTTCCTTCAATCCATGAACATTTCCATGTTTTCCCATTTCTTTTGTCTTAAATTTCTTTCATAAGCTTCCTATAGTTTTCAGCCTACAGATCTTTTGCCTCTTTGCTTAGGTTTATACCTAGGTATTTTGTGGGTTTTGGTGCAGTTGTAAATAGGATTGATTTCCTTGATTTCTCTTAAGTATCTTTTTTAAATTTTCCAACATTTGAATATGCATAGTATAGTTCTCATGGTGAGATTGTCAGTTATCCAGGTGTGTTATTTGACAACTATATTCAATTAACCAGTATTTTGTATTCCCTGACCATATCCTGTCAGTTCATCTTAAAAATGCTGCACAATAACCCACAGAAATATTTAGTATATTTACCATGATTTTAACTATTTAAAATATATAATTAAAATCATAAAGTATGCCTAGGAACTACTGGGGTTCCTCTTGTGAGGTTGTTGTGTTTTCCGCCACACCCACCATGTACAGTTTAGAGAATTGTAGCAGCTCTGTGCAGTAACACTATTAGCATTTCAAATATTAGTCATATTTGTTACAAGTCTACTTTATAACCTAAATCAGTGTGAAGGATATTAGGCAAAATAAACTTGTGGCTAGTTTGTTATCTGAACATTAATAAAAAGTTGATTTTGGTATCTTAAACATGGTAAGAGCATGAAATATAACTTTGAGTTTCTGTGTATGATAAAATTTTGTCAGCTCATCTGAATGTTTAACCTAATATAGAAATGAGTGTTATAATTAATGCTCATTAAGGATTATTTTCAAAATCTTCCAAACAATTAATATTTTGTAAAATCAAATCACATGAAACTAAACACACTACCTCAGAATTCTAATCTTAATTTTATAGGTGAATGCCTGGAGTTAAAGCAGATTACCCAAGATCTCATAGCCATTTAAAGATAGACAAAGACTTTCTCCTAATTTTCAGGCAAGTCCTTTAAGAAAATGGAGACTTAATCTAGGACAGGTTTGTACTTTTCTGATCCTGCTACACCTGATGCTGTAGGGGCCCTACTCAGAAAGACTATGGTTCCTCATTGATGTTTGTAGGCTTTGTCTCCATTATCTGCTTGTCTTTATCCCTGACACCTGGTACCCTAGTGTCTGTCTTGCTGCTGCCTTGTACTGAGATTCCAACCACCTCATTCAGGACAGATACTTAGGCCTCAAAGACTATGTACTGTATTCCTCCAAGGAGTGCCATTTGCCAAGATTAAAACATGGATGTTGTCCCTCAACAGTATGCAATGTCCAACATGCACAGTGTTCTCATCCTTTAGTCTCTTTGGACGATCAATTGTTGGGATGGTTTTCCTTTTTTTACACTTCCTCTCCACATCTTTGTCTCCACTACAGCCTTTAGCATATGCCTTAGCATTAGCCTTTGAGATCCCAGTCACCTTTGTTGCTACTTCTCTGTGATGCAGAAATCAGAAATGTATTCTGTGCTATACTTCACCAAGCTCAGGATTTATTTCCTCAGTAGTAGCAAAAATAGGCAGTAATAAATTCTGACCTTTCAGGGATATTTTGATCATTAGTATACTACCTGGTTAATGGTTGCCATTCAATAAGTAATACTCGTTATCCTTTAAGTATCCTAATTCGTATGAGATACTAAATTTTGGCAATGCCATTTATGTATGAATTAAGACCGTGATTATATTTTTTCCTCATTAAAGTAGTGCCACGCCAAACTGAAAATGTTTTGTTAGCCTGAGTTACTGTATGTTCTTAAAAGTAATTAAACAACAGAATAAAAAAATCTGCAATTTTGTTTTCCACAAATTTAGACTACTATTATGACTCTAATTAGCCAAAGTTAGTGAGACGTTCCTGTGTGTGATCTCACAAACATGAGAGTGGCCTGCATGGAAGGTGCACTGGGCCTGCGCATGAAGAATGTGTAAGTGTTGTGTTGGGAGCAAGCCACAGCTCCTATTGGGCTGTGGTTTCTGAAGGGCTGGCTCTCTCCTATTATCTTTCTAAATTTGGGCACTTTTTTTGCTCACTTTTTTTCTTCCTGGTCTGCCAACTTACAACCCACAACTCCGTCAAATTAATGTGATGCTTCCAAGAAATTTTCTATATTTGTCAGTACAAAAGTTTGAGTACTTGCGCTTGAGTTATTGGATGCTCAGCACACACCAGGTGCTCAGGAATGTTCCTTTAATAGAATTCAGGAATCATAAAAAACATATTTTTGCCTTGGTGGAAGACCATTCACTGCCTCCCCACCTGTGCCCTACCTCCACCCCTCCTTCCCAGACTCCTGAGTCATGTACATAATTATTTTCCTCAGGAAAATGCAGGAAGAATATAGAGAATTGAGGTAATAAATGGTTTGGTGTAAGATATCTAAGAAGCATATTGATTTGTCTTTATGGTTGCATATAATTTTGATTATCTATGGAAACAGTTTTAAAACACCTCTTTATCAATCTCCAATTGATAAAACCTGTGGAGATTCTATAGTGGAAGCCCCATCTTCTTGACTTCTTTGAGCCCTTTGGTATATCCTTGAGTCAGCTCAACTATATGGCTTTTGGATACTCCATACACAACTCTTCTTAATCAATTGAAATATTGAAGAATTATCAGATGAGTAAAACTATATTCTGTCTACTGTATGCTCAGAATCACATTAGCAAATGTAACTGTACAAAATGCAGTTGCTAGCATTCAGGGTTGTTCATGTGCAAGTGTGGAAGGTGTTAGCCTCTGGGGCTTTGGTGATAAGGATGCATTTCTTTGACAGCCGTGAAGGTAGCAGTTACCTGCTACAAATGAGATGTGTTGCTGTAATGCAATACAGGAGACCTAATAAAAATAAATCAACTGAACAATCATTTGTATTTTGAAAGCAGCTTCATATACATGATCATAGATTCGAATTTATCATGACAAGTTATAGTGTTATAATGAGTGTTACTGTATGCTTTGAAAAGATGAGGACTCTCCCAAAAGATCTCAAATCACTTGTCCTACCAGGCTAGGGATAGATTCTGGTGTGCAAATCCGTATTCCAGACTACTTTCCACAAGGGTTTCTTCAGAATTGGGAAACAAAGTAAAACAAAACAAAAAGGATATATTGGTAGAATGCCAGAATACTTTTATTAATAGCAGTTTTTCAGTCTATAACAATGATCCATGAGTGATAGGTGGTCTTAAGTCTTGGGGTTAATTAGTTCCTGGGTATTAGTAAAATAGCTGAGAACACTTCCTCTTTGACTCAAAATTTCAGAGACACCCCACTTCAGTCTCATATCTAGCTTTAGTCATTATACCCCATGGTTCAATGGGCAGGGAGAAGGTGGGAGAGAATTGAGATGAAATAGGAAGTGACTCAGTAGGACACCCTGGTCAAACTTGGCACAGGATGAGCTTCTAGGGATGAAACAAAGATGAAAGAGAAATCAGAGAATATAGACAAGGGACTGGGGATGATTTGGCTTCTTCATGCTGGTCACTGGAGTATTTTTTTTCCTCAGAGAAACAATAAATCTTTTCCTTGTCTAATGCTCTCTGTACTCATTCTTTTTGGTATCCAGAAGCTCATCAGTTCCCAAATGAATTGAGCCCAGAGGTGCCGTGGAGCAGCTTCAGGACACGGCTTCAGGGCAGGATAAATGGTTACTTGAAGGGCTTTGTTCGTGTTTTACTACTTAATGCGAAATATCACACATAGCTGACACTCAGGAGCCAATTCCCCTTGCATCCCTTTTGGAAGTAGGAAAGGTATAATGATTAATACATTACAACATTTTTAAAACATTGACAGAACCTCTCAGAAAATCGCTAGTGGGCACAGATTGTTTGAGAAGCAAAGTAAACTTCTGAAGGGAATTCAGAGGTTGTTGGAGACATGAAAGAAGGGTAACCTAAGAACGGTGTGTTTTGTTCCAGAGGCACGTAGTTAAAAACCAGACTATATTAAACGACCCACAATGCTGGCTCACTGATTGTATTGTTGTATGAATTTGGATTTGAAAGCTGGCCAATGGATGACTTGTTCCATGCTGTTCCATATGGTTGTAGTGTTAATCTCATATTTCATATTTATCTGATGAATTTTGTCTCGAATGCAGTCAATGTGACTCCTATTGCAGATAAAATACTTCTGTATTCCTCTAAAGCCTCTGCATCTCTGCTGCAAGGTACATTAGCTGGGGAGACAAAGAGGGTATGGTGTGACTGATAAGCCTACAGCAGCATGCTGGGTTCTTACACGTGCTCAGAAGTACCAGCATTGGTCGCTGTCCGTTGCTTTCCATGGCTCACTTCCATTCAGTGATCTTTCAGCCCTTATAACATGTAAACAACATCCTAACTTGATATCCCATCTTATTAACATCTCTCTAATAAAAGAGAAGGCATTCAGCCTCAGTACCAGAAGAAAGCAGACACCAAGGTCCAAGGAGGGCAGTAAAGCAGCATAACTCCAAACAGCAGGTCTTAACAGCCAGTCCAAGTGTAAACTTGGATCTATAACTGAGGAGCATTTTCTGTAGGAGTAGAGGCTCTGCAAATAGCTGGATTAGTTCATGGACTCTTATTTAGAGCCAGAGTTCTGATGTCATGCCAGGTGAATTCATAACACGTGTGTTGTGGTCCTGGAGTGAGAACTCCAGAGAACCAGGGCTTGGTAATCACAGCAGGGACATTGGCCTTGTTTTTTGTCTTCTGGCTCAGAGAAGGTCATGAGAGGGGACCCTCTTCCATTCCCAGGACTCTGAGTTACTGAGAATAGAAAGGTACTTCTGGGCCTGAGGAAGCTACAGCTGTCTCCAGTCTCTCCTGTTAATCTTTCCTCCTTAAAAGTGTATTTTTGGACTACTTTGCAAGCCCAGTCAGGAAGGCTCAGTGGCATCATCAACCGTGGTAAAGATCTCATTCAAACAGCAATCATCTACTGAAAAGTTTGAGTTGCCTTTTTATGAGTTCTTTACTCATTCAACCAATATAGCAGCCTCCTGCTGAACCAGGTAAGTTGTAGGGTGCTCTGGATATGAACAATACAAAGAATATGAAATATATATTCTCTGCCATCCAAGAGATAGGGCTAAAGAATCATAATGCAAGGAGTACCTGATAAGCATCGCTAAACTGCCAGTCCCTTGGAAAAGCCTTAGTTTGTGTATCCGTGAAATGGAAATGTTGCATGAAATGCATTCCTAGCTGGTCAGATTGGAAGTTCCCTGATTCCTGATGATGGGTTACCAATGAATAGTATAGTTCTTAGGAATCTTTTTTATTAAGATAACATTATTTGGTTCAGTCATTACATGTGCTCTTGTGCAACGACCTTAAGGTAAGTATGCTCAGTGCTTGTATTTTAAGACTTTAAAACCTGAGAGAATGAGAGTATGGCCAGAACTTTTGAGAAGAAAGAAGGGAAGTTGTGTGTTTCATGATGAGGTTATTGCTCTGATTCTTGTCTTCTACCTAAGCAATTCCTTTGCTCATTAACAAACATATTTACTTACTATGTGAAATGGAGTTCTTGAAAATGTCTTTCTCTGTCACCTATAGGTAAACTGGATTTGGAGTTACATGATGAGCCCTCTAGCTGTTAGGGCTTAAAATATCTGACTTGACAGCCTCAATTTCTTCACCTATGAAATGGGGGAACACTTTCATCATAAGACCGTTATGAGGATTCAAAAATCACGGATGTGAAAAAAGGTCACAGATATGCCAGCTGCTTTCAAAGATGATGTGTGGTGCCGGAAGAGCTGTCAGCACCTTTTCTTACACATTGGCTCCAAATGTAGAAATTGGCTTCTGTTGATGCTGGTCTTGTTTCACAGTCCTGTAAAAGGCTATTTTAGTATTTTGGGCTAGAGAAGTGTTTGCCTTTTTTATTTTAGTTACAGAAAATACCATTAATTTTGTATCACTTCCTCAAGAGACCTGTGATTTCTAATCATTTATATATTTTTCTTAATTACTTCCTAGTTTTCCTAATGATTTCCATATATAACACCTCTACTATATTTGCAAAGTAACAATAAATAGAGAATAGAAAGTCTTACTGGTGGGCACATTGACATACTATCTAAAGTGTCAAGCAAATGAATTCCTTAAGGAAAAAAAAAACTTAAAAAATTGTATGCATGACAAAGAACACTGGGAGTAAAGAGCATCGTGATTTAAGTCAGGTCTCTACCACTGTTTTTTAGTTAAGGCAATTTTGGTTGTGACAGAGCCCACTCAGACTAGCCTAAGCAAAGGGATTTATCGTAAGTCTCCAGTAGTCAACTGGATTGTCACACAAGCCCAGGAAGTGGTCTGACCTCATGGGGATAAGAACTGGAAAACCAGGTATGAGGTCTCTCTCTTCTAGGCTTCATGGTTTCCTGTGTGTTATATTCTCTCTAATCTTAGTATGTCAACTTTAGTTTTATTTCTTTCACGAGTTTCCTTGACTTGCTCATACTGGATATGGCTTACATAAATCTTTTCTTGGTCCATCAGCCCATGATGTGGACTTCATTTCTGATATTTGCATTCAGCTGACAGTAGTATCTGTGTGTGGTGATTCACAGTCTTTTGTCTTGGTTCACATTCTTAAGACCATCTCCTGGGTTGTTGGTTTAGGGTCAAATATACACATCTAATCCATTCAGTTTTGAGTAGGGAAGTCTGCAGGCAGTGAACCACATTTAGCAAAGCCTTTCCTAGAGTTTGGTAAGCTTGGGTAGAATTCATGTAAATTTTGTCATCTGCAAGAATGGAGATAGTTCAACTGCCTTCAAAGTATAAGACTCAAATAGAATAATGCATGTGATATTGTTAGGTAAAGTGTCAATCAAAAGTTCGGTAGCAAGAAAGGAGTACTATTGGGGTTAGTGGTTCCTAGGTAAGTTGAAGTGTTGGGCAGCTGGTAGTCCAGAGACTTCACTTCTTATACTTGAAATTCAGCTCATTTTCAGGACTTAAGACCCGATTGTGCTGTAAGACCCAGAGGCTAATGTAATAGTGTCTCTGAAGAACAAACAGAGACTGCACTGTGTCTAAATGCCTAGGACATGAAGACAGGACAAATTAGCTTGAACTGGAGAAAAAAGAGCTGCTTGTGTTCCCAAATGTTAAAAAATTTAATATTCCATATAAATCGTGACATTTAGAATGTATCACCTTTCTTATTACAATGGGCAAAAAAGTTTTAGAAATAATGCAAAAAAGGTAAATGAAAGTGGCTTTTTTTGTTAACATTTTAGTAGCTGAACTATCTCCCATGTAACTTGAAATAGTCACTTATTTTTATCAGGTCAATGTATTTAATTTATAGTTTACCTTAAACCGAATTTTTACTTTGGAAATGGTGGGTACTGGGGAGAACTACTTACCTGTGCAACTCCTATTGAAAATCCATCAGAACCGGGGTGCATGGGTGACTCAGTCAGTTAAGCGTCCGACTTCAGCTTAGGTCTTGATCTCATGATCTGGGAGTTTGAATCCTGTGTCAGACTCTGTGCTGACAGCTCAGAGCCTGGAGCCTGCTTTGGATTCTGTGTCTCCCTTCTCTCTCTGCCCCTTCCCTGCTCAAGCTCTGTCTCTCTCTCTCTCTTTTTCTCTCTCTCTCTCTCTCAAAAAAGAATAAACTTAAAAAAAAACAACACATCAGAACTTAGAGATCAGCTGAGATCAGGCAAAAAAAAAAAAAAAAAAAAAAGCTAGTTGATATTGTACTTAGACATGTAACCCAGGATTTCATGTAAATCTAATGTAGTTAATCTCTTTAATAGTCTCTACTAACTTTATAAGAAAGTTGGAAAAAGCTGGCTCATCTTTGCTCCCAAAATGTTCATGAGACAGGACTTGACATTTTCCTGAAAACCACCTCACTCACACAGAATATGATGGCACAGTCTAACTCTGCTATAACCTGGGGCAGTATGACTGGCTGAGATACCATTTCTGGGATACTATATCAGTTTGGATAGCTAGTTACATAGGAAGATGCTTAATGAATTTTTATTGAACAGAATATATTTGCCATCCTACAAGAAACAGTTCAATGTAGGATAATTCAGTTCAATGTAACAGTATTTTATCCCACCTGTGTTACTATCCTCTGATTAGGAGAGCCACTGGGTGGTTGGTTCACATGTGAATTATCTATGCAAAATTTCCATGTCAACATTTAACACATCAGTATGATGTCTCATGACTTTCTAAGATGGCTTATGATGAAATGACTTCTTGATTTTAATCTAAGATATCGAAGGAGTTAAGGCCACTACTAAACATGCAATGGAATCTCAAACTTGGTTGATTATAATAATAGCACACCACTATTCCTTACCATTAGAAAATAATTCAAGTTTTCTATTCAACCAAAATTTATTTCATAAAAACTCTAAGTCAGGAGTTCCTGCCCCAACTCTTAAGTTACTTCGCCTACAACTTATTAAAATGTAATTCTTCTGCTCGGTACTTGCTATAAAGCTTTTATGCACCTATCCATCTCTCCTCTGTCACTTCTCATTTTTTTTCTTCTGTGATATCTTTTGGTTACATGCTTTAAAATTTTTATATTAGTCATATCTCCTCAACTAGAGTATGAACACCTTGAGAGTAAAGAAGGACCAATTCTTCTAAGTCTGTGTGTGCTAAAAGTTGCTTACCAAGTAAATGTGTGTGTGCATGTATTAGCTGCTCAATATTTTCTGAATAGAAACTTTCCTCTTTATAGAGGACAGTCCCAGCTCAGACCCCTCAGCAGCACATAGGCACATTTACTCTCCCAATTCTAGTAGATTGTATTTACCAGGAAATTCTTTGGATGGTAACTCTTGTCATTTAGGCTATGAAATGTGTATGTAATACACCTTACATCTTGTTTAGAAAACGCACGAAATTTTAACCATTTTTGTGTTTTTATTCTAAAAAATGGGGAAGTCTCATGAATGTTTCATAAGATGCAAGTGACATTTACGTATATTCATAAATTTGTGTTACTGGTTTTTATATTTGTATGATTTCAACGATGTAGTTAACAGATAGTGGTATAATATTTTGCTTTAGGATGATTGGTTTGTTACTTCTAAGTGAGACAAAGACTGAAGATAGAGTCCAGTTTCAAAGAAGTTGGTATAATCTAGGCTAGAGATAAGATATGTCAGGGTCTAGTTTAGTGACTCTGGGGTTGGGGCAAGGTGGATAGATGAAAGAGATACTTAGTAGGTAGAATAAAAGATGTTGGTGTAATTATATTTCAGATGCTGAGGAGAAAGAGGGGTTGGTTTGTGTTTGGAAACATTACTCTGGCTGCATTGTAGAGAATAAAAGGAGGCTGGGAAGATATGGGTTGACTTGCTAGGGGGTTATATAGTTGTATGTGATGGCAACTTGGATTAGGACAAAATCAGAAATGGATAGAAAGGGACCAATTTGAGAGGAAGATTGTGTTTAGAGAGTAAAGACCATAAGAAATTAAGATGGCTTAAATAAGAGGGAAGGTAAAGGGGAGGGAAATGTCAAGGATGGCTCCTATGCATGAGTGGCTGGATGAATCACTCACTGAGACAGGGAATTATGGAAGAGAATCTTGATTGGGAAGAAGATGATCCAAAGTTTATTTCTGTCATGTTGATTCTGAGATGGCTTTGGAACACTCAATAGGATTTTCAAGTAGGTGACTATGTACCTCTAGAGCTAGGAGGGAAGGTCTGGGCTGGAGGTGTGAGTCATCATGTAGAAGTGGCAATTAAAGGCATGGGAGTGGATGAGGTTGTCAGCAGGAAGGGAGATGAAGGGGGCTGACTGCTGAGCCTAGAGAATTTTCAGCTTTTATACAGTGGGTTGAGGAAGTTAAACCTGCAAAGGAGACAGGAGGAATAGCCCGGGTTGGATTCTACTGGCAGGGGTGATGGAAAGACCAGTGATGAAGTATATATATATACTTATATATATATAAGATAATGATAAGAGATAATTATTTTTCTCATATCTATGACCAGCACTGGTGTTCTTCTTTCTACATGAATCAGTGTTGCTCTGATCTAGTAGTGGAGATTGTTTAGATAAGCAGGGAATTATTTCATGAGCAATTGCTCACTCAGTGGTTGGACCATAGGAAATATGTTAAATGGCAATACATTTGCAATATCAAAACTTGAAGGAAACACAATTCTAGGATTAGCTTAGTTATATCCTGCTATTTTTAATGGATCTTTGACATGTGAGGGAAGATAGAGAGTATCTTGTAAGATGGCTGTGCTGCAGAAGACCCTCACCTTCCTCCACACCCGAATCCTTTTCCCTCTGAAGCTTTATTGGAAGTTGTGTTGTAACTGCTCCTTGATCATATTTTAATTACTGTAGTGCAATCCTTAAAATAACTATGTACAAAATCCAAAGTCTTCTCATATTTTATATGGGGTTTTATAATTCCTCTTTTTCAGATGTCTCAGGGATGAACAATAATAGCACCAGGGAATTTGTGCCCTTACCTGCTCAAAATTTCCTGCACATTTCATGCATTTAAGTCCCCAGCTAAACTGACTCGTAAGGGCCATTTGCTTATTGCCAAAGGCAATGGAATATCCGAGGCTGAGATTAACATTTTTAAGTAGTAACATTAATTTAATAATACGTTGTAAATTATATGTAGTATTTGGCTATAGAGATGATTATGAATCCCGCTCTTAACTGACCCACTGAGTTTACTACATAGGCAATAACAAAAAACTTGAGGAATACTACTCCGAGATGAAAGGAGGAAAGCAGTTCAGGGGTTGCTGGGGGGCACCTAGGGAAGATTACCAAGGGGACAGGAGGGAAACTTGAGGAGATAATATTCGTTATTTTGATTATGGTGATGGTTTCAAATGTCAAAATGAATCAAATTATATACTTGAAATATATAAAGGTTATTTTGCTTCAGTAATATGTCAATATATTAAAAACCTAAAACAGACTGGAGTCATTAGGATGGTAGTAGAGCTGTATGGTAACAGGTGGTAGCTATACATGCGGTGAGCTTAACTCAGGGAGAAGTTGAGTCGCTATGTCGTACAGCTGAAATGAATGTAGCTTTGTGCGTCAATACAATTAAGAAAAATGAGTCAAGAAAAATCAATTTTAATGAGCCTTCTAACTCTTACTTTCTAGGATTCTTATTTTAAGGTGAGGGAATTAAAGGTAAAGGACAATGTAGCTTTAAAAAGTTATGTTTGTGGCTAGCATTAGAGCTAGTCACAATGACTGGTAACTAGTTTTCAACAACTGTCATTCTAGCAGACTATCTTTTCCTTCTTAGAACCTTACCTAGTGAGGATGCTCTGAAGTGTTAACATGTTGGTTGAAAGAGAGGCATATATGTTGTGAACTGTTACTAAAAAGAAAAAAAAAGACCTTTCAGATGTTCTTGAATTAAATGCAATAAAACTTCATCATCAAGGAAGGGCTGTGTGAGTCCTGTTCAAATTTATAAAAAGTCAGAATTTTAGAATTTTTTTTAAGTTTATTTTTGAGAGAGACAAAGGGCATGAGCAGGAGAGGGGAAGAGAGAAGAGAGTAGGAGACATGAATCTGAAGCAGGCTCTGCACTACCAGTGCAGAGCCCGATGTGGGGCTCAAACCCATGAACCGTCTGATCATGACCTAAGCTGAAGTCAAGAGCCGGCACTTAACCTACTGAGTCACTTATGTGCCCCAGAATTCTAGCCTTTTTAAAGGAGATGTCATTCTAGTTATAAAAAATGATATATTAATGGAATATGATAATATTTAGAGATAAGCTTCAATTATATAATGTCTTATTTTTTAAAACATCTCATCTGACTACTCGTTCCTAGCTTGGAATTCAGTAATAAGTAAACACGTTTCTCAATTATCACAAAATCTGTACAATAGACATCACTGACGATACTTAGATTTTTCCTAATCTATTTTAAATGTTGAAACTCAACATTCTGCCTGCAGTTTTCCCAGAATATATTTAAATGATACCTCTTTGTGTTCAAGAATTTGGCCATAGATGGGCCCAAGCTTAATATAAGCAATGTTATTTTTGGTAACTTGGAAATACTTAAAAATAACATGATTTCATTAGGTGCAAGAATGAATGAGAAATGAATTTCAGAGAGGTAAATATAATTGAAATGACTGAGATATTTATTTTTTGAATAATTTTTCTTCTTGGTCCTATAGAAAACACAAAAATTGTTCTTATCAGTCATCACCTCTTTTTTTTTAAATTTTTTTTAACGTTCATTTATTTTTGAGAGAGAGACAGAGTGTGAGCAGGGGAGGGGCAGAGAGAGAGGGGGAGACAGAATCCGAAGCAGGCTCCAGGCTCTGAGCTGTCAGCACAGAGCCCGATGCGGGGCTCGAACCCACAGACCGTGAGATCATGACCTGAGCCGAAGTCGGCGGCCCAACCGACTGAGCCACCCAGGTACCCCAGTCATCACCTCTTAATTCACAAGACATTGTTAACTTTCTGGCCAAAATAGTTATGATTTCTCTTTGACTAGAAAGAACTACTCTCTCTTTCTTGCAATGATTTTTTTGAGCCTTTAATCTTGGGTTTCATATGTGTTCTGAAGTGAAAACATGACAGGTCAGAATTACATCCTGGTCACGAGAGTTACATCCTGGACATCTAGCAGGGAGAGAGCAAAAGAGAAGGACAGAAACCAAAAAGTAGCATACGGAATGTGTCTCATGTGTAACCTCAAAATCTTACATGCCTCAAGGTGAGGATTCAATATGTACAGATTTTCCTAATAGGAAAAAGTCCTTTAAAATGTGATTGTAATCCCACGGATGACCGGACTCATCTGAAAAGCCTGGCAGTCACTTGGCCCACAGGATTTTTTTCCTTTAAAATGTGACTAATTCTTGTGGGTTATATCAGCTTTCTGTAGCTGTCATACATTCCCACAACTTTTAGTGGCTTAAAATAATAAAAATGTATTTTAGGCTTCTTGTAGGTCAGAAATCTCATGTGGGCCTCAAGAGGCTGCAAGAAGTGTCAACAAGGTGATGTTCCCTTTTGAAACCTGCTTTCCTTGCCCATGTCTTCCTTCTGTCTTTAAGGATAGCAAGGCTGTATCTCTCCGTTACCTCTCTCTGGCTCTTAACTCAGCCAGAAAGCTTCTTTCAAGGACTCAGGTGATCAGGTTAGACTCCCTTGAGTAATTCCGGATAATCCTTCCTCAAAGTACTCCACCATAATCACATCTACAGGGTCCCCTCTGTAATGTAAAGTAACCCAGATTAGGACCTAGACATCTTTGGGAGGCCATTACTCTGCCTACCATATTGTTGAAATACAAGAACAGGACTAAAACAAGGGCAGAAGGAGAGTGAATTGACCTGTTTTAGAGAGTGTTGGTTGTGTGGTTTTCAACAAAAGAATCCACAAATGAAAAATTATCATCATAGAGCAAAGTGTAATGAGTAGGGTTACACTTTTAAGTTACCAGTTGCCACGCTTGACACATAATGATCCCCTTTGTTCTTTCAGTATTTAAATAAACTAATTCTATTAGTAAGCCCATTGGGTCGTTTTCTCTCAATCTAAGTGGCAGGTATGACTCCATTTAGGTACTTAAAGTTCTATGGCAAACATTTATGTGAATTAAACTATTAAGAGAATTAACTAGGTTAATACAGTTCATAAACTTGGAGTTTCTTGCTTAGATTGTATTTGAGATCCATCGGAGAATGAGAAGACCTATAGACCAAATAAACAAGAGACCAAGTATTTTCTCAGAAGATGCTTTTTTACTGAAACAGATAAAACTATGATATGAATGTCAATAGAAGGGCAGGGTTTTTTGTTCTCACTTTCAAATGAGCAAAATAAAAATTCCAATTTTCACAAAACTAAATTGATAAGGAAAGGCAGATTACATTTTAAAACATTGCTGGTTAATAGCCTGTTTTAGTTAATTAAATGCCTTTAATTTCTTACAGAATCCTTTTAAACTGTATTCTCCTTAAATTGATTTTAATAAATGAACTGGAGGGAATATTCACGTGAACCTAACAGCTGCAGGCCTAGCTGGATTTGATTGTCTTGGATTTGATAGAAATTTAGGGGGGAAGCTGTAAAATCAGTGGCAGGTGAGGAAAGCAGAGATCTCTACAGAATGGGAAGATAATTTTACATGTTTTAGGAAATTCCTCAGCTTCACATGTATAGAATTTGGAAAATGGCCTTCTCTCAACATCAGTCTTGATAAAAGCAGTAACTAGTTTTGAGTAAGAAAGATCAAACAGTTCTATTGCATAATTCAGCTATCTGTGAAAGTTAACTTGTGATCGTAAATAAACACTACAATTCTATGTATATTTATTTACTTTCTGGAGTGGGTTGGACAACCTAGAAAGAATCCAGGGTCCCATTGATGTGTCGAGAGGGACATTGGGAGAGATGGAGGAAGTAAGGGTGGCCTGGAGGCAGGGAAGGAAAATAATGCTTCTTGAACACCTGCCACATGTCAGGGATACTGCTGTGTGGTTTACACACATTACCGAAGCTTTTTGAGTTACTATCCAGGAGAGAAAAACCAAGACTTAGAGCAGCTAAGAACCTGTGCAAGGTCAAACACATCCTAAGTAGCATAGCCTGACTGCACTCCCAAAGACTTAGCTCAAAGCGCTCTGTTCTTCCCCATGCCTCCATGCCATTTCCTGAACCTTGAGACCTATTTTTCTGTCTTAACTCCACAAGTAGAAGGCACTCTGTGCTAAAGGACAAACCGGTTGAATCTCTCAAAACTCCTGACTCTAATTGACAGAACCTCCCAGAGCCCCCAAATCTGAGAAGTCTTCAAATGACAGAGGCTTTCTTGTTCTTCCAGTTGTATGATCCATTCACTCTAACTTAAGGCTTCACTTTCCAGTCATGGGAACACATGGATTATGACGTGTGCCTGTATTTCAGCTCTGATCTCCCCTCTTTGTAGCAACCCCACATGAGATTTCTCCCTTCCTTATGCTCATCAGGCTTCATTAAGGTAGTATAAATATAGGGGTAAAATGTTCCCAATTTTAAAAGAACTTCAATAATGTGGACTGTAGCTGAAACCAGAGAATAAAAACAAACACCTGGACTACTGAAGGTGGGGGGAAGTGGAAAAACTAATGAGCAGAGGAGGCATGAGAATGTGGGAAAATGTTTGCTAAAAAGGATACAGGTATAGGCTACATTTTTATGCCATAAATAATAATATAGTGGTCTTTGTGGCCTATCTTTCACAGATATATAAGAATTATCTTTAAGACCAATATGGTATTGGGGCGCCTGGGTGGCTCAGTTGGTTGGGCGGCCGACTTCGACTCAGGTCATGATCTCAGTCTGTGAGTTCGAGCCCCGCGTCGGGCTCTGTGCTGATGGCTCAGAGCCTGGAGCCTGCTTCGGATTCTGTGTCTCCCTCTCTCTCTGCCCTTCCCCTGCTCATACTCTGTCTCTATGTCTCTCAAAAATAAATAAACGTTAAATATTAAAAAAAAAAAAGACCAATATGGTATTGAGAAAAGCACCTGTAAGGGGTACTTAAAAAGGAATCAGGCTACTATATGAAAAGGTGTTCATCCCAACATCAGATTGCCTGGCAACAGGGAACTGGTTAAATAAAAAAAACAACATGGGAAGTCAGAGATATGATTTTTTTTTAATTAGGAAAAGACATAAAAATTCTAAATGAAACTGCTAAAATCTTAACAGTGGCTGCCTGGGGATGTCTGGTTTATTGCTTATATATATATATATATATACACACACACACACACACATATATGTATATATTTTTTAGTTTCATTATATTCTTCCAATATTTACAGCAGAAAAACAAAGTTCTATGATGAAAAAGAAAAGCAGAAGATCTCAAATACTCTTAAGTGACTAGTGAGGAAACATAAGATCCTTCTGGCCAGATGGGACTTAGCATTGTTGAAAATCTAATGGGTCCAGTGATCCTTCTGTTCAGAAGAAAGCCAATAGAAATGAGGTGGTGACTGTGTCTAAGTATCAGGTTATCTTAGCAACAGGAAAAATTAATTAGCAAAGTTAGGTAACAGCTTTCCCACCTGTGGTAAATCAAGAGCAGGCATGTCAGGAATCTTGTAAGGCTCATGTTTCAGATATCACAGTATATTTACTTGAGGAAACCTATTTTAATAATATACCCTTAAAGAGCAATGTGAATACTATCTTAATGAATTTGCTATGTTCTACTTTTTTTTTTAACATCCTTTGATATATTACCTATCTAAAGAATCAGTTTATTTAGAAAATAAGAACCAGCTATCAAATACCAGTTCATCCTTTTAAAGCTATTAAAGTACTAGGTTTGGAGAGCCATATCAGTAAGCAGTAACTTAGATTACATAAATTCATAGACTTTCTTTTTAAGAGGCGTTTTAGGTTTATTGCAAAGCTGAACAAAAATTTCCGAAGTTGCCCTATTCCTAAAAGCCTTCTACTCCTACATGTGTGCGTCCCCTCCCTCATCAACACACACACACACATCCCACATTTGTTAAAATCAATGGACACCTCAGTTACGCTAAGTAATTTAAATTTCAGTTCACTTTTGGGGTTGTTGCATTCTTTAGGTTTGGACAGATCTATAACGATATGTATTCACCATTCAAGAATCCTACAAAATAGATTTACCGCCTCCAAAATTCTGTGCTCCGCCTAGTTCTTTTTCTCTAACCCCTGGCAACCACCGATTATTTTTCTTACTGCCTCTACAGTTTTGCCTTCTTCAGGATGCCCTGTAGTTGGAATCACATACTATGTAGTCTTTTCAGATTGGCTTCTTTCAGTTAGTAATATGCATTTACGTTTCCTCCAGATCTTTGCATGGTTTGATAGTTTTTTTTCTTTTGTGCTGAATAATCCATGCTATGGATGTACCGCAGTTTACCTATTGACTTACCGAAGATCATCTTGGTTGCTTCCAAGTGTTAGCAGTTAAGAATAAAGCTGCTATAAAAGTGCGCGCAGGTTTTTGTGCAGACATGTTTTCAACTAGGGTGGTACCAAGGGGCACAATTGCTGAGTTGTATGGTAAGAGTACATCTGATTGTATAGAAAACTCCCAAACTGTGTTCCGAAGCAGCAATACAATTCTGCACTTTTACCAATAGTGAATGAGAATTCCTGTTGCCCCACACCCCTTGCCAATGTTTGGTGTTGTCCAGCTCTGGGATTTTGACCGTTTTAATGGGTGGGCATCTCATTGTTTTAATCTGCAATTACCTATTGACATATAATGTGGAACATCTTTTTATATACTCATCATTGATCTATCTCCTTTGATGATGTGCTGTTCAGATCTTTATCTCATTTTTTCATTGGGTTGTTTTTTTACCATAAGAATATTAAGGGTTCTTTGTATCTTTTGGATGGTAGTCCTTTAATCAGATTGGTCTTCTGCAAATACTTTCTCCCAGTCTGTGGTTTGTCTTTTCCTTCTCTTGACCATGTATTTCACATAACGGAAGTTTTTAATTTTAATGAAGTCTAGCTAATCACTTCTTTCTTTCATGGATCCTGTCTTTGGTGTTGTATCTAAAGTTCAGCACCACAGTCAAGGTCCTGTAGATTCTATCCCATATTACTTGCTATCCCACTTACTTGTGCATTTTACTTCCAGGTCTATGATTGATATTAGTTAATTTTTGTGTGAGGTATAAAGGCTTTGTCTGGTCTTACTGCATGTGGATGCCCAGTTGTTTGAGAACCATTTCTTAAAAAGACCATCTTTCCTCCATTGTACTGCCTTTCCTCTTGTAAAATATCAACTCTCTATTTATGCAAGTCTATTTCTGGGTTCTCTATTCTATTCAACTAACCTTTTCAACTATTCTTTTGCCAACACCACACGGTCTAGAAGAGATAATGCTTTTGTAACTAATAAGAGGTTGAGGTCTCGCTACCTCCTATTATAAGTATGATGCATTCTCTACAAAATAATTGTGTTCTTGTAGACCATGTTTCTCTATTGTTGAAATTCGGTCTAATACCTGAGAGCTTGTATGGTCTTGGAAAACAAGATGAATTTACAGAAAAATATACTTCTAATTTGGCTTTACTATATTTGTGTACAAGTTTTAAGCTATCTCTCCAAGAATGGACATAAAATAAACTATTAGAATGATAGTAAATTATATGTGTGTGTGTGTGTGTGTGTGTGTGCGCGCGCGCGCATGCGTATTTTCTTAAGTCACTGGCTAAAAAAGAATATAAAAGAGCTAAGAAAAGTATAACATTATGGTTTTATTCGCCACAATTGTAGAATTATCTTTCTAATAATTTTTAGCAGAGAGTACTTTGAAAGATAAAACTCAGTTGAGGAGCAGATTGCCAAGTTAGATCAATATCAAATGAGAAACTATTATCCCTTGATGGGCTGTGGTAAAGATAAATATATTAAGCTACTTCAGGCTGAGTCTCGGGGTCCAGATTTTGGTAAAGAGTGTTCTTTAGGATACAGTTCCCTGCTTGAAACCTCAGAGCATGTCTACTCATCTGGCAGTGATATAGCCTAAAAGATTGATTCCTATTAGCCAAAGTAATAAGAGACTGATCTGTAAGTCTTAATGCCCACTCACTAATTTACACAGGAAGCTGCATTTAGTACAATAACTAGATCAGTTAACTGAAAAAGACAATTCCTTTGGGTGAGTAGATTTACTCTAGTGGCCAAATTATAGTTAAGAAACTTGTTTGGAGGTTATGAAATTAGAGTAATGGGAATTGAATATTAACAAATATTTCTTTGCAGCTACGAGAGCTAAATAATTTACCTTTTGTCCCCTTATCCTTTGGGGTTTTTCTATTATAATAGAAAACATTGCCCAGATAAATAGAAACATTTCTATTATAATAGAGACATTGCCCAGATTGTTTTTACCCTACCATTCCTTTCTCTAGATTGTTTGAAGTTATTGTAACATACTGTCATTAAATCATCCTTTATGAAGTGTTGCTTTCTAAGATTATAGTATATTTCAAATTTCTTTTTTACCATAGGTTCATTTTGATTTTCAGCATTTAGAGAAAGATCTCTACTTGAAAATAAGATAGGTTATGATGAATTCCAGTTATTACGTATTCTTACCTTACTTCATTTCAGAAATTGCCACACTTATGGTTCTGTCCTATTCTATGGGCTTGCTGTTTTTTTCCCTGTAACATATTGAATGATAGCCTTCCTAAGATCAGAATTTAATTTTATATTTTATTTCAGTAGTTTACAAATATCAGTAGTTGAGCATTTTTGCTGTCGATCTCTGTATATGTTACACTCCTTTATGAAAGTAAGTTCTTTCTGGATGGTTCTGCACTGTAAAGTTCTTAATTTAGTTCATGGGCTAAAGGACAAAAGTCCTTCATTCAAGTAAAAATAAAACAGATAGTGTTAATCTTAGAATAACACAGAAATTAGGTTGCTGACCCACTGCACAGTCAAAAATTGAGAACTCCTGACAGCTCCAAAACTTCTAACAGCTTACCATTGATTGGAAGCCCTGCTGGTAATATGGTAGTTAATTAACACACATTTGTATGTTACATGTATTAAGTACTGTGTTATTACAATAAATCTAAAGAAATCCTAAAAACTCTAAGAAAATCCTAAAGAGAGAACACACTTCTAGTGTACTATGATTTAAAAAAAATCTACGTCTAAGTGTACCATACAATTCAAACTAATATTGTTCAAGGGTCGACTGTATATAGCATGTGGAGGAAGTCTTTTTTTGCTGTCATGTTTGTCAATTATGGCATGCATGATATTTTTGTAAAAATGAATGTGTATTTCCATTGTTAATTAACATGTCAACATACGGTTTGTGGGATGTCGGTCCTTCTAAGAAAATGGAATCAATGGATCCAATATTGAAGTTGTTTTTTCCTGGGCATGTTACTCAAGTGCATTACTTCAAAATTAAACCAAAATTGTAAGATTAAGAAAACAACTGAAGATCCAGCATTGTTAAACAGGCAGTTGTCCTGGATTGGCCAAGCACACTTTATTTTTGAGTGATAAGTTGTTCTAGTGATGGATGAGATAATTTGCCTATGTCTAGTAAGTAATGAAAACAAATTCATTCTGGGTGGCTCAGTCGGTTGAGCTTCTGACTCTTGATTTCAGCTCAGGTCATGATCTCCATGGTTCCTGGGATGAAGTCCCACATCAGGCTCTGCTCTGACAGCATGGAGCCTGCTTGGAATTCTCTTTCCCCCTCTCTCTGCCCCTACCCTGTGCATGGGGCACTATCTTTCTCTCTAAAAAATAAACATACATTAAAAAAAATTAAATCCATTCATCTTAACAATCTGTATTGAGACATGTCCATTGTGCTTGCATTAAAAATGTAACTATTGCATTTGTATTTTTCTAGAAAAAAATGAGAAATGTTAACTATATGAGTTTGAGCCTATTTGTATAAAGAGCATCCATGAAATATATGGAAATGTTAGCATGAGTATAACATGGAATATTTATGAAACTCTCCTCCAAAAGCCTAGGTATCCTAAATAGGATAGCTGTAAGGAAATGGGCAATAGACAGGATTGTTTATTCCTTATTAAAAAGGATACACATCAAACAATCTGTAGATGTCCCACACTTGGATGGACAATGAAAGATTAAAAGTTTTGGATAGTGATATTTAGATCACTCACACCAAGTCCTGTTTCATCAGGTGGTTCCTAGCATGCCTTGGAATATGTAGCAACAGTCTTCAATATTGACTGGACAAAGACAAGTTCCTACTCAGTGGAAAACTCTGATAGCTAATTAAAGTCTGAGAAGATCTTGTCTCCTTACAGGAGGAGTACAATGTAATTGCAATGCTAGAGTTTAGGGCGTTAAAATGGGCTTCATAATGCAATATTACTAAAGACTTGGGGGTCATTTTTAACCTGAGGCACGATTGGTCTTCTTTTTAGGAAAGGTTACCTCGGATTTCTGCTTCTGTGGTTTCATGATCTATCTCTGAGCTTCTATTACAGAGCACAGCAGTACTATTTATGTCAAAGCCCCCATTACTTTGTTTGCTGAAGTGTAAAATTATTTTCATTCTGAGCCAGACCAAGTCCTACCTAATTTCCAACTGGCCCTGGAAAAGAAAATGAAGTCCTTTAAGGATGTTAAATACTACTTTTAGGATGGGTATTTTAATGAAGTGATAACTAATCATTAAATAGTTATGACAACTACATTCTGCCTGAATTGCTAGGAAGACCAGATAAATGTAGTAATCACAAATTGATGTTTAAATTAGATGTGTAAACAACCTTATTAATCTTCCCCTTAGCTCTCCTGGAATCATGCTGAGAAAATCTTGACTAACCCTCTATACTTAGGCAGTGACAAGGTGTGAAAACAAGTAATTATTTTAAAGAATTATTCTTTAATTATATTTTCACATAGATTGTAAGTATAATTTATTTTTAATGGTTTTGGGAAGGGCAGGGATGTTAGAATATGTTTGAAATGTCCCTAAGCATTAAGCATATAATTATTGAAATGAGTAAAAGTCACATAGAAATATTTTCAAGGGTAATCACATAAGGTACATAAAACTCTAACCCTAAAACATAAATATTGCCACTTTGGGAGACATAAAAATCTATAATAGAAATGTTAAATAACACAGTAAAAGAATAAGCCTGCTCAAATAATTCAGATTTATCCTAGAATTTATTTAGTATTATTAAGTTCACTAATGCAAGAAACCAAAATTGCAAGCCAGTGGAAACCAATAGGGTTATGTCAATAGATGGGGGAAAAAGGATTTAATAAACTTGAATACAAATTCATAAAACCACTCAAAATACATGAATACGTCTTTGATCTAGTTAATGTGTATTCTAAAGTAATATGTATTTTTGCCTAGCTAAAAACATCTCTACTTATATAAAATGGAAAACATGTTTGTCCTCATCATTTTAGTATGCTACTATTAACGTTTTGGGTGGTTTGACAAATGTAAAATAATACAGACCCTAAAATTTCAGTATTAGAATAATTAGGAAACTCACCATATATAATTTAATAAAAGGTTTCAGTAAAATAAATGAATAAAAAAAGTAAACAAAACGCCTTAGTATAAGCACCAAAGTATACCAAGTATCATTTGGAAATGGTTAAAAAAAAAAAGTCAGCTTATAACAATAGATAAGTCTAAAATAACAAAAAAAATGCAAAGAGGATGTACATTTCTTAGGAAACTTAGAAAATAAAAAGCCAAGATGAAGAAAAGACCTACTTTTAATGGAAAAACTAATGTTTATATTTAAGTCCATGCATCCAAAACAAATCTTTAGTATGATACTTGTAGTAAAGATGAGACAGGAGTTCTTGGATAATCGTTAACTTCTGGTAAAATCTAATTATAATACACATTCCTTCCCCAGCTTCCTCCAACCCCCTTTTCCCAAAGGAAAGATGGACTTCTATAAATAGTTGAGAATAAATGGTTGGCAGTTTAGGGAATGAATTTAGCTGGATGCATTTTTTAAACACAATTTACTACAACAATTTCCAAAGAAGTAAATTAGATTAAATATGTAAATAAGTAAAATTGATATCTCTTACGTGAAAAAAAACCTTAAATTTAAAATTGCTAGAAGACATCTAAAAAATAAAAGTATATAGGGGCACCTGGGTGGCTCAGTCGATTAAGTGTCCGACTTTGGCTCAGGTCATGATCTCATGGTTTGTGAGTTCAAACTTGCATCAGGTTTCCTGCTGTCAGCACAGAACCCGCTTCAGATCCTGTGTCCCCATCTCTCCACTCCTCCCCTGCTTGCATGCTTTATTTACAGATTGGAAATATGTATTTACAAATACAGGTTTGTATATCTTTTAGAATAGTGAATTTACATATAATTCCTGAATTTGATTTTTAAGTGAATAAACTGAGGTATAAAGGAAAACTAAGTTGACTGTGTCTATTAAAATATATGAAACAGGGAAGTTGAAAAAACAAAACATCCATAAGGATGTTTTCAATTCTGGCAGGAATTCCTTGCTGTAAAGTGCCAATCATAATCATTTGCTGGGGCGCCCAGGTGGCTCAGTTGGCAAAGAGTCTAATTCTTGATTTCAGCTTGGGTCATGATCTCAAGATTCACGTGTTCGAGACTTGCACTGGGCTCTGTGTAACAGTGTGGAACCTACTTGGGATTCTTTCTCCCTCTCTCTGCCCCTTCTCCACTCATGTTTTCTTTCTCAAAATAAACTTAAAAAAAATTTGCTTCCTGGCTAGCAAGAATTTCTGTAAGAGAGTAGAGATGGTCCAACACGTTAGAGAAAAGTGAACAAACACACAGGATTTCCGCTTCAGAATTTAGACTGCAGTATTATGATTTGATCTCAGTAGACAAAATGTTTCTTTCCTACCTTGTAAATGATACCGTACCAAATAATCTTATGGTAATAGATACCAAAGAGCAAGGCAAGGCTATTTCCCATCTGGATTTTTGCTTCAGAGACTGTGCCCTTAAAACAGCTATGTATATGTATGACAGTCCAATATTCATGATGTTCATGTCAACCGTCAAACATTCCAGGTGGATTAAACTGCCAACCTGAAATGCAGACTGGGGAAATGGAGTGTACATGACTCACCTTTTCTACATATTCTCCTTATGGTTAGAGAAAATTGCAAAAAAAAAAAAAAAAATCCTGATTAGGAATAAGCCATGATCACAAGAAATTTCCAAAAGAAATCTTATATATGAGAGTGCTTAAAAATTACTGCTATCCAGGCCATGGCAGAGAACAATTAAAATAGAATCTCTGGGGAGTGGATCTCAGGCAGGCATATTGTAAAATCTCCCCCAGAGATTAACTACATGTAGCCAATGTTGAGAACCAGTGCCTTAATGAAAAATCAGTAGTTGAACAATTATTTCAAAGAATGAGGGTTGCAAATAAAAATACCTGTGGGGTCCCGATAGGTAGTCAAATGAATGAAGCTGGCCAGGTTTCTCCATAGTAGTGTCTTCAGTGACATTATTTTCCAGCAAACACTATGCTTACATATTTCCCATGTTAGGAATCATGTTTACTTGTACTAGCTTTTTTTTTTCTTTCTTAAAACACATGGCCATTTGGGACTAGGTTTTGTTTGCCTAATTTTGATAGATACTTGACACAAGAAATACTCGATGTATGAAAAGGTATGGCTAGGGTGATGATAAAGGACAATTAATATTGGTAGGCTACATGAAAAACTACTCTTCAACCTTGGCCTATCGTTACCCTGCGGGGAACACAGACCCAGTCATTTTCATGTTTTGGATGTTTCAGATGAAGACAGATTTAAATTGGCATGTGAAGTCCTTCAATATTTAAACATCGACAATTAGATTTTCCAGAGTCTGTGTTTATCAACATTACAAGCCAAAGAACACATCTGTGGGCTTTTCTCTGCTCATAGATTAAATTTGGCTGGCCAAATGGCAATTCATATTCTTTAAGGTCAATTTATTGAGGCCCCATGATCAATTGAATCTTACTACATGAGTTAAGAAAGAACCCGTCATTGGCTATAAAAAGATACGGTGGGAATTCAGTTACAAAAAATGTTTGGTCTCGAAAATAAAGTCAAAGTGCTATAGTTAAGGCACAGGATCACAGCTAGATTATTGGCCATAGAGATTTGATAATGAATGACCTTATAGCGTAACAATAAATCATCTCTTACCAGGCGCTGGTCATGTTCCATAGACACCAGCAGGGCTTGTAAGGTTAGAGGGAAATAGACAACATCAGTGGAGTCTGAGTCCTTGGAACAGGTCTTCATATTGACCCGTATGTGGCTTCTCAAATGTAGAAACTGTGTGCCTCCTGTTTGATGACCTGAACACCTTAATCTTCCATATGTACCTTTACGCCAGTGCCTGAAGAATTTGGGGAGAGAAATATGTTCTCCTTTGGCTAGTTAGAGGAAAGAAGGAATGTTCAATCTAGAGAGCAGTGGTTCTCAAACTTGAGTGGGCCTCGGACTCCCCTAGAGAACTTGTTACAACACGGCTTTCGGGACCCACCCAGAGCTTCCGATGAGTAGGTGTGAAATGGGAACTGACAGTGTGCGTTTCTGACAAGCTCTCAGCTTATGCTCTGGCACCGGGCATCACATTTCAGATCCTCAGGTCCTGGATCTGTAATTCTTATTTCCCCATGGACTCGTTTTTATACCTGTTGTCTCTGAGTTAGTGGGATGTGATACTTTGTTAGTGTTTCTTAGAATAAAATAAAATAAACGCTGAATAAAAGCTACAAGGTGGGGACACCTGGGTAGGCTCAGTCGGTTAAGCGTCTGACTTCAGCTCAGGTCATGATCTCACGGTTAGTGAGTCCGAGCCCGCGTTGGGCTCTGTGCTGACAACTCAGAGCCTGGAGCCTGCTTCTGATTCTGTGTCTCCCTCTCTCTGCACTGCAACCCTCCCCCCACCCCAGACTGACTTATGCTGTCTCTCAAAAACAAATAATAATGATTTAAAAAGCCACAAGGCATTTTATAGGGCTAGCACTAATCTTTGGGTTCTAATAACCAACAGTTTTAGGAGCCGCTTGAGATGCTTTTTGTGAAAGTGTTTCATGGCAATCGGTGGAGGCTGTTTTTTCACTTACCCAATTTCCTGGCAGATTGGCAGGGGTGATGGCTATTAAACCCAGAGACCATACTTCATAATCCAGACACCTATATTTGCTTGGATTTTCTGGTTGAAAGTTTGGTTTCTTTTTTCTTTCTTTATATATATATATATATATATATATATATGATGTTATTCTCAAAGGTAGTCAAATCATCCTGGAAGTGGTTCATGATTTCCTTGTTGTTATGACGATAGTTACTTAAGCTGCCATTTGTCAGGCACTGTCCCAGTAATTGAACTCTCTGGAAGTCAGAATTAGTCAGATGGAAAGTATTAGCATATTCAATTCAGCTAGATAATTTTTTCTGTATTGTTTTCCTGGAGGGATACTATATGTCTTAATATCATTTGGAATAAATCTTAACAGACCAGTGATCCTCGACTATGGGTGAGACCTTAGAAAATCGTTGGCATCTTCATAGAGCAAGAAGGCCTGGGTTCCACCCCAGAATAATTAAAGCTAATGTTCGGGGTAGAGTCCTGGTACTGTTATATTGTAAAATCTTCCTGGATCAGTGGTTCTCAAATTTTGGCCTGCCCCGGAATCACTGGGGAAGCTTGTTGGAGATTGCCGCATCCCACTGCTGGAGTTCGATAGAGTAGGTTGTGTTGGGACCCCCAAACATACACATTTCTAGTCAGTGCTCCTGTGGTACCGATGCTGCTAGTGGTAGGACCAAGCTGCAAAGACCATGATTACTGATGATGATAGTGTACCACTCCAGACAGCATGAGTGCTGTGGGCACTCGTTGCCTTTTTTCTGAGCGTGGTTTTTGCTATTTCCTGAACTCTGGCTTGCCTGGCAGTTGAAGCCCCAAATCCACTGTGAACCTGTCTTTATAGACAAAAATATTTCCAGAAATTGTACTGTTAGTGGAGCCCATTAAACCACATGGCAACTTAATTTTGTGCAAAGAAAACTATATGTATCAAAATTTGTCACTCCAGCCACTTCTAACTATGTCAGTCAGCTTCAAAGCGCTCTGTCTTTACTGATAATTTTCACTGCGTTTTCCTGTAATGTTATTTACCAGGCCCTTAACGTTGTAGAAAAATAGCAACCACTGCATCAGCAGACCTGAAATAAATGAGATCTATGTGGGCAGTTTTCTGCATTATACTCCCCTGGCATGATGAATTCAGTCATTATTTTCTGAGCTTCGCCATTCCTGGAAAGGTTATTTTTTACCAAAGTGGCTAAAGATCATTCTCTAGCTCAGCGAATCTTCGGAGTTTTCAAATCTTGGATCTTGGCTTTCCTCTGCTCCTGCAACATTCTGTATGTATTTTAATTACAATGAAAACCTTAAAGTAGGTGCATACATGGGGCATTTACCACATGTCCATACCCTCCTCACTGCTGTAGAGAGAAAAACTGCAAGGCCTTCCCAGACAAATGTGTTTTATTACTAGCCCAGTAGGTTCAGGCAAATGACTTACTCTTTTCTGCCTTCAGGTTTCTTACCTATAAAAGGTTAGAATAATCCCTGTGTCACAAGAATGTTTGAAGGTATTTTGGTGGGGATGATGGTGTCTCAGAAGTTCTTAGAATCCTAAATGTGGGGAAAAGATGCCAAGAGCAATAATAGAGATTGACGCAAGCCACAGAACGGAACCAAATGTAACTCTGTAAATATAACCCAAGTAACTTTATTTTTTTCTATGGATTCCCTGCACGTCTAACTCACCTATGTACTTATTGACCTATTGGCTGAAGAAAACATTGCAGGTCAGATCCCTATTTAAAAAAAAAGTTGTGTTTTTTTTTTTTTTTTTTTTTTTTTTTTGCGCATGTAACCGCTGGCCTAATTTTTAGTACCGTATTTCCTATTTATATGGAAGCATGATGTGTCTATTAGGCAATATTTTCAGTGTAGGTCTTGGGAATAGTTCATTTAAGCTTAATTATAAATGGAACTTCATTTAATTAAAGGATTACCTTCATAATAAAAGCTAGGTTAGATTTCTTTAAAGTCTTGTAAATTTTCGTTCTAATATCATGTCTTGTGAGAGTATGCTTGTTTACAGCTTAAATCAGCTCTTGCAATGCTGACTTCTCATTGTGCTGTACAAAAGGGGATTTGGGGACTCGACCCTCCATTGAATGAGGTGGGCACACACAGCAGGTTACTGGTGGTTTTCCACAGCCACCTCTCATTTTGGAAGAACTAAAGTCCAGGTGAAAAATAAAACCAAAGCCAC
This sequence comes from Paguma larvata, assembly GCA_030068075.1. Lineage (NCBI taxonomy): Eukaryota > Metazoa > Chordata > Mammalia > Carnivora > Viverridae > Paguma > Paguma larvata. The sequence continues at coordinate 78,075,672 of CM057832.1, forward strand.
ACCTGGAGAACTCTGATTACTCTTTTATCTTGCTGTGTGCCTTTAACAATATAGCTATAAACCTAAAATTATTACATAATTCCACAGCTGTGGACAACTTATTCAAAGTAGAGTAGGTACAATTTGTTGCATCAATTTTGTGTGCAGTTGTTTTAAATCAGGAATTTTCTACCTTGTTTGTCAGAATGTGTGTGTCTCAGTGTTCACGGGAGCGTTTATATGTGTGTTTTTTGAATAGGTCTGAGAGGAGGAAGGTTTTTGTTTATAATTCACAGAGAAAACCTTAAATAATCAATGCAATATGATGAATATAAAGCATAGTTTATTTTTTTTAAACGCTTATTTATTTCTGAGAGACATAGAGACAGAGCGTGAGCAGGGGAAGGGCAGAGAGAGAGGGAGACACAGAATCTGAAGCAGGCTCCAGGCTCTAATGAGCCGTCAGCACAGAGCCCGACGCGGGCTCAAACCCACAGACTGTGAGATCTGAGCTGAATTCGGCCGCTTAACCGACTGAGCCACCCAGGCGCCCCTAAAGCATAGTTTAATTTTCCTAAAGCATTTGTTAAAACCCCATTTAAAATAGCTTAGGGGTCCCCGAGTGGCTCAGTTGGTTGAGCATCTGTCTTGGGCTCAGGTCATGATCTTGTGGTTCATGGGTTCCAGCCCTGCATCGGGTTCTGCTCTGTGCTGACAGCTCAGAGCCTGGAGCCTGCTTTGGATTCTGTGTCTCCCTCCCTGACCCTGTCCCACTCGTGCTTGCCCTCTATCTTTCTCTCAAAAGTAAACATTAAACAAAAAAATAAAATTGCCTAAAAACCTCTGTATTCTACCTTGTCTTTGAGGTCTTGGTAATAGAATTTAATTTGCTGTACCTTTTATATTTTAATAAGCTAGTGAAACTAGCTCTTTAATTTTGCTTAACTCTAGGTAGAGATGAGTTTTCTCCTATAGAGTTGAACATTCCTCTCCTCTTCTCAGAGACCTAGCTCCTCTACTCACCAATGAGCTAAAAACAGTCAAATGCCAAGTAATGTCTGGAATTATGGAGACCAGTATGAGGTCGGTCCTCTCATCCACTCTCATTTCTTGCCAGCTTGCCTCTATCTTGAGACTGTTAAGTATTTTTGTTTCTGTTTGGTCAGTGTTCAAATCTGGCATCTAGAAAAACACTGTAGTCTGTTAAAATTTGTAGTATAGGATGCAGACACACAGAAATTTGACTTTGTTTTCCAGTAATTGCACTCAGTTTTAAGTTCCCATTTCTGTTGACAGTGGAGGAAAAATAAGCTTTAGGTTTTTCAAAATAATTCATTTTCTTTATACAACTGAGAGTCTTCATATAAAGCAACAAGTCCAGGATCACTTTCTACTGCCCTCTTTCCCTTTCCTTCTCTCTTGGTAAAGGGGATGGGGTGGTGGGGAGGACAGAGTGCTCAGGGTGTACTCTGTGCTCCCTCTGGGGCAGGTGGGTGAGGACACTAGATTTACTCAGCCTCTGCTGGTGTCTTTGGAATCTGATAGCTCCAGGCCTTGAAGTTCAGGAACTTTGTACACATTTTTTAATGTCCCTGTGGCCACCGGATAGAGTCCTAGATGTGAACTAGGGCACAGACTTGTCAACTTTTAGGTTTCCATTTAGTCAATCTGGAGTTTTTCAGTGGCATAAACAGCATCTTATTGCTAGCTCTCTCCTTGTACAATCTCTTCAATCTGCAGTACCACCTGTAAAGGCTTTTCTAAAAGTGTTGTATTTGGCAAAAATAAACTATAGAGACTATGCCAAAATAAAAAGGTTTTGGACAGCAGAGGAAATTACCAACAAAATAAAATACTGAATGGGAGATATTTGCAAATGTTAAATTCAGTAAGGGATTCATATCCAAAATATATAAAGAACTATTGCAATTGAACACCAAAGCTATAGTAATCTAATTAAAAATGAGTGCTGGCCAACAGATGCATGATTAGTGATGTTGAGCATCTTTTCATCAGGGAAATACAAATCAAAACCACAATGAACACCAGTCCAAATGGCTAGTGTCCAAAAGAGAAGAAATAATAAATGGTAGGATGTGGAGAAGAGGGGATCCTCCTATGCACTGTTAGTGGTCAAACCATTGTGAGAAATAGTATGTAAGTTCCTCAAAAAGTTATAAAAGAGAAATACCATATGATCCAGCAATTCTACTGGGTATTGACCCAAAGAATATGAAACACTAATTCGTAATATCTATGCACCTCTATATCTATTGCAGCATTATTTACAACAGCCAAGATAAGAAAGCAACCCAGTGACCCTTAACAGATCAACGGAAAAAAGATGTGATACACAGTTACAGTGGCATCTCTCAGCTCAGCACAAAGAGCAGCACACAGACCAAAAACCCCTGGGTATTTATTGAAAGAAAGTGCATGTGTTTTGAACCAAAAGTCTTCAAGTGATTTCTATGGTCAGAATTGTAAGGATTATGCAAAATACAACTACTTTTGGTGAGCGGAGGGGCTGTGGCATGGGTGCACATGCATATACACATAATGGGATGTTACCGAGCTGTAAGAAAAACAATGAGATCTTGCCATTTGCCACAAATGGATGGACTTAGTATTATGGTAAGTGAGTAGGTCGAAGACAAATACAGTAAGATTTTATTTATGTAGAATAGAAAACAAAACAAATGAACAAACAAAAAAACATGAACACAACAAACTGGCTATCGTTTGGGGAGGAGATTTGAGTAATGTTATGTGCAAAATAGGCGAAGGTTTAAGGTTAAGTACAAATGCCCATAAAACCCAAAAATGAACTATTGGGACCTCATCAAGATAAAAAGCTTCTACACTGCAAAGGAAACAACAAAACTAAAAGGCAACCAGTGGAATGGGAGAAGATATTTGCAAATGACATATTGGATAAAGAGTTAGCATCCAAAATCTATAAAGAACTTCCCAAACTCAACACCTGAAAAATAATCTAGTGAAGAAATGGGCAGAAGACATGAATAGACACTGTTCCAAAGAAGACCCCCAGATGGCCAACAGACACATGAAAAGATGCTCAACATCACTCATCATCAGGGAAATACAAATCAAAACCACATTGAGATACCACCTCACACTAGTCAGAATGGCTAAAATTACAACTCCAGAAACAACAGATGCTGGCATGGATGTGGAGAAATGGGAACCCTTTTTCACTGTTGGTGGGAATGCAAACTGGTGCAGTTGCTCTAGAAAACGGTGGAGGTTCCTTAAAAAATGAAAGATAGAATTATACTTAGACCCAGCAATAGGACTACTAGGATTTTATTTAAAGAATACAGGAATGCCAACACATAGGAGCACATATACCCCAATGTTGATGGCAACACTTTCAACAATAGCCAAGTTATGGAAGGAGTCCAAATGTCCATCAAGTGATGAATAAAGATGTGGTTTGCAACAACGTGGATGGAACTGGAGGCTGTTAGGCCAAGTGAAATAAGTCCATCAGAGAGACAAATATCCTACATTTTCACTCATATATGGAACTTGAGGAATTTAACAGAAGACCATGGGGAGAGGCAAGGGAAAAGAATACTTTCAAACAGAGGGAGGGAGGCAAACCCATAAGACACTCTTAAATACAGAGAACAAACTGAGGGTTGATGGGGCAGGGGAGAGGGGAAATTGGGCGATGGGCACTGAGGGAACTTGTTGGGATGAGCACTGGGTGTTGTATGTAAGTGATGAACCATGGGAATCTACTCCTGAAGCCAAGAACACACTGTATAAACTGTATGTTAGCTAACTTGACAATAAATTATATTTTTATTAAATTTATTTAATTTACATTAACATTTAATTTAAATATTAATATTTAATTAAACCTAATATTTAACATTAATTAAATATTAAATACTTAATTTAAATATTGAATTAAATTAGTATTTAATTTATTTAATTTATTTAATTTAAATATAAATTTTAAAAATAATAAAATTTGGGGTGCCTGGGTGGCCCAGTTGGTTGGGCATCTGACTTCGGCTCAGGTCATGATCTCACTGTCTGTGAGTTTGAGCCCCACACCAGGCTTTGTCCTGACAGCTCAGGGCCTGGAGACTGCTTCAGATTCTGTCTCCCTCTCTGCCCCTTCCCCACTTGTGCTCTCTCTCTCTCTCAAAAATAAATAAACATTAAAATAAAAAAAATAAAGTAATAAAAACGGTAAAAGTACAGACTTCCAGCTAGAAAATAAGTCACAGGGATGAAAAGTACAGTATAGGGAATACAGTCGGTGTTTTAATAACATATGGTGACAGATGGCGACTACATTTACGTTGTGAGCATTATATGTAAGGGATGGAATTGTCAAATCACTGTGCACCGGAGATAAATACCGAATTGTATGTCAAGTATACTTCTTTGTTCGGTTTATTGCTAGGTATTTTATGGTTTCTCGTGCAATGGTAAATGGAATTGATGCCTTGATAACTCTTTCTAGTGCTTCATTATTAGTATACAGAAATGCAACCGATTTCTGTACGTTGATTTTGTATCCTGACTTTGCCGATTTCCTGTATCACTTCTAGCTCTTCTTTTGTGGAGTTTTTGTGTATTCCATGTAGAGTATCAGGTCATCTGTGAAGACTGAAAGTTGACTTCTTCTTTGCCAATTTGGATGCCTTTTATTTCCTCCTGATTGCTGAGGCTAAGACTTCCGACATTATGTTAAGCAACAGTAGTGAGAGTGGACATCCCTGGTGTGTTCCTGATCTCAGGGGCAAAGCTCTGTTTTTCCCCATTGAGGATGATATTAGTGGTGGGCCTTTCCTATATGGCTTTTATGATGTTAAGGTTTGTTCCTTCTATCCCGACTTCTTTGAGGGTTTTTATTAAGAAAATGTTGCTGTATTTTGTCACATGCTTTTTCTGCATCTATTGACATGATCATATGGTTCTTATCCTTTCTCCTATTAATATGATGTATCATGTTAATTGATTTGCAAATATTGAAACAGCCCTGCAGCCAAGGAATGAATCCCACTTCGTCATGGTGAATAATTCTTTTAATGCACTGTTGAATTCAATTTGTTAGTATCTTGCTGAGAATTTTGAATCCATGTTCATCGGGGATATTGGCCTGGAATTCTCCTTTTTTTAGTGGGGTTTTTGTCTGGTTTTGGAATCAAGGTAATGTTGTCCTCAGATGAGTTTGAAAGCTTTCCTATTTTTTTGGAACAGTTTGAGCAGAATAGGTATTAACTCTGCTTTAAATGTTTGGTAGAATTCCCCTGGGAAACTATATGGCCCAGGACCCTTATTTGTTGGGAGATTTTTGATAACCAATTCAATGTCTTCGCTGGTTATGGGTCTGCTCAAATTTTATTTTTCTTCTTGTTTGAGTTCTGGTAGTGCGTGGGTCTAGGAATTTGTCCATTTCTTCCAGATTGTCCATTTTTTTGGCACATAATCTTTTAATAGTATTCTCTGATAATTGTGTTTCTGTGGTGTTGGTTGTGATCTTGCCTCTTACATTTGTGATTTTATCTGTTTGGGTCTTCTCTCTTGTTGAGAAGTTTGGCTAGGGGGTTATCGATTTTGTTTGTTCTTTCAGGAAACCAGCTCTTAGATTCATTGATCTATTCTCTTTGTTTTTTATTCTGTATTGCTTATTTCTGCTCTAATCTTATTCTGTTGACTTTGGGCTTTATTTGCTGCTACTTTTCTAGCTCTAAGTCCTTTATTTTTATTTTTTTAAAAAATATTTATTATATTTGAGAGGGAGCGAGAGACAGAGTGTGAGCAGGGGAGGGGCAGCGAGAGAAGGAGACACAGATTCTGAGGCAGGCTTCAGGCTCTGAGCTGTGAGCTCAGGATGAACTCCTGAAACATGAGATCACGACCTGAGCCCAAGTCAGACATTTAACTGACTGAGCCACCCAGCCAGTTGTCCCTAGCTTTAGCTCCTTTAGGTGAAAGTTTAGGTTGTGTATTTGGAATCTTTCTTGCTTAATGAGATAGGCCTGTATTGCAATGTATTTTCCTCTTACTACTACGTTTGCTGCATCCCAAAGGGTTTGAACTGTCATGTTTTCATATTCATTTGCTTCCATGTATTTAATTTCTTTTTTTTTTAATTTTTTTAATGTTTATTTATTTTTGAGAGACATAGAGACAGAGTATGAGAAGGGGAAGGGCAGAGAGAGAGGGAGACACAGAATCTGAAGCAGGCTCCAGGCTCTGAGCCGTCAGCACAGAGCCCCACGCGGGGCTCGAACTCACAGACCGCGAGATCATGACCTGAGCTGAAGTCGGCCGCTTAACCAACTGAGCCACCCAGGCGCCCCTAATTTCTTCTTTAATTTCCTGGTTTACCCATTCATTCTTTAGTCAGATGTTCTTTAACATCCATGTGTTTGGGGGTTTTTTTCTAAATTTTTTCTTGTGGTTGATTTCAAGTTTTATAGCATTTTGATCTGAAAAATATGCATGGTATCCTCTCGATCTTTTTGTACTTGTTGCGAAGGCTGTTTTGGGATCACCAGTAGGTGATCTATTTCAGAGAATGTTACATGTGCACTCAAGAAGAATGTGTAATTTGCTTTAGTATGAAAAGTTCTGAATATGTCTGTTAAGTCCTTCTGGTCCAATGTGTCATTCAGAGCCATTATTTCTTTATTGATTTTCTGCCTAAATGATCTGTCTGTTACTGTAAGTGGATTATTAAAGTCACCTGCAATTACAGTATTATTATCAATATTTTTGTATTTGTGATTAGTCGATATATATATTTGGGTGTTTGACATAGGGGGCATAAGCATTTACAGTAGTTAGCTCTACTTGATGGATAGACCTTGATATAATGCCCTTCTTCTTGTTACAGTCTGTGTTGTATAATCCACTTTGTCTGGTATAAGTATGGCTACTGTGGCTTCCTTTTGCTGTCCGGTAGCATGATAGATGGCTCACCATCCCCTCGCTTTGAATCTGCAGGTGTCCTCAGATCTAAAATCGGTCTGTTGTAGGTAGCATATAGATCCTGTTTTGTTCTTTTTGGTTGTTTGTTTTTTAATCCATTCTGATGCCCTATGTCTTTAGGGGCATTTAGTCCATTTACATTCAGAGTGAATATTGAAAGATATGGCTTTAGTGTCATTGTGTTATCTGTAGGTTTTGTGTTTGTAGTGATGTCTCTGGTCCTTTGTAGTCTTCACTGCTTTTCACTCACAGAGTCCCTCCTTAGGATCTGCAGGGCTGGTTTAGTAGTTATGGACTCCTTCAGTTTTGTTTGTCTGGAAAAGACTTTATTTCTCTTTCTATTCTGAATGATAGCCTTGCTGGATAAAGGATTTTTGGATGCATATTTTTCCTGTTTAGCACACTGAATATTTCCTGCCACTCGTTTCTGGCCTGTCAAGTTTCAGTGGACAGATCTGCTACTACCCTTGTAGGTTTGTCCCTACCTGCTTTGAGAATTCTCTCTTTTTATTTTGCCAGTTTCACTATAATAGATTATGGTGTTGACCTGTTTTTGTTGATTTTGAAAGGATTTCTCTGTGCCTCTCGATCTTGGATACTTGTTTCCTTCCCCAGATAAGGGAAGTTCTCAGCTATACTTTGTTCAAATAAACCTTCTGCCCCTTTCTCTTGCTTTTGTTCTGAAACTTGTATGATAGGGATACTGTTTCATTTCATGGAATCGCTTAGCTCTCTCATTCTCTCCTCATGATCTAGTAGTTTTCTCTCCATCTTTTTCTCAGCTTCATCATTTTTCAAGATTTTGATCTTCTATTTTAACTATTCTCTGCTTCTTCCATCCTTGCTGTCACCTATTTTATTTTGCATCTCATTTATAGCATTCGTTAATTCATTATGACTAGTTCTTAGGTCTTTGCTTTCTGCCACTATAGATTCTCTGCTGCCTGCTATGCTTTTCTTTCAAGCCCAGCTATTAGTCTTATGACTGTTACTCTAAATTCTTGTTCAGGTAAGTTGTTTATATCTGTTTTGAGCAATTCTCTGGCTGCAATTTCTTACTGAATTTTCTTTTGGGGAATAATCTTCTGTTTTGTCATTTTAGATGTTTTAATAGCTTGTTTTGTGTCCTGCACCTGGGAGTACTACTATATTAACAAGGGATCATGTCACTGTCCAAGGCCTGAAACTTAAGGAAGTGTTTTTGGTGTATGTTGTGTGTGCCCTCTGTTGTTGCATTTTGGCTGCTCTATCCCACTGGTCAGTTCTTTACAAAGCTCCTCCTTCCTTTAGTGGTGGTGTTTGGACCTTTAAGCAGATGTACTTTGATTAGTTTGTTGAAAGAACTCTCCATCCTGCTAAGCTGTCTCCCTCCAACTGTGGAGATAGTTCTGTCACAGATTGATCAATTGGGTTTTCCAAGTGATCTGACCTCAATTCAGCTGTATTGGAGACACAAGGACATTCCTGGTCCCCTCCTTCTGCACCATCTTAACTCTGCTCTCCAAGTATACATAAAAAAAAATTATTATGTATTCTGGAGTTGACATCAATCACCTTCCTGCTGACTCTTCCAGCTTTGACCCATTGGGCCTCATACATATATCCTGTCAACAGTAATGAAGCTTGGCTCTTAGAAATAAAAGCTCTTGTTCTTGCAAGTGTTGTCTCTGATGTGGACATTAAGAGCCTATTTTGGAATGCAAAAGTAGGGTATTGTTTTTCTTTGCTGGATTCTGCCATTCTTTTGAACCAAAGGAAACCTCAGTGTCAGAGAGGGTGGAGTAGGGTTAGGAAGAGTAAGGAAATAAAATTCAGAATTACTTGATATTGTTACTTCAGATTAGCTTATGTGTTGCAGATCTTGCCTAACAGTTGTATCCAGTAGTGATCCATAGAATATTTTTTTAACTTTTGGACTTGATTATGAATTAAATAGCCCTACTTACTCAACAGTCTGTTGGCCCTTAAGTTTGATCATAAAAGAGCAGATAATGAGAATGTATGAAATAATATTTGTTAGGCTTTAATATGTCCATGATCATAAAAGTTTATCTGCAATGACTTTTATTCTGTGTGATTTAAATAGCTACAGTTTTTTTTAACTGCGTAGAATTTTAAAACTACAGTTGCATAGGAAACAATTTAAAAGTCTGTGTAGGAGTTGATTTGTGACACTAAATTGTACATCTTTTTTGTTTTGTTTTATAGAGACATTTGGAGTTTGTACTGTTATTCCCAGTGCTATGGCAATTATCTCTAATGGTTCAGAATAAAGAGGGGGCATAAACACAAAAGCTATTTCAATAAGTTTCATTCAATGCAGAATTTGTAGGAAGAATAATTGATCAGATTTTCTAACTAGTGAGAAAACCCCTTGAGGGCAAATCCATGTTTCCACAGAAACATAAAGTGAATTAATATTTATGAAGCATCTACTGTAGGCCAGGCACTACACTAATGACTCATATGTATATGATGCTTTATTTAGTCCCTGTTAGGTAGGAAATTCTTATAGTAATGAAGCCCCTGGCATGTAGCCAAACTGGAATTTTAAACTTAGGTCTCTCTCCTATACCCCCTGTCAAATAAAAGAATTGTTCGTGGGGCGCCTGAGTGGCTCAGTTGGTTGAGGGTAGACTTCAGCTCAGGTCATGATCTCATAGTTTGTGAGTTCGAGCCCCACATCAGGCTCTGTGCTGACAGCTCAGAGCCTGGAGCCTGCTTCGGTTTCTGCATCTCCCTCTCTCTCTGCCCCTCGGTAGATGCCTTAAAAATTTAGTATAAATGATTTTGAGAATAATCGAACCAATAGTTTGGCACAAATTCAATTACTCTTGGGAATTGGGAATAACAGTAACCAATATTAGTATCAGTTTCCCCTCCTGAGAATTATTTTAGAAATAGATTTCTCATGTTTTATCTTCGCTACAACATGGAAAATTCCTCTAGTAATTCAGGTCCTCCAAACAGGACATGGGCGCCTGTGGCAGGGTGCTGCGCCACTTGCTCAGAAAATAAAGATGAATAAAACCTGACCTCTTACATGCAGTCAGATATCAAGAATAAATTAAAATGTTTTCGCACATATTGCCATGAGATGCTTCCCTGAGGACAGGTATGCTGTTTTCCTATATCATTGTATTTTAAAATGTTGTGTAGGTAGAAAGTATTCTGTGTGTACTCATTAGGCATGGTAAAATGGAGCCTCAGTTGAGTTGTTTGGAATCTACTACATATTAGCTATTGAATATGTATTGATCACATCAAGTTGATTTCAAGAAGCTGTTTAAGGCTTGACTGAGGGTCCAATCTGGTCCTGAGAACTTAACCCAATAGCAGGTATTGTCCTAAGCTCTGAAATCCCACAAATGTCATCGGCTTTAGGTTCATCATATTTTTCCATTTCTTAAGAAAAAAAAATGATCGTTGAGGTATATCCTCTAGGAATTAATTGAAGAATTTGGAAAACTGTCAAAGCTTTTCTTAATGAACTTTTTACGTTGTAAAGACAGACTTTGAGTTAAGGGCTCTAAATTGGGAAGTGTGAGAAAATTCTTGATTTAGAATTATGTTTAAATTTTTATATTGATATCCTCTTTGAGGACAAACATAAAAGCCTTGCCATACTCATCATTCAGGTAGTCATTTTGATTTAACTGTACTTAGCCGAAAAGGTTATGATAAGTTGTGATTCAATGTGTAAGTCTTACACACATGTTACACAATGTGTAAGTCTCACTCTACGTTGACAAAAGAGAATCATGAGGAATGTAATAAGGAGACTTTGTGTAAGCTTAGAAATGCATATACTTAACAACCGAATGGAGAAAGAATCAAATTAAATACTTTGCTAGCCTGTTAATAGGCATCCTAATTGTGGGCTTCCATGAGAGTACCATTAAAACCAGCTCCCAGCTTCATGCATTTTGAAAGTGTGTTTTGACCACTCGTGAGAATATATGTAAATTTTTATAAGGTTAATGTGTAAGCTACTGTTGCTTTGATTGTCTTAGCATGAATAATATTTCACTGATACAGAGTTCCTTTTATCTTTAAGAGCCATGAAATGAAGGGCAGTGTCAGTGGTCTCCTGCTTCTTTATAGCTTCAAGCACAGAGAGGGATAATTTTCAATTAGAAATTCCATTTCCTCTTACATACGGGGAAATAGCACATGGAGGCTGCTGGGACAGCTGCCTCGCTAATTTTGTTAGACTTTCCTAGAAAGACCTTTACTACCAAATCTCTCTCATATAAACAAGACTTTCTTGTGAATTTTTATCTTTTTTGCTCTGCCGCATTGTGATATATTTATTTAAATTTATGATCTTTGCCCCTGCGCCTAGAGTTCTTTTACAGGTCATATTTTCACAAATTTTCTTAACAGTTTCCATGTTTATAAATATGTACAAGACCTTTTAAGGGAATATATGCCATCTTAGTCACCCAGTAGAAAATAATCTGTTTTCCAACTGTAACAACTTCCTACATAGAAAGTGTTGAATTTTCTAAGAACTGTGAGGCACATTTTGCACTAAAACTAGAAATTGAACAATGATATTATTGGCAAGTGGGGATAGTTTCTCCAGTATATTAAACTTCCTTCTTTCCTTTCTTACTTTGCATCCTTTTTTTCTTTCCTGTCTTGCCCCATCCTCGCTTTAAATTTTTTCTTTCCTGCCCTTTTTCTTCCCTTCCACTTTTTATAATTTTTTGTTTTTTAAACTTGTATTTTAATGAGTTGTAAAAGTATATGACAAACTTCCAGATGCCATTTCTCTAGCTTCTATATATTGTATATAACTATGGTATACTTCTCATAGCTCTTGTATTTTTTATTTGCCTCTAAAACTTAGTGTTATGTAAATATTAATCGGGGATGGTCAATGACATTCTTGGTTTTGGTGACTAATCCATAGTGAGACCTTGAGCAAGTCCCTTCACCTTAACAATTGTCAAATGCTTTCTTAAAATGGGTTGACAAGAAGCTGGTGACTTGTTATTTCAACACCTGTTAGGCACCACCATGTAATAGAAATAGTTTATATCAATGAAAGTAATGCATTGTTGCACATGGATACTGTTAAATAGCCTCAGCCCACCTCCATTTATATTGCGATAGTGTATTTTGAATGACTTTTTTCCTAAAATTTTCCCTTAATGTAGTAAACTCATTTAAGAGTCTGTTTTCAGAGCTTTTAGATTTTATAGTGGTTTGATAACACCCAGAATTTACTCCAGAAAGGCTGAAGCCATTGCTGAACTATTCCTTTGTCTCTGGTCTTGGTGCCTGTCAGTCAGCTGCCAGGGTAATTTTTCTAGACTGTACATCTGGATCATGTCATTTTCCTGTTTCAAAACTTGCTAGGGAAGATTTCTCAACAACTAGAGCTGTTTCCCAAACTGTGGTAAGGTGCCCCAGGCATTGCCTTGAACTCCTGTGGGTACCATGGGATGTTTTAAATGGATAGGTGATGAAAAGTAGTACCTCTGTTGAACATGCTCAATACCAGCTTTGATGTACTTGAGTTTCAGGTTGTATTTCCTTTCGATGATGTCTTATTTTACAAAGCTGGGTTTTCAGTGGCAGCTGTGATTAAAAACAAGTATCTCATGAAAAAAACATGTAAAACAAGAAAGGTGGCAGTGTCCAATCTGACTTGAAAGTCTGTGAAGATCTACAGTTCCCGACCAAATATATCCCATTTTTAAGTAATGTGGATGCTTAAGGATGAAAAAAAAATGATAGTTTACTTTTAATTTAGGTATATTTTTCAAAAGGTTCCTAAATTTTTAGGACATAAATATTTGTTGTCTTTCTTTTCTAAAGAGAACTGTTATTTCTTTTGACCTAGAGTCTCAGTGGGGGGAAAAAAAAACCAAAATTTGCTGAAATGTCATGTGTCAAAGCTTGCAAATCTCTGGTCTAGAATATTAAATTCAAACTCAGTGGCAAGTTTGGCATGCATTGTTCTTCATAATCCATTTTCTCATCTTAAAATGAGGGAACCATACCATTCATGTAAGATTTCTGAGGTTTCATTGTCCTCATCTATAAGATTGGGATAATGTTAGTATGTAATAGGCATTAAGACTTGCCGACCTGAAATTATCATGTACTGACACAGCCTAGTGTCTGGCACAGAGTGAGTATTCAGTCAATTTTTGGTGATTAAATATATAATTTTTGCTTGTAAAATTAATATCTGAATCAAAACACATCCCACTTACAATCTACGAACCCAAGAGTCTTTTTTTATATACTTTTTTAAAAATACGTATTTATTTTGGGGAGAATGCAAGTGGGGGAGGGGTAAAGAGAGGGGAAAAGAGGATCTGAAGTGGGCTCTTTGCTGACAGGCTGACATCAGCAAGCCCAATGTGGTGCCTGAACTCACAAACGGTGAGATCGTGACCTGAGCCACCCAGGTGCCCTGAGAGCCCCCAAGAGTTTTTAGAGTCCTAGCGTTGACTCACTTAAGGTATGTCAGTTGGTTAGTGGCAAACCACAAACTCAAAGACTCTCTTGGGTCTTATTAGCCTTTTCTCAGCAAAGCAAATTTGTGATGACCATCATTCAGAAGGTGTTCATTTTAGAAAGTACTAATCTGAATAGAAAAATTTTCTGGCGTCAAGGAGGACATGAAGAATTCAAATCCAGTATTGTTTTTAATCCCTTTTCCTGGGACAAATATTTACCTGGTATTGCATTTGTGGAAGTGGGAGGAATACAATACTGAGTTGTGTGTCTTTCTTAGGAAAGTAGGACAACATGGGCTATAACTGAATTGGTTCTTACTCCCATATTGCTTTTCTGATTCTGTGTCATCTTTTTCCTTAAAAGGGAGGGTTCTATAAAAATACTTAAATTTATTCTGCAGGTGAAAACACATTTGCCTAGTGACGCAAGTTCTCTGAAGGAGGCCTGTTTTGAGCTAGAGACAAGAGGAGAGAGACCGTAGAGGTGACATGAGAAGGTCTTGCCCGTGTCGCTACCTGCAGTTCAGTTGTGGACCCACGCCAAGTAGTAATGGGACATCTGTTTAGATTCTGAATTCCTAATATTGAGAAATACAGAACTAAAAATGAGTAGTTAAATGTCTCAGAATTAGTCAAGGACCATATTAAGTATATATTGCTGCTGAGTGTACTTGGATCTATGAATCTGATCTAATCTATGCAACCACAACACAATACTTCATTGAATTATCTATAATTTCCTTTCTTGCTCCATGATAATTTGGGGGATCAAAATTTACCATCAGTAGAGCCATAAACTCCTATCCTTCCTCTGGGGCTTACCTTCATGCATGAGTTTTCTGATCTGTTAGATTGATACAGCTGGGTCTGTAGATGTTGCTTCCTGATGTCATGCAGAACAAGCAACAAACTCTAGGGATTTCTAGATATAATAAGTTAGCATGTAATACATCCTATATTCCTCTTAGAGATTCATAATAGATATTATATTAAAGACTGAAGGTATCCTTCAGTAAAGGTAGATTTATTTGACTTGATTTCCTAAAGGAACTTTTTTTGGTGGACACAGTTTATTCCCATAAAATGGACTTACTACTGAGGAGTCTCCATAAATTTTAACTATAAACATTTTTATGCTATGCTTCCAAAAAATAAGAGACAAGAGAAGTTAGTAGTCCTTGTTCTGAGTCTATTAAGGTATATACTATTCACCTATAATTATGTGTAGGGAGTCAATTGCATTCTGGGTGTGCTAAGTAAACCAAGAGATTGAGCAGTCAATGGTCAAGAGTAAAGCTAATAAACCATGTTTTCTTTTTTTTATTATTATTATTAATTAAATGATTATAATATTACCTACATCTTGAGATTCAGATCAAGACCAGAGCCAGGTACATAAAAAATTCCCAAAATGTTGTACTGCTATGATGAAGAGGATGATGACTGAAAGGAATTAGAACTTTCTCTTCTGGAGATCCAGAGCAGGAATGGGAAGATTCCCATCCTGTGTTTGTACATTGTTCAATTTCGTCTCCTTAAACCTCCTCTCCATAGTGTTTTCCATCTCCATAAATGTCGTTACCCTTTAACCAATATCTCAGTCCTCTTCAACATTCAAAATCTGTCTTAAAGCCCATTCTTTAGAGCTAGTTACTTCTCTCATCCTCTGGAAGCCATCACTGTCTCTTCCCTGAAATCCTGCAATAACCTTCTAGTGGTACGTGGTCCCCCATAGTCCTTTGATCTGTACCAGCTAGAGTGCTAATTTAAAATATATGTCAGATTGTTGTCTAGGTCTCTAGGACATTAGAATAAAATCCAGACACCTAACCATGATCTTGAACATCCCTGCCTGCCTCTCTAATCCCATCCCCTTCATTCCCATTGCTTTTGTCATCTAGGCAAGAACGTAAAGCTTGTTTTCTTCTTGGTCTTTTGTATTTGATGTTTCTTTTGCCTGCAGTATTCCTTCCCCAGATCTTATAAGCTTGATTTCTTCCTTTTATTCTGAGTCACATGTGACCTCAGAAAACAGTCCTCTCTCATCGTAGGTAAAAGTAGCCCCCAGCGTGTTCTGTCTGAATGTTAACGTTTGTGTTGATTTTTCCATACTTGTACTAGATTGAAAACTGCATGGGGTAGGGACCATGCAGGTCTTACTCACTGGTATAGGAAAATTATTTGTTTCGGTATATGTTTAATAACTGAATGCAGTTTTGCTTAACGGTCTAAAGTGCGCATCTCACAGGCTTGGTTTGAAGGGTAAAAGAGAAGCTATGCATAAAGCACTCAAGTCCAGTGCTTAGTACGTGGAAGCTGCTGAGTATTTGTCCTTAGCATTTCTGAGTTGTTTTATTCCATTTCCACATTTTCGCATTAAGACTTCAAAGGTCCTGAGAAAGAGGCTCAAAAGACTCTTCTAAAATCTGGAGTGTACAAAGAAACAGAGGCAGGCTTCTGCAGGCAGGATCTTAAGGTCTTTGGTCTCACCATCACACCCAAGTTCTTTCCTGGATTATAACCAGCACTCAAGTTTAGGAGACATTTGATATAGTTTTATACTTCATATGAATAAATTATAATCCTTCTTTAAAAAGAAGGCAACCATAACATATTTCGAACCCAAGATAGAGTTAATAAAATATCCTATAATTATTTGAAATCCTTTTTATAGCTAATCATCTATTTATTTTCACTTCTTTTAAGATTCACCATTGGGTGTGAGTTCTCATTTTATAGTATTCTACTCAGTCAACTTAAACTCAGTGATAAAATTTTAAACTTTGTATTCCCAAACTTTGAAGGTATTGACCATCATTATCTCACTTTCTGTATCTAACCCCTATTTTAACCTTATGAGCTTTGTGTGACTTGCAGAAAGAATTAGGAAGACTCCTATTCAGGTACCTATATTACTGATACAGCTGTGCATATCGAAAAATACTAGGAAATAGAGCATAAGTAAAAAAGTGTGTGAGACATGAGTATATGTATGGTTTAAAGGAAAATAATAAAAGGAACATCTCTGTCTTCCTTCTCCAGGTTATATGAATAGAATGTGCTCAGTACCATTAATGTTCCTTGTATATTTTCTCCAGTTAGAGGTGATCACACAGAATTGAGTAATACTCCATTGCTTCATACCCCTAAGCAACATAAGTTCACTTTTGCCTATTTTTGTTCATTTCATACAAATGGAATTATATCGTATATACTCGGTGACTTGAGTTTTCTCTTTGTGCTCTGTGTTTGCGCTTCATCTATGTTGATGAATGTGACTCTGATGCAGTCACACTCACTTCAGTACAGAATTCCATTGTGTGAATGAGTCACAATTTACTTTATCTCGTTGATGGATATTTGAATTGTTGACAGCTTTTTGCTATGCTGAATAGTGTTGCTGAAGACCAATGCTTATGCCTGCTAGTCTAGTATATATATGCAACTGCAAGCATTTGTTAAGGTTTGTACCCAGAAGCGGCATCACTCTGTCCCAGGATATTTTTAAATTGAACTCTACTATGCAATACCAACTTGTTTTCCCTAGTGATTATATCAATTTCCATATCCCTCTTGTGCTACATGAATATTCATGAGGCCTTATATCTTTCTGAACATTGTCAAGAAGATTGTCAGGTTTTTTTAAGTTTTGTCAGCCTGGCAGGTGTGAAATGGTATCTCCTTAAGATTTTGATTTGCATTCCCTTGTTTGGTAAAGAGACTGAGAATCGTTTATACATTTCCTTGGAATTTCCATTTTCTGGCAAATGTTCATGTTTGTTTTCTCTTGGGTGGTTGGTATTTGTCTTACTGATGGATAGAAGTTCCTTTTACATACTCTACATATATTTTGTTTGTACAACAAGTGTTTTCTCCCAGTTTTTGGATTATCATTTCATGGTTCCTCTTGATGCACAGAATTATTACTTTTAGTAGACTTGATCAATAGTTTACTTTTTTAACAAATTTTTTTAATGTTTATTTATTTTTGAGAGACATAGAGACAGAGTGTGAGCAGGGGAAGGGCAGAGAGAGAGGGAGACACAGACTCTGAAGCAGGCTCCAGGCTCTGAGCTGTCAGCACAGAGCCAGACACGGGGCTCGAACTCACAGACTGTGAGATCATGACCTGAGCTGAAGTCGGCCACTTAACCAACTGAGCCACTCAGGCGCGCCAATATTTTACTTTTTGTAAAAAAAAAAAAAAAAAAAAATTGGTATTTTTCTAAAACATTCTTCATTTTGACGCCATAAAGACATTCTCGTACAATTTTCAAAAACCCTTACTGCTTAACTCTTCACATTAAAGTCCTTGAATAGATTTCTATATATTCCAGGGAAAGAATAAATTTTGTATTGCTTTGCATATGGATTTGTAGTAATTCGAGCATAATTTATTGAAAAATGTATCTATTCCCCATAGATAGACATTACCAGGTCTGTCATATAGTCAGTCTTCATGTATACACGAGTCTACTGCTTAGTTTTCACTGTCCCCTTGCACTGACCTATTTGTCCCTGAGGCAATACCATAGTTTTTAAATTGCTTTAGTTTTATAATAAATCTTAATAACTGATAGGATAAATATTTTGATCATTTGCTTAGCCCTCTACTATACAAAAATATTTAGAATTGATCTCTTAAGTCGTTTAAAACATCCTATTGGAATTTTTATTGGAATTGCATTGAAAGTATAGGTCCATTTGGGAGAGGGTACTGATGTTTTCACAGTATTGGGTATATTTTTTTCCACGAACATAGCATATCCCTCCATTTATTTAGCTAACTTTGAGCATCTTGCAATAAAAATCTGTAGTTTCTACATAAAGAATTTGCCCATCTTTGTATGAGAATTATTCCTAGGAGCATTTTTTTTTAAATGGATTTGCGAACAATACATTTCAAATTTGAAATGTTAAAATCTATTGAAAAGCAATTTTATTAACTGTATTAATTTGGGAAGGCTTAACTTTTCTGCATATACAATGTCATTCATAAATAATGACAATTTTATTCATTTACAAACCACTTGGTTTATTTTTAAGTTCTTTAAATTTTTAAATTTTTTTATTTTTTAAAATTTAAATCCAGGCCAGTTAACATATAGTATAATAATGATTTCAGGAATAAAATTTAGTGATTCATCACTTAACATATTCATTTACAAACCATTCGTATGTTATCTTTTTTCTTTTTTTTTTTAAATTTTTTTTTTTTAATGTTTATTTATTTTTGAGAGACATAGAGGCACAGCATGAACAGGGGAAGGGCAGAGAGAGAAGGAGACACAGAATCGGAAGCAGGCTCCAGGCTCTGAGCCGTCAACACAGAGCCCGACGCGGGGCTTGAACTCACAGACCGTGAGATCATGACCTGAGCTGAAGTCGGCCGCCCAACCGACTGAGCCACCCAGGCGCCCCTGTTATCTTTTTTCTTGACTTAGTGCACTGCTTCCAACATCAAAGGTAATGTTAGAAATGATAGTGGTATAAATTCAAAGGAAATAAGTTCACTATTTCACCATTGAATAAGATGTTTGGTTTATTTTTGTGAATACTCTTTTCAAGATAAAGTATTTTGGTTGCCTAATATAAAAAGTATTGTAAAATTTATCTGAATTTGAGTACTTTTACCTAATAAATTGAGATGAACATGTAGATTTGCTTCCTTTGAACTATTAATATGAGTGACTTTTCTGATTTCCAGTATTTAATGAACTTTACATTCTTGGAATAAAACCAGTGTGGTCATAGTGTGTATTTAGCTTTTTTGTGCATCGCTGTGTTTAGTATGCTATTTTAAATACATATCTATCTACTTATTTGTTTATTTTATACTTAACATTGGCCAGGCATTTTTCTTTTCTGCTTATCTTGTTTTAGTGGCACGGTTAGATTCAGTTATTTGGAGATTGTTTTCTACCTTTCTATTTAAGAAGAATAATAGGACAGGGCACCTGGGTGGGTTACTCAGTTAGGTATCTGACTCTTGATTTCTGCTCAGGTTATGTCTCAGGGTTTGTGAGTTCAAGCCCTGCATCTGTGCTGTTAGCACAGAGCCTGCTTGAGATTCTCTCTCTCTTCCTCCATCTCTGCCCCTCCTCTGCTTGTGCCTGTGCACTCTTTCTCCCTCCCTCGCTCCCTCCCTCTCTCTCTCTCTCTCTCTTTCTCTCTCTCTCTCAAAAATAAACATTAAAAAAAATAGTATACTGAGGTTATTGATTTTCTGAGGATTTGTAGAAATTCCATTTAAAATGGTCTGGGTGTGATGTTTTCTGGGAAGATTTTTAAAAACCGACTTTCTAAAATGTTAGAATTCAAATTTCCTCTCTTGAGTCTGCACTAATCATTCACACATTCTAGGACATTTCCCGTTTTCTACTTTGTTTTCATATTGTAGTTGAATGTTTGTAATGACCTTTTAAATTGTTAATTTTGCTCCTAATACTACTTGGTCATTTCTTTTAAAAAAAAAATAGTCCTTTTTTTAAATTTTGGGATTACTTAATTTCGTTAGTTATAAAAAATTTTTTTTTGACTTCACTAATCCCATCATATATTTGTTTTCTAGTTTCTGTTCTTTTCTATTGTTTCCTATTGCCAGCATTAAAAAAATGCTTCTCCCTTTTTTCATCTTGTTTAATTGATTCCTTAGCCTAATTTAGCCATATACATGTGTATGTGTATGCATTCTATACTTTTCCTTCTAAGTGCCCCTTACAGGTTTTGCTAAATTGTGTATTTATCAAGTATTTCTTTTTTAATTATTACTATGCTTTATTTTATACACGTTCTATTTAAAAGTGTGTTTCTTTAATTTTTGTTTTCTATCTTCCTCCTCCTCATTTTACCTGCTCTGGTCTTTCACCTCTTACCTTTTTTATTGCTTATTTCTAACTTGTTTGCAGTGACAGAACATGCTTAACATGGTAACAATTGTCTGAAATACGGTGAGATTTGATTAAAGTCCTAGATTGTGGTCAGTTTTCCTAACTGCTCCATGTGAACTTGAGAAGAATACATAGTCTGCAGTTGATTGAGGATTCTATTTGTCCATCAGCTCAAGCTTCTAATTATGTCGTTCAAATCTTTCCTATTTTCACTAGTTTTGCTTTTACTTCTTCATAATATCAATTATTGAAGTCTATCAAAGCCTCTTACTATGATGGCAGATGAGTCAGTTTTTTTCTTGTAACATTAATTTTTTTTCTTGGTGTATTGGGGTTATTAGGAGCATAGAAATTTGGAGCATATAATACAGTCTTGGTAAATTAAACAACTTGTCAATGGTGACATATTCCTACCTCTGCTAAATTTTTGCCTTAGGAGTCTATTTTGAATAGGAGTGATATATCTTACTCTAGGTTGTTTCAGGTAGTATTTGATACGTGTTGTACTGTTCACAGAGCCTGAACTGGGGCTCAAACTCATGAACTGTGAGATCATGACCTGAGCCAAAGTCCGACGCTTAACTGACTGAACAACCCAGGCGTCCTTGTCTTCATTTCTAAAATATGTTTTCTATTCCTTTTTATTATTTGCTTGCCTTCCCCACCCCCAGAGTTTTTTTTTTCTCATTTCACTTTCCATGAAGTTACAATTTAAATGTGCTATGTGTGTTTTTTAGGTCCACTATATTTTAAAAAGTACATTAACAAAAGTGTCCAATGTTAACCCATATTTACCATCCTCCCAAATAATATAAGGATTTTAGGATGGCTTTACTTGTATTACTTTTTCCCTGATTTGTATAATAGTACTGCATTTTAACTATATTTTGATTCTTTTCAGTCTGGAAGTAAGACCTGTATTATTTTGATTTTATGCTGTTTTACTCATATATTTGCAAGTTTCCCTTGTTCATTTCTTGAAACTTATGTATACCTATTGTGCGATCATTTTCTTTATTCTAACATACATCCTTTAGAAGGGTATTTAAAGAATCTTTGGATTCTAAACTCTGTGCCTATTATTCTGAAAATACCTTTGTTGTACACTTGCTCCACTGGACATAAAATTCTTGGTTGACTTTTTCTCTCAGTATTTTAAGTGTT
Organism: Paguma larvata; assembly: GCA_030068075.1. Lineage (NCBI taxonomy): Eukaryota > Metazoa > Chordata > Mammalia > Carnivora > Viverridae > Paguma > Paguma larvata. The sequence continues at coordinate 78,097,165 of CM057832.1, forward strand.
ACCTCAACTAATGATTTCCACTCTTGCCAGTAAAAATCATCACTCTTTTCTTTGGTAAGTCTTTATTGCCGTTTTAAATATCTTTCCTTGTCTTTGGTGCTCCGAAATTTCACTATGATGCATTTAAGTATGGACTTCTCTTAATTTATTCATGGGATATCTTGAACAATTTAAAAGTTTTATTTTACTGATTTTAAGGGAGAGAGATAGGATGTCCTGGGGGGCGTGAGGTGGCAGAGTAAGAGAGAGAGGGACTCCCAAGAAGGCTCTATGATGTCAGCAAAGAGCCCAACTCAGGGCTGAGACTCAGGAACTGTGAGATCATGCCTTAAGCTGAAATCAAGAGTTGGATGCTTAACTGACGGAGCCTCCCATGAGCCCGAATATCTTGAACTTTTTAAATGCGTATATCAATATATTAGAAATACTAAGTCATTATATCTTCAAATATGGCCTGTGCTGCATTTTGTCTTTCCTCCCTTTTGTGGACTTTGACTAGATTTCTGTTGTATTTTCTCATGTTTCTTTGTAAGCCTCTCTTTGATATTTTTGCCTCTGAGTGCTATATTAGAGTAACTTCTTCAGATCTAGAGTTTCTGTTCGCAAATTTTTCCTCAGTTGTGCCTAATCTGTTAAACTCATTAAAACTGTGATTTTTATTAGAGGTTTTCTCTCTAGAAGCTTATTGCTTTCTTTTTTTGAAATGTCGTGGTCCATTTTGGGTCTCTTTGATTTGCTTTCAGGTTCATCTTTTATTTATTTATTTAAAGCATTGACAGATACTAAAGATTTGTGGGTTTTGTAGAGCTGCTCCTGCAATTTGAATTTTCTGCTGACTCTAGCTTACTGTTTGCTAACTTGTGTGAAGTTTTTTCTTGGGAGCTTATGTTCTTTGGAACTTGACCTGTGGGAATTCTTTGAGGCTTTGTTTTCAAGTTCTTCCAGTGAGGATTTGGGTTTGCTTTGTGTGTGGTGCTAAAGACAGTACCCATCCATTAACTCTTTAAATGTGCACCCTAGGGAGTATTGAGCCACTGAGGTTGTACAAATAATGCTCTCCCAAAACACAACTGGACCTGAGGTTAGAAAGGGAAAATGGTTCTCACCCTCGTGGTCTAGAGTCGAGATCAAGAGGGCATCATGCCCACTCTCACCCTCTGCAGGAGCCTTGTCCAGCTTCATATATGCAGGTCTTCTGTCTGACTTCGCATCTACTTGGGCTTTCAGCTTTTTTTCTCTAATATTCTGCTCATGCAACCTTTAAGGAACCAGACTCTGGATAACTGTGGATTGGCCAACACTCCCAGGATAAATATGGACTTCGGTACTGTTTACCTCTTTGGATTCTATCTTTCTTGTCCTTTCTGTCCTCCAAGAAATTTCCTTTAAAGTTAAAATTTTTTAATCCATCATATTTAGTTCTTCTATATTGCAGTTTGTGTGTGTGTGTAAAACGAGTCTCACCATACTATTGGAAGCCATATGTGCATATTTATGTTTATGCTTCGTTTGGTTATGTTTAGATGAGCCTCAGTTTTGTCTGTGTATAAGTATACATATGTGAGCATATATATATGTACATGTGTAGCTATATACAAATATACATGAAACAATGCTATGGATAAACCGTTTTTGCTAATAATCAACCAATCTTTGGTCTACATACAGGAAATAACATACACTATAGACTGCATTATGGATTTAGATCTCGTTTCTGTGCTAGCATGTCTTCTTTCTTTAAGGTATCTATTTTTTATTTTTAAGTTTATTTTGAGAAAGAGAACTTGTGCATGTGTGAGCAGGAGAGGGGGGCAGAGTGAGTGAGGGAGAAAATCTCAAGCAGACTCCACACTATCAGTGCAGGGCTCGACATGGGGCTTGGTATCATGACTGTGAGATTATGATGAGCCGAAATGAAAAGTCAGATGCTTAACTGAGTCACCCAAGTGCCCCAGTATCTTTTTGTTTAATGGCATAATTTAAATAAAATAGAGTTTTGGAGCAAGAAATGATAAAGAATGCTTCACTTTGAGGAGGCAGCACGTTAGGAAAATTCATCTGGCTAACAAAGAATAAACTTCCTTAACAAACACGTAAGATTGGACTCCATCACAGAGAAGAGACAGTTAATGAACAGGGACATTCCGTCTTCCAAGAAGTTTGAGTGTAGGGCCATTGGTATCTGTCTTGGGCAGTACTTGAAAATGGGCAAATTGACTGAAGATTGCTCAGAAATGCGACCTTGCCTGTGGTACCTGCTTCTAGAGTTCCAATCCCAGCTCTTACAATGTCACATATGTGACACGGGGTGCCTTGCTTACCTACCCTTTTCTCATTTCCTGAATGAATTCATTGACAAGAATAAGTGTGTCTGTCTTCTGTAGCTGCTATAAGAGATAAGGGTTTCTTCAGTTGAGTACATAGTACATGACTAAAGTATTAATAGGCTGAGTCTTATTTTTCTGAGTAAATGACCTTTTCTAGGATTCTGTAATTTTAGACTTTTTGTGCACCAGAGTCCAGAAGTAGAATTTTGAAGATGTTTCTCTCTACATTTCCCCGCCCCAAATTGAGAACCTACATGTGTCCTATTCCTACTTTTCTGAAGTTGCTGAGCATTCATAAAACATATACTGTCAAAGAACATAGGAATTTTTGTACCCAGATTAATATTTTCTCTGTACCCTACCTACAGTGGAACTTGTGTGCCAACCCTATACTGAAAATCTGTCTTGTCTACAGCCACCATAGCACTTTGGTGTATATTCCAAGATTCCCAAGACTGAGGAAGGAAAGGCAAGTCATTGTTTTTTCCCTGAACACCTATAATTGTTCCTCGTAACATTTATGAACTATATCCAGGCTGGCTTTCCTTACACTCAAACGAGATGTAAATCCCCAGAATAAGCTTGACTTTTCTTAATTATGTAATACATAGTTATTGAGAATAATTTTATCCCCCATTCCTTCATTTAACAAGTATTCATGGAGTACCAAAGGGGGGAAACACTTAAAAGTTCTGCATATCAGTGAGCAAGAGATGCATATTGGTGAGGGTTATGCGTATCAGTGAGCAAGAGATACAAGGACCTAGTCTTGGGGAATTTGTATTGGCTTAAGGGACACCTAAGAATGAACAAGTAAATTAAGAAGAACTGTAAAGGGTGGTAAGGGGTATGCCGGTGGGAGGGGTGTGGGATGAGAAGGGCTGCTTTGACCAGGGTGTTCAGAGAGGGCCTTTCTAAGGGATGGTATTTGAGCTTTAAACAATGAAGAGAAGCCAGGCCCACTGAGGACGTGAGAGAAACAACACAGGCAGGGGAAAGAGGTTGGCATTTTGAAAACCAGAAAGAAGGCTAGTGAAGCTAGAACACAACACACGGGGTGTAGAGCAGTACTAGATGAAATCTGAGAGGCAGACCAGGGCTAGATCATTCGACATGTGATTTTTATTATCGGTATTCCAGGTGGAGTTGAATAGAATTTACCATGCTGACTTGTATTTCATTTTGTCTTCTGCCCTACCACTGTTTCTCTTGGCTTAAGATGTCGTTGCCAGTAGATGTCTTTTCCTGCCCCGGCCTTCCACAGGTATTTTAACTCCTTTGGGCTCAAGTGACCAAGGAAGCTAGTTTGATAGTAAGGACTTAAAGAATAAATGTGTTAAGGGGCTGGATTGTCTGGAAGGAGACTGTCCCTCTCTTAGAAGATAGATTCTGCAAAGCGAGCTTTCCACATGAAGGGCAAATCACAGCAAGATTCTGGCTGCCTGCAATAAACAGATTGGAAATCCAAATAAATTACATGCCCCTCCCTTGGCTCAGCTTAATTTGAATTACTATTGTCTAATGTGAGTTTCCTGAACGGTTAATCATGATTTATCAACAAGTTGATTAGGAAGGTATAAATCTCCTATTTCCTTTATTTTTTTAAAACTTATTTACTTATTTCGAGAAAGAGAGAGAGAGAGCCAGCAGAGGAGGGGTGGAGAGGGAGAAACTCAAGCAGGCTCCGCATTGTAAGCACAGAACTGGACTCAGGACTCAATCCTATGAACTGTGAGATGATGACCTGAGCTGAAACCAAGAGTTGGGAGCTTAATCGACTGAGCCCCTCAGACACCCTTAATCTCCTATTTCTGATGACAGAATCATTACAGAATTTGAGTGGTTACCACACTTTCCTACCTTTTGTTGAGGGGCTTCTGAAAGGGAATTTTTTTTAAGTTTATTTGAGAGAGAGAGTATGTATGGGGGAAAGGCAGAGAGAGAGAGAGAGAGAGAGAGGGAATCCCAAGCAGGCTAAGCACTGTCAGTGTGGAGCCCATTGTGGGACTCGAACTCAGGAACCATGAGATCATGACCTGAGCAAAATCAAGAGTCGGGCTTTTAACCGACCGAGCCACCCAGCTGCCCCATGAAAGGGAATTCTTAAGATCTTAGAGGGTACTATTAGAATTTCTCCACACCTCCTCATATGATCTTGTGGCTTCTGGGTCTCCCGAAACATGATTTTTCCCCTGGGTGGAAGTAAGCATTGGAAGAAATAAGGACTTGGAGGAAAGTTACAACCAAATGTGAATGATTTTGTGCTGTGGCACTGTACATCTTCAGCTTTTGTAAAACAGACATTGCTGTTAGGAGATTCTGGGGCCTAATAGGTTAATTTGCACCTGCAGGGTGATTGTCAGAGGAAGTCTATGTGGCAGTCCTCTGGGAGACTTGACTTTGAAATCTGGTACAAACCCCAGCTGGGAAGTTAGGTGACCAGAAGCCACAGGAGTAAGCTAAATGTGTGGCGAGACCGGTGGTGTTGGCCCTCGGTCTCAGCAAAGAAAGCCTTGTGTGATGGCTGAGCACTTGAGTGGCTTGGACCAAACAGCTTAGGCATTATTTGATTTTGACTGAGTAGCCCTGGGATGAAATGGCCTTTCATTCAACTTTGTTAAACATAAGGGCATGCTGGGCCTGGCTTTCCTCTAAGTTTGCCAAGTAAAGGGCTGGCAGCTGTGGAGCAGAGCAAGACATTTCTGCCCTATCAGTCTTTCGATGGAAGCTCTTCCAACGAATAGGCAGCCTTTCAATTCTGAGAGTTACACTGTTTGCTCAGTGTTGGCCTTGCTGGTCTGGATACACAAAAAGGAATCGAAAAAGAGGCACAGAGGTTCTCTTTACATTATGTAGCTAGAGCCACCTGGTGGCCGATGATAACTATGCAGATCACTTGAACAGCAAGTCTGGAAAAAAAAGTGAATTATTTCCCATCCTCAAATAAAGGATGCCTAGGGAGGCAGGATTAGGTGCGGGTTCAGTGAGGTTAAAGCATCTAAGGTTGAGAATTCCCCTTTTATAAAAAGAATGCAAAATGTTTTAAGTCGTATGAAACATGCAGATGTATAAACATAGCTAGGTTTTCTTCTCCTGCTTCAGTTAGATCCATCTGCAGTTAGATCCATGCATTACTGATTCTGTGTCCACTCTTTTAAATAAAATAGAAAATATGATGTGTTTTTAACCTTTTGGGAATTAAAGCTTTTTAGTTGATGACCATTTTGTCCAAAATAACTTGTATATACATTTTAAGTGCAGTACAAAATGGAGACTCAATTCACAATTCTTTCATAGTAATCTAGATTTTATAGTATTCCCCAGAATGAATATTCTTTTTTTTTTTCCTGGCTTAGTTCAGAACTGTATCCACCAAGGAATGTATAGCACATTAGTCTTTAATCTACAAAATCTTACTGGAGTATGATAATGTGTAAAGTTAGGTTAATGAGGACAAAGTTATTCAGTAATCTTCACTAACTTCATCTCTATAAACCTAAAGAGTGGTCAGTGGGCTCGGTTTTCCTTTCTTATTGGTAACTGTAGAAAAACATGAGTCTTATAATTAGAAATTTGGAGATTAGCAAATCGGCTTACAGATCTGCCAGCTGGGAGGCAGAACTTTCCAAGTAGAATGATGAGATTGATTAGACGTTGAGCTGCAAAAGCATTAACTTAGATACTCTGCTCAAAACCTGGGGCATTGAAAAGTCAATATTTGAAACACAACAAAACTCCGTTTTTAACTGCTGTCTTAAAGAGGTTGGTGGTTTTATGCTCACTACCAAGATTTAAAAAAAATTAAGAGTTCTAGGGGTGCCTCAGTCAGTTGGGCATCTGATTTTGGTTCAGGTCATGATCTCTTGGTTCATGAGTTCGATCCTCATGTCAGACTCTGCGCTGGCAGCTCAGAGCCTGCGGCCTGCTTCCGATTCTGTGTCTTCCTTTCTCTTTGCCCCTCCTCTGCTTGTGCTCTCTTTCTCTCTCAAAAATAAACATTTAAAATTTTTTTTCTTAAATTAAGAGTTCTATGTTAATTTAAACTTGAGTCATAGAATTTTCTGTACTGAAAGCATCCTGAATAATGATGTATAGATAAGTTGGCTCTTTCAGATAGTTGACCTTGTGGGTAGCTTTTTTTTTTTTTTTTTTTTAACATAAAGTGTGTTTAACCTTAGAAATGTGCCATCTTACCATTCAAAAGAATAATATGCTAATAGAATAGCATAGAGTTGATCAGAACCCGATTTGTAGAGGAAAAAACTAGAAAGGCAACTTGTAAGGCCATCTCGTTTGGTCTTCTCTGTCATAAGATAAGGAGCTGTGTTCTCCACGTATGCTTCACATTTAAGGGTGGCTGATTTGAAAGAAAACTTTACCTTGAACTTCTTGATCTCCATAAACACTGAGGCAAGCTACATTGGAGTATTAGAAACACCCAACTGTTGACCTGAATCACTAGCTATCTTGTATACAAAAATGAGTTGATTTTATTGTTGCAGAGATAATTTTTTTCAATTTAAAAGCTAGGGTACTAATAGCTAACTTTTTGGTTTGGTTTTAGGGTTTATTTTCCTTTATGTTCACAATAACCCATTGAGGTTGGTACTACAAATCAGAAAACAAAGGGTAACCTTTTTTTTTCTTTTAAATTTTTTTTTTAATGTTTATTTTTTATTTATTTTTGAGACAGAGAGAGACAGAGCATGAGTGGGGGAGGGGCAGAGAGAGGGAGACACAGAATCCGAAGCAGGCTCTGAGCTGTCAGCACAGAGCCCGATGCGGGGCTCGAACCCACGGACAGCGAGATCATGACCTGAGCCGAAGTCGGACGCTCAACCGACTGAGCCACCCAGGTGCCCCACAAAGGGTAACCTTAATCACAAAGGTTAAGTAAACTTGCCAGTGTCATCCAAGGTTTTCTAGGCAGCAAATGGCAGACCAGGGCTCCTGCCCGGTCTGTCTTGCTCTTTGAAATATTATCCATCTGAAGGCCTGGATGGGACAGGGGACAAATGAATGCATTAAACAAAAAGAAATAGAGATAGGACAGTAAAACATAACCTCAGAAGATCATATGCTCACGTAGATATTGGTGGATTAGAAGGTACATTCTAAGTGGTGGCATTTAAAAGTGTGAGTAAAGAAAAAAGGGAGTGCTTGAGTGGCTCAGTCGGTTAAGTGACTTCGGCTCAGGTCATGATCTCACAATTGATGAGTTCGAACCCCACATTGGGCTCTGTGCTGACTGCTCAGAGGCTGGACCCTGCTTCAGATTCCGTGTTTCCCTCTCTCTGCCCCTCCCTCTCTCTCTCAAAATTAAATAAAAATGTGGGAGTAGATTCAGTTTGTAAGAAAAGCATTCTAGTCAGATTGTGGAAGCTTGGGGAACCCAGAAAAGAAGAAGGATACCCCAGAATTGAGATGGAGATAGGACAGTGAGCTGAGGGAGCTCCCATCTGGCAGTGCCCTGGGTGGGTAGAGGTAGACGTTCTTACAACCTGAGGGTAGCCAGCAGTGCTGACAGTCCACACATGTGCACACGTGTACATGCAGCCTCCTTAGCTGTGAGTGCTTCGTACTGACCTAAGGATATCTGGCCACATCTGCCACAGTTGGAGTCTAATGGTGTTCCACAAGGTAAGGAAATGCGTTACTTCACTAGAGATACTAGGCGGGGCTGTAATATTCCTTAAGCGAGAATACCAATCTGACGATTTTTGCTTCTCCTGCCGCTGAGCCTCAAACAAGAAAGAGCGTGCTGTTAATTTGGGTTTGAAATCCTATACAGATGGTGCTAACAGATGTTCCCAAACAACAGACTTCCAAAAATCACAACTTGACTTGAAGTTTCAAACATAGATTCACAGGGACTTGGTATGTAGTGCTTTGGCATACCTCTTGGTTTAAAAATAGGACCACACTCTAAACCACTTAGGATGAGTGAGTCTCTGTCTAATTACCATTGTCGTTTCTAGACGGACCTTAGAGTTGTTGAGAATGTTTACGTACACCAGAAAGTGACTTTCGGGGTGCCCAGGTGGCTCAGTGAGTTGAGCGTCTGACTCTTGGTTTCGGCTCAGGTCATGACCCCAGGATGGTGGGATCGAGCCCTGTGTCTGGCTCCATGCTGAACATCGAGTTTGCTTAAGATTCCCTCCCTCCCTCCCTCTCTCTCTCTCCCCCCTCCCTCTCTCTCTCCACCCCCTCCCTCTCTCTCTCTCCACCCCCTCCCTCTCTCTCTCTCCCCCCTCCCTCTCTCTCTCTCCCCACCCCCTCCCTCTCTCTCTCCCCCCCTCCCTCTCTCTCTCTCCCCGCCCCTCTCTCTCTCCCCCCCCCCGTCCCCCTTTTCCCTGCTTGCACATGCTCTCTCTCTCCAAAAATAAAAAGGGACTTTTTCCTGTCTTTTCCCTGGCTTTAACAAGAAATAATAAGATAGCTCAGGGATCAAACAAATTCTAAAAGAATAGCAAAAACCCACTTGGCCAGTTTACGATAGAACAAAGAAAGGGAGATAATCATAACAGTGACACTTATAAAATGCTTTTTTCTAAACCCCAGCAGCAGAATCCATTCAATCATTAAATACCGAGTGCTGTTGACATATCAGATACCACACCTCTGCAGATAGCATTGAGCAGAGTACTTCCCTGGGGAGCTTTGTTGCAGAAAACAAGATAAGTAAACCAAATGGATGGTGCGTTAGGTGTAGATGAGTGTTTTGGAGGTAAGGCGGTGGAAACTTCCCTGACGTTGTCAGTGCCTCGGGGTGCTTCTGTATTCTTAGTAATCGTCACTCAAGTTGTGTCACTGTCCCTGTTAAAGTTCACCTCTCTGCCGTCCCTTGCTTCCTTCTTGGCCTCCTCCATGATGTGGGTTAATCTTGCAAAATTACAGTCAGTCAGGATGAGTCTTTATCACATTGGTAGATCCCTCAACTTGACTTTTGGGGTCCTGCTTTTGTCTGTGGCTGTGCCCTTTTCTCCAATGTATTTATTGGTCATTTCAACAAATATCTATTGAGGATGTTTTCCAGGTCAGGCACTGACCCCAAATGATCTGTCCTTGTCTATGTGGAGTCCCACCACCTAGATTCCTTTCTCCGGAGAGGGTTCTCTGAGCACCCTGGGAGAGCAGTACTTGGAAATGTTCTCATGCTGTTCCTCCTGGGATGCAGTGCAGTGCCTACTCCATGCCCCGTGTCCCACTGGACTTCCTCGGGGGCTTATCAGCATCCTGAGATCCTTGCCATAAACGACATATGGTAGGGAAAGAAAGATAGCATTTCTATTTTTCTTCCATCTGAATAAAACCTTTGTTTCTTTTAAATCTAGATTTAATTTTCTCTTTCGAAAATACTTTATTTTTCAAAAGTACCAGATGGACAAATACTTAGCTACACCCTCTGTTGTCTTGGCGAATCTCTGTAAGCCAACATACCTTTCAGCTCTGTTGTATAACTATCCATATTTGAGGGTTTTTTTCTCTCATAGTATATTTTTCACCCAGTGGATTTCACTCCAGCTGTTGATACTTTCACAGGAAGGGGTTACCCACTTCTGCCTGTGCGAACATTTTGGGCTTAGTAGTTGGGCCAAAGGAAATATTTGTAGCAAAGGACAATCTGTTAAAGAAACTAAGTTACTTCCTTTTATTTCCACTGCAGGGTATTCTTCAGCAATTTCGCCGAAAGGGAAGTAAAGTGAGTGTAAATGGTCATTGGGTGTTTTTGTTTGTTTGCTTTTTGTTTTGTTTGGTCTTTTGTGCCTGAGCAGCCCAAGTTTGGTGAAGAGAGAACTTAAGAAAGGAATGTAGTCTTTGTCAATCTGATGACCCCAAAGTGTCTTCTCATTGCTTTAGCTCTCCTTTCCATGATTACCTTTGAGATAGACTCTTTCCGATGATGCTTCTTGGCCATTGGCACTCTTGTGCATTGCTGCTCTTTGTCTCTTAACTATTTTTCTTTTCAGGCTTGACTTTCCTTATTGATAGGTAAGATTTTTATGGATGTTGCATATGGATATATTAAGAAGTAATCCTTTGCCCTCTGTCGCGTGTTTCCAGGTTCTTATCTCTGGTCAAATTTGTCCTTTTATATCAGGTTCAGCCATATGCTATTGTGGCTTGTGTCCATCAAAGATGGAAACAAAATCAGCAATTACATACGGTTCAACCTAAATGGTTTTTGCTTTTGAGGTCACATTTAAAGAGTTTGTACTGACCGCCAGATTATATAAAGTTTCATCTGCGTGTGTGTGCATGCATGTGTGAATAAGCACTGTATTTCTCATTTTAGTATTAAAGCAACTCAATCAATTTCTGGTATTAACTGATTTGGGTACCAATTGATTTTGTTCTGATATAATACTGTGGTGTTCATACTCTTCCCTAACTCCTTCTAGATTTAGCTTCAGGCATCACCCTCTCTGGGAAAGCCTTGGTTCGGTGCTAATGGTCTTGGCTTTGCTGGGACCCTTGGGGTACTTCTCCCATGAAATTTACCATCTCTACTGGAATCGTTAATTTTTCCATTTGCAAGCTGTAACCACATTTTGTTTACTTCCGGGTCCTAGGATCTAGAACACAGGTTGCCTCATGATAAACTCCCAGTTAGGGTTCCTTTTGTCTGAATTGAACTAATGGAACAGGAGTTTACCACGGATCAAGGAATAGTGGCTCTTTTAATCACTTAGTGCTATGTGACGGACATGTGAGCAGCTGCCCCAGCCCAGCACCGATGGGAATAGTAGGAACATCAGAACAAAATGCGTTTAATTGCATTGCGTTGTCAGCCTACACTCCGATTAGATCTTTCCCCCCTTCTCGTTTTCCTTCTTCTGTTTTTAAAATAACCTCCTGCCTTTCATTTCTAGTTTCTGACCTTGTCGCTGCATCCTCTTTTTTTGAAACCCATCTGTGGAGTATAGTGTTAATTTCGTGTGTATGTGTATTACACTGTGGTGAAGTGTTTTCCTATTGGAATAGCTTACTCTTCATTTTTACCTAAATACAAGCTAGATGCTTGGTGATAAAACCATGGAATTAAGAGTCATCTCCTTATATTCAGCCTGTACCGTAGGCATTTTCTGTTTGGGGAGACAATCTGCATTTTACCTGATTATATGAACATAGCCTAGACTATTAAACCTTACTCATAGGCCTTAGAATTTCCTGCCTTCTGTTCTTTACTGTCCACATCCTTTTCAAATCAGTGTTAAAAATTGCTAAATCCAGACATGGTTCTTTAGTTGATCATATTGATTTTTCCAAAACTTTACACTCACGCATGTTGTGTTTTACATAAACTATAAATGATTCATTATAAACTTCTTTTTTAAAAAAAACCAAAACATTTTTATTAAGGAGTATAGACTGCATATGAAAAGGCACAGGGAAGCATAGGCAGTTCAAAAATAATAAAGGGGGCACATGGGTGGCTAAGTCGGTTCAACGTCCGACTTTGGTTCAGGTCATGATCTCGTGATTTGTGAGTTGGAGCCGCACATCAGGCTCTGTGCTGATGGCTCAGAGCCTGGAGCCTGCTTCACATTCTGTGTTTCCCTCCAACTGTCCCTCCCCTGCTAGTGCTTTCTCTCTCTCTCTCTTTCAAAAATAACATTAAAAGAACAATAAAGAAATAACATACCTGTGTATACTTCACCCAATAAAAGAAATAGATTTACGGTTTCCATTTTACTGTGTTTATTCAAGGTTGTGTTAATTATTCCCTTGTTTTTCTTAACTTTTTTAAAAATAACCTTTGCAGGAATTTCTAAATACTATGTTCTTTAGATTTGTCTGTTTTTGTTTTTGTAATTTCTGTAATTATAATAAAACCACACTGTGTGAATTCTTAGGCAATTTGATTTTTGTTGTTCAGAGTTGTATTTTTGAGACTTACCCAGTTTGAATATCACTTTAAGTCCCGTCTTTGCCATGGTATTATTGTCTTCCGTGGAATGGATATATCACAACTTCTTTATCCTTTTTACTTTTCAGGTAAATATAGGGTAAATACAGTTTTATTGCTCTTACAACCAGCACAGTGGTAAATATTCTTAGACCTATTTCCTGGTGCACATGTGCAAGAATATTCCAAGAATATATAGCGATGAAATAACTGAATCATAAACTAGGCACTTGTTTGGCTTTCTTACATGACCTTCCAAAGTCGTATCCATTTCCATACCTCTTTTCAGTGGATGAGAAACCTCTGCTGTATGTTGATAGCAATACTTCGACTACTACTGCTACATTTATAGTTGTGCCAATTTTGTGGGTGTGATTGTATCTCATGATTTTAATTTATATTTGTGTGATTACTAAGTTAACTTTTTTAGTATATTTTGGGTCATCTGTTTTTTTTCTGTTGTATGAAATTTGTGTTCATTTCTTCACATTTTTCAGTAGTGTCCAACTGTCTTATTCAGAGTTCTTTATGTGTACTACATAGTAATGCTTTGCTACTGTTGTGTCTTATCTAAATTTCTGGCTTATATTTTTATTCCATGATGGCTTTTGAGGATAGAAGTTCTCATTTTTTTATGTAGTTGAACTTACCAGTTGTACTCCTCAGTATTTGCCTATTTTGTGCCTTAAGAAATTCCTACCCTCCCAAGATAAAATTGCTGACATGGCTTCTAAAATCTTGTCTTCAATATTAAAGCACTTCATTCATGAGGGATTGATTTATGTGTATGACTGAAAAAGTTTTTTTCCACGTAGGTAGTCAATCGCCCCAGTACAATTTATTTTAAATTGTTCATCTTTTTCCACTGATCTGCATTATAACTTAAGTCGTCTGCTTTGGCTGTGTAGGCCTCGTTCTATTTCTGGGCTCTCTATTTTGTTTAAGTGCTGTCTTCATCTGTCTGTGTTCTAATACCTGGTTATCTGTGAACACGAGTTTATAACAGTGTAGTACCTTCTGGTCAGGTCCTGTGATGATAGCCCTTTTCCTCATTAGATTATTGGCAATTATGGAAACTTCGAAATCCCCTACATATTTTAGAATCAGTTTGTCAAGCATCATGTATAAAATACACATGCACAGATGGAATTTTGATTGGAATTTCTAAGATCAGTTTGTGATCAAATAACATTTTTGCAATATTGTGTTTTCCAGTCCATTCCTATCTTTCCATTTAACTTATTTAATCATCATTAAATTATTTAAATTGCCTATAAATAAATTATAATTGCACTACAGTTTGCATAAGACTTTTATAGTATAAAGAGAGTCTTTTTAAGTTTTTCTTTTCTAAATTTTGTTGCAGGTAGAGAGCAAATGCAAATGCAAATGTTTTATGCATAGATTTTATATCTAGTCTTGCTAATTGTGTAAAGAGTCATAATAACTTACTGGCAGATGATTTTTTTTTATAGTCTACAAACGTAATCCTATCATGATGAATAAAGGTAATTTCCTCCCCCAGTCCTCAAAGCTTTATTTTTTAATTTGCCTTAAAGTATTGGTTAGGAACTCCAAAACAATGAAGAATACAAACAGGGATAACAGGTATTTGCCTGTATTTGTAAACTGAAAGGAGATACTGTTAGTATTTCAACATTGAGGATCAGATGGGCTGCCCCTATCTGCATTACGTCTGAACATGTAAGCCCCTAAGAATTGAGTCAAATCCCTGAAGACAAAGGAAAGAATGTCAACTTAAGATTGTTTCTGCTGCAAAGCGTATTAGAAATTTTTACTTTAAGTTTGTATCAGAGAAAAATAGTTCTTGTATACCTTTGTGGACAAAGGTACATGCCCACTATATAGTGAAAAGATTCAAGAAAATGTTATTTATTCCAATGCAGAAAACATTTCCCGTGAGCATTTTCTGGTTCTTTCCATGGGTAATCTTGGTAAAAAGTCTCCGTGTTAGAAACCCAGGTGTGGCCGACAGATTTACTAGCAATCTTAGCATTTTCTGGAAGACCATAAGGTGGAAGATGCTAACAGGGCAGCTTAAATTTCCCAGTAAGTAAAGACCTATTGGTCTTTCACCAGTATCTTATGAGGTGGTACGTGTAATTGATGGAAAACAGGATGATAGTACTATCCAGTTGTTACTCTAAAGTCTTAAAGAGAAAAATCACTCAGTTGCAGCCCATATCAAAATAGAACTCTCAGTGCTTGTCCTTGCACAAAGAAGGCTTTCTTAAAGTAGACATTTGTCTTTTGAAATCCAGTTGGAGATTTCCGAAATCAAATGAAGGTTCCTTTGACAAGGAACCCTCTTTGTGGCACCTGTCACAGTCAAAGTGGACTGAGTCTCTGGGGCAGCCTGGGGTGCAGGCGAGCCAGTGGATAGGGGAGATGATGAGCTCACAGCTCTAGAGGAGGAAAGAAGGCATGTTATATGGAAACTGTTGGTAGCAGATGAAGAAATGTATGGATTCTCTCTATGGACGTGAGTTATTCTTAAATACTTGCTCAGAGGCAAGAAGTGGGATACGCTATATTGTCAGGAACTGGAGTTGACAGGGTATCTCAGGGAGAAGAGTCTTGGAGAACAGTGTGTAGGATGCATATGGGATACTGTGAAGCTCATAACAAGAAGCTCAGGGTGGGCTAGAGGGCATATTTCTTAATGCCCAGCAGACCTATGTCTAAGGCACAGTAAGCCAATCTTTGTGCCAAAAACAAACTCGAAAAAGATGCTGAAAACTGAAATGATATTTAGAGTTGCATTATCTCCCCTAAGAGTTTCAAACCAGTTATGAGCACAGCATGCATCGTTGGCACTTTAGGGACTAGACTAAGAACAAACAATGCAAAGCTCCCAGAATCACACGAAGGCCTGCCTTCTGATGTTATGACCTTACTGACATCCTTAATGACAACCCTAGAAGGGGAATTACAGGGCATGATGATAACTTACTGAATTGTCTTAACTTACTGATAGATATCCACTTGGCCTGACAGTGTGAACTCTCTGTCCTGGAGGCAAAAGATGAAAGTAAAGACAGGAAAACAAGATTGACGATGAGGGGTCAGGTAGCAGGACCATCTTTTTCTTTCATCAAACATCATCATGTTTCTTGTTAATATCACATGTAGTAACTTTGGCTTTGCTCTAGTAATCACTGTTTAAGAGCCACGTAGATGAAACTAGATGTCCCTCTGATGGCAAAAGGTGGGGAGTCAAAGAATTAGCCAAAATTTGATGAATTCTTTTAACTGCAGAATTCTGGTCACATAAAATTGTTGAAGAATTGAACATGCTTCAATACAATTTCTCTGTTATAATTTCATGCACATTATTAGATTCTGGCTCCTGGTTTACCTTACTAGAATCCTATATCTGAATGCTTCACATAGAGCATAGTTATGAATAAGTAATAGAACATCACATGACAGGATAAAATATATTTTAAAAGTACAAAGAATTTATTAGTTTCTATTACAGAGCCACAGCAGCATTCACCAGGAGTATACTTTGCACGGGCATGTGAGCCTGGTCTAGTGGATACATCTGTGTTTAACTTTTTCATCCTAGGTTACAAACCTGAGTCTACATCATCTTTGTAACTCTCAAGTTGGTTAAATACTTAGGAAATGAGTAAATACATTGATGAGTGGAAAAAATTAATATTGAAGTACAGAATCACGTGCTTTGAATTTGCAAAAAGCGATTAGTATGTACTGGCTTATTGGGGCAATGTGCAGTCTGTTTCCAAATAGGCTTAACACTTACTTTATACCCTTTATAGGGATGTACAAGTGTCTGGGTTTTTTTGTTGTTACTTTTTTACTTTGCAAAAGTTTTTATTTAGAACATAGCTATGGGGAATTGTAATCACCTTTTAAGTGTCAGTTTCTCTGCCACTGCATTTTGATATCTTAATGATAGAAAATGAAAAAAAAAAAAACAAAACACTGAAATACAAATCAAAACCACAATGAGATACCGCCTCACACCTGTCAGAATGTCTAACATTAACAACTCAGGCAACAACAGATGTTGGCGAGGATGCCGAGAAAGAGGATCTCTTTTGTGCTGCTGGTGGGAATGCAAACTGGTACAGCCACTCTGGAAAACAGTATGGAGGTGCCTCAAAAACTTAAAAATAGAACTACCTTAAAACCTAGCAGTTATACTACTAGGTATTTATCTAAGGGATACAGATGTACTGTTTCACAGGGGCACATGCATCTCAATGTTTATAGCAGCACTATCAACAATACCCAAAGTATGGAAAGAGCCCAAATGTCCATCGACAGATGAATGGATGAAGATGTGGTATATATGTATACACGTATATATATGCATATATATGTATATATATGTGTATGTATATATATATACATATATAGTGTATTTGTATATATATGAATATATATAGGGTATGTATATGTGTGTGTATATATGTATATGTATGTGTATATGCTTGTATATATGTGTGTGTATACATACATACAATGGAGTATTCCTGGGTGATCAAAAAAGGATGAGATCTTGCTGTTTGTAACGATGTGGATGGAACTAGAGGGCATTATGCTAAGCAAAATTAGAGAAAGACCCGTATCATAGGACTTCACTCATGTGAAATTTAAGACACAAAATGGATGACCAGAAGGGAAGAGAAGAAAAAATAATACAAAAACAGGGAGGAGACAAAACATAAGAGGTATATGGAGAACAAACTGAAGGTTGCTGGAGGGGTTGTGGGTGGGGGGAATGGGCTAAATGTGTAAGGGGCACTAAGGAAGACACTTGTTGGGGTGAGCACTGGGTTTTATACATGAGGGATGAGTCACTGGAATCTACTCCTGAAATCATTATTGAACTATATGCTCCGTAACATGGATGTAGATTAAAAAATAATTAAAAAAAATTCAAACACACTCCCAGGCCCTGTGCGAATGACTTGCTCTAATTTCAATTTGCCACTTGCAGGGTTTATCTCCAGGATTCCTTTGAAGCACAGCTCTCCCTCTCAAGTTTGGAATTAAGAGGAATTCCCTCTATTACCCCAAATTACGTCTTAGGCTATCCATCTGGCAAACAAGTCTGGAATAAGCAGTAAATATTTGCGCTTCTCGAGAGGAAGGACAGGAACCACTAGATTGTGCTCCCCCCGCCCCAGAAAGGGAGAATGAATAGTTTTTTATCCTTTTTATCCCCCACCACAGTCGTGTGCATCCTTTTCCTTCATGTCTTTTGTTTGGAAAGTCATACTGATAGGAATGCGTCTCAAGGATACTAGGATAGGAAGATGCGAGGAGGTATAGTGTTGCCTCCTCATTGAGACCTAGGATTAAACACTTTCTGCAGCTGTGACTTTGCACAGATGGCAGGACCTCAGCCAGAGGGGCTGAAAGGGCTTTGTGAAATGAAGCCAAGAGACAGATCGAGTTTTCCCCACGGAATTTTTGGAAGAAACCACATGAAAATACGTGCAGGGTGTGTAGACATGCACGTTGGCTTTGTATGGATCTTTTATTCCTCTTTTCAGTCATGGAATTCTGTATAGGCTATACCTGCTATCTGCTTGTGAAGTCTTAAACCATGTACCTATGTAGAAGTTTGAAAAATGTATGCTTGATGTAGCAAAAGTAGTAGTTGGAATAGAGCAATTTTCCCTTCCTTGGCTCTTAAGACTTAAGTCTTAAGACAATTCAGATGTGTATCTTTTTAGGTAGTCTGAAGGAATACGCATGGCATCTTTGCTTTTCCATCTCATGATACTTTCTTTTTCTTTTTCTTTTTCTTCCTTAGTGATCATTTCTTCTACCTTACTGTGATGTTCTAATATTTTCCCCAGTTCTTGCTAAAAACAAAACAAAAAGTTCTCTATGCTACATTCATTTTTACTAGAATCTTTTCATGTTCTTTACACTAAAATCATCCCTTAAAAATAGTGGTCATCATTCAGAAATAAAATTTTTAAAAAACTTCGTTGTCTATAGTTGAGAACATGGTGTTTTGCCTGAGGGATAACTGAGACCCCTGATGCGTCATCTTGGCTGGGTAGAAATACTTCCTTACTCTTGTACAAATCTGAGGCTGGTGACAACCACTCAGATTGGGAGAGGGATACAATTAGCCAACCTCCTGTAGGCTATGTGGAATGAGTGAAATCGGATTTCCAGAGTATTAAGTTACTTTTTCCAACAGGTATTTATTAAGCATCTACTCTGGATGACCCAATTCTGGGACTAACCCTTTATGAACTGGGTGGAAAAAGTTTATGGTTTAGAGAAGCTTACTATTCAGAGGAGTGAAAAAGCAATAAAAAAAACAACCAATGAACAAGATAACAAGGTATGCCTCAGTACAAGAACTAAGATAAAAATAGAGTAATTTCACAACATGTGACAGGCCTAGGATTTTCTTTGGTTGGCTGTCAGGGGAGACCAGTATGAGAATATGTAAGAGTTTTTGCTTTGTAACAAATTACCCCAAACCTTAAAGCTTAAAAAATTTTTAGTCTATCACGTGACTTTTGTCACACAGAAATTCAGTAATGATGTAGTTGAGTAGTTTTATGTCAGACTCTCTTACGATATTGCAGTCGTCTGAAAGCTTGATCAGGGCTGGAGAGTCTACTCCCATAACTGTTGAAAGGACATTTTAGTGTGCTTCTGAATGGATCTTTCCATAATGATTGTATAAGTCTCCTCATTATATGTTGACTGGTGTCCCCAAACCCAAGGATCCAAGACAGTAAAACAAGAGCAGCAATAGATTTTCTTAGCCTTCGAAGTCACACGGTATCCCTTCCATTCTATTCTATTGGCCACACATATTAATGTTGGTGCAGTGTGAGAGGGAGTATTGTAAAGGTACGAATTCTAGAAGTGAGGATCTTTAGTGGGCTTCTTGGATGCTGGCTACCATAGGAAGGGATAGTTGAACTGAAGCCAAAATAATGTGAAGCAGTCTATTAAGTGAATACTTAGAGGTGTAGGGCATTTTAACTGAAGAGAACAGTAGATCCCAGGACACTGAGACTGGGAAACTATTATGTTTTCAAGGAATAGACATAATGTTAGGCTGAACAAGAGGGAGAATTTTGTGGGATGAGTCCAATAAGCAAAGGAAGATGACAACAGGACCTTATGGGGGATTGGGCTGTATTTTGAGTGTGGGGGGAATACTGAATCTCGTAAACAAAAGAGTAACAAATATTGCATGACTACATGAGTTGCAAGAGTAAAATTCTAACAACTGAATTAGAACTGAAAAATGCTAAAGAGAATGAGTTAGACTTAAGAAGCTTGACTTTTACCCTTGACGGTCATATTGTGCAAACCCCTATGAAGACGAGATGTACAAATATTTATTCTACTCTGTCGAGTAATAGAACAAGAGTGATCCAGGGATTTAAACATAAAGTGTCAACTTCTCTGTAGCAGCTCTGACCTCCTGTTCTGTCAGCATAAAAGAGGCTCTACTTTTGATCCTGACCATATATAGGAACCAAAATCCACAGGGAATTTCAAGCAAGAATATACCTAGCAGGCATTTTATAAATGTTTCAAGGACCGAGTTGCTTTTCTGCTCAAGCAGTTGATATTCTCGCTGTTATTTGCTGGATGGAGAGTCATTCCCTCCAATATTTCCAGTTCCTTTTCATGCTGTTAAAAGGCAGGTTTTAACTCTTCTTTAGAGAATTCACTGCAGACATGAAAGAATAGCTTTTCATTTGACCCATGTTTCAGCCTTTGAGCTCACTGGCCAGTGCTGAGTCTTGCCCTTTTTAAAGAGGGTTCCAACCTCAAGAGAAAATGCAGCCTTTTACTTCAAGTGAGATCATTCTGCTCTGTTGCTCTATGCAGGTGCTGAGATTCTGGCCGTGGTTCGCTGTCTTGGAGGAGGAATGTATTTAGTCTTAGTCTAAAATACCTGCAACGCTTCTGTCATGCCCTTTGAAATATTTCAGCAATAATGAAATGTAGCACATAAAATTGTTTGTAGTCTCTGGTCCTGATCATGTATACAAATTTAACCTTTTCTCCAGGTCTGAGGGTTTTGATGTGGCATTTTAATCTCTTCACTACTTATATTTCTTTCTTTTTACACAAGAACAGGAATACTTGTGCTTTTTAGAATCTCACATATAACCTGCTGGCTCTTCAAATATATATCTACTAAGCTTTGTTTGTCTTTATAATGGAAAGTATTTTAATAGGAGGGGTTTACCTACATTATACAGCTCAAAACTACATCGGTTGATCCTCCACCTGTGCCCCCACTCTGCTCTGATGGTGGTATTCACCAGAAAGTATGACATGTAGTTTCCTATCTTGGTTCCTTTATCCATAGGGTTTGCTCTGCCTGAAATGTCCTTTAACCTTTTTTTCAAAGTTCATGCAAATATTCCTTCCTCTAAGAAGCCAGCTCCACCCCCCATAGACCAATGTATTTCCTATTTCCACCACAAACCCACACTAGGACATGGAGGTCTCCATTAAGAGCATTTAGTTGTAAGTACCATAACTGTACAATGACACAACCCGGTTTCAGAGTCTTTGATGTATCCAAGACTTAATAAATGTTAATGTTAACCAGTCAGCTCAAAACCATTTTAAATAATCAATGCAAAGTATCACAGTATTCCCCAACAAATCTGCTTCCTTGTCATGTAGTCATCAGAATTTGTAACACCTTCAAGTTGATTCATTTCCAGGGATTTTAACTACACTGAGAAAGAAAGTAATCTGTCTTGTCCATACACCTGGGAAGCCAGGGAAACAATAGTCAGGAAGATCTGAGGCTTGATTTACTTACGTGATGAGTGTTCTCATCATTTATCGCCCACTGGGAATATGAGCAAAAATGATACAAGTCTGTCTTCTGTCATGTCCATTTAGATTGTGTGGCAGCAAATAAATGATCTGGGCATTCTAAAAAGCAAATACAATGAATAATCTCACCAAGAGGATGAACCGTGGCATTAGAAGTGAGGTATGAGCTGTGGAGTTTGAGGTCCTTGGAGCAGGGAAGGCAGAAATGATGAACAGGCAGTAAAGAACGTCCTCAGGACTTTAAAATCTCTCTGTGGCCTACGGGAGTAACTGGAAGGAGCTGATGGACAGAGCCCTTGGGGAAATTGTCATCTGTTTATTTATCCTTGCATTCCTTTTATTCACTCCCCAACCGTCTACTGGGCACTGCCTGTGGGCAATCACTGTGCTGGGTATTAGAGGTACGATGATGAATGAAACAGAAGCAGATCTTGCCTTCCTTGTGCTTCCAATCTAGGAAGGAAGGCAAAATGATTACATGAATAATTTGTTTGCTGTATTTTTGATAAGTGCCATAAAGTAATAGTCTAGGGTATAAGAGCTTACCATGGTGGGTAAGAATGTGGGCGTTCTTAGGAGGCTTTTCTGAAAAAGTGACATTTAAATTGAGTGTTAAGAGATTTAGATAGTCAAGCAAAGAAGGTGGGACCTGGGAAGGGAGGCGGGGGGAAGTTTGGATGGGTGGGATGGATGGTGAAAGGGGGTCAAGTAGTCCAGGTTGGTAAAAATAGGTCCTAGGGCTCTCCATGAATTTGCCATAAATGACTAACAGGGTTAGCTTTCCTTCCTCCCTTTCTCCCTTTCTCCCGTCCTCCCTTCCCTCTTTTTCTTCCTATTTTTCTCTTTCTTTTTAAATTTGGATCCTATGGAATTAACTTTTTTTTTTTTTATTTAGCAGGGCTTTCTTTTGGGGGAATATGGCATTCAAAGGATTAAGATTTTGTTTTCTAATGAAAACCTAGAACATACTAAAAATGGATTTATGTGTCTGTGCTCATTTTGCCACTTAAGGTGAAGTTAGAAAGGGGGAGAAAGAGAAAAGGAGAGAGGATTCCCAGAAGGAATTAGTGGGGGAACAAAGACACAGAGAAAATAGAAGAAAATGTACATAATAGACTGTATGTACCAACTATTAGAAATAGTTTTGTCCTTGCTGGCACATCAAGGTTCAGACTGCTATATTTCATCATCCCCTCATATAAAAATGAACAGGTTAGTCCTATTCATAACCCTTATCTTTATTTTGACACTTATTTGGGACATCTTTAAGTAAACTATTCTCCTGGTTTCAGTACCCAGAATCCTATAAACCTAAGTGCTGGGTAAAATGAAGATATAAGCCCATCAAGCTTCACTTCACTAGGACTCTGCATTGGAATCCAAAGGGGTATACTCGAATGTGAAAAAAGTAAGGAACTAGCAGAAACACCTTAGCTTTCTGATCTGGACTGCAGTGAGCTCTCAGGTTTGAGAGGCCTAACAGGTGTCAGCTACTCATGGCATTGGAACTGGAGGTAGATACCACTCCCTTTCTCTACCCAGAGAGGGAACCAGCACAGCAATTTGGTTGATGTTCTGTGGAAAGATAGGTTATTTCTCCTCAAAGGGAAATCAGGGTATGACATCAGTTGCTAATAACCGTGACAGTTGGGGATTTCAACTGAGTGCATTACTTGAACTTAGGCTGTGAGAGAGAGTAGTCATGGGCTAAATGAGGGGAAGGTATGAGGGAAGAACAACATCAGCAGGAATTAGGCAAATAACCCAACCAACTGTTGGACATTAGAAAGGAAAATGTGAATACACCAAAGATGTTGATGTTATTAATATCAAGGGAGATTATCCATCATGCTTGAGGCTTGTAACAGACTTAGGAAGAGTCATATGGTACTTAGTATCATGGAGGAGTAAAAGCAATGAAAAGAGACTTGAGAATTTCTTGAATACCGATGTTGGAAAACAAATGATGTGGGTAGAGAAACGGGGAAATTCAGTGAAGCTGGAATCAAGGAAGTCTTGAACTTGATTTGACTTGATGTGTATACTCAGCTGATACAATAAAGGAATAGCTCTTGGGCATGCACACTTCCATATCCTAAAATGTCACCCTTTCAAAGATTTTTAAAAATCAGTCTTAGTAATTTACAGTTCCATCTTTGGTCCAAATAAATCCCTTTTAAAGAATGTGAGAGAAAACACATTTAATAAGCTACATGAGCAATTTAAATTATTGTCAAAAAAGATAACCCAGGTAGTCTCTGTGACTACTCGAGGACATCTCATTATTCTCAAAGAAAATTTTAGGGTGCCTGGGTGGCTCAGTCAGTCGAGCATCTGACTCTGTTTCAGTTCAGGTTACAGTTCCAGGGTCATGGAATTTAGCCCAGCATCAGGCTCTGCACTGAACATCAAGCCTATTTAGGGTCCTCTCTCTGTGCCTCTCCATCACTTGTGCACACACATTGTCTCTTACTCTCCCTCTCAAATTAAAAGAAAACTGATGGGGTGCCTGGGTGGCTCAGTCAGCTGGGCATCTGACTTTGGCTCAGGTCATGATCTCACAGTCCATGAGTTCCAGCCCTGCAATGGTCTCTGCGCTGGCAGCTCAGAACCTGGAGCCTTCCTCAGATTCTGTGTCTTTCTCTCTTTCTACCCCTCTCCCACTCATGTTCTGTGTCTCTCAAAAATGAATAAGCATTAAAAAAAATTTTAATTAAAAAAATTAAATCCACCAAGTAAAAACTTGATTACTTAAAAAATGTGTAGTGTATTTATAAGTATTATAGGAGAGTGGCTATATTAACAGTTACATGTTTTCTTTGTGTTATAAAAACTCCAATTCATCTTTTCCCTTAATCCGTTTTACAATATTAAAGCTCCCACACTTGGATTTAAGAGAACAGAGTGGGTGTTTTGTACTCATAAAAATACTTGTCTCTGCCATCATCCAAATTAAGAGTATTCTTTGTTAAGACACCTTGTGGTAAGATGTAAACATTCTTTCGTCTCTAGCATTAATGAAAAATGATACACCCACAGGCAAACAATATGCTTCTAAGGCTTTTTAAAAATAATTTGGTATTAAATACTCAAAATATCCTAGAAATACTCTTCTTGGGGACATAGAGGATGGAAGATGTAATACTTTTATAACGCAAGGAAAAAGGCAGGCAGAACTGATGCTTATAGAAAGCCAGAGGTATAATGGGTTCCTGTGCAGACCTGTGGTAGGCATTGCTGGATTCTTAACCAGGTTCTGTTCATGGGAAATCTTCAGTCAACCCAACTTTCCTAGACTCGATATCTTCATCTGTAATATGAGTAGTAGTGGTTCCCACCTTAGAGAGGTTTTGAAAGGATCAAAAAATGCATGTAAAGCTCAGAGACCCTGCAGATGGTGCAGGCTCATCTATTATTTTCTTCTGAGGTGATTCCTATGCTGCTCTGGGGACTTTCCTTTGGGTCATTTAATGTGATCATGGAAACAACATCCAGTCATGTTTCCTGGGTATATGAGACAGTAGAGAAGATAAGGGAGTTAAATTCCATTATTGTCAATTCTCTCCAGCTTCTACAGGGAGCACACTATTCCACAGTGTGGTTTTCTTCCTCAGCTAATGACCCTTTTCTTTGTCACTTGTCCCTCCTTTTCCTTGCACTTCAGCATCTTAATTGAGTTAATGATGATGGCATCAATTGTGGGCTAGACCAAGGGGTAGGGATTAGTTCCAATGAGAATAGGTGAGGAGGTTGTCTATTTGAGATCTGGGGTGGTTATTTCCTCAGCTGGTTCTGTAGCCTTTCTATATATTCATAGACCCCTTACTGCTGGACTCATTGGAATTAAGCCAAAGTCAACAGACAGCCTTGCTTGTGTCCTGTATGGATAACAGTCTAAGGGCTATATAGAGAAATAAGCCAAGATGATTTAGCCCAAGGAATGTGTTATTGCAAGCATATTCTGTGTTAACTGACCATTCTGTGGACATCTGTGATGAATGAACTCTAAGAACTATGGCTGGAAGAATCAAAAGATGAAAGATACTGTTAGAGGCCTAGAAGACTTCACTGACTTTTCTTTCTCATGGTCTTGGAAGTAAATTTCAAGCAAAACAGTCTTTGGACTGCACTATGAGTCACCTTCTCATTTTTTTAAAATTAATTAATTAATTTTTTTTTTAATTTTTGAGAGACATAGAAACAGAGTGTGAGCAGGGGAAGGGAGAGAGAGAGGGAGACACAGAATCCGAAGCAGACCCCAGGCTCTGAGCCATCAGCACAGAGCCCAACGCGGGGCTCGAACTCACAAACCGTGAGATCATGACCTGAGCTGAAGTCGGCCACTTAACCGACTGAGCCACCCAGGCGCCCCACCTTCTCGTTTTTAAAACTTAATTCTATAGAATAACCCAAGAGAATGGAAAAAAACCCATGTACACATTTGGTCTCTGTAATGTTTAAAAAATACTTAGTTGTGAGCAAACTAAATGCAGATCAATGAAAGGATGTTAAGTTACGATGTCAACTAATGTCGACTAAGTGAAAGAAGATGTAGCCAGTAGAAATGATAGCTGTGAAAAAAATTAAATGTTAAGTAAAATCATGACAATAAGTTTTAGAAGAGAAAAAATTGTTACTATAAATTGTGGGATTATTGTGATTTTATTTTTTTCCCAATTTTCCTAAAAGCCATTGACATTCTTAAAAATGTGCCCTTAAAATTGAGGAAGTCAGGTATTCAAATATGATAATTATCAACAAATTAAAGTTAAGAATCCATCATAATTACCCCCAGTAGTAAGTAGTCTTTAAGTTATTTTAAGAGGAGAAATTTCAGGGTGCTGAGACCAGGTAAAATTTCTTCATCCCTTTGGAGCTCAGATTGCTTATATGTAAACTACTCTGTTGATGGTGAGAAGATTAAATGTGATGAGTGTTGTAAAGTAATTACCTGGTGTTCAGTAATCACACAGGAAAATCTTTATTTAATGTGTTGGTATATCTTGAAGGAATGACCTTTTAGCAATAAAAACATTGCTTCCAGCAATGGAAATTAAAAATGAAAATCATACAAGGTGAATACCAATGTACTGATCTAAGTCCTTTATTTTGAAATAGGAAAATAAAAGTTAATAGGAAACTTACTCTCAATGTACAAAATGCAGATGATGGAGAGATGGTGTTCCTTATAATAAATGGAATCCATGGGGACAGAGGGCCATATGCTTGAAAGGTCACTTCTGGGCAAGTGCAAATAAGGTATGGCCTGAGGGTCGAGAGCTCAGACTCGGGAGCCCACCTGCCTCTATTCGATTCCCAGCTTTTTGGTGCATGAAGTTGGGCATCCTACTTAAATGCAACTTCCCCACCTATAAAGTGGGGTTAATAAAAGTACCCCCTTCACGATTAATGATACATTAATGGTTGCCATGTAACATATCTAGAAAATGTGACTATGAAAACTTATTTTTGTTTCCATGATTCTTGTCATTCATCTACTTTTGATTTACTGAGCAATACCACTTATGGTGTTAATGTCATTTTTGGAAGTGTAGGTCCTAATGCTTTTAAATGATGAAATCTTAAGATGTATGTTCTTGAGGTATACATACTTAGGAAATGAGTACAAGCAAATTCTCCTACAAAGCAATTAACACAGAGTGACCAAATAACCATTCCCCCAATTTTATGTAGTTTATTATAAAATTCACTCTATTCTCAGGAAGTGATCAAACTTTGAAATGAAAAGTAAAATCATCTATTCAGTTACCAGGATATTAGCTATAATGGGAGAGTCTCAGCTGTCAAATGACATTATCAGAAGAGCCACCAGCACTCTGCTAGTCTCAGCTTAAAAAATCAGTATGCATGCAAGTGCAGACGTGATATAAAGAGACACGCGTTTGTGATGACAGGTTTTGTTAAAGTATTTTCCTTAAGAGTGCTATAAATATACAACTCTTCCTGGTGTAAATAAATTCATTTTATAGGTTTATGTAAATATGTAAAGAAAATGTTTAAAGTAGCCCAAAAGGCCCATACTTTTGCTATTATATTGAAAAATATGTTATATGTAATATTTTAGTCCTCACAGCAGTTTTAGTGAACAGCCATTGAGCCCATGGCATGTAGGTTTTCATTGCACCAGGACCGAAATCATTATTTTGCACCCAACCTGCTCTTCCTCTCATATCCTTCTTCCATCACACGATGCCTCCATCTACTAAATTACCCTGTTTGACCATGTGGGGTCCATTTTTTCATCCTTCTTTCTGACATGGTGCCCATCCTCCATCCTGTCAGTTACCATAGTCTCTAAAATGTCTTCTCTAAATATACTTTAAAAGCTCATCTCTTTGGTTGTCCAATTAACTGAAGGCCTTGTAACTTACCTTCATCTGTACTATTCTAGTACTTTCCTACCTATATCCTCTTTTAATCCATCTATAGTATGCTTCAGAAGGTGGTCTTAAAACAATTCTTCGAAAACGCAAATCTAAGTACATTAGCAGACATTTCCTGTATTGCTCTACAAACACTCCTTCTGCAGAATGTTAAAAATAATTCATTAGGGAAATTCTGGATTATATCCTGTTAAACAGGATCCTTCGTTGTAAGATTTATCAGAGCTTTTGGGATTTACACATTTTGTTTATTGAAATAAAGTTTTCATGTTAATTTTTGAGAGAGAGCGCAAGTGAGAGAGAGGTGGGGGAGACACAGAATCCGAAGCTCCAAGCTATCAGCACAGAGCCCAACACAAGGCTCAAACCCATGAACTGTGAGTTCATAACCTGAGCCTAGAACCATGAGATCAGGACCTGAGCTGAAGTCGGACGCTTAACCAAGTGAGTCACCCAGGCACCCCAGGAATTTACACATTATGGTTTTCTAAAAGGCTGTTGTAATACATAATCTCTGGTAAAATTTACCGACCAAAAAAAAAATTCTTTTGGAAGTCCACCAAAAGAGGAACTGATGATTCACGGGATGCACTTTTTGAAATACTATTTTGTTTGCCTCTTTAAACTCTCAAAATTCACAGTGACCTAGAAGATGCAGCACAAATTCGTAAGCATGCTTTATAAGAGCTTCTACAGTCAGCCCCTGCTATCGCCTTGGCTCTGCACACTACATCTGTTCTTGCACACACCTTTCTGTTCTGGCCCTGTCAAACTCTACCTATCTAGTTCCAACGTCATATATATTAGTCAGGTCTTGCCTGTACTGCTCTCCTGACCTGTAATGTTTCCCCCTACCTTACCTGCCTAGTGAACTTCTCTTCATCCTCCAGATTCATCTCTGTAAAACTTTCTTTGACCCACTCAAAACAAACAGTGGATTTCTTTCTCCAGTGTACCCCTGGTACTGATGTCTCCTAGAGTTCTCATCCCGCTTGATTAAAAATAAAGTATTTGGAATGCTCCCCCCCCCCCCATTCTATGCACAGCTGAGAATTCCTCAACAGTCAGTGTTCTTAAATCTGTGTCCTGGCACCTGGCACAGAGTTGTGCTCAGTAAGAAAAGGATTAGTGCTTGTGTTGGAAGTGAATGGATACCTCATTGTCAGAGGAGAGAGCTGCAGTGCAATTAAGTTAGGACTGTAACAAAATCACAGAGACAAGACTGTTTTTACCAATTAACACACTAACTTCAGACATGAAATCATTATCAGCAGGACTGGCATCTGAATTTCAACTTCATTGTTTAGTAGAGAGAGATGACCTCCTATCAAATGATGAGAATTTGTATCTTTGAAGATTACTTCCTACCTTCTCTCTTTCTGCTTTCATGGTTACCATATCTCTGACTAAAAGAGAAAAGGAATAGAATGGCCTTCAGAGGGGCCGAAATCATTATTGAATATGTCGCATCTCAGATCTTGGAAGGAGATCAAAGGAGAAATAAAAAATAGATTGTATTTTTTAATCTTTTGATTTAACCACTCACTCTTGGTTGGCTGTAGAGCATTCATTTTTGAAAACAAGATAATTGTGGCAACAGCTGTCTCTAAGAAGCAAACAGCAGAGTTGACTTTATCCCAGAAGAAAAGATATTCAGAGAATGAATTTACTCTGAGTAATAACAGGATAGTTGATACAATCAAGAGGCATATAGAACCCATATTATTGCACGTAAGAAAATGGTTCAGGGTAAAAGACTATCCCAAGGTCACAAGGACCAAACTAGCACAGTTAGTAGGTTGCAAAGACACGTTCTTACCCATGTTTAAAGATCATCAGGCAAAATGATACAGTCAAGCTTTTCTCTTTTATCTTCAATTTCTGGGTAGCTTATGTCTTTTAATTTATGTTTACATGTTTTGTGTTAGTAGGTTGTTTGAGCAGAGATACATGGAGAGGATATCCAGGAATGAGTTAGGGGGATATGCGTAGTGGTCGTAAATAAACTTGGACAAGGTGGGTGAATGCTCGGCCAGCCAAAAGGTGTGGTTCTTTGATTTTCATTTTTTTGTTCAGGAGACCCCAAATTGACTAACCAGTCAGGATTTTCTTTAAAGTGAGAGTTTTAAAAAGTAGATAAAAAACAACAGAACACTTTACCATTTATGGAAGCCAGATATTTTAGATTTGCAGTGGTGGGAAGGCAGACATCAACAGAGATGGTCACAGTAGTCGGTTCTGTTTGTGTTTGCTCAGGGTAGGCCCAGCAATGGATTGAGGGTAGATGTAAAGACTTCAGTGTGTGTGTGTGTGTGTGTGTGTGTGTGTGTGTGTGTGTGTGTGTGTGTGTGTGTAAGCGAGCAAGCTCTGGTGAACTGGCTAAAGGAAGGATATAGTTCCACAGCTGTAGAAATCAGCATAGTCTAACACTGGGCGTGGCTTTGCTGGAATGAGGGTGATTGATGAAAAGAGGTATGGATTGTCTTTTGATGTTTGGAAAACTTCAGCCAACCTTACTTCCGTAAGAGGTAAGGAAGGACAGTTGTTCATTTGTTCCTTACCCTTACCTTCTCTGCACTTGAAAGGCTGCATAAGATTTGATCTTACCATTGTCAGAAATCAGAAGAGTTCACAAACTTGGAGCTTTCAACCCCGAAACTGATATAAAGTACTGAGGCATATTGTTACAAGATAGCTTATAAAATAAAAATGAGGCAATTGTTTAACTTTGAGCAATGATTGGTTATTACAATGGAGGTTTCTAGGAGGAAAGATATTGGTTAAAAGTGATTATCTTAAGCCATTTTAGGAAAGTGACTTAAATTTTATGATTGTTATGTGATTGTCAGAGGCGTTTATAAGAAATCACCTAAGTTTCGCTTGTGACCATGAAATCAGCTGGATCGAGTTTTGCTTTTGTGGGGTAAATGGCTTTGTCTATGCAGGGAATTCTCAAGTTTGGTCCCACCTTGTATTTTACCTCCACACCGTGTACACACAAAGCTTTTACAAACTGTCTAAAGATCTACAAGGCCAGTAGGTTAAAATGTTGTTGCATTCAAACTTTTATCAAAGATTAAAATCATAAGATTTTTGATAATCATAAGATTATCAAAATCATAAGATTTTGGAAACCATCAGTTTCTAGTAGGATAAATTGGGGCTGCTGTATGACTTTAATCTATGTGAAGAGTAATTGAACTATTTTTAAATTGTTTTTAAGGTTTATTTTTGAGAGAATGAGGAGGGAGCACACTCACACACACACACACACACACACACACACACACACACACGTGAGTGGGGGATGGGCAGAGAGCAAGGGAGACATAGACTCTGAAGCAGACTCCAGGCTCTGAGCTGTCGACACAGAGACCGATGTGGGGCTTAAACCCACTGACCGCAAGATCATGACCTAAGCTGAAGTGGGATGCTTAACTGACTAAGCCACCCAGGGGCCTCCAAGAGTAATTAAATTCTTAGAGTTGGATGTCTCAACCTTGACTCAACTGGTGCTTTGGATCATGTGATGTGTTGTTGTAGATGGCTGCTCTGGGCATTGCATGGCGTTGCACAACATCACTAGCCTCTATCAACTAAGTGACAGTGGCAGAATCCCCCTGTCAGCTGTGACAACTAAAAATTTCTCCAGATACGGGTATATGTACCCTGGAGGCCTAAATTGCCCCTGATAGAGAATTACCTAACACACGCATGTAGTTTCTCACTATGAAGTAAAAACTTGCTTTTGCATCACAAAAACTTTCAACTAGTGCTGATGGTCCTTTTTATTTATTCACCATACATGTGTTGAGCATCTTACAATGAATCAGATGCTGGGGATACAAAGACAACCAAGAACTTGCCCGCACACGCACGGACATAAATTGTAACAAGGAAGACAGATGGAGGAAATAAACTATTACTGTGTAGAGTTGGAGTGTAGTTCTCTAGAGGAAAGTCCCTGGGGCTGTGGGAGTCCCAAGGATGCAGAATCAAGTCTGGAGTGAGGAACTCAGGTGAGTTGTGTAGTGAGAGGGATTTCTGCACCATTTCAGACTCCTTTCTCCTATGTTAAATCCACTTCCTCGGGGCATTAAGGCCTCTCCTGCTCCCTAGATGCAGGAAAGTCACTAATTTTAGTTACTAAAAATTCCCAATAAAAACTGCACAATCTTATGCTGAATGAAGTTGGTTCTGCTGAGTGACTTTTACCTGATGCTGTGTATATAGAGAGACCCTGAGACAGAAGTGGTTAGTGGCACAAATTTTCATTGCTTTCAGAAACACAAAACAAAGTCAGTGTCAGATAAGCAGGTATCCTAGCTTTTAAAAAAATGAACAGAACCTAGAATAGGACCTAAATGCCCAAGAAAAACTAAGCATCCCAATATCCTTTATTCTCCTTGTCCGAAGAGCTGTTTTATAAAGAATCATGTGTTCTAACTCAACTGCCCATAACTAGAAAACTTAAAACTCCAGATAAATTAGCTTGGATCCAAATTTTCCTTTGTGGAGGTGAAGATTGTAACTTGACAATTCCATAGAACAATGGATTAGTATTAAGCTTGAATTCTTATTTAAATATTTATCATAAAGTTGCCAAATACAAAGGGCGGTATTCTGAAATTGCAGGGAAAAAAACCACTGTTTATTTTTAAGCATTTATAGTCTTGGAGGGAAGATGATTGCAAAGTTCCCGGGTTCATTCATGGGAAGGTGAGATGACTGGTATGGAAAAGTTCAGATGACAGTGGAGTAAAACTCGTGAACGAAGCAGAATGAGCATCACCTCTTGTTCCTGAGCCCCGGGATGTGTATCAGGAATATTTGCAAGTCAAGAAGTGTTATCCACTAGCATTAATGAAGCTGGCAGAGGGCTGTGATGTGGTTTCAATAGATGGTTAATAAATTTATTTTTCTCGTTGGAAACAAAAGTGAAAGGAAACTTTATCTTAAAATGTGAGAATTCCCTCCCTTCCAACCATCCATTCATCTGCCCGGTGGCAGTTGTACTGATGTTTCGAAGACAAGTCACGTTGTTACTCCTGTAATTAAATCTCTTCAGTGGCTTTCCACTGCTCATAAACTGAAAGTCAGACTCCTTCCCGTGACCCACTAGGTGCTTCGGTGAGCTACTCCCTCCTACCTCTGACCTCAAGTCATGCCCTGTCCTCCTTGTTCAGCGTGCTGCAGCCATTCGGCCCACATCGGGACCTTCGCATGCGCACCTACAGTTCTTTTCCCTTTGCTCTTCTCTCCCGTCCTCACCTCTACTGGCTCATAACAACCTAAATGTCACTTCCCTGGGAAACGTCCTTATTACAGACTCTGTTCCCTTCCTCCTCTATTCACAAAGCATAGGAACCCATGTCCGGTTTTTAATTTTATTTTTTGTTTTTCCCGAATATGTCCCTGAACACGGCATAAGAAAAGTGTATGTTTAATAGGTATATTTTAAATGAACAACAAATACATCTCTTCAAATGTTTATTACCTACTCTAGATTATAATCTAGAGGGCATGTTTAGGTCTGTTTTGCTCACCATTAAAGATCAGTTTGACAAAGATTATTAAATATTTTTTGAAGATGGAACTGAATTAATCAAGTGATCTCTAAAGTCGATTTAAGGTAAAAAGGAAGAAAGCAGAATGAGAGCAAAAACAAAAAAATTATGATCCTACCATTAGGCTCCCAGTGGGTATGGAAAGGAAAAAAAAATTGTTGAGCTAATTAAAAAAAACAAAACGAAACCTAACCTATAGCTTCGGGGCTCCTAGGTGGCTCAGTCGGTTGAGCATCTGACTTCAGCTCAGGTCATGATCTCACAGTTCATGAGTTCAAGCCCTGCATCAGGCTCCCTGCTGACAGCTCAAAGCCTGGAGCCTGTTTCAGATTCTATGTCTCCCTCTCTCTCCACCCCTCCCTTGTTCAATTCCCTAAAAATGATTAAGCCAGATGTAATAATTTTCAATACAGTTCTCTCTCTGAGAATTGAGATTGATATTCCATCAATCATTAATATTTCTTCAGAATCTGTCAGTAATCTAAATGGCATAATAAAGGTTGTCAATGAGGTTTTCTGTGGTCATGGTAATGGAGGACTCTCAAGCTTTAATTATGGACCACATGAAAGACCAATATTCATATTGTATAGTTTTATCAGTCCAAAATGGTTTCCAATTTTGGCCACCAGAGGGCAATGTCTGGGAAAAACCGTTCCCCTCTTGAGGAAGAATTCTTCCTTCAGCCACTTGATGGCATCTCTCCATTGTTTTCAAAAACTCTTGACCTACTCCTCTTGATTCTTTTTATGTTCTTGTCTGCATTGCTTTACCCCTGCAGCATTCCCAGCTGCAGTACCAGTCCCGTGTAAGGGTTCCTAAGGAGAAGGTCTTAGACGTTTCTTTAAAGAATATTCATTGTGAAAATTTATCATTCCTTATCCTTTAAACTGTACTTTAGAGAAGTTTTTCTTTTAAACGAAATGGAAAGCTGCATAGGATTTTTTTTTTAGGTAACAGAAAATTTTATATATATATGTATATATAATTTTATATATAATGGATAAAACGTGTGTGTGTGCTGTTTTTGTTTAAGGACTTCCGTATTACTTGCACGGTAACATCTCATTGAACTATCTTATGATTCCATGTAGAGGGCTGTAGGCTGTACTCTTTATATGAAAAATACAGATGATTTATACTTCCTTTCCCTATTAAAAACTCCAATGATTTTTTTTAAATATTTGGGGTAAAACGTACCGCCACATCAAAGCTCAAATGTTCTGTAGACTTTGGTTTTATAGTATTTACAGGCAAATGAACCTTTCCAAATTTATACATATTTTTTTCTTATGGACTGATAAGTTTTTCCCTGAGTTTGGATATTTCCTCATTAACTTATTTGGCCTAATAAGAGAAATTTTCGTTGGCATTTTATAAAACAGAGCTTTAGGGGATCATGCTTTGAGAGGGTCCCTTGTCCGGATCATTGTAAAGATGCTCCAGATGAGTTGGGCTATTAACAGGATGCAAATGAAATGAAGCAATT
Organism: Paguma larvata; assembly: GCA_030068075.1. Classification (NCBI taxonomy): domain Eukaryota; kingdom Metazoa; phylum Chordata; class Mammalia; order Carnivora; family Viverridae; genus Paguma; species Paguma larvata. Next base: position 78,131,707 of record CM057832.1, read on the forward strand.
TTTGCAAATGCTATTTTTAACTTGGACTGTATTCTACACAAAACATTGTTTTCATTGTCTACTGGTTAAAAGCAAATCATAGGCATCTTAGAACTCATTAGAGATTATCTCCTTTGAAATAAATTTGTTTTCATGTTCTTCCCTCATGAAGATTTTTATCTGTATATCCTCAAAAGGCTTTTCTCTGTACTTCGTGTTATAAAGCTCTTTTATTTCCATGAGACAGAGAATTTAGATTCATGGTCTTGAGGGCTCTTCCAAAATGTAGTGTTCAGGGAATTTGACAACCATAGGGATCTGTGTAAGTGTATAACGATAATTGACGTACATTATAACTCTTAACACCAGTGCTCTGTTAAAAGTGCCTCGGCTGATGGGAGAGTCAGACACTGAGAGAAATAGGTAATTAGAAGAGAGTAGGGACTTTCTCTCTCCTATGCTCCTCTTAAATCAGTTAAGAGGGAATTTGCTCCAAGTCACAAAAAATAAAAACTAAAGTGAAATACAAGACAAATGTTTTATCTCGTGTAAAAAGGAAGACTGAGGGATGAGGTTTTCCAGGGTCAGTTAATAGAAAACCTGAGAGATATCCTTTCTGTCTTTCCTTGATACCATTCCCAGCCTGCAGCTCTGTCTTTGGCTTGGTCTCCCATGGTCACCAGATGATTGTGTATTTCCACAAGTCACATTCAAACACCAGGGTGTCCAGACCAAAAAAAAAAAAAAAAAAAGAAAAGAAAAGAAAAAAAGACAATGTTTAAGACCACAGGCCTGGTAGCCAACTCCCTCTGGTCACATTGGCCAGAATGAGTTAAATATTCTTTTCTAAATCAACCCATGGCAAAGCAATTTGATTGCCATGCTTGCTCAGAGTATTGAGTTTACCCCCGAGTCACATAGTAGAGGGGATAATTTTGCAATGGAAAGCATCCCAGAAGCACTGACAGGGCTTAGGATAAACAACCAATAATTTCTGATGCCCTGCCTTTCTCCCAATTGTTGGAAGTGTAGGAGAACTTGAACAAATTCAGTAATCACATAAGAGTGAGCATTTGCTTAAAATCTCAGTATTTTAATGTTCTGGATCATGGACCTCTGGGGAATGATAGTCCATCAGCCTTTGAGATTGGGCTGCCACGTGGGTAAAGCTGGTTTCCTTTCTGTTCCCTCAAGTATGTCACTATTACACCTACTCCGAAATCTTCACTCTAGCTAGTACTAAAGCAGTTATTATAAAATAGTGATTTGGTGTTCTGGGCCTCCTTGTTTCAAACTTTAGTTCATAATTGGCTACATGCCCTATTTCCATTGGTAATCCTAGGCCATTGTTAACAAGTAGGCAGGAGAAAGGAATCTATTGTTCCACCAGCCCCTCTCCCTGGCCATTGTTCCTCGCTCTGAACTGATTACCTTGTATTACTGAGAAAATGACAGTCAGCTCGTATGAATCCTATCATATGGTACTCTGTCATCTCTGAGGCTCTTCTTCCCTTTCACTGTTGAATGTGGAATATTTCTATCCTCCAGTGCTATTCTCTCTGCCAGTATTTATTGAGCCTCGTCATCCCAGTCTTTCTCTAAGTCACCTAGGTGGGGCATTTTGGAATCGACTTTGACCCTTCCCTTGACCCTCATGTGTAATGAGTTGCCGATTTCTTTTGATTCTCCCTCTCAGGTATCTATTCCATTCCTCCCTGCTACCACTGTTATCTCTTACTGAGATAGTTCTAGATTCTTGGAGCTCAGTAGATATGTTCCTTAAATCTAGTTGTGCAATAGTCTGGCATTTGAAATAGAGTTTCTATTTTGCTATATATTTTTTTAACTTTAATAAGAATTCTGAGAGGTAACCTTTTGGTAATCTATATTTGCTTTGCAGTACATGAGAATTACAGGGTGTACATAAAACCTGAAGAGGCTAAAATGGTAGCAGCTAACTACCAAGTACCCAGAGAGCACTAATTAAAGTGTCTTACAACTAAATCTTTCTGATATTAGGGTAGATAAATTAGAACTGTGTGAATTTACAGAGGCCAATTTTGAGATGACAAAATAAATCCTATTATTATTCACACTTTGAAAGTAGGTTGATAAAATTGTAGGCGAATGCCAGTTAGTTGTGTGAAACTAGTTATTTGTATAAATGGCTATTAAATAGAGCCAATTCAATTCTGGATGCTTTTTGTTTAAAAGCATTGTTGACTTCCTTTCCTGTCTTTTAGTTAAAATCTCAATCCATTATACATTATGGTCAAGATTGAAGGGCTTGGTGAAACATCTCATTTTTCAGAAGCATGTACTGAAAGGTGTGAAGGGGAAGCACCTTAAGTAATTTGATTTGGTTTGTATACGGTGCACTGTTGACTATTCTACTTTTGTTTTCATTGATTTCTTCCATTCACAAATCCAAAATGTGATCAGTCTTGTTTGCAAACTTGATGAGAAGGTGGCTTTTCTAATTGTTTTCCAAAATGTAAATACTTAGAAAATAAAAAATTTACAAACCTTAGGGAAGAACATAAAACATTCTTGTAAAACCATTAGAGTACTAGAATTGTTACTGAATTCCTGGTCTCACTATCAGTGGATCAAGTAAAGGATACATTATGCAACAAAATAAGGATCCAAATTACCCAGCAATCCATTTTCCCAACCTGGATCCAAGTCAGTCCCATTACATAATTTAAAAGTGTCAAAACAATATTTAGAACTTTTCACTATATTCTTATCCCTTCTTTCTCAACTTAGGACCTTAGGCTTCTGTTTCACTGAGAAAATTCAAGACCTTCAATGGTTAACTTCATCAGATATCCTTACCACTTCCCTTCTGTAAGTCTGTCTCCATTCTTCCCCTCGTTGGGGCCATTAAGCCCTCCTCTTTTCCAATGTCAAGTTCAAACCCCATGTATTTAATAACATCTATTCCTGTACTCTGAATCTCTGGCCATTAGTCTTTTGATTGTCCAGACTACACCCTTTGAAATTATCATCAATGCCTTCCAGAGGGCCATTATCAAATGATTACCTACCTTTTGCTGTTCATTCATTTTGCCCATAATTCTGTCCAATTCCTTGCATTTCCTCCACTGTTGCCCTGTTTATTTTTTATGTATATTTTTTACGTTAAGGTATGTTCCTTCTATCCCTACTTCCTTGAGGATTCTTACCAAGAAAGGATGCTATATTTTGATAAATGCTTTTTCTGCATCTATTGGAAGGATCATATGGTTCTTTCTTATCCTTTCTTTTATTAATGTGTATGATGTTGATTGATTTCCAAATATTGAACCATCCCTGCAGCATAGGAATGAATCCCACTGATCATGGTGAATAATTTTTTTTAATGTACTGTTGAATTTGATTTGCTAATATCTTGAGAATTTTTGCTTCCAGGTTCATCAGGGATATTGGCCTATTTAAAGTTTACCTTACCTGCATATCCTGAGTCTCCTTATGAATTATTCTCCTTATGAATTCCTTCAGATGTGTTGCTAAAACAGTTGAGTTATGGAATTTCTTGCCTTGAAAACATTTGTTGAGTGGCTTCTGTGATCTAGACATAAAATTCAGGGGCGCCTGGGTGAGTCAGTTGGTTATCTCAAGTCATGATCTCACAGTTTGAGGTTGAGCCCAGCATCAGGCTCTGCACTGACAGCACAGAGCCTGCTTGGGATTCTCTCTACATCTCTCTCTGCTCCTCCCCTTCTTGTATGTGTTCCCTCTCTCTTAAAATAGATAATGAAAAATAATGAAAAAATATTAATATTAAATATATAATTATATAAATATAAATGTATAAATGTAAAAAATAATAAGAAATTAAAGATACAATTTGAATGCCTTCATATTTCATTCAGAATCTTCCTCAGTCTGACACGAACTATTTTTCCAAACGCTTCTCACAGTGTATTCTTCCATCTACCTGCTTTGGACTTGCCAGTGGCACAGCAATCCCTGTGATCGTCATGCTTCTGCTCATGTTGTTTTGTCAGTTTATAATGTCTTCGCCACCAACCCATTAAGGTCCTACTTATCTTTCAGGATCCACCTTGAACGACATCTGGATTTTCATAAGGCCCTTCTCCTGAAACTTCACTCAGAATTAACCAAACATTTTCTGTATTCCTAAATGATATAGGGCCGTCAAATCACTTCCCTGCTTTTTACTGTATCCACTGTATCCATCTGAAGATGGTGACCATACCCTATTTATCTTTGTAGCCACTTACACTTCCTTTCCCCGAAGCACTTAGTAGAGTGTTTGACATAGAGCAGGAACTCAGCAACATTTGCTGGAATAAAATGCCCTATTCCTCAAATAGTCTGGTTTACGTTTGGATGTGATTTTTACAATTTTATGATACTTACAGTGAAAGCTAGAGCACAGTGCTCAACTTTCTAGTGCTCAGACACTGGTTTGCCTCAAGTGGATTTTTGATGTGTCTAAACATTGATCCTCTTACCTTTCAAGGCAGCATGACAGGGCTTGGGGTGGCTTGAATGATGTACCTCAGTATGCATTACAGATGTTTTATGTTTACTGTGATGTGAACAAGGCTGTGAGGATGGTTAAATGCATGGGTACTGGAGTCAGAATGGCTTAAACAGAACAGTCTGTCTTTGCAGGATGTAGAGTTTATGCTACTGAGGGGATGTGCTTACCTGGAGCCTTTATCTCCCCATTTAGAATATGCTCAGGATTCCTGAGACCTTCTGCCCAGATGACCTTGTACCTACTTTTTGGACCTTCTCTGGCCTCTTTGCTCAGCCTATTTTCCCACGGTCACTCCACAGGAACTATGTGTTCTCCAGGAATAGCTGTTTGACGGGGTGTGGACTGAGCTTAGACATGCGAGCTGGAATTTCTAGACTGCACATGATGTCCCTTGCAGCGTGGGACAGAGCCAGAATGAGAGAGAGAAGGGAAGTAGATTGGAGGGTTGGGGGTTCAGAATCATCTGCTTTTATGCCTTTGTTTCCCTGTGTGGAATCTGGGGAATTTAAGCCTGATTTTTACATGTTTTCGTGAAAGTATATTGCCAAGATAAGATTAGAGAGGATATTTTATGTAACAGGTTATTAGTATGTTTACAACTTTTGAGAATTTACACTCAGTGTTTGCGTCTCCATTTTTTCTTCCCTAAGCCTTGCGTCTGTTACAGACTACAAAACTAAGAACATTAACACTCACTTATAGACTGACAATACAGATTATGATCATGTAATCACGGCACATTGTCTGGTTCTTAGAAAAAGATCAGTAAGTATAAGCTCCCATTAGTAGTAATATTTATCCCTACACTCATTTGTTCAATGTATTTTTTCCAAGTATGTACAATGGACTCAGCACAATATGTGAAAACAGACATGATTCTGGCCGTCATGAAGTTTACATCTGTCAGACAGTTGAGACTTAAACCGAGAAGTTACAGGTTTTGCCAAAGGCAATAAGAAAGGTGAAACGATAATCTAGAGAGTGAGTGGTGGGGCAGCTCTGTGCAGTTAGAAAGCACTTTCTCAGGAGGTTTTAACAGTAACAGTGGAGAGGACAATAGCTGGAAGGAACCTCCACCTGGAGGCTGGAGCATGAGAATTCCAGGTAGTGGCAATAGCGGGTGTCAAGGCTCTGGGGCATGAATGAGGGCAGTGAGAGCCAGTGTACAGGAGGCAGTTCGTTCCACTGCATCCCAGCTACCCTGAGAGACTTTGAAATAAGTAAACAGGGTCAGGGTAAGCAGCTTACATTTTACTTTGGGTAATGGGCAGTCATTGGAGGGCTTTCAGCAGAGGGATGATAGGATCTAATTTGCACTTTTAAAAGCTCAATCAGATTGCAGTATGGAGAGTGGATGATGAAAGACAATCAAGGCAATAATGGATGTTAAAAGGCAAGAGTAGAGGTAGAAAAATCAGTGAGAAGGCTATTCCAGAAGGCCCAGGCAAGGAGTGGTTGTGGTAATGATAGCAGTGGTCATAGTAATAGGAGTTGTACTAATGATCATTGTAAAAGTGACATCAGTGTTAGTATCAGTAATAGCACTGGTGATAATAGTGATAATAATACAGAATTTGTCGGGTTCTGTACTGAATATAGTAGAAATCGAGTTTTAGATAGCCAACTTAAATTGAATCCTGGTGTCAAAGTCTAAATTCCTTCCCTGGCATGTTAAGAAAAGTCAAGCTTCAAGAAATAGATTATTTTCCCCATTCAATTAAGGACCTACATGTTTCAGAGCAGTACTGTGTGGTCACAGAGAGTATTTGGCTGCAGAGAACCAGGCATTTCCACAGGTAACTCAGCTTCTCAGAGCCGAAATAGGATCCTCCTCTGGATCCTGTCCTTTGCAGAAGACATTGTCTCTGAGGACTTGGTGACCTGAGCTGGAGGTGCCTTGGTTTCTTGGTGGCTTTGAGTCTGTATTGCAGCCATGCACTGTGCACAGCCCAGTACCTTGTGCTGCTGAAGGAAAATGAAGTTTATGCCTAAAATATTGCTCTCCACATCTGTTTGCTACAACAAAGTTATTTAAAGCTGTTGAAAGGCAGTGATTTCCCGAGTTGACACATACGCAGATATGAGAGATGTTTTTTTGTCTTCGGGTTTCCTTCCCAAAGCTGTAAGGTCATTCACCATATCTGTGGATTCACTTTCCATGATTGTAGTTACTTATACCCACTGTCAGCAGTGGTCTTCAAACAGATGATCCTTCTTTCTACATAGACTAATGTCAGAATGTCAGTAGCATCTATGTCCCAATGCCTACATCCTTCACCTCACTGGATCTCATCACATAGGTATCATCTCATGTTATAAGAAGGGTTAATACAATAAAATACTTTGAGAGAGACAATATTTACATAACTTATTACAGGTTATATTCAATTTTGTTAATCTCTTACTGTGCCTAATATATCAATAACTTTCTCATAATTATGTATGTATAGGAAAACTTATATATAAGGTTTGGTACTGTCCTTCAGTTTCAGACATGTGTTGAAGGGAGTCTCAGAATGTATCCTCTATGGATAAGGGGAACTACTGTAATATATTTTAGTCATTCTGATTCTTTGTGTCCACTGGAGAAATGAACATTGCTCCTGGATGTCTGATGAAATGAATATTTGGAATAAAATCACATGAGAGATTTTTACCCAAGAATATATATATATTTTTTTAAACAAAAGTTTTGTTTTAAGAGAAAATGCAGATGTGGGTGAACAGGGAGCGGCAGAGACCAAGGGAGAGAGAGAATCCCAATTTCCTTGCAGAGCCCTATATGGGGTCAGTCCCACAAACTGCGTGAGATCATGACCCAAGCCGAAATCAAGAGTCAGACACTCAACCTACTGAGCCACCCAGGCACCCCAACCCAAGAATACTTTAAATCAATACTAATCAACCAAAAAAATCAATGTCAAGCACAAAGTCCCAAGTCTGTCTCTTCAACCTTTAATTCTGAAGTGAGTGTGAATATATCATATCTTTTTCTCTGATTTCTGTTATTTTGCAAGATGAGTTTAGACTTCATAGCTTGTCCATTCGAGCTTATGAAGCATTATTCGGTTGCATAACAGAGTTTCAATATATTATATAAAAAATATTAATCGAACCCAGATTTTGATTAGATAAAAACTAAAAATAGAATTATTTTTAAAGTGCTGAACCAATTGAAGTTTTGGCCAGATAGAGTTAAGAAGGGTGCCAGAAATGAGAGAAAATGAAATCTGGCCATGTGTAGCAACATGGATGGAATTGTAGGGTATTAAGTGAAATAAGTCAGTCAGAAAAAGACAGATACCATATGTTTCCACGAATAGGTGGACTTTGTGAGACTAAGCAAAAACCAGGGGGAGGGGAAGAGGGAAAAGGAAAAGAAGACATGGAGAGGGAGGGAGATAAAACAGAAGAGACTCTCAAACACTAAGTACAAACTGAGGGTGAGGGGGGTGAGGGAGGGTGGAGAGGGGGTGACGGGCATTAAAGAGGGCACGTGTTGGGATGAACACTGGGTGTTATATGTAAACCAATTTGAAAATAAACTATTATAAAAAAAAAACAAAAACAAAAACAAAACAGAAGGGTGCCAGAACTGTGGTGAAAGGATCTACAAATAACATCAGGAAAAGCTCTAACAGCTTTGCCATCTTACCACCTGGAAAGGTGTTAACGTTAAAGGTGTTAGATGCATGATTACCTGAGGTTCATGGTCTACTCAAAGGACTTTACCTGCAGGTGAAGTAATGTATTCTGCTGTTAACTTTATACCCTACAAAGGGAGTGGTAATTTTGGGGCATTTCTCTTGGAAGCTAAGTAACTCAGAGCTTTTTAAAAGCTTTTGGTCTTTGGAAAGAAAAATACTTTAAAAAGTTCATAATATTCATGAAAGTTCTAATGACCAACTAATAATATACAGAAAAATCTACATTACAGGGAATTTTCAACATAAAAAAAATTGGGTATTCTTCTAGAAGCCAAAAAAGTTCAATTAAAATTTTATTCCTGGCATGACCTAGATACCACTCTATGAATTCTTTTCAGCAGACTAATCCTGCAACGGGTAGTCTACAGACTTCTGTTGTGCTTTTTCCCAAAATGTTGGTATTTTTCTCTCCCTCTCTCTCCCATTCTTTTTTTCTTTCTTCTTCTTCTCCAAATTGACTGTAAACACTAAAATTGTTTTTGTAAAGGTCGTAAACCCAGAATTTTTTTTCTAATTTCTGTCTTTGCTCCAAACAAGAAAAGATACATTCGTTCTTGCTTAATGCTGGATATGTAATGTAAATATTTAGAAAGGTATATTGATACTTGAATAAATTTATCTGTATTAGAATTACTATAGGCTCGGATAAAAGATGTTAAGCTAATGAGTAAAGTCAGATGGTAGTAATAATATATACCATTGGCCTACAGTCATGGCTAGATTGACAGTGCACTGATTCTCACTCATTCAAGACAACCCCTTGTTTATTGCTGACTCTGGTAAATGCTGTGGCCAGGGACAAAAAGATGAATATGACATAAGACTGTTATCCAGGAAGGAGTAATCTGGCCAGTCTCTTTTGATTATTTTTGTGAAAATTATTACAATAACTTAAAAGTTCCCTTAAAATCAAAATAATGATTCAGTGCCATAGAAAATTACTTTTAAATTTACAAAATAAAATTTTGATAAAATATCTGAAGCAGGTGCAAAAAGTAGTTACATGAAAGGTACATCCAGTTCCAGAAGGATGAAACTTTACATTTATGTAAGAATTTCAAAATGTACTAAATTATTCCTCTAAGCTGTATTTAGATGCTACAAAGTTCTCTTCAGTTAATCCTTGACAAAAGAATGAAACCTTTCAAGCGAATAAACCCTTATATAGCAAATGTGAATAAATTTAACAGGCTGCTCTAATTAATTCCATTTTCTAAATACAATGAAACCCCTCTTTGAACAAAAATCTAAATAGGCAAAGCAGCTTTTGAAAACTCTAATTCATGAGTCGTGGTGATATAATAGTTTCACTGCATAACTTTTATTTTTGATGTGTTTAAGGACTTGGAATCAATAAATGACATGAGAATATGTTTTCCTCATCCCTATTTAACTAGATAGAATAAGAGTCCATCAAAAAAAAAATACCCATTCTAAAAAAATGCATGATATATTACCGTTTTAAAGAATGAATGAGTATATTACATTTCCTTTTGAATTATATTCTGAGTTTGGATAAAAGGAAACAGGCAGATATTTCCTATGACTAATGTAATAATCCCTGTTTGGATTCGTGACTTTTGAAGTCAAAAGGTGTTTTTGTTACGATTTTTTAAAAATTCTTTCACAATGTTCACTTGATGATTTTTGAATGGCAAATTCATGGCTCAATGTCGTTACATTCTTTCCTAAAGCACAGTGAAATACAGTAAATGTAACTTAATATTTTTGTGATTCAGAAGTGGACTAAAGATACTTGAATTGCAAGAGAAATGAGTTTTGAAATGTTTATCTGTGAGAAACTTTTCAAAACTTACCAATAATTGTAATAAATCCATTAAAATGTATTAATGTTGGTAAGTTTTACTGTGTAAAATGTTTAAAAAAGTTGCACATTGGATTTGTATCATGTTTTTAAAAATATTCTCTTAAAGGGAAGGAGGCAAAGAAGGCCATCCCGAGAAGAGAGGTACATTTGACCCAACACAATAAATAAGCACATTTTGGAATGTTCTAGTCTGCTGTTTTGTACCTCATGTATTTTGGTGACCACAGGTTAGAGTTGGTAGATGGCCATACCAAAAAAACATCGAAACTTTTTTTTAATTTTAGAAATGCATGTGAAGGGAGAGGGACAAAAGGAGGCTGGGGGGAGGGCAGGGGGAGAACCTTAAGCAGACTCCACATGCAGTGCAGAGCCCAATGTGGGACTTGATCCCACCACCCTGGGATCATGACCTACACTTAACCAACTGAGCCACCCAGGTGCCCTGAGAATATTGATACTTCTTATAATGAGGGTTGGCAGTTATTAAAAAAGTGTTCTTCAAAAGTAACATCAATACTCTTGAGATATGGCAGGGAGAGAGAAAGCCCAAATATCCTTCCACATTGAAGAGTTGATGGTTTGTGTGATATGATTTGAAGAGCCTGGAGAAGATCTCCATTTTTCTAAGTTTCCTTGTTCTAAGTTCACATAGGCTCATTGCTTAAAGTTCTTCTGATTAGAGATACATTGAGTTTATGAGAAAATGGCCCCTGAGGAATAAAGATGTGTATTATCTTCATAGTATCTTCAATTTCACCATAAGTCCACACATACTGGAGCAGTGGGGACTTGAGAACTGAGAGATGGGGGTTGGAGATGGCTAAAATTAACTGGGGACTCCACATAATATAGGACACCAGAGCCTACTTCGACTTAGAATGTCTTTCTCATGATGGAGTTGATAATTTACATCATTGTGTAATACCTGGATAGGTAATTTCATTTGAGTTAGGGAATGTTCCATGGAGAAGGAAGCCAAGCTCACTCCCTGAAATAGCAGGCATCCTCGTTCACAGACATCATTCATGATCCATGTGCGATAGAATAAAAGTAGATTTACTGACGAGAAAATGGATATTTCGATAATTTAATGCTACTATTGCTTTTTTTCTCCATTAAAATGCATTGTGGGAATGCAGAGAAGATGTTACCTTGAAAAACAAGTTGAATATCTGTTAATCCTTCATTGCAATGAGCCATTAGAAATTTGATAGGTTATAAAATTTGATAGGTACTTGACAGGTATTCCAAGAGGGAATATGGAGGTGAAAAATCTGCCAATCACTTTTTGAGAGTCTTCCAATCTTTTGCTCAGGAGGTTCATGTTGATGTTGAAAATAGTGTCAAAATTAAAAAAAAATCAGAACTTAAATGCCTAAGGTTTTAAAATGGAAATTATCTTTCAGACCACCTATTAAATAGAAGTATAAAATGTCAGCTTTTTACTGCAATCCACACTCTCTTCCCAAAGCAGCTTGTAAGAAAACGAAGGAAGGTTTTGAAATGATGTGCCTAGGTAAAGAAAGACGACTTAAAATCTCTAGAGGGAAATATTTCTAAAGAACAGGATATATAAAAATGTCCTATTGGATGTGTTCTAAATTATGCTCATACTATCATCACCACCTCATTTGGATGAAAACAAAGAACATTTGATTCAAGAGTATACTAACAAAACCACACAGCCCAATTCTACCCATTTCTTCCGCTGCTTGATCAAACGATTTGAACATTTCACAACTGTCATATGAATTTTATTTTTTGCTCAGAACATTTGAAAAACAAGTTATACACAATACTTTATGTAGTGAGAACTGTACTGACCTGTTGTGAACAATGTTTGAGAATCCTAGTTAGATAATTGCTACTAAGACATACATCCTCTTGCCTCTGTCCTGAGGGAACTTAATTAATGTTTGTGACTAGAATGTCTTGTATATGCAGAGTTGAAATGAGAAAAGTCGTCACAGCTCGTCGAATGCCACCCACTTTTCTTTTAACAGATATTAGCAGAGTGGTGCATTATTTCTTTCAGTCTGAATAGTAAACAGAAGTGTGTATTATTGGACCCTTTATCACCCAAAATGTAATAACTTAATTCATCCCTAGATGTTTCTCTGGAGATTAGGGAATAGCAATCAGGGAAAAATGAATAGTAAAGTAACAACTTTTTGATTCTTAACTGAAACAGAATAATCTACTTATAACCCATTGCTCTTCCTAAAGCTGTGCAGCCACCTTGTATTTGATTTACAAATAAGGGAGGAAGTAGAAGGGAGAGTATGAGGAGAAGTAAATGATAGAACTTTAAAATCAAAAGAAACACTACACTTGGAACAATCACTGCTTGATTTATAGGTGAGGAAACTAATGTCCAGAGAATTTAAATGCCTTACCACACTCCACACGTAGCTGTGACTCTCACACCAGAAATTATGTCCTTTAAATCCTACCCAAGGGACACACGATATATAACAAATTTGAGAATGGAGACAGGTAATTTATGTGTCATGGGAAATTTTTTGTAGATTTTGCCTATTAACTTACCTAGTGAATGTGTAGATGATAGAGAATTGCTGAGCTATTTAAACTTTGGTCACACCATGATAGGTAATTATTTTATAGGCCCATAGTTTGGTTTTCAGGTAAATTAATGTGCAATAAAAAAGGAAGTCCTAAAACATTTTGCAAGCTTATCTTTGGTGTAAGTAAATGTCTCGTTAGAGTAAAGAATTACTTTCTACCTTTATGGTTGAGTTTTGGTTAATGTATAAACAGCATGTATCAAAGAGAGGTCTTTGCAAATACAGAAAGTTGAATTTTTGAAAATTGAGAATTTCTGGGAAACCTATCCAGATTGGCAGTCATTTGTGTGTTGGATTGTTGAGCATTGTATAATATTTAAGTTTCAGTCACATGTCTAAGGAAAACATTTACTTAGAATTTCCAATGCGATTAAAGCAATTTGCTGAAATTAAAGCAAAAAATATCTTATTGATCAGATACCATGGAAAATGTAGATCATACAACATAGATAACACCTTCATTCATCTTTTTGTCATTTATCTATCAGTCAATTTGCCCAAACTAACCAAATTGTTCCACTTATTCATTTCTTCAACAAACATATTGCTTGCCTAACATATACTGTATACTAGGCTCCGGGAGTTCATCCTGAACAAGATAAAGTCTCTGCTGTTACGGATCTCATAGTCTAGTGTGACAGATAGATAATAGAAAGTAGAAATAAATTCAAATAAAGATATGTTCTAGAATACAAAAAAAAATCAGGAAAAGTTTGGAGGCTCCTGGGGAAGAGGGAGGAAGACTAAATAAAGTAAAGGTCAAGGAAGGTATTTTTGAAAGGGAGCCTTTTGAGCAGAGTCCGGATTAAGTCAGTAAACAAGTCCTATAACAATACAGCAGAACATTCCAAAGAGAATAGCATGGCCAAAAGTCCTGCATGGCAACGAGCCTGTCCTATTATGGGAGCAAGGAGGATGGAGCAGAGTGAACAGGCAAAATGGAAAGAAAATAGGTTGAGAGGTAGTCAGGGGGCAGAGGAATTGGGGAGAACTCTCTTCATCTCATGTCACTGGACATCTCCCAGTGTCCATCTCCTCAGAAATTTGTCTTGAATGCTTAGAACTTAAATAGAGATAGATATGAAATAGTTACCTGTTCACTATTTAAGAAATGCCTGAGAAGGCACTTCAAACACTTGATTTTACAAGTCCAAGGACACAGGATATCTGTTGTGAAGAAGGTGAATAACTGGGTGTTATTGACTGAATCGTGTGCCACCAGACTGTATATATTGAAGTCTAACCTTAGTACCATACAACGTGACTTTACTTGTGGAATTTTGATATGGCTGTCACTCCCAACTAATGGATGAGGGGTCATCAGAATTTTATAGTTGTGGTAAAACACCTTTAGGATGGTGGCCCCCAATGGTCCCTGCCTCCCGCTATTCTTAACCTTGTGTGATTCCCTCACACAAAATAGAACTGATTCATATAACCCATAGAAAATAATGATGACTTCCAAGGCTAGGTCATAAATGATATTGTGGTTTCTGTCTTGCTTTCTCTTGAACCATTCACTCTGGAAGAAGCTAGCTACCATGTTAGAAGGACGCACAAACAACCCTATAAAGAGGTTCACACGGCAAAGAATTGAGGCCTTCTAACAATAGCCAGGCACATTAGTGAGGAGCCTCAGAAGCATACTGTGGCGCTGGCTGACATCAGGATGAGAAATCTTGAGCAAGGACCACCCAACTAAGTTGCTCCCCAATTCCTGAACCATAGAGGTGGTTGGACAATAACCACATACTGTTGTTGGGAACTGCTAAGTCTGGGGTAATTGGTTGGTTACATAGCAATAGATAAGTAATGTAATAGAAACACACTCAGCAAGATAGCTACGTTCCTTCTTGTGAATCTGAAAGTAGGTCAGTGGAATCTTATTCAGTCCGAATTAAAGGAAAAGACTTTTGAGCTTCACTGCAAAGAGAAAACCCAAGCCTAGAATGACCTATAAAAGGCCTAACTGAATTTTTGGCTAGGGTCTTTGGATGTTGGGCTTCTTAAAAATTCTGGAAGAGTTTCTAATAAAAATACCTAAAATTCACTTAACTATGATTTTTAAACACATGTTGACAATGTGTTTAATTCAGTCTGGAAGATGACAAGCCTTTTTGTAGTTTCTTTGAATTTGCCTAGCTTTTTACGATTATCAGGTTTGTTCCCTATGGAATGATAAAATATTTTCTTATGGCATAGATGATATCTTTGCAAAGTAGAATGAGATCCGCTCATTTTAACATGCCTCTTGATTTTGCATATACTACTGAAACGAAGAAATGAACAATCGAAGGTAGTGGCATATAATCACAGCAGATATGTTGGTTGCAATAGGAGTATTTGGTACTAACGCTCTACCTTAACTATCAAATTGTAATTTAGAGATAAATGAGATGTCTTTTGGCTCTAAGTGATTACAGCTTTTAAAAAAGCATACTTTTTGATAAAGTTAGTATGGATTTGTTGTTATTCTTTCAAAAGGACATTACCTCTTATTGGTAGGTTCATTAATTCAATGGTCTTATGTTGTTTTTGGTAGGAATAATGTGTTGTTTGACAGTAAAGCAGGATAGTAAAATGAAGACCCTGCCTTGACTTTTCCTGGCTTACGTGTGGCGCTTGCAGGTCCCTCATGGATGAAGGCTGAGGATGGAGAGCAGATCCCAGCTCTCTCACCTGAAGAATGTGATCTATGTCTCCCCCCCCACAACAGTGTGATAATGGGGACCAGAGGGTTATCCGAGCAAAGTAAAAGAGCAGACAACACAACATAGGGAGAAGAAACACAAACTTAAGCATGAGAGAGGAAGGGAGACAGGCACAAGTTAAAAAAACAAGTACCTTGACACTAATTCAATTTATAAATGCATTATAATAGGGGTGCCTGGGTGACCCAGTCAATTAAGTGTCAAACTTCAGCTCAGGTCATGATCTCACGGTTTGTGAGTTTTGGCCTCATGTCAGATTCTGTCTTCTCCTCTCTCTACTCCTCCCCTGCTTGCATTCTCTTTCTCTCAAAAATAAACATTAAAAAGAGTAAATGCATTAGAGTATGCATTAGGGAGGGGATATGGTCAGGGAAATAAATGGATAGCATTCTTGTAGCAAATATATGGGAGGCTGGATGACACATGTGTAGTTTGAGCTTTGGAGTTAATACCAGCTCTGGTTCAACTTCTGGTCCAATGGTGTGGTCCTGAAAGGCTGTTATTATGGTATACAAGGTGCCTTTCACAGGCAAGACTAACATGTAAGAGATGCAGAGGGTCGACTTCCAGATGAGAAGCTCAGATTCCCTATGTTTGCTGTATTCTTTTCTTTCTTAGACATTGCCCTGTTAGGTAATGGGATCTGTTTGAACCTTCTGCTCTCTAAGGCTAGTTTTGTTTTTAATTTGTAAAAGATAGTAACTTATAGCTAGCAGGCATTTAACTTTCCAAAGGAACATATTGCCTTTGGGAAACCTTAACTACTTGAAAGGACTAATAAAATGTGACACTGATGAGCACTGGGTGTTGTATATAAGTGATGAATCATTGAATTCTACTCCTGAAGCCAAAATTTAAATTTTGGAGAAAACTGATTTTTAAAATTACTTTTCAAAAGTAAATGCATGCATGTAATGTGCGTATGAGTTTCCAATCGCTGTTGTCACAAATGACCACCAGCTTAAAAACTTGAAAAAGCACATACTGATTCTTTCGCAGTTTTGGAAGCCAAAAAAGTCCTAAAATGTGTTGGCAGAGTCAGGGTCCTTCCGAAGGTTCAAGGGGAGAATCTTTTTCCTTGCTTTTTCTAGCTTCTAGCAGCTGCCTGCATTTCTTGGATCACGGCTCTACTCTCATTCTTCAAACCCACCCATGTAGCACCTTCCTCTCTTTCTCCCCCTCTGCCTCTCCTTCCTTCTCCCCCCCCATCTCTCTCTCTCCCCCCTATCAGCCCATATCTCTTTGACCTTCTTGCTTTTACAAGTACAGTTGTGATTACATTGGCTCCACCTGGAATCAGGCTAGTCTACTCTTCTCTAGGTCCTTAACTTCATCACATGGGCAAAGTTCCTTTTGCCATGTAGGGTACCATATTTACAGGTTCTGGGAGCAGGACCTTGGCATCTTTTGTGGGCCATTATTCAGCCTACGACATCTTACTGACTGAAGGCAGTCAGACAGAAGTTCACTTAGTCAGTTTTTTTTTGTTTAATTCAGTCCTATTGATTTTTTTTGTTTATTTATTCAGTGGGAGCATGTGCGGGCGCGTGCACATACACACACGAGCAGGCATGAACGGGGGAGGGCCAAAGAGAGAATCCCAAGCAGGCTCCGGCCTGTCAGTGCTGAGCCCCATGCAGAACTTAACCTTAAGAACCATGAGACTGTGACCTGAGCAGAAATTGAGTCTGATGCTAAACCAACTGAGCCACCCAGGTGCCCTTAGGCCTATTAATTTAAATGTTGATTTCATCTAGAAACACTTATAAACCCATTCAGGGCACTGTGTGACCAAATGCCTGGGCACCCAGTGGACCAGTTGACACATAACCATCAAATTCGAAATAGAATTCATATCCTATCACAATATAGCTAAAATAATTCCCACCGTATGTGAATATCGTTCTTTATTATCTTGATCTAAACACATCCACACTGGAGGTTTCAACTAGTTTGCCATATTCTGTAAATGAACTCTATTCCCTGTGCCACTGTTGGGGAAATTTAGCTAGATGGGATTGGTTAAATTGTGGCTCAGAAACCTAGTGAAACTAGAAAGTAGTAGATATGGTTTATCTGTTTTCCTGTAAATACTTTCTTACGATGTAAGCAATTTGTAGTTTATCTTTAAAATGTAAAAGAAGGACAACCCAGAAGCCAGAACAGCAATTGTGTTTTAGAGGTGCAAGGCTGGGAAAATGGCAGAGCTGTGTTTGCAAGTTACCTACTACTGTCTTAGAAGCTCGACAGTAGCCTTAGGTTGTCTTCATTTCTGTATTGTTTTGAATCCTGCTGCCTTGAAAGCTATGCACATCAGGGCTCTAACTTAGAGTGAGATCATGAGCCATTAGGACCAAGTCTACACTGAGAACTCAGGGCATGGGACAGAAATTGGCCAAGTTGGCCTCCAACGACCTTTGTATTAGCTGACTTTGTTAAAATTGCCTGATGAATTATTGCGAAGGGTATATTCGGTGACTTGAGAAGATCTCACTACCTCTACTCCCTCTCCCCCATAAAGCACACTAATAAATGAATTAAAAAAATCACTTCTATCACTTTCAGATTCCAATCCTACTAAACACTAAGCATCCTGGGGAGATTGATAATGTTATCAGTCATTGAAAACTGGTTTATTATTACATTTTTTAGGCCTTCATGCAGACAATAATTATTTAGCAACAGTTTATTGCTTCGTTTCACCTTAAATATATCTGAAACACAAGCTAAGGGTCAAGCACCATGGTAGATGCCACAATCACATGCAAACATGAATATAACATAGTTTTTGCCTTCAAAGAGCTAATGCTTCTTTAAGGATAGACAACAACTATAAGAATTCAAATCTAAGTGGTAGGGAAAGTGATACTGAATTTTATTAAACTCACTCATAGTAGCTCAAGCTACCTCCATCCTTCTCTCTCATGCATGCTCTAACTTTCCTGGTTTTTATCTGACCTGATTTATATTCTCTGATTTGTCTCACATCGACTCCAGAGTTACCCATTGCCTGACAGGGTTCCTAGAGGGAATCTGTGTGTATGTGTGTATCAGTGACCTGGCCACGGCTTGATCATTGACTCTGTCATACAGAGACCTTTAGACTAGTACTACAATATGTTACAGCAGCTACTGAACACTGGAGATGTGGCTAGTCCAAACTGATGTGTACTATAAGCACAAAACACGCAAGAGATTTTCAAGATTTAGTATGGGGCAAAAAGAAAAATCTCTCAGTAATTTGTAATGTTTTTACTTTGGATTAAAGATAATATTCTTTCTTTTTAAAAAAGCTACCAGAAAATTTAAAATTCTGTAATTTATGTAATACATATAATACATAAGATTTAAAAATTAAAAGCACATAATACTTGTGTTGTACAGTCCTGCTTTAGGGCATAGGTCAGCAACTTTTCCAGTAAGTGGCCAGATAGTCAATGGTTTTGAGTTTTGGTCATAGGCAATATGTAATGAATGAGTGTGACTATATTCGTGAGCTGTACAGGACAGGAGCAAGGCCAGATTTGGCCTATGAACCAGAGTTGATGGACAGCTGATTCTTAGACTTTAAGCAATAGGTGACTATTTCCTTCAAGGACGTTGACTTTGGTTTTTGGACCTGTGCCTCTCTCTACTTGAGTCCTTTTCATTAACAAAGGCACACATTTCTCTGTGATCCCAACAGTGCTCTTGTTTGGCCATTCTCACATTGTACAACTGTCTGGGAATAAAGGCCCATGTGTGAGGCCCCCACGACAGACTGCTGACAGAAAATAATTTACATATAAGGTAGAATATGATAAATGTTAAAGCAAAGTGCTTTAATGCAGAAGGTTGTGCTATGGGCCTGAGGTGGTGCCACTAAGTTTGTTTTTCCCTTGCCAACACTTTCTGAGTGGAATGTGCTCTTATATCTTTGTGTGAACAACCTGGTTCAGACACATTTTATTATTGACTCTTCAGAACCTGTGAGATATTACCAACTCCATTTTATAAGAAGACAATGACTTAGGAAGACTAATAAACTCAAAGGAACATAGTTTATAGAGGCAGAGCTGAGGTTGGGAGTGGGGACCCGAGACAAAGCCTCATATTTTTTTTTGCTAAGTTGTACTGCGTCCCATGAAATTCCTGAATGTCTGAAGGTATAAGTTGAAATCTCAGAATAAGGCACAAACAAAAAAAAATTCACCTAGCCTTTGAGTTAGCTAATAAATTAAAGGCTATTGGGAGATTGTGGTCTGGGATCAACTTTTCTTCTTTAACTTCTCTATTTAGTCAGTTCATAAACTGAGCACAAAGGAATCAGACTTTGAAATGGTAAACACTGTGTTTTAACATTAAGCACAGTACTTCCCAAAGAAGGGAGTAATATCCACTAACTACTCTAGTATCCCCAGGATAGGTTATCCTCATATACCATACTCCAGATATCGCCTTAGCATAGGGTGGCTGGTGTCAGTTTGTGGGATTAGGAAATCCTCTTAAAACTATGGTTAACTCTCTTGGGTTCATTGTTATTTTGAAAACAATGCCGAAGAGGCTTTTAAGCAGGGAACTTCATGTATATTTTTTATTACATAGTCAACCAGGCATAACTGTATTCAATAAGCAATGTATTCTAAAACAATGGAGAAACCATATCAATTTCTTTCTAACCAGTGAAACCTCTTGGCTTGATGGTTTTAATCCTTTTATGGAGGGGGAGTGAAAGGGAATACAGCCCATTCTGAGATTATGATAAAAATCAATCCTAGAAAAATGGAGGTTTGAGTACACACACCCAGTTGTGTACACAGTATCAGGCAGTTTAAAGACCCTTGAAGGCTACCCATAGACAGTGTTCTTAGACTCTTAATGAATATTCATTGATCCACATTTTTTGTTGATGCTTTGATCTAATCTCTGTGGGGAAATAAGATCTGCCTCAGTTCACTCAAGATTCCCTGGTTCCCAACTACCATAGTAACGTTGTTCACATTATTTAATATCTGAGACAGTGTCTGTGATTCTAGAAAAACTGTATGGTGTCCTGTGGCTCGTGCTTTTGTACGTGTGTTGAGAAGAGTAGTGGAAAGGGAAGTGTATGAAGATGCAGCTTTTATTTATCCCAAGATAGTAGCAAATGAAAACCATTTTCTTTTTCTGAATTCAGGACACTTTTATTGATTTCTTGGGTGGCAGATAATCTTTCTTGTATTTTAAGAATGACTAGGGTGGCTAAGCCTATCTCTTAAAAACTTAAAGGTGTAGATTGAAATAGCACAGAATTCTCACCAACTTCCCCCTCCCCAAAAGCTAGCTATAAAGAGTATCCGGAATATGTATACCACTTAAGAATTAGAGAATACACTGATGTGGGCTTTTTCTGTGTGTCAAGGTGGCAATGATGTATGGGTGCTCAAACTTGTTCAGAAGTTGCTTAAATAAAAGCATTTGAGAACCAGGCAAAACAAACAAAAAAAACACAAAAAACCAAGGCCTCATTCACTAACCTTTTCTGAAAGCTTGGTTAGTCTAAATAAATCCACCGCACAGAAATACAAATGCAGCAATTTCTGACTAGAAAATTTTGAGCACAATCATAATCTGGTCATGAAACCACCAGTCTATAGGTTTCTCATCCTGTGTTAGACCTGGTTACATGATCCTTCACTATGTAAAAGTCTCCTTGCCTTGGCAGTGTCTCAGTCTTCTGTGCTCCTGTAGCGTTTTGAACTGATGAAGTAGCATTCCTTGGAATATGGGCCTGCCTTTCCCAGCTGACTGTAACATTGTCCTCATCCATCTTTGTGTCCCTGACTCTGAGCCCAGTGACTTGGGTATAGTAGGTGCTCGAGACATGTGTATTAGATGAATACGTAAATGGATAAATGTCTGTAAGAAGGATCGAAGAGTTGAGTCCTGTCAGGTTGCCAAATGAAGGACTGAAATGTCTGTGATGAAATACGAAAAATGACTCTTGGTGATGATCCTTGGAAAATTTCACAGATGAAGACGTTTAACGGTATAATTTAGTAATTATTAATTCAAATCCTGGCACTACTACTCACTAGCAGTGTAAACTTGGGCAAGTTATTTAACCATTCCCTGCTTAATTTAGTCACCTGAAAAATGTGATAAAACTGTATTTACCTTACACATTGTGTTGGTTATTTTGATTAAGTCAATATTTGCAGAGTACCTGACATGTAAGAAGTATTACATGAGGGGTCCTTAGCTGGCTCAGTCAGTGGAACATGCAACTATTAGTCACAGAGTTGTGAGTTCGAGCCCCACATTGAGTATAGAGATTACTTTAATTATGCAGCCTGTATATTTGGGGTGAAGAGGAATGAACAGATAAACCACATGCTCTGCTCTGCTCTAATTCCCAAAATTCCATGTGCAAAACACGCTGGGATCACGTGGATGGGAAAAGTTATGGCAAGAACCAGACTGACATTAAATACAAGTAACCACATATCCCTTC
This sequence comes from Paguma larvata, assembly GCA_030068075.1. Lineage (NCBI taxonomy): Eukaryota > Metazoa > Chordata > Mammalia > Carnivora > Viverridae > Paguma > Paguma larvata. The sequence goes on from CM057832.1 coordinate 78,153,505, forward strand.
TTTTATTTTGCCTTTAATCATATTTTGCTATTAACATATAACAAAAATCAGTTAAGCAAAGCCATCTTCTTACTGGAAAAATTTATAAGTAATTTCAACAGTCTGTGATTCCAGTGAATTAACTTGTAGTTTGGCAAGGAAATATTTGGACGGAACTAGTGGTTCCTTCTTTTCCAGGCCCTGGTCCCTCTGGGGTCATGAGTTGGGTGACAAAAGAGGCTCTTGAATTCTTCCAGATGCCCAGGCTGCTGTCAACTACAGTCCAGCAGGAGGCCCTGCAGGGGACACTGTGGACAGGATGCACTATTGCATACAGCTTTATGTCCTGGATGCCAAGTTTGCTGGCTTGGTTCCCAAGTAGACTGTCTGGCTTTCTCCAAAGCGGAATGATCCGGCCAAAAAAAAAAAACATTGGATTTAATCAGAGGAGCTGGCTATATTTCAATCAAGACTTCAAATTCTTGCATTAAGGCTTTAGATGTTAAAGTTCTCCATGTGTCTTACCCTAATATTTTATTAAATTACATTGATTAATAAATTCTTATTGTGCACCCTGCAAGAACGTTAGTGTACTAAATACCATGGACATAAATCTTGGCTTCACAGAGAAGTGATGAAGGCAACTGGTCAGAAGACTGCTGTACCTAACCTTTTGCTTGATTCTAGAGGACAAACACGAAACATCCCTTGCTTCCATCTCCACACTCTGTGGATGGATGCCTCAGAGCCTGTAAAAGTGTAATGGAGATGGCTGTTGCATGGCTTGTCTTTGCTAAGTACATGACCGCCTACCTTGCTACACAGTCAAGAGAAAGTTCTAAGAGAGGACCACTGAATATGCATGAACAAGACTCATTTCACAAATGACTGCTAGGGTATTGTCATTAGAGACTGTGACAAAGTAAATTTTCTTGGGGCTCAGTGTGGAAGTACTTGCGTTCTCCTAAGAGGATTAACCTCAGAAATCGAGAATCAGTTCAGTGCTACAAAAAATGAATTGAGCACCTATTTTGTGCCAGGTGCTATTAACATACAGAAATGAGGATAGAGATTCATCTCCTTTTTAAAAGAAATTTACAGGGAATAGAGTCTAAACCTGAATTTGCCAGGGACTGTGCTGAGTTCAGTGAAAACGTGCCCTTTGCTTAGCTTTTCACTTTTCACTCAGCTTTATAGAACGAAAAACAAACACATCATCTACCTTCATCTCCCTGTGTATGTGTATAAAAGTCGTTATGGGCTGACGTACTAAAGTATGAACCCAAAAGGCTCAAAGTCAAATACTGCCAAAGTATAGAGCTCTGTTTTATGATTTTATGTGAAACATAATAACTGCATTAGCCGTTTTAAGCAATTACAATGTGAAGGTGATTTACAACTGATTCCGTTAAGATTCTCTGAGAACTAGGCAAACATAAGAGACAAATAAGCATAAGTATCTGTGAGATCAATTTATTTTAAGATGCATGCCAATGACTAGGAACATTGCAATTTAATTGTAGTAATTCTCATTTAATAAAATTGCATCTGTTAATAAACTAGAATTTTTATAGGTCCCCTTTGTTGAAAGCAAAATGTCACCAACTTTATATTTTAGTTATAAGTTATAATCAAGGTATTGGTTTCCATTTAGGCTGCCAAATGGTCAGCTTTCATGGTAGACATATACTGAACCCTGGATTTTTTTTTTTTTTTTTTTTTTTTTGCAAGTCTCTGTAGGCTCTGGCCTATAAGCTTCTGTTCCATCTTGAGCCATAACATGCGCCTCCATCTTTCCTCCTCTGAGCCCACTGGAGGTAAACATTACCATCTGGTATAAGAAACTTTCTGAGGGTCTCCCTGCTACTTAGTGATATTAACTCCTTCCGTTTTGCACTGAAATATCTGTTCATCCTCGCATTAAAAATAAAAAAAAAATTAAAAGAGGAAGGCCATGGAAAACTCTAAAAAATTAAATAAGCAAGTTTGTACAACTTAAACCACCAGCAAAGAAAAATTCCTTCTCAAAGTGGAGCTCTGTACTCTTGAAATTTCATTCAATTTTATTTTATACTTAAGTAAATCTGCCTCTTAAATTTGCCAGTTTCTTAATACTGGCCTTACTTTGGACTCCCAAGGACATCAACAAAACTTAGGGCATCCCCTGGTAGTGGTCCAATAATGTATTTAGTTAAGACAAGTTCAAAGCAATATATACATATTTTTAATGTCTGAGTGCTTCTGGAAGGAATTTCTTAAGCTGAAAAATAAAAGCAGTTAAGATCTATGGGATTAGAAAATTCCCTAACATTAAGCTTGTGATCTTGAGCAAAAGTGAATTGCAAAGCAGAGCCCTACTCCCCAGTCTATATTAACTTTGCCCGATTTCACAGATAAGACTATAGAAAATGCCTACTGCAATCATAACAGATGCCATGAAACAATGATCTTTCTTTTCACCATTGGCTTATTTACATGCTTTACAAATGAGTGCCTGTTCAACATCTCTTCCATATGCAAGCCATTTCAATGTCTTAATAAAATAAGATTTTTTTAAAGGTCGCTTTCTAGTGAAAATGCAAGTAGCAGTGTTCAGGGATATTGATAATTAACAAATATTTAATAAACCACAGCTTTTAGTCAGGCATTTGTGTTAAGTGTGAATAAGACATTTTCCCTTTCCTCACAGAGCTTAGAGTTTTAAAGGCTTTTTCTTTTTTTGAGACAGATAAATAATTCTGCTACAAAGTTAAAAAATTATACAATTATGGCAGCTGTGAAGAAGCCTCAGGGTAGAGGATGACAGAACGAGTCACCTGGGAATGTGGAAGGACTCAAGAAAGGAATCAAGGAGGAAAGACTCTTTTGACCTAGAAACTCATCTTTCAAGGTGAACAGGATGGGAAAGGGCATCTCAGGCTGAGGAATCCATAGAAGCAGGGATATAGAATATGAAAGAAAATGGAATGTTGATGGATAGGCATTAAGCCCATATAGCTGGAATGCACAGTATGTGATACCTGCCAATAATACCTGTAAAGGAGGTTTGCTACTGCACCAGATTCAATACTTTGGTCTGCCAGTAATAGGGAGCCATCAGAAATTTAAAAGAAAAGTGATATGATATGACAAAAATTGGAGAATGATGAATGGAGCCACCATATAGAAAAGATTAGATATTTTGATGGCTGTGGTTAGAGGGTTTTAGGGCAGTTAACAAGCAGTTATAATTTTTTTTTTATGCTGTGTGAACATTCGTATACAAGTCTTTGTGAGGATGTATGTTTTCATTATTCTTAGGTAGATACCCAAGAACAGAATTACTACATTCTATGATAAATGTATATTTAACTTTTTAAGACACTTCCAAACTATTGTCCTAATTTTTTTTGAAATGCTTGTAAATTCTGGTGTATCTGATACATTAAGCTATGATTCATTTTCCATTCTTATAACCGTTCTTTCAAACAAAACTTCCTTCCCAGTTTTATCTGTTCATTCTGGAGATGCTGGAATCCTGCCTAAGACCTTCTTTGTAAAAGTTGAATGAGTTGGAGGCATTTTCTCCAACAAAGACTATTACATAATTACTTGTTTTTATATCTTTTAAGAAATGATGAATTTTGACATAGTAGTTAAGGGAATGAATATCATATCCCAAGTAAGTTTACTTTTCAATTTTTTTTAACTTGGAGCATTTGAAGAAAAGATTAAAAAAAAATCCCAACACAAGAAGCTTTAGACTTAAGTTTTCAAAGAAAAGATAACTCTGTGCCAAGCTCTGCCATGGCAGACATGTTCCTGTATGTGCGTGTGTCCGTGTGTGTGTGTTTTATCGGGAAAAATAAAAAAAGATACTCTTAACTTGGGCAAAATCAGTGAATGGGATCATTTCTTGATTCAAGAAGCACTTTAGTTACACATTTAATGGAAAATAGGGGCTATGTCTTAGACTTCTGGTCAGAATTTTAAAATAAGTTTTTGTAATATCTTTTGAAAGTATTCCCTCCTTCCTAATAGCCTTAAGGATTAATGTTTTCCATTTGTACTCTATCCCTTAAAAGGGTGAAGTCAAGTGAACTATTGTGACTCATGGTACCCCTATAAAGCATCTTCGAAAGTTCTTTATTCTGGGGTCAAACATAACAGACCAAGGAAAGAATAAAAGCAAATATCTAGTTTATTGTTTTGCAAACTTCTTCTGTTAAGGAGTAGCTGGGAAGTAATTGAGGATTTGTGCACCACACAGTCTCTGTCACAGCTGCACAACTATGTCATAGTCAAATGTCAGTGAGTATGTATGTCTGTGTTCCATTAAAACTTTACTGATGGATGCCGATATTTATATCTCATGGAATTTTCATGTGTCATGAAATGTTCTTTTCATTACCATGGATAGTTCCCTCTATCAGCGGGTGATCTTTGCCACTCTTGAATTTCGCAAAATTCACTGATCTTTGTACACCAACAATATTTTGCAGATGTTAGGGAACAAATAACATGGACTCCACTGCTTGATATTTTTCTACTTGGAGATATTTTGTAAAGTATATTTTTGCTTTCATCCCATAGATTTTATATTCATGTTAGAGAAGACAGTTAATGTTCTCCAAGGAAACTCTTCTCTCTCTCTCTCTACTTTAAAGCCCATTTTCCTTGGTTAGATGTTTTAACTTGTAAAATTATTCTTGGAACTGCCTTTTTCATTTGAGAGTTAAAAGTTACAAAAAAAAAGTTTGCTTACGGAGATGCAAACATTCAATTCCTAATGTTTATGGAGAAATTAGAAGTATCTTTCTTAAAAGAAAAAAAAAAGCAGTTTTAGCAATCATCATTCAGAATACACTTAATCTAAGACAAAAGGCCAAGAAGCCTTATGATGCAGAATAGAAAAGGGGCATCAACTCGCTAATTACTTTTTCCCACTCTAATATCATCCAGAATTCGGCTTTTGGCAATTCTATATGAATAATTAAAAGGATCAAAGTTTGATGATTTATGTTCTGTATGGATGAGCTCACTTAAATTCTTCACAAGTAAATAGTTTTGAGACTTTTTCACAAGTAGAAATATTTTAGGTTTAATAGTGTTCCAAGATGCGTAATAAAACTCTATCATAATTCTTAATTTATAGAGGGTTATGTTTATATTTCTCTAGTCATTTTAGTTTTTACCTTGGAAAGTCGTACAATGAAAGGTAGAATTACAGTGTCCAGTTAGCAGATATATCACAAATAGTTAGATATTTGGACTGCGAGGTCTATTCTTGTGATAGTACACAATTTTGATGAGATAATTTCAAACTATTTCATGTTAACTTATGGTAAGCCTTGGTAATTTGAATAAAAATAGGATACTTTTATTTCAGTTGACTTCAAAGACTGAAATTCTTGATTCTGCCTTGAAGCCTGACCTCACAGTCAATGTTAATGAATGTAAACCAAGTTAAACCTTCATAGACCAATTAGAACTACTTAATCCTAACACTCGACCCTCCACATGTTTGTGTATATTCCAGTGCAGGAATATTTTCTACTGACTTTCATTCTAGTATTGTTGGTAAAAGACAAAAGTCACATCCTAGCATTTCTTTCAATGTTGCAAAAGCTTTTTAATACCTAAATTACTGATTTTTTTTTTTTTTTGGTGAATGTTTTGTTCAAAATGAAAATTTAAAACTGCAATGGCAAGTTGTATCCTTTCATCTCTCTTTACCCTAGTAGTATCATTTTGCACTGTTATTCAGTGGTTAGTTCTCGCTAAGGTGAGTGTCCATTACTAGTTAGATAGGCATACTAAATAAAAATAATTGCATTAAAATCTGATGGTGTTATATCTGTCCTATTGTCTTAGCAAAGCACCTGCACAAAGTTAAGTCTCCTTTCCTCTTGCTTTCTGAGTCTAGAGATGGAAGAACAAGTTTGAAATAATTCTGGCCCTTGCCAATTTTGTCAACTGCCCTCCTTCCTCCTCACCCCTGTAATATAAGATGCCTTACTCCATTAATCAAGTGTGGACTTAGGAAAGGTAGGCTTTGAGAGGAAACCACCCCCATCAAGTAATGAGTCAGCATAATTTTGGAGAATTAAGGAAACAAAAGAAAAGTTTAGTTAAGCTATATTGGGGAACTGATGAAAATAAGCTGGACATATACTAGCTCTTTATGTTCTTTTATATTGATTTTTCAAAAGGGCAATAAAGATCTGTTGAAAGGCATTAAGAAGACCGAGTGGTTTTATATGGCATATTTTAAAATACTTTAAAGTTCATGCTCATTTTGAAAAATAACTGAGTTTCCGTGTTTACGCTATCCACTACTATATGGAAAGTTTATAGCACCACACTATAAAGTGCCAAATTTCCCATTGGTGAAGAAATACCCAGAGAATGAGCAGTATCTATTACAAAATACATGTTGGATATCTCACATTTATCTTATGCCAAAAATAACTTGAGAAATGTGACCAGTTTGACTTAACTGGGCATACTATTGAAGAATCTCAATGTATATTTTTTCACTTAAGAAGGTGAAATATGTAAGAGATGTATGATTTTTTCCAGAAATTAGGTCGGTAATTGCTAGTAGAATGTTAGGAATTTTTATAGTGTCATGCTCCATTTCTTGAAGAAAAGGGAATTTTAGTAGAAACTGTCTGTTTGTTCCATGAAATCTGAAGGAAAAACATTCTTCTTACTCAGTGTCCAGGTGTGTAGCACAGAAAGAAAAAAAAAACAACACTTTATTTTAGACCTGTAGCTACCTTTTTAGTCACCTTGTTTAGCTTCTGTACCCACTTCATTTGCTGAAAAGAACATCCTAGAAAGACTGTGAGGGGTAGTTTGGATTCATGAATTAATGATTCCTTGAGGTAAGTTAGAGAACCCATTTAGTACCTTAAAAATTGTTTTTGTTCTACAGAGCATTTTACAAACCTATATGTTTCCTTTACTTGATAAGCTTTCTCTTTATCTCAGCAATCTAGTATCCCTCATTTTCAAACTCCGTTTTCCTTTCAAATTCCTCAAGGATGTTCTTAGAAGGGAAGCCACAGCTTCATTTGCTTGTATTCTTTCCCTGAGGGGTGACTCTTTCACACTTTTTAACTGAAATCCTAGTGTACAAACAGGGATTTCTGTCACTTTGCATAGAAACTACCAGCAGTTCAGTTTGTTCATTCTGAGGACAGTCTTAGACGAGAGACATTTATTCATAAGAGTGACTCACTTTGACTACTACACAAAATGTAAATTTGGGAAGGATGAGTAATTACTTATGGGGCTAATATCTTTCTGACTACACAATATGATAGTTCAAAATGTATCTGTGTATTTTTTCAGGAAATTGCGTAATGAGAAAATACAGCTTTTATATTGTCTGTTCTTGAACAACACCACAGGTGTTCATGTGCCTACCATTGCATATAATTTTATTTAGAAAAGTACCCAACAGACTGGGAGTGGGTACCGTTCCATCTCCTTCACCCCTTATGTCCAGCCCCACTCTTGAACCACTCGCCACCCTACCAGGAAACAGAAGCACACTGCGGCATCGACACTCCTGAAGTGCAAACAAATTCTGTGTAGAACACGCTAAATTCATTTCTAGTTCAATGAGGAGCTTTTTTATTTTTTGAAGGCTTGTATGCATTTTCAAAGAAACACTTTTTTTCCTTCTCTTACCTTTGCCTCTTTGAAATGGGATTGCTAAAATGTTAGTGCTAATGTGTGGACCTGAACAGGTATTTAGGATGATGATGGTGGACGACAGCTGATACTTATATGAAGCTCCTCACCAGGCACTGTCCAAAGTACCAGAGGCATGTTAACTCACAGAACCCTCACAACAACTCAAAGAGGTAGTTAAAAACTATAATTGCTTATCCATAAATGAAGAAACTGAGACCCAGGGAGGTCAAGCAACATGCCCAGGGGCACATAGTTAGTCTAGTCTGTAGCAGAACTGGGATTTCAACCCAGACAATCAGTCTCCTCGGTAATTCTGCCTAATATCATTAATGCTTGGTTTTACTCAGCTCTTACTGACCTCGCAAGACATAATTTGAGCTATGTAAACAAATAAGCAAATAAAAGATTAAAAAAATACTGGAACCTCTATCTTACATTTTGATATGAAATTAAGCAGAGTGGGTTTGGCTACAAGTTACTGAGAAAAGTGAGAAAGGAAAGGAGGGTAACCGTCATGATGAAGATGCATGATGGGCTAACCATAATGGTCTTGTGCTGGGGGCATTTTCCAGATTTGCAAATAAGAGAGAAGGAAGCCAAGAAAGGTTAATAAATGTACCCAGGATGACACTGTAAGTGGTGAACCCAGCATTGGAAACGATGCCGTCCTGCTCTAAAGCTTCTGTGTTTCTCTGGAATGAGACCTGTCCTCAGAGTGTATATCAGTCAGTGTCAACCAGAGAAGCAGCACCGGTCAGACGTGTATGCTGTCCAAACTAAACATTTCCGCGGACCAACCTGCAGGCTCCCCATTTTCTACCTGGCTTTCAGTAACGGATGCTGATCTCATGCAGTCAGCGCATTGGGCATACCATGGGATTAGTTGCCACCATGGGAATGTCTTTTGTACAAAAAAATGCATTATTCATTATTTAATACCCTTGCCTGGAGAACTTTTTTCTAATACCTGTCGTGTATCAGACACAATTTTAAGCTATTTCCATAAGTTGACTTGCTTAATCCTCATAACACATCCTTGAAGTTAGCCCTATCATTAGGCCCATCTTACTACTGAGGATACGAATGGGTCAAGGGCCTTAGAGGGCATATAGGTAGCATTCAAACCTCAGCAGTCTGGCTGCATAGTTTGAGCTCTTAAAAATGATTGTTAAAATGTGTTAGAACCAAAAATATTCGTTCACATACTAACACACAATCCTGGGATATCCACCTGAGTACCTAGTACCTGACGCCCATCAGTCTTCCACAAGAGGCTTATATATAAGCCATTCTACACCTGTAAAGATGCTCAGAGCAAGCACAAAGCAAAAGTTGGAAAGCATTAAAAATAATAACTTGATATCTATGTGAAGTCCATGCCAGAGAACTCTGTAACGAGATTCCATTAAAACCACGGTTTGTGAGTACAAGCCCCACATCGGGCTCTGTGCTGACAGCTTAGAGCCTGGAGCCTGCTTCAGATTCTGTGTCTTCCTCCCCTGCTTGTGCTTTCCCTCTCTCTCTCTCTCTCTCTCTCTCTCTCTCTCTCTCAAAAATAAACAAAAATAAAGAATAGAATATAGTGGAATCCTCATCTGAGGTGCACAGAGATTTATAGTCTGTTCTGCTTTCTAGCAAAGAGCGCTGTGCTCTTGTACATTTTTGTATAAAGAATGGTTTAATTTCCTATGCATATGTTAGTTTTCTTTGGAAAGATATAGAGGTCTTAGAAATATTATTAAATAAAATTGAAGAAAAAGAAAGAAAAACTCTTAATCTGATAGTTGTTTAGCAGGAATTTAATTGCTAGGTGTCAATTAGGAAACCAAACATTGGAAAATGATTGTGAGTGGAGTTAAAATGGGGTGACAGCATCACAATATGCCAATATGCAGGGAAGAAGGCAAAAATGTGGAAAAACACATTTATTAAAAAAATGTAGACTATCACACTGCATAACCCTAGGTTATAATTGAAAACACTGAATATGTACATGTACCAGGACCCCAGGGTGGTAAAAATTTTTAAATATGCCATTAGAGTTAGGAATATGGGTGATTATTTTCCTTTTTCTTTTTTTTTTATTTTTTAGGCTTTCTGTTATTTCATGACTATATGAAATAAAGTATTTAAAAACAAAAAAGTAGTGAAGTTTAAGAAGTTGCAACATGAAATAAATATACCACAAATAGAATAAGAACAAATACTATTTTATGGTAGTTAAAAAATAAGTATATCTTTTACAATATTCTTGAGAGTGATGGCCCGTGTGTATTCTAAACTGCTTGTTTTTAGTTAGTGAAATGATAAAAGGGGGTATCAATGTTTCAGTGTTTAATAAACATGCCATTAATCCTTAATGCTCTTCCTACCTAGAAATTAGTTCAGGGTGGTTATTCTTGGTCTTGCTTCATGATGTTCTATATATTCTGGTAATATTTGATCCCTTCTTGAAGTCAAGCTAACGTATCAGGACTAATTGCAAAGTATTGTTTTATTTTAGAAAGGGAGAATGTGTGCAAGAGGGAGAGGAGCCGAGGGAAACAGAGAATCTTAATTAGGCCCCACGTTCAGCATGGAGCCTGATGTGGGGCTCCACCCCATAACCCTGAAATCCTGACCTGAGCCGAAATCAAGAGTTGGTCACTCAACTGGCTGAGCCACCCAGGTGCCCCAAAGTATTTTTTTTTCTAAATAACTTCATACTTTAACCTGTAGAGTGTACTTCTAATATTATAGTGGAACAGTTGTATATGGATAAAAATATTTTACATCCTGATAATGATAAAGAAGTTGAACTACCATTAGGGCAAGTGACTTTCAGCATCAAACCACTTCTTACTGGCATATTGTTCATAATTCACACTGCCTTTCTCCATTTTAGGTTTCTTGAGTTAACCAGTGGATAGCAACACTATCCACTGACTTAGTGGACACAAGAGAATAAAAAGTCTGGAATGTAAAAAAGAGAAAGTTTTGTGTTGAGATTTGGAGTTAACACTGCTTAAGGTAATAGTGAGAGATTTTTGTAGCAGATTTAATAGGCTATTTAAATTTCAGTTTTGGAGATTAGCATGAAATTGAGGATTGGAGATAGAAAAGGAATACCTACTATAATGGTGTCATTTGAAATTCTTGGAAGGGAAATAGATGTTTTAGGAAGCACCTGTACAGGAAGAAGAGGATGAGAAATGGGGGCGGGGGGTGGGTGGGAATTGAATCCATCAAAGAAATTCAGCTTGAGGAGAGAGTTGGCTAAACGGGGGGGCACAAAGTCATGTGAGTTAATGGGATGGGCAACAGCATCAGGTATGAAGTGGAGCCCCCAAAAGGGCACTGGTGATCTTTTTCAGGTATTTTCAGTAAAGGCAAGGAGGCGGAAGATTTTAAAGTGGAATGAGAAGAAGAGCAAAGAGGGAAAGAAAATGATGGCTACATGGAGAAGGAGAAGGAAGATGGAGCTCCATCCTTAGGATGAAAATAGAGTTGAAGGGAGGGGACTTGGGGGAATGTAGTAGATGCATGATAAAATCCAAACTTTCACCTTGGGAGAGGTCTGTCTAGTGCCATAAGTGGTTTTTAATCATCATTAAGATTATCAACCATAAGTCAACTTAAAGCTTCATACAGACACACCTGTTATATATTTATTTAAAGGAATTTCCATTCATTGATTAGTATCCTTAAGCTTGGACCTGAAATTGCCAAATTGCTTTCAGGTAGCAAAACTTGATGATTCTGCCCGCTCTCCCCACCTCCCAAAGGCGTAGATTTGGAAGAAAACATTAAAAGTGCTATAAAAAGGGAAAGAATCACAGTATTACTCTTTGGGCTTCTTGTTCAATAATATGTGCTTTCACTATATTTACATAGAGATTTAAGACACTGCCTTTCTTAAGCTTAGAAATAAAGGTTACCATATATGAGATCCATTTTTCTTTTTCTTTCTTGATTCTACTCCTGAAAAGGCAGGGCCAAAAAGTAACAAGTGTATTAGAATGTTAGGGTAATAGCATATCTGTGGGGCTCATTCATATGTCACTTTTCTGATCCTTGATGATGTGGTGGCATCAGAAAATTGTTCAGTTTAAGGAAATAAAAAACAATTTGTCTGAAACAGAAGAGACCAACTTTACATTTGAAAGAGATCAGCTCCTAATTGTCAAAAAACAGTGTTCCCAAAGAATTTGTAGTCCTTTCGTGTTACAGGCAAACACAATACAGTCCAGCACAGAAAATGTCTATATCCACCATCCCAGGGTGGGGGTGGTGGGTAGACATTAAGTTAGGTGGTATATTCAATTTAAGGATGAATGAGACCATGTGAATAAAAAATGATAAACAAGGGCAACAAATACACAAATACATAAATGTTGAAGGGACACAGGGCATCTGTTGTGATTTTCTAGTATAGACCACAAATTAGAGATAGAAGTGAACTGGCAAGACCAGTGGTTGAGAGCATTATGGAAGAATATGAACTCGAAAAAGGGGTTGAAGCAAGAATGAGTGGGCTTTGTCAGTATTAGCCAAAAAGCAAGAGAACATGCAGAACACACAGGATCCTGTTTTATTTGTTCAACTAAAGTTTATCGAGGGACTATAATATTGCCAGGTATATAATAACCCAGCACAATGCTGGCCACTGAGAATAGAGACAAGGGTTGAAGTCAGAAATCACAGACTCGTTCAGTGTACCTTTAGGTGTAAGAGGGCTGGGAATGAGTATGCATATTCTAGCTACATTATTTTCTAGCCATGTGGCCTACATTATCATTTTAGGTTTAAATTGCCTTATGTCTAATCCAAGACAAAATATCTCCCTGGCAGGGCTATTGTAAGGAGTAAATGAATGAATATCTCTCTGCTCTTAAACCCACGGTTCCTGGCATATCTACAGTAAGAGCTTAATAAATGGGAGCTGCTTCTCCATGGTTGGAGCTTACATTTAGTGGAATGGGAGATTCTATCAGGGTGTTTGGTTGAGAGACAGTCTACGGATGGTTTTCGGTGGGAGTCTGCAAAGTTGGACATATTCTGTCCTTACAGGCCTTACAGGTTTCTGCCCACAGTAGTATCATGATCACAATTGTTGTGCGACAGTGGACTAGAACAGAGAAGCAGGACAGCCAGTTGGGTAGCTCTTACAGCTTGATTAGTATCGTGGTTCCCTGTACTTACTTTCTATTTTATAAGGAAATGCAGGTCATAAATTTATGGACTTTAGGACCTCTCCAGGAGTTTATCCTTGTCTTTATCCTACCCTTCGTTATCCTACACATCTCTCCTTACAGAGGGGCCTCAGATACCTGGAAGACTATATATTTTTGTATACTTTATAAACTAAATTATTGAATATGAAAATATTGTGGCCTTTTAATCTCTAATTGTATTAAGTGTCTTTGGCAAAAACTTGAGCATGATACTTGGATATGAATGGGAATGCTTTAGTTGGAGAGGATATAAAAAGGGTAGGCATTCACTCAGCAGTTATTAATTGAATGCTTAGTCCTCGGGCATTAGAACAGGTTCTTTAGGGGCAGGATGGACTGAGCTGGTTCGTTGAATGACACTTGTGCATCCCAACTTGGGGATTTCAGTACCATTGCTACCCTGTCTGTGGATCTGCTACTGCTCGTGCCTTGTAGACTAAACTAGTGACACGAAGTCGAGGCAAAAGGCAAGGTATTTGGTTTGCTCTTTCAAATCCTTACATCTCTGCTTGCCATTGGGGAAATCCATTTGTAATGTAAACTGCATAAAAATGACACTGAAATCAATGGGGAAGATGGAAACCGAAACCTCTGCTGTTTTTGCAAATTCTTTTTGAGTTACTGTGGGCCGCGGGTGAATTTTTATATTAATAGTGCCAGTGAATGGAGACGCTGTATATGTCTTTTATTTGTAAAGTTTTGGACGTAAAAGACTTAAAAGCCATATCATAGATACATGTTCTCAAGAGACATAAAATCTCGGAAGGGGGAGAGATACACAGATAAATTATGATGTATGTGGCAAGAGCTAACTTGAGACATATGTAGAGTGTTGAGGGAAGAAAGTGGGAGGAAGAAGGGCAAAGGGATGGAAGAGATATTTGAGTTAGGCTATAAAGGATAGGTATGAGTTTGCTACGTGACGGTTGGAAAAGACAATATTTGGGGGCAGCAGGGGCTGCTTGGTCACAAGTACAGAAACATGAAAAAGTGGGCACCGTCAGGGTGCCATGGAACGGCAGGTAGAGTGGAGCTTGGGAGTGAGTGTGATGGAACTCAAACAAGAAAGCTAAGAAAGTTCCAGGGCAAATAATCTTATCTGCCAATACATGGTCCACAGCAGGTTGAGGGTTTGTGCATGGTCATTAGTACCCTATGTAACATAGAGATAATTTTAAAACCACATACACTGAGGTGGGCCCAAATCAAATTTGCATTCATATCTCGATTGACTTACATGGCAAGACCGTCCAGTTTTCATATGAACATGAACAAATCTACATTAATTCTCTACTAAAAAATAGATCTATAGATCTTTTTGTCTCCTTGAGGGGGAGGATGATGATAATAAGATTTGATATAATAAACTTTTATTATTTCTCAAGATTTATTCCTTTCATGATACTTAGCTTATGCTAGAGATTGCAGTTTTCATGGGGAAAGGAGAAGGAGGTAAATTTTACTATGTAGCACATAAAAGGATATTATTAGTCTTACAGGTTTTATACAGATGTACCATATATGTTTAAAGAAGAGGCCACCACTCCATATCTGAAACAACAAGCTGAAGGTGTTGCTTATTAAGTGAAGGGAGGCTGTACTTCTAAAGTAGAGTGAATCAAGTCAACAGAGAAGCTTGTAAAGAGTTTCAGGAAGGTGGAGTTTAGAGGAAATTGATAAGCCAGAGTATTCAGGACTGGCTGACCTTTATCCTAGAAATTCAGGACACTAGAGAGGCTACTGCTGATAGAGTGACTTTAAGAAGCATCCTTATCAAAGTGGTGTTGACATAGATGGATTTAAAACCAGTTCTTGTGACATGGGTCCCCCCTTTTTTTCTTAATGGATTCACGCACAAAAAATCCCCAGTAACCTAAAAATAGCAATTTTACACATACATGCCAAGCACTGTGGCTGTTACTTGAAATGCATCATGCAATCTAATGTATATGTCAATTTTAAGAGGAGAGTTTTAGTTACTGTCTACATGTAATGGAAGAAAAAAAACCAAAGCAGTGATGTTGGGTAACTTGCTCACTGGCAGAGGGCTAGTGAGTAGAGGATTGGATTTATATGCAGATGAGGAAGCAAGGTGGCTCCTGAATCCTGGTGGAAGATACTGGGGTGCCCCGGCGGGGAGGGCAGTGCTGTGAAGGTTGACCTAGAGCAATTTTGTGAATGTTTGAGACACCCATCCTTTTCCCAGGCCATTCTAAGCCCTGTCCCCCAGGGCTTGTCCAACTACACTTCAGTGTTTCTGCTTCGCAACATCATAATCATTAATGTCACACAGCAGCAGCATTGAAAGGATCATCTAGTAGATTAAGCAAGAATGGAAAAATCTATAATTGCTTACACTCTGATTACAGTGAAATAAACCTACCTGAAGACCCGGTCAGCTAATGTATGTCAACTCTACAAATGGGCACTGCTGTCATGTCGATATGAGGTTTTTCATTAAAAATTTCCCTTTTCCTAATCACATTGGATAGATTAAGATGGTGATGATACTGGGGTTTGGCAAGAATGTGGGAGAGCATGCACTCTCACACAGTGCTGCCACAAATGTACACTGGTATGACCTGTGACATATCCCGCTAAAATTAAAAACAGGCATAATATATATTCAGTGCTTCTTCCTCCAGGAACTTATCATGTGGATATACTTAATTTTTGTGCCCAAAGGAGAGTGGGTACAAGGATGTTTATTACAGTGTATAATCGGGAAAGCTGGAAACAGCCTAAATATTCGTGAAAAGCAGTGTTAAATAGTGAATTATGATACAGATCCTTTAGAGTACTAGTTAACGTACAGTGAACACATATCAGGTATTGTGAAGTTAAAAGAGTAGATTGATTCAGAGAGAAGGGTATTACAGAATAAGAAAAAAAAGTATGCTTTTTGTGTGATGTAAAAAGTATATGCCTATGTATAGTCACGGATTCTTGGACAATGTGGAAATAATAAAATTAGGAGTTATCAGCTCTGGGTAGTGGAGAAGCAGTAAGGGGACCTTTTAAATTTATTTTGTTGAACATTCTTTATTAATATTCTTATTTTGAGTTTTTTAATGTTTCTATTTAGACTTTGGTTCACTTCAGAGAGAGCATGAGCAGGGGAGGGGCACACAGAGAAGGGGAGACACAGAATATGAAGCAGGCTCCAGGCTCTGAGCTGTCAGCACAGAACCTGATGTGGGGCTCAAACTCATGAACCACGAGATCATACCCAGAGCTGAAGTCAGATGCTTAACTGACTGAGCCACCCAGGTGCCCCAAGGTTCTTTAATTTTATAAACATATTTCTTAATGAAAATAAACTGTAGGTTTAAAAAAATCACTTGATTTTGTTGCAGGTTTCTCTGAGATGATTTTTTTTTTTAATTTTGAAGCTGATTTATTTATTTTGAGCGAGACTGAGACAGCGTGAGTAGGGCAGGGGCAGAGAGTATCCCAAGCAGGCTCCACAGTGTCAGCGCAGAGCCTGATGGGGGATCCAACTCCTGAAACTTGTGAGATCATGACCTGAGCCGAAACCGAAAGTCGACACTGAACCGACCGACTTACCCGGGGGCCCCTCAGAGATGATGATTTTTTTTTTCCAGTTTGATCATTGCCAGTCTCCCCACCCTAGTTTCCCAGAAATTTTTTGATGGAGCGAGTGGTGCGGTGTGCATGTCTGGTTAGGATGACCACGAGAGCACATTCTTCCTCTGTCCCTTGTCCTTTGCTTAGAGCGCCGAACATTCAGGAGGATGCGGTGGAAGACGACGTGAGCAAGGTGATGTTTGCGTTGTGAGCAGGAATTTCCAGAAGGAAACTGTAAACTCTGTCGAAAGGCAATTCAGTTGGAGCAAACTCTGTAGAAACAAAGATTGTGGTGCCGACATACAACCTCTTGAATGTAAATTGACTAATTAGAAATGGGGGAATAATTTAACCTGAAGTGAACCGAAGTTTAACTCTATCTCATCTATGAAGAAATTTACCAAGCACAGTAGTACTTGTGCATGTTTCACCACCATGATCTCGTGGTTGGTGAGTAGTACTTGTTTTGAAGATAGCCAAAACTTTACTTAATCTGCTCTTTAGAGCTCCTATTAAAGATTTAGCAAGCTAATTATTGGTATGCAGATAGGCTAGTAATTATAAATCAGGCTTATCTTTTAATTAAAACTGGCCCAGCATTATGTGTCTTCACCTGATAAAGTATTACGCGCTACTACAGATGATTTCTAAGCAGAGTTCTTAACTGGTTGGGAAAACTATGTTGATGAGATCTCTTTAAACCCCTGTTGTATACTCAGATTTGCTTCTAGATTCAGTTGAGGAATAATTAGATGGTTAGACTCTTGCTAGCTCACCTTCATGTGCAAAGTATCCATCTGATGACAATACATGGGGGCAAAGCTTAAAGGTTTTATAGGCATTCAAATCTATTCCTTAAGGAGCTAAATAGAATAATTACTAGGAAATTCTTCTGCTATTATATTCCTAACTAGGAATATTATAAATAGTTGTGAAATTCGATTAGATTTTTGTCCCTAATCTTGAACTGGGCTGAGTGCAGATTCTCCTGATTCATTTGTAAAATTTTTCAGGCAGAGTCCATTGCTGGACATAAATCAGTTTCCTTTCCAGAGGATAATTTGCAAATGAAATGGCTTGGAGATAGAAAGTTAAAGTAGACCTAGAACTTGCCCTTAAAAAGTATTTGATCTAAGAGCAGAGAAGGTATGAATTTAAGGAGAAATAGAGGCTGGGAAGCTTTAATAATCTGGGAACTAAAATATTTAAGAAGAATGATTTTCCCACCAATATGTGACTGTGATGCTTTTCATGCGCACATGTTTCAGTCTCTGCAAAATGCTCCTGATACTCAGAGTGGTCAGCGAGCCAAGGAAGAATTCCCTTCTCTCTGTGAGCCTCAGTGGTTTGACCTATACAAATACTTACACAAGTGGACCTAATAGCAAGGTTATGCAGTGAGACTACACATAAAACATGTAGCACAGAGGTTGGCACAGAACAGATGCTTAAATAAATGTGAGTTCTCGTGCCCCTCTCTGAGTTGTGCAGGGCAGAAGATTGCTCCATGAGAAGCGTTGTCCAAAGTCTGCCCTCATTAGCATCTGAGGAAAAAAAGCCTGGTCTGTATCAGTGACAAGGTTTATACTTCATGTGACCCAAACAGAGGAGTTGGAAACAAAGAGGGTTTATCTACTTCCAAAACAAACTGTTGGTTTTTATATTGTCATTTGTTTTGTTTTGGCATTTTTGGCTACTCTACATGAACATATGGATATCTTCGGAATTTCTGCAGGTTGAAGTCTTTGCTTTCCATCCAGGGACAGTATGACCCTTTTCGGGGGTGAATACTAGGGATAAAGTGTGGAAATAAGGAGCTGTTGTCAGGCTAAGTTTTGTACCCAGGGTTGCTCTGAATTGATTGCTTTCATAATGTCTTCTCTCTCCTTTCACATACTAGTTACGTACAGGGTTTATTACTGTAGTTTGTTGATTCCCCACAACTTTTCTGCCCCAAAGAGTTCCCTATAGTTCATCCAAGAGCACAATCTTGGAAAAACCACTTAGTTTCTCTGAACATGCACTTTGCTCATCAATGCATGTTACTCACGTCTCTGCGTGTTACAACCAACAAATGTTAGTCTAGTCATCCTGTGTCTTGATACTTGCTCTTTTACTTTGTGTGTGCTGACAGCCTATTTCTTAATATCCCCATTATTTTTATAAGAATGAAACAAACCTCTTCAACAGTGAGAAATAGGACTTACATGCAAATTCTTCCAGAGTAAGTAACACATGGAACTAAATTTGGATGAGCATGCCGAAGTCGAAGTCAGCAGGTCCTTGCCTGAGGGCAGGGTCAGAGATGGAAGTGAGCATTCAGAGAAAGAATGAGTCAAGAACAAGAGGGAAGAAAAGGCAAAGGCTGAGACGGTGCAATGAGAATTTTTACCTTCTTCATAATTTTGCCCAAAGCTAGTTCTAGGTTAATGCTGTACAATCAGAATGTTGTCTGCCCGCTCGGTGCAAACACAGTATCTACCCAAATGGCATCACTGCAGAAAACAGTTATGGAATGATTGGAAGACAAGCAGATGTCAGGAGAGGCCCAGACCACATTTGTTTCTCAGGACTTCAGTGATTTTAAAAAGAGAAGAAAGAAATGCCAAGCCAGGTCGCCATAACTGTAACATCATTTAAATGATCATTTTCAACAAGTTAACGCTTCTTGCACTGAGTAGAAAGTCATCGGTGTAGACTTGAGGTCTCTGCTAAGAATGACCATTGGTCCAAGTGGTCCTCTTGAAGTGCCCACCCCAGATCCTGGCATAGATTGATACCTTTTGTTAGGCTTTGATTTATTCCCACATGGTATGTTTGAGATCAGTTATTCTTAAGTAATAGCAAAAGCTCATTGCAAGTGGTGATCTCGACTTCTCTAACATCCATGCACTGGTGAGAGATTCTCTGGAAGAGAATCCCCCAAAGCTGCTTCTGGAGCATCATATCAAAAAGCTGACTACCTATGTATCTTAAAACATGTCCTGATACTGGCTGAACTAATGGTATGAATTGACATTTCCAGATTAAGGTATGAGAGATGACGTGGTAAAACTCCCAGTACCATTGCTCACTATTGGTCAGTGGGGTCCTAAGTAGAATTGCTGTTGAATTATCTATGCTGTGTTCAGTGGCAGGCATATGAGTAAGGCCTTAAAGCCATTAACTGTGTTTTTTTCTATTCCTTAGCCTGTATTCCCCATAGTGGAAACCTACTAACACTTTTTATTTCAGATGCCCCCATAGGTTAAACTGTGATGGGCTTTCTTGTTAAAGAACAGAGGACATGGAGAAAACTACACCACTTACATCATTCATGTTATTACTGTGTTGAGGAGGCAGTGTTATCAGCTACAGTGATATGACAGAAGCTCCAGAGGGGAAGATTTTCCTAGCAGTGTCTGTTTGGATGCGAAAGTGTTCTAAATCGATCATACCTAAATTATAGATTTAGCATGAATTAATAAGCAATGCTTAGAAAAGAAGAGGTTTGTATATAATAAAAATATTCTGTAGTACATCTATGCTTGACTAGGGCTATCTGTAGAGGTATCTGTAGGAGAAAGAGCTGATAATTGTAGTAAGATTGGAAATTGAAAAGGAGAAGAGAAAAGACACTTTGAAAGGGACTACAGAGCTAGGGGCAGAAATGCCTCCATGATCACTACACTGAGGAGGATTTCCAGGAGCAAGATCTGATTCAAGTGGGTTTGTCTTCTCTGTTCTTGTACAAAATGTATTTAAAAATTTGTATGTGTATTTATTTTGAGATAGAGCACAAGTGGGGGAGAGAGAGCACAAGCTGCACCATCAGCACAGATCCTGATGTGGGGACTTGAACTCACAAACTCCGAGATCATGACCTGAACCAAGATCAAGAGTCTGATGCTTAATTGACTGAGCCACCCAGGCACCGCTTCTAGTTTAACTATGCTTGGTGTGGTGGAGAATGAACAAGAGGTGCTGAGAGCCGGAACTACGGTCAATGCAGTAGCCTTAAACTTGCCAGGTCCATCAACCATGCTGATCTAACTGGGCACCGTTAATAAGTCCTGGACCACAAACATCTTATTTGATTTTAGGTCTCCCCCAAATAGTGAGTGATGGATAGTCAAGTACATGCATGCGTCTAAATGCAAACCCCCTACTTACTGCCGTGCCAGGTATAGTCTATCTGTATATGACCAGATTGCTGTCTTTTTCACAACGCTTGTGGAACGTGTTGATCATTCCATCCTTGGGGCACCTGGGTGGCTCAGTTTAGCATCTGACTCATGATTTCAGCTCAGGTCATGATCTCGTGGTTGGTGAGTTCAAGCTCTGCATCCGCACTGACTATATAGAGCCTGCTTGGGATTTTCTCTCTCTCTGCCCCTCCCACACACACTCTCTCTCAAAATAAATAAGTAAACTTAAAAGAAAATCACTCCATTCCTTAATGTGCTTTTAAATTCTGCAATCGTGAGTAATTTTGGTCATATAAGTTAGCCATTGTACTGTTTTGTATTATGTTTAATTCCATTGACTAAGATTTAAAGTTCAGAAAAAATTCCTCTTGGGAAATCGGATCATGTATATTTTTGATAGATAGACGTGAAGTTAGTACCATTTTCTTTGTTGAGGTCTGCTTGTCATATTAAAAATAAAAAAAAAATGATCAGAATTTACTTGGTAAATTCCTTTCATGGCCTTGGACCCTGGATGGCTGCTCATTCAATGGGCAGGAACTATGTATCTCTAGTGATGCCTGGTGAATCAGCAGGATTTCTCTCACATTATTCCTGATAATCCCTGATATGACTTCAACTTAAGAAACCTCTCTGAAAATATTATGTACTTGGTACTAGTTTTAGGAGACAAAAACATTTATTTAACCCACACCTCAAGTGCCTAGTATATGCTAGTATGGGTCTGGTAAAGTATGGTTCATAGATTTAAAAAAAAAAAAAAAAAGCTCAGGAACACCTGGCTGGCTCAGATGGTAGTGCACATGATGCTGGATGTTGGGATTGTAGGTTCAAGCCCCTCACTGGGTGTAGAGATGACTGAAAAGAATAAAGGCTGAGCATGACGTGCAAAAGATATTATGGAGCACGTATGATGTAGAGGCCGTTGTTTCCGTCTTTCATTGTCTGTGGAACTTGTCAAGTATGCAGATTCCCAGGCCCTCTCTGATTCTGGTTCTGTATTTATGGTATTGCTCTGGAATTTGTATTTTTACAAACACGCCGGGTGATTATGATGCAGATAGTACAGGAAATGCAGAGGGGACGATTTGAAACCTATGCTTTATGCCACAGTAGATAATTTTTAAAGTATTCAGGGCCAGACATTTGCACAGAAGCTATGTCTAGGGTTATTTGCCGGCTACTTGAGTTACAGCAATCCCACGTGAGTGAGTGGTATGGCAGATGCAAGGACAAAGAAGGGGAAAATGGCCTCCTCTTGCTAAAGAACAATGGTAAAGCCCAGCATTATTTGTGTAAGTTTTAAAGAGAAAAACTGAGGGGCGCCTGGGTGGCTCAGTCGGTTGAGTGTTCGACTTCGGCTCAGGTCATGATCTTGCCGTCTGTGATTTCGAGCCCCGCATCGGGCTCTGTGCTGACAGCTCAGAGCCTGGAGCCTGCTTCGGATTCTGTGTCTCCCTCTCTCTCTGCCCCTCCCCCACTCATGCTCTGTCTCTCTCTGTCTCAAAAATAAACATTAAAAAAAAAAAAAGAAAAACTGAGCCATAGAAATGCAGTAATTATAATTTTAAACACTATAGTGTTTACCTCAAAGGATTAAACAAGAGTTTATAGTAAAATACTTCAGTGTATTTCACCTAGCATCTGATAATAAGATGTTTAATAAATGCCATATATTCTTCTTAACACTCTGTTCTTATTTAAGCTGTGCATTTCCTGATCATTGCTTTATTTTTAATACAGTTGACCTGAGGGCTTGGTTTATCTTTCTGTCCTTTGAAGAACTAGGTTTTCTCCAAATCAAGAGAGAATAGCAGTTTCTGACTCCATTATTGATTTTAAAAATAAAACAGGTATTTTGATTAAAATAGAAGTTAGAGTTAAAAAAAAAAAAAGCTTACACACTTTTCCTAATAGGGTTCAAAGCTGTAGAAGGTGGTGGTAATATGAGAGCAGTCTCCACACAATTTCAAAGAGAACCTTAGAGAGTCTGAATGATGAATGAGGGAGAATCGTTTCTTTGTTCTCTGGAAGATCCCATATCTTTCTTTCTCTGTAGAGAAGGAGTATTAAAGGCAAACTTAAATTAATTTTAATAGAAATGAATCCAACTTCTGAAGCATCCGGGTCCTCAAGTAAGGGCAGCCTTGTCAACCCTCTGTGACTAAATTACCATGATTAAAATAAACACAGAGCCTTCATGAACTCTTTGCTTTTATTCTAACAACTTAATTCTCACAGGAATGAAAGGCCAAACCTTTAAATGGTATTTTTATTCTATAATTAGAAGATTCAGTATGCCAGAATTTTGGGAGGGAGGGAGGTGTGCGGCCTCTTTACACCAACTGTTAGTGTTTTATTTACTCTTAACCTCTTAATCTTGAGATTTAGATGTTTTGCCTGGGGTCACATTGTTCGAATCTTGCGTTATGCATGAGAGAAATGCCTTAGGATGCATGCTTTTCGCTTTGGTAAAAATTTTCAAAATTCCTTAGGCTTCAGAGAAAGCCTGTGGCCTAGGACATCTTCCACCCATCCCCACAGCAAACTTGATGCTAGTTGCTGGGGTCCAGTTCTGGCGAATCTAGAGGTCTCCGAAGGATGGACAGTCAGGCAAAAGGAAATGAGAGAGCCAGGAGAGAGATGTAGTCTGATAACCAAGCAGGCAGCCCTGGCAATTCTGGTGCTCCACCCCACTGGTCTCAGTGTCTTTATTTAAAAGGTAGTGAATGATATTACATCAATGAGTGACATTCTATACTTTGATCTCTTTAACAATAATGCATTTTTACCAGCAAGGTGGCAACTTCCTCAATCCTATATGTTAGTTTCAGGTTAATTAACATATAAATTTAGGGTGGGAGGAGAGAACAGGGTGTTTCCTTAAGGCCTTAATGTTAATTATCTACAAACAGGAGAAATCAGGGCATTGCTTTGAGGGCTATGCTTCCAACTACAATGGGGGAGGTGCAAACCATCCCCAAGATGCAAATTTAAGGTTACTTCTGGACAGGCTACTCTCATTCAGATGTAATCCATCAAAGCATCCTGCTCCAGGTCCCTCCCTTTTATCTAAATGCCATAAAACAAAAGAGCATTTACATTCCTTGGGGCCAAGGAGAGTAGCTCAAGAAATCCAAGCCTGAAGAATTATTTAGAAGGAGGTAAGCCTAGGCACCATCTTGGCCGTCGGGAATTTTGCTTCAACCGCTTTTTCCACACGGGAAGTTGTCTCAACCTGCGAGCCCACAATGGCTCCCAACAGCTAGTCTCTTTGGGAACTTTCTAGCCATGCTGCCACCACCTCTTCTAATCAATAGGGCATGTTTTCAGAAATTAATCTGACCTTAGAATGTCAGTTATGGATTCCCATGTGAGGTATGGCAACTCACATTTCTTACTAAGTATAGAACTTACAAGGTACAGATTTCTTTCTAGAAATGGGATTAGGTCATGACCCACACCTTAGAAAATTAGGTAGAGGTTAAATTCCCTTTCAGATGAACTGAATTTCACATACATTAGGAATGATGTCCCTCTCCAAGAAACATGGATGGTGAGGCTCCCCCCTTTATTGTGTACGGTAAAATCTATTATGTTCTTCTGAGAGATAGATTATTTCCAACATGGTAGTTCCAACAAAGCAATTTCCTGCAGTGACGAACACCAGCATCCCAGACACATGAATGCCATATGGTGGGCTCTGCCGCTATTGTCAGGTGAACCACTAACATTTACTTTCTATTTTGGGATGCAGATTTGATTAGGAAGTCTGATGATGAGTTTAAAATTTGGTTGACACAAGATGTTTATGAGAAAATACTCCCTAACGGAAAATTCCCTGAACAGGACTATAGTAGGTTGGTTATGTTTAATTGGTATGACAATTAAAGTGCTTCTAGATCACAACAGATCACAGCTATCTTCAGTTAAGTCAGTATCCTGCCCTTTGGGAGAAGCATAGAGTCTGGCTTTTGTAATGCCTTGCCTGGCTCTAGGACCATTTTATTTAACAGTTTCAGTGTTTATTAAGTAGATTGCGTTTTCTTTAAAATTTGTTCAGAATACTCTAAAGTCATTAAATTTGCCAAAAATAGTGAATTTCCCATTTTGTTCATGGACTCAGTTTCTAATAAAGCAAAGTCAAGAACAAGAAACAGGAACGCGGGGAGACTGCTTGCATTTGGATGTAGTGGAAACTTTATAATTTTGCTGACAAACAGGATGTCTGGTAACTGTTCCCTCTCTTAAGGATCACTGAGAGTGATGCTTCTTGCCTTTTTATCCCCCACTGCCCCCCCTTTTTTCATTTGAGTATAGTTGACCCACAATGTTACATTAGTTTCAGGGGTACAACTTAGTAATTTCATAATATACATTATGCTATCCTCACCCTAAGGATAGCTACCATCTGTCACCATACAACTTTATTACAGTACCAATGACTGTATTGCCTGTGCTGTGCCTTTTATTCCCATGTCTTCTGCCGTAACTGGAAGCCTATTTCTCTTATTCCCCTCCACCCATTGTGCTGCCCGCCCCTTTGAATAGCCGGCTCACCCTATCAAGTCTTTCATGTTCAGTATGACTAGACCAGCCCAGTCTCTCCAGTTGGAGCCAAGCTAACTTTTCTTTCCACACAGTGCTGCCAATTCCTTGAAAGAGAAAATACTGGGCTAAAAGAACTAAGGAAAACCGAGGTTGGGTATCCTAGGGAAATTCCCCTTTATCTAGCTCATCATTCCAATCCATGAAATTTCTATCTAATAAAAGTTTAAACTATTCTCCTAAAAATGTTTCTGAACAAAAGTTAATTTTTAGAATCTAGGTTCTATGGCAGCTGGAGTGTCACTGAGGGAATAAGATAGATTAATTACCTTGACTTCATAGCAGTGAATCCTCTGAAGTAAGAGAAGCATCCCTTGCCTGTCGGGGTTTCAGAGTGAAGGAAGCAAACATTTTTTAACAGCAGATTGGAGCAGCAAGGATAAAGGGCTGATGATCTCGATATAGTTACAGATGCTGTGACATTTACTGTTAGTTTGTTGGAAAATATTCTCAGAAATGGAATGAATATTATACAATTGCTATTCTCTCTTTGTGATTATATCTTCTCTTTTTTTAATATATTTTTTTATTGTCAAATTGGTTTCCATACAACACCCAGTGCTCATCCCAACCTGTGCCCTGCTCAGTGCCCATCACCCACTCTCCCCCCTTCTCATACTCCCCTCAACCCTCGATTTGTTCTTAGTATTTAAGAGTCTCTTATGTGACTCTCTGTGACTTTTTTTTTTACCTTCACCTCTTTCCCTCCCCCTGGTTTTCTGTTAAGTCTCGCAAAGTCCACCTATGCGTGGAAACATATGGTATCTGTCTTTCTCCGACTGACTTATTTCACTCAGCATAATACTCTCCAGTTCCATCCATGTTGCCACACATGGCTAGATTTCATTCTTTCTCATTGCCGTGTAGTATTCCATTATATATACATAACACATCTTCTTTATCCATTCGTCAGTTGATGGACACTTAGACTCTTTCCATGTTTTGGCTATTGTCAAAAGTGCTGCTATGAACATCGGGGTACCCGTGCCCCTATGCATTAGCAGTCCTGTATCTCTTGGGTAGATTCCTAGCAGTGCTATTGCTGGGTCATAGGGTAGTTCTATTTCATTTTTTTGAGGAACATCCACACAGTTCTCCAGAGTGGCTGCACCAGTTTGCATTCCTACCAACAGTGCAAGAGGGTGCCTGTTTCTCCACATCCTCGCCAGCATCTGTAGTTTCCTGATTTGTTCATTTTAGCCACTCTGACCGGTGTGAGGTGGTGTCTCAGTGTGGTTTTGATTTGTATTTCCCTGATGATGAGTGACATTGAGCATCGTTCCATCTGTCTGTTAGTCATTTGAATGTCTTCTTTGGAGAAGTGTCTATTCATATCTTCCGTCCATTTCTTCACTGGATTATTTGTTTTTCAGGTATGGAGTTTGGTAAGTTCTTTATAGATTTTAGATACTAGGCCTCTATCTGATTTGTCATTTGCAATTATCTTTTCCCATTCCATTGGTTGCCTCTTAGTTTTGTTGGTTGTTTTCTTTGCCTTGCAGAAGCTTTTTATCTTGATGAGATTCCAGTAGTTCATTTTTGCTTTTAATTCCCTTGCCTTTGGATATGGGTCATGTAAGAAATTGGTGCGGCTTAGGTCAAAGCGGTTTTTTCCTGCTTTCTCCTCTAGGATTTTGATGGTTTCCTGTCTCACATTCAGATCCTTCATCCATTTAGAGTTTATTTTTATGAGAGGTGTAAGGAAGTGGTCTAGTTTCATTCTTCTGCATGTTGCTGTCCAGTTTTCCCAGCACCATTTGTTAAAGAGGCTGTCTTTTTTCCATTGGATACTCTTTCCTGCTTTGTCAAAGATTAGATGGCCATATGCTTGTGGGTCCATCTCTGGGTTCTCTATTCTATTCCATTGGTTTATGTGTCTGTTTTTGTGCCAATACCATATAGTCTTGATGATTAATGCTTTGTAGTAGATGTTAAAGTCTGGGACTGTGATGCCTCCTACCTTGGTTTTATTCTTCAGTATTACTTTGGCTATTGGGGGTCTTTTGTGGTTCCATACAAATTTTAGGATTGTTTGCTCTAGCTTTGAGAAGAATGCTAGTGCAATTTTGATTGGGATTGCATTGAATGTGTAGATTGCTTTGGGTAGTATTGCCATTTTAACGATATTTATCCTTCCAATCCATGAGCATGGGATGTTTTTCCATTTCCTTGTGTCTTCCTCAATTTCCTTCATAAGTTTTTTTATAGTTTTCAGCATTGAGATCTTTTACATCTTTGGTTAGGTTTATTCCGAAGTATTTAATGGTGTTTGGTGCAATTGTGAAAGGGATTAGCTTCTTTATTTCTCTTTCTACTACTTCATTGTTGGTGTATAGAAATGCCACCTATTTATGTACATTGATTTTGTACCCTACAACTTTATTGAATTCATGGATCAGTTCTAGTAGGCCTTTGGTGGATTCTGTTGCGTTTTCCGTGTAAAGTATCATGTCATTTGCAAACAGTGAGTGTTTGACTTCATTTTTGCCAATCTTGATGCCTTTTATTTTGTTTTGTTGTCTGCTGATGCTAGGACCTCCAACACTACGTTAAATAGCAGTGGAATGAGTGGACACCCCTGTTGTGTTCCTGGTCTCAGGGGGAGGGCTCTCAGTTTTTCCCCATTGAGGATGATATTAGCTATGGGCTTTTCATACGTGGCTTTTATGATGTTTAAGTATGTTCCTTCTATCCTGACTTTCTCAAGGGTTTTTATTAGGAAAGGGTGCTGTAATTGCCAAATGCTTTTTCTGCATCTGTTGACAGGATCATATGGTTCTTATCTTTTCTTTTGATAATGTGATGTATCACATTGATGGATTTGTGGATATTGAACCAGCCCTGCAACCCAGGGATGAATCCTACTTGATCATGGTGAATAATTCTTTTTATATGCTGTTGGATTCGATTTGCTAGTATCTTGTTGAGAATTTTTGCATCCATATTCATCAGGAATATTGACCTGTAATTCTCTTTTTTTTTTTTTTTGCTGGGTTTTTATCTAGTTTGGGAATCAAAGTGATGCTGGCTTCATAGAATGAGTCTGAGAGTTTTCGGTCCGTTTCAATTTTTTGGAACAGCTTCAGGAGGATAGGAGTTAACTCTATTTTAAATGTCTGGTAAAATTCTGCAGGGAAGCCATCTGGTCCAGGGCTTTTATTTGTTGGGAGATTTTTGATAACTGATTCAATTTCTTCACTAGTTATGGGTCTGTTCAAGTTTTCTATTTCTTCCCGTTTGAGTTTTGGGAGTGTGTGGCTATTTAGGAATTTGTCCATTTCTTCCAGGTTGTCGAGTTTTGTGTTATATAATTTTTCATAGTATTCTCTGTTGATTGCTTGTATTTCTAAAGAATTGGTTTTTAATCACTCCCTTTTCATTCGTGATTTTATGTATTTGGGTTCTTTGTCTTTTCTTTTTGAGAAGCCTGGCTAGAGGTTTGTCTATTTTGTTTATTTTTTTTAAAGAACCAGCTCTTGGTTTCATTGATCTGTTCCACTACTTTTTCTGTTTCCATAGATTAATTTCTGCCCTGATCTTTGTTATTTCTATATTTCTGCCGGGTTAGGGTTGTCTTAGCTGTTCTGCTTCTAGTTCCTTTAGGCATGTTGTTAGAATTTGTGTTAGTGATTTTTCTTGTTTCTTGAGATATACCTGTATGGCAATATATTTACCTCTCAGGACTGCCTTTGCCGCATCCCAAAGTGTTTGAATTGTTATCATTTTCATTTGTTTGTATGTATTTTTAAATTTCTTCTCTGATCGCTTGGTTGACCCACTCATTTTTTAGTAGGTTGTTCTTTAGCCTCCATGTGTTTGGGGATTTTCCAGACTTTTTCCTGTGGTCGATTTCAAATTTCAAAGTGTTGTGGTCTGAAAGTGTGCATGGTATGATCTCAATTCTTTTGTATTTATTAAGATTTCCCTTATGCCCCAGAATGTGGTCTATCTTGGAAAATGTACCATGTGCAGTTGAGAAGAATGTAAATTCCTTTGCTTCTGGATGAAGGACCCTGAAGATGTCAATTAGCCCAATCTGTTCCAATGTGTCGTTCAGGGCCATTGTTTCTGTAGTGATTTTCTGTTTAGTGGATCTATCCAATGCTGAGAGTGGAGTGTTAAGGCCCCCTACAACTAGGACACTTTTATCGATAAGGTTGCTTATGTTTGTAATTAATTGTCTTACAAATTTGGGTGCCCCCAAATTTGGCGCATAGATATTTATAATTGTTAGCTCTTCCTGTTGGATAGTCCCTGTGATTATTATAAAATGCCCTTCGTCATCTCTTATTACATCCTTTACTTTAAAGTCTAGTTTGTCTGATATAAGTGTGGCTTCTCCAGCTTTCTTCTGACTTCCAGTAGCGTAGTAGATAGTTCTCCATCCCCTCACTTTCAATCTGAAGATGTCCTCAGGTCTAAAATGAGTCTTTTGAAGACAGCAAATAGATGGGTCTTGTTTTTAATCCATTTTGTTACCCTGTGTCTTTTGATTGGTGCATTTAGTCCATTTACATTCAGTGTTAATATTGAAAAATACGGGTTTAGAGTCACTATGTTATCTGTAGGTTTCATGCTTGTGAGGATGTCTCTGGTAGTTTGTGTTCTTTGCAACCTTTCCTTAATAGAGTACCCCTCAGGATCTCTTGTAATGCTGGTTTATTTGTGATGAATTCTTTCAGGTTTTATTTTGTTTGGGAAAACCTTTATCTCTGCTTCCATTCTGAATGACAGGCTGGCCGGATAAAGGATTCTTGGTTGCATATCCTTCCTGCTCATCACATTGAAGATGTCCTGCTATTCCTTTCTGGCTTGCCAAGTTTCTGTAGATAAGTGTGCTACAACCCTTATGTGTCTACCTTTGTATGTTAAGGCCCATTTTTCCCTAGCTGCTTTCAGAATTCTCTCTCTGTCCTTGTATTTTGCCAGTTGCACTATGATGTGTCATGCAGAGGGTCTATTCAAGTTATGTCTGAGGGGAGTTCTCTGTGTCTCTTGGATTTCCATGCCCATTTCCTTCCTCATGTTGGGGAAGTTCTCAGCAATGATTTGTTCAAGTACCCCTTCTACTGCTTTCTCTCTCTCTTCTTCCTCTGGAAATCCTATGACACAGATATTGTTCCATTTAATCAAATGCTTGGCTCTCAAATTCTCCTTTCCTGTTTCTGAATCAGCTTCTCTTTTTCTCTGCTTCCTCTTTTTCCATAATTTTATCTTCTAATTCACCTATTCTCTCTTCTGCCTCTTCAATCCATGCTGTGTCTGCCTCCAATTTAATTTGCACCTCATTCAGAGCATTTTTTAATTCCTCCAGACTGTTTTTAACATCCCTGATCTCTGTAGCGAGAGATCCCCTGCATTCTTGAAGCTTTTTTCAAGCCCAGCGATTAGCTTTATGTTTATCATTCTATATTCATGTTCTGTTATGATGCTTATATCTGTTTTCATCAATTCTTGAGCTGTCACTACTTCCTGTAATTTCTTTTGAGGAGAAATTTTCTGTTTCGTCATTTTGGCTAGGTGTGTTTTGGATTGTTTCTTGTGGTCGCCCTGGAAAGGAAAATAGACAGACAAACAGAAAACACAAACACTCAAACTTACTGACAAATGATACAGGCAAGTGAGTCATAACAGAAAAAAAGAATAACAAACGACACTCTGAGGGCATGTGACCTGATGTACCAGCTACACGTTAAGGACAGGGTGTGCACTGTGCTGATGGCAGAGCATATACAAAGAGAGTAATGACAGGTGTGGGAGGAAGAAGAAAATGAACTTTGACCAGGGAGAGAGACTAAAGGGCTTAATACAGAAAGAGAGAACTTAGAATAAGAAGGGAAGTGAGGAAAAAGAAATGAAGATAGCTGTTACTCAGATGAACTATGTGGCCTGGTTATTCCAGTGAGAGAGATAGGAAAGTACAGAAAGAGGTGTAGAGCATTCTTTGAGAGAGTGGGTTAAACATCTGTTTAAGCCAGCCAATACCCAGATGGCCAGCTCAGGGGTGGGGATCAGTAAGAAGGAGAAAGGGGAGCTTATATTTAAAAAAGAAGAATTGACCTGGAGTTACTCCAGGCAGCAGTCTGATCTCTGCATCTATTGCTGCCACAGGAAGGCTGTCTCTCCAATGAGGAGAGGTGTGGCAGGTCCCACCTCCACTGTTGGGTGGATGGATTCTTGCACCTGGTTTTCGAGGGATTGCAAGAGAACAACGGCATTCCCCCAGTCCCTTCTTCCCGGTCCTGGAGTCTCAAATCGCCCCTTTGTTTCCGCCCTCGCTCTGCCCAGGATGCTGATGTAGTATAGTTTGTTGGGAGGTCGCGCGCCCCAGGTTTAGCTGCGTTTTTGACACTCTTCACCTGCTACACCCGGTTTCGCTGTAAATTGTGTCCCTGTGTTAGAAGCGATTAGAAGGCGGCTCCGCACCTCTGTGTAACGTGGGCTGACTGGGCCGCTGCTGCTGGCCCCAGCTGGCCCCAGCCGGCCCCAGCCAGCCCCAGCGCCAGGAGCGTTTTGCTGAGAGTTCTGTTGTTAGCAAGGGAACTTCTCTTCAAATGCCCTGCGGTTAGGTACTGGATAGTGGTGTCTCTCTACTGTCCTGTTTTTTTCTCTCATTTGGATGTGGCCACTCTGCACTTTGCCAGATTTCTCTTCCCTTTGTCTTTCCGAAGAAAGCTCTCTCTCCCCTCCACTCCATACCACTGCAGTTCATTTTATCCGCCCCAGATTACACTCATACTTCCTGGGGCGCTTTCTGGGTTTCCCGTTCCATTCCTTGTAGACTGCAACACCTTTCTTCCCAGGCTCTTGGGGTTGAGAGTCCTTTGGTTTCGGTCCTTCTTAGTCTGAAAGACACAGGGAATACTGGGTCCCCCTACTTCTCCACCATGTTGACCCACCTTTCTGTACCTTCTCTTAATTTGACTCTTCTTTGGTAATTATTCCTTTAAATCCTATATTCTAAAGACTAGTACCATAAAGATAATATGCTAAAGGAAATACAGCCTTAGATGTTTCCACAATAGAAAATGCATTGTGCTTTAACAATAATTGTTTGAAAATATATGCTATAGATTTATCGAATCTTGAAAGCCTTAGATGTAGACATGTCTGAAATCTTGTTTGACAGGGGGCTTTATTGAGTAATAATCCGTGATGATGAATTTGAACAAAAAAAATAAATTGCCCATGACTGTACAGAGTGAAATCGTATTTTGTTTTCACTCCCTTTCATTATATTTATGTTTCCAGCTTTCTGGAGATCTAATTGACACCTAACACTGTGGGATTTCAAGGTCTACAGCATGTTGATTTGATACATGTGTATGTTGCGAAATGATCACTGTCTTAACATAAGCTGCCACCTCCATCTATCTCCTCTTGTGGTTACCATTTCTTTTCCCTTCCTTTCATTTGAAATTGCCTTGATGTGTAACCTCTATCCAGATGTTTATTTTGTATTAGACTACTATGAGAAACATTATGTTTATACTATCCAAAACAAAGCATATTGGATTTATGTACCCGCTTCTGTCATATGCTCCTTTCTCTTGTATTTTCAGTTGTAAATATGTATAACATGTGCATAAGAATTCCTCCTTGAAGTAGTCTCATCTTTTCAAATGCAATGATACCTTGTATGTCGCACATTCCCCCTTGCCCCATTTGCCATTGTGTAGGTTTATTGTGTTCTTTGTGCAGTATGGCTGTGCAATAAAAATCTTATCTGGAAGCCAATAAATTCAAAAACCTACCAAGCCAAAAAATGCTTACACTCCTTCTAAGTTTAAGATCATATCTTGGTTGAATATAAACATCTGTTAGTAAAGATTGGTTCATTAGAAACATTTTCGTTTTAAACTATCCTTTCAATTGTACAAAAATACAGTCTTTCTGTAGCCTAAGGAAAGTAAGGCAAACAAAATGAAAACCTCATAAAAGTCAATGTAGAATAACCCTTTATGACATTTTCACATGATTAAAAACCAAGCCTCAGTGTGCTAGTCCCAAAGACAGAGGAAGCAAGAGCTAAAAATCTAAATACCCAGTGAAGGTCGGGGTCTGGGTTGAATAACTTCTAGGATATTTAAAATATTAGTTGAGGGGCGCCTGGGTGGTTCAGTCGGTTAAGCGTCCGACTTCGGCTCAGGTCATGATCTCACAGTTCGTGGGTTCAAGCCCCGCATCGGGCTCTGTACTGACAGCTCAGAGCCTGGAGCCTGCTTCAGATTCTGTGTCTCCCTGTCTCTCTGCCCTTTCCCTGCTAATGCTCTGCTCTGTCTCTCTCTCTCTCTCAAAAATGAATAAACATTAAAAAAATTTTTTTTAAAAATATTAGTTGGATCTTCTTGAAATTGAGTATTTGTGGGAAAAGCTAGATTTTCCTTACACATGACAAGTCTCGTGTGTGTGTGTGTGTGTGTGTGTGTGTGTGTGAGAGAGAGAGAGAGAGAAAGAGAGAGAGAGAGAAAACTTGGGATTTATTGTGCTCAAGAAGTATTTCTCTTTGAATGCCATAAAATCACTGATTGCTTTCCATACCTTCTGCTCCCGGCGTGGAGCTTTAATGCCAATTCTATTTACATCCTTTACCATTTGATGGTTTTGATTTCTGTGTCAAAAGTCAATCAGATCCCTCCCTCACTGGGCTTTTATGCCTTCTTGGATACACTTCACCAGTAGTGCAGCCCTGAATCCAACTAGCGCTGCCTTGTTCTGGAGATATCTTTCCAGTCCTCTCACGTTCTGACCCTGCCCTCTGTGCCTGCGACCACAGAGACCGGTCATCACTCCAGCCTGTCTGTGACATCTTCATCACTGACTACCTTCCAGCTCATCACCTGCCTCCCTTTCTTTGGCATCCAATCTTCATTATATTAGAGGTTTATTTTTCCCACCCACAGTTCCCTTGTCCTGTGATCTGCCTTCTAGTTTCCCCATATGCACTGATAACACTTACAACTATCTCAGCTCGTGTTCTCAGCTCTTCTCCTCAGTTGCTAGGCTCGGCTCCATGGGGGAGAAACATAGACTCACACCCGCCAGGGCTCTTACAGGTTCATACAGATTCAGTGTGATGATTAATGTGGCCCCATGGGCCCCGTTGACTTCTCTCTTGTGCAATCCTTAACTAATTCTCCCAGAGGCTGCTTGTGACCTCTTATCTCTGACTCCCAGTCCTGCCTTCCCTCATGTCCACGTTTACAGCAAAGATGGTTTCACTCTGGCAGGAGCTGCTCTGACTCTTTGGTCATGTTCACCTCCATCTGTCACTTCCTTCCTGTTAGCGCTCTTCTCCCCAGCCCCCAGGTCTCTGGAAGTTGCCTGCCTGCTTGAGGTTCTCTTGTGGCTGCTTCGGGCCCTTCAGCCCCTCCTTTGCTCCCAAGAGCCCCAGCCCCTCCTCTGCCAGTTTTACAAGAACTAGCTCTCAGTCTGATGATAAAACAGCTTGTGGTTGGCCTCCCTAGTCTTTCTTAGTCCTCTCATACTTGTCCCCTGTCAGTCCTGGAATGTGTGGTCCTCCCCTGATGGCTCCATTACCGTCAGCAGTAGCATCTTTTCATGCCCCTGGATTCTGGCCACTCATCTTGCTGAGCCCTGGTTCTGTCAACTGTCCTGCTCTGACTCCCCTCCTCTTACCTGATAGCTGCTTTTTCACCCTTCACATTCTAAAAAGGAATGTTTCTAAAAAGTTTGTCTTCAATAGTTGTCCCTCCTGGTTTTTTGGTACTCATCATTTTTTTGTTTGTTTGTTTTCTTCCTTCCTCCTTCCTCCCTCCCTTCCTCCCTCCCTTTCTTCCTGATAATCTTAAGCAGGCTCTGCACTCAGCATGGAGCCTT
Source organism: Paguma larvata (assembly GCA_030068075.1). NCBI lineage: Eukaryota > Metazoa > Chordata > Mammalia > Carnivora > Viverridae > Paguma > Paguma larvata. The sequence continues at coordinate 78,188,606 of CM057832.1, forward strand.
ACACAGGGCTTGAGCCCATGACCCTGGGATCATGACCTGAGCCAAAATCAACTCAGTTGCTAAACCAACTGAGCCACCCAGCTGCCTCAGCAACTACATTTTCATTTCAACTATATTTTTTATGATGCCCACAAATATACATCCACACAAATCTCTCTCTACAATTACATCATTTTCAAAGACCTTACTTGATGTTTCAACTTAATTTTCCTGTGATGTTTTCCATTTTAGCCTGTCTGAGATTTAATTAGTTACACTTCCCCAGGACCTTTCTCCTTGGGCATTCCTTCTTCAGATCTTTTCTCATTTCCAAATTTATTTTAATTTTGGAGGAAGCAATACAACACAGTAGAAACACAGTCTTTTGGTCTAGTGCTAAAATAATCACAAGCAAAGTCAGTTAACACTTGCCCAGATTTTGAAATATTTTTCTTCATAGAAGGTACGTCGTATTGCAGTTGACTACTGAGATCTGGTTTATCTTGAATTGCAGTGAATGTGGTATGACTTTATTTTTAGCAATTTCTAATGCAAAGCAATGCCTAGATCTTGTCAATTATTTGCTGATCAAACTTGTTGTCTTTTTACAAGTAAAAGCTCACGAGTAAGAATAGTAATTTCAAGAAATAAATTGGCCTTCCTAGGCAGTACATCTAAAAACAAATTAAAAGTTGACTCAGGCTGTCCTGCAGCCATTTCAATATCATTCTTACCTTAGACGAAGGTAGAAAAAAAATGTTCGGGTGATTTGTGATGTGCTTAGCTCTAAAGGATCTTTACTGGCAGGTAGTGATCTGTCTCCCCACAGCTCCCCCTCCCCGACCCATGGAATTTTCCACAAAGAAAGCACTTCCATCAAACACACAGCTCAGCTCTGGCTCTGCTCACTCTTTTTCCAGGTACAGGGGCTGCACTTCCCAACTACATTTTTAAGAAATTGCGCTTTTGCAAAAGCGCTTGTTTCTTTCTTCACCACCAAATAGAAGACTTAGGAGGTAAATGTACTCCCTTTTCATAGATGTTCTGTAAGGCAGGAAAAAGTTTTCCTCTATCCTCTTAGGGTCCCTGGGTGCTTCTGAAAATTGAACTGGGCAAAGACTGTCAACAAGAGAACAGCTTACAAATGGATTTAATAGAAGTTGTATGTGATATAGGAATCTTCACAAGGAAATTAAGACCTGAAGAAATAGCTAAACCTAAGTGTCTTTTAATTTTTTTTCTTCAGTGTTTATTTTTGAGAGAGAGAAACAGAGTGGGTGGGGGAAGAGCAGAGAGAGAGGGAGACAAAGAATCTGAAGCAGGCTCCAGGCTCTGAGCTGTCAGCACAGAGCCCAATGCAGGCCTCAAACTCACAGTGAGATCATGACCTGAGCCAAAGTCCAATGCTTAACCAACTGAGCCACCCAGATGCCCCTAAACCTAAGTATTTTTTGATGCTAGGTTTGATGAAGAATATGTAGTCACATAGAAGCACCATAGGTCAGGGATGCCTGTGTGGCTCAGTTGGTTGGTTAAGCATCTAACTCTTGGTTTTGGCTCAGCTCAAGATCTCATGGTTTGTGAGATTTAGTCCCTTGTCGGGCTCTGTGCTAACAGCATGGAGCCTGTTTGTGGTTCTTTCTGTCTCTGCCCCTCCCCTACTCCTAAACATTTAAAATAAGAAGTATCATAGGTCAAAGAGCATGAGGTGAGTATGGTACCTCACATGAGGATTTTATGTCCTGTTTCAGGGGAGAAGTTGAATAGGAAGGTCTCTGTGACCTTCTTGCTTCTGCTTTTTTCTCAGACCCCTTTAGCTGAAAGTATCCCATGTGCTAAGGTGTGTGTCTTGAGATAGCGTGTCCTGAACTCCATCAGTTCAAAGTATACCTCATATACTTGTTTCTCTAGTTGTCCATGTTATTCTTTAATTAGGAAATGTTATTTAAAAAAATATTTTTAACATGCATTTTTTTTTGAGAGACTGAGCACCAGTTGGGGAGGGGCAGGGAGAGAGAGGGAGACACAGAATCTGAGGCAGGCTTCAGGTTCCGAGGTGTCAGTAGAGAGCCACACATAGGGTTCAACCTCAAGAACTGTGAGGTCATGACCTGAGCTGAAGTCGATGCTTAACCGACGGAGTCACCCAGGTGCCCCAGGAAAAGTTATTTATAATGCTTTAGTAAGGGATATAGGCATTCAGAACAGGAGATTTTTTTTTTTTTCAGTTGAGCTGCTAAGTGTGTGTGCAGAAGTTTGGAGAGTCTTGGGCAATGTTAAATGCATGAGAAAGAGGTAGAAGTATTGAAGGCATAGAAGAGAGATCAAGGTAAATGATAAATACACTGCCTCAGTGTATTCCCAGAAAGTGAGAAGTCCTAGTAGGAGGCTGGGTGATGGGACTGGAGGAAAAGGAACATGTCAAGTTAGAAATTCATAATGTGTGCTTGGAGAAGGGTGCACGCTCCTTCTCCAATTATACTCTAAAACATTGAGGAAAAGTCTACATCGGTCACTAATCCTTTTCAGTGTGAGTAGATTGCTTTCTGGGAAACAGAGAATCCTACCTACTGATGGAACTCGTAAAGGCTGTGTGGTTGCTGTTGCACATGATGGTGTTACAATTCACTTATCCTGAAATGGCCTGTGGTGCCGTGGTTTTCTATTCATACTCATCAGCAGCGTATATTTGTGGCACATATTGGTGCTCAAGGTACTGTGGAAAATGCGGAGTTCTAAGAGGACACACGTAAAGTCTAGTTAAGACGAGAGAACAAAAAGTTAGAAGGCCAAGTGAAGCATCATTGACAAGTGGGCAGTTCAGTCAGAAGGTATTCCAAGGAGGGAGATATTCTGGTTTGGGGGAAATAAAAAAAAGCCCTAGTAGCTATATCTGTCCTTGTCATATCCATCTGGCTTTTCCCGGTTGCGATAGTGTTTTACTCATGCCCATTTACTTGGCTAGTTACAAAATGGCTTTGCCCTTCAGATATCTCTACCATGTGTGGTATCCTTGCTATAGTTGACACCATTTTTAATTTTGAGTTTCTTATGCTGCACCCCAAATCAGTCCATTTCTGTTCAGTGAGAAGCAATCTATTTAGATATTCTGTTTGGCGAATTCCTTTATGCACATCACGTTCAGTAAATCTGGGCTACAATGAGAAAACTTGAATTGTTTCTCTCTGAGGACTCCTAATTAAATATATGACTCATTATTTGGTGGCAGAGGTCCTTGAAGCATGACAATGATGAAATTATTAAAGGCATTTATTCTATTTGTGTTTTCCTTTTCTAAGTTCTTCTATAGGAGTAAGATCTTTCCTATTCCCTCTTCTGTCTCTCTTTCCCAACCAATTTCCATATGGCTAAATTCTACATTTTAACTGCATCCAGGAACTTATAAGAGTCCATGAGTGATTTCCTCCAGAAGCCTTTTGTGGCACCAAACTAATCTCAGATGGTGAAACTGCCACATCACAGAATTCCAGAGAATACTGCTTCCACTGTACGTGAATGGCACCTCTTGAATTTGTGCAGTTCACAGCCTGAGCAGCAGTATATATCACCCTTGGGTACTTCTCTCAGATAACCCCATGTTTTCTTCCATTTCAGCACTGTTTCTATTTTTGTTTCTATCCCCTAACACATTATATTTTTAGAGACAGAAACTATGACTTAATTCCTGGCCCATAGTAAGTACAGCGTAAAGGTTCATTTTATTAACAAAAAGGAAATGAAGCTGAACAGAACCTCTTTGTAAGATTAAAACCTCAAGATGAAAGAGCCAGGCTTAACTCAGAGTGTTGCAACGTATCCTGACTCACAGGTTTAGCAGTCCAGATTTTCTCCCCAATTTCAACTTTTGATCCAAAATATTGGAGTTTTCATTTCTTCAGTCTTACACACTTCTGACCCTCTCAGCTGCTACCCCTTTATCTTAGCATTTTCTGTCTGCTGTAACCTTGCACATTGGCCAATATCCCCTTATACCCCAGCTCATTAAATTTATGGAAAGAATACTAGGGAACCTTTTCAAAAGTCTACCACCTTGAGCTTTTCCTCCAGGACCTATTCCCTCTTGTTTCTGCTGTGTATCTCTCTCCATTCTCTTCCATAACTGCCACCAAAAATTAGAAATTCGGCATATAGATTGAACTTGGATTTTTATATCACCATGTATTTCTCTTCCCTGCCTTTTGTCCCAATGGGAGAAATATCATAGCTTTAATAACATCAGTAAGGAATCAAATCTATTTAACTGAAACCAAATATGTGAATGGAGCACTTGCCTCTGAATAGTTTTTACCCCCTTCTATCCATAGTTTTCAATCGGCTTTTCTGATCCACCCTTGATCTGTATCATGGCCACACAATGGCCACGTTCTGCACATCATTTGTCTATTGCATATAAGTAACATTCAGCTGCATACTCTTCCTGTCCAAGGCTGCATTTCCCAATCTTTTCTTACCCCGAATAACTTGTGGGGGTCCTGTTTCCAGCCATTGGTGAACATGAAGAGCAAGCCTTGCAAACCGGAGGCTCGAAGGTTACACATGACTTGCAGACCTGCTTTATTTGGACAGCACACTACTTGGAAAAAGTGTTCTTTAGTCAACATACGAAAACTGAAAAGTTTCACATAAAAATTAAGCATTCAAGGTTTTCTTTAAAAATAAAAAATCAGAATGGGGTGCTTGGATGGCTCTGTTGGTTGAGCATCCAACTTTGGCTGAGGTCATGATCTCTTAGTTCACGAGCTCAAGCCCCGTGTCGGGCTCTGTGCTGACAGCTCCGATCCTGAAGCCTACTTCAAATTCTGTGTCTCCCTCTATCTGCCCCTCCCTCCCTCGCACTTTAACCCTCTCTCTCAAAAAATAAACATTGAAATTTTTTTAAATAAAAATAAAATCAGACAGATGGCCCATTTTACAGTGTAAAAATCAGGAAAGACTTGTATAGGTATTCATTTCCCATAGACCACAGTCCTCACTGCTCCCTATCGTGTCCCAGAGGTGGAATCCCAGAGCATGCTACCATTCATCTCTGCTCTTTCATTGTATTCTCTTGTGGTAGGTAAATAGTTTCTTGTATCCATGGATTTGTCAATTATGAGAAAATGAAAGATGTCTGGAGAGTGCTTTTTTTCAAGCAAAAACTAGAAGCTGGCTTCTTTCTTTGTGTCACTGAAGCATGTTCTTAGATATCAGATGCAAACAAAAAGTGTGCCTGGAGCTTTAACCAGACATCTTCACTCATTTAACACAGTTTCTTGTAGGCATGGAAGTTTATGATCGTTGAAAAATATTAAGAATGGTTTTATCGTTGAAATAATACCAACAACCCAGGAAGTAACTCCTTGCCAATGGCACAGGATAATCTATGAGGGAAAGAAGGTCAAGGTTAAAAGTATTGGAGATACTGGACTTAGAAATAACGGTGAAGGGAGGCTTTCCCTAAAACCTGCTGCAACTCCAGTTGTTCATGCACTGGTCATTGCAGCCTTACCCTCTCCACCCAAGGGGAATGAGGGGCTGCATTAAGAGAGGGCGGACAGCATAAGAGCATCCTGACTTCCTCCCTGGTACTAAAAGTACAAATGTGTGAAAAATAGACCACAAGGAGAGACTGCAGATAAATAGCCTATTCAGAGTCAGTGTAGTCTGTATGCTACTTGGAAACAGAAGTATCTGGTGGCTTCAAAGCCAGACAAATAATACCACTAAAGAGAGTACAGTGATGGGTGGTAGTTTTTAATTTGGTTTGCTTGCTTATTAAAGTAACATTTTGGGCAATCCATTTTTGTATTCTCTGTAAGATGATCATAACAGTTTTTCCTCTAAACTAAGTATGTCATAGTGCACTTATTTTCAGCTTCAGCAAAAACAATTCCTTAGTCTATTTGTCATGGTATTATACAGCAGCTGGTAAGATAACTGCGTACCTAATAAAAACTATTGTTTTATTTCCTTTATTCTTCCACATCCTGCCCTCCACTTACCCTTCCTAATTTCTCAATTTTTTTCTTCTGCATACTGCAACTAGAACGCTGATAGACGGTTTTTTTGTCTGTTTGTTTTTGTTTTTGTTTTTGTTTTTTGTTTTTAAATTACATTGTCAAGTTTCCCTCCATAATAGGTTTATTGGGAAAGTCGGGTAAACCTCATAGCTCAGTAGGGAAAACATTAAAAAAAAAAAAAAGAAAGAAACTCGAGTTGTACAAGAGGTGACATTACTGGGAAGGTTTTAATTGGAACTTCAGCCATGAGTCTATAGTTCTCAGGATTCTGGAAACTGCTAATTAGGTTCTAAATTAACCTCTGCATAGAATAGGAGATTGTTGAAATTAAGGATGCATTGTTAATATGTGGAAAAGTGATCTCTATAAAGAATCAAAAATATGTCATGAGAGAAAGAATTGTGGGTTTGCTTTTGGGTTTTTTTGTTTGTTTTTGTTTTGTTTTTTGAAAGGGGGTTGCAGTGCAGGAGATATTTGGTTGTTTGTTTTTATGGATAAAGTGGGTATTACTGTGGAAAGTTCACCCTTGTGTTTTTAATGTCTTCTATAAAATTTGGAGATACCAGAGGAAAATGACAAGGAATTTTAATTTTTTTTAATGTTTATTTATTTTTGAGAGACAGAGAGACAGAGTGTGAGCAGGGGAAGGGCAGAGAGAGAGGCAGACACAGAATCCGAAGCAGGCTCCAGGCTCCGAGCCATCAGCACAGAACCCGATGTGGGGCTCGAACTCACAGACTGTAAGATCATGACCCGAGCTGAAGTTGGCCGCTTAACTGACTGAGCCACCCAGGTGCCCCTGACAGGGAATTTTAAATAAAAGGTATATCCTTATCGCTATTGGTCTTAAGGAAAGCTATAGGATGGAAATAATTTAAATAATGTCTGGCTAAAATGAAGACATCCTTTTCAAAATTCCACTGCTTTTACTCCAACCACTGACTACCAGCCCAAATGGTGTTTTAATCTTAAATTGTAATATATCACATATTTAACTTGATTCAAATTTTTGAAATTTTAGCTATAAAAAATTCTTTTTTTTTCTTCTTTTATTTATTTATTTATTTATTTATTTATTTATTTATTTAGTGACTCTTTACATCTGTGGACCGGTTGGTCTCTATATGTTGGATACTAACTTCACTGATTCTTGCTAAGTATAAGAATGGAATAGTAAATGGAGTTTCTGAATCCCTTCTACCATTTACCTCATTTTTCTAAGAAAATGATAAGAAATTGAAATGGTATCCTCAGTACCTGGGATATTTCCTGGTAATTTACTATAATGTCTTTAATCAATTCCCAGTGAATGGTTCCAAGTCATTTATAAGATTTCAGTCTGTGCAGCCCATTATTTTACTTTGTCACTCCATTAAATAGTCAATTTCGAAATATTTTATGCTTGATGATATGGCTAAGTTTACTTTTATATCATCAAAGATATATTTAAGTTTCACTTTTTAGCCACTACATCGATGGCCCATCAGTCCTTTTAATTTTTGTCTTCAACACCCTTTCAAAAGAAGATGGCAACATGAAAACATATTTTTATTTATTTCTTTAGTCACAGCTTTCAACCTGTTGGTTTCTGGTCCGTTTTAACCAGGTGCACTGACTCTGTGGTCACTTGGAGTTATAATCAGTCTGTGTTGAAACTCCAAGCTCATGTCTGATTCAGAGTTCTCTTACCTTTCTCCAGATATGGGCTATGATCTTGGCCACTTGGACTTTGGCGAGTAGGGAGGTCTGGCTTCTGGATCCTCATTCCCTTTCCTTCTCAAGGTCTAGTCTTTTGGAAAGGGAGAAAGAGGAATAGTAAAAGCAGAGCTTACTATAACTAGGCTGTTTTTTTTTTTTCTGACTCTGTTTATTCTCTGTGACAAAATGGTCTCTGTGTAGGTGGTTTGCATTTGTAGGGGAAGGTCGTGGGAGGGTGGGTATGAGGGCTTTGTCCATCCCCCTGTTGGTGACTACTGTTGTTCACAACTACTGCAAAGGAGGACACCTAGAATCCCTTGAGTCCATCCGGAAGACCATGTTTCCAGTTCTTTGCTGAGGAGGGTACCTCCTCACTACTCTTTCTCTGCCCTCCTTGTTCCTTCTTGTGGGGATTTAGGAATCACAGGAGTTCTCTTCTATATCCCCCCAGTGGCCTCTGGAAACTTAGAAGGGGACTACCCCACCATTCTTCTTCACAAGTATAATGAGCCTAATCCTTTTAAGACCTGCTGACATGCTTTGAAGGCCTTTCTGCCTTCTGAAATGGGTCCAGGTTCTGTGCTATGTTTACCCTACATTCTGGGAGACAGACGTGAACATTAGCACATTCTTGCTGTGTTCAATTCCAGCTCAGGAATCGACCTGCCAGTTTCCCTCACAAACTGCTGTTCAGTGGTGCTCCTCCTCCCCTGAAATGCTTGGTTCTAGAAACAAAGTATTCTTGCCCGTTAGGATTGGGACAGGCATGGGTACCCTCTTACCACAAAGAATGCAAACCTGTGGAATCTAAGGGTACCCTTTGGGCTCTTTCTTCTTGGACCGGGAAATGGAGGGAGGAGAGAAAGGTTGGTGAGTAAGGAATCCTCCTGGCTTGTTAGTACAGTTTTCTACACTTTCTCCACTTGCCGTAGAGTCCCACTCTACATGCTGTGAGAATGTTTGTGTGTATCTATGTACATGTGTGATAGTTTCTCTCTCTTCTATGAATTTTAAGCCACTTTGAGGCAGAAATCAAGTTTGGCAGCTTTCTTTTCATCCCTACTAACTACCACCATAACAATAAAAATAAGAAAGGTAATAGCAAACACTTAAATGGTGCTTACTGTAAATCAGTCCCTGTCTTAAAAGCATTATATGTATTTTAATGCACTTAATCATCACAAACCATATTAGGTCACTATTATTGTTGCAGTGTTGGCTTGTGAAACTAGATAAAGTAGTTAAGTAACTTGCCTGAGGTAACACAGTTGAGAAGTGGTAAAGCTGGGGCTGGAACCCAGGCAGCTTCTTTCTGAGGTTCATCTATACTGATTGTTCTTGTCATAAACATATGGCATCGCTGTGAACAGGTGTTGTTGGTAAAGCTAATTAGACACAAGGATAATTTGCTCAGTCTGATTTGGTATGTGAGAGAATACATTAAATTTTAATTTCAGTGGATTATTTTATTTAAAAGAAAAATCAGATTATTACTACCTATGCATGCAACTTCGTAAATTGTTGTTGAAGTCAGTGAATAGGAAACTTTATGGAATTAAATATAAGCAAAAGGATTACTCATGAAAGAATTGAGAACATTAAAGCAATTCCTTCCAAAGAGTCAAAGCAGTTATTCAGTGAGTAAGTGTCCCTGGATGTATTAGATGTTCAAAAACAAAAACAAAAAGTTCAAAACATATGGTTCTATAGTCTCAGATGCTATCTGGCACTGCTGGTTTTATTGATAGGAAAATAGAATTCAGAACACTCCAGTTCATTGTTCTTGCTTCGCATAACTTTAAGATCACTGGTGATCTCCTCCTAGCTTTAATCAGTTGCTTATCTGACCTTGTGTCCTTCACTCCCCTTTAAACTTACCCTCTGTCTCTACCTCTGGCTCTCATCTGCACCCACCCATGTCCATCCACCGCACCAGCTCTGTCGTACACTGCCTCTGCTCTCTTCCAGTTGTGGGTTTTTTGTCTCTATCTCTTCCTTGGCCAGCTCTCTTCTGTTCTAACAATGGGTATCTAGGACCAACTGGACTCCCCTGACAGTGCTATTAGGGAGGGGGAAAAATTGGTCAATTAAAACACAGCATAAATTTTTTTCCCCCGAGCTCTTAATCCTACCCCATTTAATCCAAATATTTGTCAACCATTTCAAATCGTTAAAAGCAAGAAGTAAATTCAGTGGATCGGTTGTTGGGTGAATGGGCTTTCAGAAGACTAGCTTTTAATAAAGTAGACATACAGCCAGCTGATGAAATGGGGAATTACCTTTGGGATGTTGGCCCTGAGGTTGTCCTGTTTCCTACCTTCCTGGTTGTTGACTTCATCCTTTGAGGCCATGAGCTCTCCCAGCATGCTTTGCACTTCAGCTGGTTCTGATTGGAATCTGTGACTCGATGGGAAGAGTCCTAATCTTAGCTCAGTTAGTCCTTGAGCGGTTCTTCTGGGAGTGGCAGAAAAGCAGCAAACTCCAGTAGAAAACAGCAGTCCTGTTTCAGACTTACATGTGGCCTCTGTACCCCTGTTGCTCATAATATAAGCCTGCACTTTTTTCTGTGTATATTATAGACACACACCAAGGGGTTAGTGTTCAGATCAGTAACTTAGCTTAGTGATGAATTTTTGATTCTCCGATGACATTTCTCTGCCCAGTGATCATTGATCTCCATAGGACCAAATCGAGTAGCATATTTCTGTCATTATATTTATTGATAATCTTACTGCTTTTTGCAATGTTGACAATTCTCCACTACTTAAAATCTCTTTGGTTTCCAGAATCCTCCTTTCCACGATGAATGGTCTCTCTAGATGTTACCTCTGCCACCTTGATAAATCTCTCTTCAGACACTTAATTCCTTTAATAGTGTCTTTTTCTGGGATTGAGCCTTTGATCCTCTGGATTCTTACTCTAGATTTGTAAACGTACTTATACATGTCTGTGACTTCAATGGATGCATGTATATTGATAATCCCCAAATTTACATCTCTTCTTTTGGCCTCTCTACTCATCTCCAGGCACATATACAAGTGTCTAATTGTTACCTCAATTTGCTTATTTCACATGCAATTCAAACTCCCATTACCCTTCTCCGAATTTTCCTCTCTGACATTGCCCATATTGTAAATGGTACCACTTTTGCCCACCACACTAATCCTTCTTAGTTAACCTTGTTCTATCCATTCAGCCACCAGATCTTACCATTTCCATTCCCAAGTCAATCTCAACCAATATGTCTCACCACTGGCCCTGCTGTAGTGCAAGTCTGCATGTCTTCTCGATCATATCCTTCTCAATCTGTCCTTAAAGACACTGCTCTGATCTTGTCACTTCTCTGGGCAAAGTTTGTCATTAGATGACCATTTGCTTTTGAACAAAGAGTCATCTAATTAGTGTGAACATAAGGCCCTTGTAACCTAGTCCCTGTTGAGCTCTTTAACATTTATTCTTTAACTTTCCTGCATGTATCCTTTTTTCCAGAAATAGCAAACATGACATTTCCTAAATGTGCCATGTATATTAATTCTTTGTTTCTCTTTGTAGGACCTATGTGGAGTATCACCTTCCCAGAGACACTTTCTCTGATACCCCCTACCCCCACAACCTGACATAGAAGCTCCTCCTTTGGCTACAGGAAGGCTATATGTACACATCTCTTCCTTAGCGCTTGTCAAACCCTTCTGGAATATGGTTGTTTTTTTTTTTTCCTGACTTTTACACTAAAGATCAAATTCTATTTACTTTATCTCCCCAAAACATAGTCCGGTAAGTGTTTATTGAATGAATGATTAATATATATATGAATGAAATATAATAAAGTAGAAAAGATACAAGCAAACGTTTCTGAGTTAAATTCAAATGATTCCTCTGAACAATTCCAATTATGTACTTGCATTTCTATTTTCAAACTCTATTTTGCATATTTGGAGAGAAGTTTCATTCTTGCTAATTAAGTATTTCAGTTAATACTGTGTAAATCTATTTATGTTATATAAAGTATGCCTATTTTACTGAATAAGAATATAATAAAATACATGATAAAAAATTGCAGTGTAAATGATTCAATATACAGTGTTTTTCTGTCCTTTGTCCATTGTCATGACTGTCAGTTGTAATTGTATGCTAGATAAGAGAACAGTAGGTGACCAGAAAGTCAGAAGTATTGTATTTTATTGTGAGCTAATCTTACTCTAATCCCCAAAGCAGCTATTTCCTGTTAATAAGGTTGTTTTAAGAGCTTTTCTGGCATCTGCATTTACTCAGTAATATTAATGAGGCAAATCTTTAGGTATTTCACTCATCTCTGTGATGTTTTAAATTACTAAATATCTCCTTTTGAAATAATTTTCCTGAAGGGGTACCTGGGTAGGTCAGTCGGTTGAGCATCTGACTTTGGACTTTGGCTCAGGTCATGACCTCGTGGTTCGTGAGTTTGAGCCCCACGTCAGACTCTGTGCTGACGTCTCAGAGCCTGGAACCTGCTTCAGATTCTGTGGCTCCCTCTCTGCTTCTCCCCCACTCATGTGCTCACGCTCCCTCTCTCCTTCTCTCTCTCAAAAATAAAGATTAAAAAATATGAAACAATTTTCATGGAATGCAGTATCTTTCTTAAAGTCTAAGCCTTCCTCCCCTGCCAAAACCCTCCTTTTTTCTAGAGTTCAAGATTCTTCAGTGGCTCCCTTTTTCACCTCTTGCTTATTATGGGACCAGATACTAAGATTCTAGGTGGCTGTATTTGAGTCTGCATTCTTGAAGCTGTTCCTTTTTAGTTTGACCACTATAGAAGATTTCCATCCCTCCCAAGTCCCAAATATATTTTCTGCAAAGCCAAGGGTAAATTCACGGATATAACACAATAGAGAACAGGAATTAGACTGTTTCTTCATCTCCTTGGGATTGGGGACCGCTTGACCTCAAAGAGTCCTCTTTCAAAAAGAATGCATGTACTCTCATATTCACAGATGTTAACAATAGGTTCAGGGGATCATATATCTTTAAAAGGATTTCATTGACCCTCTAGGGTCCATGGAGCTCAGGTAGGTTAGCTCTGAAATCAGGTTTGGTTATTTCTGAAGTGAAGGATGTTGTGTTGAGTTGTGTTGTGTTGAGTTGTGTTGTGTTGGGCAGGGTAGAAGCTGAGGCCAAACCAGAGAAAACCCGGAGGCGGAGAAGGGCTTGGATTTAGTGAAAGAAATTGTAACCTCCTCCTAAGGACACATTAAAACTAAGTTGAAGCATATTTACAAAACTAAGTAAGACCAGTAAGTCAGAAAGTAAACTTGTATAGGGAAGAGTGAAACATAATTTTACCTAAGTTTCAAGAGAAATATTGGATTTCCAGAGTCATCTTGTTGCTCAATAAATTGTCACCAAGTAGGAAACCTCATATGTCATCATATCATCAGATGAAACTGATTTGCATTGAGTTGGGAGTAATTAAGTACCATCGTCTACAAAGCATAATGCTTATGTCTAATATTTTGCCTAGTAATAATATACAACCACAAAGTTATGGCCAGTTCAATTTCATATGTATAATTGAATTGTTTTAATTTTTGGTAGTTGAATATAGCAGGGCCTTTTCTTTGGTTGGGAAAGCATGTGTCTACATCAGGTATTAATAATCTACTCAATGTCACAATTTGAAGATTGCATGTAATCTAGCTCAAGGTATGATACTATAATTAGGTTGGAATAAGAAAAGTTTATTACCATTATTGAATGGCAAGTTGTATTAACCTCATTTAACCCAGTCAAATGTTCTGTAGCGCCAAATGCAGAATTTTTTTGACAATCTGTCCTCATGGTTTTTGCATAATTTAATTATTTCAGTTTCAACAATCTGTCTATGTGCTCTTCAGCTTGGATTATCCTTTGCTTAACTACTTGATTCCTCTGATTCACAAAAGAATGATAAAAGCATACTTAAACCCAATTCCTTTTCTTAGTGACCATCTGCACTCAAATGTGAAGTGTCAGTTAAATGTTAGGCTATCACAAATCTATGGTTTTTGCTTCCTGTAGTACTTAAACACAATAATAATGGAGCAAAGCATCTTTAGACCAATAGACTGGCTAATTACTGAACTAGATCAGAGTTGTGAGTTTTTGAAAAAAATAAAATGTATTGATAAAAAATGAGAATGACTTTGCTTTGACTGGTAGTTTTTAATTGATATCATCATCATATCTAACAAGATTACTTAGTGCCATTGGCTTAATCTCATCCTGCTCATACTGTGAATGAACCAAGGGTTGGACAAATGATACATTCTGTATCTTCAAGTGATTATAGGACAGACACTTGTAGAGATTGACATCTTTTGAAATTGATAGCTATAGCCTTTAAAACTTTCTGAAATAGACAATACTTTTAAAGATGTTTAGATAGCATTATAGACACATGCATGGTAATTTGCATCTGATATATAGTTGTGGTACTTTGCAATTTGTTTAGACAAAAATATTCTTTGCCTTCAGAGCAGTAGCATTTGTTAGCTCAGCAAACCAAAATGTTCCCTCAACATTGTGTAGGTGTTGTGTTTTTTGTTGATAATGTACTGCTTTTGGTCTTCTATTACTGTTTGGAAAATAAAGCTGGAGTCTAAGAAAGTCATGAAGTATTCAGCATGGATCTTTGCAGCGAGGGAAGACTTTGCTCACCCATGCGTGTGGGAAGAAAGCAGATGTGGAACATTTAGATATTTAATCAAGTATGCTTTATGGAAATTAGACTGGACTTGGACTTGTTAGGCACAATCTAATTGAAACCCCTCTGTAACAATGGCTAGGATTTAAGCACTTTCAGGTGATGTGGTGTTGGAGAATGGTTGTCATGAAGATGCCCATTAGTGCATCAAGCTATTATCATTTCTCTTTCCAAAGCAATTTGGAATGCATTCACAAGTGACATCAAGCATTCTTCCACAAAAGTCTGCAAATCTTCGAGAGGGCAAAAATTTCCCTATCCTATATTAAAAATAAATGTACGAGTCTCTTAAGGATCCTGAAGAATGCTTATAGTAAGTTTTCCTAAGTATGGTGATGAGTAATTTAGAAATAAAACTACATTTTTGTGTTACTCTTAATTTGAAAGGCATTTAAGAAAATAATTATACACAATTATATGGGCAGCAACCTAATCACAATTTAGTTCTTATTTAAAGCATTTAAAAGTAAATCCTGAAAACCAGAAATTATATTTGTGGTTTGTTTTCTTTTTTGAGTTCATAAAACGACTAGGCTCTTCACTTAATTAATAATCATAGATGGTACTTATCATTTACTATGTACTTGGTGCAGTGATAAGTGCTGTATGTACATGAGCTAATGAAGAATAGTGTAGATACTGGTGGTTTACTCATAATTTGTACCCAGAAACAAAGACTTAAAGAATTCAATGACTGCCCAAGTCTCTATAACTGATGAGAGTATTCAAACCAGGAATGATCTGACTCTAGGACCCCCATTCTCACCCAGCACACACACTATGGTCTTTCTTAAACTCCCAATGTACCCGAACTAACAAAAGTCAACCTGGGACTGACATTACAGTAAAGGACCCCAAAATACAGTCTGGTTGCTAGAATAAGGCAGTTTTCCAATTAATTTAGAATGATACCTTTCAGTTCTCATTGTATATGAGAATTATTCAAGGAATTTTAAAATATACCGAGATTCTGATCCAAGTGATCTTGGGTGGGGCCTGGGCACTGTTATTTTTTAATTGCTCTGTAATTGATGTTAATGTGTAGCCATTTATAGATGCATTTATTTAGAGCAACCTATGTCTTCTAGGATACCAGAATTTGGTGGAAATGCTTCAAGTTTGTTTCAAGTTTGATTTTTAATACATTTGAACTATTCAATAGTTAAAATAATGTAAAAATACATTCATATGTGTTAGGTATAAAATCTTAATCTCACTTTAGCCTCAGGGGCTTTGCAGTTGGCTTACAATACTTAGAAGCTTTGCCTGGATGGTTTCCTCTCTTGATTAAGATTTCTACTCTAATGATCCTTCAGAGAGACGGCCTATGAATATTCCCCAAAACAACTCTGTCCAAACTGTTGATCACATTAAAATTGTTTTTCTTTAAACACTTTTAGTTGTCTGAAATAATATTTTTATTTGTTTATTGTTATCTTTGCAAAATTGTGAACAGAGATCAAATTCTATGTATAATTTTCTAGATAATTGGAAAGAGAAGACAGTGCACAAATAGAGGTCTCCCGTGTTCAGTTTAAAATTAAGGTTATTTGGTAAAGCCTTTGTCATAGCTGGAATGGTGACTCATTTGAGGATAACATTGTATCTGGAAAATATTAGTAATGTTTTCAGTAAAATAACTCATGTAGCATATAATAAGGATACGTTTTCAGACCATCCAGGAAAATAAAAAAAAAATAATAGAAGGTAATGCTTTTTGGATGTGCCTCATTAGTAACAGCAGGTAGAATTGTGTAGTTGATACCAGCTTGAAGGGAACTTGCGTTTTGAATTTTAGACGACCTCATTATTTCCTTTGGTGGCAGTGCTTTCCAACCTTGGCACAATATTCTTTGGACAAAGTCAAACCAGTTGGGAAAGACTCCTTTTCTAGAGACAGGAAGCTGGACAGTACAGAGTAATGAAAATACCTCCTAGGAGGGGGTATTAGCCTTCTGCTTATCCACAATGGCAGTTTCTAGTAAATGCCCAAGCCTGATTACAGATTCCTAGAGTAATATAAAGGAAAGCTAACCTCTTGAATAAAATTGTCTTGGTGCTTATCATGGGTAGGGAAGCTTTCTTCAGTTAGATTATTTTAAAGGAAGGTGAGGACAGTTGAGTTTCATTCCATGCAAATGTATTTTGACCTACAACTAACTGAAGTTTGTTGGCTTGCAAAATGACAGTGGACTCAAGGCATCTGTAAGTGTGAGGAAGCCTTACATATCCTTGAGCTCAATCACTTCATTTTATTTTGATTAATTTAAACCCATGTTAGTTAACATACCGTGTAATAATGATTTCAGGAATAGAATCTAGTAATTCATCACTTACATATAACACCAGGTGCTCATCCCAACAAGTGCCCTCCTCAATGCCCATTACCCATTTAGCCCATCCCCCAACCCAAAACCATGCCAGCAATCCTCAGTTTGTTCTCTGTATTTAAGAGTCTCTTAAATATATCTCCCTCTCTATTTTTATATTATTTGTGCTTCCCTTCCCTTCCCTTCATCTATTTCGTATATTAAATCCCACATATGAGTGACATAATATGATACTTGTCTTTCTCTGACTAATTTAACTTCGCATAATAGACTCTGGTTCCATCCACATTGATGCAAATGGCAAGATTTCATACTTTTTGATTGCCGAGTAATTCTCCATTGTATATACATACCACATCTTCTTTATCCATTTACCCATCGATGGACATTTGAGCTCTTTCCATACTTTGGCTATTGTTGATAACGCTGCTACAGACATTGGGGTGCATGTGCCCCTTCGAATCAGCACTCCCATGCCTTTGTATAAACACCTAGTTCAATCGCTTCATTTTAGGTCAAAGAAACCCAGAAAGAAGTGAAACTCAAACCCTGGCTTCCCTTGGTGATTGTAGCATAGCACATCTTCTGTCTTCCCAGCTAACGCACTGGATGGCTCACTCTGTGTCTTCTGGTGTTTATTCTAGTAGAATCATTTTTGCTGCATTGTACTTATAAATCCTGAAAGTAAATGTTTTAAAAATAATGAGTTCATATGTATATTATGAATGTGAAATATCCCTGGATAAGAGATCTAAAGCATATGCAGGTATTTGAAGTGACAGTTTGAAACTTGTTTTTCTGCAAGTGTATCTAAAGTAGAATTACATTTCTTTTGAGAACTCCAGGATGATAAAATTGTGTGATGTTCAAGGTTTGAGTTTTGCCTCTGCTTATCCCTACAGGGTCTCTCTCAAAGTGCCAAATAGATGTACTCCTGATGTTTTAAAATCGGCCTTCTATATAAACACGGCTATATATGCTTCAAATTACAAGATGTGAAAGGAATTCATAAGGAAATGCCCTAAATTAGATTGTGGTCAAAGAAATGAGATGGGTAAAGTACAAGACCAAAGGAAGGTGCTCTCTGTACTTGGTGGGTAACGTTGGGCAGTCTAGGATTGCTGTTCTTTACAGAAGGTGTTGTAGTGAAAAAGCGTGGATTTCAGAGTCCGGTCACCCATGGTGCAAGGCTGTCTTCTAGTGCTTCAAGTCATGGCCCTATGTTAAGTGACAGGACATCCCTGGTCCTCCTTGGGCTCAGCTACAAAATTACCTTGAGATACAAATAGCATAGGGTCAGCAGGGGCGTGTCCCAAGGAACAAATGTTAAAGGAGTACAAACACTTAAAAAAATACAATCTTTAATGACACCATCTAAAACAGTCTAACATTTACATATTGATAGCATATGCACTGAGCCTGGCACCTAGCTAGCAAGCAAGAGTAATTAAAATAGGAAGCTGCTATGTGACAAGCATGGTTACTCATACCTACAAGCATCTAGACACATGACCAAGATGATGTAACAGTATAGCTTTCCCTGGACTCAGTGTTGCCAGTGACTGCTCTGACAATGCCAGCCTCAGGGTGTTACAGAGATTCCAGGAGACAGCAACAAAAGACTGCTAGGACCGTATAAATGATAGGCATCGGTCATTATGAAGGCTTCTTCCCCATTCTCCTGATGTAACATCATGCTAACTACTCAATTGGCCTGCTCTCTCTCCTACCAGACTTTCTGCAGGATAAGGCCACTGTTTTACTCTTGTCTACCAAGCCCCGTGCCCTTTCTAAACAGTTGGAATGAAGATATGCCATCGTCCAAAAGTTACCTCATTGAAGATCTCGTTATGATTTTGAGAGTTTGAATCTCTATCCTAATAGGATAATGAGCTAATAAAGGAGAATTGAATGCTGATTCTATTGACCAAAGGCTTCAACCTTCTTGGACAGTAATAGGCTGGGAAGAACCAGTGGTGATCACTTCAGTATTAAGACAGACTGTGTATATCTATTATCTCTTAGTAGCTTTCTGTTCTGTATTTCAGCTCATTTGAAATATGATGGGTTAAAATTCATTAAAATATCTCCCTTATTTATACTATTCTTATTGACAGGAATGATCCAGTTAAATGGAAAATAAAACTTACTTTTTGATTAAAGCTGTATTTCCTTTTCCATTTACAGATTTCCTTGAGGTTGAAACCTGTCAATAATGATGATTTACTCACTTAAATACCATGATAATTATTAAAAAATTTCTCTGGTTCTTAAGTCCTTAGAAGAAAAGTGCAGAGCCATCAACATGCAGCACCTTTCTTGAGAACACACAGCATAGATCCTCTAAAGTGCCTTTGTGTCTAGTGGTGGCCTTGGCTTGAAAAATAAATCATCAAGATACTAATGCAGTAAATTTCAGGATCGTTTCTCTTAGAGTTTATAACAGCAAGTCGAAGGTGATAAAATTCTTATCAACAAGGAGTTTGCAGTTGTATATGTGATTAAGGACATGCACTTCTGGTTATTTATAACATGCATTGAGATTTAAAAAACTCTCATGATCATAAAATCAGCTATGACATATAAATTGATTGAAAAACAAGCCATAGTTCTAACACCTCTTCTGAAAGGAAAGACCAATACATCATAGCGTAGTTTTTATAATGTACATTTTTCACTTGTTGGTGGCAGATATGGAGGTAAAAAACTTAGAATCTTCACACAAGAGCTTGGCAAATGTTTTGGCAGTAACGGAAGCATGAAAGACTCGCTGTTAGCCATCTTGTTTTTTTGTTTGTTTGTTTTTTACTTGGAGCTCATTCCATGTAAGTACATATGGGATTGTCTCATCTTTTTAAGGGCTACCAAATGTCCTTTTATTTGGATTTACAGAATGTAGTTAACCATTCTCCTATGGATAGAAATTTATGTTGCTCACAACTTTTTGTTGTTATAAACAATGATGCAAAACATATCTATGCATGTGTCATTGAGCTAATGAGTGAGTACTATGTAGAATAATTTCCTAGGTAAAACTGCTGGGCCCTAGGGTCTGGGCATTTTTAAAATTTTTGACAAAAATGGCTTAATTGCCCTTTACGGAAGATTTCTTTTGCTCCCATTGGGAGTGTAGAAGATACATAATTCTTTATATATGTATATCAAATTTTTAGATCTTCACCAATCTGATTGATGAAAAATGCTTTCTGTACACTTTTAAGTTACACGGAGTTTTTACAAATTTATCTTAGGTTGTTGGTCTTGTGATTTGTTGAAATATTTACATATTGGAAAAAAATGCCTTTTTGATAGGATTTGTAAATATTATTTTCCTCATTTATCATTTATATTCAAGTGTTTTACTGACAAGTTAGCGATGAAATTTTTTTCACCTATTCATCTATTATTTCTCATTGCAAAATAAAGCCTTTCAAAACAACATCCAGTACACCTCAGTTGTACGTGAAAATATAATTGCAGCATTACATAATATTGCAAGCACATAATAATGATACATGTTGTAATGTCACAGGGTGTTAAGAAAGATGTAAATTACTTTTGATGTTAATGATAAAAATTCAGGTAAATGTATAATTTGTTTTGGATCTAATATGATCTAATATGTGTAACATCCAGTAATTTTAGCTGGCTAAAAAATTTTGTTCTGTGAAGTTTATCTTGTAAGGACTCAAGAAAATGTGGTACTTAGGCCTATAACAGGTTTTCTAAAACAGGAGAACAAGTATGTCATAATCACTTGAGATGATTTTTCTTAAAAAAATTTTTTTAATGTTTATTCATTTTTGAGAGACAGAGAGACAGACCATGAGCGGAGGAACGGCAGAGAGAGAAGGGGACACAGAATCTGAAGCAGGTTCCAGGCACTGAGGTGTCAGCACAGAGCCCCACGCAGGGACCAAGCTTAAAAACCTTGAGGTCATGACCTGAGCCGAAGTCGGATGCTTAACTGACTGAGCCACCTAGGCACCCCTAGAGGATTTTTCAATTTCAGACAGTTGTGTTCTACCAGTTCCCATCATCCCTATTTGAGGGTCAGTAGTTAAGTCCTAAATGAAACCTGGTAGTGAGAGGAAGGAGGGGAAATTGTTGACTAGGTTTTTCCAAGCCAGACTTCTTGATGAGGTGACTCATGGGCTGGAGAGATTTCTGTAAATGTAGAGAGGAGACGGAGAATATTCTAGACCCCCGGAAAATGAAATGTCAGAAATAACGGGTGCCCCTTGTGAGGCGCTGCTGCTGCTTCAGCAGGTCTGATGTGAATTGCCTACCTACCTTTGTCCATAGGCAGCATTTTCTTTTTGTGAGAACTTGAATCAGCAAAGGTCGACAGCAAATAAACTTATTTTTTTCAGTCTGTTATGTGATGAGCACACTTGAAACAGGCTGAATTCCAAAATGCTACCTTAACCTAATTTCCATTGAGAGTAGAGATCAATTTAAAAAATCACTGAGTACACAGTCCACATCTCTTGAGGGTGTCTGTCAAGTGTGTGCCCAGGACCTCAGAAAAGCTCTGAGAGAGAGTTCTCTGAGGAGGAAGAGCAGTTGCCTTTGGTTTCCATTAACCTTTTCCCAGCCAGTACAAATTTTATTGCCTTGGGTATGGGGGATGGAACTGGGGGGAGTGTTTACTGATAGGTGTGAGTATTTCATTTTACAGTTAAAGAGAAATAGTTGTCTGGACTCTGGCCAGTTATAGTTGAGATACTTCCTGTATGAAATTTCTGTTCTAAAGGTTCCAAGTTCTATTTGTTGGCGCATGGATGGTTCAGTGGTAGAATTCTCGCCTGCCAAGTTCTATTTGTAATGCGTAGCAGTTTGAAACCAAAGGCACACGAACCGAAGCCAGTCAGTATACTCTGAAACCTCACAGTAAATTCTAGGCTTTTCTGTTTTCTAGACACAGCTGGAAGTATGTTACCTATTTTTATTTTTATTCAACAAACCTTTGTTGACTATCATGAATTGGGGAAAACAAAGGTATATAAAAGCACCCATACATTGCGAGAGTCAATGGGAGTGGTGGTCTGCAGAGACTAAATCCACGGGAACTTTGGAAAGTACACAGAGCTAATAGGAGCTATGGTGTGTTTGGCATTTCCTGGCCTTAGGGCTTCTTAGGCTTCCAACTTGCTTTTCCCAAATTCTGTGGCCTCCTTGTGCACATCATTCATAGGTCAGGCCTGCAGCACAGCTTTCTGTCGACCTCTTTCCCCTCTCACCAGTTCTTACCCCATACAAGAGAAAGTTTTCATTCTAGATGCAGTTTATGACATGTTTATAAGCTTGGTATTTGTAGACAGAGACATATTAAAGTCAGATTTGCCTCTGAGCCTTATTAACTATGTGACATTAGGCTTTTAATCAGATCTATAAAAAGAGAACGTGAAGGGTCCTTATTGAAGACTAGATGAGGTATTGTGGGTAAAGGACTTAGAAAAGTGCCTGGCACGTAGTAATTGTCAGTAATTATGTGTATATGGCATATAGCCCTCTCAGAATTTATGTTTATAGTAAATTTATCAGCTCTTTAAAGGCAGGAAGCAAATTCATTCAATTTTTTTTTAAATATTTATTTTTGAGAGAGAGAGAGAGAGAGAGACAGAGCACGAGTGGAGTAGAGCAGAGAGAGGAGAAACAGAATCCGAAGCAGGCTCCAGGCTCCGAGCTATCAGCATAGAGCCCGATGCGGCACTTGAACCCACAAACTTCGAGATTATGACCTGAGCCGAAGTTGGATGCTTAACCCACTGAGCCACTCAGGTGCCCCTCATTCAATTTTTCTATTGAAGGATAAGAGGCATTGCTTTGGATGAGGCAGTAATATAACAAATGTTTGTTCAATGAGGGAATATTAATAAATTCTGCAAGGCTCCCAGCTGCTGAGATCTTCAAGAGAAAGCATGTTCTTTTAAGGCTCTAAGCACATGGGTGTTGCCTCATTTCCTACAACCAACATGGCCATGTAGGGCACATACAAGTCAAGTGCTGAGCTTCAGGGACCTTTAGTTGGGTGTTTATTGTATCATTATGTAGAATGAGAGTAGAGTAGAAAAAAATTCAAATATGTATTAATAGGAAAATGGATAGACAAATGATGACATTGACCTCAGTGCAGCTATTTCATAGCAGTTAAAACAGATGGCTCACCATACACTGACAGTTGACAAAGAAGATGCAAAAAACACAAAACCATAAATGATTCAGTTATTTAGAACCATATGCAAAAAAAAAACCTGTCTATTCCTTTCCCCACATGCACACTCACAGATCTATTATTGTTATACCCACACCTTTAGAAGAGACTGTCTCCCATTCCTTCATACATCTATTCATTTATCTCTCTCCCCATCTTCTCTTCGTATACATGAACAAAAAGTAGTTCTAAGGAGGCAAACTAAATTTATAAAAATAGATACATTGGGGGATTCGAGTGGGCAAGGGAAACTTTTAATTCATCTGTAATATTTTGCAAAGAGAATTCTTAAAGGAATTTCTTGCTTGTAACCTCTGTTTAAAAATATATAAGAAGCCCACGGAGCTGTTTCCTTGTTGAAAATGCCGTATCCTATCTCTCTGGGTTGCAGATGACAGAAACCCTATTCAAACTAGCTAGAGCAAAAAAGGAACACTGGCTCTCCTGCTGGCAAGTCCAAGTTGGTGTTCCCGGTTTTGAATAGGCCAGATCCAGGGGCTCAAGAAATGCTATCAAGTTTCTTTCCATCTCTCACTTCTGCTTGTCTCTACTTCATTCTCAGACGGAATTTCTCTTACAGTAAATACATGTAAAGGAACAGGACGGCATAAAAAGGAAGGAAATCCTGCAATCTGTGACAGCATGGGTAAACCTTGAAGACATTATGCTAAGAGAGGTAAATCAATGCAGAAAGACAAATACTGTATAATTCCATCTATATGAGGGACCCAAAATGGTCAAACTCATAGAATTAGTAGAATGGTGGGGCTGGAGGATGGGAGAAATAGGGAGAAGTTGGTCACAGGGTATAACCTTTCACAGTTACAAGATAAATATTGTATGACCTTGATTGCAGTAATGATGTATCATGGATAATGGTATCATGACTGTTAGCATATGTCCAAACACATCAAATTGTATACATTAAATATGTGCAGTTCTTTTTATGTCAATTATACCTCAATAAGCTTTTGTTTTAACATAAAAAGTAGATGAATAAGTTCTGGGGATCTAGTGTACAACATATCGACCATATTTAACATTTTCTTGTGCACTCGGAAGTTGCTAAGAGAGTAGGTTGTTTTTTTTTTTTTAATGTTTATTTTTGAGAGAGAGACTGAGAGAGTGTGAGCAGGGGAGGGGCAAAAGAGAGAGAGAGGGAGACACAGAATGTGAAGCAGGCTCCAGGCTCCCAGCTGTCAGCACAGAGCTTGACACAGGGCTCAAACTCACGAACCATGAGATCGTGACCTGAGCCAGTCAGACACTCAACCAATTGAGTCACCCAGGAGCCTTGTTTTGTTGTTTTTTTTTTTTAATACAGTTGAGAAGAAAGTGAATGTTAATGTTCTCAGCATTACACATAGATACAAAAACTATTCTGTGAGGTGACAGGTGTGATAACTAACCTCACACAATGTTCTATGTCAATTATATCTCAGTAAAACTGCTAAAAAATTAACATCCTAATACACATGAAGAATATAAAAAATGGTTTGGTCATCTTTTTGTCCAGTCCTCCAAATGCACAAAGATAAGGGTTTATTCATTTTGTCGGCAGGTGAAGAATTGTTCTAAAGAGCAGACCTATACCTAAAAGAGTAAATAGCCACCTAACTTAGGATTGAGTACATCAGATTGGCCTCCATATGTCTTCATAAAGAACCATGTTTTTAAGCAGACTTTTTCTTCTTCAGATTTTTTTGCTAGACTTGATGCGCTAAGAATATAGTCTAGCATTGGGGGAGGAATTAAAGTGTTTAATTTTATACTTTGGGATCCCCTTAATTCTCATCTCTTATTCTAATTAGTTTATGAGAGTTTTCTTTCTTAAAAGATGATTTTAGATACTATTGGAAAACTTTAATCTGAAATTTAAATTCCATATTTTAAGACCTGTTTCTTTACATACTTTTTTTCTGTAGATTACTTATGATAAGAATAATAATAGCACTATATTTTGCTTTTTTATTACACAAAAGAGAAA
The DNA here is from genome assembly GCA_030068075.1 of Paguma larvata. Lineage (NCBI taxonomy): Eukaryota > Metazoa > Chordata > Mammalia > Carnivora > Viverridae > Paguma > Paguma larvata. The sequence continues at coordinate 78,213,555 of CM057832.1, forward strand.
ATCAGGATTGTATATGAGAAAATAGACTTTGGAATACCTGTTTTGTCCATTCTTTATATTATCTATATTTTCTTTCTCAGAAATTCACATTTTTTTCCTGCAGGGTGCCTCTAGAATTCATAACTGTTGACTGGGGCTTTCAGCATACTCTGAGTAAACACAGTCTGATGGCATGGTATTTGCTGCTTTCTCACTGACAGAATATTCCAGAATCCATTCTTAAAGTCCCATTGCTAAAGGAACTGACACCTCTTACTGGAAAAAGAAAAGAGTAGCAGAAGCTCTTGCTTGGATGCCCACATTCACTCTTCTTTTGCGATTTTCCTCTGGCATGTATTAGCTCCAGCTAAGTTACTCTATCAGACTTCCAAATGGAGTTCCATCTGGTATGTAAGGTAGCATGTACATTTCCATTTATTTTCACATCCTTTTGACTTCACAATAGTCTGAAGGGTATGCGACCCTTGACTTTTGTTCTTCACTATGATTATAATAAATAGCCTTTCTAATTTCTCTAAGAATAATTAAAACATGTCATTATCTGTGATTTGCTGTGAAGATTTTTATTGGACTATTTGCTAGTGGATATTTATGGAAACAAATAATTTTATCTTATTACAACATTTTAAACAATTTACATATTTCTGGCAACATAGCTATTTGAAACTCAAAGATATAAACCCGAGTTATCCTGGATATGTACATGCAGAAGCTTACTTCATCAGTGTATTACAAAACTATTTTTAGTATGTAATGTAGTTTAACCAAAAACGTTGATGCCATAATTGAAGTTCATTTTCTTCTTCTCTAAGTTTATTTTATTAAGCATATTGTTCTTTAATTGTTTTCATTTTTTTTTTCTCTAAAGACATTTTAGTGCCAAAGGGCACAATTTAAACTGTGTGTCAAAAGGACTGATCAGCAGTCTCAGTTGACTTTTGCTGCTTTTTCTTTCTCTTGCTGATGTGTCAAGTTGGGTTTATATATAACTTTCAGAATAATACTTATTATAATGCATTAAACCAACCCACTAGGGAGCTCATAGAAATCTAATTGCCCCAGAGGGGAAAAAAGTGAAACCTTAGCTCGCCCAAGGAAAGGCCCCAAATCTCACTGTGCTCTGCCTGTTTCAAGGGTACTGTAACAATTATTAAGAAGGGGCTAAAGGCAAAAAAATGAACTGAATTGACTGAAACCCAAGAAGGAAGGAGAAAGAGAATGAATTTATGGATGGAGTAGGTGGAGCCAAATAAAGGTCACAGTGCCCTTGAGCAGATAGTTGGACCTAAGGAATTGGGAAGGTTGTTTTGCTGTGTTCTGTTTTTGTTTTTGTTTAATAGGCCAAGATTGGCTTGGACTGAAGTTAAGTAATCAAATGAGCATTTTTAAAGTAATTTGCTTGGATAGAATATACTGCTGCTAGATATGCAGAAAAAAACCGGGATAATAATAAGTTGAAAAAGCATGAACCTTAAGAAATTTAGAACTCTCTTAATCATTTTTTGTACTTTCTCTTTCCCATAGGGGTGGCCATAAAGTAAGGGATATTTTTGTTGTAACATAGAGCAAACATGCATTTGAGAACTGATCAAAATGAAAAGAAATGAAGTTGCTTAGAATATGTTTTGTTTTCTTAGAATATGCTTTTAAAATGCATCTCTGTTAAGTAATGTAATAGCTAATGGGACAAAGTTTTAACAGTGGAAAAATACAGAACTGCTTTGAAGGCTGTGTACTATTTATACAAAATAACAGAATCTGACAGTGCATGAAAAACGCATCTTCACATAGGCAGAAGAGACAACTTTAACATAAATTGCTAGACAAACTTCTTTTTAGAAGTTATCAGTGAAAAGTAAATCTGGGGATGTTACCTGCGTTAAAGTAACTGTGCTCAAAATAGCTTGGTCGGTAATCTGATTTTAGCATTAAAATTTAAACATTAGGTCTGATCTCAGGTTAAATTATATTATGCAGTTATATATTATAATTATTTATTTAATAATAAAATAATTATATGTATGTGTACATATATTTATATGTATGTATGTTTATACATATACATAAGCTTTTTGACCCACCAAGTTTTTGGTGTTATGAATTTGATAGCAACATTAAAATGTCAGCATAAGCTACTCAACTATTTAGATGTCTAAATAGTTTAAGAATCACAGACAGGGAGTGGTGCCTAGGTGGCTCAGTTGGTTAAGTGTCTGACTTTGATTTAGGTCATGATCTCATGATTGAGTCTGCTTCCGGTTCTGGACCTCCCTCTCTCTTTGCCCCTCCCCTGTTCATGCTCTGTCTCTTTCTCTCAAAAAAAAAAAATCGCTGACAGGGGTGGCTATTTGGCACAAACAGCTGTTGTAACTTCTGTATGCTATTTCCTTAGAGAAATGAGGTAAGAGATGGCTTGGTGAAGGGGAAATTTCTACCGAAGAACCACAGGCTTACCAAGAGCATCAATCAAGTAGATGGAGGTGGACTGTGAGGTAGAGATAGAACTTGGAGTTTAGCGGGGAGATAGGTACATGATGTGATCATTCCTGTGATGAAAGGGTATGGTACGGGGTGCCTGGGTGGCTCAGTTGGGTATCCAACTCTTGATTTCAGCTTAGGTCATGATCCCAGGGTCGTGGCATCAAATCCTGTTTCAGTGCAGACTGAGCATGGAACCTGCTTGGGATTCTCTCTCTCTGTCTCTCTCTCTGCCCCTCCACCCCACTTGCAGTTGCTCTCTCTAAAATAAAATAAAATGTGTGGTACAACAGAGCTAAGGAGTCAGGGAGGCTGTTCGCAGATGATGCGACGTTCGAGCTAGTCCAGAGGATGGGCTTGCTAGTAGATAGAGGGGCAGTGACCCATGGGGAGGTGACCTGGCAGCGCCCCGCCTGTATGATGTCGGTGCAGCTGAGTGCACACTGGCCCAACTGAAACTCTTCCCATCTGCATCTCTTTGTTTGAGAATATCCTCTAGCAGCTGAAGGCCTGTGTGGCAGGATGGAAGTGCTGTGAATGTCACCCTCCCTTCCCAGTAGCCCTCAAACAATGACTGACAGGAGTTGGTGTACAAATCCTATGGTTTTTTAGCCTTCAAATGGGATAACTCTGGGAAGCAAGTTCTATACCGTATCCCAAAGCATCTGGTGATGGAAGCTCTGAGTGCCCATTGTGGTAATTTAGTAACATCCTCATTGTCCTTGCCTCATCAGCCTCAATTTCTGTTTTCCTTCTTTGCTTCCTGGGGTAACTACCAAACAAATTGCTTGAACTCAAATTCTTGTTGCAGGTTTTGTTTTGGGGGAAGAACCCCACCTCAGATGTTTCAGAACAATTGACCACCATTTGCAAAGGCATTTTGGAGATACGGCCTGTCAAGAAATTACCTGTCTTGAGAAATAGGAAACAGGAAGTCCAGAGAGACTGATTCCAGGGTCACAAACAGAAGAGATCCTCTTCTACCTTCTGGACTTGAAAGTTAGTGTTCTTGACTTGACTGTTAGCAACATTTGAAAATTTTTAATACAATGGAAGTAATGACTAAGACAGGAACACTTTGGTTGAGATAAAATCCTTTCTTCTCAGTGTTGAAGACATTCCCATATTGTATAGTGGTGTTTTCAATGACATATTTCATAGACAAGGAGCTTGGTTATATTAAAGACCAAGTGAATAGAATTTCAGAAACAATAAAAACACAGCAAGTTTAGTACAAGGTATTACAAGTGCTATTATAGAAGCAGCTTTATTTCATAAGAAATCAAAAGGCCATTGCCAAAGTTGTGGGGATTTTGCAAGACAGCAACTATCCAAATTACAAACATGAGTGGAAGTTGTATGTAAAAAATGTTATCACCCTATGAAATGTAATAAATTTATCGTAACTGGTAGTAACACTATTAATTCCATTGTTCGAGGCCTTGGAGATATACTTCAAACATTGTCATATTTTGCTACAGATCCAGACAATCAGATGTGCATGTAACCTCATTAACTCAGAATATTCTAGGTTTGTGTTTGAAAAGCCCCTATAACTTAATAAATAATGTATTGAGAAAAGCATAACTTGTAACTCAAAGATGAATTAGGGAAGATCTACTTTGAAACTGCCAGTAAAAAAAGTAGAATCACTGTCAAAGGACAGTGTTACAGCCATCCTCAAAATCAAAAACCAAATGTTCACCACTTATTAGAATAATTTGGAACATTAAATCCATCATCTATAGAAATTTTAGTACTTTTTTTGCATTTATGTTAAGTGCTGAAAATGTAAGTTGTACAAGAATATCAGAAGCTCAGTCAACTAGATGCTACTTAGATCTTGGAAGCCAAGTGCATTGATAATTTTAATTGTAATAATTTAATATTGTAAGAACCTTCCAACAGTTGAGCCATCTACATTTTTGGCAGAAATTGTATTTTTACATGTAAAGTTAAACACATCACATTCAATGTACTTGATTTTGGTTCTTGTAAATATAAAGAGGTAAAACCAGGATTCACATAATCTTTATATTTTAACATGCATGAAAACATGACAAGTGAATTGGACCTACTTCTGAGGATAGAGACTAATTAAATATGAATATGCTATAGCCCACCTCAAGCACACACCTTCCGAACCGCTCGGATATCCCCAGACAGAGCCAGTTGCTTTATTGCTCTGCTAAAATCACAGCTCGTTTATGCTGTGCTTTTCACTGTGATGTATTTATGCAGTATGTTAATATACAGTATTTTCCTCTGTAAGCACATGTATAACTCAACTGTTAGACACTAGTCCTGCCTATCTTTACCTTTGATACTTGTATCTCAAGGCTTGGCACGTAGAAGCCCAGCAAATGTTTACGTGGGTGGATGGATGGATGAAATGTTAATTTAGAGCAACCATTGAGGAAAGTTATAGGCCTATTGGTTTTAAAGGTACCATGACCTTAAAATAAAGTAAGTAGTAAAGTAATAAAGTAGTTCCAGACATTATTCTAGGATGGGACAAAGGACCAAACTTGGGGAGATATCAGCATGCTGTATTAAGGGAAGTGAGGGAGAGAAGGGGTTGAAGTGGAGCAAGTTAGAATAAAGAAGCTAAGTAAAGTAAGCTCTATTTTCAAATACTTCACCATTTCCTTCGTAAACAAAAGGCCATGTAGAGCAGACACTTAAAACACTGGAGACGAATTGCTTGGGTTACAATCCTGTCTCTGCCATTTCCTGGGTGTGTGGCTTGGAGGAGGCTAGCTTTTTCTGTCCTTCAGTCTCCATCCATGATTTGCTCCATAGGGCTGTTGACACTACACTATAAAGCTGCCAGTAACAGAAAACCTATTAAATAATAATGGTATCTAATTACCTTGTGTAACTAGAAATCTTGGAGTTAACAGATTCTAGATTGGCTCAACAGCTCAGGATATGAGGCCGCTGGGCTACCACGTCTGTCTGCAACTCATGGTTTCAAGGTGATTGCTATGATGCCAGGCATCTCCTCCTCAAATGACAGCATCACAATGGTGGGGGAACAAGTATAGGGAGCAGTGAGCAGCTTGACAAGGTGGCTACCAGACAACTTGGTTCTTTTTCATTTTTCAGGAAGGGAAGTCTTTCCCCCAATCCCCACATTATTTCTTCCCCTTTTTCGACCAGAATTGATGGTAAGTGAGTCTTAGAAAACAAGTACTTGATTCTTAGCCTTTATAGCTGAGGGACAAGTAAGAAAGAGGTGGTGAATGGCAGCTGGGGCATCAGCCAAGAGTATATTTGTCACTGTTGTCACAAGGATTATTACTGCTTCATACCATGCCTCACACAGAGTTGATATTGTTATCAAATACTTCATATTTGATAAGTATTACTATTATTACTGTGACTACATTGAACTGCACCCAAGACAAATATTTCAATAAAAGTTAAGGTTTTCTGTGGTAAAATGGGTGACTTCTGACCACTTAATTTTTTTTTAAATAAATGATTTACAAACTACAAGCTACTAATACCCTTTAAGTATTCTCTCCATTTTCACCTTTTCTTTATTCTACCCTCACTCTGTTTTCTTGCCGATTCTCAGCCAAGAGAAGTAGTTTATACCTGTTTTCAGGACTGAAATGTAAACAGTGGAATGGAGATTTCTGTTCTAATTGTTTTTAATATATCCTCAGGAATTAAAGTTGAATTGTACTCCAGAGCTCCACAGCTTATAAAATTTTAATGGTAGAAAACCTCTTGAGACAATACCTTGCCACATGGCCATTTCTATGTGACCTCTTCAGCTAACGGGAAAATTCTAATATGCTGTTGCCTTCAATTTAATCTTGGAGAACATCACTTATTTCAGTTATAACATGAGTTGTGGTGAGAGCAGACAGCATTTGGGGAAGATAAAATAGCATGTATTCAGGGAATCAAGTAAGAACACCAAAGAGGCAAACAAAATGAAAATCTGCGAAGGAGAGAAGGATGAAAGTAATAAAATCTACGGGAGACCCCTTTGAATGTACTAATCACAAGACTTTATGTTATATAAGTTCTATGCCAGTATAACCTGCCAAGTTAGGAGCTTTGAGGAATAGTATTTTTCTTGTTTGTAAATGGAAAAACAAGTAAACACATTTAGAAATCAATTTTTATATTGGAGCAAGCAGAAATGTACATGACTTTGAAATGTAGGTCATTAATATATTGAAGGGAGCAGAGGACCAACTAGAGAAAACAGAGACTCTCCCCCAGGGAAATCAGATGACTTCCACCTAATAGATAGTTGAAATATTAGAAAAATGGAACTGTAACCCAGCTCTATTTTTTGTTTACATATTATAATCTTTTATTTTTTAAAATAGCTTTTCTGAGCCACAACTTGGAATAAAATTCATCCATTTGAAGCCTACAATTCAGTGGTTGCTTCTATTACTTTTAATTAAACTGAGAAAACATTAAAAAAAGAATGCGTAGTGGGGGGCCTAGGTGGCTCTGTTGGTTGAACACCTGATTCTTGGTTTTGGCTCAGGTCATGATCTCATGGTTCGTGGGTTCGATCCCCATGTCAGGCTTTGTACTGATGGTGTGGAGCCTGCTTGAGATCCTCTCTCTCTCCCCCTTTCTTTCTGTCCCTTCCCTGCTTGCTCTTTCTCCCCCCCCTCTTTCTCTCTCTCTCTCTCTCTCTCTCTGTTTCTCTTGGCATGGAAAGTGTCAATTTCTAATTAGAAACTTATGAAAATACTGAAAAACCAATTGGAGGGCATTTTTTTCATTTAAAACCTGAAAGCAGGTTAAAAGTGGTATTTACACACTACATTGGTCTCTATGCCCTGAGTTTGAGCATCCTTAGTGTTTCCAAAGGATCCACCTACCTAGAAACAGAAACGTACCAGATTTTGTCTTCAGATGCTGAGGTGAAAATATAAACAAAAAGAGAGCATGCTGGGTAGAGAGAGAAGCTAAGGAGACCTTTGATGTGGAACCAGGTGTGTGAGTTTGAGAATGGAGGTTTTGATGCCCTGTTTCCTTTCTACTTTTTCTTGATTTCTATTATGGTAGTCTCCCCCACCCCTTTATGCATGGTTTTGCTTTCTTGAGGTTTCAGTTACTGTGGTTTGTGGTCAACTGCTGCCTGGAAGTAGATGATCTTCCTTCCACCATAGTGTCAGTAACCTCAAGCTCTGTCACAGTGTCTGTCAGGCACCTGACTTTATCTCATCATGTAGTCATTTTGTCATGTAGTACATCATCACAGGAAGGATGCGTACGGTACATAAGATTGTTTGAGAGAGACCACATTCATACAGTGTTTATTATAGCATATTAGAACTATTATTTTTTATTAATCTCTTCCTGTGACTAATTTATAAATTTATCATAGGTATGTATGTATAGCAACAAACATAGTCTATGTAGGGTTTAGTGCTGTCCTTGGTTTCAGTGTCCCCAGGGGGGTGGATTTTGGAATGAATCCTCAATGAATAAGGGAGGACTACCCTACTTCCTCTTTGCAAAGTTCCATTGTCTATTTCTACTTGCAAAAGATACTTAAAAGTGTATTTAAATTCCTTAAATAGTAGAACAATGTTGCTTTCCTAAAAGTAATGCATGAAATGTATCATCTAAGCCTAAAGCCTCCTTTTGGATGTTTTGCACAACTTTTGAATCTTCTGCATACAAGACCTTTAGTGACCTATCAAAATAAGGAGCTGATGAGAATTATAGCCCAAAGTCATGTGCTATTTCATGTGAAAAATAGAAATAAGAGAAGAGCCATCTTTTTTCAAAAATTAAAAAGTTAAAATAATTGGAATTGCTCAGCCATTTTTCCTAAATTTGTTGACACAATTGCCAAATACATGGTCTATAATCCCACTTATGAAACTTCAAAACTCACTTATCATCCTTCATGTTAGTAATACTCAGACCAGCTTGTCTTAAGTATTTACTAAAGTATTTAATCTGTTCACTTGATATTTATTAGACTATTAGATTTTATTTGATATTCTTGGTGTACAGAGGAGAAGCTATCTTAAATGTAATAGATTTTTGCCTTAATCTGAAACTATGAAAACGGTGACACTTAATCTTTATTTCTTTGAAGCAATATCCTTTTCCTCTTGTCTCTTTTGGGTGAATTTCAGTACTTTTGTATTAGTTTCAAGAATTAGTCACAACATAAACAATAACTTTTTGCATTATAAAGCACATGCTTGGAGCATTATTTGGTTTCACCTCTCTAAGAAAATTTTACCTTTGAGTCTAGAGATTAAAGAAAGATCCATGAAAAACGTGAATTACTACTATTTGTTTTCCTTTCTCTAGTTGTGCCCACTCTGATCCATTGTTTACATGGGCACTAGAATCATTTTCTGAAATGGAATCCCTACCCGATTTACTCCCACACTTCGGAACCTCATGACTTCCCTGACCCCATCCACTGCAGGGATACCTTTCAAGAATCTTAGTTCAAACCATCATCTTCCACCCCAGGCCATACAAAACTACTTCCTGTCTTCAAAAGGTTACCATGGGCCCTCACCTTCCTTGCCTTTATCAGAGCTGTTCTGACTATTCAACTACAGTGCGTTTCTATGGCTAAATTTACACAAATATTGTGCTCCCAGTAATAGCTTAGAAATTGCATATCTTCCTGTGCTCCAGCCTGAAACCACCCCGATACTCCCTTTCCTGTGCTCCTTTTAGCATTTTCTGCATATCCTGATCTAGACCTGGATTAAAGAGCAAAGCTGGGAGCACCTACTGGCTTCTGTCATATAATGGACATTTGAGTATCATTGTACATACCATAATACTCCTGGAAATGTCCTAAGGAGGAGGATAATACATTTAATACATTTATTAGAATTTCTCTCTAGGAGACTGAAGTATACAATTTAGAAGAACTGATTGAAAAGTAAGTAGGGTTGAAGAGTAAAAATCCTCAGGAAATAAGTTGCAATCAAATGATGGTCCTAACTACAAACTATCTTCTCAGGTAGATGGGTGTGGGTACCTCTGATACTTATTTTGTAATGTGTTTTTGTTTGTTTTTTGAGAGAGAGAGTGTGAGTGGACAAGGGGCAGAGAGGAGCCCAGAGTAGGGCTCGATTTCACAAACTGTGAGATCGTGACCTGAGCTGAAATCGGGCTTGTGGTACTTAACCGACTGAGCCACCCAGGTTCCCTGTAACACTTTTATGTTACTAGATGGAGTGCCCATATTTGATGACAGAACTGAATGACTTAGGGCAGTAGAGGAGAGGCTGATCTGGCAATCTTTAATCACTCCTCCAAAGAAAAATTTAAAGGATTAACCCTTCTTAAGCCAGTAACTAAAGAATTTGTGGTTTTAGCTTGTCTTGAAGTCTCTGCCCAATCTTGCTTTTCTTCTGGTACTTATTATGCTATGTGAACTTCTTGTTTCTCAAGCAATGTGTTTATGTGTTCTATCATTGTGTGGATTATATTTTAATCTCTTTCATCCTTAGAAACTGGCACAGTGTTAGACAAATAGCAGACATTCAGAAGGAGTTGGTTAGATGAATCAATCTGTCCAGTTAGTGCACTCAGTGTTAATTAAATCACTTTTAAATGTCTCCATAAATGTTCAAAAATCTTAAATCTGTGATGAAGTGGGATCAAACAAGTTCTAGGCCTAGAAAAATATGCTTGTGTAATTCCTCAGCAAATAATATTTGTATTCTATGTTTATAGGCTTTGACACATTACTATTTCACTCTACTGAGAAAAATAAAATAGATCTAAAATTTGCTGATGTATTTTTTTTTTGCCTGAAGATAACCATATGTTGAGGTATATCTGGCCCAGATGTTTCACAGCATAAACTCCTGTAGGATGCAGAAGTCTCCGTTTATATCCCTGTTTCCATGTGGCTCTAGAGATGAATTTAGACTTGAAGGCTGCCCTGTTATAGGAACAGTAAATACTAGTGGTTTATTTGGAATACACTGAAAATGGTTGGAAACAACACTGGAAGGCATTAATCTTAAAATCGCAAGTGTTAGCTCTTGAAAGACCTCACCAGAGTATCAACATTACTCTTATTCTATCCTGTCATCCTGAGGTCCAGGGGAGTGAGGTGCCCTGACAATGTTCACGCTGACACTTCACACTACACATGGAAGAAAATCCATCTCCCTTGGCCTCCATACTACCTACTCCCATTCTAGGTAATCCTGTCTCCATGGCTTCTGCCTCTCACCCTTCTCTCTGCCCTACCCCCTCAAAGAGAACTGGAGGTAACAGATGGCAGGATTTGTGTGAGGAGGGGATTAGGGAGGGGAAGAGTGGCTGAGAATTTGCTGTCCAGTGTACGGACAAGATGCAAACAGAAGATACTTTCTGAGTCCAAAAATAAGTTTTGACTCTGGATGAATGCTTGAGGAATCACTCATGACATTCAAGGATGCTGAAGATGATGATCATAATTCCAGAATGTTGAAGTGTAGGTAAGTATGTGCTTGTAAGGTGTATTCATGAGGAGTTCTTTTTGTTGGCTCTTCTTTGTGTGCTGGCCTCTTGCTTGTCTTTACTATTGTGAGGGTTTAGTGAGTTTTCAAATTGGATTTTCCACTAAATGGTTTGGTGCCTAGTTGACAGCTCTAAGAAACAGAAGTTCTCTATTTTCTGTCTACCAGTCCAGAGAGCTTAGTTCAATGTATTGGCTCTGATCTTCAGAGTCTCTGGTGACTTAGATTCCTTTATTCAGTGGCTGGCCAGTAAGATGGCATTCAATTCACTCACTGCTTCTTCCTGTGAGTCTCATGGCAAAGATCACTGCCACACTGAATGCTGCAGGATTGCATCTACCAGATACTGAGATGACAGCATTCCAAAGCAGCTGGATTCTTTCCTCTTTGGAGATAGTGTTCGTAAGAAAGAAAAAGCCCTTAATAATATTTGAAAATATGAAGCAACAGGCCTCATTTAGAACAGATTGCCGATTATATCATGGATCCCTGTATTCACAGTTGCTGTTGAAGGAATTTTATCACACCATTTGGATGGGACTATAATAAAAAGAGTAATAGAGTATTGCAGTTTGGTTAAGTATCAGCAAGGAGATTTTAGTCAAAATATTTAAAATAAAATGAAAGGGAGAGCTTTTGAGATAGGCACACACGTGCACAGACTTTCATAGTAGACAAAATAATGAGGTCAGGAAGGAAGGGGAATAGGGCCAAGATGGAGGTGGGAGTTCTGATGCAACGGCTGTAACAATATATAGAAACAGATGTTGATCTGAGCATGAATCGACAGTGGCCTTTCTTGAGCATAATATTGACAGTGAGAGCTACAAAAGAAATGACTGCTATATTTGAATGCGTAAATGTTAAAAACTTTGTTTTAACTAACAAAACAAAGTTAAGAGGCAAATAGAAAATTATAAAAATACTAGCAACTCCTATGACAATACTCTTAGTACAAGAGAGCTACTTTGAATTCATAGGAAAAATAAAACACTAACTTAAGAAGAAGCGATTTACTAGAAGAATTACAAATGGCTACAGGAAAAATGGAACTTTATAAGTTACCAAATAAATGCACGATATTTCTTTTTCTGTGATCAATTTGGCCAAAAGTTAATTTAAATTAATGATATGACTAGTTTTGTCAATGATTTAGTAATAGGGACATTTTTTACATATTGCTGAGGGGCATGTAAGATGGATAGCAATTTTGAAGTACCTATCAAGAGCCTGAAAAAAACATTCATGACTTATGAGCCAATTATCGCTCATCCTAAAATGTATCTTAAGGAAATAATCAGAGATGTGCATAAAAATGTATAATCGTATTATTTATAATAATAAAAATGGAAGCAGGCTGATTATCTTGCAGTGAAAAACCCACAGAATTCTGTATAATCAGATAATACTGCATCTTCTAACATATTTAGTAACATGGAGATGAGTTCATGAGATAATCTTACTAAGCTATAGGTAACTAAAGCCCAATTCCTAAAATACTTGATAAATTTTCAAAAATCACATCCATAGTTATATGGGTAATGGAATTATAGGTAATTTTTATTTCTTTATATTTTTGGGACTTCTCAGAATTTTTTATATTGAATGATTGCTCTTTCACAATCAGAAAAAACAACCCGTAAATAGATTTTCCCAAGGATTCTTACCTATAGAAAATTCACAAATTTTGACTGTATAGTTTGATGAATTGCAGCAATTACTTATAGTTCAGTAACTGCCCCTGCACCTAGGATACAAAACAATTTCATCACCCTAAAAAGTTCCTCATGTCCCTCTGCAGTCAGCTCCATCCCCCAAATATCCCTGGCAACCACTTCTCTGCTTTTTGTCACTGTTTTGTCGTCTCTAGAGTCTGTTATGATTTTGAGATGTGTCCATTCTGCCGTATATGCTGTATTTTTTGTCCTAAAGAGCATAGTTTGAATATTCAGTGTGTGGTTCACTCTAAAAATTAACTCTGGAGTGGGGAGGCAGGCCATGGGCATAATGAAAAGAATGAGATACTGAGCCAGGAGACCTTAGCCAAGTCATTACATTTTCTGATTCTGCGTTTGCTCATCTGCAAAATGAGGTTAATAATAACACCTTCCTTAGCCATGCTTCAACATCATTGTGGGTAACAAACCATAATATGCCTGTTAAACCACTTTGTGAGGCATGAGCCTCAGTTCCTGGTTTGATTGTCATTATGATTCTAATTAAGATTGTAGACGTGTAGGTTGGTCTTCCTATCCTTTTGGAAAGGATATTTGTCTTTATACAAAAGAGAAAATTGCCTTCATGAAGGCCTTTTCTGAAATTAGGTTAAGTCCTTCGTGAATTGCCATCATGGGAGATGTTTGAGAATGGGCCAGAGGTTTGAGAATGTTTTATCACAAGGGGTAATTGACGGAGTTTTCTAGCATGAGTTATTTTCAAATCCAAGTTCTGGTATCCACACTTGTTTCTTCTTTTGCTTTCTTTTCCAAATCCCTCTGTGTTTAGAGCATCGTCTCTACTAGCAGGAAAGAGTCTGAGAACATCCTCCTTTTGTTAATCTTTCATTATCAAATAAGCAAGTCTTAGACTTTTCAAGGCAATGGAGTTAAGACTTGGGGGAATGAGAAGGCACTGAAAAAACAGTAAGTGTTCCAACCAGTTTGCAGATCAGCACTAGGCACTATGAGAGAGAACTTTAAATGACCTGAGAGAAAGGATACAGCAGACCTGTCTGGGTGACCAAATTTTGGTTGAGTTTCTATCAAGTTCTAGATGACCCAGGATACAGTTGCCAACTACCCAAATAGAAATTACATTCACGTAGTAGATGAAAACCAAAAAAACAAAAAAAAAAACCCAACCAACCAATTAAATAGTCACAAATTCTGAGAAGTAAAAAGGGTTTAAACAAGAGCTGTAATAGAGTTGTCCTACCTCCCTAGGGAGAATGGGATGGTTTTGTTCATGGCAGTGACTTGATATGTTTTAATCTTCGGTATTTTCATAGAACAGAAGTGATCATTCTCTCATCTGATCTGTAGCCAGCAGTTTACTTGCAAAGAGTTTAATTAACATGCAAGGAAAAAGTGCACACATTAAAGCCTTATCTACGTATTATTTCCTGAAACAATAGTTTCTCAAGATTTTCTGATTGAGATAATGCCACGTGCCTCAGAACCTTATAGTCTTCCCTCCATTAATCTATCTACTTGCTTGTTGGAGAAGCCTCCCCACCTGGGATTCCCATGCGGTGAACCAGATACCCTGTGCTGATGCGTGTATCTGTTAGGCTCCTGTGGATGGTTTTGGCTGAATGTGTAATAGCAGTCAAATCTGATTCATTAGCCAATTGAGAAACTGTTTTAAATCAAATTTTTTAGCACCTTCATTTTCTAACTTAACAGCTTTAGATCAGTAATAGAGTTTTGATGGTATTTTCCCCCAGATGTTCTGCGTATTTCACATAAAGTTCAGGTAACCCAGAAGAATCATCATCATTTTGTTTATATGGTTACACAGATACCTTTGGTCTTTACTTACTATGATAATTATCAGGTTTTCTGGCCAACTGCATCTTTTGTGTGATTGTAACCTCCTATTGCCCTAATAAGCAGTTGAGAATACATTTTTTCAGGCATGAAGAATGATCATGGGGTTATAAGATAGCTAACCAAGGTCTCTGAAACTCAGTTGCCTTAAAAATAGGTTTTATTTTTTATTTATTATGAAACAGTATACAGTATATCCAGAGTTTATATTTGAATTAAAACCATGGCTCTGCAACTTACAGTGTAAACTTGGGCAAATATTTAACCTTTCCATTCCTCAGTTTCCTCATCTGGAGAATACAACAGGTGAGTATAAAAGTAGAAGAGTAGGAATTAAATGTATTTGTGTACATAAATAATTTAACTTACATTTGCAAGAATCATGGGAGTCGTTCAGGAACATTTATTTCTCTACTTAATAAATACTATGTCCCAAGCAATTGCATTATGTATTGGCATATTAAATGAGCGAGGATAAATCTTGGTCTCAGCGAGCTTGTTGCCCAGGGCAGGCTTCCCCAGCCAGATAGAACTGGAGAGTAGGGGAGCATAGAAACCCAGAGCCATTGGGAGACCCTCGGTCCTTCTCTGTCCTGCAGGATTTTGATGTTAAGGTTTGATCCACTGAGTTGCTTTTCCTCTTTTCTGATTGTATTGGTGATCGAATACTACTTTGCTTTAGAATGCCACAGGAAACTTTGTATAAGTCTTTGTTCCATTTTTTTTTTTTTAATTTTAATTGGCAGCAGCATGTTGTAGTACATGCTACAGGTACTACAGGGTAAGGGAACAGATTATAGAATCAGATAAACAGAGTACAGAATCCTAGACCTGGATTCAAATCCATTTACCAGCCATGTGACCTGCAAATTTCTTAATTTCTCTGAGTCTGTGGTTCCCCGAGACTACTATCTCATCTATTACCCATACTATGAATATGAGGATAGTACGATGCAAAGTTGTTTGCAAACAAAATAGGTTTGTACTAACAACTAAAAGAGCTATGCCTTTAGAAGGCTTGGCACATTTTAGTACATGGTGCATGCTCAAAGTTACTAATTCCCTTAACGGTGTTATAATTAGGCACAATGTTTTTTTAAGACATAGATTCATAAAGCTATTTGAATTGCCCAGTGATTATATGAATTCAAACCCAGTTCTTCCTGATTTCAAAACCCATGTTGTTTGCACTGATTTTGTGTCTCCTCATGAGAGAGGAGAAAAAAAAAAACAAAACCAAAAATGGACCAACTACTCTGAAAAGCTGAGGTCATATAATTCCTGCCACTACTCTTAGTGAAAATAAAACTTAAAGGCTCATGGTTGTTAAAAATGATATCAGAGTAAACAGTAGTAATTATACGTTGTATGAAAGGATGATCAAAATAGATGGCACCTATGGTTTCCATTAGCTTTCTTCATTCAAATCCTCAGCTGTGCAGAGCTATCAGGATTTTCCAAATCACTGTGTGTCTCTCTTTCCCAAGTTAGTGGTCCTCATGGTTCAACCAGTGCTCGCCATTTGTGTCAGAAGCTCAGATGGAGAAGAGGGCATTGTCTGACTGGGGCAGGTTCTTGGCTCTCATGGGTGGGCATCATATGGTGTTGGGAAGGTGTATGTGAGGCTTGAGCTTGAACTTGTGTTTTACTTAAGCATCCCATCCATTGACAAAGATCTGACTTACACTGGACTTTTAGCAATGAAATACTCAGCTTCTCTCCAATTCACGCAATTTATTCAAATGCTATTTGGTGATTCAGAGCTTAAAATCCCCTTCCCAAAAAGTATTCGTTGATGAGTTTTTAACAAAAATTTAACAATTTTTGGTCAGGTTTATGGTTTCATAATGGAAAATTATATAAAATATTTCTATTCTGCGTGTGTTTGTTCACACGCGTGTGAGAGAGAAAGAGGGAGAGAAAGGTCTAGACACAGGGTAGAGAACATCTACCGTAAGGAATAACATTGCAGATATTAGAAGAAGGCATATATTAAGTGGTTTAGAAATACATATCTCAAATTCTTATATTTTTAACAAGCCTCCATGGACTCATTAAAATTTCAGAATCATACCCAAAATTATTCCCTTTGTAAATGGAAGTTTCAGGTTTTCAAAGCTTGAATGAGGATGTATTTTAGCTTTTGGCCTTTGAATCTTTATTACACATTTGTGTGTGTGTGTGTTTTTAGGGTTTCTATTTTTGGTGAGACAGAAGCTGCTTATGTACGTTAGGGTTTTCCAAAGTGAACTGTACTCTATTAATGGAATCTGTGGTCCCCTCAGCTGCAGACAGGAAAGCCATAAGCAGTGCCCTGTGTGGGTCTCCTCTCTCGTGTTCTTGGCTGTTTATCTTCTTACTGGAGGAAGCAGAGGAGGACGTGAAGATGTTGTGTTTTGCTTTGCTTTCTCGGAGAAGTACCTTTGGGAAAGGCTGTACGTAGAACTCGATATTGATAATTTCAATTACTAATGTTTTTTGACCTTTTACCATGTGCTGGTTTCTCTTTTAAGGGCTCCGTGCATATTAACTGTTGAACTTCACATATTCCTCTGGCATAGATAGTACAGTTATCCGCAATTTGTGGATGAAGAAACTAATGGGCAGTGAGGTTAAGAAATTGCTCAGAGCTACATGAAAGGGGTAAAGCAGTGTTCACATCCAGGCTGTTGGATATACAGCTTGTGCTCCTAAGCTCTGTGCTAGTGGTGTCAGCGAAAGAAATAATAGTCATCATCATAACCGTTATTCCATTTAAATGTATGCTTACTATATAAGCATTGTGCTAGTTTTTTATCACCAAAATCTCAAGGCGGAAACTATTTTGGATCCCATTTTACAGCATAGAAACTGAGGCTGACAGGTTAAGTTAACTGACCCAGGCCTACCCAGCTAAGAAGAGGAGTTTGAAATGAGTCTGACTTTAAAACGAGCAGATAAAGATACAGAAGAGGAGGCACAGATGGTCCAGTCTCTACCTGTTTCTTGATATAAGCCTGGGTTTCTCATTAGCCAGGGCTGACCGCAACCTCCCTGATGAATCAGGGTCAAAAAACTAAAATACACACTGCATTTCAGGTTTCAGGTGCCAAGGAGGCCACTTTGCTGTGGAATTTCTCTTTGGGCACGCTCACTTTGGGGGTCGGGGGAAAGAGTGTCTGTGTGTCTGTATGTGTATCAGCTGTTACTTCAAGCTTCCTAAAGGACCTTTATGAGAAACAATATTCAAGGAATTGAAGAGGATTAGATACTATTAAGGTTCCTTTATGACACAATAGAGGCCGTCCCCCTAAGAGTGTTTCTCAAAAACCGTAGTCCATCATGCAAAGATGGGGTAAAAGTCTAAGATTTGTCTAGTGTGGAGAAGAGGGTTAAGGGAAGCTTTTTGTTTGTACACTTGGAGAGACATTCTCTGGAAGAGAAACTTGCCTTGGAAATTAGAGAAACTTTCTGTCCACTAGAGCGGTCCAACCACTGATTGAACGGCCTCAACCTCGCCTATTCTCTGTTGCTGCAAGTTTTTGTGCAAAGGCTGGACAGCAGTCAGGGAAGTGAGGAGCGATCTCAGTACTAGGGGGAGAATGGAGAAGACAGCTATTCTAATTCTCAGATTGTGTCATTTTACACAGAATAAGTGCTATCGAAGCTATTAATGTAGGTCACTTATTTTAATAGATTTTCATATATTTTAGAATCTATTACCTATAAAAGATACCAAAAGGAAGAACAATGTGTTTTCTTTTTCCACTGAAGGTATTTCATCTATTAGAAGAACATCTATTTGGAAGTAACTTAAGGACTGTTGAGTATCAGTGGAATCTATAACAGAGATTTACTATTTTGGAAAATACTGTAGAAGCATCTAAAAATTTCTAACAGTATTATAACTGTATTTGAGCGTGGTTAAAGAGAAGAAATTGGAAAAGCCTGGGTTTTTGTTTAAATAAGAATGTTAAATTTTCAGGGTTCGCAACGTAAATGATTTTCTGATAAAAATGGTGAATGATCAAATGCAATAGAGCTAATACCTGAGGCCAGTCTTAAAGCAAGTAGGAAGTTATAGTGAGGCTATAAAATACTGTGGTGAATGAAGTTACTGAAAAGGCTTTCACGATTGAGGATGTTCATGCTTCCTTGGGTGCTTGCAAATCCTCTTTCTGCACTTAGGTACATTGTTTACTGTTAGAGCCTGAAAATACTTGTCCAAGTAACGTCCAGATACCTATGAACTTGAACATGAAAACCTACTGTGAACAATTACATTGGGGCCCTTTTTGAGTGTTGGGCGTAGGAAACACATTTTAGCAGGAGGCTTTGAATTGCGGAAATACCCAGACACTTTGTCCTTTTCTTTCTGTTTTCTTAGGTTTTCATGGGTCAGTCCCTTTTTATGTCCAAAGGATGTAAAGGAAAGCAGTGTGCAAAGTGGTACGTTGAAGGTACCATGAGAGATTTTCTTTTAAAGAGAAGGAACCTGATTTTCGAAAGAAAGAAATGCAGAATGTCTATATTGTGGCTCATTGTCAGCCATGAGCCAGCTCAAATCTTATCATGATTCTATTTTTTTCCTTATCATGATTTTTAAATTTAGCATCATTTACATAGAAAATGCAAAGATGATGACTGGGACATGGGCTTCTGTAGCATGAAAGAGAAATAGTTTGTTCAAAGGCAGACTTTGGAGTACAGAGATTTGATGGGTTGGGTTTGCTATTTGTTAGGACACTGAAAGCTAATGTGTCCTTTCAAAATTTTTAAAAAATCTCTAGGGATGCCTGGGTGGCTCAGTTGGTTAAGCAACAGACTTCGGCTCAGGTCACGATCTCGCAGTTCATGAGTTCAAGCCCCACGTTGGGCTCTGTGCTGACACTTCAGAGCCTGGAGCCTGCTTCAGGTTCTGTGTCTCCCTCTCTCCCTGCCCCTCCCTTGCTTGTTCTCTGTCTCTGTCTCTCAAAAAGAAATAAACATAAAAAAAAGAAAAAAAATCTCTAAAATGTTTAATTTTGAGAGAGAGAGAGACAGAGCGTGAGTAGGGGAGGGAAAGAGAGAGAGGGAGACACAAAATCCAAGCAGGCTCCAGGCTTCGCGCTGTTAGCATGGAGCCTGATGCGTGGTTTGAACCCACAAACTGTGAGATTATGACCTGACCCGAAGTCAGCCGCTCAACCGACTGAGCCATCCAGGTCAGCATGCTGTGTCAAATTTTCAAGCCTGCTAGAATTTGTTCTGTACATGTGTAAACATCCATATTCATAAAACTTATAAACAAGCATTTTGGATTTATGATAGGCTAATGTTGAGGGCTTGGCTTGCTCGTTTCATCTCAGCTCTTTCTTCATTGGACTTCTGTCTCGGGAAGGCAGCATTCCAGGCAAAAATTGCATTTCTCAAAGGGGGCGGGGTCCTGAGAACCTTGTTTGAAATGTTTTGATAGCAAACAATTCCGGCACAAACTACTCCACTGATGGAAGAAAAACTCCCGATCAGGTGCTGCCAGCCTTCTTTGATCTATACCTCTCTTGCAACGTAGTCTCCAAAGTAATCCTCCAGAGGTTCTGTGCTTTTCTCTAATTGCCATTAGAGAGGGCTAAGAATCCTCCTACTTCCTGTTCTGCAGGGTTCCTAACTATTCTCTTTAACTAAAGTTATCCACTAAAAATGAAAGGGGCTAGGAGGATCAAAGGATGTGAGTTTTCAGAATGATGCTGTCATTTTTGTGGGGTCCTGAACAGTTGGGAACAGTGAGGGGCAGGCGACAGGGGACTGCATGTTTCAGCAGTTTCTCGGGGGGCAGACTTGTCACAACTGCAACGGAACCACTGCTTAGCATTTAATAGCTCAGAGAGCCTGAAGCCTCAAAGGCAACATCTTGCAGTCTGCTGAATAGCACGCTGCAGTATAGCATGCTTACCTTAAAGGCTCCCGCCTTCCTCTTGGTCCCATTAATGACACTCATGGTAACTCACAGGAAACACTCAGGTTTAATCTATCTTGTTCAACTTCATCACCTGCTTCTAGAAATGCATATACTTGTGTATACAGAGGGGAGATTACCAGGAGGTTTCTCCCTCAACATCAACACAAGCTGCCTGGAAGACCAATAATGGTCTAAGGGACGTAGTCTGTACCAGACACTGTTCTGAGTGCTCATGAGTAGCTCACGTGGTCCTCACAGTAATTCAGGTGTGTTTTCATTTTTATATCCATTTATAGATGAAGACTGCCAAGCACAGAGTAGGCGAGTAAATTGTCCAAGGCCAGGGTCAGAATTAGAGTTTGAACCGTGTAGCCCGATTCTAGAATTCATGTGGCTCACTGCTGCATCAGATCACACCAAAGAAATTACCTGAAAGAAATGGTGAGCATTTCTTCTTCAAGGACTTTTAGCTCAGCTCTTACAGAAATCACCAGAAGACTGAGGCGCTGGGTCCCCAGTTATGAAAAGAAGAGTGAAAAAGAAGAAAGAAGAGAAAGCTTGTTTTTGGAGCCTAGTAGACTGGTTTTGATCCAAATTCTGGTTTTAGTAGTTACATGATGTAGGCCCGTTAGCAGTTTCTCAAGTCCTAAGTTGCTTGATCTATGAAGTGGGGACATGACCATAGCATCTACTTCACAGAGCTGTTGATGACATGAACTTTGGAAATGCATCTGGAATACTGACCACAGTGCCTGACACGTGCGTGTTAGCTCTTATTATTTTAAAGTTATCGTTAATCCTTCGTGGAAATAGAATGGTGACAGAAAATGAATCAACTGCATGGGGGACCTATTACAGTGATATACAATCAGACGCTGAATTTTCTACAAGGCAAGTCAGTGGTCTGGGTTCCAGCACTGGATGAGATTTTTCTGCAAGTGTCCTTCGCGCTCTTAACGCAGGACCATTACGAAAGAAATAGTGTTATAATGCAACGTGTCGGGTATTTTTTACACTCGAGGGAGGGTTCAAATCCCAAATTCTGAATTACAGCAGGGTCCCATTGTATCATGTCTGCTTTCTCCTGTCCTAACTCCGCGTCAGAATGTGTAAGTCGTGGAGTTAGGATTTACTAATCTCCTCGAATTAATTAGATAGGGAAAATCAGTGTAGTCATGGAGAAGGACTTAAAGAGGGAATATACTTAAGATGTTAAGATGGCAATCCTATAAGGATGAGAGGGTTCTCTGGGCCGCCATCGGGCAGCTGCACCCACTGAGATCTGATGCCTGGAGGGTGTGTGGCAAGTCCACATGGTCGTGACATGAACTTCCTCTTTCCAACCACCAGAACTTCACCAATTTGTACCAGAGTGAAATTATCCAATTTCTACCTTCAAATTGAAAGTTCTCCTTTATTCTCTTTGACCACAGGAGCCTGAGCCACGTTAACTCAGTCTGCCCCCCCCACCTCTCTCTAAGCGCATCCTTAGAAAATGATGGGGTTCAGTGTCCCCACTGGAGGAAACTTGATCTTTTATAAAAAGCATCCTGTGTGGCACCTTGAGGGTTAAACTTTTGTTGCAGAGAAAGAGTATCAAGTGGCTTTCCAGGAAGATATAAGCCCCGATTTAGAAACTGCCATTTCTAAAAGGTAAGCCAAACATAAATTAGTTTGCACTGCTTTCTATGAAAGGAATAACTCCCCGCTCCCACTGTCTGTGTGTCAGTGTGCTTCTCTCTGTGCGGTCAGCCTATCTATCATCTATGTATGTATATATCAGGGCGAGGACCTTCAATGACAGTTCATAAAAACCCCGGAACACGACAGAGGTCTCTTTTACTATGGATCCATTTTACAACAGCTCTCCATGTACGATGTCACGTAAATCAGAAGGGAAGTGTTTATCTTCTCATTTGGAGGCATCCCTTCTCCCTCTGTGCCCTAGCCCCTCCCCTCGTGCCAGTTTCCAGCCCCTCAAAGATGCTTTGTGCGAGAAAGTGCAAGTTCCCTCGTTCTGGGTTTATTGATTTTCCCTCTTGCTCTCCTCCTGGCTCCCCCCCAAAGCAAGCTAGCGGAGCAAATGGCCCGGGTTCTCCCCCAACGCCTGACTTGCGTTTACTGGGAGGAGAGCGGGAGAGGGAGCGCGCTTTCGGAGCAGGCTGCTCTGCCTGCGACCACAGGCTGTTTTGTGCAGGCTGTCCTTCTCCTTCAAAACGGTGCACCCCCTCCCCGGAGCAGCAGGCAGTGTGCCTCCATTCAGCCACATTTGGTATGCATGAGCACGGCTGCAGGGAGAGGGGAGGTGGCTTTCTTAAGAAGGTTCGGTGGCTCAGGCAACGCCACTTGACTAGTCTCCCAAGTTCCAGGAAGCCGCTGCCCTAATGGAATTTGCAGGTGTGGAGATGACCGTGGGACGCCAGGGCCGTGGAGGACCGTCTATTTTCTAGGCGCTGCTCAGGTTTGCAGTTTTGGGTTTTCCCGGTGGAATTTGGAAGGGGTCATGAATCAAACTGATGCTCCTCGCCCCCTAAACTGGACCATCCGGAAGCTTTGCCACGCAGCCTTCCTCCCATCTGTCCGACTTCTTAAGGTACTGTAACTTGCTGCTTTGAATGGCTCTGATTGTGCTCTGCGGGTCTAAATACCCAACTTCGCACTTGGGCTGGGACACACCTTTTGGGGAGCACAAATGCTCACAGTTCTGGCTCAGTTGCCCAAGGCTGGCTCAGAGAGGCTGTCAGTGGGCCGTCGCCCCCCACGGTGTCAGGGAGGAGAGATGGTCTGAGCCACATTTGGGAATGAGATTGTGGTGGCAGAGAATGGGCTCCCTGAGGGTTCCCCTCCATCCCTCAGCCCCTCACCCTAAACATCCCCAAAATAGAATTAATTAACTTCTTTGTAAGGGTGGGAATAGTAGTGCGAGTGAAATCTCTTACTCCTGGGTTTGGCTCCTGGGTTTTTTTTTTTCCCTCCCTGGGGAAGCCCTTCGACCCACTTTCCCTTTAAATGGAACCTGAGAGAACAAAGGATTCTCCTCACTATTTTAAAAGCCTTGTGTCCTTAGGTGGTCGCTCAGGTAAAGACAGAGAATGAATCTCATCAGATTGTGACTTCTTTGGTGTCCTTGTTTTTAGAAAGGCATGATAATTTTAGTCTCCTAAGTGAAGGCAGTAGTGGGAAAGTGTTGTTAAATATATATTGAACGTGTGCCTCCAGCTCCCGCTCTGAGTTACACAAAAGAATGGTACTACACCTGAGCTTAGAATTGTTACCTTGTGTCTGCAGCACTTCCTTTCTAGAAGCAAATACATTAACGGTACTGAAAAAGTCCCCACAATTCCCTAGTAATTGCACCACCACTGGCCTTATTATAGGGAAGGAAATAAAAATAAAATTTAAAAGGTGCAGAAAGCAAGAATTTTTTTTCTCCAGAGGAGAGAATGTGCTAACATTTATTTGGGGGAAGAAAGTACATGTCTCTGGATGTCCCACATGCATGTGAAATTAAAAAGGCAAAGCAAATTTCTTCATTCTCTTTTCCATATTAATACGATACTGGGATTTAAATGACCACTGGATATTGAACCTAAGTGGCTACGATGGAGGATTAAAGAATTAGTCCTGAATTAATTACATTGCAACATTTTATTTAATTTTTTTCCCCGAGGCTGTGTATTGGTTGGGTCAAGTTTGATGTGGACAATTAGTTCTGTACAGTTAAGTGGTTCCTCACAACAGAGCATTGGCCACTGTCTGAGTTTCCCTTATCCTGTTCCACAAAAACCAGTGTTAACTTTCACAAAGGCTGCCCCCATGTCCTGTTCAAACCCTCTATCATATTGTTGTCATGGCAATGGTTTGCTTCCCTAAAAGAGTATTTAGGAGGAAAAACCAATTTGGGAATAAGGAGTGGGAGCGTCCTTGGACATAAGTGCTTTTGCTGTATTGGAACATGTGTGATAGGGCATGAGAAAGAATGAGGCCAGGGAACTAAAAAATGAATATAAATTTTCCTCCAGAATCACTATTGAATCAAGGGTCTGGGCAAAGAATGTCTTGACAACTCCAACTAGGACTGAGAAAACTGACTCCAGCAATTTCATGGGCAGTGAGAAACATTTTTCACTTAAAGATATTTTTTGGCCCTACCCCCAAAATCGTGCTTTTTAACTTACATAATGACCTTCTTAACAGGTGTACTTATACGACTCTCAATATATTATTCATTAATGCTCTAGTTTTTTTTTTCTTTTATGGAAAACATTATTCATCATTTTCTAGTCACAAAACCAGCCGAGAAGTATCTATCTGAAGTAGATTACTTATTTTGAGAACAGCTGTCATCTTCTTTTAACAGAAAGTACTGTTCATGCTATATACCACCAGGCATTGTCAGTACTGTGCACCGATACTATGATCGGTATGGTTCAATCATACCATGCTTTATTAACATGGTGCTTTATAACAATTCATCTAATAAAGTAAACTGATGGGTATCTTTCTACATTTCTCAATATGCTAAAAACACAATGTGTTTTCCTAGAGAAGTTCCTTTCCAAATGACATCTATAATTTTGAAAGGTCTTATCTATCATAGGGCACTTCGGACAGTGAGCATATTTCAAACTCTTTAAAAAGAGTGATAGTCAAATTCTTTCAGCGATACTTGAAATGAGAGCTGCTTCTATAAATGAGTTATATCCTCAACATTCTGGATATGAATCCCATAGAATTTTACCCCCTTTAGATTGCTGTTGTCTTGTCTGCTTTGCTAGTTCCGACATCTTCTTGTCTTGCTTTTATATTTCAAGTAAACTGGAAGTTTCTGAGCAAACATTTGCATCTTTTGATCACTGTTCTTCCTGGTTTAGTCCATAAATTAAATATTTTACTAACAGTAATTCTTACTGTTCTTTCCATTTCCCTTCCTCCTTTCCCAGTCTCTTACTCCACATCCCCCACACCTACCACCACCATGTTAATTTAATGGATGGATTCTTTAGGCATCCAGGAATCCATTGAAATCATAAGCTAACAAACTCAATTCCTCTATTCAACAGGTAATTTTTTGGTCCCCTTCCAAGCATTTTTCTCACGTAGTATGTTTTTTCCAGTGCTCTGACTTGTCAGTAATGCAGTAGAGGGCATGATGGCAAGGTTAGATTTAACTAAACTCTAATCACTCACCATTTCTCACAGACTGGGCTCACGCCAATTTCCCTCCATGTCCTTTCCTTGAAAATGTGTTTCTTTGGTAACCTACTCCAGCACCATGCTAATAATTAGAAATGGCTTTATAATCCTATTTTCTGTATTTCCTAATAGAAACAGGATACTAAAGAGTGAGATAGGAGAGGCTGGCATCTGAAGCATGAATTAAACTCAGTGAATGAATGTTGGAATATACTTATTATTCCTCTGAAAACATCTCATTTGTTGCTTTGTCCATCTCAGAGCAAATTTTGAACATGCCAACCAACTCACATTTTGCATTTGGGATTGCATTTGGAAATAAAATTTGAAAGTGAATTTTTGGACAGGCATATGATGATGATAGCCAAAAGACAGAGCTGTTTTCAAACGGATACATTTCAAATGGGACCCTGTCCAAAGTATTTCTCTTCAGTTGTCATTTGCTGCATTCTTACGTGTTTCAAGATTTCATCTTATTAATGACAAAAAGTCAGGTTTATTTCAGTGACAGAATGTTCTTAACATATTTCATACTCATTATTAGGTCTGTCTCTGCCATTGTTTAGTTTGGGAGATTTTATTTTGGTAACTTACGTTGAATTTGAAGATTAATTTTAGGACAGAAAGCTTTGTATTGAAATCTCAGTGGACATACTAAAGAGAAGGCTTCTGAAAAGTGGGTTGCCCTAGGGGAAAGGGAAACTCTAGTTCTAATAGATGGTAGATGCAAACATTTAAGTCAGTCTGTCCATGAAGACCAAATGGTCAGTATCATTTTAGGATTTTCAAAGTCTTATACTGAGAAGGAGTCTGATTTCACGTGTTGAGCAATGTCAAAATAGAATAAAGAAATTATATTCTGGAGAGTTAGACCTAAACACTGAAGCCTAATTCTCTTGTGTTCCTAACCACCTGTGTGATCTTGGGTGAGTTACTTAACCTCTCTGTAACTTGGTGTTCTCCTCTTTAGAAGGAAGAGTTCAGGTCTTGACTTGGATCCAGCACTATGATTCCCTGTGGTAAAGGCTACCATGCCCTGTGGGCTCTTTTGAGGCTAAAAATAGTTTAACTGGATTGGATATTCAAATAGCAGAGGACTAGAATATTTACCAGTGTTGAAAATCATAGAGGGTCTTTACTGCTAAGACATTTGACAATTATCCTGAGAACTATGAGTACTATCAAAGGGATTTTAGTAGGGAGGTGACTGCCAGATTCAGGTAGAAGATAGATAGATTGCTCTGGCTGTACTGTCTAGAATGGGTGGGAGGTTGCAAGATTGGAAGCTTAGAGATGACATTGGAGGTCCAGAGAATTGATGAGGACGTGGGTTAAGGCAAGAGGAATGGAGGTAAAATGCACAGAGCTTTGTTAAGTTGATGAATTGTGGTGAAGGGAAGAATTTAGGGTAACTTCTGACTTTCTGTCTTTGTGGCTAGTTAGATGTTGGTCCCCGTTTCTGAGAATAAAGGTCTTGATAATGAAGGACAGAACTTGTCACTTTGTGGTTCATCTTTGTTGAGTTAAAAAGGGTGTGTCAGTTGTTCTTGTGGGCTTGAGAAAAAAATAATACAATTCCATTTTTGGACACCTGGGTGTCTCACCCAGTTAAGTGTCAGAGTCTTGATTTTGTCTCAGGTCATGATCTTACAGTTTGTGAGTTCAAAGCCTGCATTGGGCTCTGTACTGATAGTACCAAGATTGCTTGGGATTCTCTCTCTCTCTGTCTCTCTCTCTCTTTTCCTCTGCCTGCTTATGCTCACACATGTGCTCTCTTTCTCTCTCAAAATAAAAAAAAATTAAAATTAAAGTGTATAATTCCATGTTGTTGATGAGTATGAGCCCCACTGAATGCCTGATAACGGAACTCTTTGAAGTAAATAACATACAATCAGGAATATCCCTTCTAATGCATTTTGGACTGTGTGTATAGTAAACTCTCAGGTTTTTGGAATCCAGTCGAAAAGTTCAGTTTTCTTTCATTTTTTTCCTCTCTTCCCTCTTTCATATTATGCAAAGGATAATGAAAGTGAACTGGGTAACACCAGGGAAATCATCGAGGGTAGTGATCAAGGTAGGCTACAAGATGAGCATAAAATCTGCTCAGTTACTAACGTTTTCTGCCTCTATAATTCCTTGTATTGGTAACCAGAGTCCATTGTATTGTCCCTGAAGCATAGCAAGATCCCAGTGATAAAATGAATTGAGTGTGTCTTCTGCAGTTGATGCCAGACATTCCAGAAGCTGACTTCCCTTTGATGATCTCAAACTTACAGGAAACTATAGGCTGAGATTTATTTCAATCTATGTTTTAAATGTAAGACTTCCAAGGTCTCCTTTTCACCTCCCAAATCCTGCATCTTTACATGGCACTTAGAGGAATATCAATAAACCAAAGTTTTTGCTTGGTGAGGACAAGGTACTCCTGAGCCACATGTTAGTAGTAGCAGTTAAGTGTCCCCTCAGGAGAGGAAGACACACCTGTTGTTCTTAGACATCTCAGTGAACTGTGGCCAACAAGGTCAGGGAATATCTTATGGGCCAATTCCACTAAGGTCCCTAAGGATGAGATGCTAGAAGAATAAACTGCTTTTAGGCCAACACAGTGTATTGTCAGGAAATTTTCTACTAATAAAGAAACTTCTGTCTTTTCATCTCAGCATGCCACCCTCAGATTCCCCTAAGAAAGTGAGAGAAAGAAAAGAAAATGTGCTTGGAACTAAAATCTGGGAGACAGAAAAATTTGTCTGGTGTGTTTCAAATGGTGGCTTGATTCAGGCTGCTGAGTGGTCACCATGTGACTTGCCTTTTTGTGAAATGTTCCTTGAGCAGCCTGA
This sequence comes from Paguma larvata, assembly GCA_030068075.1. Classification (NCBI taxonomy): domain Eukaryota; kingdom Metazoa; phylum Chordata; class Mammalia; order Carnivora; family Viverridae; genus Paguma; species Paguma larvata. The sequence goes on from CM057832.1 coordinate 78,242,014, forward strand.
CGAAATTCCTGAGGCAACAAGAAACCCTCCTGTCTCTCCGGAGAGCTCTGTCTTCTGGTGCCCTCTATTACGGAAAAAAGACTGAAAAGTGTGTGGTCGCTGGGGAAAGAGGGAGGATGTGGCTTGGAGTCTAAGTCCAGGGCCACCTGGTTCCCGGATGACTTGCGGAGTCACAGTAATATGGGGCAAGGTCTGTCTTAAGGGGAAAGTGTTCTGCCTTCCTTGTGGATGACTTCCTGCAGGGAAAGAGAACACTGCCTCTCTAGCAGAGGATTTTCATCCCCCCCCCCCGCCCCAATGTGCCCCCCCTCCATCTGTTGGTGTAACATCAACTGGCCCCAAGCTCATCTACAGACAACTAGATCATATCCTTGGTGTCCTTCTATTATCTTCCATGAAAAGCAGTTTTAAAAGCTCTAGTTGACAAAATAAAAATAACTAGTCAGTAAATGTTTATTAAAGAATAAAAAAATTGAGCAAACGATAAAGATAACGTGAAATTCTGAGAATGTTAGGAATTGCTTAGGGAGCTGGTGAGCAAAGCAAATATTCAAATATCCAGGCCCATCCCTAGGGATGCTGATTCAGTAGGTAGGTGGTGGGCCCAGGAATTTGCATGTCAACAGGCTCCTCCGTGATTCCCACATGAACAGCTCTTAGAAGGACCACATGTGGAGAAAAGCTGACATAGATTCAACAGAGCTGGAGGGAAACTTGATTAAATGCCCTTTCTTATGCTGGCATCTGGGCAGAACAGATTTTGTGATAGCAAACAGAGCAAAAGGTTTTAAGCAAACCCTTCGCAGGTTTTCAAAATTTAATCATAGCCATCATTTACAGATACAGAAGTAAATTGAGTTCAGCTGCCCTGTTTTGATTTGTAGACAACAAAACAGTCTGGCAGAATGGTTGTCCCTATTTCTATTTTTTTTGTTTATGTATTTTTCTGTTATTTTCATAATTTTTTTTTCTGGTCATGTGACATACAATTTCAAATGTTTCTATGCTATTGAAATTTACATGGGTATTTGTGAACCAGAGCTTCCAAGGATATTGTTTATGGCCAGAATTTTGCAATATCTTCTCTATACCCTCTTTATCCTTCATCTATGCCTCTTGGAATTGCAATGCTCTCTCAAGTTCATGCTCCTTCGATACCAGCGGAATGTGATGATACCAAGTGAGCAATGATCTGTTGACTGGGAGGCCATATCAAAAGCACCCATAACTCATGCCCATAGTGGTAGAGTTGGTTCCGTCTACCCCTGCCCTCTCTACCCTCAGGCCTTCACAAACTAATGAAGGAAGAGATTCTGGATAGAGATGGCGAAGGGAGGGAAGAGAACATTCAGGGCTTTTGTTTGGAAAAACACATTCAAAATTAAAATTAATTTGAACTTGAAATTTTTAAAATGATGCTTAGTATCAATTAAGGAAAGCAGAGCTGAACAAAATTTTCGAGGTTCTTGAGTATATTTGAAAGATACAGTACCAGAACGGCTGTGGTGGTGGTGGTGGGCAGGCAAAACAAACTCTTGAGAGAGGAGTGTTCAGTTTTCATGCTTATCACATGCAATTTAGTTTTCAAAGCATTCGGGTATTCTTCAACCAGTGGCTCTTCTCTACTTCTGTTGTCATAGACACGTGCATCGGAACTGCCATTTAGGAAAGGCATGGATAAGTTTCCCTCCTTGTCCCCCAAATAATTAAAGGCTTTTCAACAATGGATGGCTAGATAGGTAGGTGAGGAAGGAAGGATTGATTCTATTGTTTATAAATCTATTCACAGCAACATTTAATATATTAAATTGCCTTGGAGGGAGATTTATCCACCAAATGAGCTTTCTTGAAGTGTTTCTCAAAGTGTCATTCAGGACTGCCTGTTGGAGAAGCAGTTTCTTGGGAGAAAGCCCTAGGAGGACCTTGGGAACCTGCATTCTAACAGGCAGTACAGGTGAATGGTATCCAATGTAATATTTGGAGACCGTCTCTTCCGAAGCACACCAAGTAAGAAGAGAGACATTGGTTCATTAACATGAGGCCTCTGGCACGACCACACCTCAGTGTCAGATTTTTATTATCAAAAATTGAGCATATACTATCTCTCTACAAATTTATATAGGCCTCTAATGTTTCCATATCTTAAAAATCCCCGTGCTCACAGAGCATTGAATGACTTTTTTTTAATTTTAAGTGTTTTTATTTATTTTTGAGACAGAGAGACAGAGCGTGACCAGGGGAGGGACAGAGAGAGAGGAAGACACAGAATCTGAAACAGGCTCCAGGCTCCAAGCTGTCAGCACAGAGCCCCATGCGGGACTTGAACCTGCAAACTGTGAGATCATGACCTGAGCTGAAGTTGGACGCTTAACCAACTGAGCCACCCAGGTGCTCCTGAATGACTTTCATAATTGTTTCTTAAGGGATCATACAGGAGAGCTAGTTTAGGTGCCCGAAGTGTATAATCAAAAGTGGTGTCCTGCGTTAAAAGAAAACACGGCACATTAACCTTTCTTGTTTACTTAAGGAAATGATGCAGTTATATGGTTAGGAGGCAGAAAAACTCTGCAGCAAAGAAAGCACTAAGTCTAACTTCTGCCCTGATCATTTGGCCATTGCTGAATTAATCAGGTTCCTTCACATCTGCTGCGTCTCCATCCTTTCTTCCAATAATTAGTATCACCCATTCACCAAGTTGTCTGAACTGGAAAACCTGGGCTTATGCCTTTTGCTTTGTTGGCTCTCATCCCTTACATAATCAGCCAATTAGTTCTGCCAGGTTTCCTCACAAATATGTCCTTGATCCACTCCTTCTGTCTATTCATAGTTTCCATGATCAATCTCCTTTTTTCTCAAATCCAAAATACTACAGTTGTCTACTTCCAATTAATCCTCCCCACAGCCACCAGAATGGTCTACCTAAAATGCAAGTAAGACAAGTTTGCTATTGTATTTCACGTTCTTCGGTGGTTCCCTTTCTCCTGTATAATAAAACCTAACCTCCTTGGTATGGCATATAACACCTTCAGTGATCTGTCCTTTGCCTACTTCTCTACCATTATATTTTCTTTTTCCCTTCCTCAAATCTTGAAATTCCTCATAGCTGGACTTTCCCACTAGCTATTTCCAACAGCCAGGACAATCTGAATTACGCATCCTACCTAATCCCCTGCCCATATTTTCATACCAAACTCAGGTGAACTGGGTGAATGTGGGGAAATTTTCCTTGAATCCCCAAAGCCATATTAGGCTCTCCTTGTATGCATGTCCATAAAAATCAGTGAGTATTTCTATCTCTGCTCTTAGCATGTTGTAACATTAGCTCTTTTGCCTCATGGGAATCCTATTTTTAGACAGTTTGGTTCATGCAGCCTTTGGCAAAGAGCTTAGGGTATTTTGGGTGCTAGATGCATTACCCTTTAATAGGCATATGTTGGAATAGATAACTATGCTCTCGATATAGTGTACTGAAGTTGTTACTGAAAAGAATCAAAATGCTATTACAGGGTCTTGGCATTTTTGTCTAATTAAAGAAAATTTTGAGCTTGATTTGATAGACTATATATGTTCCCCAAATTGGATGATTGGTTAAGGAATTGAACCAATAATTAACACTCAGTAAAAGTGATGCAGAATAAAATTACGTACTCAAGGAAGAACCTGTAAGAAGGTAGCACTAGATGCTGCTTCGAAAGTATTTGCTGAAAGAGAAAGTGCGAGATCATAATTACCTCATCTACTGATTATGTGGGAGAAAGGGCAGTCCTTAATTTAGTGACCTAAAAGACTTTAACATAGTACCTTTAGTAATGTCATTGGGTGGTTACACTGTGAATTAGAGAAAGTACTATTAGAAGAAAACCTACATAGTTGTCTCACTGGGCCGTTCTTGCTTTCTTCTTTAAATGTACATTTTGCAAGTGTCTAGAGAGAACTACGTAGATACAATCCTATTGTATTTTGGCATTTCTCTTCATTAAAAAAAATATATATAAGTGTTTTATTTATTTTGAGACAGAGGATCCAGGGGAGGGTCAGAGAGAGAATGAGAGGGAGTGAATCCCAAGCAGGCTCCACACTGTCAGCATGGAGCCATATGCAGGCCCAAACTCACAAACATGACTCAGATCACAACCTGAGTCAAAATCAGTTTGGACTGACTGAGCCACCCAGGAGCCCCAGCATCTCCCTTTAAAGGTAAATGTGACCTTGAATTTTTCTGTTAGCATTAGGTTATTTTACTGTATCAGCTATCATGGATAGAAGTCAAATAGAAGTCTTAGTTTATCAGGTTCCTACTGGGAAAAAAATAGATCAAAGTCAAAATAAATTTCTTAGGGAAGGTATCTGAATCATTAGAAAAATTATCCTAATACTTGCTGGTTAAGTTCAATAACAGAAGTGACAGGAAAAGAAGGTAAATCATTTTGGGGGAGGGGCATAATCTCCATGCTTATCCATTTCTTTGCTAGAAGAAAGAAGTGAATAAAAATAGTTTAAAGAATGAACTGTTACACAGGCATCCATAAAAAAATATTTGCCCTATAGTGCTAGTTCAGGAACGAATGATGGCTTGACATTTAAGCTCTGGAGATTTAATTTGCTGAATGCTTTGGGCTAGCCCAATGATTTGCTTTTAAAATAGGATTTCCCAACTTCTGCACTACTGACATTTTGGCCTAGATAAATCGAAGGCTGGCTCTCCTGTGCATTGTAGGACATTTAACATCATCTTTGGAGTTATCCACTAGGTTCCTAGAGTATCCTTCTCCCATTCCCATTTTGACAATCAGACATGTCTCCGTACACTGTCAAATATCCTTTAGGTAACAAAATCACCCCCCGTTGAGAACTACTGCTTTAGACGTTACCTCCTGAAGAGGGATATTTTAAGACTTAGGTAGGTAATTGATTTCACTGGATACCCAGTAGGGACTTTCTGGTTGATCTGAGGAGGATGCTTTATCTTTACATGTACTTTCTTTTTTATTTGATAAAAGACTGAAATTCTTTTTACATTTGGGAAATTAACTGGTCTAGCTCTATCCACTAAACATAGACTAAGGAATTATTTTCTCATCTTACTGTCAATCATCTCTTGGAAGAAAATTCATTGTGTCCAATTTGTCTGAAAGTGTTTGAATGTTCCATATATTATTGCTTTGTGAATTAAAAGCAGAGCATATTTTCATTTGATTGATGTATCAAGTGAAATATTTAATTTTCATGATCATTTTGTACTCCAATAACTTCTACTTAGAACTATTTAAGAATAATACAATATAAAATCCATTTCAGTGAACACATAAGGTATCTTCAAGATAAATTTCTATATGAAGTTAGCTGATATGAGCAGAGATTTTAAGATAAATTGAATAATTAGCACAAGGAAGCTATAGAATTTAAATGTGAGTAGCGTAACATATAGAGATGTTAAATCACTATGTGGTACATCTGAGACTAATGTAATATGGTGTATCAACTCTACTCAAATAAAAATTAATATTATAAAAATATAATTAAAGCTAATTTTCAATCCTTAAACTCTGTCAAAAATGGACAGAAAAACTAGATTTTAGCCTTTATTCTGCATTAAATAATAGGCTAGCTGAGTTACCAAGAGTAAGTAGTTTTATCTTGCAACACTTTAGTTTCCTCATCTATAAAATGACAAGATTGGGTTAGCCCATGGTTGGCAAACTTTTTCTATAAAAGGCCACATTGTAAACAGTTTTGTTGGCCACACAGTCTCTGTCACAACTATTCAACCCTGCCCTTGTAGTTGAAGAAAGCAGCCACACACAATACATAACAAATCATTATAGCTTTGTTCTAAAATAACTTTTATTAGACACATCGTGCAATGGTCTGGATGTTCATATATTGAAAATTCATATGTTGAAATCCTAATCTCCAAAGGTGTTATTAGGTGAGGACTTTGAGAAATACTTATATCTTGAAGGTAGAACCTTATGAATGGGATTAGTGACTTGTATAAGAGTCTTCCTAGCCCCTTCGATCATGGGAAGACGTAAGAAGCCTGTGATCTAAACGAGGGCCCTCACGCGAGCATGCTGGCACGCTAATCTTGAATTTTTGCCTCTAGAACTGTAAGCAATACATTTCTGCTTGTTACAAGCCACCCAGTCTGTGGTATTTTGTTAGAGCACCCTGAACAGACTAAGGCTGAAAGTTGGATTTCATATAATTGTCACGTGTCATGAAATATTATTTTCATTGTTTTCAACCATTTTTTTGAGATGTTTAAAAATTTTTTTTAAATTTTTTTATTTTTGAGAGAGGAAAAGAGAGACAGAAACAGTGCATGAGCAGGGGAGGGGCAGAGAGAGAGAGAGAGACACAGAACCTGAAGCAGGTTCCAGGCTCTGAGCTGTCAGCACAGAGGCTGACATGGGGCTCAAACCCACAAACCGTAAGATCGTGACCTGAGCTGAAGTCGGACAGTTAACCGATTTAGCCACCCAGGTGCCCCTGAAATGTTTTTAAATGTAAAAGTATGTCCAGCTCACCAGCTCTATACAGAGAACAGGTGGTTCTTGCCTTGTAGACTGCATTTTGCCAACCATGAGATGATTGTTAAGGTTCCTTACAGCTCTAACATTCTTGGGTTAAGTAGGAATGATAGAAAATCACTTTGTGTCCCTACTTACTTTAAAACTACTTTAGTACCTGAAAGAGCTGACAGTAAATGCTTTATTAATTATAATAATGAAATCTTACTGGGTGGCGATGTGTGGTGGGCTTGCTGTCTCACGATGTAGCTCACATTTAGCAAATGTTTATAGGGGGTGTTTGTTTTCTATCTCTCTGAGAAAAAGGAATGCTCCAGTTCTACAAAAGGTGTCATTTTTCACAAACTCGACCAAAATGTGCAGAGACAGAAAGTGAAATGGTATTAAAACGTAACATTCGTAAAGTTCTTTGCAATTTGCAGAGTACTTTGCTTCACATCAAATGAACTGAACTTCATAGCAATCCTGTGAAGTGAGTGTAGTAAACAATTACTCTCCTTTTCAGCTGGTAAAACAAAACAAAACAAGAAAAACAAAATAAAACAAAACAAAAATCTCAGGTAGATCAAGCCATGTATTAGTGGGCTTTTCTGATTCCAAATTCAGAATTCCCTCCTTGCACTCCCGTGCATCTTCCATCTTCCCATCTCTTACTCTCTCTTCATCTGAGGTCCAACTAGAGAATAGAGTTTTCTGGTTATACAAGCAAATACATCATTTAAGTACTCAACAACAGAAAGAATTACGTGGCATAGTCTCAGATTGATCGTGATCAATCCGACAAGATACAAAGCTTCTCTGAATCTTAGTTTACTTCATGATAAATTAAATGAAAATACTGCTTTCTATTTAGAAATGTTTGGTTTGGGCATACATTATAGTTGGTGTTCTGTAAATATGAGTCCTTTCCAATCTACTAAAGTAGAGATGGTACACTACAGATGAACAGAATTCAATATGTCTTTTGTATAATTTGGGCTTAGGGAATACATATTATTTATGTGCAAGTAATTACACTTTGTAGTTATTGCACATTGTATTAGTGAGGGTTCTCCAGAGAAATAGAGCCAACAGGATGTGTATGTGTGTGCATAAGTATGTATGTGTGTTCATATCTATATATGAGGTGGAGGGAGGGAGATTGACCGATTTTACATAGCTGACTCACATGACTGTGGAGTCTTGGCAAGTCCAAACTCTGATGGTGGGGACTCGCAAACTGAAGACTCAGGAGAGACTTGTAGTTTAAGTCCAAAGGCTGTCTGCTGTAGAACCAGGAATAACTAAAAGTTATAGACGAACTCCAAAGACAATCTTCTGGAGAATTCTTTCTTGCTTGGAACATCAGCCTTTGTTGTGTTCAGGCCTTCAGCTGGTTAAATGAAGCCTACTGACATCATGGAGGTCAATATGCTTTTCCCAAAGATCCCTGATGGAAGTTAAGTAGCATCCAAAACACCTTCGCAAAAATACCCAGAATAATGTTTAACTATATATCGAGGCACTGTCACGCAGACAAGTTGACACAAAATTAGCCATCATATAGGCTACTGTTACAGTTATATTAAAATTTCTGTTTTAGATGTAGTTTGCTTGCAAGTAATCGAAATCCAGTTATATTAACTTAAATAAAATTTTTTTTCTCTAAGGCTGATCTTTAGGATATGAAGCAACTGGAATGGAAATACAGCCAGATACCATGGGGACCCAGGCTTCTCTGTTATGGGGCTCTAGAGTCTCCCGTTGGCTTCTCTTGGTCCTTCTACTCTGTACTTGTGTTTTTCTTTGTCAACCAGCTTTCTCTATTACTCCGTATTTTGCTAAGACTTGCCACAGTGACCACTACTATATGATCTAAGAATTGTATTCTTTACATTTCACCAGTTTGTTTCTCTCACTCCCCTAAGGAATCTCACTGCCTCAGCCTTGGTCAGATATCCACTCTTGCCTACATGGCTATGGTAGGGAAATTGAATCACAAGATATATATGGCCACCTAGACCTATTCTTCTTGTAGGTGATGTGGGCGGGAACAGAGCTTCTTTAGCAAGGATGTAGGCACAATGCTTCACTAATTCAATTAGCATGGATCCCCTAGATACATAATAGCTTAATGGTTCTGGAAGCCGCTCAGGCCTAAATGGTACTGCAATTAATCTAAAACTGAGATTTTGCTCTGCAAATGAAGATAACCAATTAGTCTGCACCTTTTGCTATTATATCACAGGAGGAGATGGACTCTGACTACAGAACATGATTTTCGGGTACTATAAACACAGTATTTCTGCAGAAGAGGTTTAATGAACCTGGAGAAATAGTAAGCTCTCCCCCATTGGAGGAACACATTGAAATCCAGGAGAAATACTTTGAGTGCCACTGCAAGATGACATGATGGGCTCCCATGTCCCATCAAATGCCTCCTTGAGTTCTCTGTTGTTCATGGTTTCATGACTGCTGAAACCTTGTATGAATCATTTAATGGGGTTTGTCATCTCTTCTGGCCAAATGAAATTACACCCTCCCAAGTTCTATAGCCCTGAGAAAAGAAAGCAGAACATGTTGTTTAGAAGTAGCAACGTGAGAGTAAATGGAATATGAGAACAGTTTTAGGAATTTTTTTTAAATTAACCATGCTTAAAGGAATTTGGTAGAAGAGAGATTAACGTTTTAATCAGAATATTCTTGTTTGTGTCAACATTCTTTTGACGGGGAAAGTTCACACACATTTAATGCTGTCAAAATGAGTGTTTTGCTTTTAGGTGTATAGCAATTCACAAATCAAAACAAGAATATCAAAATTAGCTTTCCTCCCCCATTTATTCTTTCTTAACACATTTTTTTCTACAGTCCTCTGTTGCTCTGTGTCAGAAACCATACAAATTTGTTAGGAATTCGAGGATGAAAAATACTAGGTCCCAATCAAAAGGAGCTAATAATGGAGTGAGGGAGACAGACCGCAAATTGGAAATGACATTATGACCTGATAGATGTTTTCATATTGGTGAGCATAGATCAGGGGCACCAAATACAGCCCAGGAGTTACTAGAACTGAGTATTGAAGGAGATTTTGTGGGATGTTGTGGTAGAAAGAATGTTCCAGGTGAATAGCATGATATGTACAAAGGCAAGGAGGCATCCTGGGGAGAACCCCCACCAGTGAAGCTGAAACACAAAGTTCTATAGGAATGCCAGGGCAAGAAGTGGGCCTGATTCGGGGGGTGGGGGCAGGGTATAATTCTATTGCTCCACACACAGCTCGTACTCACTCAACAGTCTGTACAGTTGAAGCTGCTCAAGTTCAAAAGCAATGCTGCCACCTCCTCACCCTCTGCCTCCAAGTACTCTGGAGATCACACCCCTCCCCACCCCCAGCTGTGCAAATACAGAAGTGAGCCCAGATTCATTAGTCATTAAATGTAGGAATGGTTCAACAGCTGCAGGATGCTTTATTAAGAGAGATACACTGGAGGAGTGATCTTTGCTTTCCTTTCCCTTTTTTTTTTTTTTTTTTTGGTGCCCCTGGAAAACCCATTTTTCCTATCCAAACAACTTTGCAGAGATCAAGAGTCACCTGCTTTTCTGACTGAGCCAGCCAGGTGCCCCCCGTTTTACACATCTTAAAAATGCCTTCATCTAGAGTGCTATAATGACCTTGTGAGAATTATAGTAAATAGAAGCCATGGAACAGAAAATCTTTCCTTTGTTCTGGACAGCTATGAAATGTTAGGCAAATGTTACATTGCAGTTGTTAATAATGTCGTATCATGAGGAGGAGTGAACATGTACTCACATGTGTCCCCACACGAGAAACATTCTTCTCTTTTTATTCTATTCTTCTTTATTTAACATAGGGTGAGGGAGAATCCCAAGTAGGCTTCGTGGTGTCAGCACAGAGTCCGGCGTCAGACTTGATCTCTTGATCATGATCTGAGCTGAAATCAAAAGTCTGATGATTAAACCACCTGGGCCACCCAGGCACCCCTAAGACTGTTTAAATTGACTTCTGTAGAATAACCTCGTTTCACCATCCTGTAAAAGTTTCTAGCAGGCGAACTCCTCAAACGAACAGGTGAACATCATCAAGAAAACTTGATTGAGGTAAACTTACATGTAGTAAAATTAATGAGTTTTAACTATAACCTCAATGATTTTTTAAAAAATGTAATCACTTATTTGACCACCATCCATATCAAGACATATAAATTTATATCACCCTAAAAAGTTCCCAGGTGCCCTTTCCAGTTAATACCACAGCAACCACCACTTGAGGTAACCACCACTCGAGGTACCAACTGTCAGGCTTTTATCATTCTATATTAGTTTGGCCTGATTTAGAACTTGTGAGGAACTGGAATCACACAGAGTGTATTCTTGTGTCTGGATTCTTCTATTCAACAAAATCTTTTGTAAGATTCATCGGTTTTGTTTCCTGTATCATTTTGTGGAATATCAGCTTATATAAATACCCTATCACTGGTTTGTCCTCTTTCCTGTTAATGGACATTTGAGTTATTTCCCATAGTGAGCTCCTACAAATATAGGTGCTGTGAACTTTCTTGTGAACATATGCACTCATGTGTCTTGTCTATGTATCAGGAATGGAATGGGTAGGTTATAGGGTAGGCATACGCTTGCTTTTAGTAGAAGCTATCAGAGTTTTTCAGAACAGTCCTACTATTTTATCTTCCTTTTAATGCAATGTTTGAGCATTTCAACTGCTGCATATTCTCAGGAAAATTAGCACGGTCTTTTCCTTATTTTTAAATTTTAGCCTTTCTGGTGTGTGTATAGTTGTATCTTACTGTAATACAATTTTCATTTTCCTGATGAGTAATGTTTTATTAAATTTCACATGCAACAATATTTTAAAACTATAACAATAGCAAAAAATGGGTAAAGTTGAAGAAAGGGGAAGAAAATGGACTTCTATCAAGATTTCCTGGCTAGAAACCAAGAGATATAATTTTTATGTTATTTAATTTTTAATAACGAGGTATTTCTGGCTTTCAGGTGAATTTGTGATTAAGAGACGTTACATAAAATAGGGAGAAAATAATATCTTGCAGTGTAGTTGGGAGAAATAAGTGAGTTACATATATTTATACACATTGTATTTTACATAAAGTACTGAGGATAGTACCTGGAACATAAGCACTCAATGTGTTTTCACTGTTTGGAAATACAATACTATAAGTTTTATTTTATTTTTTTAATATAATTTATTGTCAAATTAACTAACATACAGTGTGCACAGTGTGCTTTTGGTTTTGGGGATAGATTCCATGTTTCATTGCTTACATACACCCAGTGCTCATCCCAGCAAGTGCCCTCCTCAATGCCCATCACTCATTTCCCCCTCTCCCCAACTCTCCCATCCACCGTGTTTGTTCTCTGTATTTAAGAGTCTCTTATAGGGGCGCCTGGGTGGCTAGTTGGTTCAGCAGCTGCTTCGGCTCAGGTCATAATCTCGCGGTCTGTGAGTTCGAGCCCCGCGTCGGGCTCTGTGCTGACAGCTCAGAGCCTGGAGCCTGCTTCGGATTCTGTGTCTCCCTCCCTCTCTCTCTCTCTCTCTCTGCCCTTCTGCTGCTCACGCTCTGTCTCTGTGTCTCAAAAATAAATAAACGTTAAAAAAAAATCTCTTATGGTTTGCCTCCCTCCTTCTCTGTTTGTAACTATTTTTTTTTCCCATTCCCTTCCTCCATGGTCTTCTGTTAAGTTTCTCAAGTTCCACATATGAGTGAAAACATATGATACCTTTCTCTGACTTATTTCACTTAGCATAATACCTTCCAGTTCCATCCACATTGCTGCAAATGGCAGGATTTCATTCCTTCTTATTGCCAAGTAACATTCCATTGTTAGCCTTATGGCTTGGGAAGATCAGGGTGTGCTAGGCTATGGATTTAATCCTGCTGAAGTAAACATGAGGAAATTTTATAAAATTTTAGCTGTACCACTAGAGGTGTGTCCATATTAATGGTAATGGTCACCCTTGAAGAGTTGCTGAATGGGTCTGATTGTTCTCAGCTATAGTTATTCCGTGGAGCTTGGTTTGGATGGAGAGTGTCCACATTTCAAAAAGATGACATAGCCTGTTAAATGAGCGATGAATTCACTGCTTCTGCCACACTTCCTGAGATGCATCTTATGCAGAAGATGTCACACTGCGTGCCAGAGATATACACTTGTGCAGTGAGTAATGGTTAGTCTTCATAGAGCTGAAGAGAAGAAAAGGCTATCTTTATCTTTCTGTGTATACTCTATCTCCCCAACCCATCACATGTTTTTTTTTTCTTTTTATATATAATTTATATATAAATTTACATACAACAAATTGGGTTCCATACAGTACCCAGTTCTCATCCCAACAAGTGCCCTCCTCAATGCCCATTACTCACTTTCCCCTCTCTCCCACCCACCATCAACCCTCAGTTTGTTCTCTGTATTTAAGGGTCTCTCATGGTTTGCCTCCCTCTCTCTCTGTTTGTAACTGTTTTCCCTCTCCCTTCCCCCATGGTCTTCTGTTAAGTTTCTCAGGATCCACATATGAGTGAAAACATATGATATCTGTCTTTCTCTGACTGACTTATTTCACTTAGCATAATACCCTCCAGGTCCATCTTATTCAAATACACTTAGACCACTTAGGGTGCTTTTCCAGACTTAGTGGCTTCCAGGTCTCTGTAGTTACCAAGATCTTTATGTTGGGGCATGGGATTGTGTTCTTTTGTCTGTGCTTGTGTTTTTGATGTCTCTTGTAAGTAAGTTTCAAAGATCACAGTGATACAAATTACTGTGTCAATATTTCATAATTTTTTCCCATCTCTGGCTTCTGAAATTTCAGACCGTATTTGGCAGCCTTCTCAAATGCATAAGTCCTGTTTTGATCTCAGCCGGTAGATAGAATAGTTTTTGTAGGATACTCAAGTAGTAAGAGAGAAGATACCCGTCACTTTGTTCTAAGGTTCCTATTTCACTTTTTCTTTTTAATAACTTTTTATAATACAATTTAATAAAATTTACAATCAGGATTCAGTGGGAAAAAGTACATGTTTTTGAGAAAACTTGAAACAGTGCAAGTCAGCATGTGATTTATTATGGATAACTTCTAAAATGACTAGAGCTGTTATCTTTTGTACTCATTTACATTCCTCTTATTTTAAAGAGGATTTGAAGTAAAACACAAATTCACTAATTTTTAATCTTTGTTATGATATCTCTAGAATTTTAAGCACAAATATTGAGGAAATATGTACTAGTTTATCAGAAAGAGGCAAAGTATATGTGTGGGATTTAGCACTAGAAATCAATTTAATTTGATACATATTTTTTAGCATTTCCTGTGTTCTGAGCTTCATGCTAAGCATTAGCAATACCAAGATGAAAATGATAGAATTTATACATTCTAGGATCCAAGCAACTAATGAGAAAAATTGACATAAGCCATTAATCATAATGCTTTCTAATAAAATGTACCATAAAAATACTCCAGCTATAAAAGAACAGTGTACCAAATAACTAATTTTGCCTGAGGAGAAAGATATCATAAAATGAGTTATATTTGGGTTGTGCAAACCTTAAAAGATGATTAGAGAAGGAGAGAAAGAACATTCCAGATGGAAAAATGAGTATGTGCAAAGCATCATGGTGTTAATGGGCTTGCCATGTTGGGTGATTTGAAGTTGATGAGTGTCACTGAGTAAAGTAGACTTGAGGGGAAAGTAGGCATGGTGGCAAGAGCTAGGACAGGAAGGGAGAAGGGCCCCGTGCAGTGCTCAGTTATTTGAATTTTATATTGAAGTCTTGTCTTAAATGTTCTTAGGGGAAAACGTATTTGGCAAATAATTACAGAAATCTGTGTGGCAGAATCTGAGCAAGACACTGCAAACACGATGAATAAAAATTCATTCCCCTTCTCAGAAATCTTCAGTGGGGATAGAACAACATAGAAACAATGATAGTTGATTCAAGGATGGGTGGCTCTTTTTACTTAATGGAAAGGGAAATGGGAGAATGAGGGAGGGGCTTCATTGTGCTTTACCTGTAAAGGAACACATTTCATTCACTACTAAGATAAAAATGTTTTGATCTAAAAACTTAACGTGTCTATAGTGTCCTTTCTGATCTTGGTTTGGTGTGGAAGAGATGATTGAAATGTATTTGAAAAGAACAATTCATGCTAGAACTCTACTTTCACAAATTTGGTGTTCAAAGCACACACATATCCCTCTAAACAGGAAAACTGGAACAGGGTCTTGATCTAATTGCTCCTTGTAAACAGCCCAGAAAGCTGCCGGACTTTGTGGGCCCTTACCAATTTTGTTATCAATAATACAAAAGATGGATGCTTAAATGTAGCTTCCTCACAAGGGAAATACTGTCACAAGAGCCAATGACCTAAATTGTCTTTGAACATCACACTCTAAAGTGAAGAGAACGCATCTGCCCTTTGAATATTAAACTAGTCCCTAAACTAGGTCAGAAGACATACAAAGAGCGCTTTTACAGAGCTCTCCCCTCTCCCTCCCAGGAAGTGATGTCTTGGGTGTTCATTACCTTGAAGAAATTCATTGTATTTCATGTGCAAACTGCTTCTGATGGAAGATGTCTTTTCTCAGTATTCATCTTTGCCAACACAGCCCTGTGCCAGTTTTTAGGTTTCCTTAACTGAGTTTGAATGAGTTCCCTGGAAATTACTCATCTCACCTTACCTACGTCCCTACTTTGGTCTGCTCTGTCTTAAGTTACATGAACACCTACAAATCAGGCCTCCCTTCAGTCATTAGAAACGGTCAGCAGTTGGTGGAGACTGCAGATATTCTTGCATTAGCTGCCTCCATGGAAGGGGGAAGTCAGTGAGGTCTAAGAAAAGATCCTTGGTTTGAATGATGTGGAGGATTAGGGGTGACTGAATGAGGAGTTATGGTAGTGTGCTCAAGGAACAAAAACACCCACAACCATCTCAAAAGCAGATATCGTAACACCTACACTGACATGACAGATGCTCGTATGTTCCCTACCTGGGAAGTAGAGGCAGTGGGTATACTCTAAGCAGCACAGGAGGGGAAATATATTAGGTGGGCTTCAGGTGGTTAGATGGCCTAGAAGAAAGGTATATTTAGCTTTTAGACATATAAGGGAAAGCAAAAAGAGAAAAGGAGATTTAAACTTGATGCATGATTCAAGAAGAAAAGATGAGTCAAAGTCAGAGGCTGAGGGTTTTCCTTGGAGAGGAGAAGTCTTATTATGGGCACATAATAAGTGATTAAGTGAATGCGTGAAGAATAATACTTTATTTTCTAAGACAGAAGGAAGACTGACTAAAAGTACAATGGTTTTGATGGAGAAGGAGAGTAAGTTGGAGACGCTTTTGCTTTAGCCCTCCAAGGTCATTATAGTAAAGATTTAGGAAATGGTTGCTGTGTGCCAGATAACATATTGTGTGCTTTATATATGTTGTCTCGTGAAATCCTTACCATACAACTATAAGCTGAATGGGGAGTAGTATTCTGGTCACTTACGGTAAGGGAATGAAGCTCGGAGAACAACCATAGCCAACCTAGGATTTGAACATTGGAGACTGTGCCTCCAGAGTGTGTCCCTGATAGGAAGGGAAAAGGCTAGAGGCTTGAGCATCCTTTACTTCTAACTTTATAATGATTATTATTGTCTCATGTTAGTGTGTCTATTGCCCTGTGGATTTACTAAAGGTAAAGATACTGACTTGGTGTCTCTGAATCTCCCTCAGTGGCTAATAAAATACCCAGCTCATTGTAGTCAGTCAAATATTTGTTAACTGATTTTTTAAGCAAGGGAATTAAAGTTGGGGATATGAAAATGAAGAACTAAAAGTCAGAAATTAATTTTTACAAAACACGATGAAAGAGAAACATAACAGTGCCTTGAAGTGTGGCCAGTTAGGATCCGAGGTCCTGCTATGTCAGGTAAGACCTCTAAAATAAAGGCATATTTAACTTCTTCCTGTGTTAAAAATAATGAAAGAGACTACAGTGTACTGTCTAGGACATAATAGGGTCAATAAAGATCAACAAAGATACAGAATACCATAGACATTGTATATGTCCAAATCTCATCTCAAGTCACTGGAAACTGTGGGCAAATTAATTTCTGTAATTCTCAGTTTCCTCATCCTAAAGAAATAACAATACCTCCCTGGGTTGTTACAAAGAATCAAAAAAGACAACATAATCAGAGCCCTCACTTAATACCTTATACACAGTAAATGCTCAGTAAATATTACCTATTGTTTGATGTTGAATAGATGAAAGGGAGTTTGGAGTCATAACACAAATGTAGCTTGGGTCTCCAGTGGAGACCACGTTGCATCTTCTATCCTGGCATATGTATAGCTGGTCCAGTGGGCTTGCCATTGGCTTTTGGGGAAAGACTGCATCTAAAGGTACAGTCACACATAAGGTTGGATGGTTACAAATTCCCTACACTGGCAACGAGGGTGGTGCACTGTAACATTGCACCCTGTGCATTTCAGGAGACATGGATTATAAGTTGAATATAGTCAGGAGACAGGCTGCTCTTTGGCTCTGGAGTGCCTAAGATACTGGAAGCACCTGCTGATGTTGCTTTGGAATCAGTGTCATGGTGTGAAGCCTGGGAAGTGGGAAACAAAGCACTTCTGGGAGGGAAGGAAGTATGGGGATGTCTAGGGGTCATGGATATCACTTCCTGAATGACAGTAGTATCACTTGTGAGATGCCATCGTAGGTTTCACTGGCCCACTGAAATCTGCAGGGGACTTCAGGATATCTTTGGAAAAGACTTGAGAAGAATTAGCAATCCTGTGGTCGAGGTTAGAAGTAGAGAACTATGCTACAGTTCTATTCATATATTTACATCTTCCACACCAGTGTGGTCAAGGAAAAAGGAATTACCTGGAACTCTAGATATGAGAAGAAAGAAACAGCTCGTCTGGTCCAACGGTATCCCTTAACCTGTGGTCCAGAAAGTCTGCCTGGTGTTTCTAGGATCACCTGCAATAAGAATCGATTTAACAGAGTTTGGGGGACAGGGGAGCATCCCCCACTGCACATGCCGATTAGCAACTAGTATCTTTTTTTAGACAATTTATTGTCAAATTGGTTCCATACAACATCCGCACAAGTGCCCTCCTCAATTCCCATCACCCACTCTCCCCTCTCCCATAACCCCCATCAACCCTCAGTTCTTAGTGCTTAAGAGTCTCTTATGTTTTGTCTCCCCCCACCATGGCGTTTTTTTTTCTTTTCTTTCCCCTCTTCTCCCTCTTCCCGTCCCCAGTGGTTTTCTGCTAAGTCTCTTAAAATCCACCTATGTGTGAAAACATATGGTGTCTCTCTTTCTCTGACTAACTTGTTTCACTCAGCATAATACCCTCCAGTTCCATCCACGTTGCTACACGTGGCCAGATTTCATTCTTTCTCATTGCCATGTAATATTCTAGTGTGTGTGTGTGTGTGTGTGTGTGTGTGTGTGTGTGTACACACCACATTTTCTTTATCCATTCATCAGTTGATAGACAGTCTCTTTCCATGATTTGGCTATTGTCGAAAGTGCTGCTATAAACATCGGGGTACACGTGCCCCTATGCATCAGCACTCCTGTGTCTTTTGGGTAAAGTCCTAGCAGTGCTATTCCTGGGTCATAGGGTAGTTCTATTTTCATTTTTTTGAGGAACCTCCACACTGTTTTCCGGAGCGGCTGCACCAGTTTGCATTCCCACCAACAGTGTAAGGCGATGCCTAAAAACTAGCATCTTGAAAAGTGTGATTGGGCTGAACAGTGTGTGAAAGGGTTTGCATTAAACCAGAAAACACCAGTGTCAGAAGCAGGGCAGTCTGATTTTGTTTGTTCCCCTACGCGTATCTGCTGTGTATTTAATCTCTAAGGGTCGCTAGCTAACTGATGATGTGAAAACACACTTTCTTAACTCCTACCCACTAAAGTAATTCATGTTAGGTGCCACTAAGTTCACACTGAGAAGCGTTGATTTCTACCCTTTATATTAAGGTGTTGCTTCAGTACCTTTGGTTGGGGATTGTCGAGTGAGGACGTCTGACATGATCCATGGCCCTATTACAGGGGCTAATAGGAGATAAGTAAGCGTATTACACATGTTCCTGTGTTAACTGAGTCTTCGTTACACAGCAAAACTCCTAGGGTGAGCGTGCATCTGAGAGCCATGCTAGTATTGGCTGAATTTTTGCATCCTCTTTCCTTTCTCTTTCCTTCCTCTTTATAGCAGGATACTAAGGACAGTCCTGGATGCTCTTGGAAGCTTTCCCATCTGCATCTTTCCCTTACTGGACTGATTTAATCACCCATCCCTTCCTTTGCCTGCATCTCTAACTACACACCATCTGTGCTATTTGGCAGCTGCTAGTTATACCCAAGGTATCCCTTGGCCCCATCATCTATCAGAAATTTTCATCTGTTGGCAATGTCTTTCAAAATCATAACTGCTTATTTTGTCACCTATGATATTAGGATAATCCTTTCCCTTCCACATGGCACTCTTGGGCACTTGGACTTCAGTTTACAGCTATTTTTAGGCCATAAAATGCAGAGGCATGTAAGCTTGAATAATGGGAAATGTTTTGTTTTTCCTACTTGGTTTCAGGAAAAATTCAGCGGTACCAATAAGAAATAAGGAGAATTCAGGATGGAAAGTGTCAGAAAGTTCCCCAATGAGGAGTTTTAAGCTCAGAAGAGCTTAGAAGAACCCAGAACTAAAAACATATGTTTACGTATAAATCTCTTTTGTGTGCATAGTATTAAGTATAAATAAATACTATACAGACGTGGAAGGTAAACATACCCTACCTTACAGCATGTGCATGTATATGTATATGGGTGAGTGTGTGTATGTACATAAATGTTGGCCAGTTATATATATATATATATAAACAGATACATATATATATCTGAAAGTATTATATATATAAACATATATGTATCTGAAAGTATTAATATTACTACATGACTACATGACAAAATTACAGACAATTTATATATTTTTTATGTATTTTGAGTTTTTCTATTTTTTTTTCAATGAGTATCGAGCCTTTTTATAAAAAGGAACAAACATTATAAAGCGAATCCGTGCTTGAGTCCTTTTTGACAACAAACTGTAAAAGCCGCCAGAATCA
The DNA here is from genome assembly GCA_030068075.1 of Paguma larvata. Taxonomy (NCBI): domain Eukaryota; kingdom Metazoa; phylum Chordata; class Mammalia; order Carnivora; family Viverridae; genus Paguma; species Paguma larvata. The sequence goes on from CM057832.1 coordinate 78,261,710, forward strand.
GAAAGGACACAGAAGTTGCTAATGTTACCTGGGCTCTGGCCAAATAGGTCACAGGAATTGGTTTCTTCCTGCTACCTCCTTCTCTGAAGCACTAGCTGCTTGGAGCCACAATTATACATGTGACCAGTGAAGTGAGTGCCATAGTATAATCAAATAGATTACTCTGGGAACTGTTCCGGAGACACAAGTCTGATTATGTTTGAATTCTAAATCTATATTTTCTTTCAAATAGTCCCAGATAGTGTCTTCTGCTTGCCCACCAAAAATGGCAGAAACCTAAATTCAGACCACCAGCTGATCTGAAAGTTAACATTTAATTATGAAGGATTATTGACGGACTGTGATTGCAGCACTCCAGGTGAATAAAACCTGCCTGTACCCTGTGAGCTGCTTGGATTTCTTCACCATTTTATCACATTGGGTGCATGTGCACGCAGAAGGTGAGGATGCAACAGTCAGTGGGGGTCCTGCAGACTCCACATGTGCGGGGTCCCCTCTCACCCTCAACCGCTGAGAGAGTTCCGTATCCCCCAGAGCCGATGCAGTATGCAACATGCGCTTTGCTTTTTTTTTTTTTTTTTGTCAAGTTTCCTCACCTGGGTTATCCTAATGATTTTCAATGAGAAATTCAACCACGGACATGATTCTCTTTTTCCTTCAGATCCTAGCAGAGTAGTTAAAGAGAAAAGCAAGTAGGCATAAAAATCAGTCGTCGTTAAGAAGCTACCACCTTTTATATTGTTAAGATTCTGGATAGAAGCATAACATTTATAATATTTTGAATTTGCATTTTTTTCTGACCACTGATCTGTTTGTAGATGGGAGAAACTGACCTTCTGTTGAGAAACATGAACCTCATTTAAAATCAAATTTGGTCCTTCAGAGGCAGGAAAACTAATATTGGAAACTTACCTTGCTTGAATAAATACCTTTGTTTAACTCTTAACTAGATAACGCCATGGTGGTTCCCAGGAAAGAAAACCAAGGCCAGCTTTGGTTTTTATGACTGATCTGATAATGAGAGAGGAGAATGTAATTGCTTGAGAAGTTATTCTGACGAAAATCTCAAGTGTCCGCTTCGTATCTTTGATAGGTATCAGGTGAGCAGTGGAAATAACCTCATAACTATTAGTAGAAAATAAACTTAAATGGACAATAACCAAGTTCTCCTGGATTGGCAGAGTTAATTTTGTCTTCCACCTGTTTTAGCTTGTGGTGAGAGGCTCATACGAAACCATCAAAGAGCATAATTAAGGGATCTCCCTTCATGCCTCCTGGCTCCCCGCCCCCCCAATTCCATGTTCTTTCATGAGGAAAGAAAACAAGGGGAATCTGGAGAATGGTTCTAGCTTCTCTACATGATGGGTCCATTTGACCCTTTTTCTATTCATTTAATAAGAAGATCTTTTGTTACTGAAAACAGGAGAGTTTTTGTTCACATAAATTTTAACAGCCAAGTGTAATCAGAAACGCAGTCCAAGAAGCACAAAAGGCAAATAGTATTATGTTCTTTGAGCCCTACTCCAGATAAAAGCCAGGACATTTCCCAGGGCTTGGATTACCGTCCATATTGTAGATAGTCATCTGCGGGGATGATATGGTTCCTCTTATGAATACCAAGTAGTTGTTTTGGATGGAGCGTGCTAAGAGGAACTTCAGACCTTCCTAGAGCTGTGTGTACTTTGGAAACTGGAGAGTTTTGTGCTCATGCATTTCCTGACCCCGTACTGTGTCCAGTGAGACCGGTGTCCTTTTGCTAAGTTGAATGTCTATATCCAGAGGATGGATTTTTTTATTCTTCAGTGATAGAAGTGACTAAACCAGAGGCCAATTTTATTTTTAGAATGTGCCTTTATGTTATCTAATGTACCGCAGAAAAATTACTGTGTGATAGGCGCTGTGCTTACTACCTTTCACGCATCTATCTCTTTGATCTTCCCATCAGCCCTGGAATTGACGTAAGATCATCCTTTGTACATATAACTTAGAGCATTATTGTTAGACTGGTAGTAGACAGTGGTCAGTGGTAGCTGACATTTGCTCCTGCTCAGTGTCCTTAAATACTAATTGATTCTATCCTCCTGTGTTCATCTCATTATGCTCTTCTGTCTTTTCCATGGAATAAGAGGGATTCTCTAAAACAAAGCACAGCACGTAGAAATGGAAGAGAAATAGAGAAGCAGTCAAGCTAATACGATGAGAATACACAGGCTGGAAAGAAAATTCAATCCTTCAGTCCTAAATATCTGGCAGAGATAGTTTCTACAAGAAGAACGACCTTGTCTTTTCATTCTTGGATTGCTAGCCCCCGGCACAGGGCTTGGCAAATGGAGGAAATCAAATATTTTTTAAAAAATGTTTATTCTACCATCTATAAATGTATCATAATGTAAAAGATACATTATAACAAAAACCTAAGAGCAGAGGACTTTGATTTTGTCAATACAAATGCCGCCATATTGATCTTAAAGATTCAGAAATTTAGAATCAGAGCAGAAAGAAATGAAATACTTATTTTGTCTTTGTTATTCTTAAGTCAATATTACAGTCTCTGTAGTATTACAGTTAGAGAATCTGACCCTGAAATTTCAAAGGGAGTGTGTTTTAAAACTTATAAAATATTAAGGTGGGAAGACAGAAAAGTCTATAGTTGGTAAGGGAAGAAGTTAGTCTTCTTGCCATTAGGGAAATGTATTTGTGAGAAGTCACATTTAAACTTCAATAAATCCACGTCTCCTAGTGTTTATCACGAAGGTAGATAATCAGTGTTTTATTTTCTGTAGTTTAGAAACTTTGCTCAGGCTGCCCTGCCGCACAACTCCAGGGGACCTCATTCTCCTTGTAGTGGGTCTTTGTGAATAGAATCCTGGAATTAAGGACTGTTCCAGTTACATAAACATTAGTAGCCGGGCCTTTCCTTCTCCTCTGCTAGACTCTTTAGGCCAAAGCAATGATACCTATTTGCAAAAAGAAAAATTTATCTGGGGAATTTTTTTCCATATTACTATGATGATTCATTTTGTTTTAGCATTTATTGAGCACCTATGTCAAATGGTAGGCTAGAAGCTTGCAGATGAGTAAGACATGATCTCTAAAAGAGATTTACCATCTGTCAGAATGAAAAAAAACTAAACCGAGGTGACAGTAGCTACAGACAGACATGATTGATCTAGTGGCACAGATAGATACCTCCAGGTTCAGATGTATAGAGATATAAATAGTGCATGGTCGTGCTTGGATAGCTAGAAACTAAGGGTATTACGATAATTTAAATTTGGGACATGCACGCACAATTCTTCACCCCTTGTATTCACTTGGACCAATCACAATAGCTAAGACTCTTTATTTCATGGGCTTCCTAATACCAGAAGATGCTTAGAAACTGGCCTTGTGTAGGGTTTTTATATCCTTGATTTTCTTCAGCAATACATGTAACTAGTGATTTCATTTGTATCAGCTATGCTTCTTTGTGAGCAGAAAATGACAAAAATCCAATCTCAACCAATTTGAAGCACTTATTGGGTCCTATAACCGGAGGCCGCAGGAGTTGTCTGGCTTCCAGTAGAAAATGTTGCGAGTATTTGGTTTCTCCTATTCCATCTTTTTATTATGTTAGTTCTGGGTTGTTTCCTTTCTCAGGCATGGTCTCTTGATTCTCAAAATGACTGCAGCAGATCTGGGCATAGATCATTGTGTTTCACAGGCTCGCATCAGGTCGCATGCCAAATTTAAACCAACCGTTGTTGCAAGGCGAGTGTCATGCTCTGAGCAGCCTGGGCCTACACTCCACATTCAAACCCTGAACTGGGATAGGTTTGCCAGCCAAAGACTGCAGGCCAAAACTGAGCGAAAAGGGGCCGTTCCTGAGAAGTTAAAGTTTCAATTACCAGAAGTGGGGTGAGATGAATTCTCGGAGCAGGCACAATAGATATTAATTACAGAAACCATAAAGAGAAATTTGACCTTCTTTATCCTTTACTGAAGTCAACTCACTGTAATAAAAGCTATCACCATGCCAAAGAAGGAGATGTTCTGTCTGCAAGGGAATGGCAAACAGTATTATCAAGTTTCCAGGGTTCAAGGTGTTCCTTAATGAGCCAGGATCAAAAGGTAGGGTCAGTAGACAATAAGCAAAAATTAATTTAGAATGTAGAAAATGACAGTAAATTTTTATGACTTAAGAGAAAAAGAAGAGTGCGGGTGTTTGAAAATTTCCTGATGGAGATACAACTCAAGAATCTGAAAGTTTTATTAGAGCTTTAAAAATCATTACATATGATTGTGCTACTAATACTCATTTATTAGGTACTTTCTATATGTCAGGATTATATTGACTACTATTTTCAAAAAAAATTTAAGTGTTTGTTTTTGTGAGAGAGAGAATGAGCCAGGGAAGGGCAGAGAGAGACACACACACACAGATTCTGAAGCAGGCTCCAGGCCCTGAGCTGTCAGCACAGAGCCTGATGCAGGGCTTGAACCGACGAACTCTGAAATCATGACCTGAATTGAAGTCGGATGCTTAACCAACCGAGCCACCAAGGCACCCCTATATTGACTACTTTTAATCCTCATGTAGCCCTCACTGTAACCTCCTGAAGTAGATACTTGTTATCCTCATTTTGCAATGAAAACACTGAGGATCGACAAAGTTAAATCCCTTTTCTAAGATCACAGAACAAGTGAGTAGTAAAACTTGCCTTAACCTTTGATACAGTTTGAGAGACAGTGACTTCACCTGTGCCCTAAGCTTCCTCCATAATGGACACAACTTGCAGCAGGAGAAGCCATTGTCCCACTGCCTTTCTATTGGTCAGGGCGCATGAAAGGGCAGGGTAATAGCCCAGGAAGCACATCATAGGGGAAACCTTAGGAAACATGAGGGCGTTGTGTGGAGAATGGCCAGGATGGTGATGAGTCTGAATATTGGTTGATGGGAAGTCTTCTGTCAAGGGAAAGGGACATGATGACTATTCCTATGTCTCAGTTAGACTGTTCTAAAAAATTACCAGAGCCTGGGCGGCTCACACACCGAGCATTTATTTTTCACAGTTCTGGAGGCTTGAAGTCTGAGGTCAGGGTGCTAGCAGGTTTCCGGGGAGGACCCTCTTCCTGGTTCCCACATGGGAAGTCTCCTTCTGACTACGTCCTCCCTTGGTGGAAACATGAGAAGCAAGCTCTCTGTGTGTCTTCATAAAAGGGCACTAATCCCTCCATGGTCTCATCACTTCCCAAAGGTCCCATCTCCAAATACCGTCACTTTGGGATTAGGATTTTGACATATGAATTAGGCAGCGGGGGGGGGGGCGGGGAGGGGGGGACACACACACACTCAGTCGATAGCATCCTACTAGGGAAAAAACAGCTTATAGATAGAGAATCGTATTTCACCTACATAGAATGCTTGCTGGATATTTCAAGGAGACCATTTGCCTCTAAGCGAAGACTTTAGCAATTACCCTTTGATGCTATTCCTTCTGTCTAGGATGTTCTGTACCCTTTACATACCTGAATACAACCTGTCCTTGAAAGCTCAAAGTACCATTTATTCTCTGAGGCCTTGCTCACTTCCCTTCACTACTGCCATCAGTTAATGTATGTTCCTCCAGTAATTCTGAGAACCCCAAGACTCTGCTGTTCCTAAGACACTCACCATTACTGCCTTGTGCTCTCCTTAACTGATGTTGAGAGCTTATCTGTGACTCGAGCCTATAAGCCGTGTGAGGACAAGTGTTTTGCTAGCTTCATCCATGACCCTTCAAGAGTCTTCCATTAGCCTTTGCACACTACAAATGCTGAAATGGGCTGGCTGGTGGGACAATGGGCTCCTGTCCCTGATCATCTTCAACAGAGAACTGAGGACCATGGTTATGGTGGTAAATTACTGCCTTAACCAGAAGGTACATTATACGACTTCCAAGACCCCATTTCATTGGATGATGTGTATGGCATAATTTTATGCCTATTTTGTATTTTTTCACACTATTGTTCAAATATAACTTGATGCATCTGAGCAAAAACCAAAAAATCCTAAATGAATTTATGGCCATGAAGTACCTAGATGTCTCTACTTAGAAATAGTTTCAGGTGATATAAAGGAATATGCAGATGATACAGAGTATGTTACTATCTCTGATTGATTCCTAAGCAGATGATCTATACAAGGTATATGGAGATAGAAATTTATGTACAAAGAAAAATATGTATTGTGTTTATGTGTGTATTCTTTCATGTATGCTCTTATATAGCATCTTTAGAGTTAGAAAACCCTTCTCTAAAACTAATTTTATAGTTATATAGAACTATACATACATATGAGCTAATGTTCATATATATAGCTTAATATAAGTAACCATATGTATATATACTTTATATATGTGTGTGCACTTATAGTGATTTACAAGTGCGGCTTGATATTTGAAGTTGTGTTTTACTCTAGTATGTGACTAAGATAGTGCCTGGGTTATTTTTCAGAGAGAATGTACTAGAGAAAGAGGAGAGCAGTATATTAGAAGCTGTTTCCTTCCCCCTCAAGTCGCAATTACACCTTTTTCCCATTCTCGTTCCACCTCTGTACTGATGGATCTTATCCTCTGGTCTAAATGCACAAGTGCAAATAACAAGTTTGGATGGAGTGGCTTCCAAAATCAAAAGCATGAAGGATCTTTCAGAGAGAAGAAACTAGGTGAAGTGGTGTTACACAATTTTAGGACTGGAAATGAAATCAACACAATCCACATACTAATTATGTTACCTTAGACTGGTTAGAATGAGGAAACCTCATTATGCCTTTGAAATCCTGCTGCTTATATCCAGAAATGTTCTTTAGCTTTTTAGTTAGCACAGATGATTTTGGACTTTCTAAAATTGAGTAGTAGTAGTTGGCTTGAATCTAGAACCAGAGAGAAACATTGTTCATATATTTGGAAACATTGGGAAACTAAGTAACTATAGTGTGGTTGTATAATAAACTATTATTAGACTATATATATATATTTTTTTTATCTTGATTTCCAAATATATTTTATGTCAATCTTTAAAATATGATTTAGTACATCTTAGAATACATCAAACTCATTCAGAATTCCCTATATTTCTCTTCCCACTTCATAGAATACCGTTTTTGTCTTGCTGTCTGGAGAAGTCCTACACAACCCCAAAATCTGAACAGCTTCCATCCTGAAATCCATTTCTCTTTCTTGGTGTAACCAAGTGTTCTGTCCTCTATATAATTGGGGTTACTAAATGCTTCCCTTTACCAGTGCTGGTCTTTTCTCCCAGGATTGACTATGGAGTCACTATAACCTGACAGGTGTAACTGTATCTCATTGTTGACAAGACCTCATTGACAGTTTTTTGTTATCTTTATATTTCTAGTACTTAGTCCAATATGAAGCACAATGGAGACACAAAGTAAACACTTAATTTAAGAAATGAGTAATAATATAAGAGCTAAAGCAGATGGACTGCCATAGATGTAATTTCTCCATGTCAGCCTATGAAGCCAAAGAACATCATGTTTACATTTTTTTGAGCCTTTTAAGTATTTTCCCTCCTAGTACTTATTAGCTTTGTATGCATGCAGATTGTAATTTTCAAAATACAGTTACACTGTGTACTCACCCTGAAGTCATTTATTGGTTACAAGTGTTTTCGTAGTCTTTATACCCAGTAGAATTGGCTTGAATATTCACCAGCCTATGTTTAAAATCTCCTTTACTGATTAAAAAAAAAAAAAGGAAAAAAAGGAAACTTGCTTGCTCTCCCCCAAAGCTTATTAATCCATGTACAGTTACTTTACTAAAGAATGTACTCAGTCATGCAGCGAGGTGTAAATGTATCGAGGCCCCACCATGTGCGGTTCATTGCTTGATCCTGTGGGAGAACAGAAACAAGTAAAATAGAGTCTTCCCTCCAGGAGTCCAAAGGGTGATCAGAGAACAGATATAATTGCAAATAATGTTTTTATAAAAGGAACACTGACATACTTGCTCAGTTATTGTTGCGAACAAAGGCAGTGGTAGCACAAGGAAGGAAAAAATTAATTCCTATGGATGGGATCTAAAAAGCCCTCTCAGAGAAAAGGGCATTTGTTTTTGTTTTTTTTTTAATTAATTATAGTTTGTTTTTTGTTGTTGTTTTTTTTTAATAACTTTTTATTGTCAGATTGGTTTCCATACAAGGACACCCAGTGCTCATCCCAACCTGTGCCCTGCTCAGGCCCCATCACCCACTCTCCCCACTCCCATACTCCCCTCAACCCTCAGTTTGTTCTTAGTATTTAAGAGTCTCTTATGTTTTGTCTCCCTCCCTCTCTGTGGCTTTTTTCCTTCCCCTCTTCCTCTCCCCCTTGGTTTTCTGTTAAGTCTCACAAAGTCCACCTATGCATGGAAACATATGGTATCTGTCGGAAAGGGCATTTGAATCAAGCTTTGAAGTATATGGTGTCAGCATTGTACGGTATAAGCAGTATAGAAAAGGGAATTTTCAAGAGGTAGATGTGTCTTGGTCATGAGTCTGAAGACAGCAAAGTTAAAAGTTATTTTATTTTATTTTGGTATGGATGGGATGTAGGAGCAGAGATTGGGTGTGAGATAAGACTGGGAAATCAGATTTGGATCAAAAGTTCTTGGTGAGAGGTAGGATCTTGGTTTAATTTCCTAGGCAGATAATGAAAGTTTTGAGGTGAGGACAAGAAGGAAAAAGCCATGGTGTTCAAAAGTTTTTTTTAAGAATCAGACGTCAGAGTTAATGGCCAGTGAATTTATAAGTAGGAGGCAATTTGGTATCATAAGGAAATGAAACGCTCAGTTACAACTTGCCTTCAATAAGGGCTAGGACTTAGGGAAAAGAAAGTGAGGAGCATTAGGGTATAAATGTAAAGGAGGCTCTCATTCTGAGGGTCTCCTTCCACCTTTACCTAGTTTGGGCCCTGCCTAGAATTCTGTTAGTATCATTGTAATAGATATTTGTAACATTTCCTATCTCTTTTCCTGAGTACTCTCAAAGTGGTCCACGGGATTCCTTGCTTGGGCCGCCATTTTCAATTTCTGTACGCAGAGCATAGAAACATAGCACAACAGTGAGATTGTGAAGTCAGCCAGGCCAATTAGAAAAATAAGACCTTACTCTCCCTGAGGCTGAAGCTCTCGCTTATCCTGACAGGATATGCATAGTAACTCTCAAGTCTTTGTCACTTTGACCTAAGATTTTTCATCTGAGGTAGAGAAAGGACATCTCTAATTGATGGTGATGAGCACCTAACTCTGAGAATGAATTCGTGTCAGTGATCTGTTATGATGATCCAGACTTGGCGTTCTTGTCTAAGGTTGCTGAGGGGGGGGAGGGGGCGGGGATTAGAATCTTTTCTTTTTAGAACCAAGAAATAGATGAACATTTGCTCATTCATTGCCAGGATCCCTTCATGTTAATACTAATTCACTACCCAGTGCCTATGTGAGGGCTTGTATAATCACAGATTCTTAGAGCAGTTTTTATTTTATAAATCTGCTATGTTGTCTGTCGTTGAAATTAGCATACACCACGCCTATCCAGTCAAGGTTATCTACTCAACTACAGTCAGCTAGCCTATTTGTCACCCACAGGAAATAAAGGACATGTTCAGGAAGTGCCTAGCACAACATCGGCACACTGTAGGGCCTCAGTCGAGTTCTGGTTTGCTTTCTTCTTTCAAAAATCCTTTTCCTCTGCAGAATTCCTCTCTTCCACATAGACTGTGTACTTTAAGATTTATATATAAAATACAGAAATGTATTTTATATGTCATGTGTGCCAGTGGTGTGTGTGTACTCCACTGACAGTGTATATAGTAGTGATATATTGGCGGTGTGTGTGTGTGTAAATACATACACACACACATATCCTTCAATGTACAGGTCTGGTAATTTCAAAAACAATGTGCAAAGTAATAGTCGTCACAAATAAGGGCTACATTTACTCCTTTATATTTTCCCATCCATCAAAACAGTGTGGTGTACAGCCAGAGAATTGTGGTGTTTGCAGTTTCAGAGTAGGTAGCTCTCGAGATTAGCTTGCCGACTAAAACGCGGAGGCAAGGGGGAGAATGGGAAAGAACATGAGCCCTGACTCTGTATGGCTTAGGTTTCAGTTGCCCATCTCCCAGTCTGTGACCTTGATCAGGTGGCTTGCCTTTTGGAACATTTGTTTCAGATATTAAATTGTTTCTCTATGATGCTGTAAGCATTAGATGAGATGATACAAATAAATCATCCAGCATAGTTCCTGATCCATGGTACTCAATAAATGGAAACTATTATTATCTGACTGATGTTGATTACGATTTTATGAAATTATTTCCAACACACAGTCGCTCAGCCTCTCCAGTCCCTGTATACTCCAAGGGATTTGCTTGGAATTCAGACTCCTGTCTCCTTTAAGTGTTCATTAGATTCCGTGAAATGCATTACCTGTCGTATTGTATCATCTAAATGAAAGCTGTTCCTCAGAACACACACACAGATATACTTGAAAATTTTCCCTATTCAGGAAATTCAGGAAATTTCCATATGAAATTCCCTATAAGGACTTTTTCACATTGTCTTCCTCAATGTTATTTGCCCTATTCTTGCCTTTACAATTCCTTCCTGCTGTCCCAAAGTCTCTTAAAGAGAAGTAAAATTTAGCACGTTGTTTTTATGACTTTTCTTGTCTCTACCACAACAGAGATACTATTCCTGGTAAAACCACTATCGGTGGTTACATTATTAACCTTGTGGCTTTTTTTTCTCGACATGGGTCATTTTGATTTCAGTAACAGACTGCTCCCTGTCTCTTGATTTGACAGGGGATCAGTCCTGTAAGATCACATAATCCACTAACGATAGAATTGTACACCATTAGAGCTGAAAGGCATTTTACAGAGTATTTCCAGCTCACTTTGTCTTCCTACCCAGAATGAAAGGGATGTTCTAAGAAGTTAAGGCACCTTGTGAACTTTCATTCAATAGTGTCTGTGACTTATGTCTTGAAACCAAACATAAATGTCCTTTATTTACCTTGAATAAAATGAGAACACAACTCTAACTTACCTCATAGCCATCGTCTCTTTGCTCCTTATGTTAGTAGATATTCCATGAGAAGACACTATAGAACAGTAAACTTCCACAGCCGTGTTAAGATGGCATTCCATCAATGTCAAGAGAATTGGCATCGTTTGCATGGTGTCCTAACTTTTATTTTCAACATCAGCTATTTGGCCCTAATTTAGAAATGAGTGCTTATAACTAAATCCAAAGCAACCAAATGATTATCAGTATATACCAAGGGAATTACCCTTAGCATATTTAATGTATTTCTATGATCCTTGAGATGAGTGCTGGAGTTAGTTGAGAATATACAATTATTTTAATTTTTATGTTTATTCACCTATCTTGAGAGAGTAGGCATGAGCAGGAGAGGGGCAGAGAGAGAGGGAGGGGGGGAGGGAGAATCCCAAGCAGGTTCCATGCTGACAGAGCAGAGCCCAGTGTGAGGCTCAGTCCCAGGAACTGTGAAATCATGGCCTGAGCCGAAACCAAGAGTTGGTTGCTTAACTGACTGAGCCACCCAGGGTCCCCAAGAGTATACTATTATTAATTGACCACACAGTTAACTAAACTGGTATTTTAGAAACCTATTACATGTAAACATTCATAGCCAGATAGATAAACTTTTTTCGCATTCTTTCCAACAGGACTTACTTTAAAACATCAGTTGACTTTATATCTATGCAGGGACATAAGGTTCCTCTAGTAGAGAACTAAAAGATTGATGGACAGGCAGATGTGGCTTTTATCTTATTCAGAGTCATCCTAAATTGTAAATCAGTGTGGCAGTGTAGCTAAGGAAAGAGCCAGAATATAAGACAGATGTTTGCACACTTTCATTAGAACTGCTTAATACCAAATCAGGACTCCGTGAGATTGGAAAACCCAACAGTAATCATTTAAGAAATACCTTACAAAGCATGTAGTTAAACTAAGTCTCTTATTTCTTTTTTTTATTTATTATTTTTTTATTTTATAATAGTTTATTTTCAAATTGGTTTATATATAACACCCAGTGTTCATCTCAACACATGCCCTCTTTAATGCCCATCACCCCCTCTCCCCCCTCCCTCACCCCCCTCACCCTCAGTTTGTCCTTAGTCTTTGAGAGTCTCTTATGTTTTATCTCCCTCCCTCTCTGTGTCTTTTTTTTCTTTCCCCTCTTCCCCTCCCCCTGGTTTTTGCTTAGTCTCACAAAGTCCACCTATTCGTGGAAACATATGGTATCTGTCTTTTTCTGACTGACTTACTTCACTTAACATAATACCCTCCAGTTCCATCCATGTTGCTAAACATGGCCAGATTTCATTTTTTCTCATTGCCACGTAGTAGTCCATTGTATATATGTACTGCATCTTCTTTAAATGCTTTATGTTGTTATTTGAAAACACACACACATGCACACACACACACACACGGGACCACTTAGAAATAAGAGACTTAGCAGTGCTATTTTCGTCTAGATGGTCTACAAAAGATTTTTCTTAATGAAAGCTTTTATATTAAGCCCACAATTGCTTTCTTGGCAATACTATACAAATTCTCAATAAACAATCTTTGTCTTCACACCTTACAGATCTTTCCCTCATTACCCCGAGTCCCTCAAAAACTTTGCTTGTTTGAACCATTATATTTAATATTGATTAAAGCACTTTTATGTGCTGGGCACTGTTCTAAGCATTTTATCCTTTCAACAGTCGCTAAGGAGTGTTGCTCTTACTAGACTCTTAAAAGCTAAGAACACTAAAATACAAAAGGCAGCTTGTCCCAAGGCACACAGCTAGTGAGAGATGAACCAGTAATGCAAACGTGGCACAGTCTTCCTGGACAGCCCACCTTCCTAATTTCTTCCATAGATCGCCTTACCTGTTCATGACTAATGACCATTCTCAGTCACAGAGAAATGTATTTCACAGTCACCATTCTCTGTGACTGTCTTTCCAGGTGGTTTGCTCCCATCTTACAGGCACTGTTCCCCTTTATACCCTTGAAGACACAGTGCATTTTTGTTTGATATAAAAAGAAGTTCAGCTTCACATTGAGAAAGTGTGGTGGAGAGGTTGTGTCCTGGACCTGCTAAGGTCAGAGCTGGAAGGACTGGTCCCACCTCCAACAAACCTGGCATTTCCACACTCTCCCTTCATTTTGTTCTCCTTAATTTTTCCTTTTCAGGTACATGATTGACTCCGCAATATGTATATGGAAGGGGTTTAGGATTAGCCATCCCTGTTAAAGGAGGAACTTTAGGACCTTCATCCCAGCTGCATAATTTGCTAGGCCTTGTAAAGAATAAAAATGTGAGCCCTTTATTCAAAATATAGGCAAAAGATTATTCCTTTCTTCTGTGGTCTCTCTTTCACCCTGCCATGGTGATTTTTATTTGCTATTTAATGTTACACTCCTTCAGACAGGGGGATACTCACTGGGTGAATGTACCTAGGAACCGTGCAGGAGAGAGGGAAAGGGGCACTCCCTGGGTGGGTTTACAGTTGGGGATGACCAAGAATCTATCCGAAGGAGCAATGAGAGATGTGATTGCAGCTCCCTTTAGGCTCTAAAGCCCCCTAGAATCTTCCATTGTCCCATTGAACCTCACAGAATACAAATTCAAAATAGAATTACTAAGAATTTCAAGATAGCAACCGCAGAGTATTAAATCCCAAGGGCAGGTCCCCTTTCTGAGTTGGGAGCCTGGGAAGCTACAATGGTTGCAGGTCCATGAACCTGGCTCTTAATAACTATTTGGTTTGACTTAGCAGTCAGAGTTGAGAAAGAATATGACTGATGCTCCTCTGAGCTACTCCTTTCTTCTGCCACTTTTGAGGTGATAGCAACCTTGTGAGGTGTGGTGGTAGCTGTTCATTCCACTGACTAGCTTGCAAATCCTGGAGGGCAGAATTTCTACTGTGTCCTTAGGAACTCTCCCAAGGGAAGCAGAGTACCGTGGGAGCAAGGTGGGCAGGGTGGAGAGTCCATTTCAGGGTGGATCAGTCTTCCTAATCCAAGGTGCAGCAGAATCTTCATGTCCAGTGGACCCATTGAGAAAACAGCTAGAGAGGGAGCCGCTAGCTAGGTGTAGTTTGCATAACTAAGTATCACATTCCATTGGCAAGACGCACACGCATTTTTAATAAAGAACTATTTACTTCCCAGATCATCTACAAGTGGTACAGTTCTGAATGTGCAAACCGAAAGGAACTTTTGAAAGTATTTCTTCCCACTCAGGTACTTTACCAAAGAGAAAAAAGAAATCTGGGAGCAGTGACTTACCTAAGGTCACACTCTCCCTGTGGTACAGTTTTCATCTGGCCTGGTCTTTATTACAGACAGCACACCTTTCCCTGGAACTTGGCACATGTTCCTTGGGAGACAGAAGCCAACCCGAAGGAACAGTACAGAGTGCTACCGTCACAATCCTTCCTTCACTCCAAACCCCAACTTGTCAGCATCCACTCATGGTATAGATGTACTTTTGCCTTCCTCAGTGAGCACAGTGTTTTTTCAGTGTGTGCTTCATTCAGGTGGTTTACCCAAGTGCCAGCCACCAACTCTGATGGGCACACACATTTCCTCTCCTTTGAGATGTTTGAATGGTGCAAACAGAACCCTAGCCAAACCAGCATAGAAGCTTCTCCTCTCTGCTTCCCCAGGAATGTAAGTGGGTGCGAAGGTACATGGTTTATGTGGAAAAACTGGTTCTCCTCCTCAGTTGGCAGTGAATTCCTTGAGGATTCTGACGTTACGTCCAACTCTGGGAAAGTGAGCCTGGACCCTTGGCAGTGGCTTGCCGGGGCAGAAACAGTGGTAGTTCTGCTACCTGTCTGCTTTATACAAGCTTTAGGTGGTTATAGTCTATAAATTGAAATACTTTTGAAAAATATTTAGTTGAAATTCTAAGTTCATAGACTGAATTTTATAACAAGCTCCCATTAGACCTCACCAGTAGAAATCTTTGTGTATATTTAAAGAAGAAATATAGCTCCCCTGGTGGCTCAGTCGGCTGGGTGTCCAATTCTTGATTTCAGGTCAGGTCATGATCCCAGGATTCTGGGATTGAACCCCATGTTGGGTTCCCTACTGAGCAAGAAGCTTGATTAAGATTCTCTCTCTTTGTCCCTCTGCCCTCCTCCACTGCTTGTGTGCTTTATCTCTAAAAATTTAAATAAAAACTAAAAAAAAAACAAGTGTGATGATTAGGGAAAGATAGTTTTGGTAATGCTTTTAACATTGCAAACTCTTACTTAACAATATGTGTTACCTACATATATACACATGTAAGTCTAAATACTTTAAGCCTCATTTTAATTATTGTGGTTTCTGTTTTTAAAAATTATTAATGAAGTAATACAGGCCATGGCAAAACTTTTAAAGAGTACAAGACAGCATTCAATGAAAAAAATGACATCTCATCACCAATAATTGATTCCAAATTCTCCCTCCCAAGATGTAGCTATTACTTCGATATCTTTCTAGAAATTTTCTAGGCACAAATTTTCTAGATACACATGGGAAGAAACTTTATATACTATCCTGCATCTTTTTTTTTTCCAGCTAAAGTTATGTCTAAGAGACAGTTACACATCAGCACAAATAGACCTGTCTCATGTTTTAGCACCTACATGTATTTCCATTTCAAAGATGTTTCTTAATTTGTTTAACAAGTCTTCTAAAGAGGAAAATTTCTAGATTTTTGCAATTACAACAGTGTAAAAAGGAATCTCGGTATGTTTTTGCCCACATGTTCACATAAATGTATAAGAAGATTTTCTGGAGATAGAGTTGGAATTCATGAATACATGAATTTAAAACTTTTGATAAGGATTTCCAGACTCTACTCCAAGGAACTTGTGTGACTGGCTAGCATTGGAAAAAACTGATGGAATAGGAAAAAAGATATATATGATACCAAAACAGATGACTACAAATTGAAATGTTAGAGTATACTAAAAGCATAAAGGAAATGGTAATTTAAATGAAATCTGAAAACAATAGGCATGTTAGTTTGGTCATACTGTGCCGAGCAATGCTAGGTGGATGAGAAGGAGCCAGAGGGCATGGTAAGGGAGGCATACACAGGTAAATATGGCTGCAAGCTAGTCTTGTCTTTCAGAGATCCCTCGTCCACTAGGGATGAAAACACAGATGCTGCAGGAATGCAGGTGAGAAATTTTTTAAAGATTTTATATTTAAGTAATCTCTACACCCAACCTGGGGCATGAACCCACAACCCTAGAACAAGAATCACAAGCTATACCGACTGAGCCAGCCAGGCACGCCGAGAAATTTTCTAAGTATGTCTCTGGTGGGGAGGGCATTGGTATTCACGAGATGCTTTTGCACCTCAAATATATTTCTGTTTCAGCCTATAGGATTTATCAATAATTGAAGAGCAACTGATATACAGACTACTCCCTGTTTAACCATGGGTTGAATTTCAAAAGTTGGTTTTTAGTCTATTAAAGCTCTGAGTAACTTTTCTCAGAGAAACCTTGTGACGAATTGTTTCAATCCCTAGACTGTCATATACCAGTATATCTTACCCACCATGCAGCAAAAAAAAAAAAATTGTATAGCTGTGATTAAAGAAGGCAACAATATGTGGTAAAAACAAGTAGCTCAGCAAAAGATAAAAACATCAATTTAAAACATGTAACTTACTTTGACTTGAAGACCATCAGGTGTAGTTAAGAGAAGAAAAGATCTGAGGAGGTTCTGAAGGGGCCTGGCTGTTTCTCTGGAAACCTTAAGGCAATTTTGGAATTAACCAGTCTATCCTGATTCCTTCTTTTTTGTCCTTTGACTGCTTTTGTGATCCATGGAACTGGATCGTGAGGTTTTCATAAAGTGCAAAGAGCTGGATTGAAGAAGTAGAAAGAAGAATGAACTCACACAGGGTGTGAGAGAGGTGTCCTGAGGTGGAATGGGGGCCCGCATGAGGAAGAGTCAAGTGACAAAGCAGAGAATCAGACAATTGTACAAACTACCCAGTGGGTCCTGATGTTTGTTCCAAACGCTTTTGTTGGTCTTAGGAAGGAGGGTAGCTTTGGCAGTACTAATTTACACTAGTAATTCTCAAACCAGGATATACTTCAGCATGACCTGGAAATTTTGCAAATACAGATTTCTGGCAGCAGTAATGGAGATTTGATACAGGAAGCTGAGGTGAAGCCCAGGAAATAGTGTTTTCCTGTCCAGGTGTGGAAGGTGTCCAGGTGATCCTGATACACAGAACTGAGAACCGCCACAGGGTTGGAGTTGATAGCCTTGGGTGAGAGGGAGAGAAGACCATGTACACACTGTCGATGGTATAAGGAAACTTTGTTCAGGCCAAGTGCTCAAAATATATGGAATGCTTGTTTGTGTCTTGAGAAAGTGCATCGTCCTCTTTTCAGAAAAATACTGGTTGTGGATCCTCTGTTCTTGGAGACAGGGTAGTAAGTGAGGTAGATCTCTGCTGTCTTTCTATTCTGGCTTTTGCTCCATTCAGTGATCCCAATAACTGATTTTCAGTTGCGTAGCACCTCATGCCTCAGCTCCATCCTCATATGGGAATCACTGATTTCAGATGGGGATCGATATTTTTAAAGCTTTCCAGGCAGAGGTATTGGGAACCTTATCTGGATTGACATGAGTTTGAAGAAGCAGCAGTAATCTCTCTCCAGCTCCTCTTTCCCAGTTCTGCTCCCTTTCTCTCTTTGATTTCTGGTGTATGGAAAGATGCTGGAATTAGCAAACATCTTTGTGATGGAGAGACTGAGTGTGTTGTTCGTTGTACTAAACAGTGGAGGATGCTAAGAGCAGCAGAACAAAGAGGTTCAGTGACTATGAAAGGCTCTTCCTCGGGTGCATAGCAGCCCTCCCTTTCTCAGATGATGGTTGCTGCAGAGAACCCTCCACCCTGTCCAGGGACCTGAGAGCAGATAAAAGCTTTTCTTTTCTTCGCAAGGAGGGCTATTTGATCCAGTGGCAAATTAGCCCATTGTTTTTATTATGAGAGGTAGGGATATGCTAGTGAATGCTTAACAACCAGCTCTGGAAAAGAAAGAAAAAAACTGAATCCTTTATTGATAGCCTTTGCTAATTTTGTAGGGTGTCTGTCCCATGGCCGATTTCAAGCTGATGGTGGTTGAACACCTGGCTCACAAGTTTCCTGAGACCTGGACAGGCAGCTGTCCTGAGTCAGTGTGAACCAACTCCAGCACACCGCTGGGTGGATCTTTGCCTGACCTCTCACATTCCAATCATTTGTAAAATTTTGGTAGTTTCTTTATGTAAATATACAGTTGGCATTTCATTGTATATAAGTGATACTGATGCTAGCAGGCCGGGTCCTAGGATCCAGAGAGCATCCTGCAGGATCAGCCAAGGAGGATTGAAATCAAGCATGAGCCAGCAGGAGGGGAAAGCAGAGTTTACTGAAGAGAGAGAGTGCGGGTACAGATAGAATGTCCTGGAGACTCAAAGGAAAGGAGGGAGTCTCATCTTTGTTCGGAGTCTGGAGGTCTTTACTGAGGATTATGGTCTGGTGAGCATTCCTCTCAGACATTGAGGAATGGGTTGGAACAAAGATGAGGGCCCAGGTGTTATTCCTCGGAGCCAAGGGGTCTTGGCATGGACCTGTCTAACACAGGTGCTCCGGAATACTCCTACGATAGCGTAGTTTGGTCATTCTCACCTGCGCCTTCCTTAGATGTTCTCTACCCTAAAGAAATCATTAACTCCTTGTCACTTCCAAAGAGGATAGACCCTATTTGCATTCTGAGGCACGTGGGAAGTGGGGTGCAGTCCTAGCAAGAACAGGAGCAGAAAAAGGAGCAAAAAGCAGATTTTTATAGAATTCTTTAGTCCCCCTATCTCAGTACTTCAACTAAACAATAAAACCCAAAATGGAGGACCGAGGCTACAGTTTGATTCCTTTTACCATGACTGGTGACTGTCATCTCTGTCCTGTTAAGTTTTCACTTATAGAGACAAGTTACTTTGTTGCTAGTTAGTATGTACTCTTAGGAATCTCCATCACTGACATAAACATCACAATTAAAAAGAGCATACAATGTTTCTGTTCTGAGATCTTGTTATAAAACTTAACCAAAAGAATTATAGTTTTTCCTAAAAAAATTGTTAAACCTATTATTTATGGTTTACTTATGACACAGAAGTCACTTATTAGATGGTTTTTTGAAGTATAGATGAACTCTTGATGTGGAAGGAAGTCTTAGAGATTGTCAAAGATAAAACAGATGAATATTTAAATCTATCAAGTGTATAGGAGAGGGGGTGGTGGTTTTCCAAGCATTTCTTTTGTTTGTTTGTTTGATCGATTTATTGTCAGATTGGTTTCCATACAATACCCAGTGCTCATCCCAACAAGTGTCCTCGTCAGTGCCTGTCACCCTCTCTCCCCCCTCCCATATTCCCTTCAACCCTCAATTTGTTCTTAGTATTTAAGAGTCTCTTACGTTTTGTCTCCCTCCCTCTCTGTGTCTTTTTTATCCCCCTCTTCCCCTCCCCCATTGTTTTCTGCTAAGTCTCTCAAAATCTACCTATGTGTGGAAACATATGGTATCTGTCTTTCTCTGACTGACTTATTTCACTTAGCATAATACCCTCCAGTTCCATCCATGATGCTACATATGGCCAGATTTCATTCTTTCTCATTGCCATATAGTATTCCATTATATATATATATATATATATATATATATATATATATATATATATCACGTATATATATATTGTGTGCATATATATATATATATATATATAAATATACACACCACATTTTCTTTATCCATTTGTCAGTTGATGGACACTTAGTCTCTTTCCATGATTTGGCTTTTGTCGAAAGTGCTGCTATAAACATCAGGGTACATGTGCCCCTATGCATCAGCACTCCTGAACCTCTTGGGTAAATTCCCAGCAATGCTATTGCTGGGTCATAGGGTAGTTCTATTTCCATTTTTTTGAGGAACCTCCACACAGTTCTCCAGAGTGGCTGCACCAGTTTGCATTCCCACCAACAGTGCAAGAGGGTGCCTGTTTCTCCACATCCTTGTACCTATAGTTTCCTGATTTGTTCATTTTAGCTACTCTGACCGGTGTGAGGTGGTATCTCAGTGTGGTTTTGATTCATATTTCCCTGATGATGAGTGACATTGAGCATCATTTCATGTGTCTGTTGGCCATCTGGATGTCTTCTTTGGAGAAGTGTCTATTCATATCTTCTGCCCATTTCTTCACTGGATTATTTGTTTTTCAGGTGTGGAGTTTGGTAAGTTTTTTATAGACTTTAGATACTAGTCCTTTATCTGATATGTCATTTTCAACTATCTTGTCCTATTCCATTGGTTGCCTATGAGTTTTATTGGTTGTTTCCTTTGCCGTGCAGAAGCTTTTTATCTTGATGAGGTCCCAATAGTTCATTTTTGCTTTTAATTCCGTCCAAGCATTTCTTATCCACATCTCTGTGGGAACAAGTTCACCCAGGGAAAGCACAGATGACCATTTCATGCAAATATCCACAAATGAACTGACCACTTAAAAAATTAGCCTCCATTCAAAGGGCCCTCCCACTTGATATCTTGTCTGTTTAAACACTGAGCAAAATGTAATGAAAACTGATTAAAAAGTGAAATTGAAAACCCTTGAATATGTGGAATTTCACTAATGGCAGTGCTGGAGAATGGCTTGAATCTCGTGCAAAGCCACTAGACAAATGGTAATCTGATTGTGTTTGCTAAATCAAGAATTGAAGAAATCTGAGGATACATACAGGAAAGGCTCTTCAGAAGTGAATTATTTAAATATCAACATATTAAAGGAAACCTTTGCAAAGATTGGGGGTTTTTTTTTGGTCAAAACTGTTCTCCTACAATGGCACTACGATGTATCATGCACATTTGTTAGGAAATTTAGTTACATTCCCTTCCACCAGAAATGAAAACAAAAATGGTAGAGTCATCTACTCTTAGAAGCAGTGGGCTAATTCTAAATATCAGCACATTGATGGAATTAGAATTTATTTTCTTTGACATCAGATTCTATTTTTCCTAGATTAAAGGCCCATTCAAACTTTTTACCCCTACTATTTATAATGAAATGTTTTTTTCTGACATTAAATAGGGTCATTTTCAGTTAGTCTTTCCCTGGTAATGGTTAGTCTTAAATAACCACAATAATATAAGTCTGAAATCTATCCAGAACTTGCCAAGTTTCTGGATTTTTTAAATTTATTTTATTTATTATTATTATTTTATTTTTTTTTTTGAGAGACATAGAGACAGAGCATGAGCAAGGAAGGACAGGGAGAGAGGGAGATACAGAATCCGAAGCAGGTTCCAGGCTCTCAGCCATCAGCACAGAGCCCAACACGGGGCTTGAACTCACAGACCATGAGATCATGACCCGAGCCGAAGTCACCGCTTAACCGACTGAACCACCCAGGCACCCCTGTTTTTTTTTTTTTAAGTAATAAAGACAACAGCAATAAGTACTGAGCATCTATTTACTATTCTATTATGACCATGTTCTAAGATACACAGTGTATTTTAGAACAAGTGTCATCTCTCTTAATGTTTCTTAGAACATAGTGTGTCTTAGAACAAGTACCATCTCTTTTAATCCTTACAACAACCCAGTAAAGGAGAAGCTTTTGTTGCTACCATTTTGGGTACAAAGTCACTGAAAAACAGAAGGATGGTAAGTAACTTGCTGATGAGGGGAAGCAGGATTTAGAGACCAGTTGTCTGATGCTGGAACTTGATGCCGGTGTTTACCAGTGATGTCATAGGGCAGAGAAACACCAACATTCTCAACTACTCAAAATCCAATGGTGAGGTGACCAAAAGCCATATTCTTTATGTTAAAACAGAAAAATGTTATATGAACAGAAGTAAATAAATATTCATACCAGGAAGTTCTCTTCCTACAAATGGCTTATTCACATACCAATTAGAGTAAAAGCTACAAGAAACAGCTGTACAGATCCCTTAGCTCATGCAGATAAAAATATTGTGAAATATTTGGACAAAAATTTAAGAGCTACCAGTATACACTTTACCTGTTCTGGTAGCTACTAAAATAAGATTAATTGCAGGCTATTCAATTAGATTGTTAACAGTAATGACAGTGCTACTGGCCTCTGTACAAAGGAGAAAATAGTATTTTTGTAGGTCTTAAAGTTACTTATGTAAATGCCCTGATTTAACAGAATTTAAAAGATATATTCTTTACAGAGAAGAAAAATGGGTCCAGCAAAGACAGTTTAAATTAAAACCATTTTATGTGATAGGTGCATATTCTTTTCCTTTGATTAGTG
Source organism: Paguma larvata (assembly GCA_030068075.1). NCBI lineage: Eukaryota > Metazoa > Chordata > Mammalia > Carnivora > Viverridae > Paguma > Paguma larvata. Next base: position 78,284,093 of record CM057832.1, read on the forward strand.
ATTTTGCAGCTTTTTAATAGCTACCTAGGGAAATAAAATCAAGATAATCATAAATGCCTTTGTATCCCTAGGAAATTCAGCAGTACCTTTTCACCACTATCTCAGCAATATTTTCTCTGGATTTTAAGAAATGGAATAATATCTAACTCATGCGTATCCTAGAACTCCTGCCATATATAAGCTGCTAGCTTGAAAGGCAAAACTCTATGCTTTAATATTATGTGATACAAGAAATAAGATTTTTCTAAACAAATTGATTTATTGTTCATTGATCATAAGTGGAGCGGAATGGGGAAAGACATTACAACTTGTTATCAAGAAAACATAAATGGACTTATTGAAATACGGGCATTAGTTGAAGGTGCATCTCTGGCCAGCACAATCGAAGCAATTAGGGAGTGTCTGGGACTGAGTACTCACTGAGGATATGATACCTCTGTATGTCTTCAAGTTCAGCATGGCAAAATGAAATGAAGGGCTGGAAATAAAGCCTGGTATATAGTCTGTTTCCCCTTCAAAACTGTAGTCTTCCCTTTGCTATATAGTAGTGAAAACCCTATCCCGGATCCTATTTTCGTTTTTGCTTCAACCTTCAAGAAGTTCAGAGGTAGGATTTTGGCTCACATTCAGGATCTTGCTTTAAGCTTATATTTTTTGGCTGTTCGGTCTCAACTCCCTGCCATCCCTTCTTCCTCATCTCATTTCTGTACCTAATGTCTGTACAGTTGTCATTTTTTGCAACTTCTTATGAGACCTTAAAGACATAGTATAACTTTACTGGCTCTGGAGTAAGACTGCCTGGGTATTGATCTTGGCTCTGCCACCCAAGAGCTTTGTAGTCTCAGGCAACAAGTGAATCTGTCTGTCACTTGTTTTCCTCATCTTAAGAATGGAGTAATAATGGTTACCTTCTTCCAAGGATTAAGGGGAGGCTAAAGTGAGTTAATACATGTTAAGTGCTTTAGAAGGGAGTCTGGCACATGGTAAGTTCTCAGTGAGTGTTAGCTATTGGAGAGCTGGATGGACACACAAGGTCTAGCGGGAAGAGAAATTGAGCAAATACTTGATAAAATGCTTTGTAGACATAATGGTGCATTTAACTACCTTCATTAAAAAAAAATAACTGATGATCTGAAAACAAAATCTGGTGTTGATACTCAGCAACTATAAGCAAATGGACAAATGTCAAATTATGCCAGAGTTGTCATAAACGAAGGCATTCCATAAACTGCTGGAAACCACATCTGAAATGTTTGGGTTTCCCCATATGAAGAAATCAGATAGTATGTATTCCATGATACTGGTTTCACTTAGATTCTCTCTGAAGTTATGTCTTAGAATTCTGAGCCTAGTTATCCTAGGAGTACTACTAGTTAAGAGATGAGCCTTACTTGATCAAGAGATCCAGTATTTAGAAACATTCAAATTCCATTTCATACTCTTTTTCCTTTACCTCCTTTTTTTCTTTCCTGGCACTAAGATGTCTGTGAGATCCTTCAGCGGAATGGAAGAGGGATAAATATACCTGACGTGTATAGACTTCCTCTGTATAAATGAGGTCCTATGCTGGAAGCTGGAAGCCACATCCTTTGCCATAGTCAGGTGTCTGCCTCTCCACTTAGATTATAGGTTCAGAGGAGTTAAATGAACATCTTAGACTAAGTAAGTGGCAGAGTTGGATTCAAAGCCTAGTCAAGGTGGGGCTGAAACTCATCCTCTTTAACATAAGCTCTGTTTTGCCTCTCTCATCACTGTCCCACAGAATCTATCAATAAAGCTATAGCTCTAAAGCATTAATTTGGTCTTGCTTAATTAGGAATCTATAAGAAATGGATGTAGAGTCTGGGTTACAATTCCCTATAGGACATTTTTGAAGAAAGGTTTTTCTGGGTAGTTTAATATCATCCATGTCATTTTCATGACTGTATTCCCATGGCTACAACCTTCCAATAATCTCTCATCTTTTACTGTATTTGTTGTTGGTTATCCATACTTAAGCTAATTTTCTGAAACATTCTCTTATTACAGGTCATCTTTATTAATTAAGATATAAGGTATATTTCTTTTTCATGGAATAGTTGAAAACTAGCAAACACCTTTGCTGTCCTCAAAACATGGCTTTGAATATTGGCTTTTTCCAAAGAGGGGAGAAAGAGGTATTCCAAGGAGAGGAGATGGCCCAGAAATAACACATGTACGGCTACTCCCATCTTTTTGGTCCAAACTAATGTATGCAACAAAACTTGCTACAAAACTAGTGAACCTTCTAACCAGGCAGCTGCAGGGTTATAGGCTCTCTTGCTGAAAGGAAGACATACTGGGACCACAATCAGTGGTCTCTGACTCCTTCCTAAGTAAAGAATCCTCATGAGTCCCACTGTCTCTCATATTAAAGCTGACCTAGATTCCACTGCCCTTTATGAGGTCCTAACTTGCCCTTCAATTTTTTTTCTGGACACTTACCAACATGGAGTTATATTAATTTTAGAGTTGAAAAGAAATATTTTAAAGCACCAGTTACAGTCTTGGCATAGATAAAAGTCTGTATCTTACAAGCCAATCAGTTGAGTTGGAAAAATCTCCAGCTCTTCTCCAGGATGGGGAAAATGAGATTTCTGTTCATTCTAACTATAGAGACAAAGACTTATATTTGTGCTACAAAAAAAGCAATAACTACACTGCAAAGATAATTCCGGCTTTGCATATCTCTTCCTATCCTCTCTCCTTTTGCAAACATCATCATTTTTAAAGTGAGTGTGTTATTGTTGGCTGTGACTGTCGGCAACTCAGAGTTCTGCAAATGTTGTTCTTCTAAACTGCCGTGCTCTGGTTTTGTGTTGTTTTGATTTTTTTTTTTTTAAGAAAATACATCTGATAAGAAATCTGGCCCAAGAGAACCTAGGGAACAAAGCTTACAGAAACTGTAGTGGATTTATTCCATAAGCTGGTGCAGAGGTGGAAGCAAAACGAAGACCTGTTTCGGCTTTTCTAACAGTCCTCTCTGTTTCAGTCGGCAGTGGAGAGGCTTGTAGCTGAACCTCTTGTAGCACCATGCATCATTCATGACCTGATGGAGTAGACAGAGTGCATAACAATCGATGCAGAAATCCTGCTGCACAAATAAGTTCACCAGTAGGTTACAGACTTCTCCTCTTTTGTTTGCTGCTGATCTAGGACATTTCCCCCTCCCACTGAAGGAACCAGTAACTAATACATTTTAATAATAGCTCCTGATCCAGATGTGTCCCCCTTAATTTAAAAACAAATTAATTGTTTTTTATTTATTTTGAGAGAGAGAGAGAGAGAGAGAGAGAGAGAGAGAGGGAGTGGGGGAGGGGCAGAGAGGGAGACAGAATCCCAAGCAGGTTCCGCACTGTCAGTGCAGAGCCTGATGCAGAGCTTGAACTCCTGGAACCATGAGATCATGACCTGAGCTGGAATGAAGAGTCCGATGCTTACCTGACTGAGCTACCCAGGCATGCTCCCTCTTTAATTTGCAAGTTGATTTGGGTGATGAACATTTTGGCAATTCTTAGAGTGAAATATGATAATGTCATGGTCAGTATCATTAAGAAGATCTAGATCAAACATTCTAAATGCTAGACCGGTGGCTTTAAATCCACTATTTGAGGCTCCTGGGTAGCCTCGTTGCTCAAGCATCTGATTCTTGATTTTGACTCAGGTCAAGATCACACAGTTGTGAGATCAAGCCCTGTGTCGGGCTCTGCGTTGACCGCAAGGAACCACTTAAGATTCCCTCTCTCTCTATCTCTCTTTGGTCCTCCTCTGCTTGTGACATGCATGCGCACTCTCTCTCAAAATAAATAAACATTTTTAAAAAATATACTTTTCTTTGATTAGAATAAATTTATGTTAAGGGAAGAGACAAAAGGGCATACTTTTAAAAAACTAATTTTGGGTCCTCCTGCTGTTTGCATTTACCTGACTACCACCATGTGACCCCCTCTGGTAACCATTTTTATTGCTTTCTTTATGCACTTACATGCAAATGCAAATACGTATTTCCTGCCTTCCTTATGTGATAGAGTATGTAAGTTCTATAAATTCTGCTCCGTACTTTCCTTTTCTCACATAAGCTGTCTTAGCGTTTGATAAGAGTACACAAACTGCTTCCTTCTTCTTTCATAGAGCTGCATTCTTTTCTGCTGCATTGAACTAGTCTAAGGGGAATTTCGTAGTCAAATCCTTGGCTATTCTTTAGGTAGGCACTGTTATCCTGAAGTTGCAGAGGAAACCAAACTTCTGGGAGCTCCTCTGTGCTTCCATAGTGATCTCTTTCAGGGCCTGATGAATGGATTCATATTATAATACCCTATGGAAATAGTATCAGTTCTTAAATACTAGGCATTTTTTAAAGAGAGAGCACATGTGTGCAAGCATGAGCAAGGGAGGGCAGAAGCGAAAGGAGAGAGAGAGAATCCTAAGCAGGCTCCATGCCCAGCAGAGAGATCATAACCTGAGCCAAAATCATGAATCAGACACTTAACTGACTGGGCCACCCAGGCGCCCCAATACTAGGTATTCTTAAGAAATCTTCTGTATGCCCACAAGTAAGTTTCTCTTTACCAGAGATTCTTGATACAAGAGAATCAGATGATGCCTTTGAAAATGCAGATATTCAGGCTCTACTCTCATAAATTCTTATCAACATGTCTGAGGTGAGTTCTGGAACTCAGCTCTGATATGTAGCCCCAGTCCATCATGGCTGTTCATGTAGAATGGCACCTAGGTGTCCTGCTTAGCAATATGGTGACCCCTGGACCACACTGTAGCATATAACTGTAGATAGTCTCTAGAGGCACACATTATTTGTGTCAGGCAACATGCTTGGTAGTCAGCCTTCCCTGATGTCTCTGTTGTCTGGTTCGTGTAGTGCTTTGGGCCAGGCCTTGTTCTCCAGGGCACCTTGTACCTTGGCTGTGCACAGGCTGCCTTAGACGCCAGTGGGTGCAGCAAAGCATAAGGCTGAATATCTCTTGTGCCTTTGGGACCTAGAAAGACCAAGGTTCTCTGTAGCAAATTAGCATATAAATAAGGTGTTGGATTCCCAGATCCTAAGTGCACCAGGAATTGAAAGTGTGTGAGAAGGATTTAATTAGGAAACTCTTAGAATCTCCAATAAGGCAGAAAACATAAAAAGCTTCAGTGAGGAAGAGTTGCTTCCTGAACTTACATTTCACCTTTTTCTTGTTTCCATGATAATCAGGTCAGAAGTGAAAAGAATGGGACCATTTTTATGGAACTGACCACCACAGAATGTCAGAGCTTCAGGAACCATTGGAGATGGTATAACATAAGGATTTTTAAACGGAGGTCCCAGGAAGAGACCTGTGACCTTCCAGGGGTCAGTAGACAACCTGAAATCATAAACAGAGCGCTGTGCCAAAGGGGGTTCGAATCTCCTTAAAATGATTCAGATCCACCAGCACAGCCTAGCACTTTCGTTTTCCCAGTAATGACACACTGATCCAAAGGATCGCAGTGACCCATCAAGGTCATATCATTATTTGCAGCAGGGATGAGGCTGGACTATGGGAATCTTAATATGTGGTGATTGATATCTCCAAGACAGAAAATAATGTACAAAGGTGGCCCAGTAGGAGTCCTTGGCAGTGAATGGATGTGCCATTGCCCAGGTCCTGCGGTCCTCATGATGGATGGTGTTAGTTGACCGCTTACTTGGTGTTAATGATTGTTCTAAGTGCTTTACATACTAACTCAGCTGATTCTCGTAATCATTCCATAAAGTAAGTGGTATTGTTATTGTCATTTTTACTGCTGTTGTCATCCTCTCCATTGTACTTATCAGGAAAATGAAGTAGAAAGAAAGGAATTTGCTTGCTGGTATTCAGGCTTGAGCAGCTTGGCCCCCCATGCCCATGCTCTTCATTATTACCATTTCATTGTTACCGTATGCCATTTATTTCTATGAGATGATGATTAATGGCAACTGGGCGAGTGACGGCCAAAGCTTTTACCCATCCGTGTTTTTATGAAACATAACACAGAATGTAATCTTGGCTCTATTCCTGCTAACTTCTGCCCTTGACCATAAGCCCTAAAATGAGATGTTTTCAATGATGGAAGAGTAGATGGTTGTGTACTAAAAGGTCAACAGTGATTACCTCTTGATCCTCCAATATGTACAGTTTTATTTTTGCTTGGCACTTCTCTTTATTCCAAATTTTCTACTAAGTACGCCTACTACTTTGATAGTCAAAACAAAAATCAATATTTTTAGAATACTATGCACGGTGTCAGAAACCTAGAGATTCATTGCCATCTTTTTGTCTCCAACCACTGAAAGGCTTCCTTGACTTCTACAAACATTTACTGTCAGGTTTCAGGTCTCAGGGGGTATATTGTTGTCTGTCTTCAGAGTGTTTTGTACTGTGGGAATTTCAAGAGCTGACAGAACCGTTTTAATGCTTTCATAGGTTGAAATAGGGCCCCTGGCACCAATCCCTAAAATCGCCTGAAGGAGACGGATCTTCTCTAAACTTTATCGGTAGAACACTATAAATGGCAGGTTGCAGGAGTTTGCTTCTTAGTACAGCATGGCGAACAAAGACTGGATACTATGGTGAGATTAGATGAAAAGGGGGCACAGGGGCCAGAAGAGGTTGGCAGGGGGGATACCTTTATGGACTACATAAGAAAGAGTGGTCTGAAGAATAAATTATGTTCAGCCATGATTTCCCCACCTTAGAGGAAAAAAGTAATTTCATATGCAACAGCTTTCAGTGCTAGTCAGCAATGATTCATCAGTGTGTGTCTGTGATGCCAAAATGCAAGAGCTGTTAATTAAACAACAGCCTGAAATGTGACCCTGCTCTGTCTATCAGGCCATTGGGGGGCCCTCTCTGTTCCTTGTTATCACAAAACGGTATTAGCACAACTTTAAGACTGCACCCCATCTGCCAAAGCCTCACTTACAAAACAGTTTTAGAATCTATTGTTTATAGCTGGGAAGACCCCGTGTTGTGGAATGTGTTATAGTTTCGAGTCTCACGTTAATGGACAATTTCTTGGAAAGTCTGCATGGAATTCATTTCTCAGGATTGTATCTCTTGGTATGAAAATGAGACCATACGGTTGTTTCTCATGAAACCTAATTTTTTCAAGCATCAAGCCATGGCATAGGCAAGTTTTCCGATATTTTAATAAGAAAGGTTACAAAGTTCAGTCTTATTTAGATATTACTGTCATCAGGTCATAAAGTATTTCACTTCAATGAAATTTTTTCCAGAAGACCGAGTCTTACAACTCAAAGGGTCAAACTTACTCACTCTAACCTTAAATACATGGGTGGGAACAATTCTCACATACGTGATACATTTCTATCCCTTCTGAAACAAAGCACTGTACTTTGGGGTGGCTGAGTGGGGTCACCAGTGTATACACAACTGTCTCTTCTTAGAAAGGATTGATGTGTAGGCAGTAGTTTTCCTGCACTTAAGTTCCAACCTCCCACCCAGGGTCAGTTTGTGTGTCTGCACTTGGCTTTGTGATCTCTTCCCTTACTATACCTCTTCCAGGTATCATTTCTTATTTTTGCCAGTGTGCCAGTCACTGGTATGGTCTATGAATTTTGGCTACTTTGCTTAATCTCCTGGGTTCCAAGATTACTTTAGGTAATTGAGATGATATACTGAATAGTTTTTAGGTAAGCGATTTTTTCCTGTGAGCATCAATAGATATTTTTAATGATTTTAAATGAATTTACTTAATGATAAGCCCTCAAAGTATTTAGAACATGTTAGTGGCCCCATTGTTGAGAAACATAGGGTGAAAAGCTGAATCACAGACTTCTGTGATTGTGAGTTGACCATATTACTCGGCCAGTTAGAAGCAGCACAGATGGTTTCTAAAATCTCCCAGGGTTCAGAGCTCTCTGTTCATTCATTCATTCCCTCATCAAAGTGGTATTTAAGAAGGATTAATTTTGTACTCGTATCCAGAATGATTTCAAGGCTACAGAGGCTTAAGAGGGAATGGGGCTTCCAAGAGATAGAACGCTATAAGAACTTTAAACCAGTTAGAGGCATTTTCAATAATTTAGCATGAAAAAAATCACCCTTACTTGGCAATCCTTCTTGAACATGTTTTCCCCCTCCATTAGCTTTGAGAATCTTCAGTGACAATTACCTTTCCAATAAAATTCCATTTTATAGCATTGTTCATCCTTACAGGGATTTGGACAAATGACATCCACAAAAAATAATGCGAATGATCTGGATGCCAATTGCTCACAAGCCCTATCACCTAACTACAGTCAAGTATGTTACAAATAAGCAACTCGTACTGGACATTTGCCTCTAATTCTCTTTGTTTAAAACTAGATTTTCCAGAGATTTTTTCCTCAAATTATCTTCTCTTTCTAATATGCCTGCATATTAATTCTAGTTTTTGAACAATTGCAGTATGTCATGCCCTACTGCCAGCCAATAAAAGGTTATGGGCTAGAAAAGAATAACAGTAAATAAGTAATTATATTAATAGTTATTTGGTTGCAATTACAGTAAAGATTTTGAATTAGAAGTACAGCATATTATAGGAGTATAGTATTAAAACCAATTTTTTAAAGCTGCCTTTATGGGAGCTCCATTTCATAAGAATTTCCAGTGCTTATGGCCATTTCCTCATTTGGCCCATATCTATGTCTTTTTTCCTTTTTTCATGTTTTCAACCTAATTCAAGCTCTACTGCTCTTCCAGTCTAGGTCTTTTCTAGATCTCCATTTCAGTGACTCATGACCACTTCCACACCTGTCTTTCATTTTGTCTTTTTTTTTTATGCCACACCTCCCTGTTAAGCATCCACACATGTTATCTTAAAAGCCAAAGTCCTCTGCTCCACAGACACCTTAGATGGTCCCTATCATTAGCACATGGAGAGCCAACCTTCCTAGACTGCATTCTAGGCTGCTCTCAGCCTGGGTCCAGCCTCCCTGTCCAGCCCTATGTTGCATTATTTCTTTAAATAAACTCTCCCCTCAGCCACCTTAGTCTAGCCGTTGTCTCCAGAATGTACGTTTTTGTACATAATCAATTCCATCACAAATGCTCTGATTTCTTCACAATACTCGAAGCATTGAATCCGACCAACTCTGATATTTCAGTGTTGATTCTTCCTGGAAGGAGTTTTACACCCACAGAGAGTTCTTTCCTTTCTAAGTTCACACGGTTAGTCTGCATTTTTTACTTAATAACACAATCTTTTCTACTTTATTGTCACATGTGTGTATACACCTAGGGCCGACACTTTCTAGAGAACAAGGACTGGGTCACCTCCAGGACACGGCACATGCCTTTCATGAAGTAGGTGCCAGGTAAACATTTATTGATTTCATAAAAGAATTCTGACTGAACTCAGCAAAGGTGAGGACATTTTACTGACCAGCATCAATGAGAATCTCCATAGGAACCAGGCTCCCCAGAGATGTCAGATTTAAGAGCTTTATGACTCTCCCAAGTGGCAGTTTGTGGGAGGAGGGCAAGTGCTATGATACGAACTTAAACCTGCTTTTATAACGTGGCCAGAATGGCCAGATTCCAGATATGGAAAAGCAGTAGTGTTGTTTGATTGTTTACTTTCGAAAGCAAGATTTGTCTTCCATGCCAGTTCTTGTCTCATCAATATTTTATTGTTGGTTTTTTTTTCCCTGGGAATGTAAGAGTATGTATATTGAATTTTCATTTACTCAAACAAAAGTATTTAGTAAGCAAAATCAACAGGCTTCAACATTGTTCCACTGGTTGTAGTGAAGTTGGCATGTATTTTATAAAATTTGCTATGGTGTGGTTTTCTAGTATGTTTGTATTGCTAAGATCTTGCAATTAGCAGAATATAAAGTGCTAAGAAATGACTAATTTTCCTTGGTCTTGAATAATGAGTTGAAAGCATTTATAAAAAAGAAGAAGAAGCTATTAAGACACTAACATTGGCTAGCTAGATATGAAGATAAAAAACTGAAAAGCCCTTAAGACCACCTTATTAGACTATTGGCACACCCTGCATTTTAATAAAGGGCAGATAGATTAAAGCTATAAAGCATTACAAAATTGGCTTTCTGACCTCCCAATAGTAAGATGTCACGTTCCTGGCAAATTCAGGGCAGTGGCACTTAGGATTGCAGGTGGTTGTTTAATATTTATTACAAATCTTCCCTGAAATTTGGTGTATGTCTTTAAAATTTCATTATCCAGATTTGCATCACTGAAGACATTTCTAGACCTTAGAGTAGTAAAGCTGCTACAGAAGTTAGAGTTTTCCTAAGAAAGGAGACCATTTCAGTCCACCTGAATAACCTCTTAGGTAGCCAGAGGGAAACTTTTAATTCCATGGCCACTGTGGGAAGTCAGCAAAGTCACAACTTATGTCAAGGGTTCCCAAGGCCAACCCTCCACCATACTAGTGATTCACTAGGAATGCTCACAGGACTCATACGGTTGTACACATGGTTAAGATTTATTACAAAGAGAGGTCATAGAACAAAATTAGCATTAGGACAAGATACATGGGATAAAGTTTGTAAGAGACCGAATACAAGCTTCCAAGAACCCTCCCTGTAGGGAGCATGTACAGGGTGTGCTGATCCCTCTGTGAGAGGTATGACAATATATATGAAATGGTGTCTACCAGGAAGGCTCATGAGGCATTCAGTGTGCTCAGGATTTTTATTGGGGGTTGGTCACATAGGCATCCTCTGCCTAACACATACCAAATTTCAGACACCCAGAAAGAAAGCAGGTGCTCAGCAAAAGCCATATTGTTTACACAAACAGTTGACACAGAGCGAGCCACTTCTGTTGGTGGTCGGAATGGTGGGAACCTTCTCATTATCTAAGTTTCCTGATACCAGCCAAGGACCAACTTTGCAAAAAGCACTTTCTAGAGATGGCAGTCTATGGTCTGGCTGTGTTGACTTTTTCTACACACCACCTAAGCCTCATGTGCACTTGTGTTTGAGGGCTATGATTGGGATGTCCCAAGCCACCAAGTTATCTCTGTCCCTTTTCATTCATTTAAAACAATGACGTATTCCATCCACTATGCATCCATAGCCATGCATGAAGTGGTCTCTGTCACCTCTCCAGTCACTGCCTTTTTGTTAATAAAAAGTCAGCCACACTGATCTTCTTTTAGGTCTTCTAGTGCTGTCAGTGGTTTTGTGTTTCAGGCCTGGGCCCTGCACTGCCCCTGGCTGGGCATGTGCATAGTTCAGTTCCTACTCTGACCTCTCTTACTGAGGGGCTTCTCCGACCTTCCAGATAGAAGAGTACCCACTTGCTACTCATTCTCAAAGTAAACGTTTCTTCTCCTTATCAGCACTCACCACACTTGGAATGAAATACTCAATGCATTTTATTTGGATATTTGCCTTTCCTGCTAGATCTAAGTTTCTTGATGGGATTGAGGCCACGTCTGTCTTGTTTGTAGCAGTACTTCTAAACGACTAATACCTGTGGCCAACCAGTACTTGTTTAATGAAAGGATACATTTCTTTTGCTTTCAGTTCTTTGGCAAATAAGACGTGGCTATATCGCAGATAAATTCACCCCGCCATATTGGACTGAAGGCATATAAATGTATAATCAGCATGCAGGCCCTAAGAGTTGGAAAGACAGTGACCTGTGGCTCATGCTTGTGATTTTGAATCCTCCTGTACCCTGTTTCATCATAGGGGAGCCTTAAGGGTCAGGTGGGTCTCGGTTTGAAACCAAATGTTTCTGTACTTAGTGGAGGACTTTGGACCAGTTCCTGGATTTCCAAGAGCCTTATATTTTCTGTCTTTAAAGCAAAGATACACTAAGCCCACCCTAGGAGGTGGAAGGATGATGTAGTGAAATCAAACATATGAAGTGCTGAGTGCGGTGCTTGACACTTAGGAAGCACTTGGTAAATGGTAGCCTGTCCCACTGGATCGGAGCTTTGAGCTCACACTCTTTCCTCTCACCTAATCAGGAGTCCTTTTTCTAATTTTCCTCCACATGTCCAAGTTCTGTTGGAAATCCCATCCCTTGGGAGCTGACGGAGCTCAAAAGGTTAGAGGACTCTCGTTTCTATTGGTCTCAAATCTTCCCGCTGTAATCTCTAATCTCAGGGCCAAGTTCTGTTTTCTGGGGCAACACAGGACAAGTCTGAACTATCTCCCACTTTTCAGCCTTTTAAATGTATGAAGACAGCAGTCCGATCACACATGGACCTCCTTCTTCCAGACTAAGTAACTGTAGTGCTGTCAGCCACTCTTCACATACTATAGTTTCAAGGCCCTCCTGGTTCCCAGACCCCTTGCAGTCTTGGCTGTCTTTCTCCACATATGCTCCAAACAGGCAGTGGATCAATCAGGGTTCTCCACAGAATCAGATCCAATAGGATATAAAGATTTTTTTTTTAAATTAATTTTAAGGAATTATTTCATGGTAGTATATGAGCTTCCAAGTCCAAATTCTGTAGAGCAGGTACCCAGGAGGCTGGAAACTCAGGCAGGAGTTGATGGTGACTTCTTGAGACAGAATTTCTTCTTCCTCAGAAACACGTTTTTTGCTCTTAAGGCCTTCATTTGATTGGATAATGCTGCCTCTCGCATATTTATGGTAAACTGCTTAAGGTCAACTTAAGGTAGTGTTAACCACATCTACAAAATACCTTCACAGCAACACCAGAATTGCTGTTTGATGAAATAACTGGGTGCTGTTGTCTAGCCAAGCTGCCATTAAGTCAACTTTCATACTTAAACTCTGATGCCAGAACCAAGCATAAAACATTTGCTCTGACTAGGTTCCAGTGCAGGGAGAATGTTAGCACTCTGGATCTGGAAACCACTTTTGTGTTAATGTGGTCTAAGATTTTATTAACTGGTTAAAAATAGACCACACTCACTTGTTAGCTTTGAATTTTATGTACTACCCTTGCAAGCAGGGGGTTTAGACCCTGCTGGAGAAGTTCTTGGTCCTGGTGGGAAGACAGGGGGTTGCCTGACAACACAGGAAAACCCCAGATCAGATGGAGGGGCTCTGTCAAGGAGCCTGGAGGGAGGGAAGGAGACAGTTTTCTTTGACACGTTCCTACTTGGTTTTCAGTAGCCTTTAACACACTCAAACCCCTATACTAGTCTGGCCCTCCTGTTCACATGTCCCTTACTGTCTCCCAAAGCCACTAACATAGTCTAGTTAGTAATGACTTCTAGGGGCACCTGGGTGGCTCAGTTAGTTAAGTGTCTGACTTAGGCTCAGGTCATCATCTCATTGTTCATGTCTTTAAGCCACATGTCAAGCTTTGTGCTAATGGCTTAGAGCCTGGAGCCTGCTTCAGGTTCTATGTTTCCCTCTCTCTGCCTCCCACCCCCCACTCATGCTTGCTCTCTCTCTCTCAAAAAAATTTTTTTTTAAAAATTTAGAAAAAAATATGACTTCTAGTGTTATTTTTCTCACAGGTTACTTATAACCTACAAACGGGCTCTTAAAATTTCAAAAACATGTCACAGAAATGTATGTAGTATAGCTGAAATTCAGATTCCAAAAACAGGCAGAGAGAAAGATATTTTTGGAAACTGGCACAGGGTTCATCAGGTGGACCAAATGCAGTCTACTTCTCATTCCTGAAATCTGTTCACTCTCCCTGACGAGAGGCTGACTTCTCCAAGAGCTGCATACACTCAATTAGCCTGTAAGGCCAGCTGTTCTACAACTAGGCAGTTATGCTGTGTTTGTCCCTGGCTTGGTTTCTTCTTTCCCATATCGAGGGACCGTGCAGCTGACGAATCAACAGGAGAAAACGAGAGTGGAGCAGATTACTCCCAAAATAGTATACGTCTGCAATGCCCATCAGGCAAAGTTCTCGATTTTTAAGATACTGCCAGGTGGCTGTACAACTTGCTTAAAACATGTGGCTAGTGGTTCCTGGGAAAACATCAAGCCTTGCACTGGACTCTGCCCTACGCTTCTTCCGTTCATAAGTGGTGTCAGTTTATAGTATAGTATTTCATAACAGTATGGTCTATACCACGGTGACACAAGAAAATTTTAGGTGCTACATGGGTCATCATATTTTATTCTAGAACCATGTGCTTATTTGTTTCAGCACATATTCTTGTAAAATATAATGTCGTATTCATTGCAGTGAATATTTAAAAAGTGTAGCTATTGCAGTAAGCTATATAAAAATATAGTTATTGCATATTGCTTAAGACAACATTAAGGTAAAACTCTGAAGAAAAATGTTAAATAATAGTATGGACAGTAGGCAGATGGGATAAATGTTATGGCAGTGGAATGGGAATGACTATGGTTAGGAAACATATGTCTAGGGGAAAAAAAAGTTGGGTTTTACGGTCAGGACTTTGTTCACATTTCAGCTCCTTTATGGCCTCTTTAAAGGTCTTAACATTTCTCATCCATAAAATACAAATGATCATACTTAACCTTTAGGACAGGCTTGAGGATTAAAACTAATCGTGCACAATGCTGGCCACATCATAGCCACTCCATAGATAGAAATTATCACTTTTAGTATTTTGTGTCTTTTAGAGAAAAATGGCACACCTATCAAAAAGATGAGAACAAAGACAGAGATCTAGCAGCAAGATGTAGAGGCAGAAAGTCTTTAAATCTATGAGGCCACATCACTATAACTACGCAGTTTAGCTGACTCTGTTTAGAGCATTTCATTCCCTGACAAGCTTCACATACAAAAGCAGAAGGGAAAGACAACCTTCAAGCTGAGGTGAGTCTACACTCTGTGCAAGAGTAGACTCAATGGAGTGAAGAATGTCGTGAGACATTTTCAGTGAAAGGTGCAGAGAGGAAGGGAGGAAGTGGCCCAGATCCCTCGGTCAAGTGCAGAAGCACCGAGAGGGGCATGGAAATCCAGTTCCGGGTAAATGGTCTCAGGAACTTATAGCATGGGTGTCCGGAGGCTTAAAATGACAGTGGCGCTGCAAACCGAATCTTTTGTCCCCTTCCTGTTTTTTTGAAACCTAAAAGAGCACACTCTGGGGCCTCCAAAGCATTTCTTCTCACCGTTTTGTCCATCTCTGTCAACATGCTGACATTTTCCTCACAAGGGAGATCAGATTCTGGAGGGTTGATGCTTCCAAACATGCTCTATTAGTTTGCTAGGGCTGCTGTAACAAAGTACCTTAGCTTGAGTGGCTCAAATGACAAATTTATTTTCTCCTCTTTGGGAAGATAACAGTCTGAGGTCAATGTGTTGGCAGTGTTGTTTTCTTCCGAGGTTTCTTTCCTTTCTTGTAGGTGGCCGTCTTGTCCCCATGTCTTTATGCAGTCTTCCTTCTGTGCCTGTCTCTGGCCGAATTTCTTCGGACAGTAGCCATACTGAATTAGGGCCCTCCCTCATAATCTCATTTTACCTTAATTATCTCTGTAAGACCCTGTCTCCAAATAGAGTCATATTCTGTGGTAGTAAGGGTTAGGACTTCAACAGGTCAATTTTACGAGATACAACTCTGCCTGTACACATGTTCATTAAGCTTCCAGACAGGAGGAATTCACAGTGTGTCCCACTGACAAGACGACAAACTTCACCTCAGTGAAGAGTGCCTAATCATCTGTATCTTTGCAACGCATCCTAAGAATTAGAGGCAAGTAATCATCCTGTTGCAAAGTTTTGAGACCAATAAAATTAGATTTTCTTTGAACATATGAAAAGATTATAAGAGGCAGCACATTGTGATTGCTCTTAATTTCTATTCACAGCTAACGAGTACTTTAAACAGTGGAACATAATATATTCTTCCTCAGTTGTAGTCCCAATTTTCTAGTCCCAAGGAAATTTCACCTCCAACATAGGTTCTTTTAATACTCCTTTGAACTTGACTTGAATCATGGCTCACGTGAGCAGCCCTGGACAAGTTTGCTCATCTAGGTCTCAGTCCACTCCTTTCTAAAATGGGGTAATATCCTGATAGGGAAGCTAAGGAAGTAAGAGGAGACAGTGGCTCTAAAGTGCTTTGCACAGTGCCTGGCATACAGCAGGCACTCAGTGCATGGTAAAGTTGTAAGGGTGTAAGAAACTCTTAAGTACAGAGAACAATCTGAGGGCTGATGGGGAGGTGGGGGAGAGGGAAAAATGTGTGATGGACATTGAGGAGGGTTCTTGTTGGGATGAACCCTGGTTGTTGTATGTAAGCAATGAACCGCAGGAATCTACCCCAAAAACCAAGAACACACTTTACGCACTGTATGTTAGCCAATTTGACAATAAATTACATTTTTTAAAAAAAGCTGTAAGGGTTATTTCTATGTACAGTATATGGGAAAGGAAATGAATTCTTAGATGTTGGTTTGGGCAGAGGTCAAGAAAGAGGTATATGCTCCTTCAACTTTTGTTCTCTGTCAGTGGCAGGAACTATACTGGATTAATTCTAAGTCATTCATTCCAATAAACATTCATTTATGAACTCAGAAGGACATTTAACTATAGCAGCCCCACTACATGTGAGTCTTTCTTCAAGGAATTGATATGAAGATCAGAACTCTTATGAATTCTATCTACACCATTACTTCCTTTAAGAGAGCAAGCAGTGAGGCTGGAGGTTCTATAATCTTGTATCAGACAAACAGTTCAAAGCAGTAAGTGATATTGTCTGGACGTGCATGCATTTGAATTCTGATCCAGCTGGAGCTTCCCTTTTGGAAAAATGTTTCATTTGGATATAGGAAAAGATGTGTATTGAACATTATCCAGCCAATCACAAGTCCTGGATATATAAACGTGCTGAAAAATAGGAAATTGGATACCTTGTCTTTTTCTTCTTGATTCTGTTGTTCATCCTGAATTGTCCCCTCTTCTAGGCACCATATTTGAAATCTTGAAGATACCTCTAATTTTCTCTATTTTACTCTCTGTCACCAAGCGTGTCTAATTATCCTTAGACCACCTCTTTGTTATTTTATATGTCTTTTCACTGACTTTACCTTAAGTGCCCACTGACTCTTGCCAAAATTATTATTTTTATAACTAGTCTCCTTGACTTTATTCTCTGTCATCTCCATTCCATCCACTTGCCTGATTAAGTTTCTTAAAATATAATTCTGATCAACCCATCACCTGAAATAGTAAATTTTTTGTCAGCTCACTGCCTCTCAAATGGTTAAGGCACAACCAAATCCCTGGCTTCAGCATAAGTAAACAATCCTTTACCTCCTCACTTATGTTTTAAATGAACTGGAGTCTCCAAATATATTCTGAACTCACTGCTTAAACTACAAATGTAGCTAATGTTGCCTGAATTCTTCCTAGCTGCCAAGCATTGTGTGTCATGCTGTATATGCATCATCTTTTTAAATCATCACAGTAACTCTGTAAGAAGTCATTAGAAGATACTGTTACTATCCTCATTTTATATTATGGAAGTTGGGGCGTAGGAGGTTTAGGGACTTTTCCAAAATCACACAACTAGCAGTGATTGAAGCTGGGCTTACTTAACTCCAAAGTCATCCTCTTGTCCCAATCTCTGCTTCTTAAAATCCACCACTGAGACCCCTGAGCATCTCCACTAGTAAGACTGTGAGGTACTTTATTACTGGGACTGTAGAGATAAGGAAATGCCAACTGAATGTATGTCTTTTTTTTTTATAAATTTTTAAAAGAGAGACAGAGAAATCCAGAGCACAAGCAGAGGAGGGGCAGAGAAAGAAGGAGATATAGGATCTGAAGCAGGCTCCAGGCTCTGAGCTGTCAGCAAAGAGCCTGGCATGGGGCTCAAACCCATGAACCGTGAGATCATAACCTGAGCCAAAGTTAAATGCTTAACAGACTGAGCTACCCTGGTGCTCCCCAACTGAATATATTTCTTTATTACTCATAAGATCTAGCATAGTGTTAGCCTCACAGTAGGCACTCAATAAATGTTTGATGAATGAATGGATAGAATGGATGGTTTCAGATAAAGCATAAAAGGAAAATAAAAAGCAAAGTGGTGGCTATTGATACTATGTGGACTTACACAAACAAAACTGAGCTGAATTAAATTCCACTTTATCTCACAACTACCTCAGTCTGCCTCAAGGTCAGAATACACTAATTCTGTGAACTTGATGAGTTTGTACCTATGAAAGAACATTGCTGGTATGTGGCCTTCTATAAGAGGAGATAGAGTTTCATAGTGGGTGTCCTGAATGTGGGAAACATCTCAAGTCAACAACGAAGGCTGCCACCCTCCTGAGGACCATTATGTTCCTTAGCATCTGTACAACTTACTGGGTTGTCATAGTCAAGCCACTTCAATTTTTTGATCAAGTTCCTCATCTCTAACCTAAAGAGGGTAGTAGAGATAGTAACAGCTAACAGGTGTTCAAATGTCAGACACCACATTAAAGGCATACATAACTTGGGGTGCCTGGGTGGTTCAGTCAGTTAAGTATCAAACTCCTGATTTTGGCTCAGGTCATGATCTCATGGTTTGTGAGATCAAGCACCATGTCATGCTCTGCACTGAAAGAATGGAACCTGCTTAGGGTTCTCTCTCTCCCGCGCTCTCTCCCTTTCTTCCCTTCCCCTGCTTGTGCACTCACACTCTGTCAAAATAAATAAATAAATAAACATTTTTAAAAAGGCATACATATGTTGACTGTGGATAGCACAGACAGTGTGGGCTAGAGCTAGTATTTAAGCCCATTAACTGAATTTAGAGGTTTTATTTTTCATTTGTTTGTTCTGTTTTTTTAATTTTTTTAATTGTCAAGTTGGTTTCCATACAACACCCAATGCTCATCCCATCCCATGCGCTGTGAATTTAGAGGTTTAATGCCACCATTTTAGGGCCTCTTCCAGCTCTAAAATTCAATGATTATTCTCGAAGTTCTCTGTGACTCTGAAGCTCTTGAGTTGACTGGAAGCTCTTATACTCCAGTGCCTGAAGATCCTTCACCCTGTTGTGTGAGGTTTATCCAATATTTTGTATTAATGATTTTTGTACTTCTGGTCCCTGGAGGGACCTGCTGGACAGATCTGAGTCATGATGTAGCTTGATCAGGCTCATATCTGCTGAGGACATCCTGACCGGAGAGTGTAAGGAGGCAGAATAGTCATTAGAAGCTTCTGCAGCATGTCCATGTCACTGAGAAGCAATTTGATACTTAAATAGAAATTTTAAAGTATTTTGAAACTGTCAGAAGACCTCGCTAACCTCTAGCAGAGCTGAAAAATAATGTGCCTTTGTCAAATTTGGGCTGTGGAATTATAGGTGGCATCTGTACCTCTTTTATAATTTTATGTTTCATATATAATGAGCAAGTTGACACTCAATCCTCTGGCACCGTAACCTTGGGAGAAGACCATAAATCTCAAGACCACAAACTCTGCATGTGTATCTAACACTAAATCTTTTCGCTTTGGGGACACTTTAGCATCAAAATTTCTGTGAGACTGGAGTGACATAAGAAGCACTTCCATGATGGAAAATGAGGTGGGCAGCTCTGTATACATGAGGATAATCAGGCAGAATGAGTTACTTTGAAAGCCCCAGCATTGCGCAGACATCTGCAGAGGTTAGTGTGGCTCAGGCTTCAACCACACTCTTCTTCAGCAGGGAGTCGAAATGAATGATCCTGAAGTCCCTTCTGGACTGTTAATTGTAAGATTCTAAACATGGACTGCTAGGCTGACAACTTGTTCTTTCTCTCTCTGCTCATTTTTTTTTTCTATAGAATACTTCTATGAAAGAGGTATATTAGTTTGCAGATTATAAAATGTCATAGTCATCATTGGTGCCAAGAGAGTTACTGAAATCCACTTTGGGTAGGTGGGAATGTTCTGTTGTTTTTGTAACAGTATAATATTTTTTTTTGCCATGACAATAGAGCTTCTGATGGTCATGTCAATAAAACAGAAATAATCGTCTCACATGGACTTATGGGAAGTTCATTTTGTCTGGTGGAAGTGAGTTGTATTTTGCTTGCGCACTGAAGAAAGAAAATTATGGTACATTGGCCATTTGCAGCAGACTCCTAGACACTTGGAATTATATGGTTGTCTAGACAGTTACATGGTGTTTGGTTCAGCTAGTGAATAGAAGTGAAAGAAAGCTCTTAGTATGACTGTCATGGTTAAAAATGACTGTAAAGTATTTACAATGAGCGTGAGTTATTTTCTGATTTCAGTAGGTAGAGCAAAGGTAATGAAATATGGAGCACTCATGTCCCCACTCTCTCTTGCACATGCATTAGACATAACTAATTGAACATGGCAAGTCAAGACCTCAGAATCCTTTATCAACACAGCAGAAGTTCAGGAAGCTACTCACGAGAATTAGTACCCCTAACCCTATTGCTATTCCAAGAGTATCCCTATGGGCATCCAAGAAATAGATACGGGTTTGAAGTATAATATTTTGAATTTTGCTTGATTTGGATTAATGAGCTCATACCTCTTTACTGTAGCTTAATTTTAACTTCATCTTAATCATCTACTTTGTAAATACTAAGGTGTGGGTCCTTGATCTGCCATTTACTAGCTGTGTAACTTTGGCCAAGTTTTTTTCTTTTTAAACTCATTTCTCTGCTATGACAT
Organism: Paguma larvata; assembly: GCA_030068075.1. Taxonomy (NCBI): domain Eukaryota; kingdom Metazoa; phylum Chordata; class Mammalia; order Carnivora; family Viverridae; genus Paguma; species Paguma larvata. The sequence goes on from CM057832.1 coordinate 78,304,649, forward strand.
GGGAACAATAATAAGTACAATGAACATATTAATGTGGTTTCTTAACATGAAGCTACATTATGCTCTAAATTTTCATTCTTCCCGTGATACAGAACCAACTGCCGGTGATAACATTGTGCTGCCTTTATACTTTGTCCTTCGCTTTGCCTGCCTTTCTTCTTCTTCTGACCTGGTTATTCCAATGTCAGGAATATCTTTGATTAAGAGAGATGTAGTACAGAAGCAGGTAGGACATGTTAGACTTAAACACTAATGTGGATGAAATTAAATTATGATTAATTTTTTCCTCCTATCCCCTGATAATGATGATTGAAATGAACATCAAAACTGTGTTCTGTGATAATCCATGGTGACAGAAAAAAGGAGCAGCCAAATAACATACTGGCTTGAATACTCAGAGAACATTTGTAATGCACAATAAGACTAAACAGTCCACCATTTTCCTTTCTCTCCTCTTTTGTATAGTACTGTGTGAGGGGGAGAGTCCCCTGTGTGTGTGGGAGAGCACTGTGGAGGAGGGACACTGCATTTGGGATCAGAATACTTGTGCTCCTGTGTCAGCCCCATGACTGACTGTCTGTGTATCCTTAAGTACATCATGGTTTACCTCACCAAACCTCTGTTTTCTAATCTTCAGAATGGAAGGGAATGGTAACATCAACCTCACAGCAATGTTGAAGCAAGATCATGCCTATGATTTAGTGTGTTTAGTAAACTGCAAAGCACTTAAACATTTTCAAAGACATGCTGAATGAACGCAAACCATTTGCTTAGCCCACGAATCTAGTAGTTTTTTATAGTGTAATACTTTGTTCAAAGAAAATTTTATTAAGGCAAGTTAATAATTAAAACAGATTTTTAAAAAAGAAGAAGCTGCCCAGGTTGAAGAGGAGAAGACCCAAAGTCCAACCCAGTCCTAGTCCCCCATACCAAAACTCCCTAGGGACCAGTAGAGACAGCTTTCAAAGCACTGACCAGATCTAAGTCTGCCATTTTATAGATAAGCATACCAAAGGTTAGGTATGTGAGAGACTTGTTTCTCATGAAATGAGGTCCATTTCTTAATTGGTGATAGCTGTTCAGTCAACACGCCAGATCTCTCCCCATCCCATTTTATCAGGTGCCCTCATGGAATTATAAATTTACCTGAAGACCTCCCTCTTCTATGAAGTAATATCTAGACTCATCAGAAGAGAGATCAACTTTGAGTTAGTATTAATTCATTCAGTATGGTGGCCAACCGGTATTCTGTTGGCATGGGCCCATTTGCAAGTGTAGACGAGTAGAAAAATTCTCAATAATGAGTGTACATCAGAGTTGTGGATACACTTAGGTATCTTATGTAAACCAAAGTGTGTTTCAAGAAAGTGATGCTTTTGGTCAACAAGTAGTAGGTTAAGATAGGATACTTTTTACAGTAAAATATACATGACGTCAAGTAAGACATAATTTTTCTTATTTAATTATGCAATCATTTTAATACTCCAAGAGGTGTATTCTGTTTTCTATGTGTCATTCATTCTTCATTACTGTAGTCTTCCCCCTTTTCCTGTTTGACGTGGCAGGGCCTACAGGACTCATCTGAGAAACACTTTCTCTTCTGTAAGCAACATTATACCTTATCACTGCCCTTCTTAAAAGTACAGATTGTACTTGATTTATTTTTAAAATCCTCTGTTGCTATGGTGTGTCTGTGACCTACATGAATCTCACAAAAAATAAGCGATAAACCTCATTCAGATGCATAAATTTTAGTTGAGAGTGTCTTATATCCCAAGCACCATGCTCCACACCAGCAAAACAGAGATAGAAAAGCCACAGTCCCCATGTAACAATTTCCTGTATGTGTTGTTTCCTACTGCGTGTGTGACATTGGTGAGAGGGGTACTTTGTATAATACAATTAATAAGACTTTTGAGAACCTTTTGTGTTCCAACCCATGTTGTTATTCTACTTTGCATTATTCCATTTAAGACTCTCAATTACCTGCAAGGCTTTTTGTGTGGCTGGTTTCTGTGTGTGTGTGTGTGTGTGTGTTTGTGTGTTTTATTTTTTTTTATTGTAGTAAGAGCACTTAACATAAGATGCACTATTAACAAAAATTTAAGTATACAATACCTTGTATTGTTGATTATAGGCACAATGATGAATAGAAGATCTGGCTGGAGAAAGGTTATTATTAACCCCAATAACTGAGGGAACTGAGTCTCAGAGAGTGAGGTAACTTGCCCCGACTTCTATAACTAGTAAGTGAAGGAAATGGGATTTTAATCTATACCACTGGGTCTATAGAACTTCTTTTCCATTACACCTCAATGCCTCCTGTGTCTTCAGAGTCATAGTCCTGCAGAGCCAATGCTATAGACCCATAATGACCATGCAAGGTGTCGGTCTCTTTAAGAACCTTCTTCTTTGGCTGTTTTCTTCCCTTCCTCTCCCAAACCCTGGCAACACATAGGCCTCCTTACTGGTGTTAGCTCCTTGGAGCCACCCTTTACCTCTTCCTCTAACGAACCTAACAAGAGTCAGTTAATTTGGTTTCTGATTTAATTATAAAATGCTGTTTTAGGAACAAAAACTTATATTTCAGATATCGATAATGTCAGAGCATTATTAGACACTTTTTTTCAATGCTCTGAAAGATAAGTTCTTAACTCTATGGCCATGACTTTGAGCACTTTGACTGACGTGGCCGTCATCAGGAGCAAGACAGGACCAATGCGTCTGGAGGAGGATCAAGCCATGGAAGCAGGTCAAAACAGCCTTGGATTTGGAGGAGTCAGAGTGTGCCTTGGGATAAAAAAAGATGAGTGAGATCGAGTTGCTTATAAAGTCCATGATACGTGAGCAAGATTGGTGCCAAAAATGTTAGTGCAGCACAGATAAGGAAAGTGAGGATTCTCAGCCTGCTCTGGAGGAAGACTCATTTGTCCTGTTTCCCCGGAAGTGAAAGATTGCGGTGAAGCTATTTCATAAGATTGCATTTTAAGAATGGGAGTTTGGAGGGAATGAATAATTTCCATCTGCTCTCATGTCATAATGGCTAATGTGTGCAAGAATGGAGCCATAGCTCAGGCTCTCAGTGAAAAATCATATGTCCTTTTCTACATTAGCGATGAGTGATTTCCAGTCCCTTCAGTTATTTAATACCCCCATGGAATTCCATCTTGACATTCTTCTCACATCAGCATCAAAGTGAGCGTTTTGCTCTCTGAGACAGTCTCAAAAATTGGACAGTCACCTGCAGTTTCCATGCATGAGTTTGATTGTCTGCAATTGTTTACACCCTTTTCAGTGCAAGGATCAGAGTCTAAGCACACATAAAACACAGTATTCAGATCACAGAATCAAATGAGGTGAGTAAGACAAGGCTGTCCCCCTTGGCTGAGGTGATAAAGTGGCCAGAGAGTAAACAAACAAATGGGTATTTTGCTGACTTAAATCTTTTCCATAACACTTATATGATAGATGAGAATCGTAGAATTGTTGCTGCAGTCCTGCACTGCCCAGCATGCCTGCTGTAGAAAGGTTGGGCACTTCGTGAATGGCCATGAGTGAACACTCCCAAGGAAATAAGGATTTGAGGCCAATTGGCCTGCCCCTAAGTGAAGGCCAACCTCTTGAGCAGTTTAGACTAGTTACTTAGTTCTTTGGCTTAAAATGACATAGGTAATTCAATAACTAAGTGCTTTAAAAAGTTAAAAGATAATTTTAGCTATCCTTTCATTTTAAAAAATATATGAAGTATGTATTCTGAAAAGAATATCAATATAACCTATATGTGGGATGGGGTGATGAAAATACTACTCCTCACCCTTAAAAAAAAAGCATCAATAACATCTTAGATTAAATATCTATTAGAGTTGAATAATGTTATGACCTGAATAGAAACTGTGGAGTCATTTATTTGTTCAACAAATACTTTTTAAGCATCTACATGTCAGGCACTCTATAAAGCATCGGTGAAACATAGGTGAATGAGGGAGTCGAATTCTCTCCTCTTAACGTAATTTCATTCTAGAAGGATGTAACCACTAGGCTTGCAATTTGAAGGCATTGATTTTCTCTGGTGACTGCATATGTATAAACCTGCAGTTGTACAGTTCTGACTATGAGGCAGATTTAACCATTGCTAGCCTTTACTGATCGTGAAGGAATGAGTTCTTGAGGTGGTGAACCCGCAAACCAGTCTTGTCTTCTACAGAGATTTTTCAAGCGAAACAATAAAATGGGCAATGTTTATCTTATCTACAGGATAACCAAAGTTGCAGCACTTTGGGACAGCTTCTTTTCTACCAGAGCATTTCAATCCCTGCTCAATATCAACTCATCAGTTGAGTTCTTTTAAACACTATTTGTGCCATGTCTAGATTCTTAATGATGGTTCTTGATTCTGGGGCATTCAAGTAAAATATTTCCTAAGTATTTCAGGAGAAAAAAATATTAACATTTTCTTACCTGATGATCGGTTACACTAGAGCATTTGAATGTGTAGAAGAAAACCAGGAAAAACTGGGATAATATAAAAATAAAGGCCCATGAATGATTAAAGAGTATAGCATATTTATACATTTACATAATCCTTATATAGTAATTCCTGCTAATCCAATTATCTTGATTCCAAGTTTCCAGGGACATAACCATATGTGAACGAATGAATCCTTTCTTGGATTAATTTAAGACCCTCTCCCTCTATTGGAAAAACGTTTTATTGAACTGATTTTACACACACACTTGGGGCGCCTGGGTGGCTCAGTAGGTTAAGCGACCGACTTCAGCTCAGGTCATGATCTCACGGTCTGTGAATTCGAGTCCCGCATTGGGCTCTGTGCTGACGGCTCATCAGAGCCTGGAGCCTGCTTCAGATTCTGTATCTCCCTCTCTCTCTGCCCTTCCCCTGCTCACACTCTATGTTTCTCAAAAATAAATAAACGTCAAAAAAATTATACATACACACACACACACACACTCACACTCACATAACTCTTTTATGTCCCTAAAGGGACAATCCTGAGAAATCTATCATCAAAAACATTGCAAATGCAGCTCGTATTTTGCCTTCAAGATACTATGAAGGGCACTTCTTAGGGATTACAAGGGGAAGATTATTTTGGCATATATGTGGAACTCATGTGGTATTTGATGCTTATTTAAATTATTATTTTGAACATTTCTTAAGTAAATGTCATGGCAGAAAAAAAAAAAAAGGATCACAACTATGAAATATCAAAGTCCAGATGGAATATTCATTCCGTTCTAATCAGTTTCTTATTCTGTGTCTGCAGGCAAATATCTGTTTAATATATATGTCACTTTAGCAACACTTTCAAGTTGTGGTGAATCCATTTTAAATTATAAGGGCCTGAGAATTTGTGTGTGTGTGTGTGTGTGTGTGTGTGTGTGTGTGTGTGTGTGTGTGTGTGGTTAATTTTCTCTTTTCTACCTTCCTGGGATTGTTAAGATTCCTCCAGAAAAAAAGTGTCTCACAAAATAAGAATAGAAAACAGGGGGTGGGTGGTTGGTAGGGGGGATAGAGATGGAAATAGGTAACAAATAAATGATAGTCTGGGAAATCCTCTTGGGAAAGGGGACTGTGACAGATAATATTTGGATGCCTGAAATACAAGTGCCCTCTTTCTTGCCACTGGATGGAGTAGCTAATTTATTTTTTCCATTTCTAAGGTCCTGAGTATTAAAATTGCCTTTAATTTTATATTTAAAAGCTTACAGAGAGTCAGCCATGCAGTGTTCCCTAGCGTGGGTTCTTCAGCAATGCTATTCCTAGAGGATGCCCTGGGAGAAAAGAGTGTTGTGCTCCTGTAAGTGTAGGGAACACCACAGGTTGAAGACCATTCTGGAACTGGGATAATATAAGACACAATTTATACACAATATACACAAAATAATACACAATAGTAAGTAGAAGGACATAGGAAGATGTACAGGAGAGAGAACTCTGTTTACTTTTGTATGTCAGATTTCCCTCAATTATTTGATTATCAATCTCCCAATTGTATGGGTGATTAACTATTCATTTTCCTCAGAACTAATGTTATAAGTGACACTAAACTCTGTGGGAAGTACCCCATCAAGTATTCTTCCCTAAACATCTCTTAACCTGAACTTAGAACTTATCACAATTGAAAACAAACCCACATTACTTTCTTATATCTTTGCTCCGGGAAAATTGTAGTTTTTGTTTCTCTGAGTCGCAAAATTTCTTGTCTGCTAACTTAGGGTCTCTTCTGTCCTTTTCCTCCTTCTCCTCATTGACTGCTCCTCTTGAGACCCACCAGTCCTCCCACAAGCAAACTGCAGACAGAATATATTTATTCAATACACAAATGTTATTAAGCATCCTCCACATGACAAAAAGAAAACCTTTCAGATGAGCTCAGGATCTGTCTTCAAGGAGTTTACCATCTAGCCAGGAAGAGAGAGCATTGTATGCGTTAATATAATAACCTGCAGATGTGTCACCTGCAATAAAAGAGGTATAAAGGAGGGAAACATAGGGGAAAGATTATGTTCAGGTAGGGGACACCTAAGAAGGAGACCTGGAGGAGAATTGAGATGATATTACATGTTGGGTGAAAGCATTAAAAGATAGTTACAGAAATATAAAAATAGTAAGTGTAGATATTCTTCAGTGGAGAGTCTCCCAGAGTGACTGGGATATAACAAAGATCAGTATGAACTAAGCCTGGAAAGAAAGTTTGAAGTCCTATAATAGATAATGCCATGTGTCAGGATAATGAATGAAGATTTTATGTGGAAGACAGTAGCAGGTATCACAGAATGATTGAATGTCTTTATAACAGTACAATCGAAACGTTAAGAAAATTAACTTAGTAGCAATTACTAGGAAAAAAAACCTCAAGTGAAAGAAGAGAAGCTTGGTCTATCCTGAAGGTGGTGGAAATGCCAACTTGCAGAAAGAATGTAAACAGGCCCAACAAGACTTGGCAGATAATCAGTCATGTAACGAATCAAAACCAAGGATGAGTCCGAGTCTTTGAGTTTTCTTGTCTGAGAGTTGAGACAGAACTAGGAAAGCTGAAAAGCAGCTGCTTTGGGGGTGGTGAGGTTGGAGTGTTTGAGTTTCCATGTATTCCTTTTAAGAGGCCATGGAACATAGGGATGGCATTTCCCTGCAAGCAATTTTGAAACACAAACTTGGAGACTAATACAGAGGCTTGGATTAAAAAACACAATTCTAAAACGCTATAACTAAATTAAATACTTGAGATCCTAGAGATGGCTCAGATCCTCACGGGAGAATGTAGAAAGTGAAAGGAAGGAAGATTTAACTGAGGAGAATGCCAAATAGTGGGGAAGAAACAGTCAATGAAAGAGATAAAGGAACGATGTGAGGTAAAGAGAGATGGTAGCACAAAACCACCGGAAACAAAGGAGAAAGTCTCAAGCCTTGATGTGAAATGTGTACAGAGTGGGGTGTTTACAGAGTTAAAGAAGAGTCAGATCTGAGGAAAGACTACTAGATTTGGTGAATCAGAGGTCATTTCTGAATTTTGAGAAGAGTGGTTTACAAGATGGCAGTAGTTCTTTTTTTTTTTTTTAACTTTTTTAATGTTTATTTATTTTTGAGAGACATAGAGACAGAGTATGAGCAATGGAAGGGCAGAGAGAGAGGGAGACACAGAATCCGAAGCAGGCTCCAGCCTCTGAGCTGTCAGCACAGAGCCCGACGTGGGGCCGAACTCACAGACCTCGAGATCATGACCTGAGCCGAAGTCTGCAGCTCAACTGACTGAGCCACCCAGACGCCCCTAGATGGCAGTAGTTCTAACTGTAATTTGCATTGGAATCGATTGGATAACTCGTTAAAACACAAATTGCTGGTCAGTTCTCCTCCCTAACCACCTGCCACCAAAGATAGTGATTTGGTAGATCTGCTGTGGGACCCGAAAATGTCCACTTCTAACAGATTTCCAGCTGATGCTGATGTTGCTAGTCCCAGAACCATACTTTGAGAACCCCTATAATAGTGTGGTAGAAAATTGTAACAGGTGCAAGAGAATAAGGGATAAATGATAATCTGGATGTCCATGCAGCAAATGGAGGCAAGATCAAAATATTTGATTATGAGAAGGTGGGAAAAAGTTGTAGTTGTGGGGACTAATCTTCCCTCCCATAGCATCTACCACCATAGCTTACATGCATTAGATACTCAGGGACTATCTATCTCTCCTTTGAAGACAGCCAATAGCCATTTCTTTCTCCTTGCTCTGGTAGCTAAGACCTCTTAGAGGTAGCCTTAAATGTAGTACCCACCTCTTCTGAATGTATTCTTCTGAATGTCTCCATCTCTTCTCCCCATAAACTGCCTCCAAATACCATCTTATATCCAAATTACACCAGCTGTGAGACAATCACCCACACCCCCAAGTATCAAAGTTGTGCTATAGCAAGGTTTGAGGTTCTCTTCAAAGAGTTTAGCTATTAAAGGATCAGGGGAATATGTTAGACATCACTTGAGTCTTAAAAATGTGGCAATGCATGCATTCTTACATTTATGTGCTAAAGCTCAGTCCTGTTTTGCAAAGATACCAAAATTTCTGTTTCTCATAAAACTGTAAGAACTTGGCACACAGACTCCACCAAATGCAGTCATGCTCATGTGTAATACTAGGCAATACAAATTAATGCAACTCTTGCAGTTTAAAAAAGTCATTTCAAAGTCTGTGTAGTGGTTTTCTTTATGACACTATGATTTTATTACCTATAATTTCACACACCATGGTGCTTCCTGATGTCCTGCTTATGGACTTTTCATTTTTCCCAACTGCCAGGTATGTAATGCTTATTTAAATTAAATTTTCCCTCTCTTATTAAAACCCTTTAAAGACTTTGCTGTTTGCAAAATTGACTCTTACCTGAGTAAGAAAAGGATGAAGAGTTACATAAATGTAATCAAAGACCATCAGAAGGCTGGAGTTTCCATTAATGATTACAAGTCAGCTTCAGGACATTCAAAGGTCACTTAGTTTACATGTAAATATTAGCTTCAATACAGGAAATTGGAGGAATGAAAATTCAAGGAGAACTACTAAGGAATGCTGTAAGAAGTAAGAAGACCAGATAGGAGAACTGAGTGTGTCTCTGCTGGTAATCATGGGATATTTATTGAATACCTACTATGTGCTTAACATGTGAAAGACACTGAAGTATGAGGCACATCCCATTCTTTAAGAAAACATTATCTATTTGAGTAACAAGACACAACTATAAAACAACAAAAATTTTTTCAAGGTGGCTGTTCAATGGTTTGGTACACGTTATTAGGAAATGTTGCACAGTGCATATATGTTGAAGGATAGCAACATATATTAGCACAGTAGAAGCTAACTTAATTTCATTCAGTGCAGTCTGTGCTAAATATATTTGACCATCATACTCTTCCTTTTTCTTCTTCTTTTTTTTTTCCCAAATAACATCCTCAGTATTCTAAGGTGCCTTCTTTAGGAAATAAGTAGAGAAAGGATAAAGCTAGACAACTAAAAATTGTCTTAACTTTTGATACTGCTTCCTGAGCTCTAAAATTGGGTAACAATGGCTAACCCAAAGAAGATATATGGATTCTATTCTCTGTGTGTGTGTGTGTGTGTGTGTGTGTGTGTGTGTGTGTGTGTGTCCGTCCATGTGCATACGTGCACACATAGTTACAGATCTTTTTTTTTATGTTTATTTTTGAGAGAGAGAGAGTGAGGGAGCTCCAGTCTCTGAGTGATCAGCACAGAGCCTGACACGGGGCTCGAAGCCACAGATCATGAGATCATGACCTGAGGTGAAGTCAGATGCTTAACCAAGTGAGCCACCCAGGCACCCCGCAGATCTATCTTTATCTATAAATACTTCTACATATTTCCCTAAAATGAGGATGTTCTCTTTCATAACAGCAGTACAATGATCTACTTCAGGAAATTAGAATGAACACAATATTATCTAATCTACACACTTTTTCCAAATTTTTCCCAATTGTTTTTTCTCCCTGGAAAATTACCCCATCTTTCTCTTGTCTTTCGTGACCTTGACAGCTTTGAAGAGTACAGGACAGTTTTTTTTTTTTGGCCACTCTCTCAGTATTTGAGTTTGTCTGCTATCTCCTCATGATTATATTCAGGTTATATATTTTTGCTACAGAAGTATCATTGTATTCTTTCCAGTGCATCATATCTGGAGGCACCTGATGTCTCTTTCTCATTGTGGTGATAATTTTCATGGCTAGGTTAAAGTGGTGCCTGTTAGGTTTCTTCTGCTCTCCTCTGCTTCAACTCGCAACTATGTAAATACCCTGTTATTAGACAAATTTATAGGAGCTTCAGCATCCAATGATGACTCTTTCTGAATCAGTTATTACCATGATGGCTTCCAAATGGTGACTTTTAAAATTCTACATCGAAAGCAATTTTTAAAAACTGTATCAAGAGAGATAGTACTCTTTGCGAATGATTCCAGTTTCCAAAATGCCACCCTGAAATCAAAACGTTTTATAGACAAAATGGGAAAAAAATCTCTCACACCAAGCTGTGACTGTTAATGTCATGGGGCTAGCCTTGCTGAGAAGGTATGGGAAGCAATATCAGGCTGATGAACAGCTATGTATTTCAAAGCTTCTGTTATGGAAAAAGCTTTGTTCACTAATGTTCATCTTTAAAACACACTGAGAAATAGCATGTGCTTTGGGATAAACAGTTTTTATGAAGAACTCTAGCTCTGGCTACCAGGATGTGCTTTTGTCTAAAGACATGAAAAATTTGTCTTTTGCTTTTACTCAAGCAATAAACTTGTTTGTATATCACTAGAAGCAGAGGGAGAAGCCTTAAGAGCCTTGTTTGAAACAACCACAGGTTTCTCTTCCTTACAGAGGGGCTCCTATCCTCTTTTCTCTTTACTTGAAAATGAAGACAAAAAAATAGTTCTTATAACCCCTGTAAAATGAATAGGACTAAAGAAAAAAGTTTGGTCACTTTTTTGTTATTACTGTTAAAATCACATTTATCAAGTATTAGCATTTCAAACATTGCTTTTTGAAATATGGCCTTCATATAATTTGAATAAGAAAGTATAAAAGCATTTACTTATAACATATTATGTTCCAGGTATTAGATATACTAATAACATGTTCTATATATTCTCATTTAATCCCAAAGTACACTGTGAGGTATTATCCCCATTTACAGAAGACAAATTGAGACAGAGTTAAGTGATCTTTGTTTCATTTCCAGTGTTGACAAGTTTACTAATGAATTTTGAAAGCTGGGACCTGTTTTTTGTTTATTTGTGTTAGAACAGTCTGGGGCAGAGTTGGCCATGCCTGTGGCCCAAGAGGCTCATTCATGGTTTCAACTTTTATTCTCATATCTGGCATTTCCAGTCCCAATATCTTTACATGAAATAGAGCATTCTACCATCCCTGGCAATATTCTAGTTAAAGAATATAGATTTATATTTCTGCATATCCATTGGTATCATTAAAGAACACCTACTGACAGCATGATTTAAAATGTTTACTTTTAAAATATTATATACCTTTTGACCCACTCATTGAATATTTTGAGTGTTTTTTGAGTCTTTAATATGCCTGGCACCATGCTGGGGTCTTTGCATGTATAACATGCTGGTTTCATGCCCTCTGGATAATAGTTATAAATTTTAAAATCTGCAAATGAGAAAGTTGAAGCTTAGCCACAGAAAGATTTGCTCAAGACCAAAGTACCAGGAAGTTCAGAGTCAGAATTAGATGCTATGATTTCTGTGATTTCGGAGTCCATAATCCATATACTGCACTGACCACCCTGGCTTGCACAAGCATTCAGGAATGTGTAGATAAAAATGACCAACATGCATGGTTATGGTGACAGTGTCTTAACATGAATACAAGACACATTTCCCTCTATTGCTTTTTTTTAAGTTTACTTCAAAATGTTTATTCCTGATATATTATTGCAAAGTTTAAGGACTATACAGGAATGCAAAATTTTAGAGGGAATTTGGGGCTGAGGATTGGGGCCATGACCTTGAGGACAGAATCAAAAAAATAATATTCTTTAGCCATTGCCTAGTGTACCAGTTCTGCCGAGACCCCTTAATGGACTTTTTTTTTTAGCAGCTTTCTGCCATGGGCCCTTAGCATAAATGATTTTCTATGCCTGGAATATTCTATTCCCCCATTCCATGACAGGCTTTCTTCAGGTCTCACTGTAAGTAGGGCTTCTTCAGAAGGCTTTTCTTGACATGTCTTTGTGCCCACCCAAGGACCCATCTGAATTCCTAGTTCCTGACTCTGTGCCTGGCACATAATTGATACATAGAAAATGCTTTTTTAAATAGAGGGATGGTTGAGTGGATCAAAAAGAAAGGAGAAAGGGGAAGGAGAGAAAAGAAGGAATGAAGGAAGAATATCAGAGACAAAAAGGGGAGAAAGGAGAAAGAGAGAAAGGAAGGGGAGAGGGGAAGGCAAAATTTTTGAGCAGGCTATACAGTAAACATATTGTAGTACAAAAAATTACTAGACTGGGTGTCTGAGTGGCTCAATCAGTTAAGTGTCTGGCTCTTGATTTCAGCTTAGGTCATGATCTCACTGGTTGTGAATTTGAGCCCCATGTCAGGCTCTGGGCTGGAAGTGCAGAGCCTGCTTATAATTCTCTCTCCCTCTCTCTTTCTCTCTCTGCACCTTCCCTACCCTCTCTCTCTCTCTCTCTTTCAAAAATAAGTAAATAAACTTAAAAAATTTACTGAACCTAAAGCCAGTAGAAATGAGTTCAGGAACCCCTTTATTTACTTGTTTTATAATGTTGAATAAATTACTTCCCCTCTCTGAACATCTAATTTTTTATCAGTAAAATTAGAATTTGAACTTGAAGACAAGAAGCATCTCAGATTTCTTTGAACACTGTCCTTCTCCAGAACTACAATTTCAGCAGATAAGTGTTCTCAAATCCTAACACACACTGAGACGCTCTTCCTTTCTGACTCCCAAGGGATAAAATGACCTATGGCCTTTGTGAACCAATTCACAATGAAAATCTGTTTGAAAACAGATTCAAATCTGTCACTCCAGCTTTTATTAGGGTAAGACTATTGAAAATTCAGTGGGGCCATTGAAATCAGGGGCGCCTGGGTGGCTCAGTCGGTTGGGCGGTCGACTTTGGCTCAGGTCATGATCTCACGGTCTGTGACTTCGAGCCCCGTGCTGGGCTCTGTGCTGACGGCTCAGAGCCTGAAGCCTGCTTCAGATTCTGTATCTCCCTCTCTCTCTGCCCTTTCCTTGCTCATGCTCTGTCTCTATGTCTCTCAAAAATAAAATATAAATGTTAAAAAAAATATCTTTGAAATCAATTCTTAGACCTCTATTACCTTGTAATCAGTAGGTACTACTATATTTTGACAGAAGACCAAAAAAAAAGCATGTAAGAGCCTTAGCTGCAAGAATGATAGGCTGCACCCATTTATTCGAATGAATAAATGCCTTTTTCTAAAAGGACTGATCTTGTTACCGGGTGCCTCTTGATTAGGATTCTCCTGTGACATCCATGCTTGATGAAACAGTGAGTGGGAAGGAGGGAAAAACAGCAGGTTGGCTTGTATGATACAACTTGCGGGCTCTTGTACATTACTGATTAGATACGATGGGATACGTTTCCACTGAGAGGCTTCTGCATGTCCAGCCACCTCATACTAAAGTTCAGCAGGCTATTAGCTGAGAAATGAAGTGAACCACACAGCACACAGCTACAGTGGGAGGATTTGGAGAAGCAAGAAGTATAGTCTTAAAACTCCATAACAGGAGAGTTGTGTTCAGTAGATGTGCACCTATGCATGTGCTCACTTTTGCACAAGCTCGTCCCTTTTGAAGCCACACACTACATGCACACGTATTATGTGTTTATGTGCAAAAGTTCACAAACACACAAAGTCCCTCTGAGTTTTAGGAAACACTTGAATTCCCCCCAGCAACATTAAAAACCCAGTCAAAACTTTGGGTTTGTGTTATGTATCCAAACTTTAAACATGGTATGTCCCAGGGTACCAGACTTACCGTGAGGTTTAGGCGGTAGCTACTAATTGATTAAATTAGGCTAGTCTGGTATACCTAAGTATCCAAGTGTTGAAACTCTTCTATCATAAATTAGAAATAATCATCATAGGAACTGATCAAAGCTGGACGGTTGAGGTACAATTAACTGTCATTACCCTTAATGTGGGTAGAGAAAAGGAAATGTGGAGTTATACATAATATGGTACCTTTTCATGTGGGAAGGTTTTTAAAGTTTTGTGTTATTGCTGATGCTTCTCCTGTTGATACTGTTATTCATCATGAGCTATTTGAGTGTAGCAACTATGTGCCCTATTTCTTGGTATCTGCATCATAGCTTCTTGTCCTCATAGATGCCTAATAAATGCTGCTAATAATATTGTGGTGGGTCATCCTAAATTTTGCATCATTTAAAAATGGCCACTTTGTGTTTGTCTTTGGAATATCTTTTATTAATACGTAAATATCTATTGTTCTTCAACTCCCATTGAACCACCTAGTGACATCCTCATGGTACAAAGGAGTTGTAGAGTTTTCCATAATAGTAGGCAGCAACTTTGCTTCAGACTAATGCAAACTTAGCCTTCTTTCAAATCTTCTCTTTATCTGGGCAAAGGGCCAAAAGCTTCTACAGTTTCAAAGAGCTCTCCTCAGGCAAAGTAAATTGAGGGGGTTCCCTCATGGATTCACCTATTCCTTCAAAAATATTGTGCCGGCACATGTGTAATGAAGTCCTTTCATTGTTAACTTTTCAGTGAATGCCCAGCAAGTGGAACTAAATAATTAAATGAACTGGGGTCTGTGGAAAAACCAGAAGGCAGTGAAGATAATATATCCACAAATAAGTGAAATGTGGTCGCACTGAGTTTATATGGTCTTACTAAAAATATGTCAAGGTCCCTGAGACATAAGTGCTTTTTCAAGAAAATTGAAGAGGCATAATTTACAGAGATGTGATCTGGAGGTCCCTGTTTCATGCATCCTAATTAAGTAAAGCAGTGACTGAAATTGCTTTCTGTCATCTGGGTAAGAAGCAATTATAGTTACACCTCAGGTTGCTGGTTTTGTTAGAGAATAAGGTATTGTATTTAGCCTACTCTTCCAATCAACTAAGGGTTAATAAATTAATGTCCATATTCGTGAAGATGTAATGTGCCAAAGGGGGCATATCTTAACTACTTAGAAGGCGGGGACAAAAATTCAGTCTGAAACCTTCCTTTTCCAGATTGCAAAGTTGGGGTTGGTGATAATTTTGGTTTTATCTTTTACTAAAACTGAAAACCAAAATCCCTAAATTACTAAAAAGCTCATATTTGCATCACCCAGCTGAGTTTTAATGTGAGATGGAATAAATTTAATTAGATTCCTTTAGAAAGCATCTTCTCCTTATCTCTGTTTAATAGATATTACAATATGATTTACGATCTCATCCCCAGTAGATGTTGAGTTGTTCAAAGGTTGAGGCTGCGAGGTTTTCCTTGAAGATATCCTAACTCAAATGGGTATCCATCATGATGAGAGAGTAAATTTTTATATTATGTTATTATGCAGTATAGGAAATTGTCAAATTTGTGTCTCTTGGTGCCTCTCCTTGAAGTATACTAAGTCTCTCAAAGTAGTTTCTGACTTGTGTTGTGTTTGTCAGATGGCAAAGTTTGCAAGCAAAGCCTTTCCCCTTTATCCTGTTTAATCTGTACTCCGTGAATTGCTGATTACTTGATGGATTCAGTTAGCTGACTAATTGTTAGCCAAATTTCTACTAATCAAGAAAAACAAGCTTAAAAGAAAAAAGCTTTAGAATAACTCTATTTACTACAGAAGATTTGGCTTACTAAGGGAAAGAATTGGGCTGGAATTATTAACAGGTTATGATTAGTTCATTGTTAACTTCCCTCTATAAAAAATGAATAAGCAAAAGGAAATAGTGTTGAGGTTTATAGCTACTAAAACGTATATTTGATCCTTTTTTCAATGCATGGATGAGTTGGAGCAATCTTTAAAGTTATTTTAATTAATTTTCCAGAAATTAAATTTCCAGAATGTGTGCATGCATACACATACACATGGATACACATACACTGAGTAAATATACATTTAACAGCACAACAGCTCTCTGCAAGCAGAAATATACAGATGCCCTGATTTGTAGCACTGTTAATTTCCCTGGTATAAAGACTCCATAGTGGCCAATTTCAAACTCTGAAGGTTACATCACTGAGCGCAGAGTTGGGAAGACATGCACAGTCAGGTCTTAACGCTGAACCAAACCAACTCAAACCACTGCACACCTACCCTCATATACTATTTAACCTCTTTTATCTCTGAGATCCAGTCATATGAATCATACATAGAGGTGACCCAAAACCCAGTATAAAATCATCTAAATAGATTGAATGATATATTCACCCTCTGTTTCCCTATGTTTCAGTCAATAGAATAGAACAGTGAGGCCCGCCTCCTCCTTGTGAATAAGCTCATCTTAATGAATGAAATTGCATTGATAAATGATCTGTATAAGCATGAGGCCCTCACCAAACCCTCTCTTATTTTGCCAATGACTCAGACTTACTGACCAACTGAGTGCTGACTGGATTGTTACTATTCCAAGCAGAGTTGGGGCATGGCTACCACGAGAAAGAGAAAGGTCAGCTCCAGAGTACTGCTTGGAAGATACTGAATCAGCTGTCTCATGGACCTTGCTCTCAGTACAACCTGCTTCCTAGTACAGCTCAATCTGGTTGTTTGGCTATACCGTAGTCTGGGACCCCTTTTCTTTATCCCTTTTGCTTCAGAGACTGGAAGCCCCAACTTGCTTGAGGTGGAGAGATGACTCATCAATGGAATATCAGATGGGTGCCTAAAACATCAGATAAAAATGGATCTGATTGTTTAACTTGGCTTATAGTTAATAATTGGCACTAAGTGAAGCAGGGGGTTTTAATCAAGGTCAGTGAGATTATGATGAATAGATAGCTAGATAGAGTCCAGGAAGTAATAGAGTCTAATTCAAAAAGAAAGGTTATAGTGGTACCTGGTAGCTCACTTGGTTAAACAACTGACTCCTGATTCTGGCTCATGTCATAATCTCACAGTTCTGGTGACATGGAGTCCTAGGTCAGGCTTTGCGCTGATGGCATGATGGAGCCTGCTTGGGATTCTCTTTCCCCTTCTCTTTGCCCTTTCCCCACTTGTGCACACCCTCTCTCTTTGTCTCTCCCTCTCAAAATAAATAAACATTTTTAAAAATTAAAAAGAAGAAACATTACATTTAATCTAAATATGTAAAATGCTTCTGAGAGGGAGAAAGGTTACTTCCTTGCATATTCTAGAAATACAGTTCATGAATATATACTGAGAACCTTGTGATATAAATAGCCACATACCTTACAATACAACCTACCAAAGAGCATGGTTTTAACACTCAAGAAATTGCCTTCATCTAATCAACAAATACTTTCCCAAACTTAGACAATTAAGTCTTTCATCAGGGCCATTAAAAACGTAGATGTATATTCATCCTTGATGGAATCTTATAATACAAAATTGATGCCTAAGCAATCTAGAGTGCCTTTTCTCAGGAGAAAATAAAATACTTCATTACTTCAAAATCCACTGGGAAAATGCTGAAGCTAATAGCAGAAACTATCCTGGAAAAACTGCTGTAAAACAGGTTAAAACACATGAGTATGTACACACGGACACAGTGATGTGGTAGGAAGAAATACACGCTTGCGTTTTCAGACTTGAGGTTAATTGGACACAGGAGATTGCTTTTTCAACCTGCGAGTCCAGGTCTTTTCATCATGCCCACTTTTAAATCATGACATGTTAATAAAATTTTCTTTACATTTATGTAGACTTAGAATTACTATCATCTTATCTCCTCACTTTTTAAACTCCTCCTCTTCTTTCTCTTGTCTTGTTAGCTTGTTTACTTCTACAGTCATTTTAGACCGTATTTCGGTAACATGTTAAAGTTAATGGTGGATTTGTAACCTGATACCTATTTTTTAAAACCCTGATAATAGCAAATACATCAAAGATGGGTCCCAATATCTTCCATCTAGTCAGTAAGTAGCAAGTGTCAAATTCCAGTGGTTTTCAAATTATTCATGAAATATATTTTATGAAAGAAGCTGGCTAAATACGTTTAGGGTGGGATTAGCACAGTGTGTACAGCCCTGACCTTCAAGTTCAGGTTTTTACATGTGAAAAGAAAGTGTATAAATCTTCCACGATTTCAATCACTGGAAATGAATAACTCAGCATGATATTTTTTAATCTTATTAATAATACCAACCACAAAAATAACAACAGTGAGTATGTTTTTTTAAATATCTACTTTGTGCAGGGTATGTGACTTTCTTGAGTACCATTATTTTGCTGAATACTACACTACTGAATACTACTACCACAACATATACCTTATATATGTTGCATCCATTTTTTTAAGCAATAGGAATTATCACTATTCTTTTTTTTTATACATAAATGAAGAACTTAAAGCTTAGAGAAATTTAGAAATATGAGGTAGAACCAATATTCAAGTTCAAATCAAGCTGACATAATTCTGCTCTCTTACTACTGTGGCCATCTGATTTTAAGCTTTGAAAGGGCAAGACTATGTTGGTCATGTGTACCTTCCTATTTCAAGCACTTAATAATTTGCTTGGCATTCAATGTATAAGTGTGAGTTGAAAGAATAAGTGAGCATTTCTCCAAGTTCTTGTTAGCGGTCTTCTCTTTTTATCATCTTAAAGTGAGAATTATAATGTTGAATTTTTGTTAAACGTCCAGACATTTAATGAGGCCCTTTGACTTGATGTGGCTGTAGGGTTTTAGTTCCTCAGCATGCAGCAGTGGGGAGGAGTCAGGAGCCCCAGATACAGTCTAGGAAAGACTACTGAGATGCTGAAATAAATCCCAAAATCCAAAGAGTTTAACAATTCACTGTTTGACTCAAATAACTTCATTGGTGACCAGTAAATACTCTGTGCCTATGTAATTTCTTTTCAGTATATCAGCATTATAAATGCGAGAATTAAAATCTCTGGGAGAAAAGACTTGATATTCATTCAGTCTTTGTAACCCAGGTAAAAGTACCAAATAGCATTGACTATTTCCTGGGGGTTGAATTCATGAATTTTCTGTAACAGCTTAATACATTTATTTTTCACATCCATGCTAGTGTTGTTGCACTGGGTTCCAAAATGAATAATCTTGTCTATACTAAAATAATATTTTGTGGTCTTAAAATGTCATTTAGCTTGATTAGCTAAGAAAAACCTGCATGTTAGTTTAGCAACCTTTAAGCTACATCAAAATTTATGATTTTGTTCTAAGGAAAAATAGAACTATTACTAAATAAGGTATCTCTATCATCTCTGAAAACAAATTGATGGCAAATTATTTTAAAATAATTTTAGTAACTTCCCTATAAAAGAAACATATTCATTGAACAAAGTTTAGAAAATATAGTAAAAAATAAGATATCTATCTATCTATCTATCTATCTATCTATCTATCTATTTATCTCTTAGGCCTAAAATAACCACGATGAACATTGATTAACATTTGTTTCTGTGTACTTAGAGACTTTACACTTTGTTTATACGTATGTGAGTCAGTAGAAAGGAAGTGAGAATCAGATATTCTTATCTTTATAGAAAGCTTCAAAATGTCATTTCAGGTATGGGGACCCCTGGAGTAGCTCCTTGTAGGTAAGAGATCAATATACATCCTGGTACATGAGTCAAATGCTAAAGACACCCCACTAAAGCAAAGCCATAGCCCTAATTCTGCTTGATTTTCCTTCCCAATATTCTTTTTTGAATTCAGTTGTCTATTATTTATAATCAATATCTATAATATTGGCATTTCAACTAATCTCTCTGTAAGGGTCTGTGGTGGCTTAATGTGGTTTCTTGCCAAAGGTCCCTCATAATATATCACTGTATACCTTGATTCATAAAGATGTTCTAATGCCTGAAGTACTGTTCTCAGGAATAAATATATTGAAAAATCAATTGATTTTCTTTAATTTCCATAAGCTTAATTGGTGTAAAATTATGGTACTTTTTTCTTTTATCATATCTTTGTTTAGTAGTTGAATTTGGAATGGGTGAATCTTGAGACTTTTATTGATATACATCTAAATTTTGCATGATTTTATATTTTGGTTATCTTTATGTGGCTTTCATTCAATACTGAATTTTGTATATCTTTGTCATTAGAAATTTAAATACAGAGAACATATTAAACAATCTTTCTTATTAATATTAAGCAGATTTTTATTAGTATTTTATTTTTTCTTACTTTATGAGAATGCCTTAGTCTCTCTCTCTCTATAGTTCAGTTCTTTACTTGGAATCTGTAGATTCCCAAAGCATTCAAGAATTAAATTCATAAGGTCTTTGAATTTGGATAGGCAAAACATACACATCTACATATTCACTAACCCCTAACTGGAAGTTATCAGTTTCTTTGATTACAAATGTAGACCACAAATCACATTAGTGTTAGCAATATCTTTGACTTTGTCACTAATAAAATTCAGATATTTTCATATCACTTCACAGTTATTATAGATATCTTAATATAGCATTACATTTATCACAAGTTTGAAATTCTGGTAGTTAATAGGCTTGATGTTGATATTTAATGTCTTAATGAAGTCTTGCATATCTGATTCTCTTAGCAATTTCTTATTTAATATTTTAACAGCAATATTTAGTATTTTAGTTTTTCAATATAATGGATTTTCTTTGTACATACAGTTTATGTAGGTATTAAAAACCATTTTGCAAATAAGACTTGAGTTCACCTATTAACTTTAGTCCCCCAGAGATTAGGATAATAATACCAATACATAACAATGATGTCATAGGGTAAAACATTAAGAACTTTGTAAGAATAAGTCTTGATGACTTTTAAAATCTGATTAAATAGACATTTTTATTTAAGATGCACATTTTTAAATATATATTTAAAATAGTACTGATTTAAACTATTTTTATATCATTTATGAATGGATATTGGCCGTATTTCCCACTCAGAAATAACATCTGTGATATGATGGATATTTTTCTAGTGTTTTCTTAGGCACATGCTTTACTTCTTAAAGTCGGATGA
Source organism: Paguma larvata (assembly GCA_030068075.1). NCBI lineage: Eukaryota > Metazoa > Chordata > Mammalia > Carnivora > Viverridae > Paguma > Paguma larvata. The sequence goes on from CM057832.1 coordinate 78,325,839, forward strand.
TACCATGCATAGAGCTTTATAACCTGGTTTTTTTGTTATCAATATACCAGAAAGATCTTGCTTTATTATTAATTTCCTTATACAGTATCTTAGTGGTTGTGTAATACAAAGGAATTGTATAGATGTACCATACAGAGCCAATCTTTCTTGACACTTAGACTTTAAAAACTACTTTTGATGAGTTTTTATACTTAAGAAGATGACTGTAGAACTTGGATAGGAAATTGAATAGAAAAAATTGGATAGAAAACTAGCTTCAAAACAAACAAAAGAGAATGATTAAAAGATAGATGAAGAAAGGTAAATAGGGGTACTCTATAAATGATTTAAAAGAGGAAATTTCAAGTCTTTCTATTTAAAGATGATGTTACTCTCATCTAGGTAATGAGTTGCCACAATAATAAGGATCATTTCACAAAGACCTAGTAAGAAATGGCAGCTGGGCTTTCAGGAGGAAAGGTAACAAATGTGCAGAAAACCATTCCAGGAAGGGGAATACAGGATCTGGAAACAACTGTTGACTGTCCCGCAAGTGTAGTGTTCTGTAGGCAGCAATGCCTCCTCTCTCCCACTCATCCACACCTCTGCAAAGCCCATAAACCTCAGGAAGAGTTGAAAGAAAAATAGAAAATCTGGTTTGGAGTATGTATCTAGTCATTATATACTCTTGTCCAATATGTTTCTGGTTCCTATACTTACACACAAAGAAAGTAGAATATGGAAGACGTTGAGTAGGTGTGAACTAAGAGGATCAGGGGATAGTTGTACGCTTGACTTGAAAAGGTAAGGACTGAGCAAACGCAAGTTCTATACATTCTGAAGAGAAGAAATAAGCTGGCAATGACTCTTTCAGCCAAATTCTGGAACACAGAACTCTTAAAGGGAGTTTGATTTAAGAAGTTAAATTTAAAAAGCGATAGAATCACCATACCCAGCTGGTAATGAACCTATGGGACTGTTCATGTCCAAAGATGATATTTGTCAATATTAACAATAAAGGGGACCTAAAAGAGATAAGCATGTTAATGGTAGGTTTCTGAGAGGATTTCATTAAGGGAAAGTAGAAATGATAAACATACAAACCTGAACTTCTGAAGTTACTGACAGGGCAACCATTGCCTATGACAAAACATATTTTAGTGACATTAATAGGAGCCATACAATGGACTGGATTCTCATGTTCCCACTGTGTGGTTTTTTTGGTGTTTCTGTGTTACATATGACAAGCCAACAGCAATGACTGCCAAGTCAGCACTTGTCTTTATTAAAGAAGAAGTGTACCTGTACCAGCAATATAGTTTTCTCCCTAGAAGTGATTATATTATGGTTCATTAGTAAATAATGAGTATAGCTCATGCCCATAAATTTAAACATATTTATTATTTTTACCATAAATCATGTGTTCCTACCAGTAAAGCTCATGCTTTCATAGAGTGGAATTCTATGGCTGTCACTCTGTAGGCTTCAGGGCTACTTCAACAGCTACTACTGCACTACTGTAACATGCCGACCAAGTCTATTTGTAAGGGATTTAGAACCAATACCTTTCTTCTAGATGATTACTATCTGTCAGTCTTCATCAGTGAAGAGGGTTGCAAAATAAGGCCAAAAAATTGTCAGCTGAACTAGGAAATGATGGTTCTAGCTTCTCTTTGGGGAATGAGTGTTGCATTTATCCTCTGGCAAAGAACAAATAGATTGCTTGGTTCTGAGAGAGCAAAGAAAACTGCAGATTACCTCTAATTTGTGCTGGACTAAAACAAAGGTCTGTTGGATATTAGAGCCAGGAAAAGGGGGACAAGTTCCAGTGAGATGTATTGATGACCTAGTTTCTCTCTCCAAGTAGTATTGTGTGTACCTGGATGGGTGAACAGCCACCTACACTTTGCTTCTTTGACCTGCTTTCAAATAAATGGCTCTAGAAATCAGAGAAGGAGAGGTATCATTTACCTCAGACACCGTGGGATGAACTCAGATAGTGGAAGCTTCAAAACACAATGAATGATCAGAAAAAATAGAAAAATGATATCTTATTGTCTATGATAAATGCCCTGCTGTCAGGTAATTATACAACTAGCTAAACTGAATGCCAGACAGTTTTCTAAGATTTTATGTACATTACCTTCTCTAGTCCTTGTGATAACCTTATGGGATCTATGTATTATCAGGAAACTGAGGCATACAGATGTTTCAGTAACACGCCCAGAGTCGTTAACTGCTAATAATTGATGGAGACGATGTCAGACTTTAGGAAGTTAAGTGTTAGAGCTCACACTCAAACAATTGCACTCTGCTGCATATTTTGGGTAGTGATGTATTCTGTTCAATAAGGCACCATGATCTACCTTCTCTGGATTTTCATCCCTGGTTAAGAAGAAGCTTGCCTCTTGTTTAAAATCTCAGGTTCAGTCCTAGTTGGAACTTCTACCTCTCTGATACTATTGTATTCAATTTGTTTGTTCTTTTCCAGAACCTATAATGGCTCACTTCTTCATATTCTGCCGCTCTGTCCTAATGTCTGTGTGCGCGATATCTATGTCTGTCTTTCTATGTATGTATGAACATATATGTACATGTATATACATATTTTTTCTGTGAGATATTGAGAAGATATTTGTGTATTTATTGAATTAAAATTTGTTTTAAACTTTATTTGGGGACATAATGGTTGGCTCAGTGGGTAGACTGTGTGACTCTTGATCTCAAGGTTGCGAGTTCAAGTTCCATGTTGATTGGGTGTGGACGCACCCATGTATAGAGAGAGAGCCTTTTTATTTTGAGTTAAATATAAACTTGCATACACTTGTGAGAAAAAGGGAGAGGTCCTGTGTATCCTTAACCAGTTTCCCACAGCAATAACATCTTGTAAAACCGTAGTATAATATCACAACTAGGATACTGACATTGGGCAATTCACTAATTTCATTCAGATTTCTGAAGTTTTACTTGTAGTCATTGTGTGTGTGTGTGTGTGTGTGTGTATTTAATTTCATACAGTTTTATCACATACGTATGTCATGTGACAGTCAAGATACACCTACACCTTTCCTTCCCTGTCCCTAATCCCTGGCAATAACTAATCTATTTCCCATGTGTAAAATGTTGTCTTTCTAAATGTTAAAAACATGAACGAAGTCATGCAGTATGTTAACTTTGGGGGACTGGCTTTCCTTTTCTCAACATAATCCCCTGGAGACTCTTCCAAGTTGTTGCATGTATCAAAAATATATTTCTTTTTGGGGCATCTGAGTGACTTAGTTAAGCCTCCAATTTCAGCTCGGGTCATGATCTCATGGTTCATGGGTTGGAGCCACACATGGGGTTCTCTGGTATCAGCATGGAGTCTGTTTCAGATCCTCTGTCTCCCTCTCTCTGCCTATCCCCTGCTTGTGTGCGCTCTCTCTCTAGATCTCTCATAAATAAACATTAAAAATAAATTTAAAAAAATAAACTAGAAAAAATGTTGTTTTTTTTTTTTAATTGTTGGATAATTTTCCAGTTTGACAATTCACTTATTGGAGGACATCTGGGTTGTGTCACTTTGGGGCTGTTGCAAGTAAACTTGCTATAAACATTCATGCACGGATTTGTGTGAGAACATAGATTTCATTTTTCTAGGATAAATGCCCAAGAGTGCAATTGTTGGGTTATATGATAGTTGATGTTTATTTCAGTAAGAAACTCCAAACTTGTTCCCAGAGTGAGTACGGTTTTATGTTCCCACCAGCAATATATGAGCGATGAGGTTTCTCTCCATCTTCGCTAGCATTTAGTGCTCTCGCTATTTTGTATTTTAGCTTTTCTGACAGGCGTATCACGATAGCTTATGTAGGGTTTCCATCTACATTTTCCTGATGTCCGATGATGTCGAACATCTTTTCGTGCACTTACCATATTTCTCCTTATTCTGTAAAGTGTCCATGTCTTTTGCCAATTTTCTAATTGGACCATTGTTATATTCTTTTTTAACATTGAATCTGGAGAGTTCTTTGCCTATTCTAGGTGATTGTCTTTTACTGGATATGTGGTTTACAAATAACTTCTCCAATTTTGTAATTTCTTTTTAATCTGTTAACAGATTCTTTCACAGAATATTTTTTTAAATCGTGATAAGATCTTCAAATGATTATTTGTTTTCTTTTATGGATCATGCTTTTGGTGTCAAGATTAAGAATTCTTCCCCTATCCTTAAACTTTAAAGACTTTTCTCATTTTTTTTTTCTAAAACTTTTATAGTTTATGGCTTACATTTAAGCCTATGATCTATTTTGAGTAAATTTTTGTATGAGGTTTAAGGTTTAGGTCAAAGTTCATCTATTTATTTATTCATTTTGCCTGTGGAATTTCTATTGTTCTAGTATTATATCTTGAGAAAACTATTCTTCTTGATGAATTGCTTTTGTACCCTTTCCGAAAACCAGTTGGACATCTTTGTGTGGACTGTGGCTGGGTTTTACATTTAGATTCATTGATCTGTGTGCACAGTCCTCTACAAACACCACACTGTCTCAGTTAATGTAGCTATCTAGTAAGAGTTGATTTGGGGTGGAGTGATTCCTTCCACTTCATCCTTTTTCAAGTTTGCTTTAACTATTTATTCAATTTATACTGTGGTTTTATAATGAAAAGCCACAGCCCCTGTTCCACTCACATCCTATTCCAACCTCCTGAGGGAAACAACTATAGAGTACTTGCTTTTAGATTTCTTTTGACTGTTGACACTTTGTCTCTAAGTAATATTCTTATATTGCTATTTCTTGATTTATTTTGATATTGTGCATTTTTCTGCAATGACATAGAGGATCTTGGCTCACTGAAATCATTCCCCTTTCCCTCTTTCTCTTTCTTTCCCCTGTGGGTAAATCACTGTTTGTAGTTCACTGGTCACCTGTGCACCTTCAAATGATATATTTGAACCTTCACCTCTTGACTCCTTGCTTTGTGAAGTGATACTACTGCTCCTCCATCTCTTTTACTTCAGATTCTTTGTCTTTTCAACATTTGTGATAATTTTCTTATTTTTTTGCAGTTGAATTTGAAAAGTTAAAAATCATTCAACATTTTCAACTTTTTAAAACTGTGAACATTTAATTATAAATTTCTGACATGTCAGATAACAACCCAACCCATGGGCCACTAATACAAAAGTTCCTAATATGGAGTTGAAATAGACCATCCCCACCAATTGCTCAAAATTATGTCAAATTTCAGATTACTTCACACTTGAATGATGTATGTGTTGATGCCTGAAGTTGTATACTGTCAGTAATTTTGGAATAAGTTATTATTGAAGTATATGCATACCTTAAAAGCACAGATTATAACTATGTACCCTAATACATTTTCACAACAAATAGAACATTACCAGCACCCCTCAAAACCTGGTACGTACCACCCCAATCACTGGTCCTTCACCAAAGAATCATTATTCTGACTTCAAACACTGTGTGCTTGTTGTGCCTGATTTTGAATTGTATATAAATTGAGGGATACGATATTAATGTTTTGGTCTAGCTTCTTTTACTTAATACTAGGTTTGTGAGAGCAATCATGTGATTGTATGCAGCAGTAATTCTTTTATTTTTATTGTAAAGTGTTTTTAATTAAAATATCAACATGGCTCTATTCCAACTCTTCCAGACATTTGGGGTCTTTTGGCTATTGTGGATATGTTGCTGTAAACATACATCTGTCTTTGCATACATACATATAAACTTTCTGTTGGGCATAGGTTGGGAGTGCAATTACCGTCATATAGAATATGAGTATTTTCAAGTTGAAAGTTACTGATAAAAGTATTCCTAAGTTTAGCTATTTTATAGTCTCACCAACATGGGTGAAAGTTCTGCTTGATCAGTTTCTCCACCAACCCTTGCTTTTACATTTATTTTAATTTTACCCAGAAAGGCAAGTAGATGTTTTTATCTCATTGTGGTTTTAATTTACATTTTCTTAATGACTAATGAGGATGAATACTTTGTCGTCGTATGTTTTTTGGCTTGTTCTTTATATATTCTGAATATGAATTCATTGTTGTTACTATGGATTGCATATAAATTGTCCTATCCTCTTACTTCCCTTTCATGTTTTAAAAACTGTCTAGATATTCACAACTCTTAACGTTGTACAATTGATAATTTTTTTCTGTTTTGATTAGTGTTCTTTACCCCATTTTAAACATATTTGCATATCTCAAGATTATAGAAATATTGCCTAATAATTTCATCTAGAAACTTTATTGTTTTACCTTTCATTTTTATATCAACAATTCATGTGAAATTGATTACTATGTATGGTGTGAAGTAGGAGCCTTATTTTTTCCCATATGAGTATGCAATTATTTTTGTTCCTTTTTTTAAAAAGGCTATCCCTTCCCCAAAGTTCTTCAGTGAAACCTTAGTCATAATCAAGTGTTCATATGTGTGTGGGTCTGTTTCCGCACCTCCTATAGTGTTGCATTGTTCTATTTATCTGTCTTTGCCCCAGTACACACTCCAGCTCTGTACTAATTCTTGACATGTGGTTAAATCTTACAGTTATGATTTTTTTGGCTATTCTTGACTCTTTGAACTTCCAAATAATTCTACAATCAAATTACCATTTCATTTTAATCAATTGATGAATTTGCAAAGATACAACATCTTTACAATATTAATATTCCCATGTGGCTCTGGCATAAATCCCCCTCCCCTATTATTTAATTCTTTAAAAACCTTTAAATATTTTTTGTAGTTTTGTTGCCACTTGCAATTTTTTCACTTCTTTTGTTAAAATTATTACTAAGTATTTGAAGATTTTTGATTTAAACAGGAACTTCTAACATTTTGATCTTGTCAAACTGTCAATGATCTATAGAAACTTTTTTGTATATTAACTTTTTTGGTATATTGACATTTTAGCCAATGACCTTAATAATTTCACTTGTTAATTCTAAAAGTGTATCTAGATTCTTTTGTATTTGCTATAATTCATTTGCCTTTTTATTCATAAGACACTTTTATTTGTTCCTTTCCAATATTTATTCTTTTCATTTTCTTGCTTTATTACATTGTCCAGGACCTTCAGTACAATATTGAATAGAAGTGGTGATAACAGGCATTTTCTTCTTGTAACAGGACTCTAGAAGGAAGCTTCCAGCATTTACCATTAAGAATAATATTTCCTGTAGGTTTTTTTGTAGATATGCTCTATCATATTAAAGGTATCTTATTCCTAGTTCTTCATATGCATTTTGAGATAATCATATTAATTTTATGACTCACCTTTTTTTAAATCAAATTTTGAGTGTTAAATCCTAACATAAATATAACTTGGTTGTAATGTAGTGTCCTTTTTATATATATCACCTGGTTTAGATTTACTTAATTTTTGTTTAGCAAACAAATTTTTGTTTGTAATCTAAGATTTTGAAAGGTATTGGTTTGTTATTTGTCTTTCTCATAAGGTTTTTGTCAGTGTTCAATATCAAGGTTTGGTTGGCATCATAATAATTTGGAAGATATACTCCTTGTTTCTGTCCTCCAGAAGTACTTGAGTAAGATTGGTACCAGGTTTTCCTTAGATTATTTGCATGAATTTTCATCTAGGCTAGGAGTTTGCTTTGTCAGAGGGTTTTAAATTATGGCTTTCATTTCTTAAAAAAGATGTAGGATTTTCATATTTTACTGCTTTTCTTGTGTCGTCTTTGGTGTTTCATTTCTCTAGAAACTTGCTCTTTGCATCTGAATTTTCAGGTTGATTGGCATAAAAATGATCGTAGTACACTCTTTTTATGTTTTTAGGAGAATGGCCACTTTTACATTTCCAGTACATTTGGTACAATATATAACAATACATTTTACATTGGTTTTAAGGGCATGCGCATGCACTCTCCCCTCCCACACCTTAATTTTATTAGTACTTTCTGAAAAACCACCTTTTAGCTTTTTAATTCTATTTTATGTTTGTTTCTTATTTCATTAATCTCTGTTCTTTATTATTTCCTCTGTATTTGATTTAATTTGTTAGTTTTTCAGCTTCTTGAGATCGAAGTTTGGAAAACTGATTTTCAGGCTTTTTTCTTTTCTAAAATATGCAACCAAAGCTATAAATTTTCTCTGAAAGCTTTAAATGTATCCTTCAGATTATAGTATATTATGCTCTCATTATAATAGATCCTAGAATATTTTATAATTTCATTTTGATTTCATATTTGATTCAGAACTTCTTTAGAAATGTATTGTTCAGCTTTCAAACATTGAAGACTATCCACTTATCTTTAATTATGGAGGTCTATTATAATTCCACTTGATCAGAAAAAAAATATGCATAATTTTTCCCCACCCCCTTTATTTTTGATTTTGTTTTTCAGTATGAAGTATAGTTGATGCACAATGTTACCTTATTTTTAGATGTATAACATACTGATTTGACAAGTTTATATTACCTTATGCTTACCACAAGTGTCATAGTTACCATCCGTCACCACACAACAGTATTACAATACTATTGACTGTATTCCCTATGTGGTATCTTTTATCCCTATAACTTATTTATTCCATCACTGGAAGCCTGTATCTCCCCTCTACCCTATTCATTTTGCCCATCCCCCACACCTCCTACTGGCAACCATAAGCATGCTGTCTGTATTTATGGGTCTATTTCTTCTTTTTGTTTTTTATTCTTTTATTTTTTGGAGTCTGCATATAAGTGAAATCATGTGGTATTTGTCTTTCTCTGACTGACTTACGTCACTTGGTGTAATACCCATTAGGTCCATCCATACTGTGGCAAGATCTCCTTCTTTTGCTTGGTAATAATCCACTGTGTGTGTGCACGCACGCATACCACATCTCTATGCATTCATCTGTTGATGGACACTTGGGTTGCTTTTGTGTCTTGGCTATCATAAATAATACTTCAGTAAACATAGGGGTGCTTGTATCTCTTTGAATTAACGTTTTCATTTTCTTTGGGTGTATACTTACTAGTGGAATTACTGACTCCTATAGTATTTCTTTTTTAAATATTTTGAGGAAATTCCATACTCTTTTCCATAGTGGCTGCACCAATTTCATTCCCATCAACAGTGCACAAGAGTTCGTTTTTCCCCACATCCTCATTAGTGCTTGCCATTTCTTGGCTTATGGTTCCAGCCATTCTGACAGGTGTGAGGTGATAGCTCATTGTGGTTTTGATTTGCATTTGCCCGATGATGAGTGATGTTGAACATCCTTTCATGTGTCCATTGGCCATCTGTGTGTCATCTTTGGAAAAGATATTCCACTCATATTTTAATCAGATTTTTTTTGTGTGTTGTGTTGTGTAAGTTATTTATATGCTTTGGCTGTTAACCACTTATCAGATATGTCATTAGCAAATACATTCTCTATTCAGTACGCTGCCTTTTGTTTTTTTGATGTTTTCCTTCACTGCACAAAAGCTTTTTATTTGATTTAATTTTTTTAAACTTTTTAAGACTTGTCTTATGGCCCAAAATCTGTACAATTTTGTCAAACATTCTTTTTTGCATTTATAAAGAATATATATTCAACAGTTGTTGGATATAGCATTCTATGTATGTCCATACACCATTCTATGTATGTATGTCTGTTAGTTATTTTCTACATCTTTGATAATATTTTTCTCACTTATGCTATCAGAAGAAAAGTATGTTACAATTTTCACAATTTTTATGGAATTTCTTTTATCAAGTCTATCAATTTCTTTTTTTTAAAGATAGTTTTATTATTTTTATTTATTTTTAGCGTTTTTATTTTATTTTTGAGACACAATGAGACAGAGAGTGAGCAAGGGAAGGGCAGAGAGAGAGGGAGATGCAGAATCCGAAGCAGGCTCCAGGCTCTGAGCTGTCAGCACAGAGCCCGACGCAGGGCTCGAACTCACAGACCGTGAGATCATGACCTGAGCTGAAGTTGGCGGCTCAACCGACTGAGCCACCCAGGCACCCCTATCAATTTCTGCTTTATAAATTAAGGCTATATAATTAAGTATATGCCCATTAATCTTACGTGAACTGATCTTTTGTTATTATTAAATGGCCTTCTTTATTTCTAATAAATTTCTTGCCTTAGAGCCTATCCTGTCTGATATTAGCACATCTTTCTTTGCTTCATGTTTATACAATATGTATTTTTCACCTTTCTATTTGAAACTTTTTGTATTCTTATATTTATGATGTGTTTCTTATAATTGGCATATAGTTGTTTCTTCGTTCTTTGGGGAATTTTTTGGTTGGTTGCTTGTTTGTTTTGTTTTTTGTTTGTTTGTTTGTTTTGTTTTTTGAGAAAGAGCGAGCAAGTTGGGCATGTGGTAGAGGAAGAAGGAGAGAAAGAATCTTAAGTAGGCTACAAGCCCAGCACAGAGCCCAAAGCCAGGCTTGAACTCCCAATGAAGAGATCATGACCTGAGCCGAAATGAAAAGTCAAACGCTTAACTGAGCCACCCGGATGCCCCCATTTTTGTCTGTTTATATTTTATATACTGATTTGTATATTATGGTTTAAATATGCTATCATACTCTTTGTTTTCTGTTTGTTCCATATTTTTTTATGTTCCTTTTCCTCTCCTTTCTTAATTAAAAGTTAATCAATTTGTGTAAGGAGATCAGAAAACCTAGCAGAGGAGAGATTTGTCATGACGGCTTTATTCAGGTCTCCTTGGGCACAGTTTAGAAAGTTTCTTTGATATATTTACATAAGAAGTAAACTAGCTGGGTTTTCTCTATGCAGTAAATGTGAAAATTATTTGTAAGAAATATAACACTATATCTGTTACATAGTGGCCCAATGTCTGCTCAGCTGATGAAATCTGAATCTTGTGCTTATAACACAATTTTGGAATATAACAGTAATATTGAAATATAGCAACATAAGCACAAGAGGTATGCTCCACAATGAGGTATCCTTTCATACCCATTAGGGTAGCTATTATTAAAAACCAGAACAGAAAATAACAAAGTGTTGGTGAGAATGTAAAGAAAGTGATAACCTTTCCACTGATGGTGGGGTTATGAAATGATATAGCTGCTATGGAAAGTAGTCCTATGGAGCCTCAAACATTAAAAGTAGAATTGCTGTATGATTCACCTATTCCACTGGGGTATATATTCAAAATATTGAAAACATGAACTTAAACAGATATTTGTACAGCCACGTTCATAGTAGCATTATTTATAATAGCAAAAGGTGGAAATAACTCAAGTATCTATGGACAGATGAACAGATAATGTATAAACACAATGTGGCATATGCATACAACGGAATATTATTCAGCCTTTAAAATGAATGAAATTCTGATGCATACTACAACATGGATGAATCTTGAAGATATGGTACTAACTGAAATAAGCCAGCACAAAAGCTCAAATATTATATGATTTTATTTATAGAAGGTACTTAGAATTGTCAATTTCATAGAAAAAAAGGTAGAATACTGATTACCAGGGACTGAGGGTGGAGAAAGTGGAATAGGGACTTACTATTTAATGAGTACAAGGTTTTAGTTTGGGAGATGAAGATCCAGAGACAGATACCGGTGAAGGCTGTAGAACAGTGAGAATGTATTTAATATCACTGAACTGTACACTTCAAAATGGTTAGAAAGGGAATTTTATGGTATGTATGTTTTACAACAGTTTGACAAAGGGGTACTAGTGGGGCACCTGGGTGGCTCAGTCAGTTAGGCATCCAACTCTTGATTTCAGCCCAGGTGATGATCTCATAGTTTGTGAGTTCAAGCCCCACTTTGGGCTCTCTGCTTGGTGTGGATGGAGCCTGCTAGGGTTCTCTCTCTCCCTCTCCCTCTACCCCTCCCCTGCTCATGTGTGCATGTGTACTCTCTCTCTCTCAAGAAAAATTAGTAATAAAATAAAATAAAATAAAAAGGGATGCTGGTAAGATCTGTAGTATATGAATGGTTAGTAATGTCTTCAGAATTTCCTTACCTCTCTTTTGATTTAAGCCAAAGGAAACTATCTAGGGAACTACCCAAAAGCTGCTCCTCAGTGTGACAGATGAATATTTCATTCAAAACAAAACAAAATAAAAAAGACAAAAATCTTTAGTGAATTGAACAACACAACTCTGGTTCATTGGCTTTCTTTTTTGCTTAGCCTGTTTTCACAAGAAAGGCTTTGGTTTTATTGACTGAGAACACAGAACAAATGTGAGAGGCCCCAAGTGACAAAATTCAAAGTGTAATGATAACAGGGACACTCTTTAATAATGGCAATGGGTAAACACCACGAAATCAAGAAAATGAAAAGTTGTCAAAGATATTTTGCACCACTTTTATGCAAATAGATTTGAAATCTAACTGAAATGGATAATTTCCTAAAATAATGCAATTTGCTAAAATTGGTCTTGAGAGATAAAAAAAAAACAACCTTAAATTTCCATAGAATAGAAATAGTTGTCAACGTTTTACTCCACAAAAAATTGCCCCTTTACATATTGTCACAAGCAAATTCTGCTAAACCTTCAAAGTCTTGATCATCCCAAATGTGCCTACACTCTTTCTCAGCACAGAAATACAAAGCAAACAAACCAACAAACAAAACCAAAAGCTCCCAAAGTGTTCTTATGAAACAAGTATGGCATCAATTCCTAAATATTACTAAAACAGTACAGAAAGGAAGCAGTAGCTTGGTCTCACATATAAATATAAATGTCAATGTGATAAGTAAAACCTAAGAGCACATTAAAAATTTTTTTACAACCAAGGAAGTTTTATTCTGGAAATTCAAAGATGGTTCAATAATGGGAAATCCACTAATAAAATTTACCATAGTAATAGAGCTAAGGAGAAAAATCATATAATTATCTCCAATGAAAAAAAGCATTTATTAAAATTTACCACCCATTCTTGAGTTAAAGAGATATCAACAAAATAGGGATTAATGAATCCTTCCTCAATATGTATGCGTGTGTATAAACACACACATATGTACACCTATTACATGTATATACATGTATGCGTGTGTATATATGTAAAACTCAGCATCGGTAAGGAAACATGAGGTATTCACATTAAGATTAGGAAGAAGAGGAAGATGACCAATATTCTACTATTGTCAACCTTACATTGGATATATTAGCCAATGAAATCAAGCAAGAATAAATATAGAGTCGTAAGAACTGGGAAAGAAATAAAAATTACTTGTATTTGTTATTATATCTAAAAAGTCATAGACTCTCAGTACTAGGCCAACATAAATCATAAAATAATCCAGTAAGATACCACAATATAAAAAGAATATAAATGTTACCAGTTTTCATGCATACACACTAAAGTTGTTAGAAGGAATAATGGAAGGAAAATCTGCATTTCAAGAAATGTGCCAAAATGATGAAGAAAACTTCAAAGCACTCGTAAAAGACACAGAAGTAGAGGTGAACAAGTTAATATTGAAAAGCAGTACTTCATAATAAACACAATACGTTTTATTCTTCCTGATGATAGACAAGTTAATGCTAAGTTCTGGAAAAATTAACACATATAATAGTTAAGAAAATGCTAAAAATATCAGCAGTAACAGAACAACTATCCCTACTAGATATTAAACTATAAAACTTCGGTATTTAAAACAGTGTGGGCCTGGTGTATGAATAGATATGCAAACCAAAGAATAGAATGGAATATCAAGAATCAAACTCACACACACATATGGAAATATAGTATATGTATAAGTGGCATCTATAATCACTGAAGGTAAAGATAGTCTTTTTCATACTGTTGGGAAAACATGAGGTCTGTTTGGAAAACAAAAACTTGAATCCTACCTCACATCATAGAGCAGAATAAACTTCAAATGGGTCGGAGGTCAAGTGTGTAAAAAAATGAAACAATAGAACTACTAGAAGAAAACATGAGTGAATTCTTGTATGATCCCTATATGGAAAACCTTTTTGTTAGGACTCGAAAATCAAGATGCAATCAGATAAAGATGCTTATAAATTATTGTATAAAAGTAGAAAGAAACCTCTTATATAAAAAAAGCATATGAAATTAGAAATCAATTAAAAATTTTGGAGAAGATATCTGCAAATTTAACACAGATAAAAGCCTAATCTTTCTAATATATAAAGAGCTTCTTTAAAATGATAGGAAAGGAAATACCGAAAACCAATAATAAATTGGAAAAAGACACAGTTGACAGAAAATATTTTGTAAATAGTCTTTAAAATAAAAAAAATCAAAATTTATCCAAAGAATAATGTAAATCAAACTATAGTGAGATCGAGTTCTCATCCGTCAGATTGATAAAAATTCAAAAGATTGACAACACACTCTATTGAGTATATAGAAAAACAGGCACCATGTTGCTCATGGCGATGCAAGATGGTGCCACACCTGCGAAGAGAAGTTTATTAGTATCTACAAAACATAAGTATTCATTTACTCTTTGACCTGGTAATTTCAATTCTAGTAATTTACCCTGGAATTACACTTTGACCAAAAAAAACACAAAACACAAAACAAAACACATATACAAAAATTTGTTTATTCCACCACTGTTTGTGGTAGTAAAATGCTGGAACACATGTGTCCATCCATAGATGAATGTTTGGGTAAACTTTGTACAGCAAAGTAATGTAAACATAAAGATGCACAGAATGAGAAAAATGTGCTTGAACTGTGACAGAGTGATTACCAGAATATATCAATAATTGAGGGGGAAAAAAACCACAGCAAGATGTAAAGGATTCAAAATGTTTACATTGAATCTAGTCTTAAAGCTACTATCACACAAAACAGATTGTGGAAAATTGCACAAGATATCTGACCTCGGGACTCTTAACAAATGTCAGTGTAGAGATGCCCGGGTGTCTCAGTTGGTTAAGTGTCCGACTACGGCTCAAATCATGATCCTGTGGTCCTTGATTTCTAGCCCCATATCCGTCTCTGTGCTGACAGCTCAGAGTCTGGAGCCTGCTTCAGATTCTGTGTCTCCCTCTCTCTCTCTGTCCCTTCCCAATTTGTGTGCGCTCTCTGTCTCTCTCAAAAATAAAAATCTAAAAAAAAAAAAAAAGAGAGACTGTTACTAAAAAAAAAAAAAAGTCAGTGTAATGAATGACCAGAAAAAGAGAAATATACAAGGCAGTGGATCTGTTCTAGATTAAAAGATACCAGAGAGACTTGGCAACCAAATTCAGTAGGTAATTTTTTATTGAGTCCTGAATCCAACAGCAAGAGTTATTAAAGACTTTTTTGGAAAACCCAAGTACAGATTGTGTAGAAGTCATATGTTTCAGTGTTCAGTTCTTAGTTATGGAATTGGTATTGTGGTTGTATAGGAGAATGTTCTTGTTTATACTGAACCAGTTATATGCTGAAGTGTTTAGGGATGAGTAGCCACGATACTTGCAACGTGCATTCAAAGAGTTCTAAAGGATAAATGTAGATAGATCTAGATAAAGGCATGTGAGTGCTCATTGTGCTATTTCAACTCAAAAGCAGATTTGAAATTATTCAAAGCAAAATGTGAGGGATAAAGGGAATGTCCAGAATAAAAGATAATTTTATTAAAGCTATGTCTTTTATTTATTTTGTAACTTATTAAAATTTAGACTTAGATTTTAACAATGTTTAAAGGCAAAAAATTTGGTCATGCTAACAAAATAAACATTCGTTGAATGCCTGTTATATTTGAGGTGTTGTAGGGCACAAAAAAGCCTAATCAGGTTTCTAGAGAATAGACTTCTATTGTGAAAGGAAAAAAGAATCAAAGAAGAAAAAAATGATCAACACGCCAGATGAAGTTTTAGTGAAAACATGAATGTAGATTAATTTTGTGGCATGTCTAAAAAGTTGGTCTTTCATTTCCTCTGAGAGTTCTCATAAAAAAAAAAAAAAATGTGATCCCTCATATTAGTTTCCCAGAGACTGATATTCCTCTTTAAAAACCAATGGCTCCAGTTTCAATATAGAGTATATTTAGCAACTGATGATTGCGTATAGCATGCTATACATGAAGTGACTTAGTATATGGAGTCAGGGAATGCTTCCTTGATGAAATGAGGTCAAAATGAACTGTGAAGGTTGTGGAAGCGTTAACTAGGCAAATGGGGTGGATGAGAAAGTGTTGTAAGTACAGAAGGCAGCATGTGTAAAGAAAAAAAAAAAAGAAAGGAACATGGTACATTTAGGAACTAAGAGAAAGTTAGTATGGCTGGAGCACAGAAAAAGCAAATGTGAATATTAAGAAACAAGGTCGCAATTTTTTTTTTCCATCCCTCACCTTGCCCCCACCAATCCCTGCTCACTTCCGCCCTCTGTATCAGTCTGGCAACCACAAGGGGGCACCCAAGTCCTGATACCTGGTCTGTGACCTGTGCGCCATCCCAAAGGTATTTCCTTTGTTCTTTATGGTTGTACAATACCATCCTAGCAGCCCCCATGTCTTTCCCATGTGCCCCTGCCAACTGAGCAGCAAAAGCAAATCAGAAGTGATTAAGTTTCCAGTTGCTGTCACCACACAATAGATGTCATGTGTCTCATACTCCCTCTTGGGATAGACATCAAAATAGCTGCCTGGACACATGTGGATCAACAGTGCCTTCCCCCTTCCATTAGAATGATTTTTTTTCCCCTTTGGATTCGACATCAAAAAGACTCATCTTTCAGGGTTAGGGACTTGATGTTTTTACAAGAGAAAAAGAATGTTTTATTGTTTTTACAATGCCTCTATTGTGTCTGGCTTTCTTTTTTTCTATTTTTTCTTTTTCCTTATTGGATGCTGTATGGTACCAAGACATATAGAAGGAACTTGTCATGCTTGTTCAGAATGAATTTGGATCAGTAGGTATATTGTGACTTCTGAGTGTAGACATATGAGATACCAGAAATCTGAAGTTTAGTGAGGTATAGTGGAGCTTAAAATGACTTTAATAGAAAGAACAAAAATAGAAAAACCTGAGAGTGAATGATGCCCTTTTTCCCTATCTCTGCATTTGTTATTCTTGGATTTGTAAACTGAAGCAGATGGCACATGACTCTTGAGTTGGTTAGAGACATAACCCCCACATTAGACTTACTCTGGGTGTCACTCAGACATTGTCAGACCACACCACCAATCATAGACTGGACTCCTGGTTCCCAGGACTGGAATGACTTGGAATAGACTTTTGGGTTCCAAAGCCCTAATCAAAATTTACTCAATAACCCTTCCACTTAATATAAATGTGAGCATTTAATATGCTTAAATATACTCTATACCAATTTTTGACCAGAATGGAAGGTCGTTAGACCAAGCTATCATTTTGTATCCTGCATGTAATTTGTTCAGATGCTTCTAATAAGAAAAGATGTTTTGTTGTGTGGTCGGCATTATGTTAAGAGAAACAAAACTTACAGGACCAATGTCAGTTTCTTCTACAGGAATAGATTGGAAGGGCAGTACCTGCAATTTATCTTGAATCTTGTGAAGATTTTTGTTCTATGCAAACTAGTAAAAAAAAAAAAAAACAAAACGGAAAAACAGCCCGCTTGACTTTCAGGGTGGGTCACCCCTCCAGATTAAATAACAGATGCACATTTTATTGTCAGCTTCTTCGTAACTACATGAGGGGTCTTGGTTAATGAAGTAAAGGGCACGATCCCTGTCCTTTATGAAGGCAGAGGATTATGCCACTTAATCAGCAAACTGTGTTTAATTAGCTCTAAAGTTAATAAAACTGGATAAGTTTCACTATTAACTGGCAGAGGAAAGTCAAATAAAGTATAAAGCCAAATCTGAATTTCTCAAGATCCCAATTAGATGGAGAAAAATGTCTTTCAGTTGTATGTATACACTTAAAATTTATTTTCCACTTAACAGTACACCTCAGGGGATTTTTTTTTTTTTTTTTGTACCAAGAAAGCCTGCTCATGGATCTGAAAACCAATTTAGCACTTTATTTTATTTCCAGAATTTAGCAGTATTTTGGAAATGGGTAAAGAAAAATAATAACTAAGATGAGATGGAATTCAACACTTCAACCCCAGTGTTCAGCCAAACAGAATTTAAGGCTCTGAATTGTAAACTCATTCCATTTGACTTGATTTTAGGGTCACATTGAGCCAAAACTAACTTATGTGTCTTGAATTCACTGCTTTGAACTGAACAGTAAACTGTTTACTTGCTCCCAATGGGAATACATTATGCTGAAAGATCGCTTCCTGTTTGTCCTAAAGGGGTTTCCCTTCCCTGAAAGAAGTCATAATTTAGGTCAGCTGTCTCTGCAGGGGCCATCCCCGACAGCTCTCTCAGGATAAGCGAGATCAGAAAAACACCACGCTGTCGCAATATATGAAACTAAAGGCTGGATACAGCCCCTCCCTTTGCACAAGGCTTTAAGTTGAAAAACGGCCTGAATGCTGAAGACAGAGAAAAAGAACACATTTTCCCCTAACTGACTCCTGCCGAATATCCCTGTGGCTTGTTTCACATTCTCCTGAAAGCAATAGGAATGCTACCCCATGTGGATATTTTAGACAGTCTGTAGGAGGAGTGCCCAGAAAGCGTTGTACCTTTTTCTAGCGTGACATTGGGATGTGCTGGAGAATAAAAATAATCCCGGATCAACAGAAATTAAACGATGTGTTTGTCCGTTCTGCAATTAGGAACAAAAACTTAAAATGCCATCTTTCCAAAAATAATGGGCAATTAAAGTACGCTGAATTCGTGATACTACATGTGGTAGCCAAGTGTTTGTAAGAAGCATCTTTATGGAGGGATAATTAGACTGGAGTTTTCAGTTGCTCACTTCCCCTGATATTACCTACTGAGCTCTTTACCTTCTGTATTTGAAAAAGAAGTCAAGGTTTCTCTATTTACCTCTTCTGGATTCATCCAAGGTAGTATCATCAGTTCTGCTTATTATTTCTGGTCACTGTCAGATCAAGGAACTACTGCGCCCTGCCCTGGTAAATTTTAAGTGCGATGCTGAATCTGGGCATGAGCTATCGCCTGAATGAGTCCCCGCCAGAGCGTGTGGATATCCAAAGATGACCCCCATTCACACAGCTGGGAAAGTCAATTCAATTGAAAGCACATATGCAATCTGTTTCAGGTGTGATGGGCAGCATATTACTAGGTCAGTGCCTTCATAATTCTTTCTAGCTAGGCCCTCTGGGAGATGGGCAGATATTCTGACTCATCTTTGCCAAGTGCTTTCATTCCAGCATGCTCCCTTCCCTGAAAGGCAACTGGAATTGAAAATAAAATGGAAAACCATTTGAGGTGAAATTGGAAGAGACCAGCGAGTTTACAGGAGACAGTGACGGTCAATAAGGCAGAAATAGGGGGCTTTGCTAGAACTGTGCTTTGTAAATTTGTCTACCCTCCACCACAGTGTCTTACATATGGCAAGTATGCAACAAAAAATTGTGAAAAGTCTGAATTTGGTAAATGCACTGTGTAGCATTACAGGGGATGAGGAGGCGAGAAGGTAGAAAGTAAAATTTTAAGAGGAGACACAGACCATTACTTTAAAAACAGATGGAAATGCAGTTCTAGGGCTATCTCAACCACACTAGTGAAACTATGTGTTTCAGTGTTGTCCTGTGAATTCTAAGAGTAAATAACATATCCTTCTCATAGCAATAATGTCAACAGAAGGGGAGAGTGCAGGAGATAGAGAAGGAAAGAGTGAAAGAATACTGTCCTAGAAAACAACTAAAAGATAGTGATAGTGGTACAAATAAAATCCGGTAACAAAGGTCACATCGGGATAAGACCTAAAACTAAGAAATACAATCAAAACATAATATATGCAATATATAAATAGAGAAAAAAATTTAAATGGAATTTTTCAGCAACAGTCATAACTCAAGAACAATAGGAACAGACTTGAAGGCATATGGACAAGGTATTTCTTGTTACTGTGTGGGCTGTGTGCAGTGGGATGTGGGATATTCTTTTGCGAGGCTTGAGAGGTCCTGTTGGGTGCTATTTAGTGGTTATTAAAGAAGGGTTGAGATTTTGTAAATTACTATCACTTTAGAGAAAGTCAACACAAAAGCAGGCCAGGAAGGACACAAAAGTTCACCCAAGAAATGGAAAAAAAGATGAAATTTCTGGTACAAATCTATAGAGGATCATTATTAACATTGATACCCAGGAATCCTGAACATGAAAGGCTTTCAAATTAACTACAAAGTGCTATGTTATGAAGCTTATCTGGAACCAGACTACGGTGATAGAATCTTTATTGTTTAATATTTAATTAGAGAGAGAGAGAGTGAGAGTGAGCAGGGGAAGGGCAGGGAGAGAGGGAGAGAGAGGATCTCAAGCTGACTCTGCACTGTCAGTTCTGACTCCAATGTGGGGCTTGAACCCACAAACCATGAGATCATGACCCGAGCAGAAATCAGGAGTCAGATGCTTAATGGACTGACCCACCCAGATACCCCATGATGGGATCTTCTGAAGGATAAAGTGAAAAAATTTGGGAATTCCTCTATCCCGACTTACTAGATTGCAATAATAGTTAGATTCATAGATCGGGAAAGAATGTGGGAAAATCGGATTTTGAAAAGGTCAGAGAAAACCAAAGTACTGAGATGGATGAATATAAAAAAGTAAAAAAGACAAGGACCAGAAGAAAAGAAGAAATATGTTACTGATGTTATAAAACAGTTTTGAGATCTCTTGTTGGAAAGTCTGTTGTCCATCTAGCCCTTCTTAGATGAAAACATCAAACCATACTCAATAGAGCATTAAAGAGAATTAGGTCAGAAGAAGCCCAAATACTACCCACAGAAGGAAACACAAAACAAAACAGGACTCATAAACCCCTAGTAAAGGAATATTCATGACTGATTAGACGTTTACTCTCATTTGTGAAAAAGAATGGCAAAATACCAAAAACTCTTGAGACCCCCAAAAATATTTTCCGTACCTACTTGGTCATATGTGCCAAACTGCATCAGAACAAGTTTAATTAACATTTTTAGCTACTTTGAAATACTAGGTGATCGGTGCTAAAACTGAAGGAAATTTAATCAGATAGTTACCAAACCCAATCAAAGAAAGCTTGAAGCCACTGCTAAGGTTAAACCAGAGAGTATTCACTACATTAGAAATGGTGCAGTGAGTCGAACTAAAGGTGAGAAATTCGTGTGATTTAATACCGTGACTCAGCCAGTGATTCACTGTCCGCATTGGATGTAGTCCGAGTCCACGGCCATGGGATGTAAATGTAAGGTGGGAACCATATGTTTTCCATCCTGGGTTGCGCAGTCCTTCATAAGCCAACATAACAAATGTTCTTGATTATCTTATTCACTTGGCTTGACTCTCAGAATTTTTTTTGGAGGAGACGTTGGTGGCCCTTTGGTATCATTATAGAACAGGAAGCAAGAAGAGAACATTTTTAAAAATCAGATTCCCCATGAACTCCAATATTTTGGACCCATGTGTTTCACCAACTAAGAGTTCACCCTCTAGATAGACTGAGCAAGGTGAGTTCATGTCTGTAGATCAAAATCCTTGACTCCTTAAAATGATAGGCAGAATTTTGTTTCTATGGATTTGTGATCAGTTTTTTTGAGGAGAGGATATCATTATCATTTATCTGAAATGGTTAAGAAAGATATTTTGTTAATTCAACAATATAGTGCCTTCATTGTATGTGGCAGAAGATTCTTTGATTATAAAAGTAAATGAGACAGTGATTGCCCTTAAACCATTCTCAGTCCACTGGGGTAAATAAGACCCAGCCAATTTTTAAAAATGCATTCTGTGTTGCAGTAAAGAGACCCATTGAGCTAATAGATCCAGGGAATTACAGAGGAAAGAATGACAAGATGAAAGTTTCTTCCTGAAATTGTCTGAAATAGTGGCAATTAGAAACAAAAGTTGAGACACCAAGACAGGACAGTTAAGGAAATAAGTCCAGAAACCTAAGCGTGTGTGTGAATTGGTATGTATAGGGGCAGACAGCAGTTGGCTTTTGCAGGGATTTATTTTGACTAATTAATTTTTAAGAGCCTGGAATGCTGAGTTTATTTTCACCTTGCCCACACATCTGGAAATATGCTAGGGACCACTGACAGAGTTAATGAAAACAAATGGCTAAGCAAGCAACATCTCCCTTTCTTTAGCAAATTCTGCCATAGCCTAATGGAAGAAAAATGTCAAAAAATCCTACCGGATGTCTTTCCTAATTGATATAATGACTTAATTTGCAAGAGTGATAAATGCCAAAATGAAAGGGAGATATAAAGAAAAATGGATCCAGTGTGTTGGATTTGGAGATTAAGTTGTTGAGAATTAAAAGAAAAATAATCATCTAACATGTACACGTTAGAAAAAGTAAGAGTTTAAAATTAAGTGATCCATCTCTATCTCTCATCTGCCCTGATCTGGAGAAAATTTGCTTGGACTGCTGATTTAAATGCATTTTTTGAATTGATCCTCAACCCTGATGAAGATAGTTCAAAGTGAGTTAATTACAATTTCTAACCTTAGAAAATGCTGACTGGTGAAAAACTGGCCAGCAACCATAGACAACTTTTCAGCCAAGTGTAAGGCAGGAAAATGCTAATGAGATTGTACACACAGATTCACACAGAAGAGGGAGCAGGTATCGAGGAAACCTATGTGCTCCAAGTTCTGCTGAGGGTCCCCTCCATGTCCCTGTGGTGGTTCATCAGGAGTGTCTGCGTGGATCCAGTATGTCACTTGTGCAAGTACTAAGTGATATGGAGAACACAGTCTGCAGAAAACAGGGAAGGGAGTTTGGGAGATGACCGTACCGGATACATGTTTCTAGTTGATCAGCAGGGGTGAATAAATAGTTGGTCATACCTTTGTTTCTTACATCCAGTGCGGCTGGAGGCTTATTAAATAGAATGCTTGATGAAAGCAGAGTCAGCAGGAATGTAGCTAATCCAAGTCTTTAAGTGCAGGGTGGGAAAAGAGCAGTCTTGCTGCTTCGCTGGCAAGCCCTGGGTGCTGAGTAAGCTGGTGAAGTTCCCCTGAGCAGTGAGGTGGGCTGGGAGGGGGCACAGGGGAAACAATGAGGGGAAAGAACTGGCCTGGACTTCTATTTGAGAGGGACCTGCAAAACTGAATACTTGCCTGGCTGAGAACAAAGGGTAAAACCAGCTTCAGAAAAGAGCACTTTCTGATTTAAAAAATAAATGAGTTAAATTAAAAAGTTCTTTTTAGGGAACATTGGAGAAATAAACAAGAGAAAGAAAGCATCAAACCCAAATCAGGCAGTTTTCTAGCACAGTCAGGGAACCATAGGAAGATCACAGATGTTTGGGTAAATTTCTTAGGTGTGTTGCGTGCTAACCAGGATTACTACCGCCGGCCAAGGTATTTTGTATCAATAGCCAACTCATTTATTAGGTGTTAGGCATTGGGATCTTATGCATTATTTTACTCAATTCTCTCTGCAGCTTCATTTTATTGATGAAGTTTGGGAGACATTAAATATCTTGTCTATTGTTATAGAAAAGAATAGAGTCAGGAGTCAGGAGTTTAACTGAGGTCTGTGTGACTATTTATTTGTCTCCCAGTTATATTCTCTGTGAAAGAAGATGCTGTTGCTAATCTTCCAAGGCTTGTGGGTGGACATAGTGGCAGCTAGTAACAGTTGGTTCTCTCTCTCCCTGACTGTACCCATTTTTTCAGAGCAAAAATCGGAGGGTATTATGTTAAGTGAAATAAGTCAGTCAGAAAAAGACACATACCATATGTTTCCATGAATAGGTGGACTTTGTGAGACTAAGCAAAAACCAGGGGGAGGGGAAGAGGGGAAAGAAAAAAAAGACACAGAGAGGGAGGGAGATAAAACATAAGAGACTCTCAAAGACTGAGAACAATCTGAGGGTGAGGGGCCTGAGGGAGGGGGGAGAGGGGGTGACGGGCATTAAAGAGGGCACATGTTGGGATGAACACTGGGTGTTATATGTAAACCAATTTGAAAATAAACTATTATAAAATAAAAAAAAATCAGACTATATCTCTGTGTTTTCCACTTTGGGTCACTGATGGTTGGGCCCTTGGAATTGGCCCGTTTTACCCCAAGGAGAGAGTGACCCTGATCTGAAGGGAATAACCACCACATGCAGGTGCTGGTCATGCTCAGCCCTCCTGGAGTGCTTTCTCCTTTGTGCCTGCATCTGTCCCAAAGACGATCTCATCTAGTGCCTCAGCTACAAAAACCATCTCTAATGGTTGTTAAGTTCCAGATCCGCATTCCCGGTCCTGACATTTCCACTTGGATATCTAACAGGTATTACTACACTCAGCATATTCAAATCTGAACTCTTGATTTTTCATCCCCAATCCACCCCTTCTCCCATCGTATCCCAGTCAATGGTATGACCCTATCTACTTGCTGAAGTTCCAAATCTGAGAATTGTTCTTGACTCTTTCTCAATCAGTCCAGAAAATTTTGTTGACTTCCCCTGTAGAATATATCCCTGGTTCTATTCACTCCTCCCTACCTCCATAACCATGACCCTATTACAAAACTGCCATCACCTCACACCTGGACTACTGTAATGATTTTTCTGATTGGACTTTGATTCTGTAATCCAGTCTTCATATAGTCATTACCATGAGCTTTATGAAATCTAGATTAGATCATGCTGTCCCCTTATTTAAGCCCCTCCAATGACTCCTTATTGCATTTGGAGAACAAATCTGAACTCCTTATACTGGTTTACAGATCCTTACAAAGTGGCTTCAGCCCTCTTCTGACTTCATGTCCTACTTCCGGTACACTGTCCTTTGTATCCTTCAAACAATCTAAGCACATCTCTCCTCCAGGTTTGTAATTGTTTGTTCCCTCTGCTTGCAGCTTTCTTTGTCTATTTCTTCCCATGACAGGATCTTTCTTGATATTCAACTCGAAGCTCAAATGTCACCTCCTCAAAGAAACTTTTTCTGACACCCCAGTGACTCTGCATTGACCTACTTAATTCTTTGCATCTGGCGCTTCTCAATATCTGGGGAATTTCATGTTTATCTGGTTGTTAGTCATTTATTCACACTTTTTTTCTTTTCACTTATTTCTACCATGCACTGTGACAGTGTGGTGCCCGCTGTCAACACATGGCTGTTTCCACATGCAGCTGGTGGTTACCATATTGGACGATGCATATATGTGTGTCCATCATTCACAGAGAGTTCTGTTGGACAGCACTGTCCTACATTGTAAGCTTCATGAGAGCAAAGAAAGGGTTTGACTCATTCTACTGCTGCGTCCCCCAGAGAGTGCCTGGCAGGTGATAGACTCTTGGAAACATTTGCTGAGTGAGTGAATTAGCAGATAAACAAATGATGTATATAAAAAGGAATCTAATTTTTTAGGAGGAGACACCACTTGGAGATATCATGAAGAGTTACGCTGTTAACTTGCAGCTCTTTTTATCATAGGAGAAATTTCCTTAGGAGCATTCTGAAGATATAATCCACCCAGAGGTGCTGGGAGAATTCAGCACTAATATTTGGTGACCTACACTGACCACAGAACCATAGTTTGGGCCAACTCAAGATTGACTTTTTCACGCAGCATTTGTGGACAACAGTCAAGTTCATGCACAGTGTGCTGGGCACCAGCGTAGAACAGATGGTTTAGAGCTCCCGTACTCACAACTCCTTGCTGAGACCTATGCATATGCAACCATGATGCCCTGTGTCAGGTGCTGTAATGCAGGTAGTGTGTGCAGGAGTGCAGCAAAGGAACAAGTGACCACAGTGAGTCTGGAAGGGATCAAGGGTCCTTATGTCAGAGTATCTCTAGGAGGTGACCTTGAGCTGTGTCTTACAGGATGAGTAGGAGTTCACTAGTAGTCAGGGAGAGACATTTTTATCAGAGCGAACTGTATTCGGAGACAAAAGAGAGTTGTGATGGTTCCTTGCATGTGGAAGCTTGAAACAATTTGGAACAGATGAAATGCAGAGCACAGGCATCAGCGCACAGGTGGCAAGGCAGTGGAGGGACACATGGATCATGAAAGGCCTTATGTGAACCACAAAGGATTTGAACCCTATTAGGCAGATGATTTGGTACCAGTAAGGAAGTTTAAGGGTGTAACTTAAGAAAACCTTATTTTAGAAAGATCCAGAAGCACCTGGGTGGCTCAGTCAGTTGAGCGTCTCACTCTTGATTTTGGCTCACGTCATGATCTCACAATTGATGAGATCAAGCCCTGTGTTGGGCTCCACACTGATAGCACAGAACCTGCTTGGGAATCTCTGTCTCCCTATCTCTCTGCCCCTCCCCCACTTGCTGGCACGTTTGCAACTTATGCTCTCTCTCCCTCTCTCTCTCCCACTTTCTCTCTCAAAAACAAATAAACTTAAAAAAGAAATATCCAGAGCAGAGGTTTTTAATTTGTCTGTGTGTGTGTGTGTGTGTGTGTGTGTGTGTGTGTGTGTACCAGGAATTCCCTTTTGGCAGTCTAGGAAATCCAAGAGATCCCTTCTCAGTGTATATATATATATATATACACACACACACACACACACATACACACACATACATACACACACATATACAAATAGAATTTCAAAGGAGACCAATTACATTAAAATAAAGTGATCCAAATATAGAAAAAATAAGTTTGTGATACAGAAACATATATGCCCCTTTATTAATGTATTAAATAACAAGATCTAACAGCAAGTCTAATAACTATGATAGCTGTGAGTGGTGGTGAGCATACATGATATTTGGGGATACTTACTGCAGCTATAATGAGATAGGAAAGTGTCTGTGATTTTGTTTGGTGCCAAAGTCACTGCTACTACAAATAATACTGAGGTTTGTTGTCTCTACTTTTTAAAAAAATAAGTTTATTTATTTTGAGAGAGAGAGAGATTGAGAGCGCACACAAGCAGGGGAGGGGCAGAGAGACAGGAACGGAGAATCCCTAGCAGGCTCTGCACTGTCAGAATAGAGCCCAATGTGGGGCTCATCCCATGAACTGTGAGATCATGAGCTGAGCTAAAATCAAGAGTCAGAGGCTTAACCAACTGAGCCATCCAGGCGCCCCTGTTGTCTCCAGTGCCGACAGAAAGAATTAAATTTCAGTTAGATATTACTGAAAATGTAGATTTTTAAAAAATTTTTCTTAATGTTTGTTTAGTCTTTGAGGGACAGAGCATGAGTGGGGGAAGAGCAGAGAGAGAGGGAGACAGAATCCGAAGCAGGCTCTAGGCTCTGTGCTGTCCGCACAGAGCCCGACGCGGGGCTCGAACCCACGAACTGTGAGATCAAGACCCGAGCCAAAGTCGGACGTTTAACCGACTGAGCCACCCAGGCGCCCCTGTAGATTTTTTTTTTAATCCAAGTTGACGAACCACTGAATTCTATCCAGATTAAGAGCCCCTGCTCGAGGTGCTATAGAAGATGAACTTGAGGTGGGAAGGAGTAAGAGCGGGTGCTGAAGGCGGGGACACAGAGATCGCAGTTAGACGTACGTCAGCAGAGCTCCTGTGAGAGAGAAGGAAGTGTGAGCTGAACACTTCCCTTTAAAACCAATATTTAAACCTTATTTAAAGTGTCATTTAATTTACAGAACTTGGAGGGAGGCAAGCTACAGAGACCTAGTGCTGCTGGAGAGATACAGTTGGGCTAGTTCTGTTTTCCAAGCTCACGTGGAACACGGTGGGAAGAAAACTGAGTAGTTCTAAAATCTGTTCTTCTGGGAAAAGAAATGCTTTCTGTGCATCTTATGGCTTTGTTTTTAAACATGTACACACACGTACACATAGAAACACACACACAGTCAAACATCTTGACATCAGTGACGATAACAAATGGCTCAGGACTGAGAGGAGTGTATTGTGCCTTCCTTCATTGCAAACCACTCATTTCAAGCACAGAGTGTTTTGGACCCAAGAACATCTTATAAAGGAACAGAGATCCAGGGAGTCACCTTTCAAGACCTATTTATCTCATAACTTGAACTGAATGCTTCTATCTTGTGATAAACTCTTAAATTGTCCTGTCTGTTTTATGGTGCCTTATTGAATTTTCTAGGCTCTAGGCAGAAGGTTTAAAGTAGGCTTTATTATTCTTCATTTTTATTGCCAGTAGCAGTGGTGAAGGAGAGGGAGAGGCTTGGACTCAATCACTGTTGTTTTAGGTGTTTCCCTGTCTCACGCCTGTGCATTCTGCCTCTCCAGGCAAACCTGCTTTGACATGAAGGTCCTGCATCTTCCGCTGAATGCTGCACTTTTTGTGCAGTAGATTTGTGGTCTGAAAAGAAAAATACCTCTCAGAAATAGGTGTTAAGTGCACAACTAGAGAGCCAGAATTTCTAGGTTCCCTACTCTTCCACTTATTAGCCATGTGATTTGGGAGAAGTTATGTAAATACTCTGTAGTTTTCTCATTGTACAAGAGGCATAAGATTAGGACCTTTGGTACCTTTCTCAGAGAGATGTTATCACAGTTAAATTAATACGCTTAAAGTACCCACAACAGGGTCTGTAATATAATTGCTTAGTAAATGGTAGGTAGGTGCTATTTTCTATGTGTGAAATGCACACATGCCTCTTATACCAGTAAAAATTCCTACATGTAGTTGCTTTAGGTTGTAAAAAGGGGAAAGAGATCATGATGATTCTGTTAGGTCAGACTTCAGGGAGACTAGAGACAATTTATTTTTATTTGAAACACATTAGAAGATACACTTACGAGTCTAAGTTCCTCATTCAAACAATTCAAACCAATTGGGATTTAGTTTGAACAACATATAAAGCTTACTGTTATTATTGAAGCCTCAAGATTTTCAAAGAAAGTCTTGATCTTGGTCCAGGTCAGAAACCAGAAAGTACCAGCTTCTTTCCCCCAACGATATGGAAGGACTAAGAAAAGAAAAAGTCAACAACAGCAATAAGGGAGAAAACTCTTCACAGTTGTAAACCTTTGGGGATTTCTGTTTCTCCAAGTTAAAAGTTCATTTGCTGTTCTTTCTAGACTCTTAGCTAAGCCTGTGGGTAAGATGGAAGGTTATTTCACTGTAGGGCATTTCTAACAAACTAAAGGAGATGGAGTGAAAGAGATGTGCATTTATGTAGTCCTCCGTGATATGTCAAAATAGTAGATGTGTTGTTTTTCCTTCCATTTGTCCCTCTGAAGATAAGAGCTGTCACTTCATATTTATATTATAGGTACAAGCATAGGTGTGTAGCCAAAAAGGCAAGAGGAAGAATTTGTTCCAATAATGTTACCTTTTAAAAATGTAATCATATAGCATAATTAGCGTATGTGTATTTTCTTCTATTGCCATGTAACAAACTATCACAAAGCTGAAGACTCAGGACAACACCCATTTCTTATCTCACAATTGAGTAGGTCAGAATTTTGATGCAGCATGACCTAGTTCTCAGCTCAGGATATGGCACCGTTGAAATCAAGATGTCAGTCAACTGCATTCTTATCTGGAAACTCAACTAGGGAAAGATCTCCTCTAAGATCCTTCCGTTGTGACAGATTCATTTCCTTTTGTTGTAAGACTGAGGTTCCCTTTGTGGGCTGTCAGTTTGGGGACTGATCTGAGCAACTAAAGGCCACTCCCAGGTCCTTGCCATGTGGCCCTGTGGCAGTTCATAACATGGATGTTGACTTTTTCCAGGCCTGCCCGAGTGTGTGTCTCTGACTTCTCCTCTGCTTCTGAAGGGCTCTTGTGAGCTGTATAAGTTTTTTATATATTTTGCATAGTAACCCCTTATCACATATATCACTGGCAAATATATTCTCCCATTCAGTAGATTGTCTTGTCATCTTGTTGATGTTTTCCTTTGTTATGTAAAAGCGTTTGATTTTCATGCAATCCCAGTAGTTTATTTTTGCTTTTGTTTCCCTTGCCTCAGGAGACATAGCTAGAAAAATGTTGCTATGGCCAAAGTCAGAGAAATTACTACCTGTATTCTTTTTTAGGGTTTTTGTGGTCTCAGGTCTCACACTCAGGTCTTTAATCCATTTTGGTTTATTTTTATATATGGTGTAAGAAAGTGGTCCAGTTGCATTCTTTTGCATGTAGCTGTCCAGTGTTCCCAGCACCATTTATTAAAAAGACTGTTCACCATTTATATATCCTTGCCTACTTTGTCATAGATTAATTAACCATGTAATCATGCATTTATTTCTGGAGTCTTGATTCAGTTCTATAAAACTATGTATCTATTCTGTGCCTGTACCATCTGTTTTGATTACTGAAGCTTTGTATAGTATATCTTGAAATCTAGTATTGTGATTCCTCCAGCTTATTCCTTCTTTCTCAAGTTTGCTTTGGCTATTCAGAGTCTTTTGTGATTCCGTACAAATTTTATTATTGTTTGTCCTTGTTTTCTGAAAAATGCTATTAATATTTTGATAGGGGTTGCATTGAATCTAGACGGCTTTGGGTAATATGGACATTTTAGTAATTTATATAACTCAACACCAAGAAAACAAACAATCTGATTAAAAAATGGGCAAAGGACCTGAATAGACATTTTTCCAAAGAAGATATGCAGATGGCCAATAGAAAAGTGCAAAGATGTTCAACATCACTAATCATCAAGAAAATACAAATCAAATCCATTATTAGATATCACCTCACACTTATTAGAATGGCTAGAATCACAAAGACAAGAAATCACAAGGGTTGATGAAGATGTGGAGAAAAAGGAACCCTCGTGTACTATTGATGGGAATGTAAATCGGCACGACTACTTGTAGAAAACAGTGTGGAGGTTCCTCAAAAAATAAAAATTAGAAATACTATGTGATCCAGTATTTCTGGATATTTACCCAGAGAAAACAAAAACACTTATTCAAAAAGATACATGTACCTCTAGGTTTATTGCAGCATTATTTACATTATTCCATTCAAGATATGGATGCAACTTAAGTGTCCATCAGTAGACAAATAAGGATGATGTGGTATGCACACACACACACACACACACACACACAATGGGATATCATGCAGTGATTAAAAAGGGTGAGATCATGCCATAAGTTGGACTGAGAAAGACAAGTACTATCTGACTCCACTCATAAAAGGAAGGTAAAAAAAAAAAAAACAGAGTGAGAACTATAAATAGAACAAACCAATGGTTGCCAGTAGGGAGGGGGATAGCGATGGGCAAAATGAATAAAGGGGAGAGGTAAATACAGGCCTACAGTTATGGAATGAGTAGGGCATGGGAATAAAAATCAGAGCATTAAGGGGCACCTGGGTGGCTCAGTCGGTTAAGCATCCAACTTCTGCTCAGGTCATGATCTCTTGTTTCATGGGTTCGAGCCTCATGTCAGACTGTGTGCTGACAGCTCGGAGCCTGGAGCCTGCTTCAGATTCTGTGTCTCCCTCTCTCTCTGCCCCTACCCTGCTCACATGCTGTCTCTCTCTCTCAAAAATAAATAAACATTAAAATGTTTTTAAAAAGAACATGAAGAATACAGTCAATGATATTGTAATAGTGATGTAATGGGACAGATGGTAGCTACTCTTGGACTGAACATAGGATAATGTATGAACTTGTCAAATCGCTAAGTTGTATATCTGAAACTAATGTAACATTGTGTGTCAACTACGCTGAAAAAAAAAAGAGGAAGAAAGCAAATTCAATAACAGAAAAAGGTCCAGGAAATGTCACCAGGTGTCATCTGATAGGGAAAGAAGTGAGAGTGCATTAAAACTTTCAAAATAAGTTATTTCACCCAAAAGAAAGGTTTATTCCCTAATTAGATGGTAGAAATTAGACAAATCACCAAGTAGAAGCCAAAACATGAACATATGACAGAATGTAAGCTCTGATCAACTTACACTATGAAAGTCAATAACTAAACTTAGGACCTTTTCTGGTCATAAAAAGCCTGCAACTTGTAGCAGAATAAAGCCACTTTTTTCTCCAAAAACAAAAACAAAAATAAAAACATAAACTTAATTTAAAAAATTATGTGATTAGATCAGGCCCACCAGAACAATCATATCTTAACATCAACAGATTTGGGACTTTAATTACATAAGCAAAACTCCTCCACAGCAGTACCTAGATTTGTGTTTAATTCGATAATCAGTGGTCTGGAATTTGGGGGGACCATTTACAATTCTATCAAAATATACATATGCAAGATAGAGCACGAGAGATACTAATCCAGCATCTACAGCATTTGGAAGAGAACGAGTGTCCTTGTGTTTCTATTCTAGGCCAGGTGTTGTTGGAAACTCATATTGATTAACATTTTCTCCTCTCCTAACAGCTCTTCCAATTAATAGTTAAGATGATAGAGGCTGAGAGACTTTATAAGTAAAGCACCTTAGGTCACTCAGAAAATGACGAGGCAAGATTTCAGACTTTTGAGTGTCTGGAGTCAAAGTCTGCATACTTGACTCCATACTAGTGGTTCTCGAATGTTAGGATGTATTTGATCAATGGAAAACTTGTTAAACATGGTACTTTCTAGGCCTTCCACCAAGACGTTCTGATTCTCTAAGTCTAGGCTTGAAAGAATCTCAGTGGCTAATATAAACTTGCCTATGTTAAGAACAGATAGTTTAAAACAAAAAAAAAAAAATCTCAATGTTATTACAGAATAAAAGGCAGTCATTTATGTCTTTATTTTTTTAACTTCTCTATGGAATGGTAACAAATTTGTCAGTGAATGCACTAATCCCAGGTCTGGCATTTGGGAGCTAATACTCACAGTTGGAGTATTTTTATTTTTTGATTAGTTATTTATATGACACGCAGGACATTACTTATTCATGAAGGAAAATTTTAGTATAATTTAAAATATATGAATATTTTAATGTAGTGTTAAAATTTTTTAGCACTTCAAAGACTTTCCACAATCCAACAGATAATTAATCTTTGTTGTTCTGTTGGTGTGCAGAGATCACTTAAATGAAAGTTCCAGCTGATAGATTACTAGATTAATAACAACTCATATTGTGTATGCATGACTATATCCTCAGAATGATAATAATAGCAGTAAGAACATCTTTGATCTTCTTTTCATCAGTTCTACTTTTAAAGTTTTCATTTTCCACATACAATAATTTATGTGCGTGTTTTTACCCACATATAGCCATATATGTGTGAATACATATTCTGACTTGTGACAGTTAATGTACTGTATATACTTGTCTCTTGCTTTCAAGTTTCCAAAAACACCAGAATTAGCCATTAGGATGTAATCTCTATGGCAATAAAGTAATTTCACATCAGAAATAATATTTATGAAATATTGGGGAATTTAGAGACCTTAGAAAGAAAAGGACATAAGAAATGGAAGAATGAGCAGAATTTTCCAAATGTGGAGTATATTGCAACTCCTATCTACATCAAATAGGGTACATCAAAGTCACATCTTACTCAGAGCCTGTGCTCAAAAGTCAGCAAGAAATGAAAAAAATTATATGAAGTCAAACTTATCTTTGAAAACTAGATAAAGGAATAGAACAGATAATACTTCCATTAAGCATGAGGTCAGGTATTTGACTTAAGTTTAGAGGATATTTTGTATTTAAATAATACGTACCAGTTCTTGTTTATTGGTGTTCTTGTACCATCATTGTTGTTGTGTTGATTTCGCTGAGTTCATATGATTTCACTTGAACTTAATGGACATATAATACAGTTCCACTTTTTAAAAAAGCTCTTTGAGTTGGATTTCTATCCCTAACTGGGGAAGGGGCAGGGGATTACAGACATAGTGACGTTTAAGCTGAATACAACTAAATTTGAAAAAATTTGAAAAAAAGGCACATGAAAGAAAAAGGAATGAGCTGAGGATTTAAAAATAAAAAGCAAGTGTCCACATGTGTTGCTACCATTATTTTAAATAACATCTCTCAGAAACTGCTCTTGTGGAAGCCAAAATAGTATTTTCAGCTTTGTTGATAAGGAAACTGGGAATTTTTGCTAGGCTTGCATCAACAAAGATTGCAAACCCTTGCGTTTTACTTTTTTTGTAATTAAAAATGTTTTTCACCTTCACCGATTTCACTCATTCCCCAGCCTGCCCCCCCACTCCTTCATCCCCTACTTCTGGCAACCACCAATCTGTTCTCTGTACCAGTGAATTTGCTTTTGTTCTGCGTTTTATTTTTTTTTTAATTTTTTTAATGTTTGTTTATTTTTGACAGAGAGAGACAGACTGTGAGTGGGGGTAGTCAGAGAGAGAGGGAGACACAGAATCCGAAGCAGACTCCAGGCTCTGAGCTGTAAGCACAGAGCCAGTGCAGGGCTTGAACTCACAAACTGTGAGATCATGACCTGAGCAAAAGTCGGACACTCAACTGACTGAGCTACCCAGGCATCCCTGTTCTGTGTTTTACATTCCATATACAAGTGAGATCACACAGTATTTCTTTCTCTGACTTATTTCACTTAGCAGAATGCCCTCTAGGTTCATCCATGTTGTCACAAATGGCAGGATTTCCTTCTTTTTATGGTTGTGTTTTTATGGCTGTGTGTGTGTGTGTGTGTGTGTGTGTGTGTGTGTGTGTGTAATATCTTTTTTATCCATTTATCCTGAATAGTACTCTGTTGTATGCATATATACTACCTCTTTTTTTACCCATTCATTCATCTCTGAGACTAATGAGACCTACGATCTATTCTGTACTCTTCAATAAATTAAATTTAAATATAAATTAATTAAAACTAAATAAGAAACCTAGTTTCTTACACCCACTAGTTATAGTTGAAATCCCCAAGAGCCACATGTAGCTAGAGGCTACCATATTGGAAAGATACAGTAGGGATACAGAAAATTTCCATCATCCAGAAAGCTCTGTTGAAAGATACCGATCCACCATTGGGTAAATGATTCTCCTTGGAGGGTAAATATGACATATGCTCTTCTGAGGTGTTAGTCTTTGTTTCCAATACAAGATATCTGAAGAGAGTCCAAAAGATTAAACATCTATTTTTGCATACCTGCCTGTATATTCTATTTGCCTACATTTTGGGGAAATCACAAGTGCTAAACAGACAGGAGGGTATATTAGAAGAAAATTATTGCTGCTTCCAAAGCTGGCTAATTCACTTACAGATTTAACTTCCAAAAGCCAGTCACCTTAGGTATCTAGGTTTCTGAAATGAGACAATAGTATTGACCTCAAGTGAAAATTATCTGATTTGACTTAGATAATCAAGGGAAAGAAATCTCAAAGCAAATGATTCTGAATCATAAAATACTTGGTCTTGAAATAAATGTATAATCAAGTCTACATCTTTATTATAGTATAAACAATAAAAATGTAATAATTTCAAGGAAGAGTATCTATTACTAAAACCCAATGACAACTAAAAAATTAGGTAGAACTTTCAGGAGGGATATTAGATCATTGACAATATTTAGAATTGTTGGTGTGTGATAAAAAGCAGACTGAATTTTTTTGGCAGTTTTATTGTTGGTGTAAATTTCTCCTTCCATCCTTCCTGTGGTATGCCTGGTTATTTGGTATACCTATTCAGTGGCTGATTCTCTCTCCAAACTCTTGGTTCTTTGAATCCTTTCTTAAAAAAAAAAAGATTTAATGTATTCTGCTAGTAGAATTTCTGCAAATAGAATATGTTGCTCTTCCTTTGACATATTATAATTTCTTGAGTCCAGGTATCCTATCTGAACCATTTTTTTTGCGCTCCAAACAGCAGAGTGAAGTCAGTTCTCAGAAAACACTTGGCTTTTGAGCTCAGATGACAAGCAAGTACTTTAGATGGATTAAGAAGCCAAACTTTATGTTTTTAAAGTCATGTTTTGTTGTAATGCTTTTGACCACAAGTGATAGAATGAATTTCTGAATGAAAATTAAAATAGGTATTCCACTGCCTATGTAAAATGAAGCTTGGAAGTGTGTGTCCCCAGGGCTGATTCACAGGCCCACTGCTGTAAGAACACTGGGTTGCCCTCCCTTGAATTCTCTTGACCTCTTCCTCATGGTCCCAAAATGGCTGCAGCAGTTTCATGTGGCATGTCCTCACATCAAGCACACCAAACAGGAATAGAAGGAAGGAAAGGTCCTTTCTTCACCCATCTCTCTTTAAGAAAACATTCTTTCCCAGACACCCTCCAGCAGAAGTCTCTTTAAATTAGCCCTGGGTATCTGGGCTATCCTTGACATTTTCCATCTAGAGAATGTCAGGTATTTGCCCCAACAGTTGCTTCCACACTATGGCTGCCCCTCCCTAACTCCTGTAGATAATAATGCCATAATTAGACCTTCTTTGTGATCTCATTTACTTTTTCTTTCTTTTGTCCCCATCTGTTCCTGTGGCACTCCGTGCCATCTGCTGGGTATTATTAACACCTGCATCTTAAAGTGTATTTAATTTGAGATAACCCAACAGCAGAAAGCTGGAACCTGGGATGGAGATGCAGGAGGCTTCATGTGACCCCATAATCTACAGGGTAAATGAGACCATGGATAACATTAGGTACCTATTGTTGCCGAGCAAGTTTCCCACATATTTAGCAGCTTAAAACAACATAGTGTGTTCTCTTACAATTCTGGGAGTTGGGAAGCTTAAAAGGAGTCCTAAGTGGCTAAAATCAAGGTGTCAGCAGTACAGCTTCTTCTAGAGGCTCCAGGGAATCTGCTTCGAAAAGGCAGGAAATGCCAGCCCCCTCTAGAAGCTGAGATAGGCAATGAACAAATTCCCTGTTCACGTGGGATCTTGCATCTCTGAGCAGCATTCTTTCTTTTACAAATGAGGAGAAATGACTTACCTGCATTCACTGTTTTGGAATCCAGGTCCAAGACCAGGTGTCCGAGTCACAGCTTAGAAGGAGGAGCAGGCAAGAAAACTGACCCATCCAATACAGCAGTGTATTAATGCTATTACACCTGCCAGAACAGACTGTGTGATATGCATAGGAGCTTTAACTTGGAAGTCTTTAAGGGGAAGTTAATCCAGGGGGTAGAAAATCAGAAAAACAGAAAAGGAAGCTTCTATTTTCATGTCATATCCTGTCTCCTTTCTGCTGTTTATCATTCTCATTTATTTTTTTTTTAATGTTTATTTATTTTGAGAGAGAGAGCATGCAGGGGACAGGTAGAGAGAGGGAGAGAGGGAATCCCAGGCAGGCTCCTTGCTCAGCACATAGCCTGATGCAGAGACTCAAACTCATGAACCGTGAGATCATGACCTGAGCTGACACCAAGAGTCTGCTGCTTAACTGAGTGAGCCACCCAGGTGACCCTAACTTACTTTTAAGATGTCAGGTTAATACTAAAAACAAACAAAAAACAAAACAAAGAAAAACACACACAAAAAAGCATCAGTGCAGATACCAGTGCCAATGACAGATAAAATATGATGTCATAAGAGAATAGTTTTTATTTTTTTAATATTTGTTTTTGAGAGAGAGAGAGAGAGAGAGAGAGAGAAATATGAGTGGGGGGGGCAGAGAAAGAGAGACACAGAATCCAAAACAGGGTCCAGGGTCCAAGCTTCAGCACAGAGCAGGGCTCAAACTCATGAACCACAAGATTATGACCTGACCCAAAGTCGGCTGCTTAACTGAGCCACCAGGCACCCCAAGGAAATGGTTTTTAAAAGCCCACTTTCTGAAGTTTTTTTTTCCAATTCCAAAAGAAAATGTCCAAATCAAGGTCATTTTGAGGACAACATAAGGTGGTTTTGAGAGATCCAGTAACAACATAACCAGTATTTATTAGGCACCTGAGAGCCACGGAGCATTACTGTGCCTTGAAAGAGCAGTTACGGGAATCCTGTGAGGGGGACTCATGAGTTCAGAGCTAAAGCACTAGGTCGAACCATGGATGGAGCTACTTTGGGAAACTTTTCTGAGAGTTGGCCTGGAGCTAGACTTTAGATAAAGGAAGGATGGAATAATACAGAAGAGAGGAAGAATTCTCATAAAAGCACCTACTGGGTGCTCTGTTAGCCTGCTACCCAAGCGATGGCAAATCCTTACAATGTGCATTGTCCACATTGGACAGAGAAAAATGCTGAGGCTCAGAGGTAACTCCCCAGGGTCAAATAACTCATCAGGAGCAGAGTTCCCAAGGAAGGTCTAACTCTCAAGCCCATGTTCTCTACTCTGCTCTGCTATGCATCCTCTAGGAACTAAACTGTTTCTCTCTATATATATTTTTTCATTTTATCACAAGCTAGGGACGGGGGAGAGAGAGAGAGGGAGATTAAGAATCTTAAGCAGGCTCCATGCTCAGTGCGGAGCCCGGTGCTGGGCTCCATCTCAGGACCCTAGGATTATGCCCTGAGCTGAATCAAGAGTCAGATGTTCAACCAGTGAACCACTCAGGTGCCCCTAAAATGTTTACTTCTTGAGTAGTCAAAAAATGTTTGAGAAAATAATGTGCTAAATTTCCATCCCCTCTCCTTGTGAGCGTGCAGTGAGGAAGAAGGAATAATCTACCATATTCATATGGCAGAATAGATAAGAAACCTCTATCTTGTTGAGATCACACTAATAATGTATAGTAGATATAAAGAAAGAAACCTTCAATGAGAGTATATAACAGAAGAATTTGATTGGGACAGAGGATTTTGGAAAGACTTCCCTGAAGATATGCTTTAGCTGAAGGATGAATAGGAGCAAATTCAGGAAAAAGAAAAAGGATGATTGGGATGCATTCCAGATAGTGGGGACAGCACGGGGAAAGGCCTTGTGGTGGGAAGGAGCAACGTTCATTTCAGAAACTGAAATAAGCATAATCTGAATAGAGAGATCAAAGGAAAGAGTAATAGACAATGTGGCTGAAAGCTAAGTGGGCTGTGGTGGACTCCCGTAGGCCTGCTAAAGATTTTTATCTCAATCCCAAGAGCAAAGACATTAAGAGTTTTTAGTTGAGTAGGAGCAGAAAGACAGGTTCACTGTATGATCAGATAAGCAGTGAGGATGCTCCTGGGTATTGAAGGAGAGATGTTACAGCACTGAGAGCAGCAAGGATGGAGGAAGAAAGAGGTCAGTGATATTGAGGGGACGATGATGCTGGGAAGAATCTGGTGATGGGGTCGGAAAATGGCGAAGTGGATAACAACATTAGCTAATGTTTATTAAATGCTTACCTTGTGAGATGTGCTGGAAAAGAGCTTTTCTCATGAGTTATCTTATTTGTCACGACAACTAGTATACTAACGCATCCGTATGCTTTGGCTTCAAGTCACAGAAGAGATAACTTCGCGTGCTATGTAGCAAAACAAAAGTCAGCAAGTAGGGCAGTTTTGCTGTTGAATGAATTCATCGGCTCTGACATTGTGGAGGACCCAGAGTCATTTCGTGTGCACTCTGTCATCTTCGGTGTGTACTGTGACCATTCTTTGCATAGCTCCTATCCTGGTTGCGAGCTGGCTACAGCAGCTCCCGTCATTACTACACACACAGCTAAGTCCAGAAGGAAAAACTTGCCATCTCTGTCTCCTTCTGTTTGTTCTCTTCCTTCCTCTTTAGCAAGCCTCTGTTTCGTTTGGGGGTTATCCTTACATTGTTTCTTTATGAAAACAGAAGCAAATATGTAGATGCATACCCCCCTTTATTAATAAAGAGACCATGAAGTACACACTGTTCTACCCATGTATTTATGTCATTTAATAATATACCTTGAAGAACACTCATACAAGAGGTCGTCTTCACTTCTTTTTATAGCAGCTTAGGCCTCCATTTGTGACTGTTTCGTAATTTATGCAACGAGTCCTTTATTGATAGGCATTTGGATATATTCCAGCCGTTTGCTGTTACAAAGAGCCTTATATCATGTAAGCTATTTGTATGTCATTTCATATTTTTTCCAACATATATTCAAAATAGCCTCCCAGAAGAATTGCTTTCTTAAAGGGTAAATGTATTGTAGTTTCGGCAAGAAGCACCGACTTGTCCTCCATGGTGAGATGCTATGCCTCTTTGCCTTCCCACAAGCAACATATAAATGTTTCCTTGGTGATAGCCCGGCCAGTGATGGGAATTGCCCGACTTTGGGTTTTTGACAACTTGACAGGTGACAGGTGGAATCACATCATATTTAACTTTGCATTTACCTTATTAAAAGCATGACGGAATATCTTTTCCTATGATTAGAGCCGTTGATTCTGCGAGCTGTCGGTCATATCATTTGCTCATTTGTCTATTGACTTGTTAGTCTTTATTTTGAGAAATCCTGTATACACTACAGGTTGTAGCTCTTTATTTTTTTATTTAATATTTAATTTACAAATATTTTCCCAATTTGGTCACTTGGCATTTTCTTTTACCACTGATGCTTTTTTTGTCCGGTAACGGTTTTTATTTTTTTATACCCAAACTTACCAATATTTTCTCATAATTAACGAAGGCACTTGTGAGTTAGTTTTTCATAACCGGATCTCTGCTTTCCTGTGGAATTAGTCTTGGTGTACCGCGTGAGCAGTCATACCTATTTTGTCTTTTTCCCTGTTTTTACTCTGTTGTCTCAACTTGGTAACTTCATCATTTCTCCTCACATCACTGATCTGAGATGTTGTTTATCCTATTCTAAATTTTCATATGTACTTGGAAATACTTCTGAATTTTCTTTTCTGTTCTATATGTTTGTCTCCCTCTTTATACATCAATGCATACTATTTAAATTGTAGAAGTTTATGTAATATTTTAATATGTTAGCCATCCCCACCCCTTCCTAACATTGATTTTTTTTTAAGTTTTCCTGGAAATTTTTGCTTGCTAATTCTTCCACATAAACTTTGTAGCTGAGTTATCTGCCCCCAGAAAAAGACTGAAGGGTGTTTTCATTGGAATTGTGTCATGTCTGTGAACTAACTCCGGAGAATTGACCTCTTTTTGATGTTGAGTCTTTCTTTCAAAGACTGTTGGATATCTTTCTATTTGCTCAACTGTACTTTTTTTCTTTTAAAGACCTTATATTTTATAGAGCAGCTTTAAGTTTGCAGTAAAATTGAAAGGAAGGTACAGAAACTGCCCCTATCCCTCCAGCCCACACTCATGCATAGCCTCCCCCGTTAACAACATCTCCTGCCAGAAAAGTGCATTTATTGCAGTCAATGAGTTTATGTGGACACATCATAATAACTCAAAGTCAATGTTATCATACAGAATAGTTTTACTGCCCTAAGAGTCCTCTGGCCTCCACCTATTCAACCTCACCCACAGTTCCTGCCACCCACTGATATTTTTATTGTCTGCATAGTTTTGCCTTTTCCAAAATGTCATACGGTTGGTTAGAATTATACAATATGTATTCTTTTCAGATTACCTTAAATATGTAGTTCAGATTCTCTATGTCTTTCCATGGCTTGATAACTCATTTCTTTCTATCACTGAATAATATTCCATTGTGTGGATATACCAGAGTTTATTCCCCTACTAAAGGACAATTTAGTACATCCAAAATTTGACAATTGTGAATAAATTTGCTGTAAACATTTGTGTGCGGGTTTGTGTATGGACCTAAGTTTTCTACTCCTTTGGGTAAATACCACAGAGCATGATTGCTGGATGGCATGGTAAGAGTGTATTAATTTTGTGGACTCCTGCCAAATTGTCTTGCAAAGTAGCAGTACCACTCTGCATTCTGACCAGTGATGAATGACAGTGACCGTTGCCCCACATCCTCACCGGCACTTGCTGTTGTCAGTGTTCTGATTTTTGGCCATTCTTAGAGGTGTGTTGTGGCATTTCATTATTGACTGAATTTGCATTTCCTTGATGACCTATGAGTCTCTTTTCATATGCTTATTTGCAATCTGAGGTGTCTGTTAAGGTCTTTGAACTGTATTTGAATTGCGTTATTTTCTTCTTGACTTTTAAGAATTCTTTGTATATTTTAGATGATACCTTTTTAAAATTGTAGTAGAGTTAACATACAGTGTTATATTAGTTTCAGATGTACAGTAGAGTGATTCAGCAATTATATATATTACTCAGTGCTCATCATGATAAATGTACTCTTAATCCTTTTTAACTATGTTACCCAACCCTCCCTAGCTCCGACCTGCCCTTTGGTAACCATCTCTATAGTTAAGAATCTATTTTTTGGTTTGTCTGTTTTTCCCTTTATTCGTTTGTTTTGTTTCTTAAATTCTTCATATGAATGAAACCATATGCTATTTGTCTTTTTCTGACTTCCTTCACTTAGCATTATATTCTCTGGATCCATTAATGTTGTTCCAAATGGAAAGATTTCATTCTTTTTTATGACTGAGTGATATTCTATTGTGTATATATATATCACATCTTCTCTCTCCATTGATCTATTGATGGACATTTGGGTTGGTATAGGAATGGAACAGATTTCTGTATATTGATTTTTATCCTGAGACTCTACTGAATTTTATCAGTTCTAAGTAGTTTTCTGGTGGAGTCTTTAGGGTTTTCTCTCTATAGTATCATGTCATCTGCAGACAGTGGATGTTTTACTTCTTCCTTATCAATTTGGATGCCTTTTATTTCTTCTTGTTGTCTGATTGCTGCAGCTAGGACTTCTAGTACTATGTTGAATAAAAGTGGTGAGGGTGGATATCCTTGTCTTTTTCCTTACCCTAAGGGGAAATCTCTCAGTTTTTCCCCTTTGAGTATGATGTTAGCTGTGGGTTTTTCATGGATGGGCTTTGTTATGTTGAGGTATGTTCCCTCTAAATCTACTTCGTTGAGGACTTTTTTTAATGAATCAATGTTGTACTTTGTCAATTGCCTTTTCTATATGTATTGAAATGATCATATGATTTTTTAATCTTTTCTCTTATCGATGCAACATATCACATTGATTTGCAAATGTTGAACTACTCCTGCATCCCAGGAATAAATCCCACTTGATTGTGTTGAAATATTTTTTTAATGTATTGTTGGATATGGTTTGCTATTATTTTGTTGAGGATTTTTGCATCTATGTTCATCAGAGATATTGGCCTGTAATTCTCTTTTTTGTAGAGTTATTATCTGGTTTTGGTACCAACGTAATGCTGGCCTCAGACTGAATTTAGAAATTTTTCCTTCCTCTTCTATTTTTTGGTATAGTTTGAGAAGAATAGGTACTAACTCTTTAAATATTTGGTCGAGGAGCATCTGGGTGGCTTAGTGGGTTAAGCGTCTGACTCTTAGTTTCAGCTCAGGTCATGATCTCACAATTTTTGCTAGTTCGTGTCCCATGTCAGGCTTCAAACTGACATGGCGGAGCCTGCTTGGGATTTTCTGTCTCCCTCTCTCTCTTCTCTCTGCCTCCACTCACACTGTCTCTGTCTCTCTCAAAATAAATAAACTCTAAAAAATAA
The DNA here is from genome assembly GCA_030068075.1 of Paguma larvata. Taxonomy (NCBI): domain Eukaryota; kingdom Metazoa; phylum Chordata; class Mammalia; order Carnivora; family Viverridae; genus Paguma; species Paguma larvata. The sequence continues at coordinate 78,369,036 of CM057832.1, forward strand.
ATAAATGTTTGGTTGAATTCACCTGTGAAGCGTCTGGTCCTGGACTTTTGTTTTTTGGGAGATTTTGATTACTGATCTAATTTCTTTGCTAGTAATGGGTCTGTTTAAATTTCCTGTTTCTTCCTCATTCAGTTTTGGGAAGATAATGTTTCTAGAAATTTACCCATTTCTTCTTGGTTGTCCAGATTGTTGGCATAAAATTTTTTACAATACTCTCTCAGTCTTTGTATTTTTGTGGTGTTTATTGTTATTTCTCCTCTTTCATTTATGGTTTTATTTGAGTACCACTTTTTTTTAATGAATCTGTCTAAAGATTTATCAATTTTGTTGATCTTTTCAAAGAACCAGCTCCTGCTTTCATTGGTCTATTGTATTATTGTATTTTTTTTTTAATTTCCGCTCTAATCTTTATTTTATTCTTCCTTCTACTGGGTTTGGGTTTCATTCGTTCTTTTTCTAGCTCCTTTAGGTGTAAGCTTAGGTAGCTTGAGATTTTTCTTGTTCTTGAGGTAGGTATAGCAATGTATTGCTATAAATTTCTTTCTTAGAACAGCTTTTGCTGTGTCCCAAAGATTTTGTACCACTGTGTTTTCATTTTCATTTGTCTCCATGTATTTTTAAATTCCCTCTTTGATTTGATTTCCTCTTGGATTTCTTGGTTTGACCCACTCATTGTTTAGTAGCATATTATTTAACCTCCACATATTTGTGTCGTTTCCAGATATTTTCTTGTGGTCAGTTTCTAGTTTCATAGCATTGTAGTCAGAAAAGATACACGGTATGTCTTCGATCCTTTTTGAATTTGTTGAAACTTGCTTTGTGGCCTAACATGTGACCCATTCTGGAAAATGTTCCATGTGTACTTGAAAAGAACGTGTATTCTGCTGTTTTAGGATGGAATGTTCTGAATGTGTCTGTTAGATCCATCTGGTCCAATGTGTCATTCAAAGCCACTGTTTCCTTGTTGATTTTCTGTTTGGATGATCTCTCCAGTTGAGTTAATTCAGGCCTTTGCCCACGATGTGCAGTAGCAACTGAACTGCAGGGCACTTTTCCTTTGCTGTCTCCTGAGAAGCTTTCGTTGGTAGGCAGGGCTACAGTTGGGTCCTGGGGAAGGAGTCACTTTGGAGTGGTGCTGGTCCCTGTCAGGGCTGCTTACACATGGCCAGGCTTGTGGCACTCCTTTAGATGGGCTTCGGCCAAAGGTGTATTGGATGCACCAGGTCTGCAGGAGAATGAGGGGGTGGAGCACTTGGTGCTAACAAGGTCCTGTGCTGGTCCCCTGTGTGAAGGGACCTCCAGCCACCTGAGAAAATTCCTGCCAGACCAGGCAAGTTGGACGGGGTGGATCCACAGAAGCTAACAGGGGCAGGATGCACTGTTATTAGCAAGCTAGCTGGAAAGTGTTGTGCTGCACTGATTTCTGCACCTGTCTGCATGTCTAGGCTGGGGAACTGGGGAGGGAAATGGCAGACACCAGCTCCTTTGTTCCTGGAGAAGTCTCACAAAGATCTCTGCCCCTCCAGCACATGCTCTGAGATTAGTAAATAAATCTTCCTGTACACCTCAGACGTTTTTCAAACTGGGCTTCTATGTTGTAGAAACAGGCTGTTAATTGTGCTCTTTAAGGGTGAGGACTCAGTTTCCTCTTGCCCTCCAACTCTCCCAGAGCCCAGTCCACTGATTATAAAGTTCCACGTATTAGGTCCCACTGATTGTAAGAACTCAGAGTTAGGCCCCTCTGGTTTTCAAAGCATTTTCTCTGTGTGGGCTCCCTGTCCCTGGGGTGCCTGGGGTGAAGCTCTGTTTCTCCCCACTCTCAGCACCCACAGCATCCCTGCTTCCAGCTGACAGTTCCGAAGATCCATTTAGCTCCTGACCATGTTTCCACCTTTGCTATTCTCTTAAATGTGTCCTCTTCTCTACATTTACCTGTGGGGAGTCTGTTCTGCCAGTCTCTGAGTCATACTCTGGGTTACTTACACAGATGAGAGTGTTATCTAGTTGTATCCATGGGACGAGGTGAGCTTCGGGTACTCCTACTCTGTCATCTTCCCCTGAGGTCTTGGATAACATCTCTTTATCAGATGTGTCTTTTGCAACTTCTGTCCACTGTATCAATTATTTCTTTCACAGATCACGCTTTTGATGTTGGGCCTACATAGCCATCACCAAACCCAAGGTCACCGAAGTTTTCTCCTATGTTCTCTTCTAGGCATGTTATAGTTTTGCATTTTACATTTAGATCTTTGAGCCACTTTCATTTTTGTGAATCTTGCATGTTCTGGGTCTAGATTTATTATTATTTTCAGATATTCAGTTGTTCTAGCACCATTTGTTGAAGAACTTATCTTTGCCCCTTTGTATTATCTTTGTTCTTTGTCCAAGATCACTTGAGTATATTTATGTGGGTCTATTTCTGTGTTCTCTATTATGTTCTATTGAACTGTTTGCCTGCTCTTTCACCAATACCACACTGTCTTGATTACTTTCTCTTTATAGTTAGTCTTGGAGTCCAGCAGCATCAGTCTCTCTGCTTTGTCCTTCTTCTCAACATTGTGTTGGCTATTCTGCATTTTTGCCTCTCCATGTAAACTTTAGTATCAGTTTGTCAATATTCACAAAATTACTTGTGGGGATTTTTTATTGGGATTACACCGAATATACAAACCACGTTGAGAAAAACTGACCACTTGACAATTCTAAATCTTTATCTCCATGAGTATCTCTCTATTTATGTAGTCTTTTTTCCCTTAAGTATTTCTATTTGAGTATAGTTGACCCACAGTGTTATATTGGTTCCAGGTGTACAACACAGTGATTTAACAAGTCTGTATGTGATACTGTGCTCATCCCAAGTGTAGCTACCATCTTTCATCACACAGCTCCATTACAACCATTGACTATATTTTCTATGCTGTGCTTTTTATTCCTGTGACTTCTTTATTCTATAATTAGTAACATATCTTTCAGTCCCCTTCTCCCTCTAATTATAAAAAAAATGAACGCTTATGTTTATTGGAGCATTATTTACAATAGTCAAGATATAAAAGCAACCTAAGTGTCCATCTATAAACAAATGTATAAAGAAGATGCGCTGTGTATACACACACATATATCCACACACCGGGATATTATACAGTCATTAAAAGGATAAAATCTTATCACCAGAACATAATGTATGAAACTGGAGTATATTATGCTAAGTAAAAGAAGTCAGCCCAAGAAAGACAAATACTACATGATTTCACTTATACGTGGAACCTAAAATACCAAACAAATGAATAAGCAAACAAACAGCAGAAATCAGACCTGTTAATACAGAGAAAAAACTGATGGTTGCCAGAGGGAAGAGGTATGGGGAAATGGAGAAAATGGGTATTTAGTTTGTCTTTGATCTTTCATAAGAGCTTTATAGCTTTCTTGTAGTAGATCTTGTACATATTTTCTTTGATTTATACCTAGGCATTCCTTTTTGGAGTGCTTAACTAAATGGTCTTTTAAATTTTTAATTTTACTCTTTCCTTGCTGGTATATAGGGCATTAATTCACTTTCATATTTAATCTTGTATCCCGTAACCTGGCTATAATCACATGGTCATGTTATCTGCAAAGGCAGTTTTTTTCTCCCCACCCCCCCACAATTTATATATCTCTTATTTTCTTTTCTTATTGCCTTAGTTAGTACTTTAAATATAATGTTGAAAAGGAGCGGTGAGAAGGGACATTTTGCCTTTTTATTGATCTTAGTGGGATGGGTTTTAATTTCTCGCCAGTAAGTATGATGTGAGCTGTAGATTTTTCACAAATATTAGTCAAGTTGACTAAGTTCCCTTCTATTGCTTTTTTTAAAAGCAAGAAAAATATTTATAGAAACATCTCAGCATATTTATTATTCTATCTTATTAGCCAGCATTATATCACATACTCATTCCTAAAACAATCACTGCGAAGGAAATGATATTACCAAGATAGGCTCAGGTTAATCAAGACTTACCTTGGTGCTGAAACGAGACCCAACTTGCAGTGAGCATGTGATCAGTTTATACATGGACATAATATTTAATAAAAGGAGAAACAGTAATGAGAGGGGGTAAGACAGAATGGGAATGATTGTTGAATTATCTGCTAGCAGACTTGCCTCCTCTCCTATGAAGATTTTAATATTAGCCTGTTATTTATCCTGCTGTGGTCACTGGTGAGAAGGTATTTCCCTGCATCAGGTCTGGAAATGATTACTCACATTCAGGAACTTTAAGTGTAGAAGACAAGATGGTCAAACACGTTTGTACCAGATCATTATGTCAAAGAAGTAAATAGACGACTACAATTAAAACTGCTTTTCAGAAGAAGGAAAAAATCAGGAGTGACACACACTGAAAAATGGCATATAATGTGTCTTCTTTCACAGGAACATTGAGGACTCTCCACTCTGATAGAGGTCAGTCAGTCTGGTATTCCTGGTTCTGCCATAAGATCTTTGATATCTGTTGTCTTCTGGAATGGCATTTGTACATGTATTGGGAAGAATGTCCTTTGGAGCCACACAGTTTTAGTCCTCCATTTCTTGTAGGTATGAGTTATAGACCCCCCCCCAAACACCATATAGTTTGTTACATATTATTTCAGCAGGGTAAATTTAGCAATCTGGTACTCAGAAACAAAAATCATTAGTCTTCCATTCCCCCTTACCCCCTGTCTGCTCCATATTGTAGAATAAAAGCCAACAATCTCCTTGTGCATAATTCTTGAGAATATCTGTCTTCTAGTCACCAGCCCATGTCCTCTGCTACTCCCAGTAGCTTTTGTTTTAATGGCTCCAGTTATAATATGAAATAATATCTTCAGTAGGATGGGAAAACACCCCTTTTAAGCTTATCTTTGCCATCGTTCTTTTCTTCTTTGTCAAACAGAGTATAATTAAAAGGAGATGCTTGGAAGATGCAGCTAGGGTGGGGTGTTGTTTTCTCAACAGTGTATTTCCTGCCTCTCTCTGTGGATTTACACTAATTCAAGGTGAGAATTAATTTATTCCAACACTACAAGGCTTCAAATTATAGAAGTCTTAGTTGATTTAAATTTCAAGCTATTGGCAGAAAGAGCTTCTCTAGCAAGCTTCACTCTTAAAATACTATACTGAATTCTGCAAGGCCATAGCTAACACCTAAGAACAGGCCGAATTTTTCTTATATTAATATCAGCTTTGTTAGTAAAATTGTCTTCATTCTAAAGTAATAAGGCAATAAGCAATCCAAACATTTTGACATTGAAAACTTATTAACTTTGAATCTAAGAATAGTACAGTTCTCAACAGCCCCCATCTCTTTTCTTCCTTCAGTCAAATTCTCATTTTAGGCTCTTTTACTTATAATGTGCCATTCCTGGTTATCCTTGGACCAAGCATATAGCTGCTAGATAATGCTGTTAACACTTTTAGAAACATGTGGGTAGTAGCTGTTGGGTAGGCGATAACTGTGTCAGACTCAGATAAGTATCTCATTCTCCTAATTTTTAGGGTAAATAAACTAAAATTAAAATGAAATTAAGTAGCTTATCCAATGTACACAGCTAATGTGTGGTGGACCTAGGAAATAGTGTGATTTTAGAACCCACTTTCTTATCGTCATGCTATAATGCCTCCTTATCTTCTGGTTTACACAGATGGACAGATGGAGTTGAGAGACTGTGTATACAAATGAGCAATGGAAAGACTATATATAAAATAGAATTCTGACCCATAATATGCAGCAACCAGCCAAGAAGCTAACCTATTTATATAGTTACCAGTCCAGGAAATCAGACTACTCTCTCATGCAAACTGTTTAGGAAGCCAAACAATAATCCCCATAGCAACTGGTCTCAAACAGCCCAGGCTTGATTAATAACTGACACATTTCCTAATTTTTGACCCCATTTCCAGTTTAGCACCAACTGGAGAAGGCTAACCAATCACACAGGATGCCCATATATAGTTAAATCACTTACATTTCCCCATGCCAACCGCCTCTAATCAGGACATAACTGAAGCCAATTTTTTTTTAACTTCTCCATTATGAAACATTCCTGCTTGTCAGCCTGCTTTTGAGCCTCTGCCAAATACCAATGATGGTGGCTGACTCCGTTATTCTCAATAAATATGGTTGACCCTTGAACAACATAGATTTGAATTGTACAGATACACTTATATGAGAGGGGTTTTTTTTCCCAATAAATACACTACAATCCTGTAAATGCATTTTCTCTTTCTTAGGATCTTCTTAACATTGATTTTTTTCTAACTTAGTTTATTATAAAAATACGATAGATAGTATACATATAAAATATGTGTTACCCAACCATTTATGTTATTGGTAAGGCTTCCGGTCAATGGTGTGCTATTAGTAGTTAAGTTTTGGGGGAGCCAAAAGTTATATACAGATTTTCAACTGCTTGGGAGTTTGGTGCCACTAAATCCTGCTTTGTTCAAGGGTCACTTGTGGTCTTTACTTGATCTCATTTGGGTGATCTTTTTTTATTTCCACAGATATGTCTTTCAGTGAGAGGGAAAATGCTGTAGTGAGAGAAAGTAGATCTTGGATAGGGTGTGTTTGATGTCTTTGAAGGCTTGAAGTCCACATGTCAAGTCAGTTCTTAGATATACTGGCCTAAAGAGTCTAAGCTGTGGAGGGTGGGTAACGTTGCTTTGCAAAAATGTACAAAGTGAGGAGATATGAAATATTGGAACTGATCCTGGCAGAACTCCTATATCTCGTGGCTGGAAAAAGCAATATTAGCCTGGAAAAGACTGTGAAAAGATGACGGGGCTAGGAGAGAAACTAGGGCAAGTGGGATCAGGGGCATCAAGGGAAGAAAGGTTTTAGAAGGAAGTGATTGACACCGTCTAATGCTGAGAGCTAAGTGATTCAGCAACGTGGACGTATGATGGCCAGGATTCCAGACTCATGGGGGTGGAGTAGGAAGAGAGGGAAGGGAAGACTGAAAGTTGAGAAAGTTTGGAGAACATGAAAATGTACTGGGAGCTGGAGTAGAATGTGAGGATCAGAAGTGGTTACTTGAAGGCATCTTAAGTTTGTAGATATTTAAATATTTTTAATGTTTATTTATTTTTGAGAAAGAGAGAGATAGAAAGCAAGTGAAGAATGGCAGAGAGAGAGGGAGACATAGAATCTGAAGCAGGCCCAAGGCTCTGAGCTGTCAGCGCAGAGTCCGATGAGGGACTTGAACTCAGGAGCCAAGAGATTATGACCTGAGCCGAAGTCGGATGCTTACCCGACTGAGCCACCCAGACACCCCTCGTTTGCACATATTTAAGTGTTGACAGGAAGGGTCCAATTGAAAGGGGTTGGTTAATTAAATGGTAGAGGAAAGTGAATAAATGTGTCATGGTCCTGAGGAGACTGGAGGAGAGAGAGCAGAAGCTTAAATGATAGAAGGAACAACTTAATAAGAGAAAAGATGAGGATTATTGTCTAGATCAGTGGATTTGTCATTTTTCACAAGGGTGCCTTTGGAAAGCTTTGATCTTCTGAATAATATGAAGTGAAATAGGAAATGTTTCAAATAGTCACTGTAGAAACTAGGATATGCAGTACCTGGCAAAAGATGGAAAGAATTCCAGGCATAGTTGAACACCCATTTGAGGCTTAAATCTTGAACGTATTGACCCAAGTGAGGTTGTACAACCTAAGTGACTTGGAGAAATGAAGTCAATAGAGAGATGCCAGGCTGGGCTGAGAGAGAAGAGAGAACATTCATGAAGGATGAGGTGAAATTGGTTTAAGAGTTGATATAAAAGAAGAATTGAGGTTTGGTGAGGGGTAGATGGTGAAATAGCCCCAGTCTCCAAGGTTTCAGAAAGAGGAGGAAGCTTTGAAAGTTTTGATTGAGTCATACTGGTATATTAAGTCACCTTAGCATACATCCTCTTTGGATCATTTTATAAATCTCCTAAGAACATTCTTAGTTGAATGGAGTCCAATTTGGGGCTAATACAAAGATAATATTTTCTTTTTTTAATGTTTGTTTATTTTTGAGAAAGAGAGCATAAACAGGGGAGGGGCAGAGAGAGGGAGACACAGAATCTAAAGCAGGCTCTAGGTTCTGAGCTGCCAGCACAGAGCCCAATGTGGGACTTGAACTCACGAACTGTGAGATTATGACCTGAGCTAAAGTTGGACACTCAACTGACTGAGCCACCCACCCGCCCCGAAGATTATATGTCTAAGCTTAGGATGTTTCCATGCTTTTTTTTATTACTTTTTTGAAATCTCTTTTATGTGTGTCTTAGACCCATGAGCTTCAAACTAGAATGGGGCTAAAGATGTCATTCTTACATAAAAATAATTATTAGTACTGAGTGTTTACAATGAGCCAGACACTGGGCCCAATGTTTGCCTACAATATCTCATTTCATCCTCGCAACCACCATATAATTTAGATACCATTATTACCTCCATATGACAATCAGGGGAACTAAGGCTTATGGAACCTTGGTGACTTGCTGGAGGCCCCTCTGCTAGGAAGTGATGGTGTCAGGACCAGAAGCCAGGCAGGACCTTCTCAGGTGAAATTGTGATGTCAGCAGAAGTGATCTCCTGGAACTTTCCAGTTGTCCTGCCGCAGTCTCCCTTTAAGCTCTGCCTTCTCAGACCTTGCCAGACACCCCCCACCTCCCCAACATGACACATCTTCTGTCTCCTTTCCAAGCAAAGCAACAAAAACAATCTTTGCTGATGGGTTAATCATGTACTCCCAGATGTCATATTCATAATTTATTAGGAAACTTTCTGAAGACCGTGGCCTAAATCAAAGAGAGAGCTCTAATGGTGCTTTTACTCTCCCATTTTCAATCCATTCTGTGCTGTAAAGCTGCAGAGGAGGGAACAGTACTCTTTTAATACACGAGGGCCCTGAAATCAAGACTACCAAAGGTCTGCACCAAATCACACTGTCATCTTTCTCAGCAGAAGTGAGGTCTATGGAGGTGAGGAAAGAAGAGATCTGACAGAGAGTCTCAGCTCATCAAAGCTCAAGCCAATTCAGAAGCAACTGCTTTGATGTGACCCTTGAGCTTCCCAATCACCTGGAAAAGAGGCATTCTTGTGCATGTGTGTGCACTGACATTCCTTTAGGTTGTGTGTGTGTGTTTAATCAGCTTTATAGAAGTATGATTGACAAATAAAATTATAAGCTATTTAAAATATACATCATGGTGATTTGATAGAGGTATCAATTGTGAAAGTGCCCCCCCCCCAACGTCTAGTTAATTAACACATCTATCACCTCAGGTATGTATCTCTTTGTGTGTGTGAGAAAGATTTCTTAAATGAATCTCCTGTGTGCTTCCTGAGTCCTAAAACCTAGGTGATGTGGGAAGAGGAGATACAGTCCAGGCAGTGACTACAGAAAGCACCCGAACCCACTTTTTTTTTTTTTTTGAGAAAAGGTCAGGGTAAGGCAATTGAGGAGGATATGTGTTGGGAGGGGCCAGGATGCTACTACATGAATTAGTTGGGTGTGGGAAGCAAAGGAGATGGAGGTAGATGAGCGAGTAAGAGGGATGAGTAAATCAGGCAAGAGGGATGAGTAAATCAGGCAGCTTGGATAGAGACGGGAACAATGTAAGACAATCAGGCAGGGAATCGAACCCCAGGGAGCAGCTGACAGAACCACGCAAAGGGAGTAAAAGAAAAATGAACACCTACACACAGCCGGCATTGGGGAGCTCCCTACATGAGGAACACAAAGGCAAACCACTTTAAAGCCACTTTAAAAAAGCAAAGGGAAAATAGGAAAACTCTCGCAAACTGCCCCTCTGTGTATCTTTCTTTCTTCTAAGTAGGATCTCTCTCATGCTCCTGCTCCCGCTGGTCTTATTATCCACTCTGTTATCACTTAAATCTATCTTTCTGCCCTCCAGATATCACCAGAAATCCCCGTTTGTCTAGAAAGCCTTTCCTGGCTAAATGAAAAGAGTTCACACTGACCTCTCCTCCTTCCAGCAGACTGTCAGCATGCTCCCAGAGCACACGGCAGGCCGGCTTCGAGAAGGTTCTCCTCACTGTAAATATTTAATCATCAGTAGATTCAGCATTGCACCAGCTCCTGGCTTAGTGTGCACTGCGTGTATGCTGAGGACTGAATTGTGCCCTGGCTACTTTTTATATTGAAGCCCAAACCCTCAATGTGACTATATTTGAAGATATGGTCTCTAGGAGACAGTAAAGGTTAAATGAGATCATACAGGTGGTACCCTAATTGGAAAGGACTCTGGCCTTATAGGAAGAGGGAAGAGAGATCCCACTCTCCCCCCAACCCTCCCTCTCTGTCGCCATGTGAAGACTTGCAAGAAAGTGGCTATCTGCAAGTCAGGAAAAGAACCCTTACTAGAATCGGAACCCTGCTTGAACCTTGATCTTGGACTAGTGGTCCCTCAGAACTGGGAGAAAATAAACTTCTGTTGTTGACAGCATCCAGGGTGTAGTATCTGGCTGTGGCAGCCTGAGCAGTCTATGGGTGTGTGTGTGGGTCCAGGATGTTGGCAGTTGTGAAGACTGCTGGTTGAATTTAGGTCATCCATGATAAAATTAAAACTCCCACCAGGCAGAAATTGTCAACTTTGCTGCATTTACCATAAGAACAGTGTTTACATAAAGCAACTACCTAGTAAATACCGGTAGACTCTGCTGTTTCTTTTAACGCGAGGGTGACACATGTCTTTTGCCCACTTTCATTTATGCATTCAGTTGGCCTCCCCACTATACTGTCCCCATCTGCCTTTCCTAAACTTCTATTGACCTGAAACCAGATACAGCAATACTACATGCCCCGGATTACACAGGACAAGTTGGGAGTGAAGTTAGCTAACAATCTGCAATGTTGAGAGGCTATGCCAGTTAGGTGCAGATCTCTCACACTCTAGAGAATTTCCATTACACTAAAGCTGTAGTCAGCTGTATGCATCTTTAGGGGTAGCATTCAACTCACATAAATTGCTTCAAGTAAGGATTCCCGCAGTTATCAAGAAGTAGCTATGCGTGGTGAGCATTGAGTAATGTACAGAATTGTCAAATCACTGTCATGCACCTGAAACTAATATAGTGCATGTCAACTAAGCTTCAATCATAATTTTTTTTAAGAAAAGAAGAAAAAAAATAGGTAGATGACAGCCTAGCTGAAAAGTGCTTTTCCCACTACCTTAATCATTGTGTTGTGAAACTGTCTAGAAGCCTGGAAGTAATTAGATGCTATTAAAAGAGGGTGGAAAGACAAAGCTTTATTCTCCTCCCTGGGCCAGCACACCCACGCCATAACGTATATCAAGGAATCCTTCCCTCTCACTCAGAAACAGGGGTGGTCCCTGTGGGGCTTCTCCTCAGATGGGAAGTAAATGTGCCCCTGCAGACTTCCCCTCTTTAGTCATCAGATCCTCCAATTCAACAACATGGACCTCAGGAAAGAACATTAGCCGGGTTGGCAAAAAGCATGTGTTTGCCTCATATAAGACTTGAGAGTCAAGTGGGAGAATAAAATGGCAGGGGCCATTCAGCTGAAAGATTAATTCCAGTTCTATTCCCATTGTTTGAGGCAGAGGTGCATATTGAGATCTTCATTTTTCTGACAGCCTTTGTTTTTCTGCGTTATACATCAGCACTCCAGAAGCTTTTTCTGTGCTTGATTTCATACTGCATGTATCAGTGAGCAAGACTGATTCCTAGCTCTTGCAGAGTGCTGGCCAGTTAAGGGGAAAGGAGAGAACCCATGCTCAACATCCATCCGCCTCTGTCCCTACCCTGTAACTCCCATGAAAACCAACAGGGGTCCTGAAGTTAGGAGATCTGTGGTCTTTCTCCCCATAGCACTGCAACCTGGGATTAAGATCTTTGAGGCCCTGAACCATCATATAACCATTTCCCATATGTAAGTCAAAAATGTAAAAAGACCTAGAGGAAGATGGGTGGCTCCATCTTTAAGGGCTTGACTCTTGATTTCCGCTCAGGTCATGATCTCACGATTTGTGAGTTTGAGCCCCAAGTGGGGCTCTGCAGTGACAGCATGGAGCCTGCTTGGGATTCTTTTCCCCCTCTCTCTGCCCCACCCTACTTGTGCTCTCTTCTCTCAAAATGAATAAATAAACTTAGGGGTGCCTGGGTGGCTTAGTCAGTTAAGCATTGACTTCAGCTCAGGTCATGATCTTGTGGTTGGTGAGTTTGAGCATTGGGCTCAAAGCCTGGAGCGTGCTTGTCCCCCCTCTCTCAGCCCCTCCCCAGTTTGTGCTGTCTTGTTCTTTCTCAAAAATAATGTTAATTTTTTTAAATTAATAAACTTAAAAAAGTATAAAACCAAAAAAAGGTAAACAGGCCTACCCAGAACAATCCTATAACTTATCCAGACCTGGACACTGACAAGAGTGAAAGAAGGGACTGTTGACACACAATTGCTGGGATAATAGGTGTGAACCAGAAATGTTCTGAGCAAGGGGACGTGTGATTAAACCCAACTGTAAGAGATGAAAGACAGTTTTGTTTCCATGATGACTAATTTGATTTGGACACTTTGGAATTTGGAAGTTCTTACCGAAAATATTTTCTAGCCTATAATTATAGTTGTGTGTTTAAATTTTTTTTTATATTTATTTATTTTTGAGACACAGAGTGCCAGCAGGGGAGGGGAAGAGAAAGAAGGAGACACAATCCAAAGCAGGCTCCAGGCTCTGAGCAAGCTGTCAGCACAGAGCCCAACGAGGCACTCAAACTCACTAACCATGAGATCATGACCTGAGCTGATGTCGAACACTCAGTCCACTGAGCCAACAAGGTGCCCCTGTGTGTGTGGGTTTTTTTTTTTAATGTTTATTTATTTTTGAGAGAGACAGAGTGCGAGCAGGGGAGGGGCAGAGAGAGAGGGAGACATAGAATCCAAAGTGGTTCCAAGCTGTCAGCACAGAGCCTGATGTGGGGCTCAAACTCATGAACTATGAGATCATGACCTGAGCGGAAGTCAGACGCTTAACCATTTGAGCCACCCAGGCACCTCTGTTTTGTTTTGTTTTGTTTTCGAATTGACAGTTGGACTGCTTATTGTTGTTAACAGTTCTCAAGTGTCGTCTCTGGACCAATATCATCAAAATCATGTGGAAAAATATGAGAAATACAAATTCTCAGGCTTACTCCAGACCCACTGGTGGTGGGGTCCAGCAGCTTGTGTTTTAACAAGCCCTTCAGGTGATTCTGATACACAAATTTGAGAACCATTGTGCTGGTCATTCCATCCCCTGAGGCAGCTTGTAAGGGAGATTTACCAGGAATTTGCTTGGAGTGGGTTCCTATCCAGTGGAAAAGAGAAAGGCTCTGATAATGATAACCCTGCAGCAGCCAGTCTCACCTGTACCCAGTCTCCTGTCGGGAGTTGTCATCTGTTGACTAGCTGTCTAATTCTAAATAACACAGCATCTGCACAGACCACAGGTAGGATTTTATAAATTGCTTTAGTTCCTTGGGACTGGTCCTCAATTTAAAGCATGCAAATATATTGTTTGACTTTCAGACCATTGTGTTTCCAACACACCTTCAGAAATTTGTTATGTGTCATAGAGGAATGTCTGGACTTCCTGGCTGTGTGACCCTGGGTAAGCAATTTCTCCATCTTCCCTGCATCAATCAGAGTAGCTTAGGCAATGCTGTGCCATTAAACAACCCTCATGTCTCAGTGGCAAGACAAAAAGCCTTCTTTCTTGCTCGTGTCTTATGTCTGTCATAGTTTGATAGAGTGGGGAAGGTGGGAGGGTCCTGCTCATTAGAATTACTCAATGATCAAAGTCCCCATTCACAAACACTGCTGATCTCCATACAGAAGACAAGAGAGTTCCAGAGTGTCTCATGTCAGCAATTAAATGCTCTAACCTGGAAGTGACATATTTAACTCCTCATAATTCTTGGGCAAGGGCCAGTTAGTTACATAGCATAACCCATGGGGGGATCAGATATGAAACAAGACATGAAAAATTTGTTACATAGGAGGTAAGCAAGTGATAAGTGTGGGGAAGGAGAGGAAAACAAAGCAGGTAAAGAGGATGGATGTACTGGGTAAATGAGAAAGGGAAGAAGGTTATAATTTTAGGACAGTTAAGGTAGATGTCAGGGATAAGGTAACTTTTGAGCAAAGACCTAAAAGAAATGGAGATGTTGGCCATGAAGATACCAGCGGGGAAGAGCATTCTAGGCAAAGGAACGGAGGCAACAGCTAATTCAAGTAGTTTGGAAAGCACCCAGTGTGTTCAAGGCCAGCAAAGAGATTGCTCATATGGCACTGGGAGGGGCAGGGAGTTGGGTGCAGGAGGTGAGGCCAGGGAGAGAAAGGGGCCAGATCTCAATCTACAAGGACTTTGGCTTTTACTCTGACCACAATGAGGATGACCTAATTACAGGCATTTGGGAAGCAGATCTACATGATCTCACTTGCACTTTAAACTGATTGCTCTGGCTGCCTTGTTGAGAATAGACTATAGGATCATAAAGGTGGAAGAAGGGAGACTTTATAGGAAGCTCTGGTCCTAACCTGGACACAAGATGGTAGTTTGAGCCAGGGAGTTGGCAGAGAGGTAGGGAGCAGAGATCAGGTTCCAAATGCATTTGGAAGGTAGAGGTAAGTGAGATTTTCCAGCAGTTTGGATGTGATGTGTCAGAGAAAGAGAAGAGTCAGAGACACACTTGAAGGATTTGGCCCAATGAGTTGGAAAAATGAAGTGGCTGTCACTCAAGATAGGGAAGGCTGAGAGGGAAGTAGGGTTGTGAGAGGAAGGCCAATAACTCACATTTGGTGTGAGATGGGGAGACAGCCTCTTTTGAAAGGCAGCCAAAACCAAAGTGTTGACCATCTTTAAACATCAAGGAAGAGAAGGAGAGGATCCCACACTTCAGTACAGGCTAGCTTACCTGATTTCACTAATGCAGTCGGATTCAAAAGAGACAAGGGATAGTTCTTTAGATGAAAAACTATGGTTTTACTAGTTATGACATGTTTCATAGAGATGCCTCAGAATACAACAGGCCGACTCACGTTGAAAATTAGAAAGCTAGCAATTTGCCATATTCATCTTTGTATCCATCATGAGTAGAAAATCCATGGCACAAGGGAAAATGCAAATATTTGATAAATGAATGAATGAAATCACTCTTCCCCTATATCTCCCAAGTATGAGCACCTCTGTCACGGAGAGGTGTAACGGGAGAGAAGGAAAGCACTCGAAAGGCGTGAGCTGAAAAGATTAATCACATGGTCCAAAGGGGACTTTGTATATTGACCTATCATCACTAGTATCAAGAAACAGTACACAGCCTCACTTAGAAGTAGTTGTATTAGTCGGAAGTTCTTTTCTGTTCTAGAAAAGCGTTCCCTTAAGATAACTCATCTCAGGATACCTGCCCGGACAGTAATACTCAATCTTCTGATTTTCTTTCTTCCCTGCAGGGGGAAAAAACTATCCCATTTTAGTTTGTTTCTCTCTGACATTTGTGGAAAAGGTATCAGTGTGGCATTTTGGAGCAATTGTGTTCATTTCTCTAGAATATGGGTGGCATCCAACCTCAATGTTTTATGTGGAAGGCCCTGGCAGGGGACACAGTGCGCCTGTAACCATGAGACTAACTTCCTCACATAAAACAGAGGCGTCTGCTACCAAAACAAACGCATTTCCATTTCATGCCATTTATATTTTATGAAGTTGTTTAAATTACGCTGATGGCAAATTAACACTAATCTAAATGACTTACCCCGTGGCAGGAACTACAATGCTCCCTTTTGGAGGCATGGTTTCAGGGATTTATGTTGCAAACAAAGGCACGGAAATAGCGTGAATTCTGGTGTTCCCGAAGCACAACCAGTGTCTCTGTTGTAGATGTACTTAATAAATATGATTGTTTCTGGGAAAAGAGAAAGAATATGACTTTTGGAAAGGAAGAGATCCAGGAAGGGATTTTCTGAGCAATGTCAACTGCCTGGACAAGAGGATAATGCATTATATTGAAAGATGGTGAAGTGGGCTTGGGGATGGTTTTTCTTATACTCAGCAGACTGAATTGCATTTGCCTTCATCACTAGACATAAATACCTAAGCGGCTCACAGCGCTGAGAAGCATAGAGAACATTTTTTTTCTTTTTTTTTTTTATTATAATAGTTTGTTTTCAAATTGGTTTGCATATAACACCCAGTGTTCATCCCAACACGTGCCCTCTTTAATGTCCGTCACCCCCTCTCCCCCCTCCCTCACCTCCCTCACCTCCCTCACCCTCAGATTGTTCTTAGTCTTTGAGAGTCTCTTATGTTTTATCTCCCTCCCTCTCTGTGTCTTTTTTTCCTTTCCCCTCTTCCCCTCCCCCTGGTTTTTGCTTAGTCTCACAAAGTCCACCTATTCGTGGAAACATATGGTATCTGTCTTTTTCTGACTGACTTATTTCACTTAACATAATACCCTCCAGTTCCATCCATGTTGCTACACATGGCCAGATTTCATTTTTTCTCATTGCCACGTAGTAGTCCATTGTATATATGTGCCACATCTTCTTTATCCATTCGTCAGTTGATGGGCACTTGGTCTCTTTCCATGATTTGGGTATTGTCGAAAGTGCTGCTATGAACATTGGGGTACATGTGCCCCTATGCATCAGCATTCCTGTGTCTCTTGGGTAGATTCCTAGCAGTGCTATTGCTGGGTCATAGGGTAGCTCTATTTTCATTTTTTTGAGGAACCTCCACACCGTTTTCCAGAGTGGCTGCACCAGTTTGCATTCCCACCAACAGTGTAGGAGGGTGCATGCTTAGAGAACATTTTTTATTTCATGTGCGTACATTAGTCAAAGCTTCACTGTAGACAGCAGTGGTGGACACACCCCATTTCTCCCCAACACACAGGTAAAACATGTTGCAGATTTTTAGTATTCATGTGTATTTCTATTTCTTTTTCTTTTTTTTTCTTTTCTTTTCTTTCTTTTTTTTTTTGTGCTTCATACTTAAAGTAATGCCATGCCTTTCTTTTCTTCACCTTCTTTAAAAAATCTCTGTGATCAAAGGAGAATCACATTACCGTGATTGACAAATGAGAAAATCGCAATCCAAAGTGTTTGTTCAGAGAGTGGCCTGCTGTTCAGCAGCATTAGTTCCCACCCCCACCCACCCCCCACCCTCAAGGTCCTTCATTCTTAGGCAAAGAATCTTTATTATTTGTAACTTATTTACAAAGCGCTCCTTAGATACTGGTATACTGGAGCATTATCTCATTTAATGCTCACCATGAACCAGTGAAGTAGAGACTCTTATTTGTATACTTTTACAGAGGAGAAAAGTCAGACAGGAGAGGTGAAGTTGACTTGTCCAAGGCAAAGTTGCTTTTGCTAGAAATTAAATGCATTCACAAATGAATGAGACCTCCTTGTACTTGGACTAACCTAGGTAGAGTAAGCAGACTAAGCAGTGGCCTTGTCAGCATGCTAAGAAGACTAAGTAGAAGAGGCCTCTGCTAATATTACTCTTCCCCCCTGCCTCCTGCAACAAGCTTTCACTCATGTGATCAATCAGTCCTTTGACTTGAGAAGTGGGTTGTACACACTAAGGTGTAAGGGAGACTCGACTGTCATGCAGCACACTCCAATTCCAGGATTGTTTCTTCTCTGTGTCACTTAAAATCTTATTTAGGCCCAGTCGTTGTATCTTTACATTGGGAATAATAATTATTATTGAAAGCATAAATGCCGAAGTGCTTTAAAAACCCAGTGCCTTATGCTAAGATCATATATGAATGATGAGGTATTTAGAGTATGGGTATATCTTATGTAGGGAGTAAATTCCAGATGAGGACATGAGAAGGCAGAAATCATGTGCAACCTCACTCCATGCTTCCAATCTTTTAGGGACCAGAGTTTTCATAGAAAACAATAATAATGATGGGTCACACTGAACATCCAGCTGAGCGATGCTTCCTGGATGAAACCTTACAAATGAAAGCCGAATACCATCCAGGCTCTCTTTGCCCCTTGAGATGTAGGGGGAAAAATTCTGCACTGATTCAAGTCCAAGGATCTCTTCAGGAAACTAAAAAATTCCTGGAACACTGATGCTCTTTTTATTTTTTATTTTCTTCTTATAATAGTTTTATTTATTTTTTATTTTTTTAAATATAACTTATCGTCAAGTTAGCTAACATACAGTGTTTACAGCGTGCTCTTGGCTTTGGAAGTAGATTCCATTGATTCATCACTTACATACAACACCCAGTGCTCATCCCAACAAGTGCCTTCCTCAATGCCCATAACCCACCGATGTTCTTTTTTAATAACAGCTTTGTTGAGTGAGAATTCACATACCATAAAGTTCACCTTTTAAAATTGTACAATACAGTGGATTTCAGTATATTCACAGAGTTGTGCTTCCACTCACTAATTCCAGAATATTTTCTTTATCCCAAAAAGAAACCTATACCCCGTTAGAAGTCAGTCTGTGTTTACCTCTTACCTTAACACCTGGCAAATCCTAGTCTATGTTCTGTCTCTATAGATTTGCCTATTCTGAATATCTCATAGACACGGAATCATAGATGTGGCCTTATATATCTGGCTTCTTGCACTTTACCATAACACTGCCAAGATTCATTTATGTTGTAGCCTGTGTCACAATTTCATTCCTTTTCATGGCTGAATAACATTCCATTGTATGGTATACCACATCAGTTGATGAGTATTTGGATTGTTTCCATTCTTTATAATGAGTAATGCTGATATCAACATTCATATGCAAGTTTTTGTGTGAACATACGTTTTCAGTTCTTCTGGGCATATACCTAGGAAAGGAATTGCTGAGACCTATGGTGACTCAGTTTAACACTTTGCAGAACTGCCTCCAAAGCAGCTACACTAGTTTACATTCCTACCAATAATGTAGGAGGATTTTAATTTCTTCACATACTTGCTATAAATTAGTATTGTCATTATAACCATCCTATTGGGTGTGAAGTGGTATCTTATTGCAGTTTTGATTTGTATTTCCCTAATGACTAATAATGTTGAGCATCTTTTTGTGTAGCTTATTGGCCATTTGTAAATCTTCCTTGGAGAAATGTCCATTCAAATCCAGTTAACATTTTTAATTGGGTTACCATTTTATTATTGATATGTAAACGTTCTTTATATATTATAGATACAAATTCTTAATCAGAATTATTATTTGCAAAATGTTTCTCTCATTCTGTGGGCATCTTTATACTGTCTTGATGGCGTTCTTGGGTGCAAAAAATTTTTAATTTTGATGAAGTCCAATTTATTTTTTACTTTTGTCACCTCTTCTACAGTTATGTTTTCTTCTAAGAGGTTTATAGTGTTAGCTCTTATGTTTAGGTCTTTGTCCATTTTGAGTTAATTTTTTCTATATACAGAGATACTACTAATGCTTTGATGGTACCTTTTTCATTGGGCTTTTACTTCAGTCCATAATGTTCCTGTTTTCACACCAACACACAGGAAAACCAGGCTCTTCCTTGATTTCTATGCACACATAGAGACACACACATATTCCCAAACTCCTCTTCCATAAAACACCCATGGGATGGACTTCACAAAAATTTTAGCAGTCACATCATATATCAGATGAACAATCTAGTATCACATTTTAGACATCTCTAACCTTCAATGTTATTTTAACTGAGGGCCATTTTGCTGTTAATTATCCTCAGTACAATCCACTTACTAAAAGGTCGTTTTCTTCAATTTAGTCCTCTCTCTCACCTGCTCTTTTCGCCAGACCTCTCAGGAACCAAAACACAAATTGCTCTCATTTTCTCATGTACCACAGCTTAACGTCCTCATTTCCTTACTTGAATTCCTCACAAGAATATATTTCCCCCCCAAAAGACAGTTTCTTCCAAAACCGGAGTTCCGGTACCATTTTTCATACCATTATTCCAGGTACATTTAGATAGGGTAGTAAACGGAGACTGCTCCTTGGGGTACAGAGCCTCAGTACCTAAAAGGCAAAAAAATAAGAATCGCCAAATGAATGAAAGAAAGGCACAAAAAGGGGAGATAGAAAACACATTTGATGATGACCTTCAACTATTTCAGCATGCTGCTAAAGGTTGAAGTAACAGAAGGGGAAGGGGTCAGCTCAAGATGGTGGCGTGGGGGTTGTGGAGAGATTAATCAGTGGAAAAGGGGGAAAATATACTCTTAAATACACAAAGTTCGGACGTTTTGATTATACAGAACCACACTCCTTTGGAGCTAGGTACATTTTGTAATTCAGGGGTTTTTGGATTTTAGAGAAGTGTTACAGTAGAGGTGCCATATGTTACAGAATGCCTGGGTAGGGTCTTGGGCACAATGCCATAAACACAACCGCAAATGTATATAACATGAAGAGGGATGAAAACGCTAAATAACTTTATATCTGTTTAGGTCTGGTTTTGTTGCCAAATGAGCTAGAGAAAAAGAAAATTTCTATTTTCAGTTTTGGTTTTTCTTTTCTTAGTTCTAAGCGCCATATTGTGGAAACCACCAGATCTCTCTGTAGGCAGTAAGCCGTTCTTCAAATGTTGTCTTTTGCTAAGGCCACTCAGCAAGGCCAGTGATGATGAGGATGAGGATGAAGATGAGGATGTTCTCCAAGTGCTGAGCTTCTTTCTAGATGGTGTATTGCATGCCAGTCATTTGCCACTCAGTTCAGCTTGGCTGCTGAGAAGCATTCCCTTTAGCCTCATCCCTCACCTCCATTTTCTTTTTAGCTTAGCCTTTTATAGTTCACTGCAGGGAGTATATTCAGAATTTAAGACGATGAGCAAATGCTGTTGAGGACAATAATGTGAACTCAAATAAGAGAAAGAAATCACCACAGAGAGAGAAGAGCAG
This sequence comes from Paguma larvata, assembly GCA_030068075.1. Lineage (NCBI taxonomy): Eukaryota > Metazoa > Chordata > Mammalia > Carnivora > Viverridae > Paguma > Paguma larvata. The sequence continues at coordinate 78,389,925 of CM057832.1, forward strand.
AAAACAAAGAGGGGACCAGAACAGGTTTAGAAGATTACAGAGCTTCCCTGCAAAAAAGGGCCCATGGGCTATACCAAGTCTCTTTGGAATTCCTTGAATGACAACAAGTGAGCTCATGGATCTAGAAGGAGTGACTGAGGGCCTTTATAGACTTGATTTGCCTTTTTCTTAAAGGGATCCTGATGCAGCTTTGATATAGTGAAAAATGTTCAGTATTTGAATTCAGGATGCTCATTTTTACCCAACCTCTTCTTCAATATGACTTCAACGTGCATCATTCAATTTCATTAGTGACAATTACCACTTTGCTAGAGTCATTGTAACAGGAACATTTTACATAAATCAGCTCACCCATTCATAATAACCCTGTCATATATGTCCTAACATCCTTCTGTAGTCTGTGCAGAAGTTGAGGGTTGGAGAGGTTAGCTGACACACATTATACAGTAAATGGTCTGCTTTACTGGCATTAGACACAGCTCTGTCTGATGCTAAGATCATGCCATTTCTGTTTCTCAGTATACATCTTTAATGGATACGCTGATTTTGTCATTGTCCACATGGATACTGATTTTACTGTGTAGCATAGAGACCCACAAACCTGGCTTCAAATCTAACCTTTACCATTACCAGTTATTGACCTTGGAATGGTAATAATTGTAGTGGTAATAGTTATTTCTTCACTATGTATCAAGCACTATTCTAAGAAATAGAGTGTAAGATCTACTAGACTATTGCTCTTGAAATATCCCAAGACAAGTTTTATGATAGAATAAATTTGAAAATCCTAAATATATTCCCCATCACAGATTCTCCGTGCACATATGCATCATAATGATGCTAAGAAGTATTTAAGGCTAAAAAGGAATGGTTGAACCTTGGGAGTTTGCTAAATATTTTGCACACAGAACCTCTTTATCCAGAGTTTACCTGTTAACACCTGCAGGTTCCATGGAACAGACATTGAGAAATGCTAAGATGTGTGCAAGTCCTTTGTATGTTTGTATGAAGCACATGATCATCCATGGTATTTTGTGCAATTATAGTGTACATTTTCAAAGAAAACAGAGTTACTTTGGGCCAGAAAATTGTCTGGCACCATCTTCTCATTCTACCCATAGGTTTCTACTGGGATGTTTTTTTTAAAATAAAAAGCGTTTTTTGAGTTATGTTCACCATCCAATTCAACCACTCCAGTCCTAGTCAAGGTTTCTCTCTTTTACAGAACCTTCCCAACACTCCCTCCCCACTTGCCCACAGGGATCCCTCTGTTCCCTGACCTGTCTTAGCACTGACTGTCCCCAAGGAACTGGGGCTTCACATTCGTCTCTAAGAAACTAGAATTATGCAGAATTAAAATGTCCCACATTTGATGGAGTTGAATAGGATTAGAGCAAAATTTGTGAGAGAACCACAGTTTTAAAAGAAAAGGCAGCATTTCCTCACTAGAGTTCCAGAAAAATTGCACAAGGGGAAGCTGCTTCATTTCTTTATTTTTTTCCTTTATTCTCTTTCTTTTTTGTTTTCTTTTTTTGTTTTTGTTATTTGGTTGTGTTTGTGTGTGTGTGTGTGTGTGTGTGTGTGTGTGTTTTGGATTACGATTCAGTCCTGAGTTCACAATTATAAAAATTTCTTTTATCCAACACAGATATTAAGTTTGAGTCTTCTAAACTTGGACATGGGTTTCCATTTCATTTCTAATGTATTTTTTTTGTAGAAATACAACTGCAAAAAAAGACGATTCTCTGCCCTGTGTGAGTCCTTGATTATTTTTCACTTTCGACTCTTTCCAACTATATTCAATCTGTGACTTTCTGTTCAAAATCACTTGAAAAAAAGTGATGAAATGCAACATTCCTAATTGAAATTTATCGCATTATTTATTACTGGGGGCCCCTTTCATTGAAGTTGTAAAATCAAAGTACAATGTTTACTCAATTTAAAATGTCATAAATATGCTTAGTGCCACTCTTGAAAATGATACGCTCTTTGGCCTTCTGACTGATGCACTGATGGGAATGTTAGTCGTGGTAAAGGAAAATGCCCACAGCCACTTCCACTGTGAAGTTCAAAAAAATAAAGGATAACTTGAGAACATGACACTAGCTATCCTTGAAGAAGCTGGGGGTTGGATTGGGGGAGTTAAAGAATTACAGAGTAGTAAGATCAGCAACGATGGGGTATAGGTACAAAGAGTTTGTGTCAGATGCTATTTTACCACACTAAAAACAACCTCAAGGTGGTTCTCCTTCTATTAAAGACAGAGAATTAAAATTAGGAAGAGAAATAAAGATTGATGCAAATTTCTATTGCTTCATATAATAAAAAACAGAAAATATTTGATTTTGAAAATCTTGTGATTTACTAAAACACAACTACACACCTAAGAAAGCTCTTTGGAATGCAAAGGACGATTTATTTAAACCCCTGTGCTTAACTGCAGTGTCATTATTTAAATCCAAGTTGTGATTTATGAAAATGAGCCAAGGAGAGAAATCATATCTGTGTCTCAAATGCAAACTGTTAATTACTTAAGATTTATTCACATTAGTTCAGCATATAACTGGATATCAGTCTATGAGCTCCTCATCCAGATTATTTCTACCCCATGTACAGGGACTTGAATGTAGTTACTCAATAAATACTTGCTGTCCAGACTAGTCATGTAGGTAAATAAACCATTAACAAAGACCCACAAGGAAACAGGGAGCCATCAGCAAGACTGTTAACTGGACTTTAGAAATGTGCTTCTGCGCTTTACCAAAATGCCTCATACTTTTTGAATTCTTATCATTCTGTTTCTTCTCTATTGATTCCTTCATTAATTTAAGCATCTATTCCTTCATTCAAAACCTTTTCTTTGAGCTTATATTTTCTCTTTCTGGTACTGGGTACACATTCTGCCCTCTTAGTGTTCATGATCTAGTAGGAAAGATAGAAAAAAAAAACAGTAAAAAAGAGGTAGATAAAATCATAATTGGGATAAATAATAAGACTAAAACTGATGACGAATACCCAAGAGGGATGTGCCGCTCCAGCGTGCCAGTGCTAAGTGAACAGACACGCGACCCTCTGAGAAGTCCCTGCATTAAACTCATTTTTATTCACTGATATATGTTGATATTGCCAACAAGGCAATACAGAACTCATTGATTTATTTTTCCAGTTGTTTCCTATCCTTGCCAACAATCGATGTTACCTGTCTTTTAGTTGTTCTTATGAGGGCATACTGACATCTCACTGTGACTTTAGTTACTCTGATGACCAATGATTGTTGAACATATTATTTTTCTATTTAAGTTTATTTATTTATTTTGAGAGAAAAAGAGAGAGAGGGAGCACATGCAAGTAGGGGAGGGGCAGAGAGAAAGAGAGAATCCCAAGCAGGCTCCACACTGTCATCACGGAGCCCAATGCAGGGCTCAAACTCACAAAACATGAGATCATGACCTGCACCAATATCAAGAATCAGATGCTTAACTGACTGAGTCACTCAGGCATCCTTGTTGAATATATTCTCATGTGCTTATTGAACCATCCATTATTCTTTATAAAGTACCTGTCTGTTATTTTGCCCATTAGAAATATTAGACCATTCATCTTTTGATTGATTTGTGGGACTTTTAAAAATATATTTTGGGTTTGAGTCCTTTGTCAGATATACATGTGGCAAAAAATGTTTTCCCTTTTTATTTTCTTATTACTGTCTTTCAAGGAGCAGAAGTTAGTTTTAATTAAGTCAAATTGATTACATTTCTCCTTTTAAGATGACTACTATTTTGAACCAATCTAAGAACTCTCTGCCTACCCTATTGAATATTTTCTTTTTGATTTTTATAGCTTTTAGGTTTAATAAAACTCTGATCCATCTTGAATTAATATTCGTGTATGCTGTAAGAAGGGATTTGAAGAGCTCTTTTTTTCTATGCAAATATCCAGTTGTTTGGCTTGAGGAGATTTTCTTTCCTCTTTGAATTACTTATATGACTTTGTCAAAAATTACTTAACTGTGTGTATCTAGACTGTCTCTTCAATTTTAATGATCTGTTTATCTTTATTTTACTGACTTGGATCCTTGGACTCTCCAAGCAAAAGAAATTTCCTAGAGGCCAAACCAGAAGTTCCAAACTAGAGGCTTTTACTAGGGCTGATACCTCAGTTGTAAAGGTTACAAACGTCTCTAACCCAAAGAAAACATTACCAGAGACAACCCACTTTGCAAGGAAAAATATAGATAAGAATGACAGGATCCTGATTTTCCTTCCTTAGTTAAAAAAAAACAACAACAAAAGAATCTTGCTTTAAAACATTTCTTTCTGACCCAAGACAGAGGTGTCTTGACTGAAGAATAGCCTATTATTGATGGAGAAGACTCGTTTTTTTATTCATCCTCTTTAAAGGCAGCAGAGCTTGGGGAAGACTGTAGATTTTGATGTCCAGTCTGAGAAATAAGGATATGAATCCATACTCTTCCACAGGCCTTCCATGTGAAGTTGAACAGCTTAGTTAACTTATAGTTAGCACCATTATCTAAACCAAGACATGAACCATTGTTGCCAGCCTATTGAAATCCCCCGCTGGGGACTGGAGGCCTCTCCAGTGGCTTCTCCTTTCTTCTCTCCAGAATAACCACTTTCTTGACTTAGTTCTAACACTAAAATTATGTGTTGTACTCTTTGTAAACTTTATACACATGAAATAAAATTATATGCATTGTTGAGTATCTGGCTTCTTTCACTGAGGCACATTCCTGTATCTGTAATATGAGGGGAAATGATGAATACTTTATACTGTGATCATAATTATGTTGGAGTCATGCAACATGGAAGGTGCTGGTCTTCCTTCTAGTTGCTGGAAACGCTGAGTGTTTTCTCCTCCCTAGTTGTGTGCTCAGAAGCAGTGCATTCATATTTTGAAGTGCTAGTGACAAGGACGTGGTCTATGGGTGTGGAAACACTGCACGGACCTGACTTTGCCTTGAGGTCTACGGCTCAAACATGGTCCTTAATCATGGCAGTTAATTCTTCTCTATTCCATTTCCTCCTTTACAATAGCCATCCCTCCTCCATTCATCTCCAAACACACTCCATTGGTTTATGTCCCAGAAGATTATAGAAGTGACCCAAGCAGATTTCCTTATAGAACAATAATCACAAGTCATCTTCCCTGAAGACCCATTACGTGCAGACCACTCTACTGATCACCTCCCGAGCCTTATCTCATTTAATCCTCACCACAGCCAAATGAGGAAGGTATTCATATTATTCCCATTGCAGAGATGAGGAACTGAGGCCAGAAAGATCTTGAAGGTTTACCCAACTAGTAGGAGATGGAGTTAGGATTTCGAGGGAGACTGATTGTCTCCAGAATGTGGACTCACTGCTGATATGCAGGTACAAACAGATCGTGTCATTTTTTTAAATACAGTCCTTTAGGAAATGCTATTGCTTTTAGATTTCAGCTTATCACTGGACAAGTTCTTGATTGAAAAAAATAATAGGAAAGTCTGTTTTACTCTCCTCTCTGTCCTTAAAGAAATGTCTTCTTTGCCTCCACTGAACAATGGAGTTCAAAAGACACAGGCCATATGAATGCTTCCTTAAAAGCCCTAAAATTTAAAGCCTAAATCTATTTTTATTGTGTTACATCTGCACTGGAGCATGTCAGGTTATCTGGGAAAGAGCTTTGGGGGATTTTAATACCTCGCTATTTGTACTACCATTTTATTCTTTTTATCTGTATAATACTGTTACCTCTTTCTTTCTTTTTCTTTACTGACCTGTGATCACAACCCTATAGAGTCATTCTGTGATGCCATTTCAGAAGTCTAGAGAGCCACTGCCAGGTTTAATTCTATGAAGTTGTGGCTACGAAGGACCATTTGCACATTTTATAATAAGTTATTTAATAGGTCTCAGTTTGAATATATATTTAGTGCTTTCTTTGTGCATGATCCAACACTAAGAACTGTGGATAAAACAAGAAAATGATATGACATCAGCCCCATCTTCAGTGTACTTAAAAGTCAATTGGGGAGAAGGACAAACAGAGAGTCACAGCAAGGTAAACATTAGTTCAAAGTAGTAGCAGAAGCGTTATGATACGACCTATGAAAAAGAGAACATCAGAGGTGGTTTTAGAACAATACTAGGGATATCCAGAGAAAACAGGGATCCCTTGGTCATAGAAGAGGTGGAATTGAAGGCATTCCTGGAGGATGAATAGAATCTGCAGTCAGACCGTAAAACATTCTGGCTGATGAAACATGACTTGGACCAAGGATTCGGGAAGATGAGGAGAGAGAAGGTACATGGCGAAAGCTCTTGTTGCCTATCACTGCTGTAACCAGTGACCACAGACTTGGCTTCAGAGAACAAAAATATATTACCTAACAGTTGTGTATGTCAAAAGTGCGTAGTGGGTCTTACGGTTGCCACGTTGTTGGCAGAACCATATTCTTTCGGTAGGCTCTGAGGAAAAGTCTGTTTCCTTGGCTTTCCCAACTTCTAGAGGCCACGTGAATGTCTTGGCTTATGTCCTCTCCCTCCGTCTTCAGGGCACATTACTCCACCCTCTGCTTCTGTCATCATATCTTCTCTGACTCAAACGATTTTGCCCAGTGGTTACATCGTGCCTATTGGAAAAATCCAAGATTATCTCCTCATGTCTAAATTAACTCAATCACATTTACAAAGTCCTTTTCACCAGGTAAAATATACTCCCAGGTTCAGGGAACAGGACCTGGACAACTGTGGGATGGGAGCAGGGGGCATCATTCTGTTAATTACAGTCAGCACCATTTTGAGGAGGTCTCTAAGTGATGGGCTTTGAACTTCATCCTACACACTATGAAACCATTGAATACTTCAGTCTGGGGAGTGGCATGGGCAAAGTGCAGAGTAAAAGGTAGAGCAATGTGAAGAAAAGCATAGAGGCAGGGAGACCAAGGCAGAGACTGTTGAATCTGTCATTGGACAGCATAAGTTTGGTGCGTTGTGTTGCGAAAGCTTGTCTGTGTGTGTCATGTGTGAGCAAGAGACCACCCACATGCCCACCTACATTTATACTTGTGAACACAGTCTCACTCTAAGTGGTGTTTGCTTGGTCATGGAAAAGCAGCTGCCTGGGAAGGATTGTGACCCTTCTGGCCTCCCAGTATGCTAGAATAGGAGCAAATACAAATACAATCCTTTGGTTTCTGAGGAATCATCATCATGCTTAAAAATATGAGCTATTCAGAGAGCTGGGAACTACCTCTCCAGACAGCCTTCCAGGGAGTTCCCAAAGGGCTTCCAGTCTTAAAGAGATAAAGTAGTCTGTGATGGGCAATTATCTGAGCTGCAGTGATCTCCCAGAGAGACTATTTTTATCTTTGGTATGGACTAGCACATGGTGGCAGCCAGAGAAATTGTTTGATTAAGAAGAGGCCTGAATGGTGTTCATGGCAGAGTTGAGATGCTTTGTATTAACTCTGTTAATAACTCTCTCTCTGTTGCTTTCCCTTTCCATATTGTCCAGAGCTTGGAATAAGTTGTAATATACAGGGAGTTTTGACCTGGAAATTACTTTGTTGAAACTTGCTATAGCTATGGCTCCACATGGTGTAAAATTGGGGGGCAGGGGGGAAGCAAACAAACAAAAAAAAGAATTGAATGAATTGGCAGACTTGTGATAGACCAAGAGATTTTTAGGGGAATTCTCATTAACATACAAGTATGGGCTAGAATTGCCTCTGTGACAAAACAAATTCAGATAGTTCAGGAGTTAGCAAGCCCAGATGGTTTATTAACTCATTTGGGGGCCCTATTATCTGTATAGTGGCTTATCTGGAATAAAGCAATTAAGATGGGATCAGATTGCTGTACTCTAAGACTTGATAACATGGAATTTTCAGAACAAAAGTATGCAAGCTCATCAATGGAAGAGGAAATTATAATGTTGGTATTCAGACTTTGAGGAATTACAACACGATCTGAAAAGTATGGACATTAAAAGCGAGCCCGTTCTCCTCTTTCCAAGGCAGAACAGTGCAGCAGTTATTCTGGTGGTGTTTAACTATTATGATATTCAGTAGCAAAGAAAGATCCTCAGAAATAAGCCCAGAAGTCTCTGAGGGAAAACATAAATACTCAGCTGTGTTTTTAAAGACTCGATATTTTCTTTCTTAATTGTGTTTACCTTTTAAGCAACAACAAACAGAAGCTAAAAACTTGGCAGAGGGTTGCTTTTTAAGGAGAATCTCTTCCTTTGCTGCCAAATGAACACGCCTCTCCTTTTCACTTGGTTCTTTCTTTAAAAAAGAAAAAAAAAGTGATCTTTCCCATTTTCTTCATTCAAGAACATTTTTACCCTTTATCCATCAGGAATACTCAAGACTATAGAATGTGGGGGGTCCCAAAGAGGACAAGTCAAGGACTATGTTTGTCGTTATGATCATCATTATTGTTATATTATTGCATTGAATCATAACAAGCATTTATTGAAACTCAGGTATGGGGCAGTAGAGATACACTAGACTGAGAGAAATATCTGCATAAGCAACTAATGACTGCACAATACAATAAGCCATCTGTGCTTAAAAATTACTGAGAGTAAGGGGCACCTGTGTGGCTCAGTTGGTTAAGCATCTGACTTTGGCTTAGGTCAGGATCTCACGGTTCTTGAGTTTGAGCCCTGAGTCGGGCTCTGCGCTGACAGTTCAGAGCCTGGAGCCTGCTTTGGATTCTGTGTCTCCCTCTCTCTGCCCCTCCCCCCCCCCCCATCGCTTGCACTCTTGTCTCTCGCTGTCTCAAAAATAAATAAACATTAAAAAAGAAAATTACTGAGAATTTTGTTACTGTCAAGGGAGATGACCTCTAGTGAATTTATGCACGTGTTTGCTACCTTTAAAGAGTTTTCCTCTTAGAGAAAAACCAAACAAATTGCAAAGCACTAGCAGCTTACCCTTTTTCACCCTGTCGCCCATGCTTGGGGTGGAGGACAGAAGAGAACCACTGCCCTGGAGTCACTGATGTCAGGTAGTAGCCACAAAAGTAATCAGGAGAGACCCCAGGGGGAAGTGACCTCAAGTCAGGGACTCTGGCCACCCAGTGGCTTTTTCCAGACTCCATCTGGAAATTGCAAGACTTCACATCTGGTTATATATCTCCTGCATGATGATCCTAGTTTTCTGGTTGTTAAACCCTCTTCCCTACCCAGCCAGAAATTATCTGTAGAGAAGAAAGTCTTCTGAAGGCAAAGCACTCTCTCTCTCTCTCTTTTTTTTTTTTTACATGATATCCCTTCACAGAGGCTAAAGTTTGACCAGAACTCTGAAGAACCAGAGGGAACTTTGACATGATCATAAAGGAAAGTCTGTTTCCTAAATGTGAGAAGTTCTGCCTCTTCGTACTTATATCTATGTAGACACCACAGACCAGATGACTCAGGAAGGTAAAACAGGGCAGCAGCTGGATTTATACTCTTTGGGCAGAGTTCTGGAATTATCGTGACATTTATGGACACTGAGAAGAATGAGTAGTTACGGCCAATGGTGAGCCAGGCACTCTGCTAAATAAATAAAGTACCTATTTCACTTGAAACACTCTTCAAAACAAAACATGAGAGGGGCACCTGGGTGGCTCAGTCAGTTAAGTATCTGATTCTTGGTTTCTGTTCAGGTCATGATCTCAACAGTTTCATGAGTTCAAGCCCCATGTTGGGCTCCAAGCTGACAGTGCAGAGGTTGCTTGGAGTTCTCTCTCTCTCTCCCCTTTTCCCACTTATGCTGTTTCTGTCTCTCTCAAAAATAAATAAATAAACTTGAAAAAAAATATATGAGGTTCACGTTGTGAAATTTTACAAGAAATCACCCAAATACATTATTGTTTCACAACCACTGAGTAGCAAAGCTAGAGTTTGAATTTGGTCCTTTTGACCCCAGAGCACTTTCTGCCTCAACAGTAATACCACCTGGGCTAGTGGGTAACACAAAATCGGTTCTTCCTAAGTGCTTATTGGGTCTCAACTTAATAGGTCACATGTTCTGTCCTTAAGCTGACTTTGCCATTGCAACTGTATGCAAGTCTACATAAAAAGTATTTGCTTTAAAAATAAAACTTCAAAAGTTAGGAATTTTTTCTTTATTTAAATTCAAATTATTATTTTTCCCTCTTCCCCTCTTCCCCTCCCCCCTGGTTCTCTGCTAAAAGCCACAGAGAGGAAGGAAGACATGACATGAGAGATTCTCAAAGAATAAGAAAGAACTGAGGGGAGAGATGGGTGTGGGAGGGGGGAGAGTGGGTGATGGGCACAGAGGAGGGCACTCATTGGATTGAGCACTGGGTGTTGTATAGAAACCAATTTGATAATAAATTATTTTAAAAAATTCAAATTAGTTAACATACTTGAATTCAAGTTAGACTTACACACAATGTAGTCTTGGCTTCAGGAGTAGGACCCATTGATGCATCTCTTACATATGATACTCAGTGTTCATCCCAAAAAGTGCCCTCCTTGGTGCCCATCACCCATTTAACCCACCCTCCCACCAACCCTTCCCTCCAGCAACCCTCAGTTTTTTCTGTGTATTTCAGAGTCTTTTATGGTTTGCCTCCCTCTCTGTTTTTATCTTATCTTCCCTTCCCTTCCCCTCCCCTGTATTCATTTGTTGTGTTTCTCAAATTCCACATATGAGCGAAATCATATGATATCTGTCTTTTCCTTACTGACTTATTTCATTTAGCATAATACACTCCATCCACATTGTTGCAAATGGCAAGATTTCATTATTCTTTATTGACAAGTGGTATTCCGTTGTATTCCACATCTTCTTTATCCATTCATCCAGTCGATGGACATTTGGGGTCTTTCCATACTTTGGCTTTTGTTGATAGTGCTGTTATAAATGTTGGGATGCATGTGCCCCTTCTAATCAGCATTTTGTATAATTCCTAGTAGTTCAATTGCTGGGTTGTAGGGTAGTGGGTTGCTAGTTTTAATTTGGGGGGGGGGGAACCTCCATACTGTTTTCCAGAGTGGCTGCACCAGTTTGCATTCCCACCAACAGTGCAAAAGTGTTCCCCTTTCTCCACATCCATGTCAACATCTGTTGTTTTCCGAGTTGTTAATTTTAGCTATTCTGACAGGTGTGAAGTAGTATCTCATTGTGGTTTTGATTTATATTTCCCTGATGATGAGTGATGTTGAGACTCTTTTCATGTGTATGTTAGCCATCTGGAGGTCTTCTTTGGAAAGGTGTCTGTTCATGTCTTCTGCCCATTTCTTCACTTTGATTATTTGTTTTTTGGGTGTTGAGTTTGATAAGTTCTTTATAGATTTGGATACTAAGGTTTTATCCAATGTGTCATTTACAAATATCTTATCCCTTTAATGTAAGAAATAAAACCATTAAAACCTTCATTCATTTAGGCATGATATGTATATGAGTACATGCACGCCCATCCCTGTCCTTAGTCAATACTAAGTTCCTACAGATTTTCAGCAGCTTATCTTTGTTTTCAGAGCTGGTTACAACTATTCTATTTGCCTTGCTGATATATTGCAACTTATATATTTTCCTTATTTTTTCTATTTAAAATTTACTATCCTTAGAGATGTTGAATTTATTAATAGAAACCCATGCTTTTTCAAAAGGTGTTAAAAATGTACATTTCTCTTATGACAGTCTTAGCTACCTTTATTAACACGATTTAAAAAAATCCCAAGAGCCATCCAAATTCTCTATTTCTGTATATTCAGTATAGCCAATGATCTGTTTCCCTCAACATTGCCTAGTTCCTTTATCTTCATTCTGTAAAGCTTATCTTTGAGTAAGCGAGAAGTTACATCCCTCCATTCTCAGTCTGTTATCCTTTAAGTGACATCATCAGATAGTCCAATTAGAATCTTGTGAGTTTCTCCAACATGAAAACTCATTCAGTAGATATTAGACCACTGACTGATTGATGTTGGCCACTGAAAGGTTGTCAGAGATAATGATGTATTGTCACTCCTATTATTATTACACTTTGCCCGTATACCACATATGTTAGATGCCAAATAGTAATCATAGAGTTGCCCCCCAATGGTCTTGCAATTACCCACTGAGCTTGTTATATTAATTTGAAGACTGAGATTCAAAGCACTGACAGACTTGGAATCTATCCACACAAAAGAAATGTGGTAACTCAAGAGTCCATGGGGCTTGAACTATAGGAAATTTTCTCAGATTAGGAAAGTTCCATGCAGAGAGCTACCATATTAACTTGATGAGGTAATGGAGTTCTGTCAGACACCCTGGAATATTAGTGGTCAAAAATCTTGAATTCTAGTCCTAGCACATTCCCTGATTTTCTGTGAGACCTCAAATAAATCACTAAACCTCTCTGGGTCTCAAATTTTCCAGCTATAAAATAGGAAAACATAATGCCATTCCAATCAGGTGATGAAATTACTGTGAAGATCAAGCAAGATAACATATATTACTCGTGTATGAAAAAAGGTTAAGAACTTGAGAGATGTTAATTGCTACTGCCATAATTGTTATGCATCCATATGGGTTAGGAGCATGAAGTATCAATAAAAGGAATGGCATGAGACAAAGGAACTAAATAAGGCCAAAGAATAGTCCTCAGTCTTCTTGTAATGTCTTTTTTAACATAGAAACAGCCTCTAAAAAGACTATCCCTTAGCTTAAAAAAAAAAAAATGTTAACTAAAGGCAGAGGAGTATTACATAGGAAAAAGAATGTGATTGTCATTTGTTTTCAGTCAAGGTAAGTATTTTGAACAGAAAAGAATGTAAATCAAGAAATTAGATACCACAGAAACTGTTGGAGGGGCTGCAGAAGCAAAGGTTGGGCGGGGCAGGACATGCAGCTGGTTTTAGGAACTCTGGAAGTACCGGAGTTAGAAGCTCTTGCTAATGAGGGACTCAAAGGTGCTCACCTAAAAAGCCCCCGGCAGAATCTTTCACGAGGGTCTTGTCAATGTTTTCCTGCTTGTGGCTGGAGTCTGAAGATTGCTCCTTATCTCTCCAGATTCCCTGCATGTGACTCCCATGGGCAGAGCTCACGTAGGAATGTAGCTGGCAAGGGATCTCAGGAAGTGGGGGTCCCAGGCTTCTCCCCAAGGATGAGGAGTGATGTGCTTCAACAGTAGACAAGCTGACACACCATTTCCCTCCAAAACCATTTCTTTAATAACACTTGCATGGAAAGAACAAAGTTACAAGCCAAGGATTTCAAGTGCTTGTTCGGGGTCTTTGCAGAGTGAGAAACTGGGCTTGATTCCTGTACTCTCCGATGTTATGCTATTTCCACAATTCTAAGATCCCAGTGTTTGGGCTGCACCATTGATTTAATAAGAGTTTTAAAAACCAGCAACATGAAAGTTACACATTAAATGTGAGACTTGTCCTCAAACCACTGTTGTTGGTGGTGTAAAGATGAATCCTAGAGATAAAGAAGTGTGATTTCACTGCAATATGGGGGGTTCTAGCGGACATGAGAAGCCCCTCAATCCCTCTCACATACCTCTACACACTTACATCTGATCCTGTAACAAAATTGGATGAGGATCGAGGCATTTCACTCGTCTCTAGTAGAAGCCTGGTGGACGTGCCAACAGATAGTGTATTGGTCCTTGAGCTATAGGAATACTGTTTCACTGAAGAGAGACTATCCCGTTTTCTCTCACTGTACATGGATTTTCACAGCACACTACAGAGCAGTAGCTAGCTCCTTTGTTTTCTTTGGTTTCCTTCTGTTTCCTTCCTTCTGATGTTTCACTTCCTCTACTCTCCATCAGAGTGGAGATGGTCCACTTCCGTCCTAAAGAAGTCCAGTTTTCTCTCTTTGGAGCTTGCTGTTTCTTCAAGGATGTTCCTGATGACTCCAGCTTCAGAAGGCCTCCCGAAGTTTTCCTGGACTAAATCTGTAGTAGGCATTGCAGAAAATGTTTCTTTGGTCATCCTCTTTGGGTTCTTGGGCTGGCCCCGGATAGCAACCTTGGCATGGTGGGCCAAGACTGAGGCCTGTCTCAGTGGTCCTCTCGGTCTATTGTGGTCCTTGGTCTTTTCTGTCTACCTTCTTTAAGCCATAGGGGTTGAACCTGTGGCCCCTCCTAGTTCCTTAGAGGGTTCTGCATTGGAGCTTGGAGATCACGTGTATATAAATTTTCTTTGAGACCTGGAGAACATTGCCTGGTTTGTGACCCAGATTCTTGAGTTCTTGGCCATATTGTGTAGTAATCTCACTTCATTGGGTGGCATTGGATAATGCCATTTTTATTGCCTACAAACTAATTTCTAAGAATTTTAGGATAAAATCCTTGTTGAACAATTGACACTTGTTTCCTGTTATCAGAAGTAGACGTTCGAACGCAGCTGCATCTTGGTATCAAAGTCACCAAGGAAAACAATGCAGTCCAGCCCTGAAGGAAATAATGCTTAAATCACACAGAGCAGTATTAGCATCAGTAATAGACATGGGTCCCGCATGCACAGTGAGTCTTGCCTGGCAGCCAATGTAGGGTCATTGGCCTGCCTACACCCCAGTTTTCTCGCTGAATGAAGGACCCCTCTCTCCTCCCTGTAGAGGACATATCTAGCAACAGGCTTGACCAGGCATTGCATGACATGCACATTAATGCTGAATAGAGGAGTAAATATTGAGTCCAAAACAGAGAACGATATTCTTAAACAGATGGCAAGTCCAGCATAGCCTGTGAGGACTTTTTTTTTTTTCAGTAAAGTATTTTCTGTACAAGACCCATTCTTAAGCAGCTGCAACTTTGCCATTTTTTTCCCCAGTACTTGGCATAGTTGCAGAAAAAAAATGGCTTGAATGGTTTGCCATCTCTTTGATGATTCTAATCACTTTGGTCACCTGCTGGCTTAAAAATTCCTTCAGTGGCTCTCCCTTATTTTCTGGATAAAATCCAAAATCTTTGACATGGCTTTCCTAGGCCTTTCAGCAACTAGTTCCTGTTTCTCTATACAGACAGAGTCAGCTCCCAGTGATCAGCCACAGACTTTGTCCACTGCAGCCTCAATAAACTGCTGGGATCTCCCCCAGCACTCATGCTCACCTGCCAACTCCTCTGTCTAGGTTCCTGTCTTCCCCCTTCCTCCCTCATTACCTTATTCAGTCTTCCAGATGAATTTCTACCTAACCTTCAGGAAGCTATACTTTTTTATTTTTAAATTTTTATTTCTTTATTTTTAAGAGAAAGAGAGAGAGACAGAATCCAAAGCAGGCTCCAGGCTCTGAGCTGTCAGCATAGAGCCAGACGCGGGGCTCGACCCACAAACCACGAGATCATGACCTGAGCCAATGCTAGACACTTAACCAACTGAGCCACCCAGGCACTCCTGGGAGACTACACTTTAAACTCCTCCCTGCTTTGACCACATCTTATTCTGGAGCCTATCAGAAAGCCTGGTACCTCCGACGTGCTCAAACAATTAGTGTGCCTGCAATGAGCTATCTAATTGTACGCGTTCTGTCTTATCTGTATCCCAGAGTCAAAAGTCTTCTGCTTATGCAGTGTAAGCAATTATTAGAAACTGCTCATTTAATTTTTGTGACCCCTCACTAGCACATCTTTTTGGTCATTGCCAAAGTGCCTATTAAGAGCTGTGCTATGAATTTCACACATGAAAACACATCCTAACACACCACTTAAGAATTCAACATAATTGCAATTGTAACAGCAAGATCATCCCCTGGCTATGAGTTCAGGCTGTAACATGAGCAATGGAATAAATTTTGCTGCTAAAGAAAAATGTATTTTCATTAGTGCCAACAAGTTCATCAAATATGAGCGTCTCAGTGAAAAGGCAGTGAGCGGATCTTTTAAGGAAGAAACTTGGGCTCTTGGATGATTAGGAGAATGGGCTTTTCTATTCAGGGCACTGAATTTGTCTTCCATAGTATCCAAGACTTCTTGGTTCATGGATCCCAGGAGCCCCCTGACCCTGAACGTTTTGGTCTGCCCGAGAACAGCCACAGTCAGCCTTGATGTCCAGTGTGACGTTTTGTTCAACTGATCACAAATTCTAGAAAGCAGAAATGCAGTAGCAAAGTTATGGTCCTCTTGAATGTTTATTAATGAGTTTAAATAGAATTCCATCCTCTTTTACAAAGCACTCGTCATGTCGAATGGTAATAGGCAACAGGAAAGAATGAGAGGGCCTTCCAGAAGACATTCCTTCTACTCTACAAAATCTCTACTTCCTGTTACTCCAGAGCCTCATGAACAGAGTGTAACACAAGTGTTATCAATGAGTTTCGCTGCCCATGTTATGTAAGCAATGACACTTACTAGTTCTGTCCCATTTGTTGAATCCTAAAAGTATCATAATGACACCATATGATTTATAGAGTGTGGTTTATGAGGACGAGCCAGCAATGTAATAGGACAAAATTGAACAGAATGTCAGCATATTTTAAAAGATTTAGTTTACCTTTTAATGTGGCACCTCTATTTTCCTTCATCTTTTACATGCATGATACACATTTTGACATTTAAGGCAAACTTCTTTAATCCATAATTTGATTACTTACAGCATAATAGAATGCTGTCATTCTATTTTAAAAGCAAATGGTCATTTGGTGTACAGATTTAGAGTTTCTTCCATTGAACTGAAAATTATTCAAGAAGTTTATCATAGTTAGTTGTTGACCCATTCAAACATAATTATTTATTAACCATCTACTAAGCTGAATCCTGAGATGCAAAACCTAACGATTGTTTCCCCAAGCTGAGTTGATTGAATCAGAATATTTTCCTATAAGAGATCAGGAAACCTTAAAGGCTGAATAATTGAAAAACAAATTATATAAAAACAGCAAGGTAAATGCACTATAAGAAAAGACTACAATGCAGGCTGGAGAGGGTGGGTAAAATTTAAAAGGCCCTTTCAGATTCTTAATTTTACTGAATTCATAGGTCATCATGTCAGCTTTCTCCTCTGCTCTTCATTTTGGTTAATTCCATTTGCCTCAGAACCTGTCTGTCCGTTAACTGTGGAGCGACCTCCATTCCCAGTGCCTCAACTCAGAGAATCCTATTTCTTGAAAGAGATGCATTTTCCAAAGGATTCTTGTGCAATGCATGTAATACTAGGAGGGTCACAGGTTTATTTATTCTCAATCACCTTAATTTTCCTTCGGTGATACTGTCAGGTGCACACACTTCATACAGCGTCCAAATCCATGAAAATATTGGGCAGGTTTGCCAATCTAGGTTTGATGGAGCAAGTCAGAAATGCATTATAGCCACTTGAAAAATAACACCGTGAGCTTGCGACAGCTCTTTATTAACAGCAAATAGAGATTTCTGAAAAGAGTTTTTGAGGCCACAAATCCTGTTGTGCTGCGAGTTTAAATGCATCTGTCTGGCACTACTTAAAAAGAAAGCCATTTTGCTACTTAAATACTTTCTAAATTGTTTAAATAAGGCAGCTTTAGTGGGTTTTGGTAGAAACTGCACCACTGTATAAAGCGTGCCGTCTCAATTTGAAAGATCTTGCCTGCACTGAGAGCCTTTCAAATCATTGTTTTTCAAATCTAAGTAAACAAGGTATGAACATCTCATCAGCCATGCTGAAGTGAACTGCATTCGTGTTCTCCCAAACTGCAGTGCCAAATTACGTTCTGCGAGCTTCCAGCTTGCGTGTGGACTCCATCAGTGGGAACCCATTTGCTCTGTGGGTCAGGCACAGGAAAGAGAAGTAGACTACCTTGGCCAGGCAGTGACTCCCTTGTTTCAGATGAAGGAGACACTTCTTGCCACTAGAAATGAAAGAAGGTTGAGTTTCTTCCAGAAATGTGCATTATTAAAAAAACGTAATAACACCTATGAATACACATCTGATCACCATTATATTTCCTTACTATTCTCCATCCCCTGCACTCCGTTCATTGTCTTTAGGATTAAGTTCAAATTCCCCACCATGGCAGAGAATTCCTTGCAGAATCTCATCTTCTCCAAGCATTTCAGACTCACTTCCTCCCTTCCGCTGAGGCTGCAGCTTATGGAATGCCCCATGGCTCTGCACACACCATGCCGTCTGCACACAGCTGCGTCTGCTTAGAACACTGTGCCAACCTACTGTAACGATTCTATTTGTCCTTGCCTATTTCCTGGGCTCATCTGATAAGTCATGTCCTCCACGAGAACCTCCAGACCCATGGGACCACTTGGGAAACCCAAAGGATTTGTATACCTATTACTTTTCTGTGTATCTCAATTGGATTACAAGCTGTTTACAGGAGGAAATGTTGTGTTAGTTATCATCGTCCCCCCAGTGCTTGACATAGTGCTTAGCCCATTGGAAAGCACTTAAAATATATATAAATTTAGTTTGAGTGACAGCTGGGGAGGGGCAGAGACAGAGAGAGAAAGAATCCCAAGCAGGTTTTGCACTGTCAGCGCAGAGCCTGATGCAGGGCTGGAACTCGCGAACTACAGATCGTGACCTGAGCCACAGTCTGATACTTAACTGACTGAGCCACTCAGGTGCCCTGGAAAGTGCTTTTAAATGGCAGTTGAAAGAGAGAAGGCAGCTATAGCCATAAAAAGAGGTGACATTTTACAACTGCCACTGCTTTCATAGATTTCTGTACCAACATGCTTTGAAATTCCTTCACTGGAAGATTTTTTTGATATGGAAATACAAAAATGTGTTTTTGTGAAAAGGAATTTGCTTTATTAATCCAGTCATAAAGGTCATATAGGCTAATGGTAGAAATGCCAAACATACAGTACAGAAAAAAAATTAAAGTCACCATCCATATATAACCACCACGAATATTCTCTATTATGTTGTATCCTTTTTATGCAAGAATATTAAAAATATGTGAGACATACTATTTGTATAGTTGGGTAACCTACATTTTAGACTTCGTGATGGTCTCCTTTCTAAGTCAGTAAATGATAACAATATGCACTATGCACTTTTTAGATCACTTATATTAACTCATGTAAATTTCAAAATAGCCTTCTCTTAGATTATTATCTTCATTTTACAGATAATATTACTAAAGTACAGAGAGGTTGTAACCCTCGTCCAAGGTCAGACAGCTCCTAAGTGGCTGAACCTCACTTTCTTTTGTTTCAAGATCTATGTTCAGAACTATCAGACAACACTATCATCTCTCTCCAATCTTACTTTTAATAATGAATAATTTGTAATTGTAAGCATAAACATTAATTCATTGAATAATTCCTCTATTGTTAGACCCGAGGCACCTTTTTTCAGTTTTCCAGTATGACGAGCAATGCCATGATGAACAGCTTTCTACAGTTATCCTTGTGCACCTGTCTGGTGATTTCTTTATGATATATCCCATTTACAACTTGTTCTTCTCTTGCCTTTGGAGTGTATGCTCCTGGTATGTGTGCCTTTTGTCAGTTCTATAAACTGAGAAATTCCTTCCACGACTGTCCTGACTGGATCCCATTTATTTCCCCGATTTATTTCCCCAATAGTCCTGAAATTCCATTAAAATGCACATCTAACCGTCCACCTAGTTACTGACCCTTCCCTCAGCCTCAGTAGACTATGAGCTCCAGGAAGCCATAGATCATGACTATTTCATAGGACACAGTTTGCCCAGGGCTTATGTCCACGCTCAGCCTGTAGCGGGTATTTAAGTACTAATTGAATAAACAAATCAATTTAAGGATAATTGCTGAGCCATGGAAATGTCCTGAAAATGTAAGCTAAGAGCACTCTCTTCCTAAACACGTGATGTAGAAAAAAATTCCAGAATCAGCCAAACAGCAGAATTGTTTATAGAAAAGATACAATATGATCAAGCCTTTGAAGCAAAAATTTAGCATCTTCCTGCAATAATTACCAGGGACATCCATGTCTAAAGTGCCTCTGGGTCCAGTGTCATGTTATGAGTTCACCAAGAGCAGGGACTACTTTTTGGGCTGGCCAACTACCACGAATAGTAGCCTGAATACCAAATGCTGGGAACAGCGGAAATCCTGTTTGCTGATTCTCAATTCCTAATGAGGATGCTGTTTGTTTAATAGTCTCTCTTCTGTCCAAGCTGTGTTTTTGAAGACAGTCTTTGCCATTGTTAACAGATTCATTCATCTTTAACCTACAGCCCAGACTGCAGGTCAGTCTCAATCCTTCATGGATGTACACAAACCAAAGAGCATGCCACACTCCAACAACTTATTACAGTCATCAAAGGGCTCTTTGTTTTTTAAGCCTAATGTTTCATTAGAGAGAAAGACAAGGAAAGACCAGAATAGGGCTGAATGCATACAGTTCCAACCTTTAAAGAATATTTTGTTTTCAGCACTGTTCAGATTGGCACAGGTGATCAAAAATGTACCTTCTTACCCAACTTTCCCATGCAAAAAATTTTATTTTAAACCATTTATAGAGAAGAATTCTTGAGGAAGAAGTTTTTTCAAATCCAGAAGAAAGTCTGTGATTTGAACAGGAGTCAAGAAAATATATTCATTTGCTGGAACCCTTTTGTGAGAATGAAGATCAATTTAATGTTTCATATAAAAAAGTTTTTTTTAAAAAATTGGCTTTTATAGGAACTGTACCATGTACGATACTAATACCGTTGTCTACAAAATCAGGTGCTGTTAAGGAATCAGGTGTTGGTCCTGTGCACTATGGTAAATACAAATAAAAGCAAAAGCAGAGTGTTTTACAAGTGATATATCTTATATTAGCAATTTTCTCTACTTAGTGTCCCTGCAAAGAAAGCTTTGCAAGAAGTGCAGTGAATTTAGGAATACCTGTATGTGTTAACAAAGAAAGTAACACTTAAAACTCCAAACTGTAATCTTGCATTGTCCTGCAAAATACTCACAGGCTTTCTGTATTGTCATTATCCTCAACATCCACTCAGCCTTCTTCCCCACTCACACACCTGGCTCCATTTCAGATATAAATGTTGTGAAAGCACCTTGCAGTCACTAAAAATGGTGTCATGGAACCTCCAGAAGTAGGTCAGCTTCCTTTACTGACTGCTCCTTCCCCTCCCTTGAGCTCTGAGCTGGCCTGCAGAGCCGAGATAATTTTTTAATCCTGCTTTGAATGGCAACAAAAGGAAGAGCAAAAATGTCTTTGATGGAAGACCCCCTTTCTCTCCTCTATTAACAGAAGATAATTTTCTCAATTACAAAAGGAAAAAGAGTGATCACAAAATAAAAATAGTGAATACCGTTGGTTTCTAAATCGGGACCTAAAAGACTCCGAAAACCTTTAGAGGGAGTTGTTTTTTTTTTTTTTTTTTTTTTTTAAAGTGGGGATACAGAGAGAGCACAGGCTTTTGACCTAAAAAAACCCAAGTTTCAATCTTGGCATTGCTTCACAGAAGAAAAGATCCAAATGTCCACTAACCAGGTGTTCAACTGCATTAGTCACCGAGGAAATACAAAGTGAAATAACTGTGAGATACCCCTCTGCACCCTCCAGGGTAGCTATAATGGAAACAACAAATAAGTGGACTCTTTACACTATCACATGACTACTTTGTTTTACACCATATTCTAAAGTTGACTGTGTTCATACCTTGTGAGCCAGAAATTTCACTCGTAAGTATATAAAAATAAAATTTGTAAGCGTACTCACCAAAGAGTTGGGAGAATGTTTATAGCACTACTGTTGATAATAGCTTAAATCTAAGATCACTCAAATGCCTATCTATGGTAAATTGGATATATAAATTGTAGTAAATTTACAATATCATACAGAAGAAAGAATAAAGAATTTCTGTCTATACACAGCCACATGAATGAATCGCATAAATATAACGTTTAGTGGAAGAGGTCAGATAAAAGTTACACATTGTGTGATTCCTTTTATCTAAGTCACAAAACAGGAAAGCCTATTCTGTGTGTTAGAAGTCAGACTGTGGATTGCCCTGGGGGAAGGAAGGTAATAGGAGGAGAAGGGATCACGAGGGCAGCTTCTGGGTACAGGTGATATTCTGTTTCACAGGAAGGACTCTGGTTGTGTATATGTTCAGTGTACGAAATCCACCATATGTATATAAATTTTAAGAGCTTTATAATAGTTCTGGTTCTCTGCAATCATCAGCTATGTGTTCTTATGTATGATTAGACAGTACCAACTCTGTGTCAGTATTCTGAGTGCTTTGTAAATAGGAATGCAGTTAATCATCATAACAACCCTAGATGGAAGTTATAATTATTATCATCCCTGCCTTACGGAGGAAGACACTGATGCATGGATATGTAAGTAACTTGCCCAAGGTCCCATGGCTGGTATGTGTTAGATCTGGGTTTCTAACTCAGCCTGTTTCTGTATAAATGCAGTGTCCTTACCACTGTATTGTTGTTGCTTCTCAAGGAACTGGGCATCTGTGAACTACCATTCCCCCCCTTTTTTAAATTGGGATAAGAGTACCTCAAGAGCTGTGTTGTATTAAGAATTAAATGATATAATATATGGCAGTCATCAGAGCACCTGGCTGGCTCAGCTGGTCGAAAATGGCAGGCATGTAGCCTACGAGGGACTTAACTGATGTTGGTTAAAAGCCCAACTGTTGTACCTGTCTGATCAGAGCTGACCCTAGATCTTCCCAATTCAAGGTCAACACATTTTGTCACTCACATACTTCTCTCTCCCTTTTCTGGTCCCCTTGGGACCATGCTGTCCCATTTTTATCACCCTCTCTTTCCTCCTAGCCAGTTCTTCCTACACACTACAGCTGCCCTTCCTGAATAAGAATTTCCCTCAGTTTTAAATTTATTTCAAAATCGTTCTATATTTTAGAGTTGCTAATGGTTGCTAAGTGACAAGAATTCACCTAATTAATATTATCCCATGAAGGTAGGCAATTTACATTTTGACAGTAGTCAGCCAAATGCCAAATGAGGGAATCTAATATTGGAATTTATAAGCCAGGAACTATTTAGGGAAACATTTCGGTTAGTGTCTTACAGTAATAAAAATAACATTTCTTGGCATTTCACACTATCCACATTAGTTTACATAGACATGATTTCACTGAATCTTCACCACAATTTAGTAGGGGGAAGGTAGTAGTATTTTGGTCATAGTTAGATGAGAAAGCTAATGTTTAATGGATTTAAATTGATTTATTTGACAAATAAATAACAGAGCAACTGCCCTATGCCAAATATTGTTCTAGGTTCACTGGAGCTTACATTCTCGAGAGAGGAGAGTGGCCATTCACAAATAACATACAAGTCTATAAATCACATTAAATTACTACTAATCAATGGTAGTAATGCTATGGGGGAAAGGTAATGAAACTGACTGATAAGATAGAAAAGAAGTGGCAGAGCTGGGTGGAGGCTCTATTTCATCCTGAGAAATTCAAGGCAGAATCTCCTGTGCCTTCTCATTTCCTTGTAAATAATATTTTCTCTACTCTAGCTGCACATAAGCATCACCAGGGAGCTTTTTAAAAATACCTTATGCCCATGCTCTACTCCCAAAGAGACTTTTTGATTAGACATGATACATTTAAGAGCAAAAAAAAAAAAAATTGAATGTGGCCCCAAAAATGACAGCACTTGCTTCTGTTGATGCCTTAAGTTTAACGTAAAGCATGGACACATATCTGATCTCTGGTCTCTGATCTCTCTGGTCTCTGATCACTCACCTAGCTTTATTGAGGCTTCTATGTGGGTTTTATTTTTCTCGTGAGCATGTAATTTGTTTCTATGCAATAGGAGAAAATATAACCTACAAAACACAAATGAGCAGAAACATTTCCTTGCAAACCACAAAGGATCACTGTTAAAAATTTAAAAATCAGGGATTAATGCTGTCCTTCTGGCCATTTTAATCAAGTAATCTTTGGGAAATCTTAAGTTGTGCTATGTATTACAGTAAGTGTTCTTAAATTGTGTTTCTTATACCGGTGTAAGCTCTCTGCATGGAGGTATTTGGTGTCAAATAATATTATTATCCACACTGAACCCCTGAAGGTATGAGGGGTGTTTGTAGAGAAGGAAAGGAGAAATGTTTACAGGGAGAATCTATAATTACTCTTTACTCATGACCTGATTCACTGAAGGAAAAGAAATAAGAAAAAGGGGGAGGAGGAGAGAAAAGAAAGGAATGAGAAAATAAGAGAAAGTTGGGGGTGTGGAAATGAAAGAGAAGGATGTGGGCTCTGTGGTCTAAAGCAGTTGAGCCGACTCAGAAGTCAGAGAACAAAATAAAGAAACACCAGAGAAACACAAGCCTTGTTCCAAGGCTGTTGCTCACTTGGGCTTGTGGCTTCCTTTTTTGCTTATTGGAAGAAGGATTATTCAAGCAGGGTGGCCATGAATGATGTTGCCGCTTGTTTTCTCTGGTTCCATTCATCCACCTCCAGACCTCCAACTACTTCCTTCTTTGTACTGCCAGCTAGAGCGGAGGCCAAATCCAGCTTGTTTCTGTTGCTTGTGTAACCCTATGGAGTCCTCTTTTTATGAAAAATTACTTTAAAATCATCATCATCATCTTAATAATAACTAATACCCATTACAATTATTATTCAATATCAGACATTTTGGAGACCTCGAAGTCCATACAAAAGCATTTAGCCAAATGACAATATTTTTTTAATTTAATGAAGCAAGAGAATGTCTTAACTCAGAAGCATAGTTCAATAACTCTTACCCATGTTTGCCATTAGTCATGAATTGGATCATAAAAGGATGTGCACATAGTTAATAAAAATAACTTCTAACCCAGCAGAACAAAATCTGTTATCAGCCTTTTTGGGAAAGCCAACTCAGATTATTGAGAGGATGTAAGAACCCAGTGGGCTTTACAAGAATTGTGTATTTTATAATCAAAGCATTTGGTGTCATAAATTTTACTGAGTATCATGGGTAAATGCAGTGGTAACCATATCTTCAGTTGCTACATTCAAGAAATATGTAATCTATTGAAAGACTCTTGAAAGAGTTTTCATGAAGCAAGTTTTGTGTCCAGAGGGTTCTAAATGAGTTTAAAAATACAAATACAGGAAGAGATTCTGCTTTGGCCAACTTCCATCCTCCTGTGGGCCACCTTATCTCATTAAATTTGTGACCCCTCAATGTGGGAATTATTATCACTATCTAACCAATGGGTACACTGTGGGTCACACAAGTTGAGTGTCTTAGCTAAACTCCCAGTGTCAGTAGGTAGTAGAACTCACATAGGACTAAAGTTCTTAGACTGCAAAAACAAAACTCCTTTCCATTTTACTACAAAATCCTAGTTAGGAAACACATAGATGTCCAGCTGCTTGTTAAATGTGTTCATCTTTAATTTCCAAAATCAGTGACTTTCATCATCACCTGGGGAACTTGATGAAACTACAAATCCTCTGGCCCTGTCATCCTTTAAAGAGCTTGGCTTCTGTGTTCTTTACTAGCTCTCTACCAAAGTTTAAGAGCCACTGGTCAAAACCACCCATATTACAGATGATCTATGGAGGTTAGTAGTTTCCCCAAAGGTACAGCTACAAATGGTGGAGCCAAGGTTCAATCCAATCTGACCCCAAACTCTTTGTTTCTGAACTCAGAATGAGATACCAATAGAGATGAAAAGTATGGAAGGTATATGCTACAAGAACCGATATTCATTACAAAAGAAGATAGAAAACATGATATAAAGAAAAGGAGCCTTGTTTAGAGAAATTTCCAAGCAGTGTTTTGATCTGCGAGAGCCAGAGTTGATTTATAAATACTCTATCTGTGTGCCCATGTGGTTATTGTTATTGGGTTGCCTCTCTTCTTTCTGAATCTTGTCATCCTTTCCCTTTGACTCTCCTTTTAGACTTCCATGCATTTTTAGCCTAAATGTGTTTATGCGTTTGTCAGTCTCTGCTTTGTCTGAGACTCCCTGCTGCACCTGAATGGTTAATTCAACTGTGCATATGTGTGTGTGTGTGTGTGTGTGTGTGTGTGTACGTAACTATATAACTGTTTGAGATTCTCAAGTTAGTTCTAAAAAGGATAGAGGAAATGGTGCTGGGGTAGACTTTTGGGAAGGAAGGTTGTCTCTTCCTTTTCAAAGATCTGTTTCTGGAGAATATCTCAATTAAAACATGGCCAGTTGCTCCTGCTAGTGCTGGCTTACCTGAGGAGCACGATGCATTTGTCTCACAGATAAAAATCAAATGGCATCCAAAGGGAAGTTGAAAAGAGTATATAGTAAGATTTTATAGGAAAAAAACCCTCAGGTTTAGAGCAAAATATTTTACCAGATTTCCAAGGGCCTCTATTGATTCTTTTTGGAACTGATACAGATTAAATTTTTTTAAGTAATGATTTTTTAAGTAATGATTTGATTAAGTAGTGGGAACTATTTGCTGAATTGATGAGTCAAGATAAACAGTAATCATATCTATTTTCTAGAATCCAATGAGTTCTCAGAATGTGCCTGACATTCAGGGGAGCAAAGTCTGGTCCAGATGCACATTTGGTACCATCCAACCCCTCCAGGTCTTTCGCGGTGTGAATTGGAAGCTGATAGTTTGCCACCTTCAGTAAAATGCCTCTTGGCTTCCTACATCAGCCTGTGCATCAACAAAATCTACCAGACACGGGAGCGCCACTCAGCCCAGGGCCGATGGCACACTGATACCTCGCAGATTTCACTTTACGCTGCAGAATGATTTTCAGATTCTGTTCTTGCATTCTTTAAGTTCAAACCATTAGAAATTGTAAAGTGTTCATCATTTCAAAGAGGAATCTGAAGTAAATACTTCAGCTGTAATGCTATCTCAAAAAAGAGTCAGTTTTGTCCCTCATCAAGACACCACAATGCTGGCCATCCTTCATTTATTCAAACACAAACTAGCTCCTTCTCTCCTCTGGCCCATGCATGGTGCTCCCTCAGCATCTAACACACCCCTTCTCTCCACTCTCCATCCCTGCCTCCAAACTTGCCTCCTCAGAGAAGCCTTTTCTAATGACTTTATGGAAATAGGTTTGTGCTTGGTGTGCTATTTGTTTCATGATGGTTTCCTTCACACCATTTATATTCTACTCTGTTAAATATTAATATATATTTTTGTTTACTTCCTTTGTTATGTGTTTCTTTTAGTCCCCCAATGAACTGTGAGTCCCCTAATGGTAAGGAACATCCCATCACCTAGCATCGCACTTAGCACATGGTAGATGCTCAAGAAATTTTGAATTGATTGATCAGCGAGACCAAGAGATTGAGACTGAGCCCTTTCTTGTCTCCATTTTCTGCCAATTCCCCTCCAGTCATATCTTTACACTCCAATGGAGTCCTAACAAGGTTTCGCATAAACTCAAAGAGATATCACTTGATGATGAAAAACATAATCTCACACCCCAGCTTTTCCACTTCACAGATTGAAGAACTTAAGAAAAACATTTCACTTTTCTGTGCATAAGTTTCCTCATCTGTAAACTGGTGATAATAACTGCATCTAATTCAAAAGGTTATAGTGAGTCTTTAGTAAGTTAACAGACATTACATGTCTTTTGTTTTGTTTTTAACAGTGGCTGGCACATATGTTCTGGCTAGTATCCCCTAGGAAATAGTTTTAAAAGCTTTATACAGGGGTTCCAGCACCTGCAGGAATCCTAAATTCACTGCAGGAGGTTAAAGCCACCCGACCGAGCACCTGCATTGTGTGTTTTAAATAACGATTCCTCACTTTAGCTTCTTGAGCTAGAAAGTAGGGTACCATAATTATAATGGAAATTATGCTTCATCAAGCTGAATTCCAAAGGACGTTATGCACTCTTATTTCCACGCACCCTTCACGCTTCAGGAAGCAGCATCTTATGTCATTAGCAGGATTAATTAATTTTACCTTAATAGATGGGTACATGGAGGAGGAAGACGCCCCAGGGCCAGGGAAAGAGTGAACAAAGATGCTTGGGAAAGGTTGGAGCAACTCTGTTTCATAATTCAGCACTCAATCAAAAGATGGAGCTGTCTCTCCTTCAGATTTCCTCTTCTATCTCTGAATATAAATTTTAATTAGATTTATCTTAGGAAATTTTTCTTTCCAATTGTTCACTGGCAAAATCAAGCCTGTGGGTATGTCCCATCGCTATAACCCAATTAGGAGTTTGTTGATTGATCTCAAGAAACTGTTCCTTAAAGCGTATTAGGTAAATCTCCCCGCTGCTATTCAGATCCTGTACTGCTCTAAGCAATTGGCCTGGCTAATATTTGCTCTACTGCTGAAATCAGAGTGAGGAAGTCATTAATCTTACTGAATAATTAACATATATGAGAGAAAGGGAGGAGTTAACTATCGACATCTGAGAGAAGTTTCAGGAACAGTTGGGTAATTAGTAGCATTAGTAGGTGGAAACCCTTGCTCACTTCGGAAAGTTCTGTCATCGATAAAGACAATAGATTTGGGAGAATTTTGTGAAGAACAACAACCTTAAGCAAACAAAGAGTCATTGGTGACCTTAAAGGGAGCAGGCTTGGGGCTCATTGAACTGTGAGGGGAATGGGACCTGAGGAAGTGGACAGGATGTGGCTACTACGTGTTGAAGTTGGTTCTTCAGAATTTATCCAGGTCTCTGTAGTGTTAGAAGCACCCTCACTGAACAACTCGAAGTTCATGACAAATGACAATGAGCACTGTATTTCCCTCTGCCCCCGTTCTGCATACCCAGCACCTCTTGCACTTACTGTCATGCAGTCCCATGTCCTGTGGCCCAAACCAGCATATTTCAAAGAAGTCCTAAAAGTGGCCATTCAAATTCTGCTTGCTTACTGGACAGAATCAACTGAGGCAATGTAATAAAAGAGGAGGGTCCTTATAGGAAATTAGAGAAAAAAATCCTCAGAAACCAACTGAGATGTCAACATTCAGAACTTTATTAAATCCTAACAAGAGTTCTTTAGAAGCAACCACCTCCCAAAATATTTGCTAGCTTTTAGTCTGAGAATCCAATCAGGTTCTCAGTTGATTGCTGCAGGCCATTAGGAGAGGCACAAGGAATCGCAAGTATAATTTCTAGAGCCCTCCTGCCCCAGGAATTGGAAAGATTTCACAATCCATCCAGGAAACCTTTAAATCTCTGTTTAATGATGGCCATATTTTCAGTCAGGTACATTTTGAAGCTGCTTTCCTGGTGAGATTTCCTCACAAAAGAGTCAGTGAATATGCTTC
This sequence comes from Paguma larvata, assembly GCA_030068075.1. Classification (NCBI taxonomy): domain Eukaryota; kingdom Metazoa; phylum Chordata; class Mammalia; order Carnivora; family Viverridae; genus Paguma; species Paguma larvata. The sequence goes on from CM057832.1 coordinate 78,419,044, forward strand.
TTAAAAATATGTTTAGTTTAACTCAAAAATTGGCAGCCAATTAAAATATTGGGATTTTTATTTTAGTTTTGTCTACAGGGAGATTTGTATTGTCTCAGTCAGTAACTTTGGACACTTCTGCCTGTAATGTGTTGCAAAGTTATTTCAGCAAGAGTGAAACATTCTAAAACATTACCATGTTTACTGTTTCCATTGTAGCATCATACAATCTAGATCTTCAAAAGATTGATTTGTAGAATCATAAATACATCTTCTCATGGGGATGTGGTGGTACACAGAGGGAGATAAGAGATTTGCCCAGAGATGCTAGTTTATGGCCAAACCGAGAAAGGAAACCAGAGAATAGAACCCAAATCTGATTCCAAGCTCAGTACCTGTTTCTGTGGCAATCTGTCTACTTTTCACTAAACACTTTTAAAAATTTATTTCATTTTGAAATGGGCAATTACAAAGTTATCTCATCAACTCTTGCCACGTGAGGAAGATGCACTGAAATATATAGGGGTGCCTGGATGGCTCAAGTCAGTTGAGCATCTAACCCTTGGTTTTGGTTCAGGCCAAGATGTCATGGTTTGTGGGTTTGAGCCCCGTGCTAAGAATGTGGATCCTGCTTGGAATTCTCTCTCCCCCTCTCTCTCCCTGTCCCTCCCCTACTTATAGACCCCCCCATAAACTTTAAAAAATATATATATAACATAATTCATTTAAAACTCTATTCAGCTCATGGCACATTTCCTCATTGTGTTAGTATTGAACAAAAGTGTAAGATAATTAATGCCTTGGGCTGATTTGCTTCAGAAGATATATGAGATAACAGAGATCGAAAACTGGTGATAAGCCAGGTATCTTTTGTAGGATCTGGGATGTCAGGAGTCAGCAAGATCTTGACAAATGTGAGCTATAGCAGAGAAATTGTATCCGAATTTCCTCTTCGATGCCAAAACCTGGAGTCAGCTGAGCTGAGTCAGAAGGAGCTTGGTCTTAGTCGACTTCTTCTATAGGGAATGCTCTTCTCCTGAACAGAGAGAGTGTATCCTTTTGAGTCATAATGAAAATCTATTTACTGAGTCAGAAGAACTCTAACAAGAGGAGGCTTGTGTGAATCAGAAGCCCCCAGAGCACCTGAGGGTAAAGGTTGTAGCTTTCAGTTTATTTGAACCATTATCCAAAACACCCAGTAGCCTGGTAGTGATCAAACCATGATCAGTGCCGATTTCCTTACCTCTACTAGCTCATAGTGGTGTCAGAATAAATCAGTTGCTTCCCAGCTGAGCTTTTTCATTTCTCCCAATTCAGCCTGGTTTCCTTAACTGATTCTAAAGAATTAATAATGAAATATTCTGTCATGGGCTATAAAGCACAGAACCCTAACTTTAGCTGAAGCTTAACAGAGATGGACATACTTCCCTCTCTCTCCATGGCAGCCAGGTCTTCATAGAAAATTTAATGAATGGACTTAAGTTTTTGTTAAGTTTTATTGTCTCAAAAATCCCTGCAAATTGAATCAAAGCAAAGCAATACTATTGTTCACATCTCACGATTGGTACATTTAATTGTTTATGTGTTCATGTGCTACCCTTGTTGAACTGACAGTATATTTATGGCATACAATTAACTTTAAAAACTTTACAAACTGTAAATTATGAAGTTACTTCCATGGAACAATTGCCCCAAGAAAGGTCTCTCTTCCATGTTTTGAAGCCAAAGTCAGTCCCATTGCTAAGCAATGCTAGGTGTCTTTGGCATTACCAGAAAGCATTTGAAAGAAGGAACATGTATAAATGCAGCAGTATTTGCAAACCTTTTTTTTTGCAGCAGCTATTGGATCACTAATACTCCTTTTCCTAAGCCTTGCAGCTTTGAAGCACATTAGAGCAAATTTGAGAATAGGGAACTGATTTGAGTGAATAGCATACCAGAAGATATGGTTCAGGGCATTTATCATGCTAGGGAGAAACACCAGTTTCCTCTTTTTAAATTCACAAATATACACAAGATTATCTTTACGTCTCATCTAGAAAACATATCTGGGTGCCTACCTATTCTTGGCATCAGTCCTGGTGCCCAGTGACCCAAATATATAGGACAAAGGGGCAAAGTAGATGCAAAAAGACAATAGATAATATAAAGCATTTTCAATATGTACAGGTCAAAGATTAGGTAGATTTGCAGGTCTCCTGTAAAGTGTAAACGACTTCCTCTTTGGATAGTATTATTTTTTTTTTTCTTTTAGAGAAAGAGCATGCATATCTTTTAGAGATATGCATGAGCAGGGAAGAGGTAGAGAGAAGGAGAGAGAGAATTCCAAGTGGGTTCTGTGCCATCAGCATCAGCACAGAGCCCATTGTGGGCTCAAGCTTACAAACTGTGAGATCATAACCTGAGCCAAAATCAAGAGTTCAACACTTAACCAACTGAGCCACCCAGGAACCCTGGGTTTTTTAAAAAAATTTATGTTTATTTATTTTTGAGAGAGAGAGACAGAGTGTGAGCAAGGGAAGGGCAGAGAGAGAGGGAGACACAGAATCTGAAGCAGGCACCAGGCTCTGAGCTGTTGGCACAGAGCCTGATGTGAGGCTTGAACTCACCATGAGATCATGATCTGAGCTGAAGTAAGATGCTTAACCCACTGAGTCACCCAGGCACCCCAGGATTATTTTTAAATAGAGATACATATTAGATAATTGTGCAAGTCAGCCTTGTTATTTCAAATATCTCTAGCATTCATTCTTTACTTCATCTACACTTCTTGAATGCCGTAATACTCTAGCATCATGGTAGGCGCTGACGTGATTCCACAAATGAATTGAGTTTTTCACCCTGGAAGTGCTCACAGCCTGGTAAGGAAGGCAAACCCACTGACAGCCTAATTCCAGACAACCCAGTAAGTATTACAACAGAGATATGCTCAAAAGTCTCAGAGTGCTATAAGCCTGGAGGAAAGAGGAAAACCAACTACCCGCAGAATCCAGGAAGTCTTCACAGAAGAGAATATTTCAACTGGGTGAGTGAGAGTTAATGAGATAAGAGAAGCTGTGGGTGTAGAGAGGTAGAGGAAGGGATGGGATGGAAAAGATGGTTTAGTTGAAAGGAGGAGATAAGTGATAGATGATGAGGCTGTGAGGTAGTTTCGGGTCTGACTAGGAAGGATTTTGTAGGAATTTGTGCTTTATTCTCTGAGAACTTGATATCAGATCTTCTAGAATGCACATGTCTCATCTACAGAATTTGTGTCAGCACAGGAACTCCCCAGATGGTTTTTCTGGTCATTCCATGGCACAATTAATAAACTCCCAGGTTAAATTGCATAGAGTTGTACCTCAGCTCCTCCTCACGGAAGACACTCATGGGCAAAAGAAACAAAAGCATTTCAGCCTGTGTTCTGAGGGAAAGGGAAATTTTATTGTAGTAGGCATTTTACGTACTTATCAGCAAGCCTGTGGATGTAGGCTTTATTCATTCCTCATTTCAGAATGAGGAAGTTGAGGAAATGGTTACTTGGAGTAGCTGACTAGTCCAAGTTCACTATCATAATGACTTTTCAAGTTTTACTTAATATATTCCAGGTGCTATGCATATATTACATATAGTTTATATATTGCTTGACTTAATCTTCACAACCCTATGAGATCATATTTTGTTCCCTTTCAGTGACGAGCAAATGGAGGCTGAAAAGCCGAAATAATTTGCTCATGGCAGAACTGGGATTTGAACCCAAGTGTAGCTGATTCCCAAACCTATTTTTTTTCCCCATGACTGTCACTTAAGCTCATGAAGCAAACCCGAAACAATCTTGGTTTGTACCAGGCCTAATCCAAGAATCATCAAATATCTTGTTTTTCTTGACAAATCCTCCCATTATCCTTCCATGTTGCACACTTAACCTTCATGTCCTTCTTTGTTATGCTTGAGTCTACTCAGGACTCAGCACCCCAATGCTGTCCTCTGTATTCAAAGGACTTGGGTGCACTTGTAGAAAGACATGGATGTGGCACCTGGGTGGTTCAGTTGATTAAAATCCAACTCTTGATTTTGGCCCAGGTCATGATTTCATGGTTCATGGGATCAAGTTCCACATCAGTCTCTATACTGACAATGCAGAGCCTGTTTGGGATTCTGTCTCTCCCTTTCTCTGCCCCTTCCCTACTCTCTCTCACTCTTGCTTGCTCTTTCTCTCTCTATCAAAAATAAATAAACCAAAAAATAAAAATAAAAACTAAAAATACATTGACAAATACGTGTTTTGGGTAGCCAAGAAACAATCCTTCAGCATCCAGCAGGTTGGTAAAGCAACAGAAACCAGGGAACACAGTTATATGACTTCCTTAACTTCAGGGAACAAGATCAGTGAAAGAACTGATGCACCGAGGAGGATGTTCGATTATATGCTTATTAACCTAGAAATATAGAAACATACAGGAGAGGAAAACTGCAAGATTTATCATACAACTTTAATTTTAAAGTTTGGCACTAATCCCAAAAGCTTTGGTGAAAATACTAAAAGACTTGTCATTTGGAGAAAATTCTATCTTTCTCTAGAGAGTTCATTTTTCCCTTTCTTTCTGACCTTCTATTCTATAATATATATATGTTTATATATATCAAAGAAAAAAAAGAGTGAAATAGTAATCAGTCCTGTGTTTGACTTCTTTAAATGAATTTTTTTTCAAACTTCATTTTGTTATTACCATTTGGAAGCCAAGAGGTATAACCTTTGGATATAGCTCTATTTTCAGGATTCTGTCTATAATCCATTTTAACCATCAAAAAGTCACATTTATGAAGACATTCTTCTTTTTTTTAAATGTGTATTTATTTTTGTGAGAGAGACAGAGACAGAACATGAGCAGGGGAGGGGCAGAGAGAAAGGGAGACACAGAATCCAAAGCAGGCTCCAGGCTCTGGGCTGTCAGCACAGAGCCCGACACGGGGCTTGAACTCACAAGCTGTGAGATCATGACCTGAGTCGAAGTCAGCTGCTCAACTGACCGAGCCACCCAGGCGCCCCCTTATTTTTAATTATGGACAATTTTCTTTATGCATTTTCCATGCATTCAAATACACCATCTTAAAATTACATAACTTTTGCCTTTTCATTTCTTGAATGCATTTGGAAACAAGAGTTTTTAAAATTTACTCATATTTTTTTCCAAATACAAATTACACATTTTGAATCATTCTTAAAACTTATAACTTACACATGCATGGAAACACATTTTCTATAAGAATGGTGATTGTTACACCAAATGCTCTATGGATCGTAAGTTTCTGCAGAGTCTAAACATCGTCTACCCAAAGTTGCATTGCTTATCATTGTTCTTCTGTAACTCATAAAAGGTAGGAAACAATTCCATTACATTCAAAAACTAAAAACTCACTTTTTGGAAAAATGTCAATAGTACGTTCCTTTATCCAATCCAGAGTTTGGAGCATAAGGTAACTGGAGCCTGAGAGTTCAAGCTTACCTGCACCTTCTCCCTTTGGTTATTTCTTTCAGTGCAGGTGAGTATGTGTAATGTACTTCTCAGCCATTTTCCTCTACCTGCTTCTTGTCTCTTGAGCCCCAAGTCTCAGCTAAACGTACTAACATGATTTTGTCTTGTTTTCAGTGAATATTTAAAATGAACTGTTCTTCCCTTTGCCAAAGTGTTTATGGAAACCACTTTTGATATTTAAGTTAATTGAGTTTAAATCATATTTCATTACAAGAAAACAGCTGTGCAGTCCTATTCCAGAACATTCTCAGTCCTCAGGAATCCTGCATTTCATCCCATAGCAACTCCTAACATAACGTTAATGAGAGTATGTGATGCTCAACTCTATCCTTCACTTTCTCTTTATTGTGGGCTCAAATAATATTGTGACTTAAATGTTAAGATTTGAATAAATAAAATAGGTCAACGACTTACTAATTACACTGTTTAAGTAACCAAGAACCAGTTGTAAGCAAAAGATAGTAAAAGATAAAAGGAAGTCCAAAAATCCACCCAGAGAAACAATTTTCATGGCATTGCTCAATCCTCACGTAGGACCTTATTGAATCTTCATGAAGTAACAATGTGGACAATTTCTTAAACTGCAATTTTAAAGAAGGTGATAATTAGCCCTTATTTACCATTTAATCCCAGCATATGGCATTATGCTAGGAACTTTAAAATGTGACTATATTGCTCTCTATTAATTTGGTTTTTCCCACCCCGCCCTTTCCCCCTCCATTGTGTGCTGTGGATCATTTCATTTCTCCCACCACCCCAAATGGATGGATATCCAAAGTAAAACTGTTGGAAGCCCAAGATATTGCCTCCTACCTCTACTATTTATAATACGTACTTTCTCTTCTTAGAGTCTCTGAGTCTCAGTTGCTGTAGGTAAAATAGGAATAAAAATATCTACCTCATAAAAATTGTTATGTGGCACAAATTACATTTTGTACATCCAGTGGTTGATACTTAAGATTTCAGTTTTTTTCTCTTTTAGCAGAGGGACTGAAGAGCTGACGTTTTGAGGGTTAATTTTAATTCCACACGGAAGGGAGGCTAGAGTGAGGGGTTGGGAAAGAGGATAGCAAAAGTGTCCTAACAAACAAAGCCCCCCAAAATCTAAGTATGTTCAACACTTAGTGTAGCTCCTAATTAAGATAAGGATCTTGTGCCAGAAACTGTAGGAGAAGCAATTTTTTTGAAGTATTATTGACACACAATGTTACATTAGTTCAGTTTTACAGCATGGTGATTCACAACTTTATATGTTCTGCTCTGCTCACCACAAGTGTGGCTACCATCTGTCACCATACAATGCTACTACAATACTGTGAACTGTATCTCCAATGCCATACCTATCATTCTTGTGACTTCTTTCTGTAGCTGGAAACCTGGATCTCCCACCCTCCCCTTCATCCATTTTGTGCATCCTATCTACCTCCCTTCCCTTTGGCAACTATCAGTTCTATGTATTTATGGGTCTATTTCTGTATTTGTTTATTCATTTGTTGTTTTTTTAGATTCAAGATATAAGTGAAATCATATGGCATTTGTCTTTGTCTGGCTTATTTCACTTAGCATAATACCCTCTAGGTCCATCCATGTTGTCACAGATGGCAAGATCCCGTTCTATTTTATGGCTGCATAATATTCCGGTGTATAGATATGTTGCATCTTCTTTACCAATTCATCTATCAATGGACAGTTGGGTTGTTTTCATATCTCGGCTATTGTAAGTAATGCTGCAATAAACACAGGGATCTTTTCAAATTCATATTTTCATTTTCTTTGAGTAAATACCCAGTAGTGGAATCGCTAGATCATATGGCATTTCTGGTTTAATTTTTAAAGGAACCTCCATATTCTTGTCCATAGTGTCTGCACCAATTTATGTTCCTGCCAACAGTGCACAAAGTTTCCCTTTTGGGAGAAACAATTTTTCTCTGCCTATGTTAGGGATAGATTTTCTAGTTTTCAAGATCAGCCATAAAGAGATTGATCTAGAACCCAGTAAACACATGATTTTGGATAGAAATGTCCTCAAAGACCCCCTAGAATGTGTGATTTTTGTAAAACACAACTTATCATGTGGCTTAGGCTCCAAAGACATGAAAAAGTATGAGGAAGAATTATAATTAAGAGATGAGGCCAAAAAAAGAAGGAAATGTTTAAAGACTATTGGAATTTATCAACTGTCAACTAAATAAAACAAGAGACTTCTTTCTACTGTTTGTGAGTGAATATGGCTAGAACATCTATGAGGATGTATAATACCCTCTCCCCTGAGAAGTCTTACCTGGAATTTAGAGGAAGCGACAGTTGATCGGCCAACTAAGAATCAATAACTCACATCACACATGGTGCTGTGCCAGAACAGGAACCTAGGGGTTTTTTAGGCACGACTTGGCTGCAACCTACAGAAAACTATTCGAACTAGATGCTTTGGTAGGTGGTTAATTGTCAGGGCAACCTCTTAGAGAGCCAAGGGCAAAGAGCAGAGAGGTTGGATGATACCCTACCTCATCTTCTATCCACACACCTGCTTTGTCCTCCCATGTCTCTCCAAGATCGTGTTTCTCAGAACCTCCTGGCTTCAATTCCTCCATGTCGTCAATGGCTTAGGTTTGTCATGTTTCCTTTGGATCCAGTTGGAAATGTTTAGCTGGCACATACAATCCGTACAAGGCATACAGAGAAGCAATCCCATATTAATAGTCGATATCACAGAGTCTCTGTGTACTGTATTGTCTCAAGTATATTTTTTGTGTGTGTTTTAGATTCTTAAGAAAGACCCCATAATTGGCTGTACTTAATCTGTGGATGGGTTCCTTTGGGATCATGTTTCTATGTTGCTCTGTCAATATGGCCAGAGTGTCAAGATCACACGAATTAAGTCCAGCTCTCCCTGTGATCACTCTTAGCATAAATTGAAGAGAGAAGGCAATTTTTTAAAAGGAGTGAGGGGACACGATCAGTTCAGACAAGTCCAAATGTCTTTCACAGAGCTTAATCTTGCAATCCTGCAGGTAGCAGTATCTGGAGTTCACAGATGAAGAAATCGAGGCTCCAAGATCTTAAAGCTCCCCAGTACCATACCCAGTAAGTTACAGAAATGGCACTTGATCCTACATCTCTCTCTGTCCCCAAACCCATGTTCTTCCCATATTGCCTTACTATCTAAATATTTAGATGGCCTGCAAAGATGGAGGCAATTAGCTTGGAGTCATGAGAACTCATAAAGAACCAAGATAGCTTCTCCACTTCCAAGTAGTATAATCATTATCTTGGAAATGAGAGATTTATCAGGAAAGTTATTAATAAAAAATAAATACTGCCTATAAATGCTATTAGAAACTAGTAATTAGTGAGAGGTGAAGAAGGTGCTTCAGAGCTGAAAATAGGTAGAAGGCAGCTTACATTAGGGGACAATGGACGATACCCAAAAGCAAAAGAGAGACTGGTTGATTGTGCTGGCCTCATAGTTTTGCCCTAAATCATTCCTGCTGGTAGGACGTATAAGCTACTGTGTACAAAACAGTAAAAAATGGGACCTCCGACTCTGTGTCCCATCCTTAGAGAAACACTGGAAAAAACAAAATGGGAGAAAAGTATTCAGAAAATCCTTGCAAATGGCAAAGATCATGAAACGATCCTTTGGAAGCTGGCAACTTAAGAAAGCATATAATAAAACATTCTACACACATGCACATGCTTGCTCTCATTCACTCTCTCTCTCAGAAAACCTTAACGTACTTCTCTAATTTGCAAAATTGGAAGATTTGAATGCCTTTAAGTCTTTGCTCATTGCATCGAAACTCCTTTACCTTTTCTGATGCTGTGAATTTCCTGAAATTTTGTCCCCTGATCTACATAGCTGTCTGACAGTTGCTTTGTGGATGGCATTTACTGGTATCATTCAGGGAACATTCAATAGTGTCTTATCTGCAGCTTAATGCATTTTCATCACCTATAGGCATAACATGGTAGTATGAAAGTAAATTCAAATTTCCATAAAAATGTAAGGAGAAGCTCTCTCTCTAGCTTCTATATAAGAGAGCTTTGGTCTCCTCAGCGTTTCATGAGAAGAGAACTAGAGAACAATAAACTCAGATACCGAGTGATGATAAACAGAAAAACATTTCAGTATGTGTGTAATAATGTATAGTATAAAACCATGATCAGTAAGACTGAGCCCTTCAACTGTGACAGTCATGGAGAATTCTAGAATGAAGTTGCGTGTTATTTGAAATGGAATTTCCTTCTATGTGGTACATTTTCAGGCCAGCATTCAACCTTCAAGCTGGAAATTTTCTGACTAACTCCAATGCCTGCAATGGGGGAGCTGTCAACACAGGTCTCTTCTGATTGGAAGATTTAGTTGCCATGTTTTGCACTGTGGATATTTGTGATCTCAAACCTGCAAACTTGCAGATACTTTTGAAGATGGAGTCTTCAGAATACCTTCCCTAAGCACACCCAGGACTGAGATTGTCTACCAGTTGTAGTTCATGCAGGAGCAATACAGCCAAGTGCATCAGATAGCTATGCAGAAGACCAAGTAAATTACAGCAAATTTCAAGCAATGGGTCACAGAGAAGTGGTTCTGTTTGTTAACTTCTATTATTAAAGCCACAGACTGGGATCTGAGTTCAATTAGAAAGTGCTGTTGTTTCTTTGAGGCAGATGTCCTTGATGAAAAATAAAGTTGTAACTTTTTTTTCGGGGATTTTTTAAGCTCTAAGAAAGTAATTTTACCTTTGCTATCTTTCTGCCCCCTTCTCAAATGCCTAACACTTTTTTTTGGAAGAGACTCCTTTTCATTTTTTGGTGAGTCTCTCCAGAGAATCACATGTAGTGTAACTTTGCAAAAGAATAGGATTCATACATTAGTATCCCTGAATTATATAGCCACAAATCTTTACAAATAAATACAGATTGCTTCACAAATACAGTAGTTTGGGCTAGACCTGAAATATTTTACAGATGCTGCTCTGTCTCACATTAGTCTAGGGGACACCTCACTCTGAAGATCACACAAACTCAGGTTTCTAATTTGTTTCTTGTCAAATTACAAATTTGGGAAGGAAATCATTGTAGGTTCTCTTCATGTCATTACCGTTGATTATCCATCTCTTCACCAGCAACCTACAGATCGTCTTTGGTCTTCCCGAAACATGGATGAGTTTTCTATGTGGATTAGTAATAGTTGTTTGAGATCATGCAGATTACATGTTGATTTTAAAGGTGGTTGGAAGTGTTTCGGTTTTTTCCAAGCACACCTTTTTATTTCCCAGTTACGAGCAAATCATAAGATGCCTCATTGAAACTGAGCCCTCACCTAGGCTGATACCGTTCTCAGAGAAGTCAAACTGGCTTCGTTTTTACATCGTAAACAATTTCTGAACCCAGGGAAGACTCTGTTCTCTTCCAAGCCTTAATTGTGTTCAAGGGAACTTCTGACCTGTATTGACAGTGAGAACTTTATCCCCCGTGGGTGGGCTGAAAGGAGACGTTGTGCTTCTTCATTCATCTTAACATTAAATTATTTGGAGAATGTTGATCCCCCCAAATCCCCACCATCTAATCCATATTCCACCAACACTTGTTCTGTGATATCTACCATAGAAAAAATATAGAATCTGTATAATGACTCCTAATTTTTCTATAACTACTCTGTGTGAGACCCACCTGTGATTCCTACAGCCTCCACAAAACATTCACCTTGGTGTCTCTTGGAAAAAGGTTTGGTTTAATAGATCATTGCAGTAGGATGGTGATTCATCATTTATTTACCCTTAGGACTCTCAAAAACATACTGTTTCCATCAATAGTGAGCAAAGATTGGTTTTGTATTTGAAGTATGCTTCTCATTTTCAGGTTCAATTTTGGGCTGGTGAGCAATTTCAATAATACCCTTTTCAATAATGTGCAAAGTAGACTTCATTGAACACCCTTAAGCAAGCCTGCTCAAATCAATCAAAAGTTGCTGTGTAGCAAATTTGAATGTTGGAAAAACAGCACCATCTGCTGGAAAGGGGCAGGTAGGGAAACACTTGTTAGCCAAGAATTGAAGAATCTGAAGGCCAAAATCCTTGAGTAGTTTGAATCTGTGCATGTCAGTGTTCAAGTAATTCGCATTACAAAATGGCAATTGTGTTATTTTAGTAATAATGAGGCTTCATGGTTGAATAGGAAAAGCACAGAATGAAAGTAGGCTTCTTGCCCTGATTCACGCTTCATCTTATTTTCTCCCTCTCTCTCTCTCTCTCTCTCTCTCTCTCTCCTGTATAACCTTAAGGAAATCACTTCTTTAAAATAAGAGAGCCTTGGGAGAGAGTTAGGAATGCAGACTAAAATAGGGGTTAGGAATCCAGGCTCTGAAGTCAGCATGGCTGGGTTCAAATCTCAGGACTTCTAGTTTTTTTGTTTGTTTGTTTGTTTTTAATGTTTATTTATTTTTGAGAGAGAGAGAGTGCTAGTGAGTGGGGGAGGGGCAAAGAGAGAGGAAGACACAGAATCCACGAAGCAGGCTCCAGGCTCTGAACTGTCAGCACAGAGCCCGATGCGGGGCTCGAACCCACAAACCATGAGATCATGACCTGAGCTGAAGTCGGACACTCAACCCACTGAGCCACCCAGGTGCCCCCCATGACTTCTGTTTAATGGCTGTGTGGTCTTTGTCTGGTGCTAATCCTCTTCCCCATCCTGATCTATAAAATTCCTGGAGGGGTGGTAATCAAAACAAAGCCACTGAATGAGTGAATGAATGAATGAATGAATGAATGAGTTCCTTATGTGGGTCTTGGGGCATGTGGTAGGTAATAGTACCTAAAGTTCCAACTTTACATTTGTCAGCTGAGACAATGGTTGCTAGAGTGCTTAATACTCTGTAAGTCACATTAGAGCTGTAAGATAGAAGTCTTATTGTTAGTATTTAGTCAGATTTTAACTGAGCAGGATTGGTAGAAGCATTACAGGGCTGATGAGTACTTTAATACACTGCCAGAGAGACTCTTAATTGAAAAAGTAATTTGGCAGTAAGAGGAAAAGCTTTAAAAACGTTCATTTAGTTTGAGTCAGTAATTGTACTTCTAGGAACCCACCCAAAGAAAATCACTGGAGACATGGAAATAGGTTTATGGTCAAGAATGTTCATACCAACATAGTTTACGATGTTGAAATACTGGAAAGGCAATGAATGGTCATCAGTATGAAATAAATCACATAGAATATTGTGTAGCATTAAATGTCATGTTTTGAAGAATCATGACATAAGGAAATATTCACAATATAATTATAAAAATAATAGGATATGAAAGTGGATGACCAGTGTGATCATAATTTTGGAAGGAAAAAGAAAAGGAATCTAGGAAGGAGAGATATTTATGGCCACACAACAAAATGTCAGCAGTGGTTATCTCTGTTAACACTGTCAGGACTGTTGACGTTCTGAGCCAGATATTTCTTTGCTGTGTACATGGGGTGGGAGGGGGAGGAGGGGGCTGTCCTGTTTACTGGAGGATGGTCATCAGCATCCCTGGCCCCTAGCTGTGACAACCAAAAATGTCTCCAGACGTTGTTAAATGTTCTCTGAGATGGGGTGGGGATCACCCTTAATCGAGAACCACTGGTTTAAAGGAAAGGAGTAAAATAAAGTCATTTCTGTGCTTGTACATTACTAAGCCCAGATTGATCAATAAACCAGTTGTAGGATCAAATGGAGAACGTTAAGAGTGACTCACTAGCTCTCCAGGATCTTGGGAAGTGCATTTGACATCTGGCCAGAAGGACTCCTAGGAGATACATTCCTATGCACACATTGAGAAAAAGATTTTCTAACGTATGACCCTCAGACCTTAGGCATCTTTCCCCTTGTATCAACTACTTTACAGTCATCTCTTGGCAAAAGAAACTCAATTCTAATCACTGACAGGTGGTGATGACTAACATTTTTTTCTTCTTTGTACTTCCTATCTGTTCCGTATTGTCCTAAAATTAACGTGAATTAATGTTATCAGGAGAAAAAAAACAACTAAATATGTTTTAAGAACCCCCCCTTACCCTGTCCCACACCACCATAGCAGGATAGGAAGGAAATGCTCTAACCCTAGCTACTGTTGTCCTTATGTAATCCTGATGCATTTTATCTTCTTTTTGTACTTCTTCCATCACCTTCATGTGGGACTGACCTGCATTATTGTGATTGTAAATATGAATGTGTATTGAAAAGGGTGAAATGCCATGGGAGTGAAAACCTAGTTGCCTTAAGTAGTATTTCCCTTCAGGTTCTCTAGGCTTTGTTTTTGTCAACTAGTCCACCCGGCTTGTGAAAGAAATTAACAAACTGAGCACTTTGTAGGCTCCGGTTAATAGTCCATGGAGAGGCAGCATAGTTTCTGATGAGCCCAATAGCCTACTCCATTTAGAAAGCCAAAGTCAGGAAGGCCAAGCACGTATTGGTGGGCATGATTTCTGAGAAGACCATCAGTCTTACCTTACAGTCTGATAAACCAATCATCCTCTGATAGCCTACAGCAGGTGAGCTTCTGCGGAATATGTTTACAGAGTCACTTCTCTTTCCTCGGTGCCCAAACATTACATTTTTTACAATGTGCTGGTTACATACAAAATCTCCTTTTGAAAAAATAATCTCTTTGGGGATCCAACCTCAATATATGGAGAGAAAACGAGCCTGAGATCACTTAGCTGCACAACAATAACTCAAATCAAATAAAATAGCCGGCAGTTTCCTGTAACAATTTTTTGAAATGAAATTTCCTTACCCGTGGAGCATCAGTGTGTGAGGGTTTTGCCACAAGCTAAGTTAAAAGAGTTGTGATAAGTTCTGAAAGCAACGATTTGGTAGAAAAAAATGGTAATCAAAGGAAAGCATTATTTATCTTCAAATAACAGCAGGGAGAATATCTGCAGAAGACATGCAGAGATACCAAAATATAAAGACTGACTTTGTGCTATTTAAACTCCTTTTCTAAATAGCTTTATCGATGTATAATTCACATAACATTAAATTAATTCATTTGAAGAGTGTCATGGAATAATTTTTAGGAAATTTACAGAACTGTATTTTCAGCACACCAGTTGAACTTGTTTTTGAGGCCTAACATTTGATTGTCCAAGTCTAACCTAATAGCATGATGCATGGGGACCTGTGTGTGTGTCTGTGTGTATGTTTGAAGACAGATTTCGGAGAGGTGGTATTTATTCAGAATTTAATTCTTTTGCTAAAAATTGACTACAGAGAAATGTAGTGACTGCAGAAGGAAAGATACTTAGGTTCTTCAGAGTCCTAGTTTAGAAAAATCTTTTTTTTTTTCAATCTGCACGTAGATAGGTATGAAATAATGTATTCTTTGGCATATCGATTTCTGCTTAACATTATGTCAGTGAGAATTGCCCGTATTGCTGCTTGTAGTAGGAGTTTATTCTTTCTTGTTGCTGCATAGTATTTCATTATGTGAGCATGCCACATATTTGCCTATTCTACAATGATTTGAAATTTGGGTTGTTTCCAGTTTGAGGCTATTATAAGTAATGATAGCATACACATTCATCTACACATCTTTTTGTTAACACATTATGCACTTCTGTTGCTATCTGCCTAGGAGTGGCTTGGCTGGATCGTAGGGTATGCATATATTCAACACGAGTACAAAATTTGAAGTGATTATATCAATTTACAGTCCAAATAATAGCAATCTATGCCCCACCTGTGTCATCACCAGCATTTCATATTGTTGGTCTTTTTACTTTTAGCCATTATGGTTGGAATGTACCAATATTTCATTGTGGTTTCAATTTTCATCTTCCTGACGACAAGGGAGGTTGAATACATTTTAATATGTTTATTGGCCAATTGGATTACTTCAAAGGACCTCATCCAGTACTTGGCCAACTTCTCATTAGATTGTGTGTCAGATCCAAGTTATATGCCCTCCCCCAACAGTCCTCCTATCCCCCATCCTTGAACCCTTAGCTACTTGCTCAATGGACAGTGCAACCGACCCATGGTCTTGCCTCCTTTCCTATACCACAGGCTGTTTAGGGCTTCCCCTGTGTAAGGGCTGGTTGTTAACTTCGTCCCCCTGATGCCCATAATGCTGGAGCTGTAGCAGTTCTGGCTCCCAAGCCCAACCTATCAGATTGTGGAGGTCTACTTCTCCTACCACTTCCCTAGAGGCTACCTGGAAAAGCCAGGTGACTTAACCTAAAAATGTAAAAAAGTTAGTTAATGCCTTATTGTGGAGTACTTTGACAATGAGAAACAGGAGCTAGAAGAAAACCAGCATACAAATTCTTCTCCATCCCTCCTTCCCATCTACTCTTATGATTTAGGTATCTATGTCCTGTTCATATGTCCTGTCTGGAGACTGAGCAGTCAGATATGTTTTCTTATAAAGCTATTGGTAGCTTGCTGTTTGCTTTCCCTTCTTCTCTGACTCTTCTCCCTATTTTCCTCACTCTTGCTACCCTAGAATTTTTACCTTCCAATAAAGCAGTATCTCATTAGCTTTCCCTCAAGAGTGTTTTTTTAGGGGGACCTGGCCTATTGATTCTTATTTATTGACACAAATACTTAACTGGTTAATGTATTAATATATATGTATATATGTATATAGTATCTATGATACAAATTCTTCACTGGTTATATGTATTTCAAATACCTTCTATCATGTGACTTGCCTTTTAATTCTTATAATGGATTATCTCTTGGGCATATTTATTAGCTATAGAGATGACAAATGGTTATTCATTGCACTTCTAATTTCCAGGTCTTTTATAAAATGTTATCATATGTATTTATGGCAGTAAATCTGTTGGTCTCTTTGTACTGTGGTGTGTTACTCCTCAGAGTAATTAAATACACTTTATTGGGAGAAAAATGGCATCATTACAGCTAAATAGAGGCCATTCCCCTCAGCTAGTTTTAAAGACAGTGAAAATCTAGTACAGGCACTTTGGTGTCTTTTACAAGATGTTAATATTTGCTACTGGGCTCTACGTAAAGAAAAGAGGGACTTTTAATTAGTTTTGAAAATGTTGATTTAAGAGTTAAACAGCTTTCTTTACTGCAATATTTATGCTCTTTAAAATGTTCATGTTCATTGGGTCTCTCTGGAAGGAGATTACAGTGTGCTACAATGTCAGACATACTTAACTTCAGATGTCTTTTAAGCATCATCTTGCAGGAATAATGCTACAAAAGGCATAGATTTGGAAATACTACTCCAGAATGTGACCTACATTGCATTTGTAGGCTTAGAAATTCTAGTGGAGGAAAATGGATAATTAATGAATGGCAGGAGCCATATCTATTTATTATTGATGCTCTTGAGATGGCTTTTCAGGATTACTGGCATCTCCCCCGCTTGTCTTGAAACCTGCCAAAACAGTTGAGTTTTTGCTTACCTACTTCGTTAAACCACACTGAGTGAAGCAGATGTTATGAGATTTGGGCATCATTAAAAGGAAAGCTTCGCCAGCCATAAGGAAATTCATGCTTTGGAATATAAACAAAAAGTTTAGAAAAGCTCCCTTCTGATTTTGTTAATATCAGAAGAACCTGGTATTCAGTGAAAAGACTCCCCTTAAACTCCTCTCTTAAAATGTCTTTACTTTAGCAAAATTTTATTTCAACACCTTTGAAGAGAAAGTATTCTAAATGATTACCCTGTCTTCTCAAACTCACTTACACCAAATCCAATTTAGCCCTTCCTTGGAAGTGGTGTCATTCTGTGACGATTTGTGCTAAAAGTCAGTGCTGTTCCAGGTCCATTGATATATGTTGGCCATTTACCTCATCCCTAGATGGTCCCAGGTTGCTCTGCTCTCTGAGGTGGTTTCTTATCTGCCTTTGACATCCTCTCTTCTTATCCCCTTTCTTCATACCCCTTCTTGGACTCCTTTTAATCTGTTGGGCTCTTGGGAACCACATTCATGCACCTGTCAGTGCAGGTAGTGAATTAGAGAAGTGGGCCCAGAATGAACATCCAAGCTGTACTTCTCTGATTAGAAAGAAGTAAATTCTGGGGCACTTGCATGACTCAGTTGGTTAAGCGTCCGACTTTGGCTCTGGTCATAATCTCATGGTTTGTGATTTTCAGCCCTGCATTGGGCTGTCAGCTGACAGCTCAGAGCCTGGAGCCTGCTTCAGATTCTGAGTCTCCCTTTCTCTCTGCCCCTCCCCAACTCACGCCCGTGCTCTCTCTCTCTCTCTCTCTCTCTCTCTCTCTCTCTCTCTCTCTCTCTTTCTGTCTCTCTCTGTCAAAAATAAATAAACATTAAAAAAACTTAGAAGTAACTTCTCAGAAGCTTTCTTAGCTCTTTTTTCAAGGCAAGTTTTCAATCAACAATTATTATGGCTTGAGGCTGTGTTTTGGATAGTCAGGTTTGCCAGAAAAGTGAGGAATCTTTATTTGTATTAATTAATCTTTATTTGTGTTAACTGATTTCAAAAATAGGCAAAAAATACATGACAACTTCTAATTCTACATAATTCTGTATCACGGAGAAAACATTCTCTCCTTTCCATTCTTGAGTACACATAATAATGCTTAATTAAACAACCTTTAAATAAACTCATATATTACATGCCTCTTCTACATGAGATCCCTGCTATTTGTAAGGAATACGACCAAAACTGTGGCAAATTAGATGCTTGTACTTAATGCCTAGTAGTCCTAGCCAAATAAAGTTAAGTAACATTCTACAGTAAAATTTAAATCACTCTTTACTCTTTTATATTCAGCATTTTGCTTTTCCACTTTTTAATGATACATAAACTCTACAAATTTTCTTTTAGTTCCTTTGTCAAGAAAAAAATACTTTGATTCCTAATTGTGATTCCTTTCTTTCTACCCAAGTCCTTAAAAAAAAAGAAAAATCCCAAGAACACTTTAAATAGAGTATTTTAAGAGAAATTATCTTTTGAGTGGGGGGTGGATGGAAGCTGCCATTCACACTTTAGGAGATCCAGGATGTTAATGTAGGGATGCCAACGTGGCATTTCCATACAACGAAGCTAATCCCCACAACCAAACATGTCAGTCATTTCTCTGTGTATTAATGCCCAACTCTCATTTAAATAGCCAGGAAAACTCAGATCTTTAAGTGCAAAGCCCTGCTGATGAGTCAACTTTGTTCAGGCCTCTGGCACATTGTTTGTGCTTCATGACCTGGAAGAAAGACCCATTATATCTGAAAATGTTAACGTTTCAACACAGGAAAGGACAGTAAGGTACAAACCAACACAGAGTCATCTTGCCTTTGTACTGGATTTGGTTTCTGAATTCTTTCCTGGGAAAGAGCTCTGGCTGTAATTTTCCCCAGCCATCTACATGGATAACATCTTCACATCCCCCTTCCACTTTGCCCTCTCTTTCACTTTTACAGCAGAACACATCATGCCTTGTATTATGGAATTCTATGTGTTTGGGGCAACCTTTACATCAGACTGTAAACTGGAGGGGAACAGGGTTCTACCACTCTGTTTATGGCACAACTACGAGCTCTTTCAAAGGATTCTTTGACTTATTCTAATGAGATTCAAGCCAACAACTTTCTTTACCCTGAAGCATTGTTAGGTGCAAGTCAGAGGTCTTTCATTCATTCATCAAGGATGTATTAGGCACAGGCACTGTGACATTCTTCAGGGATTCCCACCACCTAGCAGGGTGCCTGAGGCTGAGTATGTCCGTGAAAACTGAATCAAGTGAATGGCCCGTGTTTAGATCATTGTAGCTTTTCTGGAAGAATCATTGACATGATTCTTATTCAAATGACAGGTGAAAGATTGGGAGGAAAACCAAAGTGACCCTAACTTGTCTCTTACAGATGAAAAGCATTTGTGCCTCTTGTACAACATCTGAAATCTGTGTCCCTCTCTTATCTTCTTCCAGATTAAATACTTGGCCTTCAGAGGAACAAAGTAAATCTTAATTGGTTCCCATTCAGTCATAAGCATTTATTAAATATGTACAGTCAGTGTGAAACACAAAGAGACAAAGAGACGAGGCATCCCAGATCTTGAGTGTGATAAGGTCAGGCATAACCACAGCTTTGCTGAGTATAGGAGTGATGAGATGAAGGGACTCGCCTGAACCAGAGCTGCAGCCACCAATCTTGCAAGATTATGCTCATTGCACTTCAGACTGTCCTGACGCTACCTTTACTACTTATAGTTTACTTGCAGGTGTGGCGAATTTTGATCCCTTTCAGCTAGTCATGCAGGAGAGAAGCAGACTTCTTGAAGGAGAATTACTTAACATAATTACAGCTGTATGATATTCACTACTGACCCTGTTCTATGTGACCGTACCCCCGACCAGCACAGAACAAGAATGTCCATGCAAAAAGCTTGCTTTGTGTGTCTATAGGCCAATGTCATCCTGATCTTAGTACAATATGTGGCATTTAATGATACATAATGATGATGATAGACATTATCAGCCAGTTGAAATTGTACTGAAATTTACAAATGTGCTTTCATGTACTCTCCTATCAGAAATCATCCTCAGGGGACATTAATTATTAATAATTTGGAAATTAATAACTTGGAAACAAAATTCACCTTTTTTTTTTGTGCCACCATGTAACATCAAAACTTTAACACTTCAAATGCTTTAAATTGTCAAAGCCTAGTGATCATTCATAGGTGCATATATTTCTGCTCCTCCCACTGCAAACAACTATTTTTTTTCTATTTTAAGTGCTTACATTTTGCGATTAATTAACAAATTTATTTCTGGATATAAAATGAAATTCCTGATTCTATTTCTTTCCACAGTATATTTCAAATTCCATAAAGTATTTTACCACTACAGACATGTTGCTAACCAAAGTCACATTTTACCTACCTCGTTAAGAAAAAAAAGTTAAGCATTGCGTGTCAATAATTTATTCACACAAAATAAGCCATCAGATTAGAAACGCGGCTCCAGAGTGTCTTGCCTTTCATGTTACTTGGCAATATTTGCAGCTACCTTGTGGGGATTATCTCTCCAAGAACTGACTCTCTATTAAGTAGAAATGCTTACGGGGTCATTAATGTACTGTCTCTTCTGAGCTCAGCGATAAAGGGTGTTTCCCTTGGTTTAATTTGTGTGGATCAGAGTCACACACAAAACAATCCTGCAGGCCATTATCCTATGCACTTCTTACTACTTCCTGGTTACATTTTGGGTCCTTCCTCCCCCCCCCCCCTCTTTTTTTTCATACCCTTCTCATTTTAGGCTATCCTGTTCACTCTGGAACAAGGCAGAATATAAATAGCACTGAAAGGAAGCACAGTGTTCGGACAAACCAGTCAGGAATTTCTCTTGAAAACAAATAGGGGAGGGGAGGAAGTAGCTCTCCCCATCTCCCTACAAATATCATAGAACACAGTTTTGAAAACTCTGTCTAAACCTCAAAGATATAAGCGTTCATAGTGTCTCTGACTCAGAAGGTGAATATTGCCCTCTTGAAAGTCTTGTGACTATGTGCCTCTGAGGCCAGACACAGAGTCTTCCTCTGGGCTGACATTTGTCACCTCATTTTCAGTCCTGAGTATGGACCATCACCGTGGTTTAGGGCAGAATCAGAAGTCCTGCCTTACCATCCAGTTGTGATTGACTCTGGCTAGGAGAATAATGGGAAAAGTGTATGCGCAACAGTTGGTCCAAGTGAACCATCCACTGAGAGTGAGAAAAGACTAGAAATTCTTGTTAAAAGATATTTGTGGATACTTCCCAGTTTTGTGCTATAAGTTATAGACTAAATATGCCTTTTGAGGTAAAGAACTTAATTACTTGATTCTATTTTAATTTTCGTAATATATTTCTATAATGCTCTGGTCTGTTTATTTCTCTTGTGTTATTCCTTACTTGTGTCCTTAAATTCTAAAATCTGTTAGTTTTTTCTTTCTTTTTATTTTCTTAACCTCTGCAAGAAGGTTTTAAACTATGACTCAAACCTGTACCTTATTTACTTGATTTCCCTAGAGATATATTTCTGGACCTCTAACATGTTTGTATCTTTGTCATTAAAGTTATAATTCCTATATTGGAACTTGATTTTTCTGTTTTGGTGAATTTATTTTTAAGAGCCCTTTCAACTCTGAGAGTCTCTGAAATGTCCCTTACAGTCAAGAAATAAAAGGATAATGAGAGTTTTTACAGTGCCTATTCTTACATCCTTTATAGATACTTTAAAGCAATTATAATGCCACAAAAGTATAATTAAGACCAGTGTCTTCAAGTATACATTATCCAGTGATTGATTGATTGACCCATCCATTCATTCATTTATTCATTCTTCAAACATTAAGCAACTTCTCTATGCAAGCACAATGCTAAGAACTGCTTCTATAATAATAAAGCAGAGAAGGTTCCTAACCTGGAGGAGTTTACAGTCTAGTTAAGATAAACACACAAAAAAGCAGATGCCATAAAGGGTAATCATTACTATGGTCTGGGCATCTGTGGGGTACACTGGGGCCCAAAAGAATGGGTAGTTAGTTCTCCCTTAGATAGAGGTATAGAAAAGCTTTATAGATGACCTAATGATTCAGTCGAGTTTTCAAAACAGCAGATCCCAAAGAGGCCAGAGGAAGGGGCAGTGATTTGGGTGGAGAGTATAGTACCAAAAAAAAAAAAAATAAAACTTCAAAGGACATAAACCAGTATGAGCAGCTTAGGGTCTCAGATGTAGTTTTGTGGCTCAAGTGTGAGGTGTGAAAGGGAGACATAGTAAGAAATGAGTAAGGAAAGAGACATTAAAGGGCTCAGAATGCTATGATAAGAAGTTTGGACACAAACCTTTAGTCGATAATGATCTATTTGAAGAAGATGGCCAGATTTGCCCAGGAGACCATGTTTTAATACATGAAATCTAACCATGGGTTTACCTGCAGAAACAGCAAGTCATCTTTTAAAACTACAACAAAATGTGGTGACAGGTTTACAATGAGTGACGGTAATTTGGGTTATCTTATAAAATGAAGTCTGTCTTTCTTTCGTCTTTGGTCTGCTCTATTGCTTTTCCATCTGGTTCGACAGATATCATCTCTCAGCCTTTTCTAGAGACTTCCATGCCCTGCTCCTTTCTCTCTGCAATATCACATTTCATGCAGGCACTTTGACTACTTCATGCAGGCACTGCACTGTCCTTGGCTTCATTTCCTTTCACTGGCTGTTTCCTATGGAGGGATATTTCTATTGTCCAAGCTCCATATTGCTAACCAACTCGCCAGTCAGGCACACATTTCCCCGAGCCACTTGGATCACCTTTATTTGCCAGGAAGGGTTTCACTCCATGAGACTTCTTCAGTCCAAATTCTATCCCAAGCATCTTCTCTCCTCTATGTGCTTATGATTGGGAGAGGTAGAGAAAAACCCAGAAAACCCTTCAAAAACATTTCCTTTTTTCCTTTTTTTTTAGTATTTATTTTATTTTTGAGAGTGAGAGACAGAGCATGAGCAGGGTAGGGGTAGAGAGAGAGGGAGACACAAAATCCAAAGCAAGCTCCAGGCTCTGAGCTGTGAGCACAGAGCCTGACGCAGGGTTTGAACTCATAAACCGTGAGATCATGACCTGAGTCGAAGTCAGATACTTAACTGACTGAGCCACCCAGGTGCCCCCAAAACATTTGCTTTTAGACTTACCATGAGCTGCTGAGTGACAACTTAGATTCCTGTAATGCCAAAATAAAGACTGTTCTAACGAGTCGCTCACCATGTAGAACTTATCATGGATCTCATTTAAGCAGGGATATCTCCAGAGCTAGCAGAGCTCCAGAAATTGAAGTTAATGCTTTATCTTGAACTGTTAATTATCCATGGTTTAATGACAACTGCCCAGACAGCTTGAGCCTTGCTATAATTTACCAGTCTGACCCTCCTTGACCTTCACAAGAGATGCTATTAATGGCCAGTGAGCCGGTGCACAGCAGTACAGAGAATTGTCTTCTAGGTCATCAGCATAATTCAGAAGCCATTGTTCATTGAATTTTACAAACCATTAATACTCTGCTTCTTCCTTTCACCAAATAGAATCAACACCGTCTCCTAAATGGAGACATCTACCTACAGAGTTTACAATTTTTCTAGGAGATTGCCTCTGGGAAAACAATTTCCTCTTCAAAATTCAGCCTAGACTTTTTCCAAACTTTTTGGAGCAATCGTCCAATGTAATTAAAGATCTCCACAAGGAATTGTTGGAAAATCGGGATCTAGGGTCAACCCTGATATTTACTATCCCTTGTGTACCTTGGTTTTCTCACCTGTCTGAAAGATTAGTCAGAATGTCTGCTTAGCTCTAAAATGTTCTGTGGTGCTAGGCGGTTCTTTATACTGCCCTGCCACGTAAAAAACTATTGTAAACTAGAGAAATTGGTTTTAATAAGACATAAATCTCTTGGTTTAGGTATTAGTCCCTATAATTCTCATTATTGTTATTCGTAAGTGGTGATCTTTTTGTTTTTTGGTTTGATTTTGTTTTGAGAGAGAGAGTGTGCATGAGTGGGGGAGGGGCAGAGAGGGAGAGAAAGAGAATCCCAAGCAGGCTCCAAGCCAATAGGACAGAGCCAGAGCCGGATGCAGGGCTCGAACTCACAAACCATGAGATCATGACCCAAACCAAAGTCAAGAGTCGCACATGTAACTGACTGAGCCACCTGGGCACCCTCAAAGGTGATATTTTAATTAAAATCTGCCTAGTCCACTCCAACAGTGATCTACAGTGAACTTTTAGGCGTTTATTAATAAATGTTAAAGTATCTTACTGCACAGCGAACATCAGTCGTGATTAAGCAGCTGCATTTTTGTGTGTCTTTTGTTACTGAAAGTACTCATTGTCTCTAAATATTCACAAATTGATTACTGCTTTTTTGTATAATAATTCATGCACATTCACTTTTGAATTCTTTTGTCTTCTAGCATCTGGTTCTTTATTTTCTGTGACTGTATCTCATAAAAGAAATCAAAGATACGGCGATTATCTGCTTAATGTAATCAATATGTGTGCCTGAAGTAGAAAATTCCTCCAGACCTCAATATCTTTTGAAGAGTTTTAGCTTTTCAGCAGTCACTTTAGCTAAATATATTTGTAAGATTAAATCACCACTTTCCACTAGACTGTAGAGCCATATTGTGTAGCTTAGGGTTATCTAATACTTGTGTGATCTCTAGTCAAATTTGCTCTCTCTTCCAGATGTGTTCCTTAAGAGATCACACTTTTGGTTTTGGGGGTGTTTTGAGGGTTAGTCAGTGGTCTCTTTTGGTTAATTATAAATACCATTTAATTTTCTGAGGTCCTTCCTTGCCTGTACAATATATTCTCAATGCAGTTTTCCTCAAAATGGCTTGTGACACAGCAATTTCCTGGAAAGTGGTCTTTTAAAATATATGACAAAGTAGAAAATTATCTCAAGGAATTCTCTTCACTCATGAATACTGGGAATTTTCTGTAATCCATTTGCCTTACCGTCAATACTGGGATTTATTGCCGGTCACCTTTAATTATCACTTTGTTGTATCAGATAATGCTAATTAAAACTATCAGATGAGAAGGGAAAGTAAAATTAGGATTCCATCTAGATATCAATGACATAGTTCCATTTCAGGAAGCTTGGGCAGTTAACATGCTCCTTTTGATTTTTAGTTTCATGTAAGCTATTTTGTTGATAGATATGCCTCGTTGGAACGGGACAGGTGGTCCTGCCCCATTGTAGAAAATGTTAAGGATTTAACAAATCTTCTGAAAAGTTAATAAGCGTTAAACATAAGAACAGAATTCATACTGGTGTGCCCTTGAGAATTCTTACAGAATATAAAATGCATCAGCAGATCCTGTCACCGCATAGATGCGCGTGCGTTTGGAGTAGCTAAGGAATTGTCCTGCTACTGGTAATGTTCATATAGCACTTGACACTGCAGAGTGCTTTCATGGACAGCATCACATCTGATGTTCAGTACACAGGATAAATAGAGAGTCTTGTCATCTTCCCTGGGTTTTCAGTAGAGGCTCTGAAAAGATAAGGATCTTCTAGGCTTCCGGGCCCCAGCACTGGAAAGCTCACACTCAAACTGGATGTTGTCTGTCTTGTAAATTTGTGCTCCTTTTCCCGTGTCAGATTCATAGACCTACCAGCAGTGCCTAAGTACTTCGGTGGGTCCTGTGAGAAGCAGCGTAGCACTAAAGACGCAACCTGCTTAGAGATATAGACCCTCAAGAAAGATTGTTGTAAGAAGTAGCATTGTCATGATACTACCAGCATGTATGTAGCAAACTGTCGAGTGTTATATAAGTGTTAGTAATACTATGACGATTTCGTATGGCAGCCCAAACAGAGATCTGGACCCTGGAGACATCCTGTGACTTATTTTCTATTCTTTACAGAATTCTCCAGTGCATATAACCTTGTATTTTATTCTTATCCTCAGTCCTCTTGATCAGTATTGTACAACTAGGTGCCTGAATCTGTGCCTAGTACCTGGTAAGTGCTCAAAGAACATTTGTTGATGGAAAGTGGTAAAAAGTATCCCTGACCTTGAGTTATAAAATACAAACACTGAATATAGCAAACCAGAGTGATGCAGTCCCAGAAAGGTCATGTGACGTCCCATGGTCCCTCTTGCCCAAGTATCAATTTACCCCATAACCCAGGACAAACCTCAGCTGGGTCCTGAGTTTGACTCTGCTCCTAGATGGCACAGCAATTGGACATCCGCATTGAAAATGCTCCCTTTTGTTGGTTTATGTAAAAGTTCCCAAAGTGTTTTCGCAGACAATGCATTTGAGCTTCAGAACAACTCTGAAAGAAAAAAATCTTAGGTCCCTGCACCTTTCTGGGCTCCTTGATTTCTAAAGTTCTTTGCCATTCTGCTGCTGTAATTCTGAAGACCATACTCTTTCCTCACTTGTGAATTAGGGACAAGCATATATGTGTAATGAAATTACTTCCCAACTTTTAAGCAAAGCAAACTCCGGTAGATGTCTTCATATCTTACTTTTCTATTTTGGTCTTAGATCATATTCCTGATGGTTTATGATAAAAGCACCCAGCACCCAGAACTGCCACACGTGTGTGTGTGTCTGTGTGTGTGTGTGTGAAGTCTATGACTCTGTCATAATTAGATGACTCTGTAGATGCAAACATAGATATATATCTGCTGCATATGTACCAAATACTGCATTAAGAAAACTCGTAGTTCAACAAGAAGCACATTTAAAAAAAAAAAGCTTATATTGGCATTGAAATTTGGTGGGATGGCTTTAGGCACCTTTTCTTTCTGTCTACTGTACATTCTCTCCCCTAACTGTTCCAAACAAGATTTTCAAGTTCCTGGACACCCATGACCCAATTTGCCTTCCAGTATAGTACAATTTCCTATATGTGGAGTAATGCCTTAAGAATATTATACCTCCTGCTATTTTCCAGTAGGAAAACAAATTGTGCTTACCTCGTCATATTTTTCAACTTCTTTAAAAATAACTGAGAGGCTTAAAATGCTTTGCATAAGACTTCTTTCATGTTCTAGGCCTTCTTTGGGAGAAAAGAGAAAGAATCTTTTGATATATAAATCTTTTTTCATGTGATCCTTTTCTAATATTAATCTTACTCACTCTGTGTCAATCTTTAATTACCATTAGCCCTTTAATCTGACCACATGTGGGATTTGGGGAGGTGGGTGTTTGCTACCACAATAACATGACTCTAGGCACGTAAATTTCGGTTTTCCTTTTCCAAAAAGTAAGAGTACAGAGCCCTAACATTCCAAATCTAAGAGGTGTACTTTTTTTTTTTTTAATGTTTATTTATTTTTGAGAGACATAGAGGCACAGCGTGAACAGGGGAAGGGCAGAGAGAGAGAGGGAGACACAGAATCGGAAGCAGGCTCCAGGCTCTGAGCCGTCAGCACAGAGCCCAACGCGGGGCTCGAACTCACAGACTGCGAGATCATGACCTGAGTCGAAGTTGGCCGCCCAACCGACTGAGCCACCCAGGCGCCCCTAAGAGGTGTACTTTTAATCCCAAAGTTATCAAGATACAACTGAAAAATTGGTGGTCACCATGGAGCATCTTGATTATTATGTTATTATTTGTCTTCATAGTCATATCATTATAACTTGTATTTTTTTAATGTTTATTTTTGAGAGAGAGAGAGAGAAAGAGCATGAGCAGGAGAGTATCAGAGAGCAACAGAGACACAGAATCTGAAGCAGGCTCTAGGCTCTGAGCTGTCAGCACAGAGCCCAACACAGGGCTCAAATTGATAGACCACGAGATCATGACCTGAACTGAAGTCAGATGCCTAACCAATTGAGCCACCCAGGTGCCCCTATTATAACTTGTATTTTTATGGTGCTTTATCATTTGTGAAGGGCCTTGTACAATACCCATTCATATTATGTATTCATTTGAACCTTGCAAAAGCCCTATGAAGCAAACACGGCAAGCAACTTGGGCTTGGAGTATTTTATTTATTGCCCAAGGTTCCTTGTGACAAAGCCAGCTCTGATTCCCACCCCTGTCATGGTCCATATGATTTCACCAAACAAATCACATGATGGTTATGCAGTCCTTCCGATCTGGAGGACTTCATTAGGAAACGTGTTATTGTTGTCCCAGATACTATCTGCGCCTAGATATTATAGTAGCGGTCCAGTGCGGGAGACTGCCATTTGGAGAAATACATCATCAATGTTGCCTCTTTTTCAAAGTAGTTTGTATATAGACGGTGCTTTGTGCTTGTTTAAAATGCCGTCTCAGGGGCCCCATGGGTGGCTCAGTAGGTTGAGTATCCAACCTCTGCTCAGGTCATGATCTCATGGTTTGTGAGTTCAAGCCCCACATTGGGCTTTGTGCTAATAGCACAGAGCCTGCTTCAAGTTCTCTGTCTCCCTCTCTCTCTGTCCCTCCCCCTACTAGTGCTCACTTGCTCACTCTCTCTCTCTCTCTCAATCTCTCAAAAATAAACATTGAGACATTTCTATTGCCACCTCATGCTGCAGTGTGTTTCCAGCCTCTTAAGTAGTTACAGCAGATGGTATATTTTTATAATTTCATTTATAGGCGTATTTGGTCATGTAATCAAGTTATGTTCCTAGACATATGAAGGTGAGTAACAAAGAGAACGAGGACCCTATAGTATTTTTTTAATTGTTCAAGTTATTTCCTTTTCCACCTGTGGCATATGTATGATTGAAATAATAATTACCAGTATTAACCACTTACATGCTCATATTGATTAAGAATTAGAATAACCTCTTTAACTGAAAGTGTTTAAACTGCATGCAAACATAGATTCCTTTAGAACTGCTTTTAATCATCCTTGAACATGAGAGTTTTTCATAAATACTTGCAGATTTGATGCCCATTTTATTTTTCTTGAGGACAAGCATGAAGGTATAAAGCTTAACTCTAAAGTAGAAAGAACAATGTCTTAGAGATTTTTTTTAATTTCAAAAGCTTAAAAAAAATGGAAGTAACCAAAAGTGAGTCAAACCACAGTACTTCTTTCAAGATAAGTATTTAAAAAATAAACAGTGGCATAACCTCCATAAATCAGCTAAAACTATTCCCCAGAAAATAATCAAATTTTAGAAACTGGCTTTAATTTTAATCTCAAAACTCAAGGTGTAATCCCATTAATGTAAAGGAAGAAAGTATTGATCTAGGGGAATTATTCTATTTCTAGACATTCCTAACAATTTATAGATGCCTACTTTAATGTAACTATAATAGGGGCTTCTTTGAAAGACATTGCACTTTTGGTAATGTATACTACCCTGTTGACTAAAAAAGTCAATCCTTAGAGTGCCTGGGTGGCTCAGTCTGTTCAGCCCCCAGCTCTTGATTTTAGTTCAGGTCACGATTTCATGGTTTGTGGGGTCAAGCCCTGCATTAGACTCTGTGCTGATAGCACAGATTCTTTCTCCCTCTCTTTTTGCTTCTCCCTTGCTCCTGTGCTCTCAAAATAAATAAATAAACTTTTTTAAAAAGTAAATCCTCTACCCCATGAAAAATTAATTTCTAAATATAGTTTTTCAAAACTTTTTTTAGTGATATCTGTCTTTCGTCTTAGAGGCTTTCCTCAAGTCTTGGAAACATTTGGCTATTATTATATCTTAAAATGAGGCACTAAAATGCAAACTGGGAATTCTTTGTATTCTTTGTGCTGGGATGGAACTATTGCCTGGTGACTTGTTCAGTGGGTACCCAGTATTTTGTTGGGAGAGCCCCCAAAGCCAAGACCATGAAGTCCCCGTTTGGTGCTCTTCAGTATTTCCAAAGAAGAGGCCTCCAATTTTGAACCTAAAGATGTGCGCAGAGTGGGGTAGGAGGGGGCAGGGGTTGTGGGGAAGATATTCAGCCACATTGCTCATGTTCTAGCTGCTGAGAGAGGTAAGGAACCTGGGGACTCTCACCGATACTTTTCTAGACTTTCATTTGATCTTTTTGTTTCCAGTCTGGTGCCTTGTGCCTTCTGTCAGCCGTGCCTTAGGACCCAACACACTGAGAGTCAACTTTTCAAAAGAATAAACCTCTACTTTTCTGCCTGGGTGGAAGAGGGTCATTTTCTTGGCTATGTGGAGTCCAGGGGGAAATTTGGCTACTTGTCTTGAAGACTTTAAATCAATTGTTTCATATGGGTTTGACTCTACCACCCAACCGAGCGTCAGTCTCCAAAAATACCTGCTGTCTCTATTCCTAAGCCTGCCTGAGATTCCGCTGAGTGAAATAACATGATTTTCATTGGCTTAGGCTCTGCTTTCCAGTCAGTTATCTGGGAACAGTCCCTAGTCAACTCTTCCAGTTAGCACTTGTCCACTTAAAGCTTTCAAAATGTTGTTGGCATCCATCATGAATTGCCACCTCCTTTTCCCTGCTCTTGTCCTGGTGGGATATGCCTTCGTTTTGTTTTTATTGTTCCTTTACTGTCATTTTAGGAGAGTATTTGAGAGGAACTAGGAAAAATGCATGTATTCAATCTTCCATGTTTGATAAGAAGTGCTCTGAATGAGCACTCTAAATTGTACATTACCACCTTATTCCAATTGGACATCATCACCTTCTATTCCAAATCGTACATCATCGCCTCTTAGACAAAGGTCCACCTGAAGGGAACCATGTCTCGTCCCTATTCTCTATGCCCAAGAGTCAAATCAGTGTCTCTGTTGAGCCCAAGTAGCTGAATGGAAGTGGTTAGTGAATTATCACTGGCCCAGGAGGAGGATATTGTATAGCCATCCCTCCCAATTATCACAGAAACTTTTTAAATGGCATGGATTATACATTAACAATGGAGAAAAGACAACAGACAAAATTGAAAGCAAAATATATATCGATCAATGGCAAAATAAATTCAAAAAGAAAATCACCTAACAGATAAAAGATAAACTTTTGAGAAAAGTCTTGGAGTATATATACTATTGGATCATTTCCAATTTTATAATTAAAATAAAATTCTGGATAATTAAAATCTAGAAAATTTTACATCCAAGATTGGACAAGCTACCTGCTACACACACACACACACACACACACACACACACACACCCCAAAAACAAAACCAAAAGCAAAAAATACTCTTAATTCCCTTTAACTCAATAAACCTTTAAAAATGAATATGTTGTCATAAAAATTCAAATTTTCAGGCAACAAGTGTATGTTAGGTGGTTACAACAGTTGAGAGGAAAGACTGAAGTTAAATTCCCTTTAGTCATATAAAGCCTCATCATTATAGTGACTTAGGGATAGCCAAATCTAGTTAACACGCCTTCTTGGTTCTATGGAGCATACTACAATCTGTGCCAAATGCAATTAAAGAATGGTTCAAATGGCAATCTGTAGAGCTTTGAAGATATCCGTGGGAAATAGGCTGCCTGGCTGTTCATTACTGTTGTAATAGATTAGAAGTGACATTGGTTTAAAAAAAAAAAAGCAACTCATCATTCTGGTCCAGTTGACCAGTTAGGGCTTTCACACTTGTCATACTGCACTTGCACAATTGTTGACGTTATTTTTCATCGTATGATGGTTACGGGAAAGTTTCATGGTGCTTGATAGACTCTTGTAATATCTCTGCCTCCAACCAAGTTTAAGTCTTCATGTGTATTTAGATACATAGGTAAAATGGAACAAACCCAGTGTATGGTGATAAGAAATAAATGAGTTGATATTTAACAAGCAGATGTCAAAACACAGATAACCAGATAGCAAGAAAATACGAGATTTGTATGAGCTGCCTCACTTCTCTGTGACATAAATCATATGAGAATTATAACTGCTGGAAGAAGAAACTTACAGTTTGCTAGCAGAAGCTTTTCTTGTCATTTCAGATTTCCATGGAAAATCTCTTCTGTAATAAATCATAAAAAGAAGGCATTAATATTGACATAAATATTATAGCATCAAATTATACCAATCAGGTTTGCATCAAATGTCCATTGCAAAATGCTCTTTAAAAAATGGAACAGGAAGCATTTTTTTATACTTCTTTTCCTTGTATTGTTTCCCACTATTTTATTTGCATGTTAGATAAGGAACAATCATAATCAGGAATCATTTCATCATTAAAAATTAACTCTTCAAAGATCTTTCCGTATTTTAGTGTGTGTTGGTGGTATAGTGGTAACCATAGCTGCCATCCAAAGATCTTTCCAGATTTTAAATTATCTTCCCCTTTCCTTTTGTAACTTCAACACTGAAGTTAGGCAGAAAACTATACATGTGACACAGTTCGTACTTAATAAGACCTGGACCAACCTAAACTAAGTCACCTGAATTCATGTTCTCAGCCCTCTCTCTCAGCAGGAGCCTAACCACTTAGATGGAGGTGATGTGTTTAAAGAAATCCAAATGACAGAAGTTAGGCAGTCTATATCGGTAAATTCTAGCAGAATTACAGATTTTCATGAATTACATTAATTTTCAAATTACTTCCTTTCATGAAGGAAGGTCCTCTTTGTTTTGGTTTTATTTCCTTCAGATTATCAGTTAAAATGTTGACACCTTATGAATGAAAACAAGAGTTCTCAAAGGGCCCCTACCACCACAACTATTGCTTCCTCGGTGGTCCCCACTTCCCCCTTAAACCCTTGTCTCCATCTGCCTCTGAATTCCAGGTAGTTAAGGTGGTAGAAATAAGCCCTTGAGACCTGAGGCTGAGATTAGATGGTTAGGGTCAACAGGATGTATTTGGTATGCAACATCAAGTAAGGGCAATAGACAATGGGAGGGAAATGTAGACAAGTTAATTGCTGTGAATTACTGTAATTGTTAAGCCAATAATAGAGGAATTCTTAAAACGTAGAACTTCTTGGGAGTTCTCTTTGTAACAATTCTACCAAATGTGCTAACGCAGCTCCTACCTGAATCAGTGCTTTTCAAAGATGACTTGAGGTATAATTTATATCTATTAAAGGAAAGGAGAAACACTAAAGTGAAAATAGCTCATGGACTGCTTTAGGTGTGGGGTGGTTTTACTTAGTATAGTCTACTTATGAGTAGTTTGGTCACTTGTTCTTACTGGTGTTAACTCTAGTTAAGGACTTAATGCAAGTTAAATGTTCTGAAATGTTGATGGCTCTAAGTATAACTCTATAGGTCTATAGCACACACATTTAATTTTATTTCCAGTTACAATATATGGATTCGAAAATATGTTTATTCTCTGGTGACCTTCAAATGTCAAATTTTTATTTATTTGCACAGATGTTATGAAGGGCCAACTTGTGCTTTCCCTATGCTATGTGTTAGTGACTAGGGCAGAAATAAGACTTGGTTTTTGCAATCTAAGGGAAAGAGATGGGCAAAACTTGGATTGCACGACAAGTTTGAAGAAGTTCTAGGTAGAGGCAAAAGTAAACATGTGGTACATAAGGAAGGAGTTGAGATAATTAGGAATATCCAGAAAAACTTTGGAGAAGATGAATTCTGAGCTAAGCTCTGAAGGAACTGAGAAGGCCTGAGAAAAAGGAAAAGCAAATATACAGAGGTGTGAATGGGCTAATTTGGTGAAGAGTGAGGGTCATCGAGGAGTTTAACAGTGGATAAGGCTGGACACGTCGTTTGGAGATAAACCATGTAGGTACTTGAACGCCATGATAAACATTTGTATAACAGAAGAGAATAACCCATTCTTCCCTAATGTTTAAGGACTGTGGTTTGCAAGCAAGGTCAACTTTACCCCAAAAGGACATTTTGCAATGACTGGAGACAATTGTGGTTGTTATAATTGGAGCTGAGGATGCTACTGGTTTCTGGTGGGTAGAGGCTATGAATGTTGCTAAACTCCCAACAAGGACAGGACGGCTACCCACAACAAAGAATTATTCAGCCCCAAAAGCCAATAGTCCTGGGGTTGAGAAATTCTGGTTAAGGAAGATATTTCTATGGCACTGGTTGGGGAGTAGAAGAGGGAGAGGGGGCTGAGGGCAGAGAGGTGTTGAGAAAATTACAGTCACAGGGTGAGATGACAAGACTGAACTAAAGCAACAGCCATGTGTTTGGCACATTGCAAATAATCATAAGCAGCCAACTTTGAGAAACTTCAATCCCAACCAGTAACCAAGAGGAAACATCAGAAATTGTCTCAGAGAGTAGTTGACAGAATTGTCTGTGGTTTAAAATTTGAGATGCTAGACACCCAACAGAGGCAGATCAACGACAGATGGAGAACCTGTGAGTGAGGGACCATCACGCACATTTTCCACCACCCCTGGGATAATCCTCAGTTCCACTTCAAATCTGTGATTCCTAAACTTGTTTTCTAATATGTCAGAATGCTTATAATGATCTCCAGGATTGTCCTGATTTTTTTTAATCACTTAAGTTAGAAGAATATTTGGCCCCCAGCTCTGTGAAGTATGGACATAAACACACTTAAGATGTTTGGAACAACAAGGGCGTAGCCATGTCTTTTGTATAAAGCAACTCTTTGGGGCGTTCATATAAAATGGCACGTCTCTCTAGAAGTAAGGCACACCTTTGCCTCATTTCACATGCACACTTTGTCCGGTGCTGGGGCCGTCACTAGTCCTGCCTCTCACATGCCTGGTCAGCACATTCTCAGATGAATGGTTAATTCAGTTATGCATGCTTTCACCAGGTCACTGCGTCCTAGGAAGAAATCAGAAATTCATCTCGTTGGCTTCTGGGGTATCCTATACTTTTCTACCAAGAACATACACCAACATGTCATCAGAGTTCTCTCTGGGTGGAAGTCAGGGCTAGAAATAATGTGTATTTTCTTTTTCTTGTATAATTATTTCCCAAAAGGGAACTTTTCGGCACTGATTCGGCACAACTTTTGTACTATGGAAAGAATATACAAAATGGGTTGTCAAAAAGCAATTTGATGAGTTTGCATTTGGGCGCTGTCCCTACAAGAGATCACTATAAACCACACCTTAATACAGAATGACACCCTAGAAAGCCCTTCATTATCAACAATGGCAAAAGATGGAGACCAGAAGGGGATGAATTTCATTATAAAGATGTGTCCCTAAAATATGTTTTTCAATACAGCCCGGGAAACAACTTGCCTAACTGTTGAAAGTCAAGTTCGTTTAGATGAGTCCCATTAAGTGAAACTTTGGGATAGCCAAGACCCATGGATGTCAGAGCTAACACTGTGAGTAATTCCAAATTCAGAAATAACAACTAGGATTCCACCCCTGGTATAAACAGAATGTATTAGCCTCTCTGTACTTATCCTACAAATTAGCCCCTTTCCAGAGATGAAAATAATCTTAGAAGCTAGCCAACTCTGCCTTCTACATGGAGGGGCGAGTGTGATCTGATTGGAGTGCACTTAGTGTGATTGGTATCTAGGTCAGAATTGTTGGCTACAATCTTTGGCTTTTCTAGTTGCTAGTGGTGTGACCTTGAGTCATAGCCCCTCTCCCAATGTCAGTGTCTTCCACCATGGGGCTCACATAGATCAAAGAGATGCTGCACTTGAGAGCTGGATCTGGGACCTATGAATAAATAAGATTTTTGGTGTCTTTTGGCTCATATGATTTTACTATTGTCTTTCCTAGCTGTACTAATAAGAATCACTCAAGTCACTTCTGGAGAGAGGAAATTACTGTGTGAGGCTAGAAATTGAATGGAATTAGAATGGAAAAAAAATCAGGTCTATTCTTGCCATTTCTGTGGGTTTTTTTTTCTTTAGGTTTTTACATTTATTTTTGAGAAAGAACTTACATGGAAGAGGCAGAGAGTGAGAGAGACAGAGAGAGAGACACACACACACACACACACCCAAGTAGGCTAAACACTATCAGTGCAGAGCCCAATGCATGGCTCAAATTCACAAACCTTGAGATCATGACCTGAGTCAAAATCAAAGGTCAGATGCTTAACTAGCTGAGCCACCAAGGTTCCTGGCTCATTTTTTCTAAGTTCAAATTTCCAAGAAAAGGAATACAATTGATCAGTTTCTCTTTAGGGGCTAATTCATAAGTCAATGGTAGTGGCCCACCTATCAATTTTTTGCTGTGGAGTCAGGTGCCACCCCTGGTCAACTGGTCTGTTTTAGCTGTGACCAGGGGGGCTGAGTGAGGAGGTGGTATTGTAATAAAAACAGCCACAGATGGACAGAAAGGCATTGACTGAGAGCTCTAAGAAGTACCTGGTTTGAGTACTTGACTAGAACTCCTGGTTTTAGCACTCCTACGTATGTATCCTTTTGAAGTTTGTCACTATTCTATTCTGTGGTATAGGAAACATACATGTCTGGGGATGTCGTCTTGGGAAACGGGTCCATGGTTTAAAAGGTACCCAATCTAGGAAAAAGTCACTACTCACTCACATGGAGGAGCAAAATCGGGTTTCATTCTCTTTTGCTCTTTATACTGTTATAAAGTCACTGAGAACAGTTTCCACGACCTGCAGCCAAGCATCCTTGCTAAGTCACATGGTACAATC
This sequence comes from Paguma larvata, assembly GCA_030068075.1. NCBI lineage: Eukaryota > Metazoa > Chordata > Mammalia > Carnivora > Viverridae > Paguma > Paguma larvata. The sequence goes on from CM057832.1 coordinate 78,455,458, forward strand.
TTTAAGGGAGAACTTTGTAATAATTCAATATAGACCTCATATGGTCAACAGTATCAAGTGGGAGACAGAGAAGTGGGATTGAGTTTGAAATTAATTTTAAGGAAAGTGCTATCTCCCAGAATACTCGAAAGTGCTTGCGAAGTTTGACATTTGGGATGTCATTCTGAAAAAAATAAACTACCTGAAAAGGCAGGGGAGAATAAACCAGCATCAATTCCTGAAAACTCAGTCTCCACACCTGCAGTCTTGCTGTTGTTCTAATATCCAGGGATAGAAGAATGAAAGAAAGAGAGAAAGAGAGAAAGAGAAGAAAAAGAAAAAGAAAAAGAAACAAGATTGACTTTAGAAACTCATTTCCAGCCATTTCAAACAGCTTTGGCATTTCCTGTTAAGAAGCGTTATTTATGTCCACTCCCCTAGCATAGCATTTTTCACTGCCTGGTTTGTGACCCTGTTAGAAATATGGTAGACCTAGCAATCCAGGGGAATGAGGACTCTCTCTCTCTCTTCATGCATGCCACCAAATCAACTAAAGTCAGGACTAGGTCATGTTAAGACACCAAGTTAATTTATCTAGCCTGACTCGAGCTAAATGCTCCGAGTGGCCAAGAATCTATCAGATAGTAAATCATTTCCCTCATTGATACAATCTCTTGCCTCTGTTGATTCAGTCTTTTGGCTAGAACAGCAGCTTTAAATTCCCACTATGTGGGAACTTCCCAGAATGTGGAAATTTGGTGATAACATCATTCACAAGCATGCTTCATGATTATTTAAGATAGTTCATTAATTTGGCTGAGTGCCTCAAGAGTTCAAATGCTGTACTAGTTGCTGAGGAATCACTTAGGAGACCTGACCTCTGCCCACCAGGTACTTACAGTCGGGACAAGGGGATGGACGAAAATTTAGGGAACAGAGAAGTTGTGACTAAGGCAGAAGGCAGCCTGCTCTGAAATGAATGTTTGCGTTCACGGCTCACATTTTGTGTGACAACGTTTTTAATTGCTTTTGAAGGGAAGTAGTTTGCAGGTAATAGACCCGGGTGCCACTCCAGAGAAACACACAGAACACGAAAGGCTGTACTCCAACAGAAACTGCAGAAATGCAGAAATGGTCAAAAGCACCATTGTGATGTCGCCTTTTATTAGCCCAACTGAGGAGATGTAATTATTCTGCTAAGTCTTTGTTTGCTATTTGAGAGCAACAAATTAAACCTCACTAATCTACCTTGCTGGATGGTACTTATCAAACCTAAGAGGCTTCAATTATCAACAGCTTAATAAACTTACTAATCTGCATTAAATGAAATCCTTTGCAAAATCACATTGAAACAATGCTTAAGTCGTAATCAGCCTGCCTGGTGTCTACAGCCTGCTGTGGCTGAGCCCCAGAATGCACTTCGTAATCAAATTCCATGTTAACTTAAACTCAGAAAGCGCCTAATAGTTGGTCACATGTGTGTGTGCTTTTTTTTTTTAAGTCACATTTATTTATACAGCACCTTTTTAATCCAAAGAAAATTGACATTTAAGTATAAGTCAGACAAGAATGTAATTTAAAACTGCTTAATTTCCACCACCGGTGGTACCAAAAAAAGCTTAAAAAAATGTTTTATTTTGCAAATGACAAGCCAGCACGGTAGCCAACAAGTCCCCATACGATACTCAGGGAATCCACAGTTGTCCTCATGTTATCAGTCCAGACCATAGTCCCTTGGGAGGTAAAAGAGGTGGGCAGTATGCTTTAGGTTTGCAAAAAGAGAAACTGAGGCAGTGGAATGCTTTGTGGCCAGTCATAATTGGAAACACAAGCAGGCTATCATTTCATCTCTTTTTTTCCCCCTAAGCATTCTAGGAAAGAAGATTATAAGCAAAATCACTGAGTGGTTTAGCATTCACCTGGATATTCTCCAAGTGATTTGTATCGATGCCTGGCACAGAGGTTCAAGTTGATAGTAACAGCATCTTGAGGAAGCATCAATTAGATCTTAAATGGTAAATCATGAGCAGAGGGGTACGGATTTGTGCATCTAAGAACACAAAGAAAGGGAGCCACAGAATTAAGCTGAACAAAGCACTTCAAGAATTTGTCCTCAATCATTTGGACTAATTAATCATACAAACCTGTCCAGAGCACATAGAACTCCACACATATGCAAATACCAACTAACATCCAGCTATTTCGGACTCTCTTGGCACCATTTACATTTAACACAGAAAATTCAGAACTTTCTATTTGGATACAACAGAGGCTAGCAAGGACCGTTACCTGCAGTCTATCTAAGAAACAGAAGTTCTGATCTTCTCTGTTATTTCGAATTGTACGACTAAAATTATTTTTCGGATCGTCTACATCAGCCTCTATTTCCTACGACTTGAAAATTTTTGAGCAGAAAAGTGGTGTAACATGATCTAAATTCAGTGGGAAAACATAATTGAGGGCAATTATACTACTTAACAAACGGTTGAATTTAAATAATGACATCTAACGCTAAGAAAAGATGTTTTGTACCTTCAAAATAACATATTACAATCAAAAGACTTCTAATATTTTTTCCCTAGACTCCAAAAATATGATTCCTAGGCATTCAAGAATGATAATATGGGCCCATTGTTCTTCAAATATGTTAGTAAGCTACAATGCCAACAAAAGGAAGGGTGGAAACTTAATGCATTTTTATATATTATCTCTTTTCAGTGCTTTTCAGTATGTTTTCTGTAACGTAGAATTGATGACAGCGCAATTTGGAGTGTTTCTACCAGATCCCAGCAACAACATAAAAAAAAAAAAAATGTGTGTGTACGTATGTGCGCATGTGTGGCACGCGTGAACACGTGATCCAGTAAATCTCTCAGTCAAGTCAGCGGAAATACTTTAAGACCGACAGGTTCGTTTTGCCCAGTATTTTAAGACTGGACAGTTCCACCCATGCGCACATGTTAGGAAAATAGAAGAGTAAAGTGTTCCATTGATGAACATATTAAAGATCGCTCCCTCCGCAGTTATTTTCTTGATAACTGTATCGTATTTCCCGCTCTTTTAACAAATGTTTCTTAAGGGTCTATTAGGGACCATGCACTGGGATAAGGGAAGAGAGTAAACGTGCATGAGGATATAGGATAACTGGACACGATCAATAAGGACAGAGAGTGGTAACAGGCAGGGAAAGGAAAGTACACACTTGGAACCTCAGAGGAGGAGACATTTTCCATTGTGGAGCTGGAAAGAGGAGAAGAAAGGAAAATTAAAGCTAAATCTTAAGAAGTAGAAAGCATGGGAACAGGTCATTAAATGGAAACCACCTCCACATATAGGTGGACTTTGTGAGACCTAACAGAAAACCAGGGGGGAGGGGAAGAGGGGAAGGAAAAAAAAAGCCACAGAGAGGGAAGAAGACATAACATAAGAGACTCTCAAAGACTAAGAACAAACTGAGGGGAGAGGGGGGTGTGGGAGGAAGGAGAGTGGGTGATGGGCACAGAGGAGGGCACTTGGGATGAACACTGGGTGTTGTATGGAAACCAATTTGACAATAAATTATTAGGAAAAAAAAAAAAGAAACCACCTCCCTGAAATCATAGAGATAGTGAAGGACAAATTCAGTTCATTCAAAGAAACACAACAAAAATCACGTAAGTGCTGACTCTGCTAAGAGCACCACCTGTCTGCCAGACTCAGCTCAGGTCCCTCTCCTGGCCAAAACTGGGGGGTGGGGGGTGCTTTAGGGTCCATGTGCTGATGCTGGCCCACGACCTGTTTATGAATAATGAGAGAAGGGCAAAAGTTGAGAATACACATTTAGAACTTTCTGCAGCAACTCGCCACGGCCACAAAGTCCACGTGCATCACCCATCCTTTTATGGCATTTTATAAAAGAATCAGTTTTCAATGGATTGAACGCTTATTTTAAATGATCCTTCCCTACAAATCATTTGAAAAGCATTGCTCTGGAATACAGCATCAACTGAAAAGCAGATACAGGGTCTTCCTAAAGTTTTGCTCTTCCTCTGCAACTTAAAAAAATTTGCACGTGATTTAGTGTTCAACAGATATTCTTGAATGCTGATGTGAATTGATTAAGAAGTAAGTGAACGCAACTCTGATGGCTGGTTTTCAAATTCTCCCTGTAATGGTCAAGTCACGCTCCGCATGGCATCAACTTTAATAAAGTATAATTAGCTCCACAACTAAGCTTTTGTTTACATTTTGTTCTTTTTAATTTTATTCTTTTAATGTTTGTTTATTTTTGAGAGAAAGTGTGCAAGCAGGGAAGGGGCAGGGAGAAGGAGATAGAGGATCTGAAGCGGGCTCTGCACTGCCAGCAGAGAGCCCAATGCTTGGCTCAAACTCATGAACCGTGAGATCATGACCTGAGCTGAAGTTGGACGCTCAACCGACTGAGCTACCCAGGCGCCCCTACGTTTTATTCTTTTTTTTTTAATTTTTTTTAACGTTTATTTATTTTTGAGAGACATAGAGACAGAGCACGAGCAGGGAAGGGCAGAGAGAGAGGGAGATGCAGAATCCGAAGCAGGCTCCAGGCTCTGAGCTGTCAGCACAGAGCCTGACGTGAGACTTGAACTCACAGATGGTGAGATCATGACCTGAGCTAAAGTCGGCTGCCTAACCGACTGAGCCACCCAGGTGCACCCCGCTACGTTTTATGCTTAATGGTTGTTTAAAGATTTCTTTGTGACCTGTAAGCACAGAGAACTGTTTTCTCTACCTGGTTCTCTCTTATGAAATATTGGATTTGTACATTTGTGAAATGCATACCCTCTCCTAATAATTCACTTTCAAATAACTAATTCTGGGATCCCAAGTGGAGCAAAATGCATACGTGTGCATTTATGTGTCCCATAATCATAAAGTATTATCATAAAGTCAGTATTTAACAGTCATGTCCACATCACTATGACATGTGGTACACAAAGCAAAAAGGAAAAGGAAAAAGAAATGCTTGTTTTAATAAAAGAAACTGTGTGTGTGTGTGTGTGTGTGTGTGATGACTTTCCTTTACAGTTATATACTGAGCTAGAAAAAAGTGTGGTTCACCAGAATAGAAGTTACTTTTTTACTAAATTTTGGGGACAGGACCTAAGAGCTCTTGTAAACTCTGGGTCTGGAGTTCAAGTTCGTAGGCGAATCAGGATACTTTGCCTCTGCTCCACGATTTCCCAGTGATTGATGACCTAATTCTGCTCATAAAATACTTACACTTATCCCTCATGTGCCAATAGGAATCTTAGATCACATTATTTAGTTAAATAAATCTGTAAAGAATTGCTGCTTGTGAAAACTTACATTTGCAACATCCAATCGCCCACAACCCCCTTTACCCAGGTGGTGAATATGATCTGTTCATGTTTCCTCAAAAAGTAGTATTGAAGTAAAGACTAATGACATTTTTACTCTTCTGTCTTGTTATTTGGAGCAGTCACAGATCTGAAAGGAGGTTGGTGTTGAAAGGAGGCAGGGAGTGAGCAGGATGAGGGAACTATGCAAGACTGAGGACCAGCTGAGGGTCTAGATTTTCTTCTAGAAGTAATGACAAGTCCCTAGATGATTTGGGGGCCAGGCAGTGTCACGGGCCAGTTCGTTATTTTAAATGGCCATGACTAAAACTGTTCCATGTGATACCGCGATGATGGAGTCATGATGCTATGCATTTGGCAAAAACCCAGAGAACTATACAACACAAAGCGTGACCCGTGATATAAACCGTATCAATATCAGTTCATAAATTTGAGCAGAGGTAGCACATCGGTGCAAGATGTTAAATAAGATGGAAACCATGGGGGTAGGGAATAAACGAGAATTCTCTGTACTTCTGTTCAATTTTTCCTCAAACCTCAAACTGCTCTAAGAAATTCTCTTAGTTAAGAGGGAAAAAGAGATTCACGATAGTTGAACAACAAGGGGGACAAATTAGGAAGCCACACAGTTTATTTTTTTTAATATCCATATTAGCATAGCTTCTTTCAAAAGAATATTGCTATCAGACATTCATTCTGGTATCAAATATTCAAAGATTGGAATTCTATCCATGAGAGTTAGGTGAGGTGCTAAGAAAATAGAGGAGAAAAAATCATGCTGCCATTCACTGGAACACAAATTGGGGATTAAATCTATATTTCTGTACAAGCTAATGTCATTTTTTATACCTACTTTTGAACTTGTGTTCATTTCTATGCATATCAAATTGAAATTAATATATTTAGAAAAAGCTAATATATGTATTTATGTCTTCCAGGTCCTAAAATCTTCCATAGAGATTTTATAGCATACAAAGATAAGAATAAATCAAAAACATACAAGCTTTGATAGTGAGTACATAAGGGAAGGCACGGACATTATTTTGAAGCTAGGCCTAATAAACTTGAACCATCTTAAAACTTTAGTACAACGTAAGCAGAGGCTGACTTTATGTGGATGGTTTTATTTTCTACCTAACAATCTAGTAATTTGACAGAGAAATATGGCTATCAGATAAATATACTTATGATGCATTAACTTAATACCTAATAATTTTTTTTTTATTTCTAGAGAGTACTAACAATAGTTTCACATTGACATTGCTGGATCTATTTGCTTAAAACTTACTGCTGATGATAAAAATAAGATTGATTTGATCTCAGTCTCTCCAGTTAAATAATACTTGATTGTTAAGTTAAAAAAAAAAAAAAAGTACAAATCACAGGCAGTCTCTAAATATCCTGACCTGAATGGTCACCAAGATTTCATTTATCGTTTGCTGGTGGATGAGGGCAAGAGGACTGATCTTGAAACCTCTTTCATTGGCAGAACTAGAAATGTCAAACATGAATTAATTGTAATAATGTCTTAATAATACTTGGACTCTTGCTGAAACAGAATTAGAACTTCTCATGTGTGCCAGATTGCTAAACGGGGGCATTCTTAAGCATGGTTGGCATCTAGCGAGAATTCTTTAAGGGATTATTTATGAATTCAAATCTCCTTATGTACTTTGTCTCGGTAGCCACAAACCCTTGTACTCTGCCACCATTTTTGTTTGTTGTCAAAACAATAACGGTTCCATGGATTTGTAAAAATTAAAATAAAAAAACAACCTCATTTTCAAAATGCCTCTCCATGTACTCTGTACATGCTAATGAGGGACTGACTGCAAAGTCATCAGGTTCTGATTCCCGGAGTCCCCAGCTCTAAGAACTGAGGTTGACCTAAGAGATCACCAAGATTAAGTCACTTCCCCAGGGTCACATGCATAGCCACCAACAAGCCGTGGCTGGGATGCGTATCCTGATCACTCATGCTCCCACCGCGCTCTGCCTTACAGCAGCTTTGAATGGATAAAGACAAGCGGGATTTGACAAATAAAATTCCACAGCCAGATTTAAGTCTTTCCCTTGTGAGGATAAAGAGTTTGACCTGAGAAATCACTCATTGATGAAGATAAATCCGTGTCTCGGACAAATCAAAATACTTTAAAATAGTTAGGACCGATGATAGGAAAACTAAAAATAACTTTGAAGTGTATATATAAAATCTTTATAAATAAATATATGTAAATATTATAGAATTATAAATATATTTTAATTGTTATAAAATGTATTTTAAAAAACAATATGTAAAATTAAAAGCAATTGTAATATACAAACATGAATACAACGTAAAACGGTAATATACAAAATAGAATATATTATGTATTATAAATATAAATATAGAAATATGAATGTATATTTATATTTTTCAATGTTTATTCATTTTGAGAGAGAGAAAGGTGAGCAGGGGAAAGGGGCAGAGAGAGAGAGAGAGAGAGTGAGAGAGAGAGAATCTTAAGCAGGCTCCACACACAGCGCAGAGCCTGATGCAAGGATCAATCCCACGACCCTGGGATCATAACCTGAGCAAAAATCAAAAGTCAGACACTCCAGCTGAGCCACTCAGATGTCCCTATTTGTATATATCTTAAACTTCATTTATCTATGTATTTATTCATATCTATCTATCTATCTAGAGAGAAAGAGAGAGAGAGGGAGGGAGGGAAGGCAGGCGGGTGGGGCGGAGAAAGGGCACTGGCTTCCTTAGTAGTGAATCCTGATGTGGGAATTCTACTACAAATACAACTACAGCTCCATATCCATCCTCGCCCTCTTCTCAATATCTTTGTCTTCCAAGGCAAAAGAGGCAAACGAAATAGAAATTAGCCTCTGAGTCTATGATATTTATGTCACAAAAATTCCACATTTCTACATAACACAAAATGTTTCCATTTCACGGCTCAGCCTATTTCTTTGGCTCCTGACAAAGAACAGTTCAGGAATGAGTAAGGTAAACAGAATTAAGGGCATAAAGGAGGACTTCCCCTCGCCCCAGCTCCTCATTTACTTGGTAGAGAACAAAGTTGCGTTTCCCATGGGACCAGCTTCCCTGAATACAGAAACCCGCCCTGACCACAAGTGGTGCACCCACACTGTTACACAGATACTCCTTTCCAACGAATGACTCATCATCTTAAACATCCTGGCTCTTGCAGAGTGTGTCACTCTCCTGGTTTTGTTAATCATGATTTTTTTCTTTCATTTTCTCCTTCTCTGAGTGAAGTTTCTCCTATCATTATCTCTTCACGACATACAGCAGTTTTAGAGGGCCGGCACTATTATAGTTCTGTTTCTCCGTGGATGGAGGCAGTCAAGTCCCTGAGAATATGTACCTGGCTTTTAAATGTTTATGTTACCAGCTATGGACACAGCTATTACTTTCAGACAGATGGCTGATCCTTGACTGTAAGTAGGATACTTTTCAAATAGGGACCTACATCCTCATTCAATTTTTCAGCAGTCTGTTAGGCTTGATGAAATAGATATACTTTTATTAAGATCAGGATGATTACAATGCACTTATAGCACTACAAAGAAGAAAAAGATCATTCAGCACCCCTAAAATCAGTCACAGAGTATGAAGAGCTTCAGGGTTCACTCGGAGCATAGGGACTTTGGGTCTCTCAGGCTAAGCCAGTGGCTGATGTATAACTTTAGCACGGTGCTTAACCTCTGTAAGCCCCGGCTTTTTATTTGGATAATGAAATTTTATAATACCCGCCTTAGAGAGTTCCTGGGAATATTTCATGAAATGGTACTTGTGAAAGCATTCTGTGAACTATAGAATTCTTCATAAATATGATATATTATTGCCAAGCAGTGATTAGCTGCTTTATGATGAGGAAACAATTTTCCAAAGAAACATGGAAATATATTTTAAGTGGTTTATGAAAATGCCCATGAGATTAACAGTCTTATATATATTCATATTAACTTCTACATAAAAAATTTTGAATGTGTTTAAGTATAATTTACACAGTATGACCTATTGATAAAAAATGAGTTTCATTTATAATTGTAAAGCATAACTTACTGAATTGTTTCCCAAACTGGTGATAAAAATATAATTTAACTTTATGTTAAGTAGTGTGTGATTTAAGTTGTAGAGGCTATAAAGCGAATTTTAGTATAAATAATCTCAGGGCACAAAGAATTCTCCCCCAGTGATGATTTATTAAAAATGAGAAATTGGGGCCCAGTCGGTTAAGTGTCTGACTTCGGCTCAGATCATGATCTCACCGTTTATGAGTTCGAGCCCCGCATTGCGCTCTCTGCTGACATCTCAGAGCCTGGAGCCTGCTTGGGATTCTGTGTCTCCCTCTGTCCGCCCTCCCCTGCTCGCGCTCTGTCTTTGTCTCTCTCTCAAAAACAAACATTAAAACAAATTTTTTTAATGAGGAATCGACATTCCCATAGAAACCAGGTTCAAAAATAGAAGGAAGAAGGGACGTGTTGTAGGTGAGGTAGTACCAGAACAGACCTGGACTACTGAGTATTTACAGTGGAAATTGACAATGAGTGATTATCAATTTTGACATGAAAACCAATAATTATAATACCGTATGACTCTTCCCCTAATGGAAGTATGGGCAAGGCATGGAAGTGGAATAGTAGTTGTAGTGATTCATTATGTTTGGCAGTGGGCAGCTGAGCCCATTAGAGAATACAATATTTTGTACAGAGTTGGAAGAATGAAGAGGCAGAAGCCAGAACCTAGCATTTCCAGACAAATGGGACAGCATATTCAAAGGCTGAGAAGTGTGGAATAACATGATGCATTACGGGAACAATCAATAATTTAATTTACTGTCGCACAATATGTTCAAAGATTTGGAGGGAAATTGAGAGATTTGAATAAAGATACCTCCAAAGCCGTTTCCTAAAGGCTTTAATTACTGAACTGACATGATCATGCTGGGGATGGAAGCCACAGAAGGGCACTAACCAAGGGGTGTTCTAATTGATTCTTTTAGGAAGAACATGCTGGTGGCGGCATGCTCTGGAGGAAGTTGGCTTTGTGATGTTTCTCTGGCATTATTTTTACTTTATAGGTCAACTGCAACTCTAAATATCAGAGACTACAATATATTTATTGTCAAGCATTAGAATAATAACAAGGAACATTTAGGAAGGATTGGTCCTGTGTTTCTCAAACTCCGGTCACTTTTGTGATACATCCTGATTTTTCTCTGATCTGCAAATGATTTTTATTCTAATTGATTAAATATTTTTAATGGGCCCATTTTTTCCCAACTCCAAAAGGGAAAATGTATGTCCCCAAGGAATAGCATTTGTTAAGGTACAGGTTTAGCCATTGTATATACATTGTATATTAACATACACCCAACTATTAAAAGTGCCCATCAAGGAGTACCTGGGTGGCTTAGTTAAATGTCCGACTTCGGTTCAGGTCATGATCTTGTGGTTCATGAGTTCAAGCCCCACTTTGGGCTCTGTGCTGATAGCTCAAGCCTAGAGCCTGCTTTGGATTCTATGTCCCCTTCTTTCTGTCCCTCCCCCATTCACACTCTGTCTCTCTCTCCCTCTCAAAAATAAATAAACATTAAAAAAAAATTTTTTAACACCCATCAAGGTCTCACCCTAAAATCCCCCTTTAGGAAACACAGGTCCATCTGCCTCTGTCGTCTTACAGGTGAGGAACTGATAGGCAAGTAAGTCAAATGATATGCCTAAGTCCCCTATGTATGTCTATGATGTCCCAAAACTAGTTCTAGGTGCTGAGGTGACAGAAGTCACAAAAGAGAATCACTGTCCTCAAGAACTCATATTCTGGTGGGGGACACAAACAAAAGACAAATAATGACATAAGGACATAGTATACTGCCAGGTGACATCAAGTACTGTGTGGAATACAGAGGTAAGTAAAGGAATAGAGAAACACATTGGGTGCCTGTCGACAGCTGGTCAAGGAAAGCCTCTTAGTAGTCCCCTATGTGTTCTGAGGGTGGCACCGTCCAGGTAGAAGAAATAGGAGCAAAGGCACCTGGGCGAGAACTTGCCGGACACACCTGAGGAAAAGCCAGAAATTGCAAGGAATGCTGCCATGGAAGCTTTGTTCTTAGGACCCCCACTCCCTCCCCTGCAGCCCCATCCCACAGACCCTCTTCCTATACCAAGGGTCAACCAGCACACACCAATGCCAATCCTGCTACCTGTTTTAGAGGAACACAGCCCTGCTCGTTGGTTGGCATCTCCCCTATGGCAGCTCTGCTGGTACAACTGCAGAGTTAAATGGTACCACAGAGAGCCTCGATTATTAGCCATCTGACCCCTTACAGAAAATGTTTGCTAGTTCCCACTCTACATCATGCTCTTTTTGTGGCTGTTGTTGTCTAATATGGACATCACAGAAAAAAAAATTGCCTTGGACATCTTTATAACAGTGAAATAGGCATTATTTTTCATGTCGAAATCTAGTTGCTGCTTGTAGAAAATCTGATTTCCATTTTTAAAATTGATTTAGGAACCAGTGGAAAGTTTTTAGTGTATTCTATTTGAGCGTGATTTTTTTCTTTAATGATGAATTAAGAGAATAAGCTACTCTGCCACTACATAAAGAACAACCACAGTTAGCATTACCCTTGTGGTTTCTTCTTGTTAGTATTCAAATTATATTCTCCGTAAACTACATCTGAAACAGGCTATAAATATACCCTGTCAGGAGTTGCGTTGTTGGGTGATGCACAAGAGATTCTGAAAAGATTCATATGGACAGTGTGGACCAGAGCTACAAGTCTCTGTGGAACTAATTACCTTCTCAAATCAAAGGGTCCTGAAGATGATCTGTGGCCTCTTGTGAAAGCATCTCTGTGCCGACTTTACCTGGGGCTTCGCTTTCTCTTAAACAAAAGTGCTTGTGGTTCTAGAGATCATGTTTTTGTCTTCGGTATAAAGTTCATGGAAGATGCCACATACTCTGGTCCCTATCAAACATTTCCCTTTATAAAGGAAAAGTCAGCAAGAAGAAAAAAGAAGTAAGACTAGAGAGAATAGAGTTAAGAAAAATACAAGGGCAGTGTTTAAAAGGCTCAGTATGAATGCGAGGGAATTCAAGATTTAAAGTAAGTCAGATAAAGGTTTAAAGTAGCATCTGATGTTGAAGGGGGTTGAAGAAAGCTGAATTTTTTAAATATTTCTTACATTGGAGGGATCGTCTATAACCAATTCATTTAGTTACACAGATAGTCTACAGCCTACTAGCTCCTTGTCTCTCAGGTCTTTGCCTGCCCACCAACCCTCCTCCTTCTCTTCTCACCCCGCTTCTCTCCTCCCATTTCTTGTCTTTCTCCTTTTCTTCTCTGATCCCTTCCTTCCCCTGCCACCTTTAAGCTCTAGAAGACTCATCCACCACGTAATAGAAATTTTCTTTGTAACTATTTCCAACTGAGCCCTCTGTATTTTCTTTCTTTTTTAATGTTTACTTATTTTTGAGAGAGAGAGAGAGAGAGAGAGAGAGAGAGAGAGAGAGAGAGAGAGTTACAGCAGGACTGTAGGGCAGAGAGAGAAGGAGACATAGAATCCAAAGTGGGCTCCAGGCTCTGAGCTGTCAGCACAGAGCCCGGTGAAGGGCTTGAACTCATGTACCATGACCTCATGACTTGAGCCAAAGTCAGATGCTTCACCAACTGAGCCACCCAGGCGCCCCTCTATATTTTTTAAAGTAATCTCTACACCCAACATGGGTATCAAACTCAATACCCCCAAGATCAAGAGTCATCTACTCTACTGAGTGAGCCAGCCAAGTGCCCTCTCTTTTGACTGAATTCGTTCTAAGCCACTTCCTGAACTACTCTTCCCAGTGACTTCCTGTTATCTTAAGCTTAACAGTTGAAATTTAAAAAATCTGGAAATCTCCTGTCCACCAAGAATATAGTTTTATGACTAAAAATATATGGTTAGAGGAGAAAACATTGGAAAATCTAGAAAAACAAAACGAAAATAAAAATTAGTCAGCTTCCCTTTTAGTGTATTTCCTACCTATCATGTCTGTCTGTATTTAAAATTTATATTCTTCACTTCCTATTTTACGCCAGCTTGTATCACACAAGAATGTGAAAATATGTATTTCTCTAGGTAATTAGTCTTCTGAAACTTGATTATGATCATCATCGGTTAGCGTGAGCCATAGTTTAATTAGCCTCCCATTGCTGAACTTTTGTTTCTAATTTTTCTGTATCATAACTAAAGATGTAGTGAACATCTCTGTGGGCTTGCATCTCTGGTGATTCCCTGGGAATAAAATGCATGGGACTGTTACCTCTGCGTGAGAGGAGAGGGTGCCCATTACTAAGGCTGTCACTCCATACTATTCTGTAGCTCAACTCCTGAAGACAAGCGAAGGGATTTCTCCATCACGCTTTTAACGCTCAAGCTCAGTCTGATGTTTCACTTGTGCGCCCTGCTCATCGCACTGCTTCCTCAGTTGAAAGTCATTAAGTAGTTGACTCTTGTGTCTAGGGGAATCGTGGTATGTGACAGGCCAGAGTTTGAAGGAGATTAGTCCTGGAAAGAGCAGAGAGTGAGGATAAAGATAAATATTCTGTTCAAGTTCAGAATAAGTCATCCAGTTCACACTGTGACTCCCAGTGAATGTTCTCTTGACAGGTACTAGGTATTTTCAGGGAAATAAAAGATCAAAGTGGCACTGCCCTCACAGGTTTAGAGTCCATATTGTTGACCATAAATATCAACTCTCTGCTCTGACCTCTTTTTTTTTTTAATGTTTATTTTTGAGAGAGAGAGAGCACATGCAAAAGAGAGCACACAAGAGCTGAGGAGGGGCAGAGAGAGGGAGAGAATCCCAAGCAGACTCCACACTGTCAGTGCAGAGCCTGACTCAGGACTCGATACCAAGAGCCCCTCTGCTCTGACTTCTCTTTGTGAGAGGAGATAAGTCCTTTGGAGATGAAATGCTTATATATTTACTTTTTAAAAAGTATTTCTGCCTCGTTGAAATCGGAGCTCTTTTCTCTCCCAATTTGTTCACTGATCTAGTTAAGAACTACTGTTATGTAAAAAATTTCACTCTTGGATGACGTTTGAAAGAGGCCTTTTTGTGTGAGCCGGAAGCTCCCAGTTGGGTCACCCCAGGTAAACACCATCCTGCCTTCAGTCTGCTTCCATGCACTGGAATGGTCCTGGCTCATCTCTTTTTCATAGGAAACAAGAGAGTGTAGGTTTCCAGTCACACATTTGCAATTGTAAGGGAGGGGCCAAGGATGAGAAGTGTGATCAGACAAGTCTTATCATTTCATTGACATTTTAGAAGTTGTGGAAAGACACTGACAAAGTCCAAGTTTATTCTACTTGGGCTCCCATTCAGGGACCAAACTCTTCCTTTGAAACATTCAGGTTTTTAGCAGTTCCTCTTTAAAGAAATGCTATCATTCCATTCTTTGGGGAGGAATGAACAATGCCTCTTGTGTGTTCGAACCACTCAGAGCATTAATACACTGTTTCTTTAGAAGGATTTGCTTTCCCAAGTTGAACTTTTCAGAACTCAGAACACCTTATCACACTTTCAGAAAGCTTCTCTCTGAAAATGGAAAAAGCCAGGGGGGGAGAGCCTGTCAGGACTTGTGCCAGTTAAATCCGATCTCTCAGGGGATTTGTTTTCCTTCTGGCGTCAGATTAGATGTTCAAATCAAGCAGTATTTGAGGACTGCAAGGGAATGTCCATGGGATTCTTAGTGAGGCTAATCCCAAAGCGGCACATTCCAAGGGGCTAATCTGCCCAAGTTCATTGCTTACTTGAAACGTCTCTTGGGGGAAGAGCTGGGCAAGTGACTTTTTTTCCAGTGGGCGGTCATAAGAGCATTATTAACGGGATGACCAGCCCCAGACGCAGCAAAATGAAAGCAACAGGCGCTGCTCGTGAGACTGTCTCTGCCACCACCCAAGAGTCAGTGTTCAGGTAAAATGATTTTAGCTCGTTTTCTTCTTGTTCAGCCTCCCAGGGGTGGATGGAGGGAGGGGGGTGCCTGCAGGAAGACCAAAGGAATGCCCAGGGAGATGCTGAAGGAAAGCAAAAGTCAAAAATGAACCTCGGCACTCAGTACCTTTGGGTCTTTGGGGTTTTGTTCTGATCAGGACAGAGTGTACGTTTGAAACAGGAGAGTCTCAAAAGAAGGAACATAGTGACATTTCACCTGTAATTTGTTCCTTTAAAGTTAGTGGATTTTTTTTTTTTCCTAATCTTGTGATTACTGGTCTGGGTTGTTGTTGTTCTGTTAAGTTATCCTGCTAAAGAGTGGATTGCGGTAGCACTTTCAAGACCTTCAGGAGACAGATTTAGTACATACTCAATGTATATGTTGTAAACCATTCCTGCCTAGAGAAGCTCTTGATTCTGGAGCTGGTGGGGAGTCGGGAGTAAGAAGCATCAGAGCAATTTGGGGAATTAATGTTTATAGCAGAGTCTTTGTGAAAAATAATTGAAACCTGCCTAAATGAAATTACTTAATCTTTTTCTTCTTTCGAAGCTAGTGTTTACAGCTTTTGTTTGTTTGTTTCTATCTTTTTTATCCTTTATTGACTGTACATTTTACTTTCAAAGTTTGTACTTTATTCTTTGAGGGTAATCATTATACTTTGTTCAAAATGTGAATGTCCTCATTTTTGTTTTCAGTACAGTTTCCTTTAATTATTAGCCTTTGAAGCCACTTCCCTATTACACATCACACATGACTGATAATGCAGAAAGACAAGAAAGAAAATAGCCCTTCACAAGCTCAGTCATGGTGATGTGGCCATTCTACCTTTAGAAAAGAATGTACAAAGTGGTTTTCTAAGGTCTCATAGAAGCCGTATTTCCAAGAGTACATGAGACTTCCGAAGGATATTTAAAAAGAAAGATTTTAGAGGGTACTGTCCATTGAAATTTTGCATTCGAAGAGAATGAAAGGGTCAATGAGAAACGTGGCATGTCAAAACTATTTCATGCTTTGTAACAACAAGGATAGCCATTCTGAGCTAACTAACTTAGATACTGAAGCCAAATATGAAACTCACACAGAGCAGTTCAAAGCCTTGGGACAAAAGAAAAGGGAATTAGTTTAGGGAACAAGTTAAACCATGATTATACTTCAAATTTGCCTTCTCCAAGAAAATAACTTTAAAAATCTAAGATCTACCCACACTGAAGACCTGAATAAAAGCACAATAGAGCAAAGCCCACAGTAGAGCAAAGTCAATTATGCAGATACTTTGTAGAATTCCTAATTCATGTGTTTTACATGTACTCTTTCTATTATGTATTGTATGTTTCTTCTCAAAAAAGAGAGAATCCAATTCAATTATGAATGTTGGAGAGATTTTTTTTATATTACATTTCTGCCCCGCCCCCCAATTTTCCATGACTTTACAAGAGAAATGGTTAATCTGCTAGTAATAAACTGGAAACTGATCTTCATTCCTTTAGCTAACAGTGAGGTAGGTTTTTCACCTTTGAAAAAAGGTAATTAAGGTGATAAACTGCAATAAGTCAAGTTACTTTATTTTTAGAAACTAACTAGAGTTGGCAACTCTCTATGTAGTAATTCTGAGTAGAACTTCCAGGGCCATCCAAGTTGTAACTGGAATCCATGAGTGAGAGAAATAATCAGAGTGTCCTTGAAAAGTCTAATTCATCTGCCATGGCCCCCCCTCTTCTCAAGCTGGGAATCCTGCTGTAATTACATTTATTTGTTAGAGAATCATGTGTTATAATGATCCTCCTTCTTTTACTTCTTGCTCCTATTACACGGTCTTCCTAATCTCCCAACCCAGTCCTTTATCCTAACGAGAGAAGGTAGAACAGTGTTTATTACTGTATGTGTGAGGACAGAAAGAGAGAAAGATCCAAGTATGAGCTGGTTCTAAGGCATACCTCTAGAAGTCCAACACTGTCCAAATACCAAGGCACTTCCAGGCATGCCCAAATGGCACTGCTCAGATCAAGGGTATTTAGTATCAATAATATGTAATTTGGAGAGGCTGTTGAGCAGACTGGGTAAGAAGAGTATGAACTCTGGAGTCAGACTGTCCAAGTTCAAACTCTGGCTTTAAACCGTACTTGGTGCATCTCTCTGCCTCAGTTTCTCCTGAAATGGATATAATAGTGGTACGTCCCTCATGGGATTCTTACGAGGATCTATGGAGCTAACACATGTATGGCACAATTCCAGACACATGGTCAGCCCTTCATAATGTTAAGCATCGAGTGCCTACTGAGTTCCAGGTGCTCCCCCTGAATCATGTGCTTTGGTAAATACAACAATGCTATATAGAATTGTTGAAGTAGCTGCAGTTACCTTCATGTTATAGAAAAGACTTAATAGTGCTCTTGTCTGAACCTGCATCAGAACTTTTAGTACCAGAACCAACCCAGGGGTCCCTTTTCTTGAAGTGAAACATGGAACCCAAATAATAATAATAACAACGCAGTGTGTCAGCTATTACGGACTCTGTCCATGCTGTAGAGTCCAACTTATGCAATTTTTTCTAACAGCAAACCTCACACAGTATCTGTGATACTGTCATTCCTTCTTTCTCTTGGGGGGGTGTTAATTAGCATTCCCCCAAATCTGCAGATACTTCCCCAAAAGGTCCTTCTGAATTCTAGTCAAAGTGGTCCACAAAGAAGAAAGGAGAGTACACTCTCCCTTTCCCTGAGGTGTAGGGGAAGTTGGTTTCAAATGTCCAGTAAGGAATATTTTTACCGTCTGTCTGCCAAGAGATGTTATCAATGAAAGTATTCAGTGTCTAGGAAAAATCACAGCCTCTGAGTAGTTTAACTTACAGTCTTTTCACAAAGATAAAGCCTAGTTATCTACGCCATTCAGCTCATTTCTGTTGCAAAGATGCAGCCACTCACTAGCTTTTCCTATATATTTGAGAAGAAAAATTTCTGTGAACAGACAGACGCTGGGGCTTTTCTCTTGCCCAGCTGACAAACAGAACTGCAAATGTGACCTTCGTGATGTGAAGGTGCAGAGGGCCACCTGGACCTGGGGATCTCTGAGATAGGATGGGTGCTCCTCTCCATGTAGACAGTGCATAAACACTGAGAAATGGTTTGACCCAAATGTGACCATGACTGAAACAGGATGCATCTCCTTTGTACCCCATAGGCAACCCCCCTATGTCGCCACTTTCATAGTGTGCTTTGTCATATGAGGTAGCCACGGCCTTCAGTGCTGCATGCTTACATAGACTTCGTCATGAGAGAGGAGGGAGATGGGAGACTACGGGCTGAGAGTAAACCAGACTTCACATAGTTTATACAGATATCTGGGTCCTTGGCAGAGTCAGTATCAATTATGGCCAACACATGGTGGCTCATAACAGTCAACACTGGTCACTAAAGCTAAGTAAATCACTAAGTCACACTTTGGACCTGTATATTTCAAGAGTATGAATTTGGTCCTGATACTGTGTTAGAGAAAAGATGATGCCATGTAGAAATAACATTACAGGATGCTCTGAGAACTTCCATCTTAAATGCTTAGAGAAGGAATCTTCTGAGTAGCTTGTTGGATCTCATGGGATACTCCTCTACTATTTCCAAGGCTGGTAAAGAGCTGCAGGAGGGACACTGTGCTTGGGAACAAAGATGGCATAGTTTTCTGGAACTTCCTTTATCCTTCTGGGAGCCCAGTCTCAGTGGCCGGACTTCTGGGTGGACAGTCCCAACAATGCCCATTCTAAGAAGCTGTATTACCTGTACTTAAAGACATGTGGAAATAAAAAGAAAAGAAAAAGTGCTATCTCTCTTCCTTCCAAAGGCATTACCTGTGAAATTTCCAACTGTGAGAAAGACATTTATCTTCCTTAAGTTTCCATTTCCTTTTTTCTCTTCTGTATTAGAGCGCTGCTAATTTAGATTTTAGGGGAAACATCATGATGGATTAGGGCTCTTGAGCTATAGGATTCTCTTACCATTTCTCTTTTATTCTATAAGGAACATAGAATGGAAGTGTTAGCCATGAGAACCTCATACTTATTTACCTATATTTCTTCCCATCACTCAATATTTGTTATGTACAGGAATATAAGCTCTGTGTTTTCCATTATCTCCATCAATAGCATTGTTTTTCTGTTCTTCAAAAAAACATTAAGAATCTCTATAGGATTCCATCACTAACATTTTTCATTGTCCTTTTCTTTGACTCAATATTATAATGTTAACCTAATAAATCATTGCTTTTGTTATGTGCAGGGTTTGTATTTGAAGTAACTACAATTTCAATTCAGTTTATGAATACTAGTCTATTATGTGATTATGAAAATTTTGCTTCCTAGTCAAAAATACTTGAAGGTTATACTCACATTTCTTCTTCTTCTTTTTTTTTTCAGGCTCAGAAATCCTGGATAGAAAGAGCATTTTATAAAAGAGAATGTGTTCACATCATACCCAGCACCAAAGACCCCCATAGGTAATCTTGCTGTCTCTGTAATAAAGTGAGAACACAGAGTTGCAATTATGGGAACAAAACTATGGTAGTAATCACTATGCATTACAAGGGAACTAATGTCAAAGTAAAGATCATTTTTTTCATCTTTGCTGGACATCTGGGAAGCAATCTTAAATGTATACACCATATAATATGTTGTGCCTGCAGTTAATTCTCTAAGAGCCTGTACAAAGTAACCGACACCCCATTGGGAAGGACTTAATCACTGTCTATAAGTGGGGCTATATACATTTTTAGTATGGTTACTGGTTTTGCCTTTTAAGCATTTTGTTAAAATGCTTAGTTTGTACCAATATTCCCTGCCATAATGAAAGGGTAAAAAAAAGAAAAAAGACTCCTAGCAGATTACTAATTAGACTAGAGACTGTAGAGACTGTCAGATTCCTGTCCAAGTACATTTTTAATATCATACTAATCTTACCTTTATCCTACTCACCTTCATGATTTTGCCTTAATATTTAAGGCAAATCAGGTAGGAATATAAGGCATGCCTTATAAGGCATATTAGGTAGGAAGCATTTGGGATGAAGTAACATATGAATGCCTGGAAATGCCTTAATGGAAAGGCAATATAATCAAGTAACTTAAAATATACACTATAAAGTCCTGTCGCCTAGCTGTGTAACCTTCAGCAAATTCCCTATCCTTTAAAACTACACTCTTTTACTCATAAAAAGAATGTCACAATACTAGTATTTAATAAATGATAACCATATATCAGTGTTGTCATTAATACAGAATTGCGGTTCTAATAAAGTCTGAAGCATATGTATCAGTATTATAGCAGTGGTGGAAAAGTATGAAGGACATTTTCATGATGTAAGAAGTGAATTTTATTTTCAAAGATCTTGCAAATAATATTTTCATTGTTTCCTCAGCAACACTTAAGCTGTAAGTTTTTATTCTCAGAATTGGATATTTGACAGTGAATGTCAGCTGAGAAAAGACAAGTTAGGTTGTGACTCACATATGAGTGAGAGCCCTTATTTAAATGTGCATGTTAAAATCCTTCCCTCTTACTTTTAAATACTAAGAACAAATTGAGGGTTGATGGGGGGTAGGGGAGAGGGGAGAGTGGGTGACGGGCACTGAGGAGGGCACTTGTGGAGATGAGCGCTGGGTGTTGTATGGAAACTAATTTGACAATAAATTGTTAAATAAAATAAAATAAATAAAATTCTTCCCTCGAAGCTGCACAGTGGCCTTGGTGCAAGATATGATAGATGGGAGGACTGAGAACTAGAAATTTCTGTAGGGCTTTTGTTTGCAGGCTCCAGTCCTAAACAATATGGCAGGTGTGGAAGGGGTGGATGGACAAGGCTGAGAGGCATGTTACAGCTTATACGGCTAAAGGAAAAAAATAGGGGCAGAAAAGAAAAGATTAATATCACGTAAATCCTGGGTTCAGTATTTGCCTAGTACAACCACATTGTGGGATTCTGCCTAAGAGTGGACTGGCTTGCTATAGTTTGTAGATTTCTCTGGCAGGTCACCACAAGTGGGTATTCCAGTAACGGCTTATCCAAGGGGTTCGCTTTGACCTCTTATGTTGCAGGTGTTGCTGCGGGCGTCTGATTGGCCAGCATGTGGGCCTCACTCCCAGTGTCTCCGTTCTTCAGAATGAGAAAAATCAAAGTCGCCTCTCTCGAAATGACATCCAGTCTGAGAAGTGGTCCATCAGCAAGCACACTCAACTCAGCCCCACGGATGCTTTTGGGACCATTGAATTCCAAGGAGGCGGCCATTCCAACAAAGCCATGGTAATCAGAAAATCATTCAGTTGTTTCTCAAGTTCTATCTCATGTCCTGCAAAGGTGTGGTGCAGAGCTGGAGATTTAGTCTTTGGGCTTAATCCTATCTCTGCCAGGCCTTGGCTGGGCGATCAGCTCTCATGACCTTGCCCCTGTGCATTTCTGCTCTCTTTTGTAGAATGGAGGAAAGGAAACCTTCCTCCCAGGATTCTTAAAATAATTAGTATGATATCAGACAGTAACTATTGCTATTATTAATAGTGACATGAAGCTTTCTATAGTGATCCACTGTTTATTACTTTCTGGGTCTCATTCATTAAGTCATGTTTTTTTTTCTATCTCTTTCAGTTTAAAAAAAAAAGAAAATCTTACCTTTAGGTCTCTGTTTTGTTCTCTTGATAACTAGCATTTCTCTCAATTCAAGGTATAAGTGATCATCTCAGGTTATTTTCTTCCCTGTTCTAACAGAGATCTTGCCACCTAAAGTGAGGGCTTTTGCTCTAAGCAGCTGTGTTCAATAATGTTCCCAGTAGAAGAACTCCATATGAAAAGCATTTTGTTTGGAACAGAGGCTTTAGGAAATAATACAAATTTTACTTCTAAGAGTTGCTGCTTCTAAATTTCAGCTTTCATTATGAACCTCTCCCTCCTTGGCTGGCAGATTTTGCCATGAGAAAAGTATACCATATGTTTTTAGAAATTCTAGAAATGCTATATTTCAACAAGCTTGCTTCTAACAGTTTGAGAGTTGGTTGAGGGTGGGACAGTTGGAGGTGGCTGCTCTCAGGCACACCATGAAGTTTTCCAAGTTTGGAGAGGAAATTTTGCTTAGAGAAGCATACTGCAAAATGCAAGGGAAGTCACTTCACACTAGTTAGAGTCTAAAAATGGGCAGGAGAGCCACCTCTCCACCCTCTCTCTTCTCACCTCCCTCCTCCTTCTTCCATCTTTCTCTCCTCTTGGAGGATTTTCTTCCCCAAGAATGGCTGACTGTACTATTCTCACAGTATTTCCTTAAGGAAATCAATTCTGAGCTCTACATTAGAGTAAAACCAATTTTGAGCAATGTATTGGGAAGAAGAGGAGGCTATGTGCAGCCTAGGGAAAAAGTGGGGGGTGGGGGGTTAATCTTGGCCTATGCAGAACTGAAGGCAATGGAGATTCGGCAACTTCCTTATCCACCCAAGGGATGTTTTCACCTACACGAAGTCATGAAGGGTCCCCAACTCAGCATAATTCTCATTCACAGTATGGGATAGAGCCATGTACACTGTGCATCCTCTGAAACCATGTATTAGTTAAGTCATGAAAGTTCATCCTATAAGAAAAGTGCTCCAAAAAAAAAAAAAAAAAGGAGAAGAAGAAGAGGAAGAGGAAGAGGAAGAAAGAAGAAAGAAGAAAGAAGAAAGAAGGAGGAGGGAGAGGGGGAGGGGGAGGAGGAGGAGGAGGAGGAGGAGAAGGAGGAGGAGGAGGGATGGAAATGGATCCACAGAGGGCCAAAGTTCTTCACTGGAAATACAATACAATAATGTTCAGAATGAAGTGACTAGCCACCCCTCAACCTCCCAGCCCAAAATAAAGGCCAAGTGCTGTAGATAAGGAAGTGGCTTAGCAGGCAATATCATCATAGGGTGGCACGCCCTGTGATGTCATAGGGTACTTGAATGGTGTGACCAGAGGCTTTGTGCCTCATGTCATACAGCTGATATATGTTGGGATTTCCAAGTTTATTTCTTTGTTTTGAGAGAGAAAGAATGTAGGGGAGGAGCAGAGAGACAGGGAGAGAGAGAGAATCCCAAGCAGGCTCTCCACCGTCAGCATAGAGCCTGACATGGGGCTTGAACTCATGAACCATAAGATCATAACCTAAGCCAAAGTCAGATGCTTAACTGACTATGCCACCCAGATGCCCCATAGGATATGTGTATATTATGATATTTAATGGCAGAGGAAAAACTCAAAGAGGCACATCTTTCACCCTCCTCTCAAAGTGTGAACACATATGACATTGAACTTTGAGAGCCCTCCCCAAGCCCCACGTAGCTCTATGAAGCCCAGAACTATCTGTTGGCAATCTGGTTAGGCACAGTCAGCTACATGATTTTGTAGAGCCCAGTGTAAAATGAAAATGTAGGCCCCCAGCAGGGGCAGGGAAAGCAATCTCCCTTTCCCATGGCCAACAACCCCAACACACAGTGGACAGGCAACCGTCCAAAGAACTTCTTTCTCCATAGTGGCACATACTCAGTATCTGGTGTGGGTGAGACTTGCCACTGAGTCACCTGTGAAACACACCATGGCGCTGCTGGCCTAAGGAAGGGACAGCTATGTCCTTTCTCTGTCCTGAATGCTACAGGGAATACACCCAACCCCACCCTTCCCCTTGCCTGTGCTCACGTCCCAGGCAGGGATGGAAGTGAGGGGGAACAAAACCCCATTGCTGCCCCAGGCAACATTGGGGCGGGAAGGCTAGACTGCCTAGGACACCAGAGGTGGGAGCAGATAGCCAAGATCCCCTGTCCCCAGGAGGCAGCAGGAGGCGGGTTGTGGGACCATGGACAATGTGTGAGATGAGACTCCGAGCCCTCTGCAAGTGCTCCACTGCGCCATCAGACTTTCCCTACAAAGCATAAATTCATAGTTAAAATTGTTAAGAATCCAAAGAAAGCAAGTGCAGAGCACTAAACCCTGAGCACTGCCTTTCTGAGCAGTGTGACCATGCTGGTTGCAGGTCCATGAAGCTGACACTCAGACTAGGTCTCACCTATACTAGATAGTGTCACAGCAGTCACTGTGAAGAAAAGCCTTTCTTTCAGAGTCTAATCAGCCAAATGAGGGCCAATTTTCTTCCTTTATTTTTTTAAAACCAAATATTTAACAAGTGGGAGTCCCCTGCTATTCAGACACAATGAGCATTTTGTCCACTTTGAATACTTGCCCTTGAATTATTCTGAGTCTCTTGTCTAGACAAAGGGGTGGAGCTGACAGCTAGTCAGATGTCTTGTTTTATCAGGCAGGATGGTTGTTTTGTGCCAACCTGTGCCTTCTTTACTTTTTCCCCTCCCCAGCAAACCAGCACACTGTTCAGACAAAGGGAAAAATCAGCAACTACTGTCGGTTAAAGGATATTAGTCTTCAGGTGGGGAAGACATGGTTGAATATTCACCACAACTGAAATGAAACAGATCAACTAACTTAACGTCTTTGATCCCTGTTTCTGACCAGAATATTTGAAAGTTGAGATGATTTTTTAACCCTAAAAACTCTAGAGGGCAGATTAACTTTGACCTTTATTATTTAAAAAAAAAATAAGAAGATACACCACTAGTTTTTTGTTTTTTGTTTTTTTTTCCTTTAAGACAGCCCAAGATGAGGCTTGGGTCTTCAAAATGCCATTGGAGTATGGACACAACGTGAGGCAGAATCTGCCAGTGTTTGGTAGAAGTTTCAGTTGGAGGGAAGAGAATCTTTATTAACATGTGTGGGCCACGTGGGAACCATATCTGCTCAGGGACATTATGTATGTGTGTTATCACATAGGCAGTACAGCATGATGTCAAGGAGCTCTGGTCACCAAAGATGCTTCAGGGGATTGATGCAGAGATTCTCTGCTTGGAGGATCATGGTAGCCTGTGGGCTACTACCAATGCCCGTGGCCAAGAATCACTCCCTGAGAGTCTCCCTTATTGGTCAGGGATAGAACTTAGGCATCTGAAATATTTGAAAAGGTGGGCAAGTTATTCTCTTTAGTGTTGGGAACCGTTTTGGGCTCGCGGGTTGAGACCCCTCCCTGTGTGGAAAAGGTTGAAGCAAAGCTCCCACCAGCCAAACTGGCGCCTAGTCTTACCTCCTTCTAAATAATCTTCCAGGCCTGGATTTCTTGAACTGCTCTCGTTGGCCCAAGAGATATAATGCTCTTTGATTTTATGGCACACTGAAAGGGGGACCCCAGAGTTCGATGTCTTGATGGATAAAATCCAAATGAGAGTAACCTGGCCAGAAGTAACCTCAAAGTTGCTTCTTGGGGATAGGTTACACAAATTGATCATATAGAATAACAGTTATGAGTTGGCTAGAAATTAGTAGATTTTAGGCCCCAAGACTCCTTGAACCAAACTAGATTTTCCCTGCAGGTATCGCATTGTGTTAATCATCCACTCAGCCCCACCATAAAACCTCAAGGCACATCTCTGTAAAGCTTCTCTCAGTATTTGATTAACAGACTGATGGGAGAGATTGTAAAGAGACTTAAGACCTTCTCTGGAGGTTAGCCTACCCCAAAAGTTAGAAGCACTGTTTATAGATAAGGTACAAACAGTAGCCAAACAAAAGTAGCTACACATATCTTCACTGATCAACAACAAATATTGAGTACCTTCCTGAGGTTAACATTTCACAAATCCTTTTGTAATTCTTATCCCCACACTCCCTTATAATAAAAAGGCAATAACAAAATACTCTTGCAAAAGCTACCATAAAAGAATAGATAGACATGAGCCCTTACGATTATGGATAGAATGACTCCTAATCTACCTATAGATGACTAACATAGGTCTTGAGGCAACAATGTATGTTGTAAAGAATGCCTTGTCAGTGATGTAATGTCACTCGCTACCTTTAAAAATAAAGACACTGAGACCAGGAGGGCAGAGATGCCAGAATTGCCAGGGCTGCCTGCTTGGTCATCAGACTCCATCTCTCTCGTGGCTCTCTCACTTCATTTCGCCTGACCGTCCGTCCTTCGTGGACCCTTAGATTCGCCAGAACAAGGACCCCGGCACTTCAGCCAGGCTTAAAAAGTACTAAATGATCTCCATTTCTTTACTTGTATTGTAGATAAGGCAACTCGAGCCCAGAGAAGTTAAATTCTTTTCTGAGAGCTACTCAGTTATTCAACGACAAAGATAATTCTCAAACCAGGGCTGCTCAGGGTTCCCCATGAGTTCTGTTTCTTCTCTGTCATATGTGCTTGGTATAGACTACAAGAGATGTCTTGAAGGGAAGATAATAACTATTATATTTCTAGCTCTTTTATAAGGGTTTTGAAGACTTTGTAGTAGAATTACAAATTGACTCTTATTTGATGAGATTAATTAAACTCAAAAACTAGGAGCAGGAGGAGGTCTTTGTAACCATTTTCTGAGCCTTTCCTAGCACTTTGTGGTATTCTGCCCTGAATTCCCAGGCTTGTCGAGCCTGGGAAAGTACAATAGCAATGAATCCAGCATCTCTCTCCTTTTGCAGAGATATTGTGACCCCGGAAGGAGGCACTCATAGCTGACAGCGAGTGAAGGGTCCTTACTCCCTTTCTTCTCAGCACCAAGCCACATCTTACCAAATTGTGTGCCCCTCCCTGGCAGTTCATTCAAATATCTCATAAAAATCAGAACGTGAGGACCAAGGAAGAAGATAGTGAGATACTAAAGCTCTGGGTTAGACATTGTCTTCCTTGAGTGAGCGCCAGGTAGCTTTTTAAAACTAACTTAGGGGGGCACCTGGGTGGCTCAGTCGATTGAGCCCCTGACCTCAGCTCAGGTCATGAGCTCACTGCTCGTGGGTTCGAGCCCCGCATCAGGCTCTACGCTGACAGCTCAGAGCCTGGAGCTTGCTTCAGATTCCGTCTCTCTCACTCCGCCCCTCTCCTGCTTGTGCTCTGTCTCCCTCTCTCTCAAATATAAAATAAAACATTAAAAAAAATAAAAAAACTAACTTAGGGAGCAGTAACAAGATGGCCCCAAAACAGACATGGGTCCTCTCTTAGAGACTCTTCTTTATCTGGGGCTGTGGCTGTAAGTTATTTAGAAAAGGCGACAGTGCCGGACTTGATTATACAGAATCTTATTTGCTACTAATCATCTCGTCCAATTAATTCTGAGCCGTCTTGTGGAGCAGGTAAGTAGCACCTAATTAAGGGCTTGTATTTAAACCTTTCAAGTCATTTGCATAATTATCTTCAAGTTTTCCCTTACTAATTACTCTGCTTATTAGATCAGGTTGAGCCCCTTGTTATAGTTTTTATATAATTTAGATAATTATTCCTATGCCTCCTTGTCACACTTAAAGCTCTAACTGGTGAGTGTGCAGGAATGAATGCCTTATTCTCTGAACATTGCCAGTGGGAGGGAGAGTGAGAGGGAGTCGGGAGGGTCGAGGTTGCTGGGATGAGGGGTCTGTCAACAGCAAGGCATCTACAGTCTTACACTCTTTAAACACTTTAGGATTGACTTTGATTTTTTTTTAATGTCTTTGCATCATGCAAGTTTAATCTGGAATCATCGCTGATTGACAGTTACCAAATATGAGATTAAATGAATCCCATTTCACAAAATAAAAGAGTTAATCACTAGGCTATGGCTAACTAAACAGCTTTACTTAAGCATGGTAAGATATTGGAGGGGTTTGGTAATTGCCACCTTGATTTCCACTTTCCACCTTGTAATCTTTAAGCCAATGAATTAGCAGCACCCTTGGAAGTTCTTTCTAAAACTGAGACTAAAACAAGAATATATCACTCAAAATACTGGTCCCAATCACAGACCTATAGGAAAAGAAGGAAAGAACTAACCCTCCTCTGAGAAACCCATCTTGCCTCTAGAAAATTCCCATCTCCTTGCCTCTACAAAATTTTATGCTATATAATCCTGGTAGGAACTGCAGAGACTACCCCCTTGAGACCTACTTATATCTCAGGGAAGTTTTATTTTCTTAAACCTTTAGCTTTGGCTTATCAGCCAGCACCAATCACCTGGAAATACCTGGTATCTGACTTTGAGAAATCACAAAAACCATACAGAATAAATTACAATGGCATTTTCATTTCCAAAGTTTTGTGGGTCATCAAACAAGGAATGCAGTAGCCAATGACACCACACATTAGCTCTCCAAGTATTTTCTTTCTAGGGAACTTGTACATGCATTGAACCACCATCAGTATTAAACTCTCACTGCAAAACTAACAACTCCAGAGCCTTAGAGAGCCAGTATCAGCAAAATTATCTTAGCAGTTCAATATGACACGGTCTCCTTGGCCGCAGCTTTAATTAAAAATACTCATTTTAAAATGTGGCTACAAAGAATTTAAAAAATAAAATGATGCTTATCACATTTCTCAACAGAAAGGAAAAATGGGCCAAATTTCCCCCAACAGTCTGGGAAGAAAAACTTTAAAAATAAGTGTTCAAATAGAGTTAACAATGGGAATTCCAGTACTCCGAACAAGCACGACTCACAATTACCAACTGATAATTTCCAAGACGTAAAGATGGCTTTGCAGTATTAGGAAGAGGATTTGTCATTTACTGTTTCCAGGAGTGTAGCCACATTTATCATTCTGCAGCTTTTCCATTTTCATTTTAAAAACTGGGCAAAGTTATGTGAGTGAAAATTTAGGGCTAAAGAGATGACTCGTTCACTGTCGGAGCCAAATTGTTCCACCAACTCTCAAGTTCAGGATACCAAAGGAAAATTATTATATTTTAGGGGGTGCCTGGGTGGCTCAGTCAGTTAAGAGTCTGACTTCGTCTCAGGTCATGATCTAAGGGTCTGTGAGTTCCAGCCCCGTGTCAAGCTCTGTGCGGACAGCTCAAAGCCTGGATTCTGCATCAGATTCTGTGTCTCCTTCTCTCTCTGCCCCTTCCCCATTCACGCTCTGTCTCTCTCTCAAAAATAAACACTAAAATTTTAAAAAACAAAATTATATTTTAATTAAACAACCCCAGCCTTTTCTAAGTAGTAACAATTATTTCTCCCCGCACCCCGCCCCCCCCTTACACACACATACAACGCACACCCAGCCTCTGCCCACCCTGGGTGTTATAAAGGGGACAATGCTGTCTAGTTTGTGACATGTCTATGAACTCCATATTTAGTGTGGGGTAAGGCCACGGTAGAGTTGAGTCCTGTTCTGATGAATGAATAGTAACATTTCTAATGATGAAGCAGTAAGAGTGGCTTTAGAAAAACTGCCGTCAAGTCACCTGCTAACCAAAAAGAACTTTAGAATCAAGAACAAACTCTCAGGCTTCAGTTACCAAAGCCCTGTGTCATTCCAACAAAAGAAGTCCTTAGTTTTCAATGATAGTCTCACAATTTAATTTATGTTGGTGAAATGTTATTCAAAAGATGTGTTCTTTATGAAAATCATGCTGTATGCCTTGGCCTCCAAAGCACCTAAGAACAGATCAAATAGTACAATTTCAGCTAGAGCGAACCTCTATTTTATACAGAGCATTCTGGAAGTGCTGGCCTGGATGTCATCCGCTCATCACGCATCAGCCAGGCAGGGGCACTAATGACAGAAAGGCAAAGGAGAAGATTATTGTGGGCCCCGGCAACATGATTTGAGCTCAGCTTATCTCTAGAAATTGTAAAGTGAGGAACTAAGGGCATGTGGGTGAAGGATGGGTGAGGTAGCCTGAGCCCCAGTCACTCCCCAGGTAACTCCGAGTTGAGAAACCAAGTGCTACTTTAACATACCCACTAAAGAGCTAAAGGCAAGTTTTTTGGATCCCTTATATACAGAAGTAATTTAAAAGGTGAATGTTTGTAACCTTTATTCAATTTACATGTGTTGCTTTTTCTGCCACACCAGGTCATTTTCCACAATTTAATCCTCAGAGTGGACTGCGAGGTGGTCAGGATCACCCCCATTTCACCAGAGAAGGTGCTCCAATTGGCCAAATGTCTTACAGCAGCAGTGCCTGATGCTAGGGTATGGTGCTGCCTATGGTTGGAAAATCTGTAAATGGAACCACAATCACCCACCACATCAGAGTAATGCCCAAGTGACCAGAGTTAGAATACCCATCAGGAAGATTTCTTGTTATTTGTAAGGTGATCCCTTAGCAATTAATGAGCTCACATGTGGATGGACAAAATTGCTTATCTTCACGACCAAAATAGCTCCTCATTTCAAATCACACTAACTGTTTATTAATTGCTCTGGGAACAACGATTTATGACCTTGAAGCTGCTGATTCGGCACATGAGTTAGCTGTTATAGTACAAGCACCTGACTAACTTGCTTTTTATGAGTGTAAGAATATAATTTAAAAATTGACATCGTCACATAATCGTACAGTGTCGTTTCATCGCTTCATTTGAATTAGCCTCTTATCCTCCAAACCACTTACTGGGTTACTAAACAATAACAATGACAAAAAGCAATTAATTGATTAATTGACTTAAATTCTTCCTTTACAAAACAAAACAAAGTAAAAAAACTTTTGCCTTTTATTCTCCAAGCATTAGGTGGTTGGAGATAATTTGGGTGTCTGAAAATGACTGTTTTCTATTTATTGTCACCTGAATAATTCCTCCAGTATTTCCTCCATTCTTCTCTGTGATTTTCATGTAAAATATTGAGTGTTCTTTCTTCCCTTTGGCCCAATGACGAACACAAGACTCCACTTAGAATCTTCTCTCTGGGGAAGAGTTATAAACCTTGCTTCTTATGTGGTCCCTAAGGAGAAGAGTTATAAACCTTGCTTCTTATGTGGTCCCTAAGGAGCTAGTGAGAAATGCAGTACCTCAAACCCCACCCAGAACCTACTGATTCCCGACCTGCATTTTTGACAAGGTCTCCAGGTGAGTTGTGCATGTCAAAGTTTGAGAAGCACAACTCAACAGAGAGTTTTCCACCACAGCAGTAGCTTAAATAATGGATTACATGAGTGGTTGATTATTAGACAGCTAGTCTCAGTCACTCACCTTCTCTGGGTCTCCCTGTTTTTCCCTTTAAAGCAGAAACATTGAACTAGATGATGTCTAGTTGCTATGCTGGCCAAGATATTTCTAAGTTCCCTTTGATTTCTAAGACTGACTACTTCATAGCCAATAGGAAAGATCAAAAATCGCAGTCAGGTCAAACATGGTCCCTGCCCTCAAAAATCTTGCAACACAGGCAGATAAAACGGGCGTGTGCAAGAAACAACCAAAAAAACAAAAATCCAACTGGGTTAGGTTGATAATTATGCTGCATCAATGTGAGCTTGTGTTCTCAGGTAAAGTAAGCAGAAGTCTTTGAAAGATGGGAATGATTTCTAGAGATGACAAGGAGAGGAGCTGGGTTTTCCAGGAGAGAGAGAGTAGGGAACACCTCTAGGTGGGGTCAAGCTAAATTGTGGGGGACCACAACAGAATGAGAGTTTACTCATAATGTAACAATTTAAACTGAGAAATAGTGTGATCAGAAAGGAATTGGAGAAAGATCTCTGTTGGTATCTTGTTGAGGCCGTGGGGTTGGAGAAGCCATTTGGAGGCTGATGCCATAATCCAAACGGACATCCTAGTATGGAGAATGTACCCCCGGGGTGGCAACTGAAGGAATAGAGGGAAAGGCCTGGTTGAGAACATTCCTTTCAGAAATGGAGTTTCTGAACTTTGGGACTGCTTGTAGGTGAAGAAAAAGGAGATGGAAGGGCAGTTTTACTTTGACGTCAAGAGCAAGGACTCTGGAGTCAGTAGACCTGGGCTATGGATGTTGTCATTACTACTACCATCAGTCAAACGAACCTGATGTGGATGATACCAGCCTTATCATTACTGGGAGGAGTCCATGAAATAATGTATGTACAGGAGCATAATAAATACACAAGGATCTTGGTTTGGGGTTAAGGTTTTTTGTTTCTCTGTTTGTTTGTTTTCTTCTTCTCAGTAGAGTTAAGAAATGGAGAGCAGAGAGAAATAATGTGGAGAGGGCCCACCAGCAATGTGACCTTACACAGACGCAACACCGAGTGCCTCTGTTGCCCTATCTGTAAGACAGAGCAGGGGACGAGGCGATTCAAGGTCATTCATTCCCTACTAGAGCACTTATCAGAGTAATAAGAGCTCTGTGATCATGAGCAAGCTTTCCTTAACTGGGAAAATATTAGATGAATTCTAAAGGAATTTTAACACTTTCAGTAGATTTTTTTTTGGTCACTTTTCTGGGCTTCATTTTTCTTTCTTTCTTTCTTTTTTTCTTTTTTAAGGTATAAGAGGGTGAATAAGAGAACAGTAACTTAAAAAGCAACTTTTCATCATCTCCCACACTAAGCATTTTTGGTTTGTCTAGCTGGGAAGCCTTGTGAGTCCCAGTCCTAATTTATTTCACTGAATATTCCTTTCTGGAATTAGTCAAAATGACATAAATTCAATTCAGCAGAGGCGCCAAATTTTAACTACTCAAGTGGCATAGATTCAGTGCACAGGGACAGAAAACATTATATTCTTTCATCTTATAGCATTTATTATCTAGATATTTTTCATAAAGTCACTCAGTGAGCTAATAAATGTAATAGTAGAGAAATAATACCATAGCCTTTGTTTAAGAAACACTGTATTTGCTTCTACCACTGCAATATCCACTCTTCAGCCCCAAAGCTCCTCACACAGTACAAAAATGCGTGTGTATTGTTAACGAAAATTTCTGTTGGTAGATCTCGGGAAGTTCTTACCCTCTGCAGGAAAGTTTGTGCGTAAAATATGCCAATTCTTATTTTGTAAACTCTAGTTAAATTCTCTTGGTATAATGTACTTAACTAAAATTGCCAACCTCACTCTTTCTGTTCTGGAATTGATGATTTTTGCTACATAGATTAAATCAATATAGAACCAGCTTATTAGATCCTAACACTGCTTTGGATTTCTGGTATTGGTATGTAGGAAACTTTAGCTGTTTGGTATTTCTGGACGATGAAGTTTATCTTGTCAAGCTACTTTCACTTTTTCAGCTACCTCTCATTTTGGCTAAATAGATTTAAAATAGGCTTTAACAAAAGAATTGACATCATTTGAGTTTTTTTTTTGCAACTGGGGTCTCCTAGATCCAAAAATAATGCAATAAATTGTCCTCTCTTGTACAACTTTATTTACTTACACATCTAAAAGCATATGTTTGTGTGATCGCATGCATACATTTTGTGGTTATGCTACTTCAACATGAATACTTAGCAAATTCCAAGGTTAATCAGTACCTTTCTTTTCTTTTTTTTTTTTTAAATGTTTATTTATTTTTGAGACAGAGAGAGACAGAGCATGAATGGGGAAGGGGCAGAGGGAGAGGGAGACACAGAATCTGAAGCAGGCTCCAGGCTCCGAGCTGTCAGCACAGAGCCCGACACGGGGCTCGATCTCACAGACTGCGAGATCATGACCTGAGGCGAAGTCAGACACTTAACCGACTGAGCCACCCAGGCGCCCCAGTACCTTTCTTTTCTGTCCCACATAACACACAGAGTTTCGAATGCTTTAATGCTGATTACTTTCACCTCATTTATATGTTGTAACGTCCACTGCTTTCGTTCTTTCCTTTCCCACCAGAAATTAGATATTATAATCATTTTATACTATTCAAGCAATGCTTTCTTATATTGACAGTATGTTTGCTATTTCTTTGTTTGCCATTCTTTCTTGTATCCCACATCATCCGTGTGGGATCACGTAACTTCTCCCTGCTATATATATACATATATATTTTAAAACTTCCTTCAGTGAAGTCTGCCAGAGATAAATTCTCAGTTTTGGTAGTCTGAAAATGTCTATAATTTGCTCTCATCTTTGAAAGATATTTTTGCTGAATATAGAATTTTACACTGACAGATAATTTCTCTTGGCACATTGAAGGCACTGGCTTGTGGCACCCATTTTTGCTGTTGAGGAGTAGACCTTCTGTCTTATAATGACTGTTTCCTTGTAGGTGGTCTTATTTTCTAGTGGCTTTGGAAGGTTTTTTTGTTTTTTCTCCTTCCTTTGGTGTTCCCTGTGAGGTGCCTCTGAGTGGGGTTTGTTTTTATTTATCCTGCTTGGGATTCATCGACGTTCCTGGATCTGAGATTGTGTACCTTTCAGCATTTCTGAAAATTTCCCAGCCAGTTTCTGTTCAAGTGTTGGTTCTTCCTTGTCTCTTTTCTTTCCATCTAGAATTCAGATCCTCTTCTCCAAGGTTTTCAGTGTGGCTTCTGTTTTAAATTCCTTTTTCTCTTAAGGCTGCATCTGGTTTATTTCTCTGGATCTATCATTAGCGTGTCTAATCTGTAGCTTAACTTCTCCATTGTATTTTTCATTTAAGTTATTACATTTTTATTTGTAGAAATTGTTTTTGATTTTTTTTCAAATGTGTTGGTCATATCTTATAGTCTGTTGTTCCTCGTTGATACATTCAGTAATCTCATTTATGTTTTTAATATATTAAAGATTGCTATTTTATAGTCTATGAATATTTCAATATCTGTGAGGATCTTATTCTGCTATCTGTTATTTCTTTTGGTTCTCATTCATACTGCTTTATTTCCTTGTATGATACGTGATTTTATTTATTTATTTATATTACTATGAGATGTTTATTTTCCCACGGAAACTATCTGAGTTCTAGATTGAGGATGCATTCTTCCACAGATGATTTGCATTTGCTTCTTCCTGTTATATGGAACCATTGCCCAACCAGAACCATTTCAAATTAAATACCCTGGTGTTTTTCAAGCCACACTGATAGTGTTAATATGGGTCAAAGTTTGTGTGAAGAGAGCATCCTTGATTTTTTTCTTTAAAAAAATTTTTAGCATTTATTTATTTTTGAGAGACAGAGAGAGACAGAGCATGGGCACAAGAGAGGCAGAGAGGGAGACACAGAATTGGTAGTAGGCTCCAGGCTCTGAGCTATCAGCACAGAGCCCAATGCAGGGCTCGAACCCACGAACCATGAGATCATGACCTGCACTGAAGTTGCAGGCTTAACCAACTGAGCCACCCAGGTGTCCCATTGATTTTTTTTATTTTTAATGTATATTTTATTTTTGAGAGAAAGGGAGCACAAGCAGGGGAGGGGCAGAGAGAAAGGGAGATACCAAATCCAAAGCAGGCTTCGGGCTCTGAGCTGTCAGGACAGAGCCCAATGCAGGGCTTGAACTCATGAACTGCAAGATCATGACATGACCCAAAGTTGGACCCTTAACCTACTGAGCCACCAGGTGCCCTGAGGGCCCTCTTATTTATAAATAATTAGAGGGGAACTTTTTCCCCATCCACTTGGGGCAAAAGTAGAAGCAGGCAGGCCTCCTTGCTCTCTTCTTCTAGATATCAGACTGACTTACTTTTCTCTTCCTTACACTTGAGAGTGGAGCCCATTGAAATAGTATCCCAGCTTATGTAGGGTCCCCTGTTAGATTTGTTCATCCCACCTGCTGCCAGTGAAGCAGGTGCCATCTTGCAGAGTTTAGAAGAAACCCTCAAGTCCAAAACCTGCTTTGGTCCTTCCTTGTCTCCTGAGGTCCCAGCTTCTACTCTGTTTTAAGAATCTGAATGTTTGCTCTTTAAATCCCTGCTCAGCAATGCATTTCAAAAGACTTTCAAATATATTTGCCCAGTATTTCAGTTGTTTACAGCTAGAGTTGGAAGTCCTTCTATAATTAAACTGAGATCTAAATGAGCATTATATGATTCTATAGATGGTTATCATTGTTTGTATTTACAGCATTTCCTTCATATATACTTAGTATAACTCATTTCTAGTTGCGTCTTCTAACACCTTGAAATCTGATATACACTTTTATTTTTAAAAATTATTCTACAAGAATGATTGGCATGCCTTTTGTCACTTGTCTTCTTTAAAAGATAAAGAAATATTTGGTATGCAGTTTTTGTAAATTAAGTAAATATAGTCAGCTCTTACCTTGTTATAAACTTCTTATTACATTATGTAGAACTGCGGAATTTTTCAAAACCTTTCCAAGTGACAGGGTCGCAGAAACATCTATATCTACCACATGACTGGGCAAAGCTGGGCTGGCACTGCATTTTAGAAAATCAAACAATTTTAAAGTTTGTAATAATTCACAATTTCAGGAACACCTTTGAAAATGGCGAATCCCTTCACCTAACAAAGACTCTTGTGGTAAAGAAAATGATTTGCCTCTTTTCAAAAATCAGATGTTGTAGGAGATGTTTTCTTCTCATGCTACACATATCCTTGCAGTTGGAAAAGTTAAGCCCCGGCAGCCAGCCCTGCCCTGCTCTCCTAATCTCTGGCCGTTCTTGTTCTAGTACGTGCGAGTATCCTTCGATACGAAACCTGATCTCCTTCTACACCTGATGACCAAGGAATGGCAGCTGGAGCTTCCCAAGCTTCTCATCTCTGTGCACGGGGGCCTGCAGAACTTTGAACTCCAGCCAAAACTCAAGCAAGTCTTTGGAAAAGGTCTCATCAAAGCGGCCATGACAACTGGAGCGTGGATATTCACTGGAGGGGTTAACACAGGTAATTGGAAGTCAAACAGAGAAAGGCAACCTAAGGCCTTGAGAAAGTGGTAACTAAGATCATTTTCCCCTAAGGCTAGAGATGTTGCTATGCCCCTGCCTCCTCTCTCTTCCCTGTGTGTCCGCATTCATGACTCTCCCTCCTCCCACACCATAACCATGCAGTTACTTCTCAACCAAGAAGAGTTACTTACACATGAGAAATAGGTTGGGCTATTTAATACTTGACTATATGGAGTTCGTAAACATGACTAGTAGAATTTCACGGGATATTTTTAGTACCTCAAGTTGCCAACTAAGTATCCAACAATTTTTTAAAGAATAACTTTTGCTCTCAATTTGGAAGTTCCATGTTTGATCTTTAAGTGATTTTAAGTTTGATGCAAATAGCTCTAAATGTTATAAAATGTCCATTTTATCTGGAATGTAAATTGTGACGGCAACATCTGGAGTATTGTGTGTTTATTATTTAAAATAGTTTATTAAGGGGTGCGTGGGTGGCTCAGTTGGTGAAGCATCTGTCTTTGGCTCAGGTCATGTTCTCGCAGTTCGTGGGTTCAAGCCCCACGTCAGGCTCTGTGCTGACAGCTCAGAGCCCGGAGCCTGCTTGGGATTCTTTACCTTCCTCTCTCCCTAACCCTCCCTCACTCACGCTCTGTCTCTCTAGCTCTCAAAAATAAACATTAAAAAAAATCTTTAAGAGTTTATTAAATCAATTCTGCACCAGTAGAAGACACATCACACTCTGAATTCCAAGCAATCTTTTCTACCTGCCAAATGAGTTTCTCTATATCGTGGTACAGGTAGGCTGTCAAATCAGTTCTTCCGAACTCACTTACAGTTAAGTGCTTACCTGCAGCACATTATTAATGTGCAGCCAATAATAATTAATGTGCAGCCAATAATAATAATGGCTGCTTGTTAATCCCCAGCCTGAGTCCGGAGTGCTATTGGAAGTACACAAGTAATACTGTAGCGAGTTCACCCAGACTTATCTGAAGTCTCCAAGTCTGTGCAGTGCGCACACATGTGGAGTTGTAGAACAGTCTGAATGTAACCCCGGACCAACTAATTTTAAATAAGACAGTTATCTCAATATTATGTATTCATTTGCTTGCAGTCTGGATGATATTTGAGCAAGACTCACACTCAGAATTCTCCTCAATTCCTAAAATTTGAGAAGGTTCAGCATGCAACTCCATAGGCACATTGCCCATGCTCCTCATTGTTTCATGAAATCCTGACTCAGTCTGTAAACCGACATGATCTTAGAATGCTCCGTCAGCTCTTTGCTGTTTGTTTTGTAGTAATCAATTATCTCCAGAGCAATTAGCTTCCGGTGGCTGTTCAGGCTTTAGGCTCCTGCTTTCATTCAGCTTAGCTGGCATCATTCTCTGGTGATTATTCAGTGTTTTGCTTTCCTGGCATAATCTGCACTTTATATACAGACCCAGTCAAAGGTTTCTAAAGGTTCCAAAGAAACTCTTAACCATCTTCTGTTTCTGGGAACTCGGAACACTGTTTATTACTCTTCTTCCTTTATGAAATGCACCCAGTATCAAAAGAAGAAGTTGCAGCATGAATTCTGTAAACCGAAGAGTTCATCTCTGCCTCG
Source organism: Paguma larvata (assembly GCA_030068075.1). NCBI lineage: Eukaryota > Metazoa > Chordata > Mammalia > Carnivora > Viverridae > Paguma > Paguma larvata. Next base: position 78,493,895 of record CM057832.1, read on the forward strand.
CTCCAGGCTAGTGTTCAATCCAATACCCAAAGTGAAGTTCTAACGGTGGCGTCTCAGATTAGGTAAGAGGAAATAGTAGAACTGTGGCTGATGGAGGGCATACCAGGAAGTTATTCTTGTCCCGGATGGATAGGGCCCTGAAAGGAGTTTTGCATGCAAACAGGGAAACAAAATGAACACTGATATTCACAGCTCGACTCTTGTGTTTGTTTTTCTTTACCAGGACTCTATTTTAGAAGGTCCCTAGATAAGCTACTAAGTGAAATTGTATTCTTATCCACGCTGCCAGCATATCCCAACAAGGATTAGTGCTATTTACGCGGTTTTAGTTGATTTTTTTTAATGTTTATTTATTTTTGAGACAGAGAGAGACAGAGCATGAGTGGGGGAGGGGCAGAGAGAGAGGGAGACACAGAATTCGAAGCAGGCTCCAGGCTTTGAGCTGTCAGCACAGAGCCCGACGCGGGGCTCGAACTCACAGACTGTGAGATCATGACCTGAGCCGAAGTCGGACGCTCAACCGACTGAGCCACCCAGGCGCCCCATGATTTTTTTTTTAAAGGAGGGTCTTTCTGTTTGATCTTCTGAATATCTCAGAATGGAGTGATTCACACAAATGTGTCCTCTCCCATGATTAAATTGCCTCGTGCATTTAGAACCCTGACTCTGTGCTAGCACGTGAGGTATACAAAGATGAAGGAAGACACTGACCCCCCAACCTTCCCTGCCAAGAATTTTGTCCTTAGAGGAGACAGCCTCATGTGTGACTGTGAATCGTGGAAGAACATATTAGGTAACATACCATACTGTTCAAGATATGCAAACTGCAGTCCTGTTCAAAGGGAGAAAAAAAAATCAAATCCAATTCAGTTTTCATATAGGAGATGGCACTAGGTATGAATTTTTGCTTGAGGAATAGGTGGAATTTTGATAAGTGGAAATATCTTTTCTTAGAAAAGATATTTTATATCTTCTATAAAAAATGATTATTTGAGGGGAAGGTTAATAGATTAGAAATTGCATCTTCTTTAAATGCAATTTGTCTTTATTAACAGATAAGAGATAGGTTCGGAACCATCTTATAAACTGATTTTTTTCATTTTAGCTGTGGTGAGGAAGGCCACGGTGATGTGGAAGGTCATTTGTGACAGGATGAGAAAAACACTTCAATGATGAAGCTAAAAAGCTGTATTTAAATATTTTCAACATAAATTTTCCACAGACTATGCCAAGGTTTTCTTTCTAAGTAGGATCTCCACCTTTTATGTCAATAAATAGGAAGGTGAAATCAAGGTTAACAAAATCTGAGCTAAGTAGCTACTCTATTTGAATGGCCCTAACTCATACACAAACTCTGGTATAGATTTAATATATTATTTGTGGTGCTTTTTATAGGATATACTCATGGTACTGGTTCTTAGTCATACTACATTATGCTTATAGAACAAGAAAAAGATTCCCTAAGTTTAAAGAATTGTATTTGATTTTTTCTTTCTTTCTTCCTTTTTATTTTTATTTATCATTTTTTTAATGTTTATTTATTTTCGAGAGACAGACAGATAAAGTGCAAATGGCGGAGGGGCAGAGAGAAGGAGACACAGAATCTGAAGCAGGCTCCAGGCTCTGAGCTGTCAGCACAGAGCCCGACGCAGGGCTTGAACAGCGAGATCAGGAGCCAAAGTCAGATGCTTAACTGACTGAGCCATCCAGGCACCCCTCTTTTTTATTTTTTTTATTTTTAGACATTGGATAGTTTTTAATTTTGTTCTTAGGAAAAAATGGATTTAAAGGAGAATAAAAAATGCCTTGCTAGAGTTCATATACAAGTCCTGCAAATGTATCTGACATTAGAGCCACAAATTTGTGTTCTCTTCTGAACACATGTAGTTGGGGTAGAAATATGTCAAAATTTTATATTCATTGCCATGTAACCTTGTGAGCCACATTTATCACAGTTGCCTTTAGCACAGTGGAGAGCAACTGCTTTAAAAGAAAAGAGTAATACTTCTCTTTTTCCTCTTAGGTGTTATTCGCCACGTTGGGGATGCCCTGAAGGACCATGCGTCTAAGTCTCGAGGGAAGATATGTACCATAGGCCTCGCCCCCTGGGGAATTGTGGAAAACCAAGAGGACCTCATTGGAAGAGATGTAAGTCCTAGAAGCTGCCCCTGTTTGTGTCTTCTCATAGAGGTGGTATCAAATGAGTAAAATAAAACGAGAATTCGAAATATGCGTATTACAGTACTCTCTTAGCCCCCACCTCCCAAAACGAAACTCACGTTAGGAATAGTTTACTGCAAGACTCTGTATTTTCCAAAATCTATCTATGTAAACTCCACTGTCAGTTCTTATGATCGAAAAAGGTCTAAAGTAAGATTTACTAACTACCTTCTGGGTTTGAATCAAACAATGATCTTTCCTCACCCGTCAAATCTTGCTAGTTCTATTGGCACAGTTCAGTTGAGATGAATTAACAGCCGGTAACATAGAGCAACATGAGCTCATTCCTGCAATATTAATGCACCCTCTCACCCAAGTCTCCAGCTTCTTTATTATCTGAGTGCCCTTCAGCTAGCTGAGGAAAGCCACAGAGGAAGATTCTTTCCATTCAATCTGTGGCTTCCCTGGTTGGCTTTTCATTTGCCGAATGCTTGTGCGAGAAGTGGGCACATCGTGGTTCTTGATTTTCCACTCAGAAACTATTCAGAAACCCTCGACCAAAGTCTGCAAGATGCCAACCTCTCTTTCCTTTTCTTAGGTCAAGAGCCACACACCAACTGATCAAAGGGTTTTGCCAGAGAGAACTTGCCTTGTTTTTCTAAGTCATTATGTTACTTCTGCCTCTTCTAGAGTCTTGTTTTCATTTTGTTTTGTTTTGTTTTGTTTTGTTTACCACAATTATCCACAGCCTCCCTTAGAGGGTTTTCTCTCCTACTAACCACCAGACTTTCCCCCTATATAACACTTCTCAAAATTTCACTGATAGAAATTGTGCTTAAACTATAATTGTCATACTTTATTCACTGCTTTTTTCACTGATAATTTTTACAATAAATTATTGATCATTGCACCTCTACATCAGATCAATATAGTCTTCCCTTACCAATCAAGGCCTGCCATGGAGTGTAGCAAATGTGCTATGTAGTTTTTTTCCAAGTATCTGAGCCAAAAAAAAAAAAAAAAAATCAAAAAGGTTGAGAATTAACGGGTCCTAAATTGCTTCTTCTATTGTGCAGCAATATACTGAAACCATCTTATTTAAAAAAAAGTTTTTTAACATTTCTATTTATTTCTGAGAGATAGAGAATGAGTGGGGGAGGGACAGAGAGAGAGGAAGACACAGAATCCAAAGTAGGCTCCAGGCTCTAAGCTGTCAGCACAGAACCCGACATGGGGCTCAAACTCACCATGAGATCATGACCTGAGCCAAAGTCAGACGCTTAACCAACTGAGCCACCTAGGAACCCCTGAAACCATCTTATTTTAATATAACACAACATATGTAATTTTTTCTTCCAAATTTTTATTTAAATTCAAGTTAGTTTAACATCGTGTAATATTGATTTCAGGGGTAGAATTTAGTGATTCATCACTTACATATAACACCCAGTGCTCATCCCAACAAGTGCCCTCCTTAATGCTCATCACCTATTTAGGTCATTTCCTCCACCCAGCAACCCTCTGTTTGTTCTCTATAGTTAAGAGTCTCTTAAGGTTTCCCTCCCTCTCTGTTTTTTTCTTATTTTTCCTTCCCTTCCTCTATTTTTATCTGTTTTGATTCTTAAATTCCACATATGAGTGAAATCAAACATGTAATTTTTAATGCAGCACAAAATACTTTGAATTAAAAAAAAATCAAACATCATGAAATGCAGGAAACAAACACTTTTTAAATCCTTCGGAACATTTAAGTGATAAGAGGTGTCCATATCGATGCTACCAAATAACATGTAGAAATGCTAATTTCCTGAAAACATAGGGTAAGAAATGAGATCCTAGTTTTACCGGTGTAATATTCTCTTAACTAAAATTTACTGACTGTTGTACAACACACACACCTTGAGTATCTCAAGCAGCAATTTCCAAAGTGACATGTAGGCAGAACTCACCAGAAAAATAAGCATTACTAATTTTTTCTGAATATCTGCAACTAGTGTTTGATGAAATATACTTGCATTAATGCTTGCCTCTGATTCCAAGCTGGCTTTGAAGTTGATTGTGAACTAGAGAAAATGTATTTCTTAGAGAGTTAGAATATGCTGAAGTGTCCCTGATGCCAAAAGTATTTAATAGTGCATTTTGTTAACAAATGAATTAATTATTTAAAATGTGATGATTCAGAAGTCATTTTTAAATATCCACTGCTTCAGGGTCTCTTATTGTAAACCTGAGTACTATTATTCAATTTTTTTCGGGAGACAAGGGAAACCATTTTGGAACTTTCTTATTCAGATGAACTGTGAATAAGTAGAAGCTGATTATTTCTTTATTCAAGATAGAGTAACCAAATGATTACCTCAGTTGCCTAAACATTTGCCCACTGCCTGTTTGTGTCATTGCATGTGTCTTGTAAATTCTATATGAGTGCAGAAAGATAGTACTTACGTTGCATTTACTTACCTTGCTTGGTTGGAGAAATGACCCCTAATTCATCTTCCTCCAATTTGAGTTCCTTTTTTCTGATTTCACCTCTTCTCGTGCTCCTCCTTTTTACTTACTTTCTTTCTCCCCATATTTCTGCCCAGTGTTATGCCAATAGGAACTTAAACATGCCTAAGTCAGTGAGGCTGAGTTGCATTGTCTGACTTCCCAGTGAAAAAATAGTCTTGATCTCAGAGGACGGAAGGAGCTGCTCATGTTCAATAAAATGTGCACATTTGTTCTCCCTGCTCACAGGGGCCTAATAGAGGCACACGGTGGCTCACCAAGATCCGGGTAAACTCTGCAGAGAGACCATCAAGAAAAGGATTGACATTGACAGATTATAAAGAACATAGGAAAAACAGTATATTTTAGCTTCTTACTAAATCTTTGATCAAAATCTATTGAATTTCAGTCATCTGGTACATTCCCACCTTCCTCTTCAAAATTGGGGAGTTGGAATATGCATAGGCTTTCTCAGGCTCTTGTACAGTAATAGGCTTTGTTTTTCTTGTTGTAAATTACTTAGACCAAAAATGCTGCTCTTAGTGTACCGGATTTACGACACAGTTTGAGAGAAATTTGTATATGTGTTTACTTTTCTAATGTTATGATTCAAAAGGAATATGGCACCAGGTTGTCCTAAAAAGAAGGATTTGAATAAAGTATTAGCTAGTGGTCACTTGGGAAATGTCCCCCAAAAATCATTGAAATAGAAGTGTTATCTGATAAACTTCTTAAGTAGTTATAAGTATTTCCATAGGTTAGCTTAATTTAGTGCCTTCTATCCTTTTCCTTCCATCTTATATAACATATTACATGTAATAAACATCCAGAAAATAAACCTTTTAGCATCAGACACCAAATATCAGAGGGAAAAAAAACTAACATATTATTAAAAATCTTTATCACTTCAGAATTCTATCAAAAATCATTCATAAAAAAAGATTTGTATTTTTGGTCTGTTGTATGTGTGGATTTCAGAATAAGTTTTAAGTGGCACAAATAATTGTCAAGGGAAATCTAGGAAACTTATATGAAATAAAAATATGAGGATAAAAGAAAGGCTCTATTTCTTATGCTGAATATTTTATTACAGTAGATTTATTTCCAAACAGAAAATATTTATCTTTTTATTTCTGTGGGGCTGGCTCTCAGATGAGCACTTACAGAAGCTGAACACTCAAGGAGTTCTGTAGTTACTCTAGTGATAGAAGTGGTATACACAGCAATTACTATTCATCTTAGCATTGATTACCCTTTTGCAATGGCACTATAAAGGCAAAGACTAGTCCTAAACATAAAGAAGAAAGATTAATTTGCCCTTGGGTCTGCTTCTAAATGTTCTGGAGCATCTACCTCCTTCCACATCTTATCTTTTAGCCAGATTTTAGGTTAGACTTTAAAGATACAGGGTCTTAGCTTCAGATTCTCATAGCTCAACTTAGAGCCTCACATGTAGCAGGTGCTCAGGCCATATTGATGAAGACAAATTGGGCATGATGAAATTCAGGCTACAAGGAAAATTAACCTTACGGAAAAAAATATCATGATAAATCTTACCTAGTTCACGGCTTTACCACAATTTCACCTCCATACATGCCCCCAAGCTTTATTATACTTTAGTAACTATAATGAGAGCATTTTTTAACCATGCATCTAAATATAAAACTATTTTCTGATGTAGCAACTTAAGGTGGGCGGTGAGTGGTAAAGCTTCTATGTGTTGGATATGGGATCAGAAAAGAATAGAATGAGAACAAGCCTTCTCTAACCCCTTTGAGAGATGCATGATTCACCCATCTGAGGAATGAAGTAGCCTTGATTCTTTAAATTTAAATATATTCTACTCTGTTTAACCAAACCTCCAGTTAATAGATCAAAACAACAGAATTTGGTGAGCAATAATGCTACGAATATTGTAGACAGTAATAATTTTTTACTCTGCCATTAAATGTGAAAGTGAATATTGTTCAACTGTTAAGTTTTACTACTCTGTGATTTTTCCATATGATTCCTACTGCCTCATTCCTTTATTACAACCCATAATCTACTCTTGAGTCAAACTGAGCTCAAGGCTCACCTCCACCAAGATGTCCTCCATGACTTACTTCACCCATAATGTCATATCAACAATTATAATTCTCCTACAGTCCTCCTCTTCCCAGTTTTGGTAAAAGTTCCTCAAAAATAGAGATCGAATTGTTTTCTTTGTTTCTTGTCAACCACTAGTATGATATTTGACATGAACGCGGGGCATTGACATGTGACTTAAACTCTGTGAGAGTTTTCTTCATCTCAAAGTGGACTCTAAAAGCACTTGCTCTATATTTATACAATTTGTATGAACGTAATCATAGTAGTAGTACTTGCAATTCATTGAGTTCCTGTTTGAGCTTTCTGTGATTGCACAGCTTAGCCTTATGAGGTATGTTTCATTATGTAAGAAAACTAAGTAAGAGTGAGAACCAAGATCCACTGTCTTCAAAACCCATACTCATTTTTTAAAATACATATTTATTTATTTTTGAGAGAGTGCAAGTGAGGAAGGGACAGAGAGAAGGACACAGAGGATCCAACGTAGACTCTGTGTTGACAGGCTGACAGAAGTGACGCCCAATGTGGGACTCGAACTCGCGAACTGTGAGATCATGACCTGAGCTGAAGTGGGACGCTCAACCAACAGAGCCTCCCAGGTTCCCCACCAAAGCCCATACTCTTTTAACTAATAGTATGCCAAATAACATGTAGGAAAATATTTAATAATGTTTTTATTATTAGTTGAGACACTGGCAAATATCTTATGCCTGTAAATTGGACTCAAAAATAGACTACAAGAACGACCAGAACTATTTTCTTTGTCTCTAGAGAATCTCCATCTGAACAGATGATGAAAATATCCCCAGTATAAAGTCAGGAAAGAATTTCCATTGAATTATGATTTTTACATGATTCATTTGAGCCTTAGATTTCCTTACTTTAGAAAACATTCTGACCAGAATTGTTTCAGGTAATTGAATAGTTTGTGAATTGTTTGTAATTTGTCTTTTCCCAAATCTAGATTAACAAAATATATGCCAAATTAAAACCCTAGCCATGATCACAAGAAAAAGCACTTTTAATTTTAACTTGAGGACGAAATTGTATTTGGGAGCATTTCCAACACATCATCTTATGCAGTTATTAGATTATCGTGACTTTTAGTGATATCTTCTATTTCCCCCTAAAGTATAGATTTATTCTTGGAATTTTATAACCTTAACAGTTCTTATATTTAATTGGAAAGTGTTCTTTTGATGCCATCTCTATATTTCAAGCCAAAAAAAAAAAAAAAAGAACGTTTAATAGTGCATTTGTCACCTATTTCTAAGGAAAGCCAAATATGATTTCAAATTGTGAGCTCGGAAAACTTCCCAGTAGTGGTTCTTGTATGGACTTTATTGGACTTCCAGGACTAGGTTATATAAGATGTATCCAGAGGATTGGAGAGAAGTTCAGAGACAAGGAGACTCACCCCATGTGTTACAGTCATACAGGAGCTAACACTAGCTAACCATGGACCACATTCAGATTCTGGGCTACATTCATTGACATAGGGAATGCAGTTTCAGTGATGACAGTGTTGAGTTTGGATTTGGATATGTTGATTTCAAAGTTGCTCTGAGGTGTCTATGTGAAAATGTCCAGCAGGACAGTCAGGGTGTGAGGTGGAGTCTCAGGAGCAAGATCTGGCTATACTCTCAGACTCAAGTGGCATCTGCATATAGATGAAAATTAAAGCCATTGTGGTGGATGGAATCACCAAGGGAGTATATGTAGCGTGAGGGAAAGGTGGACCTACACCTGGATCCCGATGGCATCCAGTATTAAATGGTTCGACAGAGGAAAAACCACCTGCGAGGGAGGGAAACCCAAAAGAAGAGTTGAGAGATAGAAGCAAAATCAGAGAGTGTTATGAAGGCCAAGGGTAGAGTGTGCTCCAGGAGGATAGAGTGAAGGGCAATGCCAGGTACATTTGAGAGACCGAGGAGAATGAGGACTTGGAAATGTTCATACATTTCATCAAAAGAGATGTCACTGGCATCACCAATCAAAACTGTTTCCAAAGAACAATGAAGGGGCACGTCTCAAGTCACTGGGTGACTTGAAGAGGGAGAAGGGAAGAGGTAGAGACAGCCAATGGAAACTAACCTTTTCAAAGTGATATGAGTAACTGAAGGGAGCCGTAATTTGTGGGATTTTTCTTCAAGAAGAGAGAGACTTGAGTCTGTTTATGTGTTGATGATAGGGGAGAAGATAAATATAGTGAGAATATAATTGAGGAAATATGTCCTAGAGTGACCCCACTGTGATGAGGTTGAAACTAAGGGGAAGAGGAGCCATTTGCATCCTTGTAACTGAAGCAGAAGAGGAAAGAGTATGTATGCAGAGGGGTAGTGGCAGGATATTGAAGTGTCAGCATGGAGCTTTAGAATTTATCCCTGAAATAATAATAATAATAGTAACAGTAGTCATTAAGCTCACTTTTTTTGAGCTTAAAAATGTCAGCACCCATCAGAGATGGCCACTTAATTCTCATAATGGCATTTAGAAGTCGTTGCTTTTAGCATCACTATCATCCTTCCGTGTCACTGATAGTAAAATTAAACAGAAAATGATTAAGTAACTTGTCCAGCGTTACATGACTAATAAGTCACATAGCTGGGATTTCTGCCTCAGCCTTCCAGCTCCCAAGACCTCATCCTTCCCTATGATGCAGTATGACTTCTCCATGATCATAGCAATCATTTATTTGAGTTCATGTATGCATTTTAGGTCTCATTTAATCTTTACAGTACCCCTGCTGAGGTGGTTATATTCATCATTAATCTCCATTTATGTATGGAGACTCTGAGACACAGAAGGTAACAACATGCATAGGGTCACCCAGCTAGCTGTTGTGTAGGTGTGTGAGTCAGACTGTCCTCCCAGTGAGAAAAGATGGTGTGAGACAGTGGAGGATGGCAGTCACAGTTCCAGAGCTGACTGGAGCCCCAGGAAGATGCAGGGAGGCTCTAGAGGTCATGAAATTATGATGTACCAGTGAATCCAGAATAGAGAGGAGAGAATATATTTTGAAGTCTCGACATAGCAATAACACACTATTGTGTTGTCTACTGCTGTGTAACAAATTACCCCAAAACTTAATGGCTTAAAGCAACACTTCTTGTCTCATGGTTTCTGTGCGTCAGGAATTTATTAATAGCTCATATGTGTGTTTCTGGCATGGGCCTCCCTTAAGGTCAGAGTCAAGATATCAGTTGGGGCTGCGACATCTAAAGGATCGAATGGGGATGTGGTACCTTCTTCACTCACATGGCTGTTGGTATGAGTTCCTCACCATGTGGACCTCTCCAGAAGGCAGCTTTATTATGGCAGCTGGCTTCCCCCAGAGTAAATGATCCAAGAGAGCTAAAAGGAACCCTTTGATGACCTAGTTTCCCAAGTCACACACCATCACTTCTGTTTTATTCTATTTCTTAGAAGTGAGTCACTGAATCCACTGCAGACTGGAAGGGAAGATTTTCAGAGAATTTTTTAACATATTTTAAAATCACCCCACAGACACCTGGTGATTTCTCATGCAAGTAACCCCTTTTAGAACTCAAGGCCTTTTCCAACTGCTGGAAGGCCCTTCATCTGGACTGTTCATGTCTCCCATCAGGACAGGGCAAAGGGAGGTGAGCCCATTCTAACTGGAAGCCTGTAATGAGGATATTGTAACCCTCTGCAAGCCCACGAGCTGAGGAACATGTTTTCAAAATGCTGTGAAACGATGTAATTGCTCGTCCCTGGATTTTAGTAGGAAATACGCTGCTGAGGTATCTGGGCACTCTTCAGGATGGGTCCCTGGGTTTGCTGGTTTCTTGTTTGGATTGCTGGACTGGAGGCAGCATCTGGGTTTCATATGACCCTGCTTTATCCCTAGACTTACTACCAAGCTGGCTGGATAGGAAATAACAAGCCCAGTGTCCCTGCAAGCGTAGGACTTCCTTTATTTGTTTTTCATCTCATCCTCCCAGCCCCCGTGTTCCTTTAACTCTGACGCAGAGGCTGCTGCCTATGTCTCAGCAATATCCCTTCATTCCTCCTAGAGACTCATGCCTGATCCTAGAGAACCTTGCCCCACTCCTTTGTTTCTCTTTCTCTGAAGCGCAGACCCCATCTTCCTGCTTGCCTCTCCTGACCCCTGCATACTATACAGTTCTAGATGACCCATCTGGAAATAATCTGATCGGGCATCAGAGGGATTTTAGTGCTCAGCTGAGCCACTGGCAGAAATGTCTAGCAGCAAAACCAACCATAATATCCTTTATAAATTTAAAATCAGGCTGGGCCTTCTATCTTCCCTCTAAATGTCTCCTGGCCTGTGCAGAAATTTATGATCCGCATGCTGTGTAGATTGAGAGGAAAGAGTGTTAGTGCGGCATATTTGGGCCAAGAGACTTTACTTCCCTGAGCATTTATAGTTTTGCCTATAAAATAAGCATAGTATGGATTAATCTATGGGAAGGTGTCTATCACAGTACCTGGCATATAATAAACAGTCAATGGATGCTAATTTTCTTCCTGCCTGGCTCGAAATCATAGTGCTGTTGGGAAGGAAAGGATGATTCAATGGGCCGCACGTTCCGTAGCCTGCTACTTGCCAGGGGCATGTGGATACATACCTTGCCAGGTCATAATTTCCGGGATTGCCCAAGGCCTGTGATTGATGACTCAAAAATCCAATTTAGCTCAATTCAATTCTGTTCAGAAAAGGAATTGCAGATGAGCACACTGTCCTTGCATCATGGAAAGGACCACCAAAGAAAAGAGACCCCAGGACATGAGTAGACCACTTTTGTGTCATTTTTCTGTACTAACTTGGAAGAAGCAAATGTACCTTTCCACACAGGCTGTCCAGACTCAATATTACGGGTAGAAAGCTCTCAGAAATTACAGCCAAACCCGCTACTTTATACATGAGAAACTACCAATCCAAAAAGTTTCTTTCAATACATAGAATATGAATATTTAGTGAGAGACATTACCTAGTTGGAAGATTATATGTTTCCTCAAGCCAGCCCAATATTCATCGCATACAGTTTCTCAAGACATTCTTAATGAGTGAACAACGAAGGAATGAATAAGTTGAAAGACTTATTGCCCAAGGCCACACATTAGTAACTGGAAGGATCTAGAACCTCCATCTTGTGACATCCCACTAAATACTCCTGAGTGAAACCGGAACACACATGAAAATAGCTAGGAATACACAAGCAGATATCTTATATCAGCTCCAAAATGATCCATTTAAGCCCATCTACAGATAAGAAATGCAGCATACTGACACCAGCCCATAAAGAATGTTCAGATTTTCCATGATGTCTCTGGAGCAATCCCCTCCTGGCATTGATAATGACCTACAAGTGCATGACCTAAAGGGCCTTCACCTCCATTAACTTCTTAGACAGCTTCCACTTCATTGCCTCTCTTTCAGAGTCAAGGTATACAGAGGCTTTGGAATCAGAATTTTACCAATCAGCCAGTACAAAGTGGCATACAACATATTAAAGAGTGAACAATTCTCTCATCTCCCCTTGAGGATAAGAAAAAGGGGCGAAATGTCATCACTTAGAGGTATCCTGGCCCATGATACCCAAAGAGCACAAAGTATCCAAAATCCACTTCTAAGCAAATTTCCCTCCTAGATATCTATAGTCCTGTATTTACCAATCATGCAAGACCCCTTGATATGTAGGCCTCTCTGATGTCATTCAGCCTTTCTCCTCCCAGATTCCTCATCTGAAATACAAACAGAGGAAATTGTTTGAGTGGCTCTCTTCATTCTCTCAAAGATGGCACATAACTCGGGCCATCCTATATTCTTAGGAGAGGCGGTCCATTATGTGCAGGCCCTAGGGCTTGATTCCCTCAGAAAACACTGGCTGAGAAACAAGCTAAAGCGATCTCGTCTTCATGCAAGTCCTGAAGATGTCACACTTGTTCTTGCTATGCACTCTCATGCACACAACACACACACACACACACACACACACACACACACAATTTTTTAAAAAAAATTCCTTTTCTATGAGCCTTTAGCAATAAAAGTGGATGTGTTACCTCCAAAATGGTGTCACAGGGAAGAAATCATCTGTATTCATGTGGCACAAAGACGTTATTATTTTCTTATTTGAGAAACATAACAGGAAGATCAGCAAATCTTTTGTAGATATGCAAATTGTAACTCAAATAAGAATAGTCTGCTGGTATGTTTGTTATGAAGAATATTAAGTGGATTTTGTAGGCAAGTTAGACCAAGTTGCAGTCCTCTTTTGAAGTAGTCGGGAAGTTATTTCCAACTTTGCAGTTAATCCACAAACCATTCCAGAGCATCACCTTCTCAAGCGGCCTGAGAGGAGGTGACAAGGTACAAAACGCTTTGTGCGTTTTGCCAACGGATTGCTAATTTTTTTCTCCACTCAAATCGATTGATTTAAATCTCTTGTGTAAAGCAAAAGTTGATGTGATTTGTCTGTCATTTTGGTCACTAGCTTGCAATTGGAAAATCAGTTTACAGTTGGTAAAATAAAACCGAACTTGAGAAGGAATTCACATTTATATATTGCCTGCCTGGAACCAGGCAAGGTGCCAGGTACTTTGCACCTCAAATCTCATCAACCCCCCATAAGGTAAGTGGTTTTATCATTTCCCTTTTACAGATTAAAAATGTGTGCCTCAGATTCACACAGCCACTTGGCAGAACTAAGGGGATTCAAACAGATTTCCATGGCTCATATGTTCAGGATTCTCCAGGGTCCAGTAGATCTTCCTCCAGTGATAGCAGGAAAATAAATTAGGGCATTTAGTTATTTTTTTTTAGATGTATATCCCCTATTATGCAGCAGACAAAATCTCTACCCATATATGAGCACCTCTAACTTACCTTCATATAAGGATCAAACAAAATGGAGAGCAGTTAGACGAAGAAGTTAAAATTCATAAGTGATGCTGTAAATCTGACCCTCTAGCCATGACTGATTCAAATAGACAGTATTCCCAAAGAACTAGCACACCATGTTTCACAAGTAAAGCAGGTCAAAACTCAGAAGACTGAAGCACCACTGTCCTGAGAATCCTGTAGTGAAGGAAACAGACAGATATAGTCTCGTTAGATGATTTGATGATGTTCTGTTATCCTCAGATTGTGGAAAGTGTGTCCGTTGGCCCAGAATTATTTTCACTACTTTATTCATTTGAAAACTTGCTGTTCACTGATGATCTTTAATTAGTTCCCAGGAATTAGAAAATGTACTCTCGTGTCTCACCTAGAACAAGTGTCTGGAATTCACTCTCATGCATAGTTTAACCCCTGGAAAATCCACTGTACCCTGCCTCTCAAAGAAATTCTTTGAGTCTTCCTCCTCCTTGGCATGGCGTCTTGGGGACCTGCTGTCAGAAAATAGAAAACAGTAACTAAAGCATTTTCTTTTGTCCAAAGGCACAATGCGGAGGCACTTTAAGAATAGGAGAAAGTCCATCTGCTAAGCCTCTTTCAACAAAGCATTAATATTTATTAACTTGCACTCTGCCTTAGAATGAATGTTTTATGATCAAAAATGAGTAACAACAAAATGGGAGTTTCAACCACAAGCGACCCACTCTTCCAGTGATAAAGAACTCAGGAGGAGTTAGCACACCACTCTTTCTGTATTTTGGGGGACTCTCATTCACTCATCTAGACAAAGGAGTAATTGAATACTGTTCCATTACAGGAAAAAAATCCGATCTATTACTGGAAAGAATAATCAAAAAGTTATGAGCTTCCTTTATCATTAAGAGTCAACTAAAATGAAGCTATGAATTAATATTGTATTAATGCTACATTAACAAATAAGACATATATTAAAAGGAATGAAAGATATTTCAAAAGCTTAAAATTACACATTTTAAATTTAGATTAGATCAGTTCCCAAACAATTCAGAAAAGAGGGTTCTTTCTTTCTTTTCTAATTTTGAACAAAAGCATGCCTGTCTCAACTTTTCCTGTTCATTCATTCACTATTTATTGAGTAGATTCTGTTTGCCAGGCACATAGAAATGGATTTTGAAATCAGCATCAAGATCTAAAAATGACTTTTATGAGATCTTTACTATTAAAGACTACCTTTACTAAATCACTTTGTAATTTCTTTAACAAACTACTCAATCTTACTACAGCTTTTCATGGTGAGTTATTACATACTAAACATGAACAAGGGCGTCCAACTCCGTAATTAATGTACACTGTGCACAAAGGCAGGACATAAAAACCCTATAGCATTTATTTCTGTCCTGTCAATTCTGATGATTTAGTACAGGGATAACTGTACTGGGCCTGTATAACAGTAAGCTCGCTCAATGTTCCATTTCATAATCTTGAGTGAAGTCTCTACCTAAATATTTTAGGAGATTTCCAAAACATCATTTTGTTTCCATTGTGTCTAAGCAGAGTGGGAAAGGCGAATAAACACAGATTTTGGAATCAGACCTGGGTGTAAATTCTTGTTTCATGTGTAATACACTCTTGAAGAACCTATTTTACCTCCATGTCTATTTCTCCATCTATAAGTTCAGCAGAACAGCATACCACAGGATTGTTGCAAGGAATATAGATAATGTACGTAAAGCAACTAGATTCAGCAACTAAAAGTCACGATAGGTTTTGCTTTTCTTTTTGTGTCAAAAAATCTGAAAGACCACACTAAGGAAGACTCTGTTTTAGGGAGTATAATTCACCATGAAATTAGCGTAACCGCAAAAAAAGACAGAGATGAACATTTTGATTCCTATTCATCTCATGAAATAAGTATTTGACATTCAACATTTCCACTTAAATAAGGTGTCTAATGAGAACAGTATTGATTTTTGAATTAATAGGCCTTCAGATTACTGAATGGACTTGACAGAAAAGATCACTCCATCCCACCCCTCATACTCCAGAACCATGATTGCTCTGCTGTGCTTATTAAGAGCATGGATATCATGCGGGGCCCCTGGATGGGTCAGTTGGCTAAGCATCCAACTCCAAATTTAAGCTCAAGTCATGATCTCATGATTCATGAGTTCGAACCCTGAGTTGGGGTCTGCAATGACAACACAGAGCCTGCCTGGGATTCTCTCTCTCTCCCTCTTTCTCTCTCTCTCCCAAAATAAAAAACATTAAAAAAAGAACCAGAATGGACATTGTGGAAAAGAGAAAGAGAAAAAACAAAATTACTGAACGTTAAAATTATTTGTGGTTCATCAGCAGACGAAAAATCGACGTCAACATGAAACCATCATTCACATCTCAGTTTTTGAGCCCAATGACAGCACAAACTCTAGTTTCTCTATAAATTCAGCATATAAATACATACATTTATAATCTTGCGTGGACTGGAGAACACTGACCATAACACACACTTCTACCCACCATCTTATTAGAAAGAGGATATAAACTCTATTTTCGCTGTTCCAAAGGATTGATTTTTCCTTCTCTCTCTGTTTCCTCTCTGTCTGGTTCTCCTTTTTATATTTTTGCCCTTTTGTTCTCTGACTTCCACCTCTTCCTTTTGAAACCCGGCAGGTCGTGCGGCCGTATCAGACCATGTCCAACCCCATGAGCAAGCTCACTGTGCTCAACAGCATGCATTCCCACTTCATTCTGGCCGACAATGGCACCACCGGCAAATACGGGGCTGAGGTGAAGCTGAGGAGACAACTGGAAAAGCACATTTCTCTTCAGAAGATAAACACAAGTAAGTCGCCTCCCGTTCCCACTGTTACGCCTCATAGGAAGCATGGTGAAAGTGAGTAACTCAAAGTATACCATATGGCAATGTTATAAAAACTTGAACACGTTTCAAATGCAGATCACTATGTGTCTGCTGGGCCAGTGGTTAGAACCCAAGGAAGTCATCTGGAGGAGAGGACTGGACGTGTAAGATGTGTGATCACAGGATTAGTGGACATTTGTCACCCCCCTCTGAGGTGTATGCATGTTGATACACTTTCCTTTCCAGGCTTGTCCTACATCCTTTACATGGTACTTAAAGGAAGAAAGGCACCCTAGAGAGGTTGCTTCTATTTATTAAGCTATTTTTGGTGGCTAAAGTATACTTTATATATATACATACACACAGGTTTGGATCTTAGCATAGCTCTGCCTGTGCGAAGGCATTTCAGGACAGCTGATGTTCTCTAAACAAAAGTACCTTGTATAACCATCTTCATAAACTTTCATCTTGTACCTTAATTTTATGTATGCATTCATTCATCTTTAAAAGTATATGTAGTTATGTATATGTGCATATGGATGTGCACCACGTAATACATACCTGGTGGTTACACTAAAATTACCTCTTCAGTACTCCCGTGTTCTATGCTGCATTTATTGTGCCCACAACTAGCTATGAAAAGGTACCCTTATGAAAACAGCAGTGCTCCCCAAATCACAAAGTGGCTTGCATTTAAAAGTAACAGAGGGGTGAAAATGATCTACCATCCCTCCTCACAAAATAATGTTCAATTCGTTTCCACCAAATAACACTTGAGGAGGATTCCGGGCAGGCTCAAGCTTTAGGGTCATTGTAAGTCCCATCAGGGAAACTTGGTTCTAATCGATTACACTTTCGAAGCCTGCAATTCCAAGTAGCAAAAGATTGTCTTTGGCTGGATGAGTTTCCAAAAGCTCAGTGTGATGTGATTCAGCTTCTCCAAGTGGCTGTTCTCCTGTGTTCTTTTCTCTGCATCTGTCCAGGATGGGTTTTCTTTGCCAGAGCAACCTTCCTCCCAGAACTGGGACATCCGTCCCATCTCTGTTTCTTATACTTCTCTTTTCTGGTTCCACCTTTTAGGTGCTACTCCTGTCTAAGCAGCCAGGTTTCACACTTTTATCTTTTTCACAGAAGAGTCTGGAATTATACATTTTCGGCTAGGCCTGAAGTCCAAACTGTGTTAGGAAACTGTCTTCTATCTAAGAATCCCCAACTGTCTTTTCGGAAAGAGAAAACAGTATTATCCCAAGATCAACATCAACATCTTTTGGAAAAAGAAAAGAGTAGAAAAGAATTTAAATCAATCCAGAAACCCGTGGAGATCAAATGTAACAAAGCAGTAGAACCAGCGGGTAGTAGGTTTCGTAATACTAAAACTGAATTGTGTTACGATAGTCGACTGGAAGGGCAAATGTTGTCTCATTTGCAGTATCTATTTAGATTTTGATAGGCTAAAGTGTTACCTTTTATACACCATAAGGTTAAAAATGAGCACCTAAATGGGAGTGGCCCGAAATATGCAGGATGGGAGCATGACAGACAAAGAGCAAATTCAGAGTGAGATTCAGTGCTCAGTAATGAGGCAAAATCTGTCCAGACAAGCAAAGCGTGTCATTGTGCCAGGACCCGGTAGTTAGTCAGTACTTAGGAGGAGAGCTAGGTGTGTGGTTGTATGAGGTATAAACTCAGCTAAGGGGGTGCCAGGGGGAGTTAAAACCCAGCCAAGGCTCTGTTTGCTGAGCTCTGCACCTGACAGGCTGCCTTTTTTCTAACTGGTCATCCTAGAGGGAACACCTTTTTGTAATTTATGTGCCTAGAAGAGCACCTTTTTCGAAAGCTCACAGAGTTGCTGTGTGTGCGGATGGCCCTGCAGGGAAGGCCCAGAGGGGCTCCTGTATGGTGACCTGGCCTCAATGAGGAGCGGAACCCAGCAGCATGGAGTCAAAGAACAGACCAAGGCCGGTCATGGTGTCAGGCATGCTGGAGGAGCCAGGACCCCCCGCATGTGCCTCACGCCCTTCACACAGACAGTGGACCCTTGCTAGATCACCAAGGCAGGCAGCAGCACACAGAAACACTGACAAGTAGGGACCCAGTCAAGGGTCTAGGGTAAAAAGGGAGGGGAGAAGCATGAACCAGGTACCAAGCTGAGGACAAGGTCAGAGAAACAGGCTAGAGACTCCTGAACTGCTTCAAGTCCACACACAAGATTAGGTCTGTGGGAGGGGATGAGACCCCAAAGTGGGTTAAGTGGCAGTAAGCTAGAATGAGGTGGGGGGACTGGGGGAGCCAGATACTCATTGGAATTATAGTTTATCCACATAATTTTCCTCCCTCCCTTCTTTGGGGACTGTATTTGAGGTTTTGTAGAAACCCCATAGGCTCTTTCCTTTAAATGGGAAAAGGAAGTTAAAGACACACAGGGAAGATCCCTGAGGTCACAGGACACGAAGACACTCTGGGTCAGGGATCTCCCCACAAGCTATAGCGAAAGATGCTACGAGTTAGCTCTTATACCAGCTCTGTCCCCAAACTTAATCGCGAGGGTGTGATCAACTTGTCCCAGCTTCCCAACACTTAGATTTATCATTGAAAGTCCCGTGTCCCCGGGTCACCATAGTCCCAGGCAAACCATGAATGCAGGTCACCCTCCAAGTAAGTGACTCATGAATCATTAGGTCTACTTCTCTTTTTACTGCATATACCCCACAAAGCACGAAGGAGCAGAAAGGTGTTTAGAGCTTAAGGAGTGACCCAGTGCTCCCCGAAGGAGAGAAGGAGCTTGAGGCTTCAATTCAGTTAGCAGCCAAGTGCCCCTTGAGAACACAGAAGCCTCCAGAACAGGACTAATAGGGGGGAGGTTGACCTGGTTATAACAGGAAACAGAAGAAGTAAGAATACAAACCTTTAATGCAGTCCATCCTGGGTCAGCTCTTCAGCACAGCAACTCTACTTTCTAATGTGGTCACTGGTTTTTTTTTTTTCTTTATATCATAATTAGCAGTAATATAGTTCTTCCTATTAAAAATACAACTTTGGGGTGCCTGAGTGACTCAGTCAGTTAAGCGTCCGACTTCAGCTCAGGCCGTGATCTCATGGTTCATGGGTTCAAGCCCCACATAGGGCTCTATGCTGACAGCCTGGAGTCTGCTTCAGATTCTGTGTCTCACTCTCTCTCTGCCCCTCCCCCACTCATGCTCTGTCTCTCTCTGTCTCTCAAAAATAAACATTAAAAAAATATTTTTAAATAAAACTTTGTTCTGTAAGCTCATTTTAAAAACCTTATTTACTTTTTTATTTTTGTCTTCAAAAGTTAAAGAAATCTAAAACACCACGGTGGAACTCCATTTTGTTCCCCTATTTGGTCTCCTGAAAATTAGACACCAGACCACAATACTCCGGCTGGTCACCCATTGCACCTTGGATGACACCGGGGATGTCTGAACGCACTCAGCGTTTTTCTTATCAAAATGCCATTCTTCCTCATCACTTAGGGCTGGCCTGCATACCATAATAGCCTTTCAGCAAGTCTGTTTCTTACTTAAATGACATCGTCTTGTGAAGGTATTTTCCTTAAATATTAAGTGAATCCTGCTCAGGAGACCTTTAAACCCTTTCTCATCAAAATGCCAGTTATTAATGATAGTGTATTGCAAGCACCAGCGTCTTAGATTTTTCTCTGCTCTGTGGCATCCGTTACCTCATCTCTCCCCCGCCCTCCACTCATTCCTGCTGTGAGCAGTCCTTTCCGAAGTACTATCGCTTGTTACCGAAGGACTTTGTTTTTAAAGGAGCATCCTTTTGGACATGAATAGTTAGTTGACTGCTTTGGAACACTTTTCTGTCTGCAGTTTCCTGAGCTTCACATGTACCATGCAAAACCTCCAACAGCTGAAGCCTGCCTTTTAGGATACACATATTTCTTGGACTCCTGTTTTACACGAGTCATGGCTAAGGTCTAGGAAAGCAGCTGTCGACAGTTCATTGAGCTTAAGTCAAGAGGGGCAAACAGAGCGATAAGTAAATAAGTAAACAAATAAATACATGACGTCTGGTAGTAAAAAGAACTGTTAAGAAAGAGAGAGCAGAGGAAGATATAGGACTGTGGACCTGTATACACGTGTCTGCACACAAGCGCATGTGCACATGGGGAGGAAGATGGAGACTAGGTGGTCAGGAAGGACCTCTAGGAGGAGGTGACATATAAGCAGTGACCTGAATGAAGTCGGGGAGTCCACTGTGGGGAGAACATTTTGGGGAGAGCAGAAGTAGGACAAAGGCCCAGACAGTTTAAAAAAGAGCAAGATGTTTATAAAGAGTTGGGTTTTACTCTAACAGAATTTTGATCTGGCAAATTACAGGATTTCCTTTATGGCTTAAAACGTCACTCCGCTACTGTGTGCAGAGGTAGTTGTGCGATTAAAGGCAGGGAGATGTTTTGCAAGGCTGTCGCCATAATGCAGGTGGGAGATGACTGGTTTGAAATAGAACAGCAGTGACAGAGGTGGTAAAAAGTGGTTGGATTCAAATATATGCACATATATTTTCTTAACTGATCTTGTTTTAAATATGTAAAATATGTATAATGTAACATTTACCGTTTAGACCGTTTTTAAGCCTACAGTTCAATGACATTAAGTGCGTATGCGTTGTTGTGTAACCATCACCACTCTGCATCCCCAGAACATTTTCATCCTTGCAAACTGAAATTCTGTACCCATCAAATACTAACTCCCCTTTACTCCCTCCCTCCAGCTCCTGGTCACCACTCTTCCCCTTTATATCTGTATGAATTTGCCTGTTTTAGGTGCCTCATATAAATCCTACAGTATTGGTCCTATGATATATTGTGAAGGCAGAATTCAAGAGGACTTGCTAATGAATTGAGCATCCAGGGTAAGGAGTAGACACATCAAGGAAGCTGCAGGTCCCTTCTTACCAACACTGGTAATTCTTTTTTTTTTTTTTTTTTTTTTTTTTGAGAGACATAGAGACAGAGCATGAGGAAGGGAAGGGCAGAGAGAGAGGGAGATACAGAATCCGAAGCAAGCTCCAGGCTCTGAGCCATCAGCACAGAGCCGGATGTGGGGCTTGACCTCACAGACCGTGAGATCATGACCGGAGCTGAAGTCGGCTGCTTAACCGACTGAGCCACCCAGGCGCCCCTACACTGATGATTCTTGAAACAAGGGGACTAGTGGGAGCCCTAAGAGAGTAAGCTTTTGCAGAAAAACAAGGGAGTTGAGGACCAGTCTTTAGGGAATTGAGACAAAGTCCCTATGAGAGAAAGAGGTGATGAGATTCAGTGCACAAATCAAGAGCTCGGCCTTAGGACAAGGACAGTTTCATCCTGCAAAGCAGGGAGGAGGGCAAAGTATTATGGGGCACAGAGGTGGGTGTGATGGAACATTTTCTGCTGGGGTGGTCAGGTACTTTCTCTGTAGATAGTTTCTTTGTCAAGAAGAGCATTAGAGGAGACGATCAGCAGAGTGTGGAAGGGGAGGAGGTGGGGGAGATTAGGGAGAGGAAAGAACTGTCCTTAACATAACGACAGGGAGAGCGACTGGACCAGGGCAATGTGGCTTTACTCTCCAGTACCATGGTCCCACTCGGTATTTGTGGTTGCGAATTTCAAGAGGCATGAATCATCTGTGTGTTTTCTTTGCAGCCATGTTCAGCTTGGGGAGTGGAACAGACGTGAAGTTGTGTTAAACACCAGTTGGGATTTTTTTGCCTGGCAAAGAAATCAGAGGGAAAGAGAGGCAAGGGAGGGAGGCTGTATGTACTCTGTAATCCTTTATACCTGTACCCCAGAAGCGTTACCAGTGTCTGCGGTAAGCCACGCTGTGGCTGACATTCCCAAGAACAGAAAATCATTCATCTAAAAGATCAGACTGAGGTTCAGGGAAGTGATTAAGAGAATTGTCAAAGGTGACCCACACCTTTGGTTAACACTTTCAAACACCATGTACTAAGTTTGAACTATTTAAATAAACAAAGTTACATAATCAACATTTCCTCATATTTATTTTATTGCTGCCCACATCATCACGTACACTGAGGCAACTTGGCATATTGCTGGGAACATAGTAGCTGTTCAGGAAATATGTATTAGCTAAAAACCTACCAACGGCCCGCTCCAGAAAGGAGCATATAAGCGGCCTAATGGGACTTTAAAGTCCCAAGCATATTTTTTTGCACACATTTTTATTGTTGCAAATGTTCACCTTCAAAAAAATTGAAGTAAAATTGAACAAAACAATTGAACCCCTTAACTATCACCCAGCCTCTACATTTATCAACCCATAGCCAATCTTAGAATCTCTCTCTGTATACCCACCTACATCCTCCTGTGGATAACTGTGAAGGAAATCCAGACAGCATATCATGTCGTCCATAAATGTTCAATATGAAAGCTCTTCTCTTAGGCTTTGTTTTGTATCTGTGAACCCTATGAGGGTTAATGAGTTAACATAGGAGTCAACATATGAAAGGATTTGGGCATGTGGCAGTTCAGAAACACTGTTTCCTTTTTGCCTTCTTGGTGGTACAGCCGTCCCCCAGCTGGAAACCATGTTCCATGTTTAGAGAGCCTGGCTGTGATGGATTCCAGTCTGAGGCCAGAACCTCATTTGAAGCGTGTCAAAGTCAAGAGTATTGTTCATCACAATATTTTTACCACACATCAAACCTGGCTCTGCTTGTTAAGAAGAAGCCATCGTATCTCTGTACTTGCTGAAAAGGTCCAGAGAGAAAAATGAGGCTCCAAATTATGGAACCCCATCAAATCTCTGTTCAATGTTACTTATTAAAGAGTAATTGATTTGAAATCTCGACCTTTGCAGCAATAACCAGAAAATTCTTTTGGGTTTTTTTCTATATTGTCGAAAATATATTCTACACTCTACTTGTTCCTCCTGCCTGAATAAACAGAGCACAATGGAAAAAATGTAATCTTTCTTTAGACATTCAAGCTATTCTAGTGTCTTGGAGCAATCATGGAGAATGTCAGTTAGGATTCTTGAATACTGTATTTGGTGGAGGTGTTAGAACTTGGGCTAAATGTGAATTGGCCCAGAATATATCTTACACTTTAAATTTTATTCTTGTAAGTTACCATTTTATTCAAAAAGGGGATAGAAGGAAGAGGACAGAAATCTAGTTATCTTTGGGCTCTCTTTGATTAAAATGTTTTCCTTTGCTGTTTGAATTTTATGTTAGGTTTGCCTTAATGCAGAGTTTTATTCAGACTGCATATCTAATTATATTGTGAACATCAATTTATGTTGTAGAAATTTCATTATGATGCTAGATATTTCTGATGTTGTCATCTCCATACTATAAAGTGAAATCTACGTCAGACGAAATCCAGCCTAAGGGGTTATGTCCCCATGGCAGTCGTTAGAGATACATTTATTTTTGCAATATTAATTAATGGGAGTGTCTGGGTTGGTTTAGATTTCCATAACCAGTACTTTTGCTACTGTCAGAGTTTGCTTGAAAGAGAATTTGGTTCTCCGCATTTTCTTTGCCCCAGAGTAATGACTGACATTTGAGTGTAGCCTCATCTGATGAAGATACTAAGAGTACTTTCTCTAAAGCAGCAGATTAAATTGGGCTTGGTATTTCTAAATAAACAAGTAGCAGAAATGATGGCAGAATTCATAAAGCGTAATCACATTTGGTGTTCGAGGGTATTGCTATTTAGAATTCTCTAAGAAAAATGCATGTTTTATTATGCCATCCGTAAGCCAACACACCTATTTACATACGATTGGATGCTTGCTCACCCAAACTAACAAAAATAATAACAATAATGTCTCCAACAGTACAGGATGTCATCCCTAATAAATTATGCTTTATCATGGAAGGAAATACATCCCCTTTCCACTGAATTATATGACACGTGAGCCACATGAACATGCTAATACACAGATTGTCAATACTGGTGAAGTTGATTGGTTCCAAGAGATTTTATTTTAAAAAGCTCATCTCCATGACATGACACACACTAATTTAAAGCATTTTGTTTCTGTGAAATTTCCGTAATCGGAAAAAGGTACTCATGACTGACTCGTTTATAGCCTACTTCCTTTACCACCATTTTTTGGTGATAATTCTTAAACATGGCTGTCTGTAGTGGTTCGCTACTACAGTGACACTGGTCTTCTAGGAGTCATTTAAAAATATCAGGGGGTGTTGGGGTTGACACAATTTCTGGTTCTCCTGAATGGCACGAGAGAGGAGGGATATTCATATCGTACCTTGTGTAGAGTAATTTCACATGAAGACCTGCCTGGCCCAAATGTCAATCGCTTGCCCTAGGAAACACTACTCCAAATATGTTTCCTTGAGTTTTATTTATTTTATTTTTTTATTTTCCAAATCTTTCCAATAGCCTACACCTGATTTATCAAGGCCACACGCTGCCAAGATACTCTGTTCTAGTCTAAAGACATAGAGAAGAGTCCACGATAATGAGACAGCAGTGAGATTTAAAATCTTTAACAACCTGCGAAGACTTTGGTTTCCTAAAGCAACAGAATAGGCTGGATGTCAGGCCTGACACACTCTTGACATCCTAACATCACTTGCCTTTGGGAAGTTCTTCCTTATATCTGACTTCATTTGCTCTGAATCTGTTCTCTCCTGGGTGAGGACCAAAGTCATTGTCTGAGTTTCAGCTCTTGGCATATGTGAAAACTGCAAAGGGACTCGAGTTGACCTTTCTGCCACAATGGCTATAAGGAAGCTGTCTTTCTTTTGAAGAACATACCAACTTGCTTAACAGGCAGAACTGATTCATGAAGTAAATCGAATCAGTATTTTTAATTCAGCAGCACCATGGCTTTATATGTTTCAGGCTCAGTGACTCCAGAAATTTGCTTAACGCTGGGAGCTCTCCTGTCCGAGTCCTTGATACTCAGAGAAACCCTACAGTCCACAGTTGTTAGCTGATGTTGGGGCGGGGGGAGGGCAGAGGCAGAATTGTGGTTGCTTTACCCATAGACCCCTGGAGAGCCTCCCCACCAGATGTATTACCCAGGGAATATTTTAATAAATCAAGGTGCTAGTAGAATAAAGAGTAGAAAATTGAATATAAAGAGAACTCTAATTTTTAATTTATAAATTACTGAGAATTTGGGGGGAAGCAAGGGAGTGGGGCAGTAATATAAACCTTGAGCCAATGAGTAGATTTGTGATATAGAATCTCTTGAAGCAGAGCTTTTAAAAAAATTCACCTTCCATTTCTAGTATTTATTTCTTATTCCCTGCACTATAGTAGACCCCTTAGATATATTATTTTTCTGTGTTAAATTATGGAGCCATCTTACTCTGGAAATTTATATAGATTATCTCAAGACTGCCATTGACATCCCTAATTGATTACCAGTCTCTCTGACACTCACACTAACAATGTTATGCATAGTAAATGCTCAGTGAGGAGTTTCTAGTTTGGCATGACAGAAATTGAAGTGATTTGATCCAGTCCTATTATTATAAGAAATGTGTGAATTTACAGCTTCAAAAAAATTCCAAAAATATTTTAGTAATGGCAGCATCATTGAAATAAGCACACAGTATTTCAGGGAGTTGTTCTAAAGGATTGTGGTCATTTATGTATAAATAAATGGCATATCCTAAATACTACATATATTATTTTATTCTTATGATGTTTGTTAAGTCAGTCTTATTTCTTTGTATTTATACCAAATACAGAGAAGCTAAGCCTGAAGTGGTCAACAATAGCACAGAGAGAAAGATGGGCATATGGCCTATGAGTGACATGAGATGTTTTTTGAGAGTTTTCCATTTTCCATTTCCATTTCCATTTCCATAGCAGGTTAGCTATGTACACAGTTAGAGATTAGAGTTGGCAGGAGACCCTTGAGTCCTTACCCATAGCTGGCATTGCAAACCTAGCATAACACTTTTCCTACTGAGTGTTGATTCAGCTCAGAACCATTTTGCATTCACTAAGACACAGGTTCTGCTGCTGTAACAATGGCCCAAAACAATGGATGCCTAGGTGAGACTGGAGTTTATTCCTTCTGTATATGTTATTCTGAGCAGGAGTCCGGATGTAATGTAGGGGCCTCATAGTGTTGAGGACCCAGGTCCCTTCTTTCTTTTGCTCTTCGCAATCCTGTCTTCATGGCCCATGGGAGTTTGCCATCACACCTACATTCTAGCCAGAAAGAATCAGGAAAAAGAAGCGAGGGAAAGTCATATCCTTTCCCTTAAAAATCCCATTGAGGAATTCAGACACGCCATGTTGGATTACATCTCACATACCAATATTTGGTCACAAGCTGACACCCAGCTAAAAGGGGATTTGAAAATGTAGTCTTTATCCTGGACAATTACATAGGGAGCTCAAATCCCATCACTATGAAGGAAAGGAAGAATAGATATCAGGGTACAGCTAATAGTTTTTGTTGTATCTTTTCAGCTTAGCATTCCAGATTGTTAAGAAATGACCAGAGTGGTCGCATGAGATAAAATCTACCGTTTTTGGTATCTACCATTCATAAAAAAAGATGGCCTTATAGGTTCCAATATGTTCACTGGAGAGCCTTGTCCATAAATAGCTCCTGTAGCTTATGCTTTGTACCGTACCCTTTCATTCTTTACCTGTGAGTTTTTTAGTAATAGGTGGTTGAAGAGTCTTGCACTGGCTCTGAAAATTATAATTTCCACCTGAAATTGGATTGAGATGAGATGTCTAAAATTATAGAGATTGTTTTAGGCCATTCTGGTTTAGTGAACTTTTTTAAATTAATCAACTCCAACAGATCCCCTGAGCCTCACAGTAATTGCATATGCCATGCTATGCATATTGCATGTGCATTCCATAATGGCTCCTTAATGGAGCCACATATTTTGTTGCACGTCATTGGTAACATTTTAAATCCCAAAATATTAAAAATAAATAAAAAGATTCTATGTTTCTATCACACTATACTCTTGATTTAAATATTTCAAAGATAAATCCTGGAAAATAATTCTCATGTGACTTACACATGACTATATTCTTGGTAATAAGCAGGAAGATGGGATTGGTCAGCCTCTCAACTCCACACATTATAACAGGACTTCAGTCCTGTTGGGAGAAAAGGGGAAGGGGGCTAGCTATCTTAGGAAATAAGAGCATCCCCTAACTCTGAGGAAGAAATATTTGAGGAGACTAGAAGAGCAGATGAGTTTCTTGTGGGTTTTAAGCCCTCTCATGCCAATTATCCAATATGACATTCCTATATTTTAATAACACCTAAGCGATAACTAATAACTTGGCAAGATACAATTGAAGGGCTCTTAAAATGTTTTGAATGCTAGTAAATATAAAATTGAGAGTATTTGCTGAAACTGACAGTTTTTAAAAGATTAACTTATGGAGCTTCTCTTAATAAATGGTAAATTGGGTCATTTTGTTTAAGAGACCAGAATACATGTGTCCTTATTCATCCAACCCTAGTTTTTTGTTTTGTTTTTTTTTAGCTTGTGTTTTTCAGTAAAACCCCAAAGGTAGAGCTATAGACAGTTGGAATTTCTCTTCTATCTTGCTAAAGGAAAAAAGCTAGGAAGATCTAATATCTTACAAATTTAATGAAACCACAGGCAAATGCTTTGAAAACAAACCTCACCTTTCCTCTCTGGATACTCCATATGTAGAACTGTTATTTTCCCTTGTTTCTACCTTGCCTGGTATCTTTTCCCTTCTTCTTTTCATAAACCAAACCCAGAGTTATTATGACTTCTCCATTCACACAAGTTACATCACTGTAGAAAATAAATTAAGTGTTTAGAAACCACATTAGACCATAGTATTTCAAAAAACAAATGAAAGTAAATAGTTGCAACCATAACTGAGGGCTAATTTCCATAATAAACAAAGGTCATCCACAAATCCAGAAGAAAAATTCTAAAAGAAAATGGGCAAAATATATGAACAGGAAGATCACAGGGAAGAAAGTAAAAATACTCAGCCTCACTAGAAGGTGAAGAAATGAAAATTAAGACAGTGAAATGTTTTTAACCTATCAGTTGGCAAAAAAAAAGTTTATTAATATCTACTGTCAATAAGTGTATATAGAAATATGCACTAGTGTGTGTACAAATATGGGCAACCTTATTTGGAAGACAATTTGGCTGCCCCTGTTAAAATTTAAATGTGCATACCCGTTGGCCATTTATTTTTACTTCTAAGCATTTATCCTATTCATATTTGTTGCAGTATTGTTTACAATAATAAAAAATGGAATAACTCAAATATTCATGAATAAGTGACAGATTAAATTATGTGTAAATATATAGTGAAACACTCTGAAGTTACCATGAATCATGGACTGGCTCTGTTTGGGCTCATATGCAAAGATATCCAAGGGTATTTTTCTTTTCTTAAGTTAAAAAGCCTGTTGTGAAACAGTACAACTGCGTGCTTATGATTACATTTATGTTTATAAAAATTTGAAAGAATATGTATATATGCTTATAAAATACCTGAAAGGACACAGGTGGATAATTATTAGTTGTAGCTTCTAGGGAGTGAAACCTGAGGTGAGGGAGGTAGGGTGAGAACTGACATGTTCCATTTATACCTTCGAACACTCATCAGTGTTGTTTTTTTACAATGAGCAAATACAGCTTTTGTAATGGAAGGGAGGGAGGGATTAAAGGAAAGGGAAGGGAGGGGAGGGGAGCAAAGGACATGAAAGAAAGGAAAGGGACAGGGACAAGCACAGGCACAGGGGAAGGGAAGGGAAGAAGGGAAGGGAAGAAAGGAGAGAGAGAGAGAGAGAGGGAAGGAAAGAAGGAAGGAGGGAGAGAAGGAGGGACCAAGGGAAAGGGGAAAGGACAGGGGAGAGAAGAAGGGAGGAAGAAAACCTTTGGAAGTAGTCAGCCTCTTCATATAATGTATGAGTTCAGAACCTTCCTCCCTCAAGTGTGTGTGTGTGTGTGTGTATGTGTGTGTGTGTGTGTACACATATCTATGTATATGTATATATATAAATAATTCTTGACCTCTGGGTAAGGAGCCAGCATAGCCATGTTTCCTCTTGCTCAATCAACCTGTTGGTGACCCTCTGCTTTATCTAAGACAAGAGGAAAGAGTCAAATAAGGAAACCTAAGGGAAGAGGCTGGCTAAGGACATGTTATAGAGAATCATATTGTCCAATCATACATAAAGGATGTGTATAAAAATTATGAGACCAATGTAACAGATTTGATGCTTACATGTGATAGTAGCTAAAATCAAAAACAAAATTATATTCCCTACTTGGAGTTAATGAATGACAAAACGGCCTAAATTTATCCCCAATTCTTAGCCATAACCAGACACCCGAGTATAATGGGGCTTCCGAAAATGTCCTACTTTTATATTCTACCATATGTACAGTTCAGTGGAGCTGGAACTGTTCATTTTCCCTTCCTTATGGTCCTGGCCACCCCAAAATCCAGCTCTGCTCTCCCAGGGACGTTGGGAGCTGGATGGAGCTGGGTCACACAACACAATAAAACAGCTCATTCAACAGCTGTTTCCTATTGGATATTGTCTGTGGCGTTCACTGTGGAAAAGTGGCTTCCTCTATATTCTTTGTTCCACTCTACTTTTAAGATGCTTCCCAGGGAGCCAAAATACAGGCTTCAAGCTCTTCAGCTTTTCAAAATGTAGCAAAATGAGAACTCAAAATATCTGTCATTTAAAATAAATAGTGATTGCTGTGCTATATTTCTCCTTGACAGTACTTCTATCACTCTGCCAGTACTGGCTTGTGCACCTACAACATACAAAGCACTGTAGGGGTTGCAAGATAAATAAGGCATAGTTGTACACTTGAAGAACTTAGAGTTTGACAACTAAGTTAACAATAACTAGTGTTTAATTGAGTGCTGTTCTAAACACATTACAAGAAATCATGGTTTACTCTTTATGACAGTCCTGTGAAGTAAGTACCTTTATTATTCTCCCCGACCAAAACCAAAAACAAAACCAAAACC
The DNA here is from genome assembly GCA_030068075.1 of Paguma larvata. Taxonomy (NCBI): domain Eukaryota; kingdom Metazoa; phylum Chordata; class Mammalia; order Carnivora; family Viverridae; genus Paguma; species Paguma larvata. The sequence goes on from CM057832.1 coordinate 78,524,360, forward strand.
CTGAAGTACGAAGAGGTCAAGCCTGGCTGGTAATAAGAGGCAGACCCAAGAAGGCAGCCTGCATCAGCACTCCCACCACTGTGCTGTTTCTGCTCAGGATACAGAGAGCTGCATTATAATAAGCAGCAAGTGCTAAGTTCCCTTTAAAGACATAAAATACAACAGGAATTCATACAAAGAGTATTTCTAGGTGGAACATTCAAGGGGGTATGTGGCAGAGGTACTTTAAGTAAGATTTTGATGGGTGGAATGTGGGCAGTGGATTATAAACCGTGTACATGAAAGCTTTCAACCTCCAGAAACTTAGTGCACAGTGTGTGGTCTAATTGAGTTTGTTTTGCTTTCATTAAATTGTTTATCTTATCTGCACTGCATTATTTCAGCTGCCAATATAAACAAGGTCTACATGTGTGTACATGGGGTTAGTTTTTTAGGAGATGGGATTTTATATATATATTATTATATATGAATATATATAATATATGTATTCCACCAGGTTCACTGCCTTCATTTTCCAGATGGGAAAGCCCACTTAGAAAAGGTGAGGTGTCCTACGTCTTTTCATACAGTGTATTTGCTGGCACAGATCTTAGCTGAGCTCAGAATGTCACATGCCTACTCTGCTGCTGGGCATAGTCACTGAGTTAGTTTGGGAAGTACTTTACGTTTATTTAACATAACACCAGAGGGACTCAAATAAGGAAAGGTTCTCCATGCACCTCAGCCAGGAATGAAAGCAGAGTTCTTGGGTTATCAACCTCGTTTGATGCAAAATCCGTGGTCCTTTATTTCCCCATCTCCCCGCTTGAGACCACTTTTTACACCGTGCCTGGAAGGGTAATCAAGGAAATAACGAGACAATTGGGGTCACAATCAACAGACGCCAGATGTCTCGACAATTCCATTTCCAACCATGCAACAAATCTTCAACAAATCTGGTTGATGTTCACTAAAATGTTGTTTTAACTTTTGTTCATTAGGGTTTGGTAACTGGAAGTAAAAAAGAAATACACTGTAAATGCCAGCGTGCTCTTCACTCTGCAGGAAACACATAGCTAGCCAGTTTTGTACTTGGTCCCATAAACAAACGCTCGTGCTAAATTTCCAGGAGGGCTTGTGTTTTTGTCTATTTGGGGCTTCGCTCATAGTATTTACCAAGTAGTCTAATTGTCATACACAGCAGTAGAGTGGCCTGGGGAGCAGGAACATGCTAAGTGGTAACTTTCTGGAAAATACACAGTAGTTACTCTTGGCTTGTTATTTTACAAACTATTAAGAATCCAGAGGAACCAACCCTTACATTTTGTGCTTCGAGGGATATTGCTTTGTCTTTCCCCCAGTGAGTACATCCTTATGACAAGGCAGCTCTGCCAGGCTGTGGGCACTGAGGAGTCACCAAGCAATGTTCTGTAAAAGTGGATAAGACCTTACTGTGTTTCTCACAAACTGGCCTACCCTCGGCCCAACCGCTGCCACCAGCTGAAGCTCCTCTAGGAGTCTGGCTTGATCTTAGGAAGCTGGGGCCAGAAGATCTAATTTGAAGGTCTGGGGGTTCCAAAAATGTTTCCAGGAAAGGAACAAAGGAGCAGAAACAGAATTCTTGGTCAGGTTCTCCTCCAAGGCCTAGATTTGAAATGAGATACTGGATCATCTCACCCCAGCCTAGTAAATTAACGACTCCAGAGTCTTGATATTACAATTAAATTTACCTCCCAGTTTGGGATGGTATAGACGAATTGGTAAGGAATCCTATTATAATGAAGTGGCTTTGATGACTTTTTCTGTGGACAAATAAGTAGATAGATATATACATGTATGCATACATGGAAGGAAGAAAGAGAGAAAGGGGTAGATAATATATAGGTAGATATATATTTAATATAGGCATAGGTATGTAATATAATAATGTATAATATATAATAGAGGTAGATAATATATATGTGTCTTCCTATATGTCTGTGTATCTACCTATGTTATATACGTCTTTTTCTATGTCCGTGTATCTAATTAGTCATTTTCTTGGCAATGAGAGAAAGATAAGAGAGGGAAATGTGGGGATCTTTTCAGTAAATAATATTATGCATATTGAATGATACGTTGGCATTGGTTTCAATTCTGATTTAAAAAGAAATTAAGTACATTAGCCAGTGGAGAAAAAAAAAATCCTTGTCAAAAATAGCTAATCACCTGAGAACAGGACACATAGCTCCAAAAACAAGAAAAAAGAATGTTTTTAAAAGGAGAAAGGGGGCAATCCAGTTCTTGTTCAGTCTTGGAAAACAGAATCAAAAGATCCATAATTGTTATTATAACCATGGTACCAACAGCAAACATTTCTGAAGGATTTGCAAGGGCTAAGTACTAAACACAGAGTGCCTCGTTTAACCCTTTGAGCACCACAACACTCACCTAGGCTGAAACAGAATAATGGGGGATGCTTCCTCCAGCAGAGGGGATGGCTAATTTTAAGCACCCACACAAGTAGAGGAATGAGAAGGCCAGGTTTAGCTGCCACAGAGGGCTGTTTGATGCTTTGCAAAAGTCTCCGTGTGCAACTTGGCTTGCCATCACATGTATAAATTTACAAAGTGGGTGAGTCCGTCTTCTTTAATAAAATGTATATTCAACCATTGGGTTGTAGAAATTTCAAAGATTTTATTTTTTGACAGGATGCCTGCCGTTTTTCTCTCTTGACTCCCGCTTGTTTTATTCATTTTGGGGTAGTTGCCAATTAGACCCAATTGGTAAGTATAATTAATGGACAACATGAATCTCCTCTTAAACCCCAACCAAGAAAATTAACCATAAAACCATTCGTTTCCTTTCAAAGTCCCTAACGCTATCTCTTCCTGTGACTGCTGTTTATCTCTTTCTAAGACTTCCAGCCAGATCCGAGGTTATTATTATTACAACTATTACTCCATATTGTTTGTCATCCTAAAATCCCCCATAAAACAGGGAGGATAGAGATGAGCATTTCGTGAGGCCCTGGTGTGTTCCAGGCACTATGCTAGGCATTTTCATATGTAGCATCTCTTTTAATATTCACAGAGATCCTTCAAGGTAGGGATTATTATCTTCCTTTTGTACAGTTGATGAAATAGCATTTCAGAGTAACTGAGCCTTTGTTCTAAATCCAGTTAGTGGCACAGCGTAACAAAAACCAGGCTGATGTGATTCCCAAAGCCTGGTTCTTGTCACCCCACATGAGGAAGCATTATTTCCTTCATAAAGACTCTCCCCTAAAGTCTTGTTACCTTGGAGGGTTTGGGGGTCTTTCTTTCCTTCAACAACTATTTGAACACAAACTCCACATCACACACGGGTTGAACATCAGTTCAGCTGGGATTCATCAGCAGGAGAACTTTGGGCAGAGGACGGTGGTTAGTGGCAAGATGGGGGAGGAATTCACAGGAGCAACACGAGGAGGAAGTAGGGCACGGTGATGGCATGGAGGGTGGGGGTGAAGATAAACAGAGGAGCTCCTGATCGTGTACCCATGGCTACAGTCTTTCTTCATGTGACTCGTGGACTTCCCTTTGTCATCCTATGCCTGAGAATATATGAAGGAGGCTGGGAAGGCAAAGGGACGTTCAATTGTCATCACTGGCATCTTTTTTGATCATTGCACCATGTTCAAGTGCATTGGGGTAACCATGACATGAAAATTTCCATCATTGGGCCCATAACTGTTCCATGAGACCAATTAACAGTAAGTTGAGGGTCATAGCAGAACTTCATCCAGGGAGACCTGGAAGTAGGAAGTAATGAATTTAAATTCTCATAGACTGAAAGCCCTGGGTTCAAACCACATGACTTGAAAAGGATGTTAAACTTCCTCTAGGTAGGTTATATGTATATCAGGGGCATTTCGTTGCCTTCTCTGGATGCTCTATCCCGTTTAGCCCAATCATTCAGACTTTCTACTCCCTGTAGACTCGACAGATCAAGTAAAAGACCATCCAAAATACAAATATCAAATTCATGATCAGTTAGCTTTGGACTCTGTTGACCTGCCATTTTTCAGACGCTCTCAACTGAACATGTTGTTCAAAGTTTTCTCTACTTTTTAAAGAATTTTCTCTCTAAAAGAATAGGTCGTGTGAAGAAGATAATGCAGTCTAAACATCTGCCCTCTCTTCCTCTTTTGCAATGAGCTGATATATAAGTTGGCTGTCTCTGAAATGTTTGTCATGCTTGGTGCTAAAATATCACTTTGTCAGTCAAGACAATAATGGACTCAAAAGAATAATGTTGGGGGAGTAGATCTCATGTCAGTGAAACCTGTTTCGTGGTGTATGCCTATCTTGTTTATCTGACTCCTTTTCCAATCTAAGCCAAGCAAAGAGCTTTCTCTTTTAGCAAAGAGCCCCTTTCTGCATTAGAATGACTTTGTTCCGGGACTGGGGCAGTTCCTGTAAACAAATGACTCCAACAGGGGAGCTGTCTACCATTCTGATAAGATCTCTTAGGTTCTTTTACATGCAGGGAAGAATGCTGAGATCTCTTTTCAGATTAAAAAGATTTGGATTGCAAATATTTGGCATTTTGGTCTTTACAGTCAGCAAAATCTACTGTTATTGGTCAGCTCTTTAATAGGTTACTCTCATGAGAACATAGACCCTTTAATACGACCCAACTTCTTCCTTATTCCACTGCTAACCCAAAGTCTTTCCATATCTTTTCACGCGTTGTTTCTCTAGTTTCCCTTCTTCCATAATGCATGGAGACCTTATGTTCTACCCCTTCCAAGCTACTCCCAATTTCCCCGTAAATGACATAATGACATTCCTCATCCGACGTGTTTGTCTCCTGTGTTGACTTTTGCTGAAATTCCAACCTCTTCCAATTCTACTTATGGACAAAAACCTACACTCCAAGTCTCAGCTTGAAAATCTTCTCGTCTCTGAAATATTACAACCAACACACACACACACAGACACACACACACACACACACACACACAACACATACACACTGATTCTTGTAGGCTCAATTATTCCCCATATAACTCATGTTCCCACAGCCCTCTTTATAAGCCTCTGTCGCAGAACTGCCTCTTTTGGACAAGTGGTTATCTCTACCTGCCTGCCCTGCCCTCTGTGACCTGTAGATTGTGAGCTCCTTGTGAGCAGAGCCTGAGTCTTAGTCATTTTTGTCATCCGTCTAACCTAGCACGGTGCCTGGTACATGCCGGTAGGTGCTCAATAAATTTTTATTGTAAACATCAATAAATGTTTTTCTGGCCTTATTTTTAGCTCTGGTTTCCAGCCCAACATAAAAATTTAATAGAGGAGCTTAGATGTTAAAAGCCACAAAGGGAAAGACACATGATAAAACAGTGACATGTAGACGGACTCTGGGTAGATAAATGCATAGAAACAAGCACAGGCAAAGACCATCATGAATACTTCTGTAATGGGCATGAAAGCATTTATTCTGGAAATTTGACTGTGTTCCTGTTGAATCATGACTCTTATTAAATCGTTTCCATCTTATGAACTTAGACAGTCGAAGGACGTGTATTATTTTATATTGGTTCCATTGTTTCCATTTACACAGGAAAAGAAAGAAGTATTGATCTTCCCGCCCCTTATTTAAAGTGATAATTGCCTATGGCTCCTTTTCACTCTAGATTAGGATCAACCATTCAGTAGAAATGCCTAGCTAACTTTAGAAAGTTCGGCCAACATGAAATAAATGGCAGAACTTGTGCTGACTGGCTGACTGACTACTTTTTTGCCACAATCAACAATTTCACTGTGGGATATATTTAGAGAGGCTAAGGTAGCTCACTCTCTAGGGATCTAAAAAAAAAAAAGGGCTGAGATTTTAATTTGCTTGAGGTGATTAAGGCCAGGGAATTTGTCACAGGACCCTTCGAAGCCCCTTCCCAGAATTTAAAATAATTTGCCTATCCTTTCAGATAGAATTTGAATCATTTCACACGGTTGAAACTGATGGCTATAAAAGCGAAATATATTTCATATAGGCTTGAAGAGTGACCAGAAATAGTGCTCCCCGGATGTCAGCAATAAATTTGTCATAGATTTTAACAGAATAAAAACTCTTTTAACCTTGAACCCTTGGCTTGAGATATTAACGTCTGAGGGGGAAAAAAAAAGGAAAATAGAAAATAGAGATGTTATGTCCTAATACTGGCCAAATAGGCGAACTTTTTGTTTTCTTTTTTTGGCATCCAGAGCTGAAACAAACAAGCAGTGGTTCTCCTCCCTGAGGAGGCTATCCGTGTTCTCTGAGCAGGGCTAGATTTCAAAAGCTGCATGGAGTTTCGCAGGCTGCAGCCCTCTAGGCAAATGCTGAAATTCTAAATCTCAGGCAGAGGAAGCAACAGTTCTTGCTGGCTAATGAGCCTGGGCGTCTTCGCGTCCACACGGGGTTCTGTGGGCAATTCTTGCTGGATTGAGGGAGGATGAGAAAACAGGTGTGCCTTTGCTAAAACGGGGGACTGAGGATTGAAGAGTCAGCTTTTCTGGTCATCAAACAAATCCGAGCTGAATCTTTCCTCATTAGCCGTATTTCTTCCACCCAGAGGGAGAACACAGGGAGGGAGTACCGACGGGTGCATATCAGAATTTATTTAGGAAATTGTGGGGGGGGGTAGATTCTGAAAGAAGCGACGATTAACGTGGCGCAGCTGCGCCATCAGGAGTTTGGGGAGAAGTAGAAAGTGATCTTCACCCTTGTATTTCCGGTCTTAGATTCTGTTTGTAGGGTATGCATGGAGCAGGATTTGTTTGGTCCTGTTGACTTCCTTGTTTCCATCATTCAGGTAATAAGAACCCTTATAGTGAGTATGAATTACGGTTCATAAACTTAGGTAGGTAGGAAATGTCGCATAATAAAAATTTTCCATACATCAAATAAATCTAATTCCAAACCCCCTTTCCATCTAGTTTTGGTGAATTCAATCTCAGTTGTTTTTTTTTTTTTTAATGTTTATTTATTTTTGAGACAGAGAGAGTCAGAGCATGAATGGGGGAGGGGCAGAGAGAGAGGGAGACACAGAATCCGAAGCAGGCTCCAGGCTCTGAGCTGTCAGCACAGAGGCGGATGTAGGGCTCGAACTCATAAACCGCGAGATCATGACCTGAGCTGAAGTCGGACACTCAACCGACTGAGCCACCCAGGCGCCCCCAATCTCAGTTTTTTATTAAGTCTCTCTTTTCCTCTCCCTTTCTCCCCTCCCTCTGTCCTCCCTCTGACCCCTGCCCTTCTCCCCCGCTCCTTTCCTGTCTTCTCCCTCTCTCCCCTGTCTCTCTCTCTCTCTCAGGCTTACAGTGTACCTGGGAAATTGGGAAGGGACTTCTTAGTTTCCCTCAGCCAAGATAACCATTGGTATTGGAACTGCCTAAGTCTGTGTGGTTCCCTCCCCTTCCCCCCAGGCCAGGCAGAAGGTTCTGGTGTTCCAGTGCTGAGCAGAGCCCTAGGGTGCACTTCACAGCAATCCCCCTCATGCTTATGCCACCTCCTAGAGCTTGCATTTGGGTTGAAGGAAACAGAAAATAAGTAAAATATGTAGTGTATTGGGAAGGAATGAGTGTTAGGGAGAGAAGGAAGGCAGAGAAACCCAAAAAGGGAGCATAAGGAGGGGGCTTCAGTTTGAAACAGAGTGGTGGAGAAGGCCTCACTGGAAAGGGGACACTGGAGTGAAGACTTTAGGAAGTGAGGGAGCAAGGTATGTGACATCTTGGGGAAGACCATTGCTGGCAGAGGGAATAGCAGTGAAAAGGCCCAGAGGCAGGAACATAGGCTACATGATTGGAGAACATCAGGACGGGCCGGTGTGGCCATGTGGAAGGCACAGGGAGGGGAGGAGTAGGAGAGGAGTCCAGGGAAGGAATGAGGACCAGATCCAGTGAGGAGGGTAAGAACTTTGACTTCTACATTTGCCATGTGTGAAATAGTAACTTACAGAGTTTTGAGCGAAGTAAGAAGTGTTCTTGTACATGTCAACAGCATCACCTCACCTGCTGAGTTGAGTAGCCTACACAGGGAGCAGGTGTGAAAGCAGAAACAGCAGTCAAGAGACCGTGGCAAGAATTCAGGCAAAAGCTGGCAGTGCTTAGACTAGGTGTGTGATTCAGTCTATAATTTGAAGGCAGAGTGAGCAAGAGTCACCATTAAATTAGATACAAGGTGTGAAAGGGAAAAGATGAATCCAGGGTGACTCCAATTTGGGGGGACTGACCAGCTAGAAGAATCCATTGCCATTTATTCAGATGTGGAAGACTATGGGGATGAGGACGGCAGGTATGAGACAATATCCAGAGCTTACCTTTGGGCGTGTCTGATCTGCGCTCTCCCGTGGCGTACGTGGCGGTGTTGAGAGGAGTGCGGTTGGGCAAGACCGCGGTTCATCAGAGATAGTGGGGTCTGGAGATATGAATAGGGAAGTTGTCCATGTGTGGCCGGTGTATGAAACTGTGTGAGTGGGTGAGATCATCCAGGGAGTGAGTGGGAGGAGAGAAGGGAACAGCAGAGGACCAAGAATCAGTCCTTCTACCAGAGGTCAGGGAGATGAGAAGGGACCAGTACAGAGGAAGAAGGAGGAGCTAGTGAGGTAAGGAGAGGGAGCTGTCTGGAATCCAAATGAAGAACATATTTCCAAGAGGAAGCAATGGCCAATTGTGGAAATGCTGGTGACGGGTCAAGTAAGAAGAAACCTGGAAACTGACCACCAGGGGCATGGCGAGTCCCTTCTCCCCATCTCATCCACTCCATCGCTCCCCGTCAGAGACAGTTGCCTTGTCTTCTTTCTCTTTAAGACATTAATAAGCTTAGGTTTTTAACAAAAGCCATTCAGAGAGTTCTTCTTCAGGCCAGCAATGCAAACTTTCCCTGAGAAAAGGCAGCCCAGTGGGCCCTTTTGGAAATAAGGAGAAGGAAGAACAAATGGGAAACAAAATATGAATTAGTAACTCAGTGAATGATCCTGCCAGACAGAAAATACATTATTCACTTGTAGGCCAAGTACCAAGTAGAGATTATATTAAATATAGGTAAACAATTTTCAGCGGTACAGTGAATCCCCTATTGAAATAGGATGAAGTGGGAAGCTATTCATTTTTAAATAGTTGGTTCTGGGGTGAACTGCAAGAAAAGCACCTATCTTCCAATAAGGGCAATGTTATATCAATCACATACAACTGAACTGGATGTTACCGCTTGGCTTACACAGCTCTCTAGGTTGGTTAGTTTCTCATTGATCATAGATGTCCTCAGACTTGGCAAACTAACAGATGTTGCCTCATAGGAACCATTTTTATCACATTAGTTAGACCCAAAGGTTGGCAAACTACAGCCCGTGGGCCAAATCCAGCCTGGCATCTGTCTTTTAAAATAGAGCTTTATTGGAATAAGGCCATGTCCATGCTCATTGTTTGGTGTACCATCTATGGCTGCCTTCGAACAACAGTGGCAGAGTTGAGGACTTACAGCAGAGGCTCTCTGGCCTGCAAAGCTGAAAACACTTACTATCTGGTCTTTTGCAGAAAAAGCTTGCAGACTCCTGATTTAGACTTAAAAATACACTACAGGAAACAACATGGATGTTTCAGTCCTACTCCATGGGCTCTCATCTTAATTTACTGCAAGGGACACATCTTAGATTCCACTTCTTTTCCTAGCTGGAAGTCTCCTCTACTTGTAGCTTAATGCGGGGGCAGTGGTTCTGGTCCACTGGGCCACTGGGAATAGCATCACTTGGGAACTTGTTAGAAAAGCACTTTCACAAGTCCCATTTTAGACCTACTTGTCAGAAGCTCCGGGAGGGGGCGGTGTGCAGCAGGGTGTGCTCCAACTGCTCCCCGGGTGATTCTGATGCATGCTAAACTCAAGAGCCATGTGCTAGAGCAGACACTGGTCGGAAGAGCTGACCTTGAAATGGGCATTTCTGCACACCCCTCCCGGGGATAGTTTCCAATGCACAAACTAGGTCTTTGCACGTTAGAATTAGGGTTTTAAGAACAGTCCTTAGATTGCCACTTTTTTTTTTATTTAAATAATTTATTTTCAAATTGGTTTCCATATAACACCCAGTGTTCATCCCAAGAAGTGCCCTCTTTAATGCCCGTCACCCACTCTCCCCCCTCCCTCACCCTCCTCACCCTCAGTTTGTTCTTAGTCTTTGAGAGTCTCTTATGTTTTGTCTCCCTCCCTCTCTGCGTCTTTTTTTCCTTTCTTCTCTTCCCCTCCCCCATGGTTCTTGCTAAGTCTCTCAAAATCCACCTATGCGTGGAAACATATGGTATCTGTCTTTCTCCGCCTGACTTATTTCACTCAGCATAATACCCTCCAGTTCCATCCATGTTGCTACCCATGGCCAGATTTCATTTTTTTCTCATTGCTGCGTAGTATTCCATTGTATATATGTACCACATCTTCTTTATCCATTCGTCAGTTGATGGACACTTGGTCTCTTTCCATGATTTGGCTATTTCTAATAGATAACGTTAGGAGAGCCCACCATCTTGAATGATGGCGTTAGCACTTATTATTGCAGTCAAATGATTCTTGGTGGCAGAGGAGGAATAAGCCGAGTGGCTGTTGCACGTGAACGTGACAGTGTAGGATAATAAGTGAGTGATTAAGGACCCAAAGTACCATTGGATATCCCTGGGCCATGACTGTCTGCTGATTCCTCAGCATGGTCCTCCAATGTGTTTAAGTGATAGAATGTAATGAGGCATTTATTTATTAGAGAGAAAAGTAGAAGGGATTTATTTTCAGCACCATCAAGGATATGCTAGGATATGAGAAAAACTTTAAATCGATATTCTCCCCCTCCAGGATTTATGCAGGTGCTGCTGTGTTATAGTTGCTATTTTCCTTTGCTTAATGATCTAATCCCTCCCTGGAGTTTCATCCTTCTGGGTACATAAGGGAAGGAACATCTCTGATAATGAACAGCTGTGGTCGAGATGGAGCTGGAAACCTGCTCCCGGGGAATCCAAGAAGGGCAGCAGTGAGTCTTGGCCGTACTAAGCCAGGAAGAGATGCAAAAAGGGAACAGTGAACAAACTCAGGCCCCTTTTCTAAACACCTGAGGTCGGCATCCATTTTTAACATTTTCTAGAAATGAGTTTGGAACTCTAAGCCATGAGAAAGATAGAGCCACCATATGTACTGGTTTGTCCAGGACGAGATCTGCTGATACTTGTCATCCCAGAATAACTCTGAATGATTGATGACTCTTGCACCTGCACAAATGTCCTGGTATTTGTATGATAAGTCATATGGTCACCCTAGTGAGAAAAAACCCAGTAAGAGTGCCGAAAATGCAGACACAATTCAGATATACAGTTTACTCTCTGTGCCTCAATTTATTTAACTGTAAACTGGGGATAATAATATCTCTATCATAAGATTATTTATTTTTTTTAATGTTTATTCATTTTTGAGAGACAGTGAGAGACAGAGAACGAATGGGGAAGGGGCAGAGAGAAAGGGAGACACAGAGTCCGAAGCAGGCTCCAGGCTCTGAGCTGTCAGCACAGAGCCCGACATGGTGCTCGAACTCACAACCTGTGACATCATGAACTGAGCCAAGGTTGGACACTTAACTGACTGAGCTACCCAGGCACCCATCTATCATAATATTGTTTAGTAGATTGTGTACGCATGTGCAACCTCCCGGCTGCTGCCCAATACCTGGCAGGAGCTCAGCAACTGCTAGTTCCTTGAAGAGAGAAAAACAAAACAGAACAAAAAAACCCAGCTTCAGCCAGTTGGTAGAGTAGACTTCACTATGAGAGATCATTCTCCGAAACCCAGACATTCATAAGCAGCTTTGTTTTGGCACCATTTGTAACTAGGTTTTTTGACATGCTGTAATTGTCTTTTCCTTTCGAGGAGCTATAAAAACCTAAAGAAGGGGTGCGTGGTTGGTTCAGTCCATTAAGCGTCTGACCTCGGCTCAGGTCATGATCTCGCAGTTCATAGGTTCAAGCCCCGCGTCGGGCTCTGTGCTGACAGCTCAGAGCCTGGAGCCTGCTTCAGATTCTGTGTCTCCCTCTTTCTCTGCCCTTACCCTACTCACACTTTGTCTCTCTCTCAAAAATACATAAACATTAAAAAAAAAAAAGAAAAAATGTCTATCAGAAAAGGCCTTCTTTGGACTTCAAAAATGATCTCACATTCACGTGAGGCTCAAGTTTGTTAGAGGTTCTGCTGCTAAGTGAATACCAGCAAGATAAATGACAGTATTATAATTCATGGTGTTAGAGCTTGAGAAAGCCTAATACATTATACTTCACCCTTGATGGGACGAGATTGAAACTGACTGAGAGTTGGACACCAGAGTCAGGCAGATGGAGATCAAAACATCATTTTTATTAATGGTGAAGTTGTTGGAAATAATGACTTAGTGTGAGAGCCAAATGGGTTTGCCTCCTCACTTCAACCTCCAGACGGCCAACCAGAAAGGAAATTTGTGTCTACAAATATACCTTTACTAATAGCACTGACTGGTGTTGGCCCATGGGGGACAAGGAAGAAAGAAGCTAAGTTCTCTTCAATGGGAGACTAGTAGTGGATTTGTTCTATCTAACCAAGAAACATAGACAGACACTAGTCACCACCAATCAAGTTACTCAATTTTATATGTGGAAAGGAGTAAGGAAGGATGAGGGGCTAAATGTGTTACACCAATGGAGCTCCATCTGCACAGAAACTTGAAACCAGAGGAAAGAAGGTTCCTCATGATGTCATCATCCATATTTCCCACTGAGTCTTTATTTAGTCATGATAAAGATTTGATTCGACTACACTTGACACATTGTCTTTTAGAAATGATGCCCAGATAATCAAATAAAAATGTATCACCTCTCTCAACTGCTGGTCAGAAATTGGACTAAATACTATTACTAGATGTCAAACAATCAGTACACTTCCTTTGTCTCATATATGATAATAGCAATCAGTTATTTTAATAACCTTGGTGGTGAATGAAGGTCACTCCTAGCCTACAGCACCATAGCTGCTGCTGAATCATATCAATCACCTCAGAGGGAATAGAATTAGGTTTCCATTTCAGTCACGTACTTCCCGATTCATTTCATCTGGAGGAAGTAATAGCTTTCATGGATACCGTTCCAGCAAAGGGAAGAATGCAAGCCTTTGTTTACGTCTTTCCCCTCCCAGTGGCCAAGACACGTTGTCACTCCAGCTGGGTCCAATTCTGAGAAACAATGAGACTTCAATTTAAAAGGACAAGACAGCTGAACCGAAATTGGCTGTTTGAGTCGCTAGGAATCTGGTCTCTACCAGACCTAATCCAAATGGACAAGTGAAATGTGAGCGCCTGCCCAGGTGACTCAGCATCTCCTTCTCTAGATCTCTGACCACTGCTGAGGCCGGGTAATTAAGGCGTGTGAAAGGACACGATGGGGCCACTTAAATGGCTGTCGTCTCTACTGTCAGCAGGACACATCAATAGAATTGAGTTATGATATGCAGTCCCTTTATAACCAACAATTTATTCCTGTCCCTTCAACTGTGCTAGTCCCAAGGCATTGTACCTGAGGCATTGTACATTTTAATTTTGTTTTATTTCACAAGTCTTGCAACTGCCTTCTACAGGTGAAGCACTTTTGACACCAGGATAGTGCCTAAAGCGGAGTGGGCAGGGGTCTGTTCAAGAAGTTTAATGTTAGTGAATGAAACCTTCGTTAAAGCAGGGCAGAATAAAATAACTGCCAAAACATGTAAAAGAAAAAAATCAACAACAGACTACAAAGGAATGAATGATTAATACTACCCAAGGGAGTTAGGAAGGACCTCAGCAATTAGTAGCATTTGAAGTGGACTTTGAAGATTGAGTTAGGGTCTCTAAGAGACCACAGTAAATAGCACCTGTCTTTCTCATTGAAATTCTGAACAGTTTTAGAAGTAAAAAAAGTACTTGATGAAACTCAAAATATCAGTTTTTGTTGTTGGACAAGTTAGCAGGTTTGGCTTTAAGACCATTGGCCTAGTGGGTTTAATGACTCCCCCAAATCCAGCAGAATCCCACAGTGAGCCTTCACCCCACCCCCCAGGTCCCACCAACATACCTTTAAGGGGCAGAGCCTCGGGAGAAGCTGGGAGACCTCACTCTTCCTCATGAAACCGGGAGTGGGGAGAGAAAATTTGGATGGCTAGGTGGAAGTTAAAAAATAATCCTAGACAGAAGATCATGATGATAGTCTGACAAGACCAAAATTAAGGTGAACAGAGAGTCTGGAGGGAGATGAGGCTGCAGATGAAGGTTGGGACCAGAACACGGGGAGACTTGCCTGTCACATGGAAAGTGTGGGCTTTTATATATAAGCAAGGAGCACCCACTAAAGATGGCTACAGAGAAGACTGTATTCATGATGAAAACTGCCCGGTGACGATAACTAGCTGGTGACAGTTACTGTGGAGGCAGAGAAATCAGTCAGGAAGCACTTCTAGTAGTCGACGGGAATGAGCCTATGAATGAGCATCAAACACTGGGCATTTGGAAAAATTCCTGATTTCATGAGAATTTAAATCAGATCTCAGTGCCCTGCATCTCAGGCCAGTTGACTGAAGGGAAATTACTTACGTCAGAAAATATCTAAAAATTTCTGTGGAAATAGTTACATCGTCATTTAACCTATAAGAAATCAGGATGGGGCAGCTGGGTGGCTCAGTCGGATTAGTGGCTGATTCTTGGTTTTGGCTAAGGTCATGATCTCACAGTTGTGACATGGAGCCCTGCTTCGGGCTCCTCGCTGGGTGTGGAGCGTGCTTAAGATTCTCTCTCTCTCCCTCTACCCCTCCCCTGCTCTCTTGCTCTCTCTCGAGAACAAAAACAAAAATAAGAAAATAAAGAAAAAAAGAAATCAGGTTATACCAGATGGTAATTTAGTATCCTGCCTTTTATACCCCAAGTTTTAGTGAGCAACTACTATGTGTAGCAACTACTACGTGCATGTCATGCAGGGAATACAAAGATAAACCCACGTAATAGAGAAAAGAGGTGTCCAAACATGTAATTAATGAGATAAAACTTCAAGAGGTATGAAAGGTACTGTAAGAAAGTTTTTATACCAAAGTAATTGATAGGAAAATTTTAAAAATATATTCATTGGCATGAGTTTAAAAAAAAAGAAAATGCTATGAGGAAACACGAGTGAGAATCATTAATTCTGCTTGGCGGGGTAAAAGCCGGAAGGGGCTCAGGAAGACTTGTCCTTGAACCTGGAAACTGCAGGATGAGTTTAAGTTCCTCACAGAGAGTAAGTCAAAAAGAACATTCCTTAAGGAGAGAAAAATACTTTTCATATTTGGGGGAGGAAGATGTAATTGCAGACTCTCTCAACTAATATAAAGATTTTTTTGGAAGGACAAATTAATACACATACCACTATTTTGCCATTACCTGCAACATTTTTCTCTCTCTCCTGCCATCTACCTCTCCTGCCACCTCTGTCCTGCACTGTGGGCTAGGTCTTTCCATGTTTTTCCAATCCATAATTCCCTGGACTGCTCTTCTGCCTGCTAATTCTACCAAGAAGTCAAAGGAACTTGTATGGGCTGTGGACCTAGATCCTGGCACGTTTATAGGGGGGAAGAGGCAAAGTATTATAAAGTAAAATGAGTTAGAACCACTCTGATTACCTTACATTTGAGAAGGCAAAGGATGCCTTTTGATGTGGGTTTTGAACAGAGTAGAAACTAAGACTTTGGCTTTGTTTGGGCGAGTTTTCTTGTTGACTTAGATCAATTACATTAAAACATTCAGCCTGCGAACAATGGCCTCAGAGAAAACGCTGGCTCTTTCCCTTTATGAAAGTAATACTTGCACCACAGCCCAGGGGATCGGCTGTTCCTTTTCTATTGAAACGATTCACATAGAATGTTCCTTGGATGTCCCGGTAATAAACGAACATTAATAGCAGGATATTTCAATCAGAGCTGGCTTGCCATAAGGGCATAACTGTTTCCCGTTGACTAAGTCAAAAGCTAAGTTCGTTTATTAGCATATAATATACTTGGAGTGGGTTTATGGATTTTGTTATTTGGCATTTATATCTTTGTCCAACCCACAGAACTCAAAAGGCTTAACAAGCTGATTGAAGTGCCAAGGAGAGGCCCATGGTAGAAGGCATTTGGGGAGCGATAGAAAAAGTCACCTAAACCCCTGCCAGAAAGAATCACCTACCCCAAAACAGATAGTTTTAGCCTTTTGGATACAAGATTTAAAAATTTGTCTTCCTCAGCATATTATTATTGGTCCGCATGAGAGAACATTCAAACTTTGGAAAAACATGTTTCAAATTATTTGTTGACTCATCCTTTTGGTTTAAATATATGAAGTGCATTTATTTTTCTGCCATCCTCATGAATATTTATACACATTTAAATTGGAAATCTTTTATAAATTTAATAAATATAAATAAGAATCTTTATTTTGTGTTTGTTTAACCGTGTAGTTCTTAAGTGCCAGACTCAGTTCTTTGTGTTTTATAAATAATTATAATATTCATATATTCATATTATATATTACATATATTTTAATATTTTATAACATAGAATATATAAATTTCTATAAATTTATATAAAAAGTAAATATAATTATAATTTAAATGATTTCTATAATTCATATGTAAATTATGATTCATATAATTTATATGATTTATAAAATATAATTATGAATATAAAATATATTTATATAAATATACATGTAAAATTTATGAGTATATAAATTTATATGAATTTATATAAATATATAATATTTATAATAATATAATATAAATAATTATAAATAATCTGTCTCTCACACACACACACACACACTTCCTTCCCTCTCACTCAGGCCCCATGATCTCTTCACTGTGGTACCCTTTTCCCCCATTCCTTCCTTTCTGCACACGGTCTTCTCCCCTTGTTTAATCACCCACCCATTGTCCTACCAGAGCCACAGCTAATAGAGAAGCTTCACTCTCCACTTACCCACTTTCCAGAAACTCACTTCAGGCCTCAGGTTCCCACTCCAATTCCAGGAAGGCAAATGTGGCCCATGCGGTTCTGGAATCCACCTCTAGTCGAACCAGCTCTAAAAGAAGCCAAACAAGGCTGACCTTCTGTGGACAGGTCAATGCTCTGATAGGGAGTGTGGATAGGAAGGGCATGACTGGTGTTTCCAGTACACGTGCCACAGTGACATCCTTGGATGACTCACAGGATACATTTAATGTACTCATCCACTCTCCTGGTCTGTCCTTGGCCTTCTGATTGCCAGACAGAAAATCGAAGCAAGATAATCTCTAAAATGAAAGCCAGCTGGTGGGAGTTAGTACAGGATTCCTATGAAAATACTGATAGCATTGATAATGTGCAAAATAGACGAGTTCAGCAATATTGAAAACAAGCTGGACAAAAAGGGGTTTGCCGTATCCAACAATAGCTTTTGCATTCTCTGTCCCCAGGGTAAGAAAGGCTACACCATCGGTTGTTAATCTTTTATCACCAGGAAAGGCAGTGCCATTAATTCAAACTCTGTATCTTTAGGGTCTTAACAACTGCCTATCTCCAGACAAATGTGCTGAGATTTCAAATGGCAAGATAAAATATACATGTGTGTTTATTCTGGTATACTGGCATTAGCTATAAATACAGAAGGACTATACATGGAGGGGGCCCATTAAGCTAAATATCAGTAAGGGAGTTGCCATCGGGCTCAATGTAACAGGAAAGGACGTTTGAGAAATTTACATTATGTTCCCGCTGCCTGGTCCTAAAGGAAATTGGAAATTTATACGTTGGGAAGTCCCAACCTTAGGAAAGACTGCAGCCATCTTTCAAGGAGTTTCCTTCCCACTCGACAACAATAAGTATCCAGAAGTAAAGCATCTTGTTGTATGTGGCTTTGTTTCTACTGCCTAGTACTTTGTGTGGTACTTGATACTCCCAAATGCTTTGCTAACCATCAAGTTCGGTACAGAATTATAGTGACAAAAAGGCATAGGAATAATAATGACACAGAGAATTGGTTTACAATGGGTTTGGCATTCACCAATTGGGTACATCACCAGAATTCACTAAAAGATAATTGGGTTCATTACCCATTTCCAAGTAAGGCCAGACACATTCCAGGTATAGTTCTGTGGTCTGGAATAGATTGTATATTCTACCTCTAAAACATGAAGGAAGTATTCAAAACATCTGCTTCCATAGAATATCTGCAGAGATATTCTAGTTAAAATGAAATATATTCTTTTCTTACATCAGTCTCTAGATATTTTCTTGGTCTCACTCTGTGCCTTGGTAGCTTAAAGATTTCCATTCATTTTTCCTTTAACAAAATAAAGCATATGAAAATATTCCCTTTCTGAACAATAATATTTTATAATTGTACCTGAATATTCATGTGTTATGAATCTTCCTAATTGAACTTAATAAACAAGAATAGTTTTTAAGTGTTGTCAGTTGAACACAAGTGATTCCCAGATTTATGTACTTTTCATAAATCTATCCCCAAAGTCTCAGACCATAGAAAAGATGCACTAAATCGATAAGAACATGAAGAATCTCAGTCTGAAACTATCTGTTGAAAGTTGTGGTATTATGCAAATTCCAGTCATTATTTCTCAAGTAGGTAGCAAACTGGTGTCCATAAGAATGAGGCAAATAGCTTACTGCTTCTCTTCCCATCACTATAGTAATTGCTAATGTCCCCCAAGTCTGTGCAAGGTTCTCTTCAAAAAATGCAAGATCTTAGGGAGTTGCTGAGTTTTTATGACCTTATTATGTAGTCCAAATACAGGAGATGGTGGCCAGTGTTCTGTTGGTAGAGTCAGCCATTGAACCAAAGGCTGTTCAAGTGCGAAGTTGGATGAAGCGGACACATTCAATGTTTTATAATTTTAAGCAAATTTTAATTATGCAAATTAAAAATTGTGAAACATAAAATATACTGGTAAAGTCTTACCATATGCATAGTTTCAAAGCATGTGAATTCTCAACACAAACTTCTAAATCATCAAGAATCACATAATCCCACAGCTGGCAAGGCCAGTGAATTAATTATGTTCATGTTTATTGCTACACAACTTCAGGGGATTGACAGACATGCCCACCCACCATTAACAAACTCAGTCTCGAATGCATTAAGATCTTTGGGAAGTCATCTCTCACATAAAGTTTGAACTCTCCTTTCTAAGTGGCCTCTACTATAATAATCACATGATCTGTGGCCTAGGTCACTACAACCTACCTAAGATCAACCTTTTATGCTCCATCTCCATATAAATTTGAACTATTGTCCAACAGCAAATAAATTATTCCTTAGGCCCATAGGCATTTTATATCATATATGGTGATGTTGACATGAAACCAAAGTGTTAATTTACTTTGATCAAAATTCTCATGTTATCCAGGCATTTCACTACACCAGACTGAATATTTTCACAAGTGCCTGAACTGATCATAGATTATTATCTCATGTCAGCAGAGAGAAAAAGAGAGAGAGAGAGAGAAAGAGAGAGAGAGAGAGAGAGAGAGAGAAAAGATCCTTTTGGAATTTTAAGACATTCTCCTATTCTTGCCACCTTCCTTCCTCCCAACACCCAACCCAGTCTTCGTTGAAGCCAATTTTGACACTTTCTGCCTTATTGGGAGCCCAAGCTAGAGTACACAGCAGTCAGAACAAAATGTGACAAAGTCCAAGGGGATATCTTTGGCAAAGAACAATTAATTGGGGTGGGGTTTGTAATTTGAAGGCCGTAGGTCAATCCGGAATGTTGCAGAATGTAGGTGTTAAATCCATTACCCAAGCCCACATTTTTGAAGGCTAGGCTTCCAGTTCCAACACTGCGAAAGCCAAAGAGTGGCAAAGCCTCTTCTTGCTTAAGCATCTCCACATTGCTGTAAAATTAAATTCTCATGGAAATCTCTAAGAACCGCTGAAAGTCTTTGGTTATGGTAGAAAATGTAAAATTATTTCAATTAACTAAAGAATTAACCTATTTTTCCCCAAAAGCACAGGAAAAGTACACACACACACATACACACACACGGAGTCCCTGAGGGCTCTAGATAAAATGAAAAAAATTTCCTGAATAATAGAAGTTAAAATTTTTAAAACTGTAAATCTAAACAACTATGTGTGTGTGTGTGTGTGAATGGCTAGTAGGTTTGCTGAGCAAGGTATAAATTTGTGATTATCTTCAAAGGAATTTATATTAATTTTGTTATGGGCATAAAGAAAATAGAAATATTCCATGTGAATTCAACTGAACATGCAGTGAATTCCATAAAGAAAGATGTTTTATTTATTTTATTAATATAAAATGTACTGTTCATGGTATTTTAAAAAGCCTTTTCTTTACTAATGAAGTCGTATATTACAGATTCTAATTTTTACATTTGTGACTTTCTCTAGAGTATTTTTAATATCCTGTGTCCAAAATGTAACTTAGAAACTCAAGCGTGAACAGAAGAAATAAGGAGAAAGAAGAGAGAGAGAACGAGGGAAGGATGATATCCTAGAGACAGAGTTTACTCTGGAGGTTTAGCCAGTCAACATAACGGGGCAGCAATAGCATGATATAGTTCCCTTGGGCATAGAGTTTTGTTTGAAAATCCATTCTAGAACTTGCCTTACAGGCCCCAGTGAGCTTCAAACCGATGCTCTTTATAGCTGTATCAATGTGCTTAATTTAGGTTGGAGTTTTGTAAGGGTTCATTCACAAGTTTTTCATGAGTTACTTTCAAAGATCCACAAACCCTTTAAATTGCATAGAAATATTTTTGTCACTCTTCATATGAGCACTTATTTTTCTGGAGAAAGGGTCAGTAGCTTTCATCAGACTCACAAAAGTATTCAAGGATCCTTATCTCCAAACAATAGGCTAAGAACCACTTCTTTAGTTCATTATTGATTATTTGATATCATTTTCTTTTCTCAGAAACAAAGGCAGTGTGCGTGCGTGTGTGTGTGTGTGTGTGTATGTTCTGACAGAAAGACAAAGTTACTATATACCAGTAGGTTTAATTTACACAGAGCATGGTGTTTTTAGGTATGGCCTCATTCTCTACCTTTCATAACTAAGAAATTCAAAAGTACTTTTGTTTTAGGCTATAAGGGCTTTTATTGTCTATAGAACAAATTTCCATGTATTATCACTGTAGGAAATGGTGAGAATGTGGAGGCCAGATATATTCAGCATTTATGAAAAGGGAGATGATATTTTGATACTTTATCCAATTCTTAACACTGGATTATAATATAATAATAATATAAATTTATATATTTGTTTTCATCATTGAATCGGTAACAGCTTCATTCCAAATGTAGGAAATTTAATCATCTAAAATGTTTCTGTATTTCAAGGGGTTACAATAATTTGGTACATTGACAAATACACTGTTATGAAATCATTTGACTCTTTTTCGCTCTTAATTTATCCTACAAAAATTGATCCTTGTACCTATATATCCTCTCAAAGGGAAGAGAGGTTTTCAGTCATCTTGCCTATTGTCTGGTAGATTCTAGGTCACTGGAACCTTCTAGAAGGCCCGTGTTATGACTTCTTTCTCCATGAGAATGTTAAATGGATCACAGTTAGTCTGTGAGTTGGAGTAAAGATCCTACTGACAGAACCAGGGCTCAAGATGAGAATTTGGCAAAGGCTTCTCTTGGAAGATCACAGAATGAGTCTAAACATATCGTTAGGTATAAAACAGCAGGTACAGCATGTTATCGTTCCTTGGCATGAAGCAATAGGTAGCATGTGCTCAACAAAGGCAAAGGGAAAAATTAAACAGCATAGTACTTTCACAACTACCTCATAAAATAATTTTTAACATTGGAAAAGAGACTCTTTTCCAGGGGATAATAAAATAAAAACCCAGGGCACCTGTATGGCTCAGTCAGTTAAGTATCCGACTCCTGATTTCGACTCGGGTCATGATCTCATGGTTCGTGAGTTCGAGCCCCACGTTGGGCTTCACACTGACAGCACCTAGCCTCCTTGGGATTATCTCTCTCCCTCCCTCTCGGCCCTTCCCCTTCACACTCTGAAAATAAATAAATACATAAATACATAAACTAACTTAAAAAAAATACAAACCCACATAGAGATGGATATTTCTTACCTCAGCAAATTCCCCTCCAAAAGAAGTGTGCTGTATTAACATTTCAAGTTAGCCCTTAATCTTCAGAGCGCCTCTCAGTAGGAATTACTTAATCTTCCTAATCAGCAGGAAGGAAAATGTCTCCTCCACAGACACCTAAATAGTTTTAAAGTTTTAAAATGCCCTTTTGTCTGAATCATTAAGGGTCTTTTGGTCAAAAGCACAATCTTTTGCTTCCCTCTCCTTGGATTTGAAGGAGTGATTCTCAAAAGTTCTCTGTCCGCAGAAGAATCAGATGGAACCACGGGCTATCTCTCCCTCCTCATACTCTCTGGAGCACAAAAAGAAATTTGGGGGACCAACAATTGTCATTTCCCTACATTTTTAAAAGGTCAATATAAAAACGACACCCATTTTTGTGTAACTGACATTTTGGACATTTCCTCTAAAATGAAAATCAAACCATGAAAAACACTGACTTAGAAAAGGGAAGGCCCCAGGACACTGATATACTTTAGAAGTCTAATAGGTCACACAAGTCAAATACAATCTCTTATTAATGGAGCAAGGAACCAAACGTCAAATGATTATTTCTCACAGGGCAGCAATTTCTTGATAAAAGAAAAAAAAAAAAAAACATAGCAGGCTGGAGAAGGGGAAATGGAGATGATTGAAGGCTTTTTTTAGTTCATATTTACAGAAGTGACCCATAATCTTGATTATTTCTTTTTAAGATAACTGCTCTGTACGAAACCATCTCATTTTTATGGTACTGCTCCATTCCTTACCTATTCTGGCAAGGCAAAGTGAGAAAATACAGGGTGACACCAAAATGAGCACAAGAAGGTGTTCGATGAGCAAGGATGGCACTTGAGAGAACTCTTGAAAATGAACTTCACATCTTTTTCATCATGTATCTCGTAGACATTCATTTTTAATACTTCTCTTTAAAATGCCAAGTTGAACCACGTGTGAGTGCTGATGTTAGCGCACTTTTTACATCTTAGAGCTCCCTGGTAGTAGCTTAAATACTTTAGAAAAGATCTGTGACCCCCCCTGAATTCAACTGAATTCAACAAATGTTTCCACACCACCATCATGAGCCTGGCACCTTGCTCCGTGGTTAAGGACACAGTGGTAGCAGAGGGCAGATGACAAGTCTCCTGGGTACTTTATTGTGACTGTGATGCTATTAAGAATCAATAAGCAAGCTGATCACTTATGGTCAGATATAGATAGACCCCTAATGTAGCCTAGAGTTCCCAAGTGAAAATATGCCTCCAGCTAATTTTGATGGTCTTCACTAAAGAGAACTATTCAAGCATTTTCTCACTGCTGTGATGACTTCAGGGATCTGGCCTGTTTTAAATTCCCATTTTTCATGTAAAAAACTAAACCACTGGGTACACATGAGACTTGCTGAAGGTCACGTTTCGCTTCCAATCTTTTGGTTGCTGGCTCAGTGTTTCATCTACTAACCAACTCCTTTCTCTCCCTCCTCGCCCTGTGCACCCCCTCCTGTAGAAGTATGGTGCCTTCACTGGCCCCAGCACCCCAGGCGCTCTGGGGGAGAGAGCAAAGCCAAACAGACTCCCTGGTGAGAAGATTCTGCCACAGGAGTCTCTGTAAAATGTTTGCTCCATATTTTATCCCTTCATATGTTGTTATCTCCCCTATGCTTAGTAACTTTAGTTTGTGCTTTTTGTTTCTTTTTTTGTTTCTTTGGTTTGCTGGCTTTGTGTTCTTTTCTCTTTTTTTTCCTTTTCTTTTCCTTTTTCAATGCAGGAATCGGTCAAGGCGTTCCGGTGGTGGCGCTCATTGTGGAAGGAGGACCCAACGTGATCTCCATTGTCTTGGAGTACCTTCGAGACACCCCTCCAGTGCCGGTGGTCGTCTGTGACGGGAGTGGACGGGCATCTGACATCCTGGCCTTTGGGCATAAATACTCAGAAGAAGGCGGGTAGGTCATGAGTGTGAAGCCTGTGTTCCAAGCTTGGAAAGATGGAATTAGCTGATTAAGAGGTTTGGTGTGGGAAGGTGGTGGGGAAGAGCAGGGAAACATATTCTTCATGTCCTCGGAAGTGAGACATTCCATGAACTCTCCACTGGACCAGCCTGATCAAGAGAACAAAGGGAAAGGAAGGGTCATAGGACTTAGTAGCCTTCCTCTTCTATTGATTTCTTCTCTCTTTTGCCCCTCCCACTCAGGAGGAACAGGAACTGGGTTTTAACACATAAGGCACAGCTAACCCGGGCCACATGGATCGGGTTAGTACCTTGGGGGAAGCTGGAATGTGCAGCTTCCAGGCTCAGCCTCCGAACACCAGCATCACCAAACTGCTGTGTGTTTACGAAGGCGAAACCTTAACAGAAACTTCTGGTGGCCTGTGCTGCCAAATCCCTGTAGATCAGCTCAGAAAGCAGAGTCTCTAACCACTCTGTTCCTCTGTAAACCCCTCCTGGACTCTCCACCACTGTGCACTTTCCTTGGTCTGTCTGCCCCTAATGCTACTTTCAATAGCCCCGACTGCCAGGAAGACTTCCCTCCACAGCCTTCCTACCAATCTGAGGCCCCACCCAGGGAGTGGTGACATCCGAGCACTCTTGGATATTATTAGATCAAAGTGACTCACACCAAGGTATGAATGGGTTTAAGGAGGAAAACTCAGGGCGGTGTCACTGAATTTTTATTTTATTTTATTTTTTTAAGTTTTTATTTATTTAAGTAATCTGTCTTACACCTGATGTGGGGCTCAAACCCATGACCCTGAGATTAAGGGTCACATACCCTTCTGACAGAGCCTGCCAGGCACCCCTAGTCATTGAATTTTTAAATAAGGAACAGGCCAATCAAATCAATTCTCCCAACACATGAAACTGATGGGTGAAAGGAACCCCAAAGGAGATGGGCTCTTTTGTTCATCCCTTTTACAAACATACACCAAGTGTCTATCAGATGCCATACACGGAGATGAGGAAAAAAGAATACCAACTCTTCCTGCCATCAAAGAGCCCATAGTAAGTCTAGGAAGTAGATGAACGTGTAATGATTGGTAGTTAGTGACGGGTGAGCTTGGCTATGCAGGACACTCACTTTTCCACCTGTCTTGCCATGTAGCGTCCTTACAACAGGCTCCCTGTGGCAGCTCAGTACCTTCTGTTCTCGCCCATTCCTTTCCTTGTCTTTCCCCTAGGCCCAGCAGTGCTCCGGGTTAGCCGTTAACCCAGCCCCCTTCCCCGAAAGGGGGAAAAGAAAGGAGACAGGAAACGTAGGAGAGTCACAGGCCTCCAGCTAACATTGCAAACGCTGACAGTGATTTTAGGCTGTCTTAAAGCTTTTGATATGAAAAAGAAAAAAAAAACAATATTCTTGAGCATGAAGTTGGAGTTTGCTTCCTGGCAAATTTAAATTACTTTTATCTTCTCCTTTCATTGTAAATACTGCTCCATTTTATAGCTAAGAAACTAAAAAGAACATTTGCCTGAACGCCTCCATGTCTGTTACCAACCAGAGTTCAGGATCCTCAATGGCCCTTTGCTTTTATTAAATATGGAGCCATCGTTCTCATCGATTAAATAGAGCCACGTGTTTCTTCTTCAGAAATAACTCAAGAACTTACATGGTTTTTAGCTTCGGCTAACTCTTTTGCTTCCTGATGCTTGTAATTATTTTATTGTATTTCCACAAAGTAAATGCAAGTTTGCATTCAGAAGGCACATTTCCTTTTCAGAAAATTCATGGAAACGTGAGCTGCTTATCCTAACGTTTCAGGTTTTAAAAGTCTGTACACAATGAGGCTGTCCACCCAGGGCCTCCTTTTCGTCATTATCGTGGGTTGTATACTGTGAAAATGTTACAGTTTTCGATAAGTTGCTCTTCCTGACTGTGTTTTATGTAGAGGGGGAATGTTAGAGCTGGGGAAGAGGAACTTTGTATTTTTTAACCTAAGGGACAGATACACAGAGCGATTATGTGCTTTCCCAAGGCCACGTAGCTTACCGTCCCAGGTCAAGATTCTTCCTGCTCTATCATAAAATGGACTGAAATGGACTTTGTGGCATGTGCCTTAGTTCCTTCTTATATGGTACCTCACTGGTACCGTCTCTTAAATAACTTACGTTCCTTTCAGCTTCCCCTTGACATTAGAATTTCTTAATTTTTTGTATTATTCCATGAATTCCCCAAAGATAAAATCAGTGCCTTCCTACTTGTAAACCTACTTGTTGGTCCAAGCCGACCAACCCTACAATGTGGGGATTCTTTCCTTCCTCCTGTACCAGACCCAAATTAGAGGCAGAAATACCATGCCCTTTTAACTTTAATATGCAGTTTTCGTTTTAAAACCAAAGTTTGGTTTTAGTTCTGATTATTTTATGACCAAAATATGCAAAAGCATAATCTATATGGGATCTATGCAAACATATAAAACCATGGTTGATTATCAAAGAATATGAAGTCATGCACATAACTAGTGTGGAGATAAAGAATTAAGATATGATTTCATACCTTGGGAATTATTAAAATTAAAACTTAAAAAATTTTAAGAAATGTTTAGAAACACTTATTAAGAAAATAGAAACTTCAAGAGCTTTGTATTTGCCAATCCAAATATATAAATCTATATTTCTTTATTTTATATGGTGTTATAATAAACATATGCTCTTGCTCCAGGAAAGTAATTATATATTTATCATGATCAAATGAATTCATGATGTTTCTCTGTATCATCTGAATAACTGCCAGAATGAATCATGTTTATTTAGCTTGATAAAAAGTTGTCTGGCCACATATGTGCAGCCAATTTAAAAAACATTCCCAGGGGCGCCTGGGTGCCCCGTCAGTTAAACATCTGACTTAGGCTCAGTCATGATCCCCCAGTTCATGGGTTCAAGCCCCCCGTCGGGTTCTGTGCTGACAGCTCAGAGCCTAGAGCCTGCTTCAGATTCTGTGTCCCACACTTGTGCCCTGTGTCTCTCTGTCTCAAAAGTGAATAAATGTTAAAAAACATTTAAAAAACCATTTCCAAAGGACATTATTTTGTAGTAGTGCATTTGCTTTATGCTAAAAAGAAAAAGAAAAACAAACAAAAAACAAGCCCATCTCAGACTTCATTCATCAAGAATTTCTTCTTTGATTTCCAAAAACTCCAACAGAGTTGGGACATATTTCACTATAAATAAATATAAATGTATAACTCTGTATTCATCGAAAGAAACCTATATAAACAAATGTGTGTAACTGTACACATAACACTGAACATAGAAAACATAAATACCTTGTTTATGAAACCTGAATCAGAATTTGAAATCATCGATTTTTACTTTTTGGTTATTTTGGTAATTTATTTCTTTTTAGGTTTATTTATTTTGAGAGAGAGAGACAGAGAGCATGCGTGCACAAGTGGGGGAGAGGCAGAGAGAAGGAGAGATGGAGTCCCAAGCAGACCCTGCACCATAAGCGCAGAGCTCGATGTGGGGCTCAAACTCGCAAACTGAGATTATGACCTGAGCCCAGACCAAGAGTCAGCCGCTTAACCAACTGCACCATCCAGGCACCCCTTTGATAATTTAAATATGATTTCAAAATTTTTAAACTCATTTATAGATTGTTAAATAACACAGGTCCAAGGACTATAAATGTGTATATTTAACTATAAAGCTTTTTGTTTTATAATCTTAAAGGAATGAATGAAATTTACACACCTCATATTTTAACTTCTGTGAACTTGGTATTTTGCCATTAAATTCCCTGTTATTAACCAACTTCTATGAATATGAATTTGAAAGGGTATCACTTTGGAAGCAAATTTTAATTGGCAAAACTAACCTTTGTTGATGAGATTACTTGAGGTAAAGGGAGACAGAGCCTATGCATCCGAAAGCAAATGGGTTTGGATACTCTAGAGGGCAACTGCAATTAAATTCATTTGCCTTCTTCTCCCTCTCTGCCCTGTGGCACATGCTACCAGAAAGAAATGGCCAATCTCTCTTTTTCCCTTAATGTCGGACTAGATCATTCTATTTCTCATCTGTCATAGTTTTAAAATGAGTCACGACTCACTCTCCCTGACTAATTTCATTCCATAAAAATATTATCAAATTTTTGTTTTCTGAATCACAAATGACTAAACACTGCCAGCAAACAGATTAATGCTACCCAAGTGGCACTAGATTCAATTACCTAAGTTTTCGAGGAGGAAGATTCCACGTTTTGCCGTGTTGACGAAGCAAGCTGACCAACTTCACTCACAGTCAGAACACCTTTCAGGCGGTAGGTGCCTGCAGTTAAAGCCAGAGGTTAGTTTGCTTGATAAGTAACTGACGATCTAAGTTAAGTCTCAGAGAGCAGAGAAATGTGGTCTAGCTCCTCATTTATCAGCCATTGAGAAAGTGCCACATAGATGAAAAATGTCAGCATGAAAAGACATCTGAATGAATGTGCATTCTGAGATGATGCTCCTCGTTCATCTGTATTCTTTACAAAGTCTTACATTTATTTTGGTGTCTTTTTCCCAAAAATAAGTATCTGGACTTACCATTTTTAGAAAGCCTAGGACAAGAAGCAGACCCTATGGTAACAGAAAGCCTTAAAGCTCTCACGCAGTCTGTTGATAACTCTGGGGACGTCACCAAGGGGCGGACACCAATAGACTGTTCACATTCGTATTTGTCTGGAATTAGTATTAGATATTGTGGAGAAACACTGAGCCACTAATGGCTTGTTCTTCAGGACGAGAATAGATAAATATTTCAAGTAAATATCTGATTTTCCTGTTTAAAGGGAACTTAATAAAGATCCCTTCATTTTTTTATTAGCTGAAGTAAAGGCATCAATGGAACACGACGTGGAGATGGGAAAGGAAAAGTAGGTTGCATGGCTTCAAATTATATCACTATGTCCTAACACGGATGTAACAAAAGTCTGCTTCTCTCTAAATTACGCATCAAAATGACCCAAATCGGGAGGAGGTCACCAGAAAACTAGCCATTTTAGAAATCCAGGTGCAGTCTGTATTCCCTACGGCATATCACTCTGTGCAGTGGTTACTAATGTTTTCTTCTGCGTGAGAGATTTCCATCTAAGGCTGAAGGATGTCACAGCCCTATCATTTTTCTCTATCAGATCTGCTGCAAGGAAGTAATTGATCTCAGTAGTCTGTATCCCAGTATGATTTAGACATAATTGGAATGTCAAGTGACAAAGAAGGAAACAAATATCAAG
The DNA here is from genome assembly GCA_030068075.1 of Paguma larvata. NCBI lineage: Eukaryota > Metazoa > Chordata > Mammalia > Carnivora > Viverridae > Paguma > Paguma larvata. Next base: position 78,553,689 of record CM057832.1, read on the forward strand.
CATGCTGACTTCAAGTGTCTATTGTAGTTTCCATTAATTTCATCTTGCCTTATCTCTTTTCTAGAATTTTCTATAAGAAACCATGTCAAAACTTGATTCTGTTTTGTAACTTTCTCAGAAGGGAAGGGAAGAAAGTTGGAAACATCTCGTATGGACAAAGCATACCCTTTATTTTAAAAAGGGTGTTGTTTTTGTAAACTGTTTTCTAAGTTAGCATTTATTGAGTGCCTACTATATGCACTCAACTTAACTGTTAGAGAATGAGCAAGACATGGCCCTATCAGAGATTTTATAATGGAGGTTAAAACACAGGCCACAGGCGTGAATACAGATAATTAGAAGGTCACATGTGCTGTACTAAGCATACAAGAGCCCAGAGAACAAAGTACTTGAGTGTGGCATTTCTCCCAAGAATCTATTCAGAGGCACCTGACTGGCTTAGTTGGTAGAGCATGCGACTCTCGATCTCAAGGTCGTGAGTTCCAGCCCCACGTTGGGTGCTAATTACTTGCATAATGGCATTATAGTGACTCTATTACTCCTGTCCCCCTTTTCCATCAAAACCTGGATCCAAACTGAGTATCAGCCTGGATGACAAGAAGAAGCTAATTTTGACCCTCGTTAGTATAACTCAACACAGAAAAAAAAAATCAGTCTGAAAAGTATTGAAAGAAAGTCGATAAAAGGGACAATTCTATGAGATAGTGTGTTTGTATGTGTGTATACATACTATTATGTTGGATTTATATACACTCAAATTTATATATATTTAAATATATTTCCATATTATTTATATATAATATATCTTTATATACTGAATTTGTATATTTAGATTTAATGAAATCAAGTTAATGGACAAATTAATTTAATCCAATAAAATCAATTAAATTATATATAATTTATAAATATATGAATGTCTATAATTATTGAATTGCAATTTATATATTCCACTTTGTGGAATATATTAAAGATACTGATATATATAGATGCTTGTGCCATTGTATCCAAGTTCCACAAGCCTGGAATAGCTTTATTTATTTAGGAAAGTTCAAAAGAAAATACTTTGTCATCTAGTTTGCTATTTGATCCCTCCATGTTGTGTCAGCATGGAGACAATGAAGCATTGACTAAAAAACAATTATATAGAGTTCATAGAAGAAAGTACTAGTGAGGGGAAAATTCTACTGATCTCTATCGGTCAATTAGTTCTCTAAATTGATTAAATTTGCTTTAGAATTGCTCAGCTCCAAGCTGGAAGAGTGTGGTCTTGTACATAAACGGCAAATATTAGAAAGCACACAGAGCCACATAATCCTCTATGATAAAGAAATCCTTTTTGGAGAACCGCTGCCCATGACTTTTAGACAGCTCATTAATACCAAGTAAAGATCGCACAAGATAGATCAACCGTGTTCCTCTGAGATTAACTCAGCTCACTTCTTGGCCACTTGTGACACAGAATACATTCAAAACAGACGTGTGGTTATCACATGCTAGCATGCCTGAGAATCACCCAGAAAGTGTTAGGAGACTCAGATTCCCCTAAGTATCCTGATTCAGTGTACCTGAGCTGGGATGCAGGAAACTATGCATTAAACCAAAATTCAGATGATTCCAGCCAGAGTGGTCCATAGACCGTGCTTTCAGAAACTACCTGTAAATGTATAGAAATTAGCTTTCTGGTGTTTTCAGAAAAAGCCTCCTCACTTGCTGCACGTGGGCATGCATTCTCCTCACACCAATCATGGCATTGTTGCTGCAAGCACTTTGCACCTTCTGCCAAATTTTGTCCTTGGAACCCAGTTGGCTTGAGAAGTTGATTTAGCATGAATCACCTCATTTATTTCTTTATCACAGCTGTTCTTGGTTTCAAACATCTGTTAGACTTGAAAATTCCTCCCTCAAAGAGAAAGTTATACCATAAAAATACTCATTTTGACAGGACTGGTAGATTTCTCTGTTCGCATTTTTATTTACATGGATTTCTTAAGGGCGTTTCGTTCGCTTTTTTATTTCTTTCAAAAATGATTTTCTGACCATTTCAAAAAATATGACCCATTTCCAAAGAGGAAGAAAAAGAGGATGAGAAACCTAAAAGTATTTAAAACTGAATGATGGGTCTCTCTGCTGTTGGAGACGCCATTGACAGTCATCAAGGCCATTAATCTCAGCATGAGAAGGTCTTAGCTCATTTTCCTTGACTTTACAATTGCAATGGGCAACCATTTAAGAGTCTCAATTTCGCATTTGCCTGTAGCATTGATTTTCACTTTTATAAAGCCTGTGAGTCCTTTCTCATATGAAATCTCAGATAGAACTGCAATACCTAAAACACAGGATACACATTCACTCTCTTGAAGCTGGGGTGCAAAGCCTAGACCAATGGCTCTCAAGTTTTTATCTTGCATCAGATCACCCAAAGGGCTTATTAAAAATCAAATAGCTGGGCCCCATCTTAGATTTTCTAATTCAGTAAGTCTGACTGACCAGATGATATGCATTTCCAAGAAGTACCCAGAAGATGCTGATGCTGTTGGTCCAGGGACCATGATTTGAGAACCGCTGGTCTACAGGCCTCCTTTCTCTACCTGGCTCTTACCCACTAAGGAAGCTCTGGGGCAGCTTTGGAGTGCCTCCTCAGAATTCTTGGGGCTTCTTTGTGGAAACCAGTTGACCATTAATCCACAGGGCAAGTCCACATTCCTTTGCTTGGACTTAAGACCTTTGCATTATGGCCCCAGCTCTCTCCACGGCCATCTCAACGAACCTTCCATTCAGCAGACAACAGAACTGAATTGTGCTTCCCACTGCTGCCATACACCTCTCTGCCTTAGTGCGAGATGTACATGTACATTTCTTTACCCACTTCTACAACATAGCCTCTTTTTCTTATGAAAAGGAGTAGTGAGGGCTTTAAAATCCACAAATACATTTAAGATGTATTTGAGGGAGACTTAGATAATAAAATGTCCTGGTATTTAATTCCGCTACCTAGAGGAGATGAGTTCTGAATCATCCTGGCTGATATTAGAACCCATAGCTGCTAGAAATAGAGTGGATTAACATCTCACCCTGTGGTATCATTAATAATAGATAATGTTTGCAGTGTCCTGAATGGATTTCCGTTAGATTCCCCATGCAATTCTCATTGTTGATTATGGACTACAGGATTCATAAAAACTAAATACAACAGTGACCACCTGCTATAAAAGCTTCTTCCACCAGAGACACACTAAAGATGCATTAAGGTAGTATTCCAAGGTTAACTCGAGTCTGTACTACTGTTGTCTAAAAAAGTCTCCACTCATCTTCAATATGCTTTTTCTTTAATTTTCCTAATTGCTGGACATCCATCCTATAGTTGACATACATATTTATTGTATTTTCTGGAGCTTTTCCTTGCAAATCAAGTATCCATAAGCAGTGACCCCCTAAAGTAAGCAGTAAAAAAGTCAGTTCATTTAAATTCATGGAAGCCACAGTTCATTCAGTGTCTTGGAGACAAACCTAAAATGTAAAGTTCTTTAATCCTATGATATCCCTGGTATTCACCATTTGATAGTATATTTAAGATTTTCTTATCTCTAGTGCAGGGATGACAAATAGTTTTCATCTTGAGTGTCAACAACCATCAACTGGTACCAGTGTCCTAGAATAATGTGCTGAGAATTATTCTGAGGCCACACTGGGGCTCTGGGGAAAGATTAGTGTGATAGATTAACAATGATACAAAGAAAGAAGTGTACAGCCAACATGCCATGGATGTCTACTTGTATGCTAGAGTGAAGACAACATTTTATAGATGGCCCCATATATCACCATCAGGCAATCATCAAATAGCACATTGAATTATGAAGCCGAGGGATAAATAAGACATTTATCTGCCTAAAAGATACCTGGGAAACAGTCCATCTTTAATCGACACTGTGAAGTGCATCACCCTGAACTGTCTGATAGTATGAGTCTTTCCCTACAGGCAAAACACATAGGATATCAAAAACAAGAGACTCTTTGTTGTGGGATACTGTTTGAAGCTGGATTGGGGGACAAGTTAACTCAGAAGTTGTCTGTGGATAAGTGATAAGAAACACCAATTTATTATTTTTTTTTATTTTGAGAGAGAAAGCATGCACAAGCAGGGGAGGAGCTGAGAGAGAGGAAGAGATAAAATCCCAAGCAGCTCTGTACTGTCAGAGCCTGATTCAGGACTCAAACTCACCAACCCTGAGATCGTGAGCCCAAATCGAGAGTTAGACGCTTAACTGACTGAGCCACCCAGACACCCCAGGAAAGACTAATTTAAAAACAGTGAGGAATTAATCCATCGCTAATCCATCTTAAAATATATATATATACTTGTTCCAGCATCTCACAGAGTAGGATATGGGGTTGGAAGGAATCTTTGACAAACAGCCTTGAGTGAGAATTGAGATTTGCCCCACCCTTTTCCCTATACCTCTGACCCTTTTCCCAAAAGCATACTTGCAAAAGTGAAGTTAATATTTTTTAAAGCATCTGCATGCAAGAACCTGGTCTAAACACTGTCTTTCATAAACTCTATGAGGTAGCTAGAATAATTATCCCCATTTTACAAATGAGGAAATTGAGGACAGAAAGAGTACAAAGTTTCTCAGCTACTCACTGGTAGGGAGTAGTCCACCCAGGCAGACCGGGGTCAGAACCTATGCTCCTAGCAGCTACACCATATTGCCTCTAGGAAGATGAGACCCAGTAATGGCAGGAAGTTTGCTTGCCCTAGAGCTGAGTTATTATCTTTTTTTAAAATTTATTTATTATTTTTGAGAGGGTGCATGCATGGGAGGGGCAGAGAGCAAAAGAGAGAAAGAATCCCAAGCAGGCTTCACACTGAGAGTGTGGAGAACCATGAGATCATGACCTGAACCAAAATCAGCAGGATGCTTAACCAACTGAGCCACCCAGGTACCCCAGAGCTGAGGTATTCTGAACAACAGCTTCCATCTTCCCCCCTTTATCTCACATGCTAGTTAACTTCTCCTCTGAATAAATGTTGGACCAACCTTTAAAGCATGTCAGTGAAAGAGGTGCCAGAGTCTTTGCCTGCCTAAGAACCTCATACATCTAAGTCCAGCTTTGATTCTTTCTTTTATAGAGGGTCTCAAACAATAAAAGTCCGACTATTCCTCTTGCCTGGCCATGTGCAATAATCATTGATGAGATTTCACTTGGAATGAACACAGAAGACGTGTCTTTCCCTTTAATTTTGGCTGCAGAGAAGCTACCTGACCATGTGTCAGTCTCTGTATTCTTTGGCAACACAACAATTTCTACTCTTGCCCATATTCTTAGCCAGTAGCCAAAGAAAGGAGAGAAATTACAGACACATAGCCAATACGTTGAAGATTTTTCACGTGAACATCCCACTAGTTTCTGCCCAGGGTAAAGTGCTTGGAAGAGCCCTGTCTGCCTCGACAGCAGTTCTGCCTAATAGAACTTTCTGTGATGATGGGAATGTTCTCTATCTGTACTGTCCAATAGAAATATCTGTGATTATGGTAATATTCTCTGTCTAATCAGATATCCACTGAGCACTTGAACTATAACTAATATGACTAAGTATTTGAATTTTAAATTTATTTAGCTGTAATTAATTTTGATTCAAATTCCACATGTGGCTAACAGCTACCATATTGGATAACATAGCTCTAGTATTCCTGTAATTGAGTTCCTCCAAACTGAGAACCCTTGAATGTCTGACAGATTTTCAATATTACTTGACAGTTTTCCTTTTGTTTTTTAATTACATTCTTTCATCCAACCAACATTACATATTCAATCATTCAACAAATTTTTTTTTAACGCCTACTACATTTCAGGCAATGTTGTAGGCACTGGCTAAAACACACCTGTCGACAAAATAGACAAAAATTTTTGTGATTATGGAACTTACAGTTTAGCAGGGTTAGATTGATAATAAGTAATGAACATAATACATAAACACATCGTATAATATTTTAGAAAGTGATATGCTATGGGGAAAGGGAAGGGTACGGGAATCAAGTTAAGGAGGTAGTGGAAAATCTGTCTTCAGCACCTTCATGAAGACTGAGAGAAGAGAACACATAAGTAATATCATGTGTTGTCCATGCATCCCAGGAGTTAGTCTAGTTAGGATTTTCTTAGATTAATCTGACTTTGTGAAACGCCATACATAAAATGCCTAGCACAAGTCTTAGAATACATAATGAGCGTCTCTCTTACAACTCTCAACCCCACTGCACCGCCCTGCTTCTGTTTCTTTTGTATGGGTATCCGTGCCTTCTGTTTTACCATATATAGCTCAAGATACTGGAGTGGATTTTTAAAAGCAAAAGTAAAGAAAAAGTGAACAAAAATAAGAAGTGCTCCCTCTGTGGGTAGCAGTAAATGAAAATTTTTTAACAGATCGTATCCTCCAGCATGCATCCTTGCCGATTGCAGGCAGCTTCTCAACTAGATAGAACCCTCAGGAAAAGCCCCAGTGAACCACTTGTCCAGGCTACATATTTAAATAAGATTAGAGGTACAATTTTCACAGGTATTACCTGGTAGAAGCCATTTGGATCTGGAGTTGATCCTCAGGAAAAAGTTGGGCAAAGTCATTCCCTACCCACCTATTGGTCCCTTCCCAACGTCCCATTCACATCTTCCCCAACTTTCTATCCAACTAGTACTTTCTAAAAACCATCAGCATCAGTCAGTTACAGTTAGATGTGAGTTTAACATAAAACATCGTTTAACCTAAGAGTAGCTCTTAGGACTTCTAATTGTTCAACAAAATATTTGTTTATCTTTTAACTAATTAAAAGAAATCTTGGGCTTCTGAGAAGCCAGGGAGTAACTCTGGGGTGGGGGGGAGGGTAGTGGATCCTTGAAACCACATTACTCAGGCTCGGTCTTCTTACACATAAGATATAGAACATCCTGTCTCAGGGATAAGAACAGAAGAAATCCCCACTTGTATCCAGTCATCTAACAACGATTCACTAACTTTTTGTAACCACATTGAACTGAGCCTACATATTTATGCTAGTATAGTTCATTATCAGAGATTCTTCCTGATTCTCTTCTCCTCTAAGTTTGGCTCTGATGTTTCTTTAGCAAGTTAGTTTCCCTCTGCAGCCTCCAGGCTCTTCATCTGTAAAATCATGGCTCCTAAGCTATATCATCCCTTTCTCCCAAAGCCCAAATTCCTCAGCTGGATTTTCAGATTAGCAACATACAGAATCCAGAAGCATCAAAAGTTGCCATGTTATCTTACTGGTGATGAGAAACTATGGTGGGGTTTTAAGAAGGATGTGTTGGAATCACATTTGTTTTGTAGAGCAACCATTCAGCCAACTGTGTGGAGTGCATTAGAAAAGAATAGAGGAGAAATCAATTAGTGGTCTGTTGATACCACCTGAGTAAGATAGGAGGCGGCCCTACATGAAGGTAGATTGAGAAATAAGGTAAACTGAAACAATACTTTAAGAAGTCAGATTTCTCTCTAGCTTTTGGCAGATGCTGTTGTTGTTTTTCCACTCCAAACAGACTTCAAAGTGAGATGAGGGCACCAAGAAAATACCCCACTGTTTTTAGTGGTGACTTAACCTGGGCATTAAGGTTGACCCAAGCATGCACATTGGACCAAACACTTGCCTTGCATACTGCATTTAACAGGGGTAAAGTATGATGATAGTACCCAGGGAAAAAAGGCTCCATCCAGGTGCCCAAGGCCCCAAAGGAATACCTAGTACACAGTACACACTGAATAAACATAAATAGGCAGCTGAATCAAAAGAGGAGATATTTGCAGGCTCTATGCTGCAAATCAGTAGTCAACATTTTGAAAATACTTCTGATGGTTAGACTGTCACTTTTAAGGAAAATACTGGTGCGCATAATCAGCTATTAAAAGCAAAAAAATGCAAAGCTAGACCGCTGAAGCTGTTTATAATTAACATAAGGGAAAGATCGATGCTTTATAATGTCTCATCTAAACAGAATCACTTTATGGATTTGCTTGTCTCCAAGATGATCACCATCAGCACATTTCTTCTCTGTATATTCATGCTTTCCTTCCACCAAGAGATAGAGTCCATTTCTTGCCTCCTCTTGAATCTGGGTTGCTCTTAGTGACTTGCTTAATTAACTGAATGTAAGGAAATGACATTCTGGGACTTCTGAGGTTAAATCAGAAGTCTTAAAGTTTTTGCCTGGGCCTCTTCCAACACTCTCTTGGAATCCTTAATTTGAGCAAAGCCAGCTGCCATGTAGAAGTCCATCCACCGTGCAACGACCAGAGAGAGCAATGCCAGCCAGTCCTCAGTTCTTTCACTCTCCTAGACTGGGTACCAGACAAAGGAGTAAAGAAGTCACCTTGGACATTGCATCTGCAGCAGACACGATGTGGAAAAAGAATGGAGCCCCAGACATATAACCATTGAGCCATTATAGTCACCTACAGCCATTTCATCCTCTCCAGCTGAGGACCTAGATATTATGGAATAAACACAAGTGCATCACCACTCTGTCTGAATTCCTGACCCATAAAATTATCAACGCAATAAAAAATGCTCTTTTATATCACTAAGTTTGGGGCTGTGGTGCCTAATAATAGATTACCAGAATATAGGGCATACAACCCTATGAGTTCCTTGAGGCTAGGACTAAATATTATTCATCTGTCTACTTCTAGCGTAGTGCCTGACACACAGTAGGCACCAGTATTGTTTGTTGAATGAACAAATAAAAGGCCGTGCAGATGTTTGCATGGAATGTTCCCAAGGCTCCATGATAATAAAGCCACCTAAATCTGCTGCATATCTCTATTTCCCACATGTAAGAAAGTACTGGTGATCTCTGACTTCCCTGAAGTGGGGACGTTCTTTCTCCAGCTTGGATTGGGAGTGGCCTTATACTGTTGGGCTCACCAAGCATCCAGAGCCCTGGTCTCAGGAGAGAGCTCTGTATTGTACACAAAGGCCCCAGCACTGGCCTTGCTACTTAACAAAAATGAATGTCGGTGATCAAGGAGCCATGTGGGACTGTGTGTTAATAATAGCAAATGCTTAAAAAACTAAATTAAAAAAATAATAAATAAATAATAGCAAATGCTTACATAGGCCTTGCTACATATCACACCTTCTACAAAGATGAATTAACTTGCTATTCACAAGTCTATGAGATAAGCACTCTTATAATTTTCATTTTACATGTATGAAAAACATGACACAGAAAGACTGAATAGCTTTCACACAATCATATGGGTAGCGAGTGACAGCTTCACTCCAGACACCCTGACCCTGGTGACTGTTTATTTACAATGTTGTCCCACCTCTTGGCCTCTTGGGAAGAATTGTGCTATTGCTTGTAACCCCAGAGTCTTGGCATTTGGGAGGAAGGGGAAACTTCTACTAACAAAGAAGAAAAAGAAAAAGAAACAGGAGAAGGAGGAGGAGGAGAAGGAGGGAGAGAGAAGAAAGGTGGAAGGAGGAGGGGAGGGAGGGGAGAGAGAGGGAGAGGAGAGGAGAAGGAGAAGACAAGAAAAATGCCATTCTCTGTAATCTTAGGCAAAACATGTAACATTTTGTGTCCCGAGGTTACATTTAGTGATTTGCTTTGGCTTTAGCAAATGACAAAATTTCATTTTTCTTTAGAGCGTGAGAGATTCTCTGGAAAATGATGCCTTTTAAGTACCAAATTGTGGTATTATTAATGATCTTTTTTATATTTATATAGGTAAAATGTTCTCATATTGTGTCTGAATAAATTAACTGAGGGTATCTGTGGAGGGCAGGAGAAGGGCTCCTCTCCTCCAAAGCCATTAACCTAAGTCTAGCTCTTCATGTCCCACTGAATTCTAAATGCATTTTCTAATTTTTCAATCTAGGAATGAGACTCTGATAGTGAGAGTAATTAAAGTCATTCTGAGAAAAGTGTGAACATGCGGATTGTATCGTTAGCATCTGAACAGAATGCTAATAGCAAAGTATGGGAAGTTCCGTTGGTTACTTCCAGCCCTAGATGAACGTTGACCTATTTCAGATACTTCTGTGATGCATCCAAAAAGCTCCAGATCACAAGTTCAGCATTTAAATGGAGATACAAATGCCATAGTGTGGAGATTTTCCTCACTTCAATGACTACCCTTCCTAAATCAAGAAACCTTCTAATTTGAGGTATACCAAAAATAGCATTGGGACATATGGAGGCACACATTAACAGCTTCTATAAATAGGCACCACTTTGTCAAAGACCCAATTCTAAAACTAAAATTTTATGTAATACTATGACCGTGTCTTGATGTCAAGAAATTTTCAATCACTGTTCTGGTTCCATAAAAAGAAATCTAAAATGAGCTTATTTCTATTTTTTGCTATTTTTTTCTATTTTCTTAAAATATCACAATCAAGATTTTTAAATCATTCCAGTGTTGTGCAGGAAAAAAAAAATGAGAAGAGCTAGGGATGCAATAATTTCAAGAAAGCAGACTTCCCAGTATCCTATGGAATAAGGCCACAAAGTAAGAAAGGGTCCTTGGAGAAGACAGAGGAAGCCTTTGTGTCAAATAGAAAACATCTCATTCAGCAGAGCAAATACTGGTGAAAAATTAGAAACAAATAGAATCTTCGGCATCCTAAATGCACTTTGCCGTTGTCCTCAGTTTTCCCCCCTATCTCCTCCAAACTCTTCTGATTCCCCTCAGATGTTCTGTCAGAAAAAAGAAAAGCAATTTCCTACAACAAATATATTTAAATGTCTACTTCCAGTGCAGATGATTAGGAAACCAAAAAACATATTTATAGGTTGCAAACAGGAAAAGCAGCACCATGAAAGGAAGGCTGAATTCAGCAGACTCAACTCAAGCTTTGTGACTTTGTACAAATCATTTAGCCTCTTTGGGCCAGAGCCTCCTCTTTTGCAAAATTGAATTAATACCTGCTTCTCTCTCAGATTCTTATGAAAATCAAATGATATTATCTCTGTAGCCCATCATGTCGTAAACCATGATGTACTCTGAACACACCAAATATTATACAGGATCTTTTTTTGAAAAGTTATGAAACTCTTTCTGCAAAAAAGCATGGGACCTGATACCTGTTACTTCTTTGTCAAAAGGAGGAGGTTTGCAAATGCCTGTGAGCTCTGAAAGCCAAAGAAGCATCAAAAATGTGATTTTCCTCTTGATGGAATCAGAAGGATGGAAAAAGAAATAAAGCCAAAATAACAGTTATTTAATGTTTAATGAGTAAAACTTAATGTTTTGGAAAGACCAAATCATTGTTGTCCCACCTAAAACCACTCACGCCGCGCCAGTGACAGGCATCCCACACTTTGGAAAACACCAACCTAGAAAATCTTTATATTTCTAGTAGTAGAATTCCGGGCTTTTGTTGCTATATGATTTAACCAAAGCCACAACTTCATTCAGTTGTAAAATTGATCTAAAAAAAGATAAGATGCTTAGTGTCTTTCAGCTCTCCTCACCACCGAAACCCACATTTAGCTAAGTTGCACGTCATTTCTCAATTTTTACAAAATGATACACTAGATACAGATGATAGATCCCCCTTAATGACCTCAGGGAACTGGGAATTCACTACAGATGGTTAGCAGTGGAAAACAAATTTTGAGTTGTTATCAAAATTAAACACCTGCAAATAAATGATTAGATCTATCAAGTGGCTAATCAGGAGAGTCTCTTCCTCTGTTGTTGATCGTGTACAACATTTATGTACACTTGATATTGCAGAACTCTCTAGACCCATCCACATGAGTTGCCTATCAAGTAGACACATACCCAGGCACGAGTGTTCATGTCTTGACTCTTCAAGAAAATTGGCAACACAAATGTGATCCACTCTTCAATAGATTCTCATTGCCTGTGGGATAAAATCCAAAATCTTTAACACTGTCCCAAAAGTCTCCCGTGATCTCATCTTTACTCACCCCATTTGCAGTGCCATCTTGTTCCACTCTCTCTTTTGCTCTCCAAGTTCTAGCCATACTCACCTTTTATGTTCTCAAAACTAGGCTTATTAATGCTGTTTCCTGTTCGGGCTGTTCATGCTTCCAAGAATGCTCTTACCCAGCTCTACTACATGCCTTCATCCTAATGTTCATTTATTCTTCAAGTCTCAGCTTAAACAGCACTTCTTCAGAGGGGTCTTTCCTGTACCCCCTAGGTTAGATTATGTTCAACTGTCACAAGTTCTTTACTTCTTTACCACTGCCAGTCACACTTGAATTGCTGGTTCATGTCTTTCTACTCTACCTGTGTGTAAGCTCATTGAAGGCTAGAAGTGTATATATCTCATCTATCCCTGTAGATAGATGTCTGACACTAAATAGACATCACTAGGTAATTATTGAATGAATGAATGAATGAATGAATGAATGAATGGCTTCAGATTGGTCTACACCTAAGGCCACAGAGACCTCCGAATAATTTAGTAACCTTGAAAGGATCTGGTATTATTTTTCGACTTCTTCTGGACAATACTCTTTTTTTAATGTTCATGATATAAATCTCCCTGGGGGGCAAAAGGAGTAATCTTCCATCAAGCTAAGTGACATTCCAGGATCCTTGGCATAATTCTGTCATGAGGAATACACCCTCCTCAATGTAGGGCACGATAGTGTCCAATTTACTGGGCTCAGGTGATCCTCACACAGTCCTGGGGCACAGAAGCCCACTGATAGGAAAATATCTTCAAGTCTCCCATACTGCTTTCTTTTAAGCAACAAAATTTGTTATGCTCTTACATTAAAGCAGATTTTATAACTTGCTTTTCAAGTAGCCACAGTGATGAAGAGAGGCCGTGATATAGTATACCTGGTGTAATAAGAGACAGCATGGTGTAGTGGAAAGAGTAATGGACAAGGAATCAGAAGAACTAGATTGTTTCCACTTATTTGCTGAGTGACCTTAAGCATCTGGCTCTTTCCGACTTACATATCCTTCCCTTTTAAATTGTATAGACCTGGGACACCTGGGTGACTCAGTCAGTTGAGTGTCTTACTCTTGATTTCGGCTCAGGTCATGATCTCACAGTCATGGGATTGAGCCCCTTATTGAGCCCCATGTTGAGCTCCATGCTGGGCGTGGAGCTGGCTTGAAGTTCTCTGTCTCCCTCCCTCTCTGCCCCTCCTCTTCTACTTGAGCATGTGAGCACTCTCTCAAATAAATAAATAAATAAATAAATAAATAAATAAATAGTACAGACCTTTTGCCTATAGGGTTTCCATAAGCATCAAATGAGATCATTATATTTACTATTGTATATAGGAGTTTCCAGTACTTCAGTTATGTGGAAAAAATATATAAAACTGTAAAATGCTAGGCAAAGTATAATAATTTTGTCATTGGACTTCGAAAGCAGTATTATATTCCTGATTTTGGACAGAATCTATTAATAGTAGAGTGATTTTTCATGCCCTGCCATCTGATGGCTGGTAAAGATAGCCCAGTTCTCACCGGGCTAGTAAGAGTGGAGCTAAAGTTACAACGGGTTCATCTTCAAGAAGTCACAGAGCAGTGATTGGGTATGATGTAACTCCCTTGCTCTCACTCATTCTTCTCTAGTATGAAAAGTATCTCTTAATAAAGTGTCCCTATTAAACCTCTTATACGTCAGACTCTTCTTGGGTATAACAGAGCCAATGCTTGACATAAAGGATGACCTGAATCATAGGCCAGATAAGCTACCTACATGAAATGATTTTAGAGAAATCATAAGTCCTACTGCTCATTGATGCTCAAATTATTGAGATATAAGCTTTTTTCCCCTCATAATCAGAGAAGTTGAAATTTAAATCTTCATATAAGTAATACAGTACATTTTTACCAAGATGCTAGTCACTAAGGCTTTTTTTTTGATAACGGCACTTGAGGAAGAGGGTATTAGACACACGCCATATAAAAGAAAGAAAAAGACAAAGAACCAAAATAATCTTCCTACTTTATTCTTTTATGCTCTGAGACATTCTAACAGATTTATTTTTAAGTACAGTGTTTTTTTTTAATTATCACAGTCGAAAGAACAAACCGAGGGTGAGGGGGGTGTGGGAGGGGTGAGAGTGGGTGACGGGCATTGAAGAGGGCACTTGCTGGGATGAACACTGGGTGTTATATGGAAACCAATTTGAAAATAAATTATTTAAATAAAAAATAATTATCACAGTCAAAATAACTATTGCAAGAGAAATAGAGGAAGAATTAACTCATCTCTAAAGTCAATCTTCACAATGCTTTCTCGTGTTCTAGACTATTTCTCAGAAACATGTACTGAATAGGAGCTGGGTTGACCTGTTGTTGACATTGTTTTTAATTGCAGACTGATCAATGAATCTCTGAGGGACCAGCTGCTGGTGACCATCCAGAAGACTTTCACGTACACTCGAACCCAAGCTCAGCATCTGTTCATCATCCTCATGGAGTGCATGAAGAAGAAGGAATTGGTATGTAAACAATGTTCCCCATGAGCAGCAGAGCCCTCTCCATATTCCCTTCGTCTGTTTAACCATTTTCTTGAATCACACACCAACTGTGTTTTATTTCCAGCCAAGCTCACAATGTTCCTCAGGCTCCATTGGCTCCTGTAGCCTCCTTCCCTCAGCAGCAAAGACACTTTTTCTGCCCAGATTTAATGAAGTGTGTGCAGCAGGGTTTCAACATCCTACCGAATGCTTCTTATTACCTCAACCAAATGAGTTGAAGAGAGAAAATAGGTTTTCTCCTGGAAAATGCTTCCCTTTGGGGTTTCACTTTGCTCCTGAGTAGGGAATCACTGATGGGCTTATTGTCAGATATCTTAGTGACACAGGATCCAGGCTATATGCTAACCTATATGGGTAGAAAAATGAGGGATGTGCCCATGGAATGCTGGAAACTTCCTTAGCTTCTGAAATGTCCTCCAATAACTACTGAAACCTTTCTTACATCTGGCAAAAGTGTCTTGCAAATGTGGTATAATCACAGAGACCTTCTGTTAGAGTGAACAGAAATAACATCAGCTAACATTTAACGAGCACTTGCTATGTGCCAGGCAGCATGCTAAATCTTTACATGTTTTAACTCCTGTGATCTTTACAACTGTCCCAATGAGAGAGGTATGATAATAATCATATCTTACAAATGAGGAAATGCAAACTCACCTGATTAATAAATGAGGAGCCAGGACTCAATACCAGCACTATTTCATCTCTGTGGGAAATGCTCTTATCAGAAGCTGTCTCACGGAAGCCAAGGTAGTGTATTGCCCACTCTGAGAAGATTCCCTGCAAGCCTCGGCAAGCAGAGACTCTTCTGAGAGGTCATTTAACCCCACCTGCTGACAGGGGAGGTAAAAGAGCATCTTAAACCTCAACAGAAGCCTCACTCAGATTTTGAACCACCTCATGGCCACATGGGCATCCTGGACTGATTATCTCTGGGGACACCATGGGGACACTTCTCCAGAGGGACATCAGGGCCAGACCCTGAAGGGTTCAACCATATGGAAGCAGATAGGGTGGGGAGGGGCTGGAGTGAGCCACTTTCAGCCAGCTCCTCGACTAGACCACAGGTTCCTCGGGGCATGAGCTGGAGCCATCTTGCTCACGATGGTATCCCTATGCTCAGGACAGTGGCTGGCACACACAGGGGCTCACTGAGACTGCGAGGAGGGAGGGGAGTGAGGGAAGGAGGCAATTTCTGAGTGCAAGAAGCCAAACATTTAGAAAAACAGGACTTGATTCAAGTAAGCAAAACCCATCACTGGAAGGCATCCGCATGACCTTTATGGGAACCTTCCAGGTTTGGGGTGAAAGGTGCTACCTCTAACCCTTGAGTGTCCATAGACCCAGGGAATCTGGCCATCTTGTATAGAGAAGCCAGTACACAGATGAGGTTCATGTCAATGATGACTGATGCACCAGGAAAGCCTCTGTCAACTGGCTACTGGCAATCTCCCATCTCGGATGTGGCGGCTCAAGGAAGTTCAGTGTAAACACTTCCTCTAGCCTCAAGGAGGTGCATGTACCCCTGAGCTCCCACCCGAGTCATGGAAGATGGGTTTCCTGCTGACTGTGGCTATCAGTTTTCCAGTGCCAATGTGAAATCTTACCAGAACTAGCCATTTCAGCAGTCCTATAAATTTCCTAGAGATGCAGTTAGGATTAAAATTCAAAGAACCACTTGGAAGTCATAAAACGATATGGGGGTGAATATGCTTCTCTGGATATTTCATAAGAATGTTCACTGGGATTCTGCCCAATAATCACTGTCGCTTCATCATGACTCCTGCTAAACTGTATTTTAGTGACAGATATTTCCTGCAAGATGTGCGAGGTGTCCCTAGCTGTAGGCTAAGGCAATGCAATCTTAAAAAAAAAAATAAATTGTCCTTACCTCCACATCAGGGCAGAAATCAGGATTTTTAAAATCATAAATGTAATTAAAATAATTTTTATTTTGGAGAGGCTGTTTATGTGCGTAGACAATAGTAGATGCTTTGTAAAGGATGTGGACCTGAGGTAGGCATTGTTTCTCTCCTTTGGAGGGGAGCAGGGGAGGGAAGTGAGGTGGATGAGGGGAGGAGACGTACACACAGCCAGGAAGAGCCACGCTGGGGCTGTCTGGCGGCAGAGCCCAAGAGGCTTCTGCTCCCCACTCTGCCTAGCTTCACACACACAGCACCGACAGTCACACGGAGTTACTCTTCACTCTTGAATCCTTCAAGTTTCCTTTA
The DNA here is from genome assembly GCA_030068075.1 of Paguma larvata. Lineage (NCBI taxonomy): Eukaryota > Metazoa > Chordata > Mammalia > Carnivora > Viverridae > Paguma > Paguma larvata. Next base: position 78,570,422 of record CM057832.1, read on the forward strand.
TTCCCTTAACAAATGAAGTAGGATATAATATTCTGAGGTCAATCTAACCCTGGCCAAGTTCAGCAAAGGGAATTGGCTCCAGAGTTGATCTGACATCTTTCTCATCTCAGCATCCTTGAAGCTTCTGTAATAAAGAAGGACACTAAGCATGGGTAGTTAGCTTGTGCAACTTGGGTTCTGGACTGTGTGGCCTCATGGAAGATATTTCTTGATGGGCCTCTTGTATTCATAATTTCTATTCATTTCATATGTTCTTAGAGAGATTTATTTCTCCTCTTGGGTCCAAACAACATCTCAAAAATCTGTCACCTTTGAGAAGATATATCCCCCTAGCACCCTACCTTTGAGCTAGGTTCCATCACATTTGCTTCCCACACTCAGAATTCAGTAGTATAAGCCCCATGGTATGTGTGACCCTAACCAAGTCACAGTGGAGGAGGGCACCCACCCATGGACCAGTTCACCACCTTGTGTTTCCACACTGACAGCTCCCATATGCCATCCTCCTCTCTCAGCTGCTGGACCTCACAGGGTCAAGGCTGTCCACCTCACCACCACCTCCTCCTAATCACACCCGGGAGTCACATCTGCATTCAAAATTGACACTGCTCCAAAATCTGAGACTTTAACATCTACTCCCCACTCCGAACACAACCACCCTCCCTCCAGCACTCACCACCATTATCTCACTCCTATGGAACTTGAACACCAAGCTTCTCCGTAATTTGCTGGTCTGAGTCTAAACTCCTGAGATGATCTCCATGGAAGCATACTGTAGTGATGTGAAGTTTTCTCTGCCCAGTGCCTCATTGAGAGTCCAGACTATTTCTATTCTGCCCTTGCCTGGGTCCTCTCACTTAGCTACCCTTCTGCCCTCTGCCTGTGGGCCTGGTCCTTCTCGGTACCATTCCCAAAGCAATTCATTTTGTTCTTACCAACCATCTTTTATTTGTCTTCAGTTGAAAGCCTCTCCTGTCCCCTACAATCACTGTAAACTTTTATCATGGTCATCTCTTGACTGCCTCTTGGGGACCTTTGCAATGCATTTCACAGTCCTTATGATATGGCCCGCGTGAGCTCCCGGCTTCCTTTCCAGTAGCAGTTCTCATGTGCAGTAGTGATTCTAAAGTCTAAAAGCCAACATTCCAACCAGGCTATTAAGTATGCTTATTCAGTCCATCAATTCTGATGTGCAGCTAGGAAAATAAACTGATGTGTCCATACACCTCATCAGCCAAGAAGCTTCCAGGGATGCCACAGAGAGACAGAGAAGAGGTGGCTTGGAGAGAATTTGAAGGGACCTGGGATCTACTTGTATTTGAAAGATGATGGACAACATAACCTGAGAAACGAAACTTAAGGAATAGATTACTGTTCAATCCTAACAGCTGAAGCTGTGGCATCTTGATATCATCACATTATCACTTGGGAAGAGCACGTGAAGGCATAGAAAAAGCCATAGGACATAAGAGCTTGTGTGAATGGAACAAATGGAAGCAATGACATTAGGTCATTGGGTTTGCTTGTCCCTCTTCTTCCTCCTCGCTCTTTAAACAGATGTTTATCAAAGATCAATTCTTGGTTCTTTATCCTTTCATTCGCTGTTCTGACTTCAGTTATCATTTTGAGACAACTCCCAAATGCACAAATATCCATCCAGTCCTTGTCTTCCTTCAGCCTCCTGCATTCCGGACTCCATGCTCTCACCCATGCCCTCATTATTTTTTGCCTAGACTATGGCTATTCCCTGGGGAAGCCTGGTCTCCCCTAATCCAGTACCCTCCACCAACCCATTCTATGCACCGGGGTGTTGGCAAACCTTCAGGTTTTGTGTGCTGCATAACGTCTCTGTCACATATTTTCTTTGTTATTTGCTTATTTATTTTTAAACAACACTTTAAAATCTAAAAAAGCCATTCTCCATTTACTGGCCACCAGAAAACAGACCATGGGCCACATTTGACCCACAAGCTGTGGTTTGCTGCCCCCGGCGGCATACTGATGCCAGATAATTCTTGCTGAAGCACAGAATCAATAATACCACTCCTCTGAATGCAAAGTGTAATGTTCTGCTTATACTTCTAGTCTTAAATTCCATCGCTTTTTTACGGACCCTTCGTGCTAACTAAACCAATCTCCTTGCGATTATTATTTTTATTGCCTGCTTCCATGCATTTGTCCAAACTTAGAGCTCTCTCATTAGCCATAACCAATTGCCAAACACATACTTGCATACAAACGCACATGTGTGCATGTGCGCGTGCACACACACACACACACACCTAGAATATACTTCACTCCATTATTACAACTCTCTTGTGGTACTTAGCATTTATACCTTAAGTTTTATATATATATCTGACTTATGTGAGCCCTTAAGTGCAGATTCTGTGTTTAATTCATTATTCTGTTTTTCCTGCACTCACTTATCCCTTATTCCTTAGTAGTAGGGTATATACGCAGCAGACACTCAATAAATCTTTGTTTAATGGATGAGTAAATGAATGATTTCAGATGAATATGCATTAGTGGGAAGAGATATGTATTTAGTATCCATAAAGTACCTTAAAATCTCCACTTACATGGTGTCATATCTCCTCAGGGAGTCATAGATTTGGTTTATGGACTTAGATTTGATTCAGGACCACCTGCTTAAGTTATGGGCGGTATTCTAATGTAGTGGTTACGAGGAGCAAGCTCTAGAAGCAGACAAACCTAGATTCCAACTCTGGCTTCATCATGCAAGTGATTTAACTCCATGAAGTCTCAGGACCATCCACTTTAAAAGGGAGTGATAATAATACCCATCTATTCTAGGATTTGCCACATTTCTTCCTTATTGATACAGATTATAATTGGATTCTTTAAACACACACACACACACACACACACACACACACACACACACACAATGAGACAAATATCACAATACCAAAAGGTCAAGACTGGCTCGAGGGTTTTACATGCCCTGCCAAGTCCAAGGCCACGCAGTATGCACATGTCACTCACATAGCTTCCTGTTTTTGCTAGATGTCCCGGGCTCCAGAGCTGATAAATCTCCCTTGCATGCTTGGGAAGGCAGCAGAGGGGTGTTGTCCATGCCTGACCGATGAGTCTCTGGAGCCCCGAGTCTGCTACCTTCCAACACAGGCAGATGTGTTTCTTAATGAGTGCTTAAAGTGTACGCCCATATCCTATTACAACTTCTGCCACATTTGGGAAACTGAAGGACTACTCTGTACCTACCTTTTCACAAATTCATAAAAACCAAGCAAACATGATTTCTGAACAAAGAGGTTTCTTCTCTTTTTGTGGACAGGCCTCTTACATGCAGGAAAGGACCACAAAGTCCAAGATGTTCCTTGCTTAGAAAAAGAGATGCCTAGGGCATCTGGGTGGCTCCGTTGGTTAAATGTTCAACTCTTGGTGTCAGCTCAGGTCATGATCTCACCCCTTGTGAGTTCAAGCCCCATATCAGGCTCTGCATTATCAGATCCTCTGTCTTCCTCTCTCTCTCTGCCCCGACCCTGCTCTCTCTCTATCTATCTCAAAAATAAATAAACATTTAAAAAGAAAAAAGAAAAACAGATGCTTGTCAGACTGTTAATACCTTGGGAAAGTGGGTGAGTATTACTTGGTGGTTAGAAGATGTTCCTGAAGACGCCTGTGACCCTATGGCCCTGGGTTACTGAGACAATTAAGCATTTTAGCATGTATATAGACTGCTGGCACAGTGTGTGGCTCCCAACAAGCTCTCAATAACTTTCGTTATAATTACAGTTATTCTACAAGTAACGATAGGTACTAATTTGAAGATAAGCTATGAAGTCCTAATAGGATAGGACTAATTCTTAGTCCTAGCTAAAATTGTCAGTAAGGTACAGTTTGACCTCAGGAACCTGTTAGCCTGACTTCACAATCCAGCTTCCCTCCTTTTGCTCATCTTGATGAATGATGAGTCCAGACAAGAGGAAACATATGTAACCTCCCAGGGTCTTCCCTATTTAACACCAATGACCAAATGAGCACAGTAGACTCCTCTGGTCATGAGGAGAGAAAAACTCTTAGAACTGAAAAGGGGCTTTTTAGGTCAAATGGCTGAAAGTCATAGAGTCCTGTATCAGGTGTAGAAAACAGTTCTCTCCGACACAGTGTTTAGGGAGAAATGGAAATGCTCTTTGAGATAGATGCTGAATTGTACCTAACTCCTTTTAAGTTCATTCAAATGTCACCTTAATGGAACTAAAGTCTAAATATTTTAAGTGAGATGGCTGAAAGACGATGCAGAAGAAATATTGCTCCCTTAAAGTTGTTCTCCATATCGTGTTATCAACACACAGGAGGTTGCAGGTTGATTTTTGAAGGTTCTGAAACTCTTTTAGATGATTAAAATATAACTTTGGGGGAATAAAGATGACGCAAGTCTTGGAATCAGCTTGCTTGGCTTCAAATCCCAGATTTGCCATTCAATACATGGTACTTTAATCTCTAGATGCCATTGTTTTTTCCAGAAAAGTGGGATAATACTTGCATTTATATCATGAGATTAATTATAAGAATTAAGCAAGTTAATATATATAAATAACTTAAGCACTCAGTAGATACTTTTATTGTAACAATGGTGATGACAATGGTATTTAACAAAGATCATCTTCAGGTCACCTTAGTTGATACTACAATGAACCTTGATAGGGTCACTATTACTATTTCCATTTTATAGAGGGAAACCAAAACTCAGAGACTCACATGACAGCCCCAGAGTCATGTAGCTAGTTCAAGACTTGAACCAGGAGCATCTTTCTGCAAGGCCTGAGCACTTTCCACCATATTTCTGATTTCATATTCTAAATATCAGGTATGTCCGAGTTAAAAGTGACTTTGAAGTCAGAACCCATTTTCTCTCTCATTTCTGTAATAATCTAAACAAATATTTATTAGATTTCATGATTCCCGGAACAAAAAAAATACATTGTTGGTTGGTGTTTCTGGAAGGTCCTCTGCTCCTATGTAGTAGTCGTCATATGCCTACAAGAAAACAGTAAGCACGTTGTCCGGGCCATTCAGTACTTCTGCATCAAGGGCAAACTGAAGTTATCCTTTTCCTGAATAGTATTTTAATCAGACTAATTAGAAGTCCCCCAGTTAGAGATCAACTCACACTATGTTCTTCTCATGAAATATTCATTGAAATGAAAAAGAAATTTGAAGGAGATGTCATTTACCCAATTCCTTGCCAAGACAGCTAATAACAATGCTAACACCTTTCATCTTACATGATGTATAGTAACACTTTGTAGTAGACAAAGTTCTGTTGCATTCCTTGTGTCATTTGAGCTGCCCACAGCAACGGGTCAAGAATTATGTCTATGTTTCAGCTAACAAGAAAAAATTAAACAAATCAGAGAAGACTACTGGAGTGTGCAGAAATATCCCACTTGATTTTTACCCTCACACTCAAGGTCTCAGACTCTCATAAGCAACAGAAATACCCCTGACCTGTCTCAGCCATATTCATCAAAAATTATCAGTGGATTAGAGGCAATAGAAAAAGCACAGAAAATATTCTCTTTATGAAGAAAAATAAATTAAAATAATACGATAAATACAATGTAAACACACAAGAAATAAACATATTATTGTACTCCCTTTACAAGCCATAATTACTAAATAATTTCTCTGACATTGGGTTTGGGTTTCAGTTCTAAGATGATCTTGCTAGAGACTGGGTTTCAGAGACTCCACATCTCGCCTCCACTCTGCACGCTAGGCCAGGATGTCTCCATGTTTGCCTTGACCAATGGTTTGTGCTTGGCCTCACCACCACCAGTCTGTCCAGTCCCAGTGACACTCAACTGCCAAATGACACCTTTTGAGGAGCCACCTTCATAGCATAACCTCCCACCCATTCAGAAACCCCCACTGTCCTTAAGAGTGTTTCCCAAAGTGAGGACTGCTGATTGCATATGACACTGTTTCAGAAAGAAGTCAAATTAATATTTTAAGAGGCATGTTTTTATTCGCATGTAATTACAAATAACAACAATAAAACACAAAATCATGAATATTAAGCCTAAATAAACACAAATTTTAAGGGAGGATCCATTTGAAGAAAAAGATCTGATTACAGTGTTGGCATATAGATATGGCAAAACAGTGAAGATTCTACAAGAAAGACTTTTCAGTTGGAAGACATTGGCCTTCAGAATTAAGTTTCAGTTCCTTAATGTGGCATTCAAGGTCCTTTCTGGTTCAGATCTAGTCCACCTTTCCTGCCACAACTACTAGTACTACTACTTTCATCTCTTACACTCTAGTCTAACCAAATCTAATTTTCATTGAGGAAAAAGACCATGCCTTATCTACCTTTCTGTATTTTGTTCAAGCTCTTGAATGTTCTCTTCAAATGTTAAATGCACTAGGTCCTAGAAGCACTGGGTGGATTCTCTACCCCTACTTCACAGCCTATTCCCAAATAGGAATATTTCTATCCAAATAGGAATACATGGACCAGTGCTTTCCCTGAATTCAGTACAGTAAGAATTCTTAGCCTAGTGTCCAAGAACAACTGGAAGTCTTCAGTAAGTTTTGCAAATCCCCTGCAACTATATGCAAGATGTTGTATGTATAAGCATATTATGGAAAGAATGTATTCAATTCTCAGATTCCCCAGGTATGAGCAACTCTTAAGAGTTAAGAACAGGGGCGCCTGGGTGGCTCAGTCGGTTGAGCGCCGACTTCGGCTCAGGTCATGATCTCACGGTCTGTGAGTTCGAGCCCCCGCGTCGGGCTCTGTGCTGATGGCTCAGAGCCTGGAGCCTGCTTCTGATTCTGTGTCTCCCTCTCTCTCTGCTCCTCCCCCACTCATGCTCTGTCTCTCTCTGTCTCAAACATAAATAAACATTAAAAAAAAAAAAAAAGAGTTAAGAACAACTGTAGTAGATGCCTTTCCATGACAACAACTATGTTCGGATCACAGGAGCCACAAACAGTGCCTTACATTCCTCCTGTTCCCTCAGAGCTGCCCCATCTGGATAAACATTTAACCTCTGAGCAATTTTTAAATGTGCGTACCTCCACTTTTCTCATTAACAGATTTTGTACATGTAATCTCTTCCATGCTCAACAGTCAATCATGCATTTCAGGAAGATATCAGCTTGTAAATGGGCTATGACCCAAAGATCTATTTACAGCTCAGAACCCATTGTATCATAAAGCTACATAAATAATTCAGTAAGGGGCACCTGACTGGCTCACTCAGTTAAAGGTCTGACTTCAGCTCAGGTCATGATTTCATGGCTTGTGAGTTCAAGCCCCACATCAGGCTTTGTGCTGACAGCTTAAAACCTGGAGCCTGCTTCAGATTCTGTGTCTCCCTCCTTCTCTGCTCCTCTCTCCCTGCCACTTGTTCTCCCTCTCTCTCTCTCTCTCTCTCTCTAAAAAATAAATAAAAACACTAAAAAAATAATAATTCAGCAAAATTCTGGTTTGCTGTAAAGAGACTAAGAACGAGAAACCAAGCACTACAGTTGGAAAGAAGAAAAAGATTGTCATCCTCTTCTCTGGGACAGGGCTGAGTCGAGACAAAACTGTTCATGTATTAACATTTCAGAACCTGTTTCCTCTTTCTCTGCAGCATTGCTCCCAGAGCCCTCCCTCAAACCCTTTTTGGGCACCCTAGTAGGATTTCCCCACCTCATTCCTCCAGCGTTACCCATCTCCTAACTCATACAATGCCATATCCTCACTGCAGAGGAGTTTACCTGGGAATCTGGAGGCCAGTATAATTGAATTCCTATTCATGGATGCGGGCCTGAGAGCCCTCTGACCTCCGTAATTGACTTGAGCTTCTGACGGATACATATAGAACCAAAGGAATTATTGATCAGCGACTCTAGGGCAGTATAATGAGTGAAGGGGAAAATCTGGTGGGGGTGTGGAGTTGGAAGGGCTGAGCTTACGTAGATTGTCCTGTCTTATTTGGAAATCTTGTCAACTCTCATTTTCAAATCATTTCCAAACTCTGCTTCCTCCAGCATCTCCTTCATGGCTAATGCAAGGAGAAAGAACATAACAGATGCTGGCTTACCCTCTCTCTGTTTTAAATATGTCTTAGTTCTCTAACCCTTCCTGGTAACATTTCATTTGACTAAAGGCTATAGAATTTAAGTTTGAAAATCACAGCTCCAAAGGACACAGGTATTTCCCATTGTATTCTTTCCACCTCTTTGATCCTACAGAATGTATTCAAAGCTGTATGTTTTGTTGTGATTTTGACCCATAGTGTTTGCAGGAGGAAGAGGGGAGTTTACAGGAGGGCGAGGGGAAATTAAATGGGAAGGAACTAGAGAGGCCACTGACATGCATGGATTATTGTAAACCAGGTGTCTAAAAGCCAGATACTTTCTGCTTTCTCTTCATGCTAATCAATGTGTATACAATACCTCCTGTTATTTGTACGCATTCACCCATATTTCCATCTATATTAGTATTTATGCTTCTTCTTATTAGGTGTGATGCCCAGTAAATGAAAACATTCATCAAATCCCAACGGTTCAGCCTGGGCCGTTAGCCTAATGCTGATCATGTGTTCCCCAATTTACCAGTCTCCCAATTTATTATCTGCCTTCACCAAACCCAAACCTTGACCAGAGAAAATTATCCTAATCGGGGAGGACAAACATACACTGCATAAAGATGACCCCTGCCACTATCATCTCCATCATTTATCTTTGATTTTTATCAGCTTTACTTGGCTATTTCCTCCCTCAAAGAGAATTTTAATGTCATGCCTGCCAATCTCCTCCTTTATTTTAAATACGATTTGCCTTTCTTCTCCTTCTCATCTGGTCTTTTTCTCTCTTGTATTTTCTTTGTTCTCCTGCCCAGTCCCATGGTTTGTGACCAGCTATGGCCAATGCTCAGGCTCACCCTGGAGCTGGTCTATCTTCTTCATTTCCAAAATGACGTGACTAACACTTCACTCACCCCCATTCTTGTAGAAGCCGACGTTGGCCTCTGGTGGCCACATGATTGTAGTTTTCTCCTTCTCCTTCTCCTCCTTCTTCTTTTTAATTCATAGAAACATATACACATAGAGGTTCGAGGTGTTGAGAAACCATACTGCTGTGGCTTCAACATTGGTTGCACATTAGAATCACCCAGAGCTTTAAAAACACCAGACACCTGGATCCCAGCTCTGGAGGCTCTGGTGTCACTGGCCCAGGATGTGGCCTGAGTGTGAAGGATGTTAAAAGCTCTCCAGGACTTTCTCATACAAGAAAGTTCTGGCTTCTGTACCATTCCCACTTACACATTCTGTTTCCTTCTGTGCCTTTGAGCCTAGAGAAGGTCTGGTATGATTTGTCACAAGGAAGTGAACTTAATTTTTCTGGAAAACAAATTGAAGTTTCATTTATATGAAACTCCTTGTTTTCCAAAGATGCTACCAAATGAAATGTCATTATATATTGAGAACAGGCCTGGCGGAGGCTGGAGCAGAGAAAAAGCACAATTAAGTGAAACTGGTCACAACCAACTTTATTTTAAATACAGATCTTCCTCAACTTCCAGTGGGGTTATGTCCTAATAAACCCATTGTAAAATGAAAATAGTGTTAAGTTGAAAATGCAATTTATACAGCTAAATACTCATAGCTTAGTGGAGCCCTACCTTTTGTGTGCCCAGAACACATTAGCCTATAGATGGACAAAGTCATCCAACACAAATCCTATTTATTTTATACTAAATACATATCACATGTAATTTCTGGAATACTGTACTGAGTGTGAAAAACAGAATGGTTGTATGGCTACAGAATGATTGTCAGTGCTTTTATTGTTGACCCTTGTGAATATGGGGCTGAAGGGGAGCTGTGACCGCCACTGCCCCTGCATCACGTGAGACTGTCCTAACACCTATCACTAGCCAGGAACGATCCAAATTCAAAATTTTAAATCTGAATGCAAGTCGCTTTCACACCAGAGTAAAGCTGAAAAACTGCAATTGGAGCCACATAAGTTGGGAACCGTCTGTATTATGACCATATTTTTCTCCAAGCATTTGGCCATGACTTCCAACAAGTGGCAAGAATGACTGTGGGGGCTTCACTATCACCCCAAGGGCTCCGCACAAGCCCACGATGAGGCATTCGATGATCAGAGGTGAACAGGAGGGACAAGGTGTGGCTGACTGGAGAGAAGAGAAGGAAAGGAAAGTAGTAGAAGAGTAAATTAATCCCTAGCTTGCCAGTTGCTTTATAATTTTATCTTCCCCACAACACTAAGAGACAGAGAATATCAGCCCTATTTTTACTGACTTGAGATCATTCAGTTAGTAAGTGGCGTGATCCTATCTCCTCCTACCCTCCCGCCCACTACTATCATCTATTCAAAGATGACCGCCCTGCTTTTTCTCCAAGAAAACATCAAACAGCGGAGGACGCCAGTGCTCCTGGAGGGCCCTGCAATGGGAGGCCAAGGCAGTGGCTTCTGCAGGAGCGTGCAGGGGTCAGGGTCACGGCGGGAGTTGAAGCTGCCAGGACCACAGAGCTCGCAGAGGCAAGGTCGAGGACATGGGGTGGATCCTCATCACCAAGCTGGGCCACCTGGTCAAGGACACGAAGGTCACGTCCTGGGGGAGATGTACCTCTTCTCCCTGCCCATCAAGGAATCTGAGATCACAGCCTTTTCCTGGGGGCATCGCTCAAGGATGAGGTTTTGAAGACTATGCTGGTCCAAAAGCAGGCCCATGCTGGCCAGAGGACCGGGTTCTAGGCATTTGCTGTCATCGGAGAGGACAACGGACACGTCAGTCTAGGTGTTAAGTGCTCCAGGGAGGTAGCCATACCATCCATGAGGCCATGATCCCCACCAAGCTTTCCACTGACCTGTGTGGCAAGGCAACTTGGGGGACAAGATCGTCAAGCCACACACCGTCCCGTGCAGGGTGACCGGCCGCTGTGGCTCTGTGCTGGTGTGCCTCATCTTCAACCCCAGGGGTACCAGCACTGTGCCCAAGACAATATGGATGATGACGGTACTGATGACCACTATACCAGTACCAGAGTGTAGCCAGGGACTGCACTGCTACCCGGGCAACTTCACCAAGGCCACTTTTGATTCCCTGTCTCTCCCCCACCTCTGGAAAGAGACTGTGTTCATCAAGTCCCCCTCTCAGGAATTCACTGACCATCTTGTAAGGACCCACACCAGAGTCTCCGTGCAGAGGGCCCAGGTTCCAGTTGTGTTTGCCATATCGTTTTACACAAGAAAAACAAAGTGAGTTAAAGCCTGCAAAAAAATGAACAAACAAAAAAACACAGACACCTGCCCTAGATCTGATGTGAGTGTAATAAAGTTCCCTCGCCATGTCCCGCCAGCCTCGTTCCAGGCAGGAAGAGCAGTTTCTACCCAGAGGAGAGGGAGCTTGCAGCTCTCAGCCTCAAATGGAGGCATACTGACTTGGGGCTGAAGAAATAAAGTTTGAGTTTTCCTGGCAGCATGTTAACCTCCACAGGCACCTGGGTCTGGGGAAAAGCACAAATCTCCCCAGTAGACTCCAGCATGTGCTGCAGGAATGCCAAGAGCAGAGTGGGAGTCCTTTCATCCGGCTTCCCCCTAGAGAGGGCCGGAGGACTTCCACCACGGGGCCAATGGCGGCACAGTCTGGTTCTCATGGAGAACAACAGAACATTCACGAAACCACACCAATCTGTCATCTAATAACACCAAGAAACAATCAAATACCAACAATTCGAATACAGGCAGACTACGTCACTTCAACAAAATGGCATCATTTTGTTTCCAAAACTGTAGAGGACAGGCTGGTAACAAAAGGGAGAAATCCCATTTCAAGGTGACATTGGGGGGGGGGCGGGGGGAGCAGGGGTAGGGGGAAATGGTAGATTTCCAAGACAAGTTTTCCCTGGGAATAACTGTCAATACTTCCACCTGTAAGCCTCTCTTTGCTCTGGCAATGTTCTCTCATCTCAACCACTCTGGGCTTCTTTGGTCTTGGACATTTGTTTGTCCCCTTCCTTCTGCCTGGGACTCTTTCCCTCCATTCTTCACATGGCTGGCTCCTTGTCATTTTTCATTCTCAGCATCTACATCCTCTCCTCCAGGAAGCCTTCCCTGACCATGCTGTATAAAGCTGTTCCCCTTTTCACTCCATCCTTTGTGATGGCACTTGCCACACTTTGTACTTCTCCCATTTATCTGTGTTTGCATGTGTATCCTCTATCTGCACTTGTAGCCTCTATGAAGACATGTCTTGTCCAGCATGCCACACACATCTTGAGATAAAAAGTAGATGCTCCATTTAAATATCTGCTGAATAAATTAATCAATGAAGCCCAGGTTTTTCATATCTGATGCTGTATTTTCTTCCCCTACCCTTTTTTAAAAATTTTTTTTATGTTTATTTACTTTTGAGAGAGAGAGAGAGAAACAGAGTGCCAGTGGGGGAGGGGCAGAGAGAGGGAGCTTGGGAGCAGGCTCCAGGCTCTGACTGTCAGCACAGAGTCCAATGAGGGGCTCACACTCACAAATCTTGAGATCATGACCTGAGCTGAAGTCAGAGGCTTTGCTGACTGAGCCACCCAGGTGCCACCCCCACCCCTGTTTTTTAACTACTCTTTAGGGAGGACTCTGTTTCAGGCTCTTTGCTAGGCACTTTGCACATATTTTTTCACTTAAAACTCAAAACAACACTCTGTGATAGGTGTTATTTCTCTGGTTTCACAGATTAAGAAGCTAAGGCTTGAGAAATTAGGTTTCTTGCCTAAGCCAACATCATAACTGTAGCAGCCAGGATTCAAGCACAGATGTGTCTAATTCCAAACCTTTTGCTTTTCTCACCCTGTGACACTTTCTCTGTGGAAAAAAAGACAGAGTATTGGGGGAGATGAGGAATCTTTCCAAAGACTTGAACAACAATGCTTCTCATTCATCTTTCTTCCTTGCCTGGTATTTGTTCGCTCCTTCTCCCCATGCCCCCATTTCACATCGCCAAAAATGCGCACAGTCACTGGCAGGGAACGCAGAAGTGATCCCCCTTCGAGATGGTGTTTCTGAAAACAGTGAAGTCAGGAAGTCGCTTTGAAAGGCAAGTTCCTTTCCCATGGCTCTCATGGAAATCTCTCTTAATATCCGTATTTCCAGTACCTCAACGCACGGTCCTCTCCCTGCACAGAGAGACGTCCCTGAAATGGCTGAGTGCTCTGGAAAAGGGCACAGTGCCCAGATAACACACCGCTCGGCATCCCAAAACTCAGGGCTCACAAGTGCCAACTTCCAAGTTCCATTATGGACAAAATTGAAGGCAGGATGATGAAGCAGAGGACCCCATCCTGACACTAGCAGAGCCTGAGATTGCCAGGACTTGTCACTGGCCCGTGTGTGGCTTTAAATGCCGATGTTCCAGCTCTGTTGTTTCTCGACAACCCGATTTCTACCCAGACCTCAACCATCTGCCATCCATGAGCCACGATCTCTGTCTTTCTCTTTCATTGGTCCTCGGAAGTTCTCCCTCCCCACTACAGCTGTTTTAGCTCCTTGCGTGGGTTGATTTTGTCACTCTGCCAGCCTAGCAGTACTTGGTAGTTTCTCAGCCCTGATAGGATAAGCCAGAGGGCTGAGAGAGGAGAATTTTCCAAACCTCCTTAGACATGCTGGCAAACTCCCAGATGCCCTGTGGGCACGGGCACACAAAGGGGCGGGGAGCAGAGCAGATGCAAGGCACACATTGTACGCAAATAAACATGCACATGCACATATGCAGAAAGCTCACTGGGTGGGTGGGGGAATCCAAGCAGGAAATGCATCTTTTTTAAAAGCCAAATCATCACACATGCCAGAAAATTTTGAGCACTGAACAAAAGTTCAGAATGTATTCAGGAAATGCTAGTGGCATCCATGGGATGGGCTTCAGGTTGGAACATTCATTTACATTCCATTCAGGGTTGCATTCTAAGTTACACACAGCAAGCTAAAATCTGTCTGTTACCTGCAGTAGTCTTTTGTTCAGCACAGAACTTTTGCAGTTTTTCATTCGTTTCTTGAGTGCCTGCCACACGGCCAGCAGTATTCAAGGGGCTGGGATTACAACTGTACTAATCCTCATACAGCCTACATTCCAATGGGGAAGAGATACTAAAGAAATAATAAATATATGGAATGGAGGAGGGAATGATCTTGCACTAATATATCAAGTGCTACCAGGATTAAAGACATGGGCCAGATTTAGCAAGATGGATTTTGTCGGTGACCTTGAGAAGTGCAGTTTCGTTGGCGTTGTGGGAGAAAGTCCTAAATGCAGTGCCTTCAAGAGAGAATGAGGTTTTGCAAGGAGTGGAAACAAGTGAGAGTAAAAAATGTTTTGGGGAAATTCTTCCATAAAAAAAATAAAGAAAGAAAAGAAAAATAGGGAAGCTAGAGAGAACAGAGATCAAGGGATGATATCACAATAACTCTTGACCATAAAAAATGTCCTTGACCTTAAATATTTACCTTATTCAGTATTGGAAGATGCAGGTCAAAGATTTTAGCAACTCTCTTTATTTTCTTCTAAACCTAAGAGAAATGACATTAAAATATTTCTGGGGGTGTCTGGGTGGCTGAGTTGGTTAAGCATCCGACTCTTGATTTCTGGTCAGGTCATGGTCTTGGGATATCATGGGTTCAAGCCCTGCGTCAGGCTCTGCTTGAGATTCTCCCTCTCTCCCTCTCTCTCTGCCCCTCCCTTACTCACTCTCTCTCTCTTTCTCCCTCTCTCTCAAAATATTATTACCGTCTCTCCTCTTTAAAGCTTACAGAGGTTACGATTTGCCCGAGGGACACGGAGCAGCCTGGGTGGCGGTGAAGGGTGGGGGGGAGGGCTTGGGGGGGGAGGTTAAGTAGCGCCTTCAGATTTGAATCCAGACTTGTTTGAATAAACAAGTTGAGTGCCTTCCGCTTGTCTATCCTAATGTAAGAAGGACTGGCTTTTAACTCCCCAGCCTAAAAATCTGACCTTCAAATGACCTGATTACACAATCTAAATTACCTCTTGATCCCAGCTGGCACTGCTTTTCTTGGATTCCATGATTCATTTACATGGTAAGAGTCTTCTTCCATATTTCAGGTTAATTTCACATCTCTCTGTGAACAATTATCTTGAACTTGAGTATGAACGTAGCTTTGATCCAGCTCATTTTAGCCATTGTGAAAGTAATACATGTTGATTAAAAATATGCTTATTATGGATTTAGAGACTACCAAACAATAAAAGGAGGAAAAATATTCACCTACAGCCTCACAAGCAGCAATGACTTTTGTTGAATTTCCTTCTAAGTTGTTTATTTTTTTCTCTATGTAAATTTTGAGATTTGTTTTAAGCACCATCATAATCATGTATATATTTATACAATGAGATTTTTCATTTAGCATTAAAACGCTTATGTTGTTTCATATAACTCATAAACATACATTTTTTGAAATAAAATAATTCATTTTTTCACACTGAGCTTCCCCCACTAAAAATATTAGTTTGAGTTTTAAACTCCGGTAAAGACATGGATCATGCACCTAAGCCCTCCTCCCCATACCTTTAGAAAAGAGGAGGGGTCTGGTTGTAAGGATACCAGAGTCAGTGCTACCAACAACTTCTTCCCCAGTTTCTACCATGATTCTCAAACCCGCTTTCTGTAAGGGGTCTCCCTGGGCAAGAATAAACTTTGTGGTCATTCTATTATCACTTGAAACACTTGAAAAAGCTTTGGATTTAGTAGTATGCTAAGCCCATATCTGCCTTAGCAAAGCCTTCCTAACCATTAAAATTGCATATTAATGCAGTTTATGAGTATCTACTGAAAACTGCACAGTGTTCCAGCATTTGAAACAAAGGATGATTATTAAATATGATGTTGCAGAAATGGTCCTTACTAGTGGATCCTTTTCACTCATCAAGTTTATATAATAAATTTTAATTCACGTAATGTTCAAACATTTTGTCAGGCAATTTGCCAAGGTGGACAGTGTCGCGGATTGTCAGGCATGGTAGACTTGACCTTAGTCAAACCCTGTGAGACAACTTTGTCCCCTGAATATGCAGTCCATGTGAAGGAGCCACAGGATAAGAAGAAATTACATGACAGAAAGAAATATGAAGACCCAGCCTAGACTTGACATCTGTGATGAATGCAGCCTTTCACTGATGGATTCTGCTGTCTTACCTTGATTGAATTTGCATTCCCCATGAACATGGCTCTGATGCTGTCCCTGATGAAAGTCCCACTGTATGTCTCCTGTTTGCTGTGTATAATACAACCACCAAGGTTACCCCCATACCAGAAGTTGACTAAGAAGACAATGACCTATTATTGAATAGTCACTGTATGGCATTATTCCTTATGTGCAGTGAAGGCTAGGTCAGGGACAATGGTAGAAACCAGCTAGAACCACCAAAGAGAATCTTTCCTACTGTTCCTCTCACACATGCTCTGCGTCTCTTTTTGTTTTTCGTTTCCTTTTGAATTGTTTTGCAAGCAGTTTTATGAAACACCACTGAAACTGAGCTATTGATGAATAGTATTTTTTTTCTGTTCTGAACAAAAAAGTCCATGTCTTCTTAACTGCTTTGTGTCTCATCAGTATTTTTTTTAAATACTTTTTCTATGCATTTGGGAGCAAGAAATATAGCATTTAAAGTTTGGTGGAAGCCAAATCCTGGGAAATTTAAGAAAAAAAATATATTTTTCAGGAGAGGACATACTCACGAGCTCAAAGCATAATTTTAAGCCATTTGCAGCCCCCATGACTAGCATTTATTCCACAGAGGAGGATATGTGAGAAAGAGAGCAAGTACTTGGGGAATGAAGGATTTGCAGTAGCAGTTGCTAGAACACCTGGCCCTCAGCCTGTCCAAACATTCTCCCGAATTTATAACATAAAATTGCCGTGTCAGAATGAGCCTCCAGGGAGCTAGAACAAACCAATCACAAGCTGTTCTGCTCCCTGTGTAAGGCTGAGTCGGGTCTCTTTCCTTCTGGATCCCAAAGCATTCAAAGTTAGGCCAAATATTTATGCCCCCAGGGGTAATTACCTGTGTCTCATCATTTCATCATTCGGTCGTTATATATAAAAAAATAAGCACAGGAAAATTATTTACATGGAGACAGTTATTCTTATGCTTCTATTTGCTGTCATGGGTTCTCAACGCTTCAAGGCAAATTTTTCATTTGTGTTAAATGTTAACCAGATCCACTCAACTAGGATATGGGTCACTCCATAGAAACTTAAAGGACAGGGGTGCCTGGGTGGCTCAGTTGACTACACGTTCAACTTTGACTCAGGTCATAATCTCGCAGTTTGTGGATTTGAGCCCTGGATCAGGCTCTCTGCTGACAGGTCAGAGTCTGGAGCCTGCTTTGGATGCTGCGTCTCCATCTTTCTCTGCCCCTCCCTCATTCATGCTTTGTCCCTCTGTCTCTCTGTCCCTCTCTCTGTCTCTCAAGAGTAAATAAATACTAATTAAAAATTAATTATAGAAAAAAAAGAAAGTTAAAGGACATGGCAACAAGAGAAAGAAACTAGGGATCATCGGGATGAAATCCACCCACTCAGCATCCCGGCGAGGATATTGGGACTCTCAATAATAACAGTATAGCAACAGCACTTACTGAGCACTTACTGTCTCCAGGTGGCTTGGTTTCTTGAGCCCATCTATCAGGCTAGGTAAGCATCTCCAACAATATGTCAAGGTCTTTTCTGACTGTGTTATACATATTCATTCACTTCTCACAACAACCTATGAAGGCAGTCTTGTTAGTGTCATCGTCTGTAAAATAGACGACATGCTCAAGGCCACAGAACCAGTTACGTGGCCCAATATATTATATGGTTATATATTATTGTATTACCTATAACATGTTATTTTATGAGAAAAAATATTATAATAAAATTATGTTGTTTAATATGTTGTTGAAACTTATAAAAATTCATTTTTCTAAATTTTTTTAATGTTTATTGATTTTTGAGAGACAGACAGAGCAGAGCGTTGGCAGGGGAAGGGCAGAGAGAGAGGGAGACACAGAATCTGAAGCAGGCTCCAGGCTCTGAGCTGTCAGCATAGAGCCTGATGCGGAGCTCAAACCCATGAACCGTGAGATCATGACCTGAGCCGAAGTCGGACGCTTAACCAACTGAGACACTCAGGCACCCCTAAAAATTCATTTTTCTAAAAGGTTCTATGCATCAAATATTTGATTCAAGAATGTTGTCATCAATCCTTCATGTGTTGGTGAGAACAACCAGAAAAAAAAAATATGCCATATCCCATATAATAAATGTCCTCTGATCTCACTAGATACTGAATTGAAACACCAACCCTGTATCAGGAGAAGGTGTTAAGAAAATATCTATTGAATCAAAATCTGAATTTCACCCTTAGAGTCAAACTAGTGGATCATGTAGATCCCGAAACCAGTTATTTTTTCAAAACTAAAATATAGACTAGATGGCCTTAGATATGAGCTACCCCCTGGGCAGAATATTTGAAATAGGAACGATTCCAGAAAATTCCACGGGTGTAGTCAGTGTATGTGTTTAATATGTGCATATAATGTATGTATTTGATATGTGTCAGTGTAAAATGTGGAATGCCATTTTTTCACCTCTTTGTTTTGACATCTAGTCAAATATATCTATAAAAGTTAAAAACCGGATATTTTAGAAACTGTAGGAAAAACTCAATAAAAATTTGAGTCAGGGTCAAAGCAGGAGCCTCCAGTATTCTTTCACAAGTCACCAGAAGTCAGTTACCAGTGATAATGATGAAGTCTTCCCCATGGATTCCACCGCAGTTCCAGAAATACCTCCTTTCTTCTTGCATATCAGAAAGTATAGCATCCATCATGATTAAAAGGTGCATTTAGAATGCTTGTTTCAGAAAGCTGCTAAAATATCCTATTCCCTTTAAGGAACTTTCAAGTTCTTCCCCAGCCTTTGTCACATTAGCCTGGGTGGTTCTGTCATTGCGGAGTGTGCTCAAAGAAGCCGTGCTTGAAAGCAATCAAAACCTTGAGTTGATGGAACCTCTCCCAGCAGTCAATCTATTTGAAGTTACAAGCTGGCCCCTGAAATGAAAGTTGTCATGTCTGGCAAAGCTGTAGACTGCCTGTCACAGCTGGGAATTCTTAGAGAAATTGAACTAGCCTGACAGATGGACTCAAACATCCAAGCAACCTGGATAGTGTTCGCGGGCATCCTCCTTTCTCCGCAGCCTCAGGGATGCTGGTGGTTGTAGCGGCATGGTGGCCGTGCTTCCGGTAGCCTTTTTTAAAGTTGATGAGTTGTACTTGATAAGATAGTATCTTGAGTAAGTAAAGGATTTGTCATTCACATGATATTTCTTCTGTTGGGAAAAAAAAATTCTTTTTCCCATTTTCTAACTTATTTTAGGGACGGCTTCACTCCTATCAGGTCTTAGGTTCGTGGAGTTATGGTGTCCATGAGCTTGGCCTTACCTGCCCTTTCAGATTGACAGTATAATTATGAAAGAACACTAATGGTGTCATGCTCTCAAACAGACTCTACTGCCTAATAAAAACTCAACAGTAAATAAAAATAAAACCTAGCTTCCCTTCAAGGAATTAGAACTGTCCGTTATCTGTAGTATAAACCCACTTCCTGTCTTCTTGTTCAGAATTTCAGGAACCCGCTGAATAGTACCTAATTTTATAATGGCTAAATTTAGCTTCACTTAGCTACTACTATATTCCATTGTTTCTTGTTGTGTACCACTGTGGCCAGAAAAAAAATGCCTCTCAGGTACATTTTTCTCACCTTGTGAAAACTATAGTTATTCTTTTAACTAATAAAATTGTGGTTTTTAAGGTTCTAAAACTTGGAACTGAACTTTACCTAGCTCTAGTTCCTAATCCATAGCAACAAATATCTAATATCGCAGTATCACGAAACTTTAATAAGGTTTTGATTAAGTTGTGTCAACTCAATTATCCAAAACATGAGATAAAGAGAAAGTAATCCTAAAGATAGGCACAATACATAAACATCGACAGATCTAGATAAATATATTTCTAGGTATGTGTAGGCATGCTTGAATATATTATACATTATATCTGTGTGTATATCTAATACACACATATTAACCAGTAGCCTCACTGGCACTTTAAAGGTTTCTAATTAATACTGTAACTAAAGGCTCCTAGTAAATATATGTATATACATGCAAATTAATTATGGATCATTAATAATTAATAATTATATTATTAATATATTTAATAGAATTTAATACTATATAATATATTACATGTTATTAAATATTAATAATTAATATGTATGTATACATATATTAACTAGGAACTTTTAAATATATATAGGTCATTGCACAGTGCCTTAATGTTTTTGGAAGGAAGGAGAGGAGGAATGAAGAGGGAAAGAGAGAGGAAGTCTGAAAATATAACCCAAAGAAATGCAAGGTTTTAGAGCGACTCTGCGTTGGAACGTTTCTCGAATGTTCCCAGGCATCCATGCGTACATCCTCTGAAACTAAGTGACGTTTGCCGCATTGGGCTGATAAGGCAGAGGTGAAAAAGCAGAGAAGCGTCCCTCACTGATGACTGATGTCCAGAAGTGAACAGCAGAGCGGCAGACTCAGAGACAGGCGCTGGGCAGAAAATAATTACATTCTACTTTGCACTACTGTCACTTCAATTAAATGCAGAAGCTTTATAACTGCTAGCTAAAAATACGCACCTTTTCATGCCATTGTTCCATGCCTATTTTTGGGAATTTGATTTTCTTTAGCAGCTTGCTTTATTCCAGGCTAGGTCTACTGCTGGGCACCTAGGGAATTCTCTATTCAAAAAGCAAAGTCCAAAGGAGCTGCAGATCAGTGATAAAATCTGTTTGGATCATCCGACTGACCTGCAGGCACTTTTGCCAAAGCAGCAGAGAGGAAGCTCAGGGCTGGGTGGTAACTGCATCTTTCTTTGTAACCAGGTTCTTACCCTCTCCTCTGAGTTGACGGTTTTCCAGGAAACACGAGGAGATGGATTCTGACCTTTAGAGAACACAAGGGAAATGGGCTGACCATCATGATTCTTTCTTTTTGTTGGGCTTTTCTTTTCTTTCCAGCCCACTGAGTAGAGGACCCTACTGCACACAACAAGGGGGAATGAGGCTCCCGTGACAGAGCAGCTGGTCAGGGGGCCCGAGAGCCATTGGGCCTCCAGTGTGACCCGCAGGACTCTGCTGCCCCACCCCTGCTTCCAGCAGACCTGTATCTGCTTGGAAGCAGGGGCCATGGACATCACATATAGAACACTACCTCTGGGCTCACTGTGGCTGCCATTCATTCTTCTTCTGTCCCTCCACAAGATCTGGGAAATTCTAATGGGCCATCCGGAAGAATGAGTGGGGAGCCCTTTAGCCGGGTCAAATCAGAAAGCACAGCTGGGAATGCCAGCTCTGTGACTTTGAATTAGTTACTTTACTTTTACAAGCCTCAGCTATCTCTACTTGAAAACAGGGATTGACACTAAGGGTCATGAGGCACATGCCGTGAACGCCATACAGGCACCATGTTTAGAGGCGTGCCTGCATGCCACGGCTGCTATTATTATAAAGAGCTCACTTCTGTTCCTACCTCGGTCAGGCCATGTTATTTCACTTAGCTGCTGCTCTCCTTAAGGGTCTAGAAATGTTCCATTCTTTCCTCTCTAATCGGGGATTAGTTGAAAGAGCTGAAATAAAATTAATTAGAAAATTTTCCTGCTAAGAAAGCATGATAATACCTAATTTATCTAAAGATCTCTTCTTCAGAAACCTCAACAACTCTAAACCAGGAAATAAGAAAAAAAAAGATTTCTCTGAATGTCAGCATCGATATCAGACAGTCTGTGCACTAAATCCCACACGGTCATAGGCACTAAATGCCGTAGAAATCACTACTCTTCCGCTCGAGTTTGGCCTGGTTTTCCTGCCCTTTGCAGTCAGGAAGCAGGGAGGCATAATGAATGAGCATTGTCAGAAGAGTTAGACCGAGCTTCGGGCATCTATTAATAGCAGATACAAGATCTCTGATCGTGAGCACCCTGGGCTATGTAGATAAGGCCCAATAGGCCTACCTTGCTTGTCAATGAGAGCATCACTAAATCATGCTAAGAAAAAAAATGAATTCTCATTTTATTTAATGTTGTCTAAGACAAATGGGTCTATTCTGTTTTAGAAAAGTTTCTATCCAAGAGAATTAATGTGTTTTCACTTGGCATTAAGGGATAACCCAAACTTAAGGTGGAAATTCACTTCTATAGGACCCTTCTATTCTTTATACCTCTCAGTAGGACAGACATTACTGTATGATGGTACAATCAATGTAATAGGGGTATGTGAAAAAACACTGGCATTTGATTGAAGTGGTAAACACAACATCGAGCGTTTTTCTGAGGGTTCTTGGTGGGAAAGGCAGTACCGGTTGAAAGATACATTCCACCATCCAAAAGAAACACACTCAGCTTTGTACAGAGTTGCCTTCTGGGACAATGGTTAGCAAGCTAACAACTCCCAGTCACATGACTCATAAAACACCGTATGTGTGTATGTGTGTGCATGCACATGTATCTTCCTATTGCCGTGATAGGCAGGCCGATACATGTAAAACCTCCCTCCAGCTCTGCAGAGAGCAACTTGATGAGAGATTCTGTTTTCTTAGTCTTGGGGTTCTCCACATATGCACACATTGCTCTGGGGCAATTATACCCTTTGAAACTATTGGCAGCCTCTAAAGTTTGCCAAATTCTTCTCCTTCCCCACTCTTCTGAACCTCACCAGGGCTGTGGTAGCTCCAGCGAGAGGCACTTTAACAAAAAGTTCATTCTTTTTGCCCACCAGGGCAAAGGTTTTTGAGTGCATGTGGGCAGCAGAGACTCTTAATAGTTTTAGTTTCAGGGCAGGGCAGAGCAGAGCACTGTCCATCACCCCCTACCTGGCAGGGTCTGTCCTGGGCCTCCCACTCAGCTGTTGAGTCAAAAAGGATAGAAGTTAGGGATAAACTCATCACCTTCTGCCTTCTGTTTCTGTTAAGAGCAGCCCTGTGCTGTCAGCACCAAGGCTGAAAAACTAAGAGTCATCTTCTAGTGTGTCCCTGACTCTTGGCCCCTGAATGTCAACCTACCTTGTGATTCTCCTTGAGGCCCCTGATAAGGGCCTCCTCTCCATCACACAGCCACCTACTAATCCAGGCCCTGGTTATCTATCTCAAACCTGCTGCAACAGTTCTGAACTGGGGCCCCAACTCTAATCCCCATCCTGAGATTAACTTGTATCTGATAGCATTTGACTTCAGCTTAGAGAGGCTGTGGGCACAGCCTTTTGAGCTGCTCAGACCTGAGATCCAATCCTGACTGTCGTGTTCCAGCTAAGGGCTCTTAGGTAATTAATTTAATCTCTGAGCCTCATAGGTCTGGCGTGAGGATTAACAAGGTAACAGGTTTAAAGTGCTTGGCACCAGGCCAGTGTGTACTGAATTCTGTCCAAATTCCTTAAGCCCAAAGAACATTCACAACTCGGCCTCAACCTTCCTTCCTAGGCTTGCTTCATGAGTCACCTTCCCTCTACCCAGTGCTCTCGCCAAATTGAATATTTGTATATAATATTTTAATGTTTACTTTTCTCTTACCATTTTCTTCCTCCTGCTCCTCCCCACCACCAAACTGCCCTATTGAAATTTGAACTACCCCACCATGTTCAGATCAAATCCTGGCTTCCTCCTTCGAGTCTTCTAGAAATGACCTTTGTCTCCTTAGCCCTTACATTCATAGCCTAATTAGAATTTTCTGATGGCCTTCATTACAGCTTCCTGATTTTGTTTGAATCTCTATGTCTCCCCAAACGTTTTCATATTTGACATATGTGCGTATGACCTAGAACGTATAATAGCGAACAGTAAAGCAACTCTAAGGAAGACAGGGAGGAAAGAATTGCTTCCCTTGGGAAAAGCTACCCTCCTAAACAGTCATGCTCCAAAAGGTCAATAGTCTCAAAATCTTGACCTGCATTTTTTTTTTTTTTTTTTTTTTAGAATCCAGTTGAATTTCTGATAGTATTTCCTTACAGTGGTGGTGACTGGGTAGACAGTCAGACCCTCCCTTGGCCTGCAATTTTTCATGCCTAGAATTTTGACCCTGGGATAGTTAGCAGCTATGGCTTATGCCATGAACAATGAGGATAATAAACTCAGCCATTCAATGGGAAAATATAGGGCTGTGTGTCCATATTGGCCCAAGGAGAAGAAAAGGATTACTCTTGGGTTTAGAGAGACACAATGGAACTGATACACTGAATTGTGCTTTCCTCAAATCAATCCCCTCTGAGTTTGAAAACATAGAGGACCCTTCAAAAGGAGTTCATTGTAGGGTGGTGTAATATGACAGTAGACAAGAATATAATACTCCCTTTTACCATTGAACAAATGTCATGTTCTGCCATTGTCAGGTCAGAAAATGCAGTTTTGGGGAAAGACTTCCATTCTCCCACCAGCTTTATTTTTAATTTGCCAACAGCTGGTTTAAAGGGAAAACCTACCAGAGATGCTTTGTGTTTTCATCCTTGTCATGGGACGGAGTGCTCTCTTGCTGCTTACTCTTCTTGAGTGGCCCTAGAAACAAAGCTGTGACGAAGGCACAAGTTGAAATCAAAAATTGCAAAAAGGAAGAAAAAAAAAGGCAGCATCTCCACGCTGGGTGTTGGGTTCACAAACAGGGATTTTCTCTACCCCTGGGACTGTCCGCCAAGTGTGCAGAAACAAGAACAGGAGAGGAGCCCTGCCAGGCACGCAAGCTTCAAGGCAGGGAGGGTCTAGGGGAGGTCTGACTCTTAGTAAACCGTCTTTGTGATTTTCTCTCTATCTCTATTTTTTTAATGTGTATTTATTTATTTTGACAGAGAGAGAGATAGAAACAGGGAGAGCATGCATACATGGGGGACGGGCAGAGAGAGAATCCCCAGCAGACTCTGCACTCAGTGCAGAGCCCGTCTCAGGGCTCAATCTCACAAACCATGAGATCATGACTTGAGCCAAAATCAAGAGTCAGATGCTCAACTGACCGGGCCACCCAGGCACTTCGTGACTTTCTCTTTTAATTGCCATTGTTTAAGACATTAATCATCATACTAAAATAGAATCTTGCATCTCCACTTGTAAAATGCTTTCAAATACATTCACCCAAACACATTAAATTCAGGATCATCTTGGGTCAGACTCATGGTCCAGGACATCCCAGTACTGGCCCAACATGTCCTTCCAACATGAGTCTGTGCACTCATTCACAAAAAAACCTGGAAGGCTTTCTTCCGTTACCCTTTCTCAGGCTAGGAATTTATTTTAGTTTTGGTTCTTATGACCACATGGGGACATTCTTGACCAAGAGGCAGCATCTATTTTGCTTATGATTAGCATGCAAGGGTACACATGAAGTGAGTTTTAATTCTTTAGGGTCTGAGTACCCTCAGAATATAGCACTGAGCTCACCCTGTCTTTCCTGGTGAGACTGGGGATGGTCAGGTGGAAACCTGATTGGTCTTTGGATAAGAAAAAATGCAGAGATGCGCAGACACCCAAATCCAGACACTGAGTATCTAAGACCCCAACCCTGCCTTCCCTGAATCCAATTGGGACAGTTCGGTCTCAGATATGTTAAAGAAAACATTATTCTGACACTTGTAAAAGATAGTAAGGAAGCCTTTATTCAAGGAACTATATGCATTGGGGTTTTGTAGTAGGAGAGAGATCGGGCTTAATTCTGAATAGAAAAAAAGAAAAGTGAGAATCTATAGTCAAATAGTAGACGGAAGGGGTCAGCAGATGGAAAATGATTAAGAGGGTAGAAGGATTCTTGCAAAACAGACCTAACAAGGTTCTTGATAAAGGCAGGCCAGGGGGACCAGATATCACTGGGGGGGGGGGGGGAGGGGCGGGCATGGAGGATGAGGAATTTGGTCAAATATGGAGGGTGATCAGATGTTGAGGATGGGAGATTCTTGCTAAAATGGGACAATGTCTCATGGAAGCCTGAAGATTGGAGCCTAGTAGAGAAGAGGGTTCAGGGAAGTCAGGCTAAACTTGGGTCAAGGAGAGAGCCTTTGTCATACACAGTCTCCCATCTGAAAACCACAGGCCAGGTTTGAACTTGGAATGAAGTATTCATTTCACATTCATCAGGCACCCACAACATGCCAAGCACACTACTGGGTGACAAGAATGTAGAGATGAAGAAGTGTCCTTGCCTTCCAAGAAATCAGAGACTGTCGAAGGAGGGAGACAACCAAACAGAAGACTGTGCTCTCAAACCAGACTGTCCGGGTGTGAATGCATCTCAGCTTTCCCGGACTGCCTGACCTTCCAAATGGTATTTAACCTCGCTGGCCTCCAGCTCTTCAGCTGTGAAATGGGAAGAATCGCAGAAATTAGGTGTTAGTTTTTCTGGGGTTGGCCGAAATCTGTTTGCAAACTGCTTGCACAGTGGCTGGCACGTTGTATACACAACAACCTTAGGAATATTGCTGTCACAGATGGTGGCGTGGTTTGTAGCATGGCGGCAGCGCTGTGACAGAGGTAAAAGTACAGAGGACAGACACCCAACCCCAGTGAAGGATGGGCGCAACCAGAGGTCATGCTTCAACTGTGCCTGAGAGGACAAGGGGTGACAGTGGGGCAAAGCTAAAGGGGAAAGACACATCATCAGAGAAAACAGACAGGACAAAGCCACTGCAGCAAGAGAAGAGGGAGCAGGCCCAGGGAAACATGCCCGGTTAGCAAACGGGAAGGGAATGAACAATTATTAAGTCTATAGGAGATTCAACACAGAAAGGAACTGAGGCTCAGAGAGGTGCAGTAGCATAGGTAGTAGCCTAAGGTTACATATCTGTTAGCTGCCATGATTCATTTCTGAGCTTGCAGGATTCTAAAGCCCCGGTTTTGGACTGTCCTGTCCTCTGAGCCAGAGCATAAACTGTGTCAGTGTCAGGAGGGTTATGGGAGAGATAACTCAGGGGCTAGACCAGGAAAGTCCCAGTGTTCACACTAAGGGATTCGAGTGTTACCCTGAGAGTCACAGCCTTTCCTGAACAGAGAAAGGGTTATCACTAATTCCAGAGGCATAAGAGCTGGGTGTATCTGTATCACAACTATGGTATTTTCATAACACGGAACTGGGGTTATGGTGCCATAGCTCAAAAACATAAAAGGGGAATGTTTTAAAAATGATAATTTGTTTCTATGAGTTTGGCTTTTTTAGATTCGCAGTGTGAGTGAGATCATCCAGTATATGTCTTTCTCTGTCCAACTCACCTCACTGAGCAAAACACCCTCAAGGCGCATCCCTGTTGTCACAAATGGCAGGGTTTTCTTCTTGCTCAAGGCTGAATAATATTCCGCTGTGTGTGTTAGCCGTTCATCTGTTGACAGGCTCTTTGCGATTTTTCGTATCTTAGCTATTGTGAATTGTGCTGCAGTAAACACAGGAGTGGAGATATCTTTTTGACATCTTGTTTTCATTTCCTTTGGATGTGTACCCAGAAGTGGGATTGCTGGATAAGCTAATGCTACAGTGGTAATCATAGTGCAATATGTAAATATATCAAATCAACACACTGCACACCTTACATGTATAAACCATTATATGTTACTTACATCTCAATTTTTAAAAATGGTAATTTGCCCTAAGCTAATGAACAGATGAAAATGTAACAGCAAACGGAAACAAGGTTTCCATATGGTACCATCCACAAGAATCAAGGTCCCTTCTTAGGGATGCTGTTGAGGAAATTAACGTGTCAAGTAGGAAGCCAAACCTATTAGATGCCCACCAATGCAGATTTGCTGCCATTTTCAGCATGAAGAAAGAAATTCTGTGATCTCTAAGGCTAAAAGGAGTTGAGGGGTGTTTTTTGTAGGTGATAAAACCAAGATTCAGAGAAGTGAGCTATTTGGCCAAGATCCTTTTGACAATGTGGCATCTGCCAATGACACTACCCTCATCCTGTCAGCCATACGGAGAAATCCCAGGAATCTGAAAGTATTCACACAGGCTGGGTATTCTCCTCCAAATCATTTCCTCCAACTCTCTTCAGCACAATCTTTCACAGGCTCTGAAGTTAGTGCTACTTAAACAACGCTCTCTGACTGTTCCACCAGGCAACGCATGGAAAGCCAGCCCAGAAGAATCAGATCCCCCACCCTCAGTGAGCTTACATGCCCTGCCTTTGAGATGTTTGTCTCTGGTATATTTTTGTGTGGTTGGACAGGAAGGGAAGGAGAAGCAAGATGTATCTTTTGTGAAGGTCAGAAGGGAATCCGAAATGTTAGTCTCCTTACCCCCAAAGCCCTGTTTCACTGGCTCTGCCCTGCCCAAGAGGTTCAGAGGGCTGGACCAAAGGCATCTGTCTACCAACCTTGGAAACCGACAACAGGATCATTGCCGGGGAGACTAGACTGGCTTGAGAAGGGAAACGGGAGAACCCCACCATCTGTACACCTTATGATGCTTTCTTGGCAATCTCTCTCTTGGAGAGATCACAGAAGTATGTGATGTCTTGATAAACATAATAAGGAAGTCAAGAAAAGATATAATTCTATCTTATAGTGATGAAAAAAATAAAGCCACCAAAATAGCCCCTAAAAATTATTATAGCCCCAATAAGAAGCCCATATGGTGTTGGCCTATAAGAACCATCTGTGGTCCTCTATATTCTCCTCAGAGAGATGTCTAATTATTTTTTTAAAAAATATATAAGAGAATGCACATGAATCCAGCAATGTCCTTTCTGAGACAGAAAATAATATTTAGGGTCAAATTGAATTTTCACCCCTCCATCTGGCTGACAAGATAGTAGATGACAAATATTCTTGATTCTGCTAGCCAAGGCCATGAGGTATACAAAGAAGCTTCTAGAAATCTTATTGCTGGACCGGTAGGATCTGTCATGTTAGCAGCCAGTGAGGTACATCACGGAGTTATATAACAAATTAAAGCGGTAACATCAATTGTCAGGAAAAGAACTGAAACCAGGAGACAGTAGATGACAGGTTGTCATAGAGTTCCAGCCCCCTAAAAAACCCTGCTGAAATTTCTCCAAAGAATTAATAAATGAGGGGTTTAGCCTGTTCCCATTTTTTGCTCTCATCACAAAATCAGCTGGGCTGCTTTTTCTGTCTTCCCAAGGTGTCACCTTAAGATGGCAAAGTGTTCTTCAGACTGTGAACTATATGTCAATCATGACGCAGGGAGCATTGGTTGAGTTCCTGACCCGTATTTAACAATTTTCTTAGTGTGACATGACTTCACATGCTAAAAAGCAAACCAAGAAACAAAAAGCAAAACAAAATCAAAAGAAACCCCGCCCCCGCCAAAAAAAAAAACAAAAAAAGAAGAAGTCTCCCAAGCTTGTGTTCACCAAATGATTTCATTTGCACTTTCCAGTTATTTAAACCAGCGCTGCCCTGGGTCCTACACAGCATGCAAAGGGCTGAATGGAAAAATCAGACAGTAAAAGTAGCAGAAAGTGTTGAGGGAGGTCGGCCTGTTTTTCAAGACCCCTTTTGGCAAAAACAAGAGCCTGACCTTCTCCTCGTTGGTGGTGGTGGAAGCAGTCAGAGAGGATCCTGCTCAAAGCTCCCATGTCCCCAGCTTTGAGAGCTGCCTTCCGAACATCCTGTTTTCCACCGCCGTTTGGTACAACCAGCTTAATGAGAGCTGCGTCCCTCTTTCTAGCACTTGCACTAACCAGGTTGGAGGCCATTACTGCAAATGTAGCGCAAGGATGACACAAGTTGTTTTGTCTTGTTTTGTTTTTAGTTTAACTAACTTATTTCTAGGTGTGAAACAATTTGTGACCAAAGGCCCAAACTTTTGAGGAATCTCTCCTAAGGACAGAATGCCAGCTACAGAATAGGATTTAAAAGCAAAGATATTCATCACATTGTCATTTATATCAGATGTTTAGACACAATATAAATGTCTAGCAACAGTGGTATTGGTTGAGCTATTCTACTCTGTGGATATTCAGCTACGCTTTTGGAGAGCTCCCAGTAATACAGGAAAGTGCTTAGTTATCATGCTAATGGAAAAGAAAATAAGAACACAAAAATTGTACTTCACAAATATGCCCACCACCCCCCCCACACACACATATATACTGTGCCTATGAAGGTTAAAAAAAAGAAGAAGAAAGAAAAGAAAAGAAAAGAGAGAGAGAGAGAGACTCCAAGATATCACTAATAGTTGTCTTTGGCTTGGACTTGGGATTTTGGAAATTATTTCTCATTTGGCAGTTTCTAAACTTTTATGATTTTTCATGTCAGTCATGCATGGCTTTTATAATAAGAAAAAAATATATTTCTTATATGGATCCAGGGGGCTTCTGACCTCTGATTTGCATTTCTTGAAGGGAGAAACAAACCGTAGTGTTCTTAATTACACTGGGAAAAAGAGAAAGGGGACTCGAAGATTAGACTCAAGAAAGCAAAACCTCCTCCATTTTCTGGCGCCCTGGTAATTGCCCAGCTGCGCATGCATGAAGGTCCCTTGAGAAAGCATGAGGTTATCGTAATGTGGGTGTGCTTTTGTCTACTAAAAGCAACCTGAACTGAATTGTGTTCCAAGAGTAGAGAGAAGACTCCTTTAAAATAAATCATCAGGGGCGCCTGGTGGCTCAGTCAGTTAAGCATCCGACTTCAGCTCAGGTCATGATCTTGCAGTTTGAGCCCTTGGTCCGGCTCTGTGTTGTCATCTCAGAGCCTGGAGCCTGCTTTGGATTCTGTGTCCCCCTCTCTCTCTGTCTCTCTTTGCCTCTCTCTCTCAAAAATCAACAAACATTAAAAAAATATAAAATAAAATAAACCACAAATTGAATCAATCCATCAACCCACTGGCAAATCCAATGTGTAATAAAATATCCTTTCAAAAGTCAAATAATCATGTATTTTATCTAATGTGAAAATCCATACATCTGAGTCTTTTTAAAATTAAGACATGCTCGACTTACATGAATTTCATCCAATTTCTATCTCCAGAGTGTCATTTCTTATTCATGCACTTAAGTATGAGACCGTGAGTCTTGTTCAAGAAGATTACATAGGAATTCAATATATAGTTTATATGGAACTCCATAACAAATAATTACACTTATTTGATATTGATTTTCTCATAAAAAATTTAAATACCACTTTCCACTGATCTTTGGTTTGCTCATTTCCACCTGTTTGAATTTCCTCTGATTTCCTCCCCTCCTCCATATAAACCAGCATGTCCATTTCTAAACCAGTACCTTTAGCGAAATGTTACTCTTAAGAATTTTGTCAACCACAGGGAGTTTATTTTCTCAGATGCTGGAAATAAAATAGGAGTGCGTTTTAGGTGCATATGATTCTATTCGTCGAGTTGCTTTGTTCTCTTCCTGGTGTCGGGTGACCTTGGCTTGTGCCAGCATGAAAACTGAAGCCAGTATCTGCTCAGAGTCCTTTTATGACCAGCCACAATCCCTGTCTAGATCCTCATTGGGGGCCTTGTATCATTCTGCATCTTGATGAACATCGATTTTTGCATTTCTATTAATCACTCAATTGTTTCCAATTATTTTGAATATCGACAATTCATCAGAGAACTATGCTGCTTGGCTGGTGATTTTTTAAAGTCGTTGCTTTGTGTTGATTGAATGACTTCTGGGTCTAATTCCCCCCTTCTCTCCCTGTTCTTATTCTTGGAAAACACATCTCCAGAGCCTATTAAGAAATTGAATGAGTAAATAGGAAATTTCAGAGAGGTGTCTTTAAGGAAAGTTTGAGATGTGGCATGTTAATGTCCTCAAACCTATTGGTTAACATTAATACAGATGGACTTTCTAAATACCTACAAAATCGCAAGAATTTTCCTGATTATCCGTCGCGTTGCTATGGTATTTCTCTAAAATTCTCTGACATGTAACAAACTTCTCGTCAAACTCAGATACCATCTCTCGCATATCTAACACAGCATGAAATGATTGTGGAATGTTCCTTTCTGTCTTTGATAGATGGAGCCAAAGCGCCCTTGCAACTTACAGATGTGTTTCAGTTTAATGTCATGGTTATTTTCATTTTCAAAAGCTTGCCTCAATCTCCATGTCGCTTTTCACAGACTCACTGCTCGCTGGGATATAAATATAAATCACAAATTAAGCTAATTAATAGACACTTGAAAAGGACTCAGTTTAATTCTTCCAGTGCGTTTTTCTGTACCCTCAGCTTGTTCAACTACAGGACCTGCTGGGTTTTAGAAATGGGAAGTCCATGATCAATTCAGCCACATGTGCTCTATTTTTATTATTTAAGTGGTGAATATACTTGTTAATTGCCCAGAAGGTGAATCCAACCATCTTCAAATATAAAATTATTTCTCCCAAATCATTTTTATACCTCTGGGGTTTTGTCATTTTTCGATAATATATTCCCGCTTTGAGTCTTTGTTTTTTATTATTTTTTTTAATGTTTATTCACTTTGGAGAGACAAAGAGTGAGCAGGGGAGGGACAGAGAGAGAGGGAAACACAGGATCTGAAGCAGGCTCCAGGCTCTGAGCCATCAGCACAGAGCCCGACGTGGGGCTCAAAGTCACAAGCCGTGAGATCATGACCTGAGCCAAAGTTGGAGGCTTAACTGACTGCGCCACCCAAGCACCCCAATCTTTTTCTATACTATGGTTTAATCTACATGGCGACAAAGTTTCAGACACTTGGGTGAAGCATACTTTGGCTTAATTGGTGCTACCTATATCTCAAAAATGTCACATTCATACTAAGTCTCGAACAGTTTCTAAAACTTGGGCAGCCCAGTTTCTATCATATAATGTTTTTTAGCCATAATAGAGTGTCCAGTAAACTCTCGTTTAAAATTGATGATTGACTCTTTTTTTTTTCTTTAAATGTTTATTTTTGAGAGAGAGAGACAGAGCACGAGTTGGGAGGGACAGAGAGAGGGAGACACAGAATCTGAAGAAGGCTCCTGGCTCTGAGCTGTCAGCACTGAGCCCGATGTGGGGCTCAAAGTCACAAGCCGGGAGATCATGACCTGAGTCGAAGTTGGATGCTTAACCCACTAAGCCACCCAGGCACCCCACATGGCTAACTTTTGAAACGCACTCTTGGTGTAGAGCCTAATGTTACCATTCTGTGTGGAATGTGCTACTTTTTCATTTTTGATTTCTCCAAACCAGTTTCTGTAACACAGCGATTTGGTAATGATTCAACCACTCAGCAAATAGCAAGCAAGGACTAGCTAGCGATCCCGACTGCAAATGGACTTCTCTTTCATACAAAGAGACATGTGTACCAATAAGGGGAAGGAAGGGCTGAAGCAGTGTGCTAGACAGCCTCACAGAGGATGCAAGAGTCACAAGGAGAAGTGAGGACTCCGTCCCGGTTATACAGGAATGCTCCCTTAGTGCCACACGTCAAATGAAAGGCTTGTGGTTTATTCTGCAAGCAGAGGGAACTCCAATGAAAGGGAACTGAGGGGCGCCTGGCTGGCTCAGTCAGTTAAGCACCCTACTTCTGCTCAGGTCACGATCTTGTAGCTCGAGGGTTCGAGCCTTGCATCAGACTCTCCATGCTCAGTGCAGAGCCTGCTTCGGATTCCCTGTTCCTATCTCTCTCTCTCTCTGTCTCTCTCTCTCAAAAATAAACATTTTTTTTTAAAGGAACTGAATAGGGGCTCCTGGGTGGCTCAGTCAGTTAAGCATCTGACTTCAGCTGGTTATGATCTCACTGCTTGTGGGTTTGGTCCCCTCGTGTGGCTCTGTGCTGACAGGTACTGTGTCTCCCTCTCTCTCTTCACCTCCCCCGCTCATGCTCTGTCTCTCTCTCTCAAAAATAAATAAACATGAAAAGAAAATTTTTTTAAGATAACTGAATAAACAAAGGCCACAAGTTCAGAAATAACCTCAGGGGCCCTTAAAGGAGCAAGTGGCAGGGCGCCTGGGTGACTCAATTGATTAAGCATCTGACTTCAGTCCAGGTCAGGATCTCAGCTTCTTAAGTTCAAGCCCACATCAGGCTTACTGCTGTCCACACAGAGCCATCTTCAGATCCTCTGTCTCCCTCTCTCTCTGTCCCTCCCCTGCCCTTGTGCACATTCTCTCTCTCTCTCTCTCTCTCTCTCTGTCTCTGTCTCTCTCTCTCTCTCAAATATATAAGCATTTAAAAAAAATAAAGGAGAGGCACCTGGGTAGCTCAGTCGGTTATGTGTCCAACTTCTGCTTAGGTCATGTACTCACAGTTCATGAGTTCAAGACCCAGGTCAGGCTCTGTGCTGACAGTTCGGAGTCTGGAGCCTGCTTTGGAATCTGGAGCTCTCTCTCTCTGTCTCTGCCCCTCCCCAGCTTGCACTCTGTCTCTCTCTCTTTTAAAAGTAAATAAAAACATTTAAAAATTGTTTTTAATATAAGACTAAAAACATAAAGGAGCTCAGCATGACTGGGGCATGAGGTGTGGGGTTGTGGCTGTGGTGGGGGATGTGTAGCAGCAAGGGTGCGACAGTGACCGTGTATCACCGAGAGATAAAACTAAAGAAATAGCCAGGGGTGTGATCCTGGCATTCCTCGAATGCCTTGCCAAGAGTTATTAGCAATGGAAGCCATGAAAAATTTTTAGTAAGAAGGTTGATATAATCAGAAGATTGCTTGGGTAGCTGCATGGGGAACAGAACGGAAGGACCAGAATCGGGAAGACCAGTAAAGAAAGTACTGAGTAGCTATGAGGCTGCAGGCTGAACAATGGCTGTGACAGTGAGGACAGAGAGGGAGGGAGGCAGTGAGAAGCCCGCGGACATACCATGTATCCACTCACTTCCCTCTCTCTCCTGTCTAGAATGCACTAGAAATAGGCTCCATGAAGGCAGGAATTGTCTGTCAGCTTTGCTTACTGCTCTATCCCCAGCACCTCAATGGTGCCTAGCACAGAGATGCTCATTGAATCTGTGCATCCTCTATGCAGGGGGCCAGGGGCAACAGATATGACACCCTCTTTCCTAACATTGAACGGGATGCCAAATGACAGCAAGAACAGAAGCAGAGGAGCCGGTAGGCAGACAAGTTCGAGGAGTGGAGAATACGGGCATCGTGTCATTTTGAAAGACGTAGCTTCCCTTCAATCTGAGAATCAGAATTACATCTGGCCCAAGGCAATTTGTCCACAAATGAGCCGAAGATAGAAAATGTCAAACTGAATTTGGGGGAAAGTGGTAGGGTTTTTAACAAAATGTGTGATGTTTGTTCTTTCAAATCTTGAAGAACACTTTAATCTTCCTTTATTTCATAGCATTTTGACAGAATAACCAACCATGTCAGACAAATCCAAGAATTACTTTTAGGGTACGTGATGAAAATACCAGTTTTATCATAGAGGGAAACCAGGCTTTATTTACTAAATCACCAATAAAATAGCTAAATAACTTCTACTGCTACCTAATTTACATTTTTCCATTAAATGTATATTGATGAGATTTGAAAGAATAAGCATATATGTGTCTATCTCCCTCCTGCCCCTCAAATGACAAAAAAGGCTAAAATAATAAATATATACAGTTTTGAAACAAATCCCTCTCAGGACTTAGCACAGAGGGAGATAAACAAGGGTACTATGCTATAAGGCAAGAAATTTTGAGTAAGTTCTGGACTATGAAAAGCAGGTATAGAAAGTAGAGTTTAGAAGTCATTTTAGGAGAAAAATATATACTGTGAAGTAAAAGATGATTTCCTGCAGTGGCGTTGACGATGACCAAAGATCAGGTACCACCACACTGTTCATTAATAGAAGACTAAATCATAAATCATAATACATGCATATAAGGAGATCTTAGGCAATCAAGAAATAATGAAACATACCTCTTCATGGCTGAATGGAATGGTCTCCAGGATAGGCAGTCCACATGAAAAAAGCGATGCGTAATAATGCATTAAGCTCACTGCCACCTGCATAAAAGATGTGCGCATTTCTGTTTGTTGATGTGCAGAACATCTCCCAAACTGGTAATACTGGTTGTCTTTGTTGAGAGGTGCTGGAAACGGGGACAGAAATGATACCCTTCATTTTCACCATATATTTCCTTATGCCATTTGGAATTTTTTTGGAGGCCATGTACAGATATTATCTAAGCAAATATATTTTTCAAAGGAAAAGAAAGGTGGAAGGGAAATGATAAAGTCTAGAAAATAGAAAACATAAAGTAAGATGGAAAAAATAAGACAAAAGAAACCAGGAATCATAGTAAACATAACTGGGTTCTTTTCTGCCTTGGATTATTAAAGATAGTCTGATTCAGTTTTAAAAAAAATCTAGCCTTGCTTTTTACAAGGTACAGACCGAAATCAAAATGAGCACACAAAAGTGACAAAAAAACAAAACAAAACAAAAACAAAAACAAAACCACAGATGGAATAATCTATCAGACACATTCTAATCCCCATAAGAGTATATATGGCAATTAAAATGTTAGTATAAAACAAAATATAATGCAAAGCAACAATATTAAATAGGAAAGGGAGATATTTTGTGTTGATAAAAACCACAAGAAAATTTAAGAATACTTGATTCTCTGCTAACATTTGGGGTTGGTAGAACGGCTCTGACTTTTTTGTTTGACATTTTCCCCCCTGGGGGTAGATATATACATTGTGTAATTAATATTTTAAATTTTGTTATAAAAGAGTTTTAGAATATCTCAGGTCAGCTCTAGGCAAAATTATGAAGTAAACTCTCCAGCCTCTCCTTAGTGCTTCCTTTTCCTCTTGAATGAAGGCAGCCATACCCGCCACATCAGTTTTCTAGAAAACCTGCAAAGCCTCAGCATACAATTCCAGCTCAGCCTCCTTGACAAACAAAAGCTTCAGGTCACAAAATGGTCAAAAGACAAAGACACGTGTCTATGTCTCCGGTGCCCCTTTCCCAAATCTTTCTCCTGCCTCAAATCTTTTCCTCAGAAGTCCTGATAATATTATATTTCAGAGTAGATTTATCTATTTGCTGCCTCAGAAAAAATTACATCTGAAATGTGGTCTCTAATTAGGCAGTAAAATGTAGGCATCTGCAGAGCAAGTAGGTCCCATGTTTAAGGAATTCTGTTTGGTGCCTAATTTTGAAATTCTTCTAAAACAGTGAGCTCGGATATGATCCTGGTTGGCTCCGTTTGTTACCAGCTAAGGACACAGTAATACCTTTCAGGCCACAGCCGGCCTGGCTGAAAGAGTTAATTTAAAGGGTTGGCGAAATTCCACTTCTGCCCCCTGGTTCCTAATCCCGTAGATCTCAAGTTTTCTTCCCAGTTCAGGCTCCTGTTCCTGTGTTCAGAACCGAGACTAGCTGCCTCTCTTCTCCCCCTGAGGGCTGCTGAGTTGTAATCACAACTATCCTTCTAACTCATTTTGTGACCTGAAGCAAGTTGCTTTGTCTCTGGGTAGTGGATTAGATTTCTAAGGCAACTGATGTTTAACAGTGGATGAGTCTATGTGCCTATTTTCTCCCTCATAGTGACAAAACTTAGAATTATATATTAGTGGGGTGTCTGGGTAACTCAGTTGGTTTTGAGTGTCCGATTCTTTTTTTTTTAATAATTTATTGACAAATTGGTTTCCATATAACACCCAGTGCTCATCCCAACAAATGCCCTCCTCTGTGCCCGTCACCCACTCTCCCACTTCCCACACCCTCCTCACCCCTCAATTTGTTCTTAGTCTTTGAGAGTCTCTTATGTTTTGTCTCCCTCCCTCTCTATGTCTTTTTTCTTTTCCCCTCCTCCATGGTTTTCTGCTAAGTCTCTCAAAATCCACCTATGTGTTTGAGTGTCCAATTCTTAATTTCAGCTCAGGGCGTGATCTCATGGTTTGTGAGTTCAAGCCCCACCTCCGGCTCTGCACTGACAGCATGGAGCCTGCTTGCGATTCTCTCTCTCTGACCCTCCCCTGCTCATTCTCTCTCTCTCTCTCTCTCTCTCTCTCTCAAAATAAATAAACATTAAAATTTTTTTAAATTATGTGTTAGCAAATCCTACAAAGTTTACTTCCCATGTAGTTGGAAACAAGCAAGCACTATTATTTTCCCAGTTTACAAGATAGAGAAACATGAAGCCTAAAATAGCTGAAAAAAATAGTAATTCAGTGTAGATATTCAAATAACCTTTTGGCTTCCTTAAGTGGCTTCCCTCTGACTTGGAAAAAAGACCTTTGTTATTGTTCAGCATTATTGTGCAACTTGGTATTAATCCAACAGGTATTAATCCTTTGTTGCTCTCTCTTTACTCTCCATCTTGTTGTTCATCCCTGAGAATACTTTTTTCCCCTGGATTACCTCAAGGAAAGATGTTGCTGTATCGTGTACTTTCCCCTTCTCACAACCTGGAAATAATTGCTAAGGTATTCTCAAGGGAGTTCAAGGTTATCGAGAGGACTGAAGGATCTAGAGCCATCACAGTGCTGAAACCCTTCATAACTAGTACTGAGGAGTAAGTGTACCGATGGCTGTATTGCATCCATGCGTATACACACACATGCACACGCGCGCACTCACACACACACACATAGTAGGACCATTTACCAAAGAGCATACCGAACTAGCTTTTAAACACTTAATTTCTCAACTCATAGTTAACATCACAGTTTACACATTTTTGCAAATCCTGCCAGTTTTAATTTTAAAACTGAAATGATAGAAAAGGACATTTCCTTTGTCTCTGCTTTCTCTCCATTGTAAACATCATTCTGTAAGGTGGTCTCTGTTAGGAGGCTACCGAGACATCTTCCTCTTAATGAATTACAGAACCTTTGAGTTGAATTCTTGCTGTGTCTGCTTTCCCTGTGGCTAAGAATCTACCTTGTAGATATTAAGATAGTCCGTGTTGGTATATGGTCTCATTGATTGAATTTCTTTTGGGGAAAAACATGCATGCTAATGGTCACCTTGTCTCAAATTGCAGATTACGGTATTTCGGATGGGATCAGAAGGACACCAGGACATTGATTTAGCTATCCTGACAGCTTTGCTCAAAGGTAAAAGAGTTTCTGTGTCCGGAGAGGACAAAAATAATTTAAATGGATTAACAGAGCAACTTTGTCTCCTAACAGTAAATATAAACCCAAATGATACCGTGACACATCCAATTATTGATAACGTAAGGACTTTTCCTGGAAGACATTGTTTCTTCTATGAAATTCTTCTATGATAGAGCTGTCAAAGTGTGACTCAATTCTAGAAAGCTTAAATATATTCCATTTAGTCATGTGCATCGAGTCATAAAAATACATAAAGTAAAAGGCTAATATAGTATGTAAGACACTGCATTACTGAGATTGGTTAATAATTATTACCCCGTCTACTTGCAAAAACCATTTAATCTGGCATAGATGAGAGATAGATCTAGAGATGTCATAATGCATTAAAATGGAAAATCAGAACAATTGAGAGAAAAGGAGAAATGAAAAATAAAATAAACTTGTTGTAATGGGACATTCAATTTAACTCTAACTTTCCTTGAAGTCAAGGCAAAAATAGAAATGCCCCGGATTGTATGATTTTTCCTTTAGAAGGTGGATGTTTGTCCTGTTCTCTAGCCCCTGTGTTATCAAGTGGCCTTGCTTACGTGTGCTCATCCTTAGAGCCATTTCCAAGAGAAGAATAGTTTCCTCCAGGCTCCACAGATCAAATTCTGCCTTTAATGTCCCTTAAGAGGAATACTACATTTGACCAATACTGTTCAGCATTAAAATAAACAAAAAGGAAGTTGTCTCTGTTCAGCCCTGTTATGAAAACTAGAACCATAAGATGAGACAAAACTACAAACCTCATTGAATGTGGTTTTGAGTTTGAAATGTCTCCCTAGTTCTCCCCAATCCCATACTTTGCCTGCTGCCCCATTTATCACAAGGCTGGTGACTGCCTGTTTGTAAGTCTTCCTGGATCATAAGCCTGTGAGGACATAGAATGTGTCTTATCTGTTAGTGCTTCCTCACACCTCACATAATCTCTCACACATGGCAGCATTCAGTCAATTCTTGTTGAATAAATTAAAGAATGGATTACTGAATGAATGATTACTCATTTAGTGATTACTCAATGAATGATTACTCAGCGATTACAATTAACATTCCAAAATTGAAATTCAGAATAGGAACCCACTGAATTCTAATTTCCAGTCTACCTACACTTTTCCACTATTAATATTCTCTTGAATACCCGTAATGTGGCAGCCATTATGCCCAGTGCTAAGCTTTTTATAAATGCTACAAACATTAATTATTACAACACCGTATTGTGTAGCAGATATATTTAATCCCCATTCTACAGACAGGTAAGTGGAGCTACAAGGTATAAGAAACTTGCTCAGGGTTACCATGCTATTTAATAGGCCTGAACTTAGATCCAAGTCTGTCTAACTCTTCACCGTACCACCTATGACTCCATTGACACTAGAAGCCCTGGATCCCCTCTGTGTATTCCCCAAATGTGTGTTTGCACATTCATTCAAAATTTCAATCACATTTCAGAAATTCACAATCCTGTGAAATGTATCATGTGTCTCAGGTTGAGAACCTTTTCTCTAACGTATTTCATTCCAATGAACTAACAAATGCATGCAGAAGAATTCAGGGACCATGAATGGGCTGAACCACAAAGCGTCCTCTGGCTTCCATTCTTCATTTGTCTGAGTTAAAATTAAAAATTTGAGGTAAGAAATTCTCTGATATTTGCTATTCTTATAGAAAAATAAGTAAAAGTAATAAAGTCAGTAACTAACACTTACTGAAGACTTACTAAGTGCCAAACACCATGTTAAATACATTCTATGCATAAATCCATTTAATCTTTACAAGTTTGATGACCAGTCTATTACCAGGCCCATCTTGTAAATAAGGAAATCAAGACACAGAACAATTCAGTAACATACTCAGGATAAGCTGTACAGACAGGCTGACCCCAAAACCCTCACTTACGTACACCACCAAGGCATCCCTATTGCATTGATAGTAAGAAGTAGAATGCCACATTTATCACTTGAACCAGAACTCAGCAATGGAGAAGTGGGCCAGTTATTGGTTAAAAACACATCAGCCATCATACTATCTTCTACTGAAAATATTTTCTTCCGTGTTCACCAATTTGTGGCTTCAATTTGTGTTTCACCTTTAGATCTGTCTCACAATTTATTTGTTATCATATAGCATAGTTGTTTTCTGATTGTACATGACCGATCATATGAAATACATTTTATATTATAACCAGGTACATACATATGTTTTTAGAACTCAGGTTAAAGTACATGAAATAATGTTTACAGTGAGTGTATGCAATGAAATTGGATATTTTCCATTTTATTCCATTCTACTCTCTTTAATGCTGATTATATCCCACTAACTTGATTTCATGACCCATTAGTGGGTCATGACCTGCAGTTTAAAAAACACTGCCATAGTAGATTAAAGGAAACTATGATTGCTCTAAGAAATTAACATTTCTAATCACCCTAATGAACATTATTTATGCAACAGTTGATGCTAATGGGAATTTATGCCATTAAAAGATTATGATGTGTCAACTCTATTTTGCAAAGGCTTTTAAATGCTCTCTGATTTTGACCCAGTTGATTTATGAAGGATGTCAAGCATAATACTTTTTGCTGACTTTCTTGGAGGCCAAGAACATAGTTATATCAGTTATAAATTCCTTAGTTTGTTAAATTATTCTTCTTATATATATTTTTAAATTATGCCTGGGCATGAAACCTGGCTTAACACTTAATTTTTATAATTATACTTCTCTTTAAATTATCCCATGCCTGAGGAACTTTTTTGTAGTCAAGTTTTTATTCTCTCCATCATCTGAGAAAACCAGAAAGTAGATAGGAGAAGGAGGAGAAAGCCATGAAACTAAACACTAGTCCATACATCGAGAGTCTGGGGAGGGAAAAATAAAAAGGACTGATAGGAACCAGGTGGCCATGGGGGAAGTCTACCTTTGCTGACCCCTTGTTTCGAATCCCATTCTTCAGTATCAGTATATATTAAAGGATACTGTTTATAGGACACAAATTTATTGGGTATCTGCTCAAAATTGAGGAAAGAAGGAGACAAAAAGAATGTTGTTCCAGAGAGGCCTTAGAGGTCCAAAGTTGCTTCAAATACTGACCTGGGGTGGCTTTTGAGAATAAGTGATGTCACATTTGTCTTGCACATCAAGGTAACCGCTCCCCAAGAGTGGTGGTCTGAGGCTAGAAACTATACACCCTACACTCTTCCCCTCCTCTTCAGCTCTCTCCTCACCCCACCACAAATACCCAGGAGAAGCCAAGGAAAATACAGGGAAAATGCAGGACACTGACTACTGAGATAAACAACAAATAAAGGTTTAGCACAAGCATGTCCCAAATATTGCCTGGGACATACATATCCTAAAAAAGCTGTTTATTATTTATCTGACATTCAACCTTAACTGCGAGTCTTGTATTTTTATTTGCTAAATCAGGCTTCCCTACTCAGAGACCTGATGTCATTAGTATCTCTGGTCTTCCAACACCTTAAGTGGTTCTTTGGGAAAAGTACTCAAAAATTTAGGGAAGTCGCCTAGTGTTCCTCTGTCTGCCTCCCCCTCAGCCTGGCCCTCCCTAAATCATAGCAACCAGAGACTTCATTGGAAACAACCCCAAACTCTCCTTAGTAAACTATCCAGTGTTTACCAACCTGCTCTCAGTCACCTTATCCTGGGTGACTTGTTCCTGCCTCTTGCTCTGATCCCTCTTGTACAGGATCAATAAAGTCAGAAAATGTCTGCTAATAGCAGGGTCCCTTAACCCTCTCTCTGGATAAAATTACTTCCAATTTTTTAACAATCTTTTCTTGTACACCTCAGAAGTCAAATCGCATGGGTGTGTACCCTTTCATTTCTATGCATGCACTAAGGTATAGTGTGTGGTTATCACTATCCTTCATCAGCGAGAAATTCATTGTCTTTGGTTTAATTTTCACTGGTAAAGAAGTTCTTCCATGGCATGGGAAAAGACCTTCATTGCTCACTTCTTTTTTTTTTCTGGAAAGCATTTTCTAAAAGCTAAAAGAGAGTGCAAAACTCTCTGTTCGTCCTCAAAACTGTCAAGGTCATCAAAAACACAAAAG
This sequence comes from Paguma larvata, assembly GCA_030068075.1. Classification (NCBI taxonomy): domain Eukaryota; kingdom Metazoa; phylum Chordata; class Mammalia; order Carnivora; family Viverridae; genus Paguma; species Paguma larvata. The sequence continues at coordinate 78,613,605 of CM057832.1, forward strand.
TAGCTTGAGAAATTGTCACAGCCTGGAGAAGCCTAAGGACACAGGAGGATTAAATGTAATGTGGTTTCCTGGATGGGATCCTCAAGCAGAAAAAAGGAGACTGAGAAAAATCTGAATAAAGTATGGGTTTTCATTTAAAAATAAAAAGTTTTAAGGGAAAAATGGGAGAGCTATGCTATCAATATATTTTGGATCTGAGCAGAAGACATACTGTCGCCAAGAACACCATACTTCTTTCATGTCAAAATGACAAAAAAGGAGACAGCATCTTATGGAGTTAGCTGTAAAAGTCAAGTACATATGGAAGAAAAGTACTATGTGCAAGCAGTATTTAAAGTGTCTGTATAAATCAGATAGGCATGGATGGTAGCTGATCACTGTAAGAAATGATCAGAAATGCCGCTGGGGAATCTAAGTAGGAGATTATTTGAACGCAGGACTAATAGGAAACAATTTGTATAAAATCCAATTTCCCTGTGGACTTTCATAATCATTTCAGAGAAAATTATCCAGTTCCTCCCATTTTATTTTTTGTCTCGGACAAAATTAATGCCATCGATAAGTAATGAACTAATTAATTATGTGCAGATACTTATAAGTGGAGGATGACAACTTCTTTTCAACATAATACATTTGTAATTTTCTTGAAACTATGAGGAAAGGAGTTTGAAATAAACATCAAAGTGTCAAAAGAAGAGCCAGTGTGTTCTAACGTTAGAAAATTCTCAAGAATGCTGTTGATTAGATCATACAGAAAAATGAAAATTGCTATGTTCTGAATGATTTTCCTTTAAAATCATATCTTTACAAACAACTAAACTTGGAAAAATGGATGCAAAAGGATAAAATGTAAAATGTATATATATATATATACATGTATATACATATGTATAGTGTTTTGAAGCTACATTGCATGCCCCTCCAACCCTATTAACTAGAAAATGTAGTTGTTATCACAAACTAGTACTGACATCAATAGGTAATTAGTCTTGGTAACTAACTCATCTTGGTTTTTAAATGGCTTAACTAGGGGCACCTGGGTGGCTCAATTGGTTAAGCGTCTGACTTCAGCTCAGGTCATGATCTCAGAGTTCACAAGTTCAAACCCCACGTGGGGCTCTGTGCTGACAAGCTCAGAGCCTGGAGCCTGCTTCAGATTATATGTCTCCCTCTCTCTCTGCCTCTTCCTGACTCGTGCTCTCACTCTCTCGCTCTCTCTCTCTCTCTCAAAAGTAAATAAAAACAAAAAAATAAATAAATGGCTTAACTAATCTCTAGTAACACAAAAATCGTGACCTCATCCTGCAGTAGTGCACGTTCAATAATTCTATGCACCAGCTCTGGTAAGCAACGAGCATCCAGGAGTGTTTATTGAGAAGCTACCTTGCTTGATCTCAGATGATTCATGAATAGACTTAATGGAACTTAATTATGGCCTTGCTTTTAAGATAAAAAATTATTTTTGACTATATGTTCAGTCTTTCCCATCCCTCTTTCCTGTGTGTAGGGAGTTAAATAGAACACATGCATGATTGTTTTCCTTTTTTATTATTATTGTTTTTCTTTTAACGGTATTTTTGTAACCTGGAATTGTTTATATAGACTTACTCAAGCCATGTTGACACATTTATCATGTATGTGAGATGCAGATACCATAGTTATTAAATATTATACAAATGAAAGTAGATGAAATTTATCCAAAGGTCAAAATGTGTGGCATCGTCACTTTATTTTAAACCCAAGGGGCACCTGAGTGGCTCAGTTGGCTGAGCATCCAACTCTTGGTTTCAACTTAGGTCATACTTCCAGGGTTGTGGGATCGAGCCCCACATGAAGCTCTGAACTCTTCTTAAGATTCTCTCTCTCTCTCTCCCCCCCCCAACTTGTACTCTCTCTCTCTCTCTCTCTCTCTCAAATTCAAAAAAAATAAGGGCATATGGGCTAAACTGTGGGAGAATAGTGAAGTATTTCAGTTAGAGACCAAACTCACTAGCTTATTTTTATGATGAAGACTCTTTACAAAAATATTAAATCCTTCTCTGCTTGAGGCCATCTTTGGTCTTCCTTCTGTTCTTTGATTTATAAATCAGGCTTCCCCTGCGCACTTGTTTCCTGATGGCTCATTTTAGCCCTTTAGTCAAATCTTTAACTTGGAAATCACAGAGCAGACTGACCATGATCAGTTAGAGTCCTGGCGTGGGCCCCCAAAACCTATATAGATCAGGACATCTGCTTCCTTAAAGCTCTCGGAGCTCTTACCAGGGCGCTCAGCTCCCAGAAGACCTTGGCTGCACACCCAGTATCTTAGTGATGAAACTAGAATGCCCACAATTTCTCTTAATGTAATGGCAAGAATCAGTGTAATCTGACACTTGTTTTATGTTTAAAGATTAGATCACCGGTGGAATTTAGTTTCAACCAGGAAATTTTTTGAGTACAAGGGACAGAGACACAATTCAAATTAGCTCAAGCAAAAATAAATAAGATAGATTTGTGAGTTCACATAACTAGGAAGTTGAAGGGTAAAGAGAGTTCAGGCTAGGCAGGATCCAGGGTTCCAATGATGTCATCAGGGACTGTCCTCCATCTCTCAGACATTAGTCTGTACACCTGTCATGCAGAACAGCCATCAGCAGTGTAAGGCTCATATCCAACCAACTGAGTAAATCCATCAAATTCCTGGCATTACAGCAGAAGGGGCCTAGGGAGGATTTGCATATGCTTGCCTTAAAATCAGCATCCACCCCTGAATTCATTGCCACAGCAAAGGAAATGGGAGAATTTCTGTAATCCATGAAATAAGAGATGGTATCAGCTCCACCAAGTCACAGAGTTATGGGTGCCCCCTCCCGCCACGCACACACACGAAGATTCTGTAGCCAGAAGGAAAGAATGCTGGTAATACCAAAAGCAACTTAAAATACACACACACACACACACACACACACACACACACACACACACACACACATGCACACACTTCTCTGAAGTACTGAGGGTCAAAGAGTGTCAGATTTGTCTCAGATGCAAAGGCCTCGAAATCTACATACCAGGAATAAATTCTTCATTCCGTAGACAGCAACAGAAACTAAGTCAAATGAATACTAATTAAGGTCCAGACATTCGCCCAAATCAAACTCATAAAGTTTACTTCAGGTAGACCTAAATATGTAAGTTCTTAATATTTTTTACTACCTAATGATTGTGTGTTATTATAATCATCCCTAATACCTTTTTCAATTTTAATGGTCTGTACTTTAATGGTCTGCCAAAAATATTAAAGGAAATTACATTCTTACCACTTTTTTCCCCCCAAGACCTAAAGACTATTCTTCAGGAAAAAAAAAAAAACGGTTCCCTAAAGGCCAAGTGGCCGCAGGTTTTCCCCACTGGGCTCTGTTCGTGCCATCCTCCACTGTAACCCCGGCCCCTCAGCGTGGTACTAGCCACAGTGGAACTGCCCAGCAAGGGTCCTGATAATAGTGACAATAACGCCCCTAAGAACATCACTAACTCCCTATTGATCACACTGCTTCCCCTCATTGAGACTCGGTTTCTTTCTCTAGAAAACCCAGGTGATGATAATACCTCTCCCACAGCCGTTGTAGCCATATTAACCGATAGTGCAAGTCAAGCATTTAACCCAGTACCTGGAAAACTGTCTCATGCACGACGGTCTAACTTATGAGGACGATCTCAAACGGGAAATAGGGACGAAGACCACTTCCGTTTTACTCCCCGCCACATCCACACATACACAGCGCCTAGGACAACGTCACGATTCAAACATTATTTGTCAATCTCATGAATGAATGATCAATAGACGTTAGGAGCAGACTGGATATATATTGAGATCTTAGTGCTTTACTGGCTGTGGTATTAACCAGGTCACGTAACCTCCGTGTACATGCCTCAGTTCCCTTCCCTGTGAGAAAGAAAATCACAGCTCTCTCAGGTGGGGGCGCGTAAGGGACACATGAGATGGTGACACCTGAAGCTCATGGGCAGGCACTTTCCCTTCTTTACAGTAAATACCTTATAACTACTATGTTCATACCCTTTCCCTTTTCACATAGCCTTTCAAAAGTCCTAGGGAACTGGGGCACCTGGGTGGCTCAGTCATTAAGCATCTGACTCGATTTCGGCTCAGGTCATGATCTCACTGTTCGTGAGTTCAGGCCACACACCTGGCTCTGTGCTGACAGTGCAGAGCCTGCTTTGGGTTTATTCTCTCTCCCTCTCTCTATGTCTGGCCCCTGCTCTCTCTCTCTCTCTCTTGCTCTCTCTCTCAAAATAAATAAATTAACTTAAGAAAAATTCCTAGGGAACTGGCATGTCCCCCTATGTCCAAAATTCAACAGCATCATAAAATTTTAAATTTGAAAGGAGGACCCATAAATCTGAAGACAACAGCAACTGATACATAAACTTCAAGCAGACATGTAAAGATACAAAACAGGTCCACAAAAAAAAAAAAAAAAGGGGGGGGAGTTTAATCTTGCAAATGATTGAGAATATGCTAAACTGCCTTAAAATGAAATTAAGTTGCTGGCAAGTTTATTTTCTTACAAATCCAAGTTGATCTTAAAGCAATAATAACAGAGAGCAAGGTAGATCGCAATTTTAGACACTCTTGTTTGTCACAGTAGGAGAATGCAGGAAAAGACCTTAATCTTTTCATCCTGTTATTTGTATGTTTTACAATTCATAAAACATCTTCGCATAAATTTTATCATCTAATCTTTGCAAAAACTCTGTAGAATGATTAACGGATAATTTATCTCCAAATGGAGATTTTCTTGGGCATGATAGTGAGCAGTGTTGATAATTATGCCAGAAAAACTAGAAGAAACCAAGAATGTCCAGGTAAACTGGGAAATGTAATCATCATGGTTATAAACCCACCTCCCGTAGGAAGTTTCTGAAGGAAAAGGGTTATGTCTTATTTGCTTGTGTTTCCTAACACCCAGAAAAATGTGTGACATACGATAGACACTATATATATAAGAATATATATGATGATGTATAATCATCCATGCAATAATTCCAGAAAATGTCCCAGAACTCCAGAACACACATTTCTAGATTATAAGGACCCACTGAGTGCCCATAACAATGGGTGAAAATAAACCTATATCAAGTTATATTATAAAATTGCAGTAAATGGTAAACCAAATATATATAGTATGTTTTAATATGTTATACTATAAATATATTTATAAGTAATACTTAATATACTTAATATATTCATATAAGTTATAAATTACATATTATTTATATATATACATAATTTTTATATATGTACATATGTATACAAATTCTCCTATGAGCTTCCAAAGAAAAAACAGGCTAAGGAGTCAGGATGATTTAGACTTCTTTTTTCTTTTTAATTTTTATTTATTTTTGAGAGAGAGAGCACAAGTTGGGGAGAGGCACAGAGAGAGGGAGACACAGAATCTGAAGCAGACTCCAGGCTCTGAGCTGTCAGCACAGAGTCCCACGTGGGGCTCAAATTCACAAACCACAAGATCATCAACTGAGTTGAAGTCGGATGCTTAACCAGCTGGGCCACCTAGGTACCCCAGAATGCTTTAGACTTCTAAACAACAATGTAGAAAGCTATTGTGCAATGCCTTAACAACGCTGAAGAACACTTCTGTGCAATCTAGAATTCTCTGCCCAATCTACAAACCACTTGTGAAGGTAGAATAGACATTGTTACACGTGAGTTGCCAAAACCTTTACTACCCATGAACCATTTCTTCAGATATTGCTGGAGGATATGCACCACCGAAATGAAAGAGAAAACCAAAACCAAACAACAACGGAAACAGAAAACATGAAACCTGGGAAGCGGGAGCTATAACGCAGGAGAGACGGGTTGGCAATCCCTGGACAAAGAGGAAGGGAGACAGCTCCGCACGGGGACAGGAGGCAAAAAAAAAAAAAAAAAAAAAAAAAGCTGTCATACCTTCCTAAGACTCCAGCCTGGAATCAGCATGCCTTTTCTGCTGCATTCCATTGGCAAAAGCGAGTCACAAGACCAGCCCAGACTCATCGTGAATGCTGGGTGATATATAGTTCCTTAGAAATTATCATCAGGGGGCCTGGGAGGCTCAGTCGGTTAAGCATCTGACTCCTGATTTCGGCTCCGGTCATGATCTCATGGTCTGTGAGATGGAGCCCCAGGTTGGGCTCTGCACTGACAGGGCAGAGTCTGCTTGGGATTCTCTCTCTCTCTCTCTCTCTCTCTCTCTCTCTCTCTCTCTCTTTCCCTCTGACCCTCCCTTTCATTCTCTCTCTCAAAATAAATAAACATTAAAAAAAAGTTGACCATCCCTTGACATGTTTAGAAAAAAAAAAAAAAGAAACTATCGTCAAAGACTAGCTGCTACGGAGGACCCAAATAATCAGCCATGAGAAGGGAAGTGGTTGCCTCCGGGGAAAGAGGCAGGGAGTGTGAGATCTGGTCCTGGCTCATTTTGCCCATATAGAAGCACATCGTTGTATCCAGTGAGTGATGGCCTTAAAGTGTATTCATAAACCGTATCTTTTGAATTGCATATTTTTGAGGCACTTACACATTTTTTAATAATAAAGCTAGATAAATAAATAAATAAATCTCCAAGCCCAAAGAGCTTGACAAACAAAAAAATAAAGACAAAAACATTTAAAGAAACTGGTAAGTGAGTTTTAGATACCATTTTACCAATTTTCACCCTAAAGATAGAGCATCAGAGAATAGCCTCGCTTCTTTCATTCACGCCCTGTGGGTTGTTTCCTGATATGAACACAAAAGCCTGTTTGCCTACTTCTCTCTGTGAGTATCATGAGTTCAGTAAAATTTCCTAAGTTCTTATGAATTAAAAAAAAAATAAAATCAGCTCTAAAATCAGACCGCCTGGGTTTGAAGCTTGCGTCTGGCACTCCCTGGCTACTTCACCTTGGACAAGTTTCTGTGCCTCAGTTTCCTTGATGGCAAAATGGGGAGAGTGGCACATAGTTTGTTGTGATAATTTAATGCATTAACACTTAGAAGCAGTGCCTGGCACAAGTTAAGCATGAAAGAAAATATCAGTTTTATTATCTTAGCTACTAAAGATAAACTGAGAAAGAAAACCCCTATCTTCCTGCAAAGGGCTCTTTCACTCAGCTGTCTGTTTTGTCTCTTACAAGCCAAATGTGGATTTCTTCCAGCTAAAGTTAATCCAATTTTTCCTAATTCCTTTTAACTTTCTCCTGGGAGTCTACCTGAAGTTATTTTTACCAAAGGAGATAGTTACCATTGAGGGCAAGAAAATAGAACAAAGAATAAATTACACACAGACCTCACCTGCTTCTTTATGTGCATGTTTCAAGCCTTTAATTTGGTTTTTCTCGGTGTAGCAGTCACATTCCTAAGAGAGGTTCACCAGGGTAGGTAGGCGGCTCTGCTCTGGGAGACCATTGAAGGTGTATCCTAGCAACCCAGTCACGTGACAGGGTCTTTCAAGCTAGTCTCCTTCCTAGGAGGAAGTGGTTCTCACATTGGTAGACAATGCGATGTCTTTAAACGAATGGATGGTTAGGTTTTCATCGACTGAGACCCTATTTCATTTCAGCGCAACATTTACAAATAAAGTAAACTGATGGACATGAATAGAACCCAAGATGCATATTTAAACCAGACAGGATTCCGCAGATAGAACACAGAAAGGTCCAAAGACCCCAACAAGAACAAATGTTTCTCAACTAACATAGAGATGGGTGGTCCCATCCTATGCATCACAGCATCATGGTACATCGCCAGGGCTGCAAATCCTGGCCCCTCCACCACCAAGTCCATCAAACAGGACCAAACTTGAGCTATCAAGGTCAGATGACACACCTGACATTTTTATGTAAGAACTCTCCTAAAGGGAGTCCATAACTTCGTTTACAACCCACTGAAGTATTTAGTAACCCCCAGGGTACTTAAAACAAAAACGAAAACAAAAAACGCTTTCCTCAAACCCTGAATCTCAATTCCCTCCCTGCAATATGTGCCTTCGGTGCCATGACGTGTTTGGGATGTCTTACTTCCAGTGGACCCTAACTCTGCTCTGAATGCCCCTCATTCTTCAGTCCTCAGCCTGTGGCACATTCGCCGTGTTTCTCCATTCTCTTCAGCTCCTCACGCCTTCTCACTCTCTGCAGACGGCTTCCCCTCTTACTTCACTTAAAATATTTGGTTTCATTCCAGCTCCCTTTTTTCCCCCTCAGTTTCTCCACTCAGTCATTGCTTTCCCTCCTCACCCTAATGACCTCTCTTCTTTGCCGACCAACTACTCTCTGGCCTCCATGCTGCAGAACTCATCCATCATGTACCTGCTTTGGTCTCCCTCTCCAGTGGCTCTTTCCCTTCTTCCATCAGCACATTCAGGCTCTCTGTCACCTGAGACGACGCTGGCCCCTCTCCACCAAGACCCTCAAGGAAGCATCTTAGTTTTCTCCTCTTGACTATCCAGCTCTGAAAGCTGGTCTGCTTTTCCACCAACAGTCCTTGCCCTCCACTTACTCTGGATTCTCAGCTCGCTGGGTCACTGTGCATATATTTTTTTCTCACACAGCTTTCAGTACTTGTAAAGACCCCAAATACTCTTCTAAACCCTAACAGTTAGCTTCCGGAACATTCAGCAACTTTTGACAGTGTTGACTTTGCCCACTTCTTATGCAACTCCTTTTCACCCTTAGGGAAGGCCTCCCTTTAAAGCCTATTCTGCAAATTCCTCCATCTCTCTGAGCCTCTGTTTTCTGATCTTCCAGGTGGGGATCAATACAGGGTTTTTGTGAGTCTTAAATGAGATAAGTGTAAAATGCCTAGTATGTGATTGGCTTTTAATACACGATGGTAATCATATTTATTTTTACCTTTCCTTGGTGTCAGAGACACTGAGTGTTCTACATTTCTGAGCACTCCTTTGTCTCCTTTTCAGACCCTCTTACTTCTCCACTCTTCCTTCTGTTAAAATTATAAAGTACCATGGCTTTAATATTTTTTAATGTTTATTTATTTTTGAGAGAGAGAGAGAGAGAGATAGTGTGTGAGTGGGGGAGGGGCAGAGAGAAAGGGAGACCCAGAATCCAAAGCAGGCTCCAGGCTCTGAGCTGTCAGCACAGAGCCCAGTGAGGGCTCAAACTCATGGACCATGAGATCATGACCTAAGCCGAAGTCAGACGCTTACCCAACTGAACCATCCAGGCACCATGGCTTTAATTTCATGTCTACATGAATGACCTCCAGATTTATCTCCAGCTCCAGCTTCTCTCCCTGCCCCCCCTTCTATTTGCCTACGGGACAACTCCCTTGGGTGTCACTATGCACCCCAAATTCAACCCAATTAATTGTCTTTAAATATACATATATTCTTTAAAAAATCATCTTTCCCCAAAAAGCTGACTTCTACCTGATTTCCCTATTTATATTCCCACAGCCCCCATCCTTGGAGCTATCCAGACTCAAAACCTCTCCATCACATTTTTTTCTCCCTTTATTCAAGCAAATTCTTACTAATTCTGAGCATTTTTGTCACCACAATATCCTGTAGGTCTATCCCTTCTTTTCCTTCCTTGTTCAGCCCCATTAGGCCTTCAAGATTTTGACCTGATTTATCAATGGCTTCTTATGGCCTGCTTCTTCTTCTGCCTGCTTCTCGCTGAGTATATCCCTGCCCATTCTCTATACTTCAATTACAGGAATGCTACTGCTGTACAGACCTGACCAAAACACTCTCCTACCTGCAGAACACTTCAGTTCATCCAGTGCAAACTTGACAACACAAATTCATCAGTCTCTTCTTCTAGAAAGCTTCAGAAACCAGTAATGAAAAGGGAAGGGGAAAAAAAGCAAGCTAACTCTATTTTTGGTAAAACTGGGAAATATTCCAAAATATTTGTAAATGCAAGAGCTCTGTGGGAGGAAAGAGTAAAAGCTGAGGAGAGAGAAACTAGCAGTGGCAATCCTCAGGAAGTACCAGAATGTAATTCCTAGATGTGAGAAATGCCCTGAGGTGCAAAGTTCTCTCCTTTGTCTGGAGCAGCATGTGCAAGAACTAGAGTGAGTTCGATGATGACTCTTGAGCCTGGCTTAGCCCATAGAAAAAAGGGTGGTGGGCCACATATGGAATTATGCAGATAAGTAACGTTTGCAGCAGGGAGCTTGTCTTTGTGGTAGCTGAGACGAAAGCCTTCCAGTTGTGAATAATAAGTAGCCTGGAATGCTAGCCTGGGTCCATTAAAACCCAACTCACTACATGATAAATAATAAAAAAGCAATTAGCATATAGATACATTCTGTGAAAAAAATAACAAAAGGGCAAAATGTATGCACAAAAGAATACTCTGTAAAAATGTTTCCAGAGAACAGATGAACATTATGAATAAATATTTTACCATGAACTTTAAAAAAATTAAATCTCAAGCACTTTATCTACGAAGAAATACTTCCACACTGGAATACCAAAATTCAGGTAAGAGTAGTTGAGGCAATAGGAGATGTAACGTGAGTAGCATTCAGGAATGAAGTAGAAGGGAGAACATGAAATTATCACAGAATTGCAGAAGAATTGAGAAAGGGTCCAAGATCAAATATACATTGTGAAGAAAAAAAAAAAGTACAGGACATAGTGAATAGAAATGAGGGAAGGGAATGGAAATGAAAACCAATGGAAATAAAGAGTTAATTAGGATTAAAGAGAAATTATATTTATAGAAGATGGAAAATGGAGATCCAACATAAGCATAACTGCTATCTCCAAAGAAGAAAATCAAAGTAATAGATCAGAGTAAATACTTTAAAATACAATTTAAGATTTTTTCCATGAAACAAATTTTGCAACTTTGATCTAGTTATTGAAAGGGGCACCTTGAGCCAGGAAAGACTGATTTAGAATCCCCAACACCTAGACACATCCTAGTAAAGTTACTGAACCTCAAAGAAAATAAAGATGACTTTGGGCCACCAGGCAAAATGATTAAGTCTTTCATGAGATTAAAAACATCAAGTTGGTTACAAACCTTTTTATATTAAATTCAATGCCAGAAGACAATAGAGCAACAGATTTTTTTAAATTTTTTTAATGTTTATTTATTTTTGAGAGACATAGAGACAGAACATGAGCAGGGGAAGGGCAGAGAGAGAGGGAGACACAGAATCCGAAGCAGGCTCCAGGCTCTGATGAACCATCAGCACAGAGCCCGACACGGGGCTCAAACTCACAGACCGTGAGATCATGACCTGAGCCGAAGTCGGCCGCCTAACCAACTGAGCCACCCAGGCGCCCCAGATTTTGATATTGAGACAATGTCATTCAACTATAAAGATGACTGGGGGAACAAAAACAGTTTAAAACATTCTAGAACTCTGACAATATTCTTCCATGAGTTCCTCTTGGAGAAACTAATAGAGAAGATTCGACCTACCAACCAAGAAATCCTTGGGTACATTCTGGCAAAATCATTAATTGTAAGCATTGGTACTAGAATCTAATAGAACTAAGATAAAAACAAAAATGGGACTTTGAATAACAGAAAGGAAAGTAACTGTTACCTGCCTTCCACAGTAGAAATAATGCAACAACAAAAAGAAATTAAGAGGAAGAAGGATGGAGGTAGAGGTGGTAGAATTTTCCACTCATTATTAAGATCTCTGCACCTTTTGCCTACTAAAATACAGAATATAATTTAAGTATGACAATTCAAATATTAGTAATAGAAATGTAAATATATGTAACAGAACCAAGTAAAACACTAAAAATATAATGGTATGTTCTAAAATTGAATGGTGGAGGAGAGAAAGGGGAGAAAGAGCACATGCACAAGATTAGTCATCGTTCACAGTAGAAAACTAATGAATATTGTCTAAAGAAATAGAATTAGGAGTCCCACCCCAGACCTACTGAAATGGAATCAGCATTTAAACAAGAAACCCAGATGAATCATATGCACGTTAAATAGAGTAAATACTTTAAAATACAATTTAAGATTTTTAAAGTTTGAGAACCCTGCTCTGCACTACAGCCAAGGTGCAAAATATTCCTGCTTTCTCAACTCTATTGTACCTTCCTATCTTGATGGTCTACCTACAAGAGTATTTTTAATCACTAATAGTGTTAGTTTTCTTTTACTACCCATAACACATTGCCACAAACTTAGTGGCTTAAAACAATGAAAATTTATTCTCTTATAATTCTGGAAATTAAGGGATCATCAAGGTTATGTTCCTTCTGGAAGCTTCAGGGGAGAATCATTTCCTTTCTTTTTCAGCTTTTGGAGGTTGCCCGCATTCCTTGACTTGAGCTCCTTGCTTGTATCAGTCCAGCCCATTGCTTTCATCTTCACATGTCCCACCACTACTTTGAGTTCCTTGCCTCCCTTTTATAAGGACACCTGGGATTATATTGCATTGGGCCCATCAGATAAGCCAGTATAACCTCCTCATCTCAAAGTTCTTAATTGCATCTGTAAAGTCCCTTTGCCCTATAAAGTAACATCACTGGTTCCTAGGATGAGGACGTGCACATCTTCGAGGGGCAGGGACATCATTCACCCTAACACACACTCCATTTGTTCAAATCTCCACCATCCTTCCATACTATAATCAAATTCTACTTCCTCCTTCAAGTACTCAACTGCTGGGGCAGTGCCCTGGGCTTACGTGTACAGTTTCTATAGCACTTACCACTTTGTTCTTTGATACAGTGATTTGTACACTTATAGCTCTCCTTTTATCCCAACCCACCTCCATTCTTGTTTGAGTGCAATTTCCTTAAAAGAAGAGATTGCACATATGCTTCTATTCTACTAAAGGTGCACACACTAACATTGTCAAAGACTTCTTTTTTTAATGTTCATTTATTTTGAGAGAGAGCGAGTGAGCGAAAGAGAGAGAATCCCAAGCAGGTTCCGTACTATCAGCATGGAGATCAATGCCAGGCTCAAACCTACCAAGTGTGAGATCATGACCTGAGCAGAAATCAACAGTCGGATGCTCAACCTACTGAGTCAACCAGGTGCCCCATCATCAAAGACTTCTTAATGCCAAATCCAATGCACACTTTGAGGTTCATCCATTCATTCACCAAATGGTTATTGAACACCTGTTACCTGCCAAACACTGTTCTGCACTCTAAGAATACTGCAGTGAATAAAATAGACTAACTCTCTGGCCTCTTGAGGTTTACACTCTGGAGACAGAAATAAATAATAAACTAATAGACACATAAGCTGGTGCCTTTTAATAAAAAGAGTTATCGAGAAGGAAAGCCAATCTTTCTTCTTGCCCTCTTTGCAGCTTTTGACCTACCGATCACCTCCTCTTTCTTAAAAACCTCTCTTCCCATATATTTAGGGCACCATGATCTCCAGGTTCTCTTCCTATATCTCTGTTGTATGTGTGTGTGAGTGTGCGATTTCTTGCTAAAGATTTGCCTTACTTTCATAGCCTTTAAATATTGGCATTATTCCATGACCGAGCCTCTTCTCTCTTCTTATCACCTTCATGCTAATGTTTTCCAAATCTCTGTCTCCAGATCTAATCCCTCCCTTGCCCCACATCTCAATATCCAATAACTTCTGGTTATTCCCACCTGGATGGCTATACTACAGGCATTTTAAGCTCATTATATTCAAGAATGCAATCTTGCTGCCCCCTAAAAGCTTATTTTTATCTTACATTGCCAATCTCAGTTGGCCATTATGGACCCAGGCCCCAAGCTAGAGATTAAGAGACTACTTTTGACTTCTTTTGCTCCCCACTTTAAATCTCTCATCCAAAGCTATCAATTGTGCTTTCTAAATATCCACCCATCCAGCAGTGCCTTCAGATCATTATCCCTTTCCTAGAATATTGCAATACTCTCCTTATTACTCTTCTTCCCTCCAGTCCAATATCCCTTCCAATCCACCCTTCACACTGGTGCCAAAGGAATTTTTCTAAGATGTACATCTGATGTGGTATTTCTGAAACAAATGTTTCCAGTGGTTTCCCCATGTCTCCAGGATAAAGGGAGACTCTGCCAATATCATTTACAAGTCCTTCCATTCTGGCTTCAGCTCTCTCTGCCAACTCACATACACCTCAAGCATTGAATCTTCCTCAGTGTCTTCCCATGAATTTACTAAGTTTGCAGGGCTATTTAACTCTCCCAATCCTTGCCTAGGCTGTTTGTTTACAATGCCTTTCTTCATGTCATCCATCTAGTGGATTAATCCCTCCCTTAAGACCATAATGTATGCACTTAAATCTTCCCTGGCCTCCTGCAGAAAGAGGAAATAATAAAACATATTTTTTATGTCTCATACCTACTCGTATTCATTCCCACATCAGGACCTTTATATTTGATGTTGCCTCTTCCTGGAATGCTCTCCCCACTCCCACCCCAACCGCCACAAGTCTTTCACATGATGGCATTTTCTAATTATTTAGGTCCAGTTCAAATGTTATTCTCAGGGAGGGCTCCTGTCCATTCACCCTAATAGAGCATCTCTACCTCAACCCTGGTCATTATCCGTGCCGCCATTAAACCAGTGCTTTAAAGGGCCTTCTTCATGCCCACCTAGGATCTGGCATGAGCCAGGGCGGCAGTGTCATATGAGCGGTGTAACCCTTAGCCCAAACCAGGAACTTCCTGGACCTCAGACCTATTTCAGTGCTTCAGGGCATCTTCCAACCCTCCAGTTCCCTCACAGGGTCAACCAGATGCCCCAGAGTTCACCCAGACTTGTATCTATGAAGTTATCCAATGGCTTCACATCCAGCTCTGGTTTCAGAAGGACAGCCTGGCCAGCAGATCACTCCAGCTGCCTGCATCATGAGAGACTGGGTAGCCAGAATGGTGCTGCCACATTGATTTGGACTGACACAAATTGTTCCTATAGACACAGGTCCCTCTTATCCTGGGAATGACACTACCCCTTCATAGCACTTACACAATCAGAAAGTACACCGTGTCTTAGTTTATCCATTTATTTTCTGAGTGCTGCTTCTCCACTAGTAGAAGTAAATAGTAAGCTTTGTGCAAAGAGTGATCTTAGCTACCGTATTCACCATGGGATGTTCAGTGTTAAAACAGTTCCTGGCACAGAAGGTATTCAATGTCTGTTAAGCAGATTGCATGAGATGATGTATGTAGTTACAGACCTGACCCCTCCTCTAGAATGTAAGCTCTCAAGACAAAGGAGTCTGTCTTACTCGTCTTGGTCCCCATACTGGCATCACACCTGCCATATGAGAAGGCATGAAATCTGTATTTTTTAATGTATAAATAAATTAATAAACAGATGAAAGAGTGGATGAATATATATTATCTAGACTCAAGGTTCTTAACCTTGCCTTCATGATTCTAATGTAAAGGGAAGGTTAAAGACCTCTTGTTCTTAAAGTTCTTGGGGAGCTTTTAAAAACTGCAATGCCCAGGACCAACGAAACCAGAATCTCTAGGATGGCTCCCAAGTATGATTCTGTTTTAAGCTTTTCAGGCAATTCCAAAATACTGACGCAGTTGAGCATAGGGTGACCAGCCATCCAGGTTTGTACAGGACTGAAGGCTCTCCCAGGAAGTGGAAATTTCAGTGCTAACACCGTGACTAACCTAGGCAGCTGGGATGGTTGGTCACCCTGGCTGAGAACCTCTGATCCAAACTGTCACCTAGGATCATTCTTGACGTACTTTCAATTTTTGAAAAGTCAAGACTCATTGGCTTTGTGCTTTCACTTGACACTTATGCAATTACATTCAGGTAGCTCGCATTGACTTTAATGTAATGTCAATGACTTTGCTTCCTCCTATGTGTTCATGTTCAGACTGTGCTGCTACCATTGACTGGGTGACATAAAAATCTGTGGCATACAAATGGCAAAGGGAATGATTAAACCGTTATAGCAGGTCAGCAATGACCAACAGAGCAGCTAAGGAAGCAAAGGAAAGTATCGAGTGCTATCTTTCCAAATGCAACCCCAGCGAGCCTTCCCTTTTTTTCCTTAAAAATGATGACAGTACATTTTGACAAGTTCCTATTTATCACTTATTTACACCAGTTGCCCTGGTATTAGCTTGCAGTTTCTGATGTTACCACCTGAGGTGATAAACAATTTTGATAGAAAAATCTCTGTATAAACTGAATTAATATTCATCATTCCAAACACTAATTAATTTACACACGTATACCGAACCCATCAATGTGTGGGCACCAGAGTCAAAATGCCCTTTGACCTGTGAAGAGAATGTGGCACTTAGCTCTCTGGGGCCTTTGTTATTTAAAGGGAGGTCTCAGAGCATCTCATTGGTACCACCTGGGAGCTTATTAGAAATGGAGAAACTCAGGCTCCACCTAGATCTACTAAATCTGAATCTCTGGAAGCGGGGCCCAAGAATCTGTGTTTTAAAAAACTCTCCAGCTTACTGTTTTGCATGCTCAAATTTGAGAAGTGCTCATCTAGAGAAAATTTTGCTCACCTTATTATTAACTTCAGTATCTCAGAGCCAAGAGGGAAGAGGCAAGGGGAGGCAGCAGAAGGGATCATGCAGCACAGTGGTTCCAAGCCCTGGATCACATTGAAAACACCTGGAGATCCCTAAAACTATCAGGGCCTGGTCCCCACCCCAAGCAATGTGATTTCATTGTTCTGGGGTGCACTCTGGGCATACGGATGTTTTAAAAGCTTCCCAGGTGATTCTAATGTGCAGTAGACTTTGGGAATCACTGATACAGCTTTGTCACCAGCAACCCTAACTGCAGCTCATCACTTTGGGACTCCAGTGCTGCACGTTCCAGAAAAATGGGC
Source organism: Paguma larvata (assembly GCA_030068075.1). Taxonomy (NCBI): domain Eukaryota; kingdom Metazoa; phylum Chordata; class Mammalia; order Carnivora; family Viverridae; genus Paguma; species Paguma larvata. The sequence goes on from CM057832.1 coordinate 78,630,406, forward strand.
AGTATCAGCATCTGCTGTCCTTCCTTCCCTCACAAACATCAGAAATCAGCAGAGATGGAATGAAGGAAAAACTCGAATCTCATCTCTGGCATGACAAATGCTTCTTCTGTTTACCTTCTGTTAGTAGCTACTTGGTTTTTAACCTCTCTGGATCTCAGTATCTTCATCTACCAGACGGAGACAATGAGACCCATTTCTCAGGATTTTGGGGGACATTGTGTATGATAATACATAGAAGTGCCTAATATTTTGCCTAGCACATATTAAATGTTACATGGCTTACTGAGAGAGTAAGAGTGCTGTCTCTGTACTGTGCCCCCCTGCTGGTGGGACATCTAGTAGCATGAAGTCAGGCAAATATTTAGGGACATCTCCTGTTCTGAGTACTAAAGGTGTGAATTGCAAAAACCCTGTTTACATGTGCATTCACTATATGATTTCATTTTAGTCTCCCATCCGGCCAGTAAAAGAGGATAATTCTTATTGTCCCCATTTCTCAAGATGATAAAACAGTGGCACAGAGAGGTCCAGTGGCACACAGCTGCAAAATGGCAGTCATCGGTCCCCTGATGGTAGCCCAGTGTCCTCTCCACCTACCACTCTTGGCTTCACACCCAGCTGCTTGGCAGGTTGCATTTATTGACAGGATGCATTGATCTAAACCAGCTCTGTTCCAACAGAACATTCTGTGATGATGGAATTGTTCTCCATCAACACTCTCCAAAGGCCACCAGTCATTTACAGCTACAGAGCATTTGAAATGTGGCTACTGTGACTGAAGAATTAAAATTTTTGTTTTCTTTAATTTTAATTAACTTAGATTTAAATAGCCACAGGTGGACAGTACAGATCTAGCCACAGAGTCTGGGGAATAAGGGGAAACTGAAAATCTATTCCAGTCATTTCTACCCACACATCAAAGAAAAACTAAGCCATTTCTTTGTTTTTCTCTTAAAAGTTCTCCTTAAGTCTTTTACAGTAGAGTGGCAAAGCTGGCCCACTAATAGATGAGGGCACTGTTACCATGCTATTTACAATTTGAACCATGCCTTGCACCAAAGATTGGCCAGCAGAAACAAAAATGTGTCACAGGGCAATGCTTCTCAAGCTTTAATGTGTGTGTGAATCATCTGAGATCTTGCTAAAATATAGATTCTGATTTAGTAGATCTAGGGTGGGGCCTGAGGGTCTGCATTTCTTTTTTTTTAATATATATATATATAAAGTTGATTTATTTATTTTGAGAGAGAGCGAGCACGTGCACTAGCAGGGGAGGGGCAGAGAGAAAAAGAGAGAGAGAATCCCAATCCCAATCAGGCAGTGCAGAGCCTGATGCGCGGCTCAAACCCACGAACTATGAGATCATGACCTGAGCCAAAACCAAGAGTCAGACACCCAACCCACTGAGCCACCCATGTGCCCCCAAAGTGTCTGCATTTCTAGTAAGTGCTCAGGTGATGCTGCTTCTTCTGCTGCTGCTTGGCCCAGGTGGGCCCCCATGGGCCATTTGACCAGCAACACTTGAGCAGAGGTCTTCAATGGACTGATGTCATCTCCTTCCTCCTAGAGGCATTTGGCGGTGTCTGGAGACACTCTGGATTGTCGTGGCTTGGACGGGGGGTGTCACTGGCATCTACTGGGTTGAATTCAGGGATGCTGCTAAATTGTCTACGATGTACAAAATGGCCCCCACGGTAAAGAATTATCCTGCCCCAAATACCAACAGTGCTGAGTCTGGGAACCCCTGCTGTACAGCTGAGTCTACTCTTCAGGAAGAGGAGTGCTGACTGGAGAGTAATGGAGCAGGTCTTCTCGGTATAATAACTGATCATTGTTTTCTCTCTCCCACTCTTTTCTCCTACTTGTCTACACATAGGAGCCAATGCCTCGGCCCCAGACCAGCTGAGCTTAGCTCTAGCCTGGAACAGAGTGGACATCGCTCGCAGCCAGATCTTTATTTATGGGCAGCAGTGGCCGGTAGAGTATATGTCATCACCCCTGAAAAGCACACTTGCTTGGGCAAGCATATTGGTTTAAGAAGTCTCTGAGAGCGGCTTGAGAAACTGCTGCCTCTTCTCTAGGATAGAAATGTTCCTTTGCAGCAATTCTCGGGCTCAGCCCCTTTCTCATATTTAGGAAAACACTGCCACCTGGTTGGAGACGCCACAAAGCACAACTGGAAACACTTCAGATGTTTCCATCTCTGAGTGGCCTTTGATGGCAGTTTTCAGCTGCAAACGATGCCATTTCTTTTATACATCTAAAAAATATATATAAGACAAAAATGGTTTTAATTAAAATTAAGGAAGGAGTAGAATTAGCAGTTTGTTTCTTGGAGGTTGCCGCTTCTGAGTCGTGGCCACCCCATGCTAATGCACGGCTCAGTAGCACCTCGGGGTGCAGAATTAGCAGGCTTCCACATGCAGGTACCATCTGGTCCTGGTGACTGAGCACAGGCCCTCCCCATTCCCAAGAACCACATAGAGGCAACCAAAGCTTTATATAACTGTTCTTGGTTTGTTTCCCTCAATTGACACTACCAAAAATAAAAACTTGGAAAATTGGCTATTCGGTGGTTTATGCCTGTGTCCCCAAGAAGTGGCCAGCAGTCTGAAATTTGATCTCTGTGCCTGGAATAACTGAAGGGCAATGCCCTCATGGGCAGGTCTTATTTAACCCTTCCTTTCCCCCAAAAGAGCGTCTGCCTCCAGTTGAGTCCCTGCCCCTGCTAACGGATTGCTAGTACGGAAAGATTGGTCAAGGAGTCTGGACACTTGGAAATTTTTGTGAAAGGAATTAAATAAAACCCTAGTAAACAGACCAAAAGACCTAAATAGTTGAGGGTCTCTGCACTGAAATGGGTAAGACAGAGACAACGTCGTCTAACAATTAAAAGAAGAAGAGCCTACTCTTTGATCTCTTTGTTAGGGTCCCTTTTTTCAAGGTAGCCATGGATCTAATTCAGAGCCTCAGGAAGAGGAAAGTGAGGACAACAAGGTACCCACTTTGGCACTTCACTAGTGTTGCCGAAGTTTGGTCAGAGAATTGGGAAAGGAAAATCCTCCCCCCTCTCCTGCATCTTCTCAGGATCCAGAATTAAAAAGAGAGTCAAGGAGGAAATAGCTTTTGGAACGAGAAACCTTGAATCTTATTTGCAAAGACAGACCCCCAAAACACAAGAGAGATTGTGGCTGTCCCAAAAGTCGAGTTGGGAACAATCTTGCCAACGTGTTCTTGGATGTGCTGAAGGTTTACCAGATGTCAAAGGCATCCAACTAAACTGCTCAGTGAACACCAAGCAACTGCATCCCTAGACCCTGGGGCAGACTAACTCAGTGACTTGATTTGCAGGTGGGGTCTTTGGAGCAAGCCATGTTGGATGCCCTAGTTCTGGACAGAGTGGATTTTGTGAAATTACTTATAGAGAATGGAGTAAGCATGCACCGTTTTCTCACCATCTCCAGACTAGAGGAATTGTACAATACGGTAGGACCAAGCTAAGGCACTTTTTATTTTCTCTGTGTTTTTTTTGGTTTGGTTTTGTTTTACCTTCTCCTGCCCCCCACATACCTGTGAGTCTCTCCCCTCCCCTTCAAATGCATGGATCATTTTCCACAAATACTCCCTTAGACCTGTAGACGACAACACCAAGTCACCAAGATCCCACTTGTTTTAACTGCTCAGTTGTCAGCAGAAAGCTAACATTCTCAGATTCTTACACAAAACCACAAGGCTCTGGAAATTAGAACATAGTTTATGCTGTAAGCCTGGAGGGCATTTGAGGCAATCAGCAAAGGAGAATTGATTGAACTCAACACATCAATTAACTATCCTGCACCATCTTGTTATCCCCAAAGCTAAGTCATTCATTTCCTTTCCACCAAAATGGAATAAAATGTAAGACACTCCTTATTTGGAGCTACCCAAAAATATTTTTTGTATTTTGTAATAATTTGCCAATTTGTTTGCTAGGGAGACCAAGGAGTAATCATAAAGAAAAACTACTATTTATGAAGTTTTTAATACTATTCAGTGAGTTAAGTACATTGGCTCTGAGCTGATATCCACTAAAATCCAATGAAGTTTAAGAAGTAGATATTGGAACCTTCAAGAGGAGAATAGGGTATCTGGAGAGTACAATACAGGAAGTTAAAAAAAACTTTCTTCCCCAAGGCTCTGGACCTACCTCAATAGTTTCTGCTACTTGTTCTTTTAATTTCACATCCTACACGAACAAACTCCTTTGATTCTCCAGTAGCCTTCTACTTACATGAACAACATTGCTACATTTCCCAAATACTCTTTCAATTCAGCTGTAATTAACATTTTGGTGAAACAACTCCTATCATCAATCAGAAGCAGTATTAAATATATAAGAATTCTTAATCGAGGTCAATAAATTTTTACTTGGAATATTTTTTAAAAAAAGAATCGATATTGTTGTCCTCCATTTTACAGATAAGAAAACGGAGGCCAAGAAGTGAACTGGTTTATTCAAGGTCACAAAACTCCTAAGTAAAAAAGAAAGCCAGTACCGAGCCAACACTTCTGTCCCAGAGGTGGTTCTTCCCCTCATTTGTCACAATGCTCCTCTGTCCCCCACCCACAGCACTAATAAGATGGAACTTACTGACCTATCCCCAGCCAGTGGTGGGTGTTAGGTGGTGCCACACTGGCTCTATCTCATTCCTGAGGCTGGAACTAGAAAACTGGTTAGCAGAGTGGCTCCAGGTTTCTGTGTCCTCTGCAGATTTTTCTTAGTTCTGCATAGTGAGATGTTCAGGAGGAATAACAGACTGAATTAGATGAAAGAGTAGGAGGCCCCAGCTTCCATCCCCATAATAAAGATCAATAATTAGCCCTAGGAGAAGTGGATAAATACCTTTAAATGTACAGCTGACCAAGTCTGAATCATAAAGAAATAGAAAAATTTGAAGAGACCAATAACAAGTAAGGAGATTGAATCAGTAATCAGAAACCTCCCAACAAAGCAAAGCCCAGGAGCAGGCTGCCTCACAGAGGAATTGGGTGAAATCTATAAAACATTTAAAGAATTAACCCCAATCCTTTTCCAACTTTTCAAATACATTAAAGAGGAGGCAATACTCACAAACTTATTTTAGGAGGCCAGCATGAAATACCCTGACACCAAAGTCAGAAAAGGACACTACAAGAAAAGAAAACTATATCCCTAATGAATATAAATGCCAACCTTCTCAACAGACTACTAATAATCCAAATTCAACAGCACATTAAAAAGTTCATACACCGTGAACAAAGGGGATTCCATTCCTAAATGCAAGGATGGTTCAATATATGCAAATAAAGAAAGGCATACCACATTAACAGAATGAAAGACAAAATCATATCATCTCAGTCGGTGCAGAAAAAGCATTTGACAATATTCAACATTCTTTCATGGTAAAGTCTCTCAACAAACTGGATATAAAAGGAACACACGTCAGTATAATAAAGACTATTTATGACAAGTTCACAACATCATGCTCAATGGTAAAAAGGTTGAAAGTTTTCTCTCTGAGATCAGGAACAAGATAATAGTGTCCACTCTCACCACTTTTATTAAACATGGTACTGGAAGTCCTAGCCAAAACAATCAGGCAAGGGAAGGAAGGAAGGGAGGGAGAGGAAGGAAGGAAGGAAGGAAGGAAGGAAGGAAGGAAGGAAGGAAGGAAAAAAGGAAGGAAGCAGGGAGGGAGGGAGGGGGAAAAAGGCATCCAATTTGGAAAGGAAGAAGTAAAATTGTCTTTGTTTGCTGGTATATAGAAATTCCTAAAGACTTCACACACACACACACACACACACACACAACTGTTAGAACTAATAAATGAATCCATTAGTTTCATGACACAAAATCAATATACAAAAATCAGTTGCATGTCCATACACAAAGAATTATGAAAAGAGAATAAAACAATCCATTTACTTTACAATAGCATCAAAAACTGTAAAATACTTAGGGATAAATTTAACCAAGAAGTAAAAGATCTATAAAGTAAAAATTATAAGAGACTGATTAAAGAAATCGAAGAAGACACAAATAAATGGAAAGATATCCCATGGCCATGGATTAGAAGTATTAATAATGTTAAAATGTCCATACCACCCAAAGCCTTTTATAGATTCAGTGCAATCCCTTTCAAAATTCCAAAGGCATTTTTTCATAGAAATTGAAAAAAACAATCTTAAAATTCACATGGAACCACAAAGGACCCTGAATACCCAAAGCAACCTTGAGAGTTTGTTGAGAGAGAAGAACAAAGGTAGAGACATCACATTTCCTGATTTTAAATGATTTCAGGAAGCTATAGTAATCAAGACAGTATAGTATTGTCATTTAAACAGACACATAGAACAGAGTTGAAAGCCCAGCAATAGATACATGCACATGTGGTCAAGTAATTTTTGAAAAGGGAGCCAAATATTAAAACACAATGCAGAGGATCCTCAAAATATTTGGGGCTAAGGGGTGGGAAAATGGGAGATGTTAGCTAAAGGGTATTAACTTTCAGTTACAAGATGAATAAATTCCAAGGGTCTTATGTATAGCATGGTGGCTATAGTTAATAACACTGTATTGTATACTTGAAAGTTGCTATGAGATTAGAGCTTTAATGTTCTCATCATAACAACAACAAAATGGTCATTACATTAAGTGAAGGATGTGTTAATTAACCTTATTGTGGTAAACAAATCACATTGTACACCTTCAACTTATACAATATCATAACTATATCTCGATAAAGCTAGGAGAAAAAAGAAAAATGGGGTTTCCAATAAAATCAATAACAAAAAACACAGAGAATTTCAGTTAATCAAGGTAATAGATTTATTTCAATGACTGGAAAGAAGTAAGTAGGAAAGTTCTAGATCAAGAAAGGCCTACAGATTTCATCATCCAGTCAACAGCTGGTGGTTTCCTGGAGTACTGTGTCAGGGAGGATTATGGGACTATGAATGGCTGCAATAATAAGTAGCTAGCACATGACCATAGCTGATAAACAGCAGGGCTAGGTCTGGAACCAGGCACTCTGACTCCAAAGTTTGCATATTTAATCCCTGTATCATACTGCATTCCTTGGCAGAAAAAGAATTCAGATGAGTATGTCTCATGAACGGGCAAACAGTTGAGGCAATACACAGGAAGTGTCTCAATACCTGAATGTGTTCCCACAGCGCTGAAGGAGTTGCCGTCCATCACTGTTTGAGATTCTCTAACTGGATCGCCAGACTTTGCAAATAAAAATACAGGAAGCTCAGTTAAATTGAATTCAGATAAGTAAGAAATAGTTTTTAACATAAGTATATCCCAAATATCACATGGGACATGCCCATGTTAGAGATTTCTCATTGTCTATCTGGAATTCACATTTACTGACCTTCCTGTACTTTATCTAGCATTCCTTTTCCCAAAAGACCATAAGAAAGCAAGTTATTTCACATTAGCCTCTCTTTTCCCACAAAAAGCCTGTGGATTTTTCTTTAGACTAGATTTTAGCAAATTGCAATGGAGGAGTCAAATCCAGCCCACTGCCTGTTTTTAGATAGCCCACAAGCTAAAAGCATTTTTAAATATTTTTTAATGATTGAAGAAATCAATAGAATGAGGTATTGTGGCACATTCAAATAATTTGAAATTTGACTCTTTTGGTGTCCATGAATAAAGTTTTATTGAAACATAGGCAAGTACATTTGTCTGCATATTGTCTCTAGCTGCTTTTGCACAATGGCAGAGTTTAACAGTTGCAGTGAAAACTGTATGACTCACCAAGTCACTGACTATTTGGCCATTTACACAAAAATTTGCCTACCCAGTTTAGACAATTTCTCATCCATTATGGGTAATAAACAAATTGGGATCAGCCATGTGTCAAAGTATATTTCCAAAGCTTTCCATTGACCCCTTTGTCTCTCAAGTGATATTTTGGCCCAGCTATCAACAGAGTTGACAATCTCCTTTATAAAGATTGAAACTAGAACCTCAAATACTTTCTTGAGGAACCACAATCAAAAAACGTGTCAGTGTGTTTGTTTGCAAGAGCCAGGTACAACTGAGCAACTAGAACAAGGTTCATCGTGAAGAATTGCCCCCTCGTCGGGCCAGAACCCTTCCTTCCAGAACCTTCTCGCCTTGCCAATGAGAGCCCCTGACTAGCAAAACCATCTGATTCTTCTTTATTGTTTTCAGAGACATGGGCCCTCAAATACATTGTACCACTTGGTCAGGGACGTCAAAAAGGTAAGAACCCTCTCGACCGCAGGTCGGAGGCCGTGTCTTGACTGCTTCCTGTGATTAGAAAGCTCCCGTGTTTTGCATGCGCTACCAGAGCGCTCCTGTTCCTGCGAGACGCCTCATTTCAGGACACTGCGTGTGTGTTGCCTTTTAACTATGACATCTCTGCTTACAATGCAGCTGCGGTTTTACCTCCAGTCTCTGTGGTTTTAGATGCTTTCGTTGGACATAATGTTTTTGGATAGCGAACGCTAGGCTTTGCCCCATGCTGTGTGGATTTATGCCCTCGCTTGTTTTCTTCCTTGCACCCCTCACTATTGGGGGAGCTGGTTTCCATGTCGTTGGACCAACCGTAGGAGGTATCTGCACGTACCAGCTCCTAACACAATGCATCACTGTCACTTCTAACATTATACGGAGCTCAGGGAGCATAGCTCAAAAAGTCTCAGAGACTCAGAAACTAAATGCATATGTGCATTTCATTCTTCTAACACTTTATTTTTTCCAGCGTTTTTTTTTTCACGTTGATCATCTAACTTGATGGGGGTAAAAAATAAAAAAAAATAAAAACTAGCAGTTTGGATCAAGCAGAATTATCCCCATATTATAGACATAGAGGCTGTAAAGTAAGGAGGTGAGAACTATACTATGTGGTTAGGGAAGAGGTAGAATTCAAACGCAGGTGCTTCGATGAACAATAATAATAGTACCAAACCTTTAGCGATGATCAGGAGCATGGCACTGATCTATGCTTCCATTCGCTTCAGCTCACTTGGTCTTCATGACAATTCAATGAAGTGAATTGTTATTTTATTATTATATAGTAGGATTCCCATTTGTGGATGAGAAGAGGGAGGTGCAGGGAAAGCTGTGTTTAATCTTAGCCAAGTGCTTTCTTGTGCCCGGTACCAGCTCTCCCAGAGGTGACTTTAATTCTGAGTCCTTGGCAGTTTTCCCAGGTGAAACTAATGTTTCAGCTCCAAAGGATGGATTAGATGGGGGCACTTTTCCCACCCCCAATACACTTGTGTGCACACCCACCCATTAGTTTGTAGCAATTCTTCACCAAAGCTCAAAGGACATAGTCAGAGAAAGCTACAAAGTAAGGTAAAAAAATATAGAGAGAGTCACTGTCTAGAATTTCCCTTAGGAAAAGTAGCCACTTTTTAATTTTTCCCTTGAAAGGCCAAGCAAAGGTCCTGGAGCTGCTTAGAACGTACCTCTTAACCAGCTGGATCCTTGCTAGCAATGAGTAACGGGGACAAAAAACAAAACAAAAACAAAAACAAAAAACAAACTTCTTTTGGCTCTTGGGAAGCTTTCCTCTCATCTCCACATGATCTTACTGAAGGATTCTTCATCTGTTGTGTGAGTGAAACCTGCTGTTCTTTCAAAACAAGAGGACAGTCGCTGTGCAATCTGTGTATCCGTCCCAACCACCATTTTACCAAGATCACATCTTTCCTTGATCTGCCCCGTCTCGAGCCATAATCACACCCGCCCTAAACAGAGCCATTTCTCTTACCTTCAAGTCTTCCAATGTCGCGTGATTTATCCTGGCTTACAACTGCCTGGAAACTAAAGAGGGGAAGTGTCTCGAAAGATTAAACGTGCGCATTAACACATATTCTTTACCAAGATATTGTTTGCTCACATTCAATAAAATGTCTTGAGGGTTTTTTAATAAGAAAGTATTTTTAATAATAAACAGGATAGTATCCCCCCTCACCTTGAGCTAGTCTGTTTCACCGCAGGAATTGTGAGGCTCTCTGAGGAGACAGCTATCCCTTTGTTCCTCAATCCCAGCCTTCAGCCAATTCAAGCCTTCAGATAAAGTCACTGATTCACTTCCATCTCCTAGTTTCCCAGTATCTTGCCTAATTTCCAAAGGGATTTTTGCAGTTAGATTACATTGCGTATAAATAATCGAAATCCCTCCTGTTGTGTTCTCTTCTTTGTAGGACTCTGCTTTGCAATATCATTTTCTCCCTTCTGAAATCCCATTAGCTACCTGTTACATTTGCCCATGTCACTTGCATTACAAGGCATGTATATTTGAGGTTAAAGGTCTTTATTTTAAACTTCGCAGTTAAAGATGGACTCTAAAAGTAACAAACTAACAAGAAAGACGAGGATGATGAGCGTGTGGGAGGAAGGAGTGTTAGGAGCAGTTTTATTTTGCTTTTAAGTGTAATCCAAATATTGGAGCAAAAGTATATAAAGATTCATTTATGTACTGATTTATTAAGTGGAAAAAATGATTACAAATGACCCAGGATAGTTCTAAACTGGCTTAGGAACAATTCATCCTTTCACCTGGGAAAAGAGCCTGCCGGTAAGGTGGGGAGAAACAGAAAGCCTATGTATCCTTTCTTCCCTTGGGAAGAGAGAGGAACAGGAAACGCAGACTGTTCGTTTCAGCGATAAAGGTTAGCCTCTGACTTGGAGAAAAGAAGGAATAACAATAAGAGGCAAAGGAGCTGGAAATCTCCACCTTTTATGTTATATGGATGACAGGAGCTAAGAATGAGGGGGTTTTGTGTTAAGAAGTAAATGAGAGAGATTAATGTTGGTGGACATCTTTCTCGGATGTTTCCAAAGGACTAACAGCAATTTGGGCCAATGTGATACGCGAAGTCTACAAAGCCTAGGTTTAAAATGCTACGCAAACCTTGGGCAGGGGAAACAACTTTCAAAATTACGGAACTTGATAGTTAGCATGTGCTTTGCGCTTTAAGGTTATAAGACTTTATATTACATGTTAATTGATATGATCTGGGACAAAAAAAATATATGAACCAGTAAGTGATAAGCCCTGGTTAAAGAAAAAAAAAAAAAAAAGCGGCATGCTGAACCTTGAACACAGTGTTTGATGCTATGTCTGTAAGGTAAAATGCAAAGAGCTCTTATGAACCCAGGGAGTGCGTTTAAGAATAATCAGGCATTCCTGCGTTTACCAGTCTGGTCTCTCCAAGGCCAATTCTCCTTTGAAATCAACAGAACTGAGTTTGGAGAAATGCTCCCACGCTAGTTTCAAAAATCTCAAATTACTAATACCAAGGGAGAAATCTAGCAGCGAAGAGGTAAAAAGTTGGTTACTCAGCATCAGTCAGAAATTTGAAATGATAAAAGCCAAGGCAATTCCCTGTTTTCCTGCATAAATCCATGGGACGCAGCAACGCTACATGACACCAGAGCGGCCCGAGTCTGTCTGCTTCTCCGTGAAATCTAACTTGCCATTTTTAGAAGCTAACTGTCTGCTCGATTCGTGCCTCTGTATGTTTTCAAGTACTGGTTTTTCTTTCTTAACTTATATGTGCTAACACTTCAGATTACTTGTACTGTCATTCCCCACCAAGGGAGGGTGATATTTAAGTATTATATAGAAGTAGTTGTGAATGATAGTGGGAATTAAGACACGGGGCTTTGCAGAGTGGAGAGGTGGGAGAAAAGTATTTCAGATCCTCTTTGCCTAAAGAAAGGGCATTTTCATAATCCCCTCTGCCAAATTTATGCAGATTTGCAAAAGCATTTTTATTTTTTTAAAGGCTGCCTGCCCTCGGGGCACCTGGCTGGCTCAGTCGGAAGAGCGTGCAACTCTTGATCTCAGGGTTGTGAGTTCAAGCCCCACGCTGGGTATAGAGACTACCTAAATAAATGAGACTTAAACAATAAAATAAGATAGAAGGTTGCCCGGTCTCTAACCATGCCAAATATTGGGGGAATGTCCTCTTTTGCCATGAACTTTCGCCAGAACAGTCTTTTCCCCACTCTTCCTTGGTAAACCTGACAACCAGCGATCATTCTCCATCTCACACACATTAGGAGGAAACGAGCCCGTTTTGAAGGCTTGTTATAAGTTTCCATGAAATGTGTTTCCCAAACAGCTGAAATCTGACTTCTGGAAAAGAGTGTATTTAAAAGAGCAGATCCAATAAGTGCATTTAAACTATTCCTTTAATTAAAAGTCATCTTTAGGATGGCATGGATGAAAACTTAGCTTCGGGGTAGTGGCTCATGGCATGAGAAAAAGAGACAACGTTTTCAGGTTGTCAGATGTATCTAGCAATGGAGCCAAGATTCTGTTTTACTCTGTGGATCAAACTACTTGAGTCCCATAGCTTTCCACATATTCGTCAGGCATGAAATGGGACCTAAGTGTTCAGGCGTTACCAATTACCAAGGTGAAGACCAAAAAGGGGAGAAGAGAATAACAGAAACGACAGACAGAAGGGGCATTATTCCAATTTCATTCTTGAATTCCTATTCGAAAAGCATCCAAGCAAAGGAAGACTCTTCCAGAAGGTTTTTGGACATTACCTGTGGTACATGAGGTGCCGTTCACTTTCTCTGCCTTTTCCAAAGGAGGTGGATGTGACGAGCACATCACCATGCCTGTCTAGCTCCTTACCAACCCTGTCTCTGAGCTCACAGCTCCACTAACCAGATTTCAGGAGCGATTCGTGGAAACCCCATCAACACTGCAAGCTCTGGACAAGAATCTTTGCGCAGTGACCTGGCAGCGTAGAGAAAAGCTCAGCCTGCCCGGTAGTGGTCAGACAATGGGACCTCTAGAAATAGACAGGACCTTGGAAGTAACTCTGTCCATAGTGCCTGTTTTCAGAGTGTAAACTGAGGAAGAGAGGCAGGTAGTGGTCTCCTCAGGGTCACAGAGAAGCAGAGATGGGACCACCGTGCTAGCCCAGTGCTATTTCCACTGCAGGGTCATACTTCTGGGTGTTTTCTGCACCTGTGACATCTGAGGCCACAGGTGGCCACGGCCATCAGCCCAGCACCTCCGACACGCCCCTTCAAAGTTCACCCAGCACGAATTTATCCCAACGGCCGAAACTGTACTGATTCTAAAAATTATATGAGATCTATTTCTTCTTCCCCAAAAGGTTTCCATAGTTCCTAGTAAAAAAAATGTGAAACTAATTTCCCTTAATTTCTCTGCTTTCCAGGCCTCGGTGCTGGTCGGGGAGGGGGCCATGGGGACAGATGCAATCAGTCTTGCAGGCTTTCAGACACATTACTTTGTAAAGTAAGCCCTCCCTCCTCCGGATATCACTTCCACAAGGGCATCTGACTCTCCTTATTTCCAAATCCTCCAATCTGCTGTTTTCATTTACATCACCTTATTACACATATAAAACAGAACAGGCAGGTAAATCCTGGTGGAACCCACGCTGGCTTCGGTTAGGTGAACATCGCCCCCTGGTGGTCAAACAGAAGGCAGGCCAATTCCTTGAAGGCCTCGGCTCCAAGCTGACAGAACCCAGAAGGCTCACTGAATCCTTTTCTCCGACTTCAGACCAGATCACATATAAATCACTCGAAAATGATCAAGATTTTTGTGAGAAGTTCCTACAAAAAAAGTGACTCCAGCACCTTCTCTCGTCGTATATAAACCTAATAGCCCTTTGTGAATAAAATCATTTGCAAAAAAATGCTTTCCTTGCCCCTATCAAATTTTTATTGAATTTTACCATGATCACTTTGCTGTAACCCCCACTCTTCTAGACAATTCGAAAGCGTAATTATTGCCCCTCACTTCAGGCAATATTGATGTCTCGTTCTTAGAATTCAAACTGATGTTCACACATAGGTTTCTCAAAAGAAAATATGTATAGGTGTTAGGTTTGCTGTTACTCATGATTCAAATTTAGAGAATTCTCAGGATTAAAAATAAGGCACAAATTCATAGGCTTGCTACGATTACCTTTCAGTAGCATCACACGAATCATTTAGGGGTTTTCTGAACCCTGGGACGCAAGCATTATACAGAGATCATAGAAGCCATAGAGTTCGACCCCTTTTACAGGGAAGCCTTGAGGGAAACCAACTGATTTGAAGGACAGACAGAAAGAAGCCCAGGGCAGGTGATTCACAGCCAAGGTCCTCCACCCTGCCTGCCTCACGATGCCCAGGAAAAGAACACAAATGTGGGGCCTCCTGTGTGGGTCATCCTTATGGGTGCCGATGAGATGAGGCAGACTCAGAGTGTCCAGGCTTTGGGGTTCTTTGACTCTTGAAATAACAGGCCTGTCTCACTGTTAGGTACAGCTGATGATCCAGAAACCCACAGCCTTGTTAACCAGTCCCAAAACAATGGAGAAAAGTGGTTGATGAGTAATATTTGTAAACTCAGTTTCATGTTCATGGAAAGGGCAGTCTATGAAAAGTTACTATGTTACGACTTTCTCAAAGTTCCCTTTTGTCTGCCTTTGCCAGGCTTTGCATAAAGAAGTCAGACACTCGGTCTTGTCTTGTAGCAGGAATCTCGCACAGAGAGTCTTGACACTGAGGCTTTTTAATTTCCGGGAAGCAACTTTATTCTTGCCAGCACCACTCAGTTGGGTTTGTACCCAAAGAATTGAGCACCAAATGTCACGTGGCATAGTTTTTTATATATTTTCTATTTCTTTGTCTGCCATATATGTTACCACACATAAACACGCAGTCTGATTAAGTAGTCTCAGTTTACAAGGTCATGAGGGATGTTGCCATGTAGGCACACAGCCAGGTTACCTTCAAGTTTTCTCTCCCTTTTTAGACCCTACCGTAGTCTGACGGCCTGAGGATAGCTGTTATAACTTGCCAATTCAGGCAGATTCATGGGAGAGTCCTCAGAGGAGATTCCAAAATTCTGAGAATGATGAGGAGGAGAATAAGACCACCTTTATGAAGGGACATCTCCACTGGGTCCCCAAGCCTGCTTTGTGCCTCAAGCCTAGGGAGAGGTGGAGCTTGATAGGCAGGGCTAGGAGTGGTCGGGTTGCTCTTAGCAAGCAAGTCTGAACAGCAGCATCAGGATCCTCTGTGCTTCGGCTGGTGCTTCAATTGCTCTCCCTTCTTCCTTCTCATTCCTACTCCACTGAGAATACCCACGGAGCAATAGGCGTATTTCACGTCAGTTTCCATGGCGATGTGGGGCTATCCCAAACCGGATGACTCACAGACTGTGGCTAGTTAATTTCAATACTGACAAGAACAGGATACTGAAAAACCTGAAACTGAAACTTGATCCCAACCGCATCCATAAATTTCACTGTTTTACTCATTCCCATTCTTACCACCAAAATTCCGAATGCCTACCACACACCAGCCACTGTAAAAGGCACTGGGGATACAAAGATCAATAAAACCAAGAGAGGATACAGTGGGCCACCTCCCTGAACCCCTGCCAAACACATGCTGTTGACCATAGCCAAGCTGAGTAAGCATAACTGAAAACCTACCCTCAGTTTAGCAGAACAATTTAAGCTGATTTCCTAATGGCAATGATTATACACTATGAATTTTCCGATTCAGCCATGTGAGCCCACCTGCACCTTTGTCACCAGACCAGCGGTTCCACAAACTTTGGCGTGTATCAGAATCACCTGGAGAGCTAACAAATCATCTAGAGACCCATCCATTGAAGCGGGACAGGGGCCAGACCTTTGCACTGTCACCAAGCTTCCCAGGTGATTCTGATGCCATCAAAATTGGAGAAGCACCACGCTGACTATGAGCCACTTCCACTTCTCCAAAGAGGCAGAATCTCGCACAGCATCTGGAGTGGTTCCCCCATTAAGGACAAAGTAGACAAAGCCCTCATGCCTCTCTGAAATACGTCTAAGGACACAGTGTGCCAGCTCCCTACACAGTGTGTTACCCTAGCCATTCATGGTATCAAGCGTACTTTTGCATCGAGGAAATAAACCAGACAGGGAATTGATCAGTCACACCCTTTGAAACTCTCTGTGCTCTCAGAACTTCCCACAAATGGGATTATTTCTTCCTGGACCTAGCAGAGGAAGTATTTTCCGTTAGACTCTATAGAGCGCTCTTTCTATGTAGAAGCCAGTAATGAGTAGACGATGGTAAAAGTTCTTGTGTTTTTGCACCTGTACATGGAAGCAGCTAAAACTTGCCCTGTAAGAAGCACTCTTTGAAAGAAAATATCCAAAAATTCCTTAATTCTGGGAAAATAACTATTCCTTGATAGAATCTCTTCTTATACCACCGGCGTTTCTCTTAATAACCACAAGGGGTGCTCCTAAATGACTCCATCCTGACGTCCATTCAACTCTCTTCTTGCGAAAAAGGTGCCAAAGTTTTTTCGTTGTTAACGAAGGTCCTACCAAGGGAGATCTGAGCTCTAAGCACAGCCCACCTGATGCAGGTGGCAATATAATTACCACCTGGTAATGACAATCATCTTCTGGAAGGAGTCTTCATTTAATGAGTGGGAAGGGGTAACTGATCGGCAAGAGAGAGGTAACCAGCCTGGGTCAGAGGCAGAGCAGCGCAGGGGGACGGGGGAACATCTGGGGAAGGGAGTTGCTAGCCACCGGGACTCAGAGTATTTGCCATGTCAAGCCGTGTGTTTCTCTCTGCTACACTGGTGTTTTTTTCTCCCCAGCTGAAGACTTGAATAAATATTTTGATTTTCTGTTATTGCCGACGATTACTGCATCTTCTTATTTAACTTATGTCTTCTTTCCAAGCGAGAATATCCAGGTTTCGGTTGGATCTATTTTAAGGTGAATGAATTAACCAGCATAATAATACATTCATATGTTTCTTTTTTAATTACTATTTTTTTTACTCTAAAATAGTTAGAGAACACATGGCATAGAATCCCTACTAAACCACGCTGTCTTTTGGATGTGTGTGTGTGTGTGTGTTTTCGTTCTTCCCTGGTAGGGGAACCTGCCCCCAGACTACAGAATCAGCCTGATTGACATCGGCCTGGTGATCGAGTACCTGATGGGCGGGGCTTATCGCTGCAATTACACGCGCAAGCGCTTCCGGACGCTCTACCACAATCTCTTTGGCCCCAAGAGGGTGAGTTTGGCAGCAGGTTCCCGTTTCTGGACTCCTGGGAGGACTAGGGTGTGACACTTTTGGGATGTGGCTTCGTTATCTCCAAGGAGGATCTCAGATAAGAAGGCAACTGGCTGGCCCACCTCTTCCTCCCTCTGCCATCAAATCGTTCAAAAGAAAAAAAAAAGAGGCAATGTATTGATACACTCCTTTGTCTTTCCCACTAGGTCCAATTAAAATAAGAAACTGGCAAACTGGGAGTGAGCCTTAATGATCAGGAATAAGAATGAAAGTCAAATTAATCTTATCTACCTCAGTAATTTTCAAGGTTTTTGATCCTGGGATCTATTTATACCTTTCAAAATTATTGAGGACCCTAAAAAGCTCTTATGTGTGGGAGTTCTGTCTATGGGTATTATCGTGTTAGGGAGCAAAGACTTTAAAATATTTATTCATTAATAGCGAATATTAATTCATTTTAAGTTAACTGTAGGAAGCCCATTACATGTTAACATAAATAACGTGTTTGTGAAAAATAACCAATTTTGTGATAAGAGTAGCATTGTTGTACACTTTTTGCATATTTCCGTAATATCTGGCTTAATGGAAGGCAGCTAGATTCTCACAACTACCTTTACATTCAGTCTGTTGCCAGATGTTTTGGTTGAAATATACAAAGAAAATCTGACTTCATACAAATATGTGACGAATATGACAAATATATACATAGAGAGAGAGAGTGAAAAGGAGCATTTTAATAATTTTGCAGATAGTTATAGATATTCTTTTTTGGAGCTACATACGTCAAAACTCAACAAGTGGCAGTTTCTTTTCTTTCTTTTTTTTTAATGTTTATTTACTTTTGAGAGAGAGAAAGAGACAGAGCTCCAGCAGGGTAGGGGCAGAGAGAAAGGAAGGCACGGAATCCGAAGCAGGCTCTAGGCTCCGAGCTGTCAGCACAGAGCCTGATGCGGGGCTCAAACTCACGAACCGTGAGATCATGACCTGACCCGAAGCCGGACACTTTAACCGGCTGAGCCATCCAGGCGCCATGCAAGTGGCTGTTTCTTAAAGATTAGTTGCCACACGAAATCTGAAATAGCTTCAATGAAATTTTCATACTCCATTACTTTAAAATTCATTGGTTGATCTTACACTTTGTACAGATCTTGTAACATCAAGGATTGGTCGTTGTAAAACATTGGTTTGTTGAGTTATACAGATCTTCTCATGTTGACACATTTCATCAAACAATTACAGAAACTCACATTCATTAATATCACCTCAACTCTTGTCAGAAAAGTCCCTAACTTCTGAGAAACTGTTAAGGTCATGGGGGAAAGGGTATACAAGGTTTCAAAATTTCTCATTTTTTTTTTTTTTTTCAAATTTCTGCTTGGGAAATTTTGAATTTTGCCATTGGCCACAAATACTGTCACTTTCCTTGAAAGGACAGCCCCACTTTGGCCATTTCCAAAAATATCCGCCAAATGTCCAAGACTAAATAAACATAGTTTGTCTGCCAGTCATTCCTTCAGGCAGATAGTCCATGAGACAATGTGGCCAGAAGCCAAGTAACTGCAAGTTTGTCCTCAGGACGACCCATCGTAGCTCAGTATGTCACGGAAGTGCTACCCATACTTGGCATGTCTTTCCTCAAAACACCGAAAAGATGTTTCTTTAGTATGCAGGGTAAATAAAGTTAATATTATTTTAGGCCTCATCAAGGACTTGTTAAGTAAAAACTATAAAGTTAATATTATTTTAGGCCTCATCAAGGACTTCTTAAGTAAAAACTGGATTTTCGTTTGTTTTTAAACTTCAAGTGCGTAACAGCGGCATCTAATGACCACTCGTAAAATTTGGCGCCACTGCCTTCATTCCTGCCAAAGCCCCCGACAGTTTTATTCACCATCCTTTTGCGCCATCTTTGCAAATGTTAACACAGTGTCCAAGACAAATACCATCTTAGTCTTATTAGGAAAACACCTTTGACTTCACCCATACCCAGAAAGTATCACTTGGTTCCGGGACCACATTTGGAGAGCTGATACTCTAGCTGGGGGTTGGCAGGGTTTTCATTTGTAATAAAAGTTTATCTTCTGATTTTGAAAGTATTTTGTGGTGCTATAAGGCCACTTTGAAAACCCCAAGAAGTATAAATAAGAAAAAACAATCACACACATTTCAGACACTTTAAGAAGCTAAATGGAAAGAAAGGGGGAGAGGCAAGTTCCAAGCTATTCCTACTTGAGTAGCCAAATAAAATTTGGAGGAACGGCAAAGTGCTGTAACCTTACTATTTACTCAAACAGCTTTCAAGAGAACACTCAACCGTTCTGTAACACTTAAAACACAGAATGGGAATTCCTAACCCCTGAGATGTAATTTTCTGCCTCCACTTGTTAGATATAAATCAAGTTCTGTAATCTGCTGAGTTGCCTTCTCTCTCCATCTTGGCCTGTGGCCATTTGCACATTCCCGGCATGACCAATGATGCTACTGTATGTGCTGACACTTTCCGTGCCGTGGAGTGTCTTTTGCTACCATCAGCACATGCCCTTATGGCCCCATGCGCCCGTGCTCCACTGGATAGCTGCAGAGAGAGATGACTGACGTGGAGCATCCGAACATAGATTCCGCGTAATATTCCAAGGGCCCAGGTAATAGAGTTCTTTCAGAGGTTTGAGAAACATCTCATGGTTTGACTGAACATTTCATGGCCTACCCCAGTCCCTGAGACCAGGGAGCTGTCGGCTAAATAAGATGGTTCTAGGAAGATGGAAGACATTTCGGTCCATGAAAGAGATTCTCCTAAATCTGTAGGCTGCACCCTTGGGCAATCTCATTGGGCCTCTCTAGATTTCTAATTTTCTGTGATTCACTAAAATCACTAAATCCCTAATTCTCCTAGAATTTCTATAAATAGGTTCCTCTTGTAGCATTTTATGTAGTGAAATGAATAAATACTATGTGGTACAATAGAGTTGTTCTATTACCTGGTTAAGATATAATAGGATTCTTTTGTTACCTCTACAAAGAAAGATCTAACTTTATGTATAACATTTTTTTAAACAGCCCAAAGCCTTGAAACTACTGGGAATGGAGGTAAGTATTTGCCCAAATTATTGATGTCAATTATTTATATATATGTATATATATTCATTATTCATTAATATATTCATAAGTATTCATTCATATATTCTTTATATATATTCATTCATATATACTCATTCATATACTATATATGTACATGTATATAAATAATTGACATATATATATTCAATTGGTAAATCTTAGTACATGACTCTAAAATAAGAAGTGAACTTTTTCCCAGTGTTGAGGGGACAAGGCACAGTAGCTTTCAAAATTCCACCCTGAGGTTACATTAGCAAGAAAATAAATCGTATTTGAAATGCTAACTCGAAAACCAAGGAAGCATATAAATTCCAGTAAGTGAAATCTGCTCATGGATGTTTACAAATGGCAACCAATCCAAAGGCCAGAAATACTTCACAAATGCACCTAAGAGGTATGTAGAAACTCGAGATAGATTATCTGTTTCCTAGCTTTTGTTCGGGTATTGTCGCTTATACACCTGCAAGTATAGGATGTCCTTGTCCTTTCAGAGAAAAGGGTAGTGCTGTCCATCATGAGGCACAAATAACCTTACATGTAGGAGAAAAAAAAAGTGGACAAAAGTAAAGGAAGGAAGGAAAGGAAATTGCAAAATACCCATTGAAAAATACTTTTTAAAAATTGAAATATAACATTAAAGTTAGGCATTAGTGCTTCTGGGAAAGGTGCTGGGATAGGCTAGTTCCTTCTGTACCAATCCCAGAGCAGGGTCCATAGTAGATACACAGCAAGTAACTATTCGATGTATTTAGTTGGCTCATTTCTCACTCTGCCTCTGTTTTTTTTCCCTAAAATGACAGGATGATGTTCCCTTGAGGCGAGGAAGAAAGACAACCAAGAAGCGAGAAGAAGAGGTGGACATTGACTTGGATGACCCTGAGATCAACCACTTCCCTTTCCCTTTCCATGAGCTGATGGTGTGGGCCGTCCTGATGAAGAGGCAGAAGATGGCTCTGTTCTTCTGGCAGCATGGCGAGGAGGCCATGGCCAAGGCCCTGGTGGCCTGTAAGCTCTGCAAAGCCATGGCTCACGAGGCGTCTGAGAATGACATGGTTGACGACATCTCCCAGGAGCTGAACCACAACTCCAGGTGGGCCAGCCCACAAATGGGGTGATCAAGAGAGGGGAAGAAGAGGAGGCAGGCCCCAAATATTGGAGGGTCCGAGCTACCCAAACCATTCCGCGGAGGTAGGGTCACCTCAGTGGTACTTACAGAGAGTGGACACCAATAGCTAACAGTTATGGCACACGGTGCTAGGTACAGAAGTCCTCACAGATACTTATTTCAGCCTCTCAACTGCCTCAAGAGGTACGTCCTCTTAAGATGCATATTTTATATTTTTAAAATGTTTTTTCTATGTTTATTTATTTATTTTGAGAAAGAGAGAGAGACGGAGCATGAGCAGGGGAGGGGCAGAGAGAGAGGGAGACCTGAAATCTGAAGCAGGCTCTAGGCTCTGGGCTTTCAGCACAGAGCCTGACATGGAGCTCAAACTCATGAACTGTGAGATCATGTCCTGAGCCGAAGTCGGATGCTTAACCATCCGGGTGGCTTAAGCCAACCATCCGGGTGGCTTAAGCCACCCAGGCACCCCTATTATGCATATTTTAAAGCTGAAGAAAATGAGACTCAGTGTATTTAATCAGCTTGTCCAGGATCACAAGCTTGTGGTTGGTAAGGCTCAGCTATGAACTGAAGTCTATCACATTTAGGAAGACCTACCCCACTCTAATCGTTGATTTTTTTTGGTCTGCCTCCCCCATCCGCAGCCTTGAACTGGGTGCCTTGAGTACCAGGAATGTGTCCTGTTTGGCTTACACCCCCAGTTCTAAACACAGTATCTGGCACATAGTAGATGCTTAACGGATGTTGGCCTGATGAACAAATGAACAGACTAGACCCTGTCAGCAGCAACGAGGCCACATAGTAACCACCTTTTGTGGCTTGGCCAGTGCGTCCCCACTTTCATCATCCGAGTCTCCAAGATGGCCAAAGGACAACCCCTCACGTTCTGTCTTTCAGGGACTTCGGCCAGCTGGCGGTGGAGCTCCTGGACCAGTCCTACAAGCAGGATGAACAGCTGGCCATGAAACTGCTGACGTATGAGCTGAAGAACTGGAGCAACGCCACCTGCCTGCAGCTTGCTGTGGCTGCCAAGCACCGCGACTTCATCGCCCACACGTGCAGCCAGATGTTGCTCACCGACATGTGGATGGGCCGGCTCCGGATGCGCAAGAACTCAGGCCTCAAGGTCAGCGCGCCCAGAAGGCCCTGTTGGCTGTGAGGACCGAAGGGTCGCTTTGGAGCTTTCCGAGCTGGTGGAACTAGGACTTTTCTTATCTCAGGAGGGTGGTTTTAGCCCCAACTGTGACTCAGAATCTCCTATGTAGTGGGTTGGTTTTTTGTTGGTGTTTTTTTTCATACAGAGACTACGGCCTACCCCAATTCTGCTAAATCAGAACCTCTAGAGATGGCATGCCTAAACATTAGTATTTTGCAAAAGATCCAAAGGTGATGGTCACACACAGGTACCATTTGCTCTGGCACAAGCCATGCTGCCCCAGGCACATATACCAGGCCACCTTGCATGGCCGTGCAAACCTCAATGCCTTGGCCCTCCTTTTTACCTTGTCATAGAGACCTTGGCTCCCACCAGCTATGCTTGAGAGCTGTTTTAGCCTGAAATAAAAAGGAGATGGATTTATGTCTAAAGATGTTGCTAGTTCATCTGTTCTTAAGTGATGGAAAAACAAGTTGTGGACCAGTTATGTGGAGCCTGAGGCCATTTTAATTTTTTTAAGTCTGTACATGCATAGTTATATATGTATAAATTAAGTTTTTAAGAAATTTATATCTGTATAAGTTTCAAGATGCGCAGCCAATTGTCATGATACCTCAGGGGCCGAAAGTATAAGACATAGGATGTTGTGCGGCTTTGCTTCCTTATGTTTTCTTCAGTGTTTTACGAGGAAGACTCGTAACCAGAAGAGGCAAAAGAAAGAGAAAATGGGAGGGAAAAGACTGAAAGGAGTTTTCAAATGCTTTCTCTGTTTAGAGTTTGTGGTTGTTACGACTGAAGCCAGGCTCATATTTACTTGGGAAATTGCTGGTCTAGGCAGCTCTGAAGTCAGCCCAAGGCAAAAAGGCCACTGGACCAGAGCAATCCACTGAGGCCAGCCTGATGGAACCAGCACCCCTCCACCATGCCATCCTCCCCACAGGCTTTTGGCCCCAGAGTCTCAGAAGGGCTCCATGAAGTGGGTCGTGGGCACCCTATAGCCACACTGCCAGTGACCGCCAAGCCTGGCTCTCAGCTCCGAGGCTTGTCATGTCCTCCGAGGACAGGGTGTCATGTCTCCTGGAGGCTGCCAGCATGCCACCTGAGCCTTCCCAGGCCTGCCAGGTGCCTTGAGTTCAGGGTTACCACCCTCCCTTTTCCCTTAGCAGCTCCAGAGTCCCTGTGGGCATTCAAGCGCAGGCTGTCCCTGCCTCATTCCTTGAGGGTCATTTTCACTTGCCATTCAGGATCTAAGCCCCTCACCTTGGTGCAGTTTCTTCAAGGAGGTTCATATTCAAAAGCTTTGGAGAGCAGAACCAGTTTAGTGATTGAGGGAAGAGGCGGGAGAAGATCTGGGGAGCACAAGTCATATGGGGGATTATCATTCAGAGAATGAGGGGCGCCTGGGTGGCTCAGTCGGTTAACCGTACAATTTTGGCTCAGGTCATGATCTCACGGTTGGTGAGTTCGAGCCATGCGTCAGGCTCTGTGCTGACTTCTCAGAGCCTGGAGCCTGCTTGAAATTCTCTGTCTCCCTTTCTCTCTGACCCTCTCCCACTAGCAGTCTCTTTCTCTCTCTCTCTCAAAAGTAAATAAACATTAAAAAAATTAAAAACAGATGGAGAATGAGACTGCCCTCTCGTGAGAAGGGTTCGTGTATTTGTTACCATCACGTGGAGGCTGGAGCGTATTGTTTATACATGGGCTTCCTGGAGTGTTTGTGTAGGCGATCCTCATGGTGAATACAACGCCCACTTGTGTGTGTGTGTGTGTGTGTGTGTGTGTGTGTGTGTGTGTGTGTGTGTGTGTGTGTTTCTGTTGTGTAATAGCAAGTGCCAGGGGAATACTCCCAAATGAAAACATTTGGGACTTTCTCCACGTGGACTTTCTCAAGGTCAGTTTAGGACTGCATCTTTTACGGAGATACCCAGATGACACAGAATCAGCTGCACTTGACTTGTTAGCAAACAAATGCCAGAGGACATACGTTTGAATTGATATCACAAAGCCAAGCGCTAATGGCTAAAGGAGAGTCTGAATTCTTTCCCACTTTTGCCTTGGGCAGGGCCCCTCACTCTCCTCAGCTTCTCCCATGCAAAGAGGGTGTGAATAGAGTGTATTTGGGCAAGATGCTCCTTTTCTCCAAAAACTACTATGCACCGTTAGGCACAGATACTACTGTGCATAACAATTCTCAGATGGGAAAGAGTGACCCTCTGAGTGTTGACAGTGCAGGTCCTCACTCAGGGTGCACACATGTGTGCGCACACATGCATACACACTCACATACACACATACACACACACCCACACCCCCCACCCTAGGCCCTCTGATTCTAAGAAGAAAAAAAAAAAACCACCCTAATCTTAATCCTTTAAATGTGATTATTATTATTATCATTATTATTACTTTAGGTAATTCTGGGAATTCTACTTCCTCCTTCAATTCTCAGCTTGGAGTTCAAGAACAAAGACGACATGCCGTATATGTCTCAGGCCCAGGAAATCCACCTCCAAGAGAAGGAGCCGGAAGAGCCAGAGAAGCCCACGAAGGAAAAAGATGAAGAGGACATGGAATTGACAGTAAGGAGAACTATGCCGTCATTGTCCGTGGGCCGCAACCCTACTCCACCTTTCCTTTTCATACAGCTTAAGACTCAGTGACTCCTGGGGTCACCCTCCAGCCAGGTGCTTTCATTTAAGTATTGAGGCCGGGGTATTATAAAAGCATCTTCTCTATGCCCAGATAACATAACTATAGGGACTCTTTCTGTGCAAAATCCTTTAGCCAGGGTCACAGGACAACCCAGTGAAATCCAAAAGTCAGGGACCCTCACTTGTCCAAACAAGCCACACTTTATAAATGAGCAGGTGTCCGGGCAGTCTTAGCATACGAAGAAGGCAAAGGAATGTATGGCGTGGGGGCAGCCAGCCGCACTGGGCTGGAGCCGTTCTGGTGATCAGATGCTACGCCTTTATCTGTCTTCAGGGTCAGGCTCACGAATGCAGGACTAATTGAATTTTGAGGTTTGTATGGAAGGCTTTTATTAGCTCTTCTGGTATAATTATAGAACATGGATGCTTTGTTCTGCAGCGAGAAGGGGCAGCTGGGCATGGGACGGCTTCCCGCAACCCCCGCCTGAGCAGTGTGACCGCTACTGGATTGTGTCCAAAGTCTAAAAATGTCACATGCTGTTAAAGAGACAAACAGGGCTTCGGAGCTTTGGAGACATCGAGCGACAGCTCCGTAGGACTTCCTTGATATCCCCCACCCTCCCCACCACCCTGAGCAAATACTGTGATGACCCAAAAAACCTGTAAGGAGAGAAAACCAAAATTGGTTTTGCTCAGGTGACAAAAGGCCCTTTGCATTATTATCCTAGTGGGACCACCCTGTGAGTTGTTTTTCCTCCAGATTAACAGTATTTCCTTCCGAAAGGAAACCATCCCAACCCCAAGTAGAGCAGGGTATATGCATCTGACGACTCTCTTGATTGATTAATTATTCACAGTGTTTGACTCACAGAGTCAAAAGCCAGTGTTTGTTTTCCATTTCAGGATTCTTATAAAAACTAGCAGAGGTATCTGCTTGCCTCTGTGCCAGGACTGTCTTCCCTAAAGACCTTACTGTAATTTTGGCCTCTGAATCCTTCAGGGATAGAGAATGATATTTTAATCATTAACAGAAACATTAGTAGTAATAATACCCAATCTTATTAGAGGGGTAAAGAGTGTTCACTCTGGAGTCAGAATCCTGCCCCAACACCTACTCACTGTGGGGCCTCGGACACGGTTTCTGAACCTCTAACATGGGAACCATACCATTGTCTAGCTCACAGGCAGTTTTGCAGTTTAAAAAGTGTACACATCGATTCTGGACGCTGGGGCCCGGCACACAGTAAACCTCGAGAAATGTTTGCGAATATTGTTATAACAGAGCTAAATGTTTTGTGTGCACTTACTCATGGAGTCCTCACAAAAATCCCATGAGGTAGGTACTATTATTATCCCATTTTACAAGAGAGGAAGCTGAGACTCAGAGAAGTTAAGCTGCCCAAGGTTACCCAGCTAATTAGTTGCAAGGTCAGGGATAGGACCCCGGCATAGAGGTCCCGTTGGCCGTTATAGCCTCAAGGAGGCAGAGAATTTCTTCTTAGTCTCAAGTGTAGGCATTCCTTGGTGTGGTCCACCTCACTGCAGAAAGAATTCAAAAATAATGCACGGGCCTCCTACGTCAAGTATGACTTGGCCTTGAAGCCTCAAGGAAAGACCTTCTGAAGGCAGCCAGAAGCTGAATCACCATTCACTCTGGGTGGGTCTCAAGGAGGAAAACAAAGAAGGCAGCTCCCTTCTCCTGGTCCATGTAGACTTTGGGAACCTGCTCCTTCAAGAAATCACACTAAAGGATGCATCTCTCATGAGAGCAAAGTCTGCTTCTCAGAGAATAGACTGTGCTGGTGTCTACTCAGAACCCAAGTAAAAGACATCACGCCAGCCACACTGCCTGGACTTCCTCCCCACAGGCAGAAACAGCTAGAAGAAAAGGAAGAAGGAACTTGTGGACCGGTAAAATCAGGGCTGGACAGCAGATACCTTTAAGGTAGAGCCTCTTTTGACCCTCATGACAAATTCCATCCCTGCTGTAGCACTGGTGTTGGCTCACCCTGGGGCGGATTGGAGAATGCAGCTTGCTGATGCCTCCACTCCTTTCATAGGAAGGATATTAGAACTTCTGTGTTAAACCCACATATCCTTTCCTGGATGGGGACATTTTCCCCTGGCCCCTTCAAAATTATACACAAAATATGAGCCTCGGTTTATTCTCAGTAGCCTTTAGTGGCCTCGTTCGCTTCAATGGATCTTTCCGAGACTTGACATCTGTGTCCAGCCAGCAAAAAGTCCCAAATCCATGTTGTGTATTGTTGCCTGTATTTGACCCTATTACATTCTGCTTAAGGAATGTAGTCAAAGGAAATGTTTGACTGCTGGGAAGAGAAATCAAGGAAATCAGTGAGTTAAGCTGCTTAGGCTGGAATTCATGAAATTTCGAAAATGCTTTCCTTAAACCCATGAAAGAAAAGCTTTTTATAAATGCATCCACTTGGGAATGTATCTGAATAATGAAGGCAAAACGGGCTGTGTTGTTTTTGTTTCTGTTTTACCTGCATTGCCAGATACGTGTTTTTGCATTCTGCCTCATAAAGCCCCAACATGCCCACAGACCCAGGGCATTGATGGTCTCAACTCTGTTGGGAAACCACTATTTCTAGAGGTTACCCCCAAGATGTCGCTCTCCAAGATGCCTACAACTCCCCACGCTGCTTCACTAACATCCCATTATGTCTCCAAATTGTATTGTATTATCGAGCAAATAAAGAAGCAGAACAGAAGCAGGGTAATTATGTTACATGAATTATAAATTACAGAAGGATGTAACCTCGGAGTTTCTTGAGGTCACTGGTCAATACTGATAGAAGTCAAATGTGCCGTATCCATCATGGAGACTGACGCAGCTCACTGACCAAAATAAAGGCTTGGATAGGCCATCGCATGGGATCTGACCTATTCTTTAAGTCCGGGAAATTTTCTAGCCAAAGAGGCTATAAAAGAATGGAAGTTACCTTGTTACCTTCTCCAGAAATCCTATTGGTTACAGGTTCTTCATTTGTGATTGTTACATATTTGAGTAGGTGGATAGTTGAGGCAATGACAAAAGTAGTTGAAATTAATATTTGTATATCTTAAGTAAGGTGGTTTGAAACCAGAATTATCTGCTGTCAAATTCAAGATAAACAAATGCTTTCTATAATTAGATCTCTCAACTCTAAGCCTGTATCCCACTCGTTTTTCTTATCCTAAATCCTTGTCAGTCACTGAGCAGTTAGAAGGATTTGCCCTGTTCTCACATTTAATAAAAATCTCATTTCCCAAACATGGTAGAACTAACCTAGTCTTAGAATAATACCAAAAGAATGAAAGCCAACATATGATGCTGTAATAGAGCCCTAATAACACTTCTCTTTTTTCTGGTGAGAGATTCCCACCCAGATTATTTTCATCAAGACTATCCGAGAAAGTCTCAGTTCATTGTAAGTAAACACTAGCTAGTATACATAGAGCACTTTTTTTTTAATTTTTTAAGGTTTATTTATTTTTGAGAGAGAGAGAGAGAGAGTGTGCTTGGGGGAGGGGCAGAGAGAGAAGGAGACACAGAATCAGAAGCAGGCTCCAGGCTCTGAGCTGTCAGCACAGAGCCGGACATGGGGCTCAAATCCATGAACTGTGAGATCATGACCTGAGCCAAAGTTGGAGGCTTAACCAACTGAGCCACCCAAGCACCCCCAAAAAGCACTTAAGTGCCAGATGCTTATTGATTTGTAAACCAATCCTATTGCAGGTGCTGTTATTATCTCCAATTTAAAGATAAAGTAAGATTCAGAGAGGTTAAAAGATTTACCCAAGGTGCCATGGATTCTGAGCATCCAAAAGAGGATTCAGTCCTCCTTCTGAAAGACCCTAAGTCTGGAACTCTTTGCCAGTAGGATCTTCAGCCATATTTGACTCACCCTGTCGCTTGCTACCCAGACAGGCATGCATCTGCCTGTTCTCAAATTCTGGCTTCTTTGTGATGTTTTATTGTCATTTTTGCTGCTGCTGTTGTCATGAGTGAGAAGGAAATAATTCGATTCATAAGGAAACTTCCAACAGCTTGGAAATGAGGCCTCTCTAGATCAGCCCTGACTTCTAGTCCCACCTGGGTTAGTCTCCCATGCAGAGAAAGGCAGTGTGCCTAGGAGTTGCCATGAAACTAATACCAGCAATAATTCGGGTTTTCTGAAATTTGAGATCAGGGAACCAAGGTTTATGCCTAAGGGTTGAGGAGATGTTTCTAACCCAACTAAGCTCCAGGCACTAAAGATAACCTCTTGAATACTCATAACCTTTGGGTAAGTTAGGTATTACTGGTCCAATATGTTTGTTTGTTTTTACTTAAGAGTGATTAGCATGGGTGAAGACAGAATCAAATCCAGATCTGCCTGTCTCACTGCTACTGGGAGAGGGGTGGAAAGAAAAGATAGATTCCTCGCCTTCCAAGGCTCTACTCTCTCTCCTTCTCAGAACTCTGGGTATCTTCCAGAGCTCCTATGGTAGAAGAGAAGAGAACGGTCAAGAGATATCCCTAAGGCCTTCCATCCCAGGCAAATACCTTTGATTCTCTATATGATGCAAATGCACGTTTAGGGAAGACACAACCTATGAATCTCTGGGGACCTTGGACAAAACTCTTGGGTTCTACATGCATGCATTCCTGATCCGTAAAATGAGCACATTAAACTGCATGCTCTCCAGAGCCCTGCCATGATGGTATTGATTCTCTTCCACCGTAGGCCATGTTGGGTCGAAACAATGGGGAGTCTTCCAGAAAGAAGGATGAAGAGGAAGTTCAGAGCAGACACCGGTTAATCCCCCTGGGCAGAAAAATCTATGAATTCTACAATGCGCCCATCGTGAAGTTCTGGTTCTACACTGTAAGCGTCTTCCTTTTTCTTCTTCCTAATGGGTAGCCACAAAGAGCCAATGTCAATTTCACGTGCACCTTTGTGGTTTTTCTCCCTGAGTCATAACATAAGGATCCCACAGGCAGGGATGAAAGCTTTTCCCAAGAGTTCTGTAAGATGTGTGGAGTTTGTGAGGCGGCCTCTCCAGCTTCTGCATTTCTGCTCCTTGCAGAAAATAAAGGAAATGGTAAAAGTGAGAACTAACAGAAATAGAGGTGGGATGAGTATGAGTCTAGTCTAGCAGGAAAATAGATGTCATTTTATAAAACACATCTGTGTTCTGGATGGATGAGCGCTGGATCAGAGTCACCCATTTTCGATGCCAGTCCTGGGTGTGGGGAACGTTTGAAGGGTAAGGGCTGAGCAGAGTGTTCAAAGTAACACCACTAAAGGTGGGTACCGTAAGTGTGTAACCACTCCCAATCTGCAAGTGTCATCCAACAGCCTTTCTTGTTCAAACACGATGAAACAACATGCCAACCAAAGCAGCAAAAACTACTCAAAGTAACTACAATCACGGTGAAGACTGTTCTGTGCACACCCTGCAAATATTTTGTGCCCACAAGACGAAAGCTTGTCCCTGAAATAGCCTCTTGATATGGTAGAAATGACTGAACAGTTGGTTTTCTGCTTCTGTTTTTCATGATATTTTAAGCTGAAGGCGAGCTTCGCCCAGGTCACCTCTGGTTCTCTCCAGTCGCAGTGGCACTGTGCAAGACGAGGGACAGGTGTCTGTGTTTTTGGCCTTTCTCACAACCAGCTACACACCAGGCACTTGAGGTCAGCCAAGGAAAATCCTAGTCTGAAGCCAAGATGACTCAAATGACCAGATGAGGTGTTTTTGTGAGTGCGTGTGGTCCTGTATGCGAACACTTAATGCTGGCTTTCAATGAGGCTTTCTGAGCCTCAGCACTGTGGACATGGGGTGCAGGGTAATTCTTTGCTGAGGAGCACTGTCCTGTGTACTGTGGCATGGCCGGCAGCACCCCTGGCCTCGGTCTGCTCGATGCCTGTAGCACTCTCCAGCCCCCAGGTATGACAACCACAATGTCTCCAGACATCGCCAAATGTCCCTTTATGAGCTTACAGTGGCACCAGCCAAAAATTACTGTTTTAAAGTATGGTCTTGAGAGAGGATATTTTCAAAATATAAATATTAGATTCTTTTAGTGAAGTAAAACTTGAGGTTTATGAATATTAAAAAGAGAAAATAATTCTCTCCCCTGAAAAAATTAAGACATGCAAAAATAATTTCAAATTATATATTTTATGCAGATATTAAATTTACGTTGCAGAAAACAACTTAGCAGTGACAAGCATAGATTTGGGAGTAAGACAGGCTGAGCAGAGATCCTGTCTGGGCCCCTTAGTATTACTGTGTGACCTCAAACAAGTTAGTTTAGCACTCTGGGCCAAGATTTCTTAAGACAGGGATAATAATAGTACCTAGTTTGTAGGGTTTAGTAAAGATTAAATGTGTTAAAATATGTAAAGCACTTAGAACAGTGCTTGGAACGTGTAAGCACAATATGAATGTAACTGTTTTTATTCCTAGGCTGGTCACATTGCATGGCAATAGTCTGTGTTTTTATTCATCTATCCACTCAATAATGAGAATAACGTTTTTTGAACACTTACTAGGAGGCACTGTTATAAATTCTTTACATATATTTTCCCTAATCTAAGAGTTTTATCAAGATAATAATTTTACAAAAAAAAGAGATAATTTTACTACATTTTACACCCATTTCTGTCCTTCCTCTTATACCAGGCCGCCTCAATTGTCCTAGCCTAGAACAGGGCTTGGCAAACTGTATTCCCACAGGCCAAATCTAGTCCCAAATCCAGGCCTAGTATTGTGGACCGTGAGCTAAGAATGGTTTTTACATTTTTAAAATTGAAATAAGATCAAAGGAAGAATATTTTATGATACATGAAAATTACATGACACTTACACTTCAGTGTCCATAAATAAAGTTTTATTGGAACACAACCAAACTCATTTGTTTCCCTATAATCTGGCTGCTTTTGTGCTAACACCTGTTGAGTCGATTACTTGCTATAGGAAGACTATCAGGCTCTCGAAGCCTTAAAAATTAACTTTGTGATCCTCTACAGAAGAAGTTTGCTAACTCCTGACCTAGAGCATAAAAGAACCAATAGAAGTAATAGTATCAAGAATTATCTATCGCCTTTACAAATACAAGACTCATTTGTCTTATCTTTCTAAGACATCTCTCTCTCTCTTTTTTCTTGATCATTGTTCAGCATTAACTTTATTTCCTTGATTCCCTTAGTCCCCATTTATTTAACTGTGGCAATTTATTGGCCAAGAATGCCAATGCTTTTAAGTCACAAATGCCCTGGACAGTGGTTTTCAGCCTTGGCTACACGTTGGAATCACCTGGAGTGCTTTAAAAAAACAACAACACCCAGGTTGTATTTAATCCATATGTTTATCTATTTAAAAAACATTTTTAAGGTAGCTGGGTTCTATTCTCAGAGATTCTGACATTAGTCTGGGTACAATCCAAGCACCAGGCTAGTTGAAAGCTCCCAGGTGGTTGTAATGAGTAGCCAGGGTTAAGAACCGCTGCCCCAAACAGAAGGCTGAGTTTTTAGCCCCGTATTTTTTCCAAAACTTCTACGATGATAAAGAATTTTGTTAGAAATGCAAATCGTGTCCCCATCACAGACCCACTAAATCTAATCTCCGAGTAGTTGCTGAAGAGGCTGTCTGTTTAACAAGCTCCCTGCTTGAGTCTTGCGGTCCAGGAAGCTTGGGACACCCTCCTCTCCTTGTGTCATATGCAGGTGGGGAAGCTGCCTTACGTGGGGCCTGTGTGTCCAGCTCCCTTCTGCACAGCTGACTGTAGACTCAGCAAACCCATCGGACTGGATGCCCCAGTCATGTTATTGTTTACACAAGGACTTCCAGAAATCCTTATCTATGTATTTACAAAGCCCAGGCCTCAAGGAAGTGCATGGAGATGAGGAGTGCCAGATTTTTAAACGCCCCCCCCCCCCGCCGGAGATGCTTAACTGTAAAGTTCAGCTTTAGATCAAAGGTCCCATTTGCTTTCGGTTGTGTTCTTTCCTATGAGTGTTTCCCACTCTGATTTCCAAAAATATCTCCTTCTGCATATACTCCCAAGTTTCTGAAAGACGGGACACACCTCATTTCCACATAAGCTCACTTCCATATCTTAGCGAGTTTCCAGAAGACCAGGTTGGGCTCTTCTGTTCCAAGAAGAAAGGAGGCAGGGATCCAGCTGGCTCCCAGACCTGGTTTGTGATGAAAGCCATTTCAAGTGCCCAGCTGGAAAGGATGCCAGTGCAAGTTATAAAAGAGGAACCAAGTCAGAGGGCAAGGGGTATGTCTGGGCTTCTCCAGCTCTGACAGACTCCTTCCTCTGTTTGAACACCACTGTGCCCCCTCCCCTCTCCAGGGGCAGTAGGAGAAGGCCCACCAGGGATCCACACGACCTGAAGCAGGCTCTGATGCTTGCATTGCATAGTTTGGGAGTTGAGCATCCTGGTTAATGGAGAATGTATAAAAAGAATATATAAGCAAATAAAATTCAAATCCTTATAGGATGCCTACTGTCTTAAATAAGGATCATAAGGTTATGTTTCTGTGCAAAGCTTTGACATTCTACACACAACTTGTTAAAGCTTACAGAATATATATGTGTAGATACACACACACACACACACACACACACACACACACACACACCATTAAAGCATGTCATGTTAAGGTAATCTGCAGGAAGATCCCATGGATCTTGGTGAGTTCTAAGATAGGATTCTTCTCAGACAGCAGCCTGTCCTCTGTTGTGCCATTTCAACATGTTTAAAGCCATATTTTTGGAAGTCTGTATTTTGAGAGTTGTCCCAAAATGTTATATTATAGCTTGAACATGGAAAGAAAAGCATTATTGAGTAACTGGATTTAAAGACTAGACTGAGGGGTGTCTGAGTGGCTCAATGGGCTGAGCATCCAACTCTTGATTTCGGCTCAGGTCATGATCCCAGGGTTGGGAGCTCAAGCCCTGCGTCAGGCTCCGGGCTGGGCCTGGAGCCTGCTGAAGATTCTCTCTCTTTCCCTCCCTCTTGCCCTCCTCCACTCACTCACTCTCTCAAAAGAAACATACTAATAATAAATAACAGGCTGACCACAGAAGAAGCATAAACAATAAGCAAGGCAATGTAAAAAGGAGAGGTGTGGCTAGTTAACCGGATCAAAAGGAAACAAGGACTGAGGTAAGAGGAGACGAGGAATGGAAGTTTCTTGAAAAAGAAGCAAATAATAATATTAGCCACCATTCGTTGGGCCTCTACACTGTTAGGAACTAGATACAGGAGCACCTGAGTGGCTCGGTTGGTTAAGCGTCCAACTCCGGCTCAGGTCATGAACTCACGATTCATGAGTTCAAGCCATGCATCAGGCTCTCTGCTGTCAGTGCAGAGCCCACTTCAGATCCTGTGTCTCCCTCTCTCTCTGCTCCTCCCCCCACCTCTCTCTCTCAAAAATAAACATTTTTTAAAAAGGGAGATAGATACGTATTCTCCTCCCACCCAACCCACCCCCCAATCCTTCCAAAAGCTCTGCAAGGTCAGCAGCCATCGTCTTCATTTCCCAGGATGGAGGCACAGGCAGGTGCAGTGAATCACACAAAATGATACAGCTTGGAAATACTCGAGCTGGGATTTAAATCCAAGTTTCACTGACTGCGTCTACTTTCCTTCTGCCAAACAAATACGCTAGACCTGTGTTCAGAGGACAGAGGCAGGTTGGAAGAGATGCTTAAATACTAAAATGCAGAAGTTCTGGAAGGACTGCGTGGGTGTCACTGGGCCTACGTGTGACAAGGGAAGATAGTTCTTTGGAATGTGTCACAATGAATTGGGTAAAATAATAAAAACCAGAGCAGTCAGAGAGACTCACTTCCCCTGGAAGCAATGAAATATGATCCGACAAACAAAAGGAAGCAACCAGAAAGAAGGATTTCAGGCCAGAAGGAGGCTGCGAATATGTTAAGAGTTTTGCTATTGAAGTCCGCCATGTCCTGTGAAGTACAGCACACACAGGGCCCCGGGAGTGGATGCCATGTGTGACGGTGAACAGGAACCATGTGAACCAGATTACATTTTAAACAGCATCCCACGTGATTTCAAGCAGAGCAGATTCATCAGGTGAGGTTTCCACAGTGTGTTCCAGCCCAGGAGGGGAGGGGCAGGGACTGAGGTGTGGATTAAAGGGACAGTCCCTGAAGGCCGCCTGGGTGGCTCAGTCAGTTAAGCGTCTGACTTTGGCTCAGGTCATGATCTCACGATTTGTAAGTCCGAGCCCTGAGCCGGGCTCTGTGCTGACAGCTCAGAGCCTGGAGCCTGGTTCAGATTCTGCATCTCCCTCTCTGTCTGCCCCTCCCCCACTTGCGCGCACGCTCTCTCTCTCTCTCTCTCTCTCAAAAAAAAAAAAATAAATTTTTTTAAGCAACAGTCCTGGAAGGGGTGGGTGTACAAGAGCACACCCCTCGGGTGTCAGGTGGAGAAGGAACCCCGCTGACTCCCCAGCCTCTCCATAGCTGCCCACATGCTTCCACACCTGATCTCACTGAACTCTGACGTATGCTCACCGTGCAAGAGATGAGAAATTATATGGTTGTGTCTGTAAATGCATCAGCGTCATAAGGTCTTTAAAAATACCTTTGACTCCTATTCTGAATCTATGTATTCATTTCATTAAAAAAGGAAGAAAGGAAGAAGGACGGTGAGCGGCCCCATTAGCAGAGAATGCAACATTTCTCGAGCTCTGTGGGGCTGCCAGTGCCCCTTCCTGTCTCACAGCGAGGCTGTACCTTTCCCCACCTGCTAAGGTGCCTGCAGGGCTCCGGAGTCACACTGTATCTCCAAGGCCTCCACCCTTTAGCCCACACTGTGTCCTGTTCTTTGCTCTGTGGGCTCCGAAGAGGGCACAGGAAGAAACTCGCTCAGTTCCTGCTCACAGCCCCTGGGGCTCCCAAAGCCAGCCAGCGCCATACTGGGCTTGAAGCGTTGCCTAGAGAAGGTTGAGTTTCTATGCCTTTTCCCTGAGGGGGAGTTTTCCTCCAGAGGCTCCGTGGCCCCTGACACAAAAGCCCCACCAGCCCTCCTACACTCCACGCACTCATCTAGACAGAATCAAGTCCTGTGTCAGCTACACAGACCAGTTCCTTCCTATACACTGCTTTATCTTCTCTTGTTTTCTTTCAAAGACGCAGAAACCAGGGAGGAATATCCCAACTTGGAGAGGGTGGGAAGGTGTTGCAATGGGAAATGGAGAAAATGCTCCCAGGGCACTGCCCAGCCAAGCGCAGTAAGGTAGGAGGAGAAAAAAAGAAGACATTAACTCAGAAAACAATTCAAGTGGGACTTCAAGATAAAGTCCAGCCTATTTTTATGTTGGTTTGACCAGCTTATTAGTATGTGCCTTCCTTTCCTTCCTACAGACATTTCATCCACCTGGCATTCCTCAGGCACAAATCCAGGGGCACCTGGGGGGCTCAGTTGAGTGTCTGACACTTGATTTCAGCTCAGGTTGTGCTTCTGCAGTCGTGGGATTGAGTCCCGCATTGGGCTCCGTGCTGAGCACGGAATCTATTTGGGATTCTCTCTCTCCTTCGGTCTCTGCCCATGCCCTACTCATTTTCTCTCTCTCACCCAGAATAAATAAATAAACTTAAAAAAAAAAGAAAAAAAGAACCCAAGGCTCATGCATGAGCAAGAGTAGCCCTGAGAGCAGAGGTTCCCTTTTTAGCCAGAAAGACACAAGAAACAGGGTAAGTATGAAACCAAAAGGATGCATCGTGACACACAAGTAAAGGCAGAGTACCGGAAGATAGCGTTATCACTTTATTTCAAGTATTACAGTCTTTTTTTTTTTAATTCTTTGAATAGTTTAAAGCCTTGAAGTTCATTTTGTTGTGAACGTGGAGTCCTGCATGCTGACCTTGCTCTGTGCTGCCATGCGGTGGCCTTGCCCGAGGGCAGGGCTCCCGGGTCTCCGTAGCCAGAGCCCTGTATTGTGTTTCCTTACAGCTGGCGTACATCGGATACTTGATGCTCTTCAACTATATCGTGTTGGTGAAGATGGAGCGCTGGCCTTCCACGCAGGAGTGGATCGTCATTTCCTACATATTCACCCTGGGAATAGAAAAGATGAGAGAGGTAACTGCTTTCGTGAAGGAGAGCACAGGAGAAAGACAGTGGTTGGTTACCTTTGTGAGTGGAAGGGAGGGGGGATGCCAGGGATCCAAAGTAAGCCAGAAACTGTTTTCTCTATGCCGCACAGAAATAATGGACTTGGCCTCGAGGGCCAGCTGGGGAGGTGTCACAGTGCGTGTTTTTTAGGGTGGTCGCTTCATGTCTGCTTAGGGTTCGCTCTAGCTTTTGCCAACAGACCTTTCGCCCGAGAAACCCTGCAGTTGTCTTCGACACTGTTTACACCTCTCTTTCCTCAACTCTATAAACATGAGTTTTCAAATTTTCCCCTTTTTCCACTTTTAACTCCCATCGCCACCCTTCACTCTGGGTCTCTTTGGACACTGTCATCCAATACCTATGATTCTCCAAATGCATTTCAGCAGCTGTAGAAGGAACTCTGCTTCCATTCACTAATGTGTCCTCCGGTTTATTCTTTCTCAACGTTTATTATGCACCTGCTGCACACCAGCATCTCCACTAGCCCTAAGCATCCCTGAGGTCGAATGAACATATTTCTTGTCCTTAAGTCTGAGGGTGTGGGTCCCTCTCTACTCCCCACATCCCCACCTTGTAAAAGGAGCCATCACAACCCACCCCCATACGACTTGCTTGAAGTTCAAAGCCAGCCTCAGGCAGGGGCCTTCAGAATCGGAGCTGCTAAAATGAATGTGGTCAAGCAAACGTCCACCAGAGGGCTCTGCAACTCTGCTCAACCCGCTCCACAAACGCATTCCCTAGGCGGCGGGGAAGGCAGGCCTGTGTGAGGATTCTCCTGCATTTCCCCCTGGCGCTACAGCAGGACATTACTCTTTGTCAGGTCCACTGCACCTTCGAGAGCTCTCGAACAATCCTCACTATGCTATAGTGAGTGGGAAAATACATTGGGATCCATACAAAAATGGATTCCTACAAATCCACAAATTCGCCCTTGCCTTCATTACGAAGACAGGTTAAAATACCCTTCGTATCTGAGGTTTTAGCTCTAAGTCGTTCTCTTCCAGAGAAAAGGATGCAGTATCTATGAGATGCCGTCATATTGGGATTAAAAAAAAATCTCTTAAAATATATTCAGAGCCCTTCTTTGGAGTTTTTAAACTGCTCCGGGGACACTAATCAGCATGTCCCCAGGCTGAGAGTTTGGAGGGGTGCACACGTCCAATTTATAAGAGACTGGATTTTTTTTTTTTTTAATGGATGTCCTGCCTGGCCTTGTTCTAACTAGTCTTCTACTGTTCGGATTCCGCATTCACTGTGCCTTCTACTTCCTGAGCACGGTTGTGGATTTCCCATTCGTCAACTGAAAAACTGTAATAAATTTGCAGTGGTCTTTGTGTAGCGCTCTGACAACGGAGGCCTGCTACCGCTAAGGGCTCTGGTGCTGCTCAGTGCCAGCTCCTCTCCTGTGATTTAACGCCCAGATGCATATTCCTTCCCCATGATAAGCAGAAAAGGGAAAGACTCGGTCAGGGAGACTGGAATCCCTCCAGGGACGAGACTGGAAGAAGACAGGGAGCAGCCTGTACTCCGCGGACTGTTCTGGAAGAGGCTGCCAAGCAGGCGGGCTGCCAGGAACCTCCCGGCCTGGATATCCATTTCTCCTGAGGCGGCATGTAACAGTGGCCCGGGCTCTGCAGGCTCGGGTCAGCAGGGGGTCATCCCAGGAGTCCTGGCTCCAGAGGAGGCCCCGCGGGGAGGCCCCCACCGCCTTCCTGGGCGAGCTTTTCCGCCTCAGCCAGGCGCGACCGCCCCCGCGCCCCGTGTTCCGGCCCCACTGAAGATGCTCAACCGCCCAGGGGC
This sequence comes from Paguma larvata, assembly GCA_030068075.1. NCBI lineage: Eukaryota > Metazoa > Chordata > Mammalia > Carnivora > Viverridae > Paguma > Paguma larvata. The sequence continues at coordinate 78,669,491 of CM057832.1, forward strand.
GGCGGACCCCACAGGTCCCGCCTCCGCGGCGCCGCAAGGCCCAGGCACGCAAGATCCTGTACACGTGGAAAAGTCCGTAGGCTTCCTGGCCTTCAGGGATATACAAGCAGGGTTTTGTGGTTTCATAGGCGGCCCTCCCATTCCCAGCACCACATACTTCTGCGCACAGTCACCAAAACAAGCCGCGGGGATCCCTCAAACTCCCGGAACTGTTTACAGCCAGCGTGGGCGGACGTTCTCCCGCCCGAACCCTCCCCCCCTGCCGCAACCCCGCGATGGCGAGGCCGCGCCGGTGCGAGACCACGCCCACTTCTTCGGTCACGCCCACTCTTCGGCCACGCCCCCTCAGAGCAGGGAGTTCTGACTGGCCCAGAGCCGGTGGGAGAAGCTTTAGGGCAGGAGCATCTGCATTCCTGCTTCACCCCAGCCTCTCAGCTTTGATCTCTCTCTTTTTTTTTTATGTTGAGATTTCACAGAAATATTTCCATAGTTTAAAAACCGATGCTATCAACCTCTGTGTTGACCGGTTGTAAGAAACTGTGGACGCAGGGTTAGAAAAACTCCCAGGCATTTCCCATCCCCCTTGCCCACACGCAGGGAGTTTTACATAGTTAAAGATGGAGCGGCATGAGAAACCACCAGGACGACGGCAGCCTCAGGAATTCCCTCATGCGAAGGACAGTGGTTCTCTCAACCTGTGGACACCAGCTTGCCCTGGGAACTTGTTAGAAAGGTAAACTCTCAAGCCCCACACCAGGCATTACTGCAGCAGAAGCTCCAGGCCTAGGGCGCAGCCATCCGTGATTTCGCCAGGCCTCCAGGTGATTCCGATGCATGCTCAAGTTTAAGAAGCCCTGGCCAGGGGTTTAGGAATGCAGCACTGCAGAGGAGGAAGAATGAGGCTCCCAGCTGGCTCTGGTATCTCGCACAACATTCTCAGCCCTCGTCCTGACTTACTAAGACCTCTCTCCTTAAATATTTCAGGCCACAGTAATCGATTAAAGGGGACAAAAAGATTCAAAGAAATAGCTGCAGATTAGACCTGTCCCTTGTCTTTGCTTTCCTCTTTCGAGAGGATTCCGAGTTGAGAAAGCCATGGATGATGGCTCAAAGAGATGGAAGTCTCAGGGTACACCCAAAGGATTCATGAAGGTAGCCCAGCTATGCAGCCTCACTAGGCCAGCCTCCCTGGCTCCTCACATCCCAGGACAAGACGTGGTGTCGACCCGTGGGACCCACTATCCAACTATGCATTTCATAGAGCCTCTGTGTGGCAGCAAAAAGGCCCCTCTAGATTTGAGGTAAGTCAGAGCCCTACCCAGCAGCTAATGATACATAGCAGTCAGTCCACAAACATTTAATTGAGAATCTATTATGTCACAGACCTTGGGGAACAAAGGGTCTTGCCTCAGAATTTACAGTCTAGTGGAGACGATAGGTAGACAGACACATAAAACATACTTATATGCATACAGAAGTTAACTTTGTATAGTGATAAAATCTTCAGAACACAAGATAGGGTAATATATTAGCAAATGACAGGGATGTGGAGGCCCTTGCAGGTAGGATAGTCGAAGAAGGTCTTCCTAAGAAAGGGAAATTAGAGCAGAGACCTTGAGGATGAGGAGGAGCGAAACAGGTAAAATCTGGGAGAAGAAAATGCCCAACAGAAGGAACAAGTGCAGATGTCCTGAGCATATAATGGATCCGTAGGTGTGGGGTGGGGAGAACGTGGTGGGATGTGAAGTAAAGAGTCTGGATCTTCTCTATGTATATTGGAAGCCATCTCTATGTATATTGGAAGGAGATTTAAATATTCACTTATCACAATTTGCTTTGGTTTTTGTTGTTGTTCATACATTTCTCAAATCGCTCTCTATTTTACGTTGTGGTATAATTTACCTATAAGAAAACGAACAACGCATAGAGTCCAGCTTGATGAGTTTCTGTTTACCCACACAACTGTGTCATCACCACCCAGATCATGGCTTCAGTTTTGAAAGATCATTCTGTGTGTTACTTAGAGAATGGATTGAAGGAAGGTAGACAACAGTGGTGGCAGGAATACCAGTTAGAAGCCTGTTGCGATCCTCTGGTTGATGTGATGTGACTTAGAAACCAGTGGCAAGAGTGGGTGGTCGTGAATAGTGGTTGGATCAGATTGTGTTTAGAAATAGAGGTGATTTTGATGCACATTGTATGGATATGACAAAAAGAATGAAGGAGTCCTCCCTGGCGGTCTGAGCCACTCAGTATGGTGGCACTCTTGACTGAGATGGAGCAGAATTTCAGAGATTTACAGTATATTAGGAATCTCTCATTTTGTAGCAAAACCCTAATGGGTGTCTTAGGGTTGTAAGGCAACCCAAAGGATCAAACTTCTTGCTTCTATTTGCCTCTAGAATGCTTGCGGCCTGAGCTTAGCTCAGTAGTATGTTCATAGCATGCGAACATTCAGGTAGACACAGGTAAACAAAACAAGCTACTGATGTCAACTAACAGAGCAACCGTTTTCCAACTGGACCGGAAGTATGGACTGACATCAGACCTAACCCCGCCCTCTTTTCCTGCCTTTTAGATCCTGATGTCAGAGCCAGGGAAGTTGCTACAGAAAGTGAAGGTGTGGCTGCAGGAGTACTGGAATGTCACAGACCTAATAGCCATCCTCTTGTTCTCTGTGGGAATGATCCTTCGTCTCCAAGACCAGCCCTTCAGGAGTGACGGGAGGGTCATCTACTGTGTGAACATCATTTATTGGTACATCCGTCTGCTAGACATCTTCGGCGTGAACAAGTATTTGGGCCCATATGTAATGATGATTGGAAAAATGGTAAGCAGGGTTCTCCGAGTCCGTGTTATAAATTTGCGGAGGAGAGGTGGCCGTAATAGGAAGAGGACAATCATTCGTTTGGGCCTGCTGGGATGGTCTGAGATGGCCCTGGGCTGATTTGATTTTTAATTCCTTTTGAGCGTTTGGGAGTTTGACTACATCTGTATCCATCACTGAAAACTTAACCGTCACTCACCCATTTACTTACTGAAAAGCAAATAGATATCATCTCTTTTGTGCTAAGCACTAGAGTAGGAGTTGGGTATTTAAAGGTGCTCATTCCATGAGATTGAAGACAAGAGAGAAGTAATTACCATACAGTGTGCGAATGCTGTCAGAGAGATGTGTATAAAGTATAAAGGAGCACAGAATAAGACGGTGGAGGTCAGGGGCGCCTTCCTGCGGAGGTTACATTTTAGCTGGATCTTGGAGGAAGAAATCTTTAAAAGACTTTTAGATTTTAACATTTCTTTCTTTTTTTTTTCCTGATAAAGTCCTTGAAAAATGCCTTTCCCTACACAAAGGGAAGGAAATACAGTCTATTTTAGTTGAGTTACGTTGAATTTTATTTGGATGTTAAGTTCTGTCCATATATCATGTATTTTGTTACACTACTGGAAAATGGGGAGTTAAGAACTGGGTTCCAGAATGATGCCTCTACTTATTCCTTAAAAAAGAATCCGACTGGGTGGCTCAGTCGGTTAAGCACCTGACTTTGGCTCAGGTCATGATCTCATGGTGCAGCAGTTCCAGCCCCACGTCAGGCTCTGTGCTGACAGCTCAGAGCCTGGAGCCTGCTTCGGATTCTGTGTCTCCCTCTCCCTCGGCCTGTCTCACACCCATGCTCTCTCTTTCTCAAAAATAAACAAACATTAAAAAAAAAAACTTAAAAAAATTAATAAAGAATCCCAAGTGGCAAACTGCATCGTTCCCACGAATGGCTGTGAACTTGTTTCCCACGTGGGAAAACTATGCTTTTCCACGAATGGCTGTGGACTTGTTCCTCGACCACCCTGGTTTCCAGACTCTTCTCTGTAAAGACTAGCCCTAGGAAGACAGCACTAGTGTGAACCTAGGGGTGCACAAATAAATCAGCTCCTGTTCCAGACTCACTAGAAGAAGAATTAGAGCCCGCTGCCCAGAACCTGGGTGCTTCTTATCAGTTACCCCACTTTTTGAAGTGTGACCCTTATTTCACCTTCACAGGGCATATGTAGGAAAGCCAAGTACCTCCATCCTATCATGGTAATCGCGTCTTCCTGAAAAACCTCTCGCTAATAACCTCCACTCTACTTCCACTTGTGAGCTGTCAAAAACTAACAATTGGTCAGTAGATGCCCTTTATCATCCTCCCTCAAATTTCACCATATGCATCATCGCTGCTGACCTTTCAGTCAGCAGATCCATATTTATCGTAATTATTAGTGCGTAGGTGCCTGTGTCACTGCTGAAACGAATCGTAAATAACCATGACTCTTCCTACAAAAGCACTGAGAAACACGTGTAAAGAGAAGGAGAATCTGAATCCAAAAGGTAGGAGTTATGAGACCTTGAAAAATGTATTTCACCTCCTTGAGACCCAGTTCACTCATTTAAAGTAATTATAATAAATGCCAGGTTATATTTTGCAAGGCTTGTGTGATGATTAGAAATAACACATGCTAAAAAACTGATAGGGTGTGGCTCATAGCAAGCAGTTGATAAATTGTATCTGTTATGTTTATGTGTGCCTTAGGTTTGTTAAAGTACAATAAAAAGTTGGGGGGGCAGATATTGGTGAGCACGGTTATTCCACTCTATTCCTAACCCTTTTATACAAAAGCTTGAGATTTATAACACCAGTATTGCTTAGGGGAAATATCACCAAGCCCATTCTAGAGAGGAAAAACTTGAATTCAGCAAGCTTGAATGATTTAACCCAAAGCTGAATCCCAGTTCAATTGGGAGTTTGACTAGGAGAAAAAATGTGTATCTTCCTGTATTGCACAACCCGTTATATAATCTTCTCTGTACTTTTGGTAATGAATTTGAGATTGTAGTAAAGATTCCTATGTCTAAAAGCAGAGAATCTCAACTTAGAGTCATTGGGAGAGACTTAAGAGAAAGGATTGGTGGACCCTCCACCCAATTTATATATAAAAATATGTAGGTGTATGAATTTTCTGGGCGGAGAAGACAAGCTTCCATGAGATTCTCAAATGTGTACTCAAATGGACCCAATGAAAGTGAAGAGTTATAACAGCCGCAGACTTAAGCCAAGTTTTCTCAACCTTGACACCATTGGTATTTCAGACTCAATAATCCTTTGTTGTGGAGGCCATGCTGTCCATCATACAATATTTAGTTGAATCACTGGCTTCTACCCACTAATGCCAGTAGTGTAGGCGTGTGCGCATGCACACATACACACACACACACACACACACACACACACACATAGTTTTATGACAATAAAAACATCTCCAGACATGGCCATATGTCCCTTGGGGACATAACTGCCCTCTGTTGAGAAGCACCACGGCCGACGATTATGTAATCTGATTGCTTGTTTTTTCTAATTGATGGTTGCCTTGTTTTGTTTTATTAAATAAGATCTGAAGTCTCAACAAACAAAATATATCACTTTAAGAAGGTTGGGTGCCATTTATATACTTGAAATAACTAAAGTCACACTAAAACAGCAAGCTTATTTTAAAATCCAGGTCTGTCATTTTAATAATGGTATAATTATCCCCAATTTTGACTAGAATGAAACCTTACTATGGAGTGAGCAAGCAAGATGGACTGCATTTTCTCTGCCTTCAAACTTATGAATGATTCCACTCATAAGTCAAAAATAAGTAGAAAATGAGTATATTTGGTGGCTTTGTTCTCTTTCATGGGGCTTTTAAGATAATTAGTTAAATAATTCAGTCTCTGATCCAGAAGGTAGGTAAAATATGCTATAGAAGTTATCAGTGAGCTAGATGGACTGCCAGGTGGAAAGCTTAACAAAATATGCCTGGATGTGATTATTCTGAAAGCCCCTCAACATTACAGAATCCCTATTCAATAGTAAACAAGCAAGTAATTCATCGTACCCTGTGGTCTAGAGACAGACATCGGCTAAAATACCTGGACACAATATGTAGATCAAGTATGGTTCAGGCACCTGAGGGGCTCAGTCCATTGAGAATCTAACTCTTCATTTTGGCTCAGGTCATGATCCCAGGGTCATGGAATCAAGCCCGCATCAGGCTCTGTGCTGAGTGTGGAGCCTGCTTAGGATTCTGTCTCCCTCTCTATGCTGCTCCCTCGCTTATTCTCTCTCTCTCTCTCTCTCTCTCTCTCTCTCGACTAAAAGCATTAAAAAATAAGATCCCAACTGATCTTTAAATCCAGGATCACTTACTGGAATCCTGACCCCTTTTCTTCATATTCTGCTTCTCAATGCAATTCTCTAAGCCTAGTACTAAACTCACTCATATAGTGCAGAATAAAAACAAGAATAATAAAAGCTATCATTTACTCCGTGCCAAATACCACGTCAGACATATCATCACTACAACTCCATGAGATGGGTTTTAGTATCTTTGTTTAGCAGTTGAATAACCAGAAACCAGCAAAGAACAAAGGCAGGATACTAGCTCTTACCTAATCAGACTTCACAACCTGACCTTCCACTTCTAATAATAGCAATGCATTAACATTTACTGAGATCTACCCACATTGTTTCACATATTGTTTCACATATTGTTTCATTTAATCCTTATAAAATTAATATGCATGGTGATTGTCATTATTATTATCCCCATTTCAAAAATGAAAAAAAAAAAAAGATGGAGCAACTTGCACATGACCACCTAAGCTGTTTTTACTAACAGAGGCAAGATGAAAACTCAGGTGGTCTCACACCTAAAAATGTGCTTAACCACCACCGTATGTACTCACCTGTATAGAACACAACCTACAGATATTTACAACAGATATTTACAAGAGGGAGACAGAATCAGCTCTCTTAATAATTGAACCAACTGAAAATTTGGCTATAAAAACAGAGGTACCCAGTCCTGGTTTTTACTAATAAGGTTCTATTTCTGCATTCCACTCTATCAGATTTCAGTCTTTGTGTGGAAGACTTTTTTGAAATAGATGAAGTTGAGCGGGAAGAATGTTTCTTGTCTTTGATTGTTTTGGCCCTTCGGGTAGGTAGCACAGTCAATCTGAATGAAAATAGTCCTGAGAAATTAAGTTAGGACAGTTGCTGTGTGTACTGGCTGAGTTTCCTTGGGTCAGACTAGCTCCTAAATTTCATGAGCACACACCTTCCACTCCTCCACCCACTAGTGGGGCCATCAGTGTTTTTTCATTTATGGAATTTTCAGTAAATAAATGATGAAATAATCTTACAAAACAGAGGATGGGAAACAGGCCTATGTTTCCTATAAAACCGTTTCAACACAGTGGGTTTGTTCACTTATAAGAGCGTCCTAAGGGCACTAAGCTGTGAAAGGAATAATTAAGTAGCATATATTTTTAAAAACAGTGAACAAATATGAATAAACGTCAAGTTTTGAGAGATTCTTATTTAGTTTCAAAGTCAGAGGATACTTGAAAGATGGATTCAGAAGTTACCTTGACAGTTGATTAATTGACCGAAAATATTTTGAGCCCCCAGTGTCCTAAGGCAAAGAGGAAGGCTATTGTGTTTTAATTCTAATAACAGGCACCATATTGTTTTAAAATAAAACTCTAAAGGTAATTTAAAGCCTTCATTATCATTGATAAAGTTATCATTAGTCTTTCTTTGTGGATGGGTATCCCTTCAGGAAGTTTGATATCCAAGAGAAGGTCATCTTTTGTATTAGATGGTTTGATGCAAGGGATAGAAACCAATCTCCAACTAGCTTAAGCCCAGGAGGGACATACTGACTTATGGCAGGGCATGATGAAACTGGCCTTAAGGGTTACCGCAGTCAGGCTCTCAACCACTTTCAGAACATGCTGTCTCTCTGTCCAGAATATCTGCTTCATTCACTCTTGATCAGTTTTACTGGTGGGGGACTCAGCCTCAGACACTCTGAATTTATATCATTACAGAGAAAGAAACGGAGCTTCTCTCTCCCAGCTTCAGTTGAAAAAATCCAAAGAAAGGATATTGATTGGCCCATCTTGTGTCACATGCCTACCTCCTCTCAGTGTTGCCAGAGGGTGAGGTACCATCATTAACCTAGCCTGGAAAAGACACCATATTTGTGGCCAGAATGGGTGGGAACCGCTTCTAAAAGAAGGAGGCAATGGGTTCTGGCCAGACAAAATAATAGTTATTACATCCTCATCTATTTTTGGCGATAAAAGGAAAGTAATTTGGCATATGAGAAACAGATCCTTGATAATATGTATCACGAAAACAAGCAAAAAGGAAAGGAACAAAGAGGAATGAGAGATGACATTGTGCTTGCATGCAGTCAAGAGAATTTTATAAACATGTCAAGATGAAAATTCAACATTTCAACAGCAGACACAGAAATGGGCCATTAGGCAACCTGATCCTATTGCTGACAAAAACCCTCCATAACTGGTAGAATATGTGGCAAGAGAATTAAGTACAGAAAGAGTGGTTCTCTGAGAGACTGGTTTGTGGTGGGATACCAGACAATGAAGTGGGGCCACAAGAATAGGAAGGAAGATGGCGGATATTTGGGCTGTCCTAGCTTTGCTTACAAGAGATTGTTTTCTTGAGCATTCCAACTCTCAAACTTAGGGAATTTACAGAGTTGCAGTAGTTCTTGAAATAGTTTGATCATCCCAAGTTCAATTTTGCTATGAAAGAGACCCAGGAAGGACACTGGCTCCCAGGAACAGAGACAAAGAGTACTGGATTCATATAGAGACCCGAGCTTCATGTGACTCCCATGCCTCATATTTACTAGGTAGCACAGACAACAATGAAAAATGAGGGGCTTCCCTTCTATGTGTGTCTGATGAAATTCTGTGGACATTGCTTCAATAGACCAAGTGTTCTCTTTCTTACTTGGACATAGTCGTCTATCTATATATCCCTTATCAGAAGTGTTGAAAGTGAACCTCCTTCAAAGGCTTTCGTCAATGTTGATATCATAGGAACACTCAATCATGTGGATTTTCTTTTGTTTCTCCTTCTGCTTCCCCACCCTTCCAGATGATAGACATGATGTATTTTGTCATCATTATGCTGGTGGTGCTGATGAGTTTTGGGGTCGCCAGGCAAGCCATTCTCTTTCCCAATGAAGAACCATCATGGAAATTGGCCAAGAACATCTTCTACATGCCCTATTGGATGATTTATGGGGAAGTGTTTGCGGACCAGATAGACCGTAAGCAAGTTTATGATTCTCATACACCAAAGTCAGGTATTGAACTTCAATTGGGTCATATCTTTTCTGAGTTCATTTGTTTGTTCTCAATAAATGGCTCAAGATAGAGGACCAATTCCTAGCTTGCTATTTTGGAGGTAAAAATAAACAATTGCAGAAAGTGAATGTATAATTTAACAAAGTAGTCCTTGGGTGTTTCTTCTGGTATGTCATCTCTGTGACACAAATTGACATCTGGTGTACCAAATTTAATCAAGAACCATTATAAAAAGATCTAAATTATTTGGGGATTTGAAATCCTAGGGCCATGTGTTGAACATTTCAATATTATTAATATATTATGTCATTACTCCCCATCCCTACCCCAGCCCCCAGCCTGTAAAAACTAAATTCCTTGGGTTTGACTTCAGAACAAATAAACAATTCTGTATTTTGCCGTCAGAATTCAAGAGGGCAAACATCTGCATGGTGTTTTCCTTGCAATGGAAACTATTCTCTAGCTCCTTTCCCCACTGTCTTAAATTATGTGCTATTGAGACTCAAAAGAAGCTAGTATTCATTGCCTGGAAGTACGGAAAATGCCTTAGGTTATAAACTGAGTTGCTTGCTGTAAATGCCAGGGGAAAAAAAATAGTATCTATATCATGAAATGATTCAGTGTGAGAAGCGAGTGCCAGCAGGCCCCTAATATTTCATTCCCTAATAGACACTGATTCTCTATAATAAACACCCTCTTATATAGAGTTTGGAGATAGTTGTATCCTAGGAGTCTGTTCCAGCATTTTATTTGGACCAAATGGCAGGGCACACCAGGCATGGGGACATTATTTGGGAAGAAAGCATCAGGAAAGAACTATCTTTCAGTATGGAGGACCTGAATCCCTGGAGCAACTACTTCTCATTTTCCCTGAGGAGTTTCGCTCTAGAAATAACATCCCTCCAACATTGTTGAATTAACATTTTTGAAACATTTTTTTGCTGACAAGTCAGCCATCCGAGCCCTGGACTGTGGACATGGATTAGGGTTACATAACCAGGTAGTATAGTTTATTAAGAGCAAGAGCATAGACTAGTCAGCATCCCCTCTCCCACCCCCACCAATCCCAGGTAGGACTGAGACCAAGTAAATAAGGAGCAAACAGCAAAGAGTCCGACCCCTCTGGGCCTGTGTAGAGCATGTGTCATTGGCAACAGGATACATTAATACATTATTTTCCCTCCTGTGATGGATTTTGACCAAATACCTTTCTTAAAAGGAGTTATCTGAGGCCAGAAGGCATTTGGGAACACCTCATTGGAACAAATACTCATTTCAGGAGACTAAGCCAAGTTCACTGAGGAAGAATTTTTAACTCCATCTCCTAGTTGGCAATGTGCAGTCTGCACCATGACAGCTTTCCAGGGCCTGGGGAAAACCTTTGGGGATCCTCCTTTCAGATGGTCCCTAAGGGCAAAATAACTAAAGACCATCAATGATCCTTCTCCTCAGAGATTAAATGTATTATTCCCCCCACCCCCACACAATTGCTTTCCATATACATTATTTTGCCTTCCTTAGTTTTCCTTTCTTCCCCAAAATGACATTAAGCCCCGTGGGTGTTTTGACAATGCAACATTTTGGGGTGGGAGAAGGAAGTGTGGGTATGTTTTATAAGTGAGATTCCGTCTGTCCCTCTACAAGTGGCCATTTATTGATGTTGTACTATGAGCCCAACCTAGTGCAACAGATACCACCATCTGGCTGAATAAGAGGATTTATTATTGTTATTCTAAAAGAAGGGCTGATTGTAGTTTAGAACTGGAACACCCCCTCGCCCCAACCCCAGAAATGAAAGAGAGGTGTTTTGTGTGAGTGGAGTATGAGAATAGCTGTCCCTCGTTGTTCATTAGATCTGTGGTGCTCTACCTGTGTGAGAATCAATTTCTACCCCAAATCTCAATATATAACTGACCCAGCTTTGGATGGATGCAAACTTCACGACACCCTTCCCCGACTTACCTTCCCTTCTGACATTCCAAAATTGGCTGCAATGGTAGCCAACTGTTCTAAGCTAAATCAGCCAGTTTGCTGTTTAGAGTGCTAATGAGTATTTGTCCTTTCTCAGATGAGTATAGGAGGCTGCCCTCAAATTGGTCATCCCGTTTGGCCAAGGTCATAGAACATCCCTATCTTTGAAATTGATTTTCATGTTATGGTACTGGACAAGCCCAAGGGGCTTTGGGTGACTGCCCCACCTGGTCATGCAGAATTGCCCAGGAGACCTAAGAACCAAGCCATTTGAGAAAGGTACAAATCATTTATGCTGCCCTACAGTGTCTTGCCTCTTTTCTGTGCCGTGTTCAGGCTGGTTTGTGAAGCATGTGTTCAGGCTGATTGGATCTCATATCCACTTGGACCCACGGCCCTGCCCAGGGTCTGCCAATCCCATCCTGCCCACGTGCCCCTGTGTGGGCCTCTCCAACGCTGCTTATTCACACACACACACCTTCTCAGAGTGACTCATTTCTAATGTGATGCACGTGTTCCATATCTAACTCCGTTTTTAGCTGCAAAACTGCTGAACCCATTTTATGTTTGGGGAAATAATCTTTCTTGGGATGAATGTATATGGATGTATCATGGGGCTCAAGGGGGGGGGTTGTTACCATCTTTCTTATGCCTCAGAAGGGAGGACAGCTTTAATGCCCTCACTTCCAGGAGGCAATGTTACTGAACTACAGATTGTTACATACATTCCTTTTTTTTTTCTCTTAGTTTGTCCTAAGCCCAGAAACTTTCAATAAGGCGAAAACAGCTGGGACGAGACTTCTAAGGTTACTTTCCAAATGTGCTTAAAACTAAAAGCAAAAGAAATAAGAAAGAATGGAGTCACTGTAAGATCACAAATTAATTTAGGTGGTTTTCGCCTCTAAACTAGGTTAGATTAACACAAACGACAGTCTGGCATGAATCTTGATTGTCCGTAGAGGCTGAAACATTTGCTTTGTGTCAGGAGCAGATCTGAGTGCACAATCGTGATGGGCACCAGCAGATAATGAAACAAACTGGGGAAGGAACAGTGATAGTCTGCTCTCTCTGGAATTGAACTCACTGTTGTTGTTGGCTTGCTTTGCTTTGGGTTTGTGGTTATTTTTCAAATTACCCCACATCATATTAGATGTCTACGTTATGTATAATACTAGCTCTGTAAGACCCAATATATGGGCTAGCATTCAGAGCCTCGGGCCCCAGCTCGCTAAAGGCATTGCTACCAAATGATGACATCCTTTTCAGTGTCTCATTAAGGTGACCCATGTTGCGTGACATCTGAGAGCTGGTCAGGATCCCACTGGAGCCTGAGGGGGAAGGGGGGGAAAGCCACTTAGAGAAAAGGAGCAACAGAATAAATTTCCAGCACGTTCAAGCCAAGGCCAGGGCAAAACTAAAATTAGGTGGATTCTCGCCAGTTGAGAAATCTGGCTCCACGGTGTGTGAAGTACCTAGAAAAATACCTTTGTTGGCAGAGAAGATGAGGTGTCTCTAGCTTCCTTGAGCCTTTGAATGAATGAGATTTCCCTTTATTTACAGGGCATCCGTGCGTTGCCTGCCATATACACAGATTTCCCAGGCTGTACCAGGGCAGGGGGAAATGAATCATGCTCTTGAATGCATTAAGTCAGAGTCTAAATTTAGCCCTTCTTTCTGGTGCTCTGAGTATTTTTATAAGTTTGGGTAGTAATGTGAAAGCAGAATGTCCAAAACTTACTTCTTACCATAACAACTTAATATTATTTGTCTGTTCCCGTTGGCCTAAATTAACTGCCCAATCTACTTAATGCATGGGTCAATTTTTTTTTCTCTACTGCCTAGGGCTTTCCATCTGAAATTAATAGGTAATCTGGAGTAAGGGGCCTTATTTTTGTTGTGATTTGGTTTGGTTTGGTTTTGCTGTAGTGATTTAGTACAAAAGTTTTTTTGTTTTTTTTTAAATCCTTGCTCTTGGGTCGCTGGTGTCTCTGTGATGGTGACTGATCTGAAGTGTTGTTTTTGTCAGGAAACAAGGAGCATGTATGTGCTTGTAAAACTAAAACACTTCTTTGTATTACTTTTCTGTCTCAAATGATGTGTTGCTGACTTCCGGTGTGGAAACTGGGATAGCTCAAGGCTGGTCTCTAAAATATGTCTGCTTATGGCAAAGCTCAGAATAGCATGAACGGAGAAGATGACTGTTGTTATGCATTTCAATCCTTGGACTCCAGTTTAGGAAACTCAGGGCTCTGCATCTGTTTGGTATTCAGGACTGACCTTCTCTAATGGATTCAGAGCACACTAATGCCTAACAGCTATAGCATGGGGAGTGTTGCCTGACCAAAGAAAGTATTTTGGAAGAGAAAAACTTGAGCCAGTGCCAACTTTTGGGAAAGGGGGAATTGTTTTGCTGGGTTTTGTTTTCGCAGATTGCTAAGGAAGCAAGCCAATAGGCACCACCCCCCTTTCTCTGTCCCTGGAAGTCAGCTTACATTCTAGAGAATACCCACCCGGCTTGTTTGCTAATGCAAACTGAGACTTAGTGAGTTTACAAACAGCAGAGCAATGTGCAGACAGGCCTTCGTGATGATTCAGTATGCTATAGTGATCAACATTTGCTCTGCTATCATAATATCCAGTTAGCCTTTGCCCACAGGTTGGGGTCCATTTTTAATCCATTCAGTGGATATTTATTTTTGATCCTACTATGAGCTGGACACCAAGGTAAAGAGATGCACATGGCAGAGATACTGTCTTAAGGCATTTACAGTCCAAGAGAGGCAAACTGACATTGACAATATATATGTGGAGATGGAGTCCCCCCAAAAAAGTGGTCAGTTCCTCCTAGGGTGAGAGTGGGGGCCATGACAGATGAAGCCTTGCAAAGGATGGGAAGGTTGAGCTGAGACTGAAATATGAGCAGATATTTGCAGGGCAGATGGGAGCAGGGGGCTGTGAAGGAGAAGAATGGCATTCCAAAGTGAGACTCAGCATGGACAGTTCCAGGCACAGCAGGTAGTTTAATATGGCTGACTGTAGGGTGAGAGGCAGGAGGCAAGAGCAGGACAGATGGGTCTAAAGAGAGAGACAGTAGTATAAATCTTGGAGAACTTAGACTCCATGTCCAGGGTAGTACCATGATATGACATGTTTTAGTCAGAGCACTCAAGCAAAAATATAAAGATGAGAGGTGAGAGCACACTAGCTAATGCAGTAGCAGTTGGGATGGAGAAGACAGGCAGCATGAGACTTTAAGAAGGTAAAATCAGAAGGATCTGGGCAGAAGTCAGAGGGTGCAGAGGGTGGTGGTGGGGAAGTGGAAGAGGATTTAAGACGGAGAAGTTACAGGTCATTCTAAGGTTTCTGGCTTAGTCTAAAGAGTGATGTCATTTAGTGAGATAGAGAACCTAGGAGTAACAACTATGAGGGAAGGGGGATTTGTTCAGTTGGGATTGAGTTCAAGTTCCCATAGGAATTCCAGGAAAACCATGAAGAAGGCTATTTTATGTCTACATCTCTGGAGCTAAGTAGAAAGACCTGGCTTGGAGACAGAGATCTGGGGATCAAAAACGTAATTCCAATTAAAGCCAAGGAAGTGGGTGAGCTTGCCAGGGAGCACAGGTGGAGAGAGAAAGCAGAGGAGAGCAGTAGAATGGAGGAGTCAACAGTATCGAATGCAAGAGAAGACAACAATTAGGTGAATATTTAGAAAAAGTCCGTTCAATTAGACCGTTAGGGAGTCACTGAAAATTTTGGCCAGAGGATTTTTCTTTCAAGAGTGAATGCAAAAACAAATTACAGTGATTTAAGAGCAAATGAGCGGTAAGGCAAAGAATTTACTAGTAAAGAGAGAGAGAGAAGTGTTGCGTATGTGTGGACCTGGTGAGGGGAGGAGGAAGATCAATGAAGTGGGGCTTTGAGAAGAAGAGTAATGTTTTGTAATCACCACTTAGGAAAGTCACTGAGTACACATCAAAGAATTGCTTCGGGCCACCTATTTGCATAGTTAGGTTGTCTGTTTTCTCAGTCAAGACTCAGCAGCCCAGATCAAGAAAAGCAAATAGTTGGATTAATCCAAGATTGAAGCTTTGCTATGCCAGTATGCCAGAAAAAAAGGAGACTAAGATTTTTGAAGATGCTTGCAAGGGTCCTTTAAGTTATACATTACGAGGTCTAAGATGGAAGGAGAAGAAAGTAAAGGTATAACATTGGTAAGTACCTAGGAGGAAAAAAGAATTGTCAAAGGACTAGAGTCTTGTGCTTTGAGAACTAGGGATCCTGAGACATGATAAGGTGTTGTGGCCAGAGAATGGTAAATTGGTATTCAGAGTTCAGAGGTAGGACAATTTAGGATAACTATAAGGTCCAGAATGGGTTCTAGGATATGCTGGAATTGAAGCCAGGCATCTTGAAGCTAGGTTCTTCTGTGTTTGTCAATGCAGATATTGAAGAGGAAGTAGACAGGAAGACTTTAATCAGAATGACCTGAAACTCAAAGGAGAAAGGGCATTATGCACAAGAGTGGAAAGCAGTGGTTTGGAAGAGGAAAAGTATCAGTGACAATATAGACATTATTTACAGGGACCACAACAGTGGGTATACAAGAATGTGTAGTTTTCACCTGAGGTTACAGGGTGTCTTTCTGCAAAATGGGATTTAGTGAAGACAAAAAAATGGGTATGGGGGTAGGCTTATAAAAGTATGAGAAAGCAGACGAGTATGTGTTCAATGTCAAAGGTGTTCCAGAAGGCTCTGGGGAAATGGAGGAAAGGGAGAAATGATGGCAAAATTCCGTGGTCAGAGAGCCCAACATAACGTGGGGAAAATAGCTTAGGAGAGGACAGTTGACCAGAGGAATGTGTACTGCAGGAATAGAGGATGAAAGTAAGAGAAGTAGGGTGGAAATAACTATTCCAGAGTTTTGAGGCAGCTGAAGACTGGATTCCTAGTGGTATAAGGGGCCAAATTGGGCTAATGATAGCTAGGTCTCATAGGCAGTCTAGAGCAACCTTTGCCCAGGTTTCGAAGATTGTGTTGAGGACAAATTGTTCTGGTGCCCTAAATAGATGGAAGTGGAGACTTTGTGTGGTGGCACAAAACAACCAGATCCTAACCAGATTCTTCCCCAGATGGCTTGGAGAATTCTCTATCTTGGAGGAGGCTCTCCTTTTGAAATTAGCAATGGCCTGTGATACTAGTAAAGCATCATTCATTACCTTTCATAAGAATGAACTTTTATCATCACCTTGGATTATTCCATCATTCTCTAACTGTAGACTTGCTAACACCTTGCCCCTAATTAAATTTTGTCCTTGGCCCGTCCTGGCCATTTTCAACCTCTGTTGTAACTCTGTATTTAACAGAGTGCTTTTGGTACATCATAGGTTTGCATGACCCTTCAAAGCCCATGCTTTTTCTCCTCTACCACAAATACTCCTACTAAGTTCTACATAACCCTGTGAAAAACAAAGCATCAACAAATGGGATATATTTAAAATTTTTGAAACTTTCTCCAAAAAACTCTAAACCACTTCTTAAAAAGTTTACTTAGAAAAGGTAGCTTCCCATCTAACTGTTGGGACTATCTTGTCACATACAGGGAGCTAACTTCTCACTGGGGACAGAAGATATAAAAAGTATATACCCTTTGATTAGAAGCAACTCAGGAGGGTTTTTCTTAAAAACTGTGATGGAATTTGTTCTCTTTGGCATGTGCAAAAATAAAATGGGATTCTGTAAGACTCAGAGAAAAAACTAAAATCTATGGCGATGCTGAATACTAAGCCAACAAGGAAGGACTTCAGAAAGAGTTCATGTGTGTGCCAGCAGAAAAGTAGCAGAAAGTTGCACTAAGAGTTAGTTTGAGATGAAATTAGTCATTAAAAAAACAGTAATAGTCTGCCTTCTAATTAGATGTAATTGACTACAGGTAAGGAAAGGTAATCACTATAGGTTGAATACTAGAGATACCCGCGTGGTGTGTAACTCAACCCAAAATGGTGTTGAACATCATCTAGAATGGCTTTAACAATGAAACAAAAGGGGCTATCTGTACCTGACCTGAAGCTGTGGTATATCTGTTTCTGGGAGACTGAGGATAGTGCTGGTCACCGTCTCCCGAGAAAGACACAAATGCACTGAGCCAGAGAATGGTGGCCCAGCTTTTGGAAGGAGTAAATGAAAGACTCTAATTTGAGGACAAATCAGGAAGATGAGGGCTCTTTGCTCCGAAAGATGAAAGCGACCAGGTCTGAAGTCTGTAAACTCCCAAAATGAACCTCTCTGTGGATAAGGTGAATATGACATGGGTCCCCAAATCCCAGTGTACTTGAGCCAAGAATCCATCGAAGTATAAAAGTTGTAGATTTAATTCAAATAAAAGAAATACTATGCTACAGAGTGCGTAGGTAGCTTTGGGGATTTATTTCCCCCTGGAGATGTTATAGGAGAAATAATACAGTCTCAAAGAAAATTTCAAACATTTTATCTTTTTAATCATAACAAGGGAGACCCTGAATAAAAAGCGGCTTTTTTTGTTTCTTCCTCCCAAATAATTTTCTTTTGAAGAAAAAGGGAAAAGGATGAGGAAAAAGAGGAAGATTATGCTATTCACTGGAGAGCCCATATCGTAGAAATGACACAGATAATCCAAAATGGCATATGATCCCAAATCATATATGAGCATTGGTGGAGAAGACATGCAGTCTGGCATATAGCACGTACCATTAGTCCCCTCCCCAGATCCTCTCGTATCCCCCTTTACCAGACTTTTGTATGCACCATCCAGTTTCTGTGCGCTTTGATGCTAAGGCCTCTGTGGTGTAAACTTAGCCCATGAGCTGCTGGTGCGTCTTCACTACCCAGAGAGCCTAAGGTGCCTGAGAATTTTTGTTCCTCCAGGGCCTCCGTACTCTGATGCTGCCTGCTGGAAAGGAGGGTCCCTTGACTCTTGGCTTATGTGGAAGAGCTACCACCTTGAGGACTGCAAAGTCACTTCTTGAATGTGAAGTGTAATTCAGACTCCAGAGATCCCCATAGGATGAGGCTAAGGCTCAGACTTCATCTGAAATTGACCTTGGTTCTTGTTTTGTTTTGTTTTGTTTTGTTTTGTTTGCCATTGCTTACTCTGCTGCCTCCACTTTCCTCTATCCCTTTCTTCTCCAGAGCACTGTCTTAAATCACTTTCATGAGAATCCTTTGCATATGGTCACTCCTGGAAGAACTTCACCTAAGAAAGGCACTCAGGCTCCAAGTCTTCTCAGATCCAACCTGACACCATGTGTATTAAAGGCTCAGGACCCTTCCTTGTAGTGCAGAGCAGGAAGCTATGGGTGCCCAGATTATATCTACAGCAGGTGGTTGATCTGGTCATCTGTAGTAACATGGCGGCAAGATTCTCTCTCTCGTTACAAATGACAGAGACTGATTTGCACCCTGTCCTTCTTTAACACCTGAAGTTAATGCTGTGACTCAAGGCATTATGTTCCCAGGAGTCCATGGACGAAGTCATTCTTGAAGCAGGGAAGTTTATTCCAGCCTTAGAATCGTTTACTCCACCATATTTCTCAAATCCCTGCTCTGCACCTGCTTTTCCACCAGGCAGGCTCTGCGAGGAAACAGGAGATGTATAGACACTAGCCTTGTTTTTCGGGAGTTTGTAATCTCAGCCAAGGCCTCAACAAACTTTTTCTCTTAAAGGTCAGATGGGACTGAGAGCCATACAGTCTACTTATAACTCCACGATGCAACAGTAAATAAACTAATGGGTGTGTCTGTGTTCCAATAAAACTTTATTTACTAAAACAGGAGGCAAACCAGATTTGGCCTGTGGGCAGTAGGTTTGCTAACTCCTCATCTAAACTATCCAGTCATTCCATTGCATTGGCTTCCTTCCCCCTTACTTCAGTTGATGAACGTGTGAAACCAGAGCTCCAGGATGGAATCGATTTCCTATCTGACATTCTATCCAAATGCAGAAGATGACACTGCTTTGTGCATTTGTTTCTTCCAGGAGAAATGTTACTCTACCAATCCAAGTACAACAGACCGAAGGAGATCAGGTCTGTGGTTGTGGAGTTAGTTATAAGGAAACCACACTGCTTGAGGAGTGGGCATGGCTCCCAGACCACAAATGGAGATGGTACAGGAAAATCAGTTTTATTTTCTATTATAATTCCACTGATTTATTTTTTGAACACACATCCCCATGAACTGGTGGAAAATCACGACCTGAGGCTCTTCCCTAGGTGGGTTAGGGTTGGAGTAAGGGTAGGATGCAGTGGAATTATCACACAGCTGCTGAAAATGTCTATTGTCCTGGTCAGTTGGACCCTTCGAGTCTAGTGGATTTATGACATCTCCCCACTGTCCCAAATCCCTAGATACTTCATCCCTCTGAGATTGTGCCACCCCCAATGGAACCGCCAGGAAAACCATGTAGCGTGAGCCCATAAAGCACACGCAAGCTGACGTTCACTCTCAGACACCCTCACGTGTGTGCACAGACACACATCTCTTTCCTGTCTCCTCCAGTCCTGCTTCTGCTGAGACATTTTTGTCCATTTCCCCAAATCTTCCTTTCTCTCACCCCATCTACAAGTGCTCGAAGGTCCTCAGCACTGATGCAGAGCCAATACCTGCTTGAAAGACAAGAGGGGAAAATGAATAAGTCAAAATAGTATTCCACCACACCGATTTAGCTGTCTTGTAAGTAAAAACAGGATGCTCAAAATAAAAATAAACTCACTGGCTCCAGGCACGCTGAATGTAAGCTCCATGTATCAGAGGGAGGATTGTATGTAAAGGAGTCATGATCTGGTGTTATAATAAATCATCTCACAGTATTGCTACGGGGATTTCTTCAAGTAGAATGGTAGTAGGTCTGGCAAATTCCTCCAGGATATCCTAGTTCAGCAGAATCTTCTGTGGTGATGGGCCCGGTCTAGACCTGTGCTGCCCAATGCCAAGCCGCTAGTCACATGTGGTTTGTGAGCCCTTGAAACGTGGCTGGTATGAATGAGAATGGATTTTAAATTTTATTTAATTTCAACAAATTTAAATAGCTGCATGTTGTTCGTGGCTACCCTATTGGACAGCTCAGTTCTAGAATATAAAAATCCATTTAAAATGCCAACCCAATGAGAAAAGGGACCACCTCTGCCTTGCTCCCTCCTCTGGCCTTGGCATCTCAAACTGTGTCTGGCACACGGTGGATGCTTGGAAAATAGTTAGTGTATGAATGAAGGCCTTTGAAGCAAGGAACAGAAAGAGAATTTATCTATTTCACACAAATTTTTTAAATTCAGCTTAAGGTAAATATACTGATTGTGGATTCATGTATCACACACACTGAAAGAAGAATGCAATTAGGGGATCCTAGAGTTGAAAACTTGCTGGAACTTAGCTGAATTTATAATCAAGAGAAGAATGGCAGCCAGGTTCAAGAACTGTTTGTTGAACAAATCATCATTCTAGTCTGCATACAGAGGTTATTGTTGGACAGCTACGAGGAAGAGAGGAAAGGAAAGAAGGGAAGGTGAGAGGGAGGAATAAAGGAAGAAAGGAGGAACACAGGAAGGAAGGAAAAAAGGAGGGAGAGAGGGACGGGGGCGGGGGAGGAAGGAAGACAGGCAGGCCCTGGCAAGTTGAGGACAACTGGGAAAGGAGGAGGGAGCTTTGGGGCCAACAGTGGGACTGGCTAAGACCCGTGCAGGCAGCCCTGCAAGCTCTGAGCTGCGCTGTGCTGTGCTGTGCTGAAGGTGGTTACCAGGCACCCTGTAACTACAGGCTTTCCCAAAAGCATGGTGTTCTGACCAAATGCAGCGAGGCAGATGGCTGATTTCCACTCAAAGCAGAGCAGAGTACACCCCTTCTGATAACATGGCAAGATTTTAGCTGCTCCGTATTAACAGCAACCAAAAAAAAAAAAAAAAAAAAAAGCAGACTGATCTCCACACAGGTTAACTATTAGCAAATAGGCTCACGTGCTAATTGTTTTTCTCAAATGTGACAGAGTCCAGATAGACCTGCAGGCTCAGTATATAGGGAGGTGGGGGAGTAAGGTGCTCCAGATCTTGTACAAGATACTGCCCAGTGGAGCGAAGAGCTTCCTGTGGCTAGATTTCAGACCACGTCTGCCAAGTGATGTTTGACTGAATTGCTTGGCTTCCAGCCAAGTTGGTGGTGTCTGGAATATCAGGCCTGAGGTTCAAGCTGAGGACATGCTTCGCAGAAGACCCCAATAACTTCAGGTCAAATAGCGAATTTTGTGTCCTCGGCTTAGTGACACACTCACTTCAAGGAGATGACATCCGCTGATGAGTTAAGAATAAAGGGGGCGATTTCTTGACCTGGGCTGTGGTTACGTGGATTTTCATTTTATGCCAGGCATGTATGTTTTATGGACTCTTCTGTATATATCTCTCACAATGTAATATAAAAGAGAATAAAGCAGACGGCCTGCTATCTCATTTTCCAGATTCTGGTTTGAATGAGTTCATTCACACAGTGACTTTTACTGAGCTTCTATGTGCCAGGCACTGTGTTAGGAACTAGGAGTTAAAAAGAGACATACTTCATTGCCTTAGCTTTGAAAAATGTTTAATGGACAGGGCGCCTGGGTGGCTCAGTCAGTTAAACAGCCAACTTCGGCTCAGGTCATGATCTTGCGGTTCTTGAGTTCGAGCCCTGAGTCGGGCTCTGTGTTGACGGCTCAAAGCCTGGAGCCTGCTTTGGATTCTGCGTCTCCTTCTCTCTCTCTGCCCCTCCCCTGCTCTCTCCCTCTCTCTCAAAAATGAATAAATTTAAAAATTTTTTTAAAAAAGAAAAGAGTATAATGGAGAAGATAGACAAGTAAACGGATCATTGCAAATCACCATGATACGTATTTCCATAGAATGGATGTATAAAGGTTAAAGAAAAGAACACACTAATTTGGGGGTGAGCGAGAGGAGGTATACCCAAGCAAAGAAAAGCAATGAAGGACAAAGTAGAATCAGAAGAATTCTCCTGGGGGTAATAGGTAAGCTGGATCATGAAGGACATTAAGAGTTTTCCAGACAGGTGACAGAAAAGCATTTAGACGGAGGGACTGTCAGGTACAAAGCTGGAGAGGGGTGACCCGGTGTGCCAGATAGAGGCATATGAAGATAGAGAGATTCCCTCTCTAGGCCAGTCGTTGGGGTTAGTACCCCTTACAAGGTGCTCCCAAGCCTCTTGACCCACCCTGGCCAACAGGTGGCATTAGACGTATATTCCCCCAGTGGACAGTATGCATTTTTGGAGAGCGGGTGCCAGGGTCTGTGTCCATCCTTTTCACTACATTTGAGTGAATGAATGGGGAGGAGGTTGGAAAGGTAAATAGCAAAGGGCTTTGTAGGCTTAGCTAAGGAATTTGGATTTTTTTTTTAAATGGGAAATTCACAGCTCACCTTGTGTTGAGCCCCTTTCTAAATTAAGTCTGGTTTACGGACTTCGTTGGTTGTGATTGCCGAATGGGGAGACTGTGACTGGAGAATATACAACCAGGCTGCACATTTCAGGGAAACTAGAAAAGCCATACAAAAGCCCTTTGTTCTCAAATGTCTTCTTTAGGAGGAGTAGCAAGCTTCAAAGAATCAAAATATCCCCTGAATAGGTTAAACCTACTGACTCTTCTCCCCTTAGTATGAGGTACTTGAATCTTTAATCTTAACCCCCAAAATAGCTGAAATCAGCATTCGGAGAAGGAGAGTTAAAATGGGAGCAGGTAATGAAGCAGATGGCTCAGGCTGGGCAAGGCAGACTTTGAGCAGCCAGAGGACAGCACGAGGCGACTGTGTGCCTGGAGGGCAGAGAGAATGAGACAGGGTGTGGGGGAGGTTCACAAGGAGAGAGGTGGCAAAAACAGCTTTGCCTACTGTGCAGTTTTGCCAAGGGCCCCAGCCGATACCCGACTGCCTCCACAAACCGTCTTCCATGCTGCCTGCCGTAAATTGCTGATGCCTGAATTTAAATATCGGGATTGCTTGAAGCCTCAGGCTCCCCCAGTTCAGTCTGCAGGCACTGGGCTTCCCAGCTCCAACTCATCCAGTTCAACCAGGCTTCTCCACATCTACGCCACCCCCCTTCACCGCTAGAAGACTAGCAGAGGTGCAGAAGAGAGGGAGGAAGACGGCGGGGGGGGGGGGAGGAGTTAAGTGCATTCAGGTACCACCCTCTCTCATGTTTTCTTGTAGCTCATCCTTTACCTGTCTGCAAATCCATCAAAAATCCATTTTTCAGGGAACTCAAAGCTCCAAAAGCCCCAGGACAACCAAGGGAAGCTGGAACACTCCAAGGATTCATGTGCCCACAAAGTCTCCCTCAGTGAGAGTCTACCTCGCTGGTTCTCCACCAGAGGCAATTTTGCCCCGTCCCCGTGTCTCCCCCAGGAGACATTTGGCAATGCCTAGAAGTAGTTTTGGTTGTCATGACTTGGAGGACGTCTACTGGCATCTACTGATAGAGGCCAGGTAGGCTACTACCCATCTTAAGAAGCACAGGACAGCCCCCAAAACAAAGAATTAGCCCACCCAAAATGTCAGTAGTGCTAAGGTTGGAGTAAACCTTGTCTATCAGAATCCAAAATTCAACTTCTTGTCGCTTCTCAAAGAGAAATGGCATAAGATAGTTGCTCTTGACATCTGCAAGGTCCTCAAAAACAGATCTGAAAAGATCCCAAGTCCACACAACCTGAAGCCAGGAACAAAGTGTGCTGGCCCCCCTCTGCCATCCCTTAATGGGTTGCACATCTCTCTTAGCTCTGCTCACTCTCTTCAGACCAAAGACCAAGCTGGACGTCACGCAATCATGGTGTCACAATGGCCAACATGACAAACCAGTAGGTCCCGTCTCCTGCTCTTGGGCACCAATTTTGGATAGAATGAATAAATCGAGCTGCCATCACAGTGAAGAATGAGGGACCCCAGAGCCCTGACTGATCATTCGGAATTCATCAAAAGTGTAGCTGATCCAGGTAAAGTCTAGCAAACTTCGATACTTCCCTTCCCAAGTTTATATCTGAGAAAAATCAGCAACTTTTCTTTTTAATAGGAAAGCGTCATCCTGCACTAGCAGAGAAAGTAGTTTGAGTGACCTCAGAAGTCATGTGAAATTGCCCTGTTCAATCAGTCCAGCTCACCATCTGGGACAAAGTGGAAAGGAGAACCGTACTCCCCATGATCGGACTCCATAGTTATAGTTACTGACCAACTTAACACCACCCGCCACATTCAAAACCATTTTTAAGCATTTGCTGGAACCATTGACTCTCTCCTGAGTAGACCACGGGGTCCAGCTTTACAAAATCACAGTCCTTGAAGCAAAGGAATGAAGTCTGCTGTGTGCCCTTTTTAATATTCTGAACAAGGGCTTCAGAAGTAAAATGCCACTGTGAACTGAGTGGTTAGAGTACGGTTCCAGGAAAGCCAGTTGCTGACAAGTACTTCAAAGTCACTTATGCCACCTGAGGAACATAGTGTTCAACTACGGAACTATATGTGGTGCACACGGTTCTATTATACAGCAAGTAATTGAATATACAGGGGAGGGACACCTCTATCAAATAGGTCATGCACTAACAGACTAGATTCTTTTCAGTGGATTTAAGACTGTACACCCTCTCAGGAGTCTACGTTAAGATAACCAAGTTTCGAAAATGTCACTGCTTTTTGAAAAATGTATGGCAGTTGTACTTAAGCAGATTGTACCAAATATAAGGAGACCGGAGTTCTTTATTAGCTGTCAAGTGTGTTATAAAGGCTGTCATGAGTTTCATGGGTTTCTTCTGGCATTTCTAAGAGACGGAAGTTAGTTAACATTTGTTGAGATCCTACTACAGTGGTTGGCATGGGGCGTTCAGTCCCGGTTTACTGTTGATATGCAGAAAGAACAGGAATGAGATAACTTGCTTGTGGCACACAGCCAGGGTGGCAGAGGTGGAATTGAACCCAAGCCTATCTGACTTCTAAGCCCGTGTTCTTTTTTCTCCATTATAACAAAAGGTTGCATCCATCTGATTCCATAGCCCTTTTCCCCCTACACCTCACTGTGGGGACCAGACCATGATCACGCATTTACTTACTCACTATTTCTAAAGTGCCCTGCTTGGCACTGGAGGGTAAGTAGTGATAGAGTCCTCATCTTTCCTTTTGTGGGAGTTACCTCCTGCTGGGGACAGGAGGGAGATACACCATTAGTAACCAAATAAGATACTTTGGGGTCATAATAATAAATCTCATAAAGAAAATAAATCCAAGTAATAGACTTGGGGTCATTGGGGTGAGGAGTTGGGATGCAGTTTTGCGTAGGATGGTCAGGGAAAGGCCTTGAAGAGATAAGATCGAGTTGAAATGTAAATGATGAAAACGGGTGTGGCAAAAACTGAGGAGAGAAGGTTCCAGTCAGAGGGAATAGCAAGGACAAAAACCATGTGGTTGGAATGATCTAGGTGTGTTCAGCCAGGATCAGAAAGAATACCAGTGGGATCGGAGTTTAAGATCTTCAAGCAGCTCAAGTTGGAATAATGTGTCATGGTGGAATTCCTGGGATCCTTGAGTGACTTAGTTCCAAGTTAGGGATCAAATTTAACTACAAGATCAGCAATTCTGCAGTAGTTTGGGAAAGAGCACACCACCATATGCTGACAGTCAGGAGGGCAGGGAGTCTTCCAGAAAACGGTGGCTTCCAGAATCAGGAAGGGAGCTGCGTCCAGTGTTGGAGCCATCCTGAGGCCTCCCTGAAGGTTTCCTATCACACTGGGATGGTGATGCCTTCGCTACTCTCAGAAGCATCGTCATGGATGAATTAGACACTCACATGGAAAATGCATCGTACCTCCCGAGAGGAGATTTACCTATCTCTATGAGGAGGCCAGAATAGCATTCATCAGCAGAACTGTAAACATTTTAGTGATGTGAACAAGAAGAATGCACCATTTGTAAATGAGACATGGCTCACAGATGGCTCAGAATATTACAAATTGCGAAGAGCCAGCTAAAAGGTGTTAGCCTCCCAGATTCCAGCAGCATAGACTGGATATGACATTCTCGGGGGAGGAGGGAGGGGAACTTTACAGAAGAGTCTGCTTTGAGGAGTGATCATTAGTCCCATAGCGGTTCACATTTATGGAGTGCCTGGTGTGGGTGGAGAACTCAGTTTAGAATGGTTTGAGTTAGCATGACAGGGACAGCCCAGGACAGAGCCAGGAGCCAGACACTCTGAATCCCAGTTCTGTCACTGCTAATAATTCTATGACCTTGAGCAAGTCAGCAAACCTCTCTGTTCATCAGCATTCTTAACAAATTAAGGACAGTAAGGAGGTCCGCCTTGGTGTGCCTCCCCCACAGGAACACTGTTAAGAAAAAGAGCAGTGCTTCCCAAATGAATATAACAAGCCCCAGAAATACAGGAGTTCATGCATCTTAGTGTGTGTTTTGAAGCTAAAATCTGCGTCAGTGTCAGGGTGTGATGTGTTCAGAGGAAAACATTAATAAATGATAGCACTGGTGATGTGCAGATGTGCCAAATTAAGGAGAGGGATACCCAGAGGACTGAAGTTTGGGAAAGAATGAAACAAAATTTGCACTTTAAAAGGCACAGTATCGAGGGCCACTTGGAGAGAAGATGATATTGGTAATACCAGGGGAAGGACGAAGTGGGGAGTACTTGTAGGGTTGAATCTTCTAAAGCCGAAGCTTGCAGAGATGTTACTTTGAGCCTCCAGTTCCTTCCAGCAGGGAAGCTAGCTCCAGATAGATGCAGGAGCTCAGAGTTGTCTAAACAGAGAGGTACCTTCCAGCCTCCACTAGTAGACTAGTCCTTTTGAAAACCAACCCATTGAAACAAGCCAAAACCAATGGTCTCAAATAACATGCCTCTCTATCTTCCCAGCAAACTAGAACCAAAGTTCTATTACTCCTGCCCATGATGAAAAAACATGATTTTGTCTGCCCTATCGTGTCTGCCCTCTTGTCAACCCAAAAACCACTCTAGAGGGTTCACCCAGCTTTGCATCCAGCAGAGATTTAGAACCTACTCTGTTCCAGGCCCTGGTCTGTGTACTGGGAGTACAGTCATGAGTAAAGGCAGTGAAGCACCTGCCTCCTGGGGAGCCTGGTGGAGGCAGCAGACATCACACAATCACTGAATCATAAGGTCTGATAAGTGTATGCTCAAGAAATACAGGAAGGTACTAAAGCATCTAAACAGGGAGACTCAGGGAAAGGCTTTCTGAATAAGTGACTTTTAAGCTATGCTATGCAGAATAAGTAGGAGTTTTCCAGGCAACAAGTCGGAAAAGAGCCAGGGATGGGGGAATAGCATGTCCATGCCCTATGGCAGGAAGGAGGTAACTCTTCCCAGTAACTGAGAGAAGCCCAGCATGGTAGATGCGTAACGTGCAAAGGGGGGAAATGTATGAAATAAAGCTGACAAGGCAAATGACGGTGAACTTGTATAGGGCCTTTCAGGCCAATGTAAAGATATGAATGTTCTCCTACATTCGATGGAAAATCTGTGAAGGTTTGGTGCAGGAACTGAGTTGTGGTGATGGTGGTGGTGGTGGTGGTGGTGTGTGTGTAGGCATTTGTGTAGGTGATAAGAGCTGCATGATTTGATCAATCAGCATGAATACCGGGATTACCAATGGGTCCTATTGAGAGTTCAACGGGGACCAGATCATACTTATTAGGAGCTGGAAGACCTGACTTCCAGGCTAAGTTTTGCCCTCCTGTGCTGGCTACATGGACCCGAACCCAGCTCCTAGGTGTGAATGGAAGCAACTGGACTTAAACTAGATTATCGGCAGTCTCAACTGGGGCAGCATGGCCCCCGTTGTTTGGAAATTTTATCTTGAAATTCAAGGAGTGTTTCTGTTTGCCCTCTCTGTTTCGGGGGTACCACCGGCATTTAGTAGGTGGAGCCCAAAAAGGGTATATGTCCTACAATGCACAGGACATTTCTATAGTCAGACATTGTTCTCTGCCCCACACTACTCTGCCGTGTTCTAGCACACTTTCATGTGAGTGAAAAACCTGGTTCCAATTATCTGAGCCTAACTCCATTTTACCTTTAAAGGTACAATATTTTTGCATGTTTTTAGTAAGCAGTGAATTTCTTCCGGGAATGAAACACCATGAAAATTGAGGGCAATGGTATTTTGTTAGAACTTTCCCAAGGGTGGTTCACCCATTGAGAAAACCAGCTCACCAATGACCAATGACAGTGCCACTCATTGTGTTTGTGTCCTTGATCATGGCTGTGTCATTCGTGAAGTCTTCATATGGGCATAAGCATCTGACCACGGTGCTACGGCTTGCAGAATAGTCATATTGGAGCATTTATATCTGGGAATATTTATAATTGTATTTATGTTACTGTCCTTTTATTTCTGCTTTTTATTGAAATTAGGGCATTCTATTGATTTTTCTGTGATTGTGAGTACAGATAAATTATACCACCTCTACATTTTTTTTCTCAGGAGAGTAAATAAGACATTTGAAGATATTTATTACTAAAAAAAAAAAGAGTGTTGTGTCTGATAAGGTTGGGAGCAACTGAGCAAGCCTGTTCAGTGCTTCAAAATGCTATGATTTTAGCAGTGTACCTACTTCCTATGTTTGGATACTTGGTAACTTTAACATGCAGAGAATTCTGTGTAAAAATTGTAGACCAGAGGTGTCAAGGCTGACATCCCCAGCGAGAAGTCATGTCGGCATCATATGCCCTCAAGAGGATATGATGAGAAGACATTTGACCTTTCTGGTGTTCTTCCCCCAAAGTCCATAACCCCAGTCTAATCATTAGGGGGGCAGGAAATCAGATAAACTCAAATCAGGTGACACTCTACAAAATGCCAGACTGGTATTCCTCAAAACCTTTAAGGTCATGAAAAGCAAGGAAGACTAAGAACTGTCAAAACCCAGCAGAGACTAAGGGGGCATGATGACCAAGGGCACCATAGCATCTTGGATGGGATCCTGCAGGAAAGAAAAGACAGTAGTGGAAAATGGGTAAAGTGTTGAATCAAGTCTGAAGTTTTGTTGGTAGTAACAGACCAATGCAGATTTCTCTGTTTGGGCAATTGTAAAATGGTTGTGCGTGATTTTAGCATTAGAGGAGACTGGGTAAAGACATTCAGGAATTCTCTGTACTAGCTTTGCAACTTTTCTATAAGTTTCAAAGTATTGAAGTCTTTTTTAAGTTTGTTTTTAATAAAAAACATAGGAAGACATTAAGAGTCCCACATTTAGTTATAACTTAAGGAATTTTTCTAAAGATATAAAATAATTATCAACTGAAAAGACAGAAAACAAAAGAAATGTCACACCTCCCTGGACCCTCACACCTCAAGGTCAATATATGAAAAAGACAAAGATACCGTGGGAACCACCAGCAGCTGATGTAAAACACCGTATCCTTGGTGAATATACAAATGCCAGGAGACATGGTAGAAATGGAGAGAATGCAGTGGGCGGGTCAGTCAGGTGAACTGAGACCAAGCTTTGAAGGAGAAGAGGGGCATTGCAGGCAAGACAGAAAGGCTGATTGACAGAAGCAAAAAGAGGGGTTAGTAAGCAGGCTATTCTTGGGGACAGTTTATGTCAAGCAGTAATGAGATGAGAGGGTAACAAAAATAATAATAGCAAATACTTAAATAGACTCTATATATCAAGAACTGTCCCACAAGTTTGTGGATGCTCCCTCATTTACTCCCCGTAACAATCCCAAGAGATAGGATA
Source organism: Paguma larvata (assembly GCA_030068075.1). NCBI lineage: Eukaryota > Metazoa > Chordata > Mammalia > Carnivora > Viverridae > Paguma > Paguma larvata. The sequence goes on from CM057832.1 coordinate 78,699,422, forward strand.
ATGGCCCCTGTTTTTAGTGGACAACTAAACTGAGGCACAGAGAACATTATATATATATTAGATTAAGCGCTATGACGTCGCCATTTTTGTAGAAAGGTCATATGGTTTGACCTAACAAGTAACTTGCCTCAGGGACACAGCTACTTGAGAGGCAGAGCTGGACTTTGAAACCTGATAGCTGGCTCAGGAGCCTGGGCTGGGGGCCTCTGACCTAGAGGGCCTCTTACACAAATGACTGGCTTATATTCAGTGCTCACTACGTATTGGGCACTATGTAAAGTTTTACATGTCTCGACACCTAATTTCTCTCTACAGCAACACTCTTGAGGTGGTATGACTATCACCCAATTTACCATTGAGCCAGCTGAGGCCCAGAGAGCTTCAGTGGCCTGCCAGAGGCTGCAGAGCTAACAAACGCCAGAGCTGGGATTTGAACCCAGGCTGCTGGCTCCAGAGCTTCGGTCCTGCGTTCTCTGCCTCTCCTGTGTTTACAGGTGCGGTATGGCAGAGTTGCCTGAGACAAACTTTCACAGCAGTTTGATAATCTGGAGAGAAGAGGCTCTCCCTGTCAAACCTCAAAGCAGATGCCAAGGGCTTTGCATTTGGTGGGGCACACAGGAGGGGGGCGCTGTATCTTCTGGCCAGCTCAAAATGAATGACATTGTTATTCTGAGGGAAGGGAAAATTTACCTCCAAATATCTTCAAAAAATAAACATGGAAATAAAAGAGAATAAAAGGGAGCAAACGAAGAGAAGGAATGTTGAGAGACTAGAAGAAGCGTTCCTATGATGGAGGTATTTGGAATCCAGTGCTGTAGTTGCAATGGGCTGGCTTCTGTCTACTCCTAGATGACATGCTGGCCATCCCATGGAATTTGATACTTGGATGTACTCCATCCAACAGTATAGTGGTCATGTCAGAATGGCCCTATACTTAATCTACTTAACGTACAACTGGATTTTCTTAGGCGGAAAATAGAAAATAACCAAAGGTTGTTTGTCTGGCAAATTAACTTTTTACAATGCCATTTCATAATATAACCTAAACTTTTACTAATGTTCATGTCCAACTGAACCAAAATTAGCAAAAAAAAAAAAAAAATCCATACTACATAATTTTAAGAAATGCAATCCCATTATTGTTACATGTATACAATATTTTAAGTTAAGCTAGCTATGGATTGCCTAGCAATAAGATTCTATACAAATAAAGAGTTTCAGAATCTAAAGTAACTCCAATCTTGAGCACTAAGTAATTCAGGCCACCAATTGCACACAAAGATGGAAACCTCCTTAGCATTATCTCTTTAAATCTGAAAATAGAGCAAATTAAGTATGATTGTTCACGGCTCAACATTTTGGGTCATTTCCATGGAAATATAGCTTAGACTTGAGACAGACATAAACAAGGCACAAGGCATAGGTATCCCCCAAATTAATTCATTCATATGAAAGTTTAATTAAATGGAAAGGGCACCGTAATGAATTTGTTATTGGCACCTTTCTGCCCTCTTGGCCCTGTATATTGCTCATAACAATGGCAATTCTTTCCGATTCTGAAGCACAAAAACATGACTGTGAACATTTCAATTGGTCTCAGATGCTAACACACTTCCTCCAGTTGGTAAAGCCAAACCCCTTTGCTTGATAGTCCTGAACTCAACATCATATTGTAACCTGGGCCCAGTTGCAGCAGGGCACGTGTCCATGGCACCCGTCGATATAACCAGTTCCTTCACTCATCTAGTAACGTGAAACTATAGGCTGATTGTTCCTGACACACAACAAAACAAGACTTGGCTTTTTTCATCGATTACACATCATGTTAGGCCAGTCCTCAACCTAGAGATCAACAGAGATCCCACCGCAAACCCAACACTATGTTGCTAAATGAAGCCATCAGTCACAGTGGGTGCAAACAGCAATGCCTGAGCAAACTGCTGATCCTTGGGCCCATCGACACACTCTGGTGAAATGGGGAGGTCTCTGTTTCCATCGCTTAGAAACTGAGTGTTGAAAAACAGCCTCTTAGATTGAAGAGGACTTAAACTGAGTCTCCAAGCCTGTGTGATGAAACATCTCGTCCAATGCCCCATGAATGGTACTCCCTCGCCTGCAATTAATTGTTCATGCCCCTTCCAAAGAATACCGGTTTGTTCATTTCCAAAAGCAACCTTGGGCAAGCAATAAAATGAAAACTGGGCTTTGTAATTTCTTTACCATATTTGTGGTGATAAATACACATTTTCCATTTACCCTGAGTGTATTATCCACACAGATGTGGGTTCTAAAGTAAGCATGTTGGCCAAAAATTATTTATGGTCCATCTTACTCTCAAAAGTCTTTGTACAGAGCATTACCTGTGGACATCACCATTTGGGAGCCACTGACCCAAACAAAGAATGAAACACAAGCAAAGTCTATATGCAGATGTCTAGACATTCAACTTTAGCATAACTGTCAACTCCCTCATCATGAGAAATGGGACAACGTGGTAGCTAAGATGATGGAATATCTTAGGTTTGAATCCAGGCTCTGAGGCCTCTTGCTAGCCATGTGTCACTGAGCCAGTTACTGCCTATTTGTGCCTCGATTTACTTATCTGTAAAATGGACAAAATAGTACCTACCTGTTATGGGCTAAAGTATTTACCCCAAAATTCGTGTGTTGAATTCCTAACCCCATTGTGACTGTAATGAGGGCTTTGGAACATAATTAGGTTTAGAGGAGATGAGAGGGACCCTTAATACGGGATTAGTGCCCATATAATAAGAGACAGAAGAAGGCTTTCTTCCTCTCTCTCTGCTGTAGGAGGACAGACACAGGGAGAAGGTGGCCGTCGGCAAGCCAGAGAGAGGGCTTTCACTGGGGAACCAATTCAGCTGATACCTAGGTCTTAGACTTCCCAGCCTCCAGAATTGGGAGAAATCCATGTCGTGTGTGTGTGTGTGTGTGTGTGTGTGTGTGTGTGTGTGTGTTTAGGACACTTTAAACTCACTAAGATGCTACCTCATATATTTTTGTCTTATTTTTCATGAGCCGAAATTTGTAAAGCATGCAGAATAGTTCCTGTGATATAGCCATTTTATTAATTGTCAAATGGAATTTTTAAAAGTAAATGAACAGATAAGAAATCTAAAAGTGTTTCTTGCAGGACTTTCACCATTTAGTCTTAGCAATCAGCCTCTCTATACCCTGCCTTTTTTAAAAAAATGTATTTTTAAATGTACGTTTAAAAAACGTGTTCACCCATGTATGTGAAATATATGAGCTAATATATTTGAAAGCATCTGGCATAGAATCCGACACAACCCTCTCCAAGACGGTTGTAACTACAGTTTGTTTGCAATATAATTCTAAATCCTTGCCGTATTGGAGTTTCAGACTTGTTCCATCAGACCCGTATCAACTCTGTTCTTTGAAAGGTCGTAGATAAACACTTGGCCATCCGCCTTATGTCTGTCCACGTTGGCATGTCCCGTTGTGGCCCCAAGGAACAAAGATCACTCTCATCACTCACCCCACTGGACATTGGTGTTATGTCACCTTAAGTAGAATTGCATCCTACACTGGGATTTGATCTTAGTCAGGTCAGACGTTAAATGCGCCCAAGAGGCTGCTCCTCTATGGCTTGTTAACTAACGTAGCAATCAAGCAATGAACTTGACCCCATAATTTTCTTTTAGCTCACCTCTCTCTTTTGTGTTCCGGGTGTGGCTGTGCTCGCACACACATGTAGATGTGTCATCAGTGAGCATGCGGCACAAAGCCTGCATATTAATCATCCTCTTTTGACTAAATGGCTGTACAAAATACAGGGACAGAGAGACAGAACATTCAGTCACAGATTCCCCAAACTTGCAGCCCACAAGCTGGTCCCCCAGAGCCCAGAGAACAGACTCTGTTTCACGATTAGGCAAAGGAGAGAGCGGGGTAAGCCCAACGTGTTCCGTTTCTGTGTAGGACTCAGAAACTAGCCAATTTTATACTGTTTGCGGTTTAGTGTTCAGATGTTCCCCAAGGTCTATTCAGACCAGCGGGGCCCAAGGAAATACCTCCACACAGCATTACTAAGAGTGGGGCTGCATGAAACAAGCTTGTGAAAAATGGGATGGCTGTGTTTTTTTAAACAACCAAATAATAGGCGAACCGTCTCATCGCTAGTTTGTACTTCGTGCAGTGACCAAGCGAAGTCATTATTTTCCAGTGCTCTGACCAACGTGGTCAACTCAGTTGTTATTTTGAGAAAACAGCAGCATCTTGGTTGAGGGGCGAGGGGCAGGGAGCATCCAGGTCTAAGAGGAAAATACAGATGTGATATAAACCATCTATTTGGGGGCACCCACGTGGCTCAGCCAGTTAATTGTCTGACTCTTGATTTTGGCTCAGGTCATGCATGATCTCACAGTTCGCTGATGGTGTGGAGCCTGCTTGAGATTGTCTCTCTCCCCCTCTCTCTCTAAATAAAAAAATAAACCATCTATTTCACCTAAAAAAAAAAAGTAAGAACCTTCCTATCTTCACAAAGAAATGTGAATTTAAATCCGCCACTGCTGAGTAAAACTGTCTACACCTCTTTCAGACTAACTGCCGGCTACAGCTCTTGGTTGGGAGTCCTGAGCCAGGAAAGGTTAAGATACTTAAGGAACAGAGGTGACTTTCCCATATCTGAGCTTATTGTCCTTTGACACAGTGGGTCCAGCAGTTTGCACTATGAAGCCACCACAGAGGACATACTACTTTAGACATGGGAATTTGCTCGTTGCTCACAGAATACAGCAGGTGCGAGTCTACCCAGGGCCTTTGCCCTGGCAGGACCTGCTGCCTGGAGCACCCTGTCCCCAGAGAGCCTCTTAGCCAACACCCTCACCTGCTCCCCCCTCACCTTCTCAGTGTGCCTCCCAGCCACCCACATGCCCTCCTGATCCTTCTTGCCCTGCCTTACTTTCTCTTTTCTTCCATACCACTTATCACCAACTAGCATAGCACTTATTTTACTGATTTATTATGCCATGGTTTATTTTCTGCCTGCCCACCACCACCACCCCTTTCCCAGCACAGTCTGTGGGAGGGCAGGGATCTCTGGTGTGTCATCACTGGTGTATCCCAAGCACTTAGAACAGTGCGTGGCACACAGTAGGAGCTCCATAAATGCTTGATGAAGGAAGCTGGAGACGTATCGTCATCATCATCATTGTCATTTCTATTATTCTGATGTCAGGCTGAGACGTGAGGAAACTGAGGCTCAGATACACTAATTGACCTACTCAGCAGTACCCAGATGGCAAAATATCAAATCTGGGACTCACACTGAACCCACCCATGGTTAGTGCCTTGTGTTCAGTGACTTCAAAGAATGAATCAATAAGATGGATCCGTTATGGGTAGATGCCCTAGCGGGAAATGCGCGGTGATGTGATTATTTAAAACATGGAAACCATGATTAAGAGCAAACCGGTTTTGCCATCCTGCCCTGTTCTGTGCCCCCCACCTTGCCTTTCCATTTGATCAGCTTCTGAGTTTCTTATTTTTAACAGATAACGCCTGTAAGGTGTGTGTCAGTGTTGCCCTGGGAGAGAAAAATAGTTGTTAATCCACTACATGCAGATGTACTGCCCCCCCCACCATGTGTTAGAATCGTAATGATGCTTACGTTCAGGACAGTTGGACTCACCACATGGCAGCAAGTGATGGGAACCAGTGAGCCCGCCCACAGGATACTTTAGGTTTGAGCACAAGGTGGACCGACTACGATCCAGATTCGTTGCTGTTTGAGGAGCATCAGTTGAAGTGTGAAAAGCTCAGGTTCTAACAGCAAACAGAGAGAAGAGGGCAGCCTGGCCCTAAAGCAATAGAAGAGGAGGCAGGGAGCACAGAACCGGGGCGGTAAGCAGCTGAGGGGCACTGAGAGGGAACGGTGCCAGCCGGCAGAGCCAGGAGCACGAACCCTGAGTATAAATGGATTTCTTGCTTTGTCGCTTACCAGGGAATTCGTAAATAATGTCACCAGGAACTTGTGTTTGCTTATAAATGCATTACTAAATATTAGGGGCCACATTGATTGTTTCCCTGGACCTCATATAACTCTGGGGGCACAATCCAGCAGGAGCCATGGATCATTTTTGTGGAGCTGGTAGAGCTTAGTGTCCATGATGTATGTCCACACAGAGATATGCAGTCCAGCTCACTGGACTAATCCTTCTCAGCCCAGAAATCCCTGATGCGCGGTTGCTGATTCTTTCTAGAAGACACCTCCTCTTGAAGAAGACCCTGGATCTTCCCTCTTCAGATACCTTACAGAACAGATGTACGGGTTTCTGAAAGATCACATAATCCCTTTTTAAACAAAAACAGGAAGCATATTCCTTAACATGCGGTATGAGAGCTATGGTGGTGTGGACCCAATGGGGGGACCTTCCACCGTTAAGGCAGTGAGGGTGGGATGAAGCTCCCTGCACCTGTAATGGAAGGAACACCTGTTCCTGCCCTCATACTTCTGGACGGTGTATCGTTGCAACAGGAGAAGCTGTGACGAGAATCTCACAGCCAAGGAGCATCTGGGTGGCTCAGTCAGTTAAGCATCCAATTCTTGATCTCAGGCCTTGATCTCACAGTTCATGAGATCAAGCCCCGCCCACATTGGGCTTCCCATTGTCAACATAGAGCCTGCTTGGGATTCTCTGTCTCCTTGTTTCTCTGCCGCTCCCCCACTCACAGGTGCTTGCTCTTTCTCTCCCTCTCTCTCTCTCTCTCTCTCTCTCTCTCTCTCAAAGTAAAGAAACATTTTTTAAAAAGCCTCACAGTCAAAAATTACAGTGGAGGTAGACGGTGGCACAAAGATCTGGGAGAATATATCATTTATTTGATTTTTTCTGGAATGTTTTGTTGCTTTTGGTTTGAAGAGGAAAAAAGCTCATCTAATTGTATTTTGTGTAGGCAAATATCAAAAGGAATGAGGTGAACCCTCAGCAAAATTGTAAGTTAAATGCTTTTTATTTCTGTCCTTCCAACATTTCCCTGAACTCCCTCCCCAACTGCCGTGAATTCCCAGCACTCTGGATCATTTCCTCCTCTGATGAAACTGCTAGCCTGAGAAGCTGATTCTCTCTAAGGTGTTAACGACTATCCTCAACTTGAGGAAAATGTTAGCCGCGAGAAAACAAAACCACTTCAAACCAGATTAAATCAAGACCGACTGGCTGTAAGTGTGTAAGAGGAAACCTCAGAGACGTTCAAAGACAGGAAACAAAGCATGACTCGAGCTGACTGGCGTGTGACTGAAAGTGGTTTGGGGAAGCCAGAATTTGAAGACATGACCACTCTCGTCTGCTTTTCTCACCGCTCCCCTCCAGTCTCAATCCATCAGTTATCTCCCTGTTTCTTCCTTGTCCTTCCTTCCCTCATTCTCTGCTCCTTCTCTCAGATAGCCTGCTTCACATACCTTACATGGTCTGACTCCATGTGATAGTTCAGTTAAGTTCCTGGCGTCATCTCTGTAAAGTTGCTGCCCCTCAGTGTAAGCTCTAAAGACACAGTCTGATTAGTCATTGGCCATTCAATGAATTTGCTTCTCCTTGAGTAATAATGGGAATGGCCTTGAACTGGGGGTTGGGAGGGGGAGGGTGAAGAACTTAGGGCTTTGTCCACCTGAATGAAAGACTTAGGCTGCCTCTCCTAGCTATGAGCAGCACAGAGGAAGCTGAGCGTGTGTATATGTATTGACATTATCTATTGGTCAATGTCGATCGATATGGACATTACCTATTGATAATGCTGTAGGACTAACCACCCCAAAAGGCAGTGGGTTGGCTGTAAGCATGTATTGAGCTCCGGTGGATATGGGTTGGCTGGAAGGTTCTTCTGGTCTTAGCTGGGCTCGGTCACATGCCAGGGAATCAGCTGGCTTCCAGCTGATCCAGAAGAGCCTGAGTTCCAACAGCAGAAGTGACTAGAGTCAGAGGCCTGTGTATTTCATCCTCCAGCAGGCTGGCTCAGGCATGTTCCTCATGGCATGAAAAAGAAGCAAGGGCTTTTTTTCTAGGTTCTGTATGAATCACATCTGCTAACATCCCATTGGCCAGAGAAACTCACATGGCCAAACTCAGAATCAAGGAGCAAAGACATAGTTGTCTACCTATTTAGTAAGAGAAACTGTCAAATTCTAAGGAGCTTGGATATGGGGGGAGGAGAGAAATTGGACCTATTAATGCAGTCAATCCAGTACGTCGTGGCAACAAACTCAGTGACATGTGCAACAGGCCATACGTACCCTTCCCCAGCGGGAGGTGCACAGAATCTTTCTGAACCACCAAGGCTGGAGTTTTGAAGCCTCTCAAATAATTGCAAAAAAACGGCAATTTTGTCTCCAGATAAAGCTATATGTATAGAATTGCAAAGTCACAGAACCAAGATAACAGAAGGAATTGAATTTTTCTCCCTTTTCCCCCATAATGCCTGTCCCTCCCCACCCACATCTCATACACAACATATCTAGGCTTGTGACATCCTGCTTTCTAGTTCACTGGATTAAAAAATGAGGTATATTCAGTTTAATAGTGCTTTTTAGGTAGCTCAAGGTTGAATTTGTGTGCAAAGTGCGAGTAGACCAGAAGCCCTAAGGAGTTAAAGGCTTTGTTGTCTGTATCCCTCTTCCCCCATGGTGACTGGTTTCTGTGTCTTGCAGTGGGGGCTAATTATTTTATTGCTTTTGTGCCAGGAGTAGAAAGAATAAGGCTTCTACAAGTGACCTCCAGGGTCACTATCCAGGGATAGATGATCTGGTCTAGAAGTTATTCTGGTCTTTTCTTCCCTGTCACAGAACCATAAGAATAGAAGATCAGGACTAGATGGGTTTGGAGATCTTCTAGCCCTGCATTTTCAAACTGTTAGTCACACAAACCACTCATTGTTTTGTAAAAATGTGCTCTACTCTTTAACAGTTTTAGTGAAATTGCCTTAATTTTAAAACCTAAATTATTTTTAAAACTTTATCATCACAGCCATAAATTGAAAAGTCAGTATGATTTGACATAAATAAAAGATAACCATAAAATAAACAGAATGGCAACCACATTGTTATGAAATTCTGTCCAGATGTTTGAGCCGTGGGTCCGCCCAGTTTTCACTAATAAAGGGAGTTTCAGCAAACGTGAAGGAAGTGTTAAAGAAATATTATCCTCACACTGACGTATTCTCTCTGATGGAGTCAGGAAGATCGAAGGGATTTGAAAAGGTCATCAGTTTCTCACTATCGAGTTCAGTGTTATTTAGTGCCCGGTTCCTGTATTCCAAACTGGTCTTGGACTTCCTGCGCTGGGGTGTGGGCACCACGCTGTAGGAATGTCAGTGGTCCTAGTTCCTCCTTTCGCAAATGGACCTCTCCCTTCTCCTTGATGGTTGCCTCCGTGCCTGGCCACTACTGCTCTTCCTCTCACCTACCAGTTCAGTTAGGGGGAGGGAAAGGAAATGAACCACTAAAGAAGTAAAGGGCAGAGCTGGAGGATGGTGCTTTCAACTCCACAACAATGGAGCTTCCCTGGTTTTCAATGACCTCTGCTCTTCCAGTCCTCAGCTACTAGAAAATACGGATGGTAGCCTACTGAAAGGAATAGAAAGGTGTCACACTTCCATAAAGAAGCTTCTGTCTGCCTCCACCATCTAACATTTTTAGATCAGGAACCTTCTAGAAAGATGTATCCATACGAATGGAGGCATCTCCAGTTGTCTTTCCAAAAAAAAAAAAAAAAAAAAAAAAACAGTGTTGTGTCAAAAAAGGTCAAAAGAGCAGAGCCATCTAAATCTAGTTCATTCTTGGGGTAAGCCACAGGGGCTGCGCTAATGGAATTCTAAATCCTCCTGGCAAACTATATGGATTTTCAAAAGGAGGTGGAGAAATCTTCTTTGTCCTGTTATCTTTTCAAGATGGATTTTTAGTTGAAAATACTTTCTTTAAGAAAAAATAGGATAAATGTAGTCATACACTCAACTAAGCTCTTTATTCCATTGCCTGTGATCTGGAATAAGCTTTTGAGCCATTTCTTCAGACAGCAGGGGAAGGGACAGTCTTCAAGAAATATTCTTCTTCATCATACTTTTAAGGAAGATGCTGATAATATCAAATACTGCCTAGTGTTACATTTTAAATTTCTCTTACTCTTTGGGAAAAAAGGTGTTATGTGCATTAAAAAAATGTTTCTTTTCCCCATATTTTATAGGAGGAAATCAAAAGGGCATGTATCTTTTTTTTAATAATTTATTGTCAAATTTGTTTCTATACGACACCCAGTGCTCAATCCAACGAGTGCCCTCCTCTGTGCCCATCACCCACTCTCCCCCCTCCCACACCCATCTCTCCCCTCAGTTCATTCTTATTCTTTGAGAGTCTCTCATGTCATGTCTTCCTTCCTCTCTGTGGTTTTTTTCCCCCCTTCCCCTCTTCCCCTCCCTCCTGGTTCTCTGCTAGGTCTTCCAAAGCCTACCGATGTGTGGGAACATATGGCATCTGTCTTTCTCTGCCTGACTTATTTCACTCAGCATAATATCCTCCAGTTTCATCCATGTTGCCACACATGGCCAGATTTCATTCTTTCTCATTGCTGCGTAGTATTCCATTGTATATATATATACCACAGCTTCTTTATTCATTCATCAGTTGATGGACACTTAGTCTCTTTCCATGATTTGGCTATTGTCGAAAGTGCTGCTATGAACATTGGGGTACACGTGCCCCTATGCATCAGCAGTCCTGGATCTCTTGGGTAGATTCCTAGCAGTGCTATTGCTGGGTCATACGGTAAGTCTATCTTCATTTTGTTGAGGAACCTCCACACCGTTCTCCAGAGTGGTTGCACCAGTTTGCATTCCCACCAACAGTGCAAGAGGCTGCCTGTTTCTCCACATCCCCGCCAGCATCTATAGTTTCCTGATTTGTTTATTTTAGCCACTCTGACTGGTGTGAGGTGGTATCTCAGTGTGGTTTTGATTTGTATTTCCCTGGTGATGAGTGATCTTGAGCATCGTTTCATGTGTCTGTTTGCCATTTGAATGTCTTCTTTGGAGTAGTGTCTATTCATATCTTCTGCCCATTTCTTCACTGGGTTATTCGTTTTTCGGGTATGGAGTTTGGTAAATTCTTTATAGATTTTAGGTACCAGTCCTTTATCCGACATGTCATTTGCAATTATCCTTTCCCAATCCGTTGGTTGCCTATCAGTTTTGTTGGTTGTTTCTTTTGCCGTGCAGAAGCTTTTAATCTTGATGAGATCCCAGTAGTTCATTTTTGCTCCTAATTCCCTTGCCTTTGGAGATGTGTCGAGTAGGAATTTGGTGCGTCTTAGGTCAAAGAGGCTTTTTCCTGCTTTCTCCTCTAGGATTTTGATGGTTTCCTATCTCACATTCAGATCCTTTATCCATCTAGGTTTATTTTTGTGAGTGGTGTAAGGAAGTGGTCTAGTTTCATTCTTTTGCATGTTGCTGTCCAGTTCTCCCAGCACCATTTATTAAAGAGGCTGTCTTTTTTCCATTGGGTACTCTTTCCCGCTTTGTCAAAGATTAGTTGGACATATACTTGCGGGTCCATTTCTGGGTTTTCTATTCTATTCCATTGGTCTATGTGTCTGTTTTTGTGCCAATACCATACAGTCTTGATGACTACCGCTTTGTAGTAGAGGTTGAAGTCTGGGATCGTGATGCCTCCCACCTTGTGTTTGTTCTTCAGCATTACTTTGGCTATTCGGGGTCTTTTGTGGTTCCATACAAATTTTAGGGTTGTTTGCTCTAGCTTTGAGAAGAATGCTGGTGCAATTTTGATTGGGATTGCATTGAATGTGTAGATTGCTTTGGGTAGTATTGCCATTTTGATGAGATTTATTCTTCCAATCCATGAGCATGGGATGTTTTTCCATTTCCTTGTGTCTTCCTCAATTTCCTTCATAAGTTTTTTATAGTTTTCAGCGAAGAGGCCTTTTACATCTTTGGTTAGGTTTATTCCTAGGTATTTGATGGTTTTTGGTGCAATTGTGAAGGGGATTAGCTTCTTTATTTCTCTTTCTGCTGCTTCATTGATGGTGTATATAAATGAAGGGCATGTATCTTAATCTTTGTGACATGGGTGCCTACACCTGGTACCTATAATAGGAGCCAAATTTCTTTCTCCACATTCTGAATTTTAGGGTTCTGTACATTCATTACCTCATCTGAACAGCTCAGGCCATTATTCGTGTTGATGGAAACAAGAAAAGTTCAGATGTCTATCAGCTCGTCTCTACATTTGCTCACAAATGAAAGACTCCCCTCAACCTTGTGCTGGCTTTCTTCAGAGGCACAGAGGAAACTGTAGTAAGAAGGCTTGCATGGATCTCCTGACTGTTCTGTCTTTGAGATCCTGACAGAGATACTAAAGCTTTCTGAGCCTCAGTTCTGTAAAATGGGGATAGGAATATCTATTGTGTCAAAATATTGTCAATAGTAAAATAAGGCAATATGTAAGTAAAGCTCATAGCACAGGTCCTTTTTTTTTTTTTTTTTGAGAGAAAGAGAGCAGGGGAGGGGCAGAGAGAGAGGGAGAGAGAGAATCCCAAGCAGGCTCTGAGCATCAGCCAAAAGGCCTGTGCAGGGATCGATCTCACAAACCGTGAGATCATGCCCAGAGCAGATATCCAGAGTTGGATGTTTAACCAACTGAGCCACCCAGGTGCCCCAGGGCCTTATATTTAAGCATACAATGGGTGGTCACTATTATTATTATGCATTACTACATTGGAAAGGCCACGCGAGATCAATCAGAGTACATACGGGCTCTGGGGTTAGAGAGAAGACAGCATTCACTTCTGCTTCATTCGTAACTACGTCTCCAATAGCAGGTCCACTGGCACATAACAAGAACTCAGTATTTTCGGACGAATGTTTGAACGGTTCTGGCAGTATGCCTTGTTAGCTGTGTGATCTCGGGTAAGGCATGTCACCCCTTTCACATGTTTTCCCGACCATGAAGCAACGAGAATACATTTCTAATGGAGCTGCTGGGAAGCTTAAATGCAGTGTCCAATGTGAAGTGCCCAGCGCAGAGGCGGGCACATACTGGGTTTTCCCCCACACATATATTCCCAGTCTCTACCGCCCTTCACTTTTGAGAATCCCAGGTAAAGAACTAGCGTCAGTATTTCCTGAGGAAGATGGCGAGAAAGACTTTATTCAAGGGGGTGGAGGGCTACTACGATGCAGTTTTGTGATTGGAGAAAGAGATCGTGCCCGACTCTGAATGCAGCAAGGGAGACTCGAAATTTATAGCCAGGAGCAGGGTACGGGCCAGAAGATGGAAAATCACCAAGAGGAAATACCAGGGTGAGGGGTGTCTGGCCATACCAGGCTGCTGGGTGGTCAAGACATCAGCCGGAGGATGGGGGAGGATGAGAAAACTGATCAGATAACGACGGTAATGAGATATTGAGAGTGGGAAGGCTGGTGAACTGACTTAGCAGAATTCTTGCTGAAACTGACAATGAAGAGACAATCCTCGGCCCTAGCTGAAGAAGAGCCTAGACCAGTCCGAGTGGAGTTTGGCCAGGCAGAGAGTCCCTATCAATACCTCCCCCAGTCCTGGCTGCAAAAGGGCAGAAAGGGAGCTGGGGTGGGCTCCAGAAGGCCCAGTGAACATTGGGAGCATGGGAGAGACAGGGAAGCTTCAGAGGGGCCTTCTGGAAGCAAAAGAAGCATGGCCGACAGGAAGAGAGAGCGTGACATTTCTAGGAACTGCAAGAGGCACATGCCAGTTTGTGCTGTGAGGGAAGGGCAGGAAGTGGCAAGAGATGGCCCTGGGCCAGCCACTCTCCGCATTTGGCCTTCATCCTGGAGTGAGTGGGGGCCCCCATCACTGGCTTCTCCTCCTGAGGGAGTAAATGAACGGGACCTTCCAGAGGGCTCTCTCGGGTGGAACAAGCACCACAACTGCCAATAATAAAAGCGATGCCAGCTGTTTGAACACACCTAACTCCCACACACGATCACCTTGCAGGCAGATCTGAAGGATGCACTGTGGCCATCGCTTCCAGCCCCAGAAACAGGGTCTTGGTGTCTTGACATCATTAAAACCCTCTTAGGCTAAGAGCATGCATTTTTAACTCAACAGCATGTCAAAGACGATATAATCTTTCCAGCCAAATTCTAGCTCAGGGAACTCACTTTGGTGGTACTGGAGAATTAGCTGGGAAGCTTTATAAGAAATATCAATACATGGACCCCCCCTCAGAGATTCGGAGTCAAGTGTCTGGGGTGGAGCAGAGCACTGACGGTTGTTAAGGCTCTTCTGTGCAGCCAGGGTTGAGAACCACTATGGAGCACACAGCGTAGCAACGGCAGCTCTTAAGAAGGGAATGGACTCCCCTTGCCAGATGCTCCAGCCGAGATGCTGGGTCAACTTTGTAAACCTTCCTGGAAGATCTTCAGAAGCCGCCTGTGGCAACAGAGACGGCTGCGTGCCCTGCCACTTCTTACAGACAGACCATGTTCTTTTTTTTTAATGTTCATTTATTTATTTTGAGACAGAGAAAGAGGTGCATGCACAGGCACACAGGAGGGACAGAGAGAGAGAGAGAGGGAGGGAGAATCCCAAGCAGGCTCTCTGCTGCCAGCTCAGAGCCCACGCAGGGATTGATCTCATGAACCGTGAGATCATGACCTGAGTTGAAATCAAGAGTAGGATGCTTAACCAACTGAGCCACCCCGGCGCCCCCAGATAGACCCTGTTCTAAAGCCAAAATAAGGCAGCTGCAGAGGGAGGAGGACTTTCCCTACCCTTTGGCACCAAAGGGCATGATCTCACTCCCGGCCATGTTGTCTGTGCAGCACTAAGGAGCTCTGTCAAGGATTTACTTTTCCCCTGAATTTACCTGGAAACTCCCAGCAGGCCTCATTAGCACAGTACTCACGCTCATCTAGTCCCACACATCACCTTCCTGGTCACCCCCACCTCCAGAACTTTTTTTTTTCCCACTTGCCCTTTTGTTCAGTGCAGTTGGGTACTGTGCCCGGTGCCCTGAAAAGCACATTTGTAGAAAGGAAGTGCTCCTGGAAGAAAGCTGGGTGGGAGCTAAGGGCTCCAGAGTTCCAACTCATCACCTCTCATCAGCCCCCCACTACCCCCCACCCCCACCCTGGGTGAAACACCATCCATCAGGAGCGCTGAGCGACCAGCCCTGGAAATATTTCCCGAGGCTCTGCCCTGTTTTGTTCCTACCACACTGAGCCTGAGGATCGTTAGCTCAGAGCCCCCGGGGTTGTTTCCTGCAGCGATTAACTGTTAATTCCCAATCAATAGCCCCTCTGCTGCTGTTCTTACAGCTGGAGGCGGCAGCCTGCACAGCACATTTTGGAAGTAACTTGATGGGGCAGGGAGACTCTGCACCCCGGCCAGTCCTCAGAAAAGCCCTCACCAGGCTTCCTCACGACAGCAAGTGCCTTTCACTCTGTGTCGGGGGCAAGGGACAGGGTGGGCAAGCAGAGGTCTGACACCTCTTTCATATCCCGTGACAGCTCGAGAGCCGGCAGAAGCAGCTCCCCTCTGGTAACCCTGAGATATTCCCAACGCTTTCATTTTTCTCTTTTGGCTTTTTTAGAGTTCTTTTATTTTTTTTTTTTTCTGTTTGTTTTGAGATGGCTGTATTTTTCCTCCATCTTAAAAAAAAAAAAACTCTCATTCAAATCAGTCTTTTTTTTTTTTTTTTTTTTTTTTTTTTAAATCACATAGCCACGGTTTCTCATTTCTTGCCTGTGCTGCTTTCTTCAGCTCCCTGTGGACAGAATGAGACCCGGGAGGATGGCAAAATAATCCAACTGCCTCCCTGCAAGACAGGAGCCTGGATTGTACCGGCCATCATGGCCTGCTACCTGTTGGTGGCAAACATCCTGCTGGTCAACCTGCTCATCGCTGTGTTTAAGTAAGTGGGTCCTTCCCCAGAGGACGCGGGGCCAAGGGAGAGGCTGGGGGAGGGCGGGCTCTGCTGCTTCCGAAAAGAGTGGGGTTTCTCTCTTGATTCTCTCCCGTCTCTATTTCAGCAATACTTTTTTTGAGGTGAAATCGATATCCAACCAAGTGTGGAAGTTTCAGAGGTATCAGCTCATCATGACGTTCCATGAGAGGCCAGTTCTGCCCCCACCCCTGATCATCTTTAGCCACATGACCATGATATTCCAACACCTGTGTTGCCGATGGAGAAAACACGAGAGCGACCCAGATGAGAGGGACTATGGCTTGAGTAAGCTTCGGGGGACAGCCCTGGGCAGCCACAGAGCAGGAACTCCTGCTGCATCCCGCAGACGGTCATGTAGGACCACGTGCCCGCCTGGTTCCTCCTGCGTCCAGCAGACTGTGGCAGCTCCAAACACTTGGGAAGACGCGGGAGGGTCTGTTTCTATGGGAAACTGTGCTGCGTGAGGATGCCCGAGGCTGAAACGGAGCATTCTTAGCCTCACGTCTTTCTTAGTGAATAAAACCAGTCTCCGGCAGGGCTGTTCTGGCACCTCCATAGATCGTAACCTTCTCGCTGTCCAGAGGTCCCACCACAAAATAGAGGCACCATAGTGAGGATGCTCCCAATGCTACATTTTGTATAATGAAAGCATCATTACACGGGTTTAGTTGGGTTGCAGGTGACCAAGTCTGATTTTTCATCATTTCTAGACGTATCATTTTTTTTTTCAAAGCTTGAACATTCCCCAAGCCCTAGGGTTATGGCTGTTTGCCCTGCTTTCTTTTAGTCAAAGGAAACACAGCAACCCCCTCACCATCTACCTTCTACCCTGCGTTTCTAGAAGGAGGGTCTATTGGCAATGGGGTGGAATAATTTTTCAATGTATGGGATTGTCCCACACGTGGCAGAAGAGTTTAGCACTTCTGACCTCCATATATCGAATACAACAGCTCCTGCAGATTCCCTAAATGTCCCCTTAGTACCACCCAGAGTTAATTACCCTTGGGCACCAGCCCCATACAAGCAAGTTTCTGTGGTTTCTCAAAGTGGGTCAAATAGACTACCTGTATGAAATCTACTGAACCAGAGCCTCTAGGATTGTGGTCCAGGAATTACCTCTTGGTGACACTAGTTAGTGCTCTACGGTTTAAACCAAAGCCACTTCATAAACTGACTCTCTCATTCTGGAGCTTTTAACAACTTCTCTGACAAAGCAATGCCCAACTCCTTTCTAGACATTAAAATTAGAGAGTTGAAGGAAAGTGAGAATTCCAGAATTCACTATTTCCACCAGAAACACAAATTTAGGCACATAGAAAGCTTAGAGGGGAAAAAGGTTCAAATTTCCATGGGGCTCTTTCTATGGCTGTATCTGTTATGAATCAGCCTACCTGATATTAACAGAGAGCCAGACTAACAACACAAATCAATAAAGCTTTATTTTTCTCACATAACACAAAGTGAAGAGGTAACAGCCCAGAGCTCCGCCATAGCTCCCTGAAGTCAAAGACCCTAAGCCTTGCTTTTTAGGTTCAGCTACTCCTTATTGCACTGTCTTATCTCATGGTTGCAAAATAGCTGCTGTGCTTCCAGCCATCACATTCATGTTCAAGGCAGGAAGAGGAGGGAAGGCAAGGAAATGTAGAAAGAAGCGGCTACACCTGAAAAGTTTATCAGGAAACTGGAACCTCTTCCCAATCCACCACCCCTCCCTACAACAGAGAAATGTGTGGATTTGGCTTTCCAGCTTCAGTTGTGGGCAGATGGAAAGAGGGGATGGGGTTACCATGGGCTTATAGTAAGACCAGTGAACATTGTTTGTCTGCCACACTCCTCAGACCAGAAATTGAACTTGTAAGCAGCCTCCATTCTCTGCATAGCTCCTTTTTCTTTGATTTAGCTACACTCTCAGCCTCACGATGGGTATAATTCTAACCAGCCCCTGCAGTAAACCAGATATACCAGGTGAACTTCGGGGCTCCATCGTGAGTCTAATGAACAGAAAGAGGACAATGACACAAGTTGCCCAATTGGAACTGGATTTAGCCTGAGACTTAGTGGAGAATCTAGGCCCCTTTCCTTAACATTGATGAAACGAAGAGGAGTCATTAGGCCCACAGATCCGATGCCATTGCTAAGCCTTCCTGGGTCACTTTTTCCCACAGAACTGTTCATAACCGATGATGAGCTCAAGAAAGTACATGATTTCGAAGAGCAGTGCATAGAGGAATACTTCAGAGAAAAGGATGATCGATTCAACTCGTCCAACGATGAGAGAATACGCGTAACTTCAGAAAGGTCCGTTCCATGGGCACACACCTCTCGGGGGATGCTTTGCGTCGTGCCGTGCCTTACCCATCGTGTTTGTTTGCCCAGCCCCCCAAAACAGACCCCTTTGTGTTTATTTGTATTATCCAAGAAATCGTCAAGATTATGAGAGAATGGAGCGTTGTCAGAAGCATCTACAGACCAACATTCCAGACTTACAGATGCTTCCTAGACTTCCTGAGCCCTCGATTGTTGAGGCCAGGACAGGGCAGGGCTTGCTGGCTCAGACCAGAAACTGGAACATTCTAGCCCAGACGCAAACCAAGGGAGACTCAGCCCAACTCAGGGGTTTCCAGAAGGTTGATGTTTCATGTAGATTATTGGGCATCTTTTGGGGAGAAGTAGAACAGGACTGGCATCTGGCACATGATACTTTCATGAAAGTGATATACTTTTAGATCTCACTGGCCAACTAGTTTTGTGGACCAGTAAGACTCTAAGGGGGAAAAAAAAATCCCTAAAGACAAAGAAGAGAGTCCATGAAATTTAATAAATCTAGCTTCATGCAAATGAATTTATTTTTCCTTATTTTTCTCATTTTGCTATAGACTAATGAAAACTGCATTCTGGGCTGACACGTTCAAAACCCAACATGTGGAGGGTGGCGGGCACCTGGGTGGCTCAGTTGGTTAAGCGTCTGACTCCTGATTTCAGCTCAGGTCATGATCTCATGGTCTGTGAAATCAAGCCCCACGTTGAGCTCCATGCTGACAGCATGGAGCCTGCTTGGGATTCTCACTCTCTTTTTCTCTCTGCCCCTGCCCCACTCATTCATGCTCTCTATCTCTCTCAAAATAAATACACTTAAAAAAAAAACACACACACAGCATTTGGGAGCGACTGTTTAAAGAACGTGCAGACTGTTACAAAGTATTGGTGTAACTTTAAATTGTAACCATTTGAGATATGAAGATGGCACTATTATAAATAGCAAGAAGAGAGATAATATATTGATGATTTTAGTTGATATGATTCAGACTTCTAAGATATGAGTCAGTGACCTCAAGTTTTCAAGAAATGACATTTTGTCTGCTTACCCACTTCATTTACTCTCTGGTGGCTCTGCAGAAACTACATAAGTGGCATTTTTCTGTCCCTGGCTCTTCATGTCTTTAAAGAATGCAGTCTACATAAGTAGGTATATACACATAGGCCATTGAGTGATTGTATCCATTGGTACTCAGCCAATATTAACAAAGCTTAAAGCCGTGCACAAATTTTATGCACATTTGTCATTGCAAAATAGAGCATTTTATGATGACATGATATGAAGCAAACAGAGGAAGGACCTGCAAATCTAAAAATCTCTCTCATTCAAAGGCCTTGAAAACACTGTTTATTAATGGACATAGAGCCATGTGGTTTCCAGAAAATTGTGCCATGTGGACACATTGCCCATTATTCAAACATATTTCCAAAGCGTATGTACAGGATATTTTGAAATGCTTTTTTCAAAAAGCCACAGATCCGGGGGACACAGAAAGGTAGGGGGAAGGAGTGTTAAGATGCAAGGAAGCCTTTGCCTCTATGGGGAACTTGAATGAGGGGTACAGACACCAGCACATGTGAACATGTTGTGAACCATGTCACCAATTCCTTTCAGTGAAAATAGGAAGGAACTATGTAGCACCTACACCTGAGCCTCTCACCCCACAGCCATAAACACTTCAAGGAGACTCTTTCTCCAAGACCCTGTTCCTCTCTGGGTGGCTTCAAAGCCCCACCCTCAAGGCCAATGACTGAGGAGAGCAATTCCCAGAAATCCAGGACAGATTATAGGCTCCCCCTCCCTGTGTCTTAGGCATTAGCTGGCCTTCTGGAGTGATGGGGGCCTGGAGGACCAAGACAACCTCATGACCAAGGCCAGGTATCAGAGAAGCGAATGCAAGCCCAGGCGTCATTCTGCTTCTGTTGCTTCTGTCTGTGTTTGTTTGGAGTTTGGTTTTTGGTGGTGGTGATGGTGGTGGTGGTGGTGGTGGTATTGGCTTGTTTTGCATTTGTAAGTGTACCAGAGAATAAATCTTTAACACTAGAATTGTAATCAGCACAACAGAAGCACTACAAAGTGCATGAGAGAACAGATATCAACGAAGGAAATAGAGGATCCGTATTGCCCGTCTCCCACATTCCCTAGGACGTATCCTTTCTGCGTGGAGTGGCAGGTGAAATCTCCTGTGCTATTTACATTCAATAGACAGATAGATAATAGATAATAATTGATAGATAACACACACACATTCGGATAGGTACATATGTTAATTTACATGAATTAAGTACATACATTCTATATCCTATATAGGATATTATATATTTTTCTTGTTATGTTCAACAGCCCCAGTACAGAGATTTGAAATTAGAAAAATTCAGAGCTGGCTCTGCTGTGCTCAAAGACTTGGGGAAAGGGTTTCTTCCTGTCGTGAGCCCCGTACTCCTCCCCCTGCCCCTGCCTGTAAACTATAACTTATTTATATAAGTCTTACTTGCATGAATCTTTTTAGAAATACAAAGATACTTCCATAATTGTCAACTTAAATGCATCATTCTTAAGTCATATTTTTGTACCCAAATGGTATATAGAGAGTGCAATACAATATTCAGGAGATCATTAACACCTTTATAGGAACAGATTCTGAAAATTAACACCTCATAGGAACTGGTTCCTGAAAAAACACTTGTATTATATATGTTATATATAATATATATATAGCATATATCCAAATATCATATATAACATGTATACATATATATAACATACATACATACATACATACATATATATATACACATAATATATGTATCATCCTATTCATTTCATCTCATTGTTGGCCTGATAAGCATATTTGCTATGCCTTCAGTATAATTCATCAGATGCTGGCCAGCTCAGATCAAGTGAACCAAGACAGTACCAAGACATTGCACGACTCTAAAAATACCATGTTTCATGACAATATTGACCCATCTTTCATTTGATTAATGACCAGCCAGGCACCCAGCGTGTCAGCCTCCCTGCTAAAATCACAGCATACCCCATCACAAACATTATGCATCTGTGTTACTCTATTGGTCTAGATTATCAAGACAAGATTAATATTGAGCCCATGAAGTCTCCTGTAAATGATCCCTATCTTTTTAAAGTACTCAAAACATCTGCTTAATTACAGACTCCTGAGCTATTCCATAATGCTGTCTAGAATGTATGTCAAGCTCTCATAATTCCTAGAATTCAAGAACTGTTAATATCAGAGAAACATTTTCCTATCTCCAGTCTCCTGGCATTTCTTTTTAATTTCCCATTGGTTCTTAAGAGTTACCTCACATTTCCTGGTGATCACAGCTGGAAGTTTTTTCCTGGTTCCTTTCACTCATTTAAAGCAAGGCTTACAAACTGGTGGTTGGTCATTAATCAAGGGCAACCTCTGTCCTGTTGGGTGAGGCTTGCAGAGATTGTTCAAATCCATGCTGAATGCCTCTGGACTGGGCCTGCTCTCTGCTGCCAGAGTCCTGCTTCTGTCCTCATACAATACCACAGACATTGAGTTCTCCGACCCCTGACTTCCAGCTTCCAGATCATCCTCCCCATGGCCCCCGTCTCCCCACTCAAGTTCCTCTTGTCAGAAGTTGCCTTTGAATTTTCTTCCCTCCAGTGACAATTTAAGCAAACTAGGATGTACATCATCACTGGTGTCATCTAACCTTGTCTCTCCCTAGCCAAAGGGCTTTGTGCCTTTTTGTCACTTCACCTAAATCCAAAAACGGGAATAGTCATGTGACTATGAGCGGGGTATTCAACTTCTGATTTTCATAGGAAAGGAAGACAATAACTTAGGATATATGAGACTCGTGAATAATCAAAAGACAGGATAAGCCAAGAAAGATGAGCCTCACTCACCTCCCAACCGTATCTTTTTCCAGTGCTGATCTTTGGTATCTCCACTGATAGAGCTGGATTTCAGTTTCTCTCCTTTTTTTCTTCCCCAGAATGATGAGAAGGATAATTGGCCCAAGGGGAAGGGGAGGTGACTTTAGAAGACTTAAATTAAAGAAGTCACAAATTAGGTGTCAGTGTGTGGATAAGCACAAGTTCATTTTATCTGTTCTGTATCATTGCCTTTCGTTTGAAACCCTGCACAAGGATGCCCTTTCCCCTGCAAGAGGCCCTGTGATTCGTTCGTGGGATAATGGGATTGCTTCGGCCCTTCATCCTATGGCCATCCTGCTGCTAACTCTCCAGGGAATATCTGAGATTTAAAACAGACATGGCCTGCCAATCCTCTTTTTTCTTTTTCTGCTTTTCCTTGAGCCACATTTTGAGGTTACTGGAAAAGAAAATGATTTTGTAGAAAATAACAGTTCTTTTTTTTTTTTTAATGTTTATTTACTTGTAAGAGACATAGAGACAGAGCATGAGCAGGGGAAGGGCAGAGAGAGAGGGAGACACAGAATCTGAAGCAGGCTCCAGGCTCTGAGCCGTCAGCACAGAGCCCACATACCGTGAGATCATGACCTGAGCTGAAGTCGGCTGCTTAAATGACTGAGCCAAGCAGGCACCCCGAAAATAACAATTCTTAAGAAATTGCATATCGAGGCTGAAATTTTCTGTGCCATTAGGATCTTCTTTGGAATGTCCTTTCTTTTCTTCGTCATACTGGCCGTTAGAGGCTAGTTGTCCTCTAACTGGGGTTTTCCCCAACCTGTTGAGTTAGGAATTTCCTCTGGTGGAATCCTGGCTGTCACTGTCGTGTGAGGAGCCACCTCACATCTTTCCAGGACCACATTGTGTCGCTGATGTGCTCGACTCCCGAGTTACTCTGAAGAAGCCATGTAAGGCTCAGAGATGCGAAACAGGAAAAGAAAAAATAAAGTGTTCTCCCCACACAGCATCTTCCTTTCCCTCCTTTTTTCTCTTGCTTCATCACTTCCTGTATCTGTCCCCTGGAGCGTTCCTTTCCATCCATAAATTCTTACCACTGTTACCTCCATTTTCTCTCCTGAGTGGTTTGGCCAGAGTCAGAAACTAGTGACTACAATCATGACCCAAAACTCTTGGCTTGGTCCTCAGACGTGTTTCTATCTGTGATGCACACCCATTTACAATCACTTTTCAAGAATTTTTTTTAAGAGTAAGGGAGGCACTCTGTTTATGAAACAAATATATAAAGTTTGACTCTAGGATCTTTTATTCTTATATAATTCCTACATTCAACCCCTACAGTTACATTCATGACTTAAGTGATCATACAGTTAGGTGGTTAAACACATCCAGAAATCTGGAAGAAAATGGATGAAACCATCCCTTCTCCCCGTCTCCACCCCACCAAGTATTACATTTCAAAACACCTCAGAGCCCACAGGAGAGCCCACCAAGGAGAGCTTTGGTGAAGGATAGCTTCTTGACCCTATCCTAACTGTCTTCCTCACTTCCTCCAACTATTCCATTCCTGGCCCCATGCTTCTTTTTGTTGGCTCTTGAGGTTCCCCCCGGGCACCTCTCTGCTTGCCTTCTTCTTCCTTGTATCACCTCTCTCTTCTTTCCATCTCCCTGGGCTTCTTAATTTCTATGTCCTGTTTACTGTCCACAGCCAGCTCCTGACGCCTCCATTGCCTCATGGAGAGGCATGCCTTAGCTCTGCCTCTCATCTGCTACTTCTGTCTGCAGTGTTGGATCTTTGGGGTGAAGAGAGATGGGATGCGGGGAGGGAACTCCCCACAGTGCAGGGAGATACTTCACAGTGCTCAGACCAGTGATCCCAGACAGTCAGGCTAAAAAGAGCATCTTTTTCTCTTTCCATACCAACTTTGTATACACCAGCCTCCAGGAAAAGAAAGAGGAGGAGGAAAACTATCCTGTCTTTTGTTACTCTGCCAACACTAAAACACTCCAGTACCTGGAGTATCCAAAATGGAAAGTCCCATTCTGCAAAAATGCATCTCTCCTGCTCCTGACTTTAATGAGGAAGTATTTTATCCACTCACTCAAAGCTTATTGCATTGCAAAACAGGAAATCGCAGTACTTGCAAAACCAAACTGCATAGGCTAGATGGTGACAAAGTGAATTGTAAGTCTATAAGACACCCAAACTTGTTATTGTAAGTAATTTGTTTCTCAAGCTGTGTTTATACCACAAAATGAAGTGAAACAGAGGAAACTTGTATTTTCCTTCTGAATCAGCTGTGATAACTGGGTGATTAGCATTGAGTTCACCAGATACAAAACTGCTCAATTTTCAGGTCTTTTAAGGCATACGTGGTGGTAGAATGTTCCTGGACCCTGGGAAGTGCTGGGCTAGTTATGGGGCATCAGAAGGATGTCTCTGAAGCAGGGCTCAGGAGGGCGGTCCAGAACCTTAGGCTGGTGAAGGCAACCTGAAAGATAAAAGAGCCGAATGGGTGAGGTGAGTTGGGGTGAGGCAGACTGTTGCTGAAAGAGGCAGAGATGTGACCCGAGGCAGGAGAGTCACACACACCCCCACTCTGGCCAGAAGAGGGTTTTGGTTGGTTGATTGGTTGGTTTTTAAAGTCTACAGATCCTCAGAAAGGGAAGCCACATGCCTCTTATACCTCATGGCACTGACATGTATTCTTCTCTGATTGAGGTGTCGCTACTGCTAACATACCACCACCACTACCACCCCCGTCCCCCATCACCACCATCCCAAAGCTGGAGGAGCCAGTTCCAATTGCCACCATTGTCCATAAAGTACATCCTGTACATTCAGGCATGTTTCTTTAAGGGTCAGCAGTCATATGGTTTACTGTGCACATTGGGAGTTTTGGAAAAGTATCTTTATCTTTATCCTCTCCAGAAAAGTTGTGAATGGATCTCATTTAGAGCCTCCAAAAGTTTTGCCTCGGGGCATTTACAAGTGAAAGTTGGAGCTCAAACCAAAGCATGGCTCTGGTTTGTCCTTTCCCAGTCAATCTCAGAAAAATATGGCACAATTTTATTTTAAATATGCGGCATCTGTCTTTGTAAATAAATGTCCAGACATCCTATTAAACAAATGAAGCCAAGTTCATAACCATGATTGACTCAGTGAACCTTTTTTGACATCTGGCAGCCCAGGAATGGAAAAAAGAATATGAGACAGATCACGCCCTTAGGAATTTCCAGTTGGGAAGGTCAAGACATCTAGAAATAACTGTAATATAATAAGGTATCTGTGATCAGCTACCCAGAGAGACGTGGAGAGAAAGAGAGAGGAGGAGGATAATTTACTTATTGATAGATGCTACAGGATTACCACAAATCACTTTGCGTAATCTTGGTTAAATTTCTTGATGTTCATTTTCCCTTTATTAAAGAAAAGAGTAGGTTAGATCAACTCAGGTGCCTCAGTGACAGGACTGTATCAATTCCTTTGGAGGCACTGAATTTTGAAAAGATTATAGTGAACAGCAACAACAACAAAAGATTATCACACAAATGCAAAATAAGGGCCACCTGGGTGGCTCAGTTGGTTAAGTCTCCAACTTCAGTTCAGGTCATGATCTCACAGTTGGTGGGTTCAAGCCCCGTGTCAGGCTCTGTACTGACAGCTCAGAGCCTGGAGCCTGTTTCAGATTCTGGGTCCCCTCTCTGTCTGTCCCTCCCTTGCTCTCTCTTTCTCTCAAAAATAAACATTAAATAATTTTTTTAATGGAAAATAAAAATAACCCCAGTCCTACTATAAGTCTTAGGCGTTCACTGCAATGAGAATAGCCTCATTCTCAAATCCTATTGCACGGTTCTGAGCAAAGTCATCAAAATGCACCATTCTCATTTCAGTGCTGACTGACTAAGCCAACGCCCTAAGACTTATTTCGGTTATTAAACCCTGCCCCAAGTCACAGCTAAGTCATGAGACGCTTTGGCCCCATTCCACTCCAATAAGAACTACTCAGCTTTGGCGTTTATTTATTGGGATGGTGCATTAAATTTTACTGAGGGAAAAGGGGTTTGGTGGATAAATACCACTAGATTAGATCATCTCTAAAGCCTCTTCCAGCTCAAAAAGATTTAGATTCTCCAGAGAGGAGCCCAGCCTTGAGTGACCCTCATTCTGTTTCTTGCCCAGAGTGGAGAACATGTCCATGCGGCTGGAGGAAGTCAACGAGAGAGAGCACTGCATGAAGGCCTCGCTCCAGACCGTGGACATCCGGCTGGCGCAGCTCGAGGACCTCATTGGGCGCATGGCCACGGCCCTGGAGCGCCTGACGGGTCTGGAGCGGGCCGAGTCCAACAAAATCCGCTCCCGGACCTCGTCGGACTGTACGGATGCCGCCTACATCGTGCGCCAAAGCAGCTTCAACAGCCAGGAGGGAAACACCTTCAAGCTCCAAGAGAGTATAGACCCTGCAGGTGAGGAGACCATGTCCCCAACTTCTCCAACCCTAATGCCCCGTATGCGAAGCCATTCTTTCTATTCAGTCAATGTGAAAGACAAAGGTGGTATAGAAAAGTTGGAAAGTCTTTTTAAAGAAAGGTCCCTGAGCCTCCACCGAGCTACTAGTTCCCACTCTGTAGCAAAAGAACCCAAAGCTCCTGCAGCCCCTGCCAACACCTTGGCCATTGTTCCTGATTCCAGAAGACCGTCCTCGTGTATAGACATCTATGTCTCTGCCATGGATGAACTCCACTGTGATATAGACCCTCTGGACAATTCCATGAACATCCTCGGGCTAGGCGAGCCAAGTTTTTCAGCTACGGCACCTTCCACAGCTCCTTCAACCAGTGCCTATGCAACCCTCGCACCCACGGACAGACCTCCAAGCCGGAGCATTGATTTTGAGGACATCACCTCCATGGACACTAGGTCTTTTTCTTCAGACTATACTCACCTCCCAGAATGCCAAAACCCCTGGGACACTGACCCTCCAATGTACCAGAGCATCGAGCGTTCCAAAAGTAGCCGCTACCTAGCCACCACACCCTTTCTTCTCGAAGAGGCCCCCATCGTGAAATCTCATAGCTTTATGTTTTCTCCTTCGCGGAGCTATTATGCCAACTTTGGGGTACCCATGAAAACAGCAGAATACACAAGTATTACAGACTGTATTGACACAAGATGTGTCAATGCCCCTCAAGCAATTGCTGACAGGGCCACCTTCCCCGGAGGTCTTGGAGGCAAAGTGGAGGATTTATCTTGCTGCCATCCTGAGCGAGAAGCAGAACTGAGCCACCCCAGCTCTGACAGTGAGGAGAACGAGGCCAGAGGCCGGAGAGCCACCATCACGATACCTTCCCAGGAGGGTGATAACTCAGACCGAACCCTGTCCAATAACATCACAGTTCCCAAGATAGAGCGCGCCAACAGCTACTCGGCAGAGGAGCCAAGTGCACCATATGCACACACCAGGAAGAGCTTCTCCATCAGTGACAAACTCGACAGGCAGCGGAACACGGCAAGCCTGCGAAATCCCTTCCAGCGGAGTAAGTCCTCCAAGCCGGAGGGACGAGGGGACAGCCTGTCCATGAGGAGACTGTCCAGAACATCCGCCTTCCACAGCTTTGAAAACAAGCACAACTAAACCTTCCTAATAAGTATTGCAGGAGGCTCAAGAATCCAGCCCTAAAATCCTCCCCGAAGTCTACCTGTTCCCTTCCTTGAAACATACCTGCTTTATTCTTAGCTGAGCAAAACAAGCAATGCCTCGGGAGGTGTTAACTCAAAGGTGACTTCTGGGCCACAGATCGAGAAAGCATTTGGTCTGGCCCAGCGCCAAACACAGGGGCTTTAAGTCGTGTTCACACTTGATGGGCAGGGAGGGGAAAGAGGGAGAAGAAGGGTTGAGATGAATGTGTATCACTAGTCACTTCTGAAAGCCATGAGCTCTGGGAATGAAGGGGCTTCAAGCATTCTCCATGCCAGGAGACATCTTTCCAATTCTGACCATGATCAAGAGTTTTAAGATACAGGGCTAAATTGCAAACTAAGATGAAATAAAGTAGCCAGCATACAAATGAGATATTCTAAACTTCAATTCTGTTTTCTTTTCACATTGGCTCCATCACTGGTGACTGATGAAGAGCATCCTTTTTATTCAGTATAAGCCGGCAGCAAGCAGTTCTACCTAACGTCCCAACTCCTTCTCATGCCAACACTTCTGTAATTGATCATTATAAAGAAAAAACAAGGTAACAGTCATAGTTCGCCTGTCTCTTATATATTCACTTCTGGTGCCACAACTGTTTATCTTTTTTGAAGAAAATAAAGGGAAAAGAAATGCCTTGTGGTATTGCAATCAAAATGAAAGAAGAATTGAGGCTAAAAACAGATGTCAAGTGGTTTATTATATACAGTGGGCATTTGAGTATAGTCCAGCAAGCTCAGGATGAATGTAATTAAATAATTTTATATTTTTTAATTTATTTTGTACCTCACCCATCATCAGTGAAGTCACTCACTGAATATGTGATAGTGAACTCAAAGGAAAAAACAAATAGTGGGCAGAACTCACCTAAAATTGCCATATAGTATACTGTTGTATTCTCGCCATTAGTGTCATGTGTCATGCTGCTGTGTGGTTGTCATCATTTGCATGACTCCACCATGTCTTCTGAACATCTCCAAGATGTACCTGGAAATTCTTCACACCACTCATCACATGACCATTTTGTATATGAAGATCTGATCACACGTGGATATTTTCATACCTAGAGTTTTGCCATTTAATCTGAGCTCAGCAGAAATTTAATTGGAGTTTTTCAAGGGCTGGTATCTTTTTTATGGAAATGTTCCAAAGTACTTTTTAAGGAAGTTTCAAATCATAAATAATCTTAGAATTGACTGGGAATTGGGTATCAACCCAAAGCCATCAGTTGCAAGCATACCGTGAATATTTTTCTTATATACAGAGCTATAAAAATGAGACAATAGACTAAAATAGAAAGCAAACAAACCACAAAAGACTTCCGTGGTATATGCTGCTTATATACATATATACGCATTTACACAGACATGTTTATATATAGTATATAAACAGGCATATAGAGCTTTTTTAAGAGGCTTGGACCTTTTCTAACACCTTGAGATATAACCAGGATTTTTCAATATCCAAGGAGTTCCACTGGAAGAATTCATTTTATTTTGTTGGATTTTGACAGATGTTGAAATTATGACTTTTTAAATCCCTATGACCTTAGCTCTTCCTTGTACCAAACTAGAGTTGCCAATATGACTGGCCACCCGCCCTCTGCTTTTCTGTCCGGAAGCACATGCTGTGATGACATCTTATTTAGTCTGGTTTCTTCTGCCCAAAGTGATTACACCAAGTACAATCTGAACTAGACATGCAATTCTAAACCGGATAGTATTATGGACTCTTTGATACAGGCTACTACTAGATCAGAATCTGGATTTGAAAGGAGATAAATATTGACCCTCAAATCTTCAGATTCCTACTTGTGTCACTGATGTTTAAAAAGAATAAAATCTTTAAGGAAAATGACCTAATGTTCTTGGCTCCCAAAATACTATGTGGTTCTCCTGTTTCGTTGTCATTATGAGCTCCAGATTTTCTCATTATGTGAAATCGAGTAAATACATGGACAAACTCTCTAGCCTTCAATTTTTTTAAATACTCTAAACCAGTCTTTTGGATTTGGAAATGGTTATGAGGCCACATACAAAGAATTAAATAATTCCTTTTCACTCTCTGGTATGTGGGTGAATCAAAAACAAGCAACCAGCCTCTGTCGTATGCAATTGCTCTAGAAATGCTTACATTTTTACTGAGTCCCCCACTGGCTGTTTCCCTTTCAGCAAATATATATATATATAGTCTGAGAACAAATCAGTTGCCCTTAAACTTCCTTGAGTCATGAATCTCAGTGAGACTCTAGTGAAATCTTTGGGCCCTCCCCCCAGAAAAGAATGTACATACGTGCAAAGTCACAACATAACCTGCACGGGCCCATGTACCCCTGGTTCCATCCTGATTGATAATGAGGAAGAGGAATCATGATTGCTCACAATCAGTAATTGGAATAGGCACTTTACATTTGAGACCATTTCTCTGTGATTCTCAGGAAGGCTAAGTCTCAGCACCAGAGTTTGAATGAAGATTTCATTCTTTTCGTCCCTTAGATTCTATTTTGCTAGTGTGATGTACTTGTATCCTAATGTTTGATGATTTAAAAAAGCCAGAAGGCTCTCCAAGAGAGTCTGTAGAAGAATCCAAGAAGGAGATGAAACCGTTAATCTTTGACCACAGAACAGGACATCACTGTACCTCCAGGGCCCCATTCTGGACCAGACTGAGAGTGAGGGAAAGAAACTATGGGCATGAGTGTTTCCCTTCACCGTGATTTCTGGAGAGAACAACCAGAACAGGACCTGGGAAACACAGTACTTAACAGTCCTGACCTTGTGACTGCCTGGTTCTTTTGTTGTGCAGGGAAATGAAGTTCTTACATCTTTTGTGAAGTGCGCAAAATACGCAAGCCAAATTTCAATCTTTCAACTTCAGCTGTGCAATTCTCATGAGCCATTTCTTCCCTGTGCACCTACATGTGTGTCCTGTTTCAACCCATTTCTTCCCATTTCTGGGTTCTCTGCACACCGATGTGGCATTGATTCTGTGGCCTTGTACAGTCAGCTGTGTTCAGCTCATTTATTCCATCATGTCCCCGATCAAGGGGGTGTTAATTACCTGTCTCTGTGAATTAAGCAGCTTGTGAGCAGCACATTATTGAGGAACATAAATAAAGTCATAGAGAGCTCACGGAAGCAATAGCTTGGGCTTCATCACCTGCTTTTGAGGTGCCAATTTTATCTACTACCGTATGTAATGATTCATTCTAAATTGCTTGTTCCTTTTGAAAAAAAAATATTAAGTGTTTTATGAAAATAGCCATGGAAATTCCCTGATTGACCCACATGCTTACAGTTAGAAACTTCCTCCTTGATGGATTTGAATGAGAAGCTAGAAAACTTGGGCAAACAATTGTCATGGCTAGGTTGTATATTTCTCTAAGCCAGAAGGTGTGTTAGCAGGCAGAATACAGCACTTTACAGAACTGGATTTCTTTTTAAGTCTAAGCTTCCAGGTCTAGCGTATCTATTTAGCACTTTGAAAGTTCCCCTTTAAAAAAATATATATATACATATATATATGAATAATCCAGTGGGAAAACTATACTTCTAAAAACACAGAGTGTGTTTCTTCTGAATGTTTCAAACGTACTCTAAAAGATGGTTTCTATAGATAATATTATGGTAGATAACTGGATAGTCCATTTATTCCACTTCCTGAGGCTCTACAGTCTAATCTTCCTGAATGTTTGGGCTGTTTAACTTCTGTAATGGTAATCAATATTATCCAGTCATCCATCATGCTCTATCTATAGGCCGTACCGTTCAACGTGTCAAGCAATGCTGTATTATAAAACACATGCGCACATGTATGTAACCCATGTTTAACCCTGCATAGTCGTAGCATGTGATTGTATTAATGAACGTTACAGGACAGCTTTATAATCACTGACAAATCTGTAACATTCAATAAAGAAGCACATGTTGCCGGGATTAAGTATGTTCCCAATTCCATGTTGTTCAGCATCCTCATAAAACGAGCACTTTCGTTGCTGGTCTGCTTTATGTTTTTCACAATCCTATAGGCCACTAGGAACCATGCGTATAAGCTGATGTACATCCTCTCACCAGCCCTGTGAGCCTTGGTAGGTGAACTGTGTTTTGTGAAAGACGAACTGGCATGTTATGCAAAAGACTATATGACAAATGAACGTAATATAATATTTTAAACTCCAGTTGAATTAGCTGTTGGTTTACATCTGCTAACCCCATGCGGAAGCAGTGTACAGTATTTTATAAATATGTTCATTTAGTAACACTGATATGTTTGTTTCTAGATAAAGTGATGCTAGTGTGTAGGTGATTATATATGTTCTAGATACTGCATTATTACTCACTCTTCTTTAACAATAGCAATGTACCTTAAATGAAGTAATCCCTCCCCAAATCCAGTCTTAATTTTGTGGCAACAAAATGCATGCACTGCTTTATGCGTTTCTTTTGACTTTTTAAGGGCGCTTAACATTTTACTCTTGCCTGCTGTAACACTTAAAACCCGGCTAGGGACTTGCTCACGTTGTTGGGCTTCTCACACTGTTTGGGAATTATGTTCAATTTTTCAAAATTAAAAACAAAAAAGTCACCAAGGGTTTTTTATTTTTATGTTGTTTTTTTTTTAAGCTCTGAACAGAGGATATGAAAGAAAGTATTAACCACAGGGTGTATAGCTAGGAGACCCAGAGGTGGCCAGCCGACCCCGGTCCCGGTGTTGGTGCATCTGTGATAGAGGAAGGACACACTTCTGATTCTTTAGAGCCGCTGGGTACAGATCGTTAAGCCAGACACGAGAGTGAGAAGTCCATTTGGGACGGTGCAGAAATCCACAGATCATGGGGAACCAGTGGCCCGGTGATACCTGTGCCCTCCCTCCTGCCTCGTGGCTTTTCTTACCTTGGGCGTGAGCCTGGCCTTGGGGGGGAGAGCAGGGGGTGGGGGACTGCATGTCTGATCAAGAACTAGGTGAGTCTGAAGAGCTTGCCCTTTAAAGAAATCACCATGTCATTCTCAGAAGCCATTCCACATCTGGAAAAGAGAGGAGCCAGGTTGCACAGTCTCGTAAATGACTGTTCCTCAAACAGGTAGAGAAAACTTTTCTCTCAGCCTGCTCTGGCCTACACTTTCTCCTCCTCTTACATGTCAAACCTTCTCTTTCCCAGATTGGGGTCAACCAAAGAGGTGTTGGTTCTGATTTAAGGGAAACAAGATTTTTCTTTTCTTTTCTTTTTCAATTCACTTGAGAAGGTCCTCGTGTTACCTTTTCTCTGACGAGTTCCTTGCACGGATCGCTGCTAAGGAAATCAAGACATGACAATGTCTACCTGTCATCTAATGAAGGATTTCGGTGGCCACATAATCCACATGGCAGTAAGAGTGAGGTGAATTTTCTCTTCCCTAATTTACCTAGTCTTCGGGTCCCCATGAGCCTCCAGGCCCTTGCCTGTTTGCGCGGTGTTTGTGTGCTGGGAAGTGAAAAGGGCACATATGGCCACAGGTCCATGGGCTGTCTGCAGAGCATCGATACCAACCTTGACCCAGGCCTTCTTCGGGAACAGTCTTCTGAGAGCACTGGGTCACAGAGGGAGGTTCAGCTTTGCACCTGAACGTGCATCCTGCTTCACCCCCTTAACTTTCCTTTCTCTTCACCCAGCACAACATGCTTTTTTCGCCAGACCAACAGACCCTTGCTCCTATTACCTCAGTTCCCCATGGAGCCTGGCACGATAAGCCAAAACAGTGGCTCCTTGGACAAAGTCAAGCTTTCAGACTTTGTCCAGCCCTAATCTTCCCACTACCCAAGGCTCCTCCCCATACTCTCCCCCATGCCCCTAACTCAGCTGGGGTTTGAATCAGCCTCGTCCAATTCTTTGCCCGCCTGAATCCCAAAAGAGTCCCTCATATCTTCACCCCAGCTCCCCCCAGATCATCAGAACCAACCACCTGCATCTAGGCTGTGGGACCACAACCTCAAATACATGCAGGGGGTGCAGCCAGGACGCAAATGTGCTCGTCGGGTGTTGAAAGACAACAGGAGGAAGTGGGGTTTGTAGGGCATGAGAGAACACATGTCCCGCTACAAAAACATTCACATTCAGATTGGTAAACACTCTGCTAGCCAAACAAATGTGTCTGCCAGCAGCATTCAGTCCCATTGGCGATACTTTGGGACCTCCGATTTAGGGCCAACCGGGATCATATTCTTGATCCCGACTTAGCATATACAAGAAATACAGCGAGAACTGAGGCGGGGACGGAGAGGAGTTCACCCTCTTCAGGGTTATTCCTGTTCCCCCGAATGGTATATGCATGTGTATTTGCTAGCTGCATCTTTCTGGACCCAAACGCAGGATCTTTGTGAGGGAGATTCGGAAGAAGAGTACCGTAGCATTGTATCAAGGCTTATCTGCTTCCTGTCATTATAGCGTCTAACTTGAGTTGTATTGCTGTTCCTACTGTGCAAAACAGTACATGCAGTATACTGTATTCATAGTCATTTCATAATCTAGAACTTAGACTCTCATTTGTAAACATTCTAACCATAGTTTATAATGGGGAAAATTCTTCAAATATCATTTTTAAATGAATTCCTATGAATACAACAATTTTGAAATTGGGTTTGTTAAATATCTATACATCTTTTCCTTCTTTGTGTATGGATAGACAGCGGTTTGCATATCTATCGACATTATAAATATCTATAAATCCTTAGAGGAATTGTTCTTTTTTAAAGGTCTATTATTGGATTCACAATGCACTTTGAGCTTGTTTGTTTAGATACATAATTCGAAGCAGAAGTTGGCAGATACCATGGGAAAAACTTTCTGAAATTTCTGTAACAAATGTTTTGCAATAAAAAAAAAAAAAAAACTTAGCAGTTTAAAACACGACTTGGACTTCCTCGTGCGTTTATTTGCCGTCACTTGATCTCCAACATCTTCATGCCAAGAACAGTCGGGGTACACGGAGATAATTGCCTAGAGCCCCATAAGCTACTTGTAAAGCACAAGTTGCAAGCTGGAAGCCTGCGGGTCATGTGTAGCCAGCAGAGAAGGGGTGTTTTTTTAAAACCGTGAAACAGTAGGAGCGCCTGGGTGGCTCAGTTAAGCATCTGACTTCTGCTCAGGTCATGACCTCATGGTTCATGGGTTTGAGCCCCACGTCAGGCTCTGTGCTGACAGCTCAGAGCCTGGAGCCTGCTTCGGATTCTGTGTCTTCCTCTCTCTCTGCCCCTCCCCCATCATGCTCGCTCGCTGTCTCTGTGTCTCTCTCTCTCTGTCACAAAAATAGACGTTTAAAAACATAAAAATGAAAAATGTGAAATGCTTAAAAATTGATAGATTTCACATCTATTAGATGACCTGAGCCATCTAATTTCGTATTTCTGAAGCGTCATATTTCTGAAAAATCTGAAGCTCTGGTGAGATGAGACCTGGATTCCCACATGAAAATAGTCACCCGACTCAGGCATCTTGGCTGCCCCTTCATTTTTTTTTAAGTTTATTTATTTATTTAGAGAAAGAAGAATGTGTGAGAGCACACAGGAGGGGCAGAGAGAGAGAGAGAGAGAGAGAGAGAGAATTCCAAGCAGGCTTCATCCACTCAGCACGGAGCTTGAACTCATGAACTGCAAGATGATGACCTGAGCCAAAATCAAGAGTCAGATGCTTAACTGACTGAGCCGCCTAGAATTTGGCTGCCCCTTTACAAGGAGCATATGCTCAGGGCACCTGGGTGGCTCTGTCAGTTAAGCATCCTACTTTGGCTGAAGTCATGATCTCACAGTTCATGAGTTCAAATCCTGCATTAGGCTTTGTGCTGATAGCATGGAGTCTGCTTGAGATTCTCTCTGCCTATCTCTCCCCCTCACCCACTCTCTCCCTCTCTCTCTCAAAAATAAATAAAGTTTAAAAAGTAAATGAATAAAAGGAGCATGTATTCTTCAATACACCACAGTTCCCAGCACTCTGTTCCGCACCTTACGTGGGGTTCCCTTCCCTCAGTAACATCACCTGGAAGGCTCCCACGTGCTCTGGAGTGTTGGACCCCTGTCTTAAATGATGTAAAAAAAAAAAGCAGTGGCGGCTCTAGAATCTCTAAGTAGGAAAGGCTTAAGGATAGCAATTTGGCTGCATGCGAGACACACGACAGACTTGTCTTCACACTAAAGGTCTGGCAGGCATGCTTTCATGATCCATCGTAAAGTATATTATGGTCTATAATTGGATTAGCTCTGAGAGCGCTGAGGGATGGGAGAAAGGGGATCAATCCCATCCCCATTAAGTAACTCTGGTTGCAGCTTCTGCCAAAGAGAAGAGAAATTGTAGAACACACATACATGCAATTCTTTATTCAAAAATAATATGCGTTGAGTACCTACTATGTCCCAGTGGGTGTGCCCAGGTGAATAAAGGGGGTGAAATCTCTGCCCCTATGGAGCTTTGAGTCTAGCCGTAATGAACTGTAATCATACCCACCGTGAAATTACCATGCGGTTGCTTAAGGAATAAAGTCTAGTGGTTCAGAGAAGTCTCAATGCTCTGTGGCTCAGGGTAAGGAAGTCTCTGTGGAAGATGCTACCCTGGGATGTGCCCTGAAGAACAGGGAGGGGTTAATAAGCATGAAGAGGACACTCCGGGCGAGGGGAACACTAATTTGATAAGCCTTCAAATGCTACAGTGCTTCCTCTTGGTTAGAACTTCTAGGCAGTTTGATGGCATCTCCAGAATCGACCCCAGTTTTGAGAATGAGGCTTTGCTCCAACTAGTTTCGTCATCTGTATCTTTCCATTGGCCCTGTCTAGTCAATTTTTTGAAAATGGAATGGCTGGCATAGGAATTTGTCTGTTTATAAATATGCACATTTATGTAACACACACAAGGTTCAACCATGTGCCCTCAGATTTTCGGGAAAATCAGGTCAACCATCATTTGCTACCAACATCTCGGATTTAGAGCAACATAGAGCTTCCTTGAAGGGGATATTGGTGAAGAAGTCTGAATTCTCTAGAGCTAAATTTAAAATTTAATTTAAATTTAAAAGTAGTCTGTCATTACTTACTCGTTTACGTTACCCTATTTGATTAAAAGCCAGAACATGGCTTGTTGTATAAAGGCCTAGAGTACCATGTGCTTAGATGTGGAAAGTTTGCAGTCATCATTTCTTTTTTAACCCTGCCCCTGGTCTCTGGTTGTTACCCCTCCTCTCCACAACCTTTGTGATACCACCATCTTATAGTTTTAGCCATTTCTCAGAAGCCTTGGGCTGTATCACAGTCATTATCTTATGACACAACACAGTCACCCTAGAAAGTCCTTTGCTCAAAATCATGAACTGTTGCCCCACTATTCTTTGCCTCATTTTATTTAGGACTGGGTGTGTTTATTTGTAGGACGCCTTAACAAGATACCACAAATTAGGTGGCTTAAACAACAGATATTGTCTTATATTTCTGGAAGCCAGAATTCCAAGATTAAAATGTTGGCAGGCTGGTTCCTTCCGGGGGCTGTGAGAACCTATTCAATGCCTCTCCCTCCTACCTTCTAGTGATTTTCTGACAACCTTTGGCATTCCTTTGTTTATATGAGCACCACCCCAATCTTTGCCTCATCTTCACATGATACTCTCCTTGTGTGTTATCGTGTATCCAAATTTACTCTTTCTATAATCACACCAGTATGGCACCCACTTTACGCTCCAGTACAATTTCATCTGAACTAGTTCTACCTGAAATGATGCTAGTCACTAAAAAGGTCACATTCTGAGGTACAAGGGGCTAGGATTTCAACATAGAAATAGTAGGGAATTCAACTCTTATCACTGGGTGAATTTGTAAGAGTGTGGTGGTGATTTATCTTTTTAACATCTTTTAAAGTAGAGAAATAAGAATCCAGGAATCAGTCAGAAACAATATATGTATTGAGCAACAGGAGAAAAAAAATAGATCATGTAATACCATTGAGCCATTTACGTCATCATTTATATTGACATAAAAATATGCCATTGGTATGTAGCCAAGTCTTTTTAAAAGGAAACACAGGGCAACATGTAGGGTCTAATCCCAATTTTTGTAAAAATTAAACCAGGTATTTAGATATGGTTATACAGGTATTCATCTGTGAAGAGTGAAAAGACTGAAAGAGTACACCAGAAAAGAGAGAAAAGAGTAAAAGTTCTGCAGCAGAACTTTTTTTTTTCCCAAAAATTCAAGTACTGCTGAAGAGTAATCTAAAGTGGCTCAAGAAAAGCTGGTTCAAGGATCAACCGGCATCTTTGCCTTCTTTCTGTTCAGAAACCTGTTCTAGACATCATCACAATAACCACAAGGCCTAGAATGGTAACTTGTCTCCTCCAAGGAATAGCAAATTTGAAATAAAAGCAGAGAAAAGTGGTAGCAATGTTTTAGCTACTAATGTCGTGAAATTGTCATTTTAGGCATCAATACAACCAATGTCTTTCGAGGAGCTGCTTTGTTCCTCTGGAAGAACTGAAAATTTTATTAAAAAGGCAAGACTGTCATGACTAAAAAGATAATTACATGGTGTAGTTATTTAATTAGAGCTGTTGGAGAAATGGGCATGAGCAGCCCAAATTTAGC
The DNA here is from genome assembly GCA_030068075.1 of Paguma larvata. NCBI lineage: Eukaryota > Metazoa > Chordata > Mammalia > Carnivora > Viverridae > Paguma > Paguma larvata. The sequence continues at coordinate 78,737,878 of CM057832.1, forward strand.
TCATCAACACTCAGTATTCACATGGAAGCAAAATGGCCACCAAGAAAGTGACATGTGGACAGTTTCCCACAATTTGGGTAGGCAATTGGACTACATAATCTACTTAGACACTGCATAGCACACACTAGAGATGCGTTTAGTTTAAGAGGAAAGAATGGGAGTGCCTGGGTGGCTCAGTTGGTTGAGTGTCTGATTCTTGATTTCAGTTCGGGTCATGATCTCATGGTTCATGAGATCAAGCCCAGTGTCGAGCTCAGCACTGACGGTGCAGAGCCTCTCTCTTTCTCTCTCTCTCTCTCTCTCTTTCTCTCCCCCTCCCCTGCTCACTCTCTCACTCTCTCTCAAAATAAATAAATAAACATTTCAAAAAAAGGGGAAAGAATGAAATGAACATCTGTAAGCCTGGCAGGGCCTAAGGGAATAGACGGGACTGGACTGGGGGAGACAGGAGGTGAGAACCAGGCATTTCCAAGGCTGTTGGAAAACGAAGATGTGGCCATGAGAATAATTAAGCCCTGCTTGGGGAATAGTCAGGAGTCATATTGATCAGGGAAGAGGACTCACATTGGAGATTTGTGGGAAAGTATCCCTTGTGTTCATTTAATCTTCTCAACACATCTATGATATCAGCATTATTCTTCTTCTGTCCCAGCAGAGAGAGGGGTGGAAATTGTTCGTCATCTTATACATGAATGCCAGATTAGACTTTGGATTTTATTCTGTGATAAGAAGAAAGTGACTGAAGAATTCTGGGTAAAAGTGTGAAGTGGCAGGGAGGGAGAGGTATGGTTGGCCTGACCACAGGATGCCAGGCAAGAGGTGATAAAACCCCATGGATGGAGACACTGAAGAAGTTTCACAACTCAACCTAATAACACAAATATTCCACGGAGACTCACTTTTTGAAAAATACTTGACCTCATGCCAGCATATTCTATTTGAAATGTCACCCTCTTACTTAATTCCCTGGTGAACAACTAGCCATCCTTTACAGAAGACTGTCTTTTAGTGTATGCCCAGCTGAGCTTCCCTTGAGGTTCTCCCTCCCTGGCAGTCATTCTGTACTTGTGGAGAGCTGAACCCTTCAAACAGCCAAAATTTTGGCTAGATCTTTGCCAAAGGGTGACATCAATTTAAGAGTGGCAATCGGAGCTCTTTCCTTGGGACTTTGGAATAAAAATGGGGATAGCAATCTCTGGACAGTGAAACCATAACTTACAGACTCAGGAATTCTTGACGATCATGTTCCTACATATGGCTGGGTTGCAGAGAAATTCCGTCTGCCATGAAAAAGAGAGAGAAGGAATATCGATACAGAGACAGGAGCAGACATGGGAAACAGAAAAATTCCATAACCATTTTCCCAATTTTGGGGTCTAAAAGCATATTGGTATCCTTAAATTTCCCATGTGGTTAGCTAAGTAATGACCTCCCAAAGATGTCCACATCCTAACCCCCAGGACCTATGCATGTTACCTCATGTGGTAAAAGAGACTGCAAATGTGATAAATTAAGAATGTTGAGATAGGCAGATAATCTTGGATCATCCAGGTGGGCCCAGTATAATCACAGATGTCTTTATAAGAGGGAGGAGCAGGGCCAGAGAGCAGGCAGTGGGACAATGGAAGCAGAGTTGAAAATGGCACGCACTGAAGATGAAGGAAGGGGCCACGAGCCAAGGAAGACTATAAACTCTGAAGAAGACGAGGAATAAATTCCTCCCTAGAAGGAACCACACCTGCTGACATCTTGATTTTAGACCCTCGGGACTCATTTTTTACTTCTGACCTCCAGAACTGTAAGAGAATAAATTTGTGTTGTTTAAAGCCACTGAATTTGTGGCAATTTATTACAGTAACACTAGGAAGCTCATACACCTCCCACACACACACTTTTATTTAAAATCAAGTTAGTGTCTTTTAAGTGCAACCATAAGTATGTAAGTACCGTGTCTTAATACTTAGATGCCACAGACTATAAGACACGCTGCCAAATAAGTATTGGTGTTGGGGTAGGAAAGAAACACTGACACGTTATATGTATGCTTTGATCAAAAGACACGTTCTGATTTCAAAATGCAAAAAAAAAAATGTGTTACTCAGAATTAATGAAATAAGGCAATATATCCTTCAACTCAACCAGCTCCACCTCTGTGAAGACTTCTGTAATTTACCGTAATAAACTCTCCTTTATTGAGTGTGTGTCAAGACTTACATGGATCGTTTGTTGTAGCAATTGTCTCCCTACTGAATAGCGGTTTACTTGTTTCTCCAGGTAAACCATGAGCACCTTGGCACAGTCTCTGGTGCCTAGTTTATTGCTTGCACATAAAATGAATGAGGAAATAAATGAATAGTCTCTGCTCTCAACACACTTCCAGTCCAACGGAAACAGATATGCCACTCTACAAATCAGAGTTTTCAAAGCACCATGAATAAATTACATAAACGAAACATTCTGGAGGATAGAGTGTGCTCTTTATATATGCGATAAAATTTGCAATAACTGGACGGCAGGGTTGAAGAAAGTTTGAGAAGTTTTCTCAGAAGAGGTGACAGACATTTCAGCTCAAATATCTCAGCCTTAAAGGATGAGTGGGATTTTTAAAGGCAGAAAAGGGGAGAGGGGGATGGATTCTAGGCAAAAAGTATAGCATGATCAAGAAAAGATACAATGGAGTGAAGATATAATAAAGCACCAGAAAACAGGTAAGTAATTCATTATGGCTACAGCATTTGCCAACATGTCATAAAAGGACAGAAGTGGGTCCAGAAAATTTGATCTGGGTGAGAGATGAAGGTGATCTGAAAAGGGAAATGATAGAAGAAGCCAAAGTGGAAAAGGGGCAGGCCTTACCAATGGGGTAAAATGGCCAAGGACGGGGTTAAATGCAGCAAGAGGAATCAAGTAGGGCATACATGTTAGGGTGATGATGGAAACAACCCAATGGAAAGGGGAACATTAGAGATGACTCTGATATTTTGATTCTTCACTGTGGATCCTAGAAATATTTTGGTGGGTGGGGGGTGAGCAACTGTATATTCCAATTGTAAGCCAATCAACGCTTATCAAATACATGAGTAAACACATAAATAAACTACAAAACAAATGATCCATATGTTGAATGAATGAATTAACTAATGAATGATAGTTCTGTGCCCAGTGCAAAGTGCAAGTGGGAATAAGGTTGAGGTAGAAGACAGAGGGACCTTTTAGAGCATGCTGCATCTGGGCTGAAAGGTATTTTGGAGACCATGGTCATAGACACTTGGCCCACCAAGGTAGTCTTCCCCATTGTGGTATGTGTGATTATGTCCTCAGTGACTTATCAATCTAGTAGAAACAAACATAAAGTCCAACAGATGTCCCTTAAGGGAAATTTAGAACTTGGCATGAAAGTCAGTACAGTCGTGGGAAGATGCTACTAACAGAGAGGTCCACCATAGCCCTTTGGTCACTGGATGCTCAGGAGGAGCTGACAGCAAGAGAAAGTGGCAGAAAGGAAACTGGAGGCAGAGGGAAGCTTCCTGCCTGATCAGGAGGTACTCCTAGTGGGCACCGAGGCAGCTTCAGGACACACCAGCCCCTCCGTCCGGCCCCAAGAAGTTTGGAGCCTTTCAAAAACTACTTAAATGGTATCAAGAACAAACTTCTAGTTGCCAGAGGGGAAGTGGTGGGGAGATGGGTGAAATATGTGAAGGGGATGGCTTATCATGATGAACGCTGAGTCATGTATAGAATTGCTGAACCATCCTACTGTATACCCGAAACCAGGTTAAAACTGTATGTTAATTACACTTGAATTGAAAATTACAAAAATAAATAGAAGTACCTAAATGGCTTGATTATCCTCCAACCCCTTGATCTACCTCTACTCTTCTCAATGTTCAATTTAAAGAGTCTTTTCTGTCTTTGTCTTGCTCATTGGATAAGCACAACAATGCTTCATCAAATAGAGTGCTTTCTCTGTTTCAGAAAGAAAACTGAGCTGTCTCAGGTCTCAGTTCTGCCAAGGAACCCACATGTTTTTGCATGGGTTGGAGGGCCCCGGTGGAGAGGAAAGTGGGTAGGGCAATAGAGTTTGTTGACACTAATATTTCTCAATAATATTTTCTTTGTCAGAGCTCAGATGTAATCCATGCAAAAGAGTCCAACTGGTTTCCCCCCTGACCCTGGCTTCTAGACTGCAGAGCCTGCTCCCAAATTATGTTACCTTCTTGGGGATTTCAACCAGACACGTCTCTGCTATTTGGGGTTTCTATGCTGACAGCCAAAGCTCCCCAGCGGCTCTATTTCATTCAACCGCTTTTACTGGCCCATTAGCTCAGTCTGCAGTAGCAGGAAACCAGGTCAGTTCTTTAAAGTATACAGACATTCCAAAAATTTCAATAACTGCTTCTTTCCTAATTTGTTCTCTCGGTTTTTCTGTCTGCTGTGCGGGCTTTGGAGGCTGGACCAGATCAGCGGCTCTTAAATTTCTCAAGTTATAACCATTTACTGGAATCTGTTGAAAGATAGGAACACTTCCTAGGGAAGAAAGCTTAGATCTGGGAGACCATTTAAAGGGGTTCACGGAATCCCCGAAGGCCCTCCACAGTCACGAAGGGAAGAATCTAGGAACCCTAGATTAAGAACCAAATGTCTCTCCAGGTCGAAAGCTCTGAGGCTCCACGCAGGCTAGCAAAGCAAAAAGCATACACAGTCATTCTGAAACATCGGCCTGCTGAAGCTATCAAGCTGACAGTTGAATGAGTCGTGATGCAAGCGGCCGGCTCTCACCTGTCCTCCTCCACAGCTGCTGAGCAAATACACTGAAGTCGAGACAGTAAGATCCTGACTTAAGTAAATCAACCTGTTTCAGATAAAGGCAATGCAAACACCCCGTACACCTCCAAGTCTCCTGCAAACCAAAGATCCTCCAACTGTAAGTTCTGCCTACAAATGAAGAATAACTAATGGTCTTGTCAATTACCTCAATTTGTCTTCAGATCAGGCTTCCCGCCTCCACAACATGAAGGACTATCTGCGGATGAGAAAGAAAGTCACCCACATCTAAGCACCGGATTTCTCATCCTGACTTTAAAGGTTTGACATATCACTAGGTTTCCTCTCTGTCACTCTGTAGAGTCTCAGTGAATAGGCTTTGTCTCTCTCTCTCTTTCTCTCTTTTTTTTAACCAGTATGGGCTGCTGTTCCACAAACAGGTAGTACAGGGTTGCCTCATCTCAGTTTTTCCGGTGGATCCTTGAATCCTCACATATGTTGGGGAAAGTCAAATACCAGCTCTTGAGTCCCCCTTTCTCTTTTTGCCCTCGTAGTTATAAAAATATTCTTTTTTTCAACAGTTTTATCATGTTTATTTATTTGGGGGCAGGGAGGGGCAGAGAGAGGGAGACACAGAATCTGAAACAGGCTCCACACTCTGAGCTGTCAGCACAGAGCCTGACGTGGGGCTTGAACCCACAAACCTTGAGATCATGACCTGAGTCGAAGTAGGACGTTTAACCAACTGAGCCATCCAGGCGCCCCCAAAATTTTCAAATATACAGAACCATCGAAAGAACAGGATGACGAACACTTTCGTTTCCTCTGCCTACATTCACCAATTATTTTGCTGTTTGCTTTATTGTGTATGTATTTTCCAAGACTACATGAACGTAAGTTGCAGTAATTGAAACACTTCACTTATGCATACTACGAAATTTATCTCTTAAGAAAAATCATATTCTCCTCCATAACCACAATACCATTATCATGCCTAAGAAAATTAGCAATGATCCTTAATGTCATCTAATACCCAGTTCGTATTCAAATTTCCCCGAATGTTTCCAAATTTGCTTCTGTAGCTAATTTTTGTTTTCCAAACCAATGCATTCAGTTGACATATCTCTTTAGCCTTTTAGTCTAGAGCAATCCCCCCAGCACACACAGATTTTTCACGACCTTGATTTTTAAAGAGTCCAGGCTAATTGTCCTGTAGAATGTGCCACATTCTAAATTCGTGTGATTCTTTCCTCTTGTCCCATTCATGCTCTTCTCTCCCCTTTATTTCCTAGAAACTGGAAGTTTAGTCTGAAGGTGTTATTAGATTCAGCCTAAACATATTGGCAAGAATACTTCACAAGTATCTAACAGGCTTTTGCCTCACGCCTAGGGGCACATAATGCCATGTATTTCCACTAGGAAAGGCAAAAGATACACTTTCCCTTTAGAATTCGAGAGCAACCTATGGGGTTCCCCACAACCTTTCACCTAATGGCTTTAAGAGCCATTGCTACAGTCCTTGACTGAATCAGTCATTGCATTGCACAATGCTCTACCCTCCCTTCTAGAATTACTCAATCCAAACGATCAATCCTACTGTCGCATCAAGTGAGGTAAGATTAGGTCTGATCCACCTGCCACTGTCGTTGCTTCTTGTTGTCACACAGTGTCACTGTTGAAGCCTGGTCCTAACAGTCCTCATCGTTCTGGTCCACCCTGAGACCATAGCACTTCAGTCCGGATCCTCGAACAGGCTGCCCCATCTGCAAAGGAGGCCAACTTTCATTCCTTAGTGCTAAGTGAAGTTACAGGTACTCCTGTCCCCAGGCCTCCAGTTCTCTGGTCCACAGACAGTCTCATCTCAGCACATGAGCCTACCCCGGGATGGCTGATTCATGATTCTGTCGTCTTCCACCTCACCAACTCCATGATGGAACCAGCTCATTCCTTTCCCAAAGACCCCACCCTCCCCGCCCAGGGAGCAGATGGTTCTTCCATTATAACTATAGAGTGGATCTGATGATGCCTCCTATATCCTCTCTATCCATAAGTCCCTGCAGTTGATCTTGTACTTGTACAATGTGCATATATTCATGTGCTTTTACAGAAGCTAATGTGCTTCCTTCATAAGGTTATGTATGCAGCTTATAACTATATATGCGAAGCCAGTCCATTGATGAATTAACCTTTCTCAACACCTAGTTATTCTTTACCCAAATTATCAGGCAGAACTGTAAGGCATGTGGTATATTAAGGGATGTTTTGAAGCAACTCTACAGAGCAAATAGTTCTGGGTAAAGTAGGTGTCCTAAGTTGATCAGCATAGATTACGGACAACATTGTCATCAGAGATACTATTTATTAGGCATCTGTTATTATAAGACACTTTACATACAGTATGTCTAATCTTCAGAACAGTTCTACGAGGTAGATTTTATTATGTGCAACTTATGGGTAAGAAAATTGAGGCTCAGCATGGTTAAAAGACATTTCCAAAGTCACACACCGAGGAGCTAGGGAACCCTAGTTCAAACCCAGACCTCTCAGACTCTAAGGCTTATGCTTTCTTCCATTCCCCTTGCTCCTCAGATTGTGTGCAAACCATGTGCTTGATGTTCTCTAATTCTTCGTGTTCCTGGATGCTAAAGAGAAATTCTTCCACTGGAGCTCATTCAATGGCACTAACCGAAGAGTCCTGACGGCGTCTTCTCGGATGTCTGCCTACCATATTTATTTGTGCCAAGTACTGGCAAACAGTGTTTAATTCTAGCCAGTGTTTATCTTTTGCAAATACCTTAGCACCAAGGAAATAGTTTTGGGTTTTTTTTAACCTAAGTAAGGTATTTTTTGTGAGAGTTTTAAAGTCTATAAGTAAAACCAGAAAGGGAAGATAGGGAATCATAAATTTCTATTTCCTGAGCTTGTTGTTATGCTAAGTCCCACTTCTACCTCACAAAGAAAATGACCACGACATCCCACTACTTACTGTATTGATGACAGGTAATCCTTCTCCTCCAATTCACCTGCTGGAAAGCAAATGGTTCCAATAACAGGCCAGAATGTGATAAATGGGGAGCAAAATCTTCACTGGCTATGGCTCATCCATCATGGCTCCCAGGAGGTAGGACCCAGAGGAGGAGACATGAATGAGGAGACGTTCCATGTGGCCACCGGGAAGGAACAGGCCACCAAGGTGGCATCTTCTCAGCTTCATGTACACAATTACCAAATTGCTTCCTCGTTTATTCAACATCTAAGTGCTTGAAACTCACTCTTCTGAGGCAGCCCTCCCTGTCTGCCATCAAGAGCCATCCAAAAAAGACCAACCTTTCGTGTTGTCTTTCAGTTCTCTGTTTATGCATTTTGAGAAAAGAGAAGAAAGCCAGTGTCCACTGCTGGCTATGAGCCAGCCAATTTGACATACGCTTTCACATGGAACAGCTACAACAGCCCTAGAAGGTGAGCTTTATTATGCCATTTTTACAAAGAGATTCTATGTCTTGCTCAAGAATACACAAATATCAGGTGACAGAGTTGAGAAATCCCAGGTCCGTGTGGCCAGAAAGTCTAGTAACTCTTGATTCTCCTTCCACGTGGTCTCTCCTCTGTTCTCTGAGGACACATGTCAACATGATAGGCACCAAACACTGTTTTGGACCACTAGAGATTTTGAGCTGAAAGAGAACCTAAGTCATCTATTTTCATAAATTTTTTAATGTTTATTTATTTTTGACAGAGACAGAGTGCAAGCAGGGGAAGGGCAAAGAGAAAGACATAGAATCCAAAGTAGGCTCCAGGCTCTGAGCTGTCAGCACAGAACCCAATTCAGGACTAGAATCCACGGACCTTGAGATCATGACCTGAGCTGAAGTCAGACATTTTACTGACTGAGCCTCCAGGGGCCCCTAAGTCATCTATTTTCAATGGCTCTTAGCTTCTCTCCTCTGTCATGTTGACTTACACTTCCCTGGCCAAGGTATTCTGTGCTATCTGGGGTCCCATTCAAGAAAACACATCAGAACTCAACTAAGTAGAGCAGCATTGTGATAGGAGACAATGCTAAGTATGCCTTAATTTTTTATAAAATCAGTATTTACAAACTTTGCTATTTTGGCTGTTATGTTATCTTTAATTACTGCCATAAGTATTATTATCTATTATTTTTGTCTCAATACTGGGTTAAAAATCTTGATTTAGTCCAACCAACAGCCAAGGAGAGTAAAGCCCTGTGAAGATAAGTGATCTTCTCAGGTCACTCCGTTCCTAAGTGGTTTTGCCAGAACAAGTCTTCTGAATCAGGTCTTGCTTCCTACTGCTACACCATAATATCTGACTACCAATCCTGGGCATGGAGAATCTTTCATTCCTAGCGCTTCCTGACTCCTCTCTCCATGCCCTCTTCTCTCCCTAAGACCATCCTGTTACCTTCTCAGGTCTAAGTCTTTCTTCCTTGAGTATAGTCCAACTTTCTCCCCACCTGACTCCCACGCCTACTTGCCTTTCTTTCTTTTTTAATTTTTTTAATTTTTTTTTTTATTTTGGGAAAGAGAATATGAGCAGGGGAGGGACAGAGAGAGAAAGAAAGAGAGAATCCCAAGCAAACTACACACTGTCAGCACAGAGCCCAATGCGGGGCTCGACCCCAAGAACTAGGAGATGATGACCTGGGCTGAAATCAAGAATCTGGTGCTCAACTGACCGAGTCACCCAGGCGCTCCGCCCCACTGCCTTTCTTAACTAGCTACCTCAGAGAAAAAGCAACTCAGCCCACTTTCAGATGAAGATGGCTCGGCACCACACTATCTGTGCCACAGAACAATGGTTCTCAAATATTTTGATCTCACAATGCTTTGCACTCCTCAAAATTATTGACAATTCCAAAAAGCTCCAAAATAAACAAACAAAGAAATTAGTGAGTAAGACAGCATTGTTTTCTATGTTTGCAAACCTCTTTAGTGTCTGGCTTATTAGAAGACAGCTGGGTTCTCCTATCTGCCTCTGCATTTGATCTGTTGTGAATCACATGTCATGAAGCTTCTGGAAAACTCCACCATGCGTCCATGAGGGAATGAGGGTTAAAAAGGCAAATATTCTCTTAGAATTACTATGAAAATAGTTCTGACTTCACAGACCCACCTCAGGATCCACAGGTGTCCTAGGAACATAACTGAAAACTATTTGGAGCAATAAACTTGGAGTTAGAGGAGTCCCACGCCTGTGACCACTTACTAGCTATGTGACCTCGGGGATGATTTCATAGATAAGAAACAGCCTGATACAGACAGCAAATGCACTTTTAAAAGCTTTTTTTAAAGCTTCTCCCAAAGATGTTTTTATGTAAAGAGATCGTGCCTAGGTATAGTGTCTGAATACAAGGAAATGACTCTCTAATGGTGGACTATCTGGCAGGTAAGGAAGGAGAGATAGAAAACGAATTTTGGAAAGTGGTGGTGGTGGTGGGTATCGCTTGGGTCACCTGTTCCCTACATCCTCTGGTCCACATCATGCATGTGCCCATTTTATGGAAAACTTCGAGCTATGGTAGCATTGTTTTATTTCGTCCAGGAGAAGCTGCTGTGTCTGAGTTTCAATCTACGCTGACTCATCTGAACGCACCTCTGCCCACAGCTGTGAACAGGAAGTCTTGTGAGAGATTGTCCCGTGGAGATGAGTCCTGTTGATTGAATGACCTTTTGATTGGAACCTGCTGTTGGGTCTTTCTTTCTCCCCGCCTGGGAAGCCCTCACCCTCCCACCCCCACCCCACACCACGCCACAGGCACGTGCGGAGTCTGGGACTCATCCCAATCTATTTTCTCACTAGATAATGAGCAGGAATTCTTAATTAGACTTAGTTCTTTGGGAATTGTTGCTGTGGGTGTTATAAATAATAGAGTACGGCTGCATTCAGAACTGTAAAATTTATTTTTGGCTGCCTGGTGCACTCTGCCATCCTTCACAGCCACGTAGGACCAAGAACAAGCACTAAGGCCGTAGTCCTGCCAGTGAGGAAGCAGGGTTTCCAGGACCTTCCGATTTGCCCTTTAATTGAATCACGTTGCCGCACCCCCAAATAAAAGGAAGCGCTGAGGAAGGCTGGTGCGGCCTTACCAGCCCTGACTTGTAAGTGCTCTTAGTTTCAATTTGAATATAGTTGGAACCACGCGACTGAAATGTTGGAAGGGAGGAAAACGTGGTCAGGGGAGAAATACAGATGCCGTTGTCTGCTGCCCTCCAGCAGGCATTAGCAATCTGAGAGTTGAGCAAGCAGGTACCATAAGTGGCCTGTCAGGTGGGGCCTCTAGTTAGCAGCAGAGCACACGCTCCACCTGTAGGGGGCAGCACCTCCAGCTGACTGCTGCCTACTACACGATACAGTGATCCCAAAGGTGCCAAACCTGATTTTTCCGTAGAATCCAGAATCTGGATTTTTTTTTTTTAAAGTGAAATCTCCCAATACTTAGATGTTTATACACCTTCTTTTTTTTTTTAAGTTTATTTATTTTGAGAGAGAGAATGATCTGGGGAGGGGCAAAAGCGGGGCGGGGCAGAGGATCCCAAGCAGGCTCGGTGCTGACATCAGAGAACCCAACTCGGGGCTTGAACTCACGAACCCTGAGATCGTGAGCTGAGCCGAAGCCGACCGAGCCGCCCAGGCGCCCCTTAAATGTTTTCACATTTTTAAATAATTCAATTTTTTTCCAATGAAAATTCAACGAAACAATTTTTCCAAAACAATTTTAACAAAAATGTCTGTGGGCTGCCAGTTTGTGTCCTGTAACCCATGGTCTCATTGCTCATAGTGCACGACGGTTTCTTACAGCCCCAAACGCTGTGAGTCGTGCCTCACATTGCCCAGGGCTCAGCTTTTCTTTGTTTTTGTCTTCTCCGATGATGCAAATCTGCACTTCACGCTACCGCAAACCACGTAGCACTGTAACTGATATTTCGCAATTTTAGGAGCTGATTTCCTGTGCTTTTTTACAGAGCTGACATGTTTACCCAAGAATATTCTTCCTTCTGGAAGGTTGCAGAGATCACCAAGTAAGTATAACCTAGGGGTTGTCTCTTCCCCTAGCCTGGTCCCCCAAGGTGCACTGATATGCAATACAGTCAACGCCTTTTTCTCAATATGCCTTGACAAAGAGAAGTCCAAGTAGGGGGTGCCTGGGTGGCTCAGTCAGTTAAGCATCAGACTTTGGTTCAGGTCATGATCTCACAGTTCCGGAGTTTGAGCCTCACATCAGGCTCTGTGCTGACAGCTCAGAGCCTGAAGCCTGTTCTGCAGCTCTGTCTCCCTCTCTCTCTCTGCCCCTCCCTGCTTGTGCTCTCTCTGTCTTTCAAAAATGAATAAAAACATTAAAAAATAAAAAAGAGAGAGAAGTCCAAGTAGAAATATCCATCAGTCGGTCAATCAAACATAAGTCCTAGAGGAAAACCAGAAGACAAGCCAGAGCAATGGGCAGAAAAACAGAGAAAAATACTACAGAAACACTTCTACTTACACGGTACAGTTCTCTCTTTCCAGGGAGCTCCTAGAAAGGAGAGTTCTGTTCATGTTTTAACACTGCTACTATCTTATTCATGTAGCCATAAACGGCACACAACACTGTTTTGTAGATTCTAATTTTACATAAATGGTATGTTACTGTATTCATTCTACAGTTTGGTTTTACTCAATATTATGATTTTGAAATCTATGTTATATATCGATCTAATCCATTCCTTTTAACAGCTGTGTAGTACTCTATCACTTGAACATATAACAATTTAATTTAGCCATTCTCCTTTTGATGGACACTTTGTTTTTTGTTTTTTTTATTCCCACTATTATAAATAACGTTGGATGCCTTCAACATTAAGAGTTTCGCTAGAAAAAGAATTGCTGGGCTGTAGCAAACGCTCTTTTATCTTTTTTAGATTTTGCCAAACTGCCTTTCAAAGTGGTTACAACAGTTGACACTTCTGCTAACAGTGCATGAGATGTTCTTCTAAAATGGTCTTATTTGGGGGCACCTGGGTGGTTCAGTTGGTTAAATGTCAGACTCTTGATTTCGGCTCAGGTCATGATTTTGCAGTTCTTGAGTTCGAGCCCTGTGTCGGGCACTGTGTTCGCAGTGTGGAGCCTGCCTGGGATTCTCTCTCTCTCTCTCTCTCTCTCTCTCTCTCTCTCTCTCTCTCTCTCTTTCTCCCCCTCCCCTGCTCTAGCTCTCAAAATAAAGAAATAAACTTTTAAAAAAACTATAAAAAATAATAAAATGGTCTTGTTTGGCCTTGTGCAGTCCTGACCACTGTTAAGGTCTGGATAGACCATGAACACAGTTAAAAATCCGACTCTACAGGAATGCAGAAAACCTCCAGCTGCTACTCAGAGATCCACTTCATTATCTTGAAAACCATTAAACAGAAGGAAAGAAACCAGCATCTATTCTGCTTTCCAGAGGAACTGTATGTCAAGGCAACCAAATAGCTGACATGGAAAGTTTCTCTTTGTAGATGTCTTCCAGCCAACAAAGAATGATAAAATCAGAAGACCACCATTTTTCAACAGCATGAATTAAAGTATCCAGGCAATGGTTAGCAGTGACTGCTCAAGTCCTAAGGGAGAGATACTCAGACAGAAAATACAATACCAGTTCTGAACTCTTAACAAAAAAAAAAAAAAAAGAAGAAGAAGAAGAGCAAGAAGAAGAATCTGACCAACCCCCTACTTCTAAATACCAATTTGCGTGTGCCACAAAAAAAAAAAGAAAAAGAAAGAGAGAGAGAAACACATTAAATGGCACCAGGGGAAGGTAGAAGACAGAGTCAGCAGTATTGCAGACTAGCAGGTTGCTCTTGGACCAATACCACCATCAAACTACTAACACTCTTAATGAGTCTTAATGATCGTGGCACAATAGACTCATTTCCAGGGAGGCTGAACCATCAGGCTCAGATTGCTCCGCCTCCTCTTGACTTCCACAATCACAACCTTCAAATAAACCCCGTTCACTGAAGTTCCTGCTCATACCTCTTCCTTCATAAAAAGGCTCCTACGCATTCAGAAGGAAGTCCAAGTTTCTCTCCACAGGGCCTGTACACAGGCAGTTCACACCACAGGACCACGGACACCCCCACGGAACTGGGAGAACGCTGTGGTCCTGTGCTGAATGGAGGACAAAGAGCAGATTCCTTCAAGATAAAAGATGCTGTGGAGTGGCCATTTTCATCATTCCCATAGGTTGGGCAGCAATCAGACCACCAGGAAAGAGAAATTAGGAGTCACAGAGCTTTATTCTTTATACGAAAATAAAAGCTAGAGAACATCTCTAGAGACTGTTACCAACCAGAGGGCTGTGACTTTTCTACAGGGAGGGGACTTCTGATATGTTGTAAACATCGCATGAAAGAGATGAAACGATTTCTTGACAGAAGACTAAAAACAGCAGAACAGCTCCCCTTGCTTCTTGTGGTGTCTCAATCTTTCCATATTTAGTGAGCAAGAGTCAAAAATACCAAAACTCCTGGGAAATTCTCAGTAAAAGAATTTATTTTTGCTCAGCATAATTTGATTCCTTTTGTGGCTTTATCATGCCCGGCTCAGGATCCCTTATACTTGAGAGAGAGAGAGAGAGAGAGATTGCAAACAGGGTGGTCCATGATTGTCGATCGATGGTCCTAAGATTCCTTGATAGCTGGGCCATTTTTCTAGCACATGCATATGAAATTCAGGAAATGGAATCAGAAAGAATAGGAGAATGGCCTTAACTAACATAGAACCCTGAGAGGAAGAACGCTAGCCTGAGATGCCACCATGTTACTTGCCCTTGATGACAGAGATCGCATATCATCTCCAACCAGAGAGCAACCAAGGAAGCAAATTTACTGACAAACAATACCCTGCAAGGAGCATGATACTGATTTTAATTGCCCTTAATTTATACTCCAAGTCAGACACAAGGCAACACTTCAGATAAAGTAATGATTTTTTTTATCTTTTTTATTTTTTTTAAGTTTATTTATTTTTGAAGGAGAGAGAGAGAGGAGTGAGCAGAGGAGGGGCAGAGAGAGAGGGAGACAGAGAATCCAAAGCAGACTCCAGGCTCTGAGCTGTCAGCACAGAGTCCGATGTGGGGCTTGAATCCGCAAACGTGAGATCATGACCTGAGCTGAAGTTGGGCACTTAACCGACTGAGCCGCCCAGGCGCCCCAGTAATGATTTTTTTTTTAAACCAAAGCCCTTAGATCATGGTGTCCATCAAGACAGAGAAGTGAGTTCTGCATGAGCCATTCTCTAAAACCGAAAGAAGACCTTTCTCCCCCTTCCCCAAAGCAGCTATCTATATCTACTGTCCTGGGGCGCTGGCTCATGTTAAAATTGGGGACCTCGAGCAAGATTTGAAATGACTGTGAGTGCAGGATCCCAGACATCAGCTGAGGAGGGAATTCGGCACAGCTGAAGCTGAAGCCACCAAACTTTGTTAAAGGTGGAGTATTTGCTCCAAGTGTTCTGTGTATGCTATTTCTAGCCCTTTAGTAATGGCTGGTTTAAAATTCAGCCCCATCCAGGGGCCCCTGGGTGGCTCAGTCGGTTAAGCGTCCAACCCCCGGTTTCAGCTCAGGTCATGAGGTCACAATTCATGACTTCGAGCCCCACACCTGGCTCTGCACTGATAGCGAGGAGCCTGCTTGGGATTCTGTCTCTCCGTCTCTCTCTCTCTCTCTCTGCCCCCCTCCACGTGCACTCTCTCTTTCTCTGTCTCTCTCTCAAAACAAATAAACTTAAAAGAAAGTTAGCACCATCCAAACTGGAATAAAGCTTACTCCCAAATGACATATCTGCTTGCTGTGGACTGAATCGTGTCCCCTCACAAAATTCACATGCTAACGCCCTAACCCCTGTTGTGGCTGTACCTAGGTCCTTGAGGAGGTAATTAAGGCTCAATGAGCTTCCAAAGGTAGGACCCTAATTCAGGAGAACTGTGGTGTTACAAAAGAGAAGAGTCCTCTTGCTTTCTCGTTCTCCCGTCCTCACTTTCTCGTGCTCTCAGGACACACACTGAGGAAAGCCCGTGTGAGGACACGGTGAGAAGGTGGCCCATCTGCAAGCCAGGAAGAGGCACGTTGAACTTGGACATCTGGCCTCCAGAATGGTGAGAATTAAGTTTCTGTTGTTCAAACCACCGAGTGTTTAGTATTTTATTATGGCAGCTAGAGCCGACTCATATACTGCTACATTTAACATTGCCGTGCAGACACTACGGACAAAATCCGTCATGTTTTATAATCTCGGGTTTCTAATCTTGCATGCAGTCATACAATTTGAGGATTCCTGGGTTGAACAGAATTCTTAAAAATGTCCGGTTTGGGAATATCTTGTGTCACTGGCGATGCATGTCTAGGGCATTGTGTGGAGGACTCTCGCAATGGTTGAGCTCACTGGGAAGAGAGCTTAGATCAGTTAGGGCTCTCCTGCCCCCTCTTGGACCTTGGAGCTTGTTGGGGGGGGTGGGAAGGGAGGGAATGCGTCAATTACAGGCGTGCGGATTTGCCACCCCTGCTCCGGTCCAACATCCCATGTGGAGGCCGGACACCCAGCTCTACCCCTAAATTCTTCCACTAGCTAGTCTGAGTCGAAAACATTAGAAAGCAAAAAAAGAAGTCCTCTAACATTATTTGAGCCTGGGTTTACTTTGCAGCTGTCTAATGAGAATAGTCATTAGTGATACCTGCTCCAGCTTTCCGAGAGGCCATTTGATGAGCTCAAATGAAAAAATGATTATGCAAAGGCTTTGTAAACCCAAACAGCAGTTGGAAGGTGCATGACGCAGATGAAAGCTGTGTAGATGACTACGTATCTTTCACCCTAATGTAACCACTGCTGGCGGCAACCCACGCATGAGCATTTCACCCTGATTAGGAAATAAAATCAGATGGAACCATTTTTAAGCATTGTGGGGGGCTTTTAAGGGGTGAATATTTTGCGAAGTTTCCATTTATTGATTGTATATGTTTATATATTTCCTCTTATCCACGGAGCTCTTGAGGCTGCATACAAACCGTATAAAATATACACAATAAATAATAATAGAACTAAGAGGAAAGAGCACTGTCAGACAAGACAGAAATTTTGTATCTGAGCTTCCTGGCAACCACGGAAAATATAAAACTATGCAATTACATGATTTTCATTTTCAGAAAGAAACTTTACTTAAGAACTGTAAGCAAGGGGTGCTCAGTCACTTAAACATCCGACTCTTGATTGCGACTCAGGTTATGATCTCACGGTTTGTGAGATTGAGCCCCGCACTCTGCACCGATGGCATGGAACCCGCTTAGAATTCTCTGATTGTCTCTCTCCCTCTCTGCCTCTCCCCCGACTTGTGCACTAGTCTCTCACTCCCTTTCTCTCTCAAAGTAAATAAACTTTAAATAAAAACAGTTGTAATAATAAGCATCATGCCAATATTTTTCCATTGAGTCTTCCATTTGCTTATATAAATGTGGACCCCGTGGGCAATGTCTCCAGAGAGAACCCTAAATATAAGACTGTCAGTGTCACCGAGAGCGAGGATCAACTTTGTGGCAGGATATGAACTTCAGGAGCCTAGAGGAGGGCCGATGAGGCAGCATGGAACCCTATTAAGAACACGGAACTGAGAATCTAAAATCCATTCGAGTCTTGGTGTCCCCATGTATTGGTTGTGTGGCCACGGGCAATTATTTTAATTCTGAGTCCTGGTTCTCCTATAAGAAGGAATAATTAGACTGACCTCGGACAATTGTGAAGAGGAAAGAAATCTATTGGGCAGAGACTTCATCTTCATCTAGTGCTTAGTAAAGCACTAATGATGTGTTCGTTATTAACTCTCATGTTTCACAGCCCATGGATGGGTCTAACATAGCAATGCCCAACGTATACAGAAAACATGCTATTCTTACGTGTTTCTTCTTGGAGCTATAATGTGTCCATTGGCCTCTTGCAGGCCTGGGAAGTCCTACAAACAAACTGCTCTTCTTACCTCGTTTTCACTCAGCATTTCCAGACTTACTTGACTACTAAGACCCCCACTTCCCCTTTGCATGACCCCACTCTACAATGCATCTTCTATAAACATTAAACTAACTCAGTGTTCTCAATGGGTGGGAGGGGGTGATTTTGCCCCAAGACATATGGCAACATCTGAACATATTATTGATCAGCTCGACTGGGGGTGGGGCAGGGATCAAGGTAGTCCTGTCATCTAGTGGGTAGAGGTTAAGGATGCTGCTAGATGTCTTATAATACCCAGGACAGGGGCGCCTGGGTGGCTCAGTCGGTTGAGCGTCGAGTCTGACTTCGGCTCAGGTCATGATCTCACGGCTCCTGAGTTTGAGCCCCATGTCAGCCTCTGTGCTGACAGCTTGGAGCTGGGAGCCTGCTTCTGTTCTGTGTCTCCCTCTCTCTCTGCACCTACCCTGCTCATGCTCTGTCTCTCTCTCTCTCAAAAATAAACATTAAAAATTTTTTAAAAATAATAATAACACCAGGACAACGAAGGCTTACCTGTCTCAAAATGCCAGTAATGCTGAGGTTAAAAAACTCTAAGCCCTAACTAACCCTTCTTTGAAATTATTTCTATTTTTATTAACTATTTATGTTCTCACAGGTTTAACAGGCCCAGAGATAAACTCTCTTCTGTGATTCCGCAGTTTCTTCCCTCCAATTCTGTGGAGCTGGCCTAGCTTATACGTTGTAGTGCTCTGGGATTTCACACACAATCCCAGGGGGCCCAGCCCTCACCCTCGACGACTCAGATGAAATCTCCCATTAGCCCTGTGCCTTCTAGGCCTCAGTCATAATCACACAGCTACGGTGCATGTCAGCGCTGCCCCGGCCATCTTCCTCTCCTCAGGACCACCCTCCCTGAATCTTCTTGCAGATGGTAGGTCCTTCCCTGGAGCTCAGGGACCACATCCCCACCCAATACCCCAAATATGGGGGACTCTGGCAGGGAACAGGATACTTCCAAAAAGAGATGACCAATACACTTCCTGGGCTTGTCAAGAGCCAGAAAATGTCACCTCCTAATTACAGTCTGGGGAACACCTTTGTATGGGCAGTGCATACAAATGTCAGCTAAAACGTGCCCACGAAGTAACTTTCTTCCCTTTTCTGTGATTAAATTTGTTTCCTTTTTGGCTCCCATTCTGCTCAATGGCAGAAATTTTATCTCCAAAAACTCTGTAAACTGTAGATTATCATTCCCTCAGGTCTCTCAAGATGTCACCGGAAGGGGTCCCCAGGCCCCCTCATGTCATCATCTATCATGCTGGTGTCACAGGGGGGCCCCCACCTTCGCTGCCTTCGGCCATGTTGTTCTGGGTCTTCCTTGTGTCCCCTGCCTCTCTGTGCCACATCCTTGCCTCTCTCAGAAGTCAAGGGTCCTTCCTGAGCTTCTGACACTACCGTGGGCTTTGAGACACCCAGAGGGTTTGTCTGAGGATCTCCATTATCCATACCATGCTGGGCCCTCTCTCGGGCTCGCCCCGGGAAAGAGAGGTACAGGTCTCCTTTTGCCTCAGTTTCCCAAACCTACCTGGACAGCCATCATTCCTCACCCAGACTTGACCCAGGAACTTGGAGGGCACAGGAGCCCTTCTCCAACACTCATTCCTCCCCCAGAATTTCTCCTCCCCTGCCCCCAACCTCCACTCTAGGACCCCTTTTCCCTGTTTGCCTGCTCTCCTCTCTTTTTCTACTCATCCCACCTTCCCTGTGCCCTGAGTTCCCCTTCGGAGCCATCCTTTTGAAACGCCAAAACTTAAGCTTTTGAACGTCAAATGCTTTTCTTTCTCTTTTTCTTTTCCCCCCCCCCCCCTAGAATTACCGTCTCTGCCAGGAGTTTCAAAAGTCTGTTTAGACTCTTAGCTTTCTCTCTGCATTTTTGCTGAGTCATTCGCTCACTAAGAGAATAAAAGCCGAATGTCTGTAGCCTCAATTCAGGCAAGGGCTAGGGGGACAAAAGAAGGAGGAAAAAAATCTTCGGTGAAATCTGAAAATAGAATTATTCCCCAACAATGAGCCCCGCCGTCCCCCAACCACCCCCCCCCCACGCCACCTGTGGGTTCACTTTCATGTTTTCTTATATCCAGTCCCGACAAGGTTTAAAGTTTCATTGACCGGAACAACTGTGTGTAGGGTAACAAATAGGTTTCATCTCCCTTGCCAAGTTCAATTGATTGGTAATGGCTGCCTGAGATGCCTGTTCAGAGATGTTCTGAGGCCTTGGCTGGGCGCGCTGGGCAAGAGTGGATTAGTCGCGTCCGCCATGGGTGAGGGAGGAAAAATGGGAGAGCCGGCCTGCCAAGAACTAGCCATCACTTCCTGTCATCTGCAAACTTGGAGATTCCTCTAGGACCTTCCTTTTCCAGATCACATAAGCAAATGTTATCAGAAGGCCTGATGGAAAGCCTAGGATAAGAAGGAACCTCAAGCGTAAAGGATGTTTGGCTAAGTAAGGCAGGATTATCCCAGGACCAACCTTCCAAGTGGTGCCCCCGGGGTCTGGGACTCAGAAAATGGGCAGGTTACAGGGTCCCAGCATCGTGACCCTCACTGCTCCCCGGCTCTCACCTGCCCTCCAGGTGAGAGGTTTTGTGCTCTCTGGAGTAAGCACACAAAGTCCGGTGGTATGAATCGGTTATTTATTCCATGGTCAGTGGGAGCCACTGATGGTTTGAGTAGAGAATGACAAGATAGGAGAAGGCCTTCCACGAACCCAGCTGCCACAGGTTGAGGCATCTCTCCAGAGTGGCTGCGGTAGTCCCTGTGAGAAGGCTTCACGAGTGGGAATAAACGCAGAAGTCATACCGAGACAACAGAAGAGACCAGAAGGCCACCCTCTGCTGAATGCTAGCCATGTCACAGGCCTTACAGAAGCCCAGCTAGTACAAACCTTCTTGATAACTCTTCATGTGTATAGCCTCTGCCTTCACTTTGAAGGAAGCAAAGATTTGCAAGAGTCTGGGTGCCTCCTAAAAGAATGCTGCCAGTCTGGTCTGAGCTAAGGAAGGCCTGGCTGCGGACCCTAAAAGGAAAAAGAATACCCACGGGGTCTAGAGCAGCAGGCACCGGGCATGCCCACCTCCAGGTGCCTGCGTGTGGTATCTGGGTGGCTCGAGGCCATCCTGAGAAAGGTCAGGCTGCGCTGGGGATGTCGCCATGGCTCTGTCCCTCTGGGCGCTCCTCCAGGTCTCAGAATAATCCTCCAAGGCACAAGTCAGCTTCTCCCACTGAAATGAGCTAAACCAGAAACACAAAAACAAAGCTGGGCACAGCACGGAGAGGAGGTTGCCAAGGAGGCATCCACTCCAGGCTGGGGCTGCGCCTGACTATTCAGGCAGGTGACTTAAGGATAACAGGATGGTATATCCTGGGTGAGGGGAGGAGGAGGAGTGAGGAAAAGCAGAAAAACAGGAGCCACTGAGCAAAGCTTCCTTGCTTCGGCAAGACGAGAAAGATCCCACTTCTCCCCGCCAAGGTTTGGGGGTCCTAAATCTATTCCCCTCCCCTCTACCCCTCCGCCCCATATTGATTCGCCCTTTCTCTCTGTTTTTGCGTCATCTTCCCTCCCCAGTTTGCCTTTCTTGCTCCCTCCCTGCTCTCCCTTTTTCTCACCCCTCTACCTAAACCTGGCCACAACAGAATGTACTTCTGGCTCAGCCCGCAAGTACCCCAAGCAGAACATGTATGGCCATCTCTTCCCGATGCCCAGGCCCAGCGTGACCCGGGCTGGTGTCCCTGGAAGACAGCAGAGCTATCCAGAGCCACCTTCCTCATGCATTCCTAACCTCCCACTCACCATCCAGGAAAAGATTTGGGTTCCATGGCCTTGGCCAAACCCCTTCCGTCTGGCTCTGCTAGTTTCCCTTATTGCAGACACAAGGGGTGAGGGTATGGGTGGGGTGTGGGGATGGGTGCTGCCTGCGATCAGGCGGTCATTCCAGCCACCCCGCCCCCAGCAGGGAGGCTGGGTGACATAAACACACGGAAGATCACTAGCCACGCTGGGCGGCAGCACACCGGCCCAACAGGTGCTGAGCAGGTGACACAGGAAAGAGGCTGGAGGCCCAGGAAGGCCACAAGGAGACGGTGGCAAAGAGCATCCCATCCAGGAAGGGAGAAAGTACATTCCAGGTGGGACTGGCAGAGTAAAGGGCCCCACTCCAAACCGAGCATGGCCACCCCAGGGGCAGTGAGTTGAGCAGGCCGGCCTGAAAGGAACTGAGAGTTTGTGCAGGAGGCAATGAGAAAGAAAGCTAAATTGGAGCTAGTACAAAGAGGGTTTAACGTTTATTCATTTTTGAGAGACAGAGTGCGAGCAGGGGAGGGGCAGAGAGAGAGGGAGACATAGAATCTGAAGCAGCCTCCAGGCTCTGAGCTGTCAGCACAGAGCTTGACTTGGGGCTCAGACTCACAAGCCATGAGATCATGAGCTGAGCCGAAGTCAGATGCTCAACCCACTGAGTCACCCAGGTGCCCCTCAGAGAGAGTTTTGAATGCAAAGTCGAGAGTTTGGCGTTTATATGTTTGTAAGAGAAAGACATGGCAAGTTGCTGAGTGGGAGAGGAACATTATCAAAATGATGTGTAAGAAGACATCAAATAGGAGCTTTCCTGTGGCAGGTTGGCAGTGGGGCCCGCGGCTGAAAACAACAGCAGCTAAATAACACATCTGGTAAGAATACAGGGAAGAAATGGGGCCAGATGCCACACTCCCCCAGGGCTTATTAACTGCCGTCGCACTACAGTCGGCCCCCTTCAAGCCTTGTAAGCACTCTTGCCAGCGAGGCGCTGGGAATCAGGAGAGATTGGCCAGGGAATACAGTGGCTTTTTCTCTGTGCATCAGGGAGGCGCTCTCTTCCCCATCCCACTCCCTACCTCGGGATGGAGGTGGGGGTGGGGTGTACCCATAGAGATACACCCAGAGAGGCTGAGGAAAGGCGGGCAATCCGTTCCCTGCTTAGACAGCATGGTGCTTCTCTCCCTCTGAGCCAGGAAGAAGGAAATTGGACTGACAGCAGATGGAGAGAGAAGGCATCTGTGGAGCCCCTGTTTGGCCAGCGTTGTGTACAACAACAGTGGGTGAGCCTCCTGTGGGTCACAAGAACACCTCAGTTGGTAGCTGTGCTGAAAGACCTATATCATATGGTTCCATTTATATGTAATTTCCAGAAGAGGCCACGCGATAGACTGGTGGTTGCCAGGACGCGAGGGGGGTAGACATGGGGAGTACCTGCTTACTGGTCATGGGGTTTCCTTTCGGGGTGATAGGGAATATTCTGGAACTAGGCAGTGGTGACGGTTGCATGAAACTATGAATGTAATAAGTACCACTAAATTGTATACTTTATTTATTTATTTATTTTAATGTTTTTACTTATTTTTGAGAGACATAGAGACAGAGGGTGAGCAGGGGAAAGCCAGAGAGGGAGGGAGACACAGAAGCAGGCTTCAGGCTCTGAGCTGTCAGCACAGAGCCCAACGCGGGGCTTGAACTCACAGACCGTGATCATGACCTGAGCCGAAGTCGGCCACTTAACCAACTGAGCCACCCAGGCACCCTTAAATCGTACACTTTAAAAGGATTAAATTGGTAAATTTCATGTTAGGTGCATTTGACCACAAAAATTTTCTTTAACAACAAAAAAAAATTGGCTTCTGACCTTCAAACATCTCATCAGTTATCACCACACCCAGGGACTACCTGTGAGGAGTAGAGACCCAGAAGCAGTGTGCCATGAAGTACAGTTTCAGTGACATGAGACAGTGGCAGCTGGGAGTGGGGGACGGCGGGAAGGTCAGTGGTTTTCAGGCTGGAGTCTGCGCTCCCCTGCCAGAGAGCAAGGCCATGCGGAATCTTCTGAACTCACACACATGTGCCCTGTGGTAGTCATCGGTACTGTCCCAAATATTTCAGACCACCCCCTCTGGGCACCTGGAAAGATTGTACTTCCTGGCCCCTTTCCAACTGAATGGAGCCATGTGACTAGTTCTGGCCAATGAAATGCATGCAAACGTAAGTCTCTCCTGGCTACATTTCAGTACTGATGCAAGATCTTCCATGAGCACTTGTCATCCCGGTAGAGTGGCAATATGGAAACTGGGG
This sequence comes from Paguma larvata, assembly GCA_030068075.1. Lineage (NCBI taxonomy): Eukaryota > Metazoa > Chordata > Mammalia > Carnivora > Viverridae > Paguma > Paguma larvata. The sequence goes on from CM057832.1 coordinate 78,761,774, forward strand.
CTGTCCCATCGGCCTGAGTCCCTGAGTGATCTGGTGAGGAGAGCTTTTGCTGACCTCCAGTAGATATGCAGCCTAAAGAGAAGTAAGGCTTTGCTGATCTGAGTTATTCAAATTCGGAGATGGTTTGTTACTGCAGCATAACCTCGCCCATCCTGGCAGAATAGGCATTAGGACTCCTGTCCCATAGACAGCATCACTGGGCCCTTGGTGTCAGTCAGAGACATGGACAAGAAATACAAAAATATCTCAGTAGCTGGATGAGATAAGAGACAGTTGTCTCTTTCCCTCTTCCCCCAACACACGCGAGATGCCTGATAGAAGGATGAGATATGAAAGACTAGATGATGCCTTCCTCCTCACATCCCTATTCTTGAGAGGAGAAGAAGAAATGAGAATTCAATCAGAAGATGAACTTTCTAACCAGGCCAGACCAAGTTGTAATAAACCGGAATGACCAGAACACAATGCGAGCTCCCTAGGGGACAAGAAAGGGAGAGTCTACGGAACTTGACTGAAGGCAGTGTTTGGGGCCCCAGGACCAATCAATCACGGTCCCAGCAGGAAGCACAAGGCAACCTCAAATGGAGGTCATCCAGGAAAGTTTAATAGGACAAGACTACGTACAAAGTGGTGAACAGGTTAAGGCTAGCAGCAGTAGGGAGATGTTATCCTCCCTGCGCCCTAAATGGAAGATGTATCTATAGCTTAGTGAGGGCCATGTGACAGCAGCTGTGGTCTATGTGAGAGATACACAGCCACTGCTAACCTTCTACCCATCTGGGAGGCAGCCCAGGAGATATATACCCCAACCTCGTCTTCCTCCTGCCCTCTGGTTTCCTGCCAGTGCTTCCTAACTGGCTGAATCCAACAGGATGGTAGGGGTCAAGGGAACCCTTTGATACATCCATGACAGTCCATCTCCCAGGACCCAAAGCAGGATGGAGCAGGATGGAGCAGGATGGAGGATTAATCAAACAGGGCAAATAGAGGCTATCAAGAAGCTGAGTAAAAGTACTCCCTAAATTAGTTCTAGGTGTTTTGGAGAGATTTTTAAAAATATATATATACCTGTGTGTAGGGGCACCTGTGTGGCTCAGTCAGTTAAGCATCCAACTCTTGATTTTTTGGCCCAGGTCATGATCTCAATGTTAATGAGTTCAAGCCCCACATCAGGCATTGCACTGACAGCATGGAGGCTGCTTGGGATTATCTCTCTCTCTCCCTGTCACTCTGCCCCTCCCTTGCTTATGCACACGGGCTCTCTCTCTCTCTCTCTCTCTCAAAATAAATAAATAGACTTTAATATAGATGATAGATAGACAGATAGATAATAGATAGATAGATAGATAGATGATAGATAGTTGTATGTTACTAATGTAACACAACGTTCCATTAGTTCCAGGTGTACACCAGTGATTCAACATTTCTGTATGTTATGCTGTGCTCACCACAAGTGTAGCTATGGTCTGTCACCATATAACGAGATCACAATACCATTGGCTGTACTTCCTAAGCTGTACCTTTCACCCCCATGAGTTATTCACGTCATAACTGGAGGCCTGTATCTAGGGAGATTATTTTTTATCACCAATGTTCCAGATGGGGCAGGATGAAATGGAAGACCACTAAGAAGACCACTTAAGAAACAACTATCATGGTTCTTGTCAGACAGTGAATGGAAAGGTAGAAGGAAAGGACAGACTAGCATCCAGAAGACTAAAGAAGAGGATCAAGAAAAAGAATTAGCCTGAGGACAGGTGGCTAAAGAGAAGGACTGGGGAGTCTTCTTGGTGTCCCTGGTGACCATCTAGGGAGATACCCCAGAAAAGTGGCAAGGATGAAGGCTGATTGGTTAGTGTCCCCGCAGGAAATGGATGGACACTCCAAAGGGTTGAACTATAAAGAACTTACTTTTTTTTTTAACATTTATTTATTTTTGACAAGAGAGAGAGAGCAAGCACAAGCAGGAAAGAGACAGAGAGAGGTGGGGAGACAGAGGATCCCAGGAGGAGCCCAACATTGGGCCCGAACTCATGAAACATAAGATCATCATGAACCGTGAGTTCATGACCAGAGCCAAAGTTGGATGCTTAACTGACTGAGCAACCCAGATGCCCCTGAACTGTAAAGAATTTAATGAAGGGACTCTGTAAGGTGTAGGCAGGATGAAGAAAGCCAGAAACACTGGGAGATAATAAAGCACCTGGAGACTCATGATTGCAGGAAGCTGTTTGCATTCCTGTGCCTCAAGGGACAAGAGAGGGAGCGGTGACATGGAGCCAGGGAGCAATCCCTGCCACCAGGAGCTGGGGCCCTGGAAGAATACAGCCCCTGCCAGACCCTTCGTGAGGCTGATGCTGCAACGGAGAGGCAGGGGCAGCCAACACCTTATGGCACGTCCCTCACACCTTCTGGTCTCCTGCTGTGCCTCCCACTGGGTGAACCAACTAGAAACCTGAGGGTAAGGAACCCAGCACGGGCAGATAAGGGCAGAGAATGGATCTATGAGGAGAGGAGAACAAATAGAAAAGCCACCCTCTTAGGAGAAGGAGGAAATAAAAGCAGGGAGACAGTGAGGAAATTAGAGCTAAGGCAGCAGACTCTTTTCTGGGTCCCAGAAAAGGGATGAAGGAAGAAGAGTGGTGTCAAGCAAAGGAGCTTTCTAGACAAAAGAGACCTGAGCATGCTTTACACTGAGACTCAGTTCACCTAAACCATACCACTGGTGTCATGGCGATGGGTTAATCATGGCTCACAACACGTTGACAAGTCTCTACCGTTTCAGGTGCCCCAGAAGATACCAAGGATGAAGTAAAAGGGGCAACACATTCACAACGCAACAACATTGCAATTCCTGTTGGCTCTAACTATCCATCTGTCACACAAGAGAAGGATCATCTTTTAAGAAGAGGAAGACTTTCAGTCACAGTAACACAAAGGCTACTGTATTGCCTCCCTGGCTCCCTGGAGGCTGGCTGGATCTAGTTCAAATAATTTCTTTCCGGAGTTGCTGTTGCCAGGAGGATTTAGAACAGCAAACAGTGGTGGTCAGTCTAGGTGAAGCTGCCTGTGTCTTTCAACCTTCCTTCCTGGGCATTTCGGGGAAATCAGCATCTGACTTTCCAGTAACAGCCCACTGTGGGCCACCAGCATGTTGTGTTCATTTTAAAGGGTTAGCCACTCTCTGCAACATCACTCGTCAGCGTGCTTAAAAAGGAAGGATTATCTTCCTTGCAGTTGGAATGGTGTGCAGTGAGCATCTGAAAAGGCCGTCAGAATCTGGATCAGTAGTGGGTAGTTAACTAAAAGAGACAGCACAGACTGCTGCATTCAGCATGAGTGAAAAATGCTCAGAAGAGAAGAAAATGATAAGTGGTCTTAGAGGCTTAAATGAACTTTGCCAGGAAAAGGAGGAGTTGGGCTTCCAGAGTTCATCCTGCTCGGTGGCTCATCACCAAAGTCAGGACCACATCATATAGCTGTGTGGGTGGTGCACTGCACAGAACCCTCCACTTCTGCCTGCTCCCCTTCCTGCCAAGGGGGCAACACAGCTAAAATCCAGCATGCTTTCCACTTGCCAAGCTGTGTTCCCTGGGAATGCACCACCCAGAGGAGGCAGGAGGAGTCTATTTTTGATTCTTACAAAGATGCCATACATACTTATGGCCACCTTGGCCAAATTCATTCTAACTGCTACTGATGCATTTACTCCTCAGATCTTGCCTGAAATAGCACTGCATTATAATCAGAGGATGAGTGGGGGAAATTCAGAAAAGACGATAATAGTAATGACAAACAACAATCCCCCATTTGGGTGTAGCCTTTAACATTTTAAAAAGTGCTTTGCCATACAGGACCTCTTTCAATCCTCAGAACGACGCTCGAGTCCAGCCACAGGAAGGTATTCTTCCTCATTGAACATCTGTGAACTGAGATGAGGCTCAGAGATCCCGGGCTGAAATCTCAGTCCCCTGATTTCAAATTCTCTGCTCTTTGCACAATATAAACCCAAAAAAAAACCCTATACGTTTGGGAAAGCTTCTAGTTATTGAGTTAGACAGCCTGCACCAATTTGCCAGTCTCCTGGGTGACAGAATGGTAATTTTCCTCTGGGGATCTGTGGCCATTCCCAGTAGATACTCTTCTTTCTAGGGAGAGACACGCAGCTCAGGCCCCACCCTTCAGACCATGGCCACAATGATTGGTGCAGGAATGGCCATGCGATCCACCAGAGCCAATGAGAGGCAAGAAAGACCTTTGCATCACCTGAGACAGGAAGGGCACCCGCCTGCTCTCCATTGGTCTTGAGCAGGAAAAAAGGTGTGTCTAGAGCTGCTAGCTATCAACTTACCTCACTGGAATGTAAGAATAAATAAAGACAATGGGTGATAGGACAGCCAAGAGATGACTAGAGGCAGGGTCCTTGTGGCATCATTTGAGCCTATAGATTGAGTCACACATGCCCAGGTACTTTTTATTTAGTTGAGCCAATGTATTTCTTTTATTATTTAGGCAGTTTGAATTGCATCATCTATTTCTTACCACTAAAATATCTTGGCTAGTTCGTGTAGTTTCTTCCTCTTCTGTCTCATTAGCCATGTGCAGATGCAGGCAACATCATTCACAGCAGTGGGGACCAGCCAAAGTTCACCTGCTAAAGACGGAGCCGCAGAAATTCCCTCAGTTCCATTCTATGGCTACTCATCAGCTCTAGGCAGCAGCCTAGAAAAGTTAAAAGTGTTCCTTTTGCCCAGATACCCAATGGAGCAGTCTAGCCTGCTGGGAATTATGAGGCAATTGCCTGGTATAATGAGAAGTACACTTGACTTAGTAGAGGTTCAGCTGTGCTCTGTGCTTGGACACCTGCATAGGGTAGATCCCTGATGGTGAAAAAAATGGCTCCCATTGGTAACCAAGGCTACATGCGGGAAAGGGAGTCCTCTCCTCCAATCTGCCTGGGCCACCATTGGTCGTGTAGCCACCACTGGATCAAAGCAGTTACCAGGAGAATGTCATGCATTGATTGGCTTAGACTGACCAGAATCTACCCTACAGCTGGAAATGGTGCCACATTGGGTATCCCTGAGTCAGTCTGGGAGGGATTGATCTCCAAACTGGAATTCTTTGAAAAGTAAAAAGTAGGGACTAGATATTTGTGTTAGATCAAGAATGTCATTATAGCCACTACTTGACCATGTGACTCTGGGCATATGCCTCTAACTCTTTGGGCCTCATTGTGCTTGTCTGTAAACTGAAGGGAACAGAATCAAGGACACTGATTATTCCTGGAATTTTTTTGATGTTTGCTTTGTATTCGAAGAATTCCAATGTGTCTCTACATTTGAGAGCGCATTACGTGCTCTCTTGTAAATGAGTATGGAAAGGAATCAAGGTGACTTTCAAAGAAAGTGTGAGATCCATGTGTCTACTCCTCGAATGCGCTTTTTGACACTCGGTGCTCTCAAAATTACGATATTTGGTATGCAAATCTCTTCTGAAAGAAAAATGTGACAACAATCAGCCACAGTTGAGTCAATATCTCGCCTTGAGATAAGACTCCTTGTGCCCCTATATCCTGTGCATCTCCTCCGGTGTTTCCTGGCCTGACCCATCCCCACCAGACCCCGGGGCAGGTGTGCGAATCTGGTCTACAAAGCACTACCCCACCCTCCCCCCATGTGCACCCACTACTGCCTAATCTCCTTGAGGCTCCTCTACAATCCTGTGGAGTTTGTGGAGACTTACGCCTTCCGATGACAATCAAAAAAAACAAAAGGTTTTTCCAAACTTCTTTATTACAAAGTCATATTCTGTGGCATATAAAAAGTAAATTCTAAGCAATGATAACCTTTATAAACAAAGGCTGGGTTTCACCTTTTCTTTTTTTCTTCTGGGCCTGGTCGGATCATACAACTATAGCACATTATAACTAGCTGGCAAGATTTTTCAATCCTGATGCCAGACACACCCAAGACCACATAACTCAGACACTGGGGGTGGGAGGGGCAAGCAACACCTTGAAAACACATCAATAGTTTCAAAATCCTCACATTTCTTTTTTTTTTTAAGATTTTATTTTTAAATAATCTCTACAACCTACATGGGGCTTGAACTTAGAACCCTGAGATCAAGAATCGTATACTCTAGTGACTGAGCCAGCCAAGTGCCCCTAAAATCTCCAGCTTTCTAATGTGCCCTCAAGGTTGAGAACTGCTAACCAGGAGAGACACTGCCTTAGCACCTGCTATTGGTTTTAGCAATGGCTACCCAACGTCAGTGAAGGAAGAGAGGTAAGTTACATACTTCCCAACTCTTGGCTATAGGGAAAAATTAAATTGTTACTGGGTCTTTAAAGTCTACTGATTCCTGAGATATTTGGGGGAAGGGAGTGTTGTTCTGTCTCTCAGAAAGGGTTCTGAGCTTTCTTAATAGGAACCGACTCGATGGGAAGTCTCACTCCTAACAGGTTCTAATTAAATCATGCTCTGTAGAATTGCCTATTACCCACTCTCTCCCACGCAGACCAGAGTCGAGTCTTCCTTCTGAGTGCACCTCTAACGGGAGCTCTGTACTGGGCTCTTTAGCAGAAGGTCACTGTAATTATTTTATTATGACTTTACGAAGGATTTAACCAAAAGGGGCCAGAGAGGGCACCCATAATGTTCCAAATATTCACGAAGCAGAAGCACGTAAGCAAGAGGGACGCCTTCAGCTGGAGAAGCTCCAACTCGGGCCTGAGCCAAGGGAGTGTCCGCGTGTGGCCTTGGCCAGAGACTAGATGCAGGCACAGGAAGTCCACTCGGGCAGCCTCAGGACGTTTAAGGTAAGGCAGTGATTTAGTTCAAGGCATAACGTATTCTGTTAAAAGCATTTTGAAATGTTCCTCAGCCTCTGACTTTGGGGAGTGACAGTCCTCTAAGAATCTGGAGCAAAGCGTTAGAGGAAAGGAAACTACTCCCAATAACAAGCTCAGAAATACTTGGTCGTTGTTTGACCCAGGGGTGGAGATGAGCACTGTATTGGGAACCAAGAATTTGTTCTCCTTGTGTTCAGACTTTGTCAAGCCTGTAAAGCATTATTAATCACCAAAGGTAATCATTAGGCCAGGTACTGGCTTAGGGCTGTGGAACATAACTGAAAAAGTTTGGCTCTAATTTCTAGTTGGTGCTTATTAAATACATGCCGATTGACTGATAAGAACTTACCAGAGAACGGATAAAGCATACATTCAGTAGCCACCACTCACCTACAGGCATTACTGTGGTGACTATTCTAACTCTTTCTTACCCTGTTCTCACTACATCCCTACCGCTTCCAGTGTGATAAGCCCACTGTAGACTTATGAGCTCATTCCTCTAACTCTTGCTCAATGTGAGGATCCTATCTCATTTCGAGATATGCTTATCATATCAAATGATAGAGGATGGTGTCGCTCATTTGCAGAGATATAAAACCAACTATATGCACCAGTGGGCCGATGCAAGGCGGCATAGAAGCTCCAGGAATACCCTGAGCAGTTAAAGCATAGCAGCACCGGGCAAGGTGCCATGGGAAGGATTTCATTTAGGGGAAAAGGCAGTGCTCCTCCGTGACCAGAGCCGTGTGAAATCAATTGACTCGCTTTAATCGGACCAACCTGAGCTGGAATGGGAACCTAGCTAGGCTACTTAGGCCCAGTGAGCAGTTCAGGCCAGACACCAGAGGACTGTGCCTTGAGCTGTTATCCGCTTATAGGTAACCATGGATCACCAACAATGCACCACGATGGTTAGAGCTCTTTTAGTTGCCGGTTACAGAGTCTTAACGGACACCGGCCTAAGCAGGAAAGGATGTAACGGCTTTCTGGGACAGTGGTGGCTGGATCCAAGTGCTTAAAAGATGTTCTCCGGAATCCCTCAACTCTGATGTGCTCTATATTGGTTTCACCTTCAGACAGGCCCCCTCAATATGGTGGCAATAATAATTGCCAGAGGCTCGAGGCTCATGTTCCGCCAGCTGAACATCCCCAGACGGTTCTAGCGGGCACCTGGGACTAATTTCCCACCGGCCTGGCCCGGCGCACATCATCTCTGAACCGGTATCTGTGACGAGGGGAGCGCAGTTCTCGCTGGCCAGCCCTCTCTCACGTGCCCGCTCCTCTTTGGAGATGTGGAGTCCGGCCCTGCCCCAGCAACACAGGCTTCTATTTCAGGGGCTGCCCAAAGAAAATTGGGGTACTTTCCGAGAAGTAAGAAAAAAAGCAACAGCTCTGTTCTGCACTGTGCTGGCCCCTGATTGCGGATCCTCAAGTCATGATAGCTCTTCTTACCTTCAATGTCGTAGAATTTTCTGTGTCTGAATAATAGGCAATTCAACCAATAATTTTAAAATTAATGAATAGGGGCACCTGGCTGGCTGAGTCAGTTAAGCATCCAACTTCAGATCAGGTCATGATCTCATGGTTTGTGGGTTCAAGCCCTGCGTCGGGCTCTGTGCTGACAGCTCAGAGCCTGGAGCCTGCTTCGGATTCTGTGACTCCCTCTCTCTCTGCCCCTCCGTACTCATGCTCTTTCTCTCTCTGCCTCTCAAAAATAAATAAACGTTAAAAAAATGTTTTTAATCAATGAATAAATACATCTGGTTGAAGGCAAAAACAGGAACCATTTAAATAGTCTACAGTATTTGGAGGCACCTGGGTGGGTCAGTCAGTTAAGCGTCTGACTTTGCCTCAGGTCATGATCTCACCGTTTGTGACTTCAAGCCCCACGTCCAGCTCTGTGCTGACAGCTCAGAGCCTGGAGCCTGCTTCAGATTCTGTGTGTGTGTGTGTGTCTCTTGCCGCCCCACCCCCACTCATGCTCTGTCTCTCTCTCTCTCTCAAAAATAAACAAACAGTAAACAAAGTTTTTAAAAAATAAGTAAATATTTTACAGTATTTGGTAACATTCCTCCATGGATGATACACAAGCAAAGATAAAAGAAGGGATTGGGGAAGGCATTAAAGAAGAGGCAAGACCCGAACGGAGTCGTAAAGGATGGGCAGGTACAGACAGGGAGAGAGCAAGCGGGGCATTCCAGGCAGGGAATGTTGGGCATTCCCAACATGAGCGCAGGTCCTGAGATCAGACAAGCCACATCCATTCAGGGACAGAGAAAGCCAGCCAGGCTTCACGTATGGAAGTCATGAGCAAGTGGGCGAGGAGTGGGGACAGTAGGGCAGGGCCAGTTACATGTCTGGAATGGACACACTGAGTTGGCCTTGAAGGAAAAGAAGAGTTTCAGTTCGGGGCGGGGGGAGTGGGCTGTGTCAGCAGGAAGCAAAAGGTAGGAGAGTGATGATGACAGACCTGTCTTGGAGAGACAAGCCTGGTGGAGAGGAGGAGGTGGATGATCGTCAGGGCAAAGATAGGGGCAGGGAGGTCAAGGTGGTGAGAAACGGGCCTCTACCCCTTCAGAGAGCCTTTTCCAGCCCAGCCTCAGAAGTTCATTCATCAACCTGCCCCACACCCTCCCGTTCTTTCTCTCTGCTCCTTCTCTTTCTGCCTCCGCTTCCAGAACACATTTCAGATCCTCGAATATATTCGAGAAACTTGTAAATGCACAGAGTCCCCATGAGGAAGGAATAAAGACTACTATGAGACAAGACCAAGTCTTGCTGAGAGACATTTGCTAAGGGATTAATGGGGATGAGGCAGAGTAACCAAGAAGCTCACCGTCACTATTCTGCAAGCCGACCGAGCTTGAATCTGAGCATCCCCATTCACTGGCAGTACGATCCTAGGCAAATTCTCTCTTAGCCTTGATGTTTCCCCTCTGTAAAATGGAGGTAATAATTACATGTCCCTCAGAGGCTTATTGTGAGAATTGGTAATAATGTACGGAAAGTGCCTGATTCAACGCCTGTCATTATTATTATTATTATTTGCATCTGGAAACAACCTAAGCACCTACTGGTCAAACTTGCTTAGACTTCCTCCCAAAGCTAAAGATTACTCCAGGAAAGAGGAGCCTTCGGAGATGGAGTGAAGCTCTTCTCCACGGGTCTCCAGCTTGAGCTTCAAGCTCGGATCTCTCCTGAAAGATGTCAACCACTAGAGGGAGAGTAGACTTCCAGAAACCACAGCCCTTAATCCCAGTGTCTCATGATGTCAACTCACTGGGACCCAGCAGGCATGTGTTTTGTTTTGTTTTTTCTTACAGGAATAGAATAGAAGAGAAAATAGTATTAATTCTAGAAGTTACAGGTAGATATTGTTTCATAAAGTCCTTTGCCTTATGCACATATATCTATGCATATATAACTTGTATTTCTCACTGTGGATCATGGTCAGCCAGCCAAGAGTTTGAGAAATACTGCCTTTAAAAACAGGTATCTTTAAAGGATATGCAGGAGAAAGCAACCTATTTTCTGCAATTCTCAGGCACCAAGTGGATTCTGTATTCAAGATGAGTCGGGGGCGCCTGGGTGGCTCAGTCAGTTAAGCATCCGACTTCGGCTCAGGTCATGATCTCGTGGTTCATGAGTTCGAGCCTCGCATTGGGCTCTGTGCTGACAACTGAGAGTCTGAAGCCTGCTTCAGATTCTGTGTCTCCCTCTCTCTCTCTGCCCCTCCCCTGCTAGTGCCCTGTCTCTCTCTCTGTCTCTTTCTCTCTCAAGAATAAATAAACATTAAAAAAACAGAAGATGAGTCATTATTCTTTTTTTTTTAATGAAGTAAACTCTGTACCCAATGTGTGGTTCAAACTCATGAGCCCAAGGTCACGAGTCACATGCTCCACCGACTGAGCCAGAAAAATCAGATACAGGAGTGGAGGACTAGATGGTGCCCCATATTGTTAGGAATTTAATTATTTCTAGAATGCTCTTCCTCTGGTGTTCATTAATATAAGCACCTCTCAAGGTCTAACTTGGCCCTTTTCCTCATAGGCCTGTAAATTACCTGCATCGTGCTCTTTCTAGGTGATAACATCTATTCTCAGGGCATCTATTGGTTCCTCCGTATGGCTGATTCTGAATTACTTTTTTAGATCTTAACTCCAGATCTGTATTTCCAAAGGATGGCTGGAATTCTCTCCATTCTCTCTCCCCTCAAACTCAGTCTATCTGAAACTCAGTGTACGATCATCCCTTTATAAGGAGAAAGGTAAAAAGCTCTTCCTTCCTTCTCTTGGCCTGTCTTGGTCTGTGCAGTCTTCTGTAATAAAATATCACAGACTAGGTAGCTAATAAACCACAGAAATAAATTTCTCACAGCTCTGGGAGCTGGAAGTCCAATATCACGGTGCCGGCATGGTTGGATGAGGGACCGCTTGCAGGTCTGAGACTTCTTGCTGTGTCCTTACACAGGTGGATGGGGCTGGGAGCTCTGCGGAGTCTCTTAGGTAAGGAAATAATCCCATCGTGAGGGCTCCACCGCCCGAGGGCTTCACTCCCCAAAGCCATCATTTTTGAGGGTTTGGATTTCTCAGTATACGAATTTGGGAAGGACATTCAGACCATGGCAGCCCTTCTTGCCTCTCACTAAAACCTAGATGAGAAAACTCAGTTAAGTCAAATGTCCTTACCCTCCTCTATAATCACTATCCTACCTCCCCAGTGCCCCATCGGACCAACGCATTTGTCCCTCCCACTCACACTGTTCAGGATGATTTGTGTAGTCTTCTTACTTCTCTCTCTGTCCCCAGGTGTCCCCACCTTTCCCAGGGACCCCTTTCATGGCCAGCAGTGACCTTACAAAAGCATGGACTGAATCGTGGCATTGACTCCCATCATTTGATTCTTAAAAACATGCAATAACTCCCCCAAGAAGAAGCAAATAACATAAAAATTTGTAAGCATGAGGGGCGCCTGGGTGGCTCACTTGGTTAACCGTCTGATCTCAGCGCAGGTCATGATCTCACAGTCCACGAGTTTGAGCCTCGCATCGGGCTCTGCACAGACAGTGTGAAGCCTGCTTTGGAATCTTTGTCTCCCTCTCTCTCTGCTCCTCTCTGGCCCTCTCTCCCTCCCTCCCTCCCTCTCTCTCTCAAAAATAAACAAACATTAAAAAATTGTAAGCCTGAGATTTAAAGCCCAAACACAGAATGACAAGTGACATTTTGTCTTTATTTTTTATCTTTTTTGGTTTTTAGTTGAAGTATAGTTGACATGTAATATTATATTTGTTTCAGGTGTACAACATAGCGATTCAGGAGTTATATACATTACAATATGCTCACCACAAGAAACGTAATTACCACATTTCCATACACAGTTATTACAATATTATTGGCTCTCTTGCTTATGCTATATTTTTCATCACTGTGACTTAATTTTCAATAACTCTATTTTGCCTATTCCTCTGCCCACCTCCCTCTGGCAACCACCAGTTTGTTCTCTATATTTTTGAGTGTGTTTCTATTTTGTTGCTGTTTGTTTCTTTTATTTTTTAGATTCCACATATAAGTGAAATCACAGAGTATTTGCCTTTCTCTCTCTGACTTATTTCAGTTAGCATAATACCCTGAAGCTCCATCCATGTTGTCATGACTAGGAAAATCTCACTCTTCTTTGTGGCTGAGTAACATCTCATTGTGTATATAAACCGCATCTTCTTTATCCATTCATCTACAGACCATCTACAGATCAACACGTAGGTTGCTTCCATATCTTGGCTTTTGTAAATAATGCTGCCATGAACACAGGCGTGCAGATGTCTTTTCGTGATAGTGTTTGCGTTTTCCTTGGGTAATTACCCAGAAGTGGAATTACTGGAGCATATGGTAATTCTATTTTTAGTTTTTGGGGGACCCTCCATACTGTTTTCCACAGTGGCTGCACCAATTTACATTCCCACCAACAGTGCACAAGTGTTCTCTTTTCTCCACATCCTTACCAACATTTGTTGTTTTGTTTGTCTTTTTATTTTTAGCCATTCTGCTGGGGCGAGGTGATACTTCATTGTGATTTTGATTTACATTTCCTACGTGATTAGCGATGCTGGGCATCTTTTCATGTATCTCTTGGCCATCTGTATGTCTTGTTGGAAAAAATGTTCAGGTCCTCTGCCCATTTTCAATCAGATTATTTGGGGTTTTTTTTTTTGGTGTCAAGTTGCATGAGGTGTTTTTAATATATATTTTGATATTAACCCCTTATTGGATTTATCATTTGTAAATATCTTCTCCCATTCACTGTCTTTTCATTTTGTTGATGGTTTCCTTCACTGTTCAAGATTTTTTTTAACATATTTCTTCTATTTATTTAAGTTTATTTATTTATTTTGAGACAAGGGGGAGAGAGGGAATTCCAAGCAGGCTCTATACTGTCAGCACTAAACCCAATGAAGGGCTCAAACTCACAAGCCTCAAGATCATGACCTGAGGCAAAATCAAGAGTAAGACACTTAACCGACTGAGCCACCCAGGCGCCCCTCAAAAGCTTTTTATTTCCATGTACTGCCAGTTATCTATTTTGGCTTTTGTTGCCCTTCCTGAGGAGACATAGTCAGAAAAATATTGTTAAGGCCAACGTCCATGAGCTTACTACCTGTGTTTTCTTTCAGGAGTTTTATGATTTCAGGTCTCACAGTTAGATCTTTAATCCATTTTGAGTCTACTTTTGTGTATGGTGTAAGAAAGTGATCCAATTTCATGCTTTTCCATACGGCTGTCCATTTGTCCCAACAGTGTTTGTAGAAGAGGCTCTCTTTTCCCCGTTGTGTATTCTTGCCTCCATTGTTAGAGATTTATTGACCATATGAGCATGGGTTTATTTCTGGGCTCTCAGTTCTGTCCCGTTGATCTATGTGTCTTTTCGTGCCAGTACCATACTGCTTTGATTACCACAGCTTTGTAGTGTCACTTGAAATCTGGAAGTGTGCCGCCTCCAGCTTTGTTCTTCTTAAGATTGCTTCAGCTATGCAAGCTCTTTTGTGGTTCCATATAGATTTTAGTTATGTTTTGTTCCAGTTCTGTGAAAAATACTATTGGTATTTTGATAGGAATTGCACTGAATCTATAGATTGCTTTGGGTAGTACAGATATTTTAACAATATTGATTCTTCCAATCCATTAGCATGGTATATCGTTCCATTTATTTGTGACATATTGAATGTATTTTATCAATGCCTTATAGTTTTCAGAGAACAGATCTTTCACTTCTTTGGTTAAATTTATGTCTAAGTATTTTATTCTTTGTGATGCAATTGTAAATGGGCTTGTTTTCTCCTTTCCCTTTCTGCTCTTTCATTATCAGTGTATAGAAACACAACAGATTTCTGTATATTCATTTTATCTCCTATAATTTTACTGAATTCATTTATTCCAGCAGTTTTCAGTGGAGTCTTTAGGGTTTTCTATGTATATCTAGCACCATGTCATCTGTAAGTAGTGGCAGTTTACTTCTTTCTTACCAATCTTGACACCTTTTATTTCTTTTTTTGTTTCATGGTTGTGGCCAGGACTTCCAAACTCTGTTAAATAAAAGTAGTGAGAGTGGACATCCATGTCTTGTTCCTGATCTTAGAAGAAAAGATTTCAGCTTTCACCACTGAGTACGATGCCAGATGTGGGTTTGTCACACATGGTCTTTATTATGTTGAGGTATGTTCCTTCTGTACCACTTTGTTGAGAGTTTTTATCATGAATAAAAACTCATGAATGTTGAATTTTTTCAAATGCTTTTTCTGCACCTATTGAGGTTATCATCTGATTTTTATCCTTCATTTCGTTAATGAGGTGGCTCACATTGATTGGTTTGTGGATACGAACCATCCTTGTATTCCTGGAGTAATCCCATTTGATCATGGTGAAGAATCTTTTTAATGTACATTCTAATTTGGTTTGCTAATATTTTGTTGAGTATTTTTGTATATATATTTATCAGGGATGTTGGTCTGTAATTTTTTTATTTTTTAATTTTGGAGTGCCTTTGATATCAGTATCAGGGTAATGCTGGCCCCATAGAATGATTTAAAAAGCATTCCCTCTACTTCTATTTTCAGAATAGTTTGAGAAGGATAGATATTAACTTTTCTTTAAATGTTTGGTAGAGAGACGCCTGGGTGGTTCAATTGGTCAAGTGTCTGACTCTTGATTTCAGCTAAGGTCATGATCTCACAGTTTGTGAGTTCAAGCCCCGCATAGGGTTCTGCGCTGATAGTGCTGAACTTGCTTGGAATTCTCTCTCTAGCTCTCCCTCTTGCCTCTCTCTCTCTCCCCCCCCCCCGTCTCTCTCTTTCAAAATAAATAAGTAAACTTTTTTAAAACGTTTGTAGAATTTGCCTGTGAAGAGATGCCTGGATAGTTCAGTTGATTAAGTGTCCGACTCCAGCTCAGGTCATGATCTCACAGTTCGTGAGTTTGAGCCCCACATCAGGCTCTGCACTGACAGTGTGGAGCCTGCTTGGGATTCTCTCTCTCCCTCTCTCTCTCTCTCCCTCTCTCTCTCTCTCTCTCTCTCTCTCTCTGCCCCTCCACCCCCACCCTCTCTCTCAAAATAAATAAATGAACTTTAAAAAAAACATTTACTTGCAAAGCCATTTGTTCCTGGACATCTAGTTGTTGGGAGGTTTTTGATTACTGATTCAATTTTGTCTGTTCGGATTTTCTATTTCTTCAATATTCAGTCTTGGAAGATTGTTTGCTTCTAGGAATTTATCCATTTCTTCTAGTTGTCCAATGTGTTGGCATATTATTTTCTATAAGTAGTCTCTTATAATCCTTGTTTTATGTTATGTTATATATATTATATGATATATGATATTATATATTTTATATTATGTGATATATATTATATGATATGATATATTTGTATTTCTGTGGGTCAGTTGTAACTTCTCTTTTATTCCTGATTTTCTTTATTTTTACTTCTCTTTTTTTCTTGATGAATATGCCTAAAGATTTGTCAATTTTATTCATCTTTTCAAAGAACCAGCTCCTAGTTTCATTTACTTTTATTATGTTTTTTTTTTACCCTCTATTTGATTTATTTCCCCTCTCACCTCTACTTTTCCTTCCTTCTACTAACTTTGGGCTTTGTTTGTTCTTTTGTCATTTTGTTGTTTGTTTAGGTGTACAATTAAATTATTTACTTGAGATTTTTCTATCACTATAAACTTCCCTCTTAGAACTGCTTTTGCTGCATCCCAAAGATTTTGAACTGCAGTGTTTGCATAGTGATTTGTCTCCTGGTATTAGTTGTTTCCTCTTCGATTTCTCTGTCAACACACTAGTTATTTAGTAACATGTTGTTGAGCCTCAATTGTTTGTGTTTTTCCCATTTTTTCCTTGTAACTGATTTCCAGTTTCATACTGTTGCAGTCAGAAAAGATGCTTGACACGATTTCAGTCTTCTTAAAAGTATCGAGACGTGCTGTGGCCTAACCTGTGATCTATCCTGGAGAATGTTTCAAGATGCACTTGAAAAGAATGTGCATGTATTCTGCTTTGGAGAGGCCATCAGACCCGACTGAGGCTGCCCACCTGATATGGCAAGGTGGGAGCTGCTTTGGAGGGGAGCCCACCGGGGTGGACCTGCCGGGGAACACCAGGGCTGGGCAAACAGGGCTGGTGAGGTAGACGGAGAGTGTCAGCACTGGCTTGTGCAAATCTTCAGCTATCAATGCTGAAGGAGGGCAAGGAAATGGCAGCCACCAACACTCCTGTTCCTGTAGAAAGCTCCTATAGATCCCTGCCCCTCTGGCACACATCCTAAAACGAGTCAACAAATCTCTTTTGTGTATTACCCAGGCACTTTTCAAAATCTTGCTTCTCTGCTGCATCTCAGGCTAAGTGTTGAAGCCTGCTGACTCGTTAAGGATGGGGACTCGGTTTCCCATAGCCTTCTGTCTTCCCAGAGTTTAGCCCTACTGATTTTCAAAGCCAGATGCTACGGGTACTCCTCTTCCTGGTACAGGACCCCAGGGCTGAGGGTGCCCGGTGTGGGGCTAGGTCCCCTCACTCACTGCTCCGTGTCTGTGATCTCCCTCCCACTTGCAGGTAGTCATCCTGGGTGTTTGGTTCCTAACTGCATCTCTCTCCCTCCTGACCTTTTCGATGTGACCTTCCCTTTATGGCTCTAGCTATAGAAGATGTGTTCTTCTAGTCTTCAGGTGGTTTTTAGAGTGAGTTCTAATGTGTGTAGTTATTGCCTCAGCGTATCTGCGGGAGGTCATTAGCTCAGGAGCCTCCTATCTGCCATCTTCTCTGACTCCAGCAGGTGGTTTTATTTCAAGTGCCAACACCAACTGATCAGTGGTGGCTTCTTAGAGAATTGTGGTGAGCAGGATTCTGAGACGTCGTATAAACTCAGGAAGAACGGGTAGCAATGGGCATAAGAGGGGGAAGTAGACATCTTCAGTCTAGGCTCAATGTACTTTATTGCTTTTTCCTACATTCTCTGGCATTAACTGCTCAGCCAAAAGAACTACTCATTGATACCCAAATACACCACCTAATCCACAAAGAGCATCTATTTTCATGATTCCTATCTTCTTGATAAGTGGCTCAACTTCCACTTATTAAAATCCTCACCTTTTTCCTCTAATACTCTACCTTCACATTTTATAACTTGTCCCTCCATTGAATATGTATTAACCTCATTCGTATTATAAGTAATATGTGAGTACTATATGTGTGCGTATGTAGGCGTGTATTTCTGCCTTTCCCACTGGACAATAAACCCTTTGAAGGCAAGGAACATATCTTACTTACCTCCCAACCCCTAGATCTCATCCACTACCTTAGACATTGCAAATACTCAACAGCATTTTAGGGGATGTAAGAATTAATTACCTAAGAATTAATTAACTAATATTCTGCTGGCGCGATAGTCAGAAAGTCACAAGGAATATCCAGGGAACTGGAATCACCTCAGAAACAGACACTCTTAAAGGAATCTCCCAGTTTCCATCAGTGATCCACAAGACAGCAGCCCCCTGCCTCTGAGGAAGGTGGTAGAGCTGCAAATTCAAGAGAAGACTCTTCTTCTGTAGGGTAGCGGTATAGCACTCAACGCTTAGGAGACCGTACGGGCCCACCAGACAAGCTCTGTGCCCCTTTCACCCACTGAGTTGTGGAAGATATGACTTGCCCAATGTCACACGTGCGCTCATAAGCAGGAGACTCCCACTTCAAATCCATGACTCACCTAAAGTTCTGCTCTTCTGCCTCACCAATGAGTTTGGGGTAAATTTTAGTATACAGAAAGGAACCCACTGCTATTAAAAATAATAATACGTTGGAAAGCTACTGCTACTTGTCCTACAGAGGTCTCAGATCCTCCACGCAGACCCCCTAAACCATTTATCAGTGCGCCCCCAAACTGGAGACTCAGCCCTAAAGACCAGGCAAAGATTGTTTTCAAAGAGAGATTTCAAACCACCTTACCCTCCACTGGCAGCTTAAGGTGGTGATTGAAGGAAGAGCATCGACCCAAAGCCCTAGCCCTCAGTTCTCTCAGGTCATACAACAAATCGGGGAACACTGTTGGTAATAACATGACAGCCTGAACAACTGAAAAAGAAGTCAGAGGCATGGGCGGGGGGGTGCTTTCTTTCCCTCACAGGAAAATGACTTTCGTTGTCCTTGTCTCTTTAATGCCTTAAAGGGAAGTAAGAAAGGGTAGGGGGAGATGGTGAGAAGGAGGGAGGGTGCAGAAGGGAAGGGAAGAGAGAGAAGGAAGGAAAAAAAGGAAGGAAGGGAGGAGGGAAGGGAAAAAAGAAGGAAAAAAAAAAGAAAGAAAAACATCAAGGAGAGATAGTGACAGACTTGTTAATTTCCAGAGTTGAAGCCGAAGTCCGGACTTAGACAAAGGACCTCACAGGCATTTTGTTCTTCCAAGGGCTGCAATGCTTGGGATTTTTCATTTTGCACAGTGAAAAGCCAACGATGGGAGCCAAAACCGGAGAGAACACAAAGATTTCAACAATTTGGGGGTTATCTTCCCTGCCTTTTCCCCTCTGTGTCTGTGTGATTCCTCAGACAAAGTGGGTTGGAGAAGTTCAAGCTCAGTTCACAGAAGAGAACATTCTGTACTCTGCACAACAGGCTGGGCTGCTCTCTGTAAAACAAAATCAACAGCATGATCTCAGCCGCGGCGGCGGCAGGCACCGCGCCGCCAACCCACGGCCCCAGCGTTTGAATAGAGCGGCTGTCAAAGGCCCTGCGGAAGGTCCCGGGAGGCCCGGCCACACGCACATGCGCACCGCAGGCTCCCGCGCGCAATTTCACGCCCGCCCCGGAGCCAGAGGCCACAGAAAAGACTTTCGGCCCCGTTGTTACTTCTTCTCCCCAGCGGGTCAAGAAGTTGTTTGGCTCTTTCTTTGGGGAGAGTAATTACAGCTGAAACATTTCCAAGGAAACAAGCCCCTGCGTGTTCATTTCTGCTCTGGAATTGATTGGAGCTTTTCTGACGGTTTTGATGTTACTGTAATCAAATGACAGCCTTCACGCTGAATCTGCCCCTGCTTTTCTACTCGGGCAGGGAGAGGCGAGGAAGGAGGAGAGCTAGCTGGGCGCTGGAGCCCCTCACCCACCCTCTAAGCTTTTCGATTTCCTTCTGGATCCCTGGGGGTTTTTTTGTTTGTTTGTTGTTTTTTCTGCTTTGGTCTAGAAGTTAGCATGCAATTCAGTAAATATTTATTGAGGATATATATGGTGTCAGGCACTGCCCGTAGAATAATATTCATAGCAAGATTTTTTTTCCCAGTGAAGAGAAAACACCTAGCATTGAAGCCAACCAGAAGAGAGAAGGTGGCAGGCGAGGGATGGGCTGTTTTCTGGAGAAGGTCTGGAGACTGAGGTACCAGAAGGCCCGCACACAGGTGGGTGTTTTTAAGTATGAAACGCAGACGTCTGGATTGAGACTGCTTCCCCAGTGTTCTTTCCATGCTGAGTTCAAGCCCAGCTGCTGGAGGAAGGAATGGCAACAAGAATGCAGGGCAGTGGCAGTGTGGCCTCTGTGCCCCCTGAGGTCCCTGTCCCCTGTGCTGTTCCAGGATGCAGAGGCCAGCAGGGCTGAGGGACAGGGTGGAGAGATGGAAAGTAGAAAAACCAGGGCTCTGAGGCCTGCCAGATGCTTGGAATCCTGGTCAACCTCAGGCAAGATCCCGGACTTTGTGCCCATGAGTCTCTGTGCCCTCCTCAGCTATTAACTGGGACAAGGACCACCGGTTTTGTAGAACTACTGCCTACCGTAGAATGTAAGGAAATTCTATATGCCTTTGCGTGGCATAGATGAGATAATAGTAATGATTGTTGTTATTAGTGCAAGTACTGTTCAGAGCAAGCTGCTAACTGGTGTCCGCGAAGAACTTCCACCTCTGTGTCCTCTCAGATGTTTTCTTGCTCACACGTTTGCACACTTACTGACTTAGTGAATGTCCATCGGACACCGGCACCTAGAGCTGTGCTCTGTGCAAGGCGCTGCCCCAGAGAATGAGGCAACAAGAGCCTTGGAGATACTTCCCCACCTCTCAAGGGAGGACAGTTCACACAGAGCAGCGGCAGAGCCTTGGGGCTTAATGAATGCTTCTTCAAAGCCTCCCTTTTTCATGCTCAGGTGCCTGCCTTCGAGGTCCCACACCCTCTCCCTGGCTGTCCCAAGCCATCCCAGAGAAAGAAGCTTCTGGGGAGCAGGGATTGGCAGGGAACAGCCCTGATGCAAGCTGTTTCTCGGGACTGCCCTTCTAGAATGTAAACAGCCTTTCTCACTTCAGGACTGGAGCTCCTGCCAAGACTTTGAAAAACAAGTTACACAAGCACCTTTGGAAAGGTTGGACATGCGGCATCACGGCTGCTGCTACGTGGGGAGGTGGGGTAGGGGAGTGTAGACAGAGGTAGCCCCAAGGAGCTCAGTCAGGGACAATACATAAACCTAGAAACACAAGGCTCACCAGGCTGGGAGTTCAGGAAAACACAAGCCCTCAGGTGCCAAACCAAGCCTGTGGAAGGAGTCAGCCATTGATAAATTCACAGACATCCCTGCTACCATCACTGATACGATCCCAGAGTTCAGTGGAAGAATTAGCTGCCATTAGAGCCAGGGCCCAGACCAAGGTGGGGCTCTCCTGGAGCTGGTCACCATGACATCCTAAATTCTTTCTCCCCCATGAAGATCACCTCCCTGACTATACCCACCACATGGTGGGCCCTGTTTAAAATTTTGGCAGCAGACAGCCTGGTGCAAAAATGCTACCCCCCCACCCACCACCACCACCACCTCTATTGGAGTCCTTTGCCAAGGGCGACTGCCAACTCCAGCCAGTTGCAAATGGAATTTCTCAGAATACCAGACTGTGTATGGGGCAGTAAAAGCAAAACCCTAGGGATCTGAGGTAGACCGAGCAAAATAAATTCAAGCGCTAGGCAATTGACCAAGATCTCAGCGGGAGTAAATGAAAGGAAGTCGTTCCCAGAGAATTAAGCAAGATTTCATACAACCCACACACTCTTGATGGGAGAAGAGCCTAAGAGAATGACGTTGGTCGCCCATTCATTATGTGCCAGGCACTTTACATACATTCTCTCATTTAATCCCCACGATAATCCTATACAGCAGCGAGGGATGTTATTTCAGACGCACACAGCTCCAGCAATGGGCCCACCATCTTGTAGCCAAGTACCTGGCAGAATACTTAAAGCCAGGCCTATCCAGCACGGGAGCCCAGGCTCCTATCATTGCGGTATTCTGCCTCCTCGCATGTAAGGATCTTGTTAGAATGCTGTTGGAATCATCTTGCATGTTTATTTAGGATTTTCAGAGGCCAAAGTCTCAAGTAGAAGTCAAGACCAACTCTCCAGGCTCATGTATTTCCCTTCTCTCAGTATATATACTCAATCAGCAGTGGTTGTTGAGGATCCAGGGGACATTGTGCTATGTCCTCTGGGGCATAGACAGGTCAATGGTGCATGAGTGCTGCCTTCAAGGAGCTTACTACAGTCCGTCTCAATAGGGTGGGTTGTGCTATAATAATATTTTATGTTATTAATTATTCAAATAACCTCTAAATCTAATGTTGTGATAGAACAAAACAAAGGTTTACTTTTTGCTCACGCCATGTTTCCCTTATGAGTCAACCAGACCCCTACTCAAGAATTCAGACTGATAAACAATCCACCAGATACTTCTCACACTGCCAGTCACCACGTCAGGGGAAAGAGAGCATGATCGATCACTCACCAGCTCTTAACACTTCTTCCCCTGAAAGCTTCCTCCCCAAAGGGGCCCGTGTCAATTCTGCTTACATTTCATTGGGCAAAGCAAATTAAATAGGCCCACATAACCACATATCTGAAGGGGTTAGATAAGCACAAACCTGCCCCAAGTCTGGGAATGGGGGGGGAATAAAACCCTGAAAATTTTAGTAAATAGATCTAATCATGACGACACTCTGGGAAGAAGAATGGCCTCAAAACCGCACACTCCAAAATTCCACAATAATGTAAGTCTGGATGATTAAGTGCCATCAGAGTGGATATGTTCAGCGTTTAGATCCTGAGGACTCAAGAGAGTGAACTACGCCGGAGACCTCAGTGAAATGTCCTGAGGAAGGCAGGGCATTGAGTGTCTAAGAGTAGGAAGGACTCGAATGGACTAGACCAAGTGCATTCACCTTGGCCTTTAATAGGGTGAAGGTAGCCCACAACCTACGACTCTCATCAATGACATAGGCTGTTCCAGGCCTTGGTGAGACCACCCAAATGAACCCCTGAAGATTCAAGATTATTACGTACACATGGCAGCCTTGAGGAGGGAGGGCCCACCCTAGCTCAGCAGAGTTCTAGAGTCAGGGAGAAGTGACAGTTGACTGAAGCATGAGTTGAGAAAGTATGGAAGATGTTTGAGCAGAAAAAAACATGATCACAATGGTTCTTGAGGGATTTTACTCTGTGGCCATATTCTTTTATTCTTCCATTTCACGAATATTTTAAATAGTTTGCGTAGGAGACACGGAATCGTATCAGGCTTAATTCCTACCATCAAGGTGTGCCAGGCTTTAGGAGAAAGAGCAGAAATGTAATTTTTTTTTTTACCTTTGCCTTTTAAGAGGTATCTCAAAGAGCTAGTTTGTTCAGTGGGAGGACCTAAAATTTCAAGGGTGCAAAGGATTTCATGGATTTCTTCTTTCTGTGGGAGAAAGGGTTGTAAGCGCTAAATAGAATAGAGGTGACAGTGAGGTATCCAGGGTGGGAGGCGGTCAGAGGACAGTGGAGAACGGAGGAGACAGGAGAGAAGTCCACTGGTAATAAGGACAAAGACTTTGAGGGCACCCAGTGGCTCAGTGGGTTAAGCATCCAACTCTTGATTTTGGCTCAGGTCATGATCTCACCGTTCATGAGACTGAGCCCTGTGTTGGGCTCTATGCTGACAGTGTGGATACTGCTTGGGATTCTTTCTCTCCCTCTCTCTCTCTGCCACCCCCCCCCAAGCATGCATACACTCTCTCTCTCAAAAATAAACATTTAAAACAGAAGGAGAAAGGCTTTTGGAATGGGTGGCGATTTTTACGAAGTTTGGCCACATGGTATTCAATGTAAGCCCTCCCCTTGTCTTCCTTTTGAACAATTTCAGTAAAATACACATGACTCAAAATGCTTTGGGAAAAGGCTTGAGGGGTCACAAGGGGGCAACTGGGTGGCCATGAAGTGTTGATCATGGCCTCAAAGTGTGCAGGGTGTGAGCAGGGACTTCCCAAGAGAGCCCAGACATGTCTATGTGAAATAGATACATGCAGTTGCATTTGTAAGGGACAAATGTGACAATTTTAAGAGGAGGACAATTTGTCAAGAAAACCTTTATAAAGGAAATTAAAAGTTTCGTAATACCGGGTATTCAAATATCCAAAAGCGTCCCTAGCCCGCCTAGATTAATGGGAAGCCTTCCAGTCCAAGCACAAAGGAAAGCACGTGTAAAGGCACTGGGGTAGGGGGCAGCCTGGTTTATTTGAGCTCCTCCGAACAAACATTGATGGGCAGGATAATGAAGGATAAAGTCAAAAGGAGCAAGTTCCGTCCTCTAAGCCAACAATCAGGGTTTGTGGAAATAAGGGCAGAATTATTTACCCAGCATTTACTGACTCTCAAATATTTGCCCGCTTTTACATTATTACAAAAGTAACTTGTTCTGATTTGGCAAAAACCTGGGAAATTCATGATTTCTTATTTTATGGCCTATTGATAAGACACCCGATGGGTTCAGGGGTGAACTTATCCAAGGATATCCTGCTTTATTTGTATTCATCACTCATGTACACCATGCCAGTATTTACCTTGCTGCTAAGCATCACCTCTCCTTGTGCACTGGAGAGAACGTGCCAAGGTCCTCAGGTCCTGTGTCCCAGGAGGTGAAGGATTGCCTGAGACAGCAGCGCACAGCAGCAGAAAGCTGGTGACTGTTACAACACACTTCTTGACTTACAGTCACCCGTCAGGTAGGGAAATCTATCCCCGCCGATCAGAACAGAAAGTACCCTGAGCGCGGGGTATGAGTGTCCGGGCGTGCCCAGGTGTATTTTCACTATCCACCTGGGATATCTCTAAATCAGCATCCGTTTCAATAATCTCATACATTCCTAGAGCACCTTTCTCCACAAATGCTTCCAAAGCAGTTTGTAAATTTTATATAGCCGGTGAATCGTCGTTGCTGGAATAGAAGGGAAACAGAAGCTTATCAGCTTCCTAATGAGGACTTGGGACTAAGTGTACTTCGGATGAGAAGGACAGGGATCCGAGAATGTGGTATTTAATTCACAATGTGTATGGGTTTAAATGGCATTATAGTTCATTAAAATAGTATTCAGATTTCCTCCTAATAATCCATTCCAATTTTACCCAGGCTTCGAGGCTCCCCTCTGGATTCCACTCTACAGTTGATGCTAAATTTCGGTCCCCCGGAGCAAAGTAATGTCACCTCGCCCTGGATACTGTGCTTCCCTAAATACCCTGAAGAAAAGAAGTGGGCAGGAAGCCTTGTATCATCACCCCTGGGGATTATACAGTAAGCATCTCTGGCCCATGCACATGCTGAGATGTATCTGGAAGGGCAGGGAGCACCTGTGAGAAAATCAAAGGAACTTCAAATCATTCGTTCAGTAGAAATGTATTGAGCAATTACTATGTTCTAGAACTGTATGGGGGATAGGGGTAAGGGCCCTAGGAGATAGGGCCCCTGACCTCCCGGAGCCAGCAGAGGAGATGGTTATTGGTGAAATGATCAAACAGATCACTGTAAACTGAGCATGGAGATTTGTACTATAAAGGATGATTCTAAGAACATTAGCAGAGGACTTCCCGTGGCTGGAAAGTCCGGGAAGGCTGTCTGAGATCGTGAAGTTCAGGTTCTCATCTGAAGGATGAGTAGGAGCTAACGAGGGCGTGGGTGGGGGGAGTTGTGGGGCGGGGAGAGACTGCATTTCCTTATTTGTAAAACGACTGTAGTAACAGTTCGTTGTCTAAGTTTGAGGTCCCCAGAAACAGACTCATGTGAACATGATGTACTAGGAAGCGGCCCCAGGGAACACAGCTTCAGAAGCTGAGGAGTGTGGGACCGCAGAGGGAAGGAGGCCAAGCAACACGGAGTCACGCAAAATGCCATGGACTGGAGACAAACTAGGTGACGTGGGTATCTGGGGCGCTTGTCTCCTGCCCTGCTGGATCACCTGGAAGTCCCAGGCGCTTCTGCTCTCCAGGCTGGGACGCAAAGTGGTTTGCGTAGCTTGAGGACTATGGCCCAGTGTGGAACCACCACCATGCTGGCTGCTGGGGACGCACAGCACGCAGTGTTAAGTGCAGGAATATGGAAAAGGGAGGTGATGGATGTGGGGAGAGACTAAAGGTGTTTGCTTAGTAGGATACAGTGGGTATAAGGAACGGAGCGCAGTGCTAGGTGCATACTGAGAGCTCCATAAATATTAGCTCTCATTGTAATTCTTATTTATTGGCGACGCAACCGACCTAGCCTAGTAGAGATTCCTCTTCACCCTGTAATCTCTGCCCAACTCGAGTCCTGCAGGAACCCACCCTGCCACCCGCCACTCCCTGCCGGGTCTCCTGAGGCAAGCACACAAAAAAATACAGCAATATATATTTATATTTCCCAGGATTGTCACATTTTGCTGAGCTCATAACGGAACCGAACAAATAGCCCTGCCATCCTCTCTAATACGTCCTGTCATTCACCGAGGGCTTCACTCCCCAGTCTCCTGGGCGCCTGCAGCTCAGAAATTCATGTGTCTGGCTGCTTCTCAAATGCGATCTGGACTAACCTGATGTGATTCTCAGGCCTTCCCTTCCTGGGCAAGTTGATAGAATTTTTAGACCAGAGGGACTTCCTCGGCCTGCTCTTCTTACTGAGTGGGACGCTGAGCGATTGTTTGCTGCTTCAAAAGTCAGCATTTTAAATAAAAAAGGAAGGAACTAAGGGTATATAAACAACAATAATGAACCTCAAAAACATTATCCTGGGTGAAATAGCCAGACACAGAAGAATACCATAGTGCAATTCCCTTTATTGGAAATTCTGAGACAGGCAAAGTGAATCTCTGGTGGCAGAAAGTGGGTCACTCGCTGCCTGGGGCTGGGGCTGGGGTAACTACGAAAAGCCCTAAGGAAGCTTTGGGGGTTGCAACTGTTCATGTCTTCGCTGCGGAGGTAGTGGCATCTGTGTACCCAGTTGTGGGAACTCGTAGAATGGTATGCTGAAAGCGAGTGCATTTTATTGCGTATAAATCATCCCTTAAGAAACACACTTTAAAATTAAGTAAATAGGCATTTTATTGCCTGACCAAGAGATCAAAACTAGATCCAAGACTAAGCACAGGGCACTCCGGCCTTCTGGCCAGACACACAGAACCCTTTCTTTGTATTGTTCCCCATCTCACGCGCCCTATTTTTTTTTTTTTCTTTTGGCAAGAAGTTGGTCTTTATCATTTGCACGAATGGAGGGGAACAATGAACGGCCTGGAACATCTAAAGAGAGAAAACGTGCAAGTCGTTGACATCTGTGGGGCTCTGAGGCACGGTTTGGTGGCCTCTCTGGTATTTGAAGAGAGATGCGCCTTGTCTGACCTCCCTAAAATTCACTTCAAATGAAATCATGACGTTCCCTACAAAGACCTGAATTGTTGGGAGCCTGGGAGCCCTTCACTCCCCGCCCCCCCTCGCCCCCTTCCCCTCCCCCCCCACTGCCCTCCCCGCCTGACCCCACCTCTCTCTTCTTATTCCAAGCAGGAAATGCAGGTTTCCCCCTGTGCCAGACCTTCCCTCCCAAGGGGCTGTCTTGGTCGCATCTCTGCCTCTGAGATTTGGTGCCTCTGTGTTAACAGGCTGCGTAAACAGAGGGATTTGAGATGCTCGAGCGACTGAAAAATAGGCTTTGAAAAGTGTTCTTGCTAATCAAGCGGAGTCATCTACTTGGAGATCAATCAGGTTCTAGGAATATTAGTGTCTTGTATTCGGGGCGCAGTGTAGCTGCATGTGGCTGTAGGAAGCCTCTGCGGACACGCCCGCACCCCCGAGCCCTGCCAGTCCGGAGCCTGGGCTCGCTGGCTCTGCTCTCCGCACCCCACCTCTTCTCCCCACGCCCTGGACTTTAGCCTTCGTGGCACTCACCACGTGGAGGGCAAATGCCTGTTTACCAATCTGCGTCCCGGACCTGACTGAAAGCTCTTTGGAAGTGGTGTCTGCCGAGGTCACCGCTGGACACCCGGCCACTTGAACAGTGCCAGGCTCATAGTAGGCACTTAATAAAAAGCTGTTGAGTTGTTAGGATTCCGAATACACCACAACAGAGTTTATTTAAGGTTTTTGCAAAGCAACTGCACAAACAGGAAAACTCTGGCACTTCCAAAGGGGACTCCGCCCAAACGGAGCTCCAGCAGGAAATACCAAAAAGTCAGTATCTAGCACAGAAATCACTGCGTGTGTTTCAGGGCAAACTCTGGTGAGCTGACGTCTGAGAGGCAGTGGAATAGTCTCAAAAATCCAAGGGTTTAGGAACTCTCCAGAAGAATTGTCCTCTAGGGCACCCGAGTGGCTCCACCGGTTAGGCGTGGCTTGGTGGTTAAGCGTCTGACTCTTGATTTCGGCTCAGGGCATGATCTCGAGGCTCCTGTGATCGAGCCCCACGTTGTGCTCCGCGCCGACTGTGCAGAGCCTGCTTTGGATTTTTCTCTCTCCCTCTCTCCCTGTCCCTCCTCCACTCACGCACCTGTGTGTACACTCTCTTTCTCTCTCTCCCTCTCACTCTGTCTCTCTCAAAATAAATAAATTACCTAAAAAAATAAATAAGTAAAAAAGAATTGTCCTCCAAAGCAGGCGACAGCCTGCAGGTAGGGGTGGAGGGAAGGGAGGGGAAGTGCTTGAGTGAGTAGAAACTGAAAAACCAGAAAACACAAGGGAACAAAGTAAATACTTAAGAAACCCAGATTAAGCATCTCGGGTCAGAGTTGTAGTGAACACAAAAGCCTCTCTAAATATGTCCCTACCTAATCACAATCCAAGCACAGGGTTTTCCAAATAATATGTACCCTCGATAAATATTTTTCATGCCTTCTGCAGGAGAGGCCAGGTGAGAGAACCAAATATGAATCAGAGGGCAGCTCTCCCGATGGAATTCATCTGGTAAATACTTGATGACCTAAATGGAAAGGCTCAGCTATCATTTTCTAGTTTATCACGTTCCGTAGCATTTGGCCTGCCCC
The DNA here is from genome assembly GCA_030068075.1 of Paguma larvata. Lineage (NCBI taxonomy): Eukaryota > Metazoa > Chordata > Mammalia > Carnivora > Viverridae > Paguma > Paguma larvata. The sequence goes on from CM057832.1 coordinate 78,790,435, forward strand.
CACTCTCAGGCAGCAGTTTCTCTGGAGCCTGCGGGTGAATTCTCTTGCCAAAGCTGGCAAGCCATGGAGAAGGGCCCGTGGCTGGTCCACCACCATGTCCCTCACGTCATCCAGTGGGAGTCCCAAGCACAGTTAGACCTATAAATACCTTTCTTTGGGGGCACCTGGGTGGCTCAGTCAGTTAAGCATCTGACTTCAGCTCGGATCATGATCTCGCGGTTTGTGAGTTCAAGCCCCACATCGGGCTCTGTGCTGACAGCCTGGAACCTGGAGCCTGCTTCAGATTCTGGGTCTCCCTCTCTCTCTCTAACCCTCCCTGCTTGTGCTCTCTCTCTCTCTCAATAATAAATAATAAACATTTAAAAATTTTAAAAAATACGTTTCTTTTCAAGGGTGTAAAAACTGACGACAGTCATTGATATCATTCTTGTCATATTTGGCGAGGTAGGCAGTGTGTTCAGTTGAAATGTCTGGATCCCTATCCTTTGACAACTGCATAATATACAACTCTCCAGGGGATGAGGCCTATCCTATTTCCTGTTTCTTCAAACCTTACCACCTTCTCCCTCCCGTCCTATCTCCCTCTGGCTACCTACAAACCATTGACTGTTTGTTCACAGCATACATCTCTGGAAGGAGCGGAGCGAGTCAGTACAGCCCAGCCTCTAGTCTACTGGCTGTAGTGAAACTCAGGCAGTGAGGCAGGACAGCACTCTTCCAGGTCATGCAGCCAGTGACGTGGTCAGAAAAAGGACCAGGGCCTTAACTTCTTGCCTTCTGTGTACTCTTTCCAAGGAATTTAAATCCCCCGTTAGAAGAAAGGGGTGATTCAAAGAGCCAAACTTGGGGCTCCTGGGTGGCTCAGTCATTTCAGTGTCCAACTCTTGGTTTTGGCTCAGGTCATGGTCTCACAATTTAGTTCATGAGATTGAGCCCCGCCTGGGGCTCAGGGATTATAGCACGGAGCCTCCTGCCCACTTGGGATTCTCTCTTTCCCTCTTTCTCTGCCTTCCCCCACACCCGCATGAGCACACCCTCTGTCTCTCTTTCAAAATAAATAAACCACAAAAAAAAAGAGCTAACTTTGAGTGAGGACAGCAAAAATAGGGAAACAGTCCCTTCCTTGTCTCTATTGACTTTGAATTTAAAGTCTATTGGGGAAAATTTGTTCTATTATATGTAGCAAATATATGTGTATATACATGCTTCTATGTGCATATATGTATCCATCTGTAGCATTAAGCCTTAAGACGTGTGTGTGTGTATGTGTGTAGTATCATTGTATATTAATATATATTATATATAGAATTATCGTATTTATTTATTTGGCATATATATGTATATGTGTATATTTTATATATAATATCTATATTTTATATATGTATATATTTTATATATGTATATATATTTTATATACATATGTATATATTATATATATATGGATATATGTATTCAGACACGGTCTGGGCAGCTATTGGGGTTGGCTCCTGAAAAGTTTTATTTGCATGAGGAACCAAGGTGTTTCCTGAGAAAGATTTCATCTAATGAAACTTGCATCTCAAAGTGTCTGCTAAGTTGAAGAGTCAGTTTGCATTGGAGAAGGCCGAGCCTGGGTACCGCCTGAAGGGTTACTATTTGGAGTACTTCTGCCCTCTCTTCCTGCTCTCCAATCCTAAAATTCCTCCCCTCCCCCAAGATGTCATCAGATGGAAGATGCTGGAAAAAAAGGGTCTGAGCTGCTGCAGCAAAAGAGCAGAGGGTTCGACCTCCTGCGGGAAGGGAGCCGCACAGCAGAGGCCACGGCGGTCTGGGATGCAGGTGCACAAAGACAGAAAATTATTTGTTCTGTGAAAACTGGTCAAGGACTGAACCAAAGACACTATCTGCCTGTCCCTGGGCCTTTCAGCCAAATCAGCCCCACGCCACCCCCCACACACACACCCAAATACTAGACCTCAGCTGTTGATATTTGAGGGAGTCCCTTCCTCACCCAAGTTTGGAACCAACTGAGAGAAAGTCACAAGAGTCGGGCAGAAGGAGATGAAGGTACGAACCTTATTACTTCTATAAATTGAATGTGTATCTCCAAAATTCACACAGTGAAACTCTAATCCCACTGATAGTATTTGGAGATGAGGCCTTTGGGAGGTAACTAGGGCATGAAGGTGGAACTCTCAGGACGGATTGGTTGGTGACTTTATAAGAGGAGACACAAGAGAGCTCTCTGCCCTCCATTATGCGAGGACACGGGGAGCAGATGGCAAGCTACAAACCAAGAAGGGGCCCTCATCAGAACCCAACCCTGCTGGACCATGCTGGACGCTGATCGCGGGCTTTCCCAGCCTCCAGACCTGTAGGAAACAAATGTTTGTGTTTAACCCATCCGGCTTATGATATTTTTGTTATAGAAGCCTGCACTGACTAAGACAGTACTGAAAAGACTAGATGGGAAGACGTGGCTTAGGGGTGCAGCAATAACGAGATTTCTAATGCCGAATTCGAGAATTAGCCCAACTTACCCACCCAGCGATGGGCGGCACGGAATGATGACAAGGCCCTCAACAGAGGCAAAGTCTGTCCTGTATAGAGGATGCCTTAGCAGAGCCGAACAGGAGCTCCCTGCCGGCAGGCCAGTCCAGAAAGAGGGAAAAACCGAACCAGGATTCAGTCCCCTCTTTCAGATTCCTCATTCTATTATGCGACCACTCCTCTCCCAGAAGCACGCTGCTTCGTAAATAAGGGTCACATGAATGAATGAATGAATGAATGAATGAATGAATGAATGATTGAATTGACTTTTCTTCTGAGTCAGAGTCAGAATGGTCAAACGTGGGTTAAAAATTGTAAAACATGTTCTGAAATTCAAATTCATTAAACTATCAAAAAATAATATTTATTAAAATATCCAGCCACAGGGAAAATGTAAAGAAAATCATGGGACATCCCCTTAACTGGAAAATTATGAACCCTAAAATGCACCTGGATGAAGAATTTGTGAAAAGACAGAAACCGTGCTACAAGGTGAGACGCAAAGTACCCACACGTACAGAAATTAGCAAAAATCTTCAGATGTTTTTCTTTTTGTCTCCTATCTCTCTTCTATAGATTCCACATAGTCTATAAGGAAACGTGACACTTCTATAGTGCAGAAGTTAACTTGTCTTAAAAATTAGGTCATAAATCGAACCAGAAATTCTGGAAATCAAAGCAAAAGACAGGGCCGGTTTGCCAACTTCAATATTTGCTTTGAAATAATGACTAGATAGGAAAAAAAAAGAAATACATGGGTATAATAAATCTCATTAACCCATCTCAAATAAAATTCTGTTTCGAAAGTTGGTTTATATATTTATTCAGTTCACTTTAAAATGATTCATTATATCATTTAAAAACCGAGACATGTATTTTAGAATTCACAAAGTGGCTCCCAGGCCTGATCTTTTCGACAATGAGGAAAAGTAAATCTTAGAAAGATTGCTGTGGTAGCCAGCGTCCAAGGTGACCCTCAGCGATCCCCACCTCTTGGTATTCACATCCTGTGTAATTCCCGCCCCTTGAGTGTAGGCTAGATTCGGGGTGACCAGTCATTGTGGTTTGCCCAGGACTGAGGGGATTCCCAAGATGTAGGACTTGCAGTGTTAACATAGGAAAGTCCCGGGCAAATGAGGATGAATCGGTCCCCCTCGATGGATTTAGTGACTCACTTAAAAAAAAAAAGAATACAGCAGAAGAGAGGAGTGATTAGTTTCAAGATCATGATATAGAAAGACTATGGCTTCCGTGTGATGCTTTCTCTCATGTTCTCTTGGTTCACTTGCTCTAGGAGAAGCCGGTTGCCATGTCATGGGGCAGCCTTGCAGAGAGGCCCACAGGTATGAATCTGGAAACGTATTTGAAGTCTGCCAACAGCCATGTGAATGCAACCGGAAGCAGGTCCTTCCTTCGCCATTCAGATGACTATAGCCCCAGACGATGCCTGACTGTAGCCTCGACAGAGAGAGAGACTCTGAGCCAGAACAACCTTGCAAAGAAACTGTAAGATAATAAATGTTAATGGTTTGGGGGGGCGGGGATTTGTTACACAGCACGGATAATGAATCCAGTTGTGATAACATCAGAAATCCAGTCTAAGGTGTAAGCTATTTTTGAATCTAGGATATAGTTTTTTTAAAATGAGCTTTATGGGGCACCTGGGTGGCTCAGTCGGTTAAGCAGCCGACTTCGGCTCAGGTCAGGATCTCACGGTCTGTGATTTCGAGCCCCGCGTCGGGCTCTGTGCTGATGGCTCAGAGCCTGGAGCCTGCTTCTGAATCTGTGTCTCCCTCTCTCTCTGCCCTTCCCCTGCTCACACTCTGTCTCTATGTCTCTCAAAAATAAATAAACATTAAAAAAATTTTAAAAAATAAATAAATAAATAAAATGAGCTTTATCACCCAAAGCATAACTACTCTCCCTACATTTATATGAGTGTCCAAAAGCATAGCATTGTCTTGTCCCAAATCACCCCACCCCATTATGACCATTCAGACCAGGTCCTGACTTTGCGTAAGCAAAAAAAAAACAGCACTTCCGGGGTGCCTAGGTGGCTCAGTCGGTTAAGCAGACAACTTTGACTCAGGTCACAATCTCACGGTATGGGTCATGGGTTTGAGCCCAACATCCTGCTCTCTGCTGTTAGCACGGAGACCTTCTGTCCCCCGCACCCCCGGCCCCACTCTGCCCTTCTTCTACTCACCCACACACTCTCTCTCTCAAAAATAAATAAACATTAAAAAGAAAATTCCACCACGTCCAAGTGGGAAGTAGTCCGTTTCTTTTCAGCCTCTCCCCAAACCCAGTGGGAGATGGAACTGATGATTGCTGTGACTACTGTATCAACTGATCACAGTTTTACAGAATCGTATAATCAAAGATTCATAATTTAGGAAAGGCCCATTGAGATTTCTTTGATTATAAATTTCACAAAGGTAAAAATTCCATGCCCAGTTGGAGAGGGGATCCTTAATACCTCTTCCTTCCCCTCCCAAGAAAAGCTAACAGAGACAAGAACCATCGAGATCTTTCATTTTTAACTTTGCATCATGGAAATATTCATCATAGAGAAGTAGAGAAAATAATATAACAAACCCATAACTCTTGTCAGCATCTCTTACCTTCAACAATTACCGGGTTTTTTTTTTTTTCATCTCCTGCCTCCCCTCCCTTGCCATACACTTAACCCACACCCTGACCCTTTGGGTTATTTGGAAATAAATTTCAGACATTATATCATTTCATCTGTAAATACTTCAGTACATATCTCTAAAAGATAAGAAGATGAGAACTTTAAAAAAAAAAACCATAATCACAATGCCATTAAAAAAAATTAAATTCTTAATGTCATCAAATATCCAGTCAGTGTCTTATTCCCCATGCGTCATCTCAGGTTTTTTAAATGTTTATTTATTTTTAAGAGAGAAAGACAGACAGTGTGCTTGCATGCGTGGGGGAAGGGCAGAGAAGGGGAGACAGAAGAAGATTTGAAGCCAGCTCTGGGCTAAGAGCAGAAAGCCCGATGCGGGGCTCAAACTCAGGAGCCATGAGATCATGAACCTGACCCTAAGACCAACATATAACCAACGGAGCCACCCAGGCGCCCACAGGTTTTATTTGTTTGTTTGTTTGTTTTATAGTTACCAAGCGTTCAAGTCAGTATCCAAACAAGGTCTACACATAGCTTTTGACTGATCCGACTCTTAAATCTGTTTTAATTTACAGCTTCTCCCTCCATCTGCCCCTGCCTCCCACCTCCCACCTCCCACCTCCCACCTCCCATGCCTTACTCTAGCAGTACACTGTGAGCCCACCTTTCCAAGTAGAACTGCTACTTCCTGACTTCCGGTAGGGGCTCATTGCTCTCGGTAAACACAGAGCAGCATGCTGGAGCCCCTCATTAGGATATAACTCTCCCAGGCAGGCTTGAACTTGGGTCCACGTTAAACTCTCAGAATGTAGCAAAGAAAGGCACTCCGATTGCACACTGTACTGGAGGAGATAGAAGTCAATTTCACACTACAGCTGGTATAACCGCTTTTTTAAAAAAGTCACTATTGGGGGACGTTCCGCAAAAGTCAATAAATATTTTGCTCCATTGACGCTGCCCTCGGTATCTCTTTTAAATAATAAACATGAAACGAGGAAGCGTTTCAACAGCAGTACGCATCGGCTACATCATGGTGACGGTGGCCCTTCTTCCTAAACCTCCTGAAGTTTCTTATTTTCTTTCTAGGAGGTGGGATAAAACTAATAGCTTCACAGGACAATTCTCCCCGAGGCCTTTTCCCCAGTATTTCCCCGGCTGAGGTGCATCTGTGGAGGGCTGGTGTGAAGTGAAAACACAGGGAGTAACTGATATCTGTGAATTTATTTAGGTCATCACGATGCTATTAACCGCAGGGCTTTGACAGGATTGCTGTGAAATCTCCTCCCCAGGCTGGCGTCACTTAGGACCCAGGAGGAAGCACGTTCTCGGGGCCTGTTTACTCCTCAGACCCTTCCCCCTGGGCTTGCACTTCACCTCTGCACTTAACACCTGACCAAGACAGAGTCGGGCACTGCAAACTTGGAGGTGCGAGCCTCATTACTGCTCTTCCTATGGCGCGTGCCTGGGATTTGTCCGGCATCGGAGCAGGCAAGAGTTCAAAGCAGATGGCATCTTTTCATGACTTGAGTCAATTAAGGAGAGATTCCAAGCCGGCCTGGAAGGCCGGGCGGCCAGAAGGGCCCTGGAGCAACAGCTGGAATAAAACTAATAAAAACAACTACAGAGCAATTTGTGAAAATGTCAAGGCCAGCACAAACACGCTGACCCTCGTAAACCTTGAGGTGAACTTGGAGGGGTTGGCCCACCCTGCGTTCGGCATGGCGAAGGAGGGAGGGAGGCCGTTGCCTCTTTGCCGATTCTCAGGTCTTTCCAGATCTCCCTAACGCCTTGCTCCAGTGCCCAAGCCTCTCCTGAAGTGGCTCACCCTAGTGGATCAAACATCTGGGCCATCCACTCTTTCCTGTAGGTAGACCCTCCTCCCACACAAAACTCCCTCCTGCCGTAGGAAGGGTATATACCTGAGGTGGCCGTGGCCTGCACACCTAACAGCCTGTTGAAGAAAGAGCAGCTCTAGAAAGGGCGATGGATGCATTCCTCCTCAAGCCCTTAGAAGACACCCAGAACCTAAAACACGTAAATGTTAAGATTCCAGGCACACAACAATTCATCCTATTTTCTTCTCCTCCCTTCCTTTAAATGGTGCGGGCTGTACTCACCACTGTTTACACAAGAGCAAATGCCTCTGTCAAGATAAATGGACTTTCTGTAAGCTCACAGCTGTATAAGCTGCAAAAAGTTACAGAGGTGATTAATGGAAGAAGGTGGCAACTTAGCTTAGACAGACACAGAGAAAGGGGCAGCCCAGATTACAGTTACGTCACTACTAGTAGGTATTGGACCGAATGACGGTTTCAGGACCCCTAAAGTCACGCAGGCTCAGATGAAGAAAAATCAACTGAAACTGGAAACGGGGAAAATGAGGAAGATTGGTTTTTGTTACTTGTTTTATTTATTGAATTAGTTTGCAAATGTGTGGTTTCTTTCAAAGCGCTTTCATGCTGGAGGATGTGGTTCTCCTGAGGGGAGGGGCGGGAAGTGCTGGAACCAGAGAGCAGTGGCTGACAGGGAACAGGACAGTGCCCACATTGCCAGCCCCCCCCCACCCCCGCTGCCCGTGATGGTCACGCAGAGGTTTGCTTTGTGATCAGTCACAGAGTTGTACATTTTTGGTCTTGTCGTACATTTCAGTATGTGCGTAATGTTTCACAGTTATAGATAGGTTTTTTTTTTTCCAGATTAATAGTCCTAAATGATACACAGATCTTAAAAGAGTTTTGCAGAAGTTTATTTTTAAGGACTTTCCTCTTATGGGCACTCCGAAGCACTCCCTGTTCCTTAAAGTGTGTCACTCAACCACCTGCCTCCAAGTGATCTGGAATGACTATTCTGGAAACAGAGACTAGGAGGCCACTGATACGGAAGTGGAGCAGGAGGGAGCAGGGGCCGGGGCCGGGGCATCTCTGGAGCCCCTGGACCAAGCCAGAAAACCAAGGATGATTCTTCGCACCTTCCTTTCACATACGCTCACATCCAGACGCAATGTGACCCGGTGTCCCTCCCCGCTGACTTCTGCATACGGCCCCTGGCTCCGTTCTTGCCCTCCACCCATTCGTCCTCCATATTTTTTTTCAGTGTTTTTCAATATTTCTTAAACGTCAGTGCAACTATTTAACAAGAGACTCCCTCTGCTAAAGCCCTTACACACACACACACACACACACACACGCATGCACTAAGCCCAGCTCCATAGCTAGGTCTAAAGCTGTGCCACCCACTCTCCTCTCCCCCGTGCGTAACTATCGCCCCCACACCTCCAGCCTGCCCTCCCTTCCCAAAGCACCATGCTCTTATACACCTTCTTGTCTCTGCTAATTTCGTCTTCTCTGCCCAGCTTGTCTATCTGCCCCCTTCTTCCCTAGCGAAGTCCTCCTCAGGTGTCACCTCACCTGCCTTCCTCTCCTTGCTCCCCAAGACCCTAGAAGCTCCTCCCCCATGATGCCGTCACCACTAGAGCGACACGTGATATTTGTCCGTATGGAGAACTACTTCACCAGGTTATAAACCCCTGAAGAAAGGGACTGCGCCTTGTTTGTCTTTGAATCCCTACAGCCCGGCACACTCTCTGACACATGGGAAGTACTCAATAAATGTCCCTCCACTGAATTTAATTGACTCTAACAGAAGCCCAATAAAACCTATTACTTGGCTCCTGGGCTTTGGCTCTCTTACCAAAACTGCTCTCTTTTGGTTCCTTTCCAGTCGTGGTGAACGCTTCATCATTTCTGGCCTACGAGACACTGCTGCTCCAGCCGCCTTCCCTTGCTGAGCCTCCTGCCGTTGGCCAGGCCCGAGCCTGAGCAGCCAACGGTGGTGCCAGCTACTGTAACCGTTACGTGCGCCTCCTGCCCGCAGTGGCCATGACCCAGGGCAAGGTGAGCACGGTCACTGGAGAACGTTCAGTCTTTGCCAGCTGAGGGAGCCTTCTCTGGTCACCTTCTGAAGCAGCCCACAGCAGGTAGAATTACTCTCACGCGCAGCACAGGTGTCCGCTAGGATCCTTCGCTCCCTGCAGACCAAACCACATTTTCTTCCATATACCTTTGCGATCTAGATTTCTGTCTCCCTTCTCTAGATTTCGCCTCCTTGGAGGTTGCTTTTCCAGCCGAAGAGGGCAAAGAAGCATCTTAGAATGCTCTAGCTGCACTGTCTCCGGAGTCGTGCGTGGCATTCTTACTGTTCGGGGGAGTTTGTGACTGAAAACAGGTTCGGTGGGTTCAGTGGGACAAGCCCTGGGTCCAAATCTTAAAAGATTAAGACAACGGAGAGCATTTAGAATCATAGCATGCCCACATCAAAAAGGAAATAGTAGGTTAGTGTCAAAGTGTCATAGAAGCAACTTAGAGATGCTCCCATTTTGCAGACAGGACACCCGGGGCCCCGAGATGGGGAGTGGCTGGTCCGAGGCCCCACTGCGGCTCATGCCGAGCCTGCTGCAGTCAGGGATTCTACCAGCTTCCGTATTTGAGCTCAAGGGTTTAGCGGCAAACACAGAGCCCGGGGTTCCCCAACACCTCCTCGCAGTTTATCTCCCATCTGCTCTACTGCTTTTAAGGGGGTTGGTTTCTGGTTCTGTGGCCCATTTATTTAAAGTGCACATCTGACCCCTTTAGCAGAGCTAAAGTGCATGTGTCCTGTCCCCCATGCCCTTGGAGGGGTTCCACTTAAGCCAGAGTGATTTTTTAAAACACAGAATCGTGGTCCTCATATTGGTGTTTTCCATTTCAGTAGGATGAGCCTCAAGAAGCCGCAGCTTTTAACTGTTTCACTATTTCCTATAAGGCAAAATTTTAGGACCTCTAGGCCAGCTGCCCTTTCTAGGTCCTTTCTACCCTGGAGATTCTCTGCTTATGTATAAGATGAAATCCCTCACCTGTGATTCGCTGGCAATCTATCATTCCTAATTAAAAGTTTTTTAAAAAGATACAATCAGAAGTGTGGGTGTGTTATCTAGACTTCCAAGCAAGAAAACAGGCATCCAGAGAGAATAGGAAAGTCACCCAAGGTCACCAACAGACTGTCTCCATCCATAGGAGAGCCCAGGACTTTTAACTTGCTGACCACGAGGTGATGCTCTCCTATAGAATAAGCAGCAAAAAGGAGACCCGTGACCCTGAATGACTCAGCCATTGCCCTGCAAGGTGAAAGTCGATTAAAGTCTGTGCACCATCTCTTCACCCATGACATGAGAGCGATAATGCTTTGCCTCCATTTCAGGTGACAGAGATGCTTATAAAACACTGAAAGTATAAAAGTGTTAAGAGAAGACAGACTGCCTTTTTAAAATAACTCAGACATGATATTCCCCCTTAAGTGGTTGTGTCGAGTAAAATTTCCATCTAGATCCAGCATGGTAATATGAACTATGAGAGCACTGACATCTTAAACCCCTGTTCATATAACTTGGGCTGAATGGGTGGCCTCACTCAGTGTGGCTACTTCAATTTATAATTTATCAAAATCAGCCTAACACCAAGATACAACTTTCTCAGGTCGGTTCGTTTCTCTTTGTCTCCAGTCAAATCCAAAATTCCATTATAGACTTTCCAACATGGAAGGTGCCTCCCTGGGAAAAGTCACAAACCTTTTCAACTATAAACACCAGACGCAGGAAGCTGGAAACTAAGAGCTGGTTGAAGACAGTTGCTTGGTGAGCGACGCAAAGAAGGTTCCTATAATCATTGTAGACGCCTTGGAGAGGCTCTACATTAGTTTTCTACACCACCTTTGTCCCAAACCCCTGCTAATCTATGAGCCGATGGGAAACACAGGCTTGTTTATATGCTGTTGGATTCGATTTGCTAGTATCTTGTTGAAAATTTTTGCATCCGTATTCATCAGGGATATTGGCCTGTAATTCTCTTTCTTTGCTGGGTCTCTATCTGGTTTGGGAATCAAAGTGATGCTGGCTTCATAGAATGAGTCCGGGAGTTTTCCTTCCGTTTCAATTTTTTGGAACAGCTTGAGGAGGATAGGAATTAACTCTGTTTTAAATGTCTGGTAAAATTCCGCAGGAAAGCCATCTGGTCCAGGGCTTTTATTTGCTGGGAGGTTTTTGATAACTGATTCTATTTCTTCACTAGTTATGGGTCTGTTCAAATTTTCTATTTCTTCCCGTTTGAGTTTTGGTAGCGTGTGGCTATTTAGGAAGCTGTCCATTTCTTCCAGGTTGCCAAGTTTGGTGGCATATAATTTTTCATAGTATTCTCTGATGATTGCTTGTATCTCTGAGGGATTGGTTGTAATTTCTCCCTTTTCATTCACGATTTTATCTATTTGAGTTCTCTCTCTCTTTTCTTTTTGAGAAGCCTGGCTAGAGGTTTGTCTATTTTTGTTTATTTTTTCAAAGAACCAGCTTTTGGTTTCATTGATCTGTTCCACTACCTTTTCTGTTTCCATAGGATTAATTTGTGCTCTGATCTTTGTTATTTCTCTCTTTCTGCTGGGTTTGGGTTGTTTTAGTTGTTCTGCTTCTAATTCCTTTAGGCGTGCTGTTAGAATTTGTGTTAGTGATTTTTCTTGTTTCTTGAGATGGGCCTGGATTGCAATATATTTCCCTCTCAGGACTGCCTTTGCTGCATCCCAGAGCATTTGGATTGTTGTATTTTCATTTTCATTTGTTTCCATGTATTCTTTAATTTCTTCTCTGATTGCTTGGTTGACCCACTCATCTTTTAGTAGGTTATTTCTTAGCCGCCATGTTTTTGGATATTTTCTAGGCTTTCTCCTGTGGTTGATTTTAAGTTTCAAAGCATTGTGGTCTGACAGTGTACATGGTATGATCTCAATTCTTTTATGTTTATTCAGAGCTTCCCTGTGCCCCAGAATGTGGTCTATCTTGGAAAATGTACCGTGTGCAGTTGAGAAGAATGTAAATTCCTTTGCTTCTGGGTGAAGGACCCTAAAGATGTCTGTGAGGCCCATCTGTTCTAATGTGTCGTTCAGGGCTATTGTTTCTGCGGAGATTTTCTGTTTTGTGGATCTATCCAATGCTGAGAGTGGAGTGTTGAGATCCCCTACTATTAGGACGTTTTTATCGATGAGGTTGCTAATGTTTGCAATTAGTTGTTTTACAAATTTGGGTGCCCCGAATTCGGTGCGTAGATATTTACAATTGTTAGCTCGTCCTGCTGGATGGTCCCTGAGACTATTATATAATGTCCTTCTTCATCTCTTATTACATCGTTCATTTTAAAGTCTAATTTGTCTGATATAAGTGTGGCTACTCCGGCTTTCTTCTGACTTCCAGTAGCATGGTAGATAGTTCTCCATCCCCTCACTTTCAATCTGAAGGTGTCTTCAGGTTTAAGATGAGTTTCTTGAAGACAGCAAATAGATGGGTCTTGTTTTTTAATCCATTCTGTTATCCTGTGTCTTTTGATTGGCGCATTTAGTCCATTTACATTCAGTGTTAATATTGAAAAATATGGGCTTACAGTCACTGTATTATCTGTAAGTTTCATGTTTGTAAGGCTGTCTCTGGCAGTCCGCGTTCTTTGCAACCTTTTCTTCATAGAGTGCCCCTCAGGATCCCTTGTAGTGCTGGCTTATTTGTGATAAATTCTTTCAGTTTTTGTTTGTTGGGAAAAACCTTGATCTCTCCTTCTATTCTGAATGACAGGCTAGCCGGATACAGAATTCTTGGTTGCATGTCCTTCTTGCTCATCACATTGAAGATATCCTGCCGTTCCTTTCTGGCTTGCCAAGTTTCTGTAGATAAGTCTGCTACTACCCTTATATGTCTGCCTTTGTATGTTAAGGTTCTTTTGTCCCTAGCTGCTTTCAGGATTCTCTCCCTATCTTTGTATTTTGCCAGCTTCACTATGATGTGTCATGCAGAAGGTCTATTCAAGTTACGTCTGAGGGGAGTTCTCTGTGCCTCTTGGATTTCCATGCCCGTTTCCTTCCTCATGTTGGGGAAGTTCTCAGCAATGATTTTTTCAAGAACCCCTTCGACTCCTTTCTCTCTCTCTTCTTCCTCTGGAACTCCTATGATACGGATATTGTTTCTTTTGAGTGCATCGCTCAGCTCTCGAATTCTCCTTTCCTGTTCCTGGATCAGCTTCTCTCTCTTTTTATCTGCTTCCTCTTTTTCAATGATTTTATCTTCTAATGCACTAACTCTTTCCTCTACCTCTTCAATCCGTGATGTGGCTGCTTCCAGTTTCCCTTGTATTTCTTCCAATGTCTTTTTTAATTCTTCCTGACCATTTTTAAGGTCCTTGAACTCTGCCGCGCGGGACCCCTTGCATTCATCTAAGCTTTTTTCAAGCCCAGCGATTAGTTTTATGATTATCATTCTATATTCATGTTCTGTTATGTTGCTTATATCTGTTTTCATTAATTCTTGAGCTGTCACTGCTTCTTGTAGATTCTTTTGGGGAGAATTCTTCCATTTCGTCATTTTGGCTGGATGTGTTTTGCATTGTTTCTTGAAGTTGCCCTGGAAAGGAAAACAGAGGTTTAGCTGGGCCATGTCTGTTTTTGCCTTCGTTCCTTGTTAGGCGTAGCACCTTTTTCCCCCGATTCTTGGAGTTGAGAGAGACTGTGGTTTCAGTCGTCCCCGTTTAAAGGGCAAGTGAAATACTGGAGCCCCCTACTCCTCCGCCATGTTGCCCCGAACCCCCCGGCTTGTTTAGTAGAATGCCCTTAGAATGGAAAGCTTAAGAAAACCTTGAATAAAACTTAACTTAGATGTACCAGATTTCAATGACCATCTCCTGATGATGGCCGGGACCATCTCCTGAGACTTAAGGTCCAATAATGCTGAAGTTGTTTTTGAAATTTATTATGTTCTTCCACTTCCATCCACGTAATGCTCACACCGGAGCTCCCTACAGTTTTTCCATTGGTCTGTGGGATGAAAAGCTCTCATTGACAAAAGCTCTTCACATACATTAGTGGGAAGCCACAGAGAGAACAAGGATGCAGAAATATAGGGAAAAAAAAAGAGAGATCAGGAAAAAATAGAGCACTGGGACAGAGCAGAAGGAGCAAAGTGGACACACAGTGAAACAATAAAGTCATGGACAGAAACCAGGGAAGCAAATGCAAAAATAGAGAAGGGGGATGGAGAAGGGAGGGGAGAATAAGATACCTACATTTCAAGGAATGCATATGCCAAGTAGATACTAAATGCAAGAAACAGTTTTCCATTCCATATTGTTTCAAATTGAGGCAGTAGGAGCAGAGGCGAGGGATGACCATTTTGCTGGCTGAGAGGAAGAGTAAAGTCATGCCCGCCATGTGCTAACTGCCCAACACAGCCCTGGACCAAGGAGGCTGCCGCACTCCAGGCCCAGGTGAAGTCAGGCTGACCCGACAGGCTAGCATCAACATGGTAGCCCAGCGGCACACGAGGCACCTGACATTCTGGGTTCTGAGTCTGTAGGGATATAGGTCATGGCATAACCCCGGGCCAGTTTGCAGGAGGAGAGAGAATTCCCAGTGGGCAAAACAAGTGAGGGTCTTTCCACCAAGTGGACTTGAAACTCGAAGGGACCGCCCTGAGGTTTGCAACCCAGACCAAATGAAGGCTTTCTGAGCTGATGTGCAGGGCAAGGTCCTCAGGGTGGGAAAATTAGGCTGTATGTTTGGCTCCCTGCAGAGCCTACGTCTCCAGCAGCGACAATTTGGTCCTTACACATAGTATATAATGACTGACCACTAAGCGGTAGCTAGAGTTCTTCCCTATTCTGTTTTCTGCACTGGCTCCTCCTTGGGTCTCTCATCACTTTCTCCATCATTCTGTTCTCCTCAGTGTTCTCAGGCTTCTACCATACAACAAGGGTTCCTTCTGAGCTTACCAGGGGGCCTTGCCAGGTGTCCATTCATTCATTCATTCATCCATCCGTTCTTCATTCATCTTTCTCTTATGCATTACCGAGTTTGCACCATAACACCTCTTAAAAGTTATGCTACTTTGTGACTTCTTTCTTTATAAATATAAATATAAATACAAATACCTATAACAACTCTTGTACTCAAAAACTCACCAAATAGTTAATAGTAGTATTTCTTCATCAGGGTTTCACACAAAGACCATTCACCTGTTTTCTTGACACAGCAGTTTATTGTAGGGAATATCATTTGGAACTAATTCAAATTATAAGCCATGTTTGTGTAAACCCAAAATGTTCTGTTTTGTATACATATGCCCCATGAGAGGACTGAAAAATAACGGCATCTGTGACTCTGTGACCTGCCGTGTGCCTGAACTATTTCCATACATTTCCAAGCACTCTCACGTTTAAATTTATTTGACCCTAGAAATATTTTTCTGGACTGTACATTTGTTTTTAACCCTGTGTGAATATGGAAGCCATCAAAAGGTTAAAGTCGCAAGCAAGAAGAAAAGAAGAATAAGTACAATAAAGTTTTAATACATTACCTTTTCGGTATAAACTGTATTGATTTAACTTTCAAATTGTGCTTATTCTTTTTTTTTTAATTAGATAATCTCTATGCCCACCATGGGGCTTGAACCCAAGATCAAGAGTCACAAGCTCTATGGACTGAGCCAGCCAGGTGCCCCAAAATTTGCTTATTCTTTAACTTCATTTGTTGCCATTCTTCAGTTGATATACTGTTCTATCTGTGAAAATGGTTTGGTATCTTGGGATGGGATACAACACAGTTTTTCCCATTAAAACGAATAGAGGTTCGTTTGGGTTTTTTCTACGTAACAACTTTTCGCTTAGTTGCAGAATTTTCAGTACATTTTAAAAGTCACTTAGTGGGAGATGAGTATACTATGTTCAGGGCACCCTAGGAGGCACTGGAAGGCCAAAGATGAATTAAACCCAGGTCCTGCCACCAGCTCATAATCTAGTAAGAGACACTGATGGGTAAATTGGCAACTTAGCCATACCATGAATGTTCTAGTGGAGATGCAGGATACTTAGTGCGACCAGAAGGAGAGGGGGAGCTCTCAGTGGACCTACGATTTCAAGCTGGGAGACAGTTCAGAGCTTTTGCTTAGGCTTCCCTCCTTCAGCAAAACAAAGATACTTGGTATCTTATCCCCTTAGTACTTTGCAGGTTTCGTTGTTAATCTGTAATAAAGTAATTCAAACTGAGAAGCCATCCAACTGTCTGCTAGGCAGCTCCTCAAACAGCTCAGACTCAGCTCGCCCAAAGGCCAATTCTTTGTCCTTGCCTATGGATCTGCGTCCCACAGTCGTCCAGTCCAGAAACCCAGGAGACATGCTTAGCTCCTCCCTTGCCCTTCGCCACCCAGTCTGATTCCCAAGCCCTTTTCAGTGTTTCATCCTAAACTTTTCATCCCTTTATCACCATCCTATTCCAAGCTACTTTCTTCCTTTCTTCCCCTGGGCTCTTCTCCCCTTCCTCTAAGCTTGGCTCCACCGCCCCCCCATCTCACCCCCGTTCATTCTTCAGAAAGCAGACAGAGTGGTGTCCTAAAGTATACATCTCTGTCTCTTTCCAGGCTAAAAACCTGAAGGGGTCGCCACGGCCTTTAGGATCAAGGCCGTACAGAGATCCACAGCCCTTCCAGATTCGACCTCAGCTCTCCCCAAGCTGCTCTTCTTTTGGTTTCTTAGAGGAACTTATTCTCCCACCCCTGGACTTGGTATTTGCTCTTCCCCCTACCTGGAACATCCCTTCACCCTTTTCCCCTCCTTGCTTACCTCCTTTCTCCTCAGCTTTGTTCTCAGTCCCTCCCTGCTGCTCTGACAGGGTGAGGGACCCCTGTTTCCTTTGCTTTTGCAGCACCTTTTAATTCTCCTGTCAGAACTCTAATCACACACGTACTGCAGCTGATCAGTTTCTTCCCCTTTTAGACGGTAGGACTGGGAAGGCAGGCGTCATGGGTGCCCTCCTCATCATCACAGCCCTACTGCCAAGTCCAGCGCTAGCATACGTGCTAGCCCCATCTATTGAAGAATGAATGAATGAATGAATGAATGAATGAATGAATGAATTGCCTCCTTTATGAGTAGCTACAGAAAGTTATCTGTGGGCTTTAACTCAGGAAGTGGATTGTTAAGAAGGACATTGTAGACCACAGTGCCAGGCAGGGGGGGAGGTGTATCTGAAAGCACCTATCCCAAAGTGGGCTCTTCTTGGTCCCTGAAGGGCTAGAGCACAGGTCCGGGCTCCCTCGGAGGTCCCTCTGCTTCCTCTCTACATCACCTCCCTACCTACCTCCTTCAATGGCAGGGCCACGTTCTGATCCTTGCTATAATATAACACTCTCCCCAAATCTGAAGACCCTTCTCCGAATATCTTCCCCACTTCCTTCGTGTTGCTGGGCTTCAGGGACAGTGTGAGGACCGGGGTCTGCTTACAGGAGCAGATCTAGGAGCCCGACTCCTGCTAAGTGAATTTCCTCTGCACCAATAAGTTCTAGAAATAACAATAAAAGATGAATTTAATGATAGGCCAGATGTACAAAAACAAAGCAATAATATGTGAATTTTATGGCAACCAGTACACTCACCGGTCAGATGTGTTTCCCCCTTTAGGAGTGAGGGAGGGGCGTTACATATCAGAGCGCAGGGGCGGGTGAGGGTGGGGGGTTCTAATCAGACTCGCTGGGTTGGGAGAGCAGAGAACCAATTTGTGGATCTCTGCTCTTGCTTTTGGAACCCCTGGAGACCGTTTAGGGGAACTCTTAAGAACTTCCCTATCAGCACCATAACTAATTTGTGGTTTCCCAGGCAACTCCCTCACTGGTAAGTAATTCAAACTGTTAAAAACTTTGTGGAGAACAGTTTGGCAATGTAGAGGCCCTGGATATTCCTCTTCGCTCTCAGCTCCTTTCTTGTCCCTCCATGCTCTGCTGGGCGGGCCCAACCACATAATTTGCAGGGCCGGCGCGAAATCAAAATGCAAGACCCCTTGCTCGGAAAGTATGAAGAATTTCAAGGCAGTGACAGCACAGGGTTTTTCGAAGGATGGGGTTTTGTGCAACCATACCGATCCAGTGTCCTTGATACTGGTCTTGCTTCTCTCAGTTGGAGCTGGATTCTGCAAACGACTTTTCCAGACTTCTTTGGCATCTTAGTTCTGATTAGGTTCAGTCTGGGAGGCATTGGTGGATGGGAGGGGCGACTGGAAGGCAGGAGGGAAGAAAGCATTTGCATACTTCTCTTGCTTCCAGCTACATCTCCTGATGTGGGGTACCCTTTGGTAGCTCCAGGCTGTAACAGTGAGGTGACTGTGTTTCCACCGTTCTGCAGGGACTCTGGCAGTAGCACCTGCGATCTCAACCACAAGCACGGTCTTCAGCACTGTCAGCAGTGAACGTGTCCTGTGCTCTGGCGACACCACCAGCTTCTCCTCTTTGCTCCACAATCCTAAGGTTGGTAGTGGTTTCCTACAGTTACTAATCTAGGGGTTATCTCAACTTCCCCTCTTTGCTCCTTTAGCCCTTCCAACAATAATAATCATTCCCTAAATAAGGTCCCTCGGTTGAAACAATTACCATGGTTTCTGTTCTCCTGATGGGACACCGGCTAACAGAGTAGCCAAATTCTTAAAATTCTGTCTACCCATTGACCCAGTTATTCAACTTCGAAGGATTTATATGAAGGGTGTAATCAAGGAGTTGGAAAAGATCTAGCCAAAATACTGTTTATTACAGTGTTGTCTGTAATAGCAGGAAGCTGGAAATAACCTAATTCCGAAATATCCAACAATGCGCCCATTAACAATAATGAGATAAGAAAGACAAATATTAATGGAGCAGAAGGTAAAATGAAATCCAGAAATGGACTCAAATATAAACAGAAACTTAGTGTGTGGCAAAAGTGGTCTCTCAAACCAATACATAGCAAGAACATTACAAGAAAGATAGTTATGGCCCAATATCCCTCATGAACATAATATAAAATTTCTTAACAAAGTATTAGCAAATAGAATCAAGCGATATGTGAAAAGGGTAATAAATCATGACCAAGTGGGGTTGACTCCAGAAACGCAAGGTTGATTTCACATTCAAAAATAAATGTAATATAATTCACTACATTAATAGAATAAAAGCCAAAAAGAAGTTTATCATCATCCCTGTAGATATGGAAAAGGCATTTGTCAAAATTTAGGATAAAAACTCTCACCAAACTAGGAATAGAAGGGGACTTTCTAAATGTGATAAAGGGCATCTACAACCTACAGCTAACATCATACTTAATGGTTATGGTTTCCTAGGCAACTCCATGCACTGCAGAGTAGTTCAAATTGGCAACAACTTTGTGGAGAGTAACGTGGTAGAGCCAGCTGAATGTTTGCTCGTGGGTAAGATCAAGAACAAGGCAAGGAGAGGCCCACTGCGCCTACTTTACATTTTTTTAAATGTTTATTTGTTTTTTTATTTTTTAACGTTTTTTATTTATTTTTGAGAGACAGAGTGTGAGCAGGGGAACGGCAGAGAGAGAGAGGGAGACACAGAATCCAAAGCAGGCTCCAGGCTCTGAGCTATTGGTCAGCACAAAACCCGACGCAGGGCTCGAACTCACAGACTGTGAGATCATGACCTGAGCCGAAGTCGGCTAACCAACTGAGCCACCCAAGCGCCGCTAATGTTTATTTTTTTTTATTTATTTTTTTTATTATAATAGTTTATTTTCAAATTGGTTTACATATAACACCCAGTGTTCATCCCAACACGTGCCCTCTTTAATATCCGTCACCCCCTCTCCCCCCTCCCTCACTTCCCTCACTTCCCTCACCCTCAGATTGTTCTTAGTCTTTGAGAGTAAAATAATGTTTATTTTTAAGAGAGAGACAGAGAAAGAAAGCATGAGCAGGGGAGGGGCAGAGAGAAAGGGAGACATAGAATCTGTCAGAATCAGTTTCCAGGCTCTGAGCTGTCAGCACAGAGCCCCATGCGTGGCTCGAACACACAAACCACAAGATCATGACCTGAGCCGAAGTCGGACACTTAACCGACTGAGCCACCAGGTGCCCCCCATGACCACCCCTACTTTAGACTAGAACTTTGGGTTAGTACAGTGAGGTAAGAAGAAGAAAGAGAAGTCAGAAAACTCAGAAAGGAAGAAGAAAAACTGTCTTCATTCGGAGATAACATGACTCTACACGTAAAAAAATGAGACTGGGACTGGAATAACTGAATATCACTTGGAGAAAAGTTAAACGGGGTACACATTTCACAAATTACGCCAAGAAAAAAATTAAATAGATCTATAAAATCGTAAAGGCTCTAGAGAAAACCATGAGATAATGATTTCATAACAAGAATACGGAAGACCTTTCTAATTTTGAAATAACATCTTAAAGTATAGAAAAATGAAAAATACAACAGCCAGAAAAAAAGTTTCTGCATGGCACAAACAATAAGCAGGGTTAAAAAGCAGATGACAGGTTGGGGGAAATATTTGGATCCGTACTCACAGATAAAAGGCTAATGTCCTAATACAGAAAGACTATAGGGGAAAAGCCTACAGTCTGAATGAAAAAGGATACTGACTATGGATTAAAAAAAGGAAATATCAAAAGCTCTCAGACACATGAAAAGATACTCAACCTCACCTAACATGAGAGGTTGAAAATTAAAAGCACCCTGAAAGGGATGCCTGGGTGGCTCAGTCGGTTGAGTATCCGACTCTCGATTTTGGCTCGGGCCAGGATCTCACAGTTTCATGGGTTCGAGTCCCCCATCAGGCTCTGCACTGATGGCACAGAACCTGCTTGGGATTCTCTCTTCCCTTCTCTCTCTGCCCCTCCCCCACTCACGCTGTCTCTGTCTCTCTCAAAATAATAAATAAAAAAAGCACCCTGAAATATCATTTTTATCGATCAGATTGGCAAAGATCACAGGCGTTTTTAACCCACTCATTGACGAGGAGGTGGAGAAATGGGTATTTCCGTACACTCACTCGTAGGCATGTGTAAATTGGCACAAACTGTGGACACGGCAATTTGACATCTCAGAATTACAGACACAGGTATCTTTTAATCCGGCATTTCATTTCAAGAACTTCATCCCACAGCCGCATTGCCTCACTGGAAGAGAAGGTTATTTATGGGAATAATTTTTCGAATTCCAAAAGACTCAAAGTAACCTAAATGCTGAACAGCAGGGAGCTCATTTAATAAATTAAGGTACATTTATATCAGAATTGTAAGGCAGCTCTTAAACATGAGGAACCTGTTTGTATTGATTTGTAGCAATCCTCCAGATATATTATTAAGCTAATAAGGTACAGAGTATTGTTAGGATATTAACCATTTGTATACAATGTGAGCAAGATACATGTATTTGCTTGGATATACATAAACTGTCTCAGGAAGGATTTACCCCTCCCCAAAAAAGGGATGAGAGTAATGCAAGGTTGCTTCTGATAGCTAAGGGACAGCGTTGGGAAAGAGATTTTTCATTATATAGCCTTTTATACTTTTTTTAATTGAACCATGCGAATGTTTACTCATTCAAAAGACGCAGTCTCTTTTTCAATAACGTAGAAGAATGTAGTGAGGATATGGAAAACATCCACAGACACTTGTTAGCTGAAAATGAGATTTTTAAAAGTACAGCCTGATCTCACTTTTATTTGTTTAAAATGTAGACGTGCGGGGGGGGCGCATCTGGGGGGCTCAGTCGGTTAAGCTTCCGACTTCGGCTCAGGTCATGATCTCACAGTTCATGGGTTCAAGCCCCATGTTGGGCTCTGTGCTGACAGCTCGGAGCCTGGAGCCTGCTTCAGATTCTGTGCTCCTTCTCTCTCTGCCCCTCCCCTGCGCTCTTTCTCTCAAAAATAAATAAAACATTAAAAACAGAAATAAACAAAATAAAATGTAGAGATGCATGTAACTGAGTTCATTTATGCCATCTAAGGCATCCATGTGGGATAAGCCGGAGATATGGACGGGGTTTATAATACCCAGAATTTAGGGCTTTTCCTGTCTAGCTCTTTCCTGGAGTTTCTTCCCTTACTCTCCAGCACTTGCGGGCACTCCAAATCTTACCCTGGCTCTTCAAGCCACTAATGCTGTTGGCTTTCTATAAATACTTTTAACCATTTTAAATGGCACAAATTAGGACCTATCCCCAGGTAAAATTCTACCCTATTATACAGGAAATTCTCAGGTCATTCCCATCTTCCAAACGCCAACTATCTGCCTGCTTTTGTTCCCTCTCCAGGGGCCTCAGGTAGTTGTTCTTTATATTTTGTCCAGAGTGTATTGCTGTCACCTATAAGGATTGCTCCAACAATCCTTACTCGGTCATACTGGACGCGGACCCAAGAAAGCTCTCTGGCCCTCTGTTTTCTGGGCACCTGGAAAGAGCATGCCTCCTATTCCCCTTGAGGCTGAGATGGTGACATAGGAGATGTAAGTAGAAATTATGACTCGAGTGTTCCAAATGGTGACAGTTCCATCAGCCTGGGCCCCAAATTAATAGAGACCCCAGCCAATCCTTGTTTAAAATGCTTCGTGAGCAAGAAACGAATCTATTGTACCATGCTGTCTCTTTCATACGAATATGCCCAGCATCCTCGCCAGTGGCCAAAATACTCCAGGGCAAGCTGAATCCATGGCTATGACCTTGCCCATCACCCTCACCCTTTCTACAGCACTAGTCTGGGGTGGGAAGGAACCTATGTGTCTCATCTTGCTCCCACACACAAACTCAGGTGGCATCTGGAGATGTCCCAAGCCAGTGCGCAGCCACCTCAGAAAGAAGTCAAGTCACTCTCGGCCTTACAGCTTATTTGCAGGGGCACGATAATGGATAGCAGAGGCACACGACCTCTGGACTCCAGTCCTGAGTTCAAATCCTAGCTTTGCCACCGTGGGAGCTTGGCTCTTTCATTTACCCTCTCTGAACCTTAATTTCCTCATCTATAAGCCAGGAGTGCCAGGACCACATGGTGCCTTTGGGAGTGCCTGGCATATACCAGGGTTCAAAAAAATTTTTTTGGCTCAGCAAATTTTACTGAAAGCTTCTATGTGCCAGGCACTGTTCTAGGCACTAACAATACTTCAGCCAAAAAATAAAAAAGAATACAAATTTTAAAAAGAATACATCGGCCAACAAAACAGTTTGTATTTAGTAGGAGACAAGCAATAAACAACAAATATAATAAATAAGCAAACTGTGTCAGAATATGACAAGTGACACAGGAAAAAAAAAGCAAATATAGACACAGGCAATCACAGGAGGCATAGAACAGCTGGGGCAGACCACTTTTTTTTTAATGTTTATTTGTTTATTTTGAGAGAGGGGGAGAGAGTGTGTGTGCACAAGTAGGGGAGAATCAGAGAGACAGAGAGAGCATCCCCAGCAGGCTCGCCACCGTCAGCACAGAGACCCCTCATGAGGCTCGAACCCGTGAAGCATGAGATCATGGCCAGAGATGAAATCAAGAGTCAGTCGCTCAACTGAGTGAGCCACCCAGGTGCCCAGTGCAGACCACTTTTAGAAGGGGAGAGCTGAGCAAAGTCTGGGAGAAGGCGAGGGAGGGAACCATGCAGAACCCTCTTGAAGAAGAGATTCCAGGTAGAAGAAAGAGCCATTACAAATAAGGTGTAAGTGTAGCTGGTAAGAATCGGGATGAGCAAGGGGGGCAAGGGGGCCGCAGTGGAGCAGGGGTGGGGTGCCAACAAGAGAGGAGATCAGAGAGTCACCTTTCAGGCAGACAGAATGGGCCTCGTCCCTGTCCCCCCATTGCAAGCACTCGGACAGTTCCTCCTAGTGAGATGGGGGTCACTGGGGGATTTTGAGCGGAGCAGCGATGCGACTTGACATGTATGTCAGGAAGAGCGCTCCAGCAGTTGTGTTGAGAAAAGAAGGCAGCGCAAGGTAGGGGCCCAGCGAACAGCTAGCAGGCTACTGCAGTTAGCAACACAAGAGAGGAAGGCGGTAGAGAAAGTGACGACAGGGGCCAGATTCTGGATATGTCTGGAAAATACAGCTGACGGGAGTTCCTGCTGGATTAGCTGTGGGGTATACATAAACAGCACAATTAAGGATGACTCTTCAGTGTTTTGGCCTGAGCAACTGGAAGCACAGGAATGCCCTTCTCTAAAATGGGAAGGCTTTGTATGGAGCCCTTGTGGGGAGAAATAATCAATTCGAATATGTTAAGCTTGAGATGCCTGTTAGATACTCAAGTGGAAATGATGGTAGACGCCTGGAGAGTCAAGTGTGGAATTCCAGAGAGAGGTCCAGACCGAAGATGAAAATTTGAAGTCATGGGGGCGCCTGGGGGGCTCAGTCAGTTAAGCCTCCAACTCTTGATCTCAGCTCAGGCCTTGATCTCAGGCTTATGAGTTCAAGTCCTTTGCAGGGTGTGAAGCCTACTTAAAAAAAAAAAAAACAAAAATGGAAGTTATTGGCAGATAGAAATTAAAGATTCCATCACCAAGAGACTGAGCGGTGATGGAGAAAAGACCCAAAGAACAGGGCCGTGGGGCACCCCGACATTTAAAGGACCAGGAGAAGAACCGAAAGCAGCAAAGGCGATGAAGAGGGTATTAAACCCCTTTCCCTAAAGCAGTTTCTTCTCTTTGCTTCTAAGATGCCCTATTTTTCTGTTTTCCTCGTACGTTCCTGGCCACTCCTTAGACTTCTTTGCTTCCAGTTGCATGAAGGGAAATACCTAGGAGATTCGGGAGGATATGGGTCACTTGTGACCTTG
Organism: Paguma larvata; assembly: GCA_030068075.1. Classification (NCBI taxonomy): domain Eukaryota; kingdom Metazoa; phylum Chordata; class Mammalia; order Carnivora; family Viverridae; genus Paguma; species Paguma larvata. The sequence goes on from CM057832.1 coordinate 78,815,260, forward strand.
CCAAGAGCAGTTTTGGTGGCCCAAAGAACGTCAGATTGGCATGGGATCAGGAGAGAATTAAGAGTGTAAACGCACAGGCAACTTTGAGATGTTTGCTGCCAAGAGAAAATGGCAAAAGGAGTAATATTGGAGGGGGGTTTGGGGGCTAAGGAGATACACACATATACGTACTTATACATATAAAGGAAGGAAGGAGTACATAATGTTTCTGTGTCCGTGTGAATTATTTAGAAGAGGGGAGACAACCAATGAGGAGAAGATGAGACAAGTTCAGGAGCGATTGCTGAAATAGTCAAGAGGGGAAGGAATCATGGTGCCAAGTGGAAGGGCAGGGACACTACTCTCATGTGACAGAAGGGAAGGCGGAGTCAGAGGCAGGTAGGGTGGAAGCCATGGCTGTGGGAAGACGAGGCAGTTCTTGCGAAATTGCTTGTAGTTGTATTTTCCCAGTGATTCAGAGGCAAGGTTTTCAGCTCAGACGGAGCGGTATGGGGTGTTGGAGGATAGAAGGTGTCATTTCAGAGCACAGGAGAGTAAGCCAACGAGGGAAATGCAGAAGGGCAGTGTGGAGAGCCCACCTGAGTGAGATTCACGATCATAGAGTGAGTGACGACAGACACCGCTGTTGTTTTTGTCCAGTGTGTTAAGCTGGAGGGACTCAGGGCTTTGCCGGGTGGGTGGTCCCAGGAAGAAGAAAGCGAGGGGTGTGTGGACGATATAGCGGATAGACCATGAGATCTAAGCTCCATAGGAGAGACGTGAGAATCTAAGGGCAATGAAGAATGGTGAAAAAGTAGGTTGTAGGTCAAACTAAGGTCAAAGAATGGCTTAAATGGGGTCATTAGACTAAATAAGGTGGAAGGGAAAAGATGTGTTGGTCAGGGAACAGGATGCTTGAAATTAAAAGAGCAGGGGTGGTGCTGTTATTAGAGGTGAAGAAAGTCCAGGGTACCCACGTGAGGAAGGTCCAAGGCAGGGGGGAGGGGCAAATGGTCCTTATTCCATGAGGTTGCTAATTTAGCAGGGGTGGGGTGGAGGTGTACACCATGAGTCAGGTGCAGAACAAGCAGCGGGTGGTGTAGTCTGATGGGTGGTGTAGTCCCGGCAGCTGGGGGTGAGGTTCTGTGGACAAGGAAGAGCTACTCCTAGCCTCGAGTAAGATTCACCATTGTGGGTGCACCTGTGCCCGTTCTGAATCCCTCTCTCGAGTACCTCAGTGAGCCTCTTTCCCTCCTTGCGCAGCTGAGCTGGGAGGCCAGTCGGGGTGAGGGATTTATTCAGGGTCATGGAGTCAGAAGGACACCAGGGAACCTCCAGGACGTTCATTCCCCTTCTCTTCTAACCGAAACACCCAGGCTGTGTTTTGGATATTTAAAAGAACATGTAAAATGCCCTTGTTTGTTTCTGCCTCTGTGCAATGTTCGTGCTGCGGAGGACAGGGAGCTGGTAACCATGGCAGTGGAGCAGAGAGCTGTGGTGAAGAGGTGGTTTTTAAATGGGGGTGAACTTCAGGCAGGCGGCACCCACGGCTAACCCTCCTGGCCTCCTCCGAGCTCTTTGTTCATTCAGCTTACTTAGGAAGACAAGCTGAATTCTCCCCTGCTGGGCAACAAGCTAGGAAAGAGAAGGTTTTGTTGGCCTGGACTCCATAAGGAGAGGGTGTGTCCCTGGGAGCAGGTTTGAGGGGCTCTGCCTGAAAACCTTGGTCAGCAGGGAACTTTGGGCGCCCTGTCCTCACCAGGACAGGCTGTGACGGCAGATACAAGCCAGCCCCGCAGCATCCTGGATGCCGAGTTCTGACCCACTGTCAGTTCTCTCACTAGCCATCTCTGGACAGGTGGCCACTCATGGGGGTGGCCCAGAGCCCCGGCCAAAAGGGCAGCCAGGCAGGGCCCCCACAGGATGATATCTGGTGCCAAGCAGGGAGAGGAAAAGGGAGGCAGGGATGGAGGCTGTGCCTCTTCCAGATTCCTGGATGGGGCGCTCCAAGAGCCTTTCTTTCCAGGACCAAGCGTCCCAAGTGGACACAGGGCAGGGCAAGGCAGGGCAGGGCAGGGCAAACCCAGGCCACAGCTCGGGTCCAGGGAAGTCTCATGACTGCAGTGTTTTCCTGCAGGTTTCCCAGCTGCTCGGGGGCGGGAGGCAGCGTGGGGCGGCGGGGGTGCGGAGGAGGGAGGGCGAAGAGGAGGGAAGTAAACAGGAGACCACGGAGAGAGCCAGTTCCCTGCGTTCAGAGAACACCAGCCGCCTCCGGTCCCCGGTGGGTGGTTGTATGTGTGGAAATGAAACCGGGAGGGGAAGGGAGAGAGGGAAGGGTAAGCACGCACTTCTCGGCTGTTATATCCACCCACCTCGCTTTTTCCCGCCCCTCCAGCCCACTCCCCTCTGGGGCGAGGGGCTGGGAAGGAGACGTTCACGGAGCCCCCACCCCCAAGTACGCGTCGCTGGTTCAGCATTCTGTGAATCAGACACTGTCTCAGCAGCTCGTCACCTGCGCTCAGGAGGGGACGGGGGCGGGGGGTGGCTTTGGGACTTGGGAGAGGGGAAGTTGGGTAAGTGGAAGACCCACCCAGTACTGGCCTGAGAGCCGGGTGACACGGGGGGCTGGGGCTGGGAAGAAGCGGTGCCTACCCGCCAGCTCCTACACACATCCGGACCTGGCCCCCAGGGGTGGGACGGTGACTTGGGGGCACAACTTGAGCTGGAATCGGCAGCAGGGGAGGGGACGGGAGTGTACGGCCGAGGGAAGCGAGGGGGTGCAGGGCCGGCCGGGCCGCGGGGCGAGCTGCTGCCCGCCGCCTGCCCGCGCGGGGTTAAGCGAGGTAACTGCGAGCCGGGAGGAGGAGGGAGGCGGCGGGGCCCGCGGGCCGGGGTGTCTGGCGCTCGTTGGACAAAGAGATGATGAAACGTGAGCGCTATATTTACCAAGGGGGTGGAGACCGGGCGGGGGGGGGGTGGTAAAAAGGACAAACTGTTCCACAACAACCACAGGAAACACAGCCCATCTGACTCACCGGGAGGGCCGCTCCGACCCCCTCGAGGGCTTAGCCCCGAGGCAGGAGCGAGGCTGGGAGGCTGCAGGGTGTGGATGCCCCCGGGCAGACCCAACCCGGGGCGCCAAGGCTGGGGGGGGGGGTTGGGTTGATTTACATAAATAAAGACACCTTGGGTCCCAGGGCTGCGTGTGTGCGCACGTGTGTGTGTGGCTTTTGTGGGGCAGGAGAGCGCGCGGAATGGCAGGAATGTTTCCTAACCCCGTGGCCCGACCGTCGCGGGAGAGATTGCCTGCAAACTCTGCGAACACGATTCCTGCAAAGTCATCTCCTCCCGCACAGCCGGGCGGGCCGCTCTGCCCCGCCCGCGGACAGCGGCACCCGCCTCCCTGCTCTCCCCTCGATCCCGCCCCAGCCCTGCTCGCCGCGCGCAGAGTTGGGGTGCGGTGCCGGCTATGTTTAGAAGCTGATGTCATCCCGACACCCTACTCTGCAGCGTTCCCAGGGGAGACCGCAGGGCAGGTTTTCCTCTTCTTGGCGGGCGTGGGGGACGGGAAGGTGCCTCTACTCGCCCCACCCCCCCCTACACACACACATCCCTACCCTACCCCGAAGAGTTAAAAAGCAAAAATGCAACCCCATAGAGTTATGAAACAGGGTGGTGGGGGCGGTACGCGCCAGCGGAGGGCGCCAACCCAAGGGCTTGGGCCACGAGGGGCCGACAGTCGGCCCCCGCCCACTCTCCCCGCAGCCAGCCTTCCCCACCTCCCGCCTGGGTGCGGGGGCTAATTTCAAGGTTAGCTCACGTGGGCGCGGGCGCCCGGAGCTCCTTGCACGAGTTTGGGGCGGGTTCCTCATCCCCCAATCTAGGGCAGTTTGTTCAACTGCAGTAAAGGGAGCTTGATGTTCCAGCAGGGAAGGGATTTCTGAGAACTGGGGCTGTCCTCAGATGAACTCGGCTCCTCCGGCTGCTGCGGCGGCGGCCGCCTGCGGAAGACTTTTTAAAAGGGCGATGCCAGGCCGGGGCGCGCAGCCCGCGAGTGGCTGAGCCGCCCGCCAGTCTGCGGCCCGAGCCGAGAACCCGCCCCCGGGCGCGGGTGATGCGCGGTGCGCGGCGCAGGGCCTCTCGGCGCGCGGGGGGCTGCAAGCTAAACTTATCCTCCTGCATATGTATGAACGTGTGGCCTTTCTGCTCGGCAAAGGAGAGAGGCCTGGAGTTTTGCGGAAGGCTGCTAAGTGGAGCGAGAGCAAAGTAGGCCGTCGTGCAAGTTTTCGCGCGTGCCTGAGCCCCCTCCCTCTCCAGGCCCTGGGTGTGAACCGACGTTAGGGCCCTGGGCGTCTCGGCAGAAAGGTCTTTACCTAATTGTATTTCAGCTTCTGAACACTGCCTTGCTGGACGCCAGATTCCTACAGCCCTGCCGCCCCCTCCCTCCCCAAACTCACCACCTTCCCCCGATTCCCCAGCTTTCACTAAAATGAACGCTGCTTTGCTCCAGTTATATGCCGTGTGCCTAGGTGGAGTCGCTGAAGCCTAAGGGCCTGGGTCTTGAAAGAAGTCTGGATCCAGCCCAGAGTGAGGTCCGACACGTGATCCCCTACCCCCAGCGGGCCATCTGTTCTCCTTCCTCCCCGCCTGGAGGCTGGCAGCTCTGCCCAGCACCGTCCACGCCTCCCTGCAGGAAAAGAGGGAGAAAAGCCAGAGTTGGCTGAACCCACTACGTACCGAGTACAGTTCTTTAACCTAAGCCTCCCTGGGCCTTGGACAAAGATGAGACTAGGCAGAATGAATCTTAGATTAAGCCCCAGGTGATTAGCTCCACCCGGTGAGTTGGGGAGACTCCTGCCCAGGGCTCAGTTTGGATTAAAAATCTCCAGGGGAGGTGACTGCGAATGGGCTGCGTTCCCCCTGGAAATACCTCGGTCGGGGCTCGGGTGGAAAATTTGCACAAACTGGCTCGAAGAAAGAAAAAGCGAGACTGTGAAATTAAGGAAGAAAGAATTGAAGGGATTCGGTCAAATTTCTATTTGTTCCTGCTATCCCATTAAATATTGTTTTAAGGCATTCTGACCGTCATTGCCATGAAGACCTGTTTGTAGATGCGAAACAGATGAGCCGCTTTTAAAGAACCCAAGTCTTGCCCAGTTTTTTTCCCTAGGATTGGGGGGCGGGCTGTGGAATCTGTTGAGTATTTGGAGTTTGTAAGGACTGTGGAGATGTATCCCTCTAATCCCGTTAATTCGCAGATGAGGAAAGAGCTCTAAAAGGTTGCCTGGGGTCACGCAGCTCATCTCAGGCCCTGGAGGCGGGTTCTCTGCCCCAAGCTGGCCTAAACACGTGCTCAAAGAATCAGCTCACTGTAGGCACTGTCTCTTCTAGAGGTGATGATAATTATTTCAGGATGCACAGAAAATAAGACTTCCAGGAGCTACAGGCCCCTACACCATTCTTCTCGAGAACTTGAATAATAAAGCCAAGCCTTAGAGGGAATATAGAGAGGAAAACGTATACTTAAAAACTAGAAGCACAGTTACAGTCTTTGAATTCCCATGCTCCTCCCCGTTGGTTTGTGTGGATTTGAAACGTGTATTTACAAAGGCTAAATTGGGGGGAAACAGACCTCTCATATTTGTGTCGCATAATATATACTTCACTGGTAAATTATTCATTGTAATTAGGAATGATTCATATTAATTTGGGATAATTTACTTTGCCAGAATTTAATTGGGACAACTACTTGCTGGCAAAACCGTGCAAGCTGATTTTAATCATAAAACTGTTGAAATACACATCCCAATGGGGCAAGGAGAACTTTTTAAATTACACACACATACACACACACCCACACAAATCCTGATGTAGGAATTATTACTTGTGATATATATTATTTTGTGATATATGTTTGTTTTTAACCTATAAGCCTCATGGAGGCTAGACTCTCTTCTCATTTCTGTACTCCTCCATGCCGAACTCCCTGAAAGAAACATAGGGAGGGACTTGGAGAAGGACTGAGTGGGAAAAGAGAGAAAGGGGAAAGCATTCTATAATTCTAGAATCTCTGGGTGTAAAAAGCTATTCTGAAGTCAAGCAGCAGATAACACTTATACGTATCTGAAAGTCATGTGCATGATATCTCGATTTTCTTTTCTTACTTTATTTTATAACTCTGAAATGACTGAGTTAGAAGAATTCAGGGGTTATGTCTAGTCCAAACAAAATTAAGTTAAAGGTAATTAATTAAAGAGAAAAAGGCAAGAAGGGAGGGAGAAATTTTTATTTTTAAAAAACCTATGATGGTCAATTCATTCAAATTGCTGGATTAAAATGTCCACGGAAAGAAAGATACAGACTTTCATTCATATCTAGAATAACTCCAATGGTAACTCTAGGGCCAGCCGAAGGTGCCCACTGCAATGTCAGTGAATGCAAATCCAAGAGACTGCACAGGCCAGGCAGGGACCCCAGAGACCCTGCAGAGATCCCACTGGTATTTGTGCCGGACCTTCGAGAAGCAAGCAAAGGTGCAATTACTAGATGATCGTGTATCCTTGGGGACAGAGTTTGTCCCAGAAAAATTATGAAGTAGGCAAACTCCCCTGTGCTTCAGTGAATTCTTCTCTAAAATTAAGGGGATTGCGATTCAAGAACTCTAAGACAGCTTCGCATTTACATACCATGAGGTACCTGCTTTACCATGATGGTGATGATGGTCGTCTTCCATAATTCCTTTTCCGTACAGTCAACCCATCTCTTCCTGTACCACTTCAAAAGCAAAATCAACTTACACCAGCCTTCAACCTGGGAGGGTTGATTTGGGACTCTGTCTTTAGAGACCACGAAGCTAGTGCTGACTTGCCCAGCCCCTAACCAAGGCTAACAGACAGTGGGGCCATGGCTGGACCTCCGTGGATATGCATCACATAGAGGCAGGTACCTTTCACACCCAGTGAGGACAATCAGTGGGTTTTTAACCCGTTGTGCTGACAATGTGCCTCCTGCAAGAGATACTAGCCCTAGATTCCCCCAGATTCTTTTGTCAGCCATCAAGACGGAAAATAACTGTCATCTGTTCAGAGGAAGAGGCAAACTGAGTTAATCAGACTCCAAGACCCATGCTAATCATTGCCACAGTCGTCAATGGCTAAGGATCTCCGGCTTGTTCCAGTTCTTAAGAATCTGTTTAGTACAGTTACTATTTCACAAAAATCAAAGAGCTCAGTTGTTGAAAAGCCCAAAGGGCTTGGAATCATTAGATTTATTGTTTCAATTGAGCTCTGTCACTATCTCCCTGATAAGGTAGACAAGTCACTTCTCGGTGTCTCCGTCTCCGCATTTGTAAAGTGAAGGAAGGGAAAGAAACCTGGCAATCTGTTCAGGGGTCTGAGGAATGAAAATGAGCTAAGAATGATATATTTTTTTTAAAGTTATATAAATGAGGGATTTATTTGGTCTCCATTTAATTGAAGGTGGGTTACAGTCGCTTCAACACAGAATTAAAATAACTCCCCAGAATAAATCGCACTAGGGAAGGAGAGGAATGAAGAGGTATCACAAAAGGGAAGATGGGGGGTGTTTCAGTGTAGGAATAGTGAGACAGTGAAAAGACTCGTTTAAACGGAACTTTTGTCAGCTCAGCATTTTTAAGACGAATTAGTCACCATTAATGCATTGGAGAGGAGGATTATTAAAAAATCTGCCCACAAGTATGCTGCATCCCAAAACTGAAAAAAAAATGCTTTCTCATTTGTATTTATTTTTGGGCAACTTATCCTGACATACTTAGATTTAAAAATATATATATTGATTCACATTGTATTTATTCATCACCCCTGCCTTCCCATACATATCTCACTTTTACTACCAGCAACACAAAATACAGGGATGTGTCCAGTTTCACTACAGCTCCCCGCGTTTACAAGTGTGGAGCGCTAGCTTTCGGAACGCCCTTCCGATTGGCTGGGCCAATGTCAGTGACATCAACCAACTTACTTTTGATTGGAAGGCTGGTTGCTGGGACTCTAGCGTTTGCAGGAAGTCACTTAACTGTTTGCAAGCTGGAAAACCGAGCCTGAAGTTTGCTTTCGTCACGAGGACGAGCGCCAGTGCCTGGGAAGGCGCGCACCACGGGCCCGCGAGCCGGACCGCGAGCCAGGAGGCCCGGACAGGCCACGCGGACCAAGAGGCGCTCGCGAAGATGAGCAGCGGCCCCCTTCCAGCCTCCCGGCTGTTACCCTTTTAAATGTCAGCGTTCGAGGCTGTAGGGGTAGCACGAGGCAGCGGAACGGAACAGTCGGATTGGCCGCACGCCTCAGTTCTAGACGCACCTCTCCACCGAAAGGCCCTTCTGACTGGCAGGGGGAGAAAGTAAACAGAGTTGAATCACCCTCCCCACTGGCCAATTGGAGGGGGTTTGGATTGTGACGTGATGGGATTCTGCGAAATTGTTACTGAGCGAGAGAATGCCGGAACGGTGCGGACCGGCCAAAGCAGGGGCTCAGAAGGCGTCCGCGGACTGGGGGAAAAGTGTCTCTTAGACCCGGCGCTCCGTCGGGCCCTCGCCGCGCGCGCCCGGGTGGTCGGCTGAATGTCCCGGGGCTTCGGCTCGACGGAGAGGCGGCCGAGGGCGTGTACCTCTCTTGCAGTTTCCTCTCCCAGCGCCTCGGGGGCGTTTTCAAGCGCATAAACTTGCGGCCGCCACGTGTGGCACCTTTCCAAGGGAGCCGGCTCGCAGCGGCCGGCGCGCCCGTCGGGGGGATCGCGCCGGGCGCGGGGCGCGGGCGGCGGCGGCGGCGGCGGCGAGCGAGCGGCGGCGGCAGCGCGGCGGAGCCCGGGGCCGTGGATGCTGCGTGCGGAGGCGCTGCCGGTTACGTAAAGATGAGGGGCTGAGGTCGCCTCGCGCTCCTGCGAGTCGGAAGCGCCCCGCGCCCCCGCCCCCTTGGCCGCCGCGCCGCGCCAGCGCTCGTCGTCCGAGGCCAGGGCAGGGCGAGCCGAACCTCCGCAGCCACCGCCAAGTTCGGCCGCGCCGCCGGGGCCGCTGTCGCCCGCACCATGTCCGCGGCCGCCTACATGGACTTCGTGGCTGCCCAGTGTCTGGTTTCTATTTCCAACCGCGCTGCGGTGCCGGAGCATGGGGGCGCTCCGGACGCCGAGCGACTGCGACTACCTGAGCGCGAGGTGACCAAGGAGCACGGCGACCCGGGGGACACCTGGAAGGATTACTGCACGCTGGTCACCATCGCCAAGAGCTTGTTGGACCTGAACAAGTACCGACCCATCCAGACCCCCTCGGTGTGCAGCGACAGTCTGGAGAGTCCGGATGAGGATATGGGATCCGACAGCGACGTGACCACCGAATCTGGGTCGAGTCCTTCTCACAGCCCGGAGGAGAGACAGGATCCTGGCAGCGCGCCCAGCCCGCTCTCCCTCCTCCACCCTGGAGTGGCTGCGAAGGGGAAACACGCCTCCGAAAAGAGGCACAAGTGCCCCTACAGTGGCTGTGGGAAAGTCTATGGAAAATCCTCCCATCTCAAAGCCCATTACAGAGTGCATACAGGTTAGCGGCGTCTCCCTCTCCCACCCAGCTCTGGGGTTAGTTAACCTTTGGCCAGGCCGGGCGGCCTTTCTGGGCGTTAAGGACACCACCTCGCTCGGCCTCAAGGGTGCCAACATTTTGGATGAGATGCTGTTTAACTCTTTAAATAATTGAACCGTTTGGAGAGACGGAAAGCTCACTCTCTCCTTAATTGTCTCCAGCCTCCAGGAGCCATGGAGAGCGTTAACCTGGCAGGCAGAGTGAGTGCCGAGTGCCAGCCCGTGTGCGTGGCTTCGCGGGGAGTGTGGTGCCGCCCTTCCGCCCCGCCCCCAGGACTCCCGCACCCCGCGACGGTGGGGCCAGCCCCACCTGGGCAGACGCCGGCTGGCATTGGGGAGGTCAAATGGCGCATCTCTTAATTTGATTCTGTGGAGGGATTGCGGCGGAATGGCCAAAACCTGGGGAGAACGGCACATTTTACATGGAACCTTTTAGGGATGACTAAGGACTCACTTAGCTGTATGCTTGCTACTTTTCAGGGCTTGCCAAGGTGGTTTTAAATTTGGCCAAGCGTCCCCAGGGAGGTCTAAAATAACACCGCTTCAGGCAGCGGAGGAGTCTGATCAAGGGATGGTGGTGGGTTAACTTCATGATTAGTTAGCCTTTTTAATGAGATTGCCGAGCTGATTTTTTGTTTCCACACCGATGGGTGCCACCCACCCCCGTGAATAGTTAGGGAGGAGGTGTGGCCCTTGCCTGAGGTCAAGGCTCTGTAAAGAACAGGGGCCTGGAGGCCTCGTGGAAGGGTGTCTCCCCAGGACAGCAAAAGGCAAGGGCTGACCCAAGGAATGTGGTCAGAAAAACCATATGCAGTACATAACGGGCTTTGGAGGCTTAAAGGGGGGAACCTTGGTCAGCCGATTCTGCTGGTTCTGTTTAAGGCACTCAGAAAAAGTTGGGAAGGGTTGGGCCGTGCTATCTCCCCATCTTTAGTAAGGTTCTTTTACAACTGCTGTTCTGATAAGGGAGCACAGGGCTTGATTCCTTCCAAGGAACTTCTTTTCCTTCTATCCTAGGACACCATAAGAGGCGGTTGGAGCTCCTTAGAAAAGTATTGTCATTTTGGGGTGTAATTGTTGGTACTTTGAAGATGAGGCCCTGGGCCTGTGGTTTTGAAATGATCCTCGGCTGGTCTGGTTTGGTTTTGCTTCTTAAGAAGAAAGGCCACGTAACCGCGTTTCAGATTTTATTTCCTCCGGACGGTGTTTCTTGTAGAGGTGGCTGCTGGCACCAGAGTCAAAATTTCCTCCGTGGTTAATGCGAAATCGGGTTCTGTTTGGGGTTGGCATCTAAGTTGCCACGAAACAGCAGTTTCAAGTTTGTATCTGTAAGGCTGTTGGGAGGCAGATGTGTGCCTGAGCTGGGGGCTGTGACCTTTAGCGTGACTCCCCCGGGGTCAAGTAGGGGTATATTAACCCGAGGGTGTTACTCACCAACAGCTGTTGGGCGGGCCTGGCCTCGTCAGCCATGTTCCCGGAGTTCAGTTGTTCACAGGGACACTCACTGCCTGCCACCTTGAGCAAAGACACTTTCTCCTTCAGGGAGCTGCCCAGTCGGGTAGCTGGGGAGGCTTGCCGTGTTTCTGCGTGAGCTCCCCACGTCTTTCTGACTTAGAAAAAAGATTCCCAGAGTTCCGAACCATTCAGCTGAGTGATCTGGTCGGGCATTTATAGAAATGGCTGCTTATGTGTGCGTGCATGCGTGGTGCTCTTTAATTCTCCATAAGGCAAGTCGGCTCAGCTGTTCCAGGAGAACCTTTTACACTGTCAGGAGTGGAAAACCAAGTGAAATGTTAATCCCGTTTTAAATGCTACAGTCAGCCTTTAGAAACTAGTGATAGGGTGGTAGCAGGTGTCTTATTTATGTTTTGGGGGCTCTAATACCGGGACACGGTCGAACAAAAATCTCCGCCTCTGTAAATATGGTGGGAAGCATACTCCTACTAAAAGAGGGTATGTAGAAAGGATACTTGAAGAGATACGTGTAGGTCTTGAGCATTTGGAAGTTTCAGATACGGCTTCGAGTTCGATTGTCTTGGGGAGGGGGGGCGAAATGAGGGAAGGAGCTTCCTGGTTTTCTTTTTGCTGGTGTTCAATCCAGGAGGCCGAGGAGAGATAGCTCTTGGAATGTCTGCATTCTGTGAAGGTTTTAACAGCTAAAATTCCAGCCACACCCCCCTGCTCCGTGTGGCCCAATAAGAGTCCTTCCTGCCTGCTGCTTGCTCACCTCCCAGAGGCAACACTTCCACGGAACCAGTGGCTTGAGAAGTTGAATCATTTAAAGGAAATCGCCTTTAATCCAGGACAGCTACCTCTGTAGTGTCCTAAGAGAAAACTCAGTTTGGAGTTGGGTTCTCATTTGTCCGATTGTTTCCCAGGTGTGAGAAACTGCAGCAGATTAAAAAAAAAAAAGAAAGAAAAGAAACTTTAGTAGATTATTGGAATTCAGAGGTTTTCAAACCTCTGCTGCTCAGTTTGCTTTGCAGATTTGTTTGGCTTGGCCAACACAGAGTTAATAAAAATGCAATCAGTTACTAACATCTAAAAATCAGAAGGTTCGGCACAAATCCAGAGTTCTGGCTTCTCGGGAAAAATGGATCGATCTGGCAATACCGGGCCTGAATTCCTACCCAGCAACAATTGGCTTGAACCGATCATTCTTTAGAGGCCAGTGTCCTTTATTTTAATCATTTACATCATCTTTGTTGGCATTTGAGTTTACTACCCCTTCTGCGACCCTCGGTTTCTTAATCCACTGGCTAGGGTATTACCTCTGAACCCATACCCCTAGGTTCTTGAACAAAGATTAAAAAGCATAGATAAAGCAGCTAATAGGATGTACAGAAAGCTCTCGAGAAATTCTGGATCTTACAGTTTGTGTGTCACAGAGAGGCCACCCTCAAAAATCAGGAACCAGAATAAACACTGTTTAAGTAGCACGTCAGTTCACATGTTATAATACTAGGCTCGATTTGCGTTTCTTCAGCCTCGATCAGATATCCTTCTCAAGGAGTGTGCCTCCTTGGTGTAAGCAGTAGATCCATAGTTAATTCTTGTTGGTTTCAAGACTTTTGGGGACACTTTAGTAGGCATTTATGGTCGTGTTTCAGCCTAACGGATCCATTAGAGTACTCGGCCTGAAAACATGTGGAGCGTATATATTTTTTTAATGCAACCAATTATAAGTTTATCCCGGCACACCCCCCACAGACCCACAGCACATCACTGCCCTCCCCCGTGTGTGCAGGCGCACACGTGAAAGTCCCCTTACGGCCCTCACACCCAACACGCCCCCCACCTCCAAGCACACGCCCCAAACTGGCTCCACAAATACTGAGTCCCCAGATGCTCTTGCCACGCCCACGTGCCCCCAGTCCCTCATGAACACTACAAAACAGAATCCAAGTTTATCCCAAGTGTCCTGACTTGGCGGTCACCTTGCACAGTTATGGGGGTGGGGCGTGGTGGGTATCTTTGGGGGAAGGAAACAACCACATCCAAATTCCAGATCAAAGTCTTCAGAACCAGCCGATGTTGACTCCTGCTCGGTTGACATCCCAGGGATAGAAACCTTAGGCTCTATTTACTCTCCACGCCAAGCACAATTTTACTTTCTTTCGGGAAAGACTCAAGTCGGCTCTCCCCAAGTGGTGACAGTGGGTTGAGCTTGAGGACCCCGGTTATAGGATTCTGAAAATCAGAAGGGCCAAAACCCCAATCCGCACACTCCAGTTCTACAGAAAGAGTTTTAAAAGCAGTACTTTCGGGTTTTTTGTTTTTTGTTTTTTTGTTTTTAATAGAGCATAACGATATTCACGTAAAACAAGGGGACACAAGACTACAAAACTTTTCCCGAGAGTGGTTCCTTCCGTTTCTCCTTACCCTGTTTGGACGTCTTCCCGGGACACTCGAGGGTATCTGGCAGAAGGGGTCCGAAGAGCCCCAACGGTAGAAGGCCTCCTCCAAACTGGAAATAGATTTTCTTACTCTTTAGACATGTCCCTTTAGCCAGGATGCTCCTTCCCTGAGAAGGGAATTAAAATTCAATTTGTGCTTATACAGGTGCCTGGCCTGCTCTGAGCCCCCTTGGAGTCTCCTATAATTCCTGCAGAAAACTTTAGAGTCAACCGTTTGGTTGCGGAGAGTCTAATGCCGTCAGAGGTATGAGAAAGGACCATTTCCATGACCCGGGAGGCAGGCGTTCAGGAACAGGGCAAGGTCTCGCTTGCGCCGCAGGCCCTAGACTAGGAGCCTTAGCTCAGAAGCAGCCTCCGGGCTGGCTGTTAATTAGCCGCTGTCCAGTCTTTGCCACTCGCTCTTCTCTTCATAAGTGGAAGGGAGCCCCTGTGTGTGTTGGTCCTTGAAGGGACATTCTCTGTGTCACGTCCTTCTTTCTGCAGGGACCCCCTAGTGACGTGGATTGTTAGGTTTCACATCCTGACATGCTGCGTCCAAAGTACTTTTGCAGCTTCGCCCGAGTGGGGGCTTGCACAGGTCTTGGTTTTTCTATCCCCCCCCGTCCATTTTCTCTCTCCTAAGGAGACTTAGATGTTTTTGGACTGTCCTCCCCTACCATGATGCTGTAGCACCACGATGTGCTATGGAGCTGTCCGCGTACCATGCGCCTCTAGAAGGCCACAAACCACTCATAGCTAAGATTGTTTTCGCCTAAGATCCAGTTTTTGCCCCCTTGGGGCGGTATCCGCCCCGCTCCCCAGTGAGACTGTCTAGATACAATCTCATGGATCCTGTCAGGAAAAAAATGACACGCCACATTCGAGAAGAGGGCACAGAGTTGCAAATGGCCTCTCGCTGTAGAAGATGATAGGTTTCTTGAGGGTTGCTAGGATGCACTATAGACTTTGCTTCTGGGTTTTTCAGAAGCTCCGTCGATTCCAAGGTAGGACGGCCCGGACGGCTGCCAGAGCCCCAGCCCACTGCTAGGACCTCGCCCTGGGGACTGAGGCCCTTCCTGGGACCCAACAGCTCTTGGTTGCCAGTCCCCAAGCTAGGAAGGACCGGGTGCTGTCCGTCCTCACACCCCGTGTCCTCTGGCACCCCCCTCTAGCTGTCCCAGCCAAAGCAAAGTGGGGTTGCCTTAGAAAACCTGCTGCACCCGGCAGGGTTACTGTTCCCCAACGGCAGATATGCACGGAGTAGAATGGCTGGGTGAAAACATCATTCCCCTCTTTTTCTCTGGGACCTTCCATGAGTGGCGAGGAGAGGGGAGGGGGGAGGGGACAAATGGCCGGGTAGGGAGGAGATAGCAGAGCGAATGGAATGCAGCGATGTTTGGACGGCCACACCCCATTACCTTCAGATGTGAAGATGTAACCCGAGGGAAGTGGACCCTTGGATTCTGAACTATGGGTCGGATTTACATTCTTGTCTCTTTGTTGCTGCGGCCTATCCCGCGAACTAGTCATTCTGCAAGCGTCTGTGGGAAACTCCCAGACCCAGCTTCCCAGGGAGAGCCATCGTTTGACATTGGGAAAGTGGCTGACCGTGGTCTTCCTTCACTGAGAAGAAAAGTGGGCGGGTGGGTTCCAGGGTTCACGTTTCCAGGAGCCCCTGAAGCAAGCCCGGGGTGTGCCCTGCTTAGGGTCGGCTTTCTAGCCCTTCAATCTGGATTTCTGAATGCCTTAGGATCACTAGCGTTCTTGGTTTAAAAAACAAAAAACAAAAAAACCCAAAAACCAGCTTTGTCATTTTCGTTAGTCTTGACTTCCAAATTTTCAGGTTTTTTTTTTTTTATTCTCTCTCCCCTTGGCTGTTCTCAGGCTGGGAGAGAAAGCTAGCAACATTCCAGGCCTCTGCCGCTTCAGTCCTCCCCCACATCCGACCCTCCCACCTTATCCTAACGTTTCTCCAGCAAGCCCAGCGCCCGCTGAACAGCGTAAATTAGTGCCTGGCAATTGGTACAAAGGCACTTTCTGTTTCCATGCAACACAGGCAAAAAGGAGGGGCAACAGGAAGGGGGGAGAAAGCCCCACAGATGGTTAAAAGGAAAGAAAAGGGATCCTCTGCAGTGGTCTCTGAGCAATCCTGTCTCTCGCTCCGCCCCACTCCTTGCTGGGAAGTTAGTCACAGGCCCAGGCCTCGCTCAGCGCACTTGACAGCAGCCGTTGTCAGTATCCAAAGAATAGAATTTGGAGGTTGGAAGTGACCTTGAGAGGTCGTCACATCCATCATGAAGCCTGTGTTAGAGAGGGTATGGCCACCCTCTCAGATACGGGGGTTGTTCTGTGCCAGCATGGTGGGGCCTTTGAAGGGTGTGGAAGCTCAGCCCACGGTTGTCGGTTGTCGGGAGGCTGGCCGGCTGCCTTGACAGGCATGTGACTTTGGGCTCAGCACTGGGTCTCCGGGAGCCTCGGTTTCCTCAGCAACACAAGAGGGCGCCATGTACTCTGAAGGGCTGTTTAAGACGCCGTGTGGAAGGCCTGAGCTCGGCCGGCGTGGAGACCTTCTCTCACTGTGAATTCTTTGCAGTCCTTTGATTTGAATTCTTTCCCCCCACGGCCTCCAGAGAATTTCAGTCTGCGGTGAACATTTTTTAAATCTTGGTTTAAAGAGCTGCTTCGCATTAACCAAATTAACCGAGCGAAAGGGCAGAAGTGGAGTCAGCCAGGGACCTCTGCCCTTTTATTATGGGAGCAGCACAGTGTGAACCAGCTCAAGGCCAAGTGCCGGTGAGATTTCCTACTCCGCCCTTCCTGGAGCCCTCCTGAAACGTTAATACCTTTTTGGTGCATTAAGGCCAAGAGTAAACATTTGTCTTCTCCTGGCCTCGAGCAGTCCCCTCAGCAAATAATAGGACGCATATTATTATTCAGAGAGAGTGTTTTCCCCACCAAGGGAGTCAAGTGCATTCATTTTTTACGCGTGGGATCTTCCGAGCCATTGTTTCCATTTGCGCTCAGAGCCCGCGTTCTCGAGGGTGTACCTACAGGCTTCCCTTTGAGTCGCGGTTCATCGCGACGTATGTGAGCCTCTGGGATCCTGGGAATGAACACGGGGATCTGAAATCTAAAGGTTCTAGAGCTGCAAGAACCAGCTGGCTCACTATCTACACCGGGGACCAGTGCGTCTTTGCTATTTATTTTTTATATATATAAAATTGAGAGTGATCACAAATTTGAACAGGAGAATGGAATTCATCCTCGATCGAGCGTTTTTAAAAAGTGAGGGCCTTCTTTACATAGATGAAAATAAAGAGACGGGAGCTACGCCATGCAAAATTAATGACAGGGATTTGAAATGCAGGTAGCAGTGTTCTGCATTAAACAAAGTGTGAACATTTTTCCAAGACAAGTCTGTAGTTTTGGACGTGAGTGCCTCCTAGAGCCCCAGGGTCGGAACCAGTGGGGCAGGCAATGGATCCCCCCCCAAAAAAGCTTTATGGACATTTCAGAACTAGAAAGAATTGTATAGATCCTCTTGGTTCAAAGAAAGGGAAAAGAAGGGTTCACCACCTCCCTTCCAGGGGGCCAGCTCTGATGGGGCCGAGGCAGTCAGAAGAGTGGGTGGGAGACCTGCCCATCCTAAAGAGCTAGCGTGCAGGGCAGCTCCACGAGCGACCTTTCCTTCAGGAGAGAGAGAGGTCAGAGCTTGGGCCTTAAGACCTGGGCTTGAGTCCTGCCTCTGCCACTCTAATGCAGTGAAAACTCTCTGGGCCTCAGTTTTCCCATCTGTAAAATGGAGTTCAATGATTCTATACTCATGAAATTGCTCTGCAAATTAAATCACATGAGATATTTAAAGCATTTCAGACAGTGTTCTCATACACCAAGAATTTTAAATAAAAAATAATTTACGAGGCACCCGGGTGGCTCAGTCAGTTAAGTGACCTTTGGTTTCGGCTCTGGCCATGATCTTTCGGTTTGTGACATCTAATCCCATGTGAGGCTCCATGCTGACAGCACAGATTCTTTGGGATTCTTTCTGTCTCCCTCTGTCTCCCTGCCCCTCCCTTCTCTCCTTCCCTCTTTCAAAATAAACTTTAAAAAATAAAAAAATAAAAATAAAATATATTTTAAAAATAAAAAAATAATTTTCAGGTGTTGCCCAGAAGCCCCTGAGGTTCCTAGAGTTTTTGTCTACAATCCCAGATCCGTCCAGCAGCCTCTCATTCATTTGAATAATACTTATTTCTTGAGCGACTGTTCCCCCCATAGGGCTGTGCCACATGTGGAAAGCAGATACTGCGAATGTTGTGAATAATAGCAACAATAGAAAATTGTTAGTAGTAATATTATTAGTAATAATAACCGTAATAGCAGTAACGTCCAACCTTTATTATATACCAACTTCTGCGCCAAATAGTTTACATACATTGTTACATATCAACTCACAGAAGTCCTAGGAGATAGGAAAGTACTCTTATTCTCATTTCATAGGAGGAATTAGACGTGGAGTGAGTTACCTTAGCCCAAGGTTACTCTGGAATTTTCCTAGCATGTTTCTAGCTGCCTGGAGTCGCGCGTGAATTGTTGTTGGTTTGGACCCTTGGGTTTCTTTCCACCAGCGGGAAGGGATCCTGTGTTTTGCATGGCTCTCTAGAACGTGGCTCCGAAGCCACCACTCTTAGCTCTCTACTCTCGTGTTCTACCTCTGGCTCATGGATGATTTTTGTGAACTTTGTTTAGAAATATCAATAGAAATCTTGGACGCTGACCAGACCTAGCCTGTATTTTCCAATGGTTATCCAGAGCCTGCTTCCTTCCAATGGAAAAAGAACCTGGTTCTGGGTCCACAGCTGTCTTAGGACTCTTGGTCGCAAACAACAGAATCCAAATTTGGTCTGGCTCGATGGAAAATAGAACTTGATGGGTTCAAATTGCCAACACATCCGGGGTAGCTCTAGTTTCTGGTATCTCTGGATTCAGCTACTCAATGTCTAGCTCTCTCTCCCTGGCTCAGCGCTGCTATCCTCTGCTGTGGCTTCATGGAGGGCAGGCTGTCTCTGGATGGTGGTAAGGGGGCTGCCAGCAAGGTCAGACTCCCACACTGCCGATTCAGCAAGCCTTGCGGAAAGAGAGTTCTTCTTCCCGAATGATTCCGGCAAAAGTCTCAGGCTTCAATCTTCATAACAGAGTTAGAACCTTGTGTCTGTCCCTGAACTCAATCACTCCAAGCTCTGGGTTTGGGGTGTGGGATCACCCCCCCTCGCCACCACCACCCCGGAATCACATAGATTTAAGAGTGGGGAAGGGGTGGTTTCCAAAAAGAAATTCAAGGTGTGCCATTTAGAACCCAAAAGAGGCAATGCATGCCAGATAGCAAAAACAAGAGATACCCACTCTGTCTGCCCACGTAGAACTATAGACAGGAATGGTCCAAAGTCCAGATGTTTGACAAGATGAGGGACAGATTAGAATGACGGCCTTTTTTTCCTCCCCTTTGAAAAGGAAGGGCTCCGGACTATCTCTGGAATTCCTCCTAAAGGATAGCCCACCAGTGCATGTACTAAACGGTCTTTGCAGGAAATCCGTTATCAACATGTATTTCATGTGCTCAGGTTCATACCTGGATGCCCTCTTCCCTGGACATTCTGGAAGCCAGTACCCAAAGCCGCTCATGGAACCAGGTTGACAGCAGCAGCATGATAAGTAGAGCCATTTGCTTGGTCTGAATTCCAGCCGTCTGTCTGTTTTAATGCCCAGAGAAATGAGTTGTGTTTACACGAACATTCGTCACCCTGTGCGTTAATAGATAAAGGCCCCATCTTTACAAAGATGGGCTGTTTATATGACGGTTCCCATTGGGATTCGGGAGTCTATTCAGCGTGTGATGCCCAACAAAAACACCATAATAAATTGTAAGAGGCAAAAATTAGCTCTTAAAAGTAACTTACGAAAAACACATAAAAATGACTTAAATCCCTACACTGCCGTAACTCTATGGTAGTTTTATACCACTGCCGGTTTAATGAAAATAAGCAGAACAGCAATCGAAGAGCTGGCTTCCCCTCTTTCGTGTTACAAATCATACCCCCGGCCCAGCCACGAGATGTTTGTCTGGTGAGCATTATCCCTCTGAGGGAAAGGGGGTGGGGAGGGGGGGAGTCCCCAGGTCCCCAGCATATAGAAACATGGACTCTGCCGCTCTAACCTGAGTTATAATTTCTGATGACCTACTTGCTTCCACTTCTTGTAGCACTGCCCAGAAATACCTGCCTGAGGAAGATGTGGGGGGGAGCCAGGTGGGGGCTCCTTGGTGAAGGTCTGGTGGCTCAGTCCTGCCAAGTTCTGTTGTGTCACCAAACACCAGGCAATGTGATTTTTTTTAATTTATTTATTTTGAGAGAGAGAAAGAGAGAGAGAGAATCCCAGGCAGGCTTCATGCTATCAGCACAGAGCCCAATGCAGGGCTCGAACCCACAGAACCACGAGATCATGACCTGAGCCAAATCCAAGGGTCAGACTCTTAAACAAGGAGCCGCCCAGGGGCTCCAGGCAAACTAATGGCTCACTCCAACAAAGCTTGAAAAATGATTCGACAGTGGCCCACGTGGCCTGTGGCCGTCACAGCCTTACTGTGGTTGTTAGCAGTGTTGAGCCCAGAGAGAAGGGGCTGGCCACACAGGCTGAAGCATCACTTGTCACCCTAAGACGTGGCGAGTGCCACAGCCTGGCTGGCAGGTAGATTAGGCATTTTTTTAGCCAGACAGCAGTCTCGTCTCCTGTATTTTTTGCCGTTGGCCCATTGTATTCTCTGCGATTCAGCCCTCTGGATAGCAGTCGCTCCAGACCGGAGACTCTGGATGCCACACGATGTCACCTAAGTGCACAAATGGAAAGGTGATCTTTGTGTCCGCTGAGGATGCCGAAAGCCTCAGGGGCCCTTGTAAAAATACCTGTGTGCGTTGGGCATGAATTTCCCAGTAAAACCTGGGGAGGGCACAACATAACTGTCCAGAACCGGAACTGGGTTCTTGAGCCCTCCCCCCACCCCCACCCGTCTGTGCCGTTGGTCGAGAAATTTCCTCCTGATCTTATTCAGCGTCTCTCCATCACTTCTCTGTTGAATTGTGTTCTTCTTGGGGTGAATGTTTGCAAAACTCAGAGTTCTTGCTCCTTCTCCCTTTGCCTTTCATGCTCGTGGGAGTGTTCTAGCGTTGGGTCGGTAAGAGGTCCACCTCTTTTTTTGGCATCTTGGCATCAGGAAAGGGCCACTGACGCCGCGCACCATCCATTGGGCACCATCCTTTGACCTTGATGGTCTGTCCCCGGGGTGCCATGCACCAGCTTGCTTGGTCCTCAGGCACCAGCATCCTCTGCTGAAGACGGCTCTTCATGGTGGCTGCAGGTGATAGATCCTTGCAGTCTGTGACTCAGAACCCCTGTGGCATTCTCCCAACTGTGCGGTCCTGGAGCACACACAGTCCGTTTCCCCACCCTCCGTTCGCAAGGGCGAGGCGGCGAGGCAGCGAGGCGTGCAGAGAAACCCTTCTCTCGGCGCAGCTACCTGATCCCTCAGGTGCCCTGGCCCGTGGGGACCTCCCCAGAAGGGCTGGTGCGGAAAACAGTGGTTGGCCCCCTTGGGACTTGCCCGCGCCTGTTATTAACAGAATAGAGCACGCAGGGCACTTAGGAACCTCTAGGTCTCTTCTCCAAACTCAGCGCCTCCAGCCTTTCTGTGTAGCTCAGGTCTTGGTAGAAGCACTGGCCAATCGAGAGACTTATCGTTTAAGGACTTCGGGGTCTGCTTTCCATTTCTCAGACTCTATTTTGACACTTAAAGCTCAGCAGCACTTACTGGTTTTAAACCATGAATGCACCCCCCGCCCACCCCCCAGCCAGTCCATCTGGAAAGACAAGCCCAGGAATAAGAGAACAAGAGAATCCCGCAGCAGAAGGCTCTCTCTGCATTGAGTCAGGGCCTTCGCTCTTCTCTTACATCTAATCTTGTTTTGTGCTCCAAACCGAAGGAGGAATTTGAAAACCGGTTCTCATCTCCGGGTGTCCCTGGGCAGGCCATCTGCCCTCTGAGTAAGCTTGGTCAGCTTGGTTTGAGCTCGATGGTTATAAAAGTCACCCAAAACGCAAAGATTCAAAGAACCTATGTTCTCAGATAGTTTTGCCATGAAACACTTCTATCCTGTTCAATGTTTAGTGGGTTCATTTATCAGTTCTCTTTCCCACCAACAACTGGGCAGGAGCAGCGCGATCTGGGCTGGCAGGAAGGATGTGGGCGTGGGAACCAGCGAGTCTGGGCCTGGACCTCGGTGCGTGGTTGTGGGGAGGTCACTCCACCTCTGCCGATTCAGAGTTGCCGAGACTGGGACCGCACCACTGAGACGTCAGGACATACCTTTTCCTTAGAGTCAAGAATCTGTTGTCTGCTGCCTCCACTTCTGAGACAGCACGAGCTGTCTAACCCGATCAGTTGAGGCTGGGGTCACACAAACAATATTCGGACGGGCTTGCTTCCTGAATGCCAGCGTGCTGCAGTGGAGAAGTGCCGTGTGACAGATAATACAGACACACCTCCCAGTTCAGAACCTAAAGAATGGGGCAAGCTGTCTTCCACAGATAAACACGGGGACCAGGAAGTAAAGTCTCACATTCAAACTCTAAAACGACTCTGTCGTCGCCGCAAATAAAATATAAAAAGAAACCAGATCGCAAGAGGGATTCAGAGAGGGGACAGGAGCAAATGGCAGTATAAAGGGATAGCATTCGGGCAGGCTCATTCTTCCAAGCCTGTCCAGTGTTTTTATGTTTTTGGAACATCTACATATACATAGGGAGGTAGCAATATTTTCTGGAGCAAACAAGAGCCTTTTGATTTCTTGATTTTTGAGGTCATAATTAATTGGAACCATTTATGCAGGGAAGCATGGAATTGTCTGCTCCCAAAGATGTCCACGTACGTCCTCTATCAAGTCCGTGGGTGCTTCCACACTTGATAGTAGCGCACATGAAAAACAATAGAGCAAAGGCTCACATCTCGTACCTGCAAGTCAACATGGCTCTCCTGTGGGGAATGAGGACAGATGATCATGACAACCAGGTGGGGGTGCCAAACGCCTGGGATCAGGGCAGGTCTGTGGGGGGATGCGTCCCGCGAGTCTCACCCATGCACCCCATATTGGACCCTGGGCTTTGTACCTCTGTATACGCTCACTGCCCTGCTTCCCAACAAACTCACCGCTCGGTGGGGCAGCCTTGCCATTACTGTCTAATTAACACTGCGTCTGGTTCTTGTCTGTCCTTGGTCAGTTTTCCCTTCAGATATAGAAAAAGGAGGAGAGGCAGGGGTGAAGGAGAAGTAGGAAGAAAACACATGAAGAACTACTGAAAGTTTCTTACTTTCTAACAATTTGTTTGAGAAGGAAATAGAATGATTCTTCTTACTTTGGTCTGGGACACAAGAGTGTTAATTTCTCAATAGAAAGTAAATACCCAGCCCCCACTTCTTCCGGTAGAATATATTCTTGATAAACGATCCACCCATTTGTGAAAACATTTAAACTCTAATGCATGCCTCCTTTGTTTTCTGTTGACCTTTTTCTGACTTTGTTTCAAAAGAAATTTGTGCTTAACTGTTGACAAAAAATAATCAGAAAATACAGGAAAATTTCAGAAAGAAAATGTTATCCTCCCCCCCCCACCGTAGATAGCTGCTGCTCATATTTATATTTTTTTCTGGTGTTTTTTCTCTCCATAGATGTCCCACATACATATATAGCAGATTATACACTATTCTCTTCACTTGGTGGTGTATTGCTAACGTTTTTTCCATTTCATTTTGTAACCATCTAGTTTCTTTGTAACAAGTACACGTTATTCTAGCAAAGGGATACACTATAATGTATCAAACGAGTTCTTTGTTGTCAGACATTTAGGTTGTCACCAAGTTTTAGCTTTTATGAACAATGCTGGTATCCCTGTATCCTTTTGTGTTCCTTATTATTACCAAAAATAATTCCTAGATGAATATATTGCCAGATAGCACTAGATCAATTATAAGTCCCACTCCTGCAGTAAAAGGTCTGTTTCCTCACGCCTCCACCCAGGGTAAGTCTGTGAACATACTTTGTTACATTTTCACCAGCGTATATTTCATTGGCGTCTTAATTGGCATGTTTCGGTTACTTGTGAGATTGAATATATTGCCATATTTTTATTCACTGGTGATTAGTATTTCTTATTTGGTAAATTACTTATTTGCATCCTCCCCCAATTTTATTAAACTAGGTTATTAATTTTGATTTCTAAGCGTCCATTTCGTATTATGGATTTTAACTTTTTGTCTTACGCTGCAATTTCCTTTACTAGTTCACCGTTCTGGCTCTTCAGTTTTTTCACTTATATATATTTTTACTATGCAGAAGTTTAAAAATTTTTTATTGTATTTCGAAACTATTCTTTAAATAGGATTTTGCTTTTGGTTTCCTCTTTAGAGTCTCCCCCGCTCCAGGATTCTAAAAATAGTCACCTATATTTTCTCTTACCTCTGCGGTTTTCGTTTTTACATTTATGTATAGAGCTCCTTTGGAATTTATTGAAGGGAAAGGTATAAGGCAGGGATCCAGATTTAATGTTTTTAACCAGATGTCTATGCCACTTATTGGATTAAACATTCATTTCTTCACTAACTTGAAAGACCCCCTCCCTGTCGAGTCTTGGGTTTATTTTCAGACTTGACTCTGTTCCACCGATTTGTCTTTCCTGTTCTGGTCTCGTGCTGTCTCAACTATTGCAGCTTTCAGCATACATTTTAATAACTGGTATTCCAAGTGATCACATATTGTTGTCCTATTGCAAAATTTTCTTGGCAAGTTGCGTGCATTGAGTCTTCCAAATTAACTTTAGAATAATTGTGTCAAGTTCAAGAAAAACGAATCTCTATGGTATGTGTTACTTTCATAGATGAATTTGTACAGAATTGCCACATTCACACCGTTGAGTCTTACCATCGAAGAACACGGGAAATGTTCCAATATTCATTTTCTTTTATATCAACAACTTGTGATTTTCTTCTTGCAGGTCCTGAACTTTTAGTGTAGGTTTATCCTGATTGGCTGTGGTTAGCGTGTAAGAAAACCATTGTTCTTTTGTATACTTACACCTGTGAATGCATTTTTCATTTATATTAGGTTTTTAGTTATTTTTCTTAGACTTTCCAGATAGAAAGTTGTATCAACTGCAAATAATTCACCTTCTCCTTGAAATGATTTACTTCTTAATTTGTTATCTAATTGCGCTCACTCGCATTTCCTAAACAACATTAAGTAGCTATAATGACGGGGGCAATGTCCATCCATGCCTTGAGCTTGACTTTCATAGAATGCTACCTTTATTTTACAATATTGACCTTCCTAGGAAAAGATTACAGATCTGTATTTTTTATCCTGTTAAGGAATCATTCTATTTTCCTAAAAGCTTCTTATTAGGGGTGGATGTTGAATTTTATCACCGTCTTGCCTTTTTCAGGAGATGATGTGTGTGAGGGTACGAGCGGATGTATTGGTCTGTTAAAGCGGGGAACCATATCAATATGATTTTCTAATATCAAATTATCCTTTTTTCTCCGGAATTCTACTTGCTTTTTTCCAATCAAAAAAACACTACTTTTTTTTTTTTTTTCCCTGAAGAAGCGGCCCTGATTTTGTACATCTGCAAGAAGCTGTGATTCTTAATTGGCATTTTTAGAGATCTGTTCTGAAAAGGAAGCCAAATGCCCTTAGATTTGTTTTACTAGAGGGCGTTACTTTTGTCAGAAGCAATGGGAGGTTCAGGGTTTGTATTTTTAACCTTCCTGCTCTAGCCCATTTTGGGTCCTTCCGTGGGGCTGGGGAAGGGAAGGGGAGAAGAACCAGGTGGGAGAGCGGTGTGTTGAGAGCAGGGGTCCCCCAGACCCCAGGCCTGTACCCCAGTGGCAGCCTTTCTGAACTCAGGGGAGCCTGGACGGGGTTGAGTATAGCCCGTTGGCAGTCCTCACACTGTCGTCTTTCTCCGTCTTTATGGAGAACTCACCACTTGGCTTGTCGACTAATCACCAGGTGGGGTAGGGGCTCCTTCTCAAAAGCAATGAGCCATCCTTTGTGCTAAGTAGGCAAGCACATAGCCAGCAGGCTCCACTCCACTTCGGTTGAACCCACTGGAGGCCCAGGAGCCTCCCGGAGGCCCGACCTGTCTCTGCAGAGAAAGTCTTTCACACACCAGGTGCGGTAGTCAGTCGCCATTTTGATCAAGTTTATTTTACACTAGAGCTGAGTCTGTCAGCGAGAGGTGCTTAGCTCGCTGCTGAAAGGGGAGGGGAGTGGTGTATAAATAATGAGAATGCAGAGGAACTTGTGCTGTGAACAGCTCTGCTCCAGTAAAGCAAGAGTTTATTGTGTCACTGCCTCTGGGTACGTTTTCCTGTAAAGGCCCGAAATAAAACACTCGTACATGTCTGTTCCTTTTCCCCAACCCCCCTGGAGGATGGTAACTCTCTCATTAATACTAAAGACAAGTTTAAAGATTCTTTAATTGGTAGTTGCTTTGCCATATGATTTGTCCTGTGTGAAGAAGACTCACTGTTCTTTTGTGGGCCTTAGCGCTGAGCTGAAAGAAAGGCCCGACTTGATCCCCCCCCCCCCCCCCCCCCCCCCCCCGCTTCTAGATGACAAGCAAGCCACAGCCTCTCCAAAGCCTCTCTTTTCCTCCTCTGCTCGTCTCTCTGGTCTCCTGCAGCCTCAAATTCTGTTCCTTCTCTACATACGATTTCTCCCTTCCATACTTTCTTAGGGGGGAAACGTATCATTTTCTAGATGATGCTTTATTATGTGTCTATTATTAGCTAACAGGCTGAAATATATCCCAAAGTAGGTTGTATGCAAACTCTTCCGGGGGTTAAAGAGGTAGATGGTTACAAAGGGATACAAATTCTAAGTCCCTAAGTCCCCAGGTTTCCTGCACGCATGCATTGTTTGACTGGCACGATGTTTTATAAAGTGCTGAATTTGAATGCCTTTGAGGGGACAAAGCACCGTCCAGTCGGTCACGGATTCCACTACAGTCCATGATCTAACACACCTGGCATTTCACCCATTTTTATTATGTGCCTGGCTTCTGAAGACCTTTGGATTTGCAAACGCTGGTGTACACTAGGGACAGGTTCAAATCTTCAGACTGAGATCATGTGTCAGCCAACTGTCTACAAAGGGACCACATAGCAAATATTTTAGACTTCGCGGGCCCTACAGTCTCCGTTGCAACCATGTGGCACTGCTGTGATCGTGAAAAAGTAGCCAGAGATGATAATACATAAACAAACGAGCACAGCCGTGGCCCAATAAACTTTGTATATAGACACGAAAATTTGAATCTCATCAAACTTTCTCCTATCCCAGAATATTATTCTTCTTTTGATTGTTTCCCCCCAACTATTTGGTAAAAACCAAATAGAAGAATGGTGTTTATACCATTTTTAGCTCATGGAATTTTACAAAAATAGATGGCAGGTCAGATTTGGCCTGTGTGCCGTGGTTCGCTTAGATAGCTGACAAAAATCTCCTCATGTTTTTCCAAGGGATCCAAGAAGAATCAAAATGATCCCGGAGCCTTTACACTAGCAAGTCACTAAAGTAGATCTTTTTTAAAATGCTTAGAAATGGTAAGTTTGGGTTACACAAGTAATATGAGCCTAACAAAGGCTGCTGTTGGCTCTGATTTGCTCTGGGCTCACTAGGGGGTCCTCTCTGCTCTGAAACAGGGATGAAGATGCTGGGTCGATGGCAGCCTCTGGGTTAGAAGGAAGAGGACAGTCATGTGGTGACTAGCATGGAGGAGCAGCGAAGATAGGGTAGCCACAAGCTAGACTGGAGGTGAATTCAATGGGGAGGGACTCTGATTACAGTGAAACATACATGAATTGTAAGCATAAATGCTTGTAAGTTCTGTACTGACAGCCGATTCAGGCTTCATGACAATTTCCCATTGACTATCTCTTCCACAAAGCCGTCTTCCTACACAACAGAAGGAGTGCCTTCTTTCTTTTCCGATCCAGCCCACAGCAGAGTGGTCTTCTGATCCATCTTTCCCCACCGTGGACACAGATCCTTTCCAATAAATTAACCTCCTCTCCTGACTCACTTGGAAGAAACACGTGCCAGTGAGTAAGCTAAACCACATTACCAGTTCTCCGAGAAGATCACTCCGACGAGGTTTTGTCCTGACAGGCACTGAGAAAACACTGAGCTTTTGCTTTCTGTCGCTTTCCTCACCGCCAAACCGTAAAGCACTGGAGAGAACAACCCCAGGAGGGAGAGAGTAGAGAGGGTTGTTGGGTTCGGTCTTGGTTGGCGTGGTTTTCTAACTCAGCGCTGTGCGAATTCTGACCCTTCGTTGTGTATGTTAACACAACGTATTTCAGAGGACATGTCGCCCATAGACCCGTCGCTGGGATGAAGGGGGCTTTGCCACAGTCTAATTCTGCAGTAGGCAGCAGTTGTCTCCCCCTGCGATCCCGGAACTTCTGAGCAGGCTTTGGTCCAGCAAAGGCGATCTGGAGGATGAACAGACTCAGCTCTGCATGCACACACACGCGCACGCGCACACACACGTACACACTCGTAGGCATTTACTAAATGCATGGCAGTATAAGTAGCACAAAATTCACGCATGTTGTCGTCCTTGTCCCAGGAGGCTCAACCTTGTTGGGTTATGGCAAACTTCGTTCCACCTTTTGTTCAAAGTTCTGAGCTGGGAAAGATGCTGTTCGGTCCAGCAGAAGATGCAAAAGTGTATCTTTCAATTCCATGTCGTTGAATTTTTCAGAGGGTTCGGGTTTGAAGCATGGTTTCTTTTTGTTTTGTTTTGTTTTGGGGGTTCGGGGGCCCTCCTGGAGACTTGGGAGCATCCTCATGCCTCGTGAACCCCAGCACCTGTGTCCATCTTGGGGGGCTGCGGTTTGGCATCCACTGGTTTGCTCCTGTCTTGCGCTGCTGTGGCTTTTCAGCCCCCGGTTCCGCGAGGATTTACACACAGACCCACATATAACGAACCTACTTACACAGATTCGTTTTGCCCATACCGGGTTTCCCATAAGATCACAGGGGGTCATATAGGACTTGAGGACCATTGTTCTACAGAGAGAATAGCAGATAAAACTGTAGCCGTGTGGAGATTGTCACGAAGCTGACAGAGGTTCGGTTTTGTCATTATTATCAGTATTTCTACATCTCTGGCACCCGGTAGGAGAAGCTGGTGGGGGGGTGGGGGGGAACGATGAATAATATTTGGATGACTCACGTGCACCACTCTGAACGGCTCTCAGCCAGGAAGGTGGGGACAGGAGTGAGAAAACATGTACTCTTCACACCTACCCAAGGGGCGTCTGGAGAGTTCTGTGGAGGGCAGGAGCCTGTATGCCCTGGGTGCGCGAGCAGCTGCTTTGGGCTCTGCTCGAATGAGGTGAGAAGTGGGCAGGCAGGCGCTCACAAGAGGAGCACGCAACACTCTCCTCTTAAACAGCTCCTTCTGCCTCTCTGCTTGCGCAAGTCCCCAGCAGAGGTGGACACAGGCCCTCCCCTGCCATTCCGGCGACCGGGAGGCGGCCTGCTCACGTCTGGAGGGTGAGGCTTACTTCATTTTAAGTGCGACATGCAGACAATATGCTGAATCTGAGGAAAGCAACTGCAAGGAAGGGAGGGCGCCGGAAACCTGGGCAAGTGTTAAAAGCCTGTTTCCCCATCTGTGAAATGGGCCACCTGTACGCGGAGTCCTGCCAGCATTCAGTGAGATAAGGCATGCAGAGCCCTTAGCTCTTATCATTTTAGACTAAGGTTCATTCTTCTACGGAAGAAACTGGGATTGTTTAGTGTGAACAAGAGATCAGAGAAAGACATGATAGCCGTCTTCAGACACCCAAAGGAGGGAACAGCCATTATTTTTTGTGTTAAGGCAACAGGACTTAAAGCATGGCCTTGGCGTGAAGCACATTTCACGTCTCTCCAAGCGTTCCTGGCCGAAGTGTTCAGGAGCAAGGCGGCTTTCTTGTCGGGTGCAGGGCGGGGGGGCCAGGGGGAGGCTGTCACCAGGCTCGGGGACACAGAGGCTGGGTGGCCAGCAGCTCCGGGTGGGGGCCTGGTTGGACGGGAGGCCTGAGGTCCACAGTGCAGGGAAATCCAGCAAAGGGCTGAGGGTTTTGACTCTGGGAGAGAACCTGAGCAAGCGAATACTTTCCAGGGTCTCAGGGACCCGTGGGGCGTCAAACAGCAAGTTCGTGCGCTTGCAGAAGACCCTTGTCCACGGTGCTCACGGCCTGAGTCGGCCAGGGGCCCCCGAGTGGGCGGCTTCATGACCTCCCCGAGGGCAGTCCCCGTGCGAGGTCCCGGGAGGACGGCGTGGAGACCCCCGCTCGGTCCCCCCGCGCGCCCTCCGGGGGGCGGGGTGGGGGGGGGGCCGCCGAGCGCGCGCCGCCGGGATGCGCTGTGTCACCGCGCCCTGTCTTGCCTCCCTTCCCGCAGGTGAGCGGCCCTTCCCCTGCACGTGGCCAGACTGCCTTAAAAAGTTCTCGCGCTCGGACGAGCTGACGCGCCACTACCGGACGCACACGGGCGAGAAGCAGTTCCGCTGCCCGCTGTGCGAGAAGCGCTTCATGAGGAGCGACCACCTCACCAAGCACGCCCGGCGCCACACCGAGTTCCACCCCAGTATGATCAAGCGCTCCAAAAAGGCGCTGGCCAACCCCTTGTGAGGGCCGGGCGCGCCCGCCGGACAGGACTGCCCCCGCCCCCCCCGCCCCCCCATCACCCCTCCTCCACCCCGGGAGGGGCGCGCCCCACTCCCCCTCCCCGGTCTCACCGCCCTGCGGCCACGCCCTCCGCCCCCTGTCCCCGCCCGGTTTTCTAAAAAGCACATCGTCGCCTGAGATCAAAGTCCACACTTGGTCCCCGAGCAGAGGCACTCCGACCCGTCTCTGACTGTTGGAGGGAAGGCAAATGCTTTTTTTTTTTTCCTCTCTCTCTCTCTCTCTCTCTTTCTCTCTCTCTCTCCTTTATTTTTTTGGGGGGCGGGGTGGGGGTTGGAGGGGGACAGGGTGGGGGGGAGGGGGGTAAGGCCAAGAGAGGGGTAGACTTTTAAAGATTCAACACTGGTGTACATACGTCTGACTAGGTGAGCTGACCTGTGGCGTCACAGGGCCCTTCCTGCTTGCTGTCTCCGAGTTGATTTCTTACCCTTTTCGATGTAATGACGAGTGTGCTTCGGTTTCTTTAGCAAAACCACTCTCTTGAATCACGTTAACCTTTGAGATTTAAAAAAAAAAAAAAAAAAACAAAAAAACAACCAACCCACCAACCAACCAACCACGCCATAGCACAGCTGTCTTTCCGCAAGAGCGCATCTATTCCAAGCATGACCTGTCATCTAAAGACTCGAAAACAAACAAAAAAAAAAGTTACTTATAGTCAATGGGTAAGCAGTCTGAATTTATACTAATCAAGACAAACCTTCCAAAGGTTACACTAAGTACAGAACTTTGAAACCTTGCTTTGTATGACTCGTACTTTTTTGAACACAAGCTGCACTTTTATTTTCTTGATGCAAAGGATGAATAAGTTAAATACATGCTTTAAGGATAGAAGCAGACGTTCTGTTTGGAACCACGTTATAATCTGCTTTTATTTTATTTTTATTTTTATTTTTACAGTATACACATTTCCCTATGAAATCATGGCAGAGATGCGAGGGCAGAATATATACAACAGATTCTGAAGGAGAAGGAGGGTAGTATTTTTTAAAAAAAAATTTCAAGAAGAACAAACAGAATTTTAACTCTATTAACTTTTCCAAATTTTCCGATCCTTTTTGTTAACGTCGTCTTATTGTTCTAACGCCACGAAGGGAGAGGGTGTTGACTCTGTTGGGTTTTATTCGAAAGGGGGCATGACCTGAACTGGCTCCGGAAACACCTATTTTGTGGAGAAAAGGTTTGGTGGTCTCCTTCCCGTGTTCCCACAAACTCCCACTAACAGGTGCAAGAGTTGTCTAAAAGGAAAAGGGAGCTGACCTGTGAAAAGAAAGAACACATCCCCGTGAGGAGTGAGTCCCGAGGCAAAATACCCTGATGGTTTCCAAAGTGACTTCACAACTGGCCTTTTTGGAGAGCGAAAGGCGCACGGAATCCGAAGGACTGGAAACACGTCCCTGTATCTTGTACGTCAGAAGCCTCACCACTATATCTCTCTCGTATCCAGGTGTCTACAATGGCCTAAACCACTGCATCCGTAACATGCCATTTACCTGCAAACTTAATTTTGGCCGTCACGTGGTCAGAAAAATGAACTGTTTTCCCAGCTAAGAAGAAACCTCAAGTAGGGGAGTCAGCCGTGATCGTGGGAGAAATGTTTACATTTTCTTTTTTTTGTCAGAAATCGTGCTTTTCTGACAGTCTTATCTGATATTTCGAACAGGGAGCTCCGGTGCACTCTTGTGGATACATGGGCTAGGAGATGTGTCGCGCGAACGTAGGGGGCCTCCCTGTCAGTGAACTTGTTACTTCACCTGACACCTGCTCGTTTCCAGTCTAGAACCAGTGTGGGCGCCTCCAGCAGGCGTGGGTCATGGCTGACTCCGACTTCCAATACAATAGCCATCACTAGCATGGTGTGTTTTATTTTTGTTTGTTTAACCAATGTAGTTGTATTAGCACTTCTATAAAGAGAACTGCTTTTAACATTAGGGACTGGGAACGGTCCATTGAAATAAAAAGGAAAGTGTTTTCTCGCGGGAAAACATGTCAGGAAAAATAAAGAACACTTTCTACCTCTGTTTCAGATTTTTGAAACGCTTATTTTAAACCAAATTTTAATTTCTGTGTCCAAAATAAGTTTTACGGACATCTGTTCTTCCATACGAAATAGGTTAGGCTGTCTCTTTCTTACTGAGCTCATGGAATGTTTCTGCTTGTGATCCTCTGCACGCTGCCTCGTAGTGAGTGAGGAGTTTGGGGTTGCCTAGCAACCCACTAACTTGGACAAACTCCTCTTCCCCTCGCAGAAAGAAATGAAGGAAAACCAAGCAAAGTCAGTGAAAGACAATCTTTGTAGTTTCAGGAGTAAATCTATACGTGGCTTTTGGCCAGCACTTGCTTAGACGGATATAAATGCAGCAACTTGTTTAAAAAAAAAAAAAATTGCACAATTTACTTCCCAAAAAAAGTTGTTACTTGCCTTTTCAAGTTGTCGAAGAACACACATTTGATATTCTCTTACATGTTATAGTAACGTAACGTATAAACTCAAGGCTTTTTATTCTTCGTGATAAATCCTGTTTTCAAATGCCACGAAACAGGAACCAGCATTCTAATTAGATTTACTATATCAAGATATGGTTCAAATAGGACTACTGCAGTTCATTGAACACTCAAACTATGAAGGAATTACTTTTTATATTAAAAAGACCATGGATTTAACGTATAAAAATCCAAATGCAGGATAGTAATTTTTGTTTACTTTTTTAACCAAACTGAATTTTTCGAAAGACTCTTGCAGGTGTTTAAAAAGGAAGAAACGTCGTTTTATCTAATACTGTAAGTAGTTGTCGTATTTTGGAAAATTTAATAGTTTTAGAGTTACGAGAACTCCTCTCCTCGGTTAGAAAAGAAGAAAGCCCTTCACCACTGTGGAATGATGCCCGGCTTTAAGGTCTAACTCTACATCATGCTTCTTTTGAGAATTATATTTGGTAGTCATATTACAGGAATGATTAGTCGTCAGTTTGCAGGTAGATTTCGCACACGCCCATCACTCTGGATAGATTGAGATGTTCTTTCACCGCAGACAAATGATCTGTAGCACTGTAAGATACTGATCTCGACAACTGTTTAATCAGTTTTATTTTTGTACAGTATTAGTGACCTAAGTTATTTTGCTGTCCCGTTTTTGTAAATCAAATGAAATTATAAGAGGATTCTGACAGTTGGTATTTTGTACATATGTATATACGTTGTCCAAATAAAAGTAATAAATGACAAACACTGAATCGTTCCAGCCGTAAGTGTTGTGAAAGGGGCGCATCTTGCGGTAACGCGGGTGACCCCTTTAACCAGGATTTTTACGGTAAGTGCCAAGATGATTTTACCCTGTGTCTTTCAACGTGTGCACTATTTATATAGACCTGTGTGTATTTACTATTTGCGGACCTACGGGAAAGTACACAGGACGTAGGCTGCTTGGAACCACTGCATTATACTGGAGGGAAATGTTTCTGTTTTCAGGTAAATCACTGAAAGAGGCTTATAAAAGCTCATGACCTTGCCGGGGTGGGCTAGGAACTGGTCAGAGAATGCTGGTGAGTCAGATTCTGCTCTTGAGATGTGATATTGATGAGAACACACCAGTCGAGGTCTCAAAGGCAGGACAGTAGAACCATTAAGGCAAATGAAGATAGCACCAAAATGTGTGTGTGTGAGGGAGAATTATTTGTATACATATATACTAGCTCACTATAATTTATCAAGCTCTTACATGGTCGTCATGGTGCCAAGTGCCTAAGTCTTTTTTCTCACTTAATCCAGACAGTAGCTCTGTATAGCTCCTTACAGTCGATACTGTTGTTATCCACATATTTCAGAGGAGGAAATCGACAGTCAGGTAACTTGCTAAAAGACCCAGTAGTCAGTGGTATAGGCAGTATTGGATCTGCTGAATCCAGTTCTCCATCATGCTATGCCTGCATCAAGGTAGCAGGATTTACTGAGAGTCATTTTCATTTGACCCATTTTATTGAGCACCATTTAATGCCGGGCATGGTTGTCACTGAGGGCACAAAGGTGAAAAAAAAAAAAAGCAGACAAGCTGTCTGTGTTCAAGGGGTTTATATGTTTGTGGATGGAAGTGCAGAAACAAACAAAATTTCCATATAATTTTAGATAGGGATAAGCATGATGAAAATAGAGTCCTATGACTTGGGTGGGGAGGAAAGGCTACTTCAGAATTCGTCTCTCAGAGGGGACTTCAACTTTTGAGCTGGGGCCGGGATGACACGGAGGAGCCAGGCCTGCAAAGGTGTGGAAGGAGTGGGGAGAGCCAGTGCAACAGTGCTTTTTGGGGGAACCCCAGGAAGGTGAGGCTGCAGGACTATGCCAGGAGAAGGGATGAGAAGTTGGGGTGGTCGGCATTGGTGGGATCATGGGGGCGGGGAGCTGGTGCTGCCGTATGGTGTTTGATTTTGATTCGAAGGGCCAAGGAATCTTTGGGAAGGCTTAAAGTGGAAGAATGCTGTTTTCAGGCAGGTATTTCAGCCAGCTGTTTCTGGTGCTGGGTGGACAATGGACTTCAGAGAGGCAAGAACGGAGCTGGGAGATTAGCAAGAAGACAAGGTTGTTAGCAGTGGAGGTAGGAAGAAGCAAATTCCAAAAAACACGTTGGAGGCAGAGTCATTTGAACTTAGTGAGGTTAGGGGTCAGGGGTAGGGAATAAAAAGGTCCAGTAAGGACACTCAGGTTATGGCCTGAGCGACAAGCAGGTCACTGTTCATGCAATTTGAGAAGATGGAGGAAAGGAGACAGTTGCCGTGAGGGAAAAGCCAGGGACTCGTGTTTGGACACGTCAGGGCTGATGTGGCTGTCAGACACCACATGGAAAGGTCGAGAGAACAGCGGTGTAAGTTTAGAGCTCAGAAAGGACTGGAGATTCGGAAGCCAGTCATAAGTGAAGTCACAAGGGGATGAAATCACCTGTGGTAGAATACAGACGGGAGGGGCATAGGGGGAAGAGAGAGAAGAGGAGACAGAAAGATAACATCAAGACGAATAAAATCCAGAGAAGTACTGGGGCGCCTGGGTGGCTCAGTCTGTTGAGCAACTGACTCGATCTTTGGCTCAGGTCATGATCCCAGGGTCGTGGGGCGCAGCCCCACAGTCAGGCTCCACGCTGAGTGTGGAGCCTGCTTAAGACTCTCTCTGCCCTGCTCCCTTGCTCATGTTCTCTCTTTCTCTCTAAAATAAAAAATAAAAATAAAATTAAATCTAGAAAAGTGCAGGGTCATAGAATAAAGGGCAGGGGGGAGGCAGAGCAGTCAGTGGTGCTGAACATCCCCGGAGGGTGCGGAAAGACCGGCGCTTGGTGAAAAGCAACATGCCCGCCATGTTTAAGAATCTGAAGTTATTGGCGGCTTATTAGAGCCCTTACATTAGAATGGCAAAACTAGACAGCTGGTCAGGTAGGGGAGGAGCGATCAGGGAGTGAAAGACAAAGGGGAATTATAATCAATTCTTGCACAGTTTGTAGAAAGTGAAAACAGGGGCGCCTGGGTGGCTCAGTCGGTTAAGCGGCCGACCCCAGCTCAGGTCACGATCTCATGGTGTGTGGGTTCGAGCCCCACGTTGGGCTCTGTGCTGATGGCTCAGAACCTGGATCCTGCTTCGGATTCTGTGTCTTCCTCTCTCTCTGCCCTTCCCCTGCTCACGTTCTGTCTCTATGTCTCTCAAAAATAAACGTTTAAAAAAAAAAAAAAAAGTGAAGAAAAATCAGCAAAGCAGCCTCGATCAATGTACAGCAAAAGAAGGGAGACACAAGAAACCGACCGAATAAGGAGGAAAATAGAATCCACATGTCACCTAAACATCCTTATTTAAAGTTAGATTTTTGGGGCGCCTGGGTGGCTCAGTCAGTTGAGTTTCCAACCTCAGCTCAGGTCATGATCTCACAAGTCCTGAGTTCAAACTCCTCATGGGGCTCCCGGCTGTCCAGGAGCTGCTTGGGATCCTCTTCTGGTATCTCTTGGCACCTCCGCCCTTGCGCTCTCTCAAAAATAAAACATTTAAAAAAACTTTACAGCTAGATTTTCGATTAGGATCAAAAACACGAAGTCATTAAGTCATTGCTTAAAATGATTTAAAGTAATCTTTACACCCAATATGGGACTTGAACTCACAACTGTAAGATCAAGAGTCACATGGTCTACCGACCGAGCCAGCCAGGCACCCTTAAACACGTGCATGCATTTCACTAGACGCTCACCTAAAATGAAATGACACAGGGTAAACAGAGTGATTGGTAAAGACAAACAAGTCAAAGAGTTAACTCCAAAACAACTCAGGAGTAGTCATATCAATACCAGAAAAGAATATAAGGAAAAAATTACTTTGTATGGGCACATTCTATATTGAAAATGTCACAGTGCCTTGTAACAGTCCATCAAAATATGCAAAGAAAAATGCAAAAAACAGCAGGAGAATTGCATGAAAACCCCAGTCTTAAAAAAAAGAGAAAAATATTTTAATAATGTGCATATTCTTTTCAAATATCCATGGAACCTGGACAAAAATATCGGATATAATAAGACTACAAGTAACACATTGTTGATTACGTTTTCTGACCACCAGGCAATAAAGCAAGCAACTCACAACAAAAGGATATTTTTTTAAATACTAAATTAAAATACTGTCAAATAATTCATAGATCACAGAAAATACAAATTAGAATACAAGTCGATGACAATAGGGAAAATTATATACCCAAAATAAACCCCAAAGCTGTACCCTGAGTAAAACTTGGAGCCTTACATGCTTAGATCCATGATCAAATAAAAATCAACCAAGCAATCAATCCAAGGAGCCAAAAAGTGAAAAAAAAAAAATCTAGGAAAAGCATGAGGAAAGAATAAAAGTGAGATCGATATTTAACCCAAGAGGTGGATCTTTGAAAAGATCAATAAAATAGACAATTTTGACAAAGCCAGACAAGGAAAAGAAAATCCGAATGCATGTTATGAATAAAAAGATAAATTAACTGTAGGTAGAACACATTAATATTTTGGACATTTTGATTAAATGCTCTTTTAGTAAAAGTACAGGGTTTTTTAAAGATTTTATTTTTAAGTAATCTCTCAATTTGGGATCTGAACTCAAAACCCTGAGATCGGAAGTCACATGGTCTACCGACTGAGCCAGCCAGACTCCCCAAAGAACAGTTCTGATGAGTGTATGGTTACATGGACCAAAAACTATAAATGAAGTTGACAGATGTCAGACAATTTCAGTACCCGGAAAATTTTATAAGCAAAATCTTTCAAACCTTTAAGGAATGAATATCTCCTTTCGATTTTAAACTGTAAGAATATAGAGCACAGAAAAAAATGAGAAACATTTCAATTCAGTCTGGGAAGCTAATTTAACCCTTACTTGCAAGAATAGTTGAGAATGTTTTGTAAAAGAAAATTAATGTAGGGCAATTTGGCCTACCACGATTTACATAAGAATTTAATATATTTTATGAGTGGCATTCTAAACCAATAGGGAAAGAACGAATTATCCATTTTATTTAGCCAAATGATTATCTGGAAAAACACTAAGATACAGTATACTATATATCAAAATAAATCCTATGTTAAAGATTTTTTTAAGTTTATTTATTTATTTTGGGGGAGAAGGGGCAGAGAGAGAGGGAGAGAGAATCCCCAAGCAGATCCCACACTGTCAGCACAGAGCCCAATATGGGACTCGAACTCACCAACCGTGAAGCCATGACCTGAGCTGAAACCAAGAGTTAGACACTCAACCAACTTAGCTACCTGGGAGCCCCTGTCAAATCTTTTATTTAAAGATTTAAATAAAATCAGTAAAGCACCTAAAGAAAATATAGGTAAAGATTCACGAATCGTGATTAGTGAAGAACACTAAATGCATCAACTCTGGGGCACCCGGGTGGCTCAGTCCGTTAAGTGTCCGACTTCGGCTCAGGTCATGATCTCACAGTTCAGGAGTTTGAGCCTGTGCTGACAGCTAGGAGCCTGGAGCCTGCTTCGCTTTTGGATTCTGTGTCTCCCTCTCTCTGCCCCTCCCCCACTCACGCTCCGTCTCTCAAGAATAAATAAACATTTAAACAATTTAAAAATAGTAATAAATGTGTTAACTATAAAGGTAAAAACCAATAATCTACCAATAGATGAATAGATGTAACTATTGAAATTTTTTTAATGTTTTATTCTTTTTTTGAGAGAGAGACAGAGAGAGACAAAGCACGAGTTGGGGAGGTAGAGAGAGGGAGACACAGAATCCGAAGCAGGCTCTAGGCTCTGAGCTGTCAGCACAGAGCCTGATGTGGGGCTCAAACTCACAAACCACAATATCATGACCTGAGGCAAGGTCGGACACTTAACTGATTGAGCCACCCAGCCCCGCCCTCTGTGGATTTAACTGTTCAATAATATGAAACTATTATCAATGAAAAATTAGCCTAAATAAAATTAAAAGGTGTGGATATGGAAAAGTGCATCTCAAAAGGGTTAGCATCTTTAATACATAACTTCTTACAAGTCAATATAAAGAACACGTTTAGAGAAATCTGGTAAATGATAGGAATTGACACTTTACAAGATGACAGAGTCAGGGAATATCTTAAAAATGTGAATGCTTTCAATCAGAAATACGATATAAAATAATGGCGTACAGTTGTTTGCCTTTACAGAAGTTTGTTAAAAAGTGCCCGTTCTATCAGGAATCGAGGGCGGATGGGCATATCGCTGTTGAGAATCTAGACTGGCATGCACCTTCTGAGAGGTAATAGGATTAAAAACTACAAAAACGTTCGTATGGCTTTAAGAAGAGATTTGGGGAAGGGAGGTGGATTCAAGGCATCCATGCTTCTAAAATTGTCCCTCCCCCTCTTCCGTCCAGCTGTCAGGCTCCTATCAACTCTCACCTGGGCTCCTTAAACCACCTCCTAACTAATCTAATGTCCTCATTTTCCTCTTGAAATTTCACCTTCCACTTTGCAGTGTCGCTGATCCCAACTATAAATATGTCCATGTCCTTCCCCCTGCAAAGACCTCTTCCGTCACCATTACCAACAGAATTAAGGTCAGTCTTCTTAATACGGCTTGGCAAGGTTCTCCGCGTTCTGATCCTTGTCCAGTTTTCGAGGCCCGTCATTTTCCACCCACCCCCATTTTGCCATCCATTCATAATACCCAGCTGCTTACCATTTTTACAGATGTTACCTCTGTTCCTATTATTCTTTCACTAGAAAAATCAGTCCCGCCCCCCCCTTCACCCATCACTCACTCTAATTCTTTGCAATAAAGGTTGTACCTTCCCGGGAAAGCTTTCTGTGACTTTCTAGGCTAGGTTAGGTTTCCCTCTACCTGGTCCCGTAAAACACTGGCCTGACTACCCCTCATCATGTATGTGGGGTTCATTTGAGTCAGTAGCTGTGGTTTGTTCATTCTCCTTTCTGTATACAATTATAAAAATACACCACTATTGTGGTTAAATGATTTCTCCAGATGTTGGCTACGGAGTCATGTTTCTATTAGCATCCTGTGCATGGATTTTGGAGACCATTATGCATGCATGTCTGTGGGGCATGTATCGGGAAGCGGAGCTCAGTCATAGGAGGAGGCGAGCAAAAGGGGAAAGTGGTCCTCAGATTCCATGCCCTAATGACAGGGATATTATCCAGGTGGGCTTTATGATGGGGAGATATCCAGGTGGGCCTCATCTGATCACACCAGCCACGTTAAGAAGCAGAGTTCCTCTCCAGCTAGGAGCAGAAGAGCAAGTCGGAGAGGTTTGAAGCCTCAGGGATTTTTACCACATCGTTGGTGGCTTGATGATCCCGGGGTCCGCATGCAAGGACTGGGGGGGTGGCCTCCAGGAGCTAAGGGTGGCTCTCAGCTGGCAGCCAGCAAGGAAACAGGACTTGGCAACAACCCGAATGAGCTAGAACGTGGATTTCTCCCCACGGGCTCCAGATAAAGCTTCAGTCCTCCTAACAACCTGGTTTCAGCCTTGTGCCTGAGCAGGTAACGCAGCCACGCCGCGTCGGACCGCAGCTCTCCAGAACCGTGAGTTAACAATGGTTTTCTTTTAAGCCACTAAGGTTGTGGTAATTTGTTACACGGC
Organism: Paguma larvata; assembly: GCA_030068075.1. Taxonomy (NCBI): domain Eukaryota; kingdom Metazoa; phylum Chordata; class Mammalia; order Carnivora; family Viverridae; genus Paguma; species Paguma larvata. Next base: position 78,855,685 of record CM057832.1, read on the forward strand.
AATAGAAAACTAATACACAGAGTGTGCACGCATTCATTTTAGTGGATGCGCCCACCGTTTTTCAAAATACCAATTATTATTCTCACCAGCAGTGCAGGAATTTCGGTTGTTTTTTTGCGTTGCTCTTAGCGTAAACACGGAATATTAAGTGGCTAGTAGAGACGTGCCTGATGAAGTGTCTAAGTGTTAATTATTAATGAAGTAAATTTAAAAGCGAAAGGTAGCATTTGAGTTCTCACGTAACACGAAATCAATTTTCATGATAATCCCCATTTCTTAAAAAACGAACAAACAAAAAAACATAACACATCCCCGACAAAGCAATTGAGTGTCCAAGGAGTTATCGCGAAGGTTTCACAAAGATTTAGTTGCAAAAATGGACATGGTGGTATTGTTTGTAATCGTTTACAATGGATTATTTAAATAACAGTGGAATATTATGCACCTGTGGCAAATGACGTAGAAGCTTTTGACCAAGCATATTCTGGAGAACACTAGTTTTCCAAATGTTACATTACAGAAGGATCCTGTGATTAAGTAAGTTTGAGACAGGCTGGCAAGGTGCTCTTCGCAAACCTAGCTCTTGTGTGATGGGTATTAACGCCCGAGGCCCTGACTCCGTGCAAACTTTCACCGGCCTTTCTGATTACGGCCGCTTTGCTTTGTCTTGGGGGGGATGCGTGGTGAATTTGACTTTGGGAAATGACGTAGAAACACGTCTGTGATCTGTTCGGTGCAGAATGCAGTATGAATAGCGTAGTCCCTGCTTGAAAACGTGTGGATAAAAGGCCAGGGAGATTTAAAGAATATTACACAAAAACGTTACCTGTGATTGTTTTGATGGGTAATTTTTCATTCCTATTCCTTATCTCTATTTTTCTAAAGTCTCTACAAAGTGGTTATATATTACATCTGTTAAAAGGGGAGAAAAAGAAACGCCAGAATTCAATCTAAATGCTGTCTCCTGGAGCAGCAGTGGTAACCCGCCGGCTCTTGTATGGCAGCTGACTCGCTATAAGGGCTGGCTGTAATTAAATTAGGCATTTAACAGTCCACTTCTGGACTGCTTGTCCCCCACGACAGGCCAATCTGGGGGGCACACCGCCCAGTGGATTCGGGGTGATGTGGGGTGACCTCTGCTTCTGCTGCAGTTGCTGAAGAGCAAATTCTTGCTCTCTGATCCGTGCTGCTCCTCTGTTCCCTGACGCTCTGAAGTCCCTTCTTTTTTTTTTTTTTTATTTATTTTTGAGAGAGAAAGTGCACAGATACCCACATGGGAGAGGGGCAGAGACAGAAGGAGAGGCAAGCTCAAGCAGGCCTCACGCTGTCAGTGCCGAGGCCGAGGCGGGGCTAGAGCGCACGAACCCCGAGATCATGACCTCAGCTGAAACCAAGAGTAGACGCTTAACCGACTGAGCCACCCAGGTGCCCCTATGTCCTTCTTGAGTTTCTTCTCAGTGCAGCTACTGCTTCTCCTGTTTTTACTAGGAACTCTGCTCCTCCCTAGTCGAGATACCACATTACATTACAGGCTTTCTGCAGACTGACCCATGTTCAGACCCTCCCTGGGAACCAGGTCTAGGCAAAGCAGTTCATTTCTCTGAGTCTCTTTCCTCGTCTGTGAAAAGTGCCCATGTATATCCAACATCTCTTAGCATTGTTAGAATTAAATCAGTAAGACTTCACTATAGTACCTGGCACGGTACTAGGTTTTCGGCAAATACTTATTCCTTCCACCCCCCGCCCCTAGAGTTAAAATAGCTTTCACTTAATAATAGGAGTTACAGCCCCATTTCTCTGTTGTGGGCAAGTACAGTTTTCTTACGTCACCCTTTGTTTACGGAAAGAGCCTGAAGTGTGTGTGTTGGAGGGCGGGAGTTGGTGTTGGTGTCACCAAACGATGGCCCCTGGTCAAACCTGACCCACAGCCTGTTTTCTATAGATCCAGCAAGGAAAGAACGGTTTCGATAATTTTAAATGGTTGAACACATCAAAAAGAATATTATACCAGCCACATAAAACTTACCTGAAATTCACCTTTTGGTGGCTATAAATAAAGCTTTATTGGGACACAGCCACGCACTCATTTACATATTATCTATGGCCGCTCTCCCACAATGAGGGAATTAAGGATTTGTGGTAGAGCCTGCAAAGCTTGAAATAATTGCTATCTGGCCGTCTACATTAAATGTTTGCCGGCCTCTGCTCTATGCTTTTTCCTATCTAAGTATTTCTTGAAGACAAGCAATGAGGTGTGGCTCCTTGGACTGCATTTTCAAAAATAAATCAAAACAAATGTCTTTTGAAGTCTTAATTTTTTAAATGTCCACCCCCTTTCTTAAACCCCAATAAAGTCTGTGATAGATCTGGGTTTGCCAGCCTGGCACAGCTAAGGCTGCCTACTTTCTAGATACTCAGGATGTTGGTTAGAAGCTACCAGGTTAGGGGCGCCTGGGTGGCTCAGTCGGTTAAGTGCCGACTTCGGCTCAGGTCATGATCTCAAGGTTCATGAGTTCCAGCCCCGCGTCGGGCTCTGTGCTGACAGCTAGGAGCCTGGAGCCTGCTTCAGATTCTGTGTCTCCCTCTCTCTCTGCCCCTCCCCTGCTCACACTCTGTCTCTCTCTCAAAAATAAACACTTAAAAAAAAAAAGAAGCTACCAGGTTAGTGGTCTAGACAAGCTTCTAGGGTAACCTTTCAGGTTATAGGTCTATTTTTAAATATTCGATTTGTGCTTATCACACATTGCAATTGATACTTGACCAGCAACGCCTTCGTCATTGGCCTCCCTTGCTATTTAATTTATAAACAAGCGTCTGAGAAGATACTACTTTAAAGTGCAGCGTGAGGACTTTCACCTTCTCATTGCCGTGTAGGTGAGACGATCAGACACTAATGGCAAATACTCTGTTTTATCCTGCAAAAGGCAGTCTCCTGAGCCGGGACAGTAGAGTGTCGTTAGTAGAGCCTCTGCAGAAAGATAGGGTGTTTTGGACTTCTTTTTTTTCCTCCTTTCTTCTCGAATAATGGGTATTTTGGTGGAGATGGTCAGTAGGCAGCCAGAACGGGCAGGGGTAAATTATGGCCACTCTGTACTAAGTAATCGGAGGGTGCTCACACCATCCATTCTGTTACAGGTTTTCTATTAAAGTAAAACCTTTATTAAGCAAAACTCACACTAAAAGCCATATACACAAGAGCAGGATTTAAAGGTCCAGAGCCCTTAGAATGATGGTGAACACACTAAACCAAACTCGGTTCTGCTTATTCTAAAAACCACCTTTATGCTGTTCTCAGGCAGAAACCCCACACCCTCTGGAGACCCATAGCATTCAGGTTTTATTCTGATATCAGCTCAAAACAACCATATTTACCCAAGGAAGTATGCTTGCTTTCTGTTAAACCTAGGAAAAACCTTAGAGTCTTATGCCTTCTCAGTATTTTTAAGCCGTGAACCATCAAATGTTGGCAGAATCTCTCCATTTTCCTAAAGCAGCAGGATACCAGCCCTTGTATCCTGCCTCCTGCTCAGTCTCTCAAAGGGTTCGGAGCCTCTCGTCTCCACTGGGGTCTGTGTCTAGCTGTTCTGGCAGATTTTAGACCCCTGCCTAGGTCAGCCTTTTTACTCCTCTGCATATTTAAACACCCATTTGACAAATCAAGACAACTCAAAAACCGACAGGGGTCTCCTATAGAGGAAGTGCAAAGTTTTATAGCTTTTCTAAGCTTTTATTTTGTTCTAGGATGTGTCCATTCTATAATTTCATCATGTTGCGTTAATGCTGGCCAAAATGCCAGCTAACTTGCTCCATTTTTTTTTTCTGAGACTGATAATTAAATGGATTCTTTAAGGGTTATTTATTTCAGTTGAACGATAGCTGGCTTAACCCCCTGCTGTTCAGGTGTGCAAGTAGTGACTTGACATTTGTATACATGACGAAATGCTCGCCACGATGTGTGGTTACCATCTATCACCATACAGTTTTCCAAAGTTATTGACTGTTTTCCCTATGCCATACGTCATATCCCCATGACTGACTGACTTTATAACTGGAAGTTTGCACCTCTAAACAATTCTGCCCTTTGTCCCATCACTATCTCCTCTGGCAGCCACCAGTTTATTCTCCGTATTTATGAGTCTGTTTATTCTTTGTTGTGTTGGTTCATCGGTTTGGTTTTGTTAGACTGCACATATGAGGGAAAATCATACGGTATTTGTATTTTTCTACTTTACTTTTTTTACTTACCATAATCCCCTCTAGGTCCGTCTATGTAGTCACGAATAGCAAGATTTCATTTTTTATGGCCAAGTAGTATTCCATTCCTCAGTCGATGGACATGTAAGTTGCTTTCATACCTTGACTATTGTAAATAATGCTGCCATGAACATAGGGGTGCATATGTCTTTTCGAATTAGTGTGTTTTCATTTTCTTTGAGTAAATAACCAGAATTGGAATTGCTGGATAATATGGTATTTCTGTTTTTAATGTTTTGAGAAAACTTCCTACTGTTCTCCATACGGCTGCACCAATTTACATTCCCACTAACTGTGTACAAGGTTTCCCTTTGCCCCACATCCTAACCAACACTTGTTACTTCCTCTCTTTGACACTAGCCTCCGACAGTGTGAGGTAATACCTTGCTATGGTTTCGATTTGCATTTCCCTGGCTATCAGCGATGTTGAGCATCTTTCCATGCATCTCCTGGCCATCCGCATGTCTTGTCTGACAAAATATTTTCTGTTCTGGTCCTCTGCCCATTTTTAATCAAATTGCAATTTGAGTTTTAGGAGTTCTTTACATAGTTTCGAAATTAACCCTTATCAGGTATATCATTTGCAAATACATTCTCCCATTCAGAGACCGTCATTCAGTTTTGTTGGTGGTTTCTTTCACTGTGTAAAAGCTTTTTAGTTTGATGTAGTCACAGTTGTTTGTTTTTTGCTTTTGTTGCCCTTGCCGGTGGAGACAGATCAAAAACACATATATTGCTAGATGGCTGCACAAGAGTTTCCTCCCTATATTTTCTTTTAGGAGTTTTATGGTTTTAAGTCTCATATTTAGGTCTTTAATCCACTTTGAATTTATTTTTGTGTATGGTGTGAGAAAGGGGTCCAGATTGATTCTTTTGCATGTAGCTGTCCAGCTTAGTCCCCATTGTTTATTAAAAAGATGGCCTTTCCCCATCATATATTCTTGCCTCTTTTGGTCCTAGATTAATGGACCGTGTAAGCATGGGTTTATTTCCAAGCTCTCAATTCTGTTCCATTAACCTATGTTTTCTCTTTTTATGCCAGTACCACACTGTTTTGTAGTATAGTTGGAAGTTGGGTTTGTGATGCCTCCAGTTTTCTTCTTGTTTTTCAAGATTGCTTTGGCTATTTGAGGTCTTCTATAATTGCATACAAATTTTAGGATTAGTCTAGTTCTATGAAAAAGGCTATTAGTGTTTCAATAGACATTGCACTGAAACTGTAGATTGCTTTAGGTAGGATGAACATTTTAACAATATTCTTCAAATCCACAAGCCTGGGATATCTTTCTATTTATGTCATCTTTATATATTTTATTATTTATTATTTATTTGTTTATTTTGAGAGAGAGAAAGAGTGAATGAGGGCAGAGAAAGAAGAGAGAATCCCATGCAGCCTCCGCACCATCCGCACAGAGTCCAACGTGGTGTTCGAACTCACGAACCGTGAGATCATGACCTGAGCCAAAGTGTCGCATTTAACTGACTGAGTCACCCAGGCACCCCTATTTTTGTCATCTTTAATTTCTTTCATCATTGTCTTAAAGTTTGCAGAATATAAGTCGGTCACTTCCTTGGTTAAAGTTATTCCGAGGTATTTTATTCTTTTTGATGCAATTATAAATGGGATTGTTCTCTTAATTTCTTTTGTTACTAGTGTATAGAAACGCAACAAATTTCTATAGATTAATTTTGTACCCTACAAGTTTACCAAGTTCATTTATTCTAATTTTTTTTTTGGTGGAGTCTTTAGAGTTTACTACGTAAAATATCACGTTAAATGCAAATAGTTAAAATTTTACCACTTCCTTACCAATTTGAAAGTGTTTTCCTTTTTGTTGCCTGACTGTTGTGGCTCGGGTTTCTGGTGCTGTGTTGAATAGAAGTAGTGAGAATGCACATCCTTGTCTTGTTCCTGATCTTAGAGGAAAAGCTTTCAGTTTTTCACCATTGAGTATGATGTTAGGTATGGGTTTGTCATGTTTGGTCTTTGCTATATTGAGGTACATTTCCTCTATATTCACTTTGTTGAGAGTTTTTGTGTTGAATTTGTCAAATGTTTTTTCTGAAACTACCAAGATGATGGTATAATTTTGATTCTTCATTTTGTGAATGAGATGTATCACCTTGACTGGCAAATATTGAATCATTCTCGCATCCCTGAAATAAACCCCACTGGATTGTGGTGAATGAATCTTTTAGTGTAATGTTGAATTTGGTCTATTACTTTGTTGACGATTTTGGCATCTGTACTCATCAGGGAGGTTAGTGTGTAATTTTCTTTTTTTGTAGTGCTTTTGTTTGACTTTAGTACCAAGGTAATGAAATTTGGAAGTGTTCCTTCTTCAGTATTTTAGAATATTTTGAGAAGTCTAGATAATAACTTTTTAAATGTTTGGTAGAATTTAACTATGAAGACTTCTGGTCTTTGGCTTTGTTTGCATTTTCTTATTATGGATACAATTTCATTACTACTGATTAGTCTCTTTGAGAGAGAGAAAGAGAGAGAAAGGGAGGGGCAGAGAGAGAATCCCAAGCAGGCTCTGCACTGATAGTGAGGAGCCCAATGTGGGGCTTGAACTCATGGACCATGAGATCATAACCTGAGTCAAAATCAAGAATTGGCCACTTAAATGACTGAACCACCCAGGTGCCTTCTATTTCTTTCTGATTCAGCCTTGAAAGATTGTTAGGTTACTAGGGATTAATCCATTTCTTCTAGATTGTCCAAACTGTTGGTGTATAATTTTTCATAGTAGTCTTGTGTAATTCCTGTAGTTTGTACTTCTTAGGTTGTAACTTCTCTTTAATTTCTGGTTTTGAGTTATCTTTATTTGAGTGAGTGAGTTTGGTTGGTTGGTTGGTTTTTGATGCTTCAACTAAAGGTTGGTCAATTTTGTTTATCTTTTCAAACAACCAACTTTTAGTTTCATTGATTGATTTATTGTTTTTTAGTCTCTATTTCATGTATTTCTGCCTGATATTTTTCATTACTTTTTACTAATTTTGGGGCTTGTCGTTTTTCTAGCTCCTGCATATGTATAATCAAGTCATTTGAGAGTTTTCTTGTTTCTTGATGTAGGTCTATATTGCTATAAACTTCGCTCTTTGAACTGCTTTTGCTCTGTCCCAAAGTTTTGGAACCTTGTGTTTCCATTTTCATTTCTCTTTAGGTATTTTTAATATTGCCTCTTTGATTTCTTTATTGATCCATTGGTTGTTTTGTAGCATGTTGTTTAGCTTTGTGTGTTTGTATTTTTTGTAGTATATTCCCTTATTTCTAGTTTCATACCATTGTGGTTGAAGAAGATGCTTGATATGATAGCATCATAAATTTATTGAGACTTGTTTTGTAATCTAACATGTTATCTGTTTTGGAGAATCCCATGTGCACTTGAAAAGAAAGTGTATTCTGCTATTTGGGGATGGAATGTTAGTGTATGTTCCGTTCAGTCCATTTGATCTAATACGTGATTCAAAGTTACTGTTTCTTTATTTGATCTTCTGTCAGGATGATCTCTCCGATGATGCAAATGGGGTGGTAAAGTCTCCTACTATTGTATTACCTTTATGTCTGTTAATATTTCCTTTAGGTATTAAGGTGTTCCACTGTTGAGTGCATACATATTTGCAACTGCTGCATCCTGTAGTTGGATCTATCACTTTGTCATTATGCAATGACCTTTTCTGCTTATTGTTACAGTCTTTATGTTAAAGTCCATTTTGTCTGATAAAAGAATTGCTACCCCCTTTTTCCCCCATTTTCATTTGCATGGAATATCTTTTCCATTCCTCTACTTTCAGTCTGTATGTGTATTTGGGTCTGAAGTGAGTCTCTATCAGGCAGCACAGAGATGAGATGTTGTTGGTTTTGGGTGCATGTATTTGTTTGTTTGTTTTTATCAGCCAAACTCCATCTTTTGGTTGAAGCATTTAGTCCAACTACATTAAAGTAATTATTGATGGGTATATACTTATTGCCATTTTTTAAATTATTTCCTGGTCATTTTTGTAGTTCTCTATTCTTCCCTTGCTTTTTTCTCTTGTTGTTTTTCTTAAGTGTTGTGCTTGGATTCCTTTCTCTTTATTTTTTATGTATGTATTAAAGGTTTTTGGTTTTTAGTTACCATAAGATTCATATATAGTATGAATATAGTAGTCTTTTTTAAGTTGATTTCAAAATGTTCCAAAAGCTCTACATTTTTTACATCCCTACCTCTATCATTTATGTAGTTACTATCATATTTTACATCTATATTTTACATATTTTGTGTCCCTTAATTAATTATCATAGACCTAGTTGACTTTACTGATAACTAGATTTATAAGTGATTGACCTTTTACTATGTTTGTTTTGACTAATGAAATTTTTTCTTAATTTTGTCACTTCTACTTATGGCCTTTGTTTTATTTTGTTTTTTTCTTAAGCAAGTTCCCTTAACATTTCTCGTAAGGCCAGGTTAGTGGTGATGAATTTAATTTTTGTTTGGGGAAACTCTCTCCTTCACTTTCAAGTGATAACCTTGCTAGGTAGAATATTGATTTTAGGTTTATTCCTCTCAGAACTTTGAATATATCCTTCCACTCCCTTCTGGCTGCAAGTTTCTGCTGAAAAATCAGCTGATAGACTTACAGGTGTTAGCTTGTATGTAACTAGTTGCTTTTCCCTGGTTTGTTTTAAGATTCTCCATCTTTAACTTCTTGACATTGTTATTACGTGTTTTGGTATGAACTTTTTTGCATTTGTCTTTTTTAGAGCTCTCTCTGTTTTCTGGACCTGGATGTCTGCGACCTTCCCAAAGATAGGGAAGCTTTCAGCTACTATTTCTTAAAATAAATTTTCTTCCCCTTTCTGTCATCTGTTTCCAGAACCCCTAGGTAATGCAAATTTTGGTACACTTGATGTTGTCCCTAAGGTCTCTTAACCTATCCTCATTTAAAAAAAAAATGTTTTTGGGGGGAGTTTAGCTTAGATGATTTCCACATTCTGTCTTCCAGATCATTGATCCATTCTTCTGTGTTCTTTAATCTGCTGCTGAGTCCATCCAGCTTATTTTTCATTTCTGTTACTCTTCTGTTCTGGTTGGTTCTTCATATTTTCTATCTCTATGGAATTTCTTGCTGAGTTCATGCACTCTTCTCCCAAGTTAAGTGAGCATCTTTAATGGCCATTGTTTTTAACTCCTTACTGCTCATCTCCACTTCATTTTGTTTTTTGTGGGGTTTTTTTTTGTTGTTTTTTTGTCATGTTCTTTGATTTGGAGCATATTTCTCTCTCCTCATTTTGTCTAATTGTCTGTGTTTGTCGCTATTAAGTAAGCGAACTACATCTCCTGGTCTTGAAGGCAGTGGTCTTAGGTAGAAGACATCCTGTGAGTCTCAAAACGCACAATCTCCCCAGTCACCAGAACCAGACGCTCCAGGAGGACCCGCTGTAGAGGCTCTCCTGTTGTGGCTGGGCCATGACTGCTGGGGGTGCACTGGTGGTTGGGGCTGACCCCCAGCACAGCTGGCTGAGCAGCTTAGCTGCAGCTGTTGCAGGCATGCTAGTGGGTGGGGTTAGCTCCTGGTGTGCCTGCCTGAAACACTTGGCTGCACGTGCTCTGGTCATGCTGGTGGTGGGGCTGGCCCTTTCCTCCCGGGGCACTTCTCCCTGGGAGACAGTTGAGAGGGGCACTGGTTCCAACTGAGGGTGTTGGCTGGTTGTGGTGGGGTGGGAGGTGCCTCGAAGGGGCCCTGCTGGGGCAGATGGGTTGGGTGTGGCAGGTCAGCCTGGGCACACTGGAGCTGGGTAAGCAGTGCAAGCAATGTAGATGGAGAGTGTCAGAACTGGTGCCTGCCTGCATCAGGCCAGTTAGGCTGAAGAGGGATAAGAAAAACGCACCTGCCAGTGCTTCCATTCCTAGACAAAGCTTCTACGTGTCCCTGCCTCTTCCAGAACATACACTCAAGTGAGTCGACAGATCTCTTTTATAAACATTATGAGAGCTCCTCTTCCTGGTGCAAATCCCCAGGGCAGTGGGTGCCCAACGTGGGGCTTAAATCCCTCCTTTTTCAGTACCTTCCCCCATTTTTAAGAGAGTCATGGATAAGTGCATTTTAAATGATGTATTTCTCTTTCCGAGCTGAGATTAGGATCGGTGTGCAATCCCTTGTTCCTAAACCCTTCGGATAATGGCTAAAAATACGTTTTCTTTAGAAACCAAAGTCCCTTTTGAAAAGCCTATGTTCACCTTCTATGTTTTTGTGCTGGTCATAGGTATTCAGCTTTGGGCATCCTCAAAAATATTTTTTTTCTGTTTTCCCTTCCCACAGAAATGCCAGTTGGTCTCTGAGGAATTTACCTGAATGAGTCAACCTTCATGCATGTTTGAACTATGTTTATTTTTAATATCAGGGCCTATCACTTATATTTTTTCCTCTTCAGGATTCTATGAAGGAATGTCTCAACATTTAAATATTTTAAGTGTCCTCCAATTTAAATATCTGAAATTTTATATGTACTCTAAAAGGTATTTCAGAATGAGGGTGCTTGAAGTTTACTTGTGAAACTGGCATTTAATTTTCCTGGTTTTTCTCACCTGCCCCCCCACCTCCGCCATTTGAAATCTTAATGATGATAATGTATCTAAGAACACAATTAAAAAATAAGCTCAACCTATATGGGGAAAGTATTGTAACTAAAAACTATTGCTCATTTAAAAGTTGGAATAAGTCACCCTTCTCACGATGGAGTGTCTATTGGGAGTGAAAGCTGGGGTTGGAGGCTGAATAAACTGTAGGGTGTTTAGAAGGAAATGCTGGACTGAAGAGAAATGAGATCTAAAGGTCAAAGAATTCTGTGCATTTAACTCAGAAGATACAACACTGATATTAATCATGGAAGGTTGATTCTGTTTTTAAAACAAAGATTTGGTCACTCATTCTTTTCAGCTCCAATAGCACACAATATTGTGAAATTACAGCAATGGATTTAGTCTTAACTTTTCCATTTGACTCTTAGTTTTTTTGATTGTGTTACTTACCTTGGGTAGTATGCCTCCACCCCATCCTTTGGGGATTCCTGTACCCTGTATCTCCTAGATATTCAAACTGGTCAAACCGATGTTGGGAAGAGAAGTGCTTTTGTCTGCTACGCTTGCTAAGTTGGACTGTATGAGTCTGGCACTGAAAAGACCATTTTTTTCCTAGCTACCTGAAGGAAGTATGTGTTCAGGAAGGGGGAAAAAGTAATAGGGAGGCAAGTTCAGCTATGGAACCAGTGAGCCCTGAAGATTTGTGAAACTTGGGATACAGCAGTATCCAGGAATTTGGATAGTTGAATCCTAGTTGCACATCTATACTTCCCCGTTACGTGTGTAAGAGAATTTTGTATTTTGTTGAAGCTATTTTCAATTTGACATCTATAACTTTGCCACCCTTCATAAAGAGGTACACTGAGGCAAGCTCAAATGACCAGAAATTGACTTTTTTCTGTAATAGCAGAGGAATTACAATTTGGGAAACGTGTGCTGTAGAAAGCTACAGGTGAGTCCACTGAGAGTTTGGGGCAGGTTGTGTTTATGGGCAAGGAGTGCAAAGAGGGGGAAATGCAGCCATGGTCCAAGCAAGAAGTTCACTGGCTTTCGGGGAGAGTTCTTGGTGGCTGCTCATTGTCAGGAGACAAGGCTTGGTCTTCTGGAAATGAGGAATTGACAGGAAATCAGTCTCTCAGTTCTTAAGTTTCATACTTCTGAGGTTACATGTGTGAGATTATCCATTTCATACCTTCTGGTTCCATTTTAGATTGAAATCTTTCACATTTGCCCCTCTCAGTCAAGATCTTCCACAGAAAGCATGACTGATCAACCACGTCATTTGGGCCATGGACAACCATGTCATGTCCCTTTTTCTTTTCCTCAATCAAAAACATTGCTAGATGGAGGGCATGTCCCTAGAGCTGAGGATGACTATCCTCAGGCAGGTGTCTTGTCCCACGTAGGAGGGAAAGGACGAGTGGATCTCATTGTTTTCATTTGAACAGCACAAGGAATCAGAAATGAAAAAATCTCAGTCATGTTCTTCTAGGCTGGTTAGCTCAATTTGCATGGTCAATTAATAAGCCTAAAAACCATTTTCTTTTTTTTCTTGATAGAGGGAAAGTGTGAGTGGGGGAGGGCAAAGAGAGAGGGAGAGAGAATCTTAAGAAGGCGCCACACCTTATGTGGAGCCCGATGCAGGGTTCAGTCTCACAACCGAGAGCTCATGACCTAAGCTAAAATCAAGAGTTGGATGCTTAGCTGACTTAGCCACCAAAGTGCTCTAAAGACCATATTCTTAATACAGCTCACCAGGAGGATACCCCCCACTGTCTAGAGTGTACTTTGGGACCATGGTCCCCAAGACCCAGACCAATCAGATTCAAATAAGTGAAAGAAAGGCCCTCATTGAAGGAGTCATTTTTAAGACAACTAGTTTGTTCAGTGATCTTGGGCAGTTGAGTCTCAACTTTGCCAGAAGTGTCCATCTAAGTGCCATCAGGTGGTATTGGTCGTAGTACACATCTCCTTGCTCTGCTAAAAGATAATCAAAATCTATCCTATTATAAAGAACAGCTGGGGCAGCCGGGTGGCTCAGTCAGTTAAGCATCCAACTTAGCTCAGTTCATGATCTCATGGTTTGTGAGTTTGAGCCCCACGTCAGGCTTTGTGCTGACAGCTCAAAGCCTGGAGCCTGCTTCGTATTCTGTGTTTCCCTCTCTCTTTGCCCCTCCCCTGCTCGTGCTCTTTCTCCGTCTCTCAAAAATAAATGTTAAAAAAAAGAAAGCTTTGGTCAGAGTCTAGGAATTTTTGTCGGGCAGCTATTTCTTGAAAAACAGATTCTGCAATATCTTCAAAAGTCAAGAAGAGATTGCTAATTATAGCCTCATTTGTTCATACTCCTAGGCAAAGGAGTTAGGGGTCTGCCAAAAAAGGTAATTTTGAATCATGAATGCTTCCTCATAATTCATTCGAGTCTGTGACTCAGGACTGCAAATGTGACAGCTTTGGAAGTCAACAAAATGTACAAGTTTGTGGACCACACAGGTGGCTTCATTTCTGTTACCCTTGCCTTGTGTCCCTGCCTAACTTTGTACAGAGTCTGGATGCAAGTTTCTTCAGACGTGAGGTGGTTAACTAAGGACAGGGAAATGGGCCCCTAGTATTAGGAAGTCAGACATGATCAAGACGGCGCTGAGTTTGTTCCAGAGAAATGGAGGCATTGGAAATCAGGGAGAAGTTTGACAGAACCACAGGATCACCAGCATTTTGGCAGATCCAACAGTCATGTGGAGGATGGATAACCCCTTAATGCAATGGCCTGAGATTCGCAAACAATGGCATTATCTTTCCAGGCCAGGGCAAGATGAAAGCTGCACAAGAGAATCATAAAAATTCTCATGGTGTAAGAATCAGGAAAAGGGTGGTCAGAGAGGAAAGGAGGAATGGAAAGAAACGCCCTTGGTCCAATGACTTGGAAGGAAGCAGTCTGCTTTGTTGGCTACTCCTGTCTCACTAGTCACTTTGATTCTGAGGTCTCCAGGTTTTGCACAGGACTAAATGTCAGGTGTAGGCTTCTTCACTTGTGAAATAGGCACCCAATGTTTGACGTCTTGTGATTTTCCAGTAGAGTCGGTGGTCAAGAGTACTTGGAAAGCTCCTTTCTATGAACTCAATTTTGCAAAATCATAATCATGATTATGCATAAACAATTTTGCATAATCAAAAATGACAAAAGATTTAAAAATGTCCGTGGCTATAGATCTGACGAGAGTCTGTTAAAATGGAATTAACAAGGAAATTTGTTTATTTCTGTGACACATCACTGAGGGAGAGGAAACCTAATTTTCCCTTGACCCTTCTAGGATCTTGTCCGAAAATACCCTATGATAAGAGACAGAATGGCAGCCAGGGTGGCTCAGTCAGTTAGGCATCTGACTCTTGGTTTCAGCTCAGGTCATGATCTCACAGTTTGTGAGTTTGAGCCCTCCCATCAGGCTCTGTGCTGATGGTGTAGAGCCTGCTTGGGATTCTCTCTCTCCCTCTCTCTCTCTCTCTTACTCTCTCTCTCTCTCTCTCCCTCCCTCCCTCCCTCTCCTTCCCTCCCCCCCTCTCTCTCTCCCTCCCCCCCTCTCTCTCTCCCTCCCCCCTCTCTCTCTCCCTCCCCCCTCTCTCTCTCTCTCCCTCCCCCCTCTCTCTCTCCCTCCCTCCCTCCCTCCCTCTCTCTCTCTCCCTCCCTCCCTCCCTCTCTCTCTCTCCCTCCCTCCCTCTCTCTCTCTCCCTCCCTCCCTCCCTCCCTCTCTCTCCCTCCCTCCCTCCTCTCTCTCTCTCCCTCCCTCCCTCTCTCTCTCTCCCTCCCTCCCTCCCTCTCTCTCTCTCCCTCCCTCCCTCTCTCTCTCTGTTCCTCCCCTCTTTGTGTTCTCATTCTCTCTCCCTCTCTTTCTGTCTCTTTCTCTCAAAGTAAATAAACTTAAAAAAACTTTTTTTAAAAGACTGATTGGCAGAAGAAAAAACAGAAGTTTAATAGCCACTTGTACACCTGCCTTATACATGGAAGACACTCAGGAAAACTGAGTAACTCCCTGAAGTGGTACATGCCGCCACCTTAAATAGCAGAGAAAATGTTGTTGGAGAGGGTCAAGTTGTGGGAGGTTACCAGGAAAAGGACAGAAACAAAGGTACGTAGTTACATAGATTTAGGTCTTTGCATTCTCCATGATAGCAATTTCTAGAGATTTAGAGACCTCCTATTCTCAAGCTACAAATCGGGAAGACCCCGTTACAAAGGGAGATGTGTCCTGTAAGGTCTACTCGGTCAGAGATTTTTCTAGGTCTGTTATTTTTCTTAATTTTTTTTAATGTTTGTTTATTTTTGAGAGAGTGCGAGCAGGGGAGGAACAGAGAGAGAAGGATAATATGAAGGATTTGAAGCAGGCTTCAGGCTCTGAGCTGTCATCACAGAGCCTGACACAGGGCTCAAATCCACGAATTGCGAGAACATGCCTGAGCCAAAGTCGGATGCTTAACCAACTGAGCCACCCAGGTGCCCCTAAGTCTGTTGTTTCTTAAAAATATTTAGCTTAAAATCATATTTTGTCAAAGACTTGCTTTTGGGTGGCAAATTCTGCTCCCCACATTTTAAGATAACTGAAATTATGACTGATGAAGCAGGTTTCTAGGAACTTCATAAACTTCTCGAAGACTTCTATTAATAACATGTATCCATACAAATAGAAGCTAAGAAGGTTTAGCATTACTTTTTACTTGAGAACACTTACCGTGTAACTGAACATGTCAAATAAACCTAATTAGCTTAGCATCTTACCAAATGAGACACAAGTCCTTTGAGATTATTTTTAGTGACCCTGGGGGAAATCTCAAAGTTACTTTGAGATTTAAAAAAAAAAAAAACAGATACCATTTAGAATTTGACTTGGGAAGTCGTCAAAATCTCAAAAGGTTTGAACATTTGGGTAAATAGGATCACAGATGATTATGAACTAATACTTCATTTTTTTTCACCAAAGTAACGTAGAACATCTTAAAGGCAAACACGGAAGCTTATATAGTTGTGAACAAAATTTAGCTCTTTTAATATCGAGAAGGATGGGTTTCTTAGAGTAAACGAAGAGCTGGTAAGGACAGCATAAATCACACTCACTTATTTGGTTAAGACACAAAGTCTTCGCTGTCCAGGCAGGTAACCTGAAAGGTAAAGAAAAACCCTTTACAGTCTCTTTGCCGGAGTAGACCAATAGCCCAAGAAAAAAAAATTTTTTCAGCAGATAAAAGAAAATAAGGTTGAGTTTTACATAAGCGTACTTATTCATATTAGAGGTTTTTTTTAATGACAACAAATTCATTTGATTTTAGCCAACTTGACCATGCAACGTAGGATTCTCCCTACCCTACCCATTTCCCTCTCTTCCTTCCCAACTTTCTAAACCCATTCACTTTGCTCTTTATTCATCTTTTTCCTGTTCTGAAATAACCAAATTTACTTTGGGACAAAATTACTTTTCTTTTCCCTTAACACAAATGCATCTCCATTCCTGACACTTTTTTTCTTGCCGAAAATACAAATTCTACTTTCCTGGGATACAGAGATGATGAGCTAATTTTTGCTGAAATGCAGGTTTTAAAAAGCTAGCAAAAATTTAGGTAAACAATTGTGAACTGTGTAGTACTGGCAAATTTACAAAATTCATAATTTCTGGAAGTACATGCTTCTAAAAATACTTGTGCCATGTTAGTAAACGTGCTATACATTTCTAGGAAGCCCAAAGGAGACAAACCTATGTTTAACAATTGTTTCCAATATCTTATTTCATTTGGAAGTCATCTAAAAACATTCGGTGAATACCCATCATTTAACTTCTCTCAATATAACTTTGAAGTTTCAAGTAACCAAACAGATTCTGGAAACTATTTTTTTAAGTTTATTTATTTTTGAGAGAGAGAGAGAGAGAGAGAGAGAGAATGCACAAGCAGGGGAAGGGCAGAGAGAGAGAGAGAGACATGGAATCTGAAGCAGGCTCCAGGCTCTGAGCTGTCAGCACAGAGCTTGACACGGGGCTTGAACCCATGAACCGTGAGATCATGACCTGAGCTGAAGTCTGACATTTAACTGAGCCACCCAGGGGCCCCTAGGAAACTATTGTCAAACGTACCTACCACAAAGCACAATTGCTATTGAAAACTTTATAAACTTTTATCTTAATTACATCTATCTTCCTCACTTGTTCTTAACAATTAGGCTTAGATTACTCTTCAAAATTTCATGAGACATTAATGACCATCATCCCAAACACTTTCTTGCTGAGAAATTCTGTAACAGGGATAACATGAGCCTGTGTGACTTTCAGTAAACCCAGGAAGAACAAAAGTTTAACATTTAATGCTGACAGCTCTAAAGACAGGTCTGTCTTACTCAACAAGCTTAAACTAGCTTTTATTTACTAAAGATTAATCTTAGATCATGTGAACTTGAAAAACATTTAGCTTCATTTTCATACTTCTGAGAGTTTTAGGAATACTTAATTTGGTAAGTGCTTAATTTTCTTTAAATAGACCTCTTTTAAAAATTAATTTTAGCAATACCATCCAGAGGCAGAAAAACTTCACACATTTATCTCCTACATAGGTACATGCGTAGATGAACATAAAAATAGAGGCAGACACAACAGAGATCTTCGAGCTTTTGTTAAAATTTTAGCCATGAATCAGGTACAATATAAAACTCACTAGTGTACGAATGAAGAGTTGAATCCGAAGTGTGTTTCTGGAAGTTGGGATTAATTTTAACTGCTCAGAAGGCTAAAGCTTTTTTCGCTGATATTTGTGGACGAGACACTTGAGAAAATTCACCGAAGTTCCAAACCAGCTTTCCCCTACACACCCCCCTCATTTTTTCTTTTGATGAGAATGACCCCCCCTGAAGTTTGCACTTGAAAGAGATGGGCCTAATAGTTTCTAGGGAAAAACAGGTAGAACACCAACATTTCAGAGGCTCAGGGAAATGATACAAGTTCCTCCAAGAGGGACCTTGGTTTCCTAAGTAAGACGAGATCGTTTATGGTATCTGCAGACCTTTTAGGATGAATAGGTGAAGTTTGGAAATTGGTTAAAAAAGGCGAGATTGGAATTGCTTCTAGAACTGCACTCTGTTCTTGTAAAAGATTAAGCTTTGTAAGGCAAGGATGATTCTTTTAATTCCCTGTGGAACTGGATTGCAACTTGAATGCCATCATAGGCTGATGTCGTCCTGTGACAAGACCTTCAGTTTTCGTCTTTAGATCCGGGAGAAGATCTCTCACCAAAATGGACATCAAAAGATTCCTGTGTTCTAGATTTAGAGCTGTTGGTCTTTGGAACGTTTTTTGGGTTTTTTTTTTGGTTGGTGGTTTTGTTTGTTTGTTTGTTTTTGGGGTTTTTTTTTTTTGTTTTTATTTTTGCTTTCCCTCTGGGTACATAATTTCATTTTAGGTTAGGGGAGAAGACCTTAAAAAAAAATTTCCGATATGTCATTTGCGATGATCTTTTCCCATTCCGTTGGTTGCCTATTCGTTTTGTTGGTTGTTTCTTTTGCTGTGCAGAAGCTTTTTATCTTGATGAAGTCCCAATAGTTCATCTTCGCTTTTAATTCCCTTGCCTTTAGGCACCCTCCTACATTGTTGGTGGGAATGCAAACTGGTGCAGCCACTCTGGAAAACGGTGTGGAGGTTCCTCAAAAAAATGAAAATAGAGCTACCCTATGATCCAGCAATAGCCCTGCTAGGAATCTATCCAAAAGACACAGGATTGCTGATGCATAGGAGCACGTGTACCCCAATGTTCATAGCAGCACTTTCGACAATAGCCAAATCATGGAAACAGACCAAGTGCCCATCAACTGACGAGTGGATAAAGAAGATGTGGTACATATATACAATGGAATACTATGTGGCAATGAGAAAAAATGAAATCTGGCCATGTGTAGCCAGATGGATGGAACTGGAGGGTATTATGTTAAGTGAAATAAGTCAGTCAGAAAAAGACAGATACCATATATTTCCACGAATAGGTGGACTTGGTGAGACTAAGCAAAAACCAGGGGGAGGGGAAGAGGGGAAAGAAAAAAAAGACACAGAGAGGGAGGGAGATAAAACATAAGAGACTCTCAAAGACTAAGAACAAACTGAGGGTGAGGGAGATGGGGGGGGAGAGGGGGTGATGGGCATTAAAAAAGGGCACATGTTGGGATGAACACTGGGTGTTTTACGTAAACCAATTTGAAAATAAACTATTTTAAATTTAAAAAAAAAAATTTCTATCAGGCCCTGAATAAGTGCTTTCAGTGTTGCCAACTTCTGACCATAGAGCTACCTAAGAATAATCCTATCTTGTCAGGGCTCAGCCAGGACAAAGAGTAAAGATGTCTGGCAATATTGAACAACCCCTTGGACACACGCATCCCCAAAGAGGGTCCAAAGTATACTACACTCTCAAGATCCAGAGCAACTTCCAAAGATAGCCAAAGGAAAAAAGATTTGAACAATTCTCCCAAGGGCAGACTGTAGTCAGTAGGACCCTACCCCAAAATGGAGTTCAACCCACGTTTCCATCTGGCAGTATTTTGGCACCCCCAACCTGATGGTTGCTGAGCAGAGTTCTCAGGACCCAAAGTTGAGGCATCAAGAAGGCAACATCTGTCCCTGGGAGATAAAGGGTAAAAAAAACCAATGGGTTTGGATTTGGAAAGGAAGGGACGACATAAAAATCAATTTTCTTCTTTCAGCTGGGCATGTTAGACAGATTCGGGAAAGCGGAGTCTTCACCAACATCTGTGGTTTTCCCAGGATCCCATCCACGGGCTCTGGAGTGAGTGGGGTTTAAAGCAGAGCGTGCAGCTCCAGTACCTACCAGACTCTGACAAGATTTTCTATTAACTTTTTTCTCGTGGCTGTTTAAGGGAACGTTGGGTACACTTAAAGGAGAATACCTCAGAGTCCCGTCAACCCCAGGAGAGGCTCATAGGGGGCCCTCCTTTGAGGATAGACATCTCCTTAAGGCCACTGACCTGGCAGATCGTAGTCTCTTCAGGAGTGGAAAGGTGATGTAGAGGATTAGTAGACTGAATACTCAAATAAAGGAGGCTAGGAGAAAGCAGTCGGAGTTGCTTGAGTCTTAGTCTTTGTTTTAGGTACCACTTAGGTTATAATTTTTCATTTCTCTTTTACAATGAATCTTCTAATGAAGCTATTATGAAATCTTGATACCTTTTAGAAGTGT
Source organism: Paguma larvata (assembly GCA_030068075.1). Taxonomy (NCBI): domain Eukaryota; kingdom Metazoa; phylum Chordata; class Mammalia; order Carnivora; family Viverridae; genus Paguma; species Paguma larvata. The sequence goes on from CM057832.1 coordinate 78,875,724, forward strand.
CTGCAGGCCAGTTAAAATAGGTATCCCATTCTGGTTGGGGGGAGAACCCTTATGTTCAAGTGTACCTCATTAAGGAAGGATCTTGTCTAATTGGGATGTTTCTTATAATGGCCATTGTAATTCTAGATTGTCTTCATCAGATCAATTCATACAGTAAAAAGTGTACATGCAGAAAGACCATAATTAAAGTATATACACCTTTTTTTTAAGACAATGATATGGCACACTTAATAGACTGCACTATAGTATAAACCTAACTTTAATATGCACTGGAAACCAAAAAATTCATTTGGCTCCTTTATCGTAACATAAAACCAGCTGGGTCCTGCATCTGGATTTTGCTCAAGAGCAAAGAAAAATCCTAGATCACCTGAGGTAAGTTAGGACTTGGGGTTTTTTTTTTTTTGATGGTGTCCCTTTTTGTTTTCCTGGTCAGAAGTCCCTGTCTGATTTGTCTGACTCTTGACCAGATACCCATCACTGCATGGAATTTTCTTGTAAATGACAAGCAACCAACTGTGAAACTCGTCCATGCCCATCTTAGCCTTCTGTGGGATTCTTGGGCTTCAGAGACCATTGTCTTTCACATGAAGGTGGCAAGGGCTGTAGCAGTATTTAGGTATTCAACCTGTGTCTAGCAATTTTAGTTTTAGTTTTGCTCTAAGGAAAATCCATAGGTTGAAATCCAACCCAAGTGCACCTGAATTCAGGGTCCCTGTCCTCTTGGGAGCTGTCTCCTTCAGATTCCTCTTATACTACTGAGTGTCAACTCAAATAAAGAAGTAAGCTACAGGCTGAGTCCACGGAGGGGTTTGAAGCAGACTGTATTTATGGCCGAGGAGTTCCAACAGGGGAAGCCAGACAGAGTTCAAGCAGTAAGTTCATTGGTTTGAGGATGAGGAGAGGCTCCTTGTGGATGTTCATTGGTCAGGAGGTAAGTCTGGGTTTTCTGTAAATGAGGCATTTACAGGAAATCAGTCTCTCAGTCCTTACGGTCTGTTCTTCTGAGGGTGCATGTGTGAGATTTTCCATTTCATATTCATCAGTTCCCATTTTTAAACTGAAATTCTTTCATGACTTTCAACCGAGAATTCTTCCATAAAGCCGGTCAAACTTTCCAGCACAACATCGCGGAAAAATAGTTGTAAACCGACAGAGCAATCAAAAAGAGTTTTCAAATTTCTGATTTCACATTTTTTAAGGACAGCGATAGAAGCATACCTCCAAGATGTTGCATGTTTAGTATGAGACCACCACAATAAAGCAAACATTACAATAAAAGAGCCAAATGGATGTTTTGGTTAACCAGTGCGTGTAAAAGTAAGCTTTACACAGTATTGCAGTCTGTTAAGTGTGCAATATCATTGTCTTTTTTTTTAAAAAAAGGGTATGCACTTGCATTTTAAAGTATTTCCACTAATAAATGCTCATTATCGTCTGAACCTTCAGTGAGTCTTAATCTCTTTTTTCATGGCTGCTGAGTGATCAGGGTGGTAGTCGCTGAAGGTCGGGGTGGCTGTGGTGATTGCTTAAAAAGATGATAAGGAAGTGTTCCAAGTCAATAGACTCTTCCTTTCGTGAGTGATTCCTCTTTAATATGCGATGCTCTTTGTTAGCATTTTACCTACAGGAGAACTTGTCTCAGAATTGGGAGTCAGTTCTTTCAAATACTGCCCCTGCCTTATCAACTAAGTTGATATAATATCCTCAATTCTTTGTTGCCCGGTCAACAATCATGACAGCATCTTCACCAGGAATAGATGCCCAATCAAGAAACCATCTTCCTCGCTCACCCATAAGAAGCAACTCTCGTCCATTAACACTTCCTCATGAGATTGCTGCGATTCGGTCACATCTTCAGGCTCTACTTCTAATTCTAGTTCTCATGCTGTTTCCACCACGTGTGCAGTTACTTCCTCCCCGGAAGTCTTGAACCCATCAAAATCATCCATGAAGGCTGGAATTAAACTCTTCCAAACTCTTGTTCATGTTGATATTTTGATCTCATCCAGTGAATCATGAATGTTCTTCATGGCATCTAGAATGCCCAATCCTTTCCAGAAGATTTCAATTTACTTTACTCAGATCCATCAGAGGAATCACAGTGTAGAGCAGCTATAGCTTGATGAAATGTATTTCTTAAATCGGAAGAGTGGTAAGTCAAAATTATTCCTTGTTCTGTGGGCAGCAGGTAGGAAGTTGGGTTAACAGACATGAAAAGAGAATTAATCTCTTTGTACATCTCCCTCAGATCTCTTGGGCGACCACATGTATTGTCAGTGAGCAGTAATACTAAAAAACAAAACAAAACAACAAAAACCTCTAGCAATAGGTCTTAATAGTGGGCTTAAAATATTCAGTAAACCATGTTGTAAATGGATACACTTTCATCTAGGCTTTATTGTTCCATTTATAGAGCACAAGCAGAGTAGAATTAGCATCATTCTGAAGGGCCCTAGTATTTTCGGAGTGGTAAAATGAGCATCAGTTTCAACCTAAAGTCACCAGCTGCATTATCCCCTAACAAGCGAGTCGGCCTGTCCTTGGAAGCTTTGAAGTCATGCGCTGACTTCTCCCCTCTTTCTGTGAAAGTCCTCAATGGCGTCTTCTTACAATAGAAGGATGTTTGAGCTACAATGAAATTTTGTTTAGTGTAGCTACCCTCATTATCCTAGCTAAATGCTCTGGAAAACTTGCTGCAGCTTCTCTCTCATCTTGCCCTCTTATGTCACAGAGATGGCTTCCTTCCTTAAACCTCCTAAGCCAGTCCCTGCTATCTTCAAGCTTTTTTTCTGCAGCTTCCTCCCCTCTCTCAGCCTTCACAGAGTTAAAGAAAGTCACAGAGTTAAAGGCTTGGGCTTAAGGGAATGTTGTGACAGGTTTTCTCTTCTGTCCAGACCACTAGAACTTTGTCCATATCAGCAATAAGGCTGTTTGACTTTGTTATCATTTGTGTGTTCACTGGAATAGCACTTAAATTTCCTTCAAGAGCTTTTCCTTTGCTTTTACAACTTAGCTGTTTGCCACAAGAGGCCAAGGTTTCGACATGCCTTCCTCACTAAGCTTAATCATTTCTAGCCTGTCATTCCAAGCGAGTGGCATATGACTCTTCCTTTCACTGGAACACTTAAAGGCCGTTGTAGTTACCAGCCAATTATTAATTGGCCTAGTTTCAATATTGTTACCTCTCGGCGAATAGAGATGCTGAGAGAGATGGGGTATGGCCCATTGTAAGGCAGTTAGAATGCATGTAATTACTGGTTAAGTTCTTTGTCTTATATGGGAAAGGTTCAAGGCACCCCAGAACAATTATAATAGTAATCGCTAATTGGAGATCCCCATAACAAATGTAACAATGATGAAGAAGTTTGAAATATTCCGAGAATGAAAATGATACACCGAGACACAAAATGAGCAAATGTTTTTGGAAAAATGGTGCCAATAGGCTTGCTAGTCAAACACCTTCAATTTAGGAATTGCAGGCCTTATCTACAAAGTGCAATAAAGCGACACACAATAAAATGAGGTGTGCCTGTATGTGGTTTATTCTAAGTCAAACAGCATTGCAACGTTTCATTGGCCAATAGTCCTTTCGGGGACTAGTTTTCTGAAATAAGAGGTAGGAGAGAACTTCGGCAGTAATTTTAAAACATCAAGGGATCCCTCTGACCCCGACATTTTTGTTTTTGTGCCTCTCAATCTGAAATATTTGAATTGTCTTAAATTGTTTATATTCTCCTACTCAAGCAATACTAAAATTGTTTACAATTGTTAATCACCAATTCCTAGTAAATCGCCCAAGAGCAAACTGGGTAAGAACAATGTTTGCTACAATTAATTCAAAGACAGATAACATCTGTTTACCCTGGGAAACTCCTACAAATTTTCTAAAAGTTTTTTTTTTTTTTTTTTTTTTTTTTTTTTTTTTTTTTTTAAGCAGCCAGTTTTTTCTCTAAGTTACTTGAAATACTTTTTCCAGTCAGAGATGCCACTTGGCCTGCTTGTCAGCACTTGGTACATTTTCTTTTCAAGTAGGTTTCACACTCAGTGTGAAACCCAAGGAGGGGCTTGAACTTACAACCCCAAGATCAAGACCTGAGCTGAGACGAAGAGTCAGATGCGTAACCGGCTGAGCCACCCAGGCATCTCAACGCTTTCGGCATTTTCATTTGAGTATTTCTCTTATGTTTAGGCAGCTTTCATAGTGTTTTTTTCCCAAAAAAAGAAAAACCTAAAACCTCTCCTAGGATGATCCACTTTTGCAACTTACTCTTGAAAAGACCGAAGAACTTTTTAGAAACATCAGAGTGGGAAAGGAATATGTGAGAGACCTTGGCCAGGTTACTTCGCGTTAAGCTTTTATGTGGAAAAGGCTGGAAACCGCCTCCGTGTCCATCACAGGGCCTCCGTTAAATAAATTAATAACAAATCTAGGAAAATGGAATAACGTTGGCTCTTAAGGATGAGATAGACCATATGTGACAAAGGACGCTTTTCTAGATAAATTCTGTGAACTGTATTCATACATTCATTGAACGGCTCTTTATCGAGTACCGTCTGAGCACTGGGCACCCCGAACTTAAGGCAGACAAGGCCTCCAATTCACCTGCCTACTTTAACATACCATATTTCTATTTGCGAGGGTTTTTCAAAATTAAGTTTATTTATTTTGGAATTTCTACACCCGACATGGGGCCCAAATTCACAACCCCCAAAATCAAGAATTGCTCCCTCTTCTGCCTGACGAGCCAGGGACTCCTCTTCGTGAGGTCTTTTTAAAAACGTGTTTACGCTTGGCGGCACCTTGATGGCTCAGTTGGCTAAGCAACTGACTTTGGCTCAGGTCATGATGTCACAATATGTCACATCGGGCTCTGTGTTGACAGTGCAGAGCATGCTTGGGATTCTCTCTCTCTCATCTCTCTGTCCCTCCCCTACTCATGCTTTCTCTCTCTCAAAATAAATAAGCTTAAAAAAATACTGTCTTTAAAAATGTTTAGTATGTGTGTGTATGTATTTTACACATAAAAATATAACTAAAAACTTTGTACATTTATCTATACATATGCATGTGTGTGTTTGCATTGTAAGTTTCTGCTGTATAGGTAATAAAATGTTTAAGTGATTGCCTCTGGGGACAGGGTGGAAGGAGCTGAGGTGAGAGAGAGACTTCTTTGTCTTTTGTGTATCCACACACATGTACTACCTTTTCCATTGAAAATATATTACTTTCAGGGGTGTCCGAGTGGCTCAATCGGTTAAGCATTCAACTTCGGCTCAGGTCATGATCTCCCAGTTCGTGGGTTTGAGTCCCGCATCAGGCTCTGTGCTGACAGCTCAGAGCCTGGAACCTGCTTTGGATTCTGTGTCTCCCTCTCTCTCTGCCCCTCCCCTACTCATGCTCTGTCTCTCTCTCAAAAATAAATAAGCATTAAAAAAAAAGGTTAAAAAGAAACAAAATACATTACTTTTAAAATAAACATTCCAGTACTTATAAGCAGTATTTATAATTTTCACTGTCCATATATAAGCATTGTTTCTTGAGAATTCCATGCTGGCTGAAAAGTTAGAAAAACATGACAGGAAATACTCATTTTCCAACAAACTTGTTGTTTGACCCATTGTTGATCAGTAATGCTTGTTGAGTTGAATAAAGAATACACTCTAGAAATGGAAGCAATAAAGAACCCTTAATGAAGGAGGAGAAACACAGGAGAAACAGGACACTACAATAATATTAAGGATGGGCTGCTGAGAATTCTTGGTTTACACCAAGAAAACAAAGAAAATAAAAAATCGGGACAGGTAATGAGCTCAAAGGGAAATAGAGAAGTGCATATTAGAACAGTGGCAAGGCGGGTCAAGTGTCTTGGGGCCGTTAGCAGTAGCCATTAGTTTGCCAGTAGCAAACTTAGAAGGTCCCTTGAGAGGAAAGAGAACTAGACCTCCTTCAAGGCCAGGCATTGGGGAAACTCTGCAGGAATAGGATGGACCCTCCCCCAATTCGGTTCAGATACCACAACTGATGATTCCACATACACACACCAAGAGGTATGAAGAGGCTTGTTCCTCACACAACAAGTCTTTTTGGGGAGATGAGGCAGTCTTCCCAGGTTTATCCAAATGGCTTGAGGGGACAGGGAGAGGAGACCGATGTGGAGAAGGGGTCAGGCCAGAGTGAGAGCTCCTGCAGGTGGCCAGGGGCTAGTGAGGTTTGAGGACAAAGCTGCCCTCCAAGGAGGGAGCCCAGCCCTCTCCCTTTCTATCAGCCTGCTCACAAGTGGGGCAGCAGGGGAAGAGGCTTACAAGCCTCCGAAGTCAAACATCAGGGGCACCTGGATGGCTTAGGCGGTTAAGCGTTGGGCTTTGGCTCAGGTCATGATCTCAGGGTTTGTGGGTTCGACTTCCGTGTCCAGCTCTGTGCTGAAAGCCTGGAGCCTGCTTCAGATTTTGTGTCTCCCTCTCTCTCTGCCCCTCCCCTGCTTGCACTCTCTCTTTATCTCAAAAATAAATAAGAACATGAAAAATACTTTTTTTTTTCAATGTCAAACATCGAAGATGGAGTCCAATTATTACAGAAGGCCTGATAGTTGGAGAATCCTTTTCCATTCTTGAATTTCCATGTGAAGAAGACTATATTGGAGAGAGAATTCTGAAAACCCACTGCCCTAGGTTCGAAGGTGGGTAAGGAGGGACTACTCCTCTGGAGACGAAAAGATTCCCAGCAGATACAAGCAAAGGGTGAGCCGGGCATGAGAAAGAGGACGGAATGAATTTTAGATGCCAGACGAACTTAAGGGTGATCTAGGGAGCCCGTGGATCTGCAGGCACGGTTGCCAAATATCAGAAAGTAACTATAGAATCTGAAGTTGAACATAAAGATGGCACTCCTGGGAGAGGTTTTACCCAAAAATAAAGTATCCGTGTTAAATTTTTTCTTCCTATTTTTCTGGGCAAAATATTTTAGGCGATAAGACCAATATAAAATCAAAGTTAGAAGATACATCTAGAAAAGAAAAAGAAAGAAAATAAATAGGATCTCGCCATAAGAAAGGTAGGGACGTCTGATACAAGAATCCAAGAAGGGGGTCAGAAGACCGAAGCTCAGACTGAGTAGCAGAGGCTCAGAGCTCAGTCAGGTGACTTACTGAGTGTGCAACTTGCGTAACAAAGTGACATCACTTCCGTAAGCCTAAGTCACCTCCTTTGCAAGCTGGGATATTCCCAGGACTGACACAGTGATCGTAATGATTAAATGAAATAGTATATATAGCTTATACAACCTACTGAACACAGGACCTGGAAGTTCAACTAATATTGGTGATAACATATTAATATAAGATTTGGAGACTCCATGTGGGAGGCATGAGGGCTGCTCTGCTTTGGAACATCTATTATTTAATCCCCACAACAACCCTACAAGGCAATTTAATGACACTAAAAGAGGAACACAGAGGTGTTAAGTCATTGGTCCAAAGTGAGGTCCTGGAGCCACCATCCAAGCACAGGTGCATGGCTCCAAAGCCTCTGGGTAGTCCTGTACCAAGATAATTTTTTTTCTTTTGCTAATTAATGGATAGTTTTTAAGTGGGAGGAGAGAGGAAGAACAGTAGGTCATAGAAAGAGTAGAAATGTAGAAGTCTGCAAACGTGTGTGAGTCAGAAGGAGTGAAGCAGAATGGAAAACACATTTGAGGATTTAAAAAAAAAAACAGAAGAGGAACAAACAATGGCCATATGTATACTGCATTGAAAAAAATACGCAGTGTGTGTGGACAATTTCTTGGCTAAGCCACGGGGAAAATTGTATGTAAATGTGTAAATGGTTAAGATAGCTATTATAATTAAAACCTGTGAGCAAGAGATAGGAAATTGTTTTGGCCAAGTAAAAAGTACTTCACCAATAAGATAGTCGAGAAATGGGGTATTCTTGAAACGGTTTTTGATAACGTTCTAACCAAGGCAGTTTTTATGGCCAAAATCTTTTAAAATCACAATGAATAGGAAAAATGACTTTAATCCCCCAAACCCCACTACACGGCCATTTCATTTCCCACCTTCTGGTTGTTTTGTGGCTTTTTTAGTTTTGCCTTCCCAGGCATTTCAAAGGACTGTCCCAAGGCCATCTCAAAGGATGGCATTGTTCTGTAGGGTATACAAAAAAACTCAGGCCGTAGGAACCAATTCCAACACGAGTTTTTCAACAGTTGATAATACTCCGCGAATCTCCCAAGTTGCTACCGTTGGCCCACTCCACTTTCTCCACATTTAGTTTCTGAAGAGCCCCAAGGTTTGGAACTGAGGAGCGGCAAGAAAACGTGAAGGGAATCTCTCAAAATGAAAAAAAAATAGCTGTGTATCATCCTTTCAAAAGGATGGAAAGAACAGTCAGAGTGAAGTCCAAGAGAACGAGGCTTTGGGGTCCTGTCCTCTGCTCTGTCTTTTATGTGCTGAAACAGAGCTCACTCCTCTGCCTTTGTTCCACGGTTTTGTTTGCCTTCTACCAAGATCCAACAGATGGTGGACTTGGGCGAGGACACCACTCTCTAAAGACTTGTCATCCATGCGTGAGCTATAGCTGACACGGGAGGACAAAGAACAGAATCTCTCCACCTGGGCTCTGTGGGTTCCGAAGACTCGTTGCCAAATGGTGTAAATTGAATCCAACCTGATACAAGGTGATTTTATATTTGCACATTAGAATAAAAAATGAGAAGAAACAGGCCTAATCTGACGCAGGACACATGATGGGGATCAATTCATTAAGCTGGCTGGTTCTACTTCCTTGATTTATTATATATTCAGAGGATAGTGATTTGTAAGACTGAATATTGGCTATAACTTCGTAACAAGTTTAGGTTATAATCAACTGAGCTGTTCTCCCTAAATAATGATGACAAATAGGTCATTTTGGATTTTAAAGGAGAAGATATATTCTAAAGGGTTTGGGGGTATAGGTTTTGCTTATTCTCTATCAAAACAGACTTTTTTTTTTTTTTAAAAAAAAGTAGGCTCCATACCCAGCATGGAGCCCAGTGCAGTACTTGAACTCTCAACCCTGAGATCAAGACTTGAGCTGTGATCAAGAGTTGGATGCTTAAACTGACTGAGCCACCCAGGCGCCCCCATATCAAAACAGTCTTAACGGGATTCAGGAACTAGTATCCGTGAGAGAGAAGACAACCAACAATAATAAAACCAGCAAGCCTTTGCAAGAACCAGTCTACACGCTAAGACTTGCTCTGGAATGAGAGTCAGTTTTTTTCTGAAAGTCTTCTTTTCCCCCCACCTGTTAATAGGAATGATCAGATTGATTTAAGTTCTCAATATTTTATCAGATTAATGATTTTTAACAGCGTTGGTGAGTCACAATTGACACACACGTGCACATATTTAAAGTGCACAGTATGTTTTAACACTTGTACACCTATAAAACTATCCTAGTCAAGATTATGAACATGTTCATCAGACTCAAAATTTGCCCACACCCCTGTCCCTTTCCACCCCCTCTACCACACTCAGGCGATCACTGATCTCTTTTCTGTCACCATCAAATCAATTGCATTTCCTAGAATTCTATAGGAGTGGAAAAACACAGTGTGTTCTATGGGGGGGGGGATTTCTCTTGCTCAGTATAACTATTTTGAGACTTATCTGTGCAGAATTCCATTGCATGAATGTGCTGTAGCTTCCTTACCCATTTCTCTACTGATGGACGTTTGGGTTGTTGCTGGTTTGAAGCTAGCAAAAAGAGCTTCTATAAATCTTATATAAAAATCTTTGCATGGGGGTGCCTCAGTGGCTCAGTCGATTAGGCGTCCGACTTAGGCTCGGGGCATGATCTCCTGGTTCGAGATTTTGGGCTCTGCACTGGACTCTGTGCTGATACCTCTGAGCCTACATCTGATTCTGTGTCTCCCTCTTTCTCTGCCCCTCCCCGGCTCACACTCTGTCTCTGAAAAATGAATAAACGTTAAAAAAAAATTTTTTTTAAATCTTGGCATGAATGTGTGCTTATAATCCTCTGGAGCAAATACTCAGGAGTAGACTAGCTGTATCATATGCTATATGTATATTTAACTTCTTGTGAAACTGGCAAACTTTTTCCAAGCGGCCCTGCCATTCTGCATTCCCATGAGCCTTGAGGATGTTCCGGATCCTCTGTGTCATTGTCAACACTTGTTATTAAGTATCTTTTTAATTTTAGGGGTCTTTCCGAGTGTGCAGTGGAATGGCATTCTGGTTTTAACTTGCATTTCCCTAATGATAATGATATTGAGTACTCCTTAATGTGCCGGTCATCTATAGATCTTTGGCAAATTTATTGCTGAGGCTTTTAGCCCATCTAAAAATATGGGATTATTTTCTAATTAGTGAGTCTTGAGAGAACTTTATGTATTTGGATACAAATCCTTGGTTAGACATATGCTCTGAAATTATTTTCTACCAGTCTATGGCTTGTGTTTTTGTTTTGTTTTTGGTTGTTTTTTTTTTTTTTTTTTTACTCTCTACCAATATCTTTCAGTGTGCAGAAGTTTTTTTTATTCTAATGAAGTCTAATTGAACAATTTGTTATTTTATAAATTGTGTTTTTGGTGTCCTATCTATGAAATTTTTGGCTAACCCAAGGTCACAAAAGTCTTCCCCTGTTTCCGTATGGAAGTTTTGAAAAGGTAGGTTTTACGTGTAGGTCTATGATCCACTTAATATTAATTTTTTATATGTTGCAAAATAGGGATCAAAATTGTGTTTGATTTTGATTTTTAACATGTGGATCTCTACTCATTTCAGCCAAAAAGACTATCATTTCTCCACTAACTTGTATTGGCAATTTTGTTAAAAATTTGATGTTAAAAAAATGTCTGTCTTTGGTACCTTTTAATTTCATTAATCTATTCCATTAATCTATTTATGTATGCTAATAGCATACCGACTTGATTGCTTTAGCTTTGTAATAATTCTTGAAACGTATCAGTGTTAGACCTTACATTTTGTTTCCTTTTTCAAAGTTCTGATTATCCTGAATCTTAGCAATTTTCATGTGTATTTTAGAATCAGCTTATCAAAATCTCTACAAAAAATGCCTGCTAGGATTTGGGGAGAGCTTTTGTTGAAACCGGAGATCAGTTTGAGAGAATGGAAACAATACTGAGTTTGCAGCTTACAGGAAAGGCGTGTCTCCATTTACTTAAGCCCTCTTTAATTTCACTCAGCTATGTTTCATCGTTTTGTGTGTAAGCCTTTCATACCTTTTGTTTGACTTACCCTTGAGTTTTCAAGTTTTTTGATCCCATTGTAGACCATACTGTTGATTATTCTTAATTTTTGAAACTTCATTGCTGCTACATAGACACAATTCTTGTGTATTGATCTTGTATTCTGAACGCTCAAGTCATTTATTGGTTCTTAGGGTTTTTATAGATCTCATCAGATTTTCTACATAAGAGATTAGGTCATTTGTGAAAAAACAGTTTTACTCTTTGCCAATGTGGATGCTTTTTATTTATTTTCTCTTGCTTTATCACATTGGCTAGAATCTTCAATTTCGAAAGTAGGCACCCTTGCCTTGTTCCTGATCTTAGGGCAAAATCATTTAGTTTTACATTATTAAGTATGATGCTAGTTAGAGGATTTTAAGTCAGTCCCCTCTATTGGGTTTAGGAATTGTCCTTCTATTCATTATCAGAGTTTGTAATGAGGAATGTGTATTAGATTTTCTCAAATGACTTCTTGCATCTATAGAGATAATCACGTACAATTTATATATTTATAGATACATATTTTTAGCCTGTTAATGTAAGTTATATTGATGGATTTTTATATTTAGATGAATTGTGCCTCTGGCCTACACTGATGGATTTTCGAATACACAACAGTCTTGAATTCTTGGGATAAAGTTCATTTGGTCAAAATGTATCAGTTACCCTTTTCACATATATTGGATTCCATTTGTAGAAATTTGGTTCATGAGATCAAGCCCTGTGTCAGTCTCTGGGCTGACAGTGCAGAGCCTGCTAAGGATTCTCTCTCTCTGCCCTTCCCCCCACCCAAAAAAATAAACTTAAAAAGATACTGGCATGTAATTTATTTGTAATTTGTCTGGTTCTGGTATCAGAGTCTCCTCTGGACTCCTGGAATGAGTTGGGAAGTATACCCTCCTTTTCCATTCTCTGAAGAGTTTGTGAAGAATTTGTAAATACTTAGTAGAATTTAGCAGTGCTGCCCTATGGGCATGGAGTTGACTTTGTGGGAAATTTTTCAACTACTAATTCAATTTCTTTAATAGATACAGGGCTATGCAGATCCTATCTTTCCTCCTGGGGAAGCTTTGGTATTTGGTGTCTTTCAAGAAATTTTTCATTTCATCTAAGATGTCAAATTTATTGGGATACAATTGTTGACAATATTCTCTTATTTTTTTTAATATCTATGGAATCTCTAGTAACGTCATTCTTCTCGTTCCTGATATTGGTAACTGGTGAATTACATTCTTCCCTAATAAGGCCAACTGACTTTAGTTTCATTGATTTTTATCTATTATTGCAGGTTGTTCTATTAATTTTCATTCTGATTTTTATTTCCCTTCTCCTGTTTACCTTGGATTTAATTTACTCTTCTTTCTCTAGCTACTTAAGGTAGAAGCTGAGGTCATTCATTTGCGGTATTGCTGATTTTCTCACTCCCTCCCTCTCCTCCCCGACCCTGCTGCCTCAGCAACTATCAGTGTTTTGATTTGTTTCTATGTTAATTTGTTATACTTTTTAGATTTCACATACAGGTGAAATACGGCATTTTCTCTGATAATGTCTTTCTCTGATTTATTGCACTTAGCACAATAACCTTTAGATCCATCCATGTTGTGTAAATGGCATGGTCTCACTCTTTTTGAGGGCTGAGTAATATTCCATTATATGTATATACACTACCTCTTCTTTGTGCATGCATCTATTGATGGACACCTGGGTTGCTTCCATATCTTGACTGTTATAAATAATGCTGCTATAAAGATAGGAGTGCATATATCTTTTTGAATGGGTGTTAGTGTTTTCTTTGGGTCAATATCCAGTAGTAAGATTACTGGATCATACAGTATTTCTCTTTTTAATTTTTTGAGGACCCTCCAATAAATAGTGGCTGTAGTGACTGCATCAATTTACATTCCCACCAACAGTGTACAAGGGTTCCTTTTTCTCCACATCCTCACCAATACTTTATTGTCTTTTTGATTCTAGCCATTCCGACAGATGTGAGGTGATCTCTCATTGTGATTTCAATGTTTATTTCCCTGACAATGAGTAATGTTGAGCACATTTTCATGTATTTTCTGGCCAACTATATTATCTTCTTTGGAAAAATATTCAGATTCTCTGCCCATTTTTTAATTGGATTGTTTTTGATGTTGAGTTGTAGGAGTTCTTCATATATTTTATATATTAACCTTTTATGAGATACATTATTTGAAAATATTTTCTCCCATTCAATAGGTTCCCTTTTTGTTTTACTGATGGTTTCCTTTGCTGTGCAGAAGCTTTTTATTTTGGTGTAGTCCTAATAGTTTATTTTGGCTAGTGTTTCCTTTGCCTGAGGAGAGATATATCTAGAAAACTATTTTTAAGGCTGATGTCTAAGAGATGAGTGTCTCATTTTCTTATATGAGGTTTACAGTTTGAGGTCTTGAGATCTTTCTTAATCTAAAATGGCTATTGCTATAAATTTTCCCCTAAGTCTTGCTTTATAGACATCCCCGCACTTTTGATACGTTTTGTTTTTAGTTCCAAATGCTTTGTAATTTCCTTCTTTATTTTTTTTTGACTCATGTATTATTTAAGAATGTTTTAGTCAACATCTATATATTTGGAGACCTTTCCTTATTTTTCTGTTATTTCTAATTGAGTTCCATTGTGGTTAGAGAAGATACTTTGCATGATTTGAATCTTAGAAAAATTTTATCCCCCTGAATATGGTCTGTCTTGGTAGATGTTCTATGTGTGCTTGCAGAGAATGTATATTCTGTTTTTGTTAGGTGACGTGTTTTACAAATATCAAATAGAACCAGTTGGTTGATAGTGTTCAGTGTCTTTACTGATTTTTTAGTTAAATGCTCTACCATTTTTTTTAAATTTTTAAAAAATATTTATTCATTTTTGAGAGAGCATGAGTGGGGGAGGGGCAGAGAGAAAGGGAGACACAGAATCCGAAGCAGGCTCCAGGCTCTGAGCTGTCAGCAAAGAGCCAGATGCGGGGCTCGAACACATGAAGAGATCATGACCTGAGCCGAAGTTAGATGCTCAAATCAACTGAGCCAATCAGGCGCCCCTCTACCATTTATTAAGAGAGGGGTATTGAACTCTTTGTTAAAATCGAGATATAGTGATGCCTGGGTGACTCAGTTAAGCATCCGACTCTTGATTTCAGCTCAGGTCATGATCTCCCTGTTCATGGGTTTGAGCCCCATGTTGGGCTCTGTGCTGACAGTGCAGAGGCTGCTTGGGATTCTCTCTCTCACCATCTCTCTCTGCCCCTCTCCTGCTAATGCACGTGTTCTCTCTCTTTCTCAAAATAAATACTTTAAATTAAATTAAATTAAATTAAATTAAATTAATTAATTTAAGTTTAATTTAATTTAAATAGAGATATATTTGACACATAGCATTATATTCAGCTGTACAACATAGTGACTTGATACACATCTATATGGCAAAATGATTGCAATAAATCTAGTCAACATTGGTCGCCTCCCATAATTACAATATTTTTCCTTGTGATAAGAACTTTTAACATCTCCTCTCTTAGCAGCTTTCAAATGTAGAATACACTACTATTAACTATAGTCCCCACACTATGCATTATATTTCCAGTACTTACGTATTTTAAAACTGGAAGTTTGTACTTTCTGGCCATCTTCACCACTTTATTCACACCTGAACCCCCACTTACGAGCTCTAATTCTTTGTTATTTTAGCAATTGCCTTAGGGCTTTTAGATCGTGATGAATTATTGCTGTATACTATTTTCTCTTAAAATAATCTCACAATTCTCACTTTTCAATCTTTATGCTATTGTCCTACATTTTTCTTTTTTACATATGTTGTAAACCCAATGCTGAATTATTAATACTATTGCTTCAATCATCAATTATCTTTTAAAGAGATTTAAATAATGTTAACATGTATATATTTTCCCATGTAGTTACCATCTCTTTCTCTTTTCGTTGATTTTTTTTTATTCCTTTTGTATACTTAGATTTCTGTCGGATATAATTGTTTTTGTGCTAGAAGGACTTGAGTTGACATTTATTGTAGTGTCGGTGTGCTGGCAATGAATTCTTTTGACTTTTGCATGTCGAAAGGTGTCTTTATTTTGCCTTGGTTTTAGAAAGAGATTTTTGTTGTGCATAGAATTCTAAGTTGAGTTTTTTCCTGTCAATACTGTAAATGTCCTATTCCACGGACCTGTCACTTGTATTCTGTCCAGTGAGGAGTCTGCTATTCATGTTACCTTTGTTCCTCTTGTAGATAAAGTCTTTTCCTCTGGCTGCTTTAAGCTTTTCTCTTTCTTTCTGGTTTTTAGCAATTTATTATAATGTACTTTGGTATAGTTTTTCTTATGTTTCTTGTGTTTGGGTTTCATTAGACTTCTTGGTCTGTGGATTTAATTGAGACTTTTCATAGAATGTTGAAATTTTTAGTTTTTCGAATAGTTACAAATATTTCATAGTTACAAATATGTCCACAGTCATCCATAAAATAGAATTATGTATTTTATGGCAATAGGTATCAATAACCTGAAAATATACCAGCAATTTGGATAATACTTTATATGTTACTTAACATTTGTGTCTCAGGCATATTTTAGTGTCTTCAAAGCTTTGAATGATTTCAATCTAAGGTACATGGCTTCATACCAAATTGTATGAATAGACTAACTCATAAGAGTTTTTTTAAGTGTATGCTTTAGTGTACATTATCAGCTTCAAAAAATAGGTCCTTGTGCAACTGATAATTGGGTGGAGGAGCAAAACCTTTCCTAATGATTTTTTATCTTGATATTTGGTTATCTTATAATTGCAACAATAACACTAAAACCAACACCTAGAAATTTCACCGGATAAGACACATGTAGAACTTTTATGAAGAAAACCATAAATCTCTGTGGAATATAGGAAATGTGACTAAATGGAGACCTATCTTATTTTTGGATGAGAAGAGCCAATATTATGTAAATGTCAGTCCTTTGATTTAATTCGTAAACTAATACATGACCAAAGGAAATCATGATAGGTTTTTTTAGAATGCCAAAATGATTCTAAAGTTCACCTGGAAATATAAACCATAGGAAAATGGAGCAGTTCTGAGTAATAAAAGTGGACTACTTACTTCCATCAGGTAAGAAGATGTCCTATGAATCTATGGTACTTAAGAGAGCTTGGCAATAGACTTGTTAAACGCGGAAGCTTGATTATTGTCTAATTCTTATATTGAAATCAATTACAAAGATTTAAATGTTAAAAAAGTATTAAAATACTGAAAAAAATGAGCACATTACTCATATCTAAGAGTGGGAAAAGCCTTTCTGAAAATGACATAAAACCTGGATTAAGAAGTCTAAAGCGAAACATAAAACAAGAATAAAGACAGGAACAACAAATCTTACCTAGGACAATAAATAAAAACAAATAAAAACATACACTATAAACATTGAAAAATATATTGGAGGAAATATTTGCAATTTATATCATGGGAAAATGGCTGGCTTCATTATCTCCTTTTATGAAATACATTTTTATATACTTAAATATTTTATAGATATGAAATAGATTTTTAAAAACCATTATGAAAAATCCCATAGTAGAAAATAATGGGTACATGCAGACCTTCTTACCCTGACCATCTCCAGAGGCAAAGGACACAAAAGCAAAATTAAACTATTGGGACTTCATCAAGATAGAAAGAGCTGCACAGCGAAGGAAGCCATCATCAAAACTAATAGGCAACCAAAGGGATGGGAGAAGATACTTGCAAATGACCTATCAAATAAAGAGTTACTATCCAAAATCTATAAAGACCTTATCAAACTCAACACCCAAAAAACAAATAATCCAGTGATTAAATGGGCAAAAGACACAAATAGACCCTTTTCCAATCAAGACATCCAACTGGCCAACAGACGCATGAAAAGATGTTCAGCATCAGACATTAATCAAAACCACACTGAGATGCCACCTCCCACTGGTCAGAGTGGCTAAAATTAAGAACTCGGGCAACAGAAGATGTTGGCAAGGATGCAGAGAAAGAGGAAGCCTTTTGCACTGCTGGTGGGAATGCAAACTGGTGCAACCACTCCAGAAAACAGTATGGAGATTCCTCAAAAAATTAAAAATTGAACTACCTTACAACCCAGCAACTGCACTACTAGGTATTTATCCGAGGGATACAGGTGTGCTGTTTCAAAGGGGCACATGCGCCCCATTGTTTATAGCAGCACTATCAACAATAGCCAAAGTATGGGAAGAGCCCAAATGACTGTCAACAGATGAATGGATAAAGAAGATGTGTGTGTGTGTGTGTGTGTGTGTGTGTGTGTGTATACACACATACACAATAGAGTATTAATTGACAATCCAAAAGAGTGAAATCTTGCCATTTGCAACAACATGGACAGAACTAGAGTGTATTATGCTAAGTGAAATACATCAGTCACAGAAAGACAAATATCATATGACTTCACTCATATATAGAATTTAAGATACAAAACAGATCTAGCAGTCCGGGGGTGCCCTACCTCCTCTGAGGGCTTTTGAGACTTGTTCCACACTGCCACAGGCCCTTTCATTGTATGTCCAGTCTGGCCTCTGATCAGTGGGCCACCTCGTGCTCTCCCAGGCTGGTCTTGAGTCCTACCTAACAGGGGCCGACGTTTCTTGTGCGGAGGGGGCTGTTCTTCTCACGTGGCGCATGGGCCCTTCGCTTCTCCTCCTCTCTCTGGACAGTATGCGGAAGGCAGGCTGTGGTCAACAGAGAAAGACGGTCTGCAATTGCAGCGGTTACGGCCTAAAGAGGTCAAAGGCACTGCTGAAAATGTGTTGTACATTTACGCTATAAAATTCTGACTGGTAAATTTAACGTGACTGGAAAATGAACTACGGTTCCTATTGTCTGGCACGCTCGGACTGAGACTTGCGTGTGTCCTCATTATCCATGAGGCACAGAAACCATGCTAACGCCACTGAAAGTTACTGGATGTTGTACTTTCAGCAGTAATGTTGTGCCAGCATTTAATAAATGGTACCAGCGGGCTGCAGAGGCAGGATAACCTAAGTTGTTTCAACACAAACAAATTCCCAAGAGCTCTGGGATTTAAAGTAATAATACTGTTGCTACTTCTTCTCTGGGTGGGACATGCTACTAGCCAGGAAGGGTGCCCTTGGCAATAATAATTTGGGGACTCACATAGGACAAGACGGTGCATTTACTGAACAATAAAAAACATGTAAATGCTTCTCACTATTCAGTCATCATCGTAAGTCACTATGTCTTACACAGGCTGACGAATCTTGTAATACACACTTTAAAACTAAATTGTTTTTAATCAGAAAGGTGCAAAGCGTGCATATGTTTAAAGACCAAGAAGAATTACATCAGCGTTACAGTGTTGGCTTCCTAAGAGACTTTCTTTTGTTTCTCAGATGTACAACGATGTCACACTAAATTAAAAACAAAATAACTTGGCCATGTTCGCATAGCTAGCTAAAGAAGTGGAGGCAAATTCTCTTTGAGTCCAAAGCCCATACATTTTTTTCTTTTTTTTAAGGAAAGAAGCTTTAAAAAATTATTAGAAATTAAATAATTCAAAAATATACAAACAAGCATATGATGAAAAATCTTCTTTCCAACCCAGCACTTCCGTTACTGCCTACTCGGTCTTCCCAGAGGTGGCTACCGTTCATTCTTCGTGTTCTTCGAGAGACAGTGCAGCTCTGTGTTCGTGCATTTTTTCCTTTTTAAACACACAGTGCAAGTTCCCTCCCCTTTGCTCTCCCCAGTACTTTGCTGTTTTCTGTTATTGCAGCCTGGACATCTGATGCTATCAGTACATAAAGAACTACCACTTTTCTTTTTAACATTTGTAAAATATTTTATTGAATGGACATTTGCTTCTTATTAACCAGTTGTCAACTTCTTGCTATTTCAAATAATATTGAACTTCATACTCTCACACAAATGCTTAAAAAATACATGCGGAGGGGCACCTGGGGGGCTCAGTCAGTTAAGCGTCCGACTTCGGCTCAGGTCATGATCTTGCAGTTTGTGGGTTCGAGCCCCACATCGGGCTTTTTGCTGACAGCCTGGATCCTGCTTCAGAGTCTGTGTCTCCATCTCTCTCTGCCCCATCCCCACTCATGCTCTGTCTTTCTCTCTCTCAAAAATAAATAAACATTAAAAATTAAAAAAAAATACATGTGGAGAGGGGTGCCTGGGTGGCTCCATTGGTTAAACAACCAACTTTTGATTTTGATCTCATGGTTCATGAGTTCGAGCCCTACGTAGGGCACTGACTGGACAGCTCAGAGCTTAGAACCTGCTTGGGATTTTCTGTCTCCCTCTCTCTCTCTGCCCCTCCCCTGCTCGCTCGCTCTCTCTCTCTCTCTCTCTCTCTCTCTCAAAAATAATTTTTTTTAAATTTATTTAAAACACTACATGGGGAGAGGAGGTAGGACACGTTGCTGTCGGTGTACTCGCTGGGTCGGAAGGGATGCTTATTTAGAAGTGATGGCCAGGTTGCTCACTGCTGAGGTACCAGTTTTGCACCGTCACCAACAACACGTCTGTATCTTTCACCGCAGGCAGGCCCGCTTCAAGTTGTGCCATTCTCTGTACTTGTTAGTGTACTCAGTGCAGCCTCCAAGTCCTGGGCTCCAGTATCGCACTGGGCTTGTGGACGAGTGCGTGTAATCTCTGTGAGCCACCATCTGCAATGGAGAGGACCTTCATCTTCTAAGAGTCTCTATCAAAATTAAAGGAGTTCTGGGAAAGACCAAACATGACCCAAATGGGAAGCGGGATGAATATTTTTACATATTCCATGTAGAAATAGCTCTGTGCTTTCCCTCCACTTCGCCACTTCTATTCTTAGCAGAGCCACTGTTCAGACTTTATTATGCATCGACCCATCTCTCTGCTTTCCATACCTTTCTCACACGGCCTTGTGTCCTGCCCTCGAGTCTGGTGGTCAAGTGAATCACCCTGGATTTTAGTCCTAGTTGTGTTACTCTCCTAAGTTAACAAAAATAGACAAAGACAGACGGACAGACAGAAGGATGAGTGGACAGACAGAAAGACAATGTAAAAAAAATTCTATGCCTTATTCTGTTATCTAGCCGCACCCTCCCCTTCCAAGCCATTTTCCACCACCGCCTTTGGCCACTGTCGCGTGTCACATGTGTTCCCGCTCCCGCACGGCGATCTCCTGTGCCAGGTTACATGATCAGTGCAGCCAGTTGGCCTAATCACGCGCTCGAACATTCTGAACAGAAAGCCCACCCTGGAGAGGCAGCTATGAAAAGCTCATCTACCACCCGTATATTGATCAAACCCAGACAGATGCTTTGTTAATCAGCACAGAGTGTCAGAATTGGTTTTTTATTAAATTGATAGCTTGTAATTAACATGGTGAAAGTTGGAAATGGGCTCTCCCTGAGAAATTAAAGGTATTCAAGATTTGTGTTAATGGCTTAGCTAAAATGCTTAGATACTCCCTATATTTTCATGAACCAGGTGTGAGAATCCAGCAGGTTCTAGACGCTTTCCCCTTAGAGATGGTTCCCAAAGTTTAAATCCCCACCAGTCTTTGGACTAGAAATTGGTCTAAGGATTTCTTGTTGTTTGCCCGTTCGAAGGAATATTAACACTTCTGGTACAGCTGAACCTTTCATGAGAAGTATGATCAAGTCACCCAAAATGATAGAACTTGAACTTCACTACATTAGAAAACAAGGTAATGAACAGTTTTACGCTTACCTATAACAAATGTGTAACAAACATCTATGATTGGCAGAATCATCTAAGACTTTCATTGCATCCTGTAGACAAGGTTGTGGGGGAATAGCTAACTCCATCCATGTTAACCTTAGCGTTTTACAAACAAGATCCCTAAGAGTTGTGTGTGACAGAATTGTCTTGGATCAGCTGAAAATAACTGGACATTACACTTTGAATGACATAAATATCTTTGCATTTCTATCACCCGCCTGTGAAAACCTGTCTGCGTGTTCTATTCACGTTTCTGGAAGGCCCACTGTGAATACCCAACTTCTGTACCTTCATGAAGCCTTTGCATTTTCTCTGATAAATCCCATACCCTCTTAATTCCAGTAGTGTTCAATCTGCATGCCACTTACTGAGCTCCAAAATATCTTTGTGGTACACTTTAAAACATCGTCATAGACCAAGTTTATTTTACATATGCGTATATATATATGTATACATACATACATACTCCTTTCAATCTCCCTGTCCCATTTCTCCCATCCCTTACCCCCGACCTGTAGCCACCACCAGTCCTTTCTTATACCCATAAGGCTGATTTTTGTGTGTTTAGATTCCACATATAAGAGAAATCACACAGTATTTGTTTTTCTCGGTCTTATTTCACTTAGCATAATGCCATTAAGTTCCATCCGTGTTGTCATCGATGGCAAGATTTCATTCTTCTTAAAGGCTGAACAACACTCCGTTGCATATATATACAATTTCTTCATACATTCATCTATCGATTGACATAGGTCATTTCAGGATCTTAGCTATTGTAAATAATCCTGCAATAAATACAGGAGGGCAGATAGCTTTTCAAGTGTTTCCATTTTCTTCATTTTCTTTGGATAAACATCTCAGAGTGGAACTTCTGGATAATAGGGTAGTTCTATTTTTAATTTTTTCAGGAACTCGAAAACCGAGGCCAGAGTGGCTGCCCCAGCTTGCGTCCGCGCCAACAGCGCGCGAGGGTCCCCTTTCTTCCGCATCTCCACCAACACTCCCTTCCTTCTCTTTCTGGATACTAGCCATCTTAATAGGTGTGAGGCGATTTCTCGCTGGGGTTTTGATTTGTGTCTCCCTGATGATTAACGACGTAGGGCATCTTTTCACGTGTCTCTTGGCCTTCTGTATGTGGTCTTTGGAAAAAATGTCGATTCACAACTTCGGCCCATTTTTTAAGCCAATTGCTTTAATTGTTAGTTTGTGTTGCGTTGCATACATTCCATATATATTTTGGATATTAACCCCTAATTGGGTTTATGATGTGTAAACATCTTCTCCTATTCAATAGGTTGCCTTTTCATGTTGTGGATGGGCTGCTGTGGGATTGGTAGTTCGAGGTCTTTCTATCTGCTTATCTTTGCTTTCGTTGCTTTTGCTTTTGGTGTCAAATTCAAAATAACACCACATCTATGCCTATGTTGGGAGTATGTTTATGGTTTCAGGTCTTACATTCAAGTCTTGAATCCATCTTGAGGTAATTTTTGTGCATGGTGTTAGCCAGTGGCCCAGTTTCATTGTTTTGCACGGGGCTGTCCAGTTTTCCCCATTATATATCCTCGCCTGTGTCATAAATTAATTGATCGTATATGAGTGAGTTTATTTCTGAGCTCTCTATTCTGATCCATTGATTTCTGTGTTTTTATGTCAATGTCACACTGTTTTGCTCACTCTAGCTTTGCGATGGAGTGTGAAGGAAGGGGCCATGGTGCCGTCAGCTTTGTACTTCAGATTGCTTTGGTTATTGAGCGAGCATCTTTCTGTGGTTCCATAAAATTTTAGAATTGTTTGTTCTAACTTTGTAGAAAATGCCATTGGAATTTTGATAGGTATTGCATGAGTGAAGATTATTTTCAGGCTCCTGGTGGCTCAGTCGGTTAAGCATCTGACTCTTGATTTTGACTCAGGTCATGATCCCAGGGTAGTGGGATCAAGCCCTACATCAGGCTTCCCACTGGGCATGGAGCCTGCTTGGGATGTTGTCGCTCTCTCTCCCTTCTCCCTCCCTTCTCTCTCCCTCCCTTCTCTCTCTCTCCCTTCTCTCTCTCTCCCTTCTCTCTCTCTCCCTTCTCTCTCTCTCCCTTCTCTCTCTCTCCCTTCTCTCTCTCTCCCTTCTCTCTCTCTCTCCCGTCTCTCTCTCTCTCCCTTCTCTCTCTCTCTCCCTTCTCTCTCTCTCTCCCTTCTCTCTCTCTCCCTTCTCTCTCTCCCCCTTCTCTCTCTCTCCCTTCTCTCTCTTCTCTCTCTCTCTCTTCTCTCTCTCTCTCTCTCTCTCTTCTCTCCCCCTTCTCTCCCCCTTCTCTCCCCCTTCTCTCCCCCTTCTCTCCCCCTTCTCTCCCCCTTCTCTCCCCCTTCTCTCCCCCTTCTCTCCCCCTTCTCTCCCCCTTCTCTCCCCCTTCTCTCTCCCTTCTCCCTTCCTTCTCTCCCTTCCTTCTCTCTTCTCTCCCTTCTCTCCCTTCTCTCCCTTCTCTCCCTTCTCTCCCTTCTCTCCCTTCTCTCCCTTCTCTCTCTTCTCTCTCTCCTCTCTCTCCTCTCTCTTCTCTCTCTTTTTTTCTCTCTCCCTTTCTCTCTCCCTTTTCTCTCTTCTCTCCCTTTTCTCTCTTTTCTCTCTTTTCTCTCGTTTCTCTCTTTTCTCTCTCTTCTCTCTCTTCTCTCTCTCTTTTCTCTCTTCTTTCCCTTTTCTCTCTCTCTTTCCCTTTTCTCTCTCCCCACCTCCCCTCTCCCACTTGGGCACACACTGTCTCTCAAAATAAATGAATAAACATTTTTTAAGAAGATTGTTGTGCGTAATATGGATATTTTTACAGTGTCAATCCTTCCAATTCATGAACATGGAATATCTTTCCAAATTTTTCTGTGTCTTCAATTTCTTTCATTCATGTCTGATAGTTTTCAGTCTTTTACCTCCTGAGTTAAATTTATTCCTAGGTATTTCATTCTTTTTGGAGCAAATATGAATGAGTTTGTTGTCTTAATTTCTCTTTCTGATGATTCATTATTAATGTATAAAAATGCACCAGAGTTTTGTGTATTGATTTTTATATCTTGCAACTTTACTGAATTCATTCTAACAGTTTCTGATGCAGTTTCAGGGTTTTCTGTATATAATATCATGTCATATGCAAGTAGTTTAACCTTTCCTTTCCAATTTGTATGCCTTTTGTTCATTTGTCTTGTCTAATTGCTCTGGTAATATGGTACTTTAGTGCCATATTAAATAAAGTTGGCTACAGCAAACATCCTGGTCTCGTGCCTGATTTTACAGGAAAAATTTTCAGCTTTTCACCTGGTCATTTATGGCCTGTGTTATACTGAAGAGCATTCCCTATCTATACCCACTTGGCTGAGAGTTTGTAACAGAAATGGATGTTGAATTTTGTTAAATGCTTTCTGCGCATCTGTTGAGATGATCATAAGATTTTTATCTATTATTTTGTTAACGTAGTAGATCACATTGAGTGATTTGCAGATGTTGAACCATCTTTTCATCCCTGGATTAACCCCCGCTTGATCATGGTATATGATACTTTAAATATTGATGGGGACGCCTGGGTGACTCCGTTGGTTAAGCATTCAACTTTGACTCAGATTGTGATCCCATGAGTTTGACTCCCACATTAGGCTCTGTACTGAAAGCTCGGAGCCTGGAGCCTGCTTCTGATTCTGTGTCTCCCTCTCCACGTCTCCCTCTCCACGTCTCCCTCTCCACGTCTCCCTCTCCACGTCTCCCTCTCCACGTCTCCCTCTCCACGTCTCCCTCTCCACGTCTCCCTCTCCACGTCTCCCTCTCCACGTCTCCCTCTCCACGTCTCCCTCTCCACGTCTCCCCCTCTCTCCACGTCTCCCTCTCCACGTCTCCCCCTCTCTCCACGTCTCCCCCTCTCTCCCCCTCTCTCCCCCTCTCTCCCCCTCTCTCCCCCTCTCTCCCCCTCTCTCCCCCTCTCTCCCCCTCTCTCCCCCTCTCTCCCCCTCTCTCCCCCTCTCTCCCCCTCTCTCCCCCTCTCTCCCCCTCTCTCCCCCTCTCTCCCCCTCTCTCCCCCCCCTCTCTCCCCCTCTCTCACCCCCTACTTGTGCTCTGTCTCTGTCCTCTCTCTCTCAAAAGTAAATTTAAAATTTGTTAAAAATTAAAAAAGTATTGATGAATTTAGCGTGTTATGTTCATCAGGGATATTGGCCTGTAATTTTCTTTACTTGTGGTGTCCTTGTCTGGCATCAGTATCCATGGAATGCTGGTCTCCTAAGATCAGTTTGGAAACATTGCCACCTTTTTAATTTTTGGGAGAGTTTGAAAAGGATTGGTGTTAATTCTTCATTGAATGATAGAATTCCCTGGGGAAGATGTCTCATCTTAGACTCTGGTGTGTTAGGTTTTTGATTCCTGATTCAATCTCATTAGTAGTAATGGTCTGTTCAGATCTTTTATTTCTTCATGATTCAGTCTTAGTAGGTTAGATGTTTCTAGAAACTTAGGCGTTTTTTCTGGGTTGTCCAATTTTGGGGTGTATATTTGTTCATAATAGTCCCTTATCCTTTGTGCTTCTGTGGTATCAGTTGCAACATCTTTCTGATTTTATTTAATTTTCTCTTTTTTTAAATGATAGTTGACATACAATATAACATTAGTTTCAGGTGTACGACATAGTGATTTGACCAGTTTCTGCATTATGCTAGGCCCCCCACAAGAGGAGCTACCATCTGTCCCCATACAATGCTATTAAAATACCATTGGTATTATAATACCATTGTATTATAATACACCTTATGCTGTGCCTTTTGTTCCCATGACTTACTCCATAACTGGAAGCCTGTATCTCCCACTCCTCTTCATCCATTTTGCTCATTCCCCCAACCTCTTTGCTCTGGCACCCACAGTTTTCTGAAGTTGAAGATCTGATTCTGCTTCTTGCTTGTTTATTCATCTGTTTTGTCTTTTAAATTCTACACATGAGTGAAATCATAGGGCATCTGTCTTTATCTTCCTTATTTCTCTGTTAGATCCATCTGTGTTACCAAAGATAGCACAATCTCCTCCTTTTTACAGCTGTGCAATATTTCATTGTGTATGTATATATGTGTGTATAATACATAGATCTCCTATCTTTTATTCATTTGTCTATCAACAGACACTTAGATTGCTTCTGTATATTAGCTGTTATAAATAATGCTGCAATAAATATGGGGGTGCATAGGTCTTTTCAAATCAGTATTTTCATTTTCTTTGGGTAAATACCCAGTGGTGGAAATATAGGATATAGTGTATTTCTATTTTTAATTTGTTGAGCAACTTTCATACTGTTTGTCCACAGCGTCTGCACCACTTTCCATCCCCCCCAACAGTTCATGAAGGTTCCTTTTTCTCTCCTCGCCAGGATTTGTTACTTATTGGTTTGTTTTGTCTTGTTTTGTCTTCTTCTTTTAACAATGCTGACAGGTGTGCAGTGATTTCTCATGGTAGTTTTGATTTGCATTGCCCTGATGACTAGTGAGGTTGAGCATCTTTTCATGTGTTGGCCATCTGCATGTATTCTTTGGGAAAAAATATCTACTGAGGTCCTCTGCCCATTTCGTAATTGGATTGTTTGTTGTTTTGGTGTTGAGTTGTATAAGATTGTTATACGTTTTAGTTATTAATCTATGAATACTTTAAAGTATCACGTACCATGATCGAGTGGGGGTGAGTCCAGGGATGAAAAGATGGTTCAACATCTGCAAATCACTCGATAGGATCTACTACATTAATGAAATGAAATGATCATCTCCACAGATGCAGAGAAAGCATTTAACAAAATTCAAAGTATTTGCAGATACTTTTTCCAGTTCAGTAGGTTGCCTTTTTGTTTTGTTAATGGTTTCCTTCACTGTGCAAAAGCTTTTTGTTCTGGTATAGTCTCAATAGTTTATTTTTACATTTGTTTTTCTTGTCTTGGGAGAAATACCTAGAAAACTGTGGCTACCGCCGATGTAAAAAAAAAAAAAATTACTGCATGTTTTATTTTGCAAGAGTTTTATGGTTGCGGGTCTCACATTTTTAGTTTATTTTTGTGTATGGTGCTAGGAAGCTGTCCAGTTCCATTCTGCATGCTGCTGTCCAGTTCTCCCAGTACCATTTTTTGAGAAGACTTTCTTTTCCCCATTGCATATTCTAGCTCCTTTGTTACAGATTAATTAACCATATAATTATGTGTTTATTTCCAGGTTCTATATTCTGTTCTATTAATCAATGTGTTTATTTTTGTGCCAGGACCATACTGTTTTGATTACTATAGTTTTGCAGCATGTTGGGTAGAATTCATCCATGAATCCATCTGGTTCTTTTTAATTACTAATTCAATTCCATTACTAGTATTCAGTTTGTTCAGATTTTATATTCCTGATTCAGTTTTGGAAAATTATTTTTCTAGGACTTACCCACTTTGTTGTCCAGTTTGTAGGCATATGGTTTTTTATCGTGCTCTCTGATAATCCTACTTATTTCTGGGATGTCAGTTTCAGATTTTATTTCTTTTGGTTGTCTTGTTCTTTTTGTTTTGTTTTGATGAATCTGGCTAAATGTTTATCAATTTTATTTATCTTTCAAACAACCGGCTCTTGATTTAACTGATTGAATTTTATTTTTTGTCTCTGTGTCGTTTATTTCTGCTTTGATCTTTGTTATTTTCTTTTTAAAAAAAATTTTTTTTTAATGTTTATTTTTGAGAGAGAGAGCATGAGCAGGGGAGGGGAGGGGAACAGAGAGAGGGAGACACAGAATCTGAAGCAGCTCCAGGCTCAGAGCCTCATGTAGGGCTCAAGCTCAAAAATGGCAAGATCATGACCTAAGCTGAAGCTGGACACTCAACCAACTGAGCCACCCAGGTGCCCCATATTACTTTCTTTCTTTTACTCATGCTGGGCTTTGCTTGTTCTTTTCCTAGTTCATTTAGGCGTAGGGTTAGATTGTGAATATGTATTTTGTTGTTTTGGAATGGAATGTTCTGTATATCTGTTACAGTCATCTGGTCCAATGTGTCCCCTATTTCCTTATTGATTTTCAGCTTGGATGGTCGATCTATCCACTGCTGTAAATGGGTGTTGAAGTACAGTATTTTTATTGTATTACCATCACTTTCTCTCTTTATGTCCATTAATATTTTATGTGTTGAGGTACTCCAATGTTGGGTCTGTAGATATTTCTAATCATTCTATCCTCTTGTTGGGTTGATTCCTTTATCATTATGTAATGTCCTTCTTAGTCTCCTGCTATAGTCTTTATTTTTATAATCTATATTTTGTCCAATAAGAGTGTTGGTCCTCTGACTTTTTTTTTTTTTTTTTTTTTACCACTTTCATTTGCACGGGATGTTTTTCTTTCCCTTCACTTTAGGCCTGAATGTGTCTGTAGGTCTGAAGTGAATCTCCTGAAGGCAGGATATAGATACATCACTGTTGTTTTCCAATCCATTCTGCCACCCCGTATCTTTTGAGTGGAGCATTTGGTCCATTTACATTAGTAAAATGAAAAAAAGTAATTGACAGGCAGGTACTTACAGCCATTTTGTTATTTTATTTCTGCGGTCATCTTTAAGTCTTCCCTTCTACTAAGTGTAGCCTACATCTTTTTCTTCTAGTTCCTTGAGGTATAAAAAGTTTGGTTGTTGATCAGGTACAACGTGTTGTTCAGGTACACGTTTATTGCTGTGAACTCCTCTATTAGAAATGTTTTTTTGCATCACATACATAATTAGTGTGCTATATTTCCATTTGTCTAAAGGTATTTTTTTATTTATCTTTTGATCTTTTTCTTTGACTCATTTGTTGTTCAGCATCATGTTGTTTAATCTTTACATATTTATGAGTTTTCTGGTTTATTTCATGTAACTCAAGGGTATTTTTCATACCATTGTGGTCAGAAAAGATGCTAGATATTTTAGTCCTCTTCTTGTCTTGTTTTGTAGCCTAAC
Source organism: Paguma larvata (assembly GCA_030068075.1). Lineage (NCBI taxonomy): Eukaryota > Metazoa > Chordata > Mammalia > Carnivora > Viverridae > Paguma > Paguma larvata. The sequence continues at coordinate 78,904,692 of CM057832.1, forward strand.
ATATGATCTATCCTGGAAGATGTTCTATGTGCCCTTGAGAAGATTGTATATTTTTTGCTTTTGGATGCGATAGCCTCGATATATCTGTTAAGTCTGTCTGACCTAATGTGTTAAAGCCAACGTTTCCTTATTGACTTACTATCTGGATGATCTATACATTGATGTAAGTTGGGTATTAAAGTCCCCTACTATTACTGTATTGCTGTCTATTTCTCCATCTAATAGTTGATATATACATGCTCCTTTGTTGAGTAGACAAATATTTACAAATGTTATGTCCTTTTATTGAATTGGTTACTTTATCATTCTGTAGTGCCCTTCTTTTTCTCTTATAATAGTCTTTTCTGTTTTAAAGTCTGTTTTGTCAAATGTAAACATATCTACCCCAGCTCTCTCTTGGTTTCTATTTGAATGGGATATATTTAGTCATCTCTTAATTTCCAGTCTGTATTTCATTTCCAGGGTGTATCCCTACACCTGAAATGAGTATCTCATAGGCAGAATAGAGATGGGTCCTGTTGTTTAATCCATTCCATCACTCTATCTACTGAATGTAGAATTTAGTCCATTTACATTTAAAGTAATTAATGATAGGTATGTTCTTGTTTCCGTTTTGTTATCATTTTCTGGCTCTGTTGTAGTTCTTCTGTTCCTTTCTTCTTCATTTGTTCCTTTCTTGTGTTATCTGATAATTTTCTGTAGTAGGATGCTTAGATTCTTTTCTCTGTTTTATGCTGTGGTTATCATGAGGCTTACATATAACAACTTAAACCTTTCTGTCTATTTTAAGTTGATATCACTTAACTTTGAATGTATTCTAGAATACTCTCTCCTCCACATTTTAGGTTTTTAATGTCACATTTTACGTCTTTTTATCTTGTGTATTAATTATTGTAATCATAGTTATTTTTTACTACTTTTGTCTTAACCTTCATACTAGCTTTAAAAGTGATTAATCTACCTTTATTCTATATTTATTTTTCTAGTGAGATTTATTCTTTTATATGTTACTAATTAGAAGCTTTTCTTTCAGCTTTTAAAGAGGTCCATGAACATTTCTTGTAAGACTGTTTAATGGTGATGAATACTTTTAGCTTTTCTTGTCTGGAAAATTCCTTGTCTCACTTTTAGTTTTGACTGATAACTTTGCTGAGTAGTGTATTCTTGGAAGGTTTTGTTTTGTTGTGTTGTGTTTTTTTTTCCTTTTCAGTTCTTTGCATATATCGTGACACCCTATCCTGGTCTGCACAGTTTCTGCTGAAAAAAATCTGCCGATGGTCTTCTGAAAGCTTCCTTGTACATAACAACTTGTTTTTTCTTCTGGCTTTGAAGATTTTGTCCTTACCTTCAACTTTGGACATTGTAATTATAATATGTCTTAGTGTGGCTCTCTTTGGATTCATCTTATTTGGAACTCTGAGTTTCTTGGATCTGGATGTTTGTTTCCTTCTACAGGTTAGGAAAATTTTCAGCCATTATTTTTTTAAAAATAAGACATTTGCCCCTCTCTCTCCTTTTGAGATTCCTATAATGTGAACATTAACTCATTTGTTGTTGCCCTATAAACCTCTTAAGCTGTTCTTACTTTTTTTTCTTTTTTCTTTTTGTTGCTCAGATTGAGTTCTATCTACTGCTTTCTTTGAGTTCACTAATCCTTTCTTCTGCTTCATGTAACCTCCTGTTGTTAAATGCCTCTAGTGTAGATTTTAGTTCAGTTATTGTTTTTTCAGCTCTACGACTTCCACTTGGTACTTTCTCATACTGTCCATCTCTTTAATATTTCTCACCAATATGTTCATCCATTTTTCTCTCCAGTTTAGTAAGCATCTTAATGACCATTACTTTCAACTCTTTAGTGGGTAAATTACTTATTGCCATTTCAGTGAGTTTTTTTTCCCCAGAGTTTTTATCTTGTCCTTTAATTTACAACCTACTTTTTGATTGCTTCATTTTGCTTGACTCTGTTGGTTTCTATGCATTAGATGAAGCAGCCACCTCTCCTAGTCTTGAAGAAGTGAATTCATGTAGGAGATAAACCTTGTCATTCAGTCCTGCCCTAGCTCTTGTCTCTCAAACATTCGTGCTCGTCCAAGCAGCCTATTATATTTTGAATAGCTCCCAGTAGCTGGGGATGTACCAAGACTCGTCAGTGTCCCAGAAAAGAGCTTCTTGGAACCTGCATTCAGGCTGATGGGAAGCCAGACCCTCAGGTAGCAGCTTTCAAAAGTGTGCAAATATATGTAGTGCTCAAGATCACATGCATAAGACCCATTGGCCATGAAAGCCAGGCAATTTAGAGGTGTCCCTTGGGTGGCAGTTGCAAAACTGGGGGCTCCAGAAGTGTATACAAACTCTTGTGGAAGATGTTGGCAAGGTGGGGTAAGGCAGAAGGAGAGCACCAGGACAGCGTCCACAGCCTATATGCCTTGAGAGTAGCTCCACAGGCAACTGGATGTGCGCCAAACCTGAAACTTGCCCCTTAGGCCAAAGCTCCAGGACAAGCGAAGAGGTCTCTTTCACAGAGAGACTGGGATTGTGCCTCGGTCTGCTGTCTGTGCAGTGTCCTGGTGCGGGAGCCTGTCAAAAATTGTCTCTCTGATTGTTATAGTCATATGGTACCCAGAAATGCAAGCTGTCCTGGCCACCAGAGTCAGGTGGTCAGAGGACATACCTTAGGTGGACGCCACAAAAAACAGGCCACCGTATGTAACATCCAGAGTACCAGACACATGTAAAGCTCCGCCCTCTGGAAGACACACTGGTGCTCTGGAACGGGGCAGAGGGAGAACACGAAGATAGCACCCACTCTCCGAGGTCTTTGGAAAGGATTACAGACAGCTCCTAGAGGCCTGTTTTATTAGAAGCCTGTCCCTTAGGCTGTAGCCACAATTAACTAATAGGTCTCCTTCACAGACAGAGATCCTAGATCGGCTGCCTTTTGGTGTGCCTTGGGCAGCTATTAGTTACTGGCCACCAGATCCAAGAGATGCAGAAGGGTCTCCCCGCAGCAGTCACAAAAATCAGGGTGCCTGACAAGGGTGGAAGTTCCTTTCTGGGTGACACCTATTATAGTCCTGTGGCACCAGGAATGCAATGTCCCCTGCCCTCCAGGACCAGGTGATCAAGACATGTCCCTCAGTGACAGCTGCAAATATGAGGGCACTGGATGCATGTTAAAGTTCCCTTCTGGGAGATCTTTTGCTCTGGATCATGGCAAAGATGGTGCAGAGAGGACTCCCACCAGTCTTTGTCCTGGAATGTTCCAGCAGGCTTCTAGATGTGTGTGTTAAACGTGATGCTGATGCTGTGATGAGCCTCGGTGTACAGTGTAGGCACAAACAGCTGTGTCTGAGCGGGGCCCTGGGGCGAGCCCACAAGTCCCTGCACAGCTGTTTCTCAGACTTCTAGTCTTGTGGGTTTGAGGGATTGCGAGCACCATTGGTTTACCAAGTTAGATGTCTTGAGGGCTTGTCTCTCGGGTGCACATTTGAAAAGTTGGGGTGCCTGATGGGTTTGAGTCGATCCCTCCACCACTCCAGGAGAGGCTCTGGGTTTGGAGTTTCGTCCTGATTGAAGGTCACAGTACCTGGGGTGGGGGTTTTGGCAAGTCTGTGTCCCAGCCTCTCCTACTCTTGTTTTCTCTTTCACCCAATGTGTAGGTATCACTCAGCCAGCCTTTAGGTTATCCTGAGGACATGGTTTGCTATGTAGCTATACTCTGTGTGTCTGTGGGAAGAAGGGAGTTCAAGATCTTCCTACATCACCATCTTAGGTCAAATACCTACCCTAGGCTAAGTTTCTTGAGGGAGGAGTTGTATGCAGGTCATATTTTATTTTTCCTTAAAATACATAGGCTAGTGTTTTGCTTGTAGTACATATTAAATAAGGATTGAATATATAAATAATGGAATACGCTCAAATCCATCAGTGTTGGGAGAAAGGGCATTGGTTCATGGTACTATTACTGAGCATTTACTTACTATGTGCTGATAAGCATTTTTCTAGGCTCTGGGGTGGTAACAGTCAACACGACAAAGCCTCTGCCTTCAGAGAACTCTAGTTGAGAAGACAAACAAAATCACCACTAAAATAAGTAGTGGTAAGTGCTGTGGAGAAACGACAGCAAGAGCAGAGCAGTGGCTTGGGGGTGCTATTTCAGATGAGGGTGGAGTGGAAAGGTATGTAGGAATCTTCAAGGCTGTGGTAACTCTGGACTTTTATATGTGATGGGGAACTTAGCAAGTCTTTTCTCTGAAAACACTGTCAATAGAGCCATAAGCTTATCTCTGGGTCTTAGGCAGACTCTTGCTTGTCTCCCAGTAGTCCCTCTCCCCTTTTTAACTGAGTGGCTGGAGTTGAACAAGCTAAATAGCCACACAGCTAAAGATGGCATAGTCCAGTTTGTCGCAGGCCATGGGACTAAGCTCAGGACAAGAACAAAAGTGACATGGGCCTCTTGCATATCGTACTCTTCAAAGGGGTGACGATGCCTTCCTCTTCCCCCTTTCTCCCTTTGTGATCATTTGGATACAAACGGTGGCAAGAGCTGAGGCAGCCATCTTGGACCATGAGAAAAAAAACCAGTTTTTTGAGGACGGCAGAGCAGCAAGATGGAAACTGGGTGAGGAAGCCCACCTAGACTGCTTATGCTCTGTGAAGAAAAAAATAAACTTCTATCTTACCTAAGCCCTATCTGGGTTTTTGTTACAGCAGATCTTGTACCGGAACTTAGGTACAAGTATTGGAGCAGCAGCGTCGTAGCCCTAACGAAGGGCATTACATAACCAGCAACTGTTTATGGGAGAGCTCCCAACAATCCCGAAAGCAAGGGATCTTAATAAAAAGGCAACACAGTGTCCTGGAAAAAAATTAAACCTGTTTCTTCAGCCTCCCGTCTCCCATGTACCCCTAGTAAAAGCTTGCAAGTCTTAACATCGCTTAAATTTCTGCTGATCTACAGTTACAGGGTTGTTGGGTGGAAATACTCTGAAAGTACAATACAGCTCTTAAATTATTATTCCATCTAATTGACAAAATCACTTGAGGCTTTTCGGGGCTGGCCTAATCAATCATTCCAATGATTCCTTTTCATGATTTAAGATGGTGAAGAGGATGATCCAAGCTGCCTGAAGAGTGTTTTCAAACCTAACAGCTGACACTCGAAGGTGAAGAACGACACATCAGAGACCACTGGCAATAAATTAAGATTTTGAATACGAAAAGAATTTAAAATTTATTATTCTATCATAACATTGGACAGTCTGTCCCCAAACTTTTACACTGAAATGATGTGTTTCAACCTACTCCTCAATGGCTATTTGGCAAGAATGAAGGGACACCTTGGCACCATGCATGCCTTCTGCCCCCACTCTTCACATGCGGGCCTGGATGCCACCAGCGTGTGTAAGCTTGCTCCCAAGAGGCAAAAGGAAATGGGAGATCCCTAATGGGTCATCAGAAAGGTAAGGCACGATCTGTGGCAGTTTGCCCCTGAATAGCCAGCTGCGTCCTGGTCTCTCAGATGAAGCAGGGGCCAGCAGAGCCCGGAGCTGCCCGTAGGCCCCTGTGAGCTTCCCCAAACCCTTAGAATGAATCTAAGCAGAGCAGTCCTGCTCTTTGGGGTTAAACAAAGCTGGCATAAAAAAAAAAAAAAAAAAAAAATTCCAATCTCCCAACCAATCGCCAGTGACTTATTTTGGAGCAATGAACGAATACTCCTATCTCAACAACAAAATCTCCGAAATCCAAATTTTCCACCGGGAATGACAAATAGGCCCAAATGGTCAATAGAGTCAAATCTCCCAAACGTGCAAAGTGTGTTAATTAGAAGTTTTTCCAAATAGCTGGTGTGAACAGAAAGTAATGAAACGGAGCGTTGTATCTCGAGAGTAGCTGATCTAACAGATTTGAATTTCATGAAGGTGTACGAAAAGAATTATCTCTGTACGTCCAAAGGCTCCTTCAAAACTTACAGGTGTCTGTGTCCTTTGAACTGACACAATCAATAAAACAGAATAAAAGCTCTACATTAACTTCACTTGAAAGTGAATTCTCATACCTCGATGTATGAAATACATAGAATATTACATTTTTTAAGATTTAAATACAAAACTGCAACGAAGCTGGAGAAAAATACGAGACACTGGTAAGTGCCCACTGGGATGCCAGGTGCCGTTGGCGCCCCTCAGCTCATCCGCTGCCCTCCAAACTCCGTGAATGAAGTACTCGCATTTCGTAACAAGGAAACTGAGGCAAGAATGGAGCTTAATATATGAAGAAAAAAAGACTATTGTGAATATTTCTAGCAAATCTAGTGCTTCAGGCTAAAAATGTTGACACAGACTGGTTTTTCAGTAAACGTGAAAACCAAAAGGACTCTTAATAAGGTTGAAAGTGTAAAAACCGTTTTCATGTAACATAACCTACACCAGGGGCGCCTGGGTGGCTCAGCTGGCTCAGCGGCTCAGGTCAGAATCTCACGCTGTGGGGGACCGAGCCCCGAGTCGGGCTCCATGCTGAGCACGGGGCCCGCTTGGGATTCTCGCTCTCCCTGTCCCTTTGCCCTTCCCCCCTTCACTTGCTCACATGTGCATGCGCTCTCTTTCAAAAAAAAAAAAAAATACTCCAAAAGAATATGAAAATATGCATTTATTACCAACAAAGTAGCATTCCCCACAGAAGTCTTTTTCCCCAGTTACACATACGCACACGCAGACACACACTATGGCAGGACAGAATTACATTTTTCACAGACTAGAGTCCTCCTCCAAAGAAAATGAGCACGTGTCCAAAAGACAATCAGAGAGCAAACGAATCTTTACTTTGAACACGAAAAATCTCTGAATAGAGACTCTCTCCTTAGGCAAATTAATGAAGATTTTGTCATTAAAAATCCTTGTCACCTTCAGGTTTTGAGTATTTTATTCATCACATCAGACTTTTACTTGGCGTTTTTACAATTCGTAAGTAATTAGAAATCACCTATTGTGGAAAATATATGACATTTTAAGTGGCTGAGCATATAATGTGTTAGACTTCTTATTCTTATTAATACGTAAAAATGAAACATAATTTTTCCTTTATAGTTCAAAATCCAATGTAAAACTAAGTATTTGTCCAGCAGAGAAATAGAAACTGCTTACAAAGAAAGTATGGAATAATTACTGGCATACGTAAATTGCCACAAACTTGAGCATCTGATTCTCGAACACCCCTCATCTTCCAGCTCCGTCTTCCCAGGGGTGGCCCATCTGCAGGAGTCAGAGCCCGAACTCAGACACGAAGCACACAGTAAGCACAGATTAATAAAGATATTTCGGTGGAAAACAAAGAATTAAACACCAAACCTTGGGAACACTGTACCTTTACTAATATGTTACCAAGTTTTTCAATGTTTACGTGAGTTGTTACACTAGTAAAAATGTTATTTTAAAATATTTTCATAATACATGCATTAGACTAAGAGAAGGCTCTTTTAAAAATTTTTTTTTCAGGAAAAAAAATACCTTTTTAAAGAGAAAATGTCCAAGTGAGAGGATGTAGACTTATGGTTCATTATTTTTTGACCTAATAAGAATATAAATCTCCATGGCTACTTGTGAATATACAAAACCCAAACTGAAAGCAATTCTTCAATTGATGCAAGCTACCAAGTCAAAAAAATAATTATTTTGTCGCAACTGGTACAGACCCAATTGCTGTTCAGAGACTTGGACTCGTCCACTATCACAAGATTTATTTTTTAAAAGAATAGAATTGTTTTGGCACTGTTAATCAGTGTAACCAAGAGATAAACAAATGATTCTCTAATTCTTCCCTGCTCAAAGAAAACAGTTCAAACTAGATTTTCTAGGACCGCGGGGTATATCAACACTGTAGGGACCTCGAAGCTTAAGTTCTAGAAACATTATGTTTTAAAACAAATCAATGCTTTCCCTCACTCTTGACATAACACTGAGAAATTTCAAATATAAATTGTAAAAACCAGTATATGAAATCTTAAGAAAAAATCCTTCTAAAAATAATTATAAAAATGTTTTTAGAAATTGAAGATGTAAAATACAATTGACTTTAAATTAAAAAAACAAAAAACAAAACCAAACCAAAACCCACACACACTTTACAGGGTTACACTTTAAAAACCCTGTCACTTGATTTTCTTCCGTCAATCTTCGGGTTGCGCGTCGCATCATCTAGTGGCCACCTTGTGGCATTTCAGACAAGTCCTACCATTTTTGAAGCCCAGTATGTTTTCTTCCCCTTGAGATACCAATACAATTAGAGTGTCAAGTTTCATAAAATTTTTTTTAAAGGCCCATAAAATCACATTTCCTAGTGGAGATAAGGTAATCCTTTTTAATAGGAAGAAATGAATAGATTTGTCATAAATTATTATTATACATTAGTCTAGACATATCTGTATCAATTTTTAAAAAATTAAATAGAACAGTGGGAGGAAACTATGACTTGAGCTACAGAGTCCTCGTGAGACTCCTGACAGTAACTGAAGTGACCCTGGACTTCTAGCTCGGGGTTAGCAGGCGCACCGCACTGCCCCTGTACCTGTGACTAACACAGCCAGCGAACCCCATGACGTACGGTCGGAGGACCGAGGACTCACAGAGAGAAGCTACTACGGCCTCTAATCATCAACCACTTGTATTTAACAGGTTTCCAAAAATGAGTGATCTTAGTCTGTAGAGAATCTCCTTTTATTCACGGGAGCTGCACTTTCAGACAGGGAACCGGAAAGGTCACGGCGGGCGGGCGCCCTGCGCTCTCACTGAGGCTGGGTGAAGGCGATGCGCCGCCGCCGCCGCTGGAAAGCCTTTAAGTTCCACCTGCTCGGCTCCAGCATGTGCGGGCCGTTGTAGACGAACAGCACGGTCATCTTCTCAGAGTAAGGGAGATTCTGCAGGAGCTGCGTTAACACAAAGGGGCACAGAACGCCGTATATTAAGCACAACCTGCCGAACTTAGGTGCATCAGGTCAAATGTTACTCTATTTCTAACATAAATGAAACATTTCTGAAGTTCTCAATTCAACATCTACCCCGCCAGACCGTGACCTTCCTTGAGTGCGAGCACCTGAAGCCCGGCCTAACGGATAATCCGCACGCCTTGTCAGCATTTCCCAGGCCAAGTCAGATCCTACAGCTTCCGAGCTGACCCTGGAAGTCTGTCCTGCAGCATATCCCTGGGATCCATACTCCCACTCATTCACCCACAGCCGCTTCCCAAGCAACTTGTACGGTCCGTGAAAGACGGGTAGCCTGCAGAGTGCGTGACGGGTGGGTTTTTAAGAGCAGGGTGTCTGGTAAGCCGGAGAGCAGGGACAGATCTGGGAATTGCAGGGAGTATGTGCAGACACAGAAGAGAGATGATCCTATTCAATAAAAATGCACATTTAAGATGGACTCACCAATGAAATTTTTCACGCACACTTTGTTTTAAAAAGAAAATCTGGTAACACGAGTAAACACGGCTTTCAGTTCTTGGTCTTACGATTCACTCACAGCACAAGATGGGACAGAAGAATAGTTCCTGCTATAATGGTTCTAGCTTGGGGGAAGTTCCCCATCAGGAACGATTCTGCTACCACAGCTCCCGTGAGAAGAGAAGATGCCAGCTAGGTCCTGACGGCGAGGCCGGGGCAGTGGCACTGGTGAACAGAGCAGGGCAGCGCATCCCTGGACAGGAGCGTCCAGCGCGGGGTGTCCCATCTCCTGCCACCTGTGACCGGGCTAGCAGAGGACCTTCTCCAGAAAAGGAGTAAGTGCCAAAAGGAGGGAGGAAATCGTGGTTCTGGGACGTAACTCAAGGCCTCCCACATGTCTTCTCGCCACAATGTCTCTGATTAAGTATGTCCCTGGAACCTGTCCCCGTCAGTAACATAAGTACTACTGTGACCCTCCGAGCTCCCTTTGTGGGACTGTTGCTGCTCCTCTGTATTGGGCCCTAAGCTGCTCCACGACGGAGCCACAGGGGACTTCGGAGTGACAGGAGCGCTTTGAGACGACCGATGACCTACCTTTGGTGTAATGAAGAAGTACTGAGACGTGTTTTCTTTACAAGCAGTATTCACAACCATCTCAAACACTCGGCGCTCATTGATGGGGTCCATTCCCTAGACGACAATAAGGATGATTACACTCACGTCCACCCCACGGGGCGGGAAAGCCCGGGTGAAGGAAGCAGCACCACACCTGATTGATCTCATCAACTACTCGAAAGGGACACCGATTGAGCTCCTGGAGTGCCATCAGGTACAACATGGTGGACACGCTTCTTTCGCCCCCGCTCTGGTGGTGCGGGGTCAGCTCGTGCAGCTGCGTGCTGCTGCGGAACTTGACGCGAATGCGGATGCCGTACTTGTCGTAGTCCTCCTGTGGACCGTTCACAGAGGGGTTGAGGATTCGGGTTTCGCGGGGACTCACACACTAGTATCCGAAAACAGACCGACTAAACCCATTCGACAAGGAAGAAAGGTGAAGCTGAGTGACAGTAGTTTAATTCAGTAGATCCTGCAGATCGCTAAAGGTCTGTTTCATCCACTTTTTTCAATTATTTTAAAGCAAATCCCAGTTCATCAACTTGATGTATTTCTGAATGGAAATTATTTTGCCTATACTTTGCAATCCATTAACTTATAGCTCAAGAAATTAGTAACAAATCTCCAAATATTTTCATTCCTCTGTACTCAACTCTAGCTAAAAAAGGAAACCACTAATATACAACATTTCAGTTAAGTTTGCCAATCTGCTTAGGAATGTTGTAACGTGGACAGCAGTCGATTTATAAAGCAATTCAGGCATAGCCGAATAACCATTACCTATCTGGATATAAGAATAGTAAGGTACTAGTGACTTACTTCAAATGTCACACACACACATACACACACACGACCATGACGGATGGTGTTTTCCTTCCTTTGAACGATTTTTTAGTAAGCAAAATTGTCACAGGCATAATTCTACAATTAACAATTCACATGTACTTTCAGCCCATAATTAAAATTGCTTGCCCAGAAACACTTTAAATGCAGAATTACCTCATTTTCGGTATGTAGATCAACTTCACCCGCACACTGCATGGAACTGAAAAAACTGCTGAATTTTTCATTAATTTTTTCTACGAGCTCTTTTAAAGGATTAAGCCACCTTTCCTTCACCTGCAAATAAATTTGATATAAAAACATAAAAGAAGTATTACTAAATTCTGATAGAAAACTGTCCCGAAGACCAATGTAGTCTCGATCTAGGCGTGAGAACGTGTGTAACTGTGGGCTGCATGTAACTTCATTTTGCGCTGTTCTCCGTTCCCGCGGGATGAATGATAAGCATGTGACAGAAGCAAAGATAAAGATGAAATCAGTACCTGTGAGATGTTTTCCCTGTATTTATCCAGTTCAACTTTCTTTATCTTCAGTTCCTCAGTTAATTGCTCTATTTCTTCTTCTCTTTTTGTGTACTCCTCAACGACCTGCCAGGGAAAAAAAAAAAGTATTGGAGACAAATCTACCAAAGGATAAAATTACAGGAAAATGTGCATCAATTAAAGTGTGAAGTGAAAATGCCCATTGTGTCGCATTGTTTGTATGCAACTCATTTATGCTCTTCTACTGAAAGTGTTTTTTATCCTCAAAAAAATAGACACTGCAGTATTTCAGGTTAGCCCCACTATTCTTTTTATAAAGGAAAGGCACAGAACAGTGTGTTCCTTAGGAAGAGTCTATTTAAAATTCTAATAGATTCAGAATCTGGCATTTAAAGCACATTGTTCCTGCTGTCTAGCTTATTATTACCAAGAGCTCTAGTACAGAGTGGGAGGCCAGCGCTGGGGGGACGTGTGTGCACGCGCCTGCGTGTGGGGGGCGTGGGGAGGGCGGCGGGGCCTGCGGGAGGCCGCAGGGGGAGAAGCGTACTGTGGGATTCAGTCCTGTGAAGCAAGACGCTCTTGATCTTTCTTCAGTTAACAAAGCATCGATTTCATCCAATGTGTTTGGAAGATCCTGGAAAGCCTAAAGAGGAAAAAAAGGCCTATTATTAACAGATAGTACAGCAGACGCAGTTCAATCTGGAGAGTTAAATATTCTGCTGCGTAAGTAGCTACTACGTGTTCAACGGCATGCTAGCATACAAGAAACCAAAGGAATTAAACAGGGTTTGGGGACTTCAAAAAGCTTACACTTTAAAAAACACAGAACATATTGACTGAATAACACTGGGTAACACGGGCAGAGTACTGATGTTGAGGATTAAAATAAGCGGTACGCATACAGACTAAGGGAATCAGTTCATGCTGGAGGAGCTACAGGAGAGTTAAGGGAAGAGGCCTTGACTTCATCTCTGGGCCTTAGAGCAAGCAGCCAGGGAAAAGCAAGGCGGAGGGGAGACAGGAGCTCAGAAAAAAGAATGAGCACTGCATACCATGGGGGGTGAGGAGTTGTGTCCATTTGGAATGGTGGGTACTTGCTGAATTGGTAGAATGGGTCCAGAATATGTGGGGCATTGAAAGAGAGCAAGAAGTTAGAACTTGATACTGTACTCGTGCAGCACGACAAAAGCATCTTAAGAATCCAGGTCTTTGACAGCAGAACTTCACCATAGTACAGCTGACCCTCGAACAACACAGGGTTTGGGAGGCCGACCCCCTCTGCGCAGTCAAAAATACACGTGTTACTTGACTCCCCTAAAATGTAACTGCCCACAGCCTCCTGCTGACTGGAAGCCTTACTGGCAACATCAACAGCAGACTGACATGTATTTTGTAGGTCACATGTTTCATATACTGTAGTCTCACAGTAAGGGAGGCTAGAGAAAGGGAAATGGTAAGGAAAACACGGTACTGTATTTACTGAAAACAAGAATCCACATCTAAGTGGACCTGCGCAGTTCAAACCCCTGATGGCCGAGGGTCACCTGGAAGACCCTGGGAGCCAGGTGGCAGAGACCAGTCAGAGCAGACCGTTTCCTGGCTGGGAGGAGAGCAGGACACTGTGCTGCGGGCACAACTTGCAATGTTCACACGGTATGAAGTACAAAATGAATCTTAAAACTCTGAAAAAGATCTTGAGATAATACATTAATATCTTCAGTCTTCTCTTCAGAAAGCAGTTCAACGTTTACAGGCCTTCAGATACGAAGTATCCATTGTAGACATGACTTGTCTTGTCCGCTGGGCTTTCAACCTGCGTTTACCATGTGCTCAGTGTCCTCACCTGACTCCCTAACCGGCATCCCTAAATCTTAGATGGTCACACAGAAACCTTCATTTCACGCACCCTCCCCACCAATGTGAGCAAACCTATTTATCCTCAGTCTTCATCGTCTCCATCAACGGCAGGAAGTAGAGGTTGGTTCTCTCTCTCACCCTCCACCTCCCATCCATTAGCAACTCCTGCTACTGTCAGTAACAGGTCCTCTGGTTGGCCCACTCCCCCTCGGCCCCCCACCCTGGTCCCTGCCGCTATTGTTTCCCGCCTGGAAAGCAATCATCTTCTCAACAGTCTTCCTTGCGTTTGTTCTGTGTCCCTACTTGACCTGGCAGTTAGAGCGGTTTCTGACACGCCCGTCACCCGCATCCCTCTTCATAATCTTCCAGTGGGTTCCCTCTCAAAATACAACCCAAACTCCTTCTGTGGACTCTAAGACGCTACATGGTCTGACTGGCGCCTTCGTTGACGCCTGGATTACGTTTCAGCCTGAATGAGATTCCTTCCATTCTGAAACATGCTGCATATACTTCTGCCTCAGGGGCTTCCAGTTTCCTCTGCCTGGAATGCTTCTCTCCTCAAATGCTCACTTGACTGACTGCTTCTCTGCATACAGGAATCATCGAAAATAGTATCTTCTCAAAGGAGCCTTCACTCACACTCTACCCTCCTACCTTGTTTTATTTTTCTTCTCAGCACCTCTCCATAGCTGACATTATCTATTTGCTTTTTAATTTGTCTGCCCCACCCTCCAGACTAGAATGTAAATTTCAGTAGAGAAGTATCTGTCTTGTTCAAGGCCTGATGTATCAGTAACATTTTTAATATACGAATTACCTTCTAATTTTGTTTCTTTCAAAGCCAGTACAACTTATCAAGGGTAGAATTGTACTGCTACTCCAAAAGAAAATAACTAAAGATACTGTACTAATATCTACTACTTTTATAACTAAAGGTACTTAGGAAAAGTTCTAGGATATTTTTAGAAACAACAGCCACTCAATTTGTCTTGTATCTACTCAATCCCCGTTATCCACCCTAACAGATCCATTCTCTGCACTGTCATGTCTGATACAGTGGAGTAAGATCTCTGAGGATTTGAAAATTATAATCTAAATGAGTTTTTTTCCAGTTCTATTTATATCTTTGGTAGACATTTCATTAGTTACTAAAATAGGAATTTAATTATTGAAATAGGGAAATACGTATTTCACTACCTATTGAAATTAAGATAAAGTATCTTTATCTAAATATTTTTAAAGTAGTTTTCTGTTTTCTTTTATTCTGACATTACTCTGTGAGAAGTACGTGTGTTGGACAAGATGTGCTCCCTACGTGGTGAATAAAGCTCAAGGTCACGGGGCCCCAAGATTAATGGCAGAACTTGAACTACAGGACAGCATCTAATTTACTGACTGAACAATATGTTAGTACATAAAACACACAAGAGGAAAGGTTCTTGTCTCCTTTTCTTACCAACAGATGTTAGCCCTCAAGATCACACCATAAACAAACACCCTCATTTCCAGAAAAACATTTTCACTTTGCCTTTTTCTAAAGATCGCTTCTATTTACTATTTCTTATAAACCAACTACCAATGCTGTGTTGTCCATAAAAAATTATACCCTATCTCCTGCCCCCCACCTCTTAAGGAGAGCTTGGGCGGGGGAGCCTTTTATTGGAAGACTGCATATTCTGGTAGTGATAACTGCAAGGTGACAGCACAAGTGACGGGTGCCCATGTTTGAAGAGAGTAAAGAAAATCCATTAAGCATGATTACATACATATTCAGCTTAAAAATGGGGGGAAATCCCACATTTCTTACGCACATTATGTTTTTCAGGGCACATTACAATGCCTACACGCTTTTAGCTTAAAAATAATGTGTTGGGTATATTAACTTGTAGCCTTAAATATTTTTTATACTTACTGTCTGGTATTCTTGAGGAACCGTCTGCTCTGCGCCCAGGTTACATACTTGCCTAGCTCTCTTCATCAGTTCCTTGCATTTCTGCAGTAACCTCTGTCTGCTTTCATCCAGCTCAATGAAATGTTGCTATTGCAAGAAAACGTTTTTGACAATTTGTAGGTTACTGTTAGAGGACGATTTTATTAAATGACCACATTATACGTGTATCTTGCAAGCACTGTGGGTTCAGTTCCAGACCACCTCAATAAAGAGACTATCACAATTAAGCAAGTCAAATGAATTTTGTGGTTTCCTATATAACCACATATATATATGTATGCTACACATATGTAAAATATGTATACATGTTACATATATAAACATGTTATAGTTACTTTAACTATACACATGTTATATAGATTATATATACATATTATATATATATAAACATGTTATATAAAAGTTGCTTTTACTATACTGTAGTCTAGTAAGTGTGCAACAGCACTCTCTAAAAAAACAATGTACATACCTTATTTAAAAATAGTTTTGTTGCTTAAAAAAATGCTAACCACCATGTGAGCTTGCAGCAAAGCCCTCACTTAGCACAGGTTACTATAACATACACAATAAAGAAATATTATGCAGTATCTGAAGAACCGTAGCACAGTAAAGAGCAATAAAATGAGGTATGCCTGATATCAAATAAACTACAGAATTTCAATTGATAAATCATCTAACAACCATACCTCAAAAATCCTGACAGCTTTTATTAGAGAGCAAATTTGAACTTAAACTTCAAAATATATCAGCACATAACATGACATTTCTCTAATCCTTAAGACCTCTAAAATTTAAATTTGCTTTCTTCTGAAACAGTTGAACTTAGCTATATATAATCATATCCTAATAAAACTTGAAATACACAGTAGATAGGTTTCCTATCTGAAAACTCAGCACTCAAATGTAAAGAGAACCTTTAAATAGTGTTTGGTAGTTTTCCAAGTGCCTTTCATGTACTTATCATTTATTCATGGACCCATTCATTCCTTCACCAGATAATTACTGAGAATCCATTAAATAAATGTCAGTATTTTATTATGCACTGAACATAGGGGTGAATAAGGAGAAAGCTACACAAAATTATTATCATAAAAGAAACAGCTACTATTTATTGAAGGCTTATGTGCAGCGTGCTTCACATACGGTTGGTTCCCTTCTCACAATACTGTACAATGATATTAGTCCCCATTCTGCACATTAAAAAAAGAATTAAACATCTTGGCCAAGCTCACACATTGAGCTGCAGGCTGTCGGGATTCACATCCTTCCTTGCCTGCTTCTGGAACTCATGCTCTTTCCGTTATGGCACCGTGCTGGCAGGGCCAGCACGTGGGGGGAAGGGAGGGGAGAATGCAAGAAGGCCAGCGTGGTCACAGGATAGCTGATTACAAATGTGAAGGCAGGGAAGTCTCCTCCTTAGAGGCTTATTTAGGGAACGAGAAATCTACCACAGCTGGAGAGGAGGTAAGGTTGTAAAAACTCAGACGGTCAGGTGGGCAAGAGGGAGATGCTAAGTTTCTGTGTAACGAAGAGCGCATAGTGGAATGCCTTCTGTTGGCCAAGTTGGTTATAACCAGTATCCTGTATGTTAATTAATCCAATCTTCATTATAGTCTCAGAAATGCTTTATCTTTTTTGCATGTGACTCAGAGATCTTAAGAAACTTACTCAAGGTTATAGCAAGTGAACAGGTTCCTAAGAAAACCAGTCTAGTTTGCTCTTTTCATTAAACCTCAAACTTTGGTCTGCACACAGAAAAAAAAAAGGGGGCTGGGGGAGGGAATGGTGAAGACTGTTAAAACAGTACCGATGTCCAGCCACGCGGCAGATCTGATGAAGATCTCTAGGGCAGAGGCCTGTACATCTGTATTATTAACAAGGTACTCAGGTGACTTTTATGCACAGAAGTTGCATAGCAAATAAACTAAGACAAAAGTTATGAAAAGTCAAAGGAATGCATACTGAACAGCACTGAAAATACAACGCCAGCCCAACACTAATCCCTTGGTCTCTGTGTCGGAGAGAAATGAAAGAGAATGTTGGTCTCTGTGGTCTCTGTGTCGGAGAGAAATGAAAGAGAATGTTGACGACACCCTGTCACCCCTGCTTTGCTCTCAGGGAAGATCACGCTGAAGCAGCATCAACAAGGGCTAGAGAGAAACCGAACACTCCTACAGCCTTCCGTTCCTGCTTCGTATGCCTCTGGGCCTTGACAAAACAAAGCATCAGAACGTTATAGCAAAGAAATACCAGAGTCGAACATCAAGGCCTCTGGGCTTTGGAGGACAAAACCCTCACTCAAAAGTTGCCTAATTGAATTTTTCCCAAAGAAAAATGTTTTTTTCTGGACGTACATGCTTGTGCCATACCTCTACATGTAGCATGTTTCCCCCCACTCCAAACCAGAACTCATGCCGAGCTCTTTTTGTGGGGAGAATACAATTATGTAAGGTAATGCTGTGAAGTCAGACTAGTGAAGAAGGCTTTATTAATAATTTTGCTCAGAGTCTAGCCTTTAACAGTTAGCAGGCAACAGACTTTCCCTCTGTGTAAGACCTAAGGCGAGAAAAAGGCAAATTTACCAACTTACGGCTCACCAGCATCTCAGACAGGGCTACTCTGTGGGCATGTATTCTGGAAGAATAAGCATTAGCTTTTCTCTGAAATTCTTTTTGAGAAAGTTCAATGGTCATGAACGGTGTCCAAGGACATTAAACTAGGAAAAACTTCTCTAAGAGGGCCCTCTAGTGGGACAAATCAGAACTGTTCACAAAATTTCTTCTAAAACAGGTTGCACATAAAATCAACACAGTGTAAATATTCTATTTGACAATTTATTAAAAGAAGAGTCAAAATGAACAATTTCCTGTATGAAAGAAATTGGAGTTCTAGGTTTTAGGGACCTCTACTAGAGTATTAGCAAATAAAAACATTTCTTCCTCAATTTTCCTCTAATATAAAGATAAGCATCAAATTTCATACTAATTTAACGGATTTCAAATTCAAATGTTAACTGTTTTAGTGCATACCACATAGAATACATATTTTAGAAATATGAAAAGATAATGCTCTTGACTATTTAAAATTCAAAATTACAAGTTCTATTTCAATCAAATAGTAAACAATCAAGTAATGGCAATAATACTATTGACTTGTTAAATGACTTCCCCTCACCCCAAAAGAGATCTCCCTTAAATAAAACAAAGTCTCCTGAAATTGTTTCACAGGAGATGTTAGCTGGCAGCCACAGAGGAGAACATAAGATGAAAGAAAAGAATTTCTAATTTAGTAGGAAAAACACATTTAACAATTCCTAATTCTTGTCACTAACCTGATTAAATCTATACTTTTTGAGGAAACTGTCTTCGTGCTAGGCAGTGCACTTAAATAAGGATCTTGATCTATATTAAACTAAATGATCACAATATTCCTGCAAGTCAGATAGGTATTTTAATACCTATGGCTGAAGACAAACAAGAGACACGGAGTGGGGTTAGAAAACCAGCGTGTGGTTTAAAAGCAAACAAAAACCCAACCACTTAATGGGTATATTCATCTGTGTCCACCGCCATCTTTAGACTTACGAGCAGTGAGCTTACTAACTTGTCCTAAAGATACTTCAGACATCATTACCAAACAGAGGCTCCCCACCATTTGCCTTCCTCGGGATGTCTTACAGGTCTGGAACCCTGTTGCCCTATTTGCCTTCCAACAATCTCAGGACTTCTCAAACTCCATGATGGTTAGATCATCCCTGGTTCCCTCATGGATACAATCCCTACTGAAATTCTGGGTCGATATTCTTTTATGGACGTGTTTTCATGAGGAGGGTAAAGGACAAAATGGCAAGTGGCAGTAAAGGTTCCTCGGTGTAACCTGCCATGTGTTCAAAGGGACGGGCAGAAAACACACCCCACTAGTTCTCCCGGTTTCAAATGAAGGAGCAAAGCAAGAAAGAACAGTAAGAGCATCTGCGGGTAAATGATGGCAGAAGAACAGAAGAAAAACGAACAAGAGAGAAAGTGTACTACCACAGACATACCGTACCATACATTCTTTCACTGATTCTTGATTATTTAACATGTGTGGTCAGGGAGCACGGTCAGTCAGGAGCAAACATTTATTGAGGACACAGCGCAAGAAATCAAACAACCTGACAAAGGAGATGTATAAAACAATTTTCAGATCAACTTATTAAAAAAAGAAACAGAATGGTACAAGATGCTGCTGAGGAAATGCAAAATCAAGTTGGGTAGTATCGAGTAAGATTAGTATGGAAAAACCTGTGTGCAAGCATACGTGTTTGTGAGTGGTTAAGAGGCTGAGAACTGAGTGGCTATTTCCAGGTAATGAAATCTAAAGGGACAAGCAACAAACCGGATTATTTCTTTGAACAGTATAATGGGACCATCTTTGTAAAAAATTACGGAATCCGAAACTGAAAATAAAACCTCCTCCCAAGAAACTTTCCTATTCCCTAGAGTAGTCCACTCTGCTCAAAGTATTATTAATACTGCTGCTGCTATGAACACAGGAGAGTACCCTGACAGTCTGCACCAAATCTTGGGACACCCAGGTGAACGATGGCTGGAAGAGCGGCTCTATGTCAAGAGTGGGTTAAAGTTTGGGAGAACACTTACCCCCAAGCCAGCGTGATTTCCTGATTCTTCTGTAAATATGACACAAATCCATAGTTTTCTTAAGTTCACTAATGCTTAATTCAAAATTAAAACTTGAGGCATGAGGATCTAAGACGGGACTGTGTGACTGGACTTAATCCACATCGTACTGGCATGATGGGTCAAGTTTTTTGAGATCCCTCCTATAATACCACTTCCTATCCTGACCACGAGGCTCACGGGCTCACCCAATGTAGCATGGGCTTTGTACTTATTTACCAACAGAACACAGGATGGGCAGAGGACTTCCCTCACACTCCACGAAATAAACACAGATGAGGCAAGTTCCATATTCTGCCCCGAGCGCCCCCCAGCCCCATTTGGGTACTATCTTCGGGTTTTCTTTCCTGGATCCCCTCCACATGTTCAGAATGATGGCTACTCCTGCTGCCTTCTTCCCCTTTATTTTGCTTTGGAGGGGAGGGAAGAGGGAAGGACTTTCTCATCTTCTAAGCCTCTGGCTTCGGCTCTAAGCGAACCAATCCTACCATATCAAGCTTGACCTTCAGCTCCTTCTGGCTAGGGGTGTTTGTGCCTGCTTACTACTACTCTAAGACGCTTATCTGCTAGCAAAATCTTGTTTCCTCCAATTTCTCTGAGCCATAAGCTTTTTCAGAAAGTGGAGTTTCAAGAAGCTGGTTTCCGAATACTGAAGCTACGATCCTGCTCTGATTTAATGTTCCCACTTTTCCTCAAACCTATCACCTCAGGCTGCTGAACGACACGACACTACTGCAGTTCACTACTGCACAACAGGAGTGTTTTTCAAGAGTCAGGTGTAGAGTGAATCATACGCAGACCCTGCCAGAGCGTAGCAGACCCTGGGAAGGTAGAAGCGTGGATGACAAAGGGCACAAGTGGACTTTAAACACATGTCAAGGTTTCAAAAGCTGCCACAAATACGGCAGTGTTCCATCTGTTAGGGATAATGGCACATGGGAGTTATGTTACTCCTATTCCGGTGTATCTCTACAATTTCATACTTGAAAATATTGGAAAAACAGACTTTATTTAAACCTGTTTTCAGCATTGAAGTGTAACTGGTGAATAAACTGCATGTAAAGTGTACAATTTGGTGAGCTCTGATGAGCATATACAACAGTGAACCCGTTACCCCCAAGATGACAAACGTATCACTTTCACCACCTTGTCCTCCTTTGTAAGCCCTCCCCAGGCAGCCGCTGACTGATTTCTGTTACCACGCATTCTACATTCTGTACAACTGGTACAAACGGAGTCAGTTTCATTGGTGTGGCTTCTTTCACTCAACATAACTGAGAACCGTCATGTGTGTGTCTTAGTAATTCATCCCTTTTAATGGCCGAGTAACATCCCCGTGTGTGGATATACCGTAATCTGCAACTGCTTACCCACTGCTGGATATTTGTTTCCAGCTCTTAGCTGTTACCATACTGCCACACGCTCCTGCACCCATCTTTCATGGACACAAGCTTTCATTTCTTTTGGGTAAACACTGGGAAAGGAATGGCTGGATAAGATGGCAGACAGATGTTTAGCACTTAAGAAATCTCTCCAATGGTTTTCCAAAGTGGTTACACTTTTTAAATCTCCACCAGTGTGGATGTGAGTTCCAGGTGCTCTACTTCCTCGCCAGCACTTTGGTATGGTCCATCTTAAAGCCTGTGATTCTAGTGCATCTGTGGTAGTAGCTCATTAATTCACATCCCCTACTGACCGATAAAGCTGAGCATCTTTCCCTGCGCGTATTCGCTGTCTGTGTATTTTCTTTAGTGAAGACCATGCTAAAACCTTTTGCCCGTTTTCTGAGGTTGTTGGTCTTCTTAGTACTGATGATTGTATAAAAGTTCTTTCTATAGTGTGCACCAGGGGTCAGTAATCTTTTTCTACACAGGGCCATTTTAGGTGTGGAGAGTCTATATATAATCTTTTAAAAAATGTAAAAACTATTAGCTTCTAAGGATTATGTATAAGCAGATGTTAGGCTACTCGTGGTCCCTGTGACCATATGTATGGTTGTACGTGTTACAACTTTATTCTCCCTGTTTGCAGCCTGCCCTTTAACAGCATCTATTGAGAAGCAAGTTAATTTGTTGAAGTGAAACTTCTGATTCCTTTTCCCTTATGTAGTTCATGCTTTTTGTGTTCCATTCTATTTTGCTAAAACCAAGATCACTTAAGGTTTTCTTTTCTTTCCTTCAAAAAGCTTTTTGCTTTAGTTCTTACTTAAGTCTATCACCCATTTACACGTGGCATGAGATAAGGGTTGTGGCTCGTTTTTTGTATATGACTATTCCATTGTTCTAGCTCTGTTTGACTATTCTTTCTCCACTGAATTGCCTTGATATTGCCTTGCCAAAAAACAATTGACTATATATGTGTGAATCTATTTCTGGATTCCCTATTCTGTTCTGAGCCATATGTGTCTATTTTTACCCCAATACAACGATGTCTTCATTACTGCAGCTTTCTTTATAAGAAATCTCAAAATTAGGAAGGGTGAGTCATGGAACTTGTTCTTTTTCTAAGTTCTTCTAATAAGCTTGTCAATTTGTAAAACACCCTGCTGGGAATTTTTTTCTATCTGTAGATATGGGAGAGAACTGACATTTTAACAAATCCTGATTCTATTATCCATGAACACAATGATTCTCTCCACTTACTTACATCGTATTTTCATTTCAGCAAAATTTTGTAGTTTCAGTATACAGACAGGTCTTATAAATATATCCCTAAGCATTTCATATTTTTGAGGCTCTTAAACACAGTAGTTTTTAAACTTTCATTTCCAATTGTTCATTGCTAGTAGATGCAGCCACAACTGATTTTGAACTTTTAGATTGAATTTGTATCCTCCAATCTTGCCAAATGCATTAATAGAATTATAGCATTTTTGTAGATGCCTTAACATTTTCCACAGAAATGATGTTTAAAACAGAGCTTTGTTTTTTCCTTACTGCACCGGCTAGAACAGTGTAGGACAGAAGTGATGAGTGGCATTTCCTTGTTCCCAATCATTAGGAGAAAGCTTCCATTTCTTTGCCAATGAATATGGTATCAGCTAATGGCTTTGGGTGAACGCCTTTATAAGCTGGATAAAATTTCCTTCTATTCCTGGATGGAGAAAGTTTTTATCATAAAAAGGAGGCTAGAAGTGGGTAAATGTTTTCTCTGTATATACTGAGATGATCATCTGGTTTTTGTGTATAATGAATTACTCTGATGAATTTCCAAAGGTGAGATCGACTTTGTACTTCTGGGATAAACTCATTTGGTTAGGATGTATTACTCTTTTAAATACTCGTGGATTTCATTTGCTAACTTTTTAAATTTGCTCACCTTTTTAAAAGAATTTTTGCATCTAAGGTTCATGAGCGATAAGGTCTGTAGTTTCCATTGTGTGGTTTTGATACTGGGGAATGCTAGCCTCCTACGGTGTGTTAAGAAGTATTCCCCTCTTCTTCAGGTAGAACTGCTATTAATTCTTCGGTTACATGCTTGGGCCTGGAGCTTTCTTTGTGGGAAGGTTTTTAAGTACAAATTGACAAATTGAATTTAGTAAATAGAGGGCTATTCTAATTAGCTTTCTTCAGGAACTTCTGACAGTCCATGGCTTCTAAAGTTGGCCCATTCCTCTAAATTGGCAAATTTACCACCAGAAAGTTGTTCACATATTCTCCTGCTACCCGCGTACCGTGTCTGAGAACTGCAGTGCTGCCCCCTCGCTGTGGCCCGGAAGCTCTCCCGGATGTAAGCTGAGGCGGCCTCAGGGCTCACCTCGCGCTCTTCTCCCTTCTCTCAAAAATCACTGCCCTGTGCTGCCTGATCTCCAGTGTCTGCACATCACCGTTTCATAGATTCGGGCCCATCGTTTAGTGGTTTAAAGTGACTCTTTAAACCCTATGGCCCCTGCTGTTTCATCATGGCCAAGAATGGAAGCTTTTCGTTTTTTATTGTGGAAAATGTCAACAATGTACGAAAGCACAGAGAACAGTAAAACAAACCTTCATGTACCTATCATCCAGCTTCAACAATTCTCAACTCATGGCCAAGACCGTGTCATCCATGCCCCCTTCCTCAATAGTCCCCTTCCTGGAGGACTGTGAAGGAATTCCAACATTCTATTTCTTTCATAAATATTACAGCAATGTATTTTGAAAAGATGAGACTTAAAAAATCCATAGCCGTATTACCAAACTTAAAAATATTGTCAATAAACTCTAATATTATCAAATATCGAGTCAGTATTCAAATACAACTTTCTTACAAAAAAAATTTTTTGCAATTGCTTTGTTCAAATCAAGATCTAAATTATGTCCACACATTGTATTTGGCTAATATGTTTTTAAGTACTTTTTAACTTCTAGGTTCTCTCTCTGCTTCTTCCTTTTTTTCTTAGATACTACACTATCCGATAAAGTAGGCACAAGTTCTATATTGCCATTAATCATTTAAAATGTGGCTAGTGTGTCTGAGAAACTAAATTTTTAGTTAACTGTAAATTTGGGGGGGCGCGGTTGGGATGGGCACAAGGAGAGAGAGAAGCAGAGAAAGAGAGAAACCTAGCAGGCTCCACACTCAGCATGGAACCCAAAGCAGGGCTTGATCCCACGACCCTGAGATCATGACCTGAGCTGAAATCAAGAGTCAGACGCTCAACTGATGGAGCCACCCCAAGTGCCCTTCAACTATAAAATATAATGAAATATTTCTGATGACAATTTATCATCTAAATTGAGATGTAAGTATTAAATGGAGTATCCTTAAGACTAAACTGGTAGTTTTAGGGCAGCGGTTCTGAACGGGGAGCAGTTTTGGCCCCCGGGGGACACCTGGGCAACGTCTGGAGACACATGTGGTCATTGCAATTGGTGTAGGGAGGGTGCACTACTGGCAACCAGCAAGTAAAGGCCAGGGATACTGGATTTAAATTTAAACATCCCACAATACACAGGACGGCCCCTACCATAAGAATTTTCCAGTATACAATGTTGACGGTGATGATGTGAACACACCTTGTTCCAGAGGTTTAATCAGTGAAATTTTTTCACAAAAAAATTCATGTTATGAATTCATAACACTTCGTGTTATGTGTTCGTTGGCACACACAAACATTTGGTTATTTTTCTGATGTTAGCAGCTAACGTGAGCCACTGATTCATGATTCTAATACTACCATTCCTTCTGCATTTATTATCTGAAATGCTTCTGTAGAGAGGCACTTCTTTTACTTGTTTAACCTAAATAGTCACAAACAGGGGTGCCTGGTTGGCTTGGTAGGTTGAGCATTGAACTCTTGATTTCAACTCAGGTCATGATCTCCGTCATGGAATCGAGAACCCAGTGTCGAGCTCTACACTGGGCATAGAGCCTGCATGGGATTCTCTCTCTCTCCCTGACTTGTGCTCTGTCAGGAAAAAAAAAAAAAAAAATCACATAGGAAATTCTGGATACATGCTTGATTCTTGGCCATTTTTTCAAAATGAGCTAGTTCTCCAGTATCCTCCAAAAGTGACCAATACTGTTTTTTTAAGTATCATTATGACTTCATAAATTTAGGTATTTTTGATTGATATTTCTGAGCCTCTGTGATTTAAAAAAAAAAAATCCCTTGGGCTCTTTGTCCTCCTTTTAAATCTTTCTGAATCCCTTTCTTTTAGATATATCTCACATTCTGCACCATACTGGAACAGTGAAATAATCATTTAAAAGATGAGTTACATCCTTTTACACTTAATGACATGATCGATGTTCTGACATTTTATGTCATTTTTGTGTCATATATGTATATACATAAAATAACTAATCTTTAGCGACACGATCTGTTTTATTATCTCCCGACCCTTTTCTATCTTTTGGTATTTAGGAAAGTGTACACAAATACCTTATATAATATCCTTATGTCTTTTATATCTTTTTTAGAATACTGGCTGTTTTTGGTTCCCATTATAAATAATATTGAAATTCTCCCTTATTTCCATTTCCCAAAGTACCCACTTTGAAGTAATATCCTCTTATTTTCTGACAATACCTACAGGACAATCAGGAAGTACATTCTGTTTTATTCCTATGCCTCCCTTCCCCCATCTTTAGTGTTATGTGTCAGATACACTGTCCACCTCTAACCATATAAATACCAACTCTGTGCTCTCCTTAGTCCATCCATCACATGGTTCCACTTCCCAGCAAGCAGCGTGGTTCTGCCCAGCAGTCCAGGCCGGTCTGAGAGTTGGTTGGCCAGGCCGGCACCTCCACAGCACCATCTGCCTTCCTAGAGTCTACGGTCACCTTCAGCTGTTTTTAAGCTGATCTGCTGAGCCTCCCGCTCCTAGTGGGGCCTCTTTCCCTTAGAAAGGAGAACCTGCTGGTGACCTCATTTTTGGATTCTCTGAGCTTTCCCTCTGCTTACCACATACTTACTGATGCCAGGCTAGCCTGCGGCTGACTTAATCCTACCTGCCGATAGTCTGGAGTTCTCAGGTGCTGTGTAATGAAGAATCAGGCCTTAGTCCCTGGTTCTTGGGAAGGAGACTCTAAAGCCCTAGGAATTTTCTGAGTGACCGGAATGTCTTTGTTATTCACGAGGAGCCCCTTGGATCACACCTACACTCAGGCTTAGGAGATGACTCGAGATGGGGCTGGGCGATGCCAGAAAGACAAATCCTGTGATAAGAGGGTTGTAGTTTTGGGTCCTATGATTGTTGTGACTTACATTTTTTTTTAAGTTTATTTATTTATTTTGAGAGAGACAGAGAGTGCAAGTGGGGGAGGGGCTGTGACAGAGAGGGGGACAGAGGACCCGAAACAGGCTCCGTGCTGATAGCAGTGAGCCCGACCCGGGGCTCGAACCCATTAAGTGTGAAATCTGTCAGAAAGCTCAACCAACAAAGTCACCCAGAAACCCCCTGACTTACTCTTGAGCCTTCTGGGGAAAAGGGCTAGAGACCAAGGTCAGTCTTGCTGAGGACTCTGCTCCTACCTTGTACAGTCTGACACTAGCGCTGGGCGGGTGGTGGGAAAGTATACTGTGGAACAGCAACACGGATACTTTGAAATTTAGTTTTGCTGTATATGTTGTCCATGACTTTGTGCTGCTATTCTAATTGCTCTTCTACTTTTGGGAAAGGATTCGGAAGACTCAAAAATGACGTCACTGTCACCAACATTTTGTTGCCAGTTCTTCTTGGGGATTTGGGTTACCTTAGTGCATCACATTTCACCCCCTGCACGCTATCTGTTTTAATACTTATCATTTCACAGAGCAATATTAAGGCTAAATCACCAAAACTGTACACTAAGGCCACTCTCCGTTGATTATAACTCATTTGCAGTTTACTAGTAGCTTTTATTACAGTTTGTACATATCATAAAGTAAACTATGGTGACAGATGATTAGAGTCTATATGGGTTAAGAGAACAGATAGGAGACTCTGCCTGTCAAGTGACTAAATAAGGTACTCTAATTTCTCATATTACCACACCTCCCCCAATCAAATAACTTATAAGGTGAATCATACCGTGTTTCAAATATAGCTTCGTCAGCAAAATGCTTTAAATTTGTAAATTAAAGCACATATAACAAAATGCATATTCCGAGTGATGATACAGGTTTTCAAACTGGCCTGAGGCTGGAACCCCACAATAAAAAAATAGAAGCAAAAATTGTACCTCTCTGAGCCGGAGTTGTGATGAAGCAGCCATGTAATCTGATTCTAATTTGTTCTTCTCGGAGATCACTGTAGTATTTTGAAGAATTAAATCAACTTTTTGTATATGCAAAGAAGTACAAATCTAGGAACAAAAACCCCTGAAAGTTTAATTTGTTTTACAACTAAGAAAAAAAAAACTTTTAAAAAATTTATAAACCAGGAGAAAAACAACATTTTTCTAATGTGACTGATGCCTCAAATAGTTCTTTTTACTATTTCTTGCAAGAGACTTTTAAAATGTTTTTCTCTGTATTTAATTGAATCATCTGAAATAATTTAGCTTAATGAGTGCTTTTAACCAAATTATTGACCTATAATGTGAACTATCAAACACAGTAAGTTAAAATTGTTGATAGTAAAATCTTAGCAAGAGTTTTTTTAAATCTATCTACATATCTACCTGCCATAAAAAAGTTACCAAAATTAAGAAAATGCCTTACCTTGACAAAGTTTGTTAATTCAGTAACAAGTTTTGCTTTTTGAACATTGATTTCTTTGATTTTGGTACTTGCTTTTCGCTCTTCCTCCTCAAGGTTGCAAGTGTCCTGCTCCATCATCTTTAAACTGCATGAAACACATAATCACGTAGAAATCAGAGTTAACGCGAGCATCACGCCCAGGTCTCCTGCCGTTTCATGGGCTTTTTAGCAATGCTACTCAGACATATAAACTACCAGCTTCTAGAGTAAACACTCATGTTATGCGACCACGCAGGACCAAAATGTATTTGTTGAGATGTTAGGTGCCCAGCACAGTTTAAGTAATGATGGTGTAACGTTGTAGGATCTAGAGTAAAAAAGATGGATTTGAATCTCCTTTTGCCAATAATGAGCAGTGTTACTCTCCTGAACTTTAGTTACCTTGTCTATTAAATGCAAAAAATAACAGTACTTCTCCTATAGGGCAATGGTGAAGATTTAAAAAAGGTAAAATATGTAACACACTTAGCGCCTGGCCCTGAACTGAGTGATAAATATTAGTTACTATTGTTGTTATTAATGTCGTTTACACACAATCCCTTACCTTAAGGAGCTTAACTGGGGAGATTTGATTAACAGATTAAAAATATATAGTAAAAGGACAATCCAACAATCCTAAAAATACTTTGTTATCGAGATGGAACTAAGGATCAGAGGGTAATGAAGTTACCTAAGATCACGTATAGTACGTGGTAAGAGGTGTCTGACGCCGAAGTCCAATTTCTTTCTATCCATTGTGTTGCCTCCAGGGCACAAGCAAGGTAAAGGCAAGAAGGCAGTTTGGAAGCAATAACAAACAAGGATGAACAAGTTCAGCAGATGCTGCAGAGAAGGGCCTCAACAGTACATGGAAGAGAGTGTGGAGGAGACTAGGGAGCTGAGGTGAAACAGGTCAAGTGAAAGGAGAATGGAAAAATTTGAAAGTCAATCTAAAGGAAAGGAGTGTTGTAACTACAGGTGACTGGTGTGGGTATGAAAGGCCATTTCACTACAAAAACCAACATTACTTTATAAAAAGAAAGTTTAGTTTTAGACAGTGTGCCCAAAAGAAGAATCAAACAGAAAAGGTTAAGTATCTTATAGATGATTAAAAATAGAAATGACGCCAAAGGTGAAGGCTGAAAAGAGGCTTAGAGATGAAAAACCTTCTGGGCAGCCATACTAAGTAGTATCTCGCTTTAAGCAACCAAGGTACATTATTAACTTTCTCAGTAATAGTTAGCGGACAATTGTTTACTTTAAAAAATAACAAATTAATGCATTTCATGTATGATTCAATTTACAAATGTGTTTAAAAACACATACTGTATTAGGTCAAGGTAAAAGAATACCTTAACTCAAGGCAAGGAATGGTCACTTATTATCAAAGATCAACTATGTCAGTCATATCTAAATCTTTATAGAAAAGACACAAAAGAATAATCACAATAAAAAGATCTGAGGCAGGACACAGGAAACACCTTTAAACTGGAAGCCATATTCCTTTCCCTTAGAAAGAAACCCCCAATAGCTTTTATACCCTCTTCTCTATTCCACTTTCTACAAATATCCAATTACAAAACAAAACGTATTGACAGTAAGCTAGCAGTTATCCTTTAGTAAAAGACCTGAAGACTATTCACGTCTTTTTATAGGATTCTGTGGAATCTCTGTCCATTAAGGCGAAGCAGACGTAATTCTCCTTGTAACAAGAGAGATTACAACTGAAGGACATACACTTCCCAACTGCCCATTCTCTTCTGTGAAAATCAGCATATCCTCCTCCTTGCCTATTACTCTCTTTGAGAATCAGTGAGAAAACGCACAGCTAATGGCTTGGACTGATAATCTCCCTGTCTGTACCTTCCTCTCTCCTCTCTCACCAATTCAAATAAACGGATGTAAGTCTAGGTCAGTGGTTCTCAAGGCATGGTCCAGGGACCCGTGGGGATCCCTGAAACCATTTGAGGGGAATCATGAACCATTTTCACTGCTGTACGACGATCTCAGTTGCCCTTTTCACTGCAGTGATATTTGTACTGATGCTAATGAAGCAGTGGTGAATAAAAAGACAAGCGTCCTGGACTGACTCCAGGTAGGAGCACCAAGGTGTACTCGTAGTCAACAGACATTTCAAAACACCAAATTAATATTCTTGATGACAGTAAAAGTTAATTTTATTAAATCGTGAATCATGAGTATGTATTTTTTTAAAGTATAACTGACCTAACGTTATATGAGTTTCTGGTATGCAACATAATGATGTGGTATTTGTATACATTGCGAAATAATCACCACAAAAACCTAGTTAACACCTATCACCAGTTTTTTCTTTCTAGTAATGAACACTTTTAAGATCTACTCTCTCAGCAACTTTCAAATATGCAAACCAGCATTATTACCCGTAGTCATATGCCATACATTACATTCCCATGATTTGATTTTATAACTGCAAGTGTGTCCCTCTTGATCACCTTTATCCATTTAACCAGGCCCCCAACACTCCTCCCCTCTGACAACCACCAATCCGTTTTCTTTTATCTACGTGTTGTTCTGTTTGTTCATTTGTTTTTGCACTTACAGGGCAATCATATGGTATTTGTCTTTCTGACTTACTTCACTTGGCAGAATACCCTCAAGTTCCACTTATGTTGTCACAAAAGATTTCATTCTTTTTAACGGCTCAGTAATATTTCAGCGCGTGTGCACGTGTGTGTGTGTGTGTGTGTGTCTCTCACATCTCCTTTACCCATTCATCCATCAACGGACACTGAGGTTGCTTCCATGTCTCGGCTCTTGTAAATAATGCTGCAATGAACACAAGTACCTTTTCAAATCCATGCTTTCATCTTCCTTGAATAAATAGCTCCAAGTGGAATCAGTGGATCATGTGGTAGTTCTATTTTTAATTCATGTGCCTCTTGGTCATCTGTCAGTCTTTGAAAAAATAACTATTCAGATCCTCTGCCCATCTGATAGATTGTGGTTTTTTCGCTATTGACTTGAATAAGTTCTTTACATATTTTAGGTATTAAACCCTTATCCAATATATGATTTGCAAATACCTTCTCCCATCCTACAGGCTGCCTTCTTGGTGTGTCAATGGTTTCCTTTACTGTCCAGAAGCTTTTTAGTTTGATACAATCCCATTTGTTTATTTTTGCTTTGTTGCCGAGGCCTTTGAAGTCAGTTCCAAAATAATTACTGCCAACATCCATCCATGTCAAGGAACTTACCACCTGTTTCCTGCCAGGAGTTTTATGATTTCTGGTCTCACATTCAAGTCTCTAACCCATTTTGGGTTGATTTTTCTGCATGGTATAAGACAGTGGTCCAGTTTTCCCAGCACCATTTATTGAAGAGACTATTCCTCATTGTGTATTCTTACTTCTTCTGTCACAAATTAATCGACCATAGATGCATGGGTTTATTTCTGGCTCTCTGTGGTGTTCCATTGATCTATGTGTCTGTATTTATGTCAATACCCTGTTTTGATTAATATAACTTTGTGATATAGGCTGAAATCAGGAAATGTGATGCCTTCATGTTCTTTTTCAAGATTGCTTTGGCTATTTGGAATCTTTTGTGGTCCCCCAAATTTTTAGGAGTTGTTCTAATTCTGAAAAATGCCACTGGAATTTGGAAATGGATAGGACTTGCATTGAATCTATAGATTGCTTTGGGAAATATGGACATTTAAACAACATCCTTCTAATCCATGAACACAAAATCTTTCCATTTATTTGTGTCCTATTCAATTTCTTTCCTCAATGTGTTAGAGAGTTCACTTTACAGATCTTTCACCTCCTTAGTTAAAGTTAATCCTTAGCGTTTTCTTTTGTAAATAGGACTGTTTTCTTAATTCAGCTTTCAGGGTACCTTATTAGTATATAAAAATACAACAGATTTTTGTATAACGATTTTGCACCCTGCAACTTGTTGATTAGTTCTACCATTTCTTTTGGGAGAGAAAGGTTTAGGGTTTTTTATGTAAAATCCTGTCACCCACAAACAGTGACAATTTTACTTCTTTTCCAATTTAGATGCTTTTTATTTCTCTCTCCTGCCTAGCTGCTCTAGCTAGGATTTCTCTCTCTCTCTAAAGCAGACAGATAGTTTCTTTTTATTATTTTTATTTTAGGGAGAAAGCGCGCGCACACAGGTGAGGGGGGAAGGAGCAGAGAGAGAATCTCAAGCAGACTCCACACTCAGTGTGGTGTCCAACATGGGGCTTGATCTCACAAGTGTGAGATCATGACCTGAGCTAAAATCAAGAGTCTGACACTTAACCAACGGAGCTACCCAAATACTATGCTGAATAAAAGTGCAGAGAGTGGGCATCATGGTCTTGATCCTGATATTAGAGGAAAAGACTTCAGCTTTTCAGTGTTGAGTATGAGGTTAGCTATGTGCTTGTCATTTACCGTCTTTATTATAATTTCCGACACTAATTACCATTCTATCATTATCTGAAAAAGGAGAGGAGCCAGAGAAGGGGCCTACTGAGTCTACTTGACTACCTTCATGGCATTATTGTAAGCAAACCCAACACGTGTCCTCTAATACCTGAAAACATGCACAGAACCACTAACTTACTAATATTGTTGGTGCCTTTCTGATGACTGGAGATCATTTCACAGCTGAGCTCGATATTTGGCAATACACTTCTCCCCACTGAAAAATAGATGGGCAAGTAGAACAGTCTCACAACTGGCTAGAGCCCCACGATCATCTCCTGTTGGCTGGTATTTAATGTGTATTTGTAGCAGTAGGCAGCGTTTTCCCTGCTAACTAATTCCAGGACGGACCTAGAGCATTCAACACTGCTTCTTGTGAAACTGCTACAACTTCTCCTAGCTTCAGAGCATCTGAGCAGCTCTTCCTGGCCAACCCTTTCCTTCCTGAAGGTCAGAAGAGGCATATGTGCTAGTGTAGGTGAACCTTAGAAGAACGTATCAAACTGTCAGTCCTGTGCCAACTCAGGAGCTGCTGGTGATGTGACTGCGGGAAAGTGCTGTTGTAGTGGAAATGCAGCAGGGAGGATACGACGATATCAAGGCTGCTCCATTGTAATCCTTCAAGTCTGTAAACACTGCTGCAGTACCTGGGTGAGCTGAGCCGGAGATTCCTGGGCACTCTGCTGCGTGACTGACAGTGTCTATGGCCGCTGCTGCCGTGTGGCCAAAGTAGAGCAGGAAGTCACCACCTGACCCATAAGCATAGCACAAGGTACCAAGACCACCCCCTAAGCTACAGGAGCAGTTAGTAATTTAATCTCTAATCACACGAAGCTGACCTTGAGAAAATCTTATTGGTCCTGAGTCAGTGTAGTTACTGCAGCACTCTGGATACTGTTTTGTGGCATACTAGGTGGAATGTGGACCATGCTTCCAGCTATGAAATCATCACAATGCTCATACAGCGGGCATGGCTCTGACTGGAAAGAGGTGTTTACGGTCTGTGCCAGGTCAGTACATTCTGTTGACTCTGATTTGATGTACTTTGTAAAGGCTGCTGTTGTATCATATGCTGAGTGGAGCCAATGTGTCCAGTGTTCATTCCACTTTGATTTTGGTTAACAACCTCGTCATTAATATTCATAGATACAAGTCGCAAGATGTTAGATGAACTCAGAAGAAAGCTGAACAGAATCAATATTCAACCCAGGGGATGACTGTTGTGAAAAAACCCTGTAGCCCTTAGGGCGCCTGGATGGCTCACTTGGTCAAGGGTTCCACTCCTGATTTTGGCTCAGGTCATGGTCCCAGTGTTGATGGATCGAGCCCTACCTTGGGCTCTGCGCTGAGTGTGAAACTTGCGTATTAAGATTCTCTCTCTCCCTTGTCCCTCACCCTCTCTTACTCTCTAAAATTTAAAATTAAAAACATTGAAAACTCTGCAGCCCTTAACCATGGACCATTTGAAGCTGTTCTTGAAATTTTCTTATTTCTTCTTGTGGCTGATGAACATTTGCCTCTATCATCCACATGTCTGTTGCTCTGATTGGTCTCTCAAGATGGTCTCTCAAGATGCTGCATGGCTCCTAACTGAGCTAAAAATGGACACTGGGACATGCCTTAAGGAATTGGTACATGTGCAGCTTGAGACATCACTGGTCGTATTAATGACTGAACAACAGATGGGGAATTTATCAACTGAATCAACAATGACCTTCTTTGTGTCATCTTTTTAGGAGCCAGTATATAATATACTGTCTGGGAGGAATGCAACCATCTGTTGGGTCTTTGTTGGTATTGAGAAAAGGTCTGAGACTGCTGCGTGAGATAATTTTCTTGAACTCTGGAAGGAAGCAGAAGGGGTTGGGCTGTGACCAAACCTTTCCAATACTTTCTTGCAACTGTGTCTATATGATTATCAGACCCAGGATCTTGGCCTTTGTCAACAGTTGTCTCAGGAAGAGACTCTTCAATGCCAAGTACTCCTCCTCCAGCCCCACCTACTGCATTAATTTACTACGGTGTGACTACAAACAAAAAGCTGGCCTTGAATTTCACTGACAATAAATGGTATGATGAGTCTGAAGCCAAAACCACTGTGGCCCTTTGATCAGCAAGCTATAACATGACTTGCCTTTCCCATACTGCATTAGGTGCTCATGACATTTTTGCCAAATGTTCTAGACCACCCACATGATGTAATCCTACCCTGATGTTCACAGAACTTCAAATTGCAAATGCCCTATCACAGGTAGTCCCTGTGACCTAGAAAAACAATTCTAAAAAGATGTCTAAAACTCTTCATTAGGCTCTTCAACAGTACACATCCTTGATGAACCAATGTGTAGCTCATCTGACAGTAGCTACAATACAATCTCAATCATCATAAGCCTATTACGCCTTGTAGAATTCCTTCAAAACCCTTCTATGGTGAAGTGTTTAATGATTTGAAATTTCCTATAATTTCCACATATTCATAGGTATAGGACTCCTTTGGGTCTACTGTTCCTCAAAGCATATGACAACAGAATCCTGATTTTAAATATTCAGGCATTAATGAATCACTTTCCAGCAGATGGGTAGAGAGTATTTTATAAACCAGTGAATGTTCCCTCTCTGGCATAAAATACTTTGATCCAGAAGATCAGATGGTAAATATTAAAATGATGAAGTTAGATACTCTCAGACACAAATAATATGCTTCCATCTATCAGGAATGCTTAAAAATGAAACACCAAAAGCCTTGAACATCGATTGTGTAAATTCTTCATTACTGAGGAAGGTAGGTTTCCAGTCCTGTCAAATGTCGCTGGCATCCGACTGTAAAGTGATTTGTTTTCAGTAAAACATCAGTGCTCTTCTGCAGCACAGACTTCCTCCTGTGCTCATTTGGAACTCTCTGAGCTTTCTGGATCTAGACATTAGGGAACTTGTCAGTTACTTATTTCTTCAATTATGTTTCCTGCTCCCTTCTCTCTTACACTTCTGTGACTCATACGATGCAAAAGCTACTCTGCTTGATGTTGTCCCTTAAGCTTTCTTTTCTGCTATAGTTTTTGGGTGAATTCTAATACCCTGTCTCCTACATTACTGATTTTTTTTCTGCTGCAGCTAGTCTGTTGCTGGAACTCCTCCAGTGTTTTTCAATTCAGCTACTGTGTTCTTCAGCATTGTGAAGTCTGTGTGGGACTTTATTTACATTTTCTATCTCTTTAGTTAAGTTCTTGCTGTACTCATTCCTTGTTTTATGACCATTACTCTGAATTCTTTATTAGGTAAATTATCACCATTTCATAATGGTTCTTGTTCTGGTATTTTATCTTGTTCTTTCATTTGGAACACACTCTTTTGTTTCTTCATTTTGCTTGATTCTGTGTTGATTTCTAAGCAGATCAAACAATCTTCAACCTTCAACAAGTCTTGAAGTGGCCTCATGGAGATGAACCTTGTCATTCAACCGTGCTTAGCTCTTGGTTGTCACATGAACTCTGTGGTCCAAGCAGCCTGATTTATCCTTGACCGAGACCAGTTGTGAGGGAGTGCCAAGTGCTGTGAGTGTTCCAGAGGACAGGATCTCCGTCTGCCCCTAGTTTCAGGCTGAACAGAAGCTAGAATAGAAGCCAGACCTTTAGGCAGCATCTTTTAAGCTATGCAAATATATACATATATATATGTACATATGCATGCATATATGTATATAGTAGAGTACTGTGAGACCACAACCCTAAACTCTGCTAGCCTACAGACCACACAATCTGGAGGCGTCTCCTTGGAAACTGCTGCAAAAATGAGGGCTCCAGATGAGCCCTTTCAGGGAGGTACTGGGGAGCTGTGGCAAGACCGACACAGAATATGACAGAGATGATACCTCTCAGGCCATGTTCTGAGACCAATTCAGCAGCCTCTAGATGTGTGGAAGTCCTGAAGCCCCTGAAGCTGTAGTTCGAGGACAAAGGAGTCTTTTCCACAGGAAGACTGGAGGGTGTTTCAGATTGCTGTCTATGTGGTGCCATGGGGACAGCGGCCTGCCAAAAACTGTCTGATTGTTTCAGAACCTTGGCCACCCAGCTCTGGAGGGGACGTGGGGGGTGGCATCCACCCACCAGTGCCAGCAAATTACAAGGAGAGTACAAACGTGCCCACCAGTGCCTCTGTCTCAGGAGGAATTCCCATTAGGCTCGTGCCTCTTGGGTGGGTGCTTTAAGATTAGCAAATGAATCTCCTTCACATATGGTCTAACTACTTTTTAAATGGTTGCTTTTGCCAGGGTCCTGTGGTCTTTCTATGAGCCCTTTAAGAATAAAATCTTTGCTCCCTACTGCTGTACCTTTCTCCTAGGTATAACCCTCCTTGGTTTCCAAAGCCAGATGTTTTGGGGACTCACATCTCTGGTGCAGGTCCCAAGGGTTGGGGTGCCGGTAGGCCCCAGAGAAGAGTTCCATATTTGTGATATGGATCACAATACTACCTGAATGTTTGGTCACCACACTAGGGGTGGGGTTTTGAGTGAGATCCTGTCCCTGTAGTTCCTATCCCTCTTGATGTGGACTTTACATCCCTGTTATAGAAGAGCAGTTCAGCTAGTTTTCTGGTCTTTTTCAGAGTGAACTGTTTCATAGGTAGCTGTTGATTTGCTGTGTCGGGGGGGGGAGGGGAATTCAGTATCTTCCTACGCTGCCATCTTGAACCACCTTCCAGTGGTAACGAGTATATACATCTTTATAACAGTGTGATGAAATACAAAGTACACAGTACTTCTAATGTATACCAAAGTATGATGGTGACCTCAAGGAAAAGCGTAAGTGTGATTGAGTTGGGAGCTGGACTACTTTTCTCAAGAAATATCAGTTTTACTTGAAAGAATAATAAGACAACTATGGTTATTTGGCAGACTGTTCTTCCCAACCCAAAGTGAATGAAGTAAGCCTATCACTTCAAGAAAAATAACTAACAATATTTGCCCTCAGTGATAAAAT
This sequence comes from Paguma larvata, assembly GCA_030068075.1. Taxonomy (NCBI): domain Eukaryota; kingdom Metazoa; phylum Chordata; class Mammalia; order Carnivora; family Viverridae; genus Paguma; species Paguma larvata. The sequence goes on from CM057832.1 coordinate 78,942,134, forward strand.
TCAACTTTCAAGTGAAAAACTAGAATTTGGAAAATCTATTATCTATCACCGTAAGCTTGACAGCTTCCCAATTCTTAAATTAAGATCTTTCTGACGGGACCGGAAATCAACATAATTATTCTTTTCATATTACACAATAAAATGTCAGTATTTGAAAGACCTATCGATGACCAATGCATGATGGAACAAAATCCACTGGGTAAAAGATCCCCTTACAGCGCAATGAGTTTTAATAGAAGAAGAATCTATGTCACAGATTTTAGATTCCACACAGTGCAAGTGAACTGTAATGAACCGCACCCTGGGAGGTTTTGATGCAGTCTTAAACAAGACGACAATTATGTGAAAAGTCTATCAATCTACTTCAAAGCAACATCTCACAACAGACTGAAAGTAAAAGCAGATATGAAATAGATTGATAAAATGTAAAAAAATGCCACTCTTCTTGCGAAATGTATTTTGCTTGGAAAACTGGTTTTTCATAAATATTTTAAACATTCTGTTTTAATTACTAATGTAGTAAAAGTATCACTAGATATAAACAATATAAATGAAACTTCCTCAAAGTCCTAGTAACTTTTAAGCATGGAAAAAGGTCTAGGGGTCAAAACAGTCGATCAAAGGACAGAAGAGCAGCACTTAAAATTCACCAACCTCTGACCTATAATTTTATTTTGGGCAGTAGGATTAATGTTTGAGAGAAATTATTATAAAACCTGTTTGTGGAAATTGCATCAGCATTATAGGGTACAGGCATACCTCAGAAATATTTCGAATTTGGTTCCAGACCCCTGCAATAAAGCAAGTCAGAAGAATTTTGTGGTTTTCCCAATGCGTCTGAGAGTCACATATACACTATGCTGTAGTCTATTAAGTGTGTCATAGCGTTATATCTAAAAAAATGTACATACCTTAATTAAAAAATACCTTGTTGCTAAAGAATGCTAAATTATCTTTCAGAGTCCTAAACTGATCACAGATCACAACACATATAATAAAATAGTTTGAGGTATTGTTGAGAATCGCCAAAATGTGATGCAAAAGCTACTGGAAAAATGGTGCCAACAGACTTGCGTGACACAGGGTTGCCAAACCTAAAGAGAAAAAGGCAGTATCTGCAAAGCACAATAAAACGAGGCATGCCTGTGCAACTGGTAACAGTCTTCGTGCCCGCCCGCCAACCCGAAGGGGCTGTTACCTTCCTAGTTTGGAATTAATTTTTTGTTCCAGTTGTCTCTTCTTGGTTTTCCTTTCAAGAAGCTCCTTCTTCTTCTGTCTAAGTTCATTGTCTTTGTGTTCTAGAAGCTTGTTTCTCTCATATAGGGCAATCAGCCCAGCTTCCACGGCCTGCAGTTTTCTATTAATTTCCTATGAAATATTCAAAATTATCTTAAAAATGGTCGTACTTCAAGTATTACAAATTCAGTTTATATTTTCTAATCCAGTACTCAAAATTACCAACCTTTAGCTGTTCTTCTAAGTGTCTTCTTTGCTCTAGATCCACGGTAACTGTGAGAAACTGGGCTACTTTTAAGGATGTGTTGCTAGAAATAACTTTGTTTGAATAAAAGGAAGTTTTCACCACATACTTTTCTTCTGCTGTGTACATTTGTTTTAACCGGGTTTCTTGTATTATCTGTCAAACAAAGTCAGGCATGTATCAGTGCACATCTAATAGTAATTAAATATTTTTAAAAGGCCTAAACCATTGAAAAAACAGACCAGGTCTATTTTAGAACAAAACAGATACACTTTAACTTTTCCAGTAACGTCTCTAGAAAGGTAGTTGATACACCTCAGGTTATTATTATGGAAAATACTGAAGAAGAGCGAAGGGAGGAAACCAAAACAGCTGCAGCAAAGGTGGCTATGTTTCCAGCTGCCTCTGCAATCTCTCCTACGGAAGTGTCCTCTGGGAGCGGTGTGGGGTCCATAGAGGAGGTACGAAGGACCAGCTGCCCGACAGACAGACTGGGGTGGGAGCTCAACTAAACCATTTACTCTCGCCTTCCCTCAGTTCACAGATACATGATCATATTCAATTCCTTTACATTTGGAAGAATACTTTGAAATACTTTAAGGACTTCAAACTTTTTGTTTGGCATGTTTTGGAGATCTTGTCTCTCAAAAACTTACACAAAACGTTCCATAAACTAAAGCACATTCTAAACACAATAACGTTACTGTATGTATTTCTGGATATTAACAGCCTTTTGTAGTACAGTTTATTCTGATCTCTGCAGCTTCACCACCAAAACTCTTGTGGCTTGCTCCTATCCAGAAGTTTATAGTCTAAGTAAAGAGATAAGACCTATTTAAGCACACTTAGTTGAACAGGGTATAACCTGGCATCTATAAACTGCCGAATACTTTGGAATGCAGGGAAAGCCTAGAAGAAGTTAGCCTACTCCAGTTCTAATGAATTTAAGTTGATAGAGATGGTGAGGGAAGGGCACGCCCAGCAAAAAGGACATCAGGACTTAAAGCTGGCAGTAGACAATTTAACCAGAGGGAAGAGTCCTGGAAATTAATGAGAATAATTCCATAAATGGTCTTATATGTATATATGGTCTTCACCTGTTAAAAGAGGTGCACCCACATGGAGAGGTGTAGTATTCATTTCCCCAAATGTTCCCCAGGATGTAATTTTTAATCAAAGACAGGAGCAGCTTACTATAATTAGCTTGGTGGGGTGTTCCCACCCCCCACAAAATGGGTTGGTAATGAGCCCTCATTTCTTATCGTCTGTCAGTAAAGTACAGAGAGTCCCTAAATTAAAAATGAATTGTCCTAGGGATACTGGTACACTAGTGTTATACTTTTAAAACACATTTTCAAATAAATCCAATATAATAAATAGTAGTTAGGTCCGTAATTGGGCCTAGATGCTTACAAGCAACCTGGTGTTATAAAAAACACCTGTTTGGGATTAAGAGATTTCTTTCCTGTTTCTGCCTGTGATAGAAGCAACGAAGGTATACTAGGGACCTAGAGATTTATCTGAGGAGGAGAGAGGAGAGAACTCCCAGCAGCATTAACAGAATACGGGAGCTATGAGTTTGTGTGGTATGCTAGCCAGGAAAATGAGAGCCTATAAAGGGGAGGTCATTCATACAGGAGATAATCTTTTGTTTTTAAGGTTGTTTCTGCGACAGACAGAGAACAAGAGGGGAGTAGCAGTGAGAGGAGACGGAGAAAGCCAAGCAGGCTCCATGTACTGACAGCACAGAGCCCAATGTGGGGCACGAACTCACAAACTGTGAGCTCATGATCTGAGCCAAAATCAAGAGTCATATGCTTAACTGACGGAGCCCCCCAGGCTCGTAGAGGAGATAATCTTAAGCGGCGGCTTGAAGAAAGGAAGGGCTTACCAAATAGTTCTCTCTCTACCCCAGCCTCCTATCCTAAAGTATAATTTATCTCAAAAATAATCTAGAATACAAGAATTTAAATGATTATATCAGTAATATGTCTGAACATAGGTTTGTCAAGCAGGAACAGAATGAGGTAAGAGTGCCAGGCGTCTCTTTTGAGGCTTCAGCTTTATGTAATAAATACAGATAGAAAGTATTTACTCTAGGGGACCCCACATCATACCCATCATAAAGTATGGTCAACAGTCACAGTTTTGTGTTGTATTAAAAATGTAAAATACAAAGAATTTCTGTGTGGTAAAAAACAACAGAATGACCTACTTCTTTAATATACTAAGAAGTTTTTTCTTTTAATTTTTTTTAATGTTTATTTTTGGGGGAGGGACAGAGAGCACGGGAGACCCAGAATCCGAAGCAGGCTCCTGGCTCTGAGCTGTCAGCACAGAGCCCGACACAGGGCTCGAACTCACAAACTGTGAGATCATGACCTGAGCCAAAGCTGAACCCTTGACAGAGCCACCCAAGTGTCCCAAAAAGTTTTAACAAAACAAGGTTTGGGTACTGATTCAGTACCTTCTTACCTTTTCAATTTTTTCTCTGGTCCTTTCAGTTCCTACAGGAACTTCATGAATATGATAATGGCAGCAAAGGAAGCTCATGACGGGATCAGGTGCATCAAATAACTCTCGCAAGTAAGAGAAAAACCCATACTGTCTGAAACAAAAAGCACTTCTTAAATTTTTCTTAAAAAACATTGACAGAAATCTGATAGTCGACAAGTGGCAAATAAAATCTAACTTAATGATGGTACAGAAAAAGCTTTTCTTTGTGTATTTTAAAATCACTGAAGTGACTTATTTCCTTGTCAGAAAAGTTGATTAATATATTTATGATTACAAACTATCTTTTTTGTTTCTTCCATTGTGTTTATATTTAGAATGTCTACTTACATCCAGAGTTAATTACTTATAGCTGTTTTATAATTGCAAATTTTCCATTTAGTCCTTCTGGGATTATTTCTGCATTATGAAGTGATGATTTATTTTCCCAATACCTAATCAACTATTTTAGGATCTTTTAGTAAACAGTCCAATATTATTGCACTGATTTGAAACATCACCATCATATAGTAAGTATTCCATGGTTTGTTTGTTCCTAGATTTTTCCTTATTTTAGATTTAAGTAGAGACCCTAAAAAGGAATAATACAGCCTATAACATACATATTTGAGAGGTAATTAAAATATATAGAAGAGCTAAAAATGGTCATTCAAAGTAACAGGTTAGTTCTAACAGCATTTTTAAGACTTACTTGAGGTCATTCAGAGATCTTGAAGGTGCTTTGTCTGCATATGAACTCCTGGGAGCAATAACAGCATTTACTCTTAATTTTTTATTGTCACGAATCTGAATATAAGGAAAAGAAAATACTTTAATTACCATATACTATCAATCAAAATGATTTTTAAAGTTATATTCCTATTGGCACTCATGATATGCTCAGAAAATGCATTATTTAAGGGTAATTTCTTTTTTTTTTTAAAGTTAATTTATTTTAAGGGAGCGAATGAGCATGGGTGAGTCAGAGAGAGAGAATCCCAAGTAGGCCTTGAACTCATGAACCTCAAGATCATGACCTGAGCAGAAACCAAGAGTCAGACGCTTAACTGACTGAGCCACCCAGGCGCCCCTTTAATGGTACTTTCAAGAAAACTTGTTAGTGGGATAATGATATTAAAGTTCCATATTTTTAAAGAAAGAATTTATCAGTGAAAATAGTGAAAGAGATATGCTCTAACAGTTAAGGAAGCAGGGAATACCAAAGCTCTTTCAGAAAACAGGAGAAATGGAACAGGCATTTCCCAAATCATTTTATGATTCTAGCATAATCCTGACACCAAAACCTGACAAAAACAATATCCCTCACGAATATATATATGCAATAATCCTTTACAAAATATTAGTACACAGAATTCATTAATACAAGAATAGTACACATGACCAAGTAGAATTTATCCCAGAAATCTGAAATGTAACATTCAAAAAACAATCTAATTAATATCGAGAATAAAGTACAAAAGCCATGTGATCATCCCAACAGAGAAAAATATGATAAAAAATTCTCAGCAAACTAGAAATGGAAAGAAACTTCCTTCATCTGACAAAGGCCATCTATGATAAATGTATGGCAGACATGATACTTACACACAGTATTGGAAATGGTACTCTAGTAGGTAAGATTACAGGAAGGAGACAGACACATTTCACAATTTAAAATACAAAGTCATACATGTATGAGAGAGTTCTGGTACTGTTGAGGAGAAGTTATGGAAAATTAATTATCATAGCACACACACAGAAATAAAGGTCAAATTTTTAGGAACCCCTGTCACGTTACTGATATAAAATTCAGATCCTTAGCACAGAAGCAGCATGAGTTTTTGACTCAAAAAAGGTACTCAGTGTAAGCTAAGCTGGTCATTTCCAACAGAAAGCATCTAATCATACCCGACTGAATGCCCTCCGCAGTGTGCCATCCACTCGTAATCCAAGTGACCTACTTCTACAATAAGCTCTCGCACCAGACCAAAAACTCACTGGTTAAGCTTAAATATTTCTAAACTACACAAATGTCTAACTTCTGGGAGGCCATTCTGTAATTTGACACATGCAATTTTTTATCTAACTTCCATATATTCACATTCCCTGCCAACTCCCACACCAGAGGGAGGGCACTACAGTAAAAGCCAAAGAAAGTAAGGATTCTTTCCAATCAGTAGTGTACCACAGAAATGGAGGGCCACTGCAGCTGATTCAGGATCCTGTCCTCACTTACTTGCTAGCAAAGGTTTAACCACAACAAAATCTAAACCTAATCTTTTAGGGCTTTTAAAAGAAGTAGAAATGTAGGTAAAAAGAAAGAAATCTTGACCATAACATAACAGCTAACAATATGTATTTTATAGATCACCACAGAGGTGCCTGGGTGGCTCAGTAGGTTAAGCATCTGACACGGGCTCAAGTCATAATTTTACAACTTGGGAGTTCGAGCCCTGTGTCAGGCTCTATGCTGACAGCTCAGAGCCTGGAGCCTGCTTCAGAGTCTGTGCCTCCCGCTCTCTCTTCCTCTCTCCTGCTTACGCTCTCTCTTTTCAAAAATAAACATTTACAAAATTTACTTACAGATAACCACATATAATGAAAATAAGTGCAAGCAAGCACGGTTCTCAATACTTACCCAGTTTGGATTTAATCCTCACAACCATCTTTAAAAGCAGAGAATATATCTGCATTTTACAGATGAGGAAATTATGGCATAAAACATGTATGAAACTTGCCCAATTTAGTAGCAAAGCCAGAATTCAAATCTTGGCAGCCTACCTGAATGTAGGTCTATGCTCCGAACTACTAAGCCAGCCCCGTTGCCTTTTAGTGCCTTAGGTTCTCAGTGTGATTTTGTAGCCAGATACAGAATTCTCATTCTTTTTGAAGAAGTTTTATTTAAAAGCAACAACATATTGATTCCCACACTCCCCGCCAAAGAAAAACCAAGTTCATTCCAAAACATTTCCAAAAAGGATGTTGAAGACCAACGGCTCATCATTACATTTTTTTTCTATTAAAAGAGTGTGCCAGAATTAGTCTTACTAATTCCAAAGAACTTCAAAACATGTTTCAGATGGAATTATGGGCTGTTTTTTTCTCTTGCAAAACAAACTCATTCCCCAATAATGACATAAATTAAAAAAAAAAAAAGAAAATTGAATGATTTTACACAAGAGCTACTTGTGCTGCTATCATTAGTCACTATTTCTGTCTTAGTTTGAATTTAAAAACTTAAGCCCTACAGGATCAGCACCAGGTGAACCCAAGTATCATGTGGGTACTTGCCTCTTTGAGGAAAACCTCCATATCTTCTTGACTTTCAAATACAAAAGCTCTCAAGTCATTTGATGAAATATGATTTTCAATATATTTGGCATTTTTATTATCTTTCATATTGATCTAAACAAAATGAAAAGAAAATATAGAAGTTGATTTTCATGAAATCCAAACTGATGACAAGAACATTAATTTTACTTAGCTACATTTAATCAGATTAAATTGAACACTTGAGGGAAAAAATGAGGAACACTTCATACTGAAGAGTCAACATTTTAACACCTCTATTTCATTCAGTGCCCAGAAACATCCAATACACAGTGAAACAAAAGCCAAGACGTGAATGAATACCTGAAGCTTATCAATTTGATACTAAGAAATAACGAAGTTCCTTTCTAATCACTCATTAAAAACCTCTGAAATAGGCTTAGATTGTAATCTAGGAATATAAACATTTCTCCTCTATCCCCACACTTCTAATATTTTTCTTCTTAATCTTTAAGAGGAATTCATACTATACATGGCAATAACTGATCACTTCTGAAACACAATGAAAAAAAAAAACAACTTGCTCTGAATGAATCTTAACAGTGTTTGCAGGAGAAATCTTAGGCTTGTACCATTAGGGCATACGCTTTAAGATTTATTTTTAAAATATTAACAAATCAGGCACTTGTGCATGCGAAACTCAATGCTATGGAAAATACTAAAATTGGTAGACTGTTTCAAAAAGACTACACTATTAGTTGTAGATGATAAAGTATGTTGAAAAGCAGAACACGAGATAAAGCTATGTAACAGAGGTGCATAAACAGTGCTATCTATGGAATTTTGGGGGGGGAACAGATTACCTTCAGCAGATGGAAATCAGCTTTCTGGAAAAAATAAGGATTTATGAAAGAAAAGGTTTTTATGTACTAAAGATGTAAAATACAGCATGCTAGTTAACAGCTAAGGCTCTGGGGTCAGACAGATGTTGCTTCAAATCAGATAAGACTTAAATCTCTGTAAGTTTTACTTTTTTACCAAAATGGGTACAGTAAAATAGTCTGTATCTCAGGAATAAATGTGGATTAAGACAGAATAAAAAATTTAGTACAGTGCCTGTCATATAAACGTTGGCAAATATTACTATTTTAAATTATAAAATATCAATTAGCATAAAAATGGGAAAACTGATACACAAGCAAACAATGAAAGCCACATAAAATCCAGGCACCTGGACATAAACACCACAGCAAGTTAGTGTCTACTACACAAAAAATATTGTGTAACAGTAATTTTTACGAATTACTTCATTAGAAGGAATGGTACAAATGAAAGAAAATGTAAGTAGGTGTTAGCTACAACTTTTAGAAAGGGTTAAAGTAACCCCAATGTGACTGTAGGAAGTCACCTTTTTAAAAGAGTTGTGGATAAGCCAGCCTAAGACTCAGCTCTCCTTATCACTCTCCTATATCAGAGATACTGTTACGTCACACCCTTGGGCCTCCATCTTGTGTAAGTTGGATACATGATCATTCAATTCTTTAAGGATTTCACTTGCTCATTTAGACAGTCTCAAAATTAAGTCACACGAGGGGGGGTCATTTCTGTGCCTTCCCGGTTTGTGAACTTCCAGGAGTGACTAAGTCACACTTCTCCCCAGGTAGAATGCACACTGCATTGCATGCAGTCTGGCCTCCTGACAACCTGAAGGAAGATTTCATCACGTTGTGGGTTCTGCACCTTCTCTGGCTTCTTCGATAAAGAAGACCTGGCAAAGTTCTTCAAGGACAGACACATCTTCGAGACGCAGTAAAGATACAGAGAGGAAGACCAAGGAGGCACAGCATTCCAAGGTGATCTGGTGGATGATGGCAGACTTATGTTTCAGCTTTTTAAAATGCAATCTTGGGGCGCCTGGGTGGCTCAGTCGGTTGAGCGTCCGACTTCAGCTCAGGTCATGATCTCTCGGTCTGTGAGTTCGAGCCCCGTGTCGGGCTCTGTGCTGACAGCTCAGAGCCTGGAGCCTGCTTCGGATTCTGTGTCTCCCTCTCTCTCTGCCCCTCCCCCACTCATGTTCTGTCTGTCTCTGTCTCAAAAATAAATAAGTATTAAAAAAAATAATAATAAAATAAAATAAAATGCAATCTTTCTTGGGGCACCTGGGTGGCTCAGGTAATGATCTCAGGGCTGGCACTTTCGAACCCCTCGTAGGGCTCTGTACTGACAGCTCAGAAGCTGGAACCTGCTTTGGATTCTGTGTCTCCCTCTCTCTCAAAAACAAGTAAACATTAAAAAAAAGAAGTAATAAAATCTTTGTATACATCCTATCTTTTAACCTGATCTTTTAACCTGCTTTATAATTCATTAATAAGTCATAAATGTCCTTTTTATATTAAGAGAGACTTAGAATGACATTTTAATGGCTGTATTGTATTCCATTCAATGGCTGCAGAGTAATTTGCACAAGCAAACAGTAGCTTTGGAAATTTTATTCTCTGCCTCACCATCATTACACTATTATAAACACCACTGTAAGGAATAGAACTGTAAATGTATCTTTGCACACTTCTCCCACTGTACATTGGAATGGTCAGAAATGGACTGCTAGCTAACAAGTTATATGACTAAAATTTTAAGTTTATATATTGCTAACTTGCCTACTTAGGGGACACTTCAACTAGATACTGGAGGGTTAGGTGAGTGCGTGTGTGGGACAGGGCTGGGGGAGCAACACTGCTGAAAGAAGGTGGTAGGAAAGGTGAAGGGTTATTTCAGAAAGGTAAAAAAGGAGCGTTTGTCTTTTTAGTTCAAAATTCAAAAGTAATTTGTAATGTAAATATATGCCTGCTAGTAATCCCTCTTGGCGACAGGCTACTGTTAGGAGATCAAATTTACTAAAGTTGTGAATTATAATTTTGAGGTTGACATTTTAACGAAAATCTGTTGACAATTATTTGCATTATAATTTATTATGTTACGGATCAAAATATTTTCTTATTATTTTCTTTCAGTCCTTACCAGATTAATCAAAACAATAATGTCTGCATCCAAAATAGATATTCCCTTCTTGATCTGGCAAAAATACTCTAATAATACATACCTGAGCAAGAAGAGAATACAGTATTATGCATGTTAATTTTGCTAACATAATCTAAGGTATAAAAAAGACAACTACATGAAATGATTTTAAATAAAGGATAACACAAACATGAATTACAGAAAATAGAAATTTTCATGAATCCTGCAAGAATCTATAGTGCATTCTTTTCTACAGCTTAAAAAAAAAAAATTACCCAGCAAAAACAATCCTTAAGTCATTTTTGGGTAAGTTTTAAGTTCACATTATACCTAGTATATCACTACCAAAGAATGTGATGTTTACTTTCTTTTCCCTTTCCATTGCCAAACTTATCATTTTAAATATTTTAGATGGAAATCGTCCTAGCCGTTCCATGGCCACATTAAATGATTTACTAAATATAGCTTACCCTCTTCTTAATGACCCACGATCATCAAAAAGAGCTATCAAAGGTTTATGCTGGTTTCACTCTCAGAATCCTCAGAATGCTCTAATATTTGTAGGTAATTCTCTCCTCTGTCTTCTATCAGTTCCCCCATATAAACATAGTTATTTACAACAGTTTCTAGCCCTTCGGCAGCATTTAATCTGTTGCCTGCTATAAGCTAAGAGTAACAACAGCCAGAAGGAACTAGCTAAGCAAACTAATTTCATACATGATTCCTGGTCAATAAGCTAACAGTTTCACACTTTCCCTATTCTTGGTCAAGAGCCCTTCAGAAAACTCAGATATGGATTCAGCAGCAAACCAGTTGCCACGAGTCTGATAATGGAAAAGCACAGTGTTAATAAGACTAAGAATTCTTAAGACAACAAAAATCTAGAACGACTGCAATAACCAAACTAATAGATGCTACCAAGATGAAAATTTCTTACCGTGAGCATTATAGGCTCACACACTCTTTGCTTAAATTTATCCCGGTTATTTCTTAGCCATAAAACAGCATCATAGGTGTCACGGTATCTCTGTCTCAGCTTATCTTCCTTTTGATTCATAAGATTATCAAATCGTACGATATTATCACCCACGCCTAAAAAAGGAAAACAAAGTGTATTTTTGAAAACTTTGACTAAATAATACAAAAGGGTATCTTAGATCTAAAAGTTAGAGCCACTCAGAAGTACCCAACAGTGAGAAAGCAAAACCCTGGACAAGTCATTAAATTTCCAAACACTTGGGGTAAAAAAAAAAAAAATGACCTTTAAGCTATCAAAAACAAATAGGGCACATAAAAAAGATTAAGAAATTACTGTATTTCCTAACATGAGGGGATTCCAACAGGGCTTCGAACTTCTGAGAGAAAAATTATTTTCAACCTAGAGTCCTATATACAACAAAACCAAGTTAAAAGGGGACCATGAAATGAAGGTATTTTCATTAAATCCCAAATATCTGTAAAATCACAAATCTTTCTTAGGAGGTTACCCAAAGATGTATAACAGAGTAATAGTTGTATGTACAACTGAATAGTTTTATCCAACAGACAACGATCTGTGACAAATCCCAGATGACAGACACAGGGGAGGCTTTGAAAACAATCCACTTAGATGGAAGGATGGGGGGCTGCAGAACTCAAGAGGATGCCTATTTTTTTTCTTTTTTTAAATAGGCAGCACACCTAACACAAGGCTTGAACTCACAACCTTGAGGTCGAGAGTCCCATGCCCTACCAACTAAGCCAGCCAGGCACCCCTATCGTTTTTTAAGGAAATGCTACAGCAAATGCATTTTTGTTCTTGTTTTTAAGGTAATTAAAACCTTTAAAAAAGCTATGGGGGGGAGGGGGCGCCTGGGTGGCTCAGCTGGTTGAGCGTCCGACTTCGGCTCAGGTCATGATCTCACAGTCTGTGAGTTCGAGCCCCGCGTCGGACTCTGTGCTGACAGCTCAGAGCCTGGAGCCTGCTTCCGATTCTGTGTGTGTGTGTGTCTCTCTCTCTCTGCCCCTCCCCCACTCATGCTCTGTCTCTCTCTGTCTCAAAAATAAATAAACATTAAAAAAAAAGCTATCGGGGCACCCGGGTGGCTAAGTCAGTTAAACATCTGATTTTGGCTCTAGTCACGATCTTGTGGTTGGAGAACTTGAGCCCACACTGGGCCCTCTGCTGTTAGCACATGACCTTGCATAGCCTGCTTCAGAGCCTCTGTCTCCTTCTCTCTCTGCTCCTTTCCTGCTTGCGCTCGGTCTTTCAAAATTAAACATTAAAAAAAATAATATAAAAAACATCAATGAAAGGAAATCATATCAGAATGCACTATCTGGCTCTTCTGCAAGTTTCACTGTTGTAATAACAAGTAATAATATTTCTAGTTTTTAGAATTAACCCGTAAGCAGAGCACATAAAACTTGATATGGTTCTCAATAAAATGTTTTTAGCCTTGAAAATATAAAAACCAGAGAACAAATCAGAGGACTTAGAGTATCAGAAGGGTGGAAAGTGAACAGGATGAGAGTATCAGTACTTGAAACTTACAGAGTGTGCGCTCAAGCAATACTGACGAATGTTAAACGACAAAAGACGTAAAGATACCACAATTAACCAATAATAAATGTTAATGATTAGTAACTAGTATTAACACAATAATGCCACCTGAGGAATTACAACAGGGACGGGAGTTGTTATGAGCAGAAATCTACATCTAAAGGTACAAAACATGAAAAGATGTCTAAAACTGATTGATCTAGCCATGGTGAAACAAGATGATGATAAAAATATAAATGAAGGTCTATTAGAAAACACTGCCGAGGTAGTTAAACACGCTTCGTGCTAGGAGCAGGTCTGGAAGTTTCAAAGAGGCTGGGCCGCTCTTTTGTTCTAGTTTTTCTGTTTTGTTTTTTCTTTTTTAACTACGCATATCCTGTACTTTGATAAACAGGTAAAGGTAGGTTGTTTTTTCTTTTTTACTGATCTTAGTTGTATACACTGAGCAGACAGAATTTAAGACCTGTTCTACCTAAATAATGGTATAAATCTACTTTCATGGTCTACAGGAAAGAAAAGCAATGATTTTGGACAGGTTTCAAGGGGCGAAGCTAATGGAAGATGATGAAGACCAGAATGAAGAGCTTACAGCCGATCTGATAAGGAATGGTGAACGACCTGGTGAAGAAAATAAAGGAAAGCATTTTTAGAGAATTAAATCAACCGCCATAATCTGAGATAAGACAGTAGTTAGCCAGTGGCAAAGGAGGTATATAATACATTCAGGTAATTAAGGCATCAATTTGGAAACCCAAGCTGAGATTCTTCAACAAGGGGAATTGAGCAGTTAAAGCTCTGGTTCCAGGGGAAGAAGGAAGTCCATTAACAGAAACCGATCTCCATTTTATAAACATTTCTTCACCCTAAGTTTAATAAAACTTACTCTTTTTCTCCTTCTCTAGGGTTTCCTTCTCTCCTCGCTTATCGATCACCTCGCCTTCACATGAGGCCTTTTCATCTTGAAGTCGTCTCAAATCATTTGCTATGGCATCGATCTGAGGCTGAAGATTCTCACAGTTTTCTGCGGTCTTTAGTTCATTTTGCAAATCTTCGATCATCTTCCGAGTATTACTTATCCTCTTCTGGCGGTCATGTTCTTCATTCTGTTTGACTATTAAAGCCTGTTGCAGTTCCTCGATCTAATAAAACAAAAGTAGGCTGACGCTGCTTTAGAAGGCTTTTATTGTAATAGTTTTTAAAATGCAAACCATCTAAGTACATGGGTGTTTTCTTCACTAAAAGGTATTCTGCTATGGACTGTTACTCCTACCAGACCACCTGGGTTATTTTTATTTGTTCACTAATATATTCTAAGTACCTAGAGCAATGCTTAGCATATCATTAGCACTCATTAAATATGTTCTCAATGAACAAAATATTTATAAAGCCAACTAGCAGATTTCTAAATACAGACAAGTAAATACATACTATCCACTAGAAGACTGAAATTAAAACACATTTATATGATATATGACAGACCTTCAATTAAGCAGTAATAAATGACGATTATGATTATGTCACTCTTAATTTTAAACTGAAATGAACTATTTTCTTTCAACAAAATTATTTACTACTATTACTTAAAATTAATATTTTGAGATTTAATTGTCAATCTACATGTTTAGATTTAGATCTACAATGCTGACTTACATTCAGGGTAAAGTATTTAAAAGAAAAAAAACCAGATCATATAATCTGCCAGTGGATTTTTATCAAAACCATATAAAGACTACCTAAAGATTTTTTAAGACACACACACACATATACACACACATAAATGTATACAACCTATTTTTTACATAGACTTTTATATTACAGTAATTAAGATCAACATATCACATAATTTGTTAGCTTGTTTTCTTTCCAAGTCATATTTACTCCCCTTACCTCCTCCCCATTATAAAACTAGGAACATATTATAGAAAATATGGAAAACATAAAAATTTATTAAAAATCATCTGTAATCTTAATGTGCTTAAACACATCTTAACACCCATTTACATCTTTCTATAGAACGTATGTTTTATTAAATGACAGCACTAAAAACGTAATGAGAACGGTTTCTCATTTCTCCTGTGTCTATCGCAAAACAAAATTTGGCTATCTGTGTAATGTTCTATGGATATAATACATTTTGTCCTATTCCCTACTGTTGGACATTTGGGTTAGTATCAATTTTTCCTTTCTAAAAATTTAACTTTGAAAGTGTCAAGACAACAAACCGAAATATGCCAAAATCCTCTCTCCTGTACCAAACATGCGGAGGACAGAAATATTTGAAAAACTTAAGATATGTATCTGTGACTGAAAGTTAACAATGTTCAATGGACTAAAAAAAAGGAAGGAGGCAAGAAACCAGTGTTCAGCCGGAAATCCATGAAGTCCAATGCAAACACATGAGAAAGTCGAGCTCCAAGAAAAAGGGACAAGAAATTTAGCAAACAAAAACCTTTGCACTCCCAGCAAAACAGACCCACCAAGCTGCCAAAAATCACTGGAGTACTACAGAAATCTGTACCAATCTTTGTCTGACTTGAAAAACTGGGACGCAGCCCAATATCCCTGCCCTTCCGGCTCAGTTTTCTGAACTCTAATTCATGTGCCACTCTCATCCAAGAAACTTCCATGCTCTCCCCAAAGTGATATACACATTCAATGCGACACGTTTAATGCAAGTGGGGGAGGGGCAGAGAGAAAAGGAGACACAAGATACGAAGCAGGCTCCAGGCTCTGAGCTGTCAGCACAGAGCCCAACATGGGGCTCAAACTCACAAACCAGGAGTTCATGACTCAAGCCGAAGTACAACCGACTGAGCCCCCCAGCCACCCCGAGATGTGTGGGATTTTAAACATGTCCTATTTCCTTCCCCAGTTCCCTGGCAGCCTTGAAAATCAACAGCCCACAATCACAATGAAATCAGCTATTTAATGGCCCTGTAGATAGTATCAAACAAATGCCATTATCTGATCTATAGGCACTGACTGGAAAACCTTACTTGCAAAGGTTGTCTCTTTTTTTGATGTGACTCCACCACAGCTGGAAGTCTTTACCCTGAAGGCATTTGTCAAAAACAATCAGTGGCAAGTTTAATACCAGAGCTGTTTCATCAAAAATACGAGTTGTGGCAAACAATAAGCTAACCAAAAAAGCTTAAAAAGCTGGAGAAGACACACACAGGAGACTCTGGAAGCTCCTGAGAATCTATCTAGAAGGCTTGTATGAGTAGGACAGTGTGCATGCCTAGGACAGCACACAAATTCCAGAATGGAGGAGATCCTGAGCTCCCGGACGCTCTGTGCACACACAGAATGTTTCACCCTGAGGCACAGTGCAACTAGGAATGAAACCCAAAACAGCTGTAAACTAGCACTGGATATTAACCAAAGTTTGTAACAATTCAGGGAGCATTTACTGAATCTTGGCGCAAAGTAAAAACACTGCCCTGCTACCTGTTGAAGGTGTGACCCAACGTGCATGAAGAGACCCTCAACAAAGACTGGGAGACACCGTGGTTGCAATCAGTTAAGAAATCATCTGACTGGCATGCTAATAACTCCGCACAGACTTCAGTAGTCATGCACGACGAAAAAATACAAATTTCAAAGAATCAGCTAGGAAAGTAACTAAACAAACAAAACATCATCAATAAACAGCAACAAAAGCCTGAGGAGGGAAGGACAAATGATTCAGATGCCACATCATGCTATTTAAACTGCCAGTTAACAAAAATTAAAACACATTCCACAAAAACAAAGTATAGGCCACACACTGGAAAAATAGCAGCCAAAAGAATATATCCCTGAGGAAGTCCAGAAACAGACTTACAAAGTAAAGACTTTACAACAGTTATTTTAAAAATGTTCAATGTACTAAAGAAAACCATGTCTAAATTATTAAAGGAAACTATGTCTCATTGAATAAAAAGTACTAATAGAGGAAAAAAGTATTAAAAAAGAGCCAACTAGAAACTAGCCAATCCTGGAACTTGGGCCTGCACGGAGAAGACTGTAACATGTGGCTTTAAAAATCAGCAGAATCTGGGGCATCTGGGTGGCTCAGTCAGTTAAGAGTTCTTCGGCTCAGGTCATAATCTCATGGTTCCGTTGAGATCGAGCCCACATGGGACTCAGTGCTGACAGCTCAGAGCCAGGGGCCTGCTTCTGATTCTGTCTCCCTCTCTTTCTGCCCCTCCCCTGGTGACGCTTGCACGCTCCCTCTCTTTCCCTCTCTCTCAAAAATAAAAAAAATAAACATTAAAAAAAATCAGCAAGACTTTACTCTGAAAGAGCCAAAGGGCAACAGGAAATTCAGTCTGTGCCCTTAAAGAGCTAGCAAAACAAAAAACTGCTCAAGACGGCTCAGAAGCAGCAGTTTGATAAGCACCAGGGGTATAAGAGAAGCAAATTTACAGACTCATCTTAGAACGTGTACTGAAGGGGAGGGACCTTCAGGAGCTCTCTCTAGGAACAAAAGTGCTAGCAGATGCCGCAGATCCCACTGCTGCTCCACTCCCTCAGCGTGGACAGCCAGATGCTGGTCTGTCAGCACGAATACTCTCCATCTATTTTGCTAGCATTATGTGCTCCAGGCAAGCATTCCCCTGTGGACCAGCTCACCAAACCACTGCTCCTACCCGCCATATGCTGCAGACAGCCCGAGCAGTTACCGGTGCCACTCCAAAGTGACTCCTGCCCTCGGGGGACATAACCCCACACACCGGTACATCTGCAGTTGCAGCAGGCCAGACTCGGCTGGCTGTGCAGGGAGCAAGTTACGCCCTTTGATGCTCCAATAACTATGGCATCGAGGCTAACTGCAGACACTTAGGCTGCCGGCCAAATCCTGCCCACCAACAAGCCTGAGGCAACCTCAGGCCTCGGCATCAGCGCAGGGACCAAACCCTGCCTAATGCACCCCCACACGAATTATTTTGGGTCTCTGCAGCCAGCCAGGCTAAAGGTGAGAGAGACTCAGCCACAAGTGCAGGGCATACAGAGCCCACACAGAGGGCACTCCTGGAACACCGAATTCTGGAGACCAGAGGCGGACTGCACTACAGGGTACCATAGGACCACCTTCTCAAGGCTATGACTTTTAAGACTAGAAGATGATCTACCTAATACATAGAAACAAACACACAGAGTTAGACAAAATGAGACAGTAATATATCCCAAGGGAAAGAACAAGACGAAATTCACAAAGCTAAATGAAATGGAGATAAGCAACATGCCTAATAAAGAATTCAGGGGCACCTGGGTGGCTCGGCTGGTTAAACGTCCAACTCTAGGTTTTGGCTCAGGTAACGATCTTATGGTTCATGAGATCAAGCCCAGCATTGGGCTCTGCGCTGACAACCTGGAGTCGGCTTAGGATTCTTTCTCTCCCTCACTGACCCCTCCCTGCTCATGCTCTTTCTTTTTCTCTCTCAAAATAAACAACTAAACTTGAAAAAAAAAAAAAAAGGTCGCAAAAATTGGGACTTCAGAAAACAAATGATCTCAATGACAACTTCGACAAAGAACATATGACAATCAGAGCAGAAGAACTTAAT
This sequence comes from Paguma larvata, assembly GCA_030068075.1. Classification (NCBI taxonomy): domain Eukaryota; kingdom Metazoa; phylum Chordata; class Mammalia; order Carnivora; family Viverridae; genus Paguma; species Paguma larvata. The sequence continues at coordinate 78,960,489 of CM057832.1, forward strand.
AACTGAAATTAAAAATATACTAAAGGAATCAACACATTAAAGGATGTATCAATGATCTCATAAAAATGAAAAGCAATCAAGCAGAATACCAAAAAAAATTATAAATAAGTGACAGTAGGTTAAGAGAACTCAGCAACATCATTAAGCATAACAACATTCACATTATAGGGACCCCAGAAAGAGAAGAGAGAGACACCTGGGTGGCTCGGTCAGTTGGGCATCTGACTTTGGCTCAGGTCATAATCTTGTAGTCCATGGGTTTGAGCCCCATGTGGCCTCTGTGCTGACAGCTCAGAGCCTGGAGGCTGCTTTAGATTCTGTGTCTCTCTCTCTGCCCCTCCCTCACTTGTGCTCAGTCTCTGTCTCTCTCTCTCAAAAATAACTAAACATTAAAAAAAAATTTAAAAAAAAGAAAAAGAAAAGAGGAAAAAAAGGGGAAGAAAACTTATTTTAAAAAATGACAGCTGAAAAATTTCCCAATCTGGGGAAAGACATTCAAGTCTAGGAACCACTGAGAGCCCGTAACAAGATTAACCCAAGGACCACACCAAGATATGTAATAATTAAAACACCAAAAAGTAATGATAAAGAGAAAATTTTTAGAGAAGCAAGAGAAAAATTAAATACAAAAGAAACCCCCTAAGACTATCAGCTTATTTTTCAGAAGAAACTCTGCCTGACAAAAGGGAATATCACTGATATAATCTAAGTGCTGATAAGAAAAAACTCACAACCAAGAATACTCTACCAAGCAAGCGTATTCTACTCATTTAGAATAGGAGAGTAAAACAGTTTTTCAGACAAACAAAAGTTCAATGGGTTTTCATTAAATTTAAATTTAACAGAAAAGGCCACTAACTAGAAGGAAAAGATGAAAGGAAAAACATCTCATAAAAGCAAACATATGCTAAAGGTAATAGATCAATCACTTATAAAGTCAGTATGGAGGTTAAAATACGAAAGTTAAAAATTAATCAAAGGATACCAAAATAAAAAGATGTAAAGTATGGCATCATATACATAAAAATGTGAAGGGGGGGAGCAAAACTGCAGTGATTTTAGAATGTGTCTGAACTTAAGGAACCATCAACTTAAAATAGACTGCTACACACATATGATGTCACACACTGAACCCAGGGGTAACCACAAATCAAAAACCTAAAATAGATACAAACAAAAACCCGGAAAGGAATACAAGCATAACAATAATGAAAGCTTCCAACCATAAGATAAGAGAGTAAGAGAAGAAGAAGTTAACAGAAGAACTACAAAAACAACCAGAAAACAATGAACAAACTGGCAGTAAGTAGATACCTATCAATAATTACTTCAAATGTAGGATTAAGTACTCTAGTCAAAAGACACTAGACTAGATGGATTAGTCACAGGATGATTAAATGGATTAAAAGAAAAATACCCATGTATATGCTGCCTTCGAAAAACTCACCTCAGACCTCAAGACACCTACAGACCAAAAGTGAAGGGATGGAGAAAGATATTCCATGCAAATAAAGCAGAAAAACAAAAAGGGTAGCAGTACGTAAATCAGACAAAATAGACATTAAAACAAATACTAAAGCAAGAGACAAACAAGAGCACTACACACTGATAAAGAGATCAGTCCAGCAAGAAGATATAACAATTGTAAGTATCTCTGCAACCAACTAAGGAGCTACCTAATACATAAAGTAAATATTAACAAAGTGAGAAATTAATACAATAGCAGAGGACTTTAACACCCCATCAATGGGTAAGATCATCCAGACCCCCCCCCCAAAAAAAAAAGAATCAACAAAGAAACAGTAGCTCTGATCAACACTTAGACTAGATGGAACTAATTGATATACAAAATACATTCAATCCGAAAACAGAATATACATTCTTTTCAAGTGAACATGGAACATTCTCCAGAATAGATCACACTGGGCTATAAAACAAGTCTCAATAAATTTAAGAAGACTGAAATCATATCGAGCACCTTTTCTGACTACAATGGTATAAAATTAGAAATCCATTACAAGAAAATCTGGAAAGAACATAAGCACATAGATGCTAAACAAAATGCTACTTAACAATGAACGGGTCAACCAGGAAATTATTCAGGAAATAAAAAAAAACACACGGAGGCAAAAGAAAATGAAAACACAATGGGCCAAAATCTTTGGAACGCAGTAAAAGCAGTTCTAAGAGGGAATTTTATAGTGATACAGGGCCTATCGCCAGAAGGAAAATCTCAAACAACCTAAACTTACACTAAAAGGAGCTAGAACAAAGCAAGCCCAAAGCTAGTAAAAGGAAGAAAATAATAAAGATGAAAGTAGAAATAAATGAAATATAGAAGGATAAAAAAAGATAAAAGAAACCAAGAGCTGCTTCTTTGAAAAGATAAAAGAAAATCAGTAAATCTTTAGCTAGACTCGTCAAGAAAAAAAAAGAAAGGACTCAAATAAAACCTGAAGTGAAAGAAATAACTGACACCACGGAAATACAAAGAATAAGAAAATATTATGAAACATTATAGGCCAACAAATAGGATAACCTAGGAGGAATGGATAAATGCCTGGAAACGTATAATTTCCCAAAACTGAATCAGGAAGAAACATAAAATTCAAACAGACCAACTACGAGTAATGAAATTGAATCACTACTCAAAAATCTCCCAGCAAACAAGGCCAGGACCAGATGGCTTCACAGGTGAAATCTACCACACATTTAAAGAGCTAATAACTATTCTCGAACTATTCCAAAAATTGGAACAGGAAAGAAAAGCTCCAAATTCATTCTATAAGGCCAACATTTCACTAACCAAGCAACCAACAAACAAAAAAACTACAGGCCAGTATCTGATAAATACAGACACAAAATCCTCAACAAAGTACAGTATTAGCAATCCAAATTCAACAACACATTAAAAGGATCATTCACCATGACCAAGTGGAGGTTATTCCATGGATGCAAGGGTGATTCAATATTTGCAAATCAATGTGATAGATCATATTAACAAAAGTATAAAAATATCACCATCTCAAAACATGCAGAAAAAACATGTGACAAAACACAACATCCATCCATGTTTAGCGAGAAACATACCTCAACATAATAAAGACTATCTATGAAACACCCATATCTAACATCATACTCAATGAAAAAATGAAAGCTTTTCCTTTAAGATCAAGAACAAGAAAAAGACATCCATACCACTTTTATTCAACATAATACTGGAAGCTGTAGCTGCAACAATCAAATAAGAAAAGTAAAAGACTTTGAACTGGTAAAAGAAGTAAAAATTGTCACTATTCACAGATGGCATGACAATAATATATAGAAAACCCTAACGCCTCCACCAAAAAAACTGTTAGAACTGATAAGTGAATTCAGTAAAGATGTAAAATACAAAATTAATATAAAGAAATCTGTTACATTTCCATACACATAAAGGGGCAAAAAGAGAAATTCAGAAAACGATCCCGTTTATAACTGCACCCCCAAAATATAAAATACCTAGGAATAAATTTAACCAAGGAGGTGAAAGAAGTACACTCTGGAAACTCTAAGACATTGATGAAAGAACCCAAAGGCGACACAAATAAGACAGACCATGCTCATGGAACGGAAGAATTCATGTCATTCAATTGTTATATTATCCAAAAACTATCTACAGATTCAGTGCAATCCCTATGAAAATACCAAGAGCATTTTCCACAGAACTAGAACAAATAACTCTAAACTTTGTATGGAAACACAAAAGATCTTGAATAGCCAAAGAAAATTTGAGAGAAAGCCAAGTTGGAGGTATCCCAATCCCAGATTTTAGGATTTACTACACAGCTAGAGTAATCAAAACAGTCCAAAAAATAGGCACCACACACAAAATAAACTAAAAATGGATTAAATTACCTAAATGTGAGACCTGAAACCATAAAATTCCTAGAAGATAGCACAAGCAGTAATCCCTTTGACGTTGTCCTTAGCAACATATTTATGGCTACATCTCCTCAGGCAAGGGAAAACAAAAGCAAAAATAAACTATTGGGCCTACTGGTGTACCAAATACTACCACTGGTATACCAAAACAAAAAGCTTTTGCACAGTGAAGGAAACTATCAACAAAACAAAGAGGCAATCTAGTGAACAGAAAGATGTTTGCATGTAATACAAGGTTCATATTCAATCCAATAAAAGGTTAATATCCAAAATATATAAAGATCTTATGCAACTCAACACCAAACACACACACACACAACAACCACAACCACCACCAACCTGATTAAAACATGGGCAGAGAATCTGAACAGACATTTTCCCAAAGCCGACATACAAATGGCCAAAAGAAACATAAAAAGGTGCTCAACATCACTCACCATCAAGGAAATGCAAATCAAAACCACAATGAGTAAACACTTCACCCAGTCACAAAGGTTAGTATCAAACAGTAATAAGTGTTGGCAAGGATATAACCATTGTGCTCTGGTGGTAGAAATATACAGTGGTGCAACCACTGTGGACAACAGCATACAGGTTTCCCTAAAACTCAAAAAATAGGAACAGTATAAGATCCAGTAATTCCACCACCCAAAGAAAACGAAAAAACTAGTTTAAAAATATATATACACTCCTATGTTTACCATAGCATTATTTACAATAGGCAAAATATGGAAGCAACCTAAGTGTCCGTCCGTAAATGAATGGATAAAGAAGATGCACACACACACGCGCGCGCACACACACGCACACACACACAGGAATATTACTTAGCCATAAAAAAGAACGAGATCTTGCCATTTACAACAACATAAATGGACTTAGAAGGCATTAGCTAAATAAGTCAAAGTAAATGCCATATGATTTCACCTATATATGGAATCTAAAAAACAAACACAAATGAACAAAGACTCTTAAGTACAAAAAACAAACTGATGGTTGCCAGAAAGGAGGTGAGTGGGTGATGGGTGAGAGAAAGGGGATTAAGGAGATAAAAACCTCCAGTTATGAAATAAACCACAGATATGAAAAGAACATAAGGAAACCAGTCAATAATACTAGAATAACATCATATGATAATAGATGGTGAATACACTTACCATGGTAAGCAAGGAGTAATATACAGAATTGTTAAATCAATATGTTGTACACCTGAAACTAATGTAACGTTGTATGTTAATATTTACTTAAGTAAGACCAGGGAAAACCCATGATCCACAAGAAATGTATTTTAATTTTTTTCAACATTTATTTTTGAGAAACAAAGAGAGACAAGAGTGTGAGCAGGGGAGGGGCAGAGAGAGAGGGAGACACAGAATCGGAAGCAGGCTCCAGGCTCTGAGCTGTCAGCACAGAGTCCAACATGGGGCTCGAACCCACGAACAGTGAGATCATGACCTGAGTGGAAGCGGGACGCTAAACCGACTGAGTCCCCCAGGCACCCTAGGAAACACATCTTAGATCTGAAGGACACAACTAGGTTTAAAGTAAAAGGATGAAACTTTATATAGTCAAACAGAACTCTTCATTTCCCCTTTCCTAACAATCCTCATTTCAGTAAAAGGAACCACTATCCATCCAATTGTGAAGTCAAAAGGTTAGATGTGATCCTCAATTCCGCCACAATTCAATCCTTCTATCTACTCCCTCGGCAAATTCTGTGGCTCAGTTTTCTAAATCTGCTTGTCAACTGCTACCACATGAGGGGAAGCCACCCTCCTCACATGCCTCTCTCCTTTTTTGTCCCACATAGTCCTTTCTCCTTAAGGCAATCCTGAGGGTTCTTAAGAAATACGTGAAAGAATTTTTTTCTCCGGCTTAAAAACTTTTAACGCCCTGAGTTTCTCACAGTATTCAGAATCAAATTTAATTTCCCTTCTTTTTTCTTCAAGGGCCTGCCTATCTCACATATCTGCTACTTCTCAGGAGCAATACTGGGACTCATGGGACACCAAGGAAAGATTGTCAAAGTGTTAAGAAAAAACAATTCAGAAATCTGATTCAGCAATATTAATATTACAGAATGAGTGCAAAAAATGTATTTTCCAACACACAAGGACTTGGAAAGTTCATTACCCAAAGCCTCTCTCTACAACACCCATGTAAGACATCCAGCAAGAAAAAAAATAAAAAATCCACCTTCTAAGAGGCAGAAGTATGATATAAGAAGTAATACGATCAAATAAACAAATAAAACATATTAAGTTTTAATAACCACAGATGGTAAAAAATAACATTTTAAATAACTGACAAGTAAAATTTCTGAGGATACTGACATGGAGTGGAGGAAGAGAAAGTATCTTAATTAAGTAGAATTAAAATGCAGATAACTTCCAAAAACATGCTATTTAAACTTTAAGAGTAATCAGGAAAATAGGCTTAGAATATATAACTTTAGAGAAAAAAATGGAATAAGAAAACCTTTACCAATAGCAACAGAAAGTAGGAAGGGAAACAGGAGAAATCAAACAAAAAGCAGAGTAAGTAGAAAACAACAGTAAATAGAACTGGTTCAACTCGCTTACTGTATGAAAAAGTGTCAACACACGAAATTAACAAAAAGTGCAAAACAAAACCCAATATGTACTACTTACAAGCAGATCAAATAAATCAAAACATGATGCAAAAGTAAAAGTTTTAAGATCTAGGAAGCAAAAACTAATATAATTTTGAGGCAAAATAGACAAATCTACACTCGCAGAAGGTATTTCACTTTAAAAATGGATAAATCAGGTAGGTGGAAAAGTACGTAGAATATTTGCATAATATAAGCATAGTAAACCTGTTCTAACGCATATAAGTATATTCATACACACCTAAAGACTGAATACATTCTTTTTGAATATACACCGAACATGTATAAAATCAAATATAAAAGTCCAAAGAGATCTCAAAATATCTACAATTAAGTTGACATTTATTAACCATCAAGGAAAAGAATTAGAACTCTACATTAAGGTTTTGAAATTCCATATTCATAGACATTAAAACAGTAAGAATTCCTGTATAACCTTAAATGAATGAAAATGTTAAAATGAAAATATAAAATCTTAAACAGAAAAGCAAGAAATGCACTTATTAACACATAGGTAATGCAGCCAAGTGATAAACAGAAAAATATATCCCAAAATGTTATTAAAAGTTAATAAAGGTTAAAAATGAAATACCTTCTAAAAATGACAAGCCCTAACAAATACGTTAGGCCAAAAAAGATAATAAATTTTAAGCCAATCTCACATGGTGCAAAAAATCCTAAGTACAAGATTTTCTAGCTGAATCGAGCAATGTATTAAAACACCAAGTAAGATGTGTGCCGAAACGGAAGGATGATTCAATTACATGATTTATCAACCTGTATTCCTATTCAGGGTTTTAAAGATGAAATCTTTATGCCTTTTCCCTCCTACATTCCAAAAAAAGGGCTCACTCCCATGAGGATAGAAGAAACCAGGGAGGAGACACCAGCAACTGGAGATTTCAGGAACATTCAAAAGAGGAAGACAGCACAGGGACAACTAATTTATTAGCAGCCTAGGTAGTCTAGAAGCCACAATGTGAAGGGGGTGAAAGGACAGGGACAAGAGGACTCTTCCAGAACAACCAAAATACAAATCCCAGAGACTCTCAACAATTAGGAGACGTCAAGTACAAAAGGACTGCCCCGCCCTCCCTCCTGCACCCCAACCATAAAGAAGGAATACGATCAAATTTAACATGAACAGCCTAGCTTCTATCACGGAAGTTGGAAGTTTATTCTCTGGAGAAATTAAACGAGAGGTGCCTGGGCTTTAAAGATGAAGGCACAGAAAAAGGGATGAGGCTGAAAACTGGAAGATTAACCTAACACTTCAACCACTAGAAATGCTTCAGGTTACGCATCTTTCCCTAAGATAGGGAATTCAAATTTTAGTTTCTGAATGGTCCTAAAGAAAAAACCCCACATACAGCTAGCTGCGGATCCCTTAGCTAAAAAGCCTATCTTCTTGAACAGTCATCCTAAAATAAATTTTGCCATCAAGCCTCACACCTGTGCACAAAGAATCTGTAACTAGCTTTGTAATGTCCTAATCTTAACAAAACCAGAATCTCTTAAAATTTAATTTCTGCTATTGAGATAACTAAATCCAATTTGACCATCACCCCATTAAAAATCTACAGCCACCAGTTACAAAGACCATAATGCTTATCGATGAGTAGTTTTCGGAATTTTTCCTCATCACCCTCTGTGCAACTTCTCTACTTCCAGATCTTAGTATCCCTCATAGATTAAGAAGCAGAGAATGAAGAAAACTACATGACTTCCAAACAAAAAGTTGGCACATAATCCAGACCTGAACACAAAGAATTTAGGGTAAATTAGCATAATAAAAATGTCAATACAAAATCTTACCTGTTTATCTTTCCTTTCTATAATATCTTGCTTTTGTTTGCATTTTTGAGATGTCTCTTTAATATCTGTTGCCTATAAGATTGAACCAGAAGGAGCGGAATTTAGTTAAAATCTCGAGCAACCAAATTATGTGGCCCCACCCATCCAAATATTAAGTTAACCCACAATGCTTTTTCATTATTTCTTTCAAACCAAATTCATAATCACCAAAAATACTAATTACTTGCAAATCTATAAAGTTATTCCTAGTAATATTAAAAATAGCTGCAGCAATATATATACATATGTTTCTTTATTTCTTCACATTTATTACCTGATCCTAAAAATAATCCTATTAGGAAAGCAGGGGTCCATAGTTTAAACCATTCTCAAAATCTCTGATTCCAAAATCTCCCTAAAGTTAAAAACCATGAGCATAAAAATTTTTAATTTAGGTTCGAAATTTTTTTTAAGTTTATTTTTACAGAGAGAGAAAGAAAGAGAATGTGTGAGTGTGCATGGGCGGGGCAGAGAGAGAGGGAGAGAGAATCCCAAGCAGGCTTGGCACTGGCAGCTCAGAGCCCGATGTGGGGGTCAAACTCAGAAACCCTGAGATCATGACCTCAGCCAAAACCAAGAGTCAGTTGCTTAACTGACTGAGCCACCTAAGTGTCCCTTAGGTTTAAATTTTTTTAACACATTTTTTAGTAAACTGAATATTCCATGTGCCATTATACTATTCATTTTAAGAAACACGAGGTTTTCTGTAATGACCTCACAAAAGGAGTTCAGTGCTTCTAGGAACACCACTCCGAATCCTCTTGTAATTAAAACAATCACATTTCAGTTTTCCCTTTTGTATCTCGGAATTTCTATAAAGTCGAAACTGTCCAACAGTGATGATTAGACCCTGAGAGCCCTGTGGTGGCCAAATTCAGTTAAAGAATGTGAAGAACGAAAGCTACAAGTCCATCTACAAAATATCTTAAAAGACCTGCAAAACAGCTCTTGTATTTGCTAAAATAAAACACAGAAAATCCAAAAATGAGCCAGACAAGTACCTTCTCTTTGATTTGAGCCTCCAAACTGTGACGCTGTCTCTCAATTTCTTCAATCCGACGCGTCATAGGGATCTGTCCTTCTTTAAGTTTTCTGACCTCCTCCTTCACTCGGTCTCGAGCGAGCTTTACTTCTTCGTACTCCTGACGGACATTTTCATATTCCTTGCAATTAATTCAAGAGACAGACATTAATGTATTACTAGCTTAAACGAACTCATATACTAAAATCAAGGTGCAGGCAAAAACCAAATCTATGGAAAGAGCCTTTTGATATCCTTTTGGCAGGTCCACGAGTAGACAATTTGCTCTGAGAAACAACTTCGGATACAGTGAACTCCAACAATGACCTGTTAAGAGGCTTGACACTCTCTCAGTCCTTGTCTCTATCACCAGGCCAGACTCTGACTTCTATCCCTTTCTTGTTCTGAAACGTACACACTAACTGCTACTAAAATAAGGTTTCCTTTAATGTCTCAGTAGAGAGGGGATATCAGAACTTGACAGATAAACAAAAGAAACTCAGTTACAAAAAGTAAAAATGAAAAAAACAAGAGAAAAACGGGTCAAAAGGAGAACAAAAAGAAGCATGCAGATAAAAATGACGATTGTCATGTCACAGGAATTAATAAATGTTTGCTAAAAAATAACAAAAGTAGGTGGAGTACTGAGAGCATACAGTAGGAATGAATGGGAGGAGGAAAAGGAAGATTACAAACATGACAGTAAATTTTCAAAAAATGAAAAAAGACTGAAGTCAATCTTAGAAAGAAAAGGATTAAACAAGACTTTAAAGGAGAAAGATAAAATAGGTTTAGGACTAGTAATGGACGTAGGAAAATGTAATCACAAGCTGAAGAAAGGAAAAAGTTTAAGAATAATGGGATCATGGGACAGGATATGGTGATGGGGTGGAGGCAGAAAGGCCACTAATACAGCCACTACTTTTTCCGTTCTAGTAATGATTATTTCCATCCTGATCCTGGAACAAACATTATAAAACCTCCTCATTTCGTTCCACCTGTCAAAAAGAAATGCGCTGAGGGAACGGACTCTTTAGCCCCAACTGCGGTCTTAGACACTATGGTGATGAGGAAGAGAACTGTAGCGGCAATAAGCCCATGAGGCAGGAGCAGAGAATTCCAGGACACAGCGTGTGGCGCCATCTGGACCTGCGGCCAGTATCAGCAGTATACCCCACATAAATTCTCAGCGACCTGAGGACACTCCAAGAGTTAGTTTTTACAGGTGTAAACATTTTTAGATCATTAACATTTTATAAAACAAAACTACCTGTTGACTCAAATGTAAAAGAATTAAGAGCAGAATCAACTGTCATCTGTTATACAATAGTAATGGTACACAGGGATATCATAACACAGAGACAAATTTTATTATGATATATAAAGCAAAAATGAACAAAAGCACCTATTTTGAATACAGAGCAATTAGTGCCTTCTTCATAGCTTTTCTGCTAGTAAAAGAATCACTATTTCTGCCTTTGATAATTAAGACTTACCACCCATGGTCTTTTGGCTTCAAGCATCTCGATCAAATCTAAATGTCGCTTACGTTCATAGAATCTCTCCACATCCTGTTTATATCTTTCATTCCTCTGAATCATTTTCTCTAGATATTCAGTTTTCTCTTTGCATGAGGTCTAAAACAAATACATAACAATTCGCTTAAGTGAAAAGACAACAGGTCAAATCTTTTAGTAATGAAAAACAGACAAGGCTAGCACAATTTAAAATAAAGAATTTCACAGGAGTTCTTAAGAACTGTGTAAAACCAACATGCATACCTGAGCTCTGGTCTAGGCAACTGTGAGGAAGCCCTACCACAGCTCTGAACCTCAACTCTTCCTGCCTAAAGAGAAGACAGGTATCTGCCCCACTCACCTCAAGGGCAGAAGCGATGTACTTACTATAAGCGCAAGTTCAACAAAAGCTATAAAAAGTAGTATTATTGTATGTTATGAACACCCATGACTTAAGGACTAAGAGAGGAGACGAAGGAGGGTAAAATCTGGCCTTCCGACTGAGAGTTCACTAACACAAAGATGTACTCAGAACCTAGTACAATACGTGCTTGCATTCTTTCAGAGGATGGCAGAGGGCTCGGTGAGTGTTTCAGATGGAGTATGGTAGTCCCTCCCCTTGTTTGTGGGGAATAAAGCCCAAAACCACTGGATGATGCCCGAAACCACCATAGTACCAAACCCTATATATCTGGTTTTCCCTGTACATGCATACCTAGGATAAAACTTAATTTATAAATGAGACACAGAGACAAACTGTAAGAGGATAGAATAACTGTAACAATATGCTGTAATAAAAGTCATGTGGATGTGGTCTCTCTCAAAATATCGTACTGTTGTCACCCTTCTTCTTGTGATGACTGACATGAGATGATAAAATGTCACGTGGAGTGAGGTGACCAACAGAGGCACTGGGACGTAACGTCAGACTACTGCTGACCTTGTAACAATACATCAGGAGGATCATCTGCTTCTGGACCGCGAGTGACGGCAGGTAACTGAAATGGCAGGTAACTAAAAGCATGAATGGGGGGGGGGGGTATCTACTGTATGAGACTGGTCCATGGGGGCAAAGGTAAAAAGACTTAATAGAGTATTTAGAGAAATATAAAATAATTACTACTCCTTGAGTCATTCATTCTAAGTATAATAAGTATTATTACAACATGCACATTATTAAGTATGAGCATTACAATGTAAGAGAAAGCATTTAATTATAAGGTATCTGATTACAAAAATGTACTGAATTTATTTGAGTGGCTGGAACATGGAAGATGATTCATTCAACAAAACACCTTTTAAAAGGATATGCAATAAAAGGACTCATAAAGTCTAACCTCCTGCAACTGAAAAAATATAGGAATGGTTCAAAAGAGACACTATATCAAAAGCTACAGGGTATCTGCTGCACCCCTCAAAGCCTTTTGGGTCCTGGCTCATGGCAGGTGTTTAAGAAATGCTAAATGGGTAAAAGAATAATACTGAAACTTCCTGAGAGAAAAAAATACTTGAAAATAATGTGATTGGTTCCTTAGAAATTCAATTAATAACATATATTTGATGAAATAGTAGTCAAGTTTTTCAAATTTTATGTGATCAAATCCATTTCTCACTTTCCGTCACCTAGTTTGATGTTAGCAATTCAATCCTAGGTGGGAAAAAAAAATCACCAACATGTGAAATCAGTCAATGAATCAGAGCTACTATTCACTCTCCCACATTGTGAAAGACAAAAATCAGTGAGGAACAAAAAAAATGAGTTGTCTATTTATAAATACCTCTAGTTGTTTTTCTTTCTCCCTGAAGTTTTTGAGTTCGCAGTGGTATCTGTGCATTTCTGGAGGTCCAATGGACTTCTCCGTAGCTTCAAGGAGTTCAATTTTACTCAGTTTAGCAAATTCTCCAACTTTATCCTAGAGCACAAAATTTAAGTATTATCAACTATTATCATTTATAAACACCTTCAAAACATAGATCACTCAATGATCACAAGTGTCAAGATGAAACTCATTTAAAAGAAAAAAATTATAAGATGTGCTAATATAAATGTCATACACTATCCTTTAAAACGATAAAGTTAAACTTAGGGTATGAACTGTCATCTTTCTGAGAACCTTTTAAAAATTATGTATTTCTAAGGCAAAGTGTTGATATACACTTTTAATAAATAGCTTGGGAATAAAAGAAAAATCACTCCCCTGAATTCAAATGATCATTATCTACCACTACCACTCATCAGTTGAAAAAGGACATTTCAAACATCTACTTCTGAAGATATCAGACACCAGATAACAATGCTTTCAAATTTTAAATCTGTATTTAATTTGGACATACGTAATCAAATCATTGTTTCCGAATAGAAAATATGAACTATGATTCAGTCACTAGACAGCACTAAAGATTTAACATTTAATTCAACATTTAACATTTAATGTGCATTTTCAGGATATTTTTACTAACCAAATTTAAAATACGACAAAGTTTTAGAAGGAACACTTATAGATTTAAGAGTTTTAGTGTCAAGTATACTTGATGTATTTATACAAAAACACAATTAAGAAGTTATTAACAAAATTTTAAGAGACTACAAAGTGTAGCACGTGGCCATCCAAGTTACTCTACTTAAAAACAATACAACTTTATATCCTTTATAATACTCTGTAATTTAGACTTTCATTTTTTTATTACTGAAATCTTCCAAATCACTACAATAAGATTAGAACAGGAGACGAAGTGCTCCCTTTTACAAAGAGCGTATTAACATCACGAAGCTTAGTTTAAACAGCACCTCTGACAACATCTCTTGAGAAGTATTTAAATCCTTCCTGCCACATTCTCACACGGCATAAAGAGGAAACACACACCCAGTTTTCCCATCTGTACGTTTGGTTCTCTCGTACCTGAGGTAGAAACTGGCAAAGATTGCCCACTTGAATATTTAAGGCTGCAACTTGCTCTTCCACTACTTTCTGGGTTGTAGATTTTTTGTTGATGAACCAAGATGACTGATTTTTTGCCACGTCAATTTCACGGGTGATTATAAGATTTCCAGAATTTCTGAACCTAGTTAAAAGATAATTTAAAAATCTTTATATTCAAAACACATTTAACACCTTAGAAATAAAATTTCCAAAATTCTCTTGCAACAAAGGTTGCCAGGCAGGATTATTACTATAATTTTTATTCCTTCTGATATTTTGGCCCCTCCAAAGAAGGAAATCTTGGTATTTTATTGGTAAGGATACTTAATTGACCACACGTAAGTACCACTTATTCAACATCACAATTATTTAAACTGTTACAACAAACGCCAATACTAATTTTCACACACTGACAGAGGATTTATATATCTGGAGTTATTATCCTTTAAATTATGTTATTGTCCAATCACATGCGTTGACTGCAATTCAAAATGGGTTGGCATATTAAAGCACATAGAAATTAAATGCTGAAACTTCCACTACTTGGAAAATATATGAATGGAAACCAATTCTTGCATAAGCAATTCCAGACATCAAAACTAGCCCAGTCATACAGGTAGCCCATGCCTTCCTCATCACGTACTCCACTCTGAATTCAGAGGGGATCACAACATACAGCCTTATAAAGGAACATTCAGCAATACAGAATCTGAAAGAAGGGTATTTACTTATTTCTTGCTTTTAGAAGTACTACTGCTCCACACCTCCCATCCATCTTCTTCACTGGGAATCAGCAGCATGTGGTAGAAAGATAAATTATTGGTATTCAATGGCTAAATGACAATGATAATTTGTAAATGTTGTGTATATAGACTATATTGTAATCAGAACACTCCAAACATTAAGATTTTACAACTTAAAAAAAAAGTAGTTTTAAATTTTCATTTCCGTCAGAATGAGTAATGAAGTACCCTTTCTGATCTTGCTGTAAACTACAAATAATATTAAAATATGTTCGTAGGTACATTTATGAGTTAGCACAAAGGTAAGTAAATCTGGCCAAAATCCCAGTGCAAGTGGAGATCTAGAAGTGGAAAAATGAAAATGGCTTTTACCCTGGGAATATCTGTTCCACCAAATAATCTTACACATTTTCATAATCACTCAGGAGAGGAGCTGCAGACGAGACCCAGAGCTACCCAAAATGGAGAGTCTAACAAAAACCATTCCCAGAAGACTATATCCTAACCATTCTATAGAAGACTATATGTTAGGGTATACTAGAAGTACACCACCACCATCACCAGACACAGGGAAGTAAATATGGCTTGGATGGAGAAACAATCTCTCCTGACAGACACTCATTAACCACAAACCAGTCTCAAACAGATTAGTATCTTGAGTTTAGTTACATGACACATCTAAGGTTCAAAATGCACCAACTGAGAATTGTGCATATTTGGATCCTGGATTTAAAGTATCCAATGGTCTGCTGCAGAAGTCAGTGAAAATTCCCTCAGCAGGAATCTACCTTTACCCCCAAAGAAACAACATGAAGTTCAAAGAGAAAGGAGCAGCTTACTGGAAACACATATACACAAAACCAAAGTATCAAGAGTAAGACCTACCAGAAATAACATAGAATCATACTGGAATTAATGGACAAGTACAAAATAAGTATATTCACTGTATTTCAAGAAATAGAAGATGGAAAATATTTACTTATCTAATCTGAAAAAGAACCAAAAGGAAATGGACTAGAATGGAGTACAAATACATAAAAAGATGAATATGAAGGATGCAAAGAGACACAGATGACTGAATAAAAGAGCCTAAGATTTGCCTAATAAGAGTTCCAGAAGCACCTGGGTGGCTCAGTCGGTTAAGACCTAACTTTGGCTCAGGTCATGATCTCACAGCTCATGGGTTCGAGCCCCACGGTGGGCTCTGTGCTGACAGTTCAGAGACTGGAGTCTGCTTCGGATTCTGTGTCTCCACCTCTCAGCCCCTCCCCCACTCACGCTCTGTCTCTCTCTTTCTCTCTCTCTCTCTCTCAAAAATAAACATTAAAAAAAAAAAAAAAAAAACAACAAAAAACAGTTCCAGAAGGAAAGGAGACAGTGAATGGTTCAGAGGCAATATATGAAGAGATAAGAGATAAGAATTTTCCAAATCATAAATTTAAGAAGCTCACTAAATCCCAAGCAAAATAAATAAAAAATAAATCCACATCTAAATATATAAAGCTATAAAACACCAAAACCTGAGATAGGATTTTAAAAACCACTTGAGAAAAAGAGAAACTAAGATCGGATTCGCATCTGAAGACAATGGAATTATACTTCGCATATGTTGAGAAAAGACTTATTGGGGCACCCGGGTGGCTCAGTCAGTTGAGTGCCTGACTTTGGCTCAGGTCATGATCTTGCAGTTTGTACGTTTGAGTCCCACACTGGGAT
This sequence comes from Paguma larvata, assembly GCA_030068075.1. Classification (NCBI taxonomy): domain Eukaryota; kingdom Metazoa; phylum Chordata; class Mammalia; order Carnivora; family Viverridae; genus Paguma; species Paguma larvata. Next base: position 78,976,817 of record CM057832.1, read on the forward strand.
CACTGCTATCACCCTGTCAGCAGAGCCTGCTTCAGATCCTCTGTTCCCTTCTCTCTGCCCCTCTCCTGATTGCACTCTCCCAAAAATAAATAAACTTTAAAAAAAAAAAAGAAAAGAAAAAAGACCTATCAGGGTAGACTTTTATATCCAGCATAAACATCTTTCAAGATTGACAGCAAAAGATCATCATTTTCAGACAAAAACTGAGTATTCCACTAGAAGATCCCCATTAAAGAAAACTTTAAAAAGTCCCCTGGCAGAAAGAAAGTGAACCCAGAGGAAGTAACAAAAAGCAAAGCAACTTTTTAAAAAAAAAAAAAAAAAAAAAAGGTAATTCTAAACAAACAATAACCATTATTATAGCTAGTATGTCTTAAAGAGTTTAAAAGATAGAATTAAAATAGTTCAGAGAAGCTATTCAAATAAAAGTAATCTAAGGTCTTTATTCAATAGGAAAATAAAGACATCTAGGTCTAGACTCAAATTCAAATATCTATGTTAAAAATTCTAAGAACCACTAAAACAAGAATGAATAATTTCTGAAACAGTAAAGAAAATATTAAAACAAACAAAAAGCCAAAGGCAAGAGAGAAAAGAAATACTGTTCTAAAATAAAAAGCATGGAATAAGGCAGTAAAAATAACTCCGAAAATGTAAGTCATTTAATACATGTAATGGATCATATGCATTATGTAGAAAGAAATATAAACAACACCAGTTATACTTGTTCAAATGAGATACTAAAGGTGTAAAAACCTTGAAATAAATGAAGAAAATCTGAAAAATACTTTAAAAAGAAAGCTGCTACATTAGTGGCAAATTAAACAGATCCTAAGGGTAATGCATCAAAAGACAAAGAAGTCAGTATGTAACAACAGAAAGTTCAAATCACTAGGAAGATCTAACAATTAGAATCTTGGCTGCAACTAATAATGTCCTGAAAATACATACAGCAAAAACTGACAGGATGATGCTGACAAATCTACATAGAGGTACAATGTAATATGCTTTTCTCAGTAATTAAAGAATCGATCTGATGACTAGATTAAAAAATATACAAGATTTAAAAATATAATCCATCAGTTGAACTAATGGACAAGTAGAGAACAATGCACATAACAAGAGTGAAATACTCATTCTTTCAACCCAGTGGGTAACAATTATGAAAGCTCACTATGATAAATATGCCTTGACAAATGTTAAAGGGTTGGTAACATGACCTATATATAACTATATATAATATAGTAGTATTATTTATTTTTTATAATAGCACATGTGTAACTATATATTATTTATAATATATATATTGTCTACTACAGTACTATCATGAAAGTGGGAATCAGTACTAAAATATAACACGAAAGGCACTACATCAGAACTTCTAATTATGAACTCATAAAGAAAATGAAGAAAATATTCAGAACTGAAAAATAGGAAAATGCTTTATATACCAAAACTTGGGAGACAGAGCTAAAGCAGTATTGAGAGGGAAAATTTTAACCTGTTTATATTAGGGAAAATAAAAGACTACACATATGTACAATAAATATCCATTTCAAGAAATCAGAAAAAGAGCAAAAAAACCCCAAAAGTTTAAAGAACAATCGGTAAAGATATATATAGAAATTAATGAAACAGAAAACAATGATTTAACAGAGAAACAACAACGCAGAAGTCAATTAATTGAAAAGACTAATAAAACCGACATCAAATTTTTCAAATCAAGGGGGAAAAAACAAAGGAGTTTAATTCTACATCAGAAGACACTTAGATCATGCCATGCCTCTGCTCAACCCCCGGCGGGTGAAAGTCCTTACGGTGGCCTACAAGACCCTAGGAGCTGGCTCCTGGATCTTTTCAGACCTTACCTCTTACTATTCTCTTGTTCAATGCAATGCAGTCACACTAGATACCACTTGGGTCTTAGCATTTGCAGATGCCAAAATGTCATTTTCCCAAACATCTCCATGCTCATCACCTTATGTCCTTTAAGTCTTTGGTCAAGTACTATCTTCTGAGTGAGAATTTTCCTGACCACCCTGTTTAATACCACAAACTCCACTCTGGTGCTCCCTCCCCATCCTCTTTTCCTGCTCAATTTTCTACGTTAGCACTTGTCACCACCCAAAATAATACGTATTTTACCTATTTATGTAGCTGTCCCTCTCCTCATGCCCCTAACTATAAATTCCAAAATGCTGTATCCCCCTCTCCCTCAATGTACAGGTACTCCTGAATTACTTGAAAATGACTGCATCGGTGTGTGCCAGAGATTATTCTATCACGGTTCAACTCAGCAAGTATGTGACCAGTTAATGGATTTGTTCAACAGCAGTAATTTCAACTAATGACCAGCCATTTTGCGTTTGGTATTCCCAAAAAGTTGACCACAATGTAACTATAATGAGTTTGGGGAAACGGAAACCTCCCCATTAGCAGACAAGGTAACACAATTCTGGTTCATGGTCACTGGTTAGATTATTATAGCTAGTGGCTACTGCACACCAGCATGTGTGCCTCTCCAGAGAACTAAGAAAACAACTGGGCCTTGGTGATGAAGTAGAAAATTAGGAGTGCTTAACATCTGCTGGTGTCCAAAATAGACTCTGAAACTTAAGTATTAACACTCCCTCTGTATTTTGGCTTAATGCATTTATGTCAGTTGCAATATCTAAGGAACCACTGTGATCTATCAGTGGTACCAAGGTTAACAAAGGAGTATCTTTGGCAGTTTTTAATGGAGATATAATTCACGCATTATTTTAAATACGCAAATCAACGCCTTTTTTCAATGTGGTAAAATGTGCATAACATAAAATTTACCATTTTAACCATTTTTAGATGCACAGTTGAAGGAAGATGTGTATCAACAATGGTCTTTAACATATTCACAAGGTTGTGCCACCATAACTACCACCTATTTCCAAAATCTCGTCACCACCCCCAAAAAGGAGCCCAAACCCATTAAGCAGCCAATCCCCATGCTCTCCTCCCCTCCTTCCTAAGAAATCACGAATCTATTTTCTGTCTCTATGGATTTGCCTGTTCTGGACATTTCAAACAAATGGGTAGCATTTGTGTCTGGCTTCTTTCACCAAGCGTATTTTCTAGGTTCGCCCATGTCGTGGGATGGCATTGCCTCTCTACAGCTGAAAAAGATCTCATTGTCTGAATAGATCACATTTTGTTTAGCCAGTTACAAGAGGATGGACATTTGGGGTGTTTTTAATTTTTCATTAAAATTAGGAAAAGCAAATTTTGTGCAAATGAGTAAACATTCTCTGGAATAGTAACTGGATCAAAGATTTATTTAAAACCTGATACATACCGCCAAATAAGATAAACTGCCTACATTCCCACGGTGCATGAAGGATTCACTTCTCTATACCTTCATATTACTAAATTTTATTTAAAAATTTTTCTAAGCTAAAAGGAACAAAGTCTTTATTTTGATTTCCCTGATAACTGATGAGTTAGAACTAATAACTGATGAGTTATAACTAATCACTGAGGAGTAATAACTACTTATTGGTCATTTACGTCATTGGGTGTTAAATCTATTTTTTTTACCAGTTGTTGATTATTTTTACTGACTTGCATGAGACATTGGTATTTTAGTAATTTCAAGACATATACATGTTATTTGTGCTGAAAATGTTTTCTCCCATCTGTCACTCATTTTAACTATGGTACCATTATCTTCAGCTGGATGAGGATGCAATCTTAATTTCCTATCTGCCTTTTTATGGTTATTGGGTATCCTGTTCTGCTTGGAATAGCCTTTCCCTTTCCTGAGACTTATAAAACAAAATCTATATTTTCTAAATTATTTTCAAAGTTACATATTTTTTCACCCAGCCTTTAATACATCTAGGTTTTATTCATGAATAAAGTATTTGATAAAGCTCTAAATTTGTGTTTAAAAAAATTAATAGCCAATTAACTTACTTTGATTTGAGTAATGTATAGCCCACACCTAAATGCCATCTTTACAATAAATTCTGTTTTACATTTAGATCTGTCCCTACTTTTTCCATTCTGCTCCTCCAGTTTTTTGTACTAATACACCACACTATCGACAGCTTTAGAGTCCACTTTAATATCTGGTACACAAACACCTGATTCACGATTCTGCTTTTGCAAAATCTTCTTGGGTTTTCCGGCACATTAATTCTCCCAGATAAACTTTAGAATCAACTTGTAAACTTACCTGTTGATACTCTGATTAGAACTGTATCAAATTTATGCATTAATTAGGAAAGGACTGATATATTAATAACGATGTAAACTTTATGTTTCTAGGAACATAGTAAGCTTCTCCATGTAGTCAGGTCTTGGTTTTGTATCTTTCAGTAAAATACTATAATTACATTTTAATGAATTGAATATAATTTTACTTCTACGTGTGCCTATTTCTCATTGCTATATAAATAAAACATTTTCCCCACAGTTTTTGAGTAAAAAGATCATATCCCCATATCCTATAAAATTATGAAGCTATCAGATAATTTTTAAAATCTACTTAAGCTAGAAATTCCAAGACTTTCTATAAATACTCCAAAAAACAACACTAAAAATCAACTAAACAATAAGCAAATCTGTGCAAAAAAGAAAAAGTGTATACAGGAAGGAGGATTAACTGGTTTCATCTTGAATATTAACTCTGATCTATCAGAAATGACTGCCAAGTGGTAATTTCTTTAAGAATTCTATCAAAAGAAAATTCTTAAAATTAAGGTTTTAAAAGACACTTTAAAAAAATAACTTCTCTGGATAAAACATCCTTGAAATAGTAGTTCCAACATTTATGTCATAATAGCCTATTATTACTCTTTTTTAAAGTCATCAGGAATGCACGAACATCAAGAAATCGTACAGGAAAAAGTGGTTTCAGTACTTTTAACACTTACAGCTCAATTTCAACCATTCCTTTGGAACATCCTCTCTTCACAAAAAAGCCAACCTAAAAAAAAAAAATATGCACTGAGTGATGGCATTCCCAGGTTATCACAGATTTAGTGAAGTCATTATTAGTTGTCAAATTAAAATTCTTTTAATAAGTATTTTCTCTGTCCACTCCCATCACTTTCCCAGATTTGGGTCTCTCCACTGTTTCCACCCACCAGTGAAAAATATTAGTTACCATTTGCTGAACATTCTATGTGCCAGACAGCCTCTTACAAAGCTCATGACAAGCTAGTAAGAGACAGGGAGCAAGGAAGTGAACCCACATATCTGGCTCCAGAGTCTGTGTACTTAAGCCTCTATACTAAAAATTCTCCTTTAAGGCAAAAAAGCCAGTGGGAAAACAGGTTCTACAGTTTAATCATAGAGCTACACCAAATCTTACAACCACTGGAGACTTCTTTGGAGTTGCACAGAAAAAATATCAACAACCACCCTAATATTACCCACCCTGTTATTAATGAGGATATAACCGTCATGTTCTTAAAAAGAACAATACACATAGGAAATACAATTTAAGTACAATCCATGTGATAAAAATCGACATATATAAACTAGGTTGTATATAGGTATAACCAAAAACTTGAAGACTGGGCCTAAAAAGAAAAAAAAAAAAAGTGGAAAATATACCTTGCAAATAATTACCTTTTTAACAGTGGTAACGGCAGTGATGACAACTGGAACCACAGCAGTGAACATTTATTAATAAGCATTACCATATGCTACTCTAAGTAATTTATGATTTTCTCTTTTAACAGTCATGAGCAATCTTATGAGGTACATATTACCTCCCTTTTACAGATGACAAAACTGAGGCCCAGAAAGATGAAAAAGGAGGACTGTCCTTGTAACTAGTTAAGTACAGCGTAATGATTAAGAGTACAGGCATCAATATACACCAGGTTCCAACCTCAACTCTGCCATAAACACCATCCCTGGTGGTCTAGTGGTTAGGATTCGGCGCTCTCTCTCAACTCTGCCATAAACGTAGAAGTTGTTTGATTCTGACCAGGTTACTTAACCTGTTTCAGTTTCTTCATAAACAGAAACAATGGCATCTTTGTAAGAGTGCTATCTGCTCATTAGCTTGCATCGGTTAAAATACTTGGTACCAAGAAGAAGGAAAAAAATCATGAGGCAGTTCTTATCATCAAGTGTACGTATGGATGATACAGAACACGCTGGTGTTTATTTTCATACTAGAATTTAACTATAAATATATTAAAAATATTTTTACTGAGAACTTCTGCAGCCCCTAAATATACCTAAAGGTCTGCATGTGCCACCTAAGAAACCCCGCACTCCAAGATCTTCTCTAAAAACCCTACCACTCAAGGGTAAGACCTGTCTTCCCTTCTGGCAACCACCGCTTTGTTCTGTACTGGAGTCTGTTTCTGGGTTTTTTGTTTGGATTTGTCTTGTTTTAGATTTCACACACAAGTGAAATCATATGGTATTTGTCTTTCCCTATCTTATTTCACTTAGTGTAACGCCCTCTAGGTCCATCCATGTTGTTGCAAATGTCAAGATTTCATTTTTTTTAATGCCTGAATAACATTCTACACGATGTGTTAACTTCATGTTAAGTCGTGATATTTAATAGGACAAGTTTTCCCATTTTGTTGAATTTCTTTACGAGCATCTTAGCTATTCTTGGCCCTTTGTTCTTCCATCTGAATTTCAGAACCAGCTTGTAACTGTGACTGGAACGATGCTGAGTATGTACATCGATGTGAAGAATGACAGTTTTATATTATGTCTTCCAGCCTGTTCATACTGTATCTCTCTCCATCTAATCAAACTCTAATATTAATTTTCAGATAAAATTGTATAATTTCTACATACTGTAGAAGTCTTACATATCCTTGTTAATTTATTGCTACGTAAGCCGCACTTTTGTTGCTACCGTAAATGATATCTATTTTTCACGGTATTTTTCTGTTCAGTGTTAGTGTATAGAAATGCAACGTATTTGTTATATAATCTTATGTCTAGCAATCTTGATAAATTTCCATATTCATCAGAAGGCTTATCTGAGGTCTCTTTGTGGTTTTCGTTGCAGACATTCATATAGTCATAAATGACTCTTTTCTTTCTTTCCAACTTATATCTCTTGATTTACCTTACTGTTCTGTCTAAAACTTTAAGCACAATGTTGAATAGGAGTGATAGTAGGTAACCTTGACTTGTTCTTGAACTTGCTGTATATTTTCAGGTATCTTTTATGCAATTAAGAAAGGTATCCTCTACTCCTAATTTGCTAAAAGTTTTTTTTTTTTTTATCATAAATTACTGTGGAATTTAATGCTTTTTCTATACTGAGATGATCACGCAGTTGTCCTTTAAAACATAATATATAAAAAATAAAAATAAAATGTGGTCTGTTCATTTTTTTCCTAATGTTCAATCGCTCATTCCTCGAATAAATTCTATTTAGTCATAATGTATGATGCATTTATGTACTAGATTTAGCAGACTAAAGTTTCTTTTTCTTGAGATTTTTGCTCCTATATTCATGAGTAAGACTAGCTTATAAGTTTCTCATTATTTCCTTGATGGATTCTGGTACCTTGAGTTATATTCTTTGTGTAAAATAGAAAATGATTACAACTAATGGATAACTGTCTTTGACATTCTAAGAAAAAATGTAAGAGCTGATTTTTTTCTACTAAGAATCAGTTTGAATCATTTAAATAGTGGTAAAAACCTATACATTTACAACTTTAAGAATTTAAGCTTTACTAACATGAAGTTGTTCATAACAGTCTTTTTTGTTTTTTTGGATGAGATAAGTATTATTGTCCATAATTATGTTTTCCAAAAATCCAGGAATAACAGATTTGTAGAGAAAAAATAAACGAGTAAACAAGAGGGCAAGGGAAATAATTTAAATTTGAATTATTTTTCATGATATTAGGATGACAACCATCTCAACGTTATGTGTGTGCCTGACTTCACAGGAGGTTTGTTCCCTGGCTGACGCCAGCCATGAAATCAAGGTGTTCAACATCTTGCCTGCTCTGCTGGCTCTTGACAAACCTTTGAGATCTTCGAAAAAAGTAATGTGTTCCTGGTGCTCCAGGGCTGTGCTAAGTCTATCAACTTATCTGCAAAAGTGTTATCCTCAGTCTGCCGGGAAATCCATCAGGTGGTCACATAAGGCTCAGCCCAGGGGATCAGTGTTGAGCGTGTAATTCATATCCTTCCACGCAGACTTGCCAATGGACTGAAAGCTCACTTCCCTGACGGAGAAAACATCACTCTCGCCCTACTCTTCTTGCCCAACCTCATCTTCTGGATAGTGACAATCCAGCACCAGGTCATTCTTTACAACTTCAACCAAGAAATTGGGAGTGGACATCAATTCAGGCTGTTCTTCAAGGTTCTGCCCTTGGGAGGGCTCCTCCTCCCCAACAAATGTTGGTGGCATGCCATTATGAATGCTGAAGTGACAGTGACCGTCTCTCCTGCAGCTTTCTGCGATAATTTGGTTTCTGTCCCATATACTTCCAGCACTCCATCTGAGGGCAGTTCATGAAAACTGCAGTTCTGCTGCAAGCCCACAGCAGGACTGCATTTGCTCATTTCCTGTGATGCAAGGTGTGGTGTTTTAACTGACTCTGTCCAGTGAAAATGTGAGTAAAATATATAGGACTTTTTGGAGGAAATACGAACAGCCAGTTCTCTTTTCCAAGATGGCAATCACGTAAGTATATATTGAAATGAAGACTTCATGAGCCTAGGTACCCAAGTGACGACAAAGGGGCTATACTGGGTAAGTAGCAAGAACAAGAATTAATCTCTATTTTTAAACCACTTAAATTTGGGGGTTGTTTCTACTATCACGTATCTTTATTGCATTTTTACATTCCTTTATTCTTTTCAAGTGTCTATTTTAAGAGATGGCATGAGCACAGAAGGGGCAGGGGGAAAGGGCAGAGAATCCTAAGCAGGCTCCACACTGTGAGCGCAGAGCCCAAAGTGGAGCTTGATCCCTCAAATCACGAGATCATGAGCAGAGCCAAAATCAAGAGCTGGACGCTTCACTGACTGAACCACCCGGGTGCCCCCACCATTCCTTTTTTCTACTTTATCTCCCCCCAACCCCTTACTTCTCAAAAGTTACTGATTTTTGTTTTTTTTTATTAATTTCTGCTCTTATTTTTCCATTTCCATTAAGATTTCTTCTTTGACCTATATATAATATAAAAGCTTATTTTTCATTCCAAACAAACGGGAAAAGTTTAGTTAACCTTGTTATTTCTCTCTTAGTAGCATTATGATCAGAGAATATGGTACGTGTGGTAGCAATTCTTTTGAATTTTTATATATTTGCATATGGCTCAGTATTTGGATTTAGAAATGCTCCATTTGTGCTTAAAAACAACGTATGCTCTTCAAGTGTTGAACACAGCGTTTATAATCTATCCATTAGATCGAGTTTATCTGTTGTTCATGTCTTGTGTATTCTAAATTTTTATCTGACTCATCGGATTACTGACAGCTCTCCAACCATGATTATGAATATGTTAACTTGTCAGTAAGAGTTATGATTTTGCTTAGATGTTTTAGACCTACATTATGTGAATTCAAGTTGAGAAATGAATTACCTTCTTGCTGAACTGGACCTTTCATCAATATTTAATGACCGTATCTATCTCCATAAGTACTTTTTGCTTAGTCTATTTTGCCTCGTATCAATTCAGCTATACCTTTCTTTCTTGTATTTGTGTATGTATTTCTTCATCTTTTCATTTTTAATTTTTCTGTAGCTTTTTATTTTAAATAGGCTTGTTGTAAACAGGAGTACTGAGCTTTATTTATCTACTCCAGCAGACTTCCATAATTAAACCACTGAACTTAGACCACTAATAATTACTGCGACTACACGACCATTTTAGATTTTGTAATAATCTCCTTTTCTATAACTGTTTCTTTTCTCCTCCTCTCTGACGGCTTCTTCTGGGTTGTTTGGGCAGTCACTGTTTCTTCCTCCCCCTCTCTCTACATTTTTATATTTGTTTGCAGGATTTATAAACTTCAATTGTTTTAGTGCTTTACCTTAGAAACTTTAATATGCTATTTAATTTAATAACCTGGAAGTTAACCAATTATCTTAACTTCTCCCTGACAATACAAATCCATGGAGTATTTTAACTCTGGTTACTGCCAGGAAAGACAACAGTTCTATCTTGTTTGATCTAAACTTCACAAACGAGGCATTATATTATGCAGTTTGCATATAATTTCCTTACACATTCACCTTTATTTTTTTTTGCTCATCGTTTCCTCTCACATCTTTTGAGTTTCCTTCTGGGATTATTTTTCCTTCTTCCTATATTATATCCTTTCAAAGCTCTTTTAGTGAGAACCTCAGGCTTTCTTTTTTTTTTTTTTCTTTTCTACTTCTACTCTCATTCTGAGAACAATACTATTGTGCCTGCTCTGTAATTCACTACAATATGTCTGTGGATTTCTTTCATTTACCCTACCTAGAATAGATCAGGATTCTTAAATCAGAGGAGTTAAATTTTAAGGTTTGTAAAAAATTCTTAGTCACTGTTTCGTGACATAACTCTTTCTTCCTAGTCTATTATCTCTCTTTGGAAACACTCAGACATATAGTGGATCATCTTCCTCTACCTATCATGTCTCCATCTTGGTTTTTGTCTCTTTTCTTCTATAATATTTTAAGAAATATGTTCAAGTGGTTTAGCTATAAATTCTTTTCTCAAATATGTCTGCTTTGTTTCACCTGTCCACCAAGTTTCTATCTTCAAGTAACATATTTTTATTAAGTTCTATTTGATTCTTTGTCAAATGTACCTCATCTGTTACTTACTTCTGTTATTCCTGCAAAATTCTTTTATTTCCTTAAATGAACTAAATATCCCTAGTTTATTTCCTCCATCTCCAAGCTTTGTAGGCCTGACGATGCAGTCTGCATTCCTGTTGGCTTTTCTGGTGATTGATTTCCTCCTATGTTTTGACTGTTAAGTATGGATTCATGAATTCCTTGGGCCTTTACGTTAGAATTTTCAGGGCTGAATTTCATGTTATTTTCCTTCACAGGATTTGCACTTGCTTCTGCCAGGTGCCTGGAGATATTACTAACCGGGACCACTTGAAAATTATCGTTTATGATATTAGGCCACAGAGGTAATACAAGTTGTGGCCCTAAACGCGTGCTAAGGCTTGTGGTTAGGAATTCTTTGGAAGACAAAACAAAATAGAAGCAGACTCAAAAACACAGAGAACTGATGAGTGCGAGAGGAGTGGTGGGGGAGGACAAAGAGGCACAATCTTTCAGTTATAAGACACAGGGACATAACATACAGCATAGGAACATAGTCAATACTACTCCAACAGCTTTCTACGGTGATAGACAGCAACTAGACTTATTGTGACCATGTCAGATGCATATAAATATTGGCTATATTGTATCCCTGAAACTAATACAATATTATATGTCAATTATTTTTCAATAGAAAATAATAGCAATTCTTTGGAAGATTTTCTTTTTTTCTCCACCAAATTCAGAACTAGGGTAACTAAGTAAGTAACTCTGTGTCCCATTCGGCAGTGTTTATTCTTTCTACTAAACACAGTCCTTGACTTCGAGTTTCATCTTCTAGCCGTCCTCTACCTTCAGGAGCCCCAATCCAGAGCAACCAATCCAAAACTAGGCTTCAGGGGGCAAAGTAAGCAAATGCCCCTGGGGAAACAACTCCGGAGCGTGCTTGAGTCTCCAGATCCACACAATTTTGCTTCTGCCCTCAGTAAATTTACTTCACCTTTCCACAAGCACAATCATACACATTTAAGAAGACATTTTACCCTACTCCCAAGAACTCTAACTGCCACATACTTGGAGAATTCTCTAGGTTTTATGAATATAGATATAGATCTATATATAGATCTCAGAATACTTCTACGGTGGCAATCTCCTCCCGGCGTCTCTACCTGCCAATTCCATTCTTTAAGTTCAAGGTCTACATGTTTGTTACACCCGAGGAACTGAGATACAGGAAGTGATTCGATACGAAAAGCAAGTCGCAACTCCGAATTTTTTAAAAATACTGACGTTAACTCACCTTATCTGCCCGTCCCATGAAAGCGGGTTTGCCTGCTAATCCGAGACAAATGGCACACACGATGCTGGACTTTCCTGTCCCGTTAGCTCCAATAATCATATTCAAGTGGGGTCCGGGAGACACTTCACACACATCATACGTCCTGAATTATAAAGAGGCGAAATTACTTCGACATAAAAAGTGAATATTTTCTTTGCCGAAACATTTATTCTTGCTTTACGTTATATCCAGGTTTTCCTTAAATTCCTTTAAAAGCCAGCTGACCTTACATTCTCATCCAACTGGACTTGGTTCATTCATAGAAATTCTTCAGTAACCACTGTCTTCCAGGCCACTTCGGTTCTCTAAGCCTACCGCTCCTACCTCATTCCTAAAACTCAAAGTCCGCTCGTCGTGAAAATAAAACATGCTGGCTCTACACTTTCAGCCACCTTTTTCCTTCTCTTCACCCCCAAGCTTTATTTCCTCACCCTCATTCCTTCTTCTAGGACCTGCAAAATTTTCTGCCTCCATGGCTTCAAAGGGTAAAAGATTTCCCAACTGCTAAATGCAACGGGCTCTTTTCAGTCTCACTATCCAACTCCAGGGTAGCGGACGATATTTTTGCAACACTTTTCCCGCTAGGCTTCTGAGAGAATACTCTCCCACGGGTCTCCTCTTGCCTCTCTGAACACTTTCTTCTCAGTCCGAGCTCCTCTTCGGCTCACCCTTAAATGTTGGCATTCCTCCAGGAACTCCTCCTCCTCTGTACTTGGCCTTCTATTCCTATTAATATTTCCCTTCGGGCGATCTCGACCACTTCTACAACTTCGAGAATCACCTACCTGCAAGATTTCTAAATCTCTCACCTGTTCACATCTTCCTGACCCTTAAAAACACTGCCTACACAAGATCAAAATTTTTCAGATGCCCCTCCCAGGAAACTTCAAATCACAGGACCCCAGAAGCATTTACGATTCTTCACCCCGAACTGTCCCCCCCGCTACACAGCATCACATGCGACCAAGAGCCACCGCAGAGACTTGAGAAAAATACTGCGTAACTCTACCCTCCCAGTCTACAGCCAAATCCTGACAAAGCTCTTCTTTCTGCTCCTACTTCCCACTGTCACTCCCAGGTTCAAACTCCGATCATTTCTTACTGTTGTAAAAAGTCTTCCTGCCTCCAATCTTGTGCCCTTTCTAAAGCATCCTCCACTCTGCTTCCAGAGTAATATCAATCTCCTGTCATTTCCTGCTTAAAATGCATGCTGGTGGCCAACAGGATCAAACGGGAGTTCCTTAGTATAGAAAACGCAGATTCTCAATAGCTGCCTATCTCTTCAAAGAGCATCAGCTCCGTTGGCAGGTTCGCTCACATCCTACACATTCCAGCCACACTAAAATACTAGACACGTCCTAAACACACAAACTGTTACAGGCGGTTCCTTCTGTCCACAATGCTCCTCCCTTCTTCCAAGACTTTCATAACCTCCCCTACAAAGCCCTTTCCCACAATTGAGGATGAAATTACCCACTTCATCCTTTGTGCTCCTATAGTAGCCTGATAACGCAGGCGCGCAGGCGCGCGCGCGCGCGCACACACACACACACACACACACACACACACACACACACCAGAGTTATCTACCAGATACGTATTATTAGGTATTATTATGGTATATAACTCATTTGATTATATTCATCTTTCCTAACCTGGATTCAAATAGCAATTCAGCTACTTATTAGCAGTGTAAACATGGGTAAATTAACCTTTCCGAGCTCATCTCATCAATGGAGATAAGAGATGTTAACAAGAAAACAATGAGAGCCCTGTGTAAACAAAGCATGACTTGTACACTTGGCACATGATAGAAACTTGGGGGAAGATAAACACGCTAGTGCGGTTATCACAATTGTTACCCTAAACCACTATGCGCAAGCTTTAAAAAAAAAAAAAAAGACTTAGACCGAAAGAAATGTAAGATGCTAGAGAGAGAGATACACGGTATTTGTGTTAAAACATACTAAATTCTAAGACGATTATTAAGATTATTATTTGTCTGGAGAGAAAGAAAAGGAACCAGGGAAGATAGCTGGATTTGGAGGGGTCGAGGGTCGGCTGTGAGGTCCAACAATTAAAAAGTAAGGCTTCATTTTCTTGTACATTCCAACCTCCATCCGGGACAACCTTCACCATTTTGTCCCCTGGCAACTGCTGGTTCTTTACGAACGTGCCACAGCCTCACTGCCACTCTGATTTAACTGTTGCTTCCTGCGAGTCCCCAGCGCCCCTACTTTGGTGAATTACAGATTACGTCCTTCCTCCCTAGGCCGCGACCCGCAGCCGGCAGAAATCTATCCCCTACCATGTCCGGTGCCCGCCTTATGACGCCTTCAGAAAACGTTGGCTGAATGAATAAAATATCCGCATCATACCAGACGCACACCTCCCACACCAACACATACGTCAATCCCCACGGCCTCTGAGTAAAAATCCTCACGGTAACACCGGCTTGAATTCACTGCCAGCCACACACCCACCCACCCTCACCCACCCACCCGCGCGGCTTGCGTCCCTCGCCCTCGCGGGCCCGCTTGCCTCCCTGCCGCGGCGCGGCCTCCGGCCACTCACAAGAAGTTCTCCATCACGATGCGGACGATCGAGCCTTCCACGAAAGGCCTGGACGATTGCAGCGGCAGTGGCGGCGGCGGCGCCGGCGGGGCCGAGCTCTTTCTTTTGCTCGGGACCTCCGACGAGAGGTCTCTCGGGAGAGCTCTCTTAGAGGCCAAGGAACTTGGGGTCGACGTCTTCCTACTCGGAGTCGCCATCCTGGCTTCCCCACTCCCCCGCAACCGCTTCCGTTCCCACTGACCTGCAGCCACGGCGCCCCTGCGCCCGGGTCCCGCGCGAACTGCCCGGCGCGCGACACCGCCCGTGAGCCCGCCCCCGCGCCTGCGCAGTCCCGGCCCGGCGGCGTCTGCGGGCCGCCCCGCCCCTCGGCGCCGGGCCTAGAAGGCTGGAGGCAAAGAGAACGCGGGCGACAGCTGGGGCGCGAGTGGATGGGGGCAGCGGCCTCCCGGGAGGCGGCTACCCAGTCTTCCTCTACGAGCATTTGTGCATTTTTCGGAGTGTTTTTTTTTTTTTTAACTCAGAAAGAGATGTCAGCGGCATTTAGTACTTTGAAAGCTCTTTCCGCGCCCCGAGGAAGCCGATCCGCTAGGGGACGAAGGGAGGCGTTCGTGGAGACGCCTGGGAGCGAGAGTGGGCGACGTCCGACCAGCTGTGTCGGGACACCGACCGAGCGCACCTGGGCTCGCCGGTCTTTGGCTCTTCGTCTTCTCAGTGTGCTCCCTGTTTGCCTTAAGTCAGATCCCCCGCGTACCAAAAAGAAAACTCTTGGCAATGACCCTATGCCCGTGTCTCCCCTAAAAGCGTCGTGCTACGTCCCCTGCGCGTTCCCACTTATGAACAAACTCCAGCAGGGACTCTACGCGCGCCGCCCTCGCTCCCTCCTTCCCTTTTAAGGCTTCCTCTCCCGAAGTTTCTAGAAATGCACGAGCTAGGCTGTACTGGCTTCAGTGAGTGCGTGCTTCCACTTAAACCTGCTCGCACGCATCTGATTAACTTCAATGAAGAAGAGGTGCGCGGATTACGCAGCTCCTCATTTACTCAGCTAATAATGTGTAACCTACTAGAGGCTGGGGCTGCGGTGTTAAAGGAGCCAGTGAAGGTTGGGTATCTGAGCGCCTACTTTATGGTGCGGGAGGCCGAAAAAGAACCAGTGAACAACAAAGGATTAGGATAATTCCAGGCTATGCTAGGTGCTATGGAAAAAAAATAACCAAAACTAATGTGATGGGGGGAGGCACAGAGGTGATGCTTGAGCTAAACCCTAAGTGAGGAGGGTAAATGACAAAAGAGCCTTCCAGGCAAGGACAAAAGCTCCGGAGTGGGAATAAGTGGGATGTTTGAAGAACAAAGGAAAGGCCGGTGTGGATGCAGTGAAGTAAACACCATTGCATAACAGAGCCTTGCCCACCATGACAGAGCTGAATTTTATTTTTGAAGCACTTGGAAGCCATTGGGTGGCTTTAAGCAGGAGAAGGACATGATCTGATTAAAGTTTCTTTTTTTTTTTTTTAATGTTTGCTTATTTTTGAGAGAAAGAGCAAGACAGAGCAGGAGCAGGGGAGGGGCAGAGAGAGAGGGAGACCCAGAATCCGAAGTTGGCTCCAGGCTTCAAGCTTTGAGCTGTCAGCACAGAGCCAGTTGCCGGGCTGGAACCCACGAATTGGGAGATCATGACCTGAGCTGAAGTTGGATCCTCAACCGACTGTGCAACCCAGGCACCCCTGATTAAAGTTTTTAGATAATAACCCTGGTTGCTGTTTGGAGGGGCTTGAGCATGGAGGTGGGGAGGCCATTTAGGAAACTATTGCAGGAGGGACGCCTGGGTGGCTCAGTCAGTTGAGCTTCTGACTTGAGCTCAAGTCATTATCTAGGGTTTGTGGATTCCCCCTCATGGGGCTGTCTGCTGTCATGGAGCCAGATTGGGATCCTCTGTCTCCCTCTCTCTCTCTCTCTCTCTCTCTCTCTCTCTCTCTCTCTCTCTCGGCCCCTCCCCTGCTTGTGCTCTCGCTGACTCAAAAATAAATGTTAAAAACAAGAAGAAGAAAGAAAGGGGAAGAAAACTTGCTGTGGAACCCTGATTACTGACTCCAAGGAACACTGTTCCTTTCCCAGGTTCCTGCTTCTTCCTCTCACATGAGTGAAATCAGCGCTCTCTAAAAGTGATTACCAAAGAACATAAAATGAGGAAAAAAGCATATGAAGTTGTCACGGTTACGAGAAATAAAAAATACTAAATACAGAAAAGAATTTTAAAACTGTCCAAATACTCAGTGTAGGAGGGCACTAGACTGTCGCTCTCTTCCATGCTACGACAAAGTTTTTAAAAAGTAATTTGTTACCCCACTTCAAAAGCCTCAGAAGAGTCAAATTCTTTGAAGAAATGATTACATTTGGGGGCTATCCTAATGGAAAAACAACATAGGCAGAGTAAAGGTAGTTGAGGGCAGGAACTCATTTCTGTGCCCTTATTAGTTCTTTACTGAATGAATCAAATTGTGCTTATGAACTTGACACTTGAGAACGGGTCCCTGAGCTTATAATGACCCCACAAATGCACGCAGGCTGTGAGTTCTTATCTAAAGAGCCAGCCAGTCATACTCTGCCACCACCTTTTAAAAAGGAAAATATTGGGGCACCTGGGTGGCTCAGTTGGTTGAACGGCCGACTTCAACTCAGGTCATGATCTCACGGTCTGTGAGTTCAAGCCCCGTGTCAGGCTCTATGCTGATGGCTCAGAGCCTGGAGCCTGCTTGGGATTCTGTGTCTCCCTCTCTCTCTGCCCTTCTCCTGCTCACACTCTGTCTCTCAAAAATAAATAAAAACATTAAAAATAAATTTTAAAGAAAAGGAAAATATTATTACTTTTGCTTCTAATTACAAAACCAGTACATGTTAAGTACATGCACTTTTGGGAACACGGGGAAAGACATACACAAAGATAAGTTTTCTCCAGTTACTCTACTCAGACTAACCACTGCTAAGGCGTTAGTGTATGTTTTATCTTTTTTCCTTGTGGATGTATGATATACTCCTTTTTCTCCCTCTGCCAAAAAAACCCCAGGATGATGCTGCATGAAATATATTATTTTATAATACTCTTATTTAACCGTCTTTTTCTCACACAATATATTATGTAGGTATTTCCATGCCATTGAATATTTTTCTGTGACATAGTTTTTGTTTGTTTGTTTGTGTAAGTCTATTTATTGATAGGAGCACCGGGGTGGCTAAGTCAGTTAAGCATCTGACTTTGGCTCAGGTCATGATCTCATGGTTCATGGGTTCGAGCCCCATATTGGGCTTCTCACTGACAGTGCAGAGTCTGCCTGGGATTCTCTCTCCGTTTCTCTTCCCCTCCCTCCTTTGCTCTCTCTCTCTCCCTCTCTCTCTCTCTCTCTCATTCTCCTTCTCTCCCTCACTCCAAATTTTGAGAGAGGGAGTGAAGGAGAGAGAGAATTTGAACAGGAAAAGGGCAGAAAGAGAGGGAGAAAGAGAAAATCCCAAGTAGAGTCCCCACTATCAGCGCAGAGCCCAACATGAGGCTCAAGCCCACCAACGGTGAGATCATGACCTCAGCCCAAACCAAGAGTAAGACGCTTAACCGACTGAGCCACCCAGGCGCCCCCATGACGTAGTTTTTTTAAGTAACCATATAGTGTTCCATCAAACAGGTGTACTGTAATTGATTTAAATACTTCTTTTTTACTGGACTCTGTGTGACTGGTAGTTAGCATGAACCAGAGATACTCTGGCGGACTCTACTAGCTCAGTGCTTCTTAATATTCCTTAATGATTTCGCACACCCATAGAAGTATACACATTTGGTTTCTTACACTGGTGAAAACCGTCTTGAAAGGGGTGGTGGTAGAGAGACAGAGGAAGATGGTCTCCGGAAATAGAATATCAACTGATGAGAACCTGACGCTAAAGAATGAGTGAGTGAGCCGCAACAGCTAATTCCGTACTCCAGGACTTAAAGTCCAGGCATCAGCTGAGTTCATCGTGCCAGTTTTTACTGGCTAATACATGTGGCCAAGCAATTGTATTGAACTTTCTACTCACCAAGGAGTAAGTCACCAGGGGCCATTTTGAGTGACAGCCTTGTCATTCTGCCAAAACTTTTAAACTGATGCAAACAAAAAGCTGGCAGAAAGGGGCAGGCTCGGGGCTCCTGGGTGGCTCGGTAAGGCAAGCGTCTGACTCTTGGTTTTGGCTCAGGTGGCGATCTCGTGGTTCATGAGTCTGAGTCCCTCATGGGGCTCTGTGCTGACAGGGCAGAGCCTGCTTGTGATTTTCTCTCTCCCCTTCTCTCTCTGTCCCTCCCCTGCTCATGAGCTCTCTCTGTCCCTCTCTCGAAACAAATAAACTTTAAAAAGTTAAAAAGAAAGGGGCAGGATCAAACATTATGAATATACTTCACCTCCCCCTCAAAATGCCACCTTCTGTGTTGTCTTTCTTGCCTTTACTCTAAGCCCTTGATAATGGTGCTAGGGTAGCAAGAAGGTGTGGCAAGATACACGAACAGAGACTCTGCAGAGGCCACATGGACTAAGATGGTTTACTCTTCCAGTTGTGATAAGAAGGTTCGCAGGATAACAGAGATGATCTTGTCTGGTTTATGCTCCAAGTGAGAGGAAATGCTACCTTTGCTTCTGGCAAATTCACACAGTGGAAAAGTGAGCCCCCGAGGCTTCAAAAGGAGGGAAAAAGATGCTTGAAACTGAAGTCCTTGGGACCTAGAAACAACCCCTTATCCCCACTTTCTGATTAACCTTGTTAAAGAAAGGTTGGGGAAGATGTAGGCAGGGATGAGGGGTTCTGAGGACAGTGAGCACCCTTCCCACGGAGGCATGTACACCCCATCGAGCCAGCTTCTGCTAGAGATAAGGATACCTTATGTCTAAAGATTTTAACTTTAAAAAAATTGTTTCTAACATCATAGAGAAGCTGTAAACAATCAAAATATCTGCTTCTTCTTCCCGTGGTGTTATCAGTATTGGAATTGGTTGTGGTAATAGCTATAGTATGAGTATAGTAGCTAATACTAACAGCACGTACCATATACCAGCTACTGCTCTGAATACCTTTTCATAACTCATTTTTATATTATGACAATATCTCAACAGATTTGCGTCTTTCTCAAATTTCTATCTCTTGGATACAAAAACCAACTGAAAGATTGAAAAATCTTTAGGAATTAATATCAGGTTTCAAATGTTCTTTGTAACGTGTCATGATGGAGAGTCTATATAGCTAAATGTGCCTTCATTTCTTTTTTAGGATATGAAATGGGAAGAACAGTATTAAATTGCTCCGAAAGAAATTTACCTTCGATTTCAGAAAGATCAGGAACAGCATCCTATGAGCAATCTCCTCCGCCAGTCCTTGCAAAATGAATTGATTGTCCCCCTTGCTCAGACTAGTCGGGGGTATCCAGGGGAAGAGTGAGTGTTTCCCCTCATGCCCTGTGACTTCCCAAAGGAGAGAAAGTTGGTAATTGTCAGAACCATGCTAAATCTGTGGAAATCAGCTACACAAATTATAAAATAAACTCTCCCAGAAACTTGTTGGTTTTAAGTTCTCACTCCCACCACTTTGATTGACAGCCGTAACATTCTTTTTATAATTAAAATTGTATTTGTGCTTTTGTTATTATTTCAGGCAGTTGGAAAACTCAAAAAGAACTCAAACCAGAAACCAACAACGATGCATGCATATTCCTACAACCAAGAATTAACACTGTTAACAATGGGGCATGATTTTATTGTCTTCCCATTATCTGCTTTCTAAACAATTACCCATGAGACACGTGCAGTGCATTCTCTTCTTAAAAATTAGAACAATGCAGATCAAATCAGTGTGCATTTGACATTTTTTTCTCAAGCTTGTTGCTGTACTCCTTATTTTCTAGAGTTAAATACTGCTATACGCTTGTTCAGTGTGTAATATGATGTCCTTTAAGGCCATTTTTATATTTACATGCATTTTTACCTACAGAAAATACGTAGTAATATTTTGAGTGTGAATGCATTACATAAATGCATTATATAAAGACATAAGATATTTTGAGTGTGAATGCATTACATAAATGTATTATATAAAGGTATAAGATATTACATGCATACATATATAAATGCATTAACATTCAAACTATGGTAAGAATAGTTATGAAATTTTGTTTTTCACACGGAAATGTATTTTTGAGATAGATCCATGTTGAAACATATAAAACCGATTCCTTTTTAACTGCTGTAGGGATTTCATATGCCTGTGTCTCACTTTATCCATTGCTCTGATTTGACACATAGATTGCTTCCAATTTTCCATTTTTACAAACATGGCTTCAGAGAATATCCTCAGACACATCTTTATGTATATGTGCTAGCATTTCTCTAGGATAGATACCAAGAATTAAAATTGCTAGACTATATACCATACTAATTACTTTCCTTCAGTTTCTTGACATTGTTGTATGTGGCCAATTTCTTACTAAGTGTGATTGTTTGAGAACTATGTGAAAACAAAATAGCTCTCTTTCTTCACCTCTTTTTAGTCTTGGCCTTGGCCCAATGACTGGCTGTTCCCTGTCTGTTGCTCCTGCTTACACACACACACACACACACACACACACACACCCCTGTCCTCTACACAGTACTCTCTTTTTCCCACAAGATCTAAGTTCTACGGGGGCCCTAAAGCGTATAGTTTTGAAGCCCCTCTGAAAAAAACACAAAATTACAAATTAGGATGGTGATTATTTATTTCAGAATGAGCAGAAACCCCAGGCTTGGCACTGTTGACTTTTGGGGTAAGATAAAATCCTTTTCTGGGGGAGGGGAGGAGGAGGCAGCTGTCCTGTGCATTGTGGGATTTCAGCAGCATCCTAGGCCTCTATGTACTAGGAGCCAGTAGCGCCTCCCCAGATTTGACAACAAAAAATGTCTCCAGACATTGGGAAATGTCCCCTAAGGAGTAAAACTGCCCGTCTCCCCAGAAGCGTCACTCTCATCCTACCTATACTTTCCGAGTACAGAAAAAGAAGGAAACCTTTCCGACTCCTCTTATGAGTCTAACCATGTCTAAATCCCCCAGTTTCTTGGAAAACTTCTATTAATTAATAGAGTCCTATCTATCCTGTTCATGGACATATGTGCAAATATGTAGCAATGTTCATAAAAGTAAATATATCATGACCTAATTGTGTTTGTTTTAGGAATTCAAGGTTGATTAAATACTAGCAAATCAAGTGAATTGCTATGATTCTTCAGATTAAAAAATTACAGGAGAGGGGGTGACGGGCACTAAAGAGGGCACTTGTTGGGATGAACACTGGGTGTTATATGTAAACCAATTTGAAAATAAACTACTTAAGTAAAAAAAAGTTACAGGAGATAAATAAAGGCAGAAAAAGAAAAGCACTCCATTGTTTTCAACACACATTCATGGTGGAAATTTCTCGGAAAATAACAAATAGAAGAAAACTCCCCTTGACCAGGAAAAGGCAACTGCAGAACCCTTCAGCAAACTCATGTTCAATGATGGAATGTTTAGAAATATTCTCTCAAGTTCTGGAACAAGTTAGGACGATTCTATGACTCCTTCTATTGAGCACTTTATTGGAGATCTTCGCCTGCCAAATCACTTAAGAAAATAGAGCAGAGGAGGAGTTAAAAAAGAAAAACGCAAACTGGCCTTATTAAGAAATCTACAGCAAAAGAAAATTACTCTAGGCAGCATAATGGCTCTTCCAAAATGCCCACATTGTAATCCCCGGGGACTTGTGAATAGGACACCTACATGGCAAAAGGGAATTCGCAGAGATGATGAAGTGAAGGATCTCGAGATGGGGGATTATTCTGGTTCATCCAGTGGGCGTGTATCATCAAAAGGGTCCTTCAAAGAGAGACGGGGGAGGGTCAGAGTCAGACAATGAAAGCAGATGTCAGAGGGAGGGCACAGCTGGAGGTGGGCCATGAGCCAAGGAATGTGGGAAACCTCTAAAGCCTGGAAAAGACAAGAAATGGATTTCCTGCTGGAGCCTCCACTAGAAACCCAGCCCTGCTGAAACCTTAATTTTAGCTCCACGAGATTGATTTTCAGGACTCTGACTTCCAGAACTGTGAGATAACGAATGTGTTGTTTTGTGCCACAGAGAGCGTGGTAATGTGTTACAGCAGCAGTAGGAAATGTGTGTAAAGATAGAGTCCGTTCTGAGAAATAATGGCTAGCTTAGCAGGTTGGCTGGATATAATTCCAGATAAATCACGCACTTAAAGGGAATAGGCAAAAGTTTAGTTTTTTAGAAGAAACCATATGGGAATATCTTTAAAAACACAGGACAGGGAAGAGTTTAAGACAAAAAATATATAAATCATAAAGAACATAAAAAGATTATGAATTCATATATATTAAAAACTAAGGCCTTTCATTAATCAAATTCACCACAATAGGGCGGGGAGGCTACAAGCCACAAGGTGAAAACAAAAACAAAAACAAAAACAAAACCACAAAAAGACGATATTTGCAACTCTTATAATAAACAGAAGCTTGGGGTGCCTGGGCGGTTCTATCGGTTAAGCACCTGACTCTAGATTTCCGTCCTGATCTCAGGTTGTGATTCCACGGTTTATGAGTTCAAGCCCCACATCAGGTTCCACGCTGGCAGTGTGGAGCCTGCTTAGGATTCCCTCTCTTTCTCTGTCTCTCTCTCTCTCTTTTCTCTCTGTCCCTCCCCAACTCTCTCACTCTCGCTCTCTCAAAGTAAGTAAATAAACTTAAAAAAAAATAAACAAAAGCTTACTATCTGGAATATTAAGAGAATTCCTACTAATCTGTAAGAAAAAGATACACAGCTCAGTAGAAATATAGGCAAAGTAAACAGGCAATTCGTGTAAGGTGAAATGCATGTGGTCGTAGACCATATGACAAGAGGCTCAATTTAATTCGTAACTAGAGAAATGCAAATTAAAACCTCAATTAAATGCCATTTCAGCATTATCAGATTGGCAATAGTGAAAATCTGACATTAGCAGGTTTGGGGTACCACCTGCACCGGTAGGAGTTGTGTAGATTAGTGCAGCCTGTTGGCAAACAGTTTCTCCTGATTTGGTAGAGCATACATCTATTGTACAAAACAGCAATTCACATATTAGACATGCAACCCAAAGATATTCTTTCCCACGGGTACCTGGGCACTCATGCGAAAAAATATTTTAGCAGCATTGTCATAATCACCAACTCAAATACTCCTCGATGATAGAACTAATTAATAAATTGTGGTCTAATCATTTAATGGACTACCACGCCGTAATGAAAATGAATGACCTACAGCTAGAAATTCAGCATCGCTGACTCTCAAAAATAGTTTTGAACAAAAAAGACAAACGACGATGAATTAGTAGATAAAGATTCTCTCTGCATAATTTTTAAAAGGCAACAAAAGTAAACAATATATTGTTAGGATGCATCCACATGAATTAGGACCACAGAATACAAAGGGAAGGAATGATTGACATGAATTTTAGGATAATGGCTACCTTTCTGGGCAAGGAAGGGTATGTGACGGGGCCCTACTCCACACGGTGCCTCCACGTTGTTGAGAGTGTTCTCTTTCTCATGCTGTATCTATGGTATATGAGTCTTCATTTTATTATTATTCTTTAATATTTACAAACATGCCATACACTGTTTTACAGTTAAATTTTGTGTCACGTCAAAAATTAAGACCTTTCTAACTGAGGAAAAAAAAGAATCTACACCATATCCATGTAATTCACCAAGCTAAAAGATTAAAGGGGGAAAATCGTACTATCTCATCAGACTCAAAGGAGCAAGTGATAAAGGCCAATGATATGTGTAATAAGTTCTTAGAAAACCATGCATGGCACGCAAGTTTCTTAACTTGATAAGTGCTGCTGATCAAAAGCCTGGCGCACACAGGATAATTAATGGAGAAACTTTCTGTTCGTTCTCATTAAGATCAAAAGAAAGACACCAAAATCCCCCCATTGAAGATTCTAGATAATGCTGTCAGATGAGAAAACGCATTAAGAGATTTCAAGGTTCAGGGCTGTGTTTTCTCTGCTCCCTTCACTCTGTCCCTCGCCCACTCCTCTTCACCCTGCTCTGTGGCCTGAGAGATTCGATGCTATGACCTGCACCATCCAGGCTCACTTGGCCTCGGACTTTTGATTGGGTTTACGGGTGGGATTGGAGAATAGCTGTGTTTTAGAGGTGGCTGTGTTCTTCCACCTCTGGCTATAGTCCCTCTCCTACAACCTTTCCCCAAGACCGTAGCTCTTCCTGGGCTTGGCAACAGCTCCTTTGGTCCTTCGGGCCTACTTGCTGGCTGTTTCCATTTGCCATAACAAATGTAAATAATGAAACATACCGATAGCCTCGTATTCTCAACTCACGGCACAATCTGAGAACACTCATGGAATGCTCAAAGCCCTAAAACAGGCTCTTGGGGTGGGTGTCTCCTTTGCCTGGGTCTAGGGAAGTACTTGTAGGTTTAACTTGTTAGTCTAATTCTTGAGATGCTTGCACAGATTATTAATTCTTTCCCTACTTGATGTTTGTTTTTATTGGATTAATGTATGCTCTTTCTGTTTTCCTTCTTACCTTCTTTAGATTTTCTGTTCCTTTTCCCGACTTCTTGAGTGTGTTGCTTGGCTCAATAATTTTCTCTTTTTTTCAGTTTTTAAATTAACTATTTAAGGTGACTGGATTCTTTTCATGTATTGATTTAGCTACGTCCCATCAATGTTGATAGGTGGTACTTTTACTATCATTGATAGAGATACGGTTTGACTTAGAACTTTTCAGCTTGAAAATGGTGAGAAAGCAATACATAGTAGAAACCGTCCTTCAGATTTTGAATGTGGATCTTTTCCTGGGTTGGTGATATACAACATTCCTTTCTGGTGCTGGGCAGGGGCAGGGCCTGCAGCTCCCAGTCAGTCCTGGGATCACAAGAGTAAAGAACCGACCACCATTCTGTACCCAGACAACCATTCTGTTTTTCACAGTTTCAAGAAATTACATACAACATTCAACACTTTGTTATTATTTTATAATAAATGGCTTTGTCTGACTATAGGCTAATGTAAATATTTAGAGCATTTTTTTTAAGTTTATTTATTTTGGGGGCGGCAGGGGTAGAGAGAAAGACAGACAAAGAGAGAGGGAGAGAGAGAGAGAGAGAGAGAGAATCCCAAGCAGGCTCCGCACTGTCAGAGCAGAGCCTGATGTGGGGCTCGAACCCACAAATCTTGAGATCATGACCTGAGCCAAAGTCAAGAGTTGGACACTTAACCTACTGAGCCCCCCAGGTGCCCCGTGTTCTGAGCGTGTTTAAGGTAGGCTAGGCTAAGCTATGACGATCAGTAGGTTGATTTAAATGCATTTTTGCCTCATGATATTTTCAACTTACAATGGGTTTGTCAGACATAACCCCATTGTAAGTTGAGGAATATCTGTATTTTTATATATTCATGTATATATATATATATATATATATATATATGTACACACACACACATGCATATGAAAAATACAAGATTTCTTCGTTGTTTATCTGAAAATGTCATGATTTTATCCTTCTGAATGCTAAAATTCCCAGGTGACATGATTTTCTCTCAATGGGTTCAAGGTATTATTCCAGGGTCTTCATACTTTCCTCATGGTTTAGAAGTTTGATTTTGTTTCATTTTTATTCCTTTGTAATTCATCTGTCTTTTTCCATCTGGTTGCATTTGAAATCTGTTTCACAGTTTCATAATGACGGATCGAGGTGCGGATTTAGTTTCACTAATTGCTCAGATTTGTTAGACTTCCTGATTTTGAACATTTTTATCTATAACCAATTCTCAAACAGTCTAATATTCCCTTTGAATATTCCCTCCCCTGATTCTCTCTCTTGGGAAACCTCATTGTTCACGCTGGATAGTGTCAATCTCTGCTGCCTTCGTATTTTTCATTTCTTTCTCTCTCTGTATTGCATTCATATTATTACCTGATATTCTGGTTCACCAGGTTCTCTTCTGTTAAGTATGTCTTCTTAGATATTTGCCTTTTCCATTGAATTTTTAATTTTAATGACTATATTTTTCCTTTTTTTAAAATTTTTTTAACGTTTATTTATTTTTGAGAGACATAGAGACAGTATGAGCAGGGGAAGGGCAGAGAGAGAGGGAGATACAGAATCTGAAGCAGGCTCCAGACTCTGAGCCGTCAGCACAGAGCCCGACACGGGGTTCGAACCCACAGACCATGAGATCATGACCTGAGCCGAAGTCGGCCGCTTAACCGACGGAGCCACCCAGGCGCCCCAATGACTATATTTTTCATGTGCAGAAGTTCTATCTGGTTCCCTTTCAAATCTGCCTGCGTGTTGTTTCATAGAGTATTTACTGCCTTTTGTTATGTGTTCAATGCTTTTGGGGGGGGTGGTCTCTATTTTCAAAGTAGTTATTTAAATTTTTTTTATGTTTTTTTTATTTTTGAGACAGAGACAGAGCATGAATGGGGGAGGGGCAGAGAGAGGGAGACATAGAATCTGAAGCAGGCTCCAGGCTCTGAGCTGTTTGCACAGAGCCTGATGCGGGGCTCAAACTCATGAACTGTGAGATCATGACCTGAGTTGAAGTTGGACACTTAACCAACTGAGCCACCCGGGTGCCTCTAAAATAGTTACTTTAAAGTGTCTATCAAAAAATTTCATCCAATGAAGTCTTGGGTATCTAATTCTGCTGTGTGTTGACCGCTGACCAAATCCATTGTACTGTAGGATTGTGAGTCCTTCTGTGCAGTTTTATATATGGCAAAGGTGTGGTGCCTGTTTTGAGAGTGCATGGCCCTCTAAAAAAGGTTTAACTTTGTTTTTACCAGTTGCCCCAACCGTCCTCACTGGCCAGAGACACAATTTCATGTGAAATTTTTAGAGTGTGGAGGGGCACCTGGGTGGCTCAGTCAGTTAAGTGTCCGACTTCGGTTCAGGTCATAATCTTGCTATTCGTGAGTTCGAGCCCCACATCGGGCTTGCTCCCATCAGTGTGGAGCCTACTTCAGATCCTCTGTCCCTCTCTTCCCTTTCCTGCTTGCACGCGCACGCTTTCACTCTCTCAAACTAAATGAACATTAAAAAATTTTTTTTAGAGTGTGGATTTCCAGACCATGAAGTGTTGATGGATGAAAGAGAATGTTTATATCCCTTGTGATTCTTGGAATACACACATGGATTTGTTATTACACTAAATGCTTTTATTGAGCATTTGCTTATTTAATCCAGATATATTTGCTGAGTATGGTAGGCAGTGGGGATACAAAATTGGCAAAGCAACCATTCTTTTTTTTTTTTTAATTTAAAATAGTTTATTTTCAAATTGGTTTACATAAAACACCCAGTGTTCATCCCAACATGTGCCCTTTTTTAATGCCCATCACCCCCTCTCCCCCCCCCATCTCCCTCACCCTCAGTTTGTTCTTAGTCTTTGAGAGTCTCTTATGTTTTATCTCCCTCCCTCTCTGTGTCTTTTTTTTCTTTCCCCTCTTCCCCTCCCCCTGGTTTTTGCTTAATCTCACCAAGTCCACCTATTCGTGGAAACATATGGTATCTGTCTTTTTCTGATTGACTTATTTCACTTAACATAATACCCTCCAGTTCCATCCATGTTGCTACGCATGGCCAGATTTCATTTTTTCTCATTGCCACATAGTAGTCCATTGTATATATGTACCACATCTTCTTTATCCACTCGTCAGTTGATGGGCACTTAGTTTCTTTCCATGTTTTGGCTATTGTCGAAAGTGCTGCTATGAACATTGGGGTACACGTGCCCCTGTGCATCAGCAATCCTGTGTCTCTTGGGTAGATTCCTAGCAGGGCTATTGCTGGATCATAGGGTAGCTCTATTTTCATTTTTTTGAGGAACCTCCACACCGTTTTCCAGAGTGGCTGCACCAGTTTGCATTCCCACCAACAATGTAGGAGGGTGCCTACTTCTCCACATCCTCGCCAGCATCTATAGTTTCCTGATTTGTTTATCTTAGCCACTCTGACTGGTGTGAGGTGGTATCGCAGTGTGGTTTTGATTTGTATTTCCCTGATGATGAGTGACATTGAACATCATTTCAAGTGTCTATTTGCCATCTGAATGTCCTCTTTGGAGAAGTGTCTATTCATATCTTCTACCCATTTCTTCACTGGGTTGTTTGTTTTTCGGGTGTGGAGTTTGGTAAGTTCTTTATAGATTTTAGATATTAGTCCTTTATCCGATATGTCATTTGCGATGATCTTTTCCCATTCCGTTGGTTGCCTATTCGTTTTGTTGGTTGTTTCTTTTGCTGTGCAGAAGCTTTTTATCTTGATGAGGTCCCAATAGTTCATCTTTGCTTTTAATTCCCTTGCCTTTGGAGACGTGTCAGTAAGAAATTGGTGCGTCTTAGGTCAAAGAGGCTTTTTCCTGCTTTTTCCTCTAGGATTTTGACGGTTTCCTGTCTCACATTCAGATCTTTTATCCATTTAGAATTTATTTATGTGAGTGGTGTAAGAAAGTGGTCTAGTTTCATTCTTTTGCAAGTTGCTGTCCAATTCTCCCAGCACCATTTATTAAAGAGGCTGTCTTTTTTCCATTGAATACATTTTCCCGCTTTATCAAAGATTAGTTGGCCATATACTTGCGGGTCCATTTCTGAGTTTTCTATTCTATTCCATTGGTCTATGTGTCTGTTTTTGTGCCAATACCATACAGTCTTGATGACCACCGCTTTGTAGTAGAGGTTAAAGTCTGGGATTGTAATGCCTCCCGCCTTGGTTTTATTCTTCAGTATTATTTTGGCTATTCGAGGTCTTTTGTGGTTCCATACAAATTTTAGGATTGTTTGCTCTAGCTTTGAGAAGAATGCTGGTGCAATTTTGATTGGGATTGCATTGAATGTGTAGATTGCTTTGGGTAGTATTGCCATTTTAACGATATTTATTCTTCCAATCCATGAGCATGGGATGTTTTTCCATTTCCTTGTGTCTTCCTCAATTTCCTTCATAAGTTTTTTATAGTTTTCAGTGTAGAGGTCTTTCACATCTTTGGTTAGGTTTATTCCTAGGTATTTTATGGTTTTTGGTGCAATCGTGAAAGGGATTAGCTTCTTTATTTCTCTTTCTGCTGCTTCATTGTTGGTGTATAGAAATGCCACCGATTTCTGTACATTGATTTTGTATCCTGCAACTTTGCTGAAATCATGGATCAGTTCTAGTAGGCTTTTGGTAGATTCCATCGGGTTTTCCATGTAAAGTATCATGTCATCTGCAAAAAGTGAAAGTTTGACTTCCTCCTTGCCAATCTTGATGCCTTTTATTTTGTTTTGTTGTCTGATTGCTGATGCTAAGACTTCCAACACTATGTTAAATAGCAGTGGCGAGAGTGGACACCCCTGTCGTGTTCCTGATCTCAGGGGGAAGGCTCTCAGTTTTTCCCCATTGATGATATTAGCTGTGGGCTTTTCATATATGGCTTTTATGATGTTTAAGTATGTTCCTTCTATCCCGACTTTCTCGAGAGTTTTTATTAAGAAAGGGTGCTGTATTTTGTCAAATGCTTTTTCTGCATCTATTGACAGGATCATATGGTTCTTATCTTTTCTTTTGTTGATGTGATGTATCACGTTGATTGATTTGCGAATGTTGAACCAGCCCTGCAACCCAGGGATGAATCCTACTTGATCATGGTGGATAATTCTCTTTATGTGTTGTTGGATTCGATTTGCTAGTATCTTATTGAAAATTTTTGCATCCATATTCATCAGGGATATTGGCCTGTAATTCTCCTTCTTTGCTGGATCTCTATCTGGTTTGGGAATCAAAGTGATGCTGGCTTCATAGAATGAGTCCGGGAGTTTCCCTTCCGTTTCAATTTTTTGGAACAGCTTGAGGAGGATAGGAATTAACTCTATTTTAAATGTCTGGTAAAATTCCGCAGGAAAGCCGTCTGGTCCAGGGCTTTTATTTGCTGGGAGATTTTTGATAACTGATTCTATTTCTTCACTAGTTATGGGTCTGTTCAATTTTTCGATTTCTTCCCGTTTGAGTTTTGGTAGCGTGTGGCTATTTAGGAAGCTGTCCATTTCTTCCAGATTGCCAAGTTTGGTGGCGTATAATTTTTCATAGTATTCTCTGATGATTGTTTGTATCTCTGAGGGATTGGTTGTAATTTCTCCCTTTTCATTCACGATTTTATCTATTTGAGTTCTCTCTCTTTTCTTTTTGAGAAGCCTGGCTAGAGGTTTGTCTATTTTGTTTATTTTTTCAAAGAACCAGCTTTTGGTTTCATTGATCTGTTCCACTACCTTTTCTGTCTCCATATGGTTAATTTGTGCTCTGATCTTAGTTATTTCTCTCTTTCTGCTGGGCTTGGGTTGTTTTATTTGTTCTGCTTCTAGTTCCTTTAGGCGCGCTGTTAGAATTTGTGTTATTGATTTTTCTTGTTTCTTGAGATGGGCCTGGATTGCAATATATTTCCCTCTCAGGACTGCTTTTGCTGCGTCCCAGAGCGTTTGGATTGTTGTATTTTCATTTTCATTTGTTTCCATGTATTTTTTAATTTCTTCTCTGATGGCTTGGTTGACCCAGTCATCTTTTAGTAGGTTATTTCTTAGCCGCCATGTTCTTGGATATTTTCCAGGCTTTCTCCTGTGGTTGATTTCAAGTTTCAAAGCATTGTGGTCTGACAGTGTACACGGTATGATCTCAATTCTTTTATATTTATTCAGAGCTTCCCTGTGCCCCAGAATGTGATCTATCTTGGAAAATGTACCGTGTGCAGTTGAGAAGAACGTAAATTCCTTTGCTTCTGGATGAAGGACCCTAAAGATGTCTGTGAGGCCCATCTGTTCTAATGTGTCGTTCAGGGCTATTGTTTCTGTGGAGATTTTCTGATTTGTGGATCTATCCAATGCTGAGAGTGGAGTGTTGAGATCCCCTACTATTAGGACATTTTTATCGATGAGGTTGCTAATGTTTGTAATTAGTTGTTTTACAAATTTGGGTGCCCCCAAATTCGGTGCGTAGATATTTACAATTGTTAGCTCTTCCTGCTGGATGGTCCCTGAGACTATTATATAATGTCCTTCTTCATCTCTTATTACATCGTTCATTTTAAAGTCTAATTTGTCTGATATAAGTGTGGCTACTCCGGCTTTCTTCTGCCTTCCAGTAGCATGGTAGATAGTTTTCCATCCCCTCACTTTCAATCTGAAGGTGTCTTCAGGTTTAAGATGAGTTTCTTGAAGGCAGCAAATAGATGGGTCTTGTTTTTTAATCCATTCTGTTATCCTGTGTCTTTTGATTGGCGCATTTAGTCCATTTACATTCAGTGTTAATATTGAAAAATATGGGCTTACAGTCACTGTATTATCTGTAGGTTTCATGATTGTAAGGCTGTCTCTGGCAGTTTGTGTTCTTTGCAGGTTTGCCTTCATAGAATGCCCCTCAGGATCTCTTGCAGTGCTGGCTTATTTGTGATAAATTCTTTCAGTTTTTGTTTGTTGGGAAAAACCTTGATCTCTCCTTCTATTCTGAATGACAGGCTAGCCGGATACAGAATTCTTGGTTGCAGGTCCTTCTTGCTCATCACATTGAAGATATCCTGCCATTCCTTTCTGGCTTGCCAAGTTTCTGTAGATAAGTCTGCTACTACCCTTATAGGTCTCCCTTTGTATGTTAGGGTTCTTTTGTCCCTAGCTGCTTTCAGGATTCTCTCCCTATCTTTGTATTTTGCCAGCTTCACTATGATGTGCCATGCAGAAGGTCTATTCAAGTTACGTCTGAGGGGAGTTCTCTGTGCCCCTTGGATTTCCATGCCCTTTTCCTTCCTCATGTTGGTGAAATTCTCAGCAATGATTTGTTCAAGAACCCCTTCGACTCCTTTCTCTCTCTCTTCTTCCTCTGGGACTCCTATGATACGGATATTGTTTCTTTTGAGTTCATCGCTCAGCTCTCGAATTCTCCTTTCCTGTTCCTGGATCAGCTTCTCTCTCTTTTTATCTGCTTCCTCTTTTTCAATGATTTTGTCTTCTAAGGCACTAACTCTTTCCTTTACCTCTTCAATCCGTGCTGTGGCTGCTTCCAGTTTCCCCTGTATTTCTTCTAATTTCTTCTTTAATTCTTCCTGCCCGTTTTTAAGGTCCTTGAACTCTGCCGCGCGGGACCCCTTGCATTCTTCTAAGCTTTTTTCAAGGCCAGCGATTAGTTTTATGATTGTCATTCTATATTCATGTTCTGTTATGTTGCTTATATCTGTTTTCATTAATTCTTGAGCTGTCACTGCTTCTTGTGGATTCTTTTGAGGAGAATTCTTCCGTCTCGTCATTTTGGCTGGATGTGTTTTGGGTTGTTTCTTGAAGTTGCCCTGGAAAGGAAAACAGACTGACAGACAAACAGAAAACAGAAATACTCAAACGTACTAACAAATGATACAGACAAGCGGTTCACAACAGCAAAAAGAATAACAAATGACACTCTGAGGACAATGTCCTGAAATACCAGCTACACGGTAAGGACAGGGTGTGTACTGTGCTGGTGGCAGAGCGTCTACAGAGAGAATAATGACAGTTCCGGGGGAAAGAAGGCAATGGTCTTTGCCCGGGTAGAGTGGCTAAAGAGCTTAATCCAGACTGAGAGAAATCAGAATAAGGACGGTTACAAGGAAAAAGGAATGAAGACAGAAATTGCTCGGGTGAGATTATGTGGACTGGTTATTCCAGAGAGAGAATAAGGGAAGTACAGAAGGAGATGAAAAACATGCCTTTAGAGAGTGGAATAAGATTTTGTTTAAGTCAGCCAGGCCTCTGGATAGTCAGCTCAGGAGTGGGGATCAGTAAGAAGAATAACGGGGAGCATCTATTTTAAAAAGAAATGACCTGGAGTTACTCCAGGCAGCGGTCTGGACTTGGCCTCTGTAGCTCCCGCGGAGAAGTGTCACTCCTGCGCAGATGGGCGTGGTTTAGTGTAGGCGGGAGTTCTCCACTGAGGCAAGGATGGCTCTGGGAGTGACTTCCTGGGGCCGGTGCTTATGGGCCCGTAAGACAACAATGGCGTCCCTTCCGTCCTTTGTTCCCAGTCCCAGGGCTTCCACTCGCCCCCTTGTTTGTGTCCTTACTCCGCTATGGGCACCGGCGCAGTGCGGTCCACTGGAAGGTGGGCGCCTGCCTGCTTGCCACCCCCCAACCTTCTGCAAATGTGTCAGGGTTAGAGGTGCTCCACAGGTGACTGAGGGCACCCCCGGCATCCGGTCGCGCTGAGGGCTACCCACTCGCCTGGCGGGGGCGACTTGCGCGCACTCCCCGCTCAGGCGACCGCAGTAGTGGCAGTCCCAGCGTTTGATCGCACCCCACAGGGCCCTCCGCGGCGACTAGCGCCTGATCCGGGCTCCAGCGGGCAGTGGCAATGGTCCCTGGTCGCCAGCTCTCCAGGGGATGGTGGCGCGACTGGCGCACAATCCCTGTTGAGGTGGTCCCAGCGATGCAGCGGTCCCAGCAGTTTTTCGCTTTCCACCGAGCGCCCCAGCAGCGACTAGCGCGCACTCCCCGCTCCGCCGGCAGCCGCGTGTCTGTCCCAGCGGTTTTTCGCTCTCCACGGGGCGCAGCAGCGACTAGCGGGCACTCCCCGTTCCGCTGGCAGCAGCCCGCGATCCCGCGGTTGTTCGCTCAGGGGGCCGGAGGCCGCAGCGGTGCCTGGCGCGCACTCCCCGCTCCAGCGATAGCAGCGGCAGAGGTCCCGCTATTGCTCCCTCCTCACGCTGCTGGCGGCTAAGCAACTCTGGGCCGGGCGGGCTGCCTGTGCCTCCGTCCGCGGTCCAGCACAAGGAGAGTTCTGCTGGGTTCTGCTGTTAGACACAGAGCTTCTCCTCCTAAGCCCTGTCTTTAGGGGCTGGATGTTGGTGGACTCCCCCTCTCTGTAACTCTCCTTCGGATGTTGGGGACTTTCCCCGCTGTCCCCACTCACCCTCCCCCCAGCTCAGTTTCCCGAGTTCGTTTTGTCCGTTCTCGGTTAGACTCACGGTCTTAGGGCGTTGTCTATGTTTCTTGCGTTCCTTGTAAGCTGCTACACCTTTTCTGCCAGGTTCTTGGAGTTGAGAATCTCTCTGTTTCGGTCCCTCTCAATTAAAAAAAACAAGGGAAACTTTGGTCCTCCCTACTCCTCCGCCATCTTGGTCCCCCCTCTCCAAAGCAACCATTCTTGAGGAGATGGACATAAAAACGCGACTTCAGGTTTAGCATGATAAATTTTGCTAGGGAATCTATATAAAGGGAGCAGCCCAGAAGCACCAGTAACAGTGGATGGAATAGGAAGAGCAAAGGAGAAGGCATTTGCCCATGTTCTGGTTAAAATGAGCCTAGTATTGGCTAGTACGAAAGAAAAATGTGATAAAATGACAAGATTATACGGTTGCTTCATCCTTAAGATGGCACTATAAACTCACAGTTCCTTTGTAGAGAAAGAATACATTAAAAATAAATGCAATTTATCAAAAAAAAAACCACTCAAACATTTCAGTATAACTAGAAATGGCTCTTATGTGTCAGACACTAAGCGCTTATAAGTAATATTTTCGTTTCATCTTTACAGCAACCTTAAGAAGTAGAGACATGGAGTCTCTACTTCTCTCTCTCCTAAGAATAGGGATCAGAGAGGGTGTAAGCAACTTGCCCCCAGTCCCGAAGTTGGTTACTGGCAAAGCCAGGATTTTAACAGAGAACCCTGAATCCAGAAACCCTGTGCTTAATCACTATGCTGTGTCCATCTGTAAAGTAATTCACATGTAGAGAACGCAACATTAGAATGATTACTCATGAGAGCTCTCCCCACCCACTGTCTCAAGTTCTGGTGTAATCACCCTAGAAAACATGTCTCCTATAAGGGAATAAGAAGGAAGAGAGCCCAGTCTCCACCCATAGAGTCACGGAAGACATCCGGGCACTGGGAACGCTGCATTAGTAGGTCTCTGTTGGTTCTCACCTCAGCCTGGGTTGCGGCAGGAGGCTAGCCCTGCTCTTCCTGGTCAGCTGCCCCTCTGAGACCCTTCCATAGCACCTGGACATAAGACCTCATTGAATTTAGTGCTCCAAGTTGTGCTGATTGGTTTGGATCTCTGTTTTTCTCACTAATCTGTGAGCATCTTCATAACCTCTATGCTGGGCAAAATGCCTGGAGCGTAGATTTCTCACCAAATCTTTGCTTTTCTTCTCCACATTAAACCAGACCTTCTATCAGAGGTACTATTTTCTCCTTCGCTTCCTTCTACACACAAATAATCTTCAACCCACACAGCAAATTGTAGGAGAGAAGGCAATCTGTGTGGAGAAAGCAGTTTTACTTTGAAGCACTTGTGTGTTTAGAGAAGAGTTAAAATAAATGCAAATACTGCGTGGTACCTATTACCTAGTATGCCTCCCCTAAAGGTATTTCTAAACCTGAGGAAACATACTGTGCTAACTAGCCTTTCCTATTTTCACCCAGGCAAAGTAGAGTTAAAATGAATGCCAAGGGCAACCTGGACAGGAAGAGAAGCATCCAAAATCCGAATCCTCCAAAAGGAACATAGGTGAGGAAGGTAAATTAAACCACTCACCTTCTACCTCCTCTCTTCTGTATGAACGTCAGGTTGTTTCTTAGCAACAACTGGTAACAATTACTTCTTTCCTTTCTTCCCTGATAACTACTTGCCAACCTCCATCTTTTTTCT
Source organism: Paguma larvata (assembly GCA_030068075.1). Lineage (NCBI taxonomy): Eukaryota > Metazoa > Chordata > Mammalia > Carnivora > Viverridae > Paguma > Paguma larvata. The sequence goes on from CM057832.1 coordinate 79,013,229, forward strand.
CCCCAATTCCCAAAGCTGGTGACTCAAGTAGTATTTCTAGTTTGGCAACCTCTGGGGCAATTTCGGCAGCCAATAAATCCTCTAGAGTGAGGGAAACCTGAAACCTTTGCCTCAGGTTTAAATTGGTATTGAGGATGGAGTTAGGACTGGAGGGCTGGCAGGTTCAGGAGGCAGTCAAAGATCAGAACGTAGGTTTGGCAATGAAATGCACCCAGGTTCAAACCCAAGCCCTACACTAGCTGCTGAACTTGGACAAATTCAGTTTCCCTGTTTATATAATGGAACTATCACTAGATCGACTTCATGAGTCATTATCAGGATTAAATGAGTGAATTCATGTAAAGCTCTTTGAAAAATGTCTGAAGATAGAAAAATTCAATAAATGTTAGCTCTGATTATTACTATGGATTTATGTAATCTATACGCGAGGAGGCTGGTGAATGACTTCATTCAGTCACTGTGTATGAGTGACTTGCTATGTACGAGATAACTGTGTTAGGTCCCAGAGACACAATTTTCATTTCTTTATTCAGCAAATATAATTAAGCTCTGGATTGGAACAATAGGTTGAGGAGATTATAGTGTCTAATATACTGTTGAGCCGCTTCACATCTTGAAATCTTCCTTCTTCAATGTTTCAACTTTATTTTGGGATTAATGGATAAGATTAATTAATTAAGTAATTAAATCGTCATGAATAGAAAGGATATGATTTGCAAAATTTTGCTTTACTGTAGAAGTGTGTTTTCTCCATAAACCTCAGGATGTTAATTTTGTACAGTTGAGAATTTTTGTTTGCCAAGTAATGGGTCTTCAGGGAAGCATGCTACTCTTCACAGATTAATTTAAGAGTTTTGACAATTTGTTTTGTTAAGTAATCTCTATGCCCAACGTGGGGCTCAAACTCACAACCTTGAGCTCGAGGGTCACACACTCTACCGACTGAGCCAAATAGCCAGGCACCTGAAGAGTTCTGACATTCTTGAGTGAGAATACCACCCAACTCTGTGAGGACCATGGATTTTGGGCTGGTCAAAGCAGGAAGAGGTATGGACTTTGGGGTCCGAGAGACCTGACTCTACTCTTCCACTTAAATAATGTGTTCACTCTTCTGATCCTCAGTTTCCTTCTCTGTAAAAAGGGACGATAATATCTCCATTTTGGAGGATGTTGGAAGGGTTAAATTCATTCATTCATTCATTCAACAAGTATTTCTATATTGAACACGTACTACCTCCCAGACATTCTTCTGGGTACTGAGACTACAAAAGTAAACAAAACATGCAAGAATCCCTATCCTCATAGTGTTTACATTCTAATAGGATAAAATTTCGTGAAAAATTAAGTTAGTTTACATACAATAAAACACTTTAAAAATTAACAGTTGGAGCACATGGGGGTTCAGTCAGTTAAGTGTCTGACTTGATTACGGATCTCTCAGTTCGTGAGTTGGAGCCTCACGTCAGGGCTCTGTGCTGACAGTGAGGAGCCTGTTTGGGATTTTCTCTCTGTCTCCCTCTCTCTGCTCCTCCCCAACTCTCTCTCAAAAATAAATAAACAAAAATGAAAAAAACATACATAAAAACTAATTCTTGTATCAACATATGCAGTGCTCATGTCACTAATAGAAGGCATAAAAAGAATTTAACTGAAGCAGAAATTCAAATTAGGATCTGTAGTTGTCTATCGAAGAGATTTTTGAACAGGGAAAATAATGCAGAAATGAGTTCGTTGCTAGGGAAAAGATTTTCAAATTACCTTTTATTAGGTAATCTTATAACAGCTGTTTGGGTACACAAATACGTATGTACAATTTCCTAAACACGTAAATAAAAGGCAGCAGTTTAGTATGGCTGCAAGAATTCGTACTACTCAAAACCTTACCAAAACATTTATTATAAAAATCAGTAAAATTGCTTAACACGTCCTAAAAATGTTCAGGTGTGTGTACATAAACATTTCAAGCTTGCTTTACAAAAAAAGAATGCAATTTCTAATCCATGTGTTCATAGTGACTTTCAAAAGTAGTTCAAAGGGGGAAAAAAGAAAGTAGCCTTGCCTTGTAATACAGCATTCACTAATACTGACTTACCCTGGGACGTTCATGAAAGATCCTTTGTTATCACATACGGTAAAAATATTTAACAATTAATACCCCATTTCTATGAATAAAACATAGAAAATAGGATTCTACTTTCTGAAACTAACTTGTAACCATGAAAAACTGCATTCATCCTGCAGGTACTGACACCTCACATTTTTACTTTAAAAATAGCTACGATGCTTGAAATTCAAAAAGAAGCCCACAAGACATCTTCTCCCAATACATTCACTGAATGCAGACTTAAATGACACATTTCATTTTGATTGTGCCGCTCATACGCATACTTTACAATGGCTGCAATATAGTCCGTTTGTATTTTTAACTGGAACCAAAATTAGATGAATGATCTATGCAAAATCAATAGCCTGTATTTTTATAACAGTTGTCACATGCAAAAAGGAAAAAATAAAAAACAAAAACCAAAAACACCAAAAAGCCCTGAGTCAGTATTTTTTGCAAAAGTAATGAAAAAGAATACTGTGCTATGAAGTCATTTTATAATTTAGGAAATGGTTAAGACTGTCCAGTATTTATTTGTTTTGTGTTCATTTTGATTGGAGAGAGGTATGGCTCTTGTTTGGTTTATCCAATTCAGATCATTTCCTAAAACTCAACTTCATTTAAATCCTCAGAATATCCTGATGATTGCTGGGTTATATCTTCCATTTCTGTCAGGAAAGACAAATAGAAAATAGACAATAACCGTTTTCGCCATTTTTATTATAGAAAAATTCTTAATTTGCATTCTCATGATTTGAGACTATTGCAACATCCCTTTTCAATCAAGTGGATATAATTGGGAAAAAATATTGTTACCTGCACAGGGTCCTGCTTGAAATTTAACATCGTCAATGGCAATGTCACTTCTTATTGACACTCCCCGAATGGCTTCAAAAATTACCTGAAAAGTAGTGAAGTTTGAATTTAGAAATGGAGTCATCTTTGGGGTGCCTGGGTGGCTCAGTCGGTTAAGCGACTTTGGTTCAGATCATGACCTCGCTGCTTGTGAGTTTGAGCCCCATGTTGGGCTCTGTCCTGATGGCTCAGAGCCTGGAGCCGGTTTCAGATTCTGTGTCTCCCTCTCTCTCTCTCTCTCTCTTTCTTTCCCTCTCCCACTCATACCCTGTCTTTCTCAAAAATAAATAAACATGAAAAAAAAAATCTAGAAATGGAGTCATCTGGATAAAAGAATACTTGTCAGGAGCAGATCCATGTTGTGTGGGTCTGGAAGGTTAGACTGTTTTTCAACCTCCTTTCAGGAAAGGAATACAAAATCACAAATTCAAATTTAGGTAAAAAAGAGAGTACTTATTTGGAATTTTAAAGAAATTCACAACAAATTACTAGAGTCTTGGAGATTTAGGTCGCTTCTGAGAGCTCTTTAGGCCAAAGTCCCAGAATGCTTACATAGAAATGCTTCCTGGTGGTGACCTGGTTTCCCTCCCCTCCCCTCGAATATTCTAGACCCAGCATTCACAGGGCCTATGAAAGTCATGGGCCCAGAAGTTTAAGTTTTCTTAGGCTCTCTATAAATCGACAGAGATACATAAACATTAAGTTTACCAAGAAGAAAATGGTCCACTTATTGTGTTAGAACTTTTTTTTCTTTAAAGTTTTTTAAATGTTTTTATTTATTATTGAGAGACAGAGAGAGACAGAGCATGAGCATGGGAGGAGCAGAGAGACGGGAGACACAGAATCTGAAGCAGGCTCCAGGCTCTGAGCTGTCAGCACAGAGCCCGAGGTGGGGCTCGAACTCACGAACTGTGAGATCATGATCTGAGCCAATGTCGGACACTTAACCAACCGAGCCGCTCAGGCGCCCCCACTTATTGTATTAAATACCATCACATCCAAGAACAGCTCAGGAGGAGAGAACCAGTTTCATAACTTTGGATCCTGAGAAGAAAATAACTGATCAAATATTCAGGTTCTAGGGAAAATAGCTTACATTACCAGCTCTAAAGCTGCCTCAACAATGGTTAATAAACCACCAAATACTCCAGGGAGGCTTGTGGGTAATGAAAATTATCCGGAAGACACATTTGCTCTACTCATTTTATGAGCAAATGACTCCCCATTGGACTAGTTTATGATTTAAATTAAATCGAAGAATATAAAGTAGATAATTAAAAAGCATATGAAACGATCTTGAAATTAATGACTCTGAGAAGCTTTAATGACAGAAATGGGAAAAATAACATTATTATAATTTCTAAGGGCACAATCCCAAACAAGAATCCAAATAAATGGTTAGAAGAGGGAAAAAATATCCTAACACATCTAGATAGGATATATGAGTGCAGTTAAGAACCATTTTGGTTTTCTGAACCAAAAATAAAATCTGGTTTTTGACCACCAAGTCTGCAAGGGAAGTATGATAAACAAAATACCTGACAGAATTATATTCTGAGTAGTCTGTGGTTGGGCCAAATACTTGATTTCACACAACTTTCTCCTCTGAATTTCCTCACTACCTGAGTGGTAACTATTTTATACCATTACGATTTTCCCCTTGTCCTATAGATACACATTCTATTAGTAAATAATTGTAGTTATCGAAGAATTAGATAAAAATTTATTTTCTCCTTTAAGTGTATGATTTTTCCAAATATCTACTAAGTCATTAGAACATAAATACTAAGCTGTTTGGACCTAACTACTGAATAAATGAAACTGTGAGGTATTACTTTTGGTCTAGGAGCACCAGGAAAAAAATTAATGAGACCAAGCATACCATGAACAAGAACATTTGGAAACGTGGTCTTAATTCTGTGTTTCCCTAGCCCATAATAATACCTACTAAACGTTAGGCAGTATAATGAACAATATGAATGACACAAAGATTTCAATGAGCTAAGAATTTGTCTAACACTTTCTTTCTTTCAATGGCATAAAAATAAAAGAACCCGGGGAGGAAAGCGGAGAGAGCAGAGGAGGAAATGTTAAGCACGGAATCCAAAGGAAAACACGTCACTTTGTGTTTTTGACCAACAGCAAGTCAACCACAGCTTAGCGCTGTATTAAGCCCTTAGGAAGGAGCATGATTAAAATTTTGCCGCTTGACGCATTTCTCCTACCAGGATGGTAGGATGATTGGAATGTCATCAGGAGGGCACCCACTCATCTCCCCTGGAGGATGAGTCTGAACAGCAGCAGTACCGCAGCACTCTGAGAGTCATCCACGCCTGCCCGCCCCCACCCATGGTGCATACATCCACCTCTCCAGCTTTGTTCTTTTTCCTGAACTTCAGTCTCATATCCTGTGCTTACCTGACATACCCACATGGGTGTCTAACAGACGTGGAAAACTTAGCATGTCCGGAAAACTCGCTTGTTAACTTCCCTCCCGTGCACACTGCCCTCGCACCTCCAGCCATGCTCCACCTAAAGCCTTCCTCATCTCAGGAAATGGTAACTCCAGTTAGCAACCAGTTACTCAGGCCAAAACTCGGGGAGCCATCTTGATGCCTCTTTCTCTCAAGCCCCACATTCCACACGTAAGAAGTCCCGTGGGCTTCTGATGCGTCTCACCCCTGCCTCTCACTCCTTCTGCCAGTCCCGCTGCAGCAGCCTCCGAAGTCTTCTTGCCCCCCCCCTACAGTCTACTCTCCATATAGTAGCTGGAGTGATCATTTAAAAATATAAATCCAGATCACATTACCTTAAAGCCACGTGATGGTTCTTCATTGCTTCTGGAATAAATTTCAAACTCTACTATGATGTTCAAGGCCTTTCACAATTATACCCTGATACTTCGATCTCATTACCTGTTTGGCTTGACCTATTCTTTTCCATTGCACTTATTATTTTAAAATTTTTTTTTTTTTGAGAGAGAGAGAGCATGAGCAGGGGAGGAGCAGAGAGAGACGAGACACAGAATCTGAAGCAGGTCCAGGCTCTGAGCTATCAGCACAGAGCCCGACGCAGGGCTGGAACTTGTGAACTGCGAGATCATGACCTGAACTGAAGTCGGACGCTTAACCCACTGAGCCACCCAGGCACGTCTCCCCTCTACCCTGCACTTATGATAATGTACTTGATATACATTATAGATCTTTGGTTTACTTTTTCTACCTTTCCCCGACTTGAATGTCAACTCTAAAAGAGAAGGAGCTTTACATGTTATGTTCATTGCTGTATCCTCAGCACTTAGAGTGGTCAACAAAGAATTATTAAAATGAGATATTTTGGCCTCATACTCTTAGGAACTCAGTCTGGATGCCAATGGAACTATTGAGAATACCGGGGTTGCCATGGTGATATGAATTAGAGACCAGAGATATTTGGGAGAGAATATATTTTTAGAAACAATAATATATGTTTATACTTGGGGATTTTAAAATTTAGAAAACCCTTTCACATACATAATCTCATTGACGCTCTAACTCTGGTGATGTCGGCATGGCGGGAATTATTACCCCATGTTGAAAATGTACACCCTCAGAGGGGAGGAGATTTCCCCAAGATCACCCGGTGCTTATGACACCCAGGGGAATAAGTTTATTTTGGAACTTATTTTCTTCTTTCTCTTTTGAGTAGTGTTCCTGGAAACAAATTGGAATTAATGCATGCCTTGACCAGCATACGGACGGAGGGAGAGAGTGTGGCACAGTGGCTTAGGGACACACACTTTGAGACGAGCCAGATCTGGGACCGAATTCTCTCTCTGCCACTTACCAGCTGGACATGGAGTTTCTCCTTCTGCAAAGAGGAGCTATAAGACCAATGGGAAGAAGTTGTGTACCGCTCCTAGCGCTGTAAGTGCCTGGTGCTTAAAAGATGTCCAACTTATTCATGTGGATGTGTCTATGTTTATTAGACACTAAGATGTTTTGGAGAAACTAGTTTCCGCCTGGTCTCCAGATAGTCATTTGGGATTCCCGAGGGAATCGCTAAGTCCAGAAGGAAATTCCTCAGGGCAGATTCATATCTGTTCCATTCTAAGACAAAGGGAATGGTCTGGAGTCTTCTTTCTTACGAAGTTGGGAGCTAAAACTCTCTCAGGCCAGGAGTGCTTGGGTGGCTCAGTCAGTTAAGTGTCCGACTCTTGATTTCAGCTCAGGTCATGATCTCATGGTTTGTGAGTTTGAACCCCAAGTTGGCCTCTGTGTTGACAGTGCAGAGCCTGCGTGGGATTCTCTGCCTCCCTCTCTCTCTCTCTCCTCTCCTCCCTCTCAAAATAAATAAAAATAAACTTAAAAAAAAATCTCTCAGGCCCTTCTTTACCCTTTGAACTTGAACACCCCAAGATGATACCAATAGATGCCTAATTACTTTTGGGATCAAAAACCATTTCAAGCAACCAGCTACCAGCAATTCTAGCATATTCAAGGCCTTGTACTCAACTCCCTGAGATTAGCCGCTGAGAAGTCACCTGTTCCCAGAGCTCTGGTACGTTAGCGCCATTCGGGAAGCATAAAAAACACCAAGGTCAGGCTGCACTTGAGGGACTCGGACCCACTTCCTCTGGGACAGAGATTCTTCATCGTTAGTGTGCATCTACGTCATCAGGAAGGTTTGTTAAAACACGGATTTCTGGGCCCCTCCCCCAGAGTGTCTGGTTCAGTAGTTCTGAAGTGGGGCCTGAGAATGTGCATTTTAGGTAAAAGTCATTTGAGGTGTCTCAGGACCGCACTTGGAGAACACCTGAATAAGGTAGCAGGAGGGGCGCCTTAATACCGAACAAAATTAACCTACCATCTCAGAATGATGATCAATTATATTATTAAGTTCCTGAATGATCTGCTTTTCTTCTGTAGCAGATATTAAAGCACCATCCAAATCATTTCTGGAGAATTGGTTATTCTTTCCTAAACCTCTAGACAGTTCTGTTCAAGCCAGGGTAATGGGCCACCCTTGGATAACGGCTCATTTTCCCTTGGTCACTTGTTCTTTAGCAGCGCAGCACCCTCAATGGCCCTGCGGCCTGACCTTCGGCAATTCCTTCCCATTCAGATCTGCAGGAAATTCAGCGTGTTTGAGCGATGGTATAAAACAAAGCCCTTATTGTGAATACCTCTTCCAGGAAGATTTAGGCTTAGACCAAACAGGCAGTGGTTAAAGCTGAGGGGTCCTGGTCCAAAAGCTGAGTCAAATGAGGAGGATGTAGGGCTTTCAGTAGAAGGTCACACCTAGGAATTCTACGGAGCAATTTCAGGAACGTCAAGGTCTGAAGGTTATTTCCCCAGAGCCTTCTAGAGCTTTGGCTCATGGCAGGCAGGTGAACTCAGTAGCTGTCAGGAGGGCCCTGCTCACCTCTAGCCTAGATTGGTTGCTCGACCTCACACACTGGCATTTGAAAGGCTCTATCCTGTCATTTCCCAGAGTCCCTCATAATCTAGATGCTGTGTGATGGAGGCCTCATAAAGCACAGAGGAAAACCCGGAGCAAGAGTCAGGAATTAGGAACGGGACTCTCAGTTCCTTCCACATCCATGCAGACAGAGGCTTCATAATTGACTGTGGACCAGGCACTCTTAAATAGAGGCTTGCAACCAAAGCCCCTGTGTGTGGGTAACGATGAGGGAAAGATCCAGCTGCAACAACTAATTAGGTAATACCATGTTTAGAAGAAAAGGAGACTGTTTGGGAGACGTGCAGGACACAGAGAATACACTTGACATTCAGAATGTGCCAAGACAAAAATAGCTACCCTTTCATCACTGAGTTGCAAAAATCACTTCGTACATAAATACCCAAAGCTTTCTCTCTCACCGCCTAATCTCCCATTCACTGCTTAGATTTAATCAATAGAGACTAATTATGTTTACTCTTAAACACGGACTGTCTTTATCTATGACCCTGAAAAAAGAACAGAACATTCTCCTTGGTAGCAAGAAGAAGACAGAATGTCAGCAGCCTATAGGGACATTTTCTCTCACTTGGTTCTTCTCCCCTTTGGCTTACCTGGTGTTGTGTCTCACAACTGTATTCAATCAGTGCCCGGAGCCAGGAGATGCTCTGTTCACCTCTTCTTCGCCATAAGAGGGACTCTTCACTATCACCCACCCTTTTCAAATAAACACTCAGCAGGCCAGTCCCTGCTCCATACATGTGGTAGAAAAAGGTCAAGCAGTGTTTTCCGGAGACTCCTCTCAGAGGCCAAGATAAGAGATGTGCCTTTTGTCCATACACCATGTGGGAGGCCTCGATGTACATGTAGTACCCTGGAGAGCAAATATTAAATCAGGTATGATTATAAAAACCATGGGCACCTGGGTGGCTCAGTCGGTTAAGTGTCCAACTTTGGCTCAGGTCATGATCTTGCATGATCTGGCTCAGAGCCTGGAGCCTGCTTTCGATCCTGTGTCTCCCTCTCTCTCTCCGCCCTCCCGGCTCATGCTCTGTCTCTCTCTCTCTCAAAAATAAATAAACATTAAAAAAAAACATAAAAAGAACAATCACAAGCCATATTTTCTTCTTTCTCTTTTGAGTAGTGTTCCTGGAAACAAACTGTATAGATGCCTGACTTGACCACCACACTGACGAAGGATTTTATAATTTGGGGGAGTATGCATAATCCAAGAGGAATAAATATGCTACAAAATTTGAACCATCCAAACAATTTTTTTTCATTTAGGAATTTAAAATCAGTTGTATCTAGAGGATATAGTTAATGTTATTATTATAATGCTAGTATTATGTCCCTGATGTGGTAATTAACATAGAGAACTTATCCTACTGATTCATGGATGACGTTCTGGAGCTTCCGGGCATAGGTTTAGGGGAAAGAGCACAGATTTTCTAGTCAGGTAGGTCTGGGTTCAAGTCTTGATTCTAAGATTTGATCCTGGTCTAAGGAATTATCCTCTCTGACTCTATTCATCATCTTGAAATAAGGATTAAAACTACCTTCATGTATATGTATATAGGCATGAAATGTTATATAATATATATGTATATATATGTGTATATATGTATAAAATACGTTAATTTATAACATTTCCATTTCCATTTTCCTTTCTTTAATTTGTTTTTAATTTGCTGGCTTCAGGAAGCAAGATCTGTCTGCTGCAGCCAGCTTCCATTGGCTCCCAAGTCCACTGTGTGACTTTTGTTGGTAGGTCCAAATGACTTCCTGTTAGTGGTCTGCAATGGGACATGATGGTTGTCCCATTTATCCCACAGAAAGTGGACATAACTACTAATCGGCCACAGCCCCCAAGAGAGCTGGTTCATGTTAAATAATCACCATCCAGCTACTGAAATAATGCAATATATGAACAGTAACTTGTAGATGAATACATCACTGATACAATTCTATATACCTGAGGCTCATTTTATTTTATTTTTTTAAGTTTATTTATTTATTTTGACACAGAGAGAGAAACAGAGAGAGACAACAAGCAGGGGAGAGACAGAGAAAGAGGGAGAGAATCCCAAGCAGGCTCTGCACTGTCAGGACAGAGCCAGACTCAGGCTTGAACTCACGAACCATGAGATCATAACATGAGCCGAAATGAAGAGTCAGATGCTTAACCGACAGAGCCACCCAGGCGCCCTGGTATGCGTTTTATTTGTCTTCTTGGCCAATATTGATTTTCTTATATACACGATGTAAAACATTATCTTTACATGGTGCTATGTCTGTTATTATTTCATGCAGAAATTAATGGTCGCATTGAGGGTAAAAAGAAAGAGAACGCAAATAATGCATGCAAATGGGATGGTTTCTAGGGCATTTTTCTTTACAATTTGACATTCAATCAATTAGCTCTAGTCATTTCCCAAAATGGAGGGCTTGAAATATCCCAGCCGGAATTGATCAGAAGTACCTCCGTCTGTGCCTCTTCAGGGCATTCCTCCTCTCCCTCTCTGCCACTTCCACAAACACAGACCCGAGAAGTCCCAGAGGCTAGGGAACCGGCGGATAGAAGGAGTCCGGCTTAGGTGTGTCTGATCAAATTGTATGCCCCATGCGACCCTTTCCCTCAGGGTTCCACTCAGTAAAGGTGTCGCCCTGCAAAATTGCGCCGTCGGAGTCATGGGATGTGGCCTTTGTCAACCGGTCATCCCCGTGATTGCCTTTAAAATATTAGAAATAATACTGCCAGTGTTTCTGGAGTTGCCAATGACATCTTCATCCCTAAACCGACCGTCAGCATTCAGTCCTCACCATTCTTGTCTCCTCCGCAGCGCCGAACATAACACGTCGCTGCTGCCTCCCAGAAGTACGTTCTGAACTTGGTTTGCAGGACACTGTACTCTCCTGGTTTTTCTCCCGCTTCGCTGCCCACCCCTTGGCTGGTCCACCCTTTCTTCTCTGGCCTCTTGCCCTGGGAGTGCTCCAAGTCCCAGTCTGGAACCACTCTATTCTTACATACGTTGTTGTATCACAAATTTAAATTTCCAGCCCCTTTGCTGAAACCCAGACGTGTTTATTCAAACTACCTGAGGGACACCTCCCTTTATTGTCAAGCAGATGTCTCCAGCTGAACAGGTTCAGAACTCAGCTCCTAACAGCCTTACCCTAAAACCTACTGCATCGTTTCTGGTTGGCCACGCCTCAAACCTGGAAGTCCTGCACCCACCCCTTACTCTCCTCACGTCTCATATCCAGGCTGTTGGGCGTTCCTGTTGGCTCTACCGTCAAAATATGACCAGACTTCAGTCATCTCTCTTCTCACCACCTCCACGGCTACCTCCTGGTCGGAGCTGCTATTAGTTCTCACTGGGATTAATGCAACACTTACCCGCGAGTCTGCCCGTGTCTACCCTTGGTCTCTACAGTCAAATCCCAACATAGTACTCACAGTGAACAAAAGCTCAATCTTACTACTTCTCTGCTCAAAACCTTCCATTGGTTCATCATTTCTCTCAGAGTAGATGCTGAGGGCCTGAGAATGGCTTTTAGGGCCCTATAATTGCCCGTCCATTCTCTTACCTCTTATTTCTACCACCTTCCTCTCCTACTGCCTTTCTCATTCATTCTGTGTTGTGTGGCCACACTGGTCTTTACTGTTCCCGGAATATAGCAGGTATGCTACTACCTCAGGGCCTTTGCATGTGCTAATGCCTTTGTTGGGAATGGCTTTCCCTCCATATAATCTCGGGTCTCACCTTCTCGTGTCTCAGATATTTCCTTTCCATTGGTCTCATTCTGACTACACTATTGCAAACTTCCACCCTCCTTTGGTACTCCTCATTTCCTACACTCTATTATTTCCATAGCATTTAATTGCCTCTTAATATACTCTACAATCTCTTATTTATTTATTTACTTACTTACTTACTTATTTATGTTTGTCTGTCTCCCTTCCCTAGAACATACAAAGGCAGGGATATTTTCCTCTTTACTTCATTGCTATGCCTCCAGCTCCTATATACTCCAGTGCCTGGAACATAGTATATACTCAATAAGTATTTGTTGAATGAACAAATGAATGTATTTTCTTCAGCAGCTCTAAGCCACAAACCGGTTGGGGCAAGGTCAAACTATATGTCCAGGGGCGCCTGAGTGACTCAGTTGGTTAAGTGGCCAACTTCGGCTCAGGTCATGATCTCACGGTCTGTGAGTTCGAGCCTCGCGTCAGGCTCTGTGCTGACGGCTCAGAGCCTGGAGCCTGCTTCACATTCCGTGTCTCCCTCTCTCTGTGCCCTTCCCCTGCTCATACTCTGTCTCTATGTCTCTCAAAAATAAATAAACGTTAAAAAAATTTAAAAAAAACAACTATATGTCCAGTTTTGTGAAGGGCTTGGCAATGAGACATGCACTTGACTAGGACGCTCCAGGGCAAAAGTGAAAGAAATCCAAGTTTTAATAAAATTAAGGTCGTATCAAAGCAAATGTTCTCAAACTAGTTCCATGCGATCCATCGTATTTTTTTTTAAACCAAACACACACACATACACACACACACAAAATCATTTTTGAACATTGCTACCTCATTTTTTCACTGGCAAGAAAATCGATATATAAGGAGCACTGGGGGTTTTGCATTTTCAGCAAGGAAAGGAACTTTTATTAATCTTTTCTTTAGCATTTCTAACTTAAGCTAGGCTGGATGAAAAAAATACGGATACACGTCATCCTAATAGAAGAATGTGTTTCGTTGAATTCCATTGAGAATGAGGTCAAAACATGAAAACGACCACGGTTTGTCACCTGACTATGCACAAAGGTATCCCATCCTATCCTATCCATAAATTAATGGCACAGTGCCCTGAAATCCTACCTTCGTGCATGTCGAAACTAGAAAACATTTCCTCCAAAAAAAATAAGAAGAAAAAAAATCAAAGAAAAATAACTTTTGTATCTGGCTTTGGGCTCTCAGAAGGCCCATTTGAATCCTAAGTAAAGGACCTTGGCTAAAGACGCAACCACCCCGTGAGGGAGGGAAAGCAGACTCCTCTGAAAGACGCTGTCTTTGGGAAAATGGAACGTGGAGACTCTTAGGGCTCTGAGACATGACATCTTTGCAGAGATGGAAAGGAAGCAACAGATCCATGAGTGACAGACAACCTGAAAGGCACCTTCCTGACAGCACGCACCCTACTGAAAGCAGTGGGAGTCCCGAGCAGACTTAGTCTGAGGTCCCGGAAGAGAGGAAAACCTCTAACCATCTCCGGGATTAAATTAAATTCTTTCTTTTTGGGGCACAACGCACTAGCCATTTAGCTTCCAGTGGGTGAAGCATTACTCTGGAAATGGTTTCAGCTCATGCACCTCTGGGTCTCAGTTATTAGGCTGAAACCATTACCCCAGGTCTCCAGTTCCGGAAAGCTTTGTGTTTCGAGCCATAAAGTATGAAAGGAAATCTCCCAGTCTTGAGCTGTGTAATTACGCCAATTTTGGAAGAGAGACGTAACATCCGGGGGAACGTAGGTACAATGCATCATGTCTTCCCAGGACACTGACACCAGTCTATTTTTCTTGAGTAACATTGGTCTGTCCAAAAATCCTTGATAAAGTTTCTACTGTAAGTACATGTATTCATATATGTATATTCCATACAGTAATACCTATTTAAACCAATCTTGATCAACATCTATACATACAAACAACTTTACCGTATTTGCCAACTGACCAGAATTTGTCTCTCTGATGCACAATTATTTCTCTTGGTTCCAAATATGTTTTCCTTTTTTGACTTGCATGTGACATTTCCTTTCCCCAGAAAAGATCAGAGCTTCATCGAGAGAGCCAGTCTGTCTCACATGTGTTTGGAAAGCAGAGAAAAGCCCCATGTGTTGACAAGCTTTGCCACATTATAACTCCAAATGCTGTCTGTCTCAGGAAACAAAAGCTCTGGACGGGAGCCAGGAAGCCGCAGGGTTGAAACCTCAAACCAGCTCACGTGTCCCTACACATGAAGGATTTCAATCTGTGGAAGGGAGTACTAAGTGAAATCACTTTCTCTCTGCGGGTTCTTGTTTAACATTCAAGACGGGGTTCCAGTGGGTCTACTGGGAGATCGGGGTCGCATCTGTTCTTTGTTCAGCAACTGTGATGCGCTGAGACACACCCCAGATTCATAATCTGGAGCAGTGAAGCAGCTGTTCCTCCGTTCCTGGTGTCTGCCCCTGCTCACCAGGGCTGGGAAGGAGCTCGAGTGGCCTGTACGAGCCACGTGAAATGAACGGCTAAGCTGCATTCATTAAGCTGAAGAGGATTTTTAACAATCAGGAAAAAAAAGACATCAGTACTTTGGGCAGAACAACAGTTAAATGTGTCTCTCTAAAATGGTTTTTTACTATACCTTCTAAATGATTTTTAAAGCTTGTCATAAATGAGTGGTTGTTGTTTAATGGGTATAGGGTTTCGGTTTGGGGAAGGGAAAGAGTTCTGGAGACGGATGACGGAAGCACAGCTGTGGGAATGTGCTTACTGCCTCCTCACTGTACACTTATAAGTGATTCAAGTGGTAAGTTCTGCGTTATGTAAATACTATCAATTTTAACAAAAGCTTGCCATAGAAGCTTTCTCTGTACAAGTAGGATCTGACAATATCAGAAACTAGTGTGATAAGATAAATTATAGAAAGATTGAAGGTCATTGGAGATTTTGATATTTTGGAGTTAATTTCTCAGATGGTTACAGACTAATTGGGTATCATTCTCACATGTGTGATATCAGCTACTACAATTTTTTTTTCTTTTTTTTTTAGAGAGAGAGGGAGAGAGACAGAGTGTGAGCTGGGGAGGGGCAGAGAGGGAGACACAGAATCTAAAGCAAGCTCCAGGCTCCGAGCTGTCAGCACAGAGCCTGACACAGGGCTCGAACCCAGGAACCAGGAGATCACGACCTGAGTCAAAGTTGGACGCTTAACCGACTGAGCCACCCAAGTGCCCCTCAGCTACTACAATTCTTAAAAGACAAGGACTTGAATTCGACTGCTAGTAAATTTTAGCTCTATAACTAACGCATTAAATATATAGTTGTGATTTTCTTTTGTCTGACAGCATAACTTTATAAATAGATGTCATCATTTGGTATTTTAATACATCCTTGGTATATACATATCATATGTATGATCTGTATGATATATATAAACTATATATAATTTTTTAATAGACTTCATACCCTGCATGTGTTACCACTACCTAACTCATGACTGACTGAGCCACCCGGGCACCCCCACTCTTGATATTTCTACCACCCAAGAGGGAGTATTCTTAGAAATGAAAAAGACTTCTACCTTAATTACAGAAACATGGAAGACTTATTGAAACAAACAATGCCACAAAAGAAATGGATGGTGTTTCTCTCTCTGGAAATTGTTCAGAAAATGATGAATAGTTGCTTTTCTAGATGTAGATGTGGGGAGGAGGGCCTGGAAGACTTTTAATCTACGCATGGGAGACGCAGGGAGCTAGGAAATGTTACAGTTGAAGGCATTTTCTCACTCAACTGGATAGTTATCTACTGATTTACTAATCCCTCTGTCTTTGGGCTACAAAATCCCCGTAAACTCTAGGGCACCTAAAACAACTGTTTAGAAGCATTGTGACAGCATGGCATTATATAAATGTTAATAAAATTGTAATAACCAATAAAACCCTGCGAACTTTAAAACTTGTCTTTATTGTCTTGCAAATAAGTAGCATCTGTGTCCAGAAAGACAAATCCTGAAGAGTCCCTCCCTTCTCCATGTAGGTTTAGATTCATCTGTCACAAATGCCTGTATTATTTTATTAATTAAGGAGCCAAGTCGTGGGGCCAGAGGTTTTTTTGTTTGTTTTTTCTTTTTTCTTTTTCTTTCTTTTCTTTTCTTTTCTTTTTTTTTTTTTTTTTTGTCTTTGGTGTTGCTCTGCTAGAATGACTTGCTCTACTACGTGACTGACTTAAACACTGGACATTTCCCCAAACTTTAGTGATACAAATACCCACTCCATGGTTTTATTTTGTCTCCCCACATACCTACAGCACAATATTCTTCTTTAAATGCCACTTCTACTACATAAATCCATTTATTCAAATAGGAAACCACATTAGGATGAAGACAGAAAAAAATGCTATCTATCTATGAAACAATGGTTTTGATGGACTGGTTATCTATTTTTGTTATACATGGATATTAGTATCAAATTAAAAAATATTCATTCACATACCACTTAAGTTGCCCAGTGGTATTTTGGAAAATCTTGGTTCAAGGGCTACCAAATGTTCCGGTTTCTACGAAGTCATTTTACCTATAATCATAGGCCGTGATTTTCTATTCATAAAAGCATAGATGAAGGAGAGCAATGAATCCAAGAAAGCATTCCCAGAGAAGGACAGCACATTTTACAAAAGTTTCACTAATTGTATAAAATACCAACACCATTCATTTGAGAAGAGCTAATACAGTATCAAGGCTTTTCACAAATATAATCTCAGTTAATCATCACAGCAACCCTAAGAGATTAGCAGGACATAAGTTATCTTTATTTCACATATGGGTAAAGCTAGGCTTAGAAGAACTTCTGTGATCATGCCCCAGGCTATGCAGGGAGCAAGTGGCAGAGTTAGCTCACTGTGCATCCACCCATCTTCCCACAAGACTATACCACGCTACACCCTGGATTGTGGAAAATTTGCACGGCAAGTTAGTGAGTCAGGCACTATAGCTCCCTTGCTATGTATGATGATGTGTTGAGTGTAAGAAACACACAATAAACTGGCATGTCCACATTGTGCCTTTTGTAAGCTTCTCTTTTTTATTTAATGGACCTGTATTTACTGTCCGTCTAATCCAGTTGTCTATAAACAGTTTTGTGTGCCTTTCTTCTTTCCATTTTCTTCTTGTGTGTGTTCTTCCAATTGTAAACTGATAGGCTTTAAGGAAGGATGGGAAGTGAAAAGGTAAAATGCAGTCTACAAGTACAGGTATATCCTCTGAAAGTCCCAGAATGCACTGCATTCAAAAAGGATTCTGTTATCACCTACACCAAACCAATACCCTCCAGTCATCAAGGAGAAAGACACTGTGTTGCTGGTCCAGAGTCTGAACCTATTATTTCACCAATGTATAGGATAGGAAGTTCTGCCATTTTTACATACTTCCATTATTTTACTGCCTGCATTATAAAAAGACACATAGAAAATATTGTTAGAACTAAATGCAAAAAAAAAACAACACACAATAAAGCAACAAAGCAGACAATAAGAGATCTTTCGGATGTAATTCCATTATTGTTTCAATTATACATCTACATTACACACAGGTTTGCTGTTGCTATTCTAGGATCGGATCCAAGCAGATAATAATTAAAACTCCCTCACGTGAGTTTCAGTGTTTTAATATTTAAAATGACTATGGTGCCTTAGCTGATCTGGAAGATCCCGTCTACCTTCAGCATCCCATAAATCTTAGAACTGTTATTAATTTGTCGGGTCAACTAAAATTTTCTTATTCTTTCAGACCATATCCTCTGCTGGAGAGAAATTCTGGAGACATTCATCTAAGCAGTATTATGTTTACTATAAAAATCACTTTTTTATAAAAAATATGAGGTGATTGTTAAGTGGTTTCCATGATAATTAAAGATATTTGGACTACTTTATTGCTATGTCAATTGTCTCCAATATTTACTACACGAGCTGGAGAGTTATAAAGGGAAAGAAGTAGAAAATTACAGTCTCTCGGGCAGTTTATAGCCAAAGGCAGTATAAATGTAAATTTTAATATTCTCCTCCTACTACTCCTTGTCAAAGAACAGAACACTGTACAATAACATAATCTCAGATACAGCAAGACCTTGGGTAGAAAAGGCAGAAATATCAATTAAAGAATATAGTTTAAAGAGGCCAGGGACACAAAGACCTCATTCAAAAGGCTATGCTTGGTTGGTGTGGAAGAGAAGAACAAATGCCTTCAAATTTCAAGTGTAATAATCGTGTTCTTAAATAAATGATGCCAAAAAACGAAATGCCAGACACATCCTCTCGTGGGTAGGTGGAGTAATTTGTAGCAGACCTACACTCCTGCTGAGAAGAACTGGAAAAACAATGGATAAAATCTATATACTTGAGAAAACACCTGTTTTCAGAATATCCCAAACAACAAGGACTTGAGGGGGCCAAGGTCCCAGGAAAAGGAGAAGGTCAGTGAAGTAAATTCAAAATTCTCCCTGCTGCTATCCCCTTTGGGGCATTTGCCTATTCAGCTTAGAATCTAAGCAGAGAGCGGCAAAAATGAGAAACCAATGGGACCCACTGGGTTGGGAAGATAATAACTGGAGTCCAGGGTTGCCGAGGCAGCCAGGGCTTGCGTCAGAGCCAAGTTATATGGGCAAAGAGAGGCACAGAACAGTGAGCCCATCACTTGGCGATCTTCCCTTGAGGCATGTGCTAAATGCTTAAGCAGTGGAGGGCAAGAAGGGCCCCTTGCCAAGAAGCCAAACGCAGAACAAAGTTTTCAGCAATCTCACCAGCGGGAGAGATAAAAGATTAACGTTGAGGACAGACTGAAGAGGAAAGCCCTTAATCAACCTCCAGGGTATGCTCTCAGAGAATACCCCCTAGGTGTAGGGGACGACAGAGAGGTGAATCTAGCAAAGCAACGCCTGCTCAAAGTCAGCCTAGTTCTGACTGGACTGAGGCGACCTGCTTTTCTCAAGCTGTCTATTTGAGAACAGGTGGAATCCTCTCTGGAGGGAAAAAACATCATCAAGGATTCTATCATTCTTCATTCCCGATATCCAGTATTCAATTAAAACACCAGAGATTTCAAGAAACCGGGCCACAGTGAGGGGAAAAAACAGAAAATAGAAACAGAACCACAGGTGACCCACTATGGCACGATCACTTTTAAGGGGTGTAAAATAACTATACTTAGTAACTTAAAAATTTTAGCATTTATATCATGTCCAGGAAATAGATTAAGATGAAGAAGTTCATCGAAGAAACTGAGTCTCTTAAAAAGAAACAAGCTGGAGGAGGGATGTGGAATACCAGAATGAGGACATCTTCGAAATGTGTTTCCCTATAAAAGCAATGAGAACATTGGGAAAAATTGTCAAGTCAACTTTTTCATAACTCTGGAAATTAACTAAAGGCATATAGCAATCTAAGAGTGTTTGTTCCAGAAAAATGACAATCCTGCTAAGAAAGGTGAGCTTTTAACCTGCCCTAAACCCATCTTAATCTCTCCTACTCCTGCTGGGAGACAGTCTCGAAAACCAAAAGCTTTACGACTAAAGTATCCGTAAAAAGCACTAGCCTACAGCTATTCTGCAAGGGGCAGAACTGGTTTGGAGCTCCCCAACGCCCTGTCCCCAGAAAATTATCATTATTTGACCTATTTGGCAACTCGCTGGAAAGTTCCATTCTCAAGGCTTCTCTTTATTTAATTTGACTGAGGTAGACCTTACTTTGTATGAATAGTCTTACCTCCAGGCACTTTTGCCAAAAGCAATCAGTTAAATGATTGTTTACCACTGCAACTGCCTAAGGGGATATTAACAATTGAAGCTAACAAAAGATTGACCCCAAATTTTTAAGAATAAAAATTAGGTCCTGGGATGTCTGGTGGGGGAGGGGGTTGCTTTGCAAAGCTCCAAAATCTCCAAAATATTTCTGGCCATCTCCATGGCTTCTCGGAAGTTCCCATAGGATCAAGCAATAGTTGGACACAACAGTGGCCAAGTTCATGATGCAGCCTAGTATCACCTTTCCCTGCTTCCTTGCTTTGCTGCCTTTGCCCCCACATTTCTGCTTCTTGGGATCACATCTCAAAAAATACTACTGCATGCAAGCCTGTATCTTGGACTTCACTTTCTTGGGAATCTTGCCTGACAGTAACCTACAGATCAGCCAAGTAGAACCATTTACAATTCCCTGAAGCTGCCGTACAGCTTGGTGGTTCCATACCTTGCGTGTGAATGCTACCTCACCCTGAGGTATGCTATTCTTCTTGGCGACCTCTCACTCATCCATCAAGATGCTCCCAAGGAGAGCTATCTGCTAGAACTTAACTCTTATTCCTTATTATACTTCTGGGGGCAATTATTTGGTGCACAAGGCATAGCAGACGCTCAGAAAATGTGGAATAAATGAAGATCTTCTTGCTGCTGTATAACATTTATGACCACTACCAGTTCTAAGATGTTTCATCATATATACACGTAGCCTGTGATACTGGTGACTTTAACAAATAAACAAATGCTTTAACAGGGCCCTTATTGGCTTATGCTTTAATTTTTGAAGGGGTGATGCTTGTCATATTGTGATCTGAGAGCCAAGCTATCCGCCCACATATGGCTCAAGCCACTGAAGCCAGAGAAAGAAGAAGCCACTCTTTCAGGGCTTAGGATACACGAGAGGTGTGCAGCTGCAGCCCTGGAGTTAAATTTACAACGTTGGATCACTGACATTGAAATAGCTCAAAAAAGAACTTCCTTTCTGCTAGATGCGTTTCTATAGATGTCTAAAAATACCATCAGTTTGAATATACCTTTTCCAAAACAAGATACCCCTCTTTGGGTGAGGGGTTTTGGGGGTGAGATTATGCTGCTACATGAAGTATGTGCCTTTCACGTATAAGCTGTCACAACTGTTCCAGGTCATTTGTGGTCTCTCAGTATCACGTAGGCTGGGAAACTCTGGTGAGACAGAGTGGATGGAATATGGCCATTAGAGCCTGCCATTCCTGAGACTCTGTTCCCACTCTCCTTGTTACTGCTGTGTGACCCTGGAAAAACACTTAACTTTTCCGAGGCTTGGTTTTCTCATGTGAAAAACAGGCACTTCCTCTTACTTTACAGGTAAGGATTCTTTACTGAACGAATGTTGATGTCCTCCCAAAACTTATATGTTGAAATCCTAACCCCCAATATGATGGCGTTAGGAGCTGATTAGGTCACAAAGGGTGAACTCTCATCAGTGGGATTAGCACCCTTTTAAAAGAAAACCCAGAGAGCTCCCTTGCCCCTTTGGCCATGTGGGGACACAGCAAGAAGATGGCCGTCTATGAACCAGGAAGCAGGCTCTTACCAGGCACGGAATCTGTTGGCGCTTTGACATTGGACTTCCCAGACTCCAGACTGAGGGAAATAAATGTTTGTTGTTTAAGCCATCCAGTCCGTGGTATTTTTGTTACAGCAGCTCTCAAATTGACTAAGGCCAGATGCAAAGTTTCCAGCAAAGTGCCTGCGCATGGCAAATGTTCCATCAATGATCACTAGCTAACATTATTTCCCTAGTGAACCAACTGTTACAGTAATTTTAAGAGAGCCCAAATACCTTCAATCCAATGCTATATACGTCGCTAACCACAGCAAAATTTGCTGCCTCGTCTGCACTGCATTATTGTAGGTAGGCATAAAGAGATATAACCTGTAAGAGCTTTTCTTTAGTGAGAAAATGGAAAGGTGGCTTGAGAACCTTTTAAAAATTTGTTTTGAAACAGGAAAGATAAAGAATGGAGAAGAAGGTGGCCCTAGAAGCAATGTACTGAAAAAAAAAATCAGAATTCTCTTGATTGTGCACCAGAAAATTTCATTTAATGTACAAAGCACTTGCTGGGAGTGAATACTGAGCACATTAAGAAGTTTTTGCGTCACAGTCTTTGCAGAAACATCCAGCCAGCTGAGACATCCGTCAAAGTTTCAAAGAGACAAATCAAACGCCATCATATCATTTTCTTTAAACAAAGCCACACCAAGGTAACTAACGTGTACCCCTATAAACCAGGAAAAATGTAAATAAAGGAGCAAAATTATGAGTAACTGAATATCTACTGAATGTGCTTTTGCTAGCTTTTCACAGATTTTGTGTGTAGGGGGTAGAATGTGGTATACAAGATCAACAAGTTCAGGTTATTTTAGCAGAAAGATGGTGAGGGGCGGGACAAGGCCATTTTAGGTAGGAAGGGCTCACCCGCTCCTTCCCAGTTTAGCACTAACTCTGGGGAGGGATTCTATTATGAGTTGAATTGCATGTGTCCCAGTATCTTGGAATGGACAGTATTTGCAGGTGGGGCTTTTAAAGAGGTAATTAAATTACAATGGGGCTGTTAGGGTGTGTCCTAATCCTATGACTGGTGTTCTGATAAGAAGAGATCAGGATTAAGACCACACAGACCAAGGGCAGAGGATGTGAACACACAGCGGGGGGGGGAAAAAGGACATCCGCCAGCCAAGCAGGGGAGCCTCAGAATGAAACCAACCTGGTCAACACCTTGAGCTTGGACTTCTAGGCCTCAGAACCATGAGAAAATCAATTTCTGTTGTTGAAGTTGCCCAGCAGTATTCGTGGTATTTTTATGAAGGCAGCACTAGAAGCTCACACTGAGTCCAAATACTCACCCCCTCGAGTTGTTTGTATTCCGGTTGGGAAGATAAAATTGATACACACACAGAAGGATTAGGTACCTATAACTGGGCTGGCATGGGAGTGACGGAGTTCGTAGCAACAGCCACTGCCACCAGTGATAAGAAAGCCAAGGAAGGAGAGGTCACGGAGAGGAGGAAGGCGAGGGAGGGACATCTTTGTTGAGCCCCTATTTCCCACAGCACCGAGAGAGTGGCTTCCATACAATGTCATCGGGGTTACTGGCTATTCTCAGTCTCCTTTGCTGGTTCTTCCTCCTCCAACCTCTGAACTTCGGAATACTCCAAGGTTTATCCCTTGATCCACTTTTGGTTCTGCACCTACTCCCTCAGAGCTCTCTCCCAGTCACATGGTTTTAAATATCGTCCATGCCAACACTTCCAGAGCAGCCATCTTTCTTGAATGTCCAGCTGCCCTCTCGACACCTCTTCTTAAATATCTATTAAGAATCTCAATTCTGACATATTTAAAACTGAGCTCCTTATCTTCCCGACAAACCTATCCACTCAGTCTTTTCTATTTAATTGTTGACAACTCCATTGTCCTGCTGCTCAGGTCAAATCATTGAAATTGTTCTTGATTTCTCTCTTTCTCTGTCACTCATATTTAACCTATCAAGAGACTGTGTTGGCTCTACTTTCAAAATATATCCAGAATGTTGCCACTTCCTACCACCTGCATGCTACTATCCTAGTCCAACACACTGTCATTGGTAAGTCCACCCTCACTTTATCATATACTGTCTCCTGGATGCCTCTCCTTATCCTGATGGGACGCTCTGCTTTCACTCTTTCCCTATTTCTATTTGTCTTTTCTCAACATAGCAGCCACAGTGATCCTCTCAAAGCTAGGTCAGTTCACCTCCTTTCTAAGCTCACCATCCTCCAGGGTCCTCCCACTTCAGGTAAAGTAAAATGCAGAGTCCTTCTTTAAATTTTTATTTTTGAGACAGAGAGAGAGAGAGAGAGAGAGAGAGAGAGACAGAGTGTGAGTGGGGGAGGGGCAGAGAGAGAGAGAGACACAGAATCCAAGACAGACTCCAGGCTCTGAGCTGTCAACACAGAGCCCGATGCAGGGCTCAAACTCCCAAACAGTGAGATCATGACCCAAGTTGAAATCGGAAGCTTAACTGACTGAGCCACCCAGGTATCCCCCCAAAAAATTTTTTTAAAAAATCTCTGAGCCCAACACAGGAGTGAAACTCATGACCCTGAGTTCAAGAGTTGCATGCTCAAAAAAACAAAATACAAAACAACAACAACGACAACAACAAAAGAGTCGCATGGTCCACTGAATGAGTCAGCTGGGAACCCCCAAAGTCCTTCTGATTAATGACGAGGTCCTCCAAGGTCTGGCCTACCATTATTTTTCTGATCTCCTTTCCTAGTACTCCTTCCACGGCTCACTCTGCTTAGCGAAACCAGCCTCCTTGCTATTCCTGGGACACACTGAGCATGCTTCCACTCAAGGGGCTTACCACTGGCTGCTCCCACTACTTGGAACACTTCTTCCCAGTACATATTAAGATAGGGGCCTCAACTCTTTCCAGGTTACCTTCTCAAGCAATTTATTGCCTTTCAACATACTATATACTTTACATTAAGTATAGCCTTTGTTGTCTCTCCCTTACCTACTAGAAGGGAAGGCCCATGAGGGCAAATGATTGCTCTGTTTTGTTCATCTGTGTTTCCCAAGTACCTAAGCTGAACTTGGCACATAGTAGACACTCAATGAGTATTTGTTGAGTGAAGGAATAAATGAATAACAGAGCATTAATTGAGCATTTATTAATATATCAGGTCATATCCTAAGCACATTTTAGACATTGTCTCAGACATAAATGATACATACATAATCTATGAGGTAGGTATTAATTATTCCACATACAGATAAGGAAGAGAGATTTAGAGAAGTTCAAGGGGGGAACTGAGATTTGAACCCTAGCGGCATTCTGGTACCAAAACTCTCAATGTTTAAACTCCGCCAGCCAATGAAGCAGGTAAATAGTAAGTAGCTATAATTATTCTCATTTTCGAGATGACACAAATGAAACTTAGAGATTTTCCCTAACTTTCTCACAGTTTCATGCCTCGTGAATGGGGTATGACTCTGGAGTTCATGGGTCTGTTGTACCTCTTGGAGCCTGATGACCCTCCTCGTCCTCTTCAGAGACCCCGTCCCTCCACTGCTTACTATTTTTGCTTTGTCCTCTCTTTGACGTCCAAAACATTCCATGGCCTGTTACCCAGAAAATTCCCCTATGGCAGTCCACCGCACCATAGGTCTCGTTGAGAGTATCCCTTCTGAGATCTGTTACTGCCACCCTTTTGATGTTCCTGAGAAATGGAAGAAAAACTATCGACTCTCCTCCCGCCCAAGAAAAATGCACATAAATACACTGTGATTACAATGGACTTGAGCTCAAGCTGATTCTTTCCTGACCTGTCTCTACTCCTCTTGTAATAAAAAGATACATCCCGCTATCCTGTCTTCTAGGGGTTTTGCTAAATTAATGGCTAGTTGTTCATATGCATCATTGAGGGCTTATACATTCATTGATTCATTCCAAAGACATTTTTGAGTATCTAGAGTATACAAGGTACAAGATTAAGCCCCCTGGGGGATTCAAAAACAAAATTGGCAGGAACTTGCCCTTAAGACATTGTCGATCAGAGCCGATGAGACTGATTTTTGTATTTTTGAGTTTATCTCTTTCCATTTGATTTGATTGAAAGATCTGTTGCTGCTACAGCTGTACTGCGACCATGAGTCAGATTGGAGCCAACTGAGAAAAACCAGAGCTGGGGGTGGACAGAGAGAGAAACTGGCTCCTGATCACACAGTTTCACCCTCTGCATCAAGGTGTTCCTAAAGCTAGCCCTGAATGGATTTTGTCCATTACAAAGAGCAATAAACTATGCCCAACCAAAGCAGTATTAACGTATACAAGTCTTTTGGTGATCTTCTTAACTTCTCTGTCTTCCAGACAAAGCTGCACGTACTCTTAGAGCCCCCTTGGAGTCTTCTACTCAGTGCTGTAAGTGGGAATCTGTTCTACCTTTGGACCGATGCTGAATCTCTTCAACACTATGCCTTATGGAAGCAACACTGTCCCAGAACAGGCTAAAGCAGTAGGAACAAAAGAAAAGTCGCTGGTAGTACCAAGCGGCACATCTTCTTCTGAGTCAGGCAAGAGCGCGTTAGTACCTGAGGCTAAATGGACACTGGCTGGGAAGGCTGGACTGGACCCAACTCCCAGGTGGAACTCAAGCAGAAAATCTACGTGGGTTGTACCTCGTAGAGCAAGCGCTATGGGAAGAAGAGGTGGTCACAGGAGATTAGCCAGAGAGTAAGTACACTGCCAGAAATAGGAAGATGTAGCAGTTCCCAAAAAGCCAGTAATTTGATGTGAGTCCTAACAGAGGACATTCAATAGCCAAGAGAGAGTCTGAAATAGCACCAACTATTTTAAAAAGTTCTTTTCTTTCAATCTCTCTTCCACTTATCCTGATTAAAGATCATGAAGCGAGGGGTGGAGGAGGAAGTAGAATAAAGAAAAGAAAAGAACTTTCTTCCCTTTTCTTATTCCCAAACTGTGAGTTAGTTAGGCCCAAGCTGAGGGAACTGAATGAAAAACTGGAGACGTGATTTGGATTGGACTTTTTATACACATAAATAGGTGACCACTCTAATACCTTAACAGGACAGGAAAGCTCTGGGCTCTACCCAGGGGTGGGGAACAGAGAATGCTTTAGGCTTTGTTTGAAGAGAGTGTTCCAAAGGAAAAATAAAACTGTTCCTGACTGTACCCTACCAAGTTTAGCCAAGTCAACAAACAGGTTATAGTGTAGGTTGCTCTGTGGTGTTATTGTGTAGACTTCCCTTGACGTAGGCTGTAAGAAACAGCACTATGTCACTCACCTTTGTATGTACCATCATAACAGCTTCTCTGTTAGGACCCTTGAGGAACCATCTCTGCAAGCTTCCTATCTGGGCTAGTCCTGCTTCTCTGGACCAGAGAGAGTGACTACCTCTAATGGATACAGCAAGTGACATCAAGAGCCCCAGCGAGAAAGGTCTATTCTGCACGGAGTATTTTATCGCCAACATTGTTTACAGTTGCCGCACATGGTGGTAACAAGTAAGTAGGTCAGCGTTCAGTCTATTTTATCGGACTTCACATATTTGCTACAGAAAACACTCTCCCTTATTTCCCACACCCCCTGGTGTATCGTGTCACCTCTTTTTATCCCCAAGGACACCATGAATCATGCCTCCCACCTTTGTTTCAGTCGCTGGAAAGTGTAGAGTCCAATTCGCAGAGTCTCGTCTGCCAGCACATTTTTCATACAAGGCCTCGGTCCTGGCTCCGGCTTAGATCACTATTTTTTCCTCCTTCGTCCCGCTGCCCCGCTCTCTTTTATTTTTAAACCCACTTCTCATTAAATTATTTTTGTGTGCATATCTTTGTAATAAGCCCATTTCCATCCTCTTTGCAGCAAGATACTTAAGCAATACGTAAACGGAGAGAACGATTTTAAATGCATATATTTAAACAACCTATCCCATG
Source organism: Paguma larvata (assembly GCA_030068075.1). NCBI lineage: Eukaryota > Metazoa > Chordata > Mammalia > Carnivora > Viverridae > Paguma > Paguma larvata. The sequence continues at coordinate 79,040,657 of CM057832.1, forward strand.
GGCGTAGGATCACATGTGAAGCTCATTCTAGACACAAGACATAAATTTGCACCTTTCACGATGCAGTGAATGATCCCCCGCAATGCTATTTCAGGTTTCCTTAGGAGACAGCACCACGTGGCATAACTCACCTACCCCAGTAGTGTGATCTCCCTTCGGTCCTGTGTAGGAGGTGGGGGTTTCTCCCCTCCTCCGGTGCCAGCTGCTCCGGTTTCTTCGCTCCTGAGTAAAGGCACACTCATCTTGTTCGAAAGTGCACTCTCCAGGTGGAGGTGGACTGCCCTCTGGGAGGAAACAGCAGGTGTTGTTACTGCTGAGGCACTTTCAATGACTATGCATCCCATGGCGCCCCGAAGCCCGTCCTGCAGGTGTGGATGTCACCCGGTCATATGCCTATGCTTCCAGAGAGGCAGCTGCCCCCACCTGGCAACCAACCCACGCCACGCTCTTGCCTCCAGCTAGAGCCTGGGCTCTCCCATAGGTCCTGCCACAGAGAGAACGATCAGAAATCTAGATTCAAAAGTACTGGGGTACTTCGAGATAGAAACTTCCTCTGACTGGCTTGCAAAGCACTGGAAATTGGAGGTAAATTGGTTTTATGGACACATGGAAAATAACAAAATTGTCTCATCTTGGAGCTTTCTTCAGAAATCCAGGAGGAGCGAAGGGAATCCTTAGAACAACTCTGTAGTTGCTTTGGACGAGGTGCTACACACGAGAGCTAAGTGTGCTTCTGGAGGCACAGTTTAACTTGTGTGGAGCAAGTGACTTAGTTCTTCTGTCTTCAGTATTCTTGTCTACCTCCTGGGATCATGAGTTTTAAAGGGGACGATGTAGGTGAAATGTTTAGAATTTGAAGTTCTCAAGAAATGTTAGTTACCTAAATATTAGGGCTTGGTGTTTTGCCACCTGGAGCCTTATTTTCCATTTCTAGAAACAAATATTTATGTCTCTGGATGCTATCTTCAAAAACTCTCATGATTACTCTTACTAGACTGGCGTCATCTCCTCCTTACTGGGGACTTCTCCTTTGAACTTGGTTGTACCTCCCCGCATCCAGATTCTTAACAAATCTCTCTAATAAACAGCCCATTTGATATGTCTCTTGTATAATAATTATTTTACTTCATTTTATTTGACATACAGTATGAGCTGATGAAGCCTCAGTCCCTTTTCTATGCCTCAAGTGTAGAGATTTTTATCTTGATTTTCTTTGGGCTGTCCTTGCAGTGCCTTGTAATTCAAGAGACTAAAAAATGAAATAAACGAGGAGATTATCCTCCAGTGCCAGAATGATGCCATGGTTTGCCTCTTTGTTAAAGAAATAGATACCCTATGGTTTTGGATGCAGTGGTAATTAGTAGATACAGACCAATGATCTGGGTTTAGGTATGCACCATTTTCTAATTAGACATCAAGTCCAACACATAGCCGCCATCTTTATTTTGTCCCTATCCTCAACGCCTGGTCCTCTGTTCCATTGTCAGTTAATTCACTTAGAAAATATTTATTTTATTATCATTTAAGAATTTCATGCTTAGCATAGTATCTGTCTAATAACAATTTCATCAGTATTTCTTGAAAACCTGCATTCATGTAAGACACAATTAAAAATAACAATAGTAACTAGACCAGAAGCCATTTATTTTTCAGGCATTGTTTTGTGCCAGGTCCTATCCTAGGGAATGTATGTATATTATTCCCACTATTCGGGTAGGTATTACTATCATTACCTCTCTCATAGATGAGGATACAAATGTCAAGTCACATGGGCAAAATGACACACTGCAAACAAATCATCATTTTCAAATTCCAAACTTACTACACAGATCTGGACAGGGGTACTTCTGGCAAGAAAAGCAAAAAAATAGGCTAGCACAGATTAAAAAATGATTTTTTTTAATGTTCGTTTATGTTTGAGAGACAGTGAGAAAGTCAGAGCATGAGCAGGGGAGGGGCAGAGACAGAGGGAGACACAGAATCGGAAGCAGGCTCCAGGCTCTGAGCTGTCAGCACAGAGCCCAACACAGGGCTTGAACCTACAGACCATGAGATCACGACCTGAGCCGAAATCAACCAACTGAGCTCCCCGGGCACCTCTAGCACAGATTAAATGTATTTGGTGTATACTTAGAGAAATGGGACGTGCCATGCATAGGCCTAGGAGACAAAAGGAGCTTGAAAGCGTGACAGTCTTACCTGGAGACAAGCAGCTTCCCAAGTCTACTGTAATGTCATCCAGGGCTACCAGTCCACAGTCCCAAAAACTTTTGCATAGGCTCATGAAAACCACCTGCAATTCGGAAAAACAAAACTTGGATGCCATTGACTACCAACTGGAAATTCTGAAAACCTGAGATTTACTTAGCCCGAAGCAGGCATAAGCAAACCACAGACCCCTCTCCATTGTCCCCATGACCTACAGGTCACAGGGGCCTGAGTAACAGCTAAGCATTTACACTTGACCCTGAAATTACTTCTATTCTTTTTAAAGCAGAGTCAAGCTCGTGATGATATGTTGTGCATATGAATGCTGAAGCCAGTTCACATCCTTCAGAGAACTGAAAGAGGAAAGCAAGAGGTTAATTGATGGCAGAGGAAAACCTGTCAGGTTTTAAATATTTTCCCCAGATCATCCACACAGCGCGTACGGAGCTGACGGTATTCCAAGCATTTTTACACACATTTCCAGTACAAACAGTATTGACTTTTTGGAAATGAATTTCTGGCAATGTGTTTCATTCATATTGTGAACAAAGTCCCAGTGATTTGCCATCTGCAGACTTATGTTCCATTTCCAAAGAAAAGATAAATGCCCCTCGATGGTGTCACTAATAAAAGCCCTAAATGCAGTTATTTTATCAGGCCAAACACTTTTACTCGTCTGTATGAAAGAAAAACAGATCCACACCATCAATTATTAAATTCACTGTGTCCGAGAGAGAGAGCAGGAGAGAAGTTTTGCTTTCTTTCCATTAGACTAGTTCTAAAATCTTTTCATACACGGGATGAACAAAGACTACTTTTCACTTATATTAGATTTTTGCTGTACTTTGTGGTTTCTTAAGCTGCTTCTCATGCATACCCTAATGTACACTGAGCACAAAGTCATTCAGTCCGCGTGTAATCCAACTCCTCAAATACAAATCTTAAACAAAGACAAAGAGAGATACAACAGAAACCAAACCTCAAATTAGGAATAAGGAGAGCGTTTGATTTTTTTTTTCTTTTTAGATTCTGACATTATGTTGGGTTTTCAACTTACCTGTGTTATCAGCAGGCTCTCTCTGCACTTTGGTGATCAGAGCCATTAGAATACAAAATTCATTCAAAAAGACATTTTAATTTTTTAAAATTTTTAAAAAATATTTATTTATTTTTGAGATATAGAGACAGAGCGTGAGCAGGAGAAGGGCAGAGAGAGAGGGAGACACAGAATCCGAAGCAGGCTCCAGGCTCTGAGCTGTCAGCACAGAGCCTGACGCGGGACTCGAACTCACAGACTGCAAGATCATGACCTGAGCCGAAGTCGACCGCCTAACTGACTGAGCCACCCAGGTGCCCCTCAAAAAGACATTTTAAAATGATGGGACAGTTTACCACTACGCAAAATACAAAACGTCTTAAAGCTAGTATCTTCAGAATAATTACTAATTATAATATGTATACAAGTTTACTTGGACTGTATTCAGACAGCTTTTCATTACAAAAAGGATAGTTTAGAGCTATAACAATGTATAACTATATGTATTATATATATCTACAAGGGACAAGACGAAAGGAGGTGTTTTTGTTTTTGTTTTATCTCTGTTCATTTTCTCACCTTTATAGATTCTAGAGACTATGGGCAGGTTTTCTACCTGCAGGATTTTTGCCTGGGAACTTAGTCCCCATTAGCAAAGCAAAGGTCTATGTCATCCGCCCCGATGTAGTTACAGTTTATCCGCAATGTTTATTGTTATAGGGGAAAGAATAGTAATCTGTCTTCTAATTGACTGAATAAATTGGGCTGCAGAGAGAGAAGTCCTGGCTTTCCTTCTTTTTGGCAGTTTAAAGTCTATTTTTCACAGAATAGTGGAAAAGTACTTTTTCCATAATGAGTCTGGGGTGGTGGAATGATCCCCCTGTAAACCATTACCTAAGTAAGACTCAAGCACTTGGCAGGGAGGCGTATCCTAAAAACGAGAAACAGTAACATGCTTTCGAGTGTTCACAATAGCACTATTTGATAATGACCGAAGAACCAAACCAGCAAGCAAGTAAGCCAGCAAGCAAAAGAAATGAAACAACCCAAAACAAAACACACACACACACACACACACAAATTCAGGAAATGAATGAACTATGATACTACAATCTAAAAAATAGGTAGTCATTAACTCTGATAGATTGTATTATTTAGTAGTTTTTAAAGTCTATTTTTCTCATAGTGTTAAGTGAAAAAAGGCTGGTTATAACAGATAAAATTAAACAAAGTAAGATAAATTACATGAAACGTACCTGAAAGTACATAGAAAAAAAAAACACCTTGAAAATGTACCAAATTTAGAACAATTATGTTCGGCTCATGAAATTATGAGTATTAAACCAAATTTCCCCTTATTTTCTAAGCATTCTTTAATTTTGTTATATATAGAATTGAGGGAAAAAAAGAAAAAGGAATCAGGACATCTATAATTAAGATGTGGAGTGAGTTACTGTTTCCTAGATTGGCACTGTTTATTACAGCGGTCACGAGGACATGTGGCTATTTACATTAAAATTAAGTAAAACTCAAGCATGCATTTCTTCAGGCACACTGACCCCATTTCAAGGGCTCCGGAGTGATGTATGGCGAGTGGCCACGTGACCTGGACGCAGCAGATATATAACATCTCCTCACCGCAGAAATTCCAACGGGTAGAAATTCCTGGCTCCTTTTGAGGATTGCAAAAAATATGTGAACTGCCACAATGGGTTCTGTGAAATGCTAAAGATGTTCTGGGCAAGAAGAGGCCACTAGGCTGTTCCTATCTTAGAACTCTTTCCACAGTCAGCATAGTAGCCGGCCCACGTGTTGTTCCGACTTATAAAAAGACACACAGTCAGTCCGCCGTGAACTAGGTTCAAACTCTGGCCTCCAACCTCAGAGCTGTTTGGCGCTTGCCTATCTGCATTCCAACACACAAAACAAACCTGACAAATCAGCTTGTTTGGTGGAACACACAAGATTTTTCCACTGTGCTATTAATAAGGCCGATAATGTCAGCTCCTATTCTTGCCCCACCGTCGTACATTTGGAGGGCTACTTGAAGTGGAAAGGTTACCTGAGGGTAGTTGGTTGACCAGGCAACCTAGGGACTCGGCCTGTGACTCAGGGAAAAGGGAAAGCCAAACATCTTTCTTCTGAACTCTGTCCCGAGGTCCCACTAAAAATGTGGCAAAGGGAACTGGTCTTGCTCTAAATTTTTTTTTTTAATTTTTTAATGTTTATTTTTTTTAGAGAGACAGAGAGAGACAGAGTATGAATGGGAGAGGGGCAGAGAGAGAGGGGGACACAGAATCCGAAGCAGGCTCCAGGCTCTGAGCTGTCAGCACAGTGACATGTGGGGGTTGAACCTACAAACTGTGAGATCATGACCTGAGCTGAAGTCGGGCGCTCAACAGACTGAGCCACCCAGGTGCCCCATGGTCTTGGTCTAAATTCTTGAGGAGATTAACCTCTTGTTTAATTTTAGATCTTTTTAAAAAGAGTGTTTATTTCATCTTACGCAGGATTTCAAAGCCAGTGGAATACTCCTATAGACTAGAAAAAACATCCCTAGGCAACCTGAATATATACTAATATTTACTGGAGGGAGACAAAGTAAAATAACATATCCCTTGGGCAGGTGCTCCTGGTTTTATGCAAATCTCTTAAAAGTCAGGGACAAATGAGATTTGTGTAAGTCACATTGTTTCATTGTGTTAAAGGTTAGATCCTTAGGTACTGGTGACACTTCACAGATGTTATTTTGATAGGGAATATTTACCGTTGAGGAACCCTATGTAGACTAACTTTGGAAACACACATACGCGGTGACCGGTGAGCTGTATAAACATATCTGCAGACAAAGAATTTTAAATACAGTCAAGTAAGGATCAACAGTATTACTTAACTCAGTCTTTATCATACTAAAAAGGGACACTGCACATGCTCAGTTACCTACAGCAGGGTGTTCCTGTATCAGCATTCTTCATATTTGGGTATTTTAATATCATTACGGATCATTGTTTGTTGCAGGGGACGTTAAGCAGCAAACCTGGTGTCTATCCATTAGATTCCAATATCACCCCCTAGTCCTGACAATCAAAAGTATATCGAGACACTGCCAAATGTCCCTTGAGGGGCAAACTACCTCTGGCTGCGTACCACCGGGGGTGATGGAGGACTGCTGTGTGGATGACAGAACCTCACTTTATTCTCCCCAATCAAAACAGGACAGTGGTTTATGTTTTAAAAGGATACCAAATGGAGTTGGTTTTCTCTTCCCCCCGTATGTCACCAGGGGGTGGTTCTAACACGCAATGGAACATCCCCAAACCCTGAAAACAAAAGACAAAAGAGCCAAAAAAGCAAGAGAGGTGGACCAACACTCAAGCTGAATAATCATCCCTGAGATGATCAAGCCTCTGCTGTTCCAATTTCCTGCTTCAGAAAACTTGAAATTGTCAAAGGGCCATTGAGCCTTCTCTTTGTTTACATTTTTCTCCCTTTCCAAAAAGAATGCTCTGCTCCCTCGGACCAACACAATGACAGGCAGCAGATTATAAGAAGTAAGTGAGCTAACTTTCCTCATAGTATAGAATTGTGAGTGCCCTCTAAAGTTATTTTTGGGGGCAGGGAGGGTGGAGAGAGGGTCTGTGTGGCAATCCAGCCACAAGGCTGGAGCTAAACCATCCCCAGGCCTGTGAAAGTCCATAAAAGTTCCTGGTTAAAACACCTAGGAGAGAAAAAGTAGATAAATAAATATGTCGGGAACTTACTGTCCCAAACCAAATCAGGTTAAATTTTTAAAAGAATTAGCGTTTCTGATTCTTCACTTTACGAGGTGTCATAATTTAAGAGCTTCCCAACACAATGAACAGGATTTGTGGAAGGAAGGAGGGAGGAAATCAAACTTCCCCGAGAGCTGGGGAACATGTAACCACACAGTTTGGTTGTACAGCTAAGAAGGATAATTTGTATTAAACAGCTAAACAATGGCTGAATTAACTGGCTTTTCACTGTCTTTTAAAGTCTGTCTCCATGGCCTGGTTGGTCAAATTGTTAGCTTAACCCACCACCTACTCAATTCATTGAATAGCCCCAGTTGGGCCTATAATAAGTTTGTGAATGATAGTTTCCAGAAAAGGCCTTCTCTCTTCGCATAGAAACATTTCAATCCTGTGCCAATAATACATAAATTACCCATGTTCACAAAATGAAACTAGCTACATTCCCCTTCCAAGCGGTGAACCTCGACAATTTACCAGAGGGTATGACTCTGAGTTAAATTTAAGTTTTCTTCTGATGAGGTTAAAATCCTTTGAAATCATTTGTGCAGATAAATTTGGGTATGGTGACTACAGAGTTGGTAGAAGAATTATTCATAAAATTACTATAATCCAGTCAGTGAGGTTCCACAGCCCCTCATTAAGATGCTGTTGACGCAACTGCAGGATATTCTATATAACGTAATTGTATTCATTCAACGGTTTGGCAATAAGCTGCAATAGAATTCTAAAAATAAAAATTAAAAAAAAAAACATAAGGCAAAAAAACAAAAACTCTAGTATTGAGATACTTGGCTAAAGAGGTGGAATTTTCACGAATCCCTAAAGACAGGCTGAATGGAGCTTCCTCTAGAAGAACCAGGATGGGAGTAGCGTTTTTAGAATCCCAGCCACGTTGCTAAATTATAACAGCATGCTTCCTGTAGATACTATATTTGGCCTTCAGATCCCACAAAAGGCAGAATGACCATGTGTTTTTAAATAAGTCTTTAGCTGACCAACACTTCTTTTTCACAAAAGACCCATCTGTTTTAATTCAATTTTTGGCTTTGACAAGCAACAAAGATTAAGCAGCTTACAGCTTCTCCCTGCGTCAGTCTCTCTGCTCCTAGGAGGCTCCCATTCTGCGGTGGAGGGCTCGCTGTGGTAGACCTGCAGATAAGCTGCGGAATTTTCTCATTGCTATGTTGGTGGTAAATATTCAGATCTCTCAGCTCAGTGATTTCAGAAATCTGCATTATTTTTGGATCTTTTGGTCACTGTAAAGAGAAGAGGTCTCTAGAAGAGACCTTGGAATCAGTCATATTTTAGAATCAGGGAAGGCCCAGAGACCCTGTGATATAAACAGGATCACACAACAGCCAGGGGCAGACCCAGAAATGAAACAGCTTATTCCAAATCTCCAATAGAGCGTATTTCATTATGCCGACCCGCCTATTTTCTCCTTTTTTGCTTTCAGTATTTAAAAGTATGATTCTAGGGGCGCCTGGGTGGCTCAGTCGGTTGAGCATCCGACTTCGGCTCAGGTCATGATCTCGCGGTCTGTGAGTTCGAGCCTTGTGTCGGGCTCTGTGCTGACGGCTCAGAGCCTGGATTCTGCTTCACATTCTGTGTCTCCCTCTCTCTCTGCCCCTCCCCCACTCATGCTCTGTCTCTCTCTGTCTCAAAAATATAAACATTAAAAAAAATTAAAAGTATGATTCTAGAATCATTATGTCATATACCTGAAATGAATATAATGTTGTTATGTTAATTATACCTCAATTTAAAAAAATAGGATTATGAAAGGCATGATTTTGAAACTCTTCAGTTGATAGCAGTGGACCAAACATGTCTTGGACCTCTGTTTACAATCAGCTTCCTGTCATGTTCCCTTAAGTCTGTTTATAAGGAGTTTTTGGTGAGCCAGCACCAGAACCCCAATCTTACAGGGATCATGGCTAAATTTAAAAACTGGTGAATGTAGGGGCGCCTGGGTGGCTCAGTTGGTTAAGCGTCCAACTCTTGATTTCAGCTGATGTCATGATCTCATGGCTCGTGGGTTCAAGCCCCACATTGGACTCTGTACAGACGGTATGGAGCCTGCTTGGGATTCTCTCTCCCTCTCTCTCTCTGCCCCTCCCTCCCTTCCTTGCTCTCTCTCTCAAAAAATAAACTAACTAAAAAAGCAAAACAAAACAAAACCTGGTGAATGTGGAACCAGCCAGTAACCTCTCCTGTCTACTTTCACTGCAGTGACACTCTTCTTGCCCTTAGCTGATGATGCTACGTCCACTTAGGCCCATAGGGAAGAATGTCCTCAACTCCCCACAACCACACCTCCCACCTAAAAATGAGTTTTAGTGCTTCAGAATCTAATTCACACCCTAAGAAAGAGGACAGTGTTGTATAAACTTAGCCCACGAGTCTCTCATTGTCACTGAAGGAAAATAGGTGTGAATGCCTTCTTGCTGGTTGCATACTCCTGTCAGCAGGCAGGTGGGCCGAAAAAAAGCAATCCTGGCTTATCTCGGCCCCCCTTCCTTAGCAAGGACCCTCAGCTAAGCACTTCCCTAACTCATGAATATAATGTAATGACCAATTTAATTGTCACGTTCAAGGACGGACATCACAATACGGAGCTATTGTTGTAGCTCACTCGATGGAGACATAAAAATGCCAATTGTATTGGAAGACAGGCAGAGTGCAATCAACAAACAGCAAACAGGGAAGAATCTAGGTCTCTGTCTTGACCTTTCCCCCTGAGGTGGATGAACTTCTCCTGGAGTCTGGAGAGGACAGCAGATACCTTAGCAGTGCCCTGCTAATACCTGAATAGGAATACTGATTTTGCGTCACTCATGTCTGAGACAGAGAGGCAGCTGTTGGCCTTATTTTCATGGATTCCCAAGGGAAAGCGTAGATCCTTGGCTTGGTGAAGGGCTGTGGCTTAAAGCTTACTAAGCCCTTTGTAGCCTGGCCACAATTTATTTGACCAACCTCTACTGATGGATAATTGGGCGGTTTCTAATTTCTCAATATTACAAACACTGCTGTGATGAGTATCTAAATCTTGGTGCATAACCATGACTGTTTCCTTACGATAAATCCCTAGAAGTAGAATTGTTATGTCAAAGGGTATTCATGGGTAGGGGCGCCTGGGTGGCTCAGTTGGTTGAGCGTCTGACTCATCAACCGACTGAGCCACCCAGGCACCCCTAAGATTTTATTTTTAAGTAAACTCTATACCCAACATGGGGGCCAAACCTACAACCCCAAGATCAAGAGTTGTATGCTCCACCAACTGAGCCAGCCAGGCACCCCAGTAGCAATCCACTTTTTCTGATTTGCCTGTATATATTCATTGCCCACTTTCTCACTGCTTAGCTCACCTCTGCTTATTGGTTTATTAGAGTAAATTCATATATCAAATGTCCTAAGATATTGCCATATATGTTGTAAGTTTTTATTTCCTGGCCTGACATTTGCCTTTCCGATACGTTAATAAGGCCGTCCTTATTTGGGGAATGAAACTAAAGAAGAACTGAATACCTTGGCTTAAAGACTAAGATGAAATAGGCCACAAATGGTAGTGTGTCCTTGAACATTGTATAGTTACACATGTAACCGGACATCAAACATAAACTAGAAGTCACGGTCATTAGCAGAGTGGTGGGGGATGCCACGGGGAAGCAGCTGGGGGACTGTCTGGAGAGACTTCTCCTAGAGGTGGGTCCTGAAAAGATGCTGCAGAAAATAGCCAGAGAAAGTCACACAAGAAAGGCAGAGCAGCTGGGGCTATCTATGCAAAAGAAAAGAAGGTATTTTTCCCTGGGTAGGGAGTCTTTATTAAGGTGTGAATCGTCAATTTCCAAGTAAGTGAACTGAACTCATAGCTCCAGAGGCCAGCAAATATTTACCTGGTCTAAGAGCTCAGAAAACCAGAGGATCTCCAGAGAATCTCAATGTGAACATCAAAAAGTAATGTTGGCTCGGGGCACTTGGGTGGCTCAGTCGGTTAGGCTTCTGACTCTTGGTTTTGGCTCAGGTCATGATCTCACAGTTCGTGAGATCCGACCCCACATTGTGCTCTGCACTGACAGCACGGAGCCTGCTTGGGATTGTGTGTCTCCCTCGCTCTCTGCCCTCCCCCACTGGTTCTCTCTCTTTCTTCTCTTTCTCTCAAAATAAAGAAACATTAAAAAAAAAGTGTTGCCTCATAAAATCTTGGGAAAAATTTCCCTAAAAATGTAGCCATTTCAAGGCTGTGAAATATTCACAAGATTCAGAGTTTGAAAGTGTGGAGGGAGATAGTGTTTTCAGGTTCATAAACAATCCTTGGAATAAATGTTTGCTTCATAAACTTACTAATAAAACCCCAGGGGAAGGATGCCTATGATATCTTTTCAGATTTCTCCACAATGCCAGGAGAATAAATACGGTAATCTAGCAAATACACTATGAGATTAATTCCTGGGGAAAGTTCTAGAAGAATGCACGGACACAAATGATACCCTCCTGTAAGCTGTGTTAGCAACCAGCAGCTATGCAAGCCAGTCTGTCCAGTCATTCCCCCACGAGTTGACGTGAAATGCAGAAGCCTTCAACAAACACCTAAACAGAAAGAGAAGGAAAGCCAGAGGCGCTCAATCCTGTGTTGGTCTTATTTCAAGTAATTTAGAATTCCTGGGCTAACACTGGACACTGGGCTTAGCTTGAGAAACTCAAGAGGAGGTTCCTTTTCTATACTTAGTGCCTCTATTCAATTCCTCATTAAAACTTTTTCCACTTGACAGTATAAATTTCCTTGCTCTGTGTACGGAACGACCCTAATCTGTGCTATAATGTGTCGATTATCTTGTCAGGAGTTAACGATCTTGCTATTTCTACTTTGTACTCAGCGGCCCTGGTTTAATTATGCCAAGACTCTAACATTCTGGATTCTGGTGCAGCCATTTCTCAATGTTTACAGACATCATGAAATGTGATAGGAAATCTATCTCCTCTCTATCTTGTCTACACATTGGTTTTCTGGTTCCTGAATCCCTTCATAGCAGGGTGTCTTGTTAGTTAATGGCCACCTATTTATAAACCTCTCTAGTAAATCAGAAACTTCCTAGACTTGCTTTTTCTATTTGGATGAACTTCTAAGCATTGCCCTTAAAACTTTCAGAACCCTAGATATCATTTTTAAAGCTTATGAGAGTAGGGGAAGGGCAGAGAGAAGGAGAGAGAGAGAATCCCAGACACGGGATCTGAACCCATGAACCATGAGATCATGACCTGAGCTGAAATCAAGAGTCGAACGCTTAACTGACTTAGCCGCCCAGGCGCCCCAGAACCCTGGATGTTGTACATCTAACGGCATTTTCATCATTAAAGGGCAAAGTTAAAAGGAAGACTTTAAAAGCAGGCATCCAAATCACAGACTTAAATTCTAATTTGTTGTTGTTGTTGTTGCTAAAAGGAGATTATCATAAGAGGAAATACAGAGATAGAGAGAGCTATCCACAAGGACCATGCTACATGATATGAAAAGACAGTTGCTGACATTAAGATGCCTAATAATATAATATGCGGTAGAAGAGACATAGTGGTCTCCCTAAAACATGCCTTTATTACTTAGTGACATGATATTCCGATTTACATCATTAATGCCAGAGTCAAGACTGGAAGCCAAGTCTTCCTCTGCCAGAAATCTCAGTCTAACAAGTAAGACACAAGTTATGACTTATTAAAGATTCAGAGAGGAAGGAGTACTTGCGATGGACTTTGAGAAAAGGGTGATCTTCTCAGCAATGAGGATTCCTGCATGATCAGTGGGAAATATTTGTTGTTGATGAACCCTTTGTGGGAGGAAGGCAGGGGTGAGGAGGCGAGCATTTAAGGAATGAGAAACTGCAGCAGAGCGAAGAGAGTAATTGAAGATGCATTTTCCAAGAAGTCTGAAGACATAACATGGGATTGGGTGGCAATTTAAATGGGTCAAAGGTTAAAAGGAAGGTTTGTTGTTTGTCTATGTGGCCAACATATGCTGCAGGTGTATAAAGGACTTATGGATATTGAAGGTTTCCAAGAAAGGAATAATTTAGGAAACAAAGTCCCAGAGGAGGCAGGATGGATAGATGGACGGGCTGGTTTTGACTAAGAGCAAGGACAATAAATGCTTCCTCTGTCATATGCACCTGGTGACCCAGAGAGGCAGGTGAGGATTCAGAGAGAAACAGAACTGAAGGCGTTGTTGTTGAAAGCCTTCATGGTCTTGTGACATGAATGTGTGAGGTCGTGTTGTATGACTGAGGGGGGAGAACCCAGTTGGAAAGTTGCAAGTGAAGATGAATGTGAACATCTGGGGACAGGGAAAGAGAAAGGAAGTCAACGAGAGAGGAGATGAACGGAAGGCTTTCCCAGAAGCATGGAGGGGACACTGGAGATTAGTCTTATTTTCTCCAGCTGCGCTGAGAACGCCAGGTGGGGGAGGTCGGTGGGGAGTAGAAGATGAAAGTAGATGCCGAGCATTCCCAGGAATCGAGAGGACAGAGATGGAAGAAGCCAGAAGGACTAGGGGCGGAAGTGAGCATCACTGACCAGGAACACAGAACGGAAACTGAAGAAGCTGCACCAGGGGGGCAGGGAAGGCATGTGGAAAATCGGGAGGCCTGGTGAAACCTCCTATCAGTCACTGAGAAGAGGGAAATGATTCAATGTAAGGGTGGGAAGTTGTTTCCAAGAGAAGAGTTACAGCTTTTGGTTTTAACAAACATCGTCATAAGAAGCCCCAAACCAGATGCTGCATATACGTGCCTCCGTGTGTCCTTCTATCTGCTCCAGGAGGACACGCTTGCCTGTGAGTGTTCATTCACACTCCTGTTCCTCGCAGGACAACTTGTTCAGGTGCTGGGCCATTAGTGACTATGGTTTCTGTGATCCAAAGGCAGAAACGTTTCATTTTGCTCCTTTCTTGGGCTCCTATGTTCTTCCTTGCCATCAACCCACATTCACTGACACCTCAGTTCCCTTTTCCGACTATCTGTTGAGTGCTCACCCTCTTACAGAAATGGTGTTCACATTAGAAATCTAAAAATAAGTAAGACAAGGCTCTCTGTCCTCCGGAAACTTACAGTCTGATTAAGGCACTAAGCAGGTAAGTAGACAATTTCAGTATGGGATACTATGACAGCAGTCTGATGCTAAAGGGGCTGCGCGAGACCAGGGGTCTATGTTAAAACACTCTGAAGGAATTGCCACCTTACACGAGGTTCAGCAGGATTCTACAGCGTAGAACTTACCAGAGTTTCTAACATGTCACTGTGCATAGTGAATCTTCCTGTGTGTACCTGCAAGAGATCTAGTAAGCAAAAGTTACCCCCAAACTCATTTGACCACAGAACATTTTCTTTCAATGCAACAACTCAAAAGATTTGTACTCTGGGGGACATATCTCAACAAGTGCTGATAGAAGGTTCTTGCCCTAGTAAAAAAAAAAAAAAAAAAAAAAAGATTTATATTTTCTCAGCCTGGGCCAGATGGGGGTTGTCTCCGAATCCATAAACGACTTTTAAAGTTTATTTGTTTTTTAATCCTATAACAGTGTGAAGATGTGGACTTAGAAGGCTTTACCATTGATGTGCTAATGATTAGGCCAGGCCTGGATGAAACAGAAGGTCTGGCCATTCTCTCATTAACGGACCATTTAACGTTTTTTTCCCAAAAGAAATATTTAATAAACACAATATTGAGTTGCTCCTCAAGCTTCTAAATAACAGACCACTTGAAGATCTTTGTTACAGAGAAAACTACTTCAGGCCAGGAGATACTGCAGGACCCAACATCCATGCTAGAGAGACCAAGCATAATTTTAAACTAAGGATTTAAATACATAAAGGCCAATGTTTGTGCTCTGTCTTTACGCAATTCCTGACAACAACTCTCTGGTGTCTCCTGACATTTGGTTTTTAGGAAAAGCATCTTGGGGTGAATTGTTCCCTCTCCTCATTATCGTCTCTAGCGTACAAAAGTCTCAAGGTAACTCTTGATTACCTGCCCTCCATTTAGTACAGTGCTGGGGGAAAACAGATCAAGAAAACCGTTTCACGATTCATGCCCTTTCAAAATATGTCTACAACATTAAAAAACTTATTGCTGGCGCTTTGTGATTGTAAAAGCAGCCATCTCATTAAGAAAGCCTAGTACTATTAAAATACTTAACTCTGACCCAATTTTTAAAGAACACTTCGCAGCAAAAATCAAGGTGCAAAATTATCCACATACTCAAGAGATGTTGCCTGTGAAATCTTATGACATTCAGAACCTAGAAATTATATTCTTTAGTCATTCTCTTGCTTTCCCTCTGTCTGGGTTCGGTTAATTTAATAAATGCCAACTATACGCCAGGTGCTACGCTAAGGGCTTTACTTGATGCATTTGATTTGCTCTTCACCATAATCTCTTGAGGTAGGTACTCATAATACACCCATTTTACATACGGAGAAAAGCGAGGCTCAGCAACATCACACGACTAGCCTGAATTATGCAGGCGTGAGTGGTAGAGAACTCACTCACCAGAACTCTGAAGCATCGCCCTGTATCTCCCTCTGCCCTACACCTCCCCTTTGTCTCCGGTGACCCACTATGAACCCTGATCCCTTGGAGGAGCCGAAGTTAGTTCTAAAATTGAACAACTGAGCATTATAAGAAAACTCTAGAAATTTTTAGAAATCTTGAGTTAGTGCTGAGCTCTCTTTCTTACCTGAGATCACACATTCAGCCAGGAAAGGGCTGGGGGCGGGGGGCATAAAGGCCTGGTGTAAAAAACATGGATTCTGAATTCAGAAAATTAAGGCAGAGCTCTGCCAGCTCTGTGTGCTACCAAACACGGTGCTGCCTGAGCCTTCCTCATCTGTTAAATGGGGCTGCTTTCCTTTCTTCCGAGGGCGCCATAGCATCAATGCACATCGCGTGCTTAGCATGGTGCCCACCACATGGAAACTGTTCTATGAAATCTGGCCAGCTGTGACAACATTACGCAGAATCCGTCCATACTGCTACTTGCTAGAAAGGCCTCGGGGGAATGGTTGCCGTTGCTACCATTCCTTCAACAGAGCTCTCTGCTATAGTTTCCATCAAACATTAGGCTACCTACAGAAATAGCAGGGGGTCATTAACTGAACCAGCCCATCGTCCTTAAAATAGGCTGGGTAAGAAACAGGCAGGGGAAAGAAAGGTATGGAAGCATCCAGAGCAGAAGGCATCCGGGAAGGCACAGATGAGGTAAGGTATAGGTGTTAGGAGTAAGAGAAACGAAACATGCAGGGAGAGGCTAAAAGTTTTGACTTCTATGAGGCCCACGCTGCCTCCCACTCAGCTCAGCTCTGGGTTCCCACGACTCATTCATGAGAGCAGGTTATACTAACCAGCAGTGCAAATGCAACAGGTTATTGTTATTATTTTGAATACACAGCAGAGACACTCAAACATATCTATGCACATTTCCACCCGTGAGAATTAGGATCGGGATGAAGCCAGGTGTAGTCAAAAACTCAGATACAAGGCTTTCAAGCTAGGGAGCAGGTGCGAAATCACAGCCATCCACTCTCTTTGAGCTGGGCCCCGACTTCTCACACTTGACCTCGCACTTGGTGAGGACATGAAGCAGAGGCAGAGAAGGCTCTTGCCCGCAACGGTGCAACAAGCCCTGAGCTTAGGTGTTCACTTGTAGCAGAACATGACCCTGGATCGGGTTAACTCTGCATTCTAGGATGGCAAGGACACCGAAAGGAAACACCTCACTTCCCTTGCAGGAATGTGGTAAGAATTAAATAAAATAATGGAAGGCACCTATGTCCCAAGGCGCACTGGGGAGCCTCACTTTCTGCAGCTGCCCCTGAGAACAAGCCTTCCCCGAGACTGGATAGAAACTCTGAACACCTAAAGATACCTGTGCCAAAGGCGGGCTTCGGAGCTGGACAGACGTGGGTGAAACCCTGCTCCGCCACTTACTGGCCTTAGAAAATCCACTCATTCATGCTTTTATTTTTCATTTTTCGTTGTTCTTTTCATTATTTATCTCTGTGCTCACTGACCACAGAGAGAGCAAGCTAAATTTATTGAACCAAATGTTCCTGATGAGCTATTGCATCTGGTACAGTGTTAGAGGCTGTGGATACAGAAATGAACAAGACTGAGAAGGCCCCTGTCCTCACGAAGGGTTTATTTTTATGGGGAGATGGACGATGGACATTTTAAAAGCTTCCCAGAGGGTCAAGAAGCACTGTTCAAAAGTCAGAGCCTGGAAGTCACCCCCACAGACAATTAGTGAGCAACTGCCATCCAAGTAACTGCTAGGCTTTGGGTTCCGATGAGAAAAGTAAGGAAGAAACAGATTCAAAAGAGTAAGAAAATGTCACGCCACCTGGACGGCTCTGTCAGTTAAGCATCCGACTCTTGATCTCGGGTCAGGTCATGATCTCACCGTTTGTGAGTTCGAGCCCCACATCGGGCTTTCAGCTCTCAACCCAAAGCCCGCTTCAGATCCTCTGTCTTCCTCTCTCTCTGCCCCTCCCCTGCTTACTCATGTTCCTTCTCAAAATAAATATTTAAAAAATTAAAAAAAAAAAAGAGTCAGTGACTGTCATCCCTCCGTGAAAAAGAACGAAACCTTGCCGGTTATAACAGCACAGACCGTGAGGGCATTATGCTAAGAGAAATAAGAGAAACGTCGCGTGACGTCACCTATACGTGGAATCTGAAAAAGAAAAGAAAAGAGTCAAGCTCACAGATACAGACGACAAATCAGGGGTTTCCGGAGGTGAGGGGTAGAGGGTGGGTGAAAGGAACGAGAGGGGTCAAAGGTACAAACTTCTAGTTGTAAAAGCAGTAAGTCGTGGGGATGTCACGTGCCGCTTGGCGACTGTAGTTAACAATACCGTACTGCATATTGAAAAGTTGCTGAGAGAGTAGATCTTAAAGCTCTCATCACGAGAAAAACATCTGTACCGTGTGATTGACCAGGTTAGACTCACTGTGGTGATCGTTTCACAATAAAAGCAAACATTGAATCATTGTACTGTACGCCTGGAACTAATACAAAGCTACATGTCAGTTCATCTCAATTTTAGAAAGTCCTAAGATGGCAAAGCCCACAAAGGGTAGCATTAGGACCTGAAACCAGAGAGACTCCTGTGTCTACACTCCTCATCACTGTGTTATACTGGCCTCAAGATGATGAACAAGAGGATTAAGATGCCGACTCTGGGGAGTGGGGCCAGAGAAGCATTCTCCATGGAAGTGAGGTTTCAAGCCATGACCGACTTCAGAAGAGTCTAGGCGTCAGAAACAAGGTATGCAAGCACCCAAGGCAGGAGGGAGTAGTGTGTTCCAGTTGAGCATCTGACTTTGACGCAGGTCATGATCTCAAGGTTCTCGAGTTTGAGCACCGCATCGGGCTCTGCTGACAGTGTGGAGCCTGCTTCGGATCCTCTGTCTCCCTCTCTCTCTACCCCTTCCCCACCTGTCTTCTCTCCCTCCGTCTCTCTTGCTCTCAAAAATAAACATTAAAAAACAATATATAACTAAAAATTGTGGTGAGGAGAGAGAAAAGGAGAAGGACTAGTATAAATAAGCTAAAGTCCTTATCTTTCATAGCAGGGAATACTAGTCAAGTTCATGAATCAAGAAACAGAGGTGGAAACACAATATTTAAAATTAAAGAGGAAAATGTCCCCAAATCAGGAAGAAAACCGTCAGAAAAAGATGCTGCATCGGAGTCAGAATTCAGGGGGAGGGAGTTGTGAGGGCAACGGAATTTTCATTTGATCCTTTCTCTGAAACGCTGTCCGGCCCTTATTTCCACCTGCATATGTTACATAAGTCGACTGGAGTTTCCTGCCTTACTTAACGCGTGCCCCTGTGGTGGCCGTCAGATGGCTCTCTCTCACTCCCTGAGGAGCCGGAACCTGTTAAAAACTTGGGGCCACCTTCAGACACGCGTGCAGAGTTTTCTAGTGTTGAGCTGTACCATCTCCTCAAGGGCTTTGGGGCTAGATCCGTGACGAGTTCTTTCCAAGACAGTAAGAACTTCCCTGCCCCCACTGGGTCCACGCCCAGTTTTCCTTGTGGTCGGGAAGGGACTAGGCGGCCCCTGGGAGGGGTTAGAAGTCAGCCAAAGAAGGAAAAGGGCGAGTTGCCCAGCACATCCTTATTGCCTGGGGGGGCTTGCTCCCATTCCACAGGAGTTAGGGACGAGCAGGGACTCACCCTGAAGGGGCCGGCAGCTTCCTAAACACCTCAGGTGTGTGTGAGTAGAGGACATAGGGGGACAGGGCGAAGTGGGGTGGGTGGAGGCATGAGCAGGAATTAGAATGCAGATGGCCTGAGCCTAACCGTGCACACGCCAGCTCAGCTCAAGGGCAGGATTGGCACGTCATTCATCTTTACATCCCCTGCACTGAGCATGTACCTAATAAATGTTGGTCGGATAAAGGAACAAATCAATGAAGGAGTAAATGAAAACCAAATGAGTGAATAAAATGCCTATTATAACCCCCACCTTTTAAAAAACATTAGCAAAACAGAGTAAGGAGTGTAATAAAAATTTCATTACTTTCTGGCACATCCTTGACTATGTGAATCCATTACACGTCTGCTCATGTGTGTGTGTTACCATGACTACTTGCCAGAGTTAAATAATTGATAATGGGAAGCAATTTAAGCCTTTGGGTTCCCTCCCTAAGAGGCAGAGAGGCTTGGATACCTCCTGGACTAACAGATCAAAGAGCAAAGCCAATGACACTGGAAAAGTCAGATGACATTTATGGAAAGATAGGCTCACTCAGGAAATGTTGGAATTGGCTAGGCTGTCAGCTTAGAGTATGAGTCTCGACTAGGAAGGAGTAGGAACTTGGAACCAGAAACATCAACTAGCTTCCCCTATTCCCCAGGAGGTGAACCAAATATCTGTTTTGTCAGGTAATCGAAGTATGGTGGAGTTAAGAAGGGGATATCTATAATAACACTGTCGACTTAATTAGCATAAAAATAATAGAAGCTGCACCCATGAGGCTGTGGTAAAACCTGTAAGCTATATTCTTCTAGAGGGGTCATAAATTGGCTCAACCCCTTCTAGAGGTCGGTAAGTCACAGAGGCGGCCCTGTCATTATAAGCACAATTTCGTCTTGCCTAGGCAATGGAAAAGACCTTTGTAAAGATTTTCAAAGATGTTGGATTAATCATTGTGAAAGTTTGATCATGCCCTGGTGGGTATTCCAATCGACTAAAAGAAACCCGGAATCAGGCTGGGGAGGGTGTGTACCAAATTTCTGCAGCAGAAAGCTATGGACGGATCAAGTTATGATTCTGTCTGAATGGTTATAACTAAGAGAATCTTGGGTCATTAACGTTTGTGAAGAAGGTTCCACTGTTCTTCCAGGTTTGTATCTTTCCTGAGGGAACCTGGACTTTGGGTTAATTCCTAGTCACTAACCGTGATCAACTGATTGATCCTTTCATTGAACAATTTTTTTTGAGCTCCCACTGTTTGGAGGAAGGGACCTTTCTTATCCTTCTTGGAGACCATTCTTGCTCAGAGTGTGGATTTGTGAGGTATTTTCTGGTTGAATGAGGGGCTGGAAAAAATCCTGGATTTTCCCATACTGGTTTCCTATCTGGGTTGTAGCTGACAGAATTTATCGCTTCTGTAAAGCTTCCTTAAGTTTAGCAGTTGTTAAATTTGGGAGACTATAGTTTTCTTTTCTACTCCTCTTGCAGTAAAGGTCTCTTTGTATTCTCATCACTATCAAAATCAACCGCTGATGGTACCCTCACAAGTAAATTCTCTTCATCTGGGTTGGTTCTCATTTTTTACTGAGCTTCCCCAACCTGTGTTAAGATTAAGCTTTAGAGAGGCATCTTGGTGGCTCAGTTGATGGAACAACTGACTTGGGCTCAGGTCATGATCTCCTGGTTGGTGAGTTCGAGCCCCACATCAGCTTGCTGCTGTCAGCCTGTCAGCACAGAGCCCACTTCTGATCCTCTGTCCCCTTCTCTCTGCCCCTTGCATTCTCCCCAAAATAAAATATATATATTATATATAAAGGTAGAGCTTTAGATTGTTGACGTTAAAGCCTCAATATAAAACACACTCAACTGATTTCACCTTTTTAAAGTAATTCAGCATTATCGATTATAATAAAGCAATTAGTATTCCCATGGGCACACATGTGAAATGTGTGTGTGTGTAAAAGAGAGAGAGAGAGAGACACAAGAGAGAGAGAATTCTGATTTCAAATGCAAGTTTAGCTGTTGAACCTGGACTATTTATGTCTTCCCCGTCTTTGGTCTATTCTCAGGGAATCTAAGAAACAAACAAGTGAACCCTCTAGGTGGCCATGATTCCGAGACACAGAAAACTGAAAAGAACTCGTAGATAATATAACTAGTGGATGGCTTGGATACAGTGTAGCGGTGGGGCTGTCGGTTTGAACGGAAGAAAAATAACACATCGCCAGTTGAAAATAAAGAAATTCACTAACCCAGCCCAGAAACGGAAGATGAACAAAGGGTTTTGCTGGCTTTACTGTACCTTGGTTGGCATGGGCTTCTTGAAGGGGATTTCAGCTTGCATCCAAATACCCCTTGGAGACTCCAGCAAAGACCAAATTTTCTCTTGAACTACGTGGTTCTCTTCAAAGATATAAACTGCCAGTGTGTCACTCATTTTCAAAAACCCATAGATGGCATAATAAAAACGTAGACAATACTGCAAATTTCCCGGCAGGGAGGGACCGTAGAGTCTTCCAATGTAGCCAGGCTGAGATGTAAATTTTGTGTTTGCCAGCAAGTAATACCCTGCAAATGGGACAGAACATTCAGGAAATCAGTAATGAAAAATTTACATAATCTAGCCCAGATTATCAAGTGGCAAAATTTGGCTAAAAGTAGTGGGATTTGCCAACCGAGGCTACTTCCATAGGCTTAAAAAATTTTTTTTCAATGTTTATTTTTTTGAAAGAAAGAGAGAGAGAGAGACAGAGCACGAGCAGGGGAGCGGCAAAGAGCAAGGGAGACAAAGAATCGGAAGCAGGCTCCAGGCTCTGAGCTGTCAGCACAGAGCCCGACGCGGGGCTCACACTCACGAACTGTGAGATCAGGACCTGAGCCAAAGTTGGACGCTTAACTGGCTGATCCACCCAGGCGACCCTCCATAGGCTTTAAATGATAGAATGCATTCTGTAGTATCAGTGGCTTAAAAGTGACAGAATATATCCATGTGACTCAATTACAAATAACACTTCTCCAATTCTACGTAACCTCCATAAACCAGTCAGCCAGGTGATAACAGACGGAGCATCTAATACAGGGTCCTAGTGAATGTCGGGCCCAGAGCAGATTTTTCCTGCTTGCGGAGACCAGTGGAGATAGAGAGAGAGATTACAGGCTGGCCTGGCAATCCTGGAATTTGGGTTCTTTCACTCGAGTAGGGTTATGGATTGAATTCTGTTGTCCCCAAAATCTATGTTGTTTCAGTCAGCCATTCAAGCAGAAAATACCTCTCAAGTACCTAATCTGTGCAATAAAAGGGTCCCAAGAGGAATAATTCTTTCTTCTAAATAACAAAAAGAAACATAAGGATGAGAACCTCCACCTAGCCCCAGACCCCCAGGGTAAACTTAAAACAGATCCATGCATTCTAGAAAGCCTGGATAGAAAAGAAAAAAATAATACCCTACTTTTCTTTCTTTCCTTCTTCTGCTTCTCCCCCACCAACTTTTTTTTTCTTTCTTTCTTTTTTTTTTTTTTTTTGATAGTCACACATCTGCCCTTTTTGTGAGCGGCAGGTGGGACACTTCCAGCAATAGTAAAAAAAAAAAAAATTAATTTACAAAGGCAGGGATTCAGTGAAGCCGCCTGTTGGGAACCCTTGGGAACATATACATAGACACCAAGCAAGAGCAGCAGGAAGAGGACTCCAAAGCCCCTGAGGCCGAGCCACCATGGAGACGGGAGCTCTTTGTAGACATCCCGAGTGCACTTGGAGGAGGTAACCTCGTACACAAAGAAGCAGGCCGTGAAGAACACGCCAACGGCCAACGGCGCCATGTCAGATGGGGGAAGGCAGGCGGGCTCACTGGGCTGGTGCATCCGCTCGTGGTCTCAGGCTCTGCTTTGCCAGGCACAAGGAAATCCACAGCTCTGCCACCGGAGTAACACGTCAGTCTTCATTTAGTTTAGTTTTACCCAATTACTTCATTCACGCGGCAAAAGGTTCTGGGGTTATTTCATGTGAGTGGTGATATGGACCGAGCTGTGTCCCCCTAGAATCCATCGGTTGAAAGCCTAATTCCCAATGTGACTTTATTTGAAGATTGGGCCTTTAAGGAGGTAGTTCAATGAGGTTATAAGGGTGGGGCCTTAATCCTATAGAACTGGTGTCCTCTTGAGAGGAAGAGACACCAGAGACCTCTCTTTTCTTTTTTCTTTCTTTAATGTTTATTTATTTTTGAGAGACAGAGTGCAAGCAGGGGAGGGGCACAGAGAGAGGGAGACATAGAATCAGAAACAAGCTCCAGGCTCTGGGCTGTCAACGTGGGGCTCGGACTCCCGGACCTCGAGATCACGACCTGAGCTGAAGTTGGATGCTTAACCGACTGAGTCACCCAGGCGCCCCGAGACCTCTCTTTCTCTCTTCATGTTCACACATGGAGCAAAGGCCATGTGAGGACACAAAGAGAAGGAGCCATCTATCGACAAGGTAGAAAGTGAGGTCTCCCCAGAACCAGCCCTGACAGCATCTGGATCTAGGACTTTCTACCTCCCGAGCTGTGAGGAAATACGCTTCTGCTGTTTGGGTCACGCAGTCTGTGGCACTTGGTTGGACCACCTGAGCACATTAGCACGGGTGGCCATGCGCAGCCACTGCAACGTTTTTGAAGCCTGAATTTAATTCTACTCTTCTCTTCCTTAAAATCTTTCAATGGTTCCTTATTTCCTTTATAAAAAAATCCCAAAGGCTCAGTCTAGCTTGCCGCACCATAGTCTACCTCCCAACTTCGTTTTCCTCCACTCTCCTGCCCTCAGCGCAGCCACGCTAACCTTCCAGCTGCTCGGGGTGTCCAGTTCTTCCCATGCTCAGGACCTCACGGATGCTCCGTCCTCTGCCTGGATTCCTCCCACTCTCCTGGCTAATCCCCTCTCCCCTCAGAAAAGCCTTCCCGGGATCTCCTACCAAAATTGGGTTCTCCCCCGTAATCTCTCTCAGAGCCTACTCTTCATTTCTTCCATAGCACGTACCTTATACGTTTATTTGTGTATATATTTGTCTAACATTTCTCTTGCCCGTTGAAATGATTGTTAGAAAAGAATACACAAAGACAAGCATAAAACTGAGGGCCCCTTTCCAAGGCCCTTCCCAGGGCCTGTGCAGGTAAGGCGCACTGAAACGTAGGTTTCATCAGCGTATTAACACACCCCAGTGCCCAGTGTATAAACAGCCACTGAATAAATGATTTAGACACTAACCCTTGAAAACAAGCTCTTTGCACCTGTCTCTATGGGAGTGGGTTAACGGGCGATGCCATCAAAGTGATGACATAGGTCATCCTGACCCAGGGGAGCTCAAACTGGTTTCCTAAAGTTCCTTGTGGCCAGAGCCACCAAGTGCCCCGTCCCTGACATTTCCCAGCAGTATTTTTAGCTTCTATTGGCCTCCAATATATTTTTCCTTGAGTAAATGACACATAACATAAAATTCACTATTTTAACCATTTTAAAACGTACAGTTCAGTGGCATTTAGTACATCCACCAATGCCTGGCAACCACCACCACTGTCTAATTTCAGTACATTTTCATCATCCCAGAAGGAAACGCTATACCCCTTAAACAGTAACTTCCCATCCCCCATCCGCAGCCCCCGGCCGCCGTTCATCTGCTTTCTGTCTCTATGGTTCTCTATTCTGGATATTTCATACAACTGGAATCTAATAGCTTTTTTTATTTTAATAGCTTTTTAAATGTACTTCTCTATAGGGGCACCTGAGTGGCTCAGTTCAGTTAAGCATCCAGCTTTGGGTTTCGGCTCAGGTCATGATCTCTTGGTTTGCGGGACGGAGCCCTCCGTATTTCACAACTGGCAAACCGCATTCCAAGTTTTAAAAAGAGGCCAAACACTAGACTGCCCGATCGTATTGGCTTTTGTACGGCTGCCCTTTTTTAAGATGCCATGTTGGTGGGCGTGGGGTAAGAACAGCAGCGGGAACACGAACACTCCCCCCACCCCCAGCGCGCCCGGCGCAGAGACTCCCGATTTACCGAGGCCTGACGTGTGGTCTCCGGCCCGATACATGTTTGGTTTTACTTTCACCCGGGTCCAGCCTGGACCTTCTTTATCCTGATAAAAGTTGCAGAGATCTTCCTCGAAATTGCAGCTGGCTTCCAGGGCACTGAAAGGAAGTTCTGAACAAAGAAGAACCGAAGTCAAAGAGCCAGACTCAAGGGTCTCGAGGGACGACATCAACGCGTTGACAAATACATACACATTCGTGCCAGGGGAGACAGAATACATAAAACACACAAAAATATTTTCACCCTAACGGCACGCTGGCAGCTTAGCATCAAGCTAACATCTCGGCATGACAGGAAAATTGTTCTTTTCCTGCCTAAAGGGATGGAGGGAAGGAGCTCTGTTCACATTCTCTATAAAAAATAAAGAAGTACCAGACTTCAAAAGACATTTCCTTTCATAATGTAAAGACTGGGAGCGATTATTCACATACTTCTTCACAATTCAAAATTCATTCATAGAAAATTAAAGAGAAAGAAAAGGTAAAGATGTGAAGGAATTCTTAATTTTTCTCGAAGACAGGTATTTTAGAAATCATATTTTCCAGAAATAATTTTCCTTTGTTATTCAATCTGTGTCACCAGCACAGCTCCTGTCTGTTGCTAATTGACATTACGAGTAGGAGCTGATCTGCCTGAAGAAAATCATTGCTCAGTATAAATCACGCTGCTCGAAAAGTCACACCAATTTCATCACCCGTACTGCTATTATTTTGGCTTTTGCTGAGTTCTGGTATCATTTACCCTGGTCTATAAATACCACCTCATTTCAGACTGCCTGGAGGGAATGAAACATAAAAGATTTCTGCTTTTTTGTGAAAACTTGGTACAGCAACAAGTGATTGGAAATTTCACTGTTCAGATCGTCAGAATTCAGAAGGGTTGTGACTGTCACAGTTTGGGACCCATTCAAGGTAGCCAACTGGGATTCTGTTCTGCGTGCTGACATATACTGGTCTAAGCTTTTAGGGCCAGAGAAAGAGGGCACGGTTTTGAATAAATGTGAAATTACCTCTAGAGAAACATTTAAATTCTGGGAGCAGCGACCTAATGAAGCAGGGAGCTGTTTACAGACAAAAACTCACTATACTCTCAATTCCTCGATTCCCAAAGCAAGAGAGTTTGGCCCAGACTAAAGGGGGTGAAAGATGCATGACAACCAAATACGACAAGGGTGCCGGGATTCAATCTTGGTCCAGGAAAACACATAGCATATAAATGACAGCACTGAGAGGCGCCTGGGTGGTTCAGTCAGTTAGTGTCCAACTTTGGCTCAGGTCATGATTTTGTGGTTCGTGGGTTTTTGCCTTGCATTGGCTGACATTGGCTGACAGCAGCACGAAGCCCACTTTGGATCCTCTGTCCCCCTCTTTTTGTCCCTCCCCTACTCACGTTCTCTCTCTCTCTCTTTTTCCCTCCCTCTCTCTCTTTCTCTCTCCTTCCCATCTCCCTTTCTCTCAAAAATAAACAAACATTAAAAAAAAAAAAGACAGCTGTGGGACAACTGGTAAAATTAGTATGTGGATCATAGGTTAGTTGATAATATTGTATCAGTGCCAAATTTCCTGAACTTGTTTTATTTTTTAATTTTATTTGGAAAAATTTTTTAACATTTTTATTCATTTTTGAGAGATATAGAGACAGAGTGTGAGCAGGGGAAGGGCAGAGAGAGAGGGATACACAGAATCTGAAGCAGGCTCCAGGCTCTGAGCTGTCAGCACAGAGCCCGATGTAGGGCTCAAACTCACAGACCGCGAGATCATGACCTGAGCTGAAGTCGGCCGCTTAACCAACTAAGCCACCCAGGCGCCCCATTTTTTTAAATTTTTTAAATGTTTATTTATTTTTGAGACAGAGACAGAGCATGAGCGGAGGAGGGGCAGAGAGAGAGGGAGACACAGAATCTGAAGCAGGCTCCAGGCTCTGAGCCGTCAGCACAGAGCCCGACGTGGGGCTCGAACTCACAGACTACGATATCATGACCTGAGCCGAAGTCAGACAAGGCGCCCCTCTTGAACTTGTTAGTAATGTTTGTTTATTTATTTATTTTTGAGAGAGTGAGACAGAGAGAGAGAATGAGCAGGGGAGGGGTAGGGAGAGATGGCGACAGAATCCCAAGCAGGCTCCACACTTGGGGCTCCAACCTATGAACCATGAGATCATGACCTGAGCTGAAATCAAGAGCCAGAAGCTTAACTGACTGAACCACCCAGATGCCCCCAAATTTCCTGAACTTTAATATTATCTGACAGCATGTTGGAAAATGTGCTGGATTTTAGAAAATACACACTGAAGTATTTAGGGCTAAAGGGGCATAATGTTTGCAACTTACATGCTCAATAAGGCAAATGTGGCAAAATGTTCATTTGTAGATCTGGGTGAAGAGTACATGAGAGTTCTTTACAGTATTCTTGCAAATTAAAAAAAAATTTTAATGTTTATTTATTTTTGAGATAGAGTGTGAGCAGGGGAGGGGCAGAGAGAGAGGGAGACACAGAATCCGAAGCAGGCTCCAGGCTCCGAGCTGTCAGCACAGAGCCCGATGCAGGGCTCGAACTCATGAACCCGTGAGATCCTAACCTGAGCTAAAATCCGACGCATAACTGACTGAGCCACCCAGGCGCCCCAATACTTGCACATTTTATCTGAGTTTAAAATGACACTAAAATGAAGTTTTAAAAATGCTGAATTAAAAAAAAAAAAGTGACCAAGACCACATTATGAAAAAAAAGATTAGGAGTAAATTGTTCCTATATAACTGGATCCCAATTGTGCCTCAGGAGACCCGCCCTGGCAAGCATGCAAGGAAAGCCTCCTGAAGAGCCAGAGAGGAGATAAGGAAACAAAGAGCATTCTCAGTGCTCCCTGACTGGGGGGGGGGGTGGTGGGGCGGGGAAGGGGGGGGAGAAGTTGCCCACACACTGCGGGGCCTGGCTCTGTGAGCATCAGGGAGTATCTTTAAGCCATGAAGATAAAGTCTTTGAAAACTGAGTGTGATGTCACACAGACAAGGATCCTTTGACGTCAGCACCGTTATGCAGATTCGAGACTAGGAGAGACCCCATATTGGTCCCCAGTGTTAGTCACCCCTCTGCCGCCTGGTAATGAAAAAGTAGATGAAAAGGCACAATCTACAGATGACCGTCCAGCTCACCATTTTGGTGTAGCACTCCTAAAGCCACACACAAAGAGAACAGCAGGGAAGGGAAATCACTCATCAGGGATACGTCCAAGGAACACACCCCTGGGCAACCACAAGAGAATCGACCCACTGATTAGGTAAGCATGAGAGGCAAGAGGTGGTATTAAAACTTAAAAGTAAGCACGGATCAATGACACTGAGTCACGAAGACAAAAATTTTCTGAGAATGTGATTATATTCCCCTACTAAACACCTAGTCCTAGAAATTGATTTGTCTGGGTCCTGAGAAGGTCTGATAAAAAGAAAATCTCAAAAACGTAACTGAAAGTCTAAATCTTTTTCACCCGGAATGTTGCTTCTGCTATGAGACGGTATCTAATTCCTGAAGACAGGGCCAGAGGGCCTGTTTGTGACCCAAAATGAGCTCACCAGAATCTGGGGCCGATGGAAAGCTTTTGGTTAAGGCTTGTTTCAGAGCATATGGGCTGAGCGGCCGTCAGAGTTGAGCGTTAATGACCTGTTTGAAGTATAGAGACGAATCACAGGCAGTTGGAAGCCCTTGAACATCAGTTGATCAGAGAGAGAAAAGAAAGAAAGAAAGAAAGAAAGAAAGAAAGAAAGAAAGAAAGAAAGAAAGAAAGAAAGAAAGAAAGAAAGAAAGAAAGGAAGGAAGGAAGGAAGGAAGGAAGGAAGGAAGAAAGAAAGAAAGAAAGAAAGAAAGAAAGAAAGAAAGAAAGAAAGAGAAAGAAAGAAAGAGAAAGAAAGGAAGAGAGAAAGAAAGGAAGAGAGAAAGAAAAGAAAGAAAAGGGAGAAAGAAAAGAAAGAAAGAAAGAAAGAAAGAGAGAGAGAGAGAAAGAAGGAAGGTAGGGAAGGCAGGAAGGAAGGCAGGAAGGCAGGAAGGAAGGCAGGAAGGCAGGAAGGAAGGCAGGAAGGAAGGCAGGAAGGCAGGAAGGCAGGAAGGAAGGCAGGAAGGAAGGCAGGAAGGCAGGAAGGCAGGAAGGAAGGAAGGAAGTCCCCTTGAACAAGGTACCAAAATCATCATGATTTAAGGTTTAGTTAATTACTTGCTTTCTGACATTTGGACTGTTTAGAAATGAAAGGCTTTGAAGATACTCTAATCAGCTGAAGGTACTGCTGTTTGCGAAGAGTCCTTGGTGGCATGTCTCATCCGTCCCCCTGCCCTCTGAAGTTCACGGAGATAGACCCGGTATCCGCCCCAGATCTCGACAAGCTCATCAGCAGCCTTTCAGACCATCAGTCCCTGCAGAGCGAGAGAGATCCGGGGTGCAGTGTGGTCTGTAGGCTGCTCAACTTGCACAGGAGTTTTATTTTACCAGGAGACAGCCCGAAAGCAGGCGGAGACAGCTCGGAGCTGGCTTGGAGACAGAGTGAGTGGGACCTGGCGCCAGACTGAGGAGTCTTGAGGGAGCAGGGGCTGGGGTACTGAGCGGGCGGGCCGTGGAGAAGCTTGAGGTCTGAGCTAAGGCCACTGCAGCTGTAACCAAGGCAACCGCTGGAGCCAGGTTTCCAATCAGACACCCAACGAGCAGTGTGTTGTCGGTGAATGGGCCAGGCAGACATCCTTTGAAGGGTACATCCATGAGAGTCGGGAGCCTTCCAGTCCCAGAGCGGGGTGGGTGGACCCTACCTCAGGGAGGAGATTGGACGCATGTAAGGCAGAGCAGAGGGAGCTCTCAGACTGGGGCTGGGCATTGAGGCGGGATCCCTAGGAGTGGATGGAACCACCTCTTAGCCGTTCGACGATTTACAGCCGAAAAGGAGAGCTTATTCCTACCTTCTAGAGACTAGGCCAAACGCGGTGGTGGGTGGGCAGGTTGTGGGTGGGAGAGACCCGGAAAGGGAAGTGCCCTGACTCAACTAGGGCGCCTGGGGAGTTCTCGCCGTCCCCTGGCAGCATCCTGGGGGAATATTTGGGGAGTGACATGACTCTGGTGTTTAACACCTGTGACTCTGTGATGGGTCCCGGGTCTGGGAGACTGGATTAACGCTAAGCCCAACCAGATGGTGGGAATGAGATGCTTCGTGTGTTGAAATAATTCCCGTCTCAGCCTACTAAGGGAGAACGGGGGAAGAAAATGCTAGATCCAGCTGGGAAAAGCAGAGACAACAAGTCTGGAGCTAACTAAGATAAGGAAAAATATGTTGGCACCTGTTATGAAACAGAAGGGCATAAACTATTTGTGAAATGTAAGATGAAGTATGAAAACTGGAGGGCTCAGCTTCTAAGACTCAGAATCTGGCCCACAGCTGCTGAATGAAAGGCACAGAGCAGGCTCCAGCTCACCCGTTCACCAAGCCAGTGCTGTCTGCTGGTTCTCTAGCTTCAACATGACTCCCTTGCTCCCCAGGGAGTGGATGGGAGTATTCTGAAAACTAAATAAATAATCCAAAGCCCCATGGCCAAGCATTTTCTGTGTGCCACACTCTGCTCAGGCCTGCACAGACACTAACCTCTCATCTTCCCAACTGTGTGGAACAGATTCTTTTACCCTTGTCCTCTATGTATGGAAACGGAATCTCAGAGAGGTTAATCAGCAGGCCCGAGGTCACACAGTTTGTAAGTGGCAGAGGAGGGACGCGAATCCAAAGTCCCGGCTCTGCAGCATAACACCTCGATCCCGCAACTAAGCCATTTTAAAGGAAGTCATGAGGCTGGGAAGTCCTGAAGACCAAATGGAGCCTTGGCTAATCTAATTATGTGAAAATGTGAATTGCCTGCGATCCCTACAGAGGAAGGGTCTTTATGCTAGCTGAATTTTACAGACTGAGGGGCCGCCCGCCCTTTTAACGAATAGTCCTTATTTTGCTGAAATCTTTTCACCAGGCAGTAGGAAAGGTCTCACATAGATTCTGTATCTTTTTAAATTTTTTTATTTATTTTTGAGAGAGAGAGACAGAACGTGAGCTGGAGAGGGGCAGAGAGAGAGAGAGAAACGCAGAATCTGAAGCAGGCTCCAGGCTCTGAGCCGTCAGCACAGAGCCCGATGTGGGGCTTGAACTCACCAACTCCGAGACCATGAACTGAGCTGAGGTCGGATGCTTAACCAACAGAGCCACCCCAGGCGCCCCAATTCTGTATTTTTTTTTAAAAAGGGAGAGTGTTTCCAAATATTACTGCTAAGATGGCTCAGTAGATACTGTTACCTCCCACCCGCCTCTTCTCCCCACCCTCTACCCCCGTGCAGATATTGAATAAAAACCTCTTCTCCCATATGTGTAACTTGGAAATATAAAAGTTCAATGTAAATGCGTGGTGACAAAGAGGAAATTTTCTACAAATAATGACAAGAGGTTATGAAACTACTGTTAACATCACTGAAATATTAGCTGAAGGGATTAGGAAAAAAATTTAAAAAGATACAGATTTGGAGAAGTAAACCAACGTTGGTGTCTGTGTTCTGGCCAATTTTAGAGACTCTTTTAACCTCTGATTATGGTTTGGATTTAATCATTTTAATGGAAATATGTAAATACGTAAACCCTGTCTAGCTCTATCTGTTTTACTAGCTCCCCCCCCCCTTTTTAAAATTAGAATTAGTTAAAAGAAAAAGACACAGCATTTGGTTTTAGCAGATTAGAGTGTGTCTCTCTAATTCTGGAATAACACTTCAGCTCAAGTAGAAAATATTATCTTTCTCAGAACTCTTGCTGGTAGAATATATCTGAGACCATATGCAATTAGACACCAACTCTTAGCTTAAGTGAAAGTCAGACTACAAAGGCCATGTTCAAAAATGTGCTTCCCATGCTTCCAAACCCAGAATGAGGGCTCATCAATAAGATGGGACAAGCGCTGTCTCCCTGGGGCCTCTCAAAAAAAAAAAATCACTAAAAGGTAAGGTCCACTGCATTCATCTGGGCTATCACGAATATAGT
Source organism: Paguma larvata (assembly GCA_030068075.1). Lineage (NCBI taxonomy): Eukaryota > Metazoa > Chordata > Mammalia > Carnivora > Viverridae > Paguma > Paguma larvata. The sequence continues at coordinate 79,073,024 of CM057832.1, forward strand.
GTCACCTTTCTTACTGCAGAGCCATCTGCCAGCTAACTTACTTTGAATCGATTTATTTACCTAGTTCTCCAGAAAGTAAGAATTTCCTCTCTTTTCCAAACAGTTTATGGGAATGACAAAACTGGCCATCAGAAAAGAATCTGCAGACTTACTTAGAAAGAGAAGTTAAATTAAGTAAGTAATATTCAGCCAAGGGCTAATTGTGTCCAACACCAACATCTTTAAACATGAAGACTTTTACAGGTTTTGGAAACATAAAATTGGGAAGGGTTCTTATAATTCTACTGCGTAGAGTTTGAGAGATTTTTCCACCTACTCGGCCACCTGTATATGGATCTAAGATATCCTTTAAAGAGAAAGATGGGGAGGAAATGTGTTTATATTCTTTGATTTTCATGACCTAGCAGGTAGGGACGACGAAAGTTCCTTAATACCTGACAACTGCCCTGTGGGGTCAGAAGAATTAAATTCACACCGTGAGGGGGGAAAAAGGATAATGTGACAGAAAAATGACTATTCAGTTAAATAATTTTTTAAAGGAGGAGACTGCAGGAGAGGTGAGGAACTTGGAATTAATTCAAGTTCTGACCACGGGTATCTACTGGGAAAATTCCATATGTAAGGAGGAAGAGAAAGAGAATACTTACCTGTCTGATTTTGGCAGTGAACAGGAGAGAAGGAAATATCATCCAGGGCCACGTACCCTCCTTTAGGACCATTGAAAGCAACTTCAAAAATAACCTGCAGAGGAAAATGACGCATCGTTACAGGTTTTCGTATTTTCTGGAAGGCTTCAGAGCTCTTAACTGTGATTTAAAATGAGGTGGCAATCCAGCCAGGTGATGGCAAGTTGTAAGTACTTAGGAATCCAGTTCCTAAATCTAGGGCAGCTCCCGTCTTGATATACAGTTTGTTTCAGGGAGAGGGAATCCTAAACCCTCAGTTGTAATTTACTGATGGACTTTTCCCCTCCCTTGAGTGTATATCACTCTCTGATAGAACTACTGAAATGACGATTTGTACTATGACCTTCAATTAAAGAAACAAGAGGCTACTTGCAGAGGGCAGGCTCTGTTCTCCAAATGCCCTTCACAGAGAACTAAGCCCTCCAGAACTCCTTCCCTTTACAGACATGAAATTCTACGTGAGGGTTCTGGACAAAGATGCAGAATCAGAGATGGTTACCTGTCGGCTAAGGCAAAATCAGGCCCCAAATTCTTTTCATTTTAAAATTTTAAACTTATTTTTACTTTTTTTTTTAATGTTTATTTATTTCTGAGAGAGACAGAGAGAGAGTGAGCAGGGAAGGGCAGAGAGAGAGGGAGACACAGAATCCGAAGCAGGCTCCAGGCTCTGAGCTGTCAGCACAGAGCCCGACGCGGGGCTCGAACTCACGAACCGCGAGATCATGACCTGAGCCAAAGTCGGCCACTTAACCGACTGAGCCACCCAGGCGCCCCTATTTTTACTTTTTAAAATTTTATTTGAGAGAGAAGAGAGCTTGCGTGCATGCACGCACGCATGTAAGTGGAGGAGGGGCAGAGGGAGAGACAGAATCTGAAGCAGGCTCCACGCTCAGCACAGAGCCCAATGTGGGGCTCAATCCCATGACCCTGGGATCACGAACCTGAGCAGAAATCAAGAGTCAGATGCTTAACAGAATGAGCCACCCAGGTGACCCAGGCCCCAAATTCTATGTACGGATGTTAGCACTTCAGCATGTCCAGGCATGGCCAAGTGGTTAGAAAGAACATGAGGTTGTTAATGGGTCAACCCTTCCATTTTCCTCCCTTCTCTGCCACCAACTTCTACTCTGAGGTCAGTCGACTACTTCCTGCCTGTTACTACGGGATCAGGTGTGGTGCGCACAGCATGGCACTCAGTCGCAAGCACTGCCCCAGGGGACAGTTCACTCTGGCGAATTAACAGGAAAAGATGCAGCGTTTGAAGGGCTTGAAACTCCAGGGCCTCAGGGACCGGGCAGGTAACAGAGATCCATGACACGAGCTTGGTGTGACACAGCAGGAAAGGGGGTAGACTGTCCTGAAATGGAGAATGCAAGCCAGGTCTGAAAGGTGGGGGGCTCCTACGTAGCTTCCTCCACTGCTGATGTGTGGGAGTCCCGGCCTGAAGTGTCTGGCCCTACAAAATTGTCAGCAGGATCTGGATCTCCAGGTTTTTATTTGAAATCTTTGAATTTTTCAGTGTTGGCAATGAATTCAAACACGCAAACAGACACTACCCTAGTGGCCAAGCAAACCGTTGTGGGCTAGATTTGACTCCTAAGCTTCTAGTTTTCAACCTGTTTTGAGAGAAGAGTGTCTCGGAGGCAGATAGACCAGAGTTCGAATCTCATTTCTGTCACTTACTAGCTGGGTGACCTTGAATATGTTGCTAACTCTTTCAAGGGCTTTCTTCCATTATTCATAGAAAAAGCCTAATACCTGCTACCTTGTAGGACTGTTGAGATTAAATGAGATGAGGTATATAAGGCTCCTGGTATGGAGTCAGCTGCATACGGAGCTCTGTACTCAATTCACGTCTATTTCTCCAGGCTGACCAACCCCTCTTGAACTCATATTCAGGTTTGAGCCTCGTTAGCCGCTAATTAGCTCAAGCAGGTTCCTTCCCTCCTCCAGGTCTGAGTTTCTCCAGGTTTGAAAGAAAGAATGTAGACACGACGGGCCTGCTCAGCTACAGACACCTGAATTCAGCACAATCTAAGATGGGCCCTGGAAGCCTGTCGCTGGCCCAAGTCGAGGGGAGGCTGAGAACAAAGGGGACAGACATTGACCAGTGGGAAGCGGCAATGGAGCCCACACACACGGCACAGGTCCGCGACATTTCATCGTCAGGGTGCTCGCTGATAAAGTGAATGACAGAGCTTGATCTTACTGGTGGAGTGAGAATATTTCTGAGCAGAATTTGCAAATCATAGTCCATGTGCCAAGGCATTCTCTCCTGTTCGGGAAGGGGGTCTCGGATGCTTGTGTTCCTTTCTAAGATCCATTTGAGAAGACGGTGACATTAAATTCACTGATTTGTGCAGAGTGAGTTTCTTTTGCCGGCAGTTACCAAGAGCAAGCAGTAGCAGCATGAGTCAGACTTGCTGCAGCAAAATCACGCACGTGTGAACCGAAACGGTACACACTGAAGTGCAGCAGTGTCCAGAGTTGTGACTTTTCAAGCACTGACGGAAAAGAAAATTCAGCAACGTCTCGCTCACACAAACGCTGCCCAGGGAATTTGCGGTTGGATGGAAGGAGTTTGTGAAGAAACTGTCGTCACTCTGTGTGTGTGACTCATTTGACTTTAAGAAAAGGAAAGATTTCTGAAACAGTATGTGCATTTCTTTTCCTCTTTATAATCCAAACTCAGAAAATTTTCCACTGGGCTGCAAGAGCAGATCAAGGCCTCGTCCGACTTTGGGAGAGGAAATAGCACACGTCCTGCAAAGGGCACTGTGTTCTCTCTGGAGCTGTATGGGGGGGCGGGAGGGGATCTGGGCTAAGGGGGTAAGGGGAGTGGCAGGCACGCCTGCAGTAGACAGAACATGTCACAAACCAGTCCCGTCCCAACGGCCTCTGACGCTCCTCATCAGGTGAGCAGATGGCCACTGAAAAGCATGCAGAGAAGAATCCACTTCTTCTGCATTTTAAAGGGAACTAGGGAAGACATTACAAAGAGTACAAAGCTAAGAAGGGGATATTAACAAACCTGTGGTAACTAAGCCCTTACGTACAGCTCCGAATCTGGAACCACACTGTTGCATCCACTGATTCTAGAGGTCCTCCGGCGGGGGCTGGGTGGGGGAGGTGGTCCTCAGACAGGGCTGGGCCTCTGCCTTCAGCTCTAGGTCACATTTCAGTCCAGAATTTTCCTAACTGCCTGGCACTCACCAGCTGTGTGACCCAGATAAAAAACATCAAACGGCTCAGACTCGCTCTTTTCTCCTTCCTTATCTATAATTTGGGGATCATTCTATCTACTCTGGATTGTTTCAAGTATTGGAACTACATAAAGATAGATATGTATTAACGTAGGTTCTTCGAAAGGAAGTCCGCAAGGATGAACACCAGAATGTTAGTGTTCTCATCCTTGTAGGGTTGGCCTGGGTGGTTTTAGTCGGTTTCACTTTCCTGAAGTTTCTAATTCTTCTGCATTGGATACTTATCACTCATGCAACTATAAAAAGTTTTAAAACTAAAGTACCAAGACTTGTTTCAAATTGGGGCCACAATCATAAACCTATTTCTAATTTTTATGACATTACTTAAAATATCAAGGAGGAAAGAATAAGTTCGCTTCTCTCTCTCTCTCTGTTAAGACTCTTCCCTCAAGTAAGGGGAAGCTTTCTCCCTCCTCTCAGGAATAGAAAGTCAAGAGTGGGTTTCACTCAGAGGGCATTCATCTCTTTTGAACTCACCAAGACCACAGTGCAAGGTTCAGAGGGGAAGGGTACCCAAGAAATGGAGTTGATTGACTGGCCTTTTCTCTATCTGTCCTTAAAAATAGTCTTGGTAGAAAATGAAGATGACCAAGCAGGAAGACAGAGGAAGAGGGAAGAAAGAAGAGAGGGGAAGAGGGAAAAGCTTAGGGAGCCAAGGAAGGGAAAAGTTAGATGGACACACACAGAGAAGAATGCATGAATGTGGCCGGTGGCGTCTCCCGACCGCCAGGCCTGTGCGCCTGCGCAGAGCAGGGCGGCCAGGGCTCACCTGGACACACCTGGACACACCTGGAGGACCTACCTCCATGGGGTACGGCGCGCTAAACTCCACCTCGGCGAGATTCCAGACACCAGTCCCTGGCCTGTCCATTTTCCAGATTTCCTCGTACAGGCCGGCGCCATCCCGAGTGTAGAGCGAGAAGATATTGTCATTCCCCTGCTGCAGTTGGTAATAAAACGCCAGGCAGCCGGACATGGGGGCCGTGGTCATCGGGGAGATGAGTTGCGCCACCTCCTGGAAGTGCTTGACGTAAACCGAGTCCACGTACATGTAATGGCCTGAAAATCACACCGACGACACACAGCGTTAAGCCAGGCGTGGCGGGTGGGGGCGGGGAGAAGCGGGGGTGGGGGGGCGGTTCAGATGACGTGATGCGATTCTGGGATTTCCTTCAACACAATCCAGGTGGAGCGGTGGCGAGGAAGCGGACGAGCTCCGGACGCAAGAAGTGTGGTGGTTGGGTTGGAGGGTGTCGCGGCCACGCAGGGGGTGGGGGGGCAGGGAGAGCAGGAGGAGTTCCACGTGCTCTGCTCAGCACGCGACAACACCCATCCTTCCTCCTTGCCTTACTTTCGGCTGAAGTGAAATACACATACACAAAGGTAGAAGCATCCGCTGCAAAGTGCTGGGAGGTTCAGGAGCTGCACACAGCTGTGGAAAGAAACAGAACATTACCCCAGGAGGCCCTCCCCCGCCCAGGCTTTCTGTGAGTTTCCAGATTTCTAAGAACATACCAGGCATACCGTCTGTTCCTACAGGGTCACAGAGGGGCCTTTCCATACATTTTACAACATCCACAAAACGTCACGGCGGAGCTTTTTTTGAGAGAAACTAAGATTTTGTCTTCAGACCAGATTACACATTGTGTCTCTGACGGAACACGTAAACAGGGTTGGGATTCGGGTGGTGGCACTGGGGCCGCCACTCTCCGCCAGGCCTTGGCGGGCTCTGGGCCCGGAGGCTGGCCTCCCTCAGAGGCATTTTGTGAAACAGAGAAACAGGGAGGTGGGATGGGGGAAGCCTGAATTTGCCACTGATGAGACCTGAGGCTGAATCCTGCCGGGACCTCAAGCAGGTGAGGCTTCGGTCTCCTGATCGCTACAGTGAGAACGGGGTACTTCCCTCCTGGGGCCGATAGGAGCATTAACCGAGATTATGGATGTCAAGTGCTTAGCACGGGCCTGGCACATTGTAATTGCCTAACACAATTATAATGAAATAAAGGAGTGTCATTGATGATTCTGGTACCGTGCCTTCCCCATTGTCTCTTTTGCCTAAAGGGTAGTTGTTATTATTAGCAATTTAAGCTGCAGCGGTGGAGGAGGGCCATGCAAGGGAGCTTCAATAGAATGACCTTTTGTATTTATAAGTTCAGAACAATTACAACTTAATATCTTTGTTTTAGTACATGGTGCCTATTAATAATACTTCCTTTCTTCTGCAGCAGTAAGGGGATTAGGAAGAATATATGCCTTCATCCACCCGATACTTGCTTTGCTTCTAGAACACCGCCCAGTGTGCAACAGGCCCCCAACGAATGATTATTCAAAGCACAGATACAGCCTGAGGAAGCCTGTCACCTCGACAGGGCAGAGGGTTCAGGTGGATAAATCAAGGCTCGCTTTCTCCCGGCAGCAAATTGCTCAGCCCCCCGAATCATCTCCCTTGTTGAACTATAATTTCTCTCGGCATCTTGCCGAGCCATGCCACTGTGCACCGATGGCGATCACAAACACAGATGACTGGAGGGGCCAGCCAAATCAAGTATACAAGCTGAGGTGGAGCGGGTCTGGGAGAAAACAGTGACCAGCTAGTTGCCGACATTTGAAACATCTTTCATCAGCAATGAGACAGAAGTCAAGCTCCTCTGGAAAAAAAAATCAGAAAATCTGATACCGCCGAGCCCATGTTCTCGCGCTGCGGCGACCAGCTGGCGGAAAGGAACGGCGGCCCCTTGCACGGGCTGTGTTCTCCGGTCCCGAGACTGACTGCATCCTTCCCTCTGCCACCGGCCGACACCTCGACATACAGCCTGATGCCTCAGGCTTTTCCCACTGAAGCTCAGAATCTAAATTTTCAGAGCAAATCTATCCACTTAAAAATGACACCCCCGGTATTCGTTTGCCGGTGTTTCTATAACGAAGCGGCACAAACAGAGCGGCTTAAACAGTGGAAATGTATGTATTTCTCCCAGCTCTGCAGGCTAGAAGTCTCAGATCAAGGTGTGGGCAGGACTGGCTCCCCACCAGGGCCGTGAAGAAGCGTCTGTTCCACGCCTCTGTCCCGGCATCCAGTGGTTGGCTGGCAATCTGTGGCCTTCCTTGGCTGACAGGTCTCTGCCTCCATAGGCATGGGGTGTTGGCCCTTTGCACACGTCTCTCTCTGTGTCTAGATCTGCCCCCCCCTTTTATAAAGACACCGGTCTCACTGGACTTCAGTATGACCTCATCTTAACTAATTATTTCTGCAACAACCCTACTGCCAAATAAGGTTACACTCTGAAATACTGGGGAGTTAGGACTTCAACATATGGTCTTGAGGAAATACAAGCCAACCCGTAACATCCACTGCCATAATTTTTTAAACCCTGTAATGCCAAACAAACATGTCTGCCGGCTGGAAACAGTTGATGGGCTCCGACTTTGCTGACTCTGGGAAGTGATTTTTATTTTATTTTTTTGTTTCATTTTATTTCATTTTATTCTATTTAATTTTATTATTTATTTTGAGAGAGCAAGTGAATGAGCAAGTGTGAGTGGAGGGGGGCACAGAGAGAGGGAGAGAGAGAATCCCAAGCAGGCTCCACATTGAAAGCACAGAGCCCGAAATAGGCAAGAGATCGTTACCTGAGCCAAAATCAAGAGTCGGACACTTAACTGACTGAGCCGCCCGGAGGGGCCCCTGGGAAGGGATTTTAAAGGAAGCATCAGAATGTCAGACTAAACAGAATCGGAGAAATGTCTGAACTGGAAGGAAGGCCATGCGCCCCACCCCCCATCCTAAGCCCCAGTGCCCCCTGCAGCGCTGTGGGGGCCAGCCAGCCTCAGCTAGAATACTTTACTTGTGGAGCACACATGTGACCAGCTCGTCTCTGTAACACGCCTTTGCTCACTGAGGACTCTTGTGTCAAAGGCAGAGAGGAAATATTTCATGCTCTGTGTAACAGGTCTTTCGATGAAACAGAATCCCTTTCTATGATATGCCGGTGTACGGGGGTGGGACTGGGGGCTGGAGACACCCAACACGTTGTTTCCCTGGGGTATATCATTGTAGGGGCCAAGCAGGTGGGCTGCTGACACCACCTTCGGGGGAACTTGCTGCAGGGACCACATTTCACTAACAGCCTCCAGCTGCCTCACCTTTGGGTCCACATCGGCGTTTGTGCTAAGGCCACAGACACCGGCCTTTCTCAGCTCCTGACCAAGCCCAGCAGGAGTACCAGAGCGGGGGGCCATCCCGCCTCACTGGGCTCCTTAGCAACTCCCCATCTGCCCTGCCTCTCCCTCTCACATATCAGCCTTCCATCTATGCTGAAGGCCATCCCCTGCAGGGGCCGCATATGACCTTCACGAGTCCCAGGCACTTTGGCTGCTGTGGGCCCATTCCTCCTTAAAAAATACAGGGGTGCCTGGGTGGCTCAGTTGGTTGAGCGGCCGACTTTGGCTCAGGTCATGATCTCACGGTCTGTGAGTTCGAGCCCCACATCGGGCTCTGTGCTGACGGCTCAGAGCCTGGAGCCTGCTTCAGATTCTGTATCTCCCTCTCTCTCTGCCCTTCCCCTGCTCATACTCTGTCTCTAGGTCTCTCAAAAATAAATAAACGTTAAAAAAATTAAAAAAAAATACTAGGGGCACTTGGGTGGCTCAGTCGGTTAAGCGTCCAACTTCAGCTCAGGTCATTATCTCATCAGGCTCTGTGCAGACAGAGCCTGCTTGGGATTCTCTTTCTCTCTCTCTCTCTCTCTCTCTCTCTCTGCCTCTCCCCACCTCAAAATAAAAATATAAACTTAAAAAAAATAGTAAACATTTTATTTTATGACCGCATTGTTATAAAGATGAACATAATTTAGACAGATTTATTATTATATTTGTTATCGCATTCTTTTTTTTTCTTCTGATTTTAGAATGAATACAATGAACACATTCTCGTGGATCCCTAAAAGTGTCCCAGGTCCTAGGCACAGTGACCGCTCTGCCTAATGGTACGTTGACCCGGGTCCCAGCTACTCCAGCTGTCTCCCCCTTATCCTTCACCCCCGTCACATCTATTTCCCAACTCATCCAGGCTTAGCGTCTTCTTCTTGGAGGACCCAAAGTGACACAGCTGTGAAGAGGGAAATCATTCCCCTGAGGGTAAGGGGCACCTCCGAGGCCTCCAGGAGACTCTCAGTGAATCCAGGAGACCTCACAGCCTACTTCCGAGTGTTCTTTCTACAGGCAGAGTGCACAGTAGTCACGCTTAGAGAAATGCCTCTCACTCGGTGCCACTGTGAATTCATCTTCCTCACAGTTGACAGGTATCTGATAGCCTTCTTTTTTTTTTAATGTTTATTTATTATTTTTGAGAGAGAGAGAGCGTGCACACGCAAGCAGGGGAGGGGCAAGAGAGAGAGGGAGACAGAGGATCCGAAGTGGGCTCTGTGCTGATAGTGCAGAGCCTGATGTGGGGCTCACTCATTGTGAGATCATGACCTGAGCCAAAGTCCGAAGCTCGGTTGACTGAGCCACCCAGGCACCCCTGATAATCTTCTTTAAAGGCTACTCCCCTGCCGTGTGCACAATAATTGAATCCCTGAGTTTGCTGTTAGAGTGCTTCGTTAACAACTCACACACAAGACACTCAGCCGAGTGAGCCGCAGTTACGTTTCTGGTCCAAACGCCATGCGGTAAACACAATGTGACGTGCCCACAGTGAGTCAGAGAGGCTGCTGGTACTAAGACCGGGACTGCTGACACCGAGTCTCCTATGGAGCCGCTAGACTAGACCACATTCTGCTGCCCTCCCTGCCCCTCCCCTCCGCCATTCAGTTGTTGCCAAAGTTGGGTACTGTTTACTGACAAGCTGACTAAGATTGTTTCTCACTGGGAAACAAAAGGAAGCTGGCTCATCATAAGTAAATCATCTCAGTTGAAGGGGTGGGGATAGTTCAGAAGTCACCAGGTGTCTGCCCCAGGAGGTCAGACTCAGGGTGTATCATCCTTCCTACCCTGAGGGAAAGCAAATGGTTGGGTGAATGCAGGCGCCATTTTGGGTACCCTTCCGAGGAATGGAACGAAGAAGGTATTCTTGGAAAATTACGTCTCTGGTGTCGGGTATTATGAGAATTTTCCTTCCCAGTTCAATGAGGCCAGCCCTTCTATCTGGCCCAGGGTTGCAGGGCCTGCAGAATGCCAGGGAGAGGCAATTTTATCAGATCCTCTACCTGTGAGTAGGATGTAACTAGGTATCGATGGATCCTAAATATACAGACCCTGTAATTAACCAAACCACTGGGGATCCTGCAGGCCACGCAGATGTCTAAGTATTCACACTTTAACTGGATATGGAAGAGTCTATGAAGGGGCCATGAGTTCTCTGCACAACTGAAACTTGAGAAGTTCACTGCCACTCCCCTAAAGTCCTTGCTGCTTTGCCATACTCAGACTGCGAGCCAGTCTATCCTTCCCTAATTCTGGACTAAACACAAAGAGGCTGCAGCTTCTAGGCGAAAAAAACAACTTCTAATTCTGTCGAAAGATCAGAATCTTGCTGATGCCAGCCAAAGGCCCCTCCTGGGATCACGCCCGCAGTGGAGGCACATGTATCCTTGCTTTGGAAGTGCCCTTTCTTCCTTTTATGCAGCAGCCCTCTGAATGTCAGCTCAACAGCTCATGTGGAACCAGGGGCCCCTGGTTTCCCTTGAACCATTTTCCCTTGAATTAGGGGGAAAAAAAAAACCCTTGAGGGCAGTTCCTGAACTTTTGTTTTCAAACAGCCTGGCAACCAGCGTGCCACGAAAATTGCCCTCGGCTTGGCTACGATTCCAAGGCTTCCTCTGACTCAGCTGTGATTCTGCCTTGTTGGCCACATTTGTGCCCCAGTCGCGGTGTCTGTATCCATGTCATGTTGTCTGGACAGGCTGTCTCCTGGGTAAGGGGGAGAGCGTGGTCTGAAGAAAGCTATGCCAGCTGGAGAAACCCACTGGTCTGCTTCCACTGTGAGGAGAGAGCACCCGGAGACAGGAAGCTACCACGGCTGCTCCCGCAGTCTACAAATCCAACACTGACCTTCATGGATCTTTAGTTGCAAAGGTTTGGGTAAGTTTTACTATATTAGAGTCAGACGCTAGTCTTTCTACAGCTTCCAGAGATGACACGAGTGTAATAAAGGAACATGGACGGGATGTCGCTTAGTCTCTCCTAAGACCTCAGTGCCAAGAGCCGTGGGTGACAAGTACCTCGATTCCGAGGTGTCAGAATATGCTTCATTTTGGCATCCCTGGTGTCTAAGCCAGCGCCACCAGGTCTATCCCATTTCTCCCCTCCAGCCTGAACATATGAGGCCAGAGGAGGCTGGGGGGGTCGTAGACAGAGTCTCGTTAAAGACAGGTGTCCTGGAGCTACCCTGTCATGTGTTTTATTTTGACCTCTGAAGGGAAGGGCAAGGGGTTGCTTCCCCTTTCTTGTCTTGATCCAAGAGAGCGAGATCTCATAGAGAGAGCACAGGAGGGAAACGCCCGTCCAGCCTCACCGTGGACCCATGCTTGCAGAAGCTCCTGGTTCAGCAACGGCCCCAGGCCTCAGCAAGAGGGTGCTCAGAGCTCTTGGGAGAACTCAATCAGTGATAACTGGGGTTCATGGGGTACAGACGCTGGCACTTGACTCTTGACAGCATACATCCAGGGGCCGGATGTGTGGGGACAGAGTGGAGAGAAAGGATTTGGTTGCCAGCGAGCTATAACTTCCAGAGTTTGGTGGGGCAAAGATTTGGGTCTTCCCTCAGCCTAACCGGGTGACTCAGAAGGCGGCTGGGCCAGAATGTCTTGAAGGGAACTCTTCTCAAAAAGATGATATGCAGGGTGTTAACTCCCACAGAAAGGGGCCGGTGGGTGGGTGGGGTGTACCACCTACAGGTGCTAAAGGGGATTCCTAGTCAGCCAGCCAGCGAGGGCATCACTCCTGTCTGGGGACAGTGAAGTGAAATTTCCCACTGGCACTGAGAGGAATGGGCAGCATCGGTCACGTAAAATCCTCTGTCCCCTGCCCTTCCTTCTGTTCCACTGTCACAGCGCCTCTGACCCTGGAGGGGCCAGAGCAGCACAGTGAGTGGGAGAAGAGGAAGGGAAGAGCAACGGAGTATGAAGAAATAAAGCACAAACCCTTCTTTCTACGGCTCTCCTGTACTTTGGTCTGGCGGGGGAGACCTGACGGGATGAGACGCTGGAGTTTTGACTGGACTGAACTGAACCCTTGAAAAGGAGGCAGTTAGTGAATACTTGGAAGTGACCGGAAAGCTAAGGGAAGTCATCCAAAGACCGGGAAGGCGAAGGAGCGGAGCTCGCACAAAGGCAGGGGCGCGAAAATTGATAAAGCCGCTTCCCTCCTGAGAGCGTATGCAGGGAACCCACCGGATCAACGCAGAGAGTAAATGCATAGCGCCGGTAAGGTGACGCTTGAGCTCAGTCTGAACTGAAGGAGAAAAGAGGGCCGTGAACTATGGAAAGATGATCCATCCATCTCACATTCTTGCGGGGAATCAAATCATTCTGACCTTAATTTAGGTTTTGAAACCTTGCTCACCTCCTAGAGTGGCACCGCAAGTGCATATGATTTCTAGAATCTCACAAAGGGCACCTGGGTGGCTCAGTTGAGCGGCCGACTTCGGCTCAGGTCATGATCTCACAGTCTGTGAGTTTGAGACCCGCGTTGGGCTCTGTGCTGACAGCTCAGAGCCTGGAGCCTGCTTCCTATTCTGTGTCTCCTTCTTTCTCTCTGCCCCTCCCCTGCTCACTCTCTGTCCCTCTCTCTCAAAAATAATTAAACACTGAAAAAAAAATTAAAAATAAAATAAAATCTCAGCAAAGAAACAGCTTTCCCTCATTATTTTCCCAGCAATTATCTTCTTTTTTTTTTTTTGCCAAGGCAGATAGGAAACAGCAATGATCTGAGCTGTCAATAGGTTACCTCCTGAAAGATTTTGTTTTCACTTCATAAAATATTAACAAAGGAAAAAATCCATACGTGAATAATCGGAATGGTGTAAGAAAAAGCAGGATAATATCCTATCCCCTCCAATATCCCCAAGATGTCTCATGAGAGTTCTTACTGATTTGTTTTAGCCATTTGCCAGCATTGGACAAACATTTGGAGGCAGAGTGCTCACTTGAAAACCCTGACTCATGGTTTGGGGCTGTTAAAACACACACCCAGTGAAGGAAAATTAATAGACATGTCATATCTGTCAGATATTATATTCACTCTTCTCCTTACTTTTTTTTTATTTTTTAACATTTATTTATCTTTGAGAGACAGAGACACAGAGTGTGAGCAGGGGAGGGGCAGAGAGAGAGGGAGACAGAACCTGAAGCAGGCTCCAGGCTCCGAGCCGTCAGCACAGAGACCGATGCAGGACTTGAACTCATGAACCATGAGATCAGGACCTTAGCTGAAGTCGGACGCTCAACCGACTGAGCCACCCAGGCGCCCCTCACTCTTTCCTTTTCTGCAGCACAAAGGCTGGAGCCCTCCTGGGAAGATGTCCCTCAACCTCTTGAAGTTTCTGAGCAGGCGCCCAGCTTCCCTCACCCCTGCGGTTCAGTTCTGTGGTTTTCACCTGAAAAGCAAAGGCATAAGCTATTTCCTGTAGATGAATGATCATGAGATGGGATTTTTTTTTTTTTTTTGGTTTGTTTTTCTTTGAGCAAAATCTGCTGCTCTGGGCAGACATCTGAACCATTTAATCTTTACTTTGCCACCCAAATTGATAGAGCTCAGGAAAAAAATCAATACACCCAGTAGAAGGCAAATGTAATAAGCAAGGCAGCCGTTATCTTATTTAGAGCACTGGAGGGGTTTTGCTCTCACCCAAGAGCGATTCTGGTCAAAACTTTGAGTTCTACGGGCAGAGAGCTGCCTGTATATTTCAAGTAAAATATCTGAGAATCTTTAGAACTCATCACTTTTAGCCCCATCTCATGTAGGAGGAAGCCTCATAGAGGAGTCCGGGTGTGAGGAGTGTGAGTGCGTGTGTGCATGGGCGTGTGCATGCATGTATATACCTGCATTGGGAGAGGAGGAGACGGCTGTCTGGCAACAACTGGTCAAAAACATCAGTGTAGGGAGCACCTGGGCGCCTCAGTCAGTTGAGTGTCCGACTCTTGATTTCAGCTCAGGTCTTGATCCCAGGGTCATGGGATCGAGCCCCATGTTGGGCTCTGCACTGAGCATAGAGCCTGCTCAGGATTCTCTCTTCCTATCCCTATGCGCCCCTCCCCCACTCGCACTCCGTCTCTAAAATAAAAAATAATAAAATAAAATAAAACAAAATAATCAGTGTAAAATCTCAAGAGAAGTTGGAGAGAAATAGCAGAGAGCCAGGAGAAGCGAGGAGAATGTTGGCACCCAGGTTTCCAGCTTGTCACAGTAGGAACATAACCTAGATCCAGGAGCTACTCTCCTATCTCTTTACTTCCCAGAATTCTCAAATACTCTCCAACTACTGAATAAAGGATCCACTCTCATGTCTCTTCACTTTTGCATATGCTATGGTTCTTATCGATCTAGCCAAATACCAGTTCTGAGATTTCTGCTTTCCCTGAATTCCAAAACCAAGGTGATCTTTCACTTTTCTGTGGTCCCATATCATTTATTTCACATCCCTGCTAGTCATGCATCCCTGTGCAAATTTACATTTGAATAATTTTAGAAATGCCATCATATACATTAGCACGGAACTGTATTAAGGTCACTGAGAAGTCCTAAATAAAGAAATCTGTTTAGCTTTCCTTAGCTCAGGGTGTCCCCTGTTTATTTTCCCCCACTTACCATGAGTGGAGAATTTGGAGATTTTGATGGTTCGCATTTAGGAGTAAAACACTAGAATTCAAAGCCTGAGAAGTTGAGGGATTGCCCAAAGCAATCCAGCACGCGGATAACTAGGTTTGGAGAACAAGTGTTCAGCTCCTTGTCTGGTCCTCTTTCTCTGTCCCATGTTGACACAGATACAGTCAGAATGTTCCACGGTCACAAAGGAGAGTGAGGAAGTTCTAAGGGTGACGTGCTCCTCAGAGGATGGATCACATTCAAGTGACACAGTCAAATGCATGACCCGACAGTAGGGCACAGATGTGTTGCCTGTCCCAAGACATACGTGTTCTCCTGAGCCAACTGGTCCTCACCATCACTGAGGATGAAAATGATACGGGGCACCTGGCTGGCTCAGTTGGTGAAGTATACGACTCTTATCTTGGTGTTATGAATCCCACACTATTTTCTAGAAATAAAATCTTTTTAGAAAAAAGACAGATGATGTACTGAACAAGTAATCATTAGATCATGATATTGGCTACTCAGAGGATCTGCCTCTGGACTTAATTTTTAAGTGATTTGGGAAAGATTCTCCAATATTTCCCCATATTTAGGTTTGGACATCTATGATAATGCCACCAAAGATTAGAGCAACTTTAACGTATTAGTCTTTCAAGATTCTCTCTATTCCTTGTGCTGTATTCTTAAGATCTGGTGGAATGCTATGTTGGTTGTCTTACTTCTTTAAACAAAAGTTTCAAGTGTTGGTAACCTTCATTCTTTGAATGAACCCAGTTGTTATTTATTTATTTAAACATTTTAAAAAATATTTATTTATTTTTCAGAGAGAGAGACAGACAGACAGAGCATGAACAGGGGAGGGACAGAGAGAGAGGGAGACACAGAATCTGAAACAGGCTCCGGGCTCTGAGCTGTCAGCATAGAGTCCGATGTGGGACTTGAACTCACGAACCATGAGATCATGACCTGAGCTGAAGCTGATGCTTAACCAACTGAGCCACCCAGGCACCCCAAATCCAGTTGTTACTTAAAATATTCATGCAGAGAGGCTCCTGGGGGGCTCAGTCAGTTAAGCGTCTGACTCTTGATGTCAGCTCAGGTCATCACAGTTTTGTGAGTTTGAGCCCCATGTCAGGCTCTGCACTGACAGCAGGGAGCCTGCTTGGGATTCTCTGTCTCCCCCTCTCTCTGCACCTCCCTGACTCGTGCTGTCTCTGTCTTTCTCAAAATAAATAAATAAACTTAAAAAAATAATCATGGATTAATCTGTCGCATACTAGGTTATCACCCACTCAACACACGATACTCAATTATAGTATGGTTCCTGCAAGTGGAAACAGGCTATGTGTCTGTAGGGCCAAAATATGGATACATATATATCCCCCTCTTTTGTCATTTCCAAAAGTGCTAACCCTTCCTTTTAAAAGAAGGAAGTGAAAATGTTTGCCTTTTGTAATCCCAATTATTTTTGTAAGTGACCTTAGATGTATCTAAAGAAATCATTTCTGTGGGTGTTTTTTGTTTTTTGTTCTACCGCTTGGTCCTCTATCTATTGAGATACTCAGTGTCTGGTTAACCAAACTAAATACATTTTGCTGTGATTGCATCTCTCCCTGTTCAGAGGCCTCTCCGATGGCCTCCCATTGTCAACAGAATAAAGTTAAAATCTCTTTCCTGACATGTGAGGCCTTGTCTCTGCCCATCAGGATCATACCCATCCCTCAAAAGCAGTTGACTTTTATCATGTCTTCTAGAACATCCCAGCAGTAAGTGATCCCTCCTGTTTCTGAATACCCAGCACTCTTCTTTTTTTGAGCGAAGTTGGGGGACCACTCTTAGAGCACTGGACACAGGCTACCTTGTCTCACATCCATGTGTGGTAGAAATCTTTTTCTCTTTCTCGGATATATGTTCTTTGAAGCTGGGTAAGGATCATAGGAGAAGTGTCATTTTATTGTCATTTCTCCAGTTGGCCCTAGTGCAGGATCAAATGAAGGAAACCGCTACATCCAAAGTTGGATTTGTCTTAAACGGGTGAGCCCGGGAGACTCAACCTTTTAATATACGGTTACTTATAAATATTTTGTACCAGACATGTTGAAAAAGAAAAGGAATATATGAAACGAAGGTTGCAAGATAGAAGTTGAGTAACTTGGCCAGGACTGAAGATGTGTTTTATTGGCCCACGTGATGTTTTTAAAGAAAATATTTCCCAATTTAAAAAATTGAGGAAAGTCATATAAAACTCTTGCCTTTCTGATCATCTTTAGAAATGGAAAGATCTGTGCCCCCCGACCCACATTCTCAGGTTGGCAGCAATTAATTGGAGCTGAGGACCCTTTGTACAAGGTCTGCACTTGCTAGTTTGCCACAGTCCTCATCCAGCCCACATGTCACTCACTCAGTAACATCTGCCTGTTTCCTTTAGGAAGCTGAGTGTGAGTGTTTGAATATAAAGGAGACAGAACAGGAGCAAAGGGGACAATAAGATCAGGGCGGAGACCTTCTAGAGCCGAGATAAGCTGCAGCATGGGCACTTAACAACAAGGTTACAAATGTTCACCTAAAAAGAAGTTACCATGAATGCGGTGCAAAGTAAAGAACCATGTTCTGTAAAAGCTGCCACGCCTTCAGGTATGGGGACACATTGTCATTGGCAGCAATTTGTTGGAACTGAGCAGATGACCTCAGAATCCACGCGGCGACAGATCGAAGTAGAAAAAAGTACTGTTTGCCACAGAACCAACATTCCTATTCTTGGTCTCAATGGAAAGTCAGTTACCAGAATTTTGCCAGTCAGTCGACAAGACCTTGGGGTTGAGGGCTGGAGTGTCTTGTGGGGAGACCATAGCTTTCACGAAGCCTACCAGGGTCCAGGTGAGAGCTGTCATATCTTAGGAAGTAAGCCCTTGCCCATGTCTCCCTTTCTGTGGAAGCTTTCTCCTCAAAGTCAACTTGTAACCAATAACCTCTGCTCTCCATCTTCCTGCAGAGGCCGGCCCACGTGGCCACTAGGTGGCCCTGGTGCACACCTCTTTCGGGATTCCTCACTGGTAATTTAGGCTCACCTCGGGCCACTTGGGAAGTTCTTAAGGACTTGTTCCCACCACTCTATCCATCTTTAGTGAAAAGTAACCTAGGATCATTCCAGCCTTGTCTTTAGAAATAAGAAATATTGAATGACAAACAGAAAAGAAAGTAAGACATAATATGGAAATATGAAAAGAGCAAGGCCAGGTCACAGGTGAAAAAAAGCCTTTAACTGGGTGGACTTCTTCTTGGTTAGAGAGCTTATGTCGGCTGTTTGCATCAATCTCACGGCCCCTTCTTCCCTCTCTTCCACCAGGCCTCCCAGTCCCTTCTCACCCTCCCTTCTTCTTTCTCTGTTGACGAGGCCACAGCTGGGTCTGACATGTACGGGGGGAGAGGGGTAAGAGGCACAAACACTTATTCTGGGAAAAGGACTCATCTGTCCCCAGCTCACCTAGTTCGTTCTTGAAGGTGTGATCCTGTGGGAGAATGGAAGGGGAGTTCCGAATATTTCCTCCGCCGACAAACCAGTTCACATTGGGGTTCCAGCGGTTCACAAAGCCACACAGATGGTTTTCTTCAAAGTCACATTCTGGCAGGAGAGAAATAAAGACGCACTTTGTGGAGATACAGTCACACCGTGGTGGGTATCTCCATGCTCACTGCGGAGTCTGCTCTTAGATAGTCACATATGTTTCTCATTCCCTTTGCCCACGGGAAGTTCTGCGCCAGGATCCCTGGACAACACTGGAAGTTGTAATTCGTCATTGCTTCTGTGGATTATGGCCCTTCTGCTTGTAGCCACATGGCTTGCAGCACGACTTCTCTTAGTCTCTGTTTCTTCACCTATGAATTGAGGGAATCATTCCCACCACACAGGGCTGTTGTCAGTGCTCCCAACACAATGCTGGGCACATGGTTAGTGCTTGGTAGATCGGCCACCTCTGCTCCAGAGCTCTGTTTAGGACTACTCTCCTAGCTCCAGAGGGTAGACGAGATACCCAAGGCTGAAGGACATATTTCCTAGATGCAAATAGCTTCTGCTTTTCTTATCAGCAAGAAATAGTCCAAATAAGCAGGAAAGGCATATCCTAGGCTCTGGGTCCTTCTGCTGCTACTGAATGGAGAAGAGGGAAAATAAAGAGACTTCACCCACCCCCCGGGTTTAGTAGCACTGACACGTTTGTGCAGATAAATTGTTCCCAGTCAACAGATTCCTTTAGAGGGGATAAGAAGTTCACAAACCAGTGCCTCTATTGACTCCCATAATCATCAACTAAAAATATGATGTATGATTGTCTTGGTCCTCTCCTGTTGCCCTTGCAGATGCCACCCCTATTTTTTTCCACTCTTCTTTGTCCTCCAGAGGGGGACCCGTATGGACTGTATCAATGGCCTCCCCTGCCTTCTGGCTTCCTGTTGGATTTGACCAATGGAAAGTAGGAGGAGAACGAGAATGGTGGTGTTCATCCCTCCAGCTCCTTCCCGGCCAAGTCACAGTGTGTTGGCTGTGTCCTTCTCCTGAGGGCACAGGTCTTGGCAAGTGGCCCT
Source organism: Paguma larvata (assembly GCA_030068075.1). Classification (NCBI taxonomy): domain Eukaryota; kingdom Metazoa; phylum Chordata; class Mammalia; order Carnivora; family Viverridae; genus Paguma; species Paguma larvata. The sequence continues at coordinate 79,092,360 of CM057832.1, forward strand.
CACCACACAGCCACTGGCTCCAGGCTCTGGTAGCCCCTCCTCTCTTGCCCTAATGACTGATAAATCATTGCTCTTACGGGTCCTGGATTACCACATAAGCTTCTCCTAGTTTCCTTCACCCACCCACACCCTTGCAGCACCTAATGAGTCTTCTTCAAATTACTCAGGTTGAATGGACTTTCTGTTTCAACTTTTCTGCTGGGACCCTGACTGATTGAGTTATCAATGTGTTTTTACATTAGCCACCCCTTAAAAATTTTAAGATTATTATCTGCAACTTTTCCACTGTAGTGTCTGCCAAGTAATACCCAACATTTAGTGCCAAAGCCTGCTGAAGAATGAAATAAAAAGCAAAATAGTCCTTCATGTGCCAGGTACTATTCTGAGCACTTTATCTGAATTAACATATTTAATCCTCTACGGTCCCAGGAGGTAGGTGGTAGGTACTATTATTAACTTTATTGTACGGATGAAGAAATAAGCAAAGACAACGCACAGAAAGAAAGCTGAGGGAGGGGACAGTGGATCCTACATCTCAACAAGATAAAGGTATCGACCTTCCTTTTGTTTATTAAACAAATCAGGAAGCCATTGAGCGATTTAAAGAGAGAAAATTAACAATTAGTATTTTATCTCCATTTTACAGAGGTTGCAGGGCACAGGAAGAGGAGGAGCCAGCAGGTGGGAGCTACCAGGCGGTGTATGGGTCTAACCCCACCGTACTCCAGAACACAGTCATATTCCCCCTTTGCTTTCTTTCACTTGCTGTAGTGTTACACTTGGAAGGTCAGAACAGAGAGGTGAGATTCAAGAAATCAACAAAGGCTCCTTTTTATCCAGAACTGTCTTTGACTCTCCCTCCTTTTCCTCTCCATAGCCATTCAACCTCCAAGGACCGTCAATGCCAAAAAATCTCTCAAATCTACTGCCTTTTCCCTATTTAAGCCCAGTGTAGACCTTCATGGTGCCCCGTATGTAAGGTTACAACCTCTTCCAGGGGATTTTCCTCTCCTACATATTTTCCTTGTTTCCAAGTCATTTTCCATGGGGCAGCCAGAGTCACCATGGCAAAAGGCAGCCACAGGCCCCTCCTCTGCCGACTTTAAGCCCCTGCCAACCACGGAATCATCTGCGCTCCATGGCTGCTGGGATCCAGATTCCTCTTTAAGACTTCCTTGGCAGTCCTGATTCCATTTCAAATACCCTACTCAGCTTCTGGCCTGTACCCGAGCACGCTCTCTGCGCCCTCCCCACTGGGGTCTACCCATAGGGAGCTCTTCCCGTCCTACTCTGCACTTGCACTTGACCAAATTCCGCCCCTTCGTGAAACCCCAGCTCCAATGCATCGCTGGTGTTCAGTCCTGTCAGATTCCCACCCTCCTCTTCTGTGCACCCTCACAGGCTGGCCTGACTTTCTCTGGGAGCCCCCATCCTATAGGGAAATAGTGCCAATGGCAGACAAACAGAAGGTGAGTGGCCACAGGGCATGGACTGTCTTCTTTTCACACCCTCTCAGAAGCCGGCACGTAAAAGGCACCCAACTGGCTCTGCTCCGGTGACATTTAAGCAATAGTGGTGACAGCAAGTCAGGGGCGGAGGTGTGCATGAGAGAAAGGGAGTAAGTTGAGGAAAGAAGGTAATACGAAGGCAAAAGTTGAGTTCCTAGCAAACTGGAAATTATTTTTAATAGAATCTGTTGAGGTTCAGGAAGCAAGTCAGGTTATAGTTGCTGCATCTACTTTTCCTTTATATATCCACCTGGTGCAGGCCAACTCCATCGAGCCTTCCTCCTCTATAGACAGAAACAACATATACCATTCAAGTCAACCTCGCGAAGCATCTAAACTACTATGCATTATGCACTGACTTCTATAAAATACTTTGCCTTCAGGATTGATCCGATTCCCTCTGGCAACGGATTTTAGAAAAAGACTCACACTCTGACACACTGGAAATGAAACCCACTTACCGATACAGTAGCCGGTTGTCATCTTGATTTCAAAGAGTGCAATGCTGGCTGTGCTTCCCTGTCCCAGCACACCTTCTATTAAAATCTGCACAACACACGAGGAAGCAAGGAGTTAGGCTTCCCACACTGTGTTTCCTTGGTTCAGTATTTCAGTTACTAGTCAGGAACTGCTCAGCAATTCACGGCAAAGCGAGATTGCTTGTCTCCGCTAACTGCTACTGGATATCAATCTCAATCTCACGGTGGGCTTTATGGAAAGAATTTATGCACGTGCGTGTCTGTGTGTGTGTGCGCGCACGTGTAAGGTGAGCAAGGTGTCCGGTATACACTTGGAGCCAACTGTCTTTAATTGTCATCCCAACCACTCCCTTCTCTAGAGCCTCTGGTGGCACCAAGTGGCTGTGGATGGAGAAAGAACCATCAGGAACTGAGGGAAGAAGCCTCAGGGGGGGAAACCTTCGGAGGCGGGGGAGGGGGAGCACAATCTGACCACTGGTGGGAGACTCCACGGGAGATGGAAGAGGTTCATAAATCAACTAGTACTTTCTGTACTGCTGAAAAAAATGTGCAAATTTTACATAAATGACAGAGGGCAGCATGACACTTTATGTGGCTGATTTCAAGCACTTTCGGGCTTCACATCTGGCCCGGTTTCTGGAAGTATTTGCTTTTCCTCATGTGATTTTAGCCCAATCTAGGGAACTCAGACCTAAGCCTTCCCTGAACCCTCCCTCCCTCCTGCCTGATGGGGACGCTGCATGTCGCAGGGGAAGAGGAGACTACAGCACGGCAATGCTTTTGATTGGAGAGGTGAGAAAGGGAATTGAAAAGGGAATTAGAAATGGAGAGAGGGAGCCTGGGTGGCTCAGTCGGTTAAGTGTCCGGCTTCAGCTCGTGAGTTCGAGTCCCTCATCCAGCTCTGTGCTGACAGCTCGGAGCCCACTTAAGATCCTCTGTTCCCCTCTCTCTCTGCCCCTCCCCCACTCATGCATGCACGTGAGTGTGCCTTCTCTCTAGCTCAAAAATAAACAAACATTAAAAAAAAAGACTTAAAAATGGATAGTGTTTTCGTGAAGGCCCTGTTCTGTCCTCCATGAGAGTCTCACTAAATATCATACTTTGTGTTTGGACAAGCGAATCCAAACCCATCCTCCTTTCCTGCCCCGAACAACACCCAGCTTCATGTTACATTGTCTACCTTCCTTTTCCAACACCGCTGAGGGAACAAACAGCCTCTATTTTGGAAAAGGAATTAGAACGTATCCTTAAAGTGGTTTTCCCCTTTCAAGGTATCTTCGCTTTTCCTTTTACCATAGTGAATGTTTTGTTCAAGATTTGTAGCAAACAAACCATCAAGAAGATAATGCACACAGCTTAGAAGGATGAAACAAAATTATTAGAAATGAGAATTCAGGGTGCCTAGGTGGCTCAGTTGGTTAAGCATCTGACTTCGGCTCAGGTCATGATCTCATGGTTTGTGAGTTCGAGGCTGACATCGGGTTCTCTGCTCTCAGCACAGAGACTGCTTTGGATCCTCTGTTCCCCTGTCTCTCTGCCCCTCCCTCTCTCTCCTCCTCTCTCTATCAAAAATAAATAAACATTAAAAAAAAAAAAAAAAAGAAGTGCGAATGCTCCCTAAAGGCCATTAGAAAACTTAGAAAATTTCCATCGAAGAGGTTAGTTCAGGCTCCATTTGGATTCTCACAGAAGTCCCACTTAAATAGACAAGAAAAAAATCTGGGAAGAAGTTCTTCTAAAGAATAAACAAAATATCAATTTACTAAATATTAATTATTCATATTCTTCTGGGATGCGTCTCTTTTTTTAATGTTTGTTTGTTTATTTATTTTGCAGGGGGAGAGTGAGAGGAGGAGGGAGGAGGGAGAGAGAATCCAAAGCAGGCTCTGGGCTGTCAGTGCAGAGCCTGACATGGGCTCAATTTTACAAACCATGAGATCACGACCTGAGCTGAAACCAAGAGTCAGATGCTTAACCAACTGAGCCACCCAGGTGCCCCTAGGATACCTCTATTATGTAGCAGCACATCCTAACACAGGAGGTAACTAACTTCGGTGGCAGAAGTTTTCATAAGATCTCAGAATAGCATAATGCTACGTGACAAGCCACGTGCCTAAGTTCCACCTACCTTGAATTTCTTGGAACTGTTTTGTAAGTCCAAGCTGGCTATGAGCCAGCTGTCAGAAGGCTCCTTAGCTGACCAAAGCAAGCGATCAAAGCTTTCATCTTCGAATCTCAAGTAGAGGTTCAGCCGGCTGGTATCTGATAGAAACCCTGAAGATGTGGTTATCTGGTAGACCAGTCGCAGGCAGCTCCATTCCTCAGCCTGTAGGTCAGAACTTAGCAGCACGGCTTTTTCCCCTTGCTGGGCAAAGGAGGTGTCCACGTAGATGTAATGGCCTGGAAAGAGAAAGGAGCCCCAGAAAGGGTCAGTCTGCTGTTTGCAACTCAGGGAAACACACGACTGTGGTCCAGTGAAGACACAGCTTACGGATGCCTTTCGATGGCCTACTGAATGTTGCCTGAAGATGGGATCTCTGCCTTCTTGTGAAAAATTAGAAGATCCCGCAACACTGAGACCACGGTCATGTGACACAGGACAACGCCAGGCTGGAGCTAAGTAGTGCTGCGTCTTCAGAGGGTGACATGGGGGCTCCATCGTGCCATAATCCCCACTACACTCTATCGCCTTCTGACACTGAAGCCAAGAGTCTGTGGCCTATTATGATCTTACACCAGGCCCATTCAGCATGTGGCTTTCATCTTCCTGGTCCCCATATGCACGAGAGTTTGAGAAGTCAGGCTAAGGGGCTGCAGAAGCCAGAGAAGCGGCGTGCTCCCTGCTGGAGTCACAATACCTTGGTGGACTGAACCTTCTCCTTCCACAGGTCCCCACACTCCCAGTGATTCGAGCTGCATCTAATCGGCATCATTATAGCACACTGAATTTATTTGGTTGCTGCACGTCTAGGGGGCCTGGGCAGGAAAAGTTCAGTGTCCACTAAACCTCACAGTTCTGATAACTAAGTGGGAAAGCATACGTAAGCCATGGAGAACAGGCCGCCCATCACTTCCTTCTCCTCCACCCTCTCTTCCTTCCTCTACTTTCCCTTCTCGTCTTCTCTTCTCTCTTCTCCTTCCCCTTTTCCCCAAACCTCCTCCTCAGCCTCCTCCTTTCCTTGACCTTTTTACACTCCCCTCCCCTCCTCCTGCCTCCCTTCCCTTATTCCTGACACTGACAGGTGGAGATACGTGGGCTATACCAGGAAGTGGAACAGAGTTTCTATGAAAAAACCAAAAAAACAAAACAAAAGAGATTGGAAGCAAGAATTGTAACCTGAGGCTTCTGAATCTGACTCTGGTGGGTGGCTTCCTTCAGTAGTGACCTAATGTGTGCGTGTGTCTTGGGGACCCACTGCCCATGAGGCCTGCACTCTCACACTTGCTCGGAGGTTCCCATATTCATGGCCAGCATCTAACCTGCAGCCTTCCACCCTGGCACCACCTCCCCACCCCTTACATTTTAGGCTCCCCAACACCAAACTCTTACTACAAAGGCCCTGAAATTCCCCTTTGCTTTGCTTAATGTCCTTCAGTCCCCGTTCCCACACTCATTGCCCCAAATACCCACCCCAGCCAGGCCCCCTGGGCTTTCGTGGTAAGCGCTGATGGGCCAGTAGACCCTCGGCTGATGGCCGGCCTCGCAGTTAGGGCGCTATCGTCGAGGAGCTTCACTGGCCTGTGAAGAGTTTTGAGATCAACATCTATCTCCAGCGGGCAGTCTTTCAAAATGGTGACCACCCTCCCAGTACAAACAGCAACTGCTTCTAGTTGCCTACCGGGCTGTAATCGCCACCATTACCCCCTGCACAGAGCGAACACTCACTATGAACCAGGGGCTGTTCCACGTGCTCCACATGCATTTCCTAGCTGTGGCGACTATGGGGTTTTGAAGCACTCGGGCCTGGGTTCTTGAGGCCAACTCTTCTTTTTAAACAGAAATGCCTGCTTCTTTGTGACATGAGGGGATGTGTAAGTGCCATCCTCATTTCCAGCTCTCTGCTACTCTCCCCAAAGAAGGGACTCCAAGCAGGCTGGTAGTGGGCTGGGCACGGGGACTGGGGGAACTCCTGAGAGCACTTTAACTCTTTTTTGAGGAAGTAGAGCGTTGGCACAGGGGGTCTAGCAGAGGAAAGGAACAAACTCCCTGATGTGCCCGATGGAGATTCACATGCCATGCCAACCCCCCGGCTCACTTCTCCCAGCTTCTCTTGTTCTCCTGCTCTCTGCTTCCTTTCCCAGTTCTAGAAGGAAACAGCTCCCAAACCCGACCCCAGAGCCACCTGGAAGGGTCTATTGGAACAGATCGCTGGGTCTGCCCTTGAGCTGCCATCATGTCGGTCTGGAGTGACACTGCACTTCTAACAGACTGCATTTCAGAGAAGTTCCTGCTGATGGTGCTGCTGGTTTGGGGACCACATTTGAGACGCACAGATTTACAATATCGGACAGAGAAATAGGACTAACACGTTGGACCCCTCTTATCTATCAAAGAAAGAGCTAGCTACTGTTGCATGTAAAGGAGGGAGGAGACAGTACCACTTGGAGGTAAAACTCTAAGGTAAGTAAACGTGTGCCACAGCAGCCTCGAAGAGTCCATCCACTGGTGATTATCTTGGTCTTTGAGTGAATGCCATAAAAATCTCTTTCTTGGAGCTAGAGAGTATTATGCTAAGCGAAATAAGTCAGTCAGAGAAAGACAAACACTGTATAATTGCCCTCATATGTGGAATTTAAGAAATAAAACAAACAAGCAAAGGGGAAAACAAAGAGAGAGAGGGAGGCAAACCAAGAAACAGACTCTTAACCACGGGGAACAAACCGATGGTTACCAGAGGGGCGGTGGGTAGGGGGATGGGTTAAACAGGTGATGGGGATTAAGGAGTGCACGTGTCATGATGAGCACCAGGTGATGTATGGAAGAGTTGAGTCACTATATTGTACACCTGAAACTAACATTACACTGTATGTTAGCTAGCTGGAATTTAAATAAAAACTTAAAAAAAGACATAATCTCTCACTATATCAGATTTTGTGATTAGCATACACTAATGCCCTCATATTAAGAACCTTTGAGAGCACATACTATAAAAATGCATTATTTAAAATATCTTGATATTATATACTATGAAAGTTGGTGCTATTTTTTGAGAGCTCTTGATATCTCAGACATAAGTGTTGGCTATTTCAAAATACTGGGATTTTGCATGTAAACTATAGACCTCAAATTCATTTCAGGTCATGCTGTGTGAATGTGCCTATTAGCCTCATTACAATCCATCCAAAGATTTATCTGACTCGACTGATTTTACATCCACTCAGTAGAGTGATGCATTTTCCCAGATCGAAGAACTAGCCCAAGTACTGCCTGCCTCTACTACCACTGCCAAGGCCAAGACAGATTTTCTTAATTAATTATACATTGTTTTTCTGCCCCTCCTTGGATGTAGCCTCAGAATCCTTCTAAACAGTGTTCCATGTAGACACCACCAATCAATTTAAGTTAGCACCTGAGACTACTTGTTATCCTTGTTCGTGGCTTCAGTGTCAAGAGTGTTTTCTGGGGTCATGTTAGAGCTAAAGTGAACATGAAGGGGAACATGGTAAATTTTGAAGAAGTTTTAGAAAATGAAGAGAGAATGAGGAAGATACTGATACCAGGGATGGTGACTTTCCCTGGATTATCACTAATAAAATCGCTATTCTAGAACAAATTGATAATGTTTTTGGTGAGTTGTTTCTTCTTTATTAAAAAGAATCATTGGGCGTCCCGGTGGCTCAATGGGTTAAGCGTCCAACTTCGGCTCAGGTCATGAGTTTAAGCTCCGCATCCAACTTTGGCTCATGGTTTCTGAGTTCAAGCCCCGCACTGAGCTTTGTGCTGACAGCTCAGAGCCTGGAGCTACTTCGGATTCTGTGTCTCCCTCTCTCTCTGCCTCTCGCCTGCTAACACTCTGTCTCTCTCTCTCTCAAAAAATAAACATTAAAAAAAAAAGAATCATTTTACTACTGAGTTAATGAGGTCTTCTTTGAGTGGGAAATATTTCATTTATTCTATCTGAATGAGAGTGACATCTTCAAGTTAATGTTGGACATAATTTACATGCAATAAAACTCATCCTTTTAATACAATTCAGTGGTTTTTTAGCATTCTTACAAAGTTCTGCAACCATCACCTCTACCTATTTCCAGAATCTTTTCATCACTCAAAAAAGAAATCCTATACCCATTTTTCCCTCCCACTAGCCTCTGGAAACCCTAGATCTACTTTCTATTTCGCTTCTCTGGAAATTCCAAATGAATGGAGCCATACAATAGGTGACTTTTTGTGATTGGCTTCTTTCACTTAGCATAATGTTTTCAAAGTTGAACACATTGTAGCATGTATTAAAATTTCATTCTTTTTCTGAGGCTGAAAAATATTCCATTTTATGGATATATCCCTATTTATCCATTCATCAGTTGATGGGTACTTGTGTTTTTTCTAAGTTGTTGGCTATGATGACTAAGGCTACTATGATCATCAGTGCACAGGTTTTTACGTAATACAAGTTTCAGTTCTCCTAGGTATACATTTAGGAGTGGAATTGTTAAGTCACATGTTAATTCTATGTTTAACTTTCTGAGAAACCGCCAAGCTGGTTTCTAAAATGGCAACACCATTTACAAGTCCCTGAGATCAAGAGTCACATGCTCTACCGACTGAGCCAATCGAGCGCCAAGGCGTCCCAGAGAACAAAAGTTTTTAATTTTGATAAAGTTCCAATTTCCTAATTTTTCTTTGATTGTGTGTGCTTTTGGTGTCATAGCTAAGAAGCCATTGTCTAATTTAAGGTCATACAGGTTTACAGCTATGTTTTCCTCTAAAAGTTTATAGTTCCAGCTATTACATTTAGGTCTTTGATCTATTTGGAGTTCGTGTTTGTCCATTAAATCGTCTTGGCATCTCTGTTGAAAATCAATTGAGCACAGATATAAGGATTTATTTCTGAACTCTCAATTATACTCCACTGATCTGTGTAATAAATAAACGCTCCCAATGTTGCAAGTCTTTGATTAATTTCAAGTTCTTAGAAAGTTGATTTTTCAGATTGTTGACTGTTCTCATGGCTTTTATGGGGACAGGATTTTCTGAAGTCCTTACTCCTCCATTCTTGCTAGCATCATTCCCTTTCTTCATCTTTTTTTAACCAATAAGAAAAGAAAACAGTGTTCCCGAGATGTTAAAGTACACACAAACAAATAAGAAAAGGCCAAGAACGGCAGAGATCACATTCAGACTGATTGGGATGTTGACCGATACATCAGGCCAAGGGTCTGGGGGGAGATTTACTGGCCACGGTGTTGGAGACATGATGACAGGAAGGGAGCGAAGGATACTCTTCAAATACTGCTGCTTAGGCAGTTTGAACTGATTTATAAGACATTTATTAGAAATGATAAAATCTTTATAACAGGTCCGAAAAGGGCCATAAACTTCTGAATAGATTTTTTTTAAAGTAAGTCAGCAATCAAAACCAATAATTAAACCATCCGGCCAAAAACGTCAGGTGTCGTGAACGTCAGTCACACGCACACATCTGAAAACAACAGAAAAATCTTCTCTGTTTCAGTGAAGGCAGACATAACTGAGTTTTGAAGTCACATTCAATTGGCAAACATATCTGCACAGCTAGAGCTCAATGTATTAGAGACTTCTAATAGAGCTCAATGTATTAATGGCTTCTGATAGCCAGGGCACAGTGTGACAGGACCATGACTCTGGCAATGTGGCCAGCACGTGAATCATGGGGGCCTTCCTGGTATCCTTGCAATTCCATTTGCTGATGAATGTACTGTCTTTCAGGTGTAATGGTCATGCTGGGGTGACCATGTGGCACAGTGGACCCCACCCAGGATCTGTAAAGCATAACCATTGTTTAAAACTCTATCATGCACAGACAAACTGTGTCATCAGTTTCTTTATCTGCAAAATGGGGATAACAAAACAGTGGAGTCCTGTTACCTATACATTAATATCTGGGGAGGCAGTCAACATACTCAGAAAAAACCAACTGAAAAAGACCCAACCACCGCAATATATACAGACGCACATGAAATGATTTCATACAAATAGCCACCAAATAAAATCTACTCGTATATTTCAACACTGAAAGGAAAACTGGCTGTGTTGCACATGGAAATAGTATAATATATAGGGAGCCACGTACACTGTACTCTGTAACTTAAGCAAGTTTCAAGGGCAATTTTGATGGTGGCCGATTTTCACCCTTTGTGCCGACTTAGGAACATAAAGCTCCAGCGAGCGAGGACTTGCCATATACAGGGTCATTGTAAGAGCCTGATGAAAAGGATGTATCTAAAAAATGCTTTGTAACCTATAACGGTAATTGTTAGTTATTTCTCTTATTTTCACGGAGAGGGTCCTTTAGTTGTTCCGGAGATAGTGAGAAGTTGCCTTCTCACTGTTGCCTCCTTTTTGTCCGATACGGTTCAGAGCCAACATTCGTTGAGGGAGAAGATCTGTAGTACCTTTTCAATGCTAACATGACAACAGTCTTCACCCAGTTCACCTAAGTTGACCCTTCCACATTGACGTCTACACCTCTATGCTCTTTAGTGCTGGGCCCCTCCTGGCTGCCTGTCCTCACAGCTAAATCCCCCTGGCTGTCACCCAGGATTACTCACAATCCAAAGTGGAGCTTGGCACATTTACTCCTGGTATGGTCCTGGGTGAAAACTTGTGACCTAAATTTGATAATGACGCTGATGTCTCTATTTTGTTAGCTCTAAAGACCATGTACGAACACAAGGACATGGCCTTCTTTTTGGCAGCTGCCTTCCCCAGGCTGAAGTCCAGCCCCCTGAACCCAGGCAATGACCTTCTCACCAGATTTCCTGAAGGCCTTACTGCCTGCCTCCCTGCATGGGGTCCTGCCTGTGGAAGCACATGGTGCAGAGGGGGAAAGGGTAACAGTTATCGCTCCAGCGTTTGGTTCAAATCCCAATCACACCACTTACAAATCGTGTCATTTCGAGCCAGTTACTTATACTATCTGAGACTCACTTTCTTCATTGGTAGAATGAGGATGCTAAAACACTGACTTTGCAGAGTTTTAAAGATTAAATAAGGTAACATAAGTAAAGCTCTTGGCACTGTGCCCAAGAGTTTGCATGGAGTAAACTCTTAATAAATGTTAGTTCTTATCTTTCCAGCTACCTGATCAGTATACTCCTGCCGGTGGCTAGCTCATCTCATCATCTCATGTGGGACCTCCCTGATGCCCATTATCCTGCCCTTCTGACACCGGCCCACTGCAGGGAATATCCACCTGCAGCTGTATCCGTTCTCCTAAGTTCCTGCTCCAAAGTCGTGGAGCCACCCCAGTCTGTCCCATCCCATTGCCTGACTGTGCTTTCTGCCATGACAGTCATCTCCAGGATCTGCTGGCTGATCAAAGTAGCCCAGATAAGAATGCATGCAAAGCAACTAATAGACGTTCAGAAGGTTTTTGGGTTATTTTTTTCTTGCCTATGGAAAAGAGAGGATGCCTTCACGTAGTGCCTCTTCAATTATGTATAAACCCATCAGCTTACATTTTGAAGGAGTCTTGCTTTCTTCACACATCAAAGACTTCCAAAAAATTAAAAAGTCAAATGTATACAAAATGCAATGGGCATCGGGATTCTCAAAAACTGTTGACGGTGTTACTAGAAAATAGATAGTATAGCACTTCTCAAATGTAAAAACTGTATTAAATATTCGAGATTGTTAATATGTTTTTTTTCCTATCAGATTCACAATTATTAATAAATCTACTGATTACCTCCGGCAGAAGAAGGTTCTGTTCTGAGAATATCTAAGAAAAATCACAGATTTCTATGGTTTGCATAAAGCCTGCTCACCTCCTGTGTCTAGGTTTACTAGACCCCTTTGGGGTTTATTTAGTAAATCACTAGATGAGTACATATGGACAGGAAGCAGAGATTCAAAGGGAACCGACATTCGTTGTGTTGCAGGAATGAGATTCTTGATATGTGTTCTTCCCTCCTAATCCTGATGGATGATCCTATTAGACAGGAAACATCACTTTACAAGGGAGGAAAGCGATCCATGAAGGTCAGTGCACCAGTCCACGGTCATGGCCAGTGAACCAAGGTTGGGCTCCAAGTCCATGCTTTCCCCCCTCGCCCACTGCCACTCCATGTTGCCTCTAAATATTTCCTTGTCTGTCTCTTTATTAATATCTTTTCATAATTGTATTCATCTTCTTATAGCAGGAGGGCAAACGTTTCTTCCTTTTCTTTATTGTGGAATCCCAGAAGAACTGATGTTTCTCACATGCAAGCCCATATAGACTTTTCTACAAATACTATTCATAGTGATAACACAAGAACTGGATTAACTTTTCTGTCATATTGCCTCAAATGTAAAAGGCTTTTTGTACAGTTTTACAAAATTCGGGTATGCCTTATAATCGATCTACAGTAGCATGCCTTCCCACCACCCACAGAGGATGTTAGCAAATCAGAGAGTAGAATCAATGCACGCGGAATAAGATATTTGCACCTCCGCTTGGGTTAATGACAGTGGACAGAGATCCACAATCTTGGGCTCAGAGGACCCCAGCCAATATCCCCTATAGTTACTGCTGGGGAGTTGGGTCTGGGGCAACAGAGGCCACTCAGCATGAGGGCAGCACCAGCAGGGGACTAAGTACAAGGCACAGCCCAGAGTTTCAGCTCAGTGTCCTGGTAAGTATTTACTCGCTTGCATTGAGCAGAAGGTACTATGTGCGCATCTTATGGGAAGTCCGTTTCCAGGCTGGATTGGACCCCTATGCATCAGACAACAGGGCGCTCTGCACTAGCCAACGTAAGCAAATCTGCCAGACCTCCAGTCTCCCTGCTGCGCTAGAAAGGGTCTCTCTACAGAGTTTTGCAAGGCAGATCTCCAGTGAATGTTTTAGATGGGAAGGGTTTCTTTCCTTCCCTCTCTTTGCCAGGTCCCTAATAATGACACAGTTTCAAGAAACTCCTCATTCCCATTCAACAAAACTGCTCCAAACCCCTGGCTTTCAGTTAGCTGCCAAGCATAGAGATGAATGAGCTCTAAGAGGTATGCACTTAAACCTAAATCCCCCCAGAGAGCAATTCGCCGAGGTGGACTGATTTTTAGTGTGACTTAAAAGGCAGGACCTACTTCTGAAATGTAATGGAGAGAATGATCTATAATTGAGAAGAAGTGACTGGCATTGGCAGTCCTATTTTGGCCCCAAGTGGTAAGAAAGCCCTCCCGGAATGAATCCTCTGGCCCAGCAGAGGCTCTTGTGCTGGGGAATGTCTGGAACACCGCTTTGCTTAAGGAGAAAGGAAAGCTCGTGTTTCAACAGCAGCAGCGAATTGCCACATAGAGGCTTCAGCACCATCCTGGCACCCAGGGCTGTGGGCAGGGTGCATCCCTTTTCCTGCTATGGAAGTTGACTTTTTGGCTTTCCCGATATCCAATTATAAGTAAGAATTTCCCCTTCTTACCAGGGGAGCCAGGGCTGTGCCTCTGAGGGCAGGAAACTGTAGAAACTTAATATGCGTGGGGGGCTGGAAGTGATCTTGGTGTGTGCCACAGTGCCCCAGGGACGGTTTTATTCCCTCAGCTGCCACTTAGCATTACAATTGAAGACAACGGGAGGAGGCCAAGGGTAGACTCACGGAATGTAGAGTGTGACCATCAATTGCCAAACATCAGTCCTGATTCTGGAAGAAAGTCATGGGGGCAGGTGGGGTCTCACTTCTTCCTCTAATTGACTCGGCAACTTCTCCCACTTCTGGGGTGTCTGGCCTCAGGGGAATTTCCACAGGAATCCTGGGGCACTTTTCACTTTAGAGGTGGCTTTGTTTATAAATCACACGGCATTAACCTCTCCAACTCCCTCTGGGTCGCAAAATGCTTTCTTCCTCTGGGTTCCTTGATACCCTCTCTCATAGGTATTTGCTCCTACCTTTCACCTGCTCTTCCCACACGTCCCCTTGGGACCGTCCTGCCTTGTCTCTTAAGTGTGTGCACTCTGCTGGGTCTGTGTCTGGTGTCTCTACTTGGATAAGTCTTTCCTTGTAGCAGGAGCTAACTGCCTACCCACATTCGTTCTCCTCTGCTTTCTCTCTGAAGAGCCCTAGTTTGATCGGGGCTGGTGCTGTTCTGAGTGAGGACGCGGCCACTGCCACACCACCCTTGCATGTAGAGGTAGACCATGACGAAGTTCCAGACAGAGACATAAGAGCACCTCACCGGATGGTATTTCCAGGAAACTTCCTCTAAAGACAGGTCTGATGCAGTCGGCTTCTCCCTTTTGTCTCTCCTTTCCTTCCCATCAGAGGTGCTCTCCCATCTGTGGGTGCCATGAGCTGGAGCTGCAGTGGCCATTTACTTATTTTTATTTTTTAATTTTGAGAGAGAGAGAGATGGGAGGGGCTGAGAGAGGAGATAGAGAATCCCAAGCAGGCTCCAGGCCATCAGCGCAGAACCTGATGTGGGACTCAATCCCACTAACCATGAGATCATGACCTGAGCTGAAATCAAGAGCCGTATGCTTAACCGCCACCCAGGCGTCCCATGTAGTGGCCATTTAAACCCAAGAGATCACTGGGGTGGCCAACTCATCCTAGTTAGCCTGGGACTTTCCTGGTTTTAAAACAGAAGGTCCCTCTGATATCCTGGGAACCCCCTGAGTCCCAGGCAAGCTGACACAGTTGGTCCCTTTAGCAGGTGACCTGAGGATGGGGGTCAGTGCTGTGATCCTGGCAGAATCACTGGAAAAGCTGGGTTCCCGCCCACATTGTGGAGTCTTCCGACCAGTCTGGACTTTCTACCTTTGCACTTCCCATTATGAAGGAGAGAAGCAAAAGCAAATTTAAACTCCTGTTAGTCAGTTGTTCCTGCTGTAGGCTTTTGCAAGCCCCTGTCTGGTTCACACTCCGTGACTTCCAGCTTCATTTTTATACAGGTGACTCCCAAATCGATATCACCAGCCGGAGCCCTCATTACCTTCCAGACCCATGTGTCCAACTTCCTGATGGGCATCTCTGCTTGGACACAAACCCATTCTCTTTACCCCCAATCCTGCTCTTCCTCTGAGCTCCAAACCTAAGTGACTG
This sequence comes from Paguma larvata, assembly GCA_030068075.1. NCBI lineage: Eukaryota > Metazoa > Chordata > Mammalia > Carnivora > Viverridae > Paguma > Paguma larvata. Next base: position 79,107,559 of record CM057832.1, read on the forward strand.
GAGCCCCCAACTACCCAGGGACCAACCAAGAAATCTTAGCATCTTCACTGATTCCTCCATCTTCCTTCTCCAAAATTCTATCAGTCTTGAGGACTTAATTTCCTAAATTCATCTCAAAGCCATCCATCCCTCCAGGTCCCCTCTCCTGCACCAGTTTAGAACACCCTCTTGTGGATTATTACAAAAGCCTCCCAGGAAGGTCTCCCTGCTTTGGTCTTGTTCCATTCCATTCAAATGTGATCTCCAAGCAGTAGTCAAGGTGTTATTTCTACTATGCCAAACTGATTGTATCACTTCCTGGCCTAAAACACCCAAGGGAAACTCCACTGTCCTTGATTTATAAGGCCCTGATGTTCCGGCCATTGTAGTTAACCACCACACACCTATCACAGTCTACACGGCAGCACAGAATTTCTTTTAGCTCCTCTAAGCTAAGGTGCCACACTCTCTCTTGCTTCCAGGCCTTCTCACATGGTGTTTTCTCCACCTATGATACTCTTTCATCTCCCTTCCTTCATACATTCCACTCTACTACCTCTTGCCTCCTTTCCTAACTTAGCCCTACACTTCATTAAGGTCTTAGCTTAAGAGAGCCACCTCAGTACACTCGTGCAGTGCACAACCTGGACAAGGGTACATGGTGATCCTGTTTAGATACAGCTTTTTCCAGGCAGTATAGTTGTCTATATTGCTCACTGGGTTTTAAGCATATCATAACCATTTGCCTAGGTGTTCTCTATATATTTTTTTAAATTTTTAACGTTTATTTATTTTTGAGAGACATAGAGACAGAGTATGAGTGGGGGAAGGGCAGAGAGAGAGGGAGATGTAGAATCTGAAGCAGGCTCCAGGCTCTGAGCCGTCAGCACAGAGCCTGACACAGGGCTCGAACTCACAGACCGTGAGATCATGACCCGAGCTGCAGTCTGCCGCTTAACCGCCTGAGCCAACCCGGTGCCACTATATTTTTAAAGAAATGAATAAACTCCTTCCTGATGATAGATTTCTTTTGTTATGCTTACATACAAAGGATACATTGAAAGTCTTTTTTATTATGGAGATGTCTCATTAGGCATGAATTTCATAACAATTACTCAACTTACTGTTATTTTAGGAAATATGGTATTTAATGTGAGCTGTAAATTCAATGGCAACTCACACCACACTTAATGTCTTCATGTAGGCTCCCACTGTTAACTTCCTGAAACACAAATTCTCATTGTGTCAAGATACACAAAGGATCGTTAAAATGCACAATTCTCTGCCTTTCTGGAATGCAGGGTTTATGGGAGGCATTCAGAAAATATGTCAGTGTGTGACCTTTCTAGGTTCAAGAGAGCTATAGTTTTATCAGCTTCCAATTTCGAGGAGCGCCAAAGTGCAGAGGTCAGCAGTACAAGGGGAAGTGATGAGGTCAGCATTGCTTAGCCGTCTTGAGTGCCATTTTCGGTCCCCTTGACAACGGGGAAATTATTCTCATATCCTGGCTAACACGGCAAAAGGGGCCTTAAAAGATTACAAAGCATTAGGCCTGGCAAAAGTAAAAACAAACGCCAGCAGGCAATCTCCAGTGTAAACAATCTACCAACACTTGAAACCACTACCACAGATGTTGGCTCCACCCTCCCACGTTGGGTCTGGGAAGGGCACAGATTTAAATCCCGCTGGCCCCAGTGGAGGTTTAAGAAGAGAAGTTTACCTTAGCAACCATCAACAGAAAACCAAATGATGAACCCACAGTAAAAGGTCAGGAGATATCTGGGGAGGGAGCTTTGCTTGACACAATACCTAACAAACAGCTATGAAAATATAAGAAAAGCCTGCATTATCTGATAGTGTGTTCTACCAAAAATTAGTTTCTCGGAGCACATTTTCCGCCACGTGACTTGGCCAGGGGGGAAGATATTCCCCAGAAAGTTAGAAAGGTCCTCTTTAAGATAAAGGAAATATCTCAGGAAGACCCCAGTAACTAAATTCACCCCGGGGGGTCTCCTGAGTGCACCCGGAAGGAGAAACACCTTCTTCCTCCACGGGATATGTGTTTGCCTACAAGGAAATTTTATTTTGACTCAGAAGAGACTCCAACCGTCTATCTTACCAGTTTTGCTGATAAGGCTGCTGAGAACAGAACTGGGTATTTTTGCTCCTGCATGATGCAACATAATTTTGGCAAACAAAAGGAGTTATACACACTTTAGCTTCACTGGAACCCGAATAAGATAGGAGTGCCTGTGAAAATGTCACCTCGGTACAGGTAAATAAATACATCTGCATCTAAGTACATTTTAAATATATATATTTACATAAAAATAGACAAGATATTTACTTTTATTTGTACTTTCTCATTTCAGTTTCGGCATTTTATGCCTGTTATAAAATATAAAGGCAAGTAGGAACAAGAATACTCAACTTAAAAAGAAAATACAGCTATGCAGGTGAACACATTTCTTTTTGTTGTGGAGAAGAAACAATTTACAATTGTTGAACATAATAATAGGAAGAAGGGTTTAAATGAAAAGAAACCCCTGGGGTTCCTGGGTGGCTCAGTCGGTAAACATCTGACTTCCTCTCAAGTCGTGATCTCACGGTTTGTGAATTCGAGCCCCATGTTAGGCTCTCTACTGACAGCTCAGAGCCTGGAACCTACTTCAGATTCTGTGTCTCCCTCTCTCTCTCTGCCCCTCCCTTGATCTCTCTCTCTCTCTCTCTCACTCTCCAAAATGAACATTAAAAACTTTTTTAAATGAAAGAAAACCCTAGAATATCTTTTAAATGAATGATCTCATCAGGGTGCCTGGGTGACTCAGTCAGTTAAGCCCAACTCTTGAATTGGACTCAGGTCATGATCTCACGGTTTGTGATTTCAAGGCTTGCATCCCGCTTTGCGCTGACAGCATGGAACCTGCTGTAGGATTCTGTCACTATCTCTCTCTATCCCTCCCCTGCTTACTCTCTATCTCTCTCTCAAAATAAATAAAAATAAACTAAAAAAAAAAAAAAGGTTGCGACCTAAAAAACTAAAAGATAAATGAATGATCTCATCTACATCAGTGGTTTTAAAATGTTTTGTTTTTCAAACATAATTGAACACAGAACTTCATCTGTTAACAGAGCAAAGAGGAGTGGCCAGGCTTGCCAGGTGGGCTAAAAATTAGTTTTATACTGTCATTTGTTGTCCAGGACAATTTTGCCTCTGAGGTCTGTCCCCTCCCAGTTAGTCTCTTTCACATGGGCCCACAGCTTATTCTTCCGACCTGGAGATGGTCTAGAGACCCCGGACTTAGGCGGTCTTGGGTCTCCCTGACATGCGACCCAGAGCCACACCCTGTCCTGTCCACTCCAGATTCCTGCTCCCTCCAGGTCTGTTTTCCCGAGTTAGTGGGGTGCCTGGCCCAGTCCACGAATGCACCTTCTCCGTGTCTATGTAAGTAACCACATCCATACCGGCTGAGAAATCCTGATTTGCCAGATGGTTGTTACTGAGACCAAGAGCCAGCATGCCCTCCACTCCTTCTAAACCAGCAGTTCTCAGTTGTGGATGCACGTTGGAACCACCCAGGGAGGCTTAGACATGGGTCCACATCCTGGGAAACCCCTCCATCCTGAGCAAACTGGGATGGTTAGTTACTCTACTAAAAGTAGAATTCGTAGCCTCCTCCCAGGAGGCTCTAAAGTCAAACAAGGCTTGAGAAGCATTCTTGTTATGTTTGCTTATTTCCTTTGGTTTTATCACTGCTGAACCTCAGTCAGGCCATGCGTGTGACAATGGTGGGGTCTGTGTCTATTTTACCCGCCCTTTTATCTCCAGCACCTGCTACATATCAGATGTTCAAGAAATACAGGCTAAATGAATTAAGCAGTATGTCCTGCCATATAGTCACCTAAGATAAAGATAGCTTAGGGGCGCCTGGGTGGCTCAGTTGGCTGAGCATCAGAATTTGGCCGAGGTCATGCTCTCACAGCTCATGGGTTTGAGCCCCGTGTTGAGCTTTACACTGACAGTGCAGAGTCTGCTTCACATTCTCTGTGTCTTCTCTCCCTGCCTCTCTGCTGCTCTCACTTTTTCTCTCAAAAATAAATAAACATTAAAAAAATTAAATATTTAGAACATGCATGGGATGATCTTTAAAGAAAAAAGATGGCTTAAATAAAGGCAACAAATTTAAAGCCAGTAACAATAAACACTGACAATGAAGTCCCTATTAATATATTTTAGAAGTCCTCCTTTATTATGAAAATAAATGTAGGGCTCTTTGCCCAAGGCATATAAGAAATCATGGCAAAGTTGGTAGAAAAACAAGGCAATGGGTTTCAGGGAGTTGTTTGCTATGGAAGCGAAGGTTTTGAGAATAATAACATGGAGAGTAACTGTGTTTATTCCTTATAACTTTAGAGCACGTAACTATTCACAAAGCACAGGGGCCTATTTAAAGCTCATAGCAATCCCGTGATACAGCTGGAGACTTGTTATCCTTTATTTCACAGACCAGAAAGCCACGCTCAGAGAAAACACACAGCCTGATGAGCAACCGGCTCTGAGTCCCACTGGGATCGCCAGGTTAAGCAATCTGAAGTACTCAAGTATGTCCCAAATATCGCATGGGACCCACTTATACTAAAAACAGAAATTATTTGTCATTTATGTGAAATTCAAACTGAACGGGGCTTCCTCTATTTTATCTCACAACGCTAGGCTCCAGACCAATTCTCTTTCTATGAAAAGAGACTATTTGATTTGAGGATTACTGTGGACCCTCCCAGGTAAAGGGCAGACACGTGACTCTTTCTCCTTTCCAACTCTCTGTGATTAGGCCTCCCAGAAGGTTCTGCACCTGCTAGCCTGTGGATGTGTGCCTTTCTCCAGCACAGCAGTGGGTCAAACTGAGTCAGGAAAGGGGTGGCAAAGGATGACATGAGTGATATCTCCCAGGGCTCCAGGACCACAATCATGTGGACTCAATTTAAAAAAATTATTATTATTATTATTTTGAATACAGAATGGTACATATTTGAAAGCTATAAGACAGTGAAGGTTCTACACAGCAAAGGAAACCATAAACAAAATGAAAAGGCAAACTACTGAATGGGAAAAAATATTTGCAAATCGTATGTTGAATAGAGATTAGTATCTAAAACATAGAAGAACTCCTACAACCCAATAGCAAATAAATAATCCAATTTAAAAACGGGCAGAAGATCTGAATAGACATTTTCCCAAACATGAAGATGGCCAACAGACACATGAAAAAAATGCTCGGGGCGCCTGTGTGGCTCAGTCGGTTGAGCGTCCGACTTCGGCTCAGGTCATGATCTCACAGTCTGTGAGTTCGAGCCCCGCGTCGGGCTCTGTGCTGACAGCTCAGAGCCTGGAGCCTGCTTCGGATTCTGTGTCTCCCTCTCTCTCTGCCCTTCCCCTGCTCATACTCTGTCTCTATGTCTCTCAAAATAAATAAACGTTAAAAAAAATGCTCGATATCACTCATCATCAGGGGAAGGCAAATCAAAACCACAATGAAGTCTCTCCTCACACCTGTTGGATTGGCAAATATCAAAAAGACAAGAAATAACAAGTGTTGGCAAGGATGTGGAGAAAAGGGAGCCCTTGTGCACTGATGGTGGGAACATATTCGTGCAGCCACTATGGAAAAACAGGGCACTGTGCCAAGTGAAATAAGTCAGACCGAGAAAGACAAAAACCATGTGATCTCACTTATGTGTGGAATCTAAAAATCACCCAAGCTCATAGCAATAGAGAAAAGATTGGTGGGGACAGAGGTGGCAGAGGCTAGGGGTGGGGGCAGCGCAAAATGGGTGAAGAAGGCCGAACGGTACAAACTTCCAGTTATAAAGTGAATAAGTCACAGGAATGTAATGTAGAGAATGATAACCATAGTTAATAATGCTTGAAATTTGCTAAGAGAGTAGATCTTAAAAGTTCTCATCACAACCATATATGGTAACCCATGTTAATCAGACTTACTATGGTGATCATTCCACCATACATACATATATGGAACCATTATGTTTTTACCTCTCTGTTAGCCATGAGTCCTGAAGGGATGGTGGAAAGAACATGGGTTTTTTTGGTTATTATTTGTTTGTTTTATTTTAAAGAGAGAGAAAGCATGCAGGTGAGCAGGAGAGAGAAGCAGAGGGAGAGACAGAGAATCCCAAGCAGAATCCACACTCAACATAGAGTCCGATGTAGGGCTGTATCCCATGATCCTGAGACCATGACTTGAGCCAAAATCAAAAGTTGGACGCTCAACTGACTGAGCCACCCAGGTGTCCCAATAACATGGTTTTAAAGTCAGGGAGTTCTTACTTTAAAAATTGAATAATCTCGTGCATGAGAAGCATATAATAATTGGCATAGTATAGGTTCTCAATGAAGCATGGCCTCAGATTCCCTAACTGTCAAATCATTTTCCTAACTCCATTAAAAATTTTTCTTATATTGAAGTCATGTATATCACAGTTTTCTTAAATTCTATAATTTATGTACCACCTAGGGGTTTTGCTTTCTCTGTGTACCAATTATTTAATGTTTTTCTTTAACCATACTCATTTTCAAAAATATAATATTTATTTTATCTGGTTCCTTAGTAACACTGCCCATGAAATTTGGGAGTTATTATGCTGGTTGGTCTAGTACATTAAAAAAGAATACATACAACATGTTTTATATTATATTTCATCAAAACTTGGAGAATATATATCATTATTTCTAATAATATGGCATACGCCCCCAAAAGAGTCTTAGGAACCACCACGGTATGCATAGGAAACATTGATTTATGTGAGAGTCAGTTACTATATTGTCATAACTGACTCTGTTCAAGACTAGGAAACTAAGGCCCAGAGAGGGTGACAAACTGGATCAAAGTCAACCAGACAATCTAACGCAGAGTTGAGACCAGAACACAAGTTTCTGGGGGCGCCTGGGTGGCTCAGTCGGTCGAGCATCTGACTGCAGCTCAAGTCATGATCTCGAGATCTGTGAGTTCCAGCCCTGCATCGGGCTCTGTGCTGACAGCTCAGAGCCTGGAGCCTGCTTCAGATTCTGTGTTTCCCCCTTCTCTCAGTCCCTCCCCAACTCATGCTCTGTTTCTCTCTGTCTCTCAATAATAAATAAACATTAAAAGAAGTTAAAAAAAAAAAGAACAGAAGTTTCTGGATTTTCAGGTCCACGTTGCCATTAGCCAATCTCCTAAAATACCTCTAGTTGAAGCCTAAACTAAATCCTGCTGCAAAACTACAGGATTAATGCTGTGATACTCTAAGCCAGTCTTGCTCTTCCACCACTGCCGGTATTATTTCTTCACCTAGGAAACCTAAAGGCAGCCTTTCCCTCCCAGAACATGCCTGACAGTGTACACCTGATCTGGCCTCACTATGCACCTTGCTCAGTTGATTCCTTGCTTGGCATGTACAGACATGCTGCCCCAGGGGGAATGGAATGCAGGAGAGAAGACCAATCTGGGGGTGTCAACACCATATACTATTTAGAGACTTCCTGCAAGTTTTCTGACCTTGTTTCATCCACTCCCAACTAAATATGCTCAAATGTATCAAGTCAAATCAAACCAATGTCTGGACATTTCTGCAAATTGCCTCCAAAAATATAGGATATGTTTTAATTCTGGTTTTTTTTAAAGAATTAAAAAACCCCTATACTTTCCCTAATTGAGCAATGACAAAGTGAAAGCATCCCTAATAGGGAGGTGTCTGGGATCCTACAGAAGCAGCAGCAGAGCAGACAGCTTTGTGGTGAGGCTTTTTGCCTCTGGTTCTAAGAATCAGCCTCAAAGGCCAACCAAGAGTTGAAGATGTTGCGGTAGATGCATGAGGTTTTTACCTTCGGGCATTCATTCTCTCATAGCTCTGGTTAAGAGTATCCTGTTTTTTCCTTGAGGAGTCTGCCTTTCCTCAGTTTCAGCCCAAATGGTTTGAGTAGGACTAACTCCCAACCATCTTCCAGGAGTTCCACATGACCCAGGTCTGACCCATCAGGTCGTTCAAGCCCTTTGGCCACAGAGGTTGCTTTAGGAGTGAGCACATGGACCAACTCAAGTAAATGAGGTTCGATTAGGAGAATTTTTTTTAAGTTTATTTATTTTGAGGGGGGCAGGAGGGGCAGAGAGAAAAGGAGAGATAGAATCCCAGGCAGGCTCCACACTATCAGTGCAGAGCCCAATGCAGGGCTTGAACCCACAAACCATGAGATCATGACTTAAGCTTAAGTTAGATGTTTAACTGACTGTAAGAATGTTGGATGCCTCACCTGTCAGAGTCCAGGAGGAAGGCCCGCCAAAAATGCAGCCAGCACAACAGAAGCCAGAACCAAGAGAGATGAAGAGAAGGAGATTGAACTGGATGTAATTTTTTAAAAGCTCCTTGTGGAACTGAAGCCAGATATTCCTGAACTTTTAATTTAAATTAGGTGATGAAGTCATTTATATTAACCCAGTTTAAATTTGAATATGTTGTATTTAGTTGGGAACAAAAGAGCCCCATCAATACAGAAGTCAGAATGAGTACATGATATGTTCATTTCAACCACGAAGAAACAGGGAAAGGGAAAGAGAGGAGGCGGAGGTGTGAACTGGACAGCAGAAGGTGGTCAGAGACCATTTTCTTGTCTCAACATTGCCCCTACCTAGCTGTGTGGTTGTGAACAGTGAGTTAACCTCCCCAAACCTCAGTTTCCCCGTCTGTGAAGTAAAGAAACTGGACAAACAGTAGTTCTCAAACAGAGCTCTTTGGAGCCCCAAAGTCACTCAGGCGATGGGAGGGTAATGGGGACCAGGTTCCCAGACTTCCATTCTGTGGAACTCACTTCCTTTTATCTATATTATTTGACAGGCTCTCTTATAAGATTTTGTTGGAAGAATGGGTTCTACTGGTAAACCAGAGTCGTTGACTATTCTGGTTCTATTTACACTAAGGCCTAAATTGAGTCAAGGCTCATCTGGGCCAGTAAACATGTGGTGCCTCTATCCTAAGAGTTGGTCAGAAGCTAAGGTCAAGAGCTCAATCCCAGGAGGGTTTGTTAGCTTTACATAAAAAAATGTTAATGGCAACGATCTGCATCCCTAATCCTAAGAACTGTCTTAGAGATTTGGGTCAGTGGTCATACAAGGCACTGGGAAAAGGAACAGGGATGGTTCCATATAGTCATTAGCTCTGCTTTAACTGCCAACATAAACACCATTGGTAACACTCAAGGCAGGCAATGGTTCCATTGCTGGAGAACAGAAGGTGGTGTGCCTGGAGGTTTGTTTCTTTCTCAAGACAGTGTGATCATTGTCGAAGAAGCTGAAAAAACAGAGAGCACTAGTTACACAATCACTTGCACAACACCTGATGTGTATCCACAGTGCCCTAAGTTCACATGGATTTGCTTTTTCTCATAGAGACAACATACACGCGGCAATGGAAATTGGATGAAACAAAAATCCCTATGAAAGCATATGAAAGCATTTCTATGGAAACATAAGTTATGAGTACATCAAAATATATCAGCTTGCAGGCAAGTTTGGACACTGTATGAGCACATGGACCAACTCAGGTAAATGAGTTTAAATTATGAGATTTTTGAAGTGCTTCCAAATCTTTGAAGAATGTATCTTAAAAAATACATTTTAACACCAATTGCTAGAATGGATCATCCACTGCTATAGTCAAAATGATTTTCTTTTTTCATTTCAGGTAACAATTGCAAATATTGCTAAAATCTGTATAACAAATATGTGTTTCAAAAATAATATTGATCTTGCCAACAATAGCTGAATATTTACTTTAACAAACAAGCTAAAAAATGATAAATGAAAAATGAAAATTATTTTTCTATTTGTCCTTCTAGTCTCTGTATAACTAATGTTTTTCTTATTAGAATACTGTCTTTTTTCAATAGTCTATACCTTAGGCAATTTATATTACTATAAAAAATCATACATATTTTGAGGTTTAATTTCTCTTGTTGATTAATTCCTGATTTCTATCACTTGGCTGACATATGCTATAGGTACACAAAACCCAGAGGGGTACGGGGTGAGAAAAGACAAGAACTAAGTCAGACTAGGCAGAGTCAAGATAAGACACAGGCAAAGGGTCAGTTGAGGCCAATCTCTGAAGGCGTCACAACATATCTCAGGATTTGGAGGCAAGTACTGGTCAGGAAGAATCCAAATTGGGAAGGACAGATGGTTTCAGGATTAGACAAATGCAAAAGGCTGAGGCTCAAGATAGGCAGAAATATATGTCAACGCTTGGGACAAAATAGACATCTACCAGATGACGGGGAGTTTCAGACAGCACCTTGGATAGCTCCCTGGACAAGAGGTGCTCTGACAAAGTTAAGACCCTAACATATGAAGGCTCTTATCTTCTACACCCCAGAATTCCCAGGTGGAACCACCCCTGATGTAATGAATGTGGTCCCTGGAGCCTTGGGGAACCAGATGCAATATTCCACCTGAAGGTTTGACCTAAAGCCCTAGGGCTGACGTCTATGGCCCTCAGTAATAGGCTCCTTGGTGATCGGCTGGGGTGTATGAAAAGAATCATCCTCCCAATCTTCAGATCATTTGCTTTCCAAAAGCCTATCCCACTTAATTTAGGAACAGAAGTCCAGCCTGGGACAAACACTGCTGTGAACAAAGGGCCCTTCGGTACAGTTTTAATGTGTTAATGCTCACCTTTGATTTCATATTGTCCCTTTTGGGTACCTATACTTGATGACTAGAGGAAGTGAGACATAGTGAATTATGTATTTATTAGATGTAATAAAGTCTTATATTAAAACAAGTTTAATTTTCCCATTACTACAACTTCAAACAGAGTTCATGATAGTGAAGAAATCCCTGGGTGTGACTTTCATGCAGGCATCTGTTACCAGACTTTATTCCCCTCCGACGAAGTACTATTAATAGGGGAGGAAAGTTTGCTTCAGTTGACTCTTCATTAGCAGAGCCCAAAGTCTCTTGGATTCAAAGACAAGCATTATCATTAATCTCAAAGTTCTTTGGCTGTATTTATCTTATGGTATCAGTAGATCATAACAATAATTGGAAAACCAAACTATTTTCAAATGGATTGTTCACTAAATAAAAACATGACATTAAGATTATTAATCTAGTGGGGCACCTGGGTGGCTTAGTCAGTTAAGTGTCTGACTTCAGCTCAGGTCATGATCTCATGGTTTGGGAGTGCTGATAGCTTGGAGCCTATAGCCTGCTTCAGATTCTGTGTCTCTCTCTGTCTCTCTGCCCCTCTCCCACTTGTTTTTTTCTCTCTCTCTCAAAAATAAATAATAAACATTAAAAAAGATTATTAATCTACTGAATAGAAAATTTTTATAAATTAATCTAGGAAAGGAATCAGGTAGAAGGAAGAAAAAAAAACAAGTTGTAAGTGAGTAATGGTTGGGCATGGAGAGGGGTGGTGACAGAGACTAGAGCTACCTACCCGATGTGTGATGGTGACTAAGGGGAGCCCAAGACATGATGATGTGGTCCCAGCTCTGAGATCCACAATACTTGCTGAGCATCGACTCTATACCAGGCAGTGTTCTAAATGCCCTGGAGATAGAGCTATAAACAAAAAAGATGTTCATGACATTATTTACTCCTTTTTGGTGATCTTAAGTCATGTTCTCCATGTCTGCGTGATAACTCTTCAAAGACTGTGGCCCAGATACAACACAAAGTGGTGGCAAAATAGGAGTTGAGAAGGTCAGATCTGGCGGTGGGGAGCATGAGAGACCTGGATAAGAGAATTAGGGGTTGTAAGTTCTCCATCTCACAAAACCGGTCTCTCATTATATATATTGAGAGTGTGCCAGGAGAAGAGAAGAGGGTTCCAGTGAAGTCAGGGGAGAACTTAATATATTAGAGGAGACATTCGTGATGCTTAGTTGATTTCTTTGTATGTTTTTTTTTAAATATATCACAAAATATCCACTTTAGAAAAAAACCTGAGAAATCACTAAATGCAACCTCCTCTTTCTTTTCTTTTTTTTATTTAAAAATATTTTTTAATTTTTATTTATTTTTGAGAGAGAGAAATATATATATAGAGAGAACATGAGTGGGGAAGAAGCAGAGAGGGAGGGAGACACAGAATCTGAAGCAGGCTCCAGGCTCCGAGCTGTCAGCACAGAGCCGGATGCAGGGCTCAAACTCACCAACCATGAGATCATGACCTGAGCTGAAGTTGGACACTCAAGGTGTCCCGCAACCCCTCTTTCAACTCTTCCTAAATCTCTCAGCTAACTAGCAGGAGAGCCAGAACACGCTCATCTGTACGGGAATGGAAGCAAGATGTTTCCCTGTGTGACTTCCACGTTTGAATTGTGCCTGGCTAAAGAATCTCCCTAATAACAACACATAGCTGATTTCACATCAGCAAATATAAATTAGAGGGACTACAGGGCAGTCATCCCAGTGGTTTCCTCAGGTCCCCGACAGGCTGGACTTTGGCTTGTGATGAGGGGAAAAGGTAGAGGAAATCGTGGGAAAGGAGGAAAGAGAAATGAAGCCAAGAGACTGGAATGCAAGGCCTGACCTGGATCTTGCCAGCGTCTTTCATTGAGAAATACCATCCTTGTCTTCAGCGGCAACTCCCTTCTGCCTGCTGATTGTTATTGCTCTTTAATACGATAGATGGGCAGAAGCGATTGATTAGACAGGACTAGCTTTGGTTCAGGAGACATTATTATATTCATGCAGGAAAAATTTCACTGAATGATGGAGCCCTTTTTTGCTTTGGTTATACAACAACAACAACAACAACAATATTTTTTAAAAACTTTCAAATTTGCATTATTTCCAAAAATTCAGCACAAAACAAGTATAATTTTGTAAAACTAGCATTATAGAATCCCTTAGATACACACTTTAACAAGAAAATATTGAATTGTATTCTTTTTTGAGAGAGAGAGAGAGCATGAGCAGGGGAGAGGGGCCGGGGAGGGAGGGAGGGAGGGAGGGAGGGAAGGAGAGAGAGAGAGAGAGAGAGAGAGAGAGAGAGAGAGAGAGAGAGAGAAACAGAGACTTAAGCAGGCTCCACGCTCAGCACGTGGAGCTCGATCCCATGACCCTGGGATCATGACCTGAACCAAAATCAAGAGTGGGACATTCAACCACCTAAGCCACCCAGATGCCCCTGAATTATATTCTTGACTGCTAAATCATCAATGGTATGGCATGAATATACAGAGAGAGACAAAGGAGGGCAATAATGGACAAACCATCCATTCATATCTGAAAATTATTCTCATTCTTGAGGAAAGACAATCACAGTCACTGCTTACGTCCTCGGTTTTCAAGACTTGGTCACACTGGCTATTTTGGATTCTGACTTTACCAATAAAGTTTCCTTTTTGTTCACTTACTCCTTGGTGAGGGATACGAAGAGCTCAGATAAACATGCTGCGAAATTGTATTGATAATAACTAGTGTCTCCTGGAATATTCCTATTGTAACTTTTAAAAAAATATATTTTTGTCATTTCCAACATTCATCTGGTGGAGGGAGGTTGGCATTCATTAAAGAGTTCCGATTTGCTGCTGGCGTTGCATTAAGTGCCAAGAATGAACCAGGTAGAGGAAATTGCTTCTTAAGCTTCCAGGTTTGAAAGAAAGGGAACTGCCTCTCTTCCATGAAAAATATCTTCTATGACTGGCACTATTCTCCAGCCAGCCTTCTAAGTGTAATCATGCCAAAGACAGCTCCAAACCTGCACTAAGTCACAGAGCAGGCTCTTTAGATACAAGGCTGCAAGGGCTCTTGACTTGCCTTTCAGATAAAGAGCAGCCTAGCCACCATTTGAATTCTCGGATTAAAAGACAAAAAATATATGTAAAAAAAAATACCCTAATGCTTTTTGAAGGTAAAAGATAATCATACTCTGATCAGAAACTACTGAGGCAAAAGCATAAAAAAGAAGCTCAGTGACGTCAGATGATAGAATATACTTTCACCAACTTTTCTACTGTGTGAATTATAGACTTCCATGAGAAGATTACAGGAGATTAAGGGCTTTTGAAGAAAGCTATTCTCCCAGTTTTTTACGTAATGAATTTTACAATCCGGAACAAGTAACCACTCTAATTCATAGTGCTTTCTGTAGTTTATAGGGAACTGCTATCAACACTGTCTTATTTGAGGAGGCCATGGCCCCTCTATGTTCTCTACAGCTTACACTTCATAATCTGTATCAAGAAGCCAGATGAAAAGTGCTATAACCATTTATTCATCTCTGCATTTTCCCCACCCATTAGGCTAAGCCGCAACCAGCTCATGGACCTCCGCGGGGCTAGGACAATCTGGTATGTTCAGGCAGGATCCCTTTATCTTGCCTGGAAATGAGATCATCACAAGTAAGAACAGGTAGCACCGACATAGCGGGCAATAGGCAAGTTTTAGGTGAATCAATTTCAGTGGCTCACCCTACTTAAGTATTCCTGGGAGGAGTTGTCAGTCTCCAGGGTCCTCCAGGAAAAGATGACCTTTTGAAGGTTGTTTCCCTCAGTGGATTGGGCCTGGGACCCAATTCTATCCACAAGCTTCTACAGCCTTTGGGAGACTGGCTGAAATCTTGGTGGCCACCTAAAGACTCAGGAGGACTGAGAAATGATAAGGAAATCGCATTGTTCTTAAAGATTTTTAAACTGTTCCCAAACTGTATTTTTATTGATCAATCTGTGGAAACACGTGTTGTGTGGATACATACACAAAAATCATACTATACCATCGATTGATGAATGGGTAAAGAAGATGTGGTATATATATATATATATTTACATACACACACATACACGATGGAATATTACTCAGCCATCAAAAAGAATGAAATCTTGCCATTTGCCACAATATGGATGGAACTACAGAGTATTACGCTAAGCAAAATAAGTCATATAGAATTTAAGAAACAAAACAGATGAACCTAGAAAGAAAAAAAAAGAAGAGGCAAACCAGGAAACAGACTCTTAACTATAGAGAGCAAACTGAGGGTTATGGAGGGGAGACAGGCAGGGGCATGGGTTAAATACATGATGAGGATTAAGGAGGGTCCTTGCTGTGATGAGCACTGGGTATTATATGTAAGTGATGAATCACTAAATTCTGCTCCTGAAACTATTATTATACGGTATGTTAACTAACAGGAATTTAAATTAAAACTTGAAAAAAAAATCATACTACAAACTCACAAAATTAGAATTTTACTTCTATTGCTCTAAGTAGTCTTTGGTACACAGAAACCTGGCAGGACGCCCACAAAATATAAGGTATTACAAGTTCATCCCATGCACAGGGCAGGAAAGGACAGTCCCTCCCAGGTCATCAATCACAAAGACACATAAAAAGCCAGAGTCAGCTTCTCCATTCACCAAGTTGGCCATTCCCTCCCCTACAGAAAGGATCTTGTGGTTTTCCCTTGCTCTCAAGCCCAAGATAAACACCTTCAAGATCTGATTTAGCATCTATCACTAGAGCAAACCGCATTACCTCATTTTCCTGATCTCCTCCTACTCCCGAACTGAATCTTAGGCCTGCCCAGTGCTTCTCCTACTCTGTGTCACCTCTTTGCATCAAACAAACATGAGAGTCCCTCTTTTGCAAGACTCTTGTAAAAAAGTGGTACTTTTCAGCCCTATGTAAATCCATGTGGCTCAACATTTACCAAACGCATACTTTCTGCCAGGCACAATACAAAAGTACTTAACGAGGCCTCCCTCAGTGAGCTAACAGTCTGGTGCAGAAGTACTATGTCAAAGGAAGTTGTAGCGCCAGGGGACTTAATCAACCCAGTAATCGCAAATCTTTCCTCCTTCAACACCGAGTAAAACATACTCTCATTTCTTATGTGCAATGTAAGGACTCAAGAGAATTCGTTAAAATTAGGAGTCTCCATACTATTTATCACAAAATAGGAACTAGACCTGTCTTGGAATTAAAACCTTCCTGACCACTTAGAAACTTTGCAATATTTTCCATTCCTCGACGTTCAGCTTGTGTTTGGCCACAAGACGCGATGTAGGAAGAGCCGTTGGCTGCCAAGTCACACAGATTGGCAATGACACAAGGAAACCTAGGAAACTGACCATGTAAACAAACAATACTCCCAAATACTCGTGCAACCAGACTGACTACCCCTGCAAGATCTATCCTTGTAGAGCAAGGCACTTTTCTCTTCCTTTTTTTCTTAATAGAGTGCTTGAAAATAAAAAAAAAAATGCATATATTTTAAAAAATCATCTGTTATGTAAAGGACAAAGAAAAAACCTAATTAGGAGGAACTTAAAAGGAAGTGAAGGTCAAGATTAAGCATATGGAAAAAAAAAAGCCAAAGCAACAACCTTTGTTTTTGTCCTTATCGCTTAAGAACACAGGCCACTCTTGACAGTGGCCAGAAATGAGGAAATGATTATAGTCTGCATTATGGATTGTAAGGCAATTATTAAAAAATAATGATGTGGGGTGCCTGGGTGGCTCAGATTAAGCGTGTGACTTTGGCTCAGGTCATAATCTTGCAGTTCAATCTTGCTGGTTCAAGCCCCATGCCAGGCTCTGCCTTGACAGCTCAGAGCCTGGAATCTGCTTCAAATTCTGTGTCTCCCTCTCCCTGTCCCTCCCTCACTTATGCTTGTCTCTCTCTCAAATAAATAAAACATTAAAAAATATTTTAAAAAATAAAAATTAAAAATAAGTAAAAAGAATGCTGTATCTTGGGGCACCTGGGTGACTCAGTCAGTTAAGCACCTGACTTCCGCTCAGGTCATGATCTCATGGTTCGTGAGTTTGAGTCATGCATCGGGCTCTGAGCTCTCAACACAGAGTCTGCTTCAGATCCTCTGTCTCCCTCTCTTTCTACCTCTCCCTCACTTGTGCTGTCTCTCTCAAAAATAAACATTTAAAAAGAAGATTGATGTCTGTCTATATTGACTTGGAAATATATATGTATGTGTATATCCATATGAAAAGCATATCTGTGCTTTTATCAATTATCAAAATAAGAATTTATGTTTCTACACACATAGAGGAACTGTGGAAAAGTACTTGTGGTCCACTGATAACATTGGTTCCTGCCAGGAGATGGGATGAGAAGATGAGGAAGACTTAATTAGTAATTTGTATATTTCTGTATGACATGAAGTGTCATAACGGCATGAATGTTTTGATCATTTAACATAATCTATAGTGTATTAAAGCAAAAACAAAAGACTAGGAAAATATTCTCTGTCCTTAAAAATGCATGATAAATTTTAAATGCTTCTACATATACAAAGTAAGAATAATATTTAGCAATAACACTTGGAGTTGCATAATATCCAAACACCAAGCAGTTCTGTTTGCAGACCAATGTTCACTGGTTTTAATCTCCTGCAGCTGCACATGCTCCCACTCAGCCAGATAAAGGGCAGGTGTGTCTTGCTTGTGTTGGGGAAGGCCGAAGTTATACCTGGCCAAGACTTCCTCAAAATCTTGCAATGGGCTGTGGAACAGAGAGGGGTCCGCTGAATCTCACCTCGCTACTCATTCACATGAACATGCTAGGGCCCTGGGTGGGAAAGGGTATATGTACTATGACATCTGAGAACAAACAAGTAGTCATTTTCCTGTCAAAAACCCAAAAGTGCAGTGTTAGAGCAATCATTCAAGTGCTCACAAATCACGTGCAAAGGCTGACCAGAGAACAAAACCCCTTGGCTTTGATTCATCACCTCCCAGCAGACCACCCACACTGTATGCTTAAGGACCATGTGTGCTCATCAACAAAACAGTAAGACCTGAACATCTAGGCTGTTTATATTCATGGCACTCTGCTGGGTGGATTGCTCAGTAGGAGAGGAGAGTAGTTAATGTCATTCTCATAGCAGCTTGTGATATGTTATAAACTTGTTCGTTAAATAAGCCCTTTGGAGAGCTTCTGTGTTCCAATGTCACAAACTCATCCTAGAAACATGAATTGTATACCACAGTCTTTGCCAAGGGGGTTCACTCTTTCAGGAGTTCTGCTAACGGTGGGGGATGAGTGGGCCAGTAGTCATGAGTCTACAAAATTTCAGGGCTTCTCCTTAGGGGGTCAAGGAAAGGATGGTTTATTACCAACAGGCATGCATCAGAAGCCAAGAGATGGTGACCCAGCCCTTGGCCTTGACCTCAAACACACCAGCTACGTGGAGACTGGAGTGAAGACTAGTTCTGGAATGTGGCTCCCTTTGGAGGAGGGGATTCCAAGGAGGTCTTGGGATTCCAAGATGGACGGGACCTGACCCAGGCTGGGTTTGCTCTGGGCCATCCAAAATCCCACTTCCCAAGGAGCCAGAATGCCTAAGGAAAGGAGGACTAGACCATCGCAAATGGTCTAGGAGCAAATGGAAAGGAGGACTAGACCACACGAAATTCTGGAGCTGTCCTAGGCCTAGAGATATGACTGTGTAAGGTTTGGAGATGAGGATTTTTGTTGGCATGTCCTGGTGGGTAGCATGAGGGAAGGCTCAACTATACACTGTTTCCTAACTGACAGCATGAAAAATATTGGGTAGTGCATAATTTGAAAAATACCACTAAAAGGACTAAAACATGAACACTCTGAAGGGAGACACAGGAAGTAGCAGAGGGTTATCGGACTGATTTAGGGTTAGCAAGATATGCAGGTTGAACGGTGTTTGCTCCTGCAAAGCCATCTACTGCACACAAGGCTGTTTTGTAACTTTAAATTATCCCCTAATTGTCAAAATTCCACAAAGAATGCACTGTAGCAACTAATTCTTTTCTATTTTCTGGCAAAAATTATAAGCAGGAATGCATGATGTTGCATCTTATGTGAGTAAAGTCAAGTCCCTGAAATTAATGAATTGATTTTGAGTTTAAAGAGGTACATGCGAATGAAGTTTGCTCACTTGTGAATCTCAGGTGCAGTGTTGTGATTCCACGAGTTTGGCTGTTTGGGCGGTACTTCCATACTACCCTGCCTCTCCAGGGACTGAATCCCTGATTTGGTTCTTGCAAATGGATCAACGGAGTTAAAGAACTGCTTGGCACTGACATCTCTGGCTCATGCAACCTAGTATGGACGTGCGGATGGTCCTTATCACTCAGAATATCCAAAGGGGAGGCCGGGGCTAATTATATCTATTGTATAAGATGGACATTTAATGCCTACAGTACTAATATGACTTACCATCATCTCGATTTGACATAAAGAAATTGTAATTCCTAACTTCCATCTCAGGTGTGGAGGCGTGCTGTCCAAATGGTAGCCAACAGCCATCTACATGTCACTACTTAAATTTAAATTGCTTGAAATAAAATACATTAAAAATTCAGTTTGTCAGTCACACTAGCTAGATTTCAACTACTTAATAGCCACATTTGGCCAGGGGCTGTTGGACAGCACAGGTACTCACATTTCCATCATCACAGAAAGTTCTGTTGGACATCGCTGGTCCAGATTAACCTTGGAGATAGCCTTGGGGCTTGGTGATGAGAATCACCTACCGAGTGAGAGCAATTAAAGTGCCAAGATGAGGCCCGAGGGGGTGGAGAAGGGTTTTCCCTCTACTACAGCTACCCCTTCATTCTTTGACAAGATCCATTTCTACATAAAGGGCCATGGAAATGCAGCTTCAAGCCCTCCCATCCCACATTCTGGCACCACTACAGACCAAGACAGAACCAGAATAAATTCATCGAGGCCCAAACCACAGGAAACGACACAATTTTTATTGTGCCAACGGATCATCTACTGTTTAATCATCTTCCTGAGGCTGCAGTAGTTTTGAATCCTTATTTCTTAAGTAAAGAAAAGAAAATCGACCTAGCATTGGGGCTTCTCTCTTCTAACTCATGAAGAACTCTAAGGTCTGCCTTCCTGGGGTTTCACAGCCATATATGACAATCTCCAAGGGAAAGTCTGAGCTGCTTCTGCTCTAACACACCGCCCTGCTAACTCTGAGCCTTGACACCTAGTTTAATGGGAAAGGCTGAACGGACTATTTTTAGAGGACAATCTGTTTCTGAAACTTCCTTATGTTTCCACTCAGGAGTGTAAGCATTCCCTTAGGTATGAAAGAAAGCATTCCACCAGGAGGGGGCCGTCCAAATTCAAGAGGAGAGAGGCATCTTACGGAGCTGGAAGAAGGGCCCCCAAATCCAAATGCACTTTAAAAACTAAATACATGAGGGGTGCCTGGGTGGCTCAGTCAGTTAAGCGTCTGACTTCAGCTCAGGTCATGACCTCACAGTTTATGAGTTCGAGCTCCATGTCAGGCTCTGTGCTCACAGCTCAGAGCCTGGAGCCTGCTTTGGACTCTGTGTCTCCCTCTTTCTCTGCCTCTTCTCTGCTTATGCTCTGTCTCTCCCTCTCTCTTAAAGATAAATAATAAAAAATTAAAAAAATTTAAAACCTAAAGACACAAAGCTCACTCCCCAAATCCAGCCCAGGACTGAGGCAGCAGGCTTTGCACCTGGAAATGATGAGAAAGTTACTGCAGCTCAGAGTCACGCCACATTCAAGAGCCAGGTTCACTGTTTCCAAAGAGAAGTGATAAAGATTTTTCTTTGCCATAGAATTGAGGAACAGGATGCAGAGCCTAGGGCAGAGGGGCCCTAAGTACCTCCATTAATTCTTTTTTTTTAAATTTTTTAATATTTGTTTTTATTTTTGAGAGAGAGACAGACTGCCAGCAGGGAGGAACAGAGAGAGAGGGAGACACAGGCTCTGAAGCAGGCTCCAGACTCCGAGCTGTCAGCACAGAGCCCGACATAGGGCTGCAACCCACGAATGGTGAGATCATGACCTGAACCGAAGTCGAATGCTTAACTGACTGAGCCACCCAGGCGCCCCCTCCATTAATTCTGATGAAAGCTGTCAGTGAGTGTGCGACAACTTGGGGTGGGGGGCACCAGGAAGGACTGGAGCTGACTCTGCTGCCCCCACCCGCCAGGCCAGTGCTGAGACTCTGAGTCTGTGAACAGAGGCCCACAGGGGAGCATGCTGCTCTGGGGAGAGGTGGTTCTCGTGCCCACCTGTACTGTGCATGCTGTTGGCATCCTGGTCTGTCCTGGAGTGTCCTGGAGACCTCTCCACACGAGAACTTGGTGATCTTCCTCGTTCTGGGCGCAGCCCAATGTGCCACCGCATGGGCGGGCCTGGCCTGGTTTCCGCTCTGGACGCCTGGGCTGCTTCCAATATTCTGCTGTTATCAACAAGGCCCCCACCAATAATCTGGTGGATGTGCCATTCCTTACGTGTGTAGGTCTATTGGTAGGATGCACTTCTGGAAGCTGGACCGCTGCCTCACAGGGCCAATCTGTAATCCTGATAGACACTGTCAAATTCCCTTTCACTGGGCTGTCAACTTTTGCCTTTCTGCCACCAATGTGTCATTATGAGTATCTACTTCCTTCCAACTTCCTACACAACGCTCATCTCAGGAAGTGAATTGTACCCTAGAACTTTTGAGCAACGTTTCTTAAAGCTCCTAAGAATCATCCAAAGGAAGTTGTTTAAAATGAAGATTCCTGTGATTCACCCTCAGACGTTCTAATTCAGTTGGCTGGCTTAGAGCTTAGGAAGCTATCTTTCATTTTATTTTATTTTATTTTATTTTATTTTATTTTATTTTATTTTATTTTATTTTTATTTTTATTTTTGTTTTGAAAGAAAGAGAGCACATGAGTTGGGTAAGGGCCAGAGAGAGGAGAGAATCCCATGCAGCCTCTGTGCTGTCAGTGCAGCACCTGATGGGACTCGATCTCATGAACCATGAGATCATGACCTTAGCCGAAATCAAGAGTTGGAAGCTTATGTGACGGCGCCACCCAGGCGCCTCCAGGGAGCTACATTTTAAACACAGCCTGTAACAATTCTCCCAGTGAACCCATGAACCTATGAACCCTTGTCCTAACTTTTTAGAAGACAATGCCTTGGGGAATCAGCACATCCCTGCCAGAGCACGGATGCAGGTTTATGCAGGCTGAGCTGCAAAGGTGCTAAGCCCAGGCAGGAATCCAGACTGCCTGGGTTCGAGGCCTGGCTTCACCACTTGTCCGCTCTGTGTTCTGGGCAGAGGGACTTTACATTGGTGAGATGCTGTTTCATCTGAAAACTGAGGCTACTTGTGTTACTGGGTTTAGGATTATATGAGCTAAACCTTGTGAATGCCGTCAATAGTATTTGGTTATTTTAAAAGTGTTATGGTAGAAACTGCTAGTTATCTGCCCCATACTCACTGTCCCCATCTTCCATGGCAATAGAAAGCCTCCCATGTGGGGCTGGGTACAGTTTTCCAGAACAAAGACTGCATTTGTCTGTCTCGTTTGCAGCTGTTTGGTCTGGCCAGGGATACACGGCTGGACTGGACTACATAATTTCTAGGGTTTGGTACAAAATGAAAATGCAGGTCCTCTTGTAGAAAAAGCAGGAAAAAGGTGCTATTTAAGGTATTAAATATAAAGCTTTTTCATCTCTTCCAGGATTTCTCTCTTGACCTGTCATAATGATTTTTATTTGCTGTTTGATGTTTCTTTGCTCCCTTGGGCACATAGACACTCATGAGGAAGTGGAAACACAGGCACCAGGAGGGCAGCCCATGGGGCTGCTGAGTTACCCCCCTCCCCCACCCCATCTGCCAAACCTTAGGCCTGTGTGCAGTGCTCCCCTGGGGGCCAGGAAGTTTAGTTCAGGCGTCCCCTCTTTCCACAGTCCCTCTACCCCCATCCACTGCAGAGACTGAACTAGCATGGCAGCCTTTGCATGTCCGGGTGGTGTAGGTTGTGTATACTGAAGGTAAGGGAGCTGTTTGTCCCAATTGAGTTGCCTGCCTTGTGCACTGTGACACTGGCAGCTCGGGGTGAGGACACTGTTGCCAGGCCCTGTCCCAAGGCAACTTGGACATCATCTGTCCCTGAGGAGAGGGGCCAGCAAGGGAGACCTGGTCCTGGGGAGATAACAGGAGGCAGGTGGGAGGACCCCGCAGGAGCTGAGGCTTCAAGCCCCCAGCACATTCTCCATTGTTCCCTTAAACTTCACTTAACAAGAAGCACAAATTCAAACAGGAATTTATTAAGAATTTCAAGATGGCGGACGCCTGGGTGGCTTAGTTGGTTAAGAGTCTGGCTCTTGATCTTGGCTCAGGTCATGATTTCACAGTTTGTGGAATTGAGCCCTACGCTGGGCTCTGCGCTGACAGTGCAGAGCCTCCTTGGGATTCTCTCTCCCTCTCTCTCTGCCCCTTCCCTGCTCACTCTCTCCCTCTCTCAAAATAAATAAACTTAAAAAAAAATAAAGAATTTCAAGATGGCGGCTCTAGAGCTCCAAACTGAACGCAAAAGGTCCTGTGCGCCTACACTGGCTGGATGCCCGTGGAGCCAATCCTGCACAAGAACTAAGTTTTTCGTGCAACTTTCAGAAACACCCTTAAAAGTGATCTTTTCCTTACATTGTCCTGCTTCAAATGCATTTATAATGGCTGGAATGTGTGCCCCTGTCTGCGACCATGAGGATAAGGGACACACCTAGGGAAGGGCACTGGAGCCCAAACAACAGCCTTTCCTGTAAAGCCTCAGGGCGGGGGTTCTGACCCTGGCACATGGGGATGGTTTCAGAAGTTCATGACTATAGGCAAACCATGGTATGTCTGAATACTTTGCTGGGACAGCATCCATGCCTTCGCCCAATTTTTAAAGGGCCCTGCCACCCTAAGAGTTTAAGGACTGAGCTTTGAAGAGTCAGGGGCAGGCAGAGTCCTCATTAGCTGTTTATATTTATACATGCGCAACATGGGCAAGACACTGACAGAACAGGAACTGTGAACAGAGGGGATTGTGGCCAGACCAGCACTGAAATTCTAACCCCCTTCCTTTCCAGTGCTGACTCGTGAAATGAAATTCATGGCTTATACCAGAAATATAAAGGACTTAAACTTGGTCACGACTTGAAAGCTGCTCAGACCCTGTATATAATTCATTATTGAAAGCTGCTGCATACTGTCTATAAATCACTATGAAGTAGTGGTTCCTCCCGGCCAGTCTTTTCAATGACCTTGGCCAAAGGCCAGCCTTAAAGAATCCCTTCACTATCTTCAGGGGAGGGAAGTGCATCCTGACATTTGGAGTGGCCATCCAGCATCTGGACAAGACAGAGCCAGCCACGCCCACAAGAACTTTCTGGTGCCTGGATGGAAGTCTTCCCTTTGTGAGGAATCAGCCCCCTTACACCGGCTCTTGGTTTTATTTTGGGTTCAAACTAGAACACTTGGTTACAAATATATAGCACTCCTCAGGTACAGGATGTACAAGTACTACAAATTGAAACAAACTTGGCTTGTCAGAGTGAAAGCCTTCTCCCTTTCGAAGCACATTTTTGCAGTTACTTAAGCTTGGAAACCAGAACTTTATTTACTCTTTTGCAGACAATTTTTTCATTTTCTTATATAAATCTCTATTGCATCTTAAATAGAAGTGGGGCGCCTGGGTGGCTCAGTCGGTTAATCATCTGACTTTGGCTCAGATCATGATCTCATGGTTTGTGAGTTGGAGCCTCGTGTCATGTCGGGTTCTCGGCTGGACTCTGTGCTGACAGCTCAGAGCCTAGAGCCTGCTTCAGATTCTGTGTCTTCCTCTCTCTCTGCCCCTCTTCACTCATGCTCTCTCTCTCTCTTTCTCTCTCAAAAATGAATAAGCGTTAAAAAATATTTTTAAATAGAAGTAATAAAAATAAGTTTTCATTTTTTCTCTTGAAATGTACTTCTCTCACCTTGAATTTTTGGTGGATTCTCTTATCTCGGCCTTTCTTTTATTTTTAAATGTTTATTTTGAGAGAAAGAGGGATAAGAGAGAGGGCATGAGGAGGGGCAGAGAGAGGGGGGCAGAGGATCTGAAGCAGGTTCATCGCTGACAGCACAGATCCCAATGCAGGGCTCAAGCTCACCAACCGGGAGATCATGACCTGAATCAAAGTTGGACCCTTAACCGACTGAGCCACCAGACGCCCCAGCATTTTCTTTTTTAATATGAAAGATATAGAGACAAATATCTATTGATCTTCCAATATTTCCAAAGTTTGGGAATGTAAGTATTTAGGGAGACACTATAGTCTATTGATTCGGAACCCAGATTTCCTAGATTCAAATCCAATTCAATATAATCTGGGGAAGTTAATTCATTTCACTCAATTTCCTCACCTGTAAAGTGGAGATAATAACAGTAACAGCATCCAGATTACAGATTTGTTGTGAGGACCAAATGGATTATGGCTAGTATGTAGAAAATCACTGATTAAGTATGAGGCCACCACTATTATTCTAGCATACACAGTATCCTAATTCTAAAAGCAAGAGAATTTATAGTCGACTCTGGAAAGGATTAGAATTCAGGGTCATGTATTGAGTACTTGTCTCGAGGAAAAGGGGGCCTCAGCTAGGACCAGACACCTTGGGAACTCGGGCTCCAGGCAGACTAGCCACATAGTGATGGAACCAGTATAATTGTGAACCCAAATCATCTTTGAGACTGGTTTTATATGAGGACAGCCCTGTGGGGCAGAAACACCTGATACCTTAGTCTTTTAAAAAAGAATTCAAGGGGCGCCTGGGTGGCTCAGTCGGTTAAGCGTCCGACTTCGGCTCAGGTCATGATCTCGCGTTTTGTGGGTTCAAGCCCCGCATCAGACTCTGTGCTGACAGCTCAGAGCCTGGAGCCTGCTTCCGATTCTGTGTCTCCCTCTCTCTCTGCTCCTCTCCTGCTCGTTCTCTCTCTCTCTCTCTCTCTCTCTCTCTCAAAAATAAACATTAAAAAAATTAGAACGAGATAAAATCAACAAGATGAGGTCAGGACTTTCCACTTTCCTCAACTTGCCACAGCACCACTAAACACTTCCTTAAAATAAATACTTGTTAAATAATATTATCAGTTACAATATTGGTGGCAACTACCTACTGGGCAGACACGTTTAATAAACACCATGAGGTTTTAATCCTAAACAGTTCCTAAAATAGTTGAAATGAGGGCTCTTTTAAATATTCCACATTTGTTTTGTTATACTTAGCCTCCCAGCGTATTTCTTGCAAATTGCATAAGCTCGCTTTGGAATGCATTCCAGGGCACTTTTCAGTAAATTCAAGAAAAACAGAGATGTCCATTCAGTCTCTTCCTTCAGCCTCTTTCTTCATCTCTCCTTAACCAATCTTCTCCAAGCCCAGCTTCTCTCCCTCTGCTCCTCCTGACTCTTGGTTCTCTACCCCATCAGCACCTCCCCAAACAGAAATAACTTTCAACCAGCACTGAAGCAAAAAAATTACCCACGACTGCATGGTGCCTAATTCTTTCTTTGGCTTTATCTCATTCAGTAAGAATAAAAATAATACCTTAAGTGCGTGTAGAATTTTAAGGCTTACAAAACATTTTATACTTCCACTGTCTCCATTGACCTCACAATAATCCTGGGAGATGGGAAGGGTATATAACAATTCAGCTCAGAGAAATTAAATAAGCAGGTATTTTGGTTGCGTGAAAGAAAGAACATTTTCATTAAAAACTCCAGATGTATGACTCGTGTTGGGTCTCTCAGTTCACTGTTTCTACTTGAACGAAAAGAAAATTAGAGTAGCCTCTTAATTCTGGAACCCCTGGGATGTGGCATGCTCCCCATTCGGGAATTTTCTGGTTCATGAAGAGAAACAATGACATCTCGGGTAAATCAAGCACTGCTTTCAAGTTTTCTTTCATCTCACAGTTAGTCTCCTTTACAAGGAAAAAATGGATCAAGTGTTTGGTAAAACACACGCTCTTAACCCTACATAATCCAAGTTAACTCTGTGAAAACTAGCGCCACGCTGGTAGATCGGTGATCTTCTGACGGTCTGAAAATTACTGTTTGTTGAAAATTTCCACCAGGTTCTTTTTTATTTTCTGCAGTTTTTACGGAGTTCTAGATTTTGGAAATTAGGTATTAAAAGGTTCATAGGAAGGGCCATTGACATTCACATATTTTATTGGTCATGAGTTTTTGAATGTCTTGCAAATAGCAACTCTGTTTACTGAAATATTTTTTCACTGACATTATACATTAAATCTCAGAATATTTACCATAAAAAGCGGGGAGGGGACAACGCGGTGTCCAGCAATGGTTTGGAGTTTGAATGTAATTTGCCACTCAAGTTCTGAGCCAGAAGACCACATCGTACGTGAAATATGTCGTCGTGAGATCTTCTCTTCTTATTTCTCAAATCAACCAAATGTTTAATCGCAGGAAGTAACTGAGCATCCATGAAGTGATGAGCTCTGTACTCTCAGCGACTCAAGTCATACTTACAGCTATTTACACTGTCACATACTACACACAGTATATTGTATACACTATACAATGGGTGGGGTTTTTTAGAGCTGAGGGGTCAACCTCCCTACTCTTACCTTACTTATTCCAAACGGTTAATTAAAAGTAAGAGAGAAAAACTCCACTCTTCAACAAAAGCAGGCAGCTCCTCAAATTGATGACAATGACTAGGCCACATTTTTTTTAGCAGCCCATGAGCTCATATGGGTTTAGTCTTTCTTCTCTTTCTTCCATGTGCGTCCAGGCCCTCTCCTCCATAAGATAAGACTATATCTTGCTTTCTCTTGTCCCAAGAGGCAGCCAGGGCCCATGCCCATTTTGACTATGTATGTTCTCAGAAACCTCTAGGAATTGAGGGGTCACTGGTCAAGAAAGGATTTGGGTGTTGGTGGATCTCCCAAAAAGAATGCCTGTCTGTAGCGATGCGTAATGAAAACACAACCTGTCAGCAGCCCTCACTCACCCAATGCTCTTTCCAAAGTTCGTCCACTTCCCCCTGGGAGTGGTACCAGAGCCATCGGACAAGTCTTCCAAAAAGCATATTAAAATGTTCTTACTTGAGGAAAACGTTAAGAGGGATACATTTTCCTTCAGCCAAGACCATGCTGACATGAAAATGATGACCTAGGAAACAAGGGGGAGAACAACCAAAAGAACAAATCTTTCTGGCTGAAACCGCCTTCTAACTTTTCCTGTAATCCTGCAGGAACAAGAAGTTCCAGAAAGCAAAGCAGTTCCCTTTCAGGTGCCACAGTGTGGATCAGAGTTCATGCTAAACACTCACGATCATCTTCAGACTGGAGTTGGAAACCTTCACAATTTTCTCCTTCAGGTATATTTTTAGCCTCTTCTAGCCACTAAGGAACAAAGTAGCTTTCAATTTTAAAACTTGTCAGGCGTCCTATTCTAAACAAATGATCACGAGGCTGTGTAAATTCATGATTTGCTTCTGACTCCATCATCTATGAAATGTTTACAAAGACCAGCCCTGGCTATCTGACCCACAAGAAGACTGAGGATCCTGAGGCTCATGTTAGCATGTGTTAGCCAAGAAAACGGGCCAGGATAATAGCTGCACAAGAAAGTTGTGCTATGGTTGTAAAAACACGTTACAAATGCCTGTGGGTATAATAAAATATAATTACTTTCAATAATTATGTGGGTCTTTAACTTGACCAATAAAATAACCACGAGAGTAACAGGAAAGAGAAAAACACACACACACACAGAGGAACACCCAGAATAAAGACTCTTCCAGTGTGGAAATGAAATTCCAGGCAGGAGATGGAACATCTCTGGAAAAAAGACAAAGCAATATCCAGGAGACTCATAACCAAAGGCTGAATCTAGGGTTTACTTCAGTTCTTCCCTCTTTCTCTCTCACACACAATCTTTCCATCATGCCCTGTCCTTCCAAGCAATTACCAAATCCTACCCATTCTGTCTCTAGATGTGTCTAGAAGACCCCCTCTGCTTCCTCGTTCTACTGGCTTCTCCAATTATTTCCCAAGCAGATTAGGGCTACAGCCCTAGCATTGGTCCTGGACATCTTTGGCACGGATCTTAAATTCGTTTTTTTTAATGTTTGTTTATTTTCGAGAGAGATGTGAGCTGGGGGAGGGGCAGAGAGAGGGAGACACAGAATCCAAAGCAGGTTCCAGGCTCTGAGCTGTCAGCACAGAGCCCAATGTGGGGTCTGAACTCTCGAGCTGTGAGATCATGAAGTGGGACGCTTAACCGACTGAGCCACTCAGGAACGCTGTACAGATCTTAAACTTTGCCCTACCCCTTCCCTGTTCTATATCACAGGCAGCTGCATTTCCCTCAGTGGGATTGAGCCAGTGGGAGGGGCTGGAGGGAGGAGTCTGGAGATGTGTCCTTCACTGCCTTACCTGATGTCACCTGTAAAACTCCAGCATGGCTCCCCTGCTCCAGTCCAATTCCAGCTTTTGCCAGTGACCTTAAACACCTGGACTCCAACATGACCTTTCCCTTTGTCTCTCCTGCCAAGGGTGAAGCAGATTCCTGGGCTGCCTTGCTGTACCTACTTTTGTTCCTCAGTTCTTCTATCATCTGTGTAACCCATGCATTTTCTCCACCAAATCCCCCTGCTGTAAAGACTTGAACTTCTGTTTTCTTGGTTGAATACTGACAGATAAAGCTCACTAAAACTGGACTCTACATATATCAGTGTTGGCCTCTCTAATCGATCCTAAATGTTGAGAAAGGATTATTTTTCCTTAAAAAATAGATCTAAAATTACCCCTCTTTTCTAGCAACCTTCATTGCTTTCCACTGCCTATCCAGGGCATTCTCAAACGTTGGGGCTACCTTCACGGTTTTTGAAAAATCCTTACAAATTGTACTATTACTCATTGTTTTCTTCAATAAATATATTTAATTTGACATACTTTCAAAGTTTTAAATTTGACACACTTTAAAAAAATTTTTTAATGTTTATTTTTGAGACAGAGACAGAGCGCAAGCAAGGGAAGGGCAGAGAGAGAGGGAGACACAGCATCTGAAACAGGCTCCAGGCTCTGAGCTGTCAGCAAAGAACCCGACGCAGGGCTCGAACTCATGAACTGTGAGACCATGACCTGAGCTGAAGTCGGACTCTCAACTGACTGAGCCACCCAGGTGCCCCTACACGCTTTTAAAAATACAGCATTCTAAGTAAGAACATCCATGATCAAGGTCTTGATATACTATAGATTTTCCAATTCATATGAAAGTAAATACATAACTTAAAAAATTAGTGATCAATGTTATTATCTGAAATATCTGTCATCCCACTAGTAGTCTGTATACCAGTTCTGGGGAACACCGGCCTATTGAATCAACAGCATACTCATATCTGCCCCTTAACACCTCTGTAGTTGTGTAGCTCCAAAGGAGATTTTCAGCCTCATTTTAGCTTTTCGCCTCTTAGATCCATGGGAATGCCACCTAGCGCAATGGTTTAAAGTGTGGACTCTTGAATGACATGGTTTGAGTTCAACTCTTGCCTCAGCTACTTACTAGCTGGGTGACTTTGGGCAATTGACTCAACCTGTCTGTGCCCTGCTTTGCTCATTCATACAATGACATCAGTAACATCTCTCCCATATGGTCAGTATGGTAATTACCTGAACAAATACCCTTAATACCTTTAGGACAGTGCTTGACATGGAGTAAGCACTCAGTAAGTGTTAGTTATGATTATTCTGCCATATTGACCTTTGCTCCAATAGCACAGGGCCACTCTTACAGGAACAAACTGGAAGAAACCTACTTTTGTGACTTTGCCCTGCACCTGGCTGGCCCTACCCAACCTTCAGATTCCTACCCATCAAATGTAGGAAATTGTAAATTCTGCTTCTTTAAGAAACTTCTTCTATCACTGTCTGTTCCTAAACAAAATCCCCCTATTCTTTGGACCTTGTGAGAACTTTGTATCTCTCCTATTACAAACATCACATTCCGTCCTGGGATTCGGATGTTTCCCTCCTCTTCCCTATTGGCTTGTAATCTTTAGAGAGAAGGGATCCTGTCTTCATCATGGCTGAATCCTACCTGGCCCATGTCCCACACCCCCACAGCAGAGATGCACAATAAATCCTGTGTTTCTTGACCCCCCAGTGCAATGCCTTGGAATACAGGCTGTGCCAGATTCAGAGTCATTATTGTGCCTTTTAAGAAGTAGGATGTGTGCCTTGACTATTCATAAAACAGCCCTTTGCCTAATTCACGAGTTAACTAAAATAAATATTTTCCTTACTTTTATG
The DNA here is from genome assembly GCA_030068075.1 of Paguma larvata. Taxonomy (NCBI): domain Eukaryota; kingdom Metazoa; phylum Chordata; class Mammalia; order Carnivora; family Viverridae; genus Paguma; species Paguma larvata. The sequence goes on from CM057832.1 coordinate 79,138,671, forward strand.
GTCTCTCATACTTTTAAGACATCAAACTGTCAGGCTGAACTTGGCTCTTGATTCCCTTTGTTAGTCTTACAAGAGCTCACAATTATATAGCGCTTTACAGTTAGAATGTGCATCCACTCACACCAGCTCATGTGAACCTCACAGTGTTCTTTATGGGAATTCTCCTCATTTTAAAGATGTTTACCATAAGACCTAGGAATGAAGGTCTTGTATAAGAGCACATGGCTCAGCACATTCAGACCCTGGATGGGGATGCCATAAGTTGAGATCTGGTTCTCTGATCCAGCATCTTGGCGAGGAGCTGTTGCTATGAGGACATGACACAGGTGAGCCACACAGCCAGGCAGGTCTTTTAGAGCTATAGAGAGAGTCTAAGGAGGAGACTTCCTCATAAATGAAGTGATTTTCTTAAGTTATCTGAAAGAGCTAAAACTCCCATTTGACTTTCCCACTTTGATCAACAAACGGAAAGACCCCATCTTTTTTTTATGGTAAATGGTTTTATTTTTCCCCAGGTGTACAACTTAGTGATTCGAGAAGCTTATACATTATGCTATGTTCACCCCAAGTGTAGCTACCCATCTGTCTCATTGAATCACCGTTATGATATCATTGACTGTACTCCTTACGTTCTGCTTTTTATTCTCATAACTTACTCATCCCCCTAACTGGAGGTCTGTATCTCCTTCTCCTCTTCACCCATTTTACCCAACCCTTCACTCCTCTCCATGCTGGCAGCCATCACTTTGCTCTCTGTATTTATGGTTCTGATTCTCCTTTTTGCTTATTCATTTTTTAAGATTCTATTTATAAGTGGAATCAAATGGTATTTGTCTTTCTCAGTTTGATTTATTTCACTTAACAGATCCATCCATGTTGTCTCAAATGGGATGATCTCATTTTTATGACTGTGTAATATTCCTGTGTGTGTGTGTGTGTGTGTGTGTGTGTGTGTGTGTGTGTGTATTTTCCTTATCCATTTGTCTAATGATGCGAAGATATCCTATCTTTAGATAATAAACTTATGTAAACACCACACCAGCCAATGATTGGCCCTTGGTGTCACCTGAGCGCCTCATCAGATCAAAGACCTCTCAATCTGTTAGTGTTTTGTTCTGTGTACAGTTTTTGTCCTCGGGCACGGTAAGCATGCTGGGGCTAGGGGCATGGACAACTTCTTTCTAAAGAGTGTAAGGCAAATAGGTTTCATTGCGTAGTCATGGCAGGGAATGTTGGTGGCTGCCTGGAAACCTGCTGGGGGCTGTATCTGAGCACACAGGAGAGACCACAGCAGTGTGGCTGTCACAGACACAGGACACACAGTGTTTTTCAGACCTTCATCAATAGCGTCTTCTGTCATATCCCAAGAAATGACCTCACTGATGAAGCTGATTTCATTTTACAAGTATAGTCTCAGGTCAGAAGTCTTGGAGATAGAATTCCTTTATTTCAAGCTGCTCGGGACCACACTTCTAATCATCTTCAGTTGGAAGCATTTGGGGATGACCGGATGAATTATCTATGGTTCATAAAGACTAAATATGATACAGTTAAAAGATTCCTGGATTCTAGCCTGCCTCTATTATTTTACTTTTCCAGGCTTCTGTTTCTTCACCCATAAAATAAAGGGATTACCAATGTCCCTTCATCTGGGCCATTCTATGTTTTCAACCATTTCAAAAGTAACAGGCCAAAAAAAAAAAAAAAAGGCAATAAATACAAGTGAAGAAATTGGACTCTGGTATGTTCTTAAGTGAAACAGAGGATACTGAAAACTTTGGTTAATTCTGTGCCAGAGAATGCACCCACTGTCAGTCTGCTCAGCAGTGGAAGGAGATCAGTATACCTCTCCGTGCTCCTGGAGATAAAAATTCACAAATGACTTCACAGAGAGGTGGTGGAACTTTGCTCCCTCAGCCAAAGGGAAACTGTTCGAAACTGCTAACCTCTATTCTACTCATCCTGCCCTTGCCAAAGTCACCAAACGCCTTCAAGTTGGCAAATCTAATGTTTCTCTTTGTCTTCATCTTACTTCTCAGCTGCATTCAACACAGTTGGACACCGCCGCCTGGAAACACAGTCTTCCTTTGGCTTCTAAGGCATCCCTTTGTCTTGACTTGCCTTCTACCTACCTGGCTACCCCTTCTCAGCACCCCTGGTTGCCATCTTCTCCATGTCTCCACTCTAAATCTTAGAATACCCCTAGGGCTTGGTCCTCTACCCTCCTCTATTTTATATATATATATCCTATCTATTATAGGCATTATATATATATAGGCATACCTATTATGTATTATATATATATAATGTATGTATTTTATATATATATATAGGCATACCTATTATTATATATATATATATTATTATATAGGCATAATAGGTATGCCTATATATATATATAATGCCTATAATAGATAGGATATATATATATATAATCCCCCTAGTTGATCCTCTAGTCCTGGGCACTAAGCACTAAGTACTCGTTCCATACTGACAATTCCCAAATTTATGGCTCATCCCCAGATCTCTACTCCGAACTCCAGACACCCATATCAAATAGTCTACTGGACATTTGCACTTAAAACTGCATAAAAGGCCTCAAATATAACATGTCCACATAAGAAATCTTACTTCCCCTACCCCCACTATGGTCCCCCCTCATGTTCCTCTCCCACTCTTCCTCCTCTCTATAAATGGCATTCCGCCCATCCAATGGCTTAAGCCAATTACCTAGAAACCATTCTTGATTCCTTTACTTCCCACATCCATTGTGTTAATGAATCCTGTTGGCTTACCTCCAGAATATAGCTCAAATCCATTCTCTCCACAACCTTTACCAGAATCGAAACCACAGTTCTCTCTCACCTACGTTACTGCAAAGGCTGGTTTCCTAACATCCATTTTCACTATCCATTTATTCCCCACAAAGCAGCAGAGTGATCCTTTTGATATAGAATTCATAACTGAAATCCCTTCGATGGCTGCCCATTTCAACTCGATTAAAACCCAAAATTTTCACCATGGCCTGAACACCTCTCCAAGGTCTGGCCTTTTTTACCTCTTGACCTCTCTCCTTAGCTCACTGTGCTCTGGCCTTCTTGGTGTTCTCCCATCTCATGCAGTTTCCCCCTACCTCAGGGCCTTTGCACTGCTGACCATCCACCTGGTATACTCCCTGCCCTCCCTCACTGGTGCATGACTGCTCTTCCTCCTCACTCCATTCTCAGTCCAATGCCTCTCCAGAGAGCCTCTCCTAAACATTCACTGCAGCACGCAGTCCCATCCCTCCTGCTTTTCTGCTACCCTCTTTAATTTTATTCATAATGTACCTGAATTGACTTCATTTCTTTGTTTATGTGCCCATCACCAAAATTCCCCACCAAATTATATGCTCCATAAGAGCAGGGTTATGCCTGGCTTCTAGATTCCCCTAAACCAAAGCACTAGCCCTTCTTCACTCAGAAGTCAGAGGAACAAAACTCATATCAGGTCATTACTCGCTCAAAGCCTCCAGAGGCTCTCTCAGAGTAGAGTCTGAAGCCCATCCCACGGCCTGCATGAGGCTCATGCGGTCTGGCCCTGGGCTCCTATGAGACCTCATCGCCTCTCCCTAGCCTCCCCCTCACTTGGCTGCAGCCCTACGGACCTCCCTGCTGCTCCCCAAACACACCATGTGCTGCACTCACTCCCTCTCATTCCAGCCTCAGGTCAATCGCTTCCTTTCCAAAGATGCCCTTCCTGCCCATCTGAGCCAAAGCAGCTACCCTTACCCTGTCGGTTTCTTGCCATAAAACTGAGACCATCTGCCACTTTATCGGCTGTGTGTTGCGCCATCTATCTCCGGCTCTCCCCACCAGGAAACAGGCACCGAGTGAGGCACAGGATGATTCTGCCCACCGCCGAATCCCCAGCACCTGGTGTGTGTAGGTCTTCAGTAGACATTTGTCGAATTAATGGATAGTCCGGTCTTGCTGAAACTCTTAAGTCACGCCTGTCTAGGGAGATTATATCCAAGCAGTGGAAAGCTTTATTCTGATGGAAATTACTTCTTCTTTTCAACAGTCTAGGTCCAGAGCAGCAACACCTGTCCTCCAGTTAAGAAAGCCACACTGTAGGAAAGAGAAGAGGCCCCTCTGCCCAACCCCTCATTGGCACGGCACCAAGGGCACCTCTAGGTTCGGTTTCTAGTCCGTCTGACCACCTGTGGACCTGATGCTCATTTTCAACATTTTGATTCTATTGAGTTGGGGAAGAAATGTCTTTGGAGAGAAACCAAAATTCCCCTGCAAGTGGTGACTGTTCCACAACTGAGCCTATTTGCTGGGATGAGAAGCTGCCCAAGGTACGCTTAGACCCTGGACTTTTGTCTCATTGTCGCTGTGTGCGACAGTGCAACCGCACTCGGCTTACAAGTTCCTCATTTGGCTGAGTCTTCAATGTCCCAAACACAAACAATGAAAACAGCATGGAAAAACAGGCTTAACTTAAATGAAAGTAAGACCTGCTGATTTTTTCAGTGGGCATAAAGCTTTTTGTTGGCTATGAAACATAATGGCAACTTCAAATATAAATGTAGTAAGCTCAAAATTAAACTTTTCTTTCCCCTACAATCCACCTCCTATAATCCAATTAATAAACTCACAGATATTTGCTTTGCTTCTTGGTATCTGACTGGCCCGGTGGAGGGGTGGGGTCAGTGCGGAAGACATTTCTTCCTATATATATACACATATGCACATATTTATATATCTCATGATCTGTTTGTTCAAAACAACGATTCTGATTTCTTGAGATAACAAGAATAAAGAAGGGGAGAAAATAACAAAATGAAAGAGCAGTTCCAGGAACTTTAGACTCTTAGACAACCAAGGGCAGTTTTTAATTTAGAGCTGAGCTTCTAAGAAAACTCTCCCTGTTGGGCAGACTGCTGCTAAGGCTGGCGGGGAAGCTGGACTCTAGTGGCTCTTCCAGGCTTAAGTGGGCGTGACCAGGACAGCTGAGTCAACATCTTCACGGACAGACTGACAGCAAGGAAGGACAAGAACTTTAGTCCATCTGACTCATCGATGAGCTCTGAGGGGTAACATTTCACTGGGTCATCAGTGGCAGATTTAGCTCACATGAGCCAGACACCAACTCCACAGTCCATTTGTTCAGCATGTTCTAAGGGCTCCTAAAGGGCTGGGACCAGGCAAGAAAGGCCAAGGGCAGGGGCAGAGACTAGTTGTATTGAAAATTTTGATATTTTGTTCACCATGGAACTTTTGCATTACTTTTATATTTTTTGAAAGACATTTCTCTAAAGAAGATGTGCAGAGAGCCAATAGATACATTAAAAAAGATGCTCAATGCCATTAATCATCAGGGAAATGCAAATCAAAACCACAATGAGGTATCACCCCACATGTATTAGAATGACGACTCTCTAAGAGAAAAGAAACAAGCATTGCTGAGAATGTGGAGCAAAGGGAACCCTTTGTGCAATGTTGGTGGGAATGCACAATGGTGCAGCCACTGTGGAAAACAGTATGTAGGTTCCTCAAAAAATTAAAAATAGAAATATCAGGAGTGCCTGGGTGGCTCAGTCAGTTGAATGTCCAAGTCTTGATTTGGGTTGTGGGATCGAGCCCCATGTTGGGCTCTGTGATGATTGTGGAGCCTGCTTGGGATTCTCTCTCTCTCTTTCTCTCTCTCCCCCTCTGTCTTTCCCCTACTCACACTCACATGCACTCACACTCTATCTCTTTCAAATAAAAAAAATAATAATAAAATAGAAATAGAAATACCATATGATCCAGTATTTCCACTTCTGGGCATATACCCAAAGAAAGCAAAAATACTAACTCAAAAAGATACATGCACCCCTACGTTTATTGCAGCATTATTTACAGTAGCCAAATTATAGAAGCAACCCAAATGTCCATCAATAGATGAATGGATAAAGAAATTATGAGGTATACACATAATGAAACATTATATATGCATATATGTGTGAATATATAAATATATGTACACAAATTACGGTATGTATATATACAATGGAATATTATTCATCCATAAAAGAGAATGAAATCTTGCCATTTGCAACAACATGGATGAAATGTGAGAGCATGAAGTGAAACAAGTCAGACAGAGAAAAACAAATACCATGCGATCTCACTTATAAGTGAAATCTTAAAAACAAAAACAAAAACAAAAAAACAAGCTCACTAATACAGAGAACAGACTAGTGGTTGCCCGAGGCAGAGGGTGAGGGGAAGGAGGTCAAAAGGTAAAAAATTTTTTTTTAATTTAATAAAATAATAAATAAATAAACCACCAACAAATATTATGTATCTTGATGAGTGGTTTTTTTCTGGTATCTTCTTAACTTGTACACACAATGTGAGCGCCTTGCTTGCCTTAGCCCAGTCCCAGGCCCTGGTTGATTATGTGCAGAACACTTTGCAAAGGCACATAGGGGATTAAGAGAAGGAACAGTGGTGGATGCTACCTTCTAGAACCACAACACAATAGGAGGGAAAAGGTATGTATTTAAATAAAACCAATAAAACTTAAGAGTGGTAAGCACTTTGAGAGGGGTTCAAAAAATAATGACAGTACTTCTATTTTTTTTTTTAGTGTTTATTTTTGAAAGAGAGAGAGAGAAAGAGTATGAGTGGAGGAGAGGTCGAGAGAGAGGGAGGCACAGGATCTGAAGCAGGCTCCAAGCTCTGAGCTGTCAGCACAGAGCCTGACGCAGGGCTCGAACTTACAAGCTGTGAGATCATGACCTGAGCTGAAGTCGGATGCCCAACTGACTGAGCCACCCAGGCGGCCCTAATGACAGTGCTTCTACAGTGCTGAGATACAGGACAGACACCATGATAAGCCTTCTCGCTCTAGTTCTGCCATTTCTAGCTGGGTGACACCAGGCAGACCATTTAACCATGGGAGACTTCCGTCCCATCTGGGAACTGGAGGTAATGCCACCCACCTCAGAGGGTGATTGTGTCATGAGACTAAGTAACGCGTGTAACGCATGAAGGGACTCACAGTTGTGGGTCTAAGTGGGCCTGGGGAACACAGATGTAAAGTCTTGGTAATGACACTGGCCATCATGTACCTCCATAGAGAGAAGGGTACAGAAATGCAACATGTTATGTGCATTTTCACGAGAATATGTGAGAATTATGGCCAGACACTCAGACCCATAATTTGGCAATTTCCTTTCAAACTGCTTCAAGAGCCCCATGCTGGGTTCTGTGTCACTGGCATTGTAAAAGAAAAATCTGTGATGACAGAGAATGTTTTCCACATGATCTGGGGTCTGATTACCATAATGGATGTCAGGTATCAGCTGGACTTATCTTAGGAGAAGAGAAGAAAAGTGAGACAAGTGTTTGAATAATTCACACATACCCAGTAGGAGAAGGAACTAGCCAATTTTCTGAAAAATCACTTGAGACCGCAGACTAGCTGTGGATTTACTCTTCACACGCACACACTCACACCTTCTCACTCGTGTTAGGGCAGCGTCTTAGGATTTTGTTTCCAAATGCTATATATCTTCCCTTTGTTACAGGAAATTGCTTTCCACATTTGTCAAAAGAAGAGAATACTACACTGGGTCTGGTAATACATACCTGCTCTCCCAGTAGCCACTTACTCAAGCCAGCAGATAAAGCGACAGTTGGTGACACCACCACAGCGGAGCCAAAGTGTTACTGAAAAATTCACCTCTATCTGATGCATCTGCCCAAACACATCCTTGAGGAAAACACATCACTTCTGGAGGATGTCTCTGTGATGCTTGGGCTCATCTGGTATTTCCTTTCACTCAACAACCCTTCATGCACTTGGCCTTCATGCATTTCTAAGGCAGCATCTTCACAGGGACTAAGATTTGTTCATCCATTCATCAAATAGTTACTGAGCGTCTTTCAGGTGGCAGACACTGTGCTGAGCACAGGAGAGCCCAAAGTGACACATGACAGACTGGTTCCTTGCTGTCCACAAAGCTTGTGGTTTAACGGAGTTGACAGGCAATAGATGCGCAATTAAATAAACAAAAAAACTATCACAGAGCCACCATGCTCTAGAGACAATTAAAATTGGGTGATGTGGTAGTAACCCCGATGGGGTCAGGCTTGAGATAGGGGGCTTAGGGAAGGAGGCAACATTTGAGCTGAGGCTGGGATGACAAGAGACAGACAGCTAGGTGAAGGTCTAGGAAGAGGGTCCCAGGCACAGGAACCACACGCCTCACTTACTTCATTTACCAGTGAATCAAGATGCACTTGAGAGGTGGGTACCAGGTGCGGCAGTGCAGGCTTTGAGCTAACTTTGAGCATGGTAGTATCTCTTTGAGCTCACAGAGCTCTTCGCCACACCACACAGTTCCTGGAAAAAGGATGAAGAAATCCACCCTTCAAGCTTTGAGGACCTAAGGAATGGAATATAGTGTGGAAGCTTTCTCTTCATTTCTACTTTATCAAAACTGGTTTGGGAAGTAGGACATGGTAACGGTTTTGTGACAATGGCACTTGGTTGCCAGAACGAATGAGGAATGGAGTAGTTTTCAGCATGGAAGAGCAGGTCATGGAGGACCAGAAGGAAAGAGAGAATGGCCTCATACAAGACGAGCTAAGAAGGAAGAGTTCAATAAATCTTGACTGAATGCCTACCATGATGAAGCCAGGTGCTAGGAACACAAAGCAATCCCCAGCCTCAAGAAAGATTAGGAGAAATGTTTCAGATGGATGACGGCAAAGACAAAGAGGCAAAGAGACTGATTTGGGCGAGAAGTTTGTCATGAGAGTCAACACGTGAGAGGTTGGAATCCTATTCATTCCTGGAGGGCACCCAGTGGAACAGGCACTGGTTTGCGAACACACACATGTGGATCCAACCAATCCTTCCTCTAGCTGTGTGACCTGGGGCACACTGAGGAACCTTGCTGGTTATCGGGGGCTGCATCTCTAAAATGGAGACAGCCACAGCAATCATACAAAGCTACAACGAGGTTTAGAGATAACATGGGTGTGGAGTCCATAATACAGTAACTAGCGGTCATTGTTTCTGTACCATGGCTGATGTTCTGATTGATAAGTAGTTTTTCATACTGTATTATTAGGCTCTGCAGAAGGAAGTGACTGGTCATTTAAAAGTTGAATACTGACCCTCTCAGCACAGTGTCTGTTAGGCATTTTAGTAGACAGATATAGAACCACTGGTCTAGGGCTATGCTTTTACTGCTGGCTACTCATGATTTTACTTTTTACTTAGTCAAAACTCAAGATTGAAAAGCATGCCTTTCTCTAGTTGAGCCAAAACATTTTATCGAGGGGTCAGTCATTGCCCAAAGTGACGGGGTACAGAGTCCAAAGAGTGGTAATGGTGACCGTCCACTGCTGTCCTCAGCCTACATTAAACCATCTGTAATTTCTGCCTCCTCTCTGAGTCTGGGCAAGAACAGTTGTGCTACAGGGACTGTGTACTGTAGTGGTCCTGGACGGCAACCACCCTCAGTGTTCACAACCAAGGCTACAAATTCAAACAAGATGGACCTTTCTGGTTATTGTGTGCAAGCATGTGGCTTGAGGAGAAGTGACAAATACTAGGTTTACTAATGTCCTTTTCCTTCTGCATCCAACACACCTGTCGGAAGAGACTGCATGCTTCTTCTGGATTAAGTCTCTTGTTTTCCCGCTTCTGCCTTGGCCTCTCCTGCTTCTGACACTTGATGCTACCCAAGAGCCATGCCCCCTTGGTCACATCCCATTGTGTTTCAAGGATCATTAAGGAGCCTCCTCTTACCCACCTGGCCTCATCCTTGCCAGCTCTCATTAACCTCTGAACTGCCAGGACCCTTTACATCTTCCTTGCCAGGCCCTAGTCTCAACGACAGATGAAATAGTTACTGTTCATATATCTAATTTCTTTTCGTACATCGGCAAGTGCCCTGAGGGTGAGCACCTGTATTCATCCTTGCCTAGCACAGGTAGGCAGACGTCGAATGAATAAAATTAAGCTAAAGTACTCACTCTGAATAATAGGCCATAGACACTCACCATCTCATGGGGTCTCAAAACGCATGTTCACATCCCACAGAATAGACTTGGGAAAAGTTAAAACAAACTCTCTAACCCACAGGGTCTTTGCCTGTTACAAGTGCCTTCCTCACTGGGTCGCTGTTAGAATTCAATGAGAGATGCTTGTTCATATCCCTTGGGTGAACAGACATCACCACTATCGAATGAAAAGACAGAGTGAGAGAGAGATAAGGTTACCATCTGCCTTAATCCCAAGAATCTCATTGTCCTTCAGCTTGTTTGGCATCTTCTGCTTACATCTCCACCAATTTGAGTCCCTAATGTCTTTTTGTGTACCCCAAGCAGGCAAATATTATATTTTTCTTTTCTCTACCTCTCTCTCTCTCTCTCTTTTTTTTTGTGTGTGTGTGTGTAAGGATACTTGACTCATTTTCAAAACAAGACCAATAAGGTTATCAAGAAACACAAGTTCTGCTGGAATCCGTCCAGAGAATGCAAGGGCAGTCATGGGGATGCTGTGAATGTGAGACTCTCATAGAAGCTCTCAGAGTCATCTCATTTAGAACTTGGAGCCAGGCAGGAATTCTTCTGTTGTCCCAGGGCCCCGTGCCATTTCTAAAGGAAAAGATTAATTTTGTATTTCCTCGAATTAGAATTTACTTGGTGGTAGGGCCCTTGTGTATGGAAGAATCCAGAAGAAACAATGTCCTTACTTGGTTCTCTCAGTTATTCACATCATGACTCAAGTAGAAATGTTTCTCGCCTCAAAGTGTAGTGAAAACAAATGAATATTATAACTGCTATATCCTTCTCAGAACACGGGCTGGAACCAGAAAATCTCTTAGAGGGGCACCTGGGTGGCTCAGTTTGTTAAGTGTCTGACTCTTGATTTTGGCTTAGTTCATGATCTCACAGTTTGTGAGTTTGAGCCCCAAGTCAGGCTCTGCACTGTGTCAATGAGAAGCATGCTTGGAATTCTCTCTTTCTCTCTCTCTGCCTCTCCTCCCACGAAAATAAATTAATTAATTAAAAAAAAAGAAAATCTCTTAGAAAATACAGCCCTGCCACCCAGGATGTCTGTGACCTGCAAGTTATATTACTTCTGTATGCCTCACTTTCCTCAACCCTCAAATGAAGATGAAAATAAGATTCAACTCAAGGAGATGTTGGGAGAATTAAATAACATCAAACATACAGAACAGCAAATAAATGAGGGAAATTACTCCATAAAAGTTACCTTATTATTGTAACTACTATTATCATTTCTATTACAAAGATCCTTTAAGACTTCATGTCAGGGTAGAGTGGGAAAAAAAGAAACTAAAATAGCAGAATGGTTATTTTCTTAGTCCATGGAGACAAATGTAGGTTAACATCCAGACCCCATCAATTCCTTGTTCCATGACTTTGGGAATATTAAAGAAAAATCCATAAACCCCACTTTTTTTTTTTATCTGTAGTGAATATCTTCCTCATTGGGTCTTTATAAAAAGTCAATGAGATTATACATGCAAGATATCCATAATAATTGTTCAATAAATGTTATGTAAAATAATTGTTACTATTCATTTTTCTTCTAGGTTTTCTGGCTCAGTGCCAACACAATCATCTGCTGCTCAGTAAATGCTTTTTGGTTTTGGAGGGGTTTTTTTTGTTTTTTTTTTTTTAGCAACTCTGTAGTGAGATTTAAGGAGAAATATAAAAAATGATCACTGATGTGTCCATTCTCAAAATATTTAAATAAAATGTCCCAGGCACCATCCTCAGCTCCCAGTTGAGGGTGGTACCGTGATGGCAAGTCATTCTGGAATGCGCCCAGGGGTTGGTGATGGAGACTAAAAGGAGATTGGAACTCTGAATTCTCGCCGTTCTCCCTTTTTTGCTACCTTTGTCAAATGTCTCCCAGGAAAAGTTTTTAAATCACTTAAGGTTCAAACACAGCATCTTTTGTCCATGATCGTACTTGACTGAGCATTTGAACAGGATGATAGTGAATACTCTCTATTTTTCCAAGATCCATTAATTTTCTAAGAATTCTTAGACTACTAGGCTAATATTATACCCAACGAGAGATCCCTCATAAATGTGTCCAAACTTATTGCATGACAGGGACACAGTCACAAAATTATGAATGACTTCCTGATAACCAAAGTGATAAATGAATGGAGGTAATTAAAAACATAAACCATTTTACACACTGTTCATCTTCCAGCAATTTTTATTTGTAAGTAGCTGAGTTTGTGGAGAGGCAGAGGCTTGACAGATATTCAGAGGGACAAAGAAACTTTCTTAGCAACTGAGCTGTCCACTTTGAGCTGTTAGACAAATAGGTCACCTTTATTCTCTCTCAAAAGAGGTTTAGTAGCATGCTTGACTGATAAGAGGGCCACTTGGCTCAAACATGAACATGGCATTGTTGGTAATTATTGGTATGTTCTTTAAATGGGGGGTCGTCTAAAAGCCTGGAGTTTATGCTCTACAACTTCCAGAGTGTCCTTTTAAATTCGACACCCTTTAAAGCATATGTATATGGATAGCAAAGAGGTTCTAGTCCACAAGTCCAAGATTAAAAATGAATCATACTTCATGTCAATACTATGCATGTTTATTTTATGTTTTTAAATATTTTTAAATGTTTATTTATTTTTTAAGGAGAGACAAAGCATGAACAGAGAGGGGCAGAAAGAGAGGGAGACACAGAATCTAAAATGGCCTCCAGGTTCTGAGCTGTCAGCCCAGAACCCGATGTGGGGCTTGAACTTATGAGCCATGAGACCATGACCTGAGTTGAAGTCTGACACTTAACTCACTGAGCCACCCAGGTGCCCCTATACTATGCATCTTTAGATATGTAATCTCCAACATCATTTCTCTTTTATTATACAATATTTAATAGAGAACTATATATAGGTAGTTTGTTGACTTTTATGTTGACAACAAAGATGAAAATCTGTAGAGCTAATATGTAGCCTAGGATATATTTGGGTTTTCCCCCCCAGTTATCCTTAAGTATCAAATGTGAGTTCAAAACAGTCTGCTCTCCAGTGTTGATTCTTAAAGAAAAGATATTAATAACTCCCATTGTCCTTATCAGAATTTGTGGAAAAGGGAAACAGTCTTCAGGAACAACGATGTGATTTCAGATTCAGGATTTGTAATGGAAAACCAAAGGGTTTCCGTAAAACTTATGTTTTAAAATGCACTAATACACGGTCATGACACCCTTCAAATAAAAATTCTCTAGTCTATTTTCGATTTTTAATAAAGTCACAAATATAGAAGAAATCTGTAGAAGCTTAAAAAAAGAAATCTTAAGTTATAGTTTCAGACAAGGTGGTCTTAGTCATAAAGTATTAGTAAGCAGAGAAGGTAGCTTCTCGGTGAAGTTAAAGCATATTAAAGTCATCTTCATTTATAAGCATGGCCCCAAATAACACTTTAGTTCTCCTTGGCAGTGAAGCAAAAGTTTGTCAAATAAGGAATGGAAATTTTTCTAAGCTTAGAGCTAAGTTCTGTGTCACACTGTTATATACCAACGCTGCCATTCTGTTAAGAGTAATAGAATGAGGACGTACCAAACTTCTTGTCTAGGAGGGCAACTGGCTTGCAAAAACACGTTTATCTGTGTACTCTTTTGGTTCTTTCACTGTAGGAATGGATGAATTCGAAGTTTAGGAGTACTCCTTAGGACTGCCAAAGTATCTTAGGTCAAGCTATAAATTTTTCCCCAAGTTCTCTGCCAAGATTATGCTGAGGACTGACAAGAGAATCCTTAAAATGGTTCCAAAAGTAAACTTTCCTCTGTTGTGGACAAAACTAAGTAAAATCACGCTTCCCTATCTCTACTTGATGCCTGCTTGTTTCCAAAGGCTCACCACCGCACGGTAGGTGCACTAGATGCAGCTGGGGCCCAGAACCCCAGAGCCAGAGCATTAGGACATGGTCAATATTTTGTGGAGGTTTTCCACTATCTCTAGAGAAGCATAAACCTTGCAGGTCAGTCCTCCTTGGGTTTGACTTCCATAAGTACAAAGGCATCATCCTACTCACTGATGGGAGGGAGCCCAGGGCCAAGGGAAGCTCAAGTCTTTGCAGCCAGATGGGCTGGGGTCAATATCCCAACTCTCCAACTGTGTTGTCCTGGGCCTGTTATCTTAATCTCTCTGTATCTCCTTCTTTCTCATCTGCAAAATATGGTAATAACTGATAATAACCATCCCCAGGACTGTTGTGCGGGTCAGAGATAAGGACAACAAATGTCCTTATCACAGAGTCTGGCTATGTAAGAAGCTACTGTGTAACTATTTCGTCAGGTTTCACGTCACGCTTCTCACTGGGAACCACTCTTCTAAAGAAATAGAATACACGTCGCCATTAAAGTTTCCTTACACCTGAAGATTCCCCTATCACTTATGAAAGGTTTGCTTTTGGTTTTTATTAAGTAGGTTCCGGGATGCATTGTAAGTACCACAGATTGAGCTCAATCTCCTATGTCCTCTGCATTTACACTAGAAATAAAATTTCCTGCATTTTGAAACTGACACTCGAGTTTTACTGAGCCATTTGGTGGAGGGCTCCTGGGTTGCATGGGTCTGTGAGATTCGTATATTCTTGATGTTCTGAATGATCCAAGTGGAAATTAGGTCTAATGCAGAGCTAGTGAGGACAGCTCCCTCTCTCTAGAAACTTTCTTTCTTGCTGGTCCTTTCCCCTTACTCCATAAACAAACTCAAGTCTCCCCTTCCTAAAAAAAAAAAAAAAAGGGCTAAACAAAATAAAAACAAAAACCTTTTATCTCAAGTTTCTTGGTAGGTCTGGTGGAACCTCCCTCTAAGAAAGGGAGAACACCCAAATTTCTTTGCCAAGAATTCTCTGCTGTCTGCACTCTCCCCTCACACTTCCACCAGAGTATTCTGGTCTGTCCTCCTCATTCCATGGAAACCACCATGTTGATTCCAACAGATAAGTCCTCCGCACATAGCTCTGTGCTGCCCTGGGCCCTGTCAGTCACATGTTCCTCTTGAAACTTTGAATTGCTTTGGCTTCCGGTGACCTATACTTCTCTAATTCTCTTCACACACAGCTGGCTCCTCCTGTATCTAATTCTCACCCCCTTTGGATGCCTAATCTTCACAGTGAGGTCAAGGCTCCACCTTGAGATGGTTCTCCTCGGATGATCTCGTCCCTGCTCAAGATTTCAATGTCTTTATGCTGAGGATTCCCAAGGCCATAGTTCTGCCCAGGTGTACCTGACCTTCAGATTCTTGCATCAAAGGCCTCTAACTGGATGTTTCCCATGCAACTCAGAATGGAACACTTCTTCTCCCCTAGCATGATGCTGTTCCTGAAATCCCTCAACTATGGACACCACCAAACAGCTGCCCCACCTAGAAGCCAGGGAGTCACTCTCCCTCTGATCCATCCCACCCCATCTATCAAAAAGTCCTGCCAATTTAGTCCCCTTTCTGGTGTTTTCTTTACTTTCTCCCTTTCATTCCGGATACCCTTGTCCCATTTCAAGCCCTCATCATCTCTCAGCTGGACCACTGGATCGTCTCCTAATGAGCCTCCCCACTGTCAGTCTTATCTCCCTCAAATTGGCCTTCCCCACAGCTACTAGATAGGTTAGCAGGCCACATAGGTACCCACTGTCCACAGGGATAATGAACACGCAGGTCCAGCAGACCGGTAACAAAGTCATACAAATGGTTCCTCCAAAAGGGTCTTGCCTATACTTTGTACTCTTTATTCTTGCCCAAATAGAGCTCTTTAGACTTCCTGTTGATTCTAAAAGCTGATACCTTCCCAATAAACTCCTTTTCTGTTTAATTTAAATAGCAAACTTATGCTATTTACAGGGAAGATCCTTGACTAGTGTACAGTTTGCTTTCTACCGTAATTACAGATTTGTGTCTCCTCCTATTGGTCAATGGCTGCCAAGGGCAGGGACCATGACCATGTATGTACTACCTGTTCCCTATGTACTCTGACTACTAATATAATGCCTGATGGATTGTAAGCACTCAAATGTGCATTGGTAGAATGGTTATTCTTGGATGCTTTTTCTGTAAAATGTATGTTTCATTCATGACACTATGAACTTATGGTACATTTTGTTTTGTTTTATTATCTTATTCTTAGCCTCAGAATCCCCCAAAACATAAATCCCTTTCTTGCAAAGTGGAGGAGGCAAATATTCTGACAGATCTCACTAAATCACAAGTCCAATCCTTTGGTTTTCTCATTGGCCACATCCATATGCAAGGGCTTCTTCGAAGTGCAGACAAATATCTCTACCTGCTTTTACCCATCAGGGTTGCTACTGTTGGTGTCTTACACTTGAGTTCCTTTGAAAAAACAGCTCTCAAAAGCTAGCTCAAAGTCTGATAATCTTTTGCTAAAAATACTTCACAGACCGAGCAGTGTCACTCTCAAGGTTGCATTGTGATTGTTTGTGATGACAGAGGATCAAGGACCTTAGGTAGCTCTGATGAGTCAATAATCCAAGGGCTATCTGTCCCTCAGTATGTCAGATGGGACAGACCACCTGCGGGTGAGGCAAGCTGAAACCCTGCTTCCCTATTATACTTGGAAATTAAAACCTCCAAAGTCCTTGAAGTCCTACAGTGGGAAGGATTATTAAACACAACCTCTTTTACCACAGGGGAAAATGTCAAGGGTTGTCTTTTTTTTTTTCCTATCAGTCTCAACAAGGGCTTTAGAGATTGATTAAATTTGAAGTGTTTGCTGATACCACATTGTCGGGCATTGTGGAGAGGATACGAACCCTGTTCTCAAAGATGTAAGGCTCTGGCTGGGTGAAGGAATGGGGACCCTGCCAAGGAGGGGCTAAGGAGAAGACACACAGTGGGAAATGAAGAGGGCCAGGGGAAGGGAGAAAAGGGAGACATTCATCTACCAGGCAAACTCCGAGAATGTTTTAAGAAAGAACTGGACTTTGGGGCA
Source organism: Paguma larvata (assembly GCA_030068075.1). Taxonomy (NCBI): domain Eukaryota; kingdom Metazoa; phylum Chordata; class Mammalia; order Carnivora; family Viverridae; genus Paguma; species Paguma larvata. The sequence goes on from CM057832.1 coordinate 79,155,671, forward strand.
CCTGGATGGCTCAGCCAGTTAAGTGTCCAGCTCTTGATTTTAGCTCAGGTCATGATCTTATGATTCGTGAGATCAAGCCCCATATTGGGCTCTGTGCTGACAGTGCAGAGCCTACTTGGGATTCTGTCTCTCCTTTTCTCTCTGTCCTTCCCCATCCCCCCTCACTCTCTCTCAAAATAAACAAATAAACTAAAAAAAAAAAAAAAAAAAAAAAAAAAGAGCCAGACCTTAAGGCATGAGAAGGAGTAGGATTTCAATAGAACAAGATGGAGCGGGTGAATATAAAAGCAGAGTACAGATGTGGAGAACAATGCAAAGAGAGAAAAAGGCAAGAAAGTAAAAGATATGTTGATGAACAGCACAACAGGGATTAATGAGAGGAGAGGGAGCAGAGTTTTGATTTGGGGCAAATCATGGGGGTGTTGAGTGTCACTCTAGGCATTGTGCACTTTGTCCTGACAACTGAGAACCAAAGGATTCTTTTTTTTTTTTGAAATTTATTTATTTGTTTTGAGACAGAGAGAGAGAGAGAGAGAGAATGAGCTGAAGGGGCAGAGAGAGAAGGGAGATAATCCCAAGTAGAGCCCAATGTGGGGCTTGAACCCATGAACCCGTGAGATCATGACCTGAGCCAAAATCAGGACTCAGACACTCAACTGAGACACGCAGGCATCCCATAAGCAAAGAATTCTTAACAAGAGAGCATTTCTTCTTTCTTACATCTGGAGGGGGTGGGCAGTTGATAGTCCTTTCAAAGCATTGTCCTCAACCCTGGGCACATATGAGAATCACCTAGGGAGTTTGTTCATTTATTAATGTTTGCTTATTTATTAACAATGCCAAGTCTGGTCCTATTTCTGGCCAAATAAATCAGAATCTCTTGGGGTGGGACTTTGACACAACAATTTTTAAGGAAATTTTTAGGCGATTTTAAGATCCAGTTAGAGTTGAGAACCACTGGCTTAATACATAGGTATGAGAATTCTCTATAAATTCTTAACTTTTGTTGGTAATGCTTTGCTGACATTATGTAAGACATTATGCTTTGGTTAACTAGGTGTGCCCTAATGGATACAACAGAAATTTCTGATATACTATGAAAGTTCCTTGCTTTTAAATAACTTCCTCATTTATCATTAGCAATATGTTCATCTATTTTAAGCACTACCTTCTTTCTGTAGTGCTGTATGAAACATATATATGTGATATATTTGTATATATGTGATATATTTGGTATTATTGATATATTCTCATATATATATGAAACATATAGACATATTTGATATATACACATATGACATAAAATTATATATATATTGGCAGATGCGAAAATCAGGGTTGGACAATCAAGATGTCAAGACATGTGTAACTACCTACTGGCTGTATATATCAAGAGACCCATCACTTAAATTGACATAATGGAGTTTCACTTAAATTCTTAAAAATCAAAAAACTTAATAAGAGATAGAAATAGGTCTACTGCCGAGTTGACCCAACAAGGAGGTTGTGCTATTTTAAGAACCAGAAATTTTTATAAATACTATATGCCAAGATGCAAGTCACAAAACATGCTGACCGTATGCCAGGGGATTTGAAGGTGGCAATGAAAGCAGCAAGTCCTATGACAAAGGATTCTTTCTTTCCGCCCAGCATATGGTGACCACAGCTGACTTGTGCGATTATGAGAACGGAAGCATTCTAAAAATCCTAAGGTGCCCTGTGGGGATGAGGGCAGGAACTGGGTAGCCACTTCTGTTGGGCAACTCTAATTTGAGTAGGGTAAAAACCCAGATGAGGTGTTGGCCTTGATAGAAAGGGGATTGGCCTGTCAGAGCCTATGTCCAAAAGAGTCAGTCAAGGCTGGCAGGAGCAGGCAGATATAACCAGTCCAGGCAGGTTAAATCCCAAGTGGAGAGGCCAGGTAAGAGAACCCAAGAAACCAGACTCATTGACAGGGAAGCCAAGGGGCAGTGACCTGTCCAAGAGTTCAGGGGACGAGAGATCAGTTTGGCTAGGACTCTCATAAAAGACTCTATGCCGTCAGACATATCTTCACCAGACAGATGAAGAATTACCTTTGAAGGTACAGAATGAGCCGAGAGAACAGACAAAAGTGCATAAGGGCTTTTTAATAATCTGATACTAGATTTATCCATTCAGCAAATGTATCCATTCAACAAATATGTACTGAGCATCTCCTATATGCCAGGCCCTTTTCTATATGCTGAAGATTACAGGCAGGTGGGATATCTACAGGTCTGAAGCCGAGAATCAACACACAGGATGGCTAACACGTAGTGGTTTATGGGTTTGGTAAACCCAAAGCACTGTGCCTTTGGAACCCATGTTCTTCCATATGTATGAAATATAATTAATTCTCTGATGAAGACTTTCCAACATGTTATAATTAAGACACCAAAGTTCCAGGGTCCAGGACCCAAGGAGACAGAGATGTTAGGAGAGGTGCAGCAAGGCTGGAGCAAAGAACAAGTGGAGAGCCAAGGAAACGAGGCCTTTTCCCCCGCCGTATGGCCTTGGTCATGACCATGACTGGTTGCCTGTCTGGGCCCCAGCGTGCTCCTCTGTTATATGAGGACGTTGCACTGGAGGACTTCCAAAGCTCAGTTCTAGATCCAGGATCCTAGGCAGGGCCAGGGCAGAGCCAAACAGGCTCGGGCACAGCACATGGCAGCTATGGTCAAAGTGAGAGCAGCACTAGCCAGGGCAGCCCCAGGGCGAGGCCTGTGATACTGCAGGGGCAACTTGGCCATTTCCTGGGATTGACTGTCTCTCCAAGGGACATCCAGGGAAAGCCCCAGACTTGTGCTGCTTTCCAGTCTCTACGCAACATGGGAGTGTGCTTCTCCTTAGAGGGCACCGAGAGACCGAGAGGGTCCGAGCAGGCCCATGGGGGCGGGAACCGCCTGATGAACTGGTGGTGTCAGGGGGGGATGCTGAGGGGATTCTCCCAGGGTCAGGAAAAGAGCTGTAATTCACAGGAAGGGAGGACTGGTCTCCCTCTTCCAAGAAGGCCACTTGGGATTCCAGCCAGACTTTTGGCTGTAGCTGGAATATCAGGTGGGGTTGATCACTTTTAATAATAACTGGCATATGACAGAGCACACAACTGAAACTCAGATGGCCAAGCAACTGAAAGTGTCTTTAAGCGAGAAGACACGGTGTGGATAAAGAGCGGGGGCATCAGAAAGACATATGCGCCTACTTACAATGTGATTTCAGTGCACTCTACCATGCCCCCACATCACCCCCTGGTAATGCCAAATGTTGTAGCCAGCCTTCCTGCCTCAGATAGCATCATTCGCTCCGAGGCACAAATACCATCCACACCCTTCCGTATTAGGCAATTTCTCAAACCCCGACCCCCACTGTTGTGCAAAAGACACATTCCCTACGAACAAGTGCTTTGAATTTCCTTGTTTATCTCCCCTTCACCTAACACATTTCTTTATTCGCCTTTCTCTTCCAGGGGGCTTAGTGTTCCCAGCTTCCCATTAAGGAGTGGTACCTGGATTGGGTTTTTACCTCCCCCCACCTTCCTCAGTTCCTCCAATGGCTTCCTTATAGAGTTAGGTTAAAGGTGCTAAACCAAGGTGTCCAAAGCCGAGAGTGGAGCCAAAATTCACCGGATGACTCACTTGGTTGTGACTTGTCCAGTGTGAGGCCAACTTACTGGGCTCCAAGAATCTTCAGCCAAAGGGCTTCTGCCCCCACAGCTGGCATTGGGAAAATGGAACCAACAGTCTCAATTTCACCTGAGGACCACAGTCCAAAGAGCTTCCAGTATTCTCTAAGCTGCAAATGAATAAACAAGTTTTTGGTTTTTTTTTAACAGGATGAATGAAAGAATAAAGAAGATTTTTATAGGATTAAATAGATCTCTTCTTTCCTGGATTTAATTCAAAACCTAAAATTTAGAAGGGAATTCCAATTTGAGTCTAACATAATCTCACTTCCCTTGACACATCAGAGGAAATAAAAATATCCTTCGAAAAGTGTAAAGGGAAATTTTAAAAACTTGGGCAAATGTTGGCAAATCTAGAAAGTGGATGAGGCTGGACCGCAGCATCTGGTGTCCCCCTCCCCGGTTCTGAGGGCACCCTCTGTCGTGGTACACAATCCAAACAAACAACACTGGTCAAAACTCAGCCATCCCGTGCCCAGTGGAGATCAAGCATATTTCAAGATGGCTATGAACTAGAGACATTGGAATTGCAACTGGAGACTCTTAAAGATCTAATACTGGAAATATACCAAAGAAGTGGACCTCAAATACAATTTGGAGCAGCGGAGAGACATTCTGAGCAAGTGCCTGATACAACTACCTGCAGATTTGACTTTCCCGTGATGAAATTCTAATTCGCAGATGTGTTTCTCTATTAATTCCCTGCACTGGGCTTCAGTGATGTTCTCCTCACTGCAAATTAACCTACTGACCGAGGGCATACAGAAAGCGCCATTTGCATCCCAAATACTTGCGGGCGAAGGTCTCTGAAACCTACAACTTTCTATGGTGGATTCAACACATGGGGGTGGATGGAAGCAGTCTGAAAGGGTTCCTGCAGCAAGACGAAGTAAGTCTACAGAAAGGCTTGGGAATGGCTTGCCAAACTGCCGATTTTATCATCTTTAATTGACCGACCTGGAAATGGGTTTACAACGGAAATTCTTAGTGATGGCCTCTCAGCAGGCGCACACCTCACCGCCCCTCTGGAGGGCGCTTGGTGGCGTCCAAGTGCCGGGCTTTGGAAAACATTGCACTCCAGCGACTGAGGCCTACACTGCCTCTTCTCTTCTGCCTGGAAGGCTCAGAGGAGAATGAATTAACTTCCCCCAGCCAAGCCAGTAGTCCCGATCGTGAGCCAGAAAGCAGTGGCCGTTAGAAGCAAGAAAGCAAGCAAGAAGGAAGGCAACAGTGCTTCCATTATACTATTAAACCATAATCACCTTTTCCTATTATAAGCATCTTCCTGTTTTCCCCGAAGGGGCACTGTTTAACTGCCACTCGGTGCAGATGGGCCAAGCCAGCACTTCCTGTGGGGCTGGAAGGCGGGGAAGCTCAGCCGGCTCTGGCGAGTCCACTGACCCCGGAGCAGGCTGCGAGGGGCCACCCTGCTGGGGGTGGGGGCTCCAAGCCTGAGCCTCCTGGATTAAGGGGTGATGTTGATTTCCTTCACCTGCGGCCAGGACTAGGGTGAGGCAGGAGGGATGTTGAAGGCAAAAGATTTAAGGTTTTCACTCTCAGCGTCATGCCAGTGGCCCTTTCACGCCAGGCCCAGCTCTGCTCCAGGCCACCAGCACTGGAGGACACGCATGTGAGTGTGTTCATGTGGGTGTGTGTGTAAAAGCACACCGTGGTCAGTGGTTCTCAAAGCACGGTCTTCAGACCAGCAGCAACACCTGGGAACTCATTCGAAATGCAAACTCTCAGGCCCACGGACTCTGATAGTCAGACGGAGGAGGGCTCAGCAATCTATGTAACACGCACACCGAGTAATTCCCACGCAGCTGAGTTCTGAGAAGCTTGGTGGTGCTGGGGAATAGTGCCTGCCACAGGGTCCACATCTAGGGGCTTCTCAACATGCTTCGCCCACGGCGGGAACAGGGAAAGGGTAGGGAGGTGAGATGAGACAGACTTTCCCAAGGCCATCGGCAGGGTCGGAATCCCTCAGATAATAAGTGGAGAATTGCTTTTTCCCCCAGATATCCTGAAGTAAACTGTAGTAGGCAAGACCTGGCAACTGTTGGCAATAAATAAAGATTGCTACTGAGCTACTTCCTTCCAGGCTCTTCCCTTAACTAGACAGCTCAGGGCCGGCTGCCGAGCGACACTATGTGTCATGGGCTAGCCGTTTGACCCTTCTGAGACTCAGATGCTCACCTTTGTACACAGGGTAACATCACCCACCTGTGAGAAGCCAACAGAAGCCCAACAGAAGTGGGGGCACCAGCAAGCCATGGTGACAGGCCGTGCGTGCTAAGCAGGGGTGTGAGCTCCACCCTGCTCCAGGGAAGCCAGCTGGGATGCCTTGGGGACAGAGGACAGCTCAGAGGGGAAGTTGATCTCCTTTCAGCTGCAGTGTTTTTAAAAGGAGGCTATTCCCCAGTCCAAATGACCCGAGGCATCAGGCTTCTACGAAAGGGCTCACAGAGTGGAGAAAAAGCAGAGGGTTTGCCCAGGGCCTGCTGCTGGGCACTGAGGGAGAACAGCTTGGTTTTTTTGTTTTTTTTTAACCATATAATGAAGGGTAAGAAGAAACATCTGAAGACCCACATTTAAACTGTCCCCAGAACCCAAACAGTATGGAGTGATGAGACGGTAACCAACGCCCGCCAGCCCAGTGACCTCAGGCACACAGTCATGGACTCGATTTCATCTTCTGCTAAGTGCTGGGTTACAAACACAACAGAAGTATGAGGATGAAGTCAGCAACAACACACTGAGGCACAACGCAACCAGGAGGTCTTAGCACTGAGGTCTCATCACAGAATGAGGGAACCGTTTCTTCAGTGTGGGAACAGAACTAACTCCCATCCAGCTCTCCCGGTCTTCTGAGGACTGGAGAGGCTGATGAACTGCAGAGGGCACACAGCTGGTGGGTGACAGTCATTAGCTATGTCCCCTTTCTCCCTTCCATTAGAAAGTGCTGGGAGGTGGGGAGAGGGGGCGGCGAAAATCTTGGAGCTTCCACCCGAGGGCCAGGTAAACAAAGGACGTCCCGCCCCCATGTCCTCCTCCCGTCTCGCACAGCTGAGGGTTGGAAGGAGGGTTCATGACTCACACTTTTCCTCCGGAGGGGATTTAACTCCAAGATAGCATTGCCCTTGAGAAAGAGCCAGCCAGCAAGGAGGGAAGTTCACCTCGGGCCCGCGTGGCTCCGGAGCCCCCTTACCTTCCTCATTTAAAAACCAGGGCTGGAACTGGAGCACCGAGTCAAAGCCACAGGTGTTCTCTTCAAAGGCGCAGGAACCCGCGGGCAGGTCCAGGGCTCCCGCAAGCTGCAGGGCTGCGGGCACAAAACGAGTTTCAGTTGGGGCTCGGCCTGGGAGCGTCTGCACCAACTCGGGGCGCTCCGGGGGAACGGGGTGAAAGTGAGGGGAATGCGCGGGGGAGGGGCGCGAGAGGGACGCGCCGCTACACCCTCCCCGCCCCGGGCACTGCCCTAGCGCGGCCCTGCGTGCACCCGCAGCACCACCCCGGGCTTCGGAGAGGGGTATGGCTGTCGGAAAGATCCCGAAGCGCCCTCGGCTAGCCCGGCCCTGGACCGCAAGCCGGCCACCGGGGCTGCGGAAGCGGGTCACGAGGGCGCCCCCCGGGGGTCCCCCGGGGCCCTCGCACTTACCTTGCACGGCCAGGAGGACGCCCCTTAGCAGCATGGTCGCGCTTCGGGAGGGAGGACGACCCGAAGGGGGTGCAAGCTACCGGCCCGCTGGGGAGCGGGCGCGCCGGGGAGCCGGGGAGGGACCAGTCGGGCGGGAGGCAGAGCGTGCACTCGGAGCTGCCCAGCTTTGCGGAGCTGAGCGGAAGGCTGGGGGTGCCTGACTGCGGAGCGCCGCTCGGTCGCGTCCCGAGTGAAGCCGGCGCGGCGCACAGCTGGTCCCGGGCGAGGATGCGGCTGGGCGGGAAGGAGACAATTGCACACTTTTGAAAAGCCAGCGAGGACTGGCCGGGAGAGGAGAGGTCAGGATGCAGGGCTTCGGCTCAGGGTTTTAAAGCTTGGGACCAGACCTCTCGCAGACACTTGGAGGGGGCAGGCCTTCCAGCAGCCCCTCCGCTGGGCCGGGACTGCAGGCGCCCGGCCCCGCCCCGCCCATCCGTGGTGGGAACCAGCTTATTTCTGGGGACAGCTTCCCCGCATCTGGCACACCAGGGCTGCAGGGCTGGCCCTAATTTTAACTTCTCCCCAGAATGGAAAAGGGTGGAATTCTCCTAGGAAAACCCAGAGGAAAGCTTGGAAACTGTTTGGTGACATAAGCTTTGTATCTCAGGACGTGTGCGTTCGGGGGGCCCAGTAATGCTAAGCCTGGAATACCACCCCCTTTTTTTTTTTAGCAGTGGAATGTCTGGCATGCCTGGTGCTCTGCATTCGTCCCGTAAAATGGGGGCATTCCTCCTCTCCAAAGAGCCATGATAAATTAGTAGGTTTCTAAATTGGCATGTGGGGGTTGGGGAAGGTGATGTCAGGGAGGGGTTACAGTGGGCGCTTGGAGCACCAAGCGAGTCTTTAAAACATTCTCTTCCAGGAAAGAAAGTGGTGGAGACTTTTTTTCCTTAATGGTCTTTACAGTTTTGCGCAGGCAGTTTTGTGCTTAGGGCAGTGGTTCTCAAACTTTCAAGGGGGCTTCAGAATCCCCCGGAGGGCCCCACCTGTCAGAGTTTCTGATCTGGTAGACCCGGGTTGGGGCCCTAGATTCCGCACATTCTCATCAGGTTTCCAGATGTCGATCCGATGCTGCTGGTCTGGGACCTTGCTTAGAGGAGCCCTGGCCTCACGAACTCCTATTCAACCATCAAAGCCCTGCTCACATGCCTCCACCTGGTTTCCAAACTCTTCTGGCTTTCCTCGTTTTCTTCATCGGCAGGTCCTGACCAGTATCGCTTGCTGCTTTTTTTGGTCTGTTTGACCCCCGAACACTGGAGTGCTTCCAAGCCTCAGTGATTTCATCCAGTCTCATGGTTAGGAACACCAGCCATAGAGCCTGATGACTCCCGAATTTATATGTCTAGACCAGACTGCTCACTGACTCCAGACTCTTCTACCTCACTGCCACCTCAACATTCTCATTTGGATGTCTAACAGCTATCTCATACTTAACAGGCCTCGACAGGAATACCTCATAGTCCTTCCTGAGCCTGCCTCCCCTTGCTTTTTCTTTTTTTTTTTTAAGTTCATTTACTTATTTATTTTTTTTTTGAGAGAGAGAGAGAGAAACCAAGAGAGCATGTGAGGGAGTGGGGGAGGGGCAGAGAGAGAGGGAGAGAGAGAATCCCAAGCAGGCTCTGTGCTAGGGGCTGGAATCGCCCCCAGCCATGAGATCATGAACCAAGCTGAAATCAAGAGTCTGATGGTTAACTGACTGAGCCACCCAGGGGCCCATCCCCTTGCATCTTCATCTTGATTAAACCAGTAGTGCAGTGTATGTTAACTAACCTGAACTTTAAAAAATTAAAAAAAAAAAAAAAGGAAGCTCGTACCTCCAGCTGCTCAGGACAAAACACGTAGAGTCATCCTCGAGTCTTCTCAAGGCATCATCGAACACTGCATCCAGGATTCAGTATACAGCAGACGCTAAGCACGTTCCATGTCCACAGCGACTGCCCTGATCCGAGTGGCCACCCTTAGCGGGGGAGACCGCAGGAGCCTCCTAACAGTGGTGTCCCCGCCCCTTCTGCCTTGCACACCTCCCCTCCATTCCTAACCCAGTGGTCAGGGGCATCCTTCCAACACGGAAATGGGGCCATCTGCCATGTCATTCCATGCTCCAGACTTGTTGGCTCCCCCAACCAGCAAATCAAAACCCAGGCTTCACAAAGACCTACTGGTTCCTACCAGACCTGCCCACCCCCTCACATCTCTGACCTCATCTTCCTCCCCACCCCCCCAGCTGGTCCTCAGCTACAAGCTAGCTGTCCTCCCCCAACTTTGCACCGGCTGTTCCCTCAGTTTGAAATGCCTTTCCCTGGAAATCCACCTGACTCTCACCTGCATTGCCTGAGTAGGTCTCTATTCAGCTGTCACCTTCGGTTGGAGAAATGCAATAGCTTTCTTGCTAAAAAGAAAAAAGTCCTATGATCCTTTTAAAGTAAGTTTGGACAGGGGCACCTGGGTGACTCAGTCGGTTAAGCACCTGACTTTGGCTCCGGTCATGATCTCACAGCTCATGAGTTCAAGCCCCGCATCAGGCTCTGGAGTCTGCTTTGGATTCTGGCGTCCCTCTCTCTCTCTGTTCCTCCCCTCTTCATGTTCTGTCTTCTCTCTTTCCTTCAAAAATAAACAAACATTCATAAAAAATTTTTAAGTAAATTTGGACAAATCTCATGAGTTTTCTGTAAGCAATAGCCCAAATGATCTAAAATTTGTTTAGGGCGTGTGTGTTTATATGCTATGCCTCAGGCGGTAGCTAGAAATGAATAGCATATATCATGCTTGCTATTAGAAATCTTTTTAAAAATTTTTTTTAATCTTTTAATTATTTTTGAGAGAGAGAGACAGAGTGCAAGTGATGGAGGAACAGAGACAGAAGGAGACACAGAATCAGGAGCAGGCTCCAGGCTCTCAGCTGTCAGCACAGAGCCCGACCCGGGGCTCGAACGCACAAACTGCGAGATCGTGACCTGAGCCGAAGTCGGAGCTTAACCGACCGAGCCACCCAGGCGCCCCTAGAAATCTTTTTTATAGAAAATCTCATTTAACTTTCACAAGGACTCTGTGGGGTCAATATTATTATTACTCCCATCAACAGATGAGAAGACTGAGGTGCAGAGTTCAGTGACAGAGAAGCCCACATCTGCTTTATTCCAAAAGCCTATTCTCTCAACTGGTAGAGTAGCCTGTCTCCTTTGTCTTATATTCTTTTTTGACTTCTTGCTCGTAGATGGTGCTAAATACATGATTACTTTCATCGAATTACTTAATGAAACATGAAGAGATAGATATGAATCCACTTGAAACCTCAAAACACTAACTTCAGCCAAGCAAGCTTTTTTTTTTTTTGAGAGAGAGAGAGAGAGAGAGAGAGAGACAGAGCATGAGCAGGGGAAGGGCAGAGAGAGAGGGAGACACAGAATCTGAAGCAGGCTCCAGGCTCTGAGCTGTCAGCACAGAGCCCGATGTGGGGCCGAACCCATGAGCGAGATCATGACCTGAGCTGAAGTCGAACGCTCAACCGACTGAGCCACCCAGGCGCCCCTCAAGCAAGCCTTTAAAAGCAACTGTCAAACTGGCGCCCCTTTTTCCAGGTGCCTGCAGTGTATTGCAGTGTTCAGCTTGCCTTAGATTCAGTTGCAAGTTCCAATACATAGGAAAATGAAAAACTTCGAAGCCATAAAGAGATCTTCGAAAATGTTTAAATATGAATGAATACATCAAGGCAACAACATTTATTGCCGCCTATGGGAAACTAAATCATTACACGTAAATACAAAGTTAGCTGGAGTAAAATTTCCATTTCACGTGTAACTGCAGGATCCGAAGCACAAACGACCCTTTGACACTGGGGCAGATGGTGTCTCTGGGAAGCAGACTCTGATTTGGAGGGCCGGGTGCAGGCCGCTTACTCAGCGGTGCCCCCGAGGGTTCGGTGGCTCAGTCGGTTAAGCATCCAAATCTTGATTTTGGCTCAGGTCATGACCTCACGGTTGGAGACCTGGAACCCTGAGTAGGGTTCTGCACTGACCGCGCGGAGTCTGCTGGGGGTTCTGTCTCCTTCGCTCTCTGCCCCTCCCCCACTCGTGCCTTTTCTCTCTCTTTAAATAAATAAACATAAACGAACATTCTTCGAGTGGTGCCCTTGGGCACGTGTGGAAGGCAGAAGGAGGCAGGACTGGGCTGAGGGGGGCGTTGCAGGAGGCCCCACAGAGCCCCTCCTGACCCCACGGGGAACTCCGGAGTGAAAATGGCCCACCCCGTTTATCCCACGTTAGGCCGATACGGCCAGCTTCTTTGTATTGCTCCTTCCGCCAGCCACAGATGTGGTCCGCACCTGTCCTGGTGGGCTGTCTGCACTGAGGCCGACGCAAAGGGGCTGAGGGCTGTTTCATGACCACAATCCCAGCCGCTGGGATGACAAGGCCCTGCCGGACAGCACATCCGTGGCCACCACAGCCATTCTGCAGACAGGGGAAAGGGTACCGCACACGGAGGGAGCCAAGGAGGGAATCCACAAAATCTAGGAATCGGGCCTGTTAACCTGCCTCCTTCGGTCTCTAATCGTGGAGCCTCGCTCTCTTCACACCTAGAAAAACAACATCAGGCCCCAGGTGAGAACTACCCAGGACTCTCTCCTCCAAGACTGAGCTTAATCGAATGGACTGAATAATGCATGTAAAGTTCCGGCCTGTAGAAAGCACTCAATAAGCATTAGGTGTTACAGCGGGCTGCACGGTAGGCCCCCCCAAAGGTATGTTGTGAATGCGACCTTATTTAGAAGAGGCGCTATGCAGATTCATTCAGTTAGGGATCTCGAGGTAAGATCACCCTGGATTTTGAAATGGGCCCCAAGTCAAGGGCAAGCGCCCTTCCCAGGGACAGAAGAGGAGTAACAGACACGGGTAGAGGTGGAGGCAGCGACGGGAGAGGGGGAGCCCCAGGCCACACGAGGAGCGCCCGTAGCCACCCGCAGCCGGGAAAGGTGAAGAACAGGGCCCGTCCTGATGTGGCCACAGAGGAGCGTGGGCCCCGCAGACCCCTGGCCTCCAGAGCCGTGAGAGAATAAACGTTCTGCTCTTTTAAGTCCCCCGGTTTGTTCTGGCAGCTGGAGGACACTAATACGAGAGGGTCAAGCAAGGAGCCAACACGGGCCAGGCCAGTGGCAGGCGTCATCTCGCGAGATCCTGCTGCCTTCCCGCGAGGTGCAGACATGGCTCTCTCCACCTCACCGTGGAGGAAGCAGGCCCAGAGGCGTCAATTAACTCGTTCCGGGTCACTCTTCCCGCTACGCTGCCCCTGCAGGCTTGCCCTTTACAAAGGCCTGTGTCTCCTGACAGAGGCTGCTGACGCCGTGACACCACGGGCAGGAAAGGCTCCTGTCCCTGCCGAGAGCCCCGCGGGCCCCGGGGCGAGCCGGGCGAAGCCTCCTGCTGCTGTGTTCCCCGCTCCTCTCCGGGGGACCCATCAACCAAGGATCCGGCTTTTCGTGGCACCCCCTGGTCCGGAGATCTGGCTTGGTCTTCCGGTTTCCTGGGCACAGCAGAGGAAGGAGAAGCCCGGGTGCCCCTCACAGGAGCCTGTGTCGCCCTCTGTCCGGCCACTGAGGCATTAGAGGGAAGGGGCTCACCTGTGGGAGGACATGAAGGAATCCGTGCTCCTGGCGCACCCTGGCGTCATTCTCATGCAGTGCCCCGTAAGGGTCCCTTCGGCAAACACTTCCTGAGCACCTACTATGTGCCAGGCACGGTGCTCAGGGCTGGAGATCCAGGGGTGGACCAGACGCAGTCTCTGCCTCACAGACAGGAGGCTGACCCATGGAAAGGCCGTTTCGCTAAAATATGCTGCTGAGGCGGCGCAAGGCCTGCAAACAAAAACTCTACCGGCCAGGGAAGCAACATGACTGAGTGGACGGAGCTGGTAGCAGGGGGACTTAGGGAGAGACGGCGGAGCCAGCGTCCCCGACCACAGAGCATCGCTGGCAGCAGCTGGAGGCCAAGCCGCCATGGTGGGATGGGGGTCCGACCCTACCTGTTTCGCCCAGTTTTTCAAAAGAAGCCCAATGTCCAGAGACGCGTGTAATAGCTCCTGGTTTTCAAACACTGGCAATGAATTAAAACAATCTATGTAAACCCCCACGCGGGTAGAGGCCGGTTTGGTGGGAACCTAAATTCATTTCTTGAGCTGCCGTGGAGACAGAGCATGGGATGCCTCAGCACCACCCTTCCAGACACAGGTGATCCATTCTAGAGAAGAGAAAACAGAGGCAGAAAGAGTCTGACTTTTAACCAAGGTTATGCGTCTCCAAGAGGTAGAGACAAGATGGGAAGTCATAAGCTCATTCCTCACTGGTCAGTATTTGGGCACACAGAAAGGACTTTGTATGCTCTAGGTCCTGTGCAAGTGTAAGGCTTTCCATAATATCTTTTACAATAATTTTACTTTGGTTGTTTTCTATTACATATAATAGGTTTTAAAATTATATCTATATTTATATCTATCTCTATATCTATATATACATACAGTGTATCTTTTTTCCTTTCTTGCTTCCACTGTCCCCTCTGATCTATGCCAAGACATTGTCTCTGATCTGGAGTTTTGTCTGTCTCTGCCTCTCTCCATCTTTCTTCATGTTTCTCTCTGTGTCTGTCTGTCTCTCTCCAGGTCTCTGTGATGCACTCTGGGGCTCACCTCTGCCTCTTCCTCAGCATTTTCTCTGTCTTGCTTTCATGTTGTCCCTCTCTGTCTCTCTCTTTCTCTCTCTGCACACTTAGACCCCGACATGCCCCACTCAGTGCATGCTATCATGTCGAGAAGGAGCTGGTAAAACCATCCCAGGCTCTGTGGCTTGTCCTGCCGGTGACCTTCAGTGCATTCCTGCAGGAGGTGTCTGGGGGCTCTGCCCCAAGGCTGGCTGGCAGTGTCCCTTGGTTCCTGACTAGCACCAGCTGCCTCTCACCCCTTGGGGACAGTCACGTGCCTGCTGCAGATCTGACTCATCTGCTGTGAGGGACTGAGGCCCAATGTTAACCAGTTCTTAACAAATCTCCCGCTATTACAAAATATATGTCCCGCCGTTCACATCGCCACACTCAAATGACTGGAACTGGTAAAGCAGCTATTTCCTTTTCAGTAAGCACTTAAAAGGGAATAGATACTTTAAGAGATACCTTCTATTGTTAATCTCTAATCCATCAGTTTACTCTGAACCCTAGCTTGGAGTCAGACATCTTCCACTATGGTTTGATGGCAATCCTTTGTATTTTTTTTAAGTCAACGTTCTTGGGGCTGACTCATCATAGCGAAAGTTCTACCACCTTTTTTGAGTGTGTGTCATGTGCCAGGTGGTTTCATGGTCAATTCATGGGGAAAAAACTAGGCATAAAGAGTTTACGTGACTGGCCCACAGGTGCGGGGCCAGAACGTGAATCCAGCTCTAGCTACCACCAAAGCCCCCTTGACCCGTCTGCACTTCCAGTGTGGGGAAAGTTTGGGCAAACGCTGTGCAATGTCCTGCTCTCAGACCCCACAGCTCCTTCCTCTACTCCTAGGCGGGGCCAAGGCCAGGAGTGCAAGTTTGTCTCTGTCCCCGTGAAGCATTTATACCCAGAGTTCCGCAGAAAAAGCCCTTTGTGATCAGGGTCGAGCCTACCTCTCCATCCTGAGCCCATCACACCGCTACCATCCACGCTCCCAGCAGCACGTGCTGGCCCCAGCCTCTGTTCTCCGGGCCACTCCTCAAGTGTTCTCACGTACTCCTTTCCACTCAGAATCAGAATGCCTTCCTATCCTTCTACCGTTAGGAAGCTCCTTGTAATGGGTTGAATTCTGCCCTCCAACTCCCCGAAGTCATATATTGAAGTCTTATCTCCCAGTACCCCAGAATGTGGCTTTATTTGTGAAGATGAGGTCACACTGGCACCCACCTTGCCCCCAGTTAGCTTTGCACAGACATCTCTTCTTTCCGAAGCATTGTTATAACAAGGGACTGACCCTTGTGTTTCTTAATATAATTGCAAGATGCCTTTCAGCAACGACTATTAGCCAACACTGGGAAAAACTACATGTGTATTACTTATAAGGCCTGGAAATTACACAGCACTCCTGGGTCCACTGCAAGGTCATAGGTAGAGAGACGCAGCACCCATGGGCCAGGGTTCTGCTTTTCTTGGGGTTAGGGTGGGGGGCCTAGGGTTTTGTGGGTTCATGATTGGCGAATTTAAAACATAAGAGCAGGAATTTAAAGCAAGAGAGGAGAAAAGACAAAGTGGCCAAAGTGGAAAAGACAAGATTCCAGTTACCGGAATCAACCAGGATCTTTAAAAGAAAGGAGACTCGGGGGCACCTGGGAGGCTCAGCTGGTTAGGTGTCGGACTTCGGCTCAGGTCATGATCTCACAGTTCGAGAGTTCAAGCCCCGCGTCAGGCTCTGTGCTGACAGCTCGGAGCCTGGAGCCTGCCCCAGATACTATGTCTCCCTCTCTCTCTGCCCCTCCCCTGCTCATGCTTTGTCTCTCTCTCTCTCAAAAATAAATAAACTTAAAAAAAAAAAAAAAGGAGTCTCAGTGAGGAAAGGTGGTCTGGGTCTTTATTCTAGACCCCTTGGCTGGCAAAGTGTTTATTCAAGATAGCTATTCAAGATAGTTATTCAAGTCTCTGAAGTGGATGCCTCTTTGAAATGGGGGCTCTCACCAACCAAAGCTTAAGTCAGGCGCTTGTGTTACGAAAAAGAAAAAAAACAGTCCCTGTATACTACCCACTCTTCTTCATTTCCAAAGACTCAGCTCAAATGTCTTCTCCTCCTCTCTCTGTGCCTCCTGTCCTCCTGAACCACAACGTACATGAGGCCGTATTGCAATGACTTTGTGTATGTCTGGAAGCTGATATTTCAAGGGCCGAGAAGTCTGCTTTACACTTGTTTCTGCTCCGATGTCATCTGTGTGCATGGCTGACCGTAGGCGCACAATAAATGCTGGTGGAAGGAGAGGCTGTGGAAGGGCACATGCTCCCGGGATACACAGCCTGCCGAAGCCACAGCCCTATCGTTAGGAGGGAAATAACCAAATGTAAGCTACCGGTCACCCAGGAGGGTATTTATGGAAACAAATGAACTGCACAGATGCGCTCAGAGATGACGGAGCCCATGGAAAGAGGAGCAACGGTCTGAATGGGAACCGAGTAGCCTTTCTGGGGTCAGAGCAGCATGTCTGGCAAACTCGGGGGAGGGGGCAGGAGGGAGGGAGGCTCTCAGAAGCCCACTTTCATGAGAGGCAGAGGGGGCTGCAGGGAGAGGACTTGGCACCAGCCTTGAG
This sequence comes from Paguma larvata, assembly GCA_030068075.1. Classification (NCBI taxonomy): domain Eukaryota; kingdom Metazoa; phylum Chordata; class Mammalia; order Carnivora; family Viverridae; genus Paguma; species Paguma larvata. The sequence goes on from CM057832.1 coordinate 79,172,366, forward strand.
GGTTGGCGGGAGAGGGAGATCATAATGAAGCCGTCTGCATCTGGCCAGCTGAGCCTGTCGCAGTCCAGCCCTGTGTACTCCCATCGGGGTCCAGGAGAAAGGCTGAGCTCTTGGCAACCCGGAGAAGTCTGTACCCCTAAATCTTGGCCAAACATGGGGCCACAAACAGCTCTGTGACCCCAGGGGCAGGATTAAAAAGAGCAGGTGAGCAGTGTCTTGTCCCACCTTGCTGCAGACATTGTTGGCATTTCAGGGTTAACTGTGGTGAGAATGGGCAGCGTGTGGCTGTGCCGGGGAAGGGGGCGCAGGCTTGTGAGCACGTATGTTCACCCCCGGGACATCCCCCCAATCCTGGGAGTTAAGGCCCTGTGTCACCTGCGAGGGCTAAGAGTGAGCCGAAGGACACTGGAATTCTACTTCATTACAATCAATGGGGGCTCCAGAGGCGGGAGACGCTGTGCACAACATGGGCTAAGCCCAAGTGGTATGCTCTCTCCTCTTCAAGCTTCATTTGAGTGCTGGCATTCTGCAGCCAAACACATTCCCCAAAAGAGCAGTGAAATCCTAGATGAGCTTCTGACCTATAGCCTCTGACACTGTTAACACGCTGGGCTGAGGATCTATACTCCGTGTGATTTGATCTAAAGTGAACAGAGATGGTGATACTCACAACTACTCAGAGACAGAATGGTCACCAACCAGGACGGGGAGACACAGCAAACATCTGAAAAGGCGAACGAAGTGTGTGTGTGTGCGGTCATGCATGTATGTGTGTGAGGCGTGCGAAGACATATTACGACGGCAAGTCAAGCCACACCATTACCACTAATCGGGAAGCTTGAAATGCAATGGCCTAAAATCCTGGATATTATTTATTTCTTTTAGTTTTAATTTTTTAATGTTTATTTATTTTTGAGAGACAGAGAATGAGTGGGGGAGGGGCAGAGAGAGAGGGAGATGCAGAATCCAGAGCAGGCTCCAGGCTCTGAGCTGTCAGCACAGAGCCTGATGTGGGGCTCGAATCTACAAACTGTGAGATCATGACCTGAGCCAAAGTCGTATGCTTAACTGACTGAGCCACCCAGGTGCCCCTTTATTTATTTTTATTTTAGAGAGAGAGTGTGTGACAGGGTGAAGGGCAGAGGGAGAGAAAGAGAGAGAGAGAGTTGTAAGCAGAATCCATGCTCAGTGCTCACTGTGGAGCCTGATGTGGGGCTTGATCTCATGACCCTGGATCATGGCCTGAGCCAAAATCAAGAGTTGTACACCCAACCAACAGAGCCACCCAGGCGCCCCTAAAATCCTGGGTATTTAAAAATGTCAAATGGGGGGGTTCGGGGCAACATGGCGGAGGAGTAGAGGGCTCCAGTATTTCGCTTGCCCTTTAAACGGGGACGACTGAAACCAAAGTCTCTCCCCACTCCAAAAATTGGGGGGGAAAGGTGATGCAGCTTACAAGGAATGAAGGCGAAAACAGACACGGCCCACCCAAAACGTGAGTTTAATCTGGGGCAGATAAAACGAACTCGGGAAGCTGAGCTGAGGGGAGGGTGAGCGTCTTCGGAGATAGCTGGGAAAGTGCCGATCGAACAACATCTGAACGAGAGGGCCAGAGCAGGTGAGACCTCTACCATCCAGCCCCTAAATGCAGGGCTTTTGAAGAGAAGTTCAGTGGCAAACAGCAGCACTACCCGCGCACTGCCGGGACCGCGCCAACCCCGTCCTGAGCCACTCAGACGCGCGCACCCGGGGGGACTGGCAGCGGGGACCCAGGCAGACTCAGGCGGCGGCGCCTGTGGAGCACCTCTAACCCCGGCACAATTACAGCGAAATCGGGGGTAGCAGACGGCCGCATCGCTGTCCAGTGAATCGCACTAGGCCGGTGTTAGTGGCGGAGAGAGAACAGAAATAAAGGGGCGAATAAAGTCTCCAGGACTGGTGGCGAGGGGCTGGAGAGACGCCATTGTTGTCTCACAAGCCAGGAAGTCACCCCAAAAGCCATCCCTGCAGCAGTGGAGGCGGGACCGCCTACACCAAACCACGCCCCTCCCCACCTATCAGCAGGAGCAAATGATGCCAAGTGGAGATTGCTGCCTGGAGTAACGCCAGTCATTTCTTCTTTTTTAAATTTATCCCTCCCTTTCTCATTCCTACCGATCCCCATCCCTGAGCTGGTTATCCAGGGTACTGACTGGCTTAAACATTTTTTTTTTTTAACCCATTCTCTAAACGCATGTTCTGCACCTTCTTCTGTACTTCCTTATCCCTCTTTCTGGAATAACCAGGCCGCATAAGTTCATCTAAGCGACGTCGATCTCTATTCCTTTTCCCTTGCACCCATTCTTATTCTGATTTCTCTCAGTCTGGATTAAGCCCTTTAGTTGCTCTACCTGGGCAAAGTCCATTTCCTTCTTCTCCCCGACTGTCATTATTCTCTCTGTATATGCTCTGCCACCAGCACACTGCACATCCTGTCCTTAACGTGTAGCTGATACTTCAGGTCATTGTCCTCAGAGAGTCATTTGTTATTCTTTTTTCTGTTGTGAACTGCTTGTCTGTACCATTTGTTGGTAAGTTTGAGTATTTCTGTTTTCTGTTTGTCTGTCAGTCTGTTTTCCTTTCCAGGGCAACTTCAAGAAACTATCCAAAACACATCCAGCCAAAATGACGAGACGGAAGAATTCTCCTCAAAAGAATCTTACAAGAAGCAGTGACAGCTCAAGAACTAATGAAAACAGATATAAGCAACATAACAGAACATGAATATAGAATGATAATCATAAAACTAATCGCTGGGCTTGAAAAAAGCTTAGATGAATGCAAGGGGTCCCGCGCGGCAGAGTTCAAGGACCTTAAAAACGGTCAGGAAGAATTAAAAAGACCTTGGAAAAAAAAACAAGGGAAACTGGAATCAGCCACAGCACGGATTGAAGAGGTAGAGGAAAGAGTTAGTGCATTAGAAGATAAAATCATTGAAAAAGAGGAAGCAGATAAAAAGAGAGAGAAGCTGATCCAGGAACAGGAAACGAGAATTCGAGAGCTGAGCGATGCACTCAAAAGAAACAATATCCGTATCATAGGAGTTCCACAGGAAGAAGAGAGAGAGAAAGGAGTCAAAGGGGTTCTTGAACAAATCATTGCTGAGAACTTCCCCAACATGAGGAAGGAAACGGGCATGGAAATCCAAGAGGCACAGAGAACTCCCCTCAGACGTAACTTGAATAGACCTTCTGCACGGCACATCATAGTGAAGCTGGCAAAATACAAAGATAGGGAGAGAATCCTGAAAGCAGCTAGGGACAAAAGAACCTTAACATACAAAGGCAGACATATAAGGGTAGTAGCAGACTTATCTACAGAAACTTGGCAAGCCAGAAAGGAATGGCAGGATATCTTCAATGTGATGAGCAAGAAGGACATGCAACCAAGAATTCTGTATCCGGCTAGCCTGTCATTCAGAATAGAAGGAGAGATCAAGGTTTTTCCCAACAAACAAAAACTGAAAGAATTTATCACAAATAAGCCAGCACTACAAGGGATCCTGAGGGGCACTCTATGAAGGAAAGGTTGCAAAGAACACGGACTGCCAGAGACAGCCTTAAAAACATGAAACTTACAGATAATACAGTGACTGTAAGCCCATATTTTTCAATATTAACACTGAACGTAAATGGACTAAATGCACCAATCAAAAGACACAGGATAACAGAATGGATTAAAAAACAAGACCCATCTATTTGCTGTCTTCAGGAAACTCATCTTAAACCTGAAGACACCTTCAGATTGAAAGTGAGGGGATGGAGAACTACCTACCATGCTACTGGAAGTCAGAAGAAAGCCGGAGTAGCCACACTTATATCAGACAAATTAGACTTTGAAATGAACGATGTAATAAGAGATGAAGAAGGACATTATATAATAGTCTCGGGGACCATCCAGCAGGAAGAGCTAACAATTGTAAATATCTACGCACCAAATTCGGGGGCACCCAAATTTGTAAAACAACTAATTACAAACATTAGCAACCTCATCGATAAAAATGTCCTAATAGTAGGGGATCTTAACACTCCACTCTCAGCATTGGATAGATCCACAAAACAGAAAATCTCCGCAGAAACAATAGCCCTGAATGACACAGAACAGATGGGCCTCACAGACATCTTTAGGGTCCTTCACCCAGAAGCAAAGGAATTTACATTCTTCTCAACTGCACACAGTACATTTTCCAAGATAGACCACATTCTGGGGCACAGGGAAGCTCTGAATAAATATAAAAGAATTGAGATCATACTGTGCACACTGTCAGACCACAATGCTTTGAAACTTGGAATCAACCACAGGAGAAAGCCTGGAAAATATCCAAAAACATGGCGGCTAAGAAATAACCTACTAAAAGATGAGTGGGTCAACCAAGCAATCAGAGAAGAAATTAAAAAATACATGGAAACAAATGAAAATGAAAATACAACAATCCAAACGCTCTGGGATGCAGCAAAGGCAGTCCTGAGAGGGAAATATATTGCAATCCAGGCCCATCTCAAGAAACAAGAAAAATCAGTAACACAAATTCTAACAGCACGCCTAAAGGAACTAGAAACAGAACAACTAAAACAACCCAAGCCCAGCAGAAAGAGAGAAGTAACAAAGATCAGAGCACAAATTAATCATATGGAAATAGAAAAGGTAGTGGAACAGATCAATGAAACCAAAGCTGGTTCTTTGAAAAAATAAACAAAATAGACAAACCTCTAGCCAGGCTTCTCAAAAAGAAATGAGAGAGAACTCAAATAGATAAAATCGTTAATGAAAAGGGAGAAATTACAACCAATCCCTCAGATATACAAGCAATCATCAGAGAATACTATGAAAAATTATATGCCACCAAACTTGACAATCTGGAAGAAATGGACAGCTTCCTAAATAGCCACACGCTACCAAAACTCAAACGGGAAGAAATAGAAAATTTGAACAGACCCATAACTAGTGAAGAAATAGAATCAGTTATCAAAAACCTCCCAGCAAATAAAAGCCCTGGACCAGATGGCTTTCCTGCGGAATTTTACCAGACATTTAAAACAGAGTTAATTCCTATCCTCCTCAAGCTGTTCCAAAAAAATTGAAACGGAAGGAAAACCCCCGGACTCATTCTATGAAGCCAGCATCAGTTTGATTCCCAAACCAGATAGAGACCCAGCAAAGAAAGAGAATTACAGACCAATATCCCTGATGAATATGGACGCAAAAATTTTCAACAAGATACTAGCAAATCGAATCCAACAGCATATAAAGAGAATTATCCACCATGATCAAGTAGGATTCATCCCTGGGTTGCAGGGCTGGTTCAATATTCGCAAATCAATCAACATAATACATCACATCAACAAAAGAAAAGATAAGAACCATATGATCCTGTCAATAGATGCAGAAAAAGCATTTGACAAAATACAGCACCCTTTCTTAATAAAAACTCTCGAGAAAGTCGGGATAGAAGGAACATACTTAAACATCATAAAAGCCATATATGAAAAGCCCACAGCTAATATCATCCTCAATGGGGAAAAATTGAGAGCCTTCCCCCTGAGATCAGGAACACGACAGGGGTGTCCACTCTCGCCACTGCTATTTAACATAGTGTTGGAAGTCTTAGCGTCAGCAATCAGACAACAAAACAAAATAAAAGGCATCAAGATTGGCAAGGAGGAAGTCAAACTTTCACTGTTTGCAGATGACATGATACTTTACATGGAAAACCCGACGGAATCCACCAAAAGCCTACTAGAACTGATCCATGATTTCAGCAAAGTTGCAGGGTATAAAATCAATGTACAGAAATCGGTGGCATTTCTATACACCAACAATGAAGCAGCAGAAAGAGAAATAAAGAAGCTAATCCCTTTCACAATTGCACTAAAAACCATAAAATACTTAGGAATAAACCTAACCAAAGATGTGAAAGACCTCTACGCTGAAAACTATAAAAAACTTATGAAGGAAATTGAGGAAGACACAAGGAAATGGAAAAACATCATGCTCATGGATTGGAAGAATAAATATCGTTATCGTTTGGGCAATACTACTCAAAGCAATCTACATATTCAATGCAATCCCAATCAAAATTGCACCAGCATTCTTCTCAAAACTAGAGCAAACAATCCTAAAATTTGTATGGAACCACAAAAGACCTCGAATAGCCAAAATAATATTGAAGAATAAAACCAAGGCGGGATGCATCACAATCCCAGACTTTAACCTCTACTACAAAGTGGTAGTCATCAAGACTGTATGGTATTGGCACAAAAACAGACACATAGACCAATGGAATAGAATAGAAAACTCAGGAATGGACCCTCAAGTATATGGCCAACTAATCTTTGACAAAGCGGGAAAATGTATCCAGTGGAAAAAAGACAGCCTCTTTAATAAATGGTGCTGGGAGAATTGGACAGCAACATGCAAAAGAATGAAACTAGACCACTTTCTTACACCACTCACAAAAATAAATTCTAAATGGATAAAAGATCTGAATGTGAGACAGGAAACCGTCAAAATCCTAGAGGAGAAAGCAGGAAAAAGCCTCTTTGACCTAAGACGCACCAATTTCTTACTCGACACGTCTCCAAAGGCAAAGGAATTAAAAGCAAAGATGAACTACTGGGGCCTCATCAAGATAAAAAGCTTCTGCACAGCAAAAGAAACAACCAACAAAACGAATAGGCAACCAACAGAATGGGAAAAGATCATCGCAAATGACATATCGGATAAAGGACTAATATCTAAAATCTATAAAGAACTTACCAAACTCCACATCCAAAAAACAAATAATCCAGTGAAGAAATGGGTAGAAGATATGAATAGACACTTCTCCAAAGAGGACATTCAGATGGCCAACAGACACTTGAAACGATGCTCAATGTCACTCATCATCAGGGAAATACAAATCAAAACCACACTGAGATACCACCTCACACCAGTCAGAGTGGCTAAAATGAACAAATCAGGAAACTATAGATGCTGGCGAGGATGTGGAGAAGCAGGCACCCTCCTACACTGTTGGTTGGGAATGCAAACTGGTACAGCCACTCTGGAAAACGGTGTGGAGGTTCCTCAAAACAATGAAAATAGATATACCCTTTGACCCAGCAATAGCACTGCTAGGAATCTACCCAAGAGACACAGGAATGCTGATGCATAGGAGCACGTGTACCCCAATGTTCATAGCAGCACTTTCGACAATAGCCAAATCATGGAAACAGACCAAGTGCCCATCAACTGACGAGTGGATAAAGAAGATGTGGTACATATATACAATGGACTACTATGTGGCAATGAGAAAAAATGAAATCTGGCCATGTGTAGCAACATGGATGGAACTGGAGGGTATTATGTTAAGTGAAATAAGTCCGTCAGAAAAAGACAGATACCATATGTTTCCACGAATAGGTGGACTTTGTGAGACTAAGCAAAAACCAGGGGGAGGGGAAGAGGGGAAAGAAAAAAAAAAGACACAGAGAGGGAGGGAGATAAAACATAAGAGACTCTCAAAGACTAAGAACAAACTGAGGGTGAGGGGGTTGAGTGAGGGGGGAGAGGGGGTGACGGGCATTAAAGAGGGCACATGTTGGGATGAACACTGGGTGTTATATGTAAACCAATTTGAAAATAAACTATTATAAAAAAAAATGTCAAATGACACCAATTCCTCCAGATTTTCAAAGTGAGTGCCCAAAGCACAGGTGATTTTGATGATAATGAAGAAACTCTACCACCGGGCATTGCAAGATCCCTCAGCGAGCTGTTCCAGTGAATCACAATTCCAGCCGTGCATCAGAACCACCCAGGGAGTTGTTTCCAGCTCACACTTGGGCCCCAGCAAACCAATTAAATCACAATTTCTGGGACAGGACAAAAGCATTGATATTTCCTTAAAGCTCTCCAAAGTGATTCTACTAAGGCTGGGTTGAGAAGACTCTGGCTTAAGGGGCACCTGGGTGGCTCAGTTGGTTAAGCGTCTGACTCTTGGTTGCTGCTTAGGTCGTGATCTCACAGTTGATGGGTTCAAGTCCCTCCATGTTGGGCTTTGTGCTAACAGTGCAGAGACTGCTTGAGATTGTCTCTCTGCCTTTCCCCTACTCATTCTCTGACTCTCTCTCTCTGAAAATAAATTAATAAACATTTAAAAAAACCTTTTTTTTTTTAAATGAATGCTCTGGCTTAATATTTTCATCATCAACAGAATTAAGTACTACTGATGAGGGAGCAAAAGGCAAACTGAGGTCAAAGCACAAGCTAAACCTCTCGACCTCCCTTGTCCCCCTCCCCAAGTGGGATATGTGTGGCATTCCTCAGATACTCCTGACTGCCCAAGAACAAAGGAAAGGGAAGAACAAATGGTTAACTGATAGAGATCATAGTCATGTCTGACACAGACTGGTTTGCAGCTGTCTCAAAGATTTACAAGAAAAAAGCAATCTCCAGAAACCTATAGACGGAATTCCCTGTAACCCTAACATCACTCTCCCCTCCATAGAGTACACAATCTTATGGGGCACCTGGGCGGTTCAGTTAATTAAGGCTTCAGCTCTTGGTTTCGGCTCAGGACACCATCTCACGATTCGTGGGATGGAACCCTGCGTTGGACTCTTCACTGACAGAGTGGAGCCTGCTTGGGATTCTCTCTCTCTGCCCCTCCCCTGCTCACGCTTGTGCTCACGGTCTCTCTCTCTGTCTCAAAATAAGTAAATCATAAAAACATTAAAAAATTAAACAGTCATTTGTTAAAAAAGAAAGGAAGGAAGGAAGGAAGGAAGGAAGGAAGGAAAGAAGGAAGGAAGGAAGAAAGGGAGAAAGAGAGAAAGAGAGAAAGAGAGAGAGAGAGAGAGAGAGAGAGAGAGAGAGAGAAAGAGAGAAAGAGAGAAAGAGAGAAAGAGAGAAAGAGAGAAAGAAAGAAAGAAAGAAAGAAAGAAAGAAAGAAAGAAAGAAAGAAAGAAAGAAAGAAAGAAAGAAAATCTTATGTAATCGGTCACTCCTCACAACCCCAGTACAACTCTTTCTGCCCACAGGTCCTGACCCTGTGCTTCCATAAAACCACTTTTTTTGCAAAGATAATGTCTCAAGAATTTTTTCTTGGCTGTTGGCTCCCAAATCCCAACACTAAAAACCATGTCACTATTACTATTAATTTTTTAAAGCTTTTTGAAAAGAATAAAGTGTTATATCACAACAGGGAGTGTTCATTTTGTTATTGAGCCGATGGACTCTGGAGCCAGACTTCTGGAGTTTAACTTGTAGCCCGTTACTACCTGTGAACCTAGAGCACGTTGTTGAGTGTCTCTCTGCCTTAGTTTCCTCTTCTGTAAAATGAAAATAATAGTAGTACCTACCACATGGGGTAGTGATGACTACTAGATTGGTTTATATTTTTTCAGTACTCAAAAAAGTGCTGGCACTCTGTATGGACTATGTAAATATTAATATTCCTTTTCTATCAACTCAAGTTTTTCCAGGCTTTTAGTTGAGATTGATTATGGAGTCTGTTCATGAAAACAGCCTTTCATATAGTGTCCTGCTTCTAAGTACCAACTGATACAGAAATGTTGGGGTTCAGGAGCAAACGATCAAGAAAGAATTCTTGGAAATTCAATGCAAATGGTTGGTTTTATTAAAATACAGGGATAGGACCTGTGGGCAAAAAGAGCTGCACTGGGGTTGTGAGGAGTGACTGATTATATACTTTCAAGTTGGGAGTGGGTTAGGGATAGTGTAAGTCTCTAAGGAATTTTGGAAGCAAGGTTTCCAGGACCTCAAGGGAATAGATGTTGTTAGGAAAAAGTCATTTATTACTGTCTAATAAAACCTTGGTCATGAGACCCTTCACATGTAGATCAGTGGGCCATATGCTTGGAGGATGATTGCTTACATATATCTTGGGGGGTAGAGATAAAGGAAGTCTCCAAAGGAATTTTTATATGTTAAAGAGACTCATAGGATTCTGGAGGTCAGGCTAATGTTAAGCTAAGGTTCCCTGTTACCCTCACCTAAGTGTCACTATTGAGGCAGCAGAGCTAGAGGAAGGTCACTCTGCCTGTGTCAAGGACCTGTCAGTGGGCTCTAAGCTGTAAGGAAATGTAATAGTTTCTTTTGCCTTTGTTTCCCCATATCACCAACAATTAGGACATTAAAAAGAGTAACATACAAAATAGTTTCAGGATTCAAATATAACATTCACTTGATGTTATTTAAGGTGGAGCAAACAAGATAGAGGAGAAGATATGGAGAGGCTTCTTACAGGATGATGTTTCTAGAGGCTAAAGGAAATTATCTTGGTCTCTGATTATAGCCTAAAGGGCAAGTTTGTTTGTGTCCGATAAAAGTGTCTTTTGGGAAAAAAGAAAGAAAGAAAGAAAGAGAGAGAGAGAGAGAGAGAGAGAGAAAGAAAGAAAGAAAGAAAGAAAGAAAGAAAGAAAGAAAGAAAAGAAAGAACCAACTACAACAGAAAGAAACTTTTATTTATTTTTTTAAAGAGATTTGTTTTTAAAATTTATTTATTTTTGAGAGACATAGAGACAGAGTATGAGCAGGGGAAGGGCAGAGAGAGAGAGGGAGATACAGAATCCAAAGCAGGCTCCAGGCTCTGAGCCATCAGCACAGAGCCCGACGTGGGGCTCGAACTCACAGACCGCGAGATCATGACCTGAGCTGAAGTCGGCCGCCCAACCGACTGAGCCACCCAGGTGCCCCCAGAAAGAAACTTTTAAATGAGACATCTTGTTTCCAAGCTGCTGGAAGCTCCTATAACTCCTCCCCAATTGAAAAGGGTGCTTTTCTCATTACACATTTTACAACTTTATATACACATTTATTTTATATTTATTTTGTTATGGGAAAACTTTATTTAGTCACTCACCCATAGCAGGTTCAAATTAGATCTCTGAATATCCAACTCCTTGGACTCAGGATTTTTCTCGCATTTTGGTGGGACACACGGGGATGTTCCATGGGAAACTGGTTCCCTTACTTCTAGGCTTCCTTCCAAAACCAGGCACTGGGACTGAAATGGCTCCTTTCCCTCTAGCTGTGGGAATGCCCTGCAGTGGGGGCTGCCTTCAGCATCTCTGCTGGGTTTCCATATTGGGGCAAAGACATGGCCACATTCCTCCAGAAGGGAGTAGCTTCTCTGTAGGTGGCATCTGCCTGGGTCCCCACCAGACTCCTGAGTCTATTAATGCATGTGTTTCATGTTTCCTTCAAAGTTCAATTTCCTTCTTTTGGAAATATATCCTTTAGGAAGTTTTCTCAGCTAAGATCTATGAGAGGTCAATTCTCCCAGTCTTTGAAAGCATCAGTCAAAACATTAGTTCAGTTGGATGTAGGCTAATAGATTAAAGTTCTGGGTGAAGATGGCGGATTAGACACACTCATCCAAATTTGGCTTCTCCAGAATCCATTGAAAGACTACAACAAATAGTCATTACGTAGAAATGTATAAGCCTTTATGGCTACGGAGTGTGGGAGAGGAATAACAAACGTTTGAAAGCTAGAAAGAAAGTGAACGAAGAAAAAATGACCAACAGATCGAAGTCAGATTGATGGCTCAGTTTATTCTACAATGTCATCAAGAGTCCAGGAGTGATACTGGATAATATTGGAAACGGGGAAGAGGATGGCCAAAAATGAGGATTAGAAAAGTTGTTTGAGAAGCACTAGCTGTATTACACTCTACTGGATAACTGACTTCTTGTCCCCTAACCAGGAAAGCTGGTGGTATAGTCCCAGTCTAAACTGAAAGGCCAGATAAACCAGGGAAGACAATAGTTTCAGTTCTGGTCCAACTCTGAAGGCCTGAGAAGGATGAGCTGTATTGTCTGAGGGCAGGAGAAGACAGATGGTCGAGCTGGAGCAGAGAGTTAAATGAGCCTTTTACTCTTTTGTTCCAGGCAGGTCCTTAAGGGAAATGCACAGGTTGGCTTGCATTGGTCAGGGGGGTCTTCTTTATTAGGTCTACTGATTCGAATGCTAATCTCTTCCAGAGATACCCTCACAGACACACCCAGAAATCCTGTTTTACCAGCTATCTGAGCATCTCTTAGCCCAGTCAAATCGACACATTAAACTAACCATCACACCACTCTAGCAAAAGAATGGAAAAGGCAGAACAGAGGTAGGCTGGATTGGGGAGGGCACAGACTGGGTTAAGAGCGAAGTACCACCCTGAAGCCAGGGCGAATAAATGAACATGTGTACACTGAAAGCTGAGACCTTGCCTCCAAGCCCTATTCATCTACTCGGCTTCTAGAACAGTTATGACCAGACTTTTTCTCTCCAGGCAGAAGAATGAGGATGGAAAGGTCTCTCCAAGGAATCTGACCAGATATAGGTGAAAAATGTAAACATAGTGATATTAAGGATTCCCCCAACAAATAGCCCAGCAATATTACCCTCCAGGGCAACTCATTCAGATCTTCCAGTTAGCTTCTTATCCACAATTAAACATGAGCAGACACATAAATATCACCAGACAGCTAAAGAATGCCTCTAATATACAAGATAAAGATCAAACAAACAAGCCACTAACAGAGAAAAACAACTTGGAAGAAAAATAAACCACGAAAGAAAAACTTTATTAAAATCTTCAGAGAGATAAGCCATGGTGCTGAATCCCAGAAACAACTTCAGGATGCTATTTAAAAAGGAACATTCAGAGAACACAAAAGATCTCTTAGAAATTAAAAACATGAGAGCAGAACTGAAACACACTCAATGGGAAAGGTTGGAGGTTCAAGTGAACTTTTTGGGTCATTCTCCCCAAAAAAGTAGAGCATAAAGCAAAGAAAAGAAATTAGGAGAAAATAATAGTACTTTATATTTTATTATGATAAAATATCATAAGACATAAATTTACATTTTTTGTTTTTTATTTTATTTTATTTTTATAAATTTATCATCAAGTTGGTTTCCATACAACACCCAGTGCTCATCCCAGCAAGTGCCCTCCTCAGTGCCTGTCACCCTCTCTCCCCCCTCCCAATCCCCCTCAACCCTCAGTTTGTTCTTAGTATTTAAGAGTCTCTTATGTTTTGTCTCCCTCCCTGTCTGTGGTTTTTGTTTTTCCCTGAAGAGGGGAATAAAGAAAAAAAAAAGAAGAAAAGAAAAAGAAAAAAGGAACAAAGAAAAAGAAAAAAGGAAGAGGAAAAAAAATAAATTTACATTTCTATATTTGCATTTTCAACAGAAAATATAAAAGTTTACATTTTATTGTAAAAAATTGTATCAAATAGTCTAGTAAGACCAACATCTAAATAATAGGAGTTTCAGGGGTGCCTGGATGGCTCAGTCTGTAAAGCATGTGATTTTTGATCTCGGGGGTCATGCATTCTAGCCCCATGTCAGGCATAGAGATTACTTTAAAAAAAGAAAGAAAGAAAACATGAATAATGGGAGTTTCAGAAGAAGAGAACAGGAAAAATGAATGAGGGGAAAAAAATCAAAGAAATAATTTAAGGAAATTTCCCGAATTCAAATACGTGTGTTTCTAGGTTGAAAGGCTCATTAAGTGCTCAGAGCAATGGATGAAAATGGGCGCACACCAAGGCATATCACTACGAAATATCAGAACAATGGGGGCAACAAAGAACACATTAAATGCTTTCAGAGGGCAAAAACAAGTCACATACACTCAACAGCAAGTCATATTTACACTCATAATACAAACACTGATGACTGATCTAAACTAAATTATACTATTACTATATTAAAAGGATGAGGGTCTGGAAAATACAGAAGTGTAAGGTGGATGTGGAAAGAAAGGAAAACAATTCCTACCTTCCAATATGGAAGCAATTATTCCATTATCCTCTGGCCTCTGTTGATGTTGTTGAGAAGTTTGTTGACACTATAGTTGCTCCTTTGCAGGTAATCTATATTCTCTGGCTACTTGTAGGTTTTACTCTTTGTCTTTGGTGTCCTATAATTTCTCTGGAGTTTCCAACAATCTCACTGAAGATTTAAGGGGGCTTCTCTGGATCCTTCAGGAATCAGTACAGCATTATGATTGTATGCTAAGCTAGTTAACATCCCTACACACAAAAATTATATCCATAAAGATAAATGATAGGAGATACAATAAGAGCCTTTGGATGAAGTGCAAATATATAAAATTCTGAAAGGACACTATGGGTTTTGCCCAGGAAATGTAATAGACTGCTGAGTGGAACATGAGCCATTGTCCAGAGATAAAAGATAGAGATGAATATGTCCCAGATTTGAGAGAAAAATGAAACCAATCGGGGCCAGGGAATTCTTCCAGGGATTATTAAGAAGTGGCTAAATGGGCGTTGTAACCCCCTATCATCACACCAGCCTCTGCTCCATACTCCCTTCCATGTACTGTTGGTATAAAAGAAAGTTATGGAGAGAAGGAACAATCCTATGAGTTGGGTGTTGCTGGGGAAGGATGAGTACCATGACTTTTCCCTCCTCTACCCTTGGAAAAGAAGAGGGAAGGTGCTATTTTCCAAATCCCTTTGAAGTGAGATGGGGTCCAGGCATTATTCTAAAAGATGTAGAGTGTCTTACTGACACTTTATTCCTTAGTTTGGTTCTGTTGATACAGTGCACTTGCTGCTGATCCGTGCACTATACCCATGTGTGCAGGGGAAAAGAAATGGAAAGAGATGACCAGGAAGAGAGAATGCAAGTGTGTAGCAGTCTACTCTCACTATTTGGTGGGGCAAAGCTGTGTAAGTTGCCTGTGGGTCCATAAGTAGCCAGGTTTGAGCTGACTTGCTTGTACCTGATCCAAGATGGTAACCAATCAAACAATGACTCAAGCAGTGGGAGACAACAGGGCATTCTACCATGGACCAAAGCAGGGGGCAACGGTAAAGGTCAAGTCTGATTGGCTCTCCCAGGTCAGGAGTTGGGTCAAGTTGATATGGATATGAAGTGTTGGAATCAAGACCTCCATATAAAAACAGGGCCCTCAAACAGCTGTACCTTCAGTAACTAGCATGTTAGATAATGTGCACTCAGAGAGGTAGGAATATGAACTGGTTCAATTTTTGTTCACTTGCTGCCTTCCACTATGCTTTACTGAGTCTCCCTCAGCTGTTCTTAAATGATGTCTCACGTACATTCCATTCTAGTTACTCGCATGTTCAGAAAAGTCTGCCACCAGAGAGCCAGTTTGTAGATAGGTGCCACAGAAAGCAGAATGGTATCTGAGAGGGGACTACAATGGCACCAGTTAGGTAAACATTCTTTTATTACGTCATCCATCTTCCCTACTCCTGCTCTGCAAGAATCAAGACTGGAAGAAAAAGAGAAAAGAAAGAGTGAATGTGTAGACGATGCCCTTTCCCCACTCCAAAGCCCCCAGGAAGAAGTCTCACTGGTGGTATGGGGCATGGTGAAGACAAGTATTCAACTGGATATGCAATTGAAGTTTTAAACTATATTGGTTTGGACTTTTTGGTTGGAGAAATGAGCTTCCACAAACAACACCCACAATCATACCATAAAAATGGCTTGCTGAGGGAATGCCACCATCAGTCTAGACATTGAGAACTTGACTGCATTAGACCTATTACACTTGTTATTGCCTCTCTAAAGCCAGATTCCATTGCCATCACTCAAGCCAACAAAATGGAAGCATCAAAAAGAGCTTATATCTTTTCTTGGTCTTGTAAGAATCTAAATCTTGCCTAGATGCATCTGATTAATGGAGTCTGGGTCACATGATTTTATTCTAGTTGGAAAGGAAGCTAGAGATTTGAGCTCTGAGTTCTGTATTGGAGAAGCAGAACTTACAACATGGAAATTCTCCACATTCAGAAAAGCTTTTCAGACGATGATAAGTCACTGCAAATGTGACAAGTCTACCACAGCAAATACTGTTTAAAATATATTTGATTAACCACTCATACCCATTAGGATGGCTATTATCAAAAAAATCAAAATAACAAGTGTTGATGAGGATGTGGAGATATAGGAACACTTGTGCATTGTTTAGATAAGAATATAAAATGGTGCAGCCACTACAGAAAATGAAATGGCAGTTCCTCAAAATGGAAGCAGAATTATCACAGGATCTAGCAACTCTGCTTCTAGGCGTATATGCAGAAGGGTTGAAAGTAGGGACTAGAGATATTTTTACATCAATAATCATAGAAGCATTATTCATGATAGCTAAAAGGTAGAAGCAGCCCAAATATCCATCAATAGATGAATGGAGAAATAAAATGTGGTATGCCCACAAAATACAATATTATTCAGCTTCAAAAAGAAATGAAATTATAGTACATGCTACAATATAGATGAACTTTAAAAACATTATGCTAAGTGAAATAAGCCAGACTCAAAAGGACAAATATTGCATGATTCCACTTAGATGAGGTACTTAAAGTAGTTAAATTCATAGAGACAAAAACATGCCAGGGACTAGGGGTTGAGGGAAATGGGGAATTAGGGTTTAGTAGATACAATAGTTCAATTTGGGATGGAAAATTCTGGAAATGGATGATGGTAATGATTGTACAACACTGTGAATGTAATTAATGCCACTGGAATATACAATTACAAATGGTTACAAGGGTAAGTTTTATTTATGTATATTCTACGACGATGACAAATAGAACTGATTAATAGTTTTGGAAATCAAAATGAAATTGAGCAGATAATTTATTTCATTACTCCCATACTTTAGGATTTAATCAGATGATAAGGTTAAAAAAATGAAAAAAAGAATGACTTCTATTAAACTTTTTGTGTGAGACTCCTTCCTCAGCAACACACTGGCTGCATCAATATTATGTATGAGAACTGAGTGTTAGGACTTAAACCCCTAAGAGCTGAGATAGTACAGTGATACCCTTATAGCCAATGGTCAGTACAGGATACTGAAAAACTGGAGAGGTTAACACTCATCTCTGTTCAACTGTCCCCATTTTGGTAGGAGTCTGCAACTCTGACAGTCCTTGAGCACAGAAAAAAAAAAAGATTTAAATCAAGAATAGCAAAATATGCACATACTACAACAAAAATACCAAAAGCTAGTTTTATTTTTAAAAAGGTTTTCAGACTCATTTTCTCAAGATTTAGAGAAAAACAATTATAAACAAACACATATATCAATGAGAGAGCAACCGAATGATAATTAGCATGGGAAGTTGGAGCCAAATATTCCCTGATCTCCAATTGACCTTGAGCAAATCACTTAAGCTCTCTGCTCTTCAGCTTCCCAGAGTATACAAGGACAATCATAGCCTCCCCGCAGAGGGATTGGGAAATTCCCTGAATTCACTGTTGTCAAGTAAATCCATGGAAGGCAGACACCCCAGGAAGACATTTTGTTCCTTTCAAATTTATAGAAATCCTATAAAAGCAGTATATTGAGCAAGAATCATCAAGTATTCATTTGGGGAACATAAAGTACTCCAAATAAAATAGAAACTTTATATACAACCATAGTTTTCTCTGTCATGGCTTTCAGAAGTCAAAACACATCGGTTGCCAGTTGCAATGCAATCCCACACTGCCTCTTGCCTCTTATTGTCCTGGTGACTTGCTGTACCAAATGCTCAGGAAAGGAAGTAGTTCAGCAAAGGGGCAGGAGGGCCAGTCTTTTCCTGTCTTGCCAGAGCTCTTGTTTTTGTTTCCTGATCTTGCTCATCCTGAATCCAAATATATACTCCCGAGAACTTCTGAAGCAAATGATTTAGGAAGACTGCTTTGGAGTTGAAGCAAGCTATCTTGATTCTTTAAATACATTAACTTTTAAGAGGCAGATAATAAATCTATCGAGAGGACTTTTAGGCTTAAATTCTTTTTCAAGGATCCAAAGTTAATTAAGAGGACAATATATTAAAGAAAATGACCTTTTCCATATCAGTTAAAAATACACCATCATTAATGAATTGCGTTATAGGCAAGAAAAGACAATGAGCAGTTCTGGTTAAAGCCAGCATTTCACTTAAGATCATGAAGTGGCAGGTGGTGTAGTTTATGTTCTAAGTAGTAAAAATAGTTTTACAAAGCCATTCTTTAAAAACAGACATGAGGGGTGCCTGGGTGGCTCAGTTGGTTAAGCGGCCAACTTCGGCTCAGGTCATGATCTCACCGTCTGTGAGTTCGAGCCCCGCATCAGGCTCTGTGCTGACGGCTCAGAGCCTGGAGCCTGCTTTAGATTCTGTACCTCCCTCTCTCTGTGCCCTTCCCCTGCTCATACTCTGTCTGAATGTTAAAAAAAAACCAAAAACAGACATGAGCATGAAAAATAAATGAATATACTCTAAAGCAATAAGCTTTCACTTAGATTTTGGGGTCATATTACTGATTTATCTTGTCTGTGTTGGCTAAAGATAATTAAAAAATATTAGTCAAAAAGAAAGAATTACAGTGCTGACTACTTCTGACTTACTATATCCCTTCTTGTAGTTAGATGGCTTTTTAGTATATTACCCTGTTGAAGGGAAACTGTTTACACTGATGACAAACTAAAACAAATTCAGCCTTTGTAGGTGGGGGGAGGATGCTATTTTTCTTGAGCAAAATTATATTATAATTTATAATATAATTATAAAAAACAACTATTCTGAATAATGAATGCATAAGGAAACCCCAGACCAAAGGGATTGGAACAGTAATGACATAAAGGAAATACCCTGATTTTTTTTTCCCCCAGAAACTCGGCTAAAGTTCCAAGTAGTTTTCATTCAACAGTTCCAAATATCTTTCAACGGTGTCACTCTAAAAATGAAATGAGGGCAAACAAAGAGACATCTGAATGCCCAGTCTGTTTCTATTAGAAATGCATGGTTAATTTGTGTGATTAACAAGTCTCTGTTCATTAAGTCCAACTGCCTCCGGCCTTGCCTGGCGGTAGGGGAAGGAACTTTGTGCCAGGAGCTGCAGTGGTAATATTACTTTGCTATAGTTTCAAGAGCATGGGGTTTGCCATCTGACTGCCTGGGTTCAAATCTCAGCTCCACCACTTAGCAGCTCTGAGACTTGAGACAACTTCCTTAACCTCTCTGAATCTCAATCTCTTTTGTAAACGAGAGATAGTAACAGTCGCTCTCTCCTAGGATATAATAAGATGATGTATCTGAGGCACCGACTGCAGGCCTGATACATAATAAACATTCAGTGAATCTTAACTATCTTCTTATTTTTGCTATAAGCTTGGATGGTTTAACAACTCCAGTGCATAACTGAACTCACTATTCAAAGATTATTTAGGCAGGACGGTGCCCTTATTTATAAGCAAATGAAAAATTTAGTAGAAGTCAATGATTTCTTCCAGGTGCCCAGGCTACTTTCTTGTATCAATTAGAACCACAGGTAACTATATAATTCCAGAATAGGGAGAAGAAACCGCAATGTGGTCCTTAGCATGAAGTTTCACAGAGGGAGAGAACATGGCAGAGTCCATAGTACATTGTTCTTCAAATCAGAAAGTACCTGGATTCGGTTCCTTGCTTGGTCACTATATATGTGGGTTGCAAGCTGGCCTCTGAAAAAGGGTTAATTCTTAACCCTCAGTATTTCTGGATGTGAGCTTATTTGGAAATAAGGTCTTTACAGATGTAATTAAGTTAAGGATCTTGAGATGAGATCATCATATACGAAGGGGAGGCTCTAAATTCAATGATGAGATGAGTATCCTTATAAAAGAAAAGGAGAAGACGGATACACCCAGAGGGGAAGCCCACAGGAGGATGGAGGCAGAGTCTAGAGTGATGTGTCTACAAGACAAAGAAATGCCAAGAAATGTGGGCAGCCATCAGGAGCCAGGAGACAGGCAGGGAGTGGATTTTCTTTCCAAGTCTCAAGAATGAACCAACCCTGCTGACCTTGATTTTGGACTTCAGGTCTCCATAACGGTGGAAGAATACATTTCTATTATTTTAAGTCACCTGGTTATAGGAATTTGTTACAGCAGACCAACAGAGTCAGTAAGTGAGAAAGTCAGGGCACCTACATGCGGAGGAAGGAGACCAAGTGTATGAAGTCACCAGGACATAATAGGTGCTCCATGAATGTTAGTTGAAAACATTCTCTCTTTATCTTTAAAACAACCCAGTTTTGTAAAATAACTATTATCTTCATTTTCTTTTTTTTAAAAATTTTTTTTAAAGTTTATTCATTTTGAGAGTTCTCTCTTTCTAGAGTGGGGTAGGGACAGAGAAAGGGAGAGAGAGAATCCCAAGCAGGCTCCACGTACTGTCACTGCAGAAGCCTGACATGGGACTTGAACTCATGAACCGTGAGTTCACGACCTGAGCCAAAACCAAGAGTTGGACACGTAACCGACTAAGCCACCCATGTGCCCCTGTCCTCATTTTCTGCAGAGGAAATTGATTCGCTTAAAAGCTGACCAACCAGCGTAAGGCCAGGTGAGTAAAGAGCAGGTTTTCTGGTTCCTGTGCTTGGACTTTCTCAACCACACCAATTTATCTTCTCTCTTTCCTACACGATTTTGCCATAAATCTCTGTCACTTAATTACATTATGCCACTGTACCTGACTGAACTGCCATGTATGCTGTGTATCTATAAAATAAAATAATATCTGAGGGAGGGGTGGAGATAGTAAAAGTGGAGTCTAAGAAAAGTACACAAAATCCAAAAGGCAGATAACTTATTAAGAATTAATAGGGGGCGCCTGGGTGGCTCAGTCGGTTGAGCATCCAACTCTTGATTTTGGCTCGGGTCATGACCCCAGGGTCATGGAATCAAGACCCTAGTTGGGTTCCACACTGAGCATGGAACCTGCTTAAGATTCTCTTTCTCTCTCACTGTTTCTCTCCCGCTCTCATGCACGCGTATACTCTCTCCTCTCAAATTAAAAAAAAAAAAAGAATTAATAAGTTAAAGTTTTTTTCTAACTTATAAATTCTTTGTGTTCATTAAGAATCCCGAAAACAGTGTTGAATTGTTTAATGTTCTTATAGCCTGAGACTGACTTAGAATTGCTGTCGTAAGACAGCTAGTAGGTACACTCGAATAAATTAATTATACCCTAAAAAGCTCTTCCTCTATCTACTGCCCATGGTTGTTTTGAGATTTACTACACCATCAAATGTGGGACTCAAGCAACCTAATGAAATTCACTATTTATGCCTACATAAATAGTCGTATTTCAAGGCCATCTCATTAGAGGAAGTATTTGTAGTCAACCTATCTGGGGTGCCCTTGGAAGAGAAATTTGCCAAGCATGTCAAAAGGGCATCATTCCCCTTCAGAACAGGGTTCATTTTTAATCAAAGTGTTAGAGTAAGTACCAACCCTAGATTAGTGTAACTGTTTCATTCTTTCCCCCGGAAAACCACAGAGATGTCAGGTCACTTAGGAATCTGCTGAGTGTGGAGAGAAATCCTGCAAACTTGTAAATAGTGTTCTGCACTGAGAAAGAATAAACATTCTGGAGAAATCAGAAGCAAAGATTATTGTCTCTCTTTTTCTATCTGGTAGTTTTCAATTAGTTAGTGTAGTATCATCCACAAATTTAGCTGCATTACTAAATTTTAACTAAAAACGAGGATTTATGAAGTACTTGCCCCATGGATGTCCCATGGCTTCTGAAGGTAATGTTCAGCAACCATGAGACAGAAACCCCATTCCTGGGACTGTGATAATGACAGGGAATTCAGATGACGATCCCAATAAACACGACGTCTTACTCTTCCTGCGACATAACCCACTGACATGCTGAGCATCTACCAAGCCCAACACTGGCTTACCTCATCAAGACACTAAGACTTGGTCTTCATTCTCATGTTCTGGTTGAGGGCTTCAGTTCTCTCTTCTACCATTTACTAGGAAATGCTAATCTAGGAAACAGCCAATCATTCTTTAGGCCATGGCTTCTTCATCTGTGAGATGGGATGATGGTAGTAACCACCTCATATAGCTGTTAAAGGGACTAAATGAGGAAAGCCACACAAAGCACTTAGAATTGGGGGTGGTGGACACGTTCATTCCCTTCACGCTCAATGTTTACTGTAGAACTGGGTTGGGCACTGGTATTCAGTGATGGAGAAGACAGCCTCCCTGGAGTATCTCACGGTCCAGCTGAGGAGCAGACACGAGAGTAACTCATCATAACTCTAATTGAGGCCTACCAACGTAGAGGTCCGAGAAGGTCCCCTCTAATTAGCTATGTGTGCTGCCAGGAGTCCTGAAATCCCTCAGCAGTTTACAGGGTAGAGATTCCCCTTTAGTTGAACGATCTAAAATCACACACATTTGGTAACTTGGTATTGTTTTCAAGGACACCACATTGCATGATGCTGCTACATGGAAAAGCCAGTCACATGCTTGCATTCCCCTCTAAAGCCTTCATCCTCACGTGCAGGCATAGGAGATCAAACATTATCGCTTTATTCTGTCTCCATGCACATGACAACTGCCACATCATTTTCCTAGGCCCAGGTCAGCTGACACACTGTCCCAAAGATTTTGAGTGGTCTAGCAATTCAGGTCAGGCTGGCACTTTGAAAGTTGTAATGACTTTCCTTGGGGAGGGGTCACAGAGAATTCTCTCTTGCTTGAGAAAAAGTTAGTATGGATACATATTACCAGTGTGCATTTCTGAAAACTGAGAAAGTTTCTTTCCCTCTTCGCTTTGGTAACTGGGAAGCCTGGAGACAAACTGACTCTCTGACAAGAATGACTCTACAGGGCCACGTGCTACTTTTTTCTCTTGTTTTGAATTCTTACCCATGTCTGACATCTTTGCAATTTATGTAATTTCTATGGTGTGCATTTTTGAAACAAGTTCAAATCCACTCTGGATGTAAAGGAAAAGAATATATATTTAGATCTCTCAAACTATGACTAAGTGACCGAGAGGGACCCTCAAAGAGTTAATGCCCTGTCAAAAGGCTTTATTTACTCCCAGTTTACTCACTGGAAAATCAAGCATGAAGTTTCCAACTGTCAAACGCCAGGGGGATATGTTTCTGTGGGAGGTGTGGGGGGTAGCGAAGAGCACATTAGTAGAAATTTTTCTTGCCAAACCCCCCCCCCCCCCAGCACGCAGATATATTTTCTAGAGCAAACAGCCCATCTAGTGCTAAACTAGCTAAGGACGTATTTGAAGGACAGTGGTTGTTAGAGGCCAACGGAAATTCTGAAATCAGTGAGCTGGAGTAGCTCCGCCAGCCAGTCCAACTGGACAGTGACCAAGACCACTTCCAACGGAGGCTCACAGAAGAAAACTGTGACAGTGGAAAGACCTGGAAAATTAGGAGATGCACGCACACACTGAAAACAAACCAATAACCCTATAGTGTTTGCACAAGAAAGCTACTTTTAGGAATTTTTTTTTAAGTTTTTTTTTTTTTAAGGTTTATTTATTTGAGAGTGAGAGAGTGAGCATGCACGTGTGTGCACATGAGTTGGGGGGGAGGGACAGACAGAGAAAGACAGAAAATCACAAGCAGGCTCTGTGCTGTCAGTGCAGAGCCGGAAGTAGGGCTCGATCCCAGGAACCACAAGATCATGACCTGAGCCAAAATCAAGAGTCAGACACTTAACCAACGGAGCCACCCAGGCACCCCAGGAATATTTTTTAAATGGACAGTTTACTCCAGAATTACTGCGAAGAGAAGCATGAAATTCCAGCTGATCCCTGTGATCAGAGAGTGTTATTTATATCAAATAAATCACCAAAGTGAGGAGGACCTGAAGTGACAGTACTATAGATACAAGGATACATACCATTCATATGGCCACCCATGCACATAGCTCTATTTATGCTAGTATGTTGCATATATATCAACTCCTTTACCCCTCCCAAGAAACAAATTTTAGGTTTTATCATTTCTACTGTCAGGAGGTATAGAAGTTAACTAACTTGCTTAGTATACACGAGTGTCAATGGCAGCTGGGCTTCCATCCCAGGTCTAGATTGGGCAATGTCTACGTGGCTACATGAGCGAGGGAGGAGTAGGTAGAAGTGAGACCTGGAGATACCTTGAAGGCCGCTGAGGAAGAATGCATTTGAAAAAGCATGCTTTACTGGCATGAAAGAGATCAATTCTGTACCACCTTTCCCTATTTCTAAAACTACTCACAGCCTTGGTGAAAACTTTACATGATCTAGTTTTGATGCTCACCTGAAAAGATGTCTTTGTCTGCTTACCTAGAAAAGGTATGTTTTCATCAGAGACAATTCTAATGCCTGTGCACTGAGGGGTCCCGTTCTTGACTTGCACAAGTTATAGACTAGGCCTGCATACACCTCATCAGGAGGAAAAGGTAACAATTCACTCAGGAACAGGAATTTAGCTGCATGACAAAACTTCTGGGCTTTGGAAACATCTGGATATCTGACATTGAGAGACAGCCTGAGCCTCCCTCGCTATTTTGCTTGGTACACGCTCCTGCATGAATCATCCCAGAGCTAAAACCAGGGAGCAATGGATGACAAAGCAACACAAGCCTGAGGAAAGCCAAAGTCTCTCCACCATCAAGTACAATGGGGATGGGGCTCTAAGGGCTTCAGATGGGACATAAAGTTTGGGTCTGAGACCACAGTGATGGGGGCAGCCCGAGGTGCCACTAAAAGAGAGGTGGTCAGGGACACAGGAGGCTCTCAGAGGAGCAGAAGTGCGAGGGGAATGTGGAATTTGGAGCCAAGAAACAGACAAGAAGCAAAAGCAGGTGGCGATGAAAGGCAGGAGGGATGGATCCTGAAGGCCAGCGGGGTACAGACGTGGCTGCAGAAAGCACTGTCTGTTATTCATTGAAATAATGCGTGTGGAACTTCATTCATTCAGACTGAGGAACAAAGAGGCTTCAGCACACATGTTACTCATACGAGAAAATGTTCTTGCTAAAAGTTGATATTAGTAATCAGCTTTCCTTCTGTCTTATGCTTTTCAGTGGGAACAGGAAATGAATAAAATATGTCCTGTATAAGATGAGGAAAGGGCTATGAACAGGATTTTCTCTAATTTATAATCAATAACTTAAAATCAACAACAGTAGCAGCAGCTAATGCTTGTGGGAATGTGCCAGGCTTTCTATGCAGGGTTTCATTCCGTTCTTGCAATAACTCCAGGTAGGTGCTGGTATCATCCCCACTTGACAGATGAGGAAACCGAGGCTGGGAGAGATTGAATAATTTGCCCATAGCCAGGATGCTTTCTGACTAGAAAATTCTGTATCCTTAGGCAGTAATGTCTCTGACACTGGTCAGAGCAACATTTTTCTAGATAGGTCTCCTGAGGCAAGGGAAACAAATGCAAAAATAAACTACTGAGACTACATCAAAATAAAAAAGCTTCTGCACAGGGAAGGAAACCATCAGCAAAACTAAAAGGCAATGTACTGAATGGGAGAAGATATTTGCAAATGACATAAAGTGTTAATATCCAAAATATATAAAGAACTTACACAACTCAACACTCCCAAAGCAAATAATCCAGCTAAAAAAAAGGAGAAGACATGAACAAACATTTCTCCAAAGAAGAAACAGACACGAAAAGATGCTCAACATTACTCAACACCAGGGAAATGCAAATAAAAACTACAATGAGATATCACCTCACACCTGTCAGCATGGCTAAAATAAAAAAACACAAGAAACAACATGTGTTGGTGAGGATGTGGAGAAAAAGGAAGCCTTGTGCAAGGTGGCAAGCTGGTGCAGCCACTGTAGAAAACAACATGGAGGTTCCTCATAAAGTTACAAATAGAAATGCCCTATGATTCAGTGATCCTGCTACTGGGTATTTATCCACAAAATGTAAAAACACTAATTCAAAGGGATACACATACCCCCATGTTTATAGCAGCAATATTCACAGTAGCCAAATCACAGAAGCAGACTAAGTGCCCACGGATAGCCGAATAGATAAAGAAAACCTGGTGTATGTATACAATGGAATATTACTCAGCCATAAAAATGAATGAAATCTTACCATTTGCAATACCATGGATGGAGCTAGAGAGTATCATGCTGAGTGAAATAAGTTGGTCAGAGAAAAACAAATAGCATATGATTTTACTCATATGTGGAATTTAAGAAACAGAATAAATGAGAAAAGGGAGGAAAAGAGAAAGAAAGGCAAACCAAGAAACAGACTCTTAACTAGAGAGAACACACTGGTAGTTACCAGAAGGGGGGGGGGTGGGCAAATGGGTGAAAGGGGTGATGGGAATTAAAGAGTGCACTTGTTGGGATGACCACTAGGTGATGGATGGAAGTGTGGAATTACTATACTGCACAGCTGAAGCTAATGTAACATTGTGTGTTAACTATACTGGAATTAAAATTAGGAAAAAAAAAAGAAAACTGTGTACTCTCTAGTGTTCACACTCCCTAGATTATGGTATCAAAGCCCCTTCACGTACAATACTGCATCTGGTCTTTTCAACAACTCTGGGAGTGGGCCTGCTCTCCAGCCTCAGCTTTGCCCCTTCCTAGCGTGCTGCCTTAGTTCTCTTTAACACTCTAAACTGAGGTTTTACCATCTGGAAAGGGAGGAGAACAATGGTGTCCAATCACCCATGGGGCTGTAGTGAGAAATAGTTGCACTCATGGCTGCACAGCTGTGCCACTCTGTTGACGGGCAGAGCAGGGGGTGACCTGCGTATGTACAGATAAGCAGAGGGAAGCTCAGGGACGTGGAGGGGTTCACTCAAGACCCAACCCCCCCGCCCCCCGCCAGGAAAGTGCTAACCTCGGAGCTAAACCCACATCGTCTGGTGGGAAGTGCATCCTTTCCCCTGAAACTTCTTGGCCACATGACACAGCTTCATGGCGGCAAGTGTGGCTTGCTTTCCCAAGGGATCCTGGCAGCTGCCGTCACACGCAGCCTCTGGTGCAGGTGTATTAGCTCACTGAGCACATCTGGATGCTCTTCATGGCAGCTTGGAAAGGAAATTTTCCCCATTCTGTTGGCATGATTGCACAGAAGGTTTGGAAAAGTGCAATTCGGAGCGCTTCTGCTGCTGATTCCCCTAAACAGGGACATGTGTTTGGCGTGTTGCCCGAAGGCCCGATGGTGTGTGTTGAACTACAGGCTATGTTGTGGTTGAAATGATGAGGATTTAAGTGCTGATACCTGGCCCCAGTGATATAGTGGACGGTATGTTTCTATTCAGTATAATGGTTTGGAGAAGGAGACAGCAGGGAGGGTGGAAGGGGGAGAAAGAGAGAGAGAGAGAAGGAAAGGTTGCAGTAGGGAAACAATTCTCAGATAAAGAAAGAGAACACAAACCAAATTTCTTCCAAAGAATTTATAATGAGCTTGTTTCTGAGTCATCTGCCTCTGAAAGGGAGCCCATTTCCTTCGCATTGGAATCTAGGGGTACCAGCCTTAAACAAAAACGTAACATAGGCACTGTTTGCTACTTGCATCAACCTTTTCCCTCCTGTTTTGCCTTCTGAAACCCCTTCTCCCTGTCCTCGCTTGTGCTTGTCCAACCCCACCTCCTGACACAGGACTCCACTTTTCCCGTGCCTCATTCTCCATCCAAATGCAACTGGTCACAAGTGAGGGTGAGGGGGGAAAGCAAACTGAGGGGGAGGAATTTGCACTCAGTTGTTAATAATGGATGGCCTTCCTGAGGTACTGACAGTTTAGGAATTATTACACTCTATGTGGTAAACTGTAGAAAAGTTTTCATCAGGCTCTGAACCAGTTTATCTTCATCAAAGCAAACCATTACATTGATTTCAAAATCTCAACCTCAATACATATTTAATCACCAACCCACTGGGAAAAAAATGTGTATTGACTACCTACAATGGGACAGAGAGTGTGCTGGGGATTAAGGGGGGAGGGAGAAGGAATCCACGCTCCTATGACAGAAAAAGGACCAACAGCTTTCACTAGGGGAATAGGCTGGTCACCCAGGCTGCCCTGTCTTATTGGAGTACTGCTCTGTGAATGTCGGAGGAGGAGGAGGAGGAGGAGGAGGAGGAGGAGGGGGAAGTGGAGGAGGAAGAGGGCGACTCCAAGGTCAATAAAGCAAGGCTTCTAGCACCAGTTTGTCAGAGACCCTTCTATTCCCAGTGGTTTTATCCCTCATTATCTGCCTGTCCCCAGAAGAATTTAAGTTTATTACCCTGGTCTAGGAAGATATTCTTATAATACATATTAGTACCAAGATTATTTCATAATATTGAAAATTTTTGTTAAAATATCTAATTAAGTGACAAAACTTAAAAGTACAAAATTGGAAAATGGGCTTCCCGAGACCATAAAGATAACAAAAAGGCGGCTTTTTGGGGTCCATTTGTTCTATCTTCACCTACTAAAATACATATGCTATATTTTAGGAGACCTAGATTCTAGCTCTCACTCTGTATTACTTATAAGCTGTGTTACCTCAGACAAGTTACTTCACCTCTCTGAGCCTGTTTCCTACAAGAAGAGAAGATTGGATTTGATAATCTTCAAAGTCTCTTCAGTCAAATACTGTTCTAATGCTATGATTCTTTGCTGATCTCACAGACTTCAGTGAGATTTTTAATAAAGGAACTTGGCATAGTACACTGGTTACATGACTCAGGAATCCCTCTCAAAGAAACACAAAATAAAGGTTGTCAGAAAAAATAGCAGACTTTCATTTCCTGGGTAAAATGCTTCCTCTAGGACCAAAGACTGTCCATGTATTAATTCCTGTGACAAAGATGGGAACTATAGAGAGTAAAAGTCAATGAAAAGCATAGTGGATTATATGTAGGATACTTCTACAGGTCAAGATTTATGTGCAGTCGATGTTTTTTGAAACCCAGAAAGAAACCCCAAGTTCAAAAGAATTTTAAAAGTTATCCTTTGTGTTCCAGATCCCAAGATCTCCAAAGAAAAATGTGGCATGTTTCATCAGGCTGCATTAACGGCTCTCCAAGAGGACTTTTTCCTTTTTGCAGTTTACAACTAGGGTTCTGTCTTAGGTGCTGACCACAGCCTTAGGTAGATCAGTCTACCACTCCATGCCTTGCTAGAGGGTGGTGCGGCTATGGCCGGGGGAAAGAGTCAGAAGTTTCTTTGAAGTGAATGTCTGTTTCAAGGGAAAAAGGAATGGTAACCATGCCGGGTGAAATTTACAGGAGACATATCCCAACTGGTGAAATGTGACGAGACAGTACAGGACACCACCGCTGGTGGGCTGGTTGTAAATGGAGCAGAGCTTTATCCCCAGGTGCTGGCCAGCTCAGCGTCCACTGCCTCTCCATACAGGCATCAGTGGCCCAGTGGCCTCCATCAGTATGGAGGAAAGAGAGTGAAAGGAATAATTAGGTTCATTGAATACTAGCTAGAATGTTAGAACCAGAAGAAAAATTGGGAGGCTTCCTAGTCTTTTACTCTCTCATTACACAGATGAGGAAAGGAGACCCGATGAGGAAAAGTGACTTGGCCAAGGTCAAGCAGCTCTCTGCTGGCGTAACTACTCTAGAACCCAGGACTTCAGACTCCCAGTTAAATTTACATTTCAGCACAGCAGATCTCTAGGTTGACAATACTTACAAGTGACTGAACCTCCCAGAGCTTTCCTGCATGTGGACAGTACAATACAGTCCCACTGACGTCAACCTGAGTAACATACCAATGGTATTGATAAGTTGTTCTTTCCTTCCTCAGCAGACTCTTTGTCTAAGGAAGGCTATTATAATTCACTGCTGTGATACTCAAAGTTTAATCTGTCATATTTACTCTTATTCTATCCCTAAAATGTCTGAACTGGGAGTTGAGTCTGGGAGACAGTTGCAAAACTGAATCAAAGCAGTGTATACACTGATGGAGGCTATGTGAAGCTAAGGATGGCAAAAGTTACTACCAGGGCAGGAAGGGTACTTTTGTCATGGCCATGAGTTAACTGAACAAGAGGACAGAATTGAGGCACCCCCCCCACAAGCTGGTCAAGAAGACAGAATTGAGGTATCTCCCCAAGCTGGTCAAGAGGACAGAATTGAGGCACCTCCCCGCCCCCCACCGCCAAGCTGGTTCTGAGACCAATAGGATGTGGCCACTGATGTGGAGAACAAAGGCAAAAGAAAAAATTACATTTCCTTACAACTTGCAGCCTATTGACAAGTCCTTTAGACAGGCAGAGTGACCTTCCTCTAGATGCTCAGCTGCCTTGATATTAATACTTTAGTTTAACATTAGCTCAGCCTCCTGGATCCTGTAAGTCTCCTTAACATATAAAAATTCCTTTGGAAATGTCCTTTATCTCTACCCCCCAACATATATGTTAGCAATCATCCTCCATGCTTATGGCCCATTGACATACATCTGAAGGATCTCATGACTAAGGTTTTACTAGACACTAGTAATGACCTTTTCCTAACATCTATCCTCTCAAGGTCTGGAAACCTTGCTTCCAAATTCCTTAGAGACTCAAGCTCTCCCTAACCTCCCTCTCAACTTAAAAGTATATAATCAGCCACTCCTCACAACCCCAGTGCAGCTCTTTCTGTCCATGGGTCCTATCCCCGTGCTTTTTTTTTTTTTTTTTTTTTGAGAGACATAGAGACAGAGCGTGAGCAGGGGAAGGGCAGAGAGAGAGGGAGACACAGAATCCTAAGCAGGCTCCAGGCTCTGAGCTGTCAGCACAGAGCCTGACGCGGGGCCTGAACCCATGAGCGAGATCATGACCTGAGCCGAAGTCGGATGCCCAATCAACTGAGCCATCCAGGCTCACCGCCACCCACCCCCCCGTGCTTTAATAAAGCCACATTTTTTGCTCCAAGGACACCTCAAGAATTCTTTCTTGACTGTTCATTCCCAAATCCCCATATTTTCACATCAGCCACCACCTCATCTGAGGTCTCAATCAATTCCTAAGTGACCCTGAAAAGGCCTATGGAAGTCCCAACAGTCCAAGCCATGAGAATGATATTAGCTGCAGCTACAGTGAAGTTCAGTCCTAACAGACAAATATTCATCCTCCCTTTCTACTCACCTTTTTACTGCTGCCCACGCCCACCTCCAGAATCTCTCTGCCTTGACAAATAGATTTTACCTATTTGCAGTAGGAAAAAAAAAGGCCTTGTCATATAACAGAGGCCTCCACTTCAGCTTTTGCTACCTAACCCAGTTCGACCAGTTCTGTCCCATCTGGGTCCTCGTTCTGGGCATGTTTTTGCATGTTCTCAGACAAATCAATCTCTCAAGGTTCCATTTCCTCATCTATAAGACAGACTAGATCATTCCGTTTCCTAACTATAAAATTCCCAAGATTTAGTAACATTTTTCTTATCTTACAAGTGCAAAGAAACTTGTCATTGTTTATTGGATGTATAAGACTGTAAACGGAATGAAAGATAAAGTTACGTGTTTTTATAAATTAATTCGGTCCTTGCAGTAATGTATACTGAACAATTTTACTTTATCCTACCTTTGCTATCAGTAACATGAGGACACAGGAAACATCTGAAGTTCTGGTTGAAAGCCTGAAAAGAACAAAGTCTGGCGCAGAGCAGATCAATGTTGGGTTCGCCGGCAATCAGCAGATGTAGGTCCCTCAACACGGACAAAACCTTAATGAGACTAAAACCAAGATGGGCCAGTTCTGCAACACAGAGCAAATCAGGGGACCATCACGGGTGTCAGAGGTTGTTATTGTTGGCCCTCCACCCATCTATCCATCTATTCATCTTTCCATTCATTCTTTTATTTTCCTGACAACTTAAAGTAGGTTATCGAAGTTATTAAGCAACCTCCTAAAATGTTCAAACACGTCTTTGCTATGAAGACATGTTACTAGGGGTTACAAGTAGCAGTGAAAAACATTGCAACACTAGGTGTGATGTTCTTCCTTTTTTGGAGAGTCACAAGTCAGTCCACATTTGGAACACCAGCCACAACATCGTCCATAATCGAGATGAGGGGAATGCCCATAAAGAACCAGTTGTAAAAGGAAAATACTATCAAAAGTCGTCATGTGTGCATGGATATATACGAATTTCCCTTCCCAGACACCAAGAGAGAAAAAATAAAATAAAGGGCCGTTAGGTTTTCCTCTCACTATATTCACCGAGCCTCTCATTAGAAATGCTAGTTCAGTGTTTAATATTTGTCTTGCACACAAACTTGTACATCATTCTGTGGATTCTGTGGAATTTAAAAATATATAGGCTAGAAAACTCCAGGATTCACATTGCGGCACAAACATAGAGCTCAAAGAATTGAGTGGTCTGGGGTTGTGCATTTCATACACGCAGAGAATGGTCAGTCTTGTTCCCTGGCCAGGGTCATCGAGCCAAGTTTCCCCCGCGGTAGTGCATCGATCTTAGACACATGAGCAAATGGGAAAATCCACACAGAGGTTATTTGTTCCACAAGAAGCAGCAGATGTGATACAACTTTAAAATTCTAATGATTTTACCACAGTCCTGGACTTCTGGCCAGAAGAGGCAGCCTTAGGGATGCCGTTGCCTCCCTGCTTCTGCAAAGAGCCTAAAATCAGGCAGGAGGAGTCCTGCCTCCAGGGTGCGCGGGCGCGCGGACGCGCACACGCGCGCGCACACACACACACACACACACGCACGCCACTGGAGATTGCACCTCTAGTGAACCATTCCAATTCCGCAGCTCGCTAACGGGAAGGACACAGTTCTTACCTCATCCGTTCCTTTCCCACAAGCTACTTGCACCAAGTTCAGGCTATTGTGTACTTATTGAATAAATACCGTGGGTCTAGCTGGATGGCTTAGCAGATGCCAGCCTTAACTGTGATTTACAATCACCTGGAAAGCTTTAAAAAAATGAGAACATGCCAGCACCCAATCTCTGAGAGATTCTGATTTAACTGGTCTGGAGTGGGACTCTGGCAACAGTATTTAAAAATAATTTTTTTTTAACATTTGTTTTTTTGAGACACAGAGAGAGCACAAGTGGGGAAGGGGCCGAGAGAGAGAGGGAGACACAGACTCCAAAGCAGGCTCCAGGTTCTGAACTGTCAGCACAGAACCTGACACAGGACTTGAACCCAGGAGCCGCGAAATCATGACCTGAGCCAAAGTCGGACACTTAACTGACTGAGCCACCCAAGCGCCCCAAGGCAGCAGTATTTTTAAGGACTTCTTTGGTGTTTGTAACGTGCAGCCAGGGCTGAGAATACCCCCACTCTCAAACTAAGTAGTGGAAATCCAGAAATGAACCTGGGTGGCCTGGTCTCTCTCCTCTAACAGAGCGTGCATCTTTGGCTTATTTGTAACTGGCACTAACACTCCATCTTGGGTAAAGCAATCACCAGTTTGGGCACTGCTGACACTGTACAGAATAAAAATCATTGTGGTGAGGAATATGCACTATCCACTAGTCAAATAAAGGCCCCGCATGGTTATTTAAAAATTTCTCCGATACGTTTCACTGAGTGATTCTTACAGATACTGTTTCCTCTTGTTTCCTCTCGCAGCAGAAGCTGTCAGTTAGGGACTCCTATGCAAAGCCCTCCCAGCATCTAGAGCTAGTGCAGCAACCAGCACAAGGACATGGGCCATTAATCTTGGCTCAGCCAAAGTAACCCAGCAGAGCCGATCACAAACGGAACATAAATGTTGTCACAGGAGACGTGTCTGGTGAAGTACTTATGACTGAAGTGTTTATAAAACATTACTTCCAGTACTATTCTTAATCACATGGGAGAGATTAAAAATAGCCCCTATTATGTTTTTGTCCCCTACCCCTTTGAGCAGGAGTCAGTGATATTTCCCACCAGCTAGGTGTCTGGCTAGTCGTGGCTGGCGTGGGACAAATCTCAAGTGTGCTGGCACAAGCTGCCAGCAGGAGCCTATATCCCAGGAGGGCTGGTGTGCTTCTGGTACCTCCAGAGAAGAGAGAGGGTGGGCGTTTCCTGTCTCTTTCCCCCTCTGTCCCAAACACCATCATCACCACCTCCAACTTTCTCTGCAAGAACTGATGACTGCCTCAGTGGTCCTGTTTGCCCTTAATTTCTCTGCTGCCTGGAATCCTACCCCCAAGTCCAGCCTGCTTGCTCTCAGCCTCCAACACAGAATCACTGGCTAGTGAAAGGAAACCCCAGACTGGGGCCCAGAGTAGCAATTCTGGGGACAAACATTCCCAAGGCAGCCTTCCTATACTCCCCACCTTATGTTGCCCTGTCTGGACACAACTCATACAAAGAGACCCTCTCGAAACCGGGAAAGAGACCTTGTCTCCAACACCCTCATCGAGGTTCATCCCCAGTGTTGATGTGGTCCAGGGCCTCGATACAACCAATGGTGCTCAACTGGAAGTGCAACCATTAGAAGGTTATCAACCGGGGCACCTGGGTGGCTCAATCAGTAAAGCGCCCAACTTTGGCCCAGGTCAAGATCTTGCCATTTAGAATTCAAGCCCCACATCAGGCTCTGTGCTGACAGCTCAGAGCGTGGAGCCTGCTTCGAATTCTGTGTCTCCTTCTCTCTCTGCCCCTCCACTGCTCACACGCTGTCTCTCTCTCTCTCTCGAAAATAAACTTGAAAAAATTTTTTAAAAAGTTTATCAATCAATCAAGTGAACTAACTGTTAAAAAGAACACATTCTATCCTCCTGACTTGACAAACACATACTCTCAAAGTGTGTATTCTTTCCTCTTTTGCTGTTGAACTGAACTCCATTTGCAGTATTTTCTGCATTTATCATGATTTCAACCTGTACTCATTCTCAATGGTATAAAATATTAAAACATAATTTATTCTAAGTACACAAATCTTGGAAATATTATTTTATCAAAAATTTAAGTTACATGTTTAAAAAATAAATTTGTTTCTGCTTTTGAACATGTTCAAAATTATCTATGCAGATTATGAGGCAATATATAAATTATACCTGATGAATTGCAAAATGAGAAATTAAAAGTTTTAAAATAATGCTGAAATCGTAAAATTTGCACTTTTGAAAACTTCTTTAAATCCTCATACTTTTTTTTATTATTTTAAGTTTATTAATTTATTTGAGAGAGACAGAGAGAGAGAGTGAGTGCAAGTTGGGGAGGGGCAGAGAGACAGGGGGACAGAGAATCTGAAGTAGGCTCTGTGCTGACAGCAGACAGCCTGATGCAGGGCTCGAACTCACAAACCGTGAGATCATGACCTGAGTCAAAGCCAGAAGCTTAACCAACCGAACCACCCAGGAAACCCAAATCCTAATAAATATTTTAACAAAATTTCACATATTCGAAATTCTAGGATTCAGTCTCAATCCAGTTGGTGAGGCAAAGACTCAGCACCACACATCACATATGTGATGTTTACATCTACATACATATAAATTTAACAGAAATAATAATTTTTTCTTTACTATTTCAATCATTCTTCAGTGTCCATGTGCAATTGTTACAAATGCTACAGTAATTTCTGACTCTCTCTGGTACAACACAAAGAAAAGCAAGAAAATAAACATTTGGCACTACTGGCAAATGATAAATAAGAATTTATTGTATTCAGGCTGTCTGAAAGGAAGAATTTGATGAGTTAATTTCTCTTTTCTTTCACTAAGTGCTTCTGCTGTTCAAATTCTCTCAACACCCTAAATAAAGCAGTGTGTGCCTCTGAAATCCTCAGGGGCACATGCCACAAATCTTCATGGAACTCAAATGTAGTAGCATTTTGCAACATTTGATTCAAGAACACAGGGTGAGTCACAGAGTATGTTTTGGTTATAGATCCTGCTGTATCAGTGCTGACCATCAGACCTCAACTGACAGAGGCCCTGCTGCCATGTGCTCCTGAATAAACTCATTTGTGTGTTTGTGTATGTGTTCCTTTCAAGTCTGGGGCCCAGGGAAGAGACCCCTCTGGCCCAGGTCTCCTATCAGTTACCAAAGGGGTTGAGCTAGAAGAATCTCTCAACCAGAGCTGGAGAAATATTGCATAATTTTAAAATATTTGATATTGGAAATTCTGCTTCCAACCATAATGAAGTAATTGAACTTATACTCCCACCATAACTTGTAAACTTGACAAAATATACCAAGTGACTATTTTTAACGATATTGGACAATAGGCAGCACAAGCCTATGATGCATGAGGAAAAGGAGACAAATGAGGTGAGTCTTATGATTGCCCTGGTTTTCTGTATACAGTCACCTTCTGGAAAGCAGTGCAAGGAGGGACTGCCAAACAAGTACAATAGAATCACTGAGCTGCAGAAACAGACATTGAGGTTCAGGGAGGTAAAGGCAGCTGGAATCTGTGTAGTAGAGAAAGAGCTCCAAAACTTTGCACGGGATTCCTCCTGGGTCTATTGCTAAGCCATGAGTGCATGGGGTGAGATTTCTCTAAGCAGGCAAAGAATTATTGGGAACTGTAAACTAAACAATTCTCAGAGCTTACACAGGACTGGGAGATGTTGAAATTCTGATCAGCCAAGTGGAGAATGCTCAGGGCACTAAGTAGAAACTCCAGATGGGTCATACCTTGACAGAAAGGTAAACCAGTCCTAGATTAAACTTATTCCAAACCTGCCCTAACAGAGCTTTTAAATAAGCCTTTAAAAGATAAAGCTGATAAACAAGTATTACTACCTACCAAAACAAAGTCTAGCAACCTTTAGTGAGGAAAAAAAGAAAAAACCACAATTCAGTATTCAAAACACCCAACACTCAATAAAAACCTGCTAGGCATGAAAAGCAGGAGCAAAATGTATCCCACAGCTTATGGGAAAATAAGTCAATAGATATGGACCCCCTAATGACAGAAATAATGGAATTAACAGATAAGGACATTAAATGGTGATTGTAAATATGTTTAAGTATATAAAGGGAAATCTAATGAAAAGAGAAACTGAAAATACAAAAAAAAAGTCAACAGAAATTCTTTAGGTGAAAATATTCAATGCATGGGGGTGGGGCGGAAACTAATTGGATGGGATTAATAGCACATTGAACACTGAAGAAGAAAAGATCAGCAAACTTGAAGATAAAGCAATTGAAACTATCTAAACTGAAGTATAAAGACAAAAAAGATTGAAACAATACATAAAGCTTCAGTAATTTGTGGAAAATATCAACAACTCTAATAGGCATGTAATTGTATTCCCAGAAGGATAGGGGACATAACAATATTTGAAGACTACAAGGTTGAAAAGACCAGCCATAGACTGGGAGAAACTATATGCAAAAAATACATTTGATAAAGGACTGTTATCCAAAATATACAAAGAACTCTAAAAATGCAACAATAAGAAAAACAATCTGATTAAAAAGTTGGGCCAAATAAAGCATTACCCTAATACCAAAACCAGATAAAGGCACTGCAAAAAACAGAAGTACTGGTCAATATCTCTGATGAACATACATGTAAAAACCCTCACCAAAATACTAACAAATTGAACCCAATAATATATTTTTAAAAATCATTCACCACAAATAAGTGGGATTTATTCCTGGGATGCAAGTGTGGTTCACTTTTGCAAATCAATCAATGTGATACATCATATCAACAAGAGAAAGGATAAAAACCATATGATCATTTCAATAGATGCAGAAAAAGCATTTGACAAAGTACAACATCCATTCATGATTAAAAACTTTCAACAAAGTAGGTTTAGAGGAAACATACCTCAACATGATAAAGGCCATATATGAAATACCCACAGCTAACATCAGACAAAATGGTGAAAAACTGAGAGTTTTTCCCCTGAGATCAAGAACAAGACAAGGATGTCCAGTCTTATCACTTTTATTCAGCATAGTGCTGGAAGTCCTAGCGACAGCAATCAGAGAAGAAAAATACATAAAAGGGATCCAAATTAGTAAGGAAGATGTAAAACTTCCACTATTTGCAGATGACATGATACTATATATACAAAACACTAAAGGCACCACTAAAAAAACTGCTAGAACTTATAAATGAATTCAGTAAAGTCATTGGATACAAAAATCAATATACAGAAATCCATTCATCCCCATACACTAATAATGAAGTAGTAGAAATAGAAATTAAGAAAAAGAGGGGTGCCTGGGTGGCTCAGTTGGTTAAACTTCGGCACAGGTCGTGATCTCATGGTTCGTGGGTTCAAGCCCCACGTTGGGCTCTGTGCTGACAGCTCAGCATCTGGAGCGTGCTTCCGATTCTGTGTCTCCCTCTTTCTCTGCTCCTCCCCTGTTCATGCTCTGTCTCTCTCAGAAATAAACATTAAAAAAAAAAAAAAAGAAATTAAGAAAAAGAATCCCATTTACAATTGTACTCAAAAATAATAAAATACCTAGGAATAAACTTAACCAAAGTGGTGAAATACCTGTACTCTGAAAACTAAAAACTATTGTTGAAAGAAATTGAAGACAACACAAACAAATGGAAGGATTTTTCACGTTTGTGGACTGAGAGAACATATACTGTTAAAATATCTATACTACTCAAAGCAATCTACAAAATTAATGCAATCCCTATTAAAATACCAAAAGTATTTTTCACAGAACTAGAACAAATAATCCTAAAGTTTGTACAGAACCCCCCAAAACCCCAAATAGCTAAAGCAATTTTGAAAAAGAAGAACAAAACTGAAGGCATCACAATCCTATATTTCAAGATCTACTACAAAGCTGTAATAATCAAAACAGTACGGTACTGGAAGACAAATAGACACATAGCTCAGTGAAACATAATAGCCCAGAAATAAAACCACAATTATATGGTCAACTAGTCTTTGACAAAGTAGGCAAGAATGTACAATGGGGAAAAGACAGTCTCTTCAACAAATGTTTCTGAGAAACATGGACAGCTACATGCAAAAGAATGAAACTGAACCACTTTCTCACCACTTTCTCATACCATACACAAAAATAAACTCGAAATGGATTAATGATCTGAATGTGAGACCTGAAAACTATAAAAATCCTAGAAGAGAGCTCAGGCAGTAATGTCTCTGACATCGCCCATAGCAATATTTTTCTAGATAT
Source organism: Paguma larvata (assembly GCA_030068075.1). Classification (NCBI taxonomy): domain Eukaryota; kingdom Metazoa; phylum Chordata; class Mammalia; order Carnivora; family Viverridae; genus Paguma; species Paguma larvata. The sequence goes on from CM057832.1 coordinate 79,211,229, forward strand.
GTCTCCTGAGGAAAGGGAAACAAAAGCAAAAATAAACTATCAGGACTATTTCAAAATAACAACTTCTGCACAGCAAAGGAAACAATCAACAAAACTAAAAGACAACCTACTGAATGGGAGAAGATATTTGCCAATGACTATCTGATAAGTGCTTAATATCTAAGGAACTAAGACTATTCAACACTCAAAAAAAAAAAAACAAATTATCCAATTAAAAAATGAGAAGACATGAAGAGACCTTTCTTCAAAGAAGATATCCAGATGGCCAGGAGACATATGAAAAGATGCTCGACATCATTAATCATCAGGGAAATGCAAATCAAAACCACAAAGTGATATCACCTCACACCTGTCAGCATGACTAAAGTAAAAACTCAAGAAACACCAAGTGTTAGTGAGGATGTGGAGAAAAAGGAAACCTCATGCACTGTTGGTGGGAATGCCAACTGGTGCAGCCACTGTGAAAAACAGTAAAATTAACTCAAAAAATTAAAAAGAGCAATACCATATGATCCAGTAAATTCCATTACCACGTATTTATCCCCAAAAATATAAAAACACTAAGTCAAAAAGCTAGATGCACTCCCAGGTTTACTGCAGCATTATTTGCAACAGCCACATTATGGAATCAGGCCCAAGTGTTCATCACAAGATGAATGGATAAAAAAGATATGTATGTGTGCATGTGTGGACACACACACACACACACACACACACACACACACACACTGGAATATTACTCAGCCATACAAAAGAATGAAATATCATTTGCAACAACATGGATGGACCTAGAGGGTGTAATGCTAAGTGAAATAAGTCAGTCAGAAAAAGATAAACGCCATATAATTTCACTCACATGTGGAATTTAGGAAACCAAAGAAACAAAGAAAAAAAAGACTCTTAAATATTGAGAACAAACTGATGGTTACCAGAGGGAAGGAGGGAATGGGTGAAATGGGTGAAGGGGATTAAGAGTACACTTACTGTGATGAGCACTGAGTAATGTATAGAATTGTTAAATCACTGGGGCTCCTGAGTTGCTCAGTCAGTTAAGTGTCTAACTCTTGGTTTTGGCTCAGGTCATGATCTCACAGTTCATGAAATTGAGCCCCATGTCAGGCTCTGCACTGACAGTGTGGAGCCTGCTTAGGATTCTCTCTCTCCTTCTCTTACTGTCTCTCCTCTGCTTGTGCTCTCTCTCTGTCTCTGTCTCTCTCTCTCTCTCTCAAAATAAATAAAAAAACATTTTTAAAAATAGAATTGTTGAATCGATATATTGTACACCTGAAACCAACATAACACTGTATGCTAATTATATCGGAATATTTTTTAAAAATGGGCCAAAACCTTAATGATCACCTCACCAAAAAAGATGTACAGATGGCAAATAAGCACAGGAAAAGATGCTTTACATTATATGTCATTAGGAAACAGCAAATTAAATCAACACCGCGATACCACTATACACCTATTAGAATGACTAAAGTCCAGAAAAGTGATAATACCAAATGCTGACAAGGATGCAAAAGAATAGGAACTGTCATTCATTCCTGGTGGGAATGCAGAATGGGACCACCACTCTGAAGACAGTTTGGAAGTTTATTACTAAACTAATCACAGTCTTTCCATAGGATCCAGCAATCATGCCCCTAAGTATTTACCCACATGATAGGGAAACTTATGTCCACACAAAAACTTACCTCAGATGTTTATAGCAGCTTTAGTCATAATTACCAATAACTAGAAACAACCGTGCTGTTCTTCAAAAGGCAAATGGAAACACTGCGGGGCATCTGTACAATCAAATATTGATCAGGATTAAAAACATGAGCTATCAAGTTACTGAAAGATATGGAGGAACTTTAAATGCATATTTCACTGTGAAAGAAACTAGGATATATAATGTATGATTTCAAGTATATGACATTCTGGGTGTAGCAAAACTATAGTGATAATAAAAAGATCAGTAGTTGCTGAGGTTTTAGGGGGAAGGGGAGGGTGGGTGAACGGGAGGAGCACAGTGGAATTTTAGGGTAGTGAAACTGTTCTGCATGGTTCTGTAATGGAAAATACAGGACATTATATATTTGTCAGAACCCATAGTACTGTACAACTCAGAATGAACCTTAAGTTATGTTATGGACTTTGGTTAATTATAATGTATCAATATTGATAATTAATTATAATAAATGTACCACACTAATGCAAAACGTTTATAATAGGGGAAACTGTGGGTTAAGGGAGAGAGGGATATATGGGAAATCTCTGTACTGTCTGCTCAGTTTTCTGTAAACATAAAACTTCTCTAAAAAAAGTCTATTAATTAAAAGAAAAAACAAAACAGCGGCTTGGGTCAGCAAGTGCTGTTTAGTGCCACGGAGCCGGTTGATGTCATGGTCTAGGCTATAATTCTGATGCCTTCAGTCTAATTTCAGGTCAAATCCATTCATTTCTCAGGGTACTGGAGGGGTAGAGTAGGGAGCGGAGAGGAATCTTTCTTTACACCAGAGCTGCCTCCCAAGTTATGAATGGAGGCTATACCAAGCAGGTATAAGGTGACCATACATGCCATTTTGACTGGAATAGGCTTGGCTTGTATTTGTGGTCCATATAAGTATGAATGGTGCTGTCTTTCAATCTCAAACTTGATCATTTTTCTACTATTCATTAGAAGCCACCCTATTTGAGGCAGACATTCTTGAGGAGCATCTCTTAGGTATTAAATACTGTGCTAAGACAGTTACGTGCATTGTCTTTAATAGTAACTTTATAAAATAGATACTATCATTGTTCCCATCTCATAGATGGAAAACCAGGGTCCTAAAAAGTACTTAAAGCTATCATGGCCAAAATATATTGAAATTCAATGAAAACTGTAAGCCTCTAAGCCCATGGATCCAAGAAGCTCAATGAATCCCAAGTAGTACCAATACACACACACAGACACCACCATTAAGGCATGTAATAGTCAAATTGCTGAAAATAAATAAGATAAAATCTTTTAAGCAGTTAGAGAAGAAAGATAAAGTTCATAAGGAGAAACAAAGAAATCAGAAACTATACAAGCAAAATAATGGAATACCACTTTTACAGTGCTGAACAAGGAAACCTTATAACCTCGAATTTTATATTTAGTGGGGGTATCCTAGTGTTCTGTATGTTTCCATTTATATGAAATTCTAGAAAAGGCCATGCTAATATTTTGTGACAGAAAGTAGCTCAATGGTTACCTCCTATTAGGAGTGGCGGGTGGAAACTGCAACTGAGGCATGAGGGAATATGGGAGATGACGGAAATGTTCTTTATCTTGACCATGGTAATGGTTGGATAGCTGTGTATTTGTCAAAATATTACTGAACTATACACTTGAAAGAGATATACTTAATAAAACTTAATTAATTTATACCTCAAATAAGTTGATTTTAAAAACAAATTACACAGTACTATCTACATTTCAGTGTCCCTTGGCAAACCCTTCTTGTTCCACCCTGGTTCAAGCTCATCTGTAAATCCTGCAGCTGAATGAAAACTTGTGAATTACTGGAGCTTAGTCTGTGAAAACTTCATGGCAGTCACTCTCTTGTCTACCAACAAGCTGCAAAGTTCTCTGATAAATGGCCCTTCAACACTCCACCCAAGTTCCACCCAACACCCAGAACCATCCCAGATGAGGTCAGAGTTGTCTGATTCCCAAAGCCTGGTTAGATTTCAACAGCTTCTGTCCTACACGCCAGCAGCAAGCTGGAGTTCCAACAAGAGTAAATGCAGTATCTACACTGTCTTTTCATTACAAATTACAAAGCTGTCTAAATCACACATAACAATTCATTCCACAGGCAATTTGGAAACACTTATCATTTTTTCCCTTTAACACACTCCCCAGATTCTAAGGAAGAGATTCTCAAACTTGAGGGGGCATAAGAATCTCCACCTGTAGAGTGGAGTGAAGTGGAACCTGTTATCTGTATTTTATTTAATTAATTTATTTATGTATTTAAATTTATTTTTGAGAGAGAAACAGAGAGAGACTGCAAGCAGGGGAGGGGGAGAGGGCGAGGGAGACACAGAATTTGAACCAGGCTCCAGGCACTGAGCCATCAGCACAGAGCCTGACACGGGGCTCGAACTCACAAACTGTGAGATCACGACCACAGCTTAAGTGGGCACTCAACGGACTGAGCCATCCAGGCACCCCTGTTATCTGTGTTGTAATCAGGCAGCTGATTCAGGCAGGCTGAGGACCACATTTTGAGAAATACTGGTCAGAACATTCTATGTAGAGTGGAGGAAATATGTAGAGGACTCTCAAAATAGAACTGGGCTAAAGGCTCACAGAAAAGTCGTTTGGAAGCAGGAGCCCCAGAAACTCCTCGAAGTCCCTGAAGGTAGGAATGGGGGAAGGAGCTTGGAGGCTTATCAGAAAGAGGACTGAAAACACTAGAAGGAAAGGTTCAGATGTGATTACCCTACGTTGGTGACCGATCCTGGCTTCTACCCTTGGGCAAGTATAAGACTGCTGGGGCTTACTGGTTGTAATGCGATATTCTACATATTTATTGATCTTGTAATATTTAGTTATCCCCCTGACCCTAGAACCAGACTCTGAGATAAAGCATATAGGAAATTTTATTAGAGTACCCTTGGGATCAGCAGTCCTGGAAAGAAGAAGCAAGGGAAGACAGGAAAGCTAGGCTGCGATGCAGATGGACTTGGCAGTCCCTCGGCGAGCTCTGAATAGGAATAAGCAGTCCAGCACTGTCTCAAGTTGGGGCATCTCGACCTTGACCAGTTCATTGCAGGTGCCCCCACAAAAAGTATGAGACCTTAGATGAGGGCACTCTTTTCAGATGAGTCTTCCCGGGGAAGCCAGCTCACCAAGGACCATGTCAGCATCACTATCAGCAGCTGGAGGAATAAGTCTATGAGGCACGAGGGGGATCTGGATAGTGCATCATTAAAACCACCACACCTCCTCACGTTTTTTTGCTGATGGTTTTAAAGAAAACCATAAATGTTTTAGATGAACAGTTTCACCAGAAGAAGTTTCCCAATCTTCTTGGCTATCATTGCACATGCTGATGTTCCCCTTTCCTTCCCCTCTTCCACTTGGCACACTCTGACTCACCCTTCAGTCATCGGTCCAGATATGGCCTCCTCTGGAATGCCGCTCAGGCTTTCCATCTTCTGGGTTCTTGGGGACCTCCAGCTATCTCAGCAAAGAGCCAGTCTGTGGTATTGTTCGTGTCTATCTCATGATTATAATGTAAGCTCCTGGGGTGGGGGGACTGGGCCAATGTCATTTGTGCAGCTCCCAGCATTCTGGCACAGGCACAACATCGATGCGTGTTGAATTACATCCATTGGCATGAACGTAGCAATGGGTCCTTGATCTTGGTATTGTCCGCTTCTCCTAAGAGTTCTGGGTGGCTGACATAAACTAACGATCTGGCATTCTGTCAGCCATTATTTTTTCACTTGTGTTATTTTGTAGGAATAGAGAGAATTTGAATTTTAAAGTGTTTGCTTTCAGAAACAGATTTAACTACCAATATATTTTCTATTGGCTGAAACAGGATCAGTGAGTGTCTCTAAAGACTCTAAGAAACTAGCCTCCATCCTTCTGTATTTCTCGTCCTCTTTTCTTCTGCAGATTTAAATTTTAGTGTGCTTGGGGACACATTAAAGAAATTTAAATTTGGAGAAGCAAATAAATCACTTGCTCTTGGCTAACCCACTGTGCCATGCATTTAGTTCCAGGTATTTATGCAGGCCGTCAACTTCCAGCTAACAGCTAACCGTGCACAAATAAGGAGCTGTGTATGAAACCTGGGTTATCTGGCTCTGATTTCTCATTTGTCCTAGTGACATGCTAGTGCTTTTTAGAGCTTGGCAGCCGAGACAATACCTGGCTGGTCGTCCCCCTAACTAGCCTGTGTTGGGCTTCAGTTTCTTCATCTGTAAAATGAGGAAAGTTGTCCAGAAACCCCAGCATCTCTTTGAGCTTTAGCATTCTTTGATTCTATGGTTCTGTCTATATTAAAGCACAGAAAGGCTATTTATATAAAACATTTTACTTGAGATTTCACATGCAATTTAAAATTTAGACAATGCTGCCATTGTAGAACATGGTTTTTACTTTTATTTTATCTTTTTATTTGAGAGAGAGAGAGAGAATGCGTACTCGCATGAATGCACGAGTTGGGGAGGGCAGAGAGAGAGAGAGGGAGAGAGAGAACTTTAAGCAGGTTCCACGGTGAGTATGGTGTCCCACTCAGGGGTTGATCTCACAATGCTGAGATCACAACCTGAGCTGAAATCAAGAGCCAGACACTCCATTGACTGAGCCATCCAAGCACCCCGACATGATTTCTATTTAAAGGTAGGTTGGTTTAGCATCTTTCTTTCAGAATGGCCCTTCCTATTTTGTGGGTGTGCACCCCAACTCAATATGTTGCTACATTAAAGAATTCATACGAATACATAATGATCTGAAGCATTTTTAGCAAGAAATGTGTGTGCTGGCTAAGGGGACACTACGGCTGCTCCTTAGACAGAAGATAATTTTCCAATCTTAAGATCAAAATGGGAGCCCTTAGGCCCTCTGTAGATCATCTCCATGGTGCTTTGCAGAGACTACAAAAATGGGTGCTTGAAAATAGCATGAATCGCCTTCTTGCCCTCCCTGAATTCTCACATCACGCATTTTCTGCAGTTACCAATAAACGGCCTGTTTCTGGGGAACCAGAGATAAGTGCAGCATCTCTGAGAAGAAATGACAAGAAGTGAAGTTAAATGGCGTGCACGGAAGAGAAAGCTGGAACAAAATGCCGTGTTTTTGGAGATGTATGGCCTCTTCGAAACACATCACACTTGTGGTTTCCTGGTATCTGTGAAGCTTGGACCAATTTAAGGTGCCATATTTGATATATTCTGGCAGAACTGAAGGGAAACCGGATTGGTGCTTTTTAAAGCTTTATTGCTTTCTGGAAGATAAATTTCTTCTTTTAACATTATCCATCTCCTTCTATAAGATATATTACTACACTCCCTGGCCATTTGGGAGCCAATAACAGTTATTTCTTTTTTTGGCTGCCTCCTGATCTTACAATGAATCCTTTGAGGTAACAGTCTTAAAAAATAAGAGAGGCAGGGATGATAGAGAATCAGAGAATTTTGAAGCTGGAAAGGGCCCCAGAGGACAAAAGTCACCAGCTGCACTCCGGCTTTGTTCATTTTCTGTGCGCAATAAACCATCAGTCCTCGTCTCTCAGCCAGCCCGCTAAGGACCACGAATGAATCACTGAATATGTGGGTAACTCTCTGTGAACCCCCGGTGAGCCTCAGGCGAAGCACTATCTTCAGTTTTCTCATCTGGAGAGTGGAGTTGAATTCGAAAATTTCAAGAGCCTCCTTCAGTCGGGAACGTTCCCTCCTTTCTTGCTGCCACACCCAAAGCTAAGATAATGTGTATTTCTCTCCCAACTTGCCGCACTCAGTCGCCCTTTGCTCTAAGAAAACTCAATACACATGAAATCTTAATTTTCAAAGAAGGAAGTTAGGGAGGGGTATTCATATTACGAAAGTATCCTTTCCTTTACAGACATAAATTTCCTTTAATGAGCTACCTATTAAATGTGTTTACTTCATGACAATTAGGTTTCCACACAACTTTCCAGGAATGTGCGTCTGATGGAAAGTCAAATGTACCCCCGAATAATCATCCTCCTCAACTTGTTGTGTCTCTCCCACTCTGACATTGTGTTTACGGACTAAAAAACCCTTGCTGTATCCTTCCTGTCCATAATTCCTTCTGTGTGGCCCAGCTCAGCAGCACTCTCTCTTGCCCTGACTGAATCCTTTCTTTATCCTCATCGTCTTTTCCTCCCCTTTCTCCTATGTCAGCTGACTCTTGTTAGCTCATCCTGTAGTTCTAGAGAGTTTTCTCCTGAACACATGGTTCCAGCTCCACGTCTAAATGGGCTTTGCTCCTTAAATCTGCATTGCGGTGGAGGTGGTGGTTTTGAAACCCAAGTGGAATTTCCCTTCATAATTTTTACCACTGAGGCCCACCCTATTCCCTGCTTCTCTCTGAGCTTCAACAAGCGAAATAAACTCTATGGTCTGTAGGTCACACATATTTTTACATTATCACTGAGACTAGTAGGAATTTTTTGAAGGAAAAATAGGTTTTTCTCACTTGCATATAGTCAGTTCTTTTGAGGAAGGTGCCATAAGCATCTAGGATGTTATTGTCAGTTTGGTGGTTCCAATGAACTCACAAACTGTGTGGCATTCCTGAAAGAAAAAAGAGACCCATTTTCCATAAGATGTCTTAATACTTCAAAAACCACTAGAAATGTATCTCTTGATTCTAAATATGTCTTTTAGTGGACTATAATCTACGTTTTGCCACGAAGGTTATGATCTTCAGGAATTTTCACATCTATGACTTATGGTGGATCACCAGAAGCCTGTCCTATGAACACAGGCTTCACATGTCTACACCACAGTGTCAAACAGTGAGCAGGCCATTTTCCTGACAGAAATCCACCTTAAGACAGGAAGTTGATCCAATGTGGAAACAAAATGCATCATTTTCCCCCTGAAGAGTAAACATCTACTTCCAGAATGCACTTGACTGAAATCTGTGGTGTCATTCCTGGTAGGACATTTGGTATTTTTTTTTAAACGTTTATTTATTTTTGAGAGAGAGAGAGAAACAGAGAAAGAGAGACAGAGACAGAGCATGAGCAGGGGAAGGGCAGAGAGAGGGAGACACAGAATCCAAGAAGGCTCCAGGCTCTGAGCTGTCAGCACAGAGCCGGACGTGGTGTTCGAACTTCACAAACCGAGAGATCATGACCTGAGCCGAAATCAGATGCTTAACTGACTGAGCCACCCAGGCGTCCTCACTTGGCATTTTCTTAAAGTTATTAAGACTTAACACTTTTTATAAAATATTAATTCCACACACAGCAAAATTTCTCTTTGGCGACTTCAAGTGATTTGTCTAAATCGACACAGCTGATGACAGGAAAATGGACTTCTTGATTTTTTACTTTAAAACTAAAAGTCATACAAACAGAGAAAACAGAAAAATTCATATTCTCATTTTGTATTTACTTTCTATCATTTTGGCCATGACTACAGTTTTAGCCCAAAATAATCCTCAAGTTCAAATCTTTTGTTTTAATTTCTTTTCTCTTTCCCTTTTGTCAACTTCAATTTTTAAAGGGAGTTTTAAGGTCCTCACTGATATATATTCTATGAGAACTTCAAGGTTTTTAAGTTACATCTACTTTTAATATACTCTGCTATTTTCATTTACATTAAAGCCAAAATTGGCTGTCTTTTTAAATTTGGAATGACAATTTTCCTGTTCTTTTACTAAGTTCACACGTGGGTAATATAATTATTCTATTTAGTTTAGCACCTCTAAAAATCATTACAAAAATGGTTAGTTTTAATTGTTCATGGAAATCAATTTATAGGCAAACAACTTAAAATCTATTTTCGTTCCCTACAATTTGCATTTTTACATTTCAGATTTGCTGGTGCAGCAATAAGATGTGAGGTCTGATTGCTAATTGCTTAAACACCTAAGGTAGTTTTGAGAGGCGCAGAGCTAAAGACGATTTGCATAGAAGCAGGGTGGATCACCAGAAGCCTGTCCTATGAACACAGGAAGATGCTCAGAAGAGGGCCAATGTTTACTGCGGCTTATTCAAAGGCCAGTGATGACAGCTGATGGAAAGGTGGCTTATGGCTGAGATTCATTTCTTTTCATTCAGTTTCCCCAGTGACTCATGGTTATCATTTTGTTACCAGTGTATGTACAAAAAGTGAGTAAGAGGGTGATATGAAATAGGGTTTATTCTCTTTGCTTCTTACCTTGAGAATGCAATTTCAGAAGAGACCCTGGAGGTGAGCTTTTTCAGGTAGACTTGATGATACCCTGAGCGGTAATCGCTGCATACTTTGGATGCCTCGTACCAGCTTTAAGCCCAGGATCATAGAACACAGAGCCAGGGGCCCCTAAAAACTTATCCTATCACTCCCACTCATTGCAAAGATGAGAAAGCTAAGGCCCAGAGAGACTAATGACATGCCCAATGTCACACAGATAGTAATAAAGGTAAGAAGAGAATCCGGGAGTCTGGATTCCTAGACCAGTGCTTCCTCCCCCAGTTCCTCTCCAGGATTTCATTTTGTCTCGGTTATACTTTTCATGTAGGTAATTCAAGTTCTCCTGTATTCTAATATAGCAGACAGTTGCAGCAGTAGAGCCTGGTAACGGTCAAAAGTTTAAAGGGGCACTATCCTAATACAGGGCCAAGAGCGATGAGTTAAATTACTGAAGTTCAAGATTCTTTCTACTCATCTGTCACCATTATTAAGTACTTCAGCCTCACGGAGACTGAACATTCTTAGCTGTGAAGTAGAAAGGTAAGGGAAAGATCAATGAAATAGTGTAGGTGGAAACAGCTGACAGCCATATATATACTGGTGTTCAGTAATAACTGTCCAAACTGAATTGACTGGAAAACTCAGGCACCCAAGTAAATGGCAGCATGGGACTTACAAAATCACCTTAAACCTGATTCTTTGGATAAATTATTCCAATGTACCCATTCAGTCAGGGAATATTTATTGAGCACCTACTATGTGCCAGCCAGGTGTTGTGCTAGGTACAAGGCAGGAAATAGTAACATAAAGACATGGTATCTACTCTCAGCAACTTCACAGACCAATGGAAGAGAAAGAGAAGTGGCATGAACCTATATATGTATGTTTATTCTGGTATTTAAATAACATTCTTTTTGCCCACAACCCATAGATACCATTATTCAAAGTATAATCACCCCCATTAGACCCTCATTTAAAAAAAAAAGTTCCTCAGGAAAACTGATTAATTTTACTCAAATGATGGCAGAGCCTACAATCACAAGTTACCAACTGGGATGAAAAAAAAAAAACTCATGGAATAAATACATGCACGGCAAAATTGCAGTTAAAATTTCCAGCATTTGAATTAAGGAGAGACAACAGGAGCAATTGGAATAAGAAACCAGAGTAAACATGGGACGCCTGGGTGGCTCAGCCAGTTAAGCGTCCAACTTTGGCTCAGATCATGATCTCACAGCTCATGGGTTTGAGCCCTGTGTTGGGCTCCGTGCTGACAGCTCAGAGCCTGGATCCTGCTTTGGATTCTGTGTCCCTCTCTCTCTGCCTCTCCCCTGCTTGCACTCCGTCTCTCTCTCTCTCTCTCAAGAATAAATAACCATTAAAAAAAATTTTTAAATAATAAAAATTAAAAAAAGAAACCAGAGTAAATAAATGAAAGGAAATTTGAAAACATTATACTTTCAACCATATACTTCCAACTGGCTGCCACACCCAGCCTAGTTGTATGACGTGGCAGTTTTGGAAAGTTGGAACACTGGAGCACCATGAACTAGCTTTGCCAGATAATCCAGGTCAGGCTAAGCAAACTGGTGCCTCGGTGGAAAAAAAAGGCATACTGTGTTTGCTAGAAGTGATGCCGTCATCAAGAAACTTTTCCTGAATCTCAGCCTAGAATTTGGCTCTGACGATACACCCAATGGCTGAGGCTCTGGGCTCAGCGCTGGTGAGGCGAAATCCATCAACTCTGCCTTTGGGAGCCAGAAAGAGCTCCATGCTTTTTTTTTTTTTTTATCAGAAAGCCTCTTATGAATGGAAGACCTTTGCTGTTAAGAGGACCCTAAATTCTGTGGTTTTTGTTTGTCATAAAATCCATGAGCTACTTTCTAGCCTGCTTTATCTGAACATCTTCTATGCATCTAAGAACTATAAAGCAAGTAGAGACAGCAGTCGTTTGCACTGACAGAATATTTTTCCTTCTAAATACCCACAGTTCCAGAATTGGAGCACAAGGTGCTTTGAGAAAAGATCTTCCCTCAAGCTGGAGATTTTATTTTACCAAATAAAGGGATTTATGGGCCACAAACAAGGGAATGGTAGCAGATGCAGGCGAAAGAGTTGAAACATCAAGAGGTCTTCAGGTGGAATGGTGAAAAATAGCAGCAGCGATGAAAAGGGGCCTCCGGGGCTAGAAAGGCGGCATCTGTCTAGGAGATGAGCATGAGGAAGGCAGGCTCTTTGCAATTTCTGTTAAGTTCTAACTTTAACACTTGGTTGTTTAATTGCATACGAAAGGCACAACTTTTTAAACATGATGTAGAAAGTTTATTCCTCCCAAATTTGGAAAATACAGATAAACGAAAATGGGCAAAGAGAATTCCAGCACTGAAATGTAATCACTGTAACACTTATGTATCTGTCTTTCCAATCTTCTGTTGCTCTAGCTCGCTCACTTTCTCCTCATATAGAACTATAAACACATGATGTCATTTTTATAATATGTAAATATATATTCACATGTATATTAAAAAGAGTCATGTTGCCTATACTATTTCAGAATCTTTTTATTCTTTTTTTTAATGTTTATTTATTTTGAGAGAAAGAAAGCATGAGCTGGGGAAGGGCAGAGACAGTGAGAGAGACACACAGAATCCAAAGCAGGCTCCAGGCTCTGAGCTGTCAGCACAGAGCCCGATGCAGGGCTCGAACTCACGAACCGTGAGATCATGACCTGAGCTGAAGTCGGATGCTCAACCGACTGAGCCACCCAGGCACCCTCAGAATCTTTTTACCCTTAATGATTATGAACATCATCGCCTGGTATGCCAACTCCATGAGGCCAGAGACCTGTTCATTGCTGTTTCTTTAGCATCTAGACCAGTACCTTCATGTGGGTATTCAATATATATCTATTGACTGAATAAATAATGAGTGAATATTGTTCCAAGTCAATCAAGTTCATGCATCATATTAATATGTAGTATATACAATCAAACATACATATACAATTAACATTCTGCATGCTATCTCATGCACTATCTCCTATCCACCCCAGATCAAACGCTACCCCTCTATCCAACTCAGTCTCCCCCTGCTCCCTCCTCCCAGCTCTCCCTCCTCGAATTACCATGGAATATTCTTTACTTCTTTTGGAACTTTGCATTTTCCATCTTGTTTTACAGATATTTCAACACGTTATAGAAACATGCACGATGGAAATGCCATCATGCATTTCAACACAGCACAGCTCTACTATGGCATTTGTGTTTAGTTTATCTTTGTAATAACAGTAGCAAAAATAACTACTGTAGTAATCATTTTGTGTGCAAAAGGGACTATGCTAAGTGTTATATGTGCCTTACATGAGTTAATATTCTTTTTTTTTAACGCTCTTTTATTTTTGAGAGAGAGAGAGAGCATGTGCATGCTCTGGGAAGGTGCTGAGAGAGAGAGAGAGAGAGAGAGAGAGAGATTGAGAGAGAGAGACAGAGGATCCAAGCAGGCTCCACACTGACAGCAGAGAGCCCAACGCGAGGCTCAAGCTCATGAACCAAACCGTGAGATTATGACCTGAGCCGAAGTTGGATGCTTAATCGACTGAGCCACCCAGGCACCCCAAATTAATACCCTTAATAACTGCACAAAGTAGATGTACTAGTTTGGTAGGGCTGCCATAACAAAACTGCTCTGGAGTCATCCTCATTGGCTTGCAGATGGTTGCTCTCTTGCTGCCTCTTCCCATGGTGGTTTCTCCATGCATATGCATTAAGTCTGTCTCTATGACACCAGTCACATAGGAGTGAGCCCTCACTCCAGTGGCTTAATTTTAACCTAATTACTTATTACTTTTTAAAGACCTGATCTTCAAATATGAGGTACTAGTGGTCAGAACTTCAACACATGAATTTGGGGGAATATAATTCTGCCCATAACAGGCATGATTATTCTCATTTTATTTTTTTATATGTATTTTATTTATTTTTGAGACAGAGAGCCAGTAGGGGAAGGGCAGAGAGAGAGGGAGACAGAGGATTTGAAGCAGGCTCCTTGCTGGCAGCAGAGCCCAATGCCCAATGTGATCTCTCTCACAAACCGAGAGATCATGACCTGAGCCAAAGTCAAATGCTTAACCGACTGAGCCAGTCAGGTGCCCCTGATTATTCTCCTTTTCTAGATGACTTATCTGAGCCTCAGAAAGGCAAGATGACTAGCCCAGGGCAGAAAAAAGCCTTCACTCACACCTGTCTGATTCTGGACTCTGTTCTCTGGAGCCTCTATCCTCCTGCATCCTTCCCTTTCACCTCCTATTCCCAGATCATTTGTAGTGGTACCTAATGGACATGTTAGATGCTCAGTGAATTCTTGCTGAATGAATAAATTAAACACATATACAAGTGAAGCAAGAGTTGGTTAATAATGAAGAGCTAAGGCCTGAGGTTGAGATGTCTAAGAGGCTGGCTCTGGGGGCTGAGAAGACAATGAAAGGGGAAGATTTAAGGACATAGTCCAATGTGGCCCATCTAATCTTCTATTCAATAGCCACAAGATGTGAGTGTAATGAGCCTTTCTTAAGACAAAATTAAAGCAAAATTAAAGGCGATACAGTGGAACATCTCTCAGATTATTTGTCCATTAGCCTCTTGACAGGCTAGTGGTCCACACAACTCACAGAAGCAATGCCTGCCTCCCAAACAGTCCATGGGCAGCCATAGTCCAGTCTCGGTCTCCCTATTCAGCCCCATCTCCTACCATGCTTTTCTGTTAACTGCCCCCACTTGCTGCCCAGGCTCCAACACAAAAGTGCTTCCTGAAGTTTTCCAAACACGTCGGACCCATTCATGCCTCTGGGCCGTTATGCTTGCTGCTTCTCTGCCTGGAACGTCATCCCTCATTTTCTCACCTGACCAATTCCTCTTGGTTGATCTTTCCAGACACACCCAGAGATGACCTCCTATGGATGAGCTTCTCCAGAAACCCACAGCTTGTGATAAAATACACACAGCATACAATTTATCTTCTCAACCATTCTTAAACGTATAGTTCGGTTGGGTTATGTCCATTCACAGTATTGGGCAACCCGTCCCCAGAACTTCTTTCGTCTTTCACAACAAAACTCTGTACCCATTTAACAGTAACTCCCCATTCCTTACTCCCCTCAGCCCTGGAAAACACTGTTCTACTTTCTGCCTCTGAATTTGACTACTCTAGGTACCTCGTGTAAGTGGAATTATACAGTATTAATCTTTTCATGTCTGGCTTATTTCAGTTAGCATATTGTCTCCTAAGTTTCATCCATACTGTCACATGTAATAGAATTTCTTTTCTTTTTAAGGCTGAATAATATTCAATTTTATGTACATACATACCACATTCTGTTTATCTAATCGTTTTTCAATGGACACTTGAGTTGTTTCCACCTTTTTGGCTGCTGTGAATAACGTGGCTATGAACATGGGTGCACAAATAGCTTTTCAAGACCTTGCTTTTAATTCTTTTCAGTATATTTGATCATTCTATTTGAATGCACTGAAGTTTTAACATCTTCCTTTATGATCAGAACGGTACTAAGTAATAATCTAACCTTTCTCTTGGTAGCTATCACTGGAAACATAAAACCAGCAATTTGCTAGAGAAAAACATTGTGTCAATTAAGATTATTTTATTACCTGTGACAGAAACCAACTCTTGCCAGTCTATGGCACTGAAGAAGAAAAGGTTTGAGGGCTCCGCAGTACTCAATGAAGAGTCGATCTCAAGTTAGGATGGGCACTACTGGGCTGTAGGAATAAGTGGGACCAGAGCTTTAAGCGGCCCTGAGGACCCACCTCTGTGCCTTCATGCTCTCCTTTCTGCATGTTCCATTTTTTTCTCATTGGGTGTTGGCTCCACCTGCAAGAAAAATGGCACCCAATTCCCCTCACTTCTACATCTGTGGTTTGAGCCCCTGTAAGAAACCAGCCTAAATAGCTCTTAGTCCCAAATCTACAATCCCGGGGAAGAATGTTTCTGTTAAGTTCCCACCTCATTGATGAAGTATGGCTAGGAAGACATAGTCAAATTGTATAAAATGGCTGCTCCTGGTGTGATAATGTGAAGATATATGTTGAAAGGCAGGGAGTTACCAAAATTTCATAGGTCCAGAATGACCTTAGCAGATGGGCTGCAGAGTAAAAGGTAGTGGGATGAGAAAGTCTTCAACCATCCTCATCCTTAATGAATGCTCTTATGGGTTCCAGGAAAAAGGGTTGTGTAGTGAGCAGTGGAGTGGAAACTGTCAGCCAAAGGCTGGCTCACCAACACAGAGTCAGGAAGGGGTCTACAAGCCTTGAGATCTCTTTAGACAAGTTTGTGTCATAGAGCAATTCTAGCAAGAGGCTTGTGAGAGGATAAGAGAAAAATAGGCTTCCTACAACCTTGAGCAAGTCCAGAGGCCAAGATTAAAAGGAAATAATAATAACACCCAGGAAGATCCTGGACCATAACATTTCCAGGAAAGAATGCTGACGTTCAGGTACTCCGAGGCATCTTATTTGATAATGAGGTGGGGAAATGCAGTTGACCACAGGAAATGGAAAGAAGAGTATAAAACTATTGCTAAGAATCAAAGCTAAACCCCACACCACTTGTGGTAGAGTGTTTCTCCTGTTTGTTCATCGATTCTGAATGTTAAGTAAGTCTTTCCAGCAGTGGTTCCAGGGTGCTGGAGCAATGAATCTCAGACAGGAGCTGAAAAATGAAGGCTGTAAAGTTCAGGGAATAATAGAAAATTAAATCTTAACTGAGCTGCTGTAAATATCACAGCTGAAAAACAGAGCACATCAGCAAACCGTGCTGGCAGTGAATTCCTCCTCTCCGCACAAAATCATCGGGGGTGCAGAACAGGGTATTCTGAGGTTTGGGTGTGAAGACGTGGTGATGAGGAGAGACAGAGAAAGGAAAGCAAGTGGTGTTTATAAATTAAAATACCTCTTAAGTAGAAAGCATGTTTTCTCAGCTAAAGCCAACAATCCAGCTCAAAGGACCTTTCTGCAGTAATTCACCTAATTAAACTTCTACTCCCATTAGCTGCAGCACTCATCATTTTAGGGCATCTATAGTTATTTGCGGGCACATCTTATCTCCGCAATGAGATCATAAACCCCTCGAAGGCAGGAAAGGACTTGTTTCCTTTCTTCATCTTTGTACTCCACACAACATCCAGAACTAATATTTCTTCACTGTCTCCAACACGCAGTGCGGTATTACAATGTTGAATCCTTTGGGGTGCTCCCAGACATCGGGCAGGGGGAGTAAGGCCAGGATGAATCACCAAAGAAGAGAATGAAGCTTTGAGCAGTAACTTGCCACAGAGCTGAGACTGGAACCCACGTCTACCTAATTCCAAAGCCTGTGCTCTCCCCTCCTTGCTACCCTGCCCTCTTGGCAAGTAGCAATTATATTACCCAATAATCATGCTGATAACACTAATAATAGCTAATTTAATCAAGAACTTTCTCCGAGCCGGGTCTCAGTTAGAGGCTTTGTACTTATTATTATAATTAGTCCTCATCAGAACCTAAGTGTTTGGTGATATTCTTATCCCTGTTTAATAGATCAGAAAACTGAGACACAGAGAGGTTAATAAAACTGTCTAAATCTTATACTAAGTGTGTGCTATCATTATTCTATATTGATTTCAAAATATAAAAGTAAACATACACACAAAATCAGTTAACATGTTTTGAGTAACTACTTTGCACCAGGCTCTGTGAATTTTCTAATTTAATCCTCATTACAACTCTCAAGGCAAAGCACATATTCAGCAAATTGTGGAATAAATGAACAATTGAAGGTAAAAATAGAGCCACAACCATTTCCAATTGCTAACGTAAGAAAAATCCGGAGACTCCTCTGTGTTTGCACAGGCAACACCATAGCTCCCAAGCTATGGAGGGCCAGCAAAAATAAATGAATATAGAAATATAAGAGCAATTTAGACAGTAGAAAGATTTTAGTTTGGAAGTGAGTGTTGTAAAAAATCCAATATGACACAGGCCTCCTTTGTTGTGATAGCATCTTATATGAATTATACCAGAAGATCAGCATTTATAAATAAGACAGACAGAAGTCCCCAACTTAGTTTCAATTTTGTATCAGAAATACAGCCCTCCTAAACTGACGACAAATCTCTGGGATACATCCAGATGAATTAGATTGTGGTATGGTAGCGGTGGAAGAGAAGAGAGCTCTAAATAAAAATTAAAATGCCTTAGTTCTACGTCTGACTTTTCCAGTTTTCCTGGTGAAAAGTCAGGCATTTGTTCTGTCCACCGAATGTTTCTTTGCCACCCTTAAGTTTAGGCATGATCATATGACTCGCTTTGGCCAATGCAATATGACCAACAGTGATGATAAATTAAATCTTATTGGCAAACTAAATTGAATTTAATGGCAAATTAAATCTTTTCAGGCAGAAGCATTAGAATCATGCATGGTTTGCGATGACCTGTCTTCTGTCATGATGACAGATGATATTAGAGAAGGCATTTTCTATCACTCTGCAGCCCTAAGTGAAATGACATGGAATAGAGGACCTAGCGAACCCATAGTGGAAACATAGCACAAATGAGAAATAAATGTTGTTTTAAGTCATGAAATTTTATTGTGTTACTGTAGCATAACTTAGCACAACCTGATTGATAGACCAACTAATAAGTTGTGTTACCTTAGGACACTTCTTTTACTGGCCTGGGTATCAGCTTCCTTATCTGTAAACCTAAGGGGTTAGCCTAGGACAAAAAGGTTTAATCTGGGGGCTCACTGAGTAGGCTTTAAGATGACAACGAAGCCCCCAAATTATAGGTAATATTGTGTGTGTGTGTGGGTGTGGGTGTGTGGGTGTGTGGGTGTGTGTGTGGGTGTATGAGAGATGGAATTCACATTTTTCTGGAGAGAGAGTTCATAACTTTTCCCACTTTTAAGAGGGTCTATGTTACTCGAAATGCGATTAAGAACCTGAATTATCTCGAAAGCCATTTTCCAGCTCTAGTGTGCTTTTTAGAATCTAGAGTAGGAAAAAATAGCTAATTAGGTTCCTCTCTGATCTGGTATTTCAGGACTTGCCTTGAGTCAGATTTTATGAAGGTTGTTTTCAAATAATTAAGTTTAAGAGTTTGGCTTAATAGGATTGCAAATATCAAAATCTCAGGAGGTATTCCTGGGTGAAAAGAGAGGATTCAGAGCAATTCTTTTTAACCCAAAGAAGGAAAGTTTCTTCAAAAATTGAAAACGGGGTCCCAGATCACTTTGAGTGGGTGGGACAGAATGGGATCTCTAGGAAGATATGAAGAAAAAAGGGTCACTCTTCTAAAAATACATCACCACAGAAAAGTTAATGCCTGAAGGCCAGAGTGTGATACTTGAGCAGAAGGCAATGAGCTGTCTTAAATTTGAAGATGACTGTGTAGATTACGTTAATAGAGAGAGCCTGAATTTTATTGATGGACAACCTGGATTCAAAATGCTGTGTGTTAGTCCACAATTTTCTCATCTATAAAATAAGGACAATAATACTTGGCTGTAACAGGGAGTACCCCAGCAGCACATAGGTGATGTATTCAAACAGGGTAATAAGGGGAGTTTAATGAGGACTATTTATGACGATCAGTTCTGAGTTCAGAGAAACCAGCAAGGTATGTAGAAGCACCTTGGGAAGGGTTAAAGCAGGGAGCCCTTTGTCGCTCTTAAATCTGAAGGGATGAGGAGAGAGAACAGTTACCATAAAAAGGAGAGTTTAGCTGTAGCTGCTGTAGCTGCAGGAGTTGTGGCCTTCCAAGGGAAACAGACATGCTAATCCCTGGCCCAGCAGGGAGAGAGAGCCAGCTCACCCTCCTGCGTTCTGTGGGAGCCTCCCATTGGCCAAGAAGAAACCAATGGGCAAACTCATTGATATGGTTTGCTCCTGGGGGCAGAGAGATGGAGAGAGAAAGGTAGAGAGAGGATATGGAAGGGAAATGAGCCGTCCAGCTTTTGGGTCATTCTGAGGATTCAAAGAGATAACATTTAGGGGCAACCGAGTGGCTCAGTCGGTTGAGTGTCCAACTTCGGCTCAGGTCATGATCTCGTAGTCTGTGAGTTCAAGCCCGGCTTCGGGCTCTGTGCTGACAGCTCAGAGCCTGGAGCCTGCTTCGGATTCTGTGTCTCCCTCTCTCTCTGCCCCTCCCCAACTCATGCTCTGTCTTTCTCTGACTCAAAAATAAATAAACATTAAAAATTTTTTTTAAAAAAAGAGAGATAACATTTAGAAGCATGCGAAGTGTTATATTAGCTATTATTTACTCGTTTTGTGAATAAATGCCTCACATCCTTTGCTAAAAAAACAAAAAACAAAAAACAAAAAAACACAATGATTCTGATAGGATTACAGGGTTCTGTAGGGAGCGAGTCCATAGCCCCTGAGAGAGGGGGGATAGGACACATGGACAGAGATTCAGGCCTCAGCATGAAGCCACTGTGCTTAGGGACGTGGGCTGGGGGTTGGAGAGCTGTTTCTGGATGCTTTGAGTCACGATTAACTGGTGTATTATGTTGCAAGGACAGAGTATCTGAGACTGCTACTCCCTGGAGTGCCAAGACATCAGCCCTTTCCCGAGTCTTCATGCTGCTGTGACAAGGAGTTCTGGTCTGCTGGCTGCTTAGCAGATACCTTCCCAAGCAACAAGATCTAGACTTGAATAAGCTCCATTAGCACGTATCAGGAGGTGTATCCCCTGATGTGCACATAGATGCCAAAATACAGACTTTCTGTTCAAAATGCAGCCTCGCAATGTTTGGGCTGTGCGGTATGCAGCAGGAGTTGTCATGTTAAATTGTACCGAAGCTTGTTCATTCACTAACAGGCAGAGAGGTACTTAGCTCAAGAGTGATATTCAAAACCTGGATAGGCTTTGGTTAAACATTTTCTCACTGTACTCTACAAAGGCAGCTTTTCCCAGAGAAAGATCGTTGGAGTATAGTATCAGGAGATTGTAACGTTTCTGTTGAAAGTCCTAACCGATAGAGAGACAGCTCACGTTTTGACCTACCCAGCTTTCCCTCTTCCTTCTCCTGGAAGAAAATGCCCTTCCTTCATTGGATGGAGTCTGGGTGGGACTGTGAACATGTGACCTGAGCTGGACCAGTCAGATTCCTTTCCCTAGAATGTGAAGCTTCAGGGGAATGACCCAAGTTTGGAAAAGTCATTGAAACTAATCTCATTGGTGGTACCCCCACAAGACTGCTCATTTATTCCTGCCTCCTACAGACCCCCAAATAAGTCCAGATTTCCATCTGTTGAGGCCTGGTTGTCCAGCATCTCCTTTCATTCCCTAAGCTACCCTCTGTCTTTTTAATTCATTATTCTTTGGTTTTAGGTAGCTAGGCTAGAGCAAATAGGGATAATCCATGTTTCAGAAATTGACAAGAATGATGACTTGGATGAGGTTTTAGCAAGCTTTCCCTTCTGTTTACCCCCAAATCAGCTGAGAAGCAGTACAAATGGTATATGCCAGGAAAAGGGCACAGCTGAGGGAGTGGGTCCTAATTCTTCATAGAGGCATGGCTGAGGTTCAGAGGACTGAGCACTCCACAGGGAGTGAGAATCCTACCTTTTATACTTTTAGACTGAAGTAAGGACAAAGTCTTCATTCAAGAGTCTAACAAGGGCCATATAAAAAAAGCTTTGCTTCTCCACAGTGCTAGAATTTTTACAGGCTTTCACTGAGATATAGTAGGCTTGGCCATGCCATAGCACTGTTGATCGAAACCCACCTCTGTCCCTTGTGACAAAGCATCTTGATACGCACAGCTGGGGAATTCTTGTTCTTCCATAATCTCAGTCTGATTTCCTTTCTGCCTTATTATCCACTATTTCTTCTCCCTATTTCTACAGGATTATTATGGAGAAAATACATTTATGTACATAGTCACTAATTTTCTTAACATATCACCAAGGTAAGATTATTTTCCCATTTTATTGATTAAGGAATGAATGCTCAGAGCTCTCTGTAGAAAAGGAATTCAGATTCAGACCTCTTTGACTTCAATGTCCACACTCCTGCCCTGTCCCATCCTGCTCAGTTTCTGATCCCAATTCTGATTCTAATTATACTGTGTTCTTGGATAAGTCACTCACTTTTCTTTGGCTCCTTTGTGAGTAAGCATATAATCATATCTCTCCACAATATTATTTGGACAAGATGGATAGCAAATAGATGAGCGTATTAGGCTGAGAGACAGAGTGGTTCCAAAGAGCTGTAAAACTATGTATGCTTCTATTCTTTTTGCATTTTGCAATGTCTACCTAAAAGAAAAAAGGACAGAAGCATTCTATCTTTGGTTTTTGGAAGTGGAAATTCTGCTATCCATTCTAAGACAATGAAAAACCCCAGAGGGAGGCATATCTAGCTATCTTTTCTCTCTGCGAATTTACATATTTCTTTCTACATTTGCTCCCCAAGGCTGAGTTAGAAGGTCTCAGTGGCAGCTTCTCTTTTCAAATTACAGGCATCCCTCAGAGATACTGCAGGTTAGGTTCCAAACCACCACAGTACAGTGTCGAATGAATTTTTTTGTTTCCTAGTGCCTACAAAAGTTATGTTTACAATTTACTGTAGTCTGGTAAGTATGCAAAATAGCATTATGTCTAAAAAATGTACATACCTTAATTTAAAAATAGTTTGTTGACACAGACACAAAGTGAGCAAATGCTGTTGGGGAAATGGAACCAATGGACTTGTTTGACGTGATTGCCACCAACATTCAACTTGTACAAGATGCAATATCTGTGAAGTGCAATCGAGTGAAGCACAATAAACCAAGGTCTGCCTGTTTCCCCCAAATACGTCTTACATCGGGAGTAAGTTGCTGGATTCACCATCATTATTCGCCTAGGATATTCAATGCTGGTTTAACCACTCATCTTAAGCCCCAAAATGGCCAGAAACTTAAATTAAGCGGTTCTTTGGTCCAGTTTCCTGGACCCCAAGTGTGTTCAAGTGGCCAGCATTAAGCAGGAGTGAAAGGCAAGCTTCTGTGACCCAGGAGCCAAGCTGCAATGCAGAACCTGTCCTTTGTAGAGCAAAATCTTAGATCAAGCAACCCTGCATGAGAAGCCCTTCCCCCACAACCTAAGTATTGGTTTTCGTCTCAGACAAAGGAAATAATTGGTTTTCTGCACTAAGCTCTGTGATCTACTGCTGCCAACTACACTACTGTAAAACTTTAACTCCTTGCAGGCCATTTTGTCTCTGCAGGAGGGAGAAGTAAAAAGGAGAACTACATCACTCAGAGCCAACTGGAATATAAGTGATGCAATGTAAATTCCACTAACATGGTATCCATCTCAGCTGTCTTGAAATCATGGCCAACATTAGGAACAAAAGCCAGAGAGCTTGGAATAGAACAGATTTCCACCTTCAAGAGCAAACCCATACATTACCCAGTGGTTGCAGGGAAAGAGTCTGGAATTCTACCAGGTGGAAGACGAAGCCAGCCTCTCCACTTCCTCTGTCTATATTTGCTCTCCAGTTAACGAGACTTTAAATGTTCATGAGGTCTTCCTGGGTAAATGTGAATCCAGCCTACTGGATTCCAGAACTGCAGAAAAGGTAGGGGCTGGAAGAATGCAAAGGCAGGTGCAACAGAGCCTCTGCCCGCTACAAGACTCCAATAGAGCACGTTGAATGAATTAATTAAAAGGGTTAGAGGGAAGCAGAAAATACTGATTTATAAACAGGGGAAAACAGAATGTACCCCAGTCCAGAAGATTGTGCAAGGCCCCTCACCAGGCACCTCATCGCAGTATATTTGTAGTTTTCTTACATATGAAAACAAGGCTCAATAAAAATAAACTCTTCCAATGTGTTTAATGATTTTTAAGGCTCAGTTGAACATGAGGTTGATGAGAAAACTTGCAAGGGTGTGACTAGTTATGGTATCACTCCAATATTTTTGAAGTCTCCCTAGAGTTACCTGTGCAATACATGCTTGTGCTTGTGGGTGCTGGGACTTCTCTCTCTAATGGGAGGAACCTCCCACAGGCAATAACCAAACAAAAGTCAAAGTTTGAGCAAAATAAAGTTTGAAAAGTATCTTTGAGAGCCTTCCATTCTTCCAATCCAAACTTTTCTGTATATTCCTTCAAATTTAAAAACAGTATCTTGTCACTTGTTTCCAATGTTCTTTTTTAACCACTTTTGGTTAAAACAATTGAGGTTAGCACCTTTGTTTGAACAGCTGCTCACCATTAGCAGAGGAACTGTTCCTCTCTGCACCTGGGGGCATCCTGCAAAACAGGCTCACATCCCTGCATCCCTTCAATCAGAATTAGCTGACCTTGGCCTTGCACCCTTGTGCTCTATTCTTCCTTCTAACCTTCTAAAAGAATTTTCATAACAGATTTCTTTAGGGAGGTTTTCACAAGAAACATGGGTTTGCCTTGCCACCCTCTTGGAGTTTTAATATTTGAATTTAAGGAATTTTGGAGGAAGGGGTTTATAAGTTGGAAAATCACCTGGAAGGCAGCCTCCAAATGTTCCGTATTACGTTAGAGAACACCAGTCACCATTAGGGATTTTTCATAATCACTATGAAAAGAAAGAACCACAAAAGTCGAATGTCAGCCAGGAAATAAGTAGGTTACATTTGGGCAGATGGTTAATATTCGGGGGAAGGATATCCAGATTCATGATTTTCTTTTTCCTTAACAGCAATATCAACAAAACACGGCAACCTCTCTCGGGCGTTTGAGGTGATGAACTCACGGTGTTCATATTTAGGCTTAGTGCAGAGCTCATTTCTGTCAGTCAACTACTGTCTATTGACCATTGCTGCATGGCTAGATTATTCCTGTGATGAAGCCTACTTTCTGCTTAAAGGGTTGTTTTATTCAAATGCTGGCTTCCACATTCACCAGGGTTGTTAAAATTATTTCTTGAGTTTAGCAAAGTGAAACATTCCACTTGGGTTTGCACTTTTCTCTAATTAATGTTTTTAGGGGCACCTGGGTGGCTCAGTTGGTTGAGCGTCCGACTTCGGCTCAGGTCATGATCTCCCCATCTGTGAGTTCAAGCCCCGCGTCGGGCTCTGTGCTGCCAGCTCAGAGCCTGGAGACTGCTTCACATTCTGTGTCTCCCTCTCTCTCTGCCCCTCCCCCACTCATGCTCTGTCTCTCTCTGTCTCAAAAATAAATAAACATTAAAAAAAATTAATTAATGTTTTTAACATGGGCCCTCTGAATTATAACCATGAATAGTTAAATACACTGTTAGGCTGGTGGTGTTCTTTTTATCCCAGTCTACCAATCTGCTGGTTGGTACAAGAGCTCACATCTGCTGCAGGAATGAAGAGCAGTTCCATAATATTCTTTGCTTTCTCCCCTATCTGGTATTTGGGATAGTGTAGAAAGTGGAGGCATCACTATGTGGAAAAGGAGGGAAATTTTAAAAGATTGGAGGGAACTCATCCTTCCCTCCACCTACGCACTGCCTTCTAAGCCCCACTCTTAGTGAAAGGCATTTTCAATGCCATTTGTTTATTTGTATTTGCCAAATGATAGGCAATTTCTCCAAAAGGCTGCATTAAAAGGTTAGCATCCACAGAGCCATGAAGCATTAAACCACTCACTCACATTCATTAGACACCTCTACCCGGATGTCACATAATTACAACGGAGTCCAATCACATATGCTGTGAATATGCATATTCACACTATCCACTTTGGAAAAACGCAAACAGCACCCTCACCACCACCTAGAAAAGCATAGTTTTTAGTGTGATGTCCTTCAAACAGAGGCCAACATCTTTATCTGTGTTCAACTTAAAAGAGACTGACAAGTTCCAATGCAACTGAAATCACCTACACAGAGACACTGAGATTCAAGTGATTTAAATGGTGATTTTGTTGACATTAGCTTTTTGTCTTAGTGCCTTTGGAATCTCACCCCAAGTAATTTGCAACCTCACTGTACCACAAAGCCGAATGCATTGTCTTCTGAGGCTAATTGACTTTCCCACCAAGCGTTACTCTCACATCACAGGTGCTACCATTTCCCTCATAACAAACGCTTGGAAACTTGGAATCATCATTATCTTAAGCTACTCCTTTATCAATATTATTCAGGTTTGTAGCATGTGCTACATGCAAGAGACTGTACCAGATGTCGTGGGGGAGAAAAAGAAATATGGAAAACAGTCCCTGACCTCAATAAGCTGAACTTAAGCTGAGTGAGACGTGTGCAAATAAAAAAGATAATTAAGGAAACAAAACGTAAAAACAAAATGGCTACGGAAATCACTCTGGGCATGCGTGAAGGAAGACCTCGGGCAGCAAGGCAACCCAGGTGAGCAGACACAGCCCTGCAACCAGGATGGAAGCCAAGGTTGGAACTCACAAGAAAGAACAGGTTAGAATCACTTAGAGTTCAAGTAAGCAACGGAGCCTTTGGATTTTGCCTTCATGTCCCATGCAGCTAGCTGGTCGTTCCTTTCAGCAGTGTTTACTGCCCACAGATTACAGGTTTGGACTATAACAGTTACTTGCCAGTACTTGCTGAGCACCACTGTATGCCAGGGACTGTACTAAGTACTTCATACATTTTAATTATTTAGTCTTCAAATAAAGTAAATACTATTATCTTCCACATTTTACAGATGAGGAAATAGAGGAACAGAGCATTTGAGAATCTTGCCTAGAGATAAATGTCCAGTAAACGGAAGATCAGAATTCCAACCCAGTCCTACTTTTCCATCACATTGCCTCTGTGTCATTTAAGGTACCAGATCTAACCTTGAAAACACAGCTCTCACCTGCCCTCTCCCACTTAAGAAAATGTTTAGAACATCCTTATTGCCTAAAAGACAAGACTCACTGTCATTAGGCTGGAAATTCAAGACCTCAGCCTTAGCCTATGGTGCCAATGAGATTCTTCTGATACCTCTGCAACAGTGGCCCTCCACTTTAACCAAGCTAGTCTACTCATCGGCCCTAGGAGACATATTGCACATTTATGTCTTAAGGACCCACAATCACACATATGGCTTCTAGAGCCCTTCATGTTACACCTTACTCGAGCGGTGAACTAAAGCATGGAACCTACTCTAGCAGCAGTCAGGTCTGAAAGCCTAACTTCCAAAAATGCAACCCAAGATTAATTCGTAGTTAGACCCTACTCCTCTTGATTCAAAGTCCACTCATTATCAACTAAAAGTACCAAGTACTATTTCTGAAATAAGAATTTCTGCCACTCTAAATCTCTCCTACGCTGTAATTTTGCACATCTTTTTAACCTGATCTCAGATTTTACATACATTCCTTTTCAAGTTTACCTTACTAGTTTCTAATTTTTTTCCAACTTGGGAAGATTTTCTAAAAAACTAATGCCTTCCACCCATCTACTAACATTGTCTTATCCACCAATCTAAAAAGTATACATTTATATAGCCATGTTGTTGATTTAAAAAGTGTTAATAGCATTTGGCTAAAGAAAGCAGGAAAGATTTTTTATTTTTTCCAAATTGGCTTTGATGTAATAAAATCAACCTACTTTGGGTATATTTGTTGGGTCAACTCTGAATCCTTCGGACTTTTCTGTGGTCCAGCCTACACTGATTTATCTTGTCTGCACGACTGTCATAGGGTACTTTATCAAAAGCTTTGCAGAATCTTTCATTTGTTCCATACAGACATATCCCTAAAAAAGTCTAAATAACTTTAAAACCCCAGTCACCTGATTGGGGGATAATTGATTCTTAGTTTATTTACACTTGCTCCTGATGAATAAGTAGTTCTCTCAGTGCTTGCAAACTACTTGTTTAGGAATCCAAAATTTCAAGTTTGTGTTTACTGGAATGCCTCTTATAAAGTTGGAACATGTCCACTTCATCCTTTGGTACTTTTTCTTTTTGCAATGTTTTTCCAAGCCTGAGGTAGTGATCTTATAGTAGTTTCCTATTGCTGCTATAACAAATGACCATAGAGTTATTGGCTTAAAACCACACAGGTTTGTTATAGTCTCGAGTTCAGAAGTCTGAAATCAGTGTCCCTGGCTTAAAATCAAGGTATTGAGAGGACTGCATTCCTCCTGAAGTGTCTGAAGGCAGAATTCATTCCTTAACCCTTCCAGCTTTCAGAGGCCACCCACATTCTATGGCTCACAGCCAGGAGCCAGCCATCACATCACTTTGCGTCCATGATCACATCATTTCTTCCTTCTCTGGCTTTTCTGCCTCCCTCTTTTAAGAATCCTTGTGATTACACTTGGCCCACCCTGATAACCAGATAATCTTCCCATCTCAAGATGTTTAATCACACTAGCAAAGTCCTTTCTGTCAAGTAAAGTAGCACATTTACAGATTTTAGGCACTGCATGTGGACATCTTTGGAAGAGACCATGATTCTGCCCTCTATACAGCCCAAGATCATCACATAAGCAAGTTGCTTTAATTTCTTTAGATGTAATTCATTTAGCTTAATTGCTGAAATGCATGTTAATGGGCTATCATCTTTATTCTCTCGACTGCAGTTATCTCCAATATTCTAGACTTTCCATGTTAAAAAACAAAAACACAAGAAAACAAAAACAACTTGCCTTAAGAGGGAGAGACCTGCACAAATGGGGTTCTGCTTTGTCTATCGTTTAACTTGACACCATCTTCATCAAACAATGATCTCTTCCTTTTTTGTTTTTCTTTTCTTTAAAAATAAGTTAAAAAAATGAAACTTTTTGGTTTTTAATATTTTCTCAAGTCTCAGTGTATTCATAGTGAGGCTTCAGGATTTCTCACTTGCATAGATTTGTGCCACATCCATGGTCTTCGATGCATACTTGATCATGTGCCCTGCCTTTGGGATCCTGGTTTTGTTCTTTCTAAATCTAGACATGGATTGTTCCTGGAACATGTTATATGTCTTTAATGTCTTCTAAGTGTCCTTCTCTTTAGGATAACCCAAGATTACAGAGTGAGCATTTCTTTTTCTTCTTAAGTGATAGTCTCTTCTAGAATCTAACTGTGGACTCCTTTTTCCTTTCTCTGATGAAAAAAGAAAAAAAATCCAACGGATGTGTCTGAACATGCCCATTTGTGCCTTTTATCTGCCATGATGAATTCCAAGGTGACTCAGTCACTTCCTCCCATGTTTCTTGTACCTTCTGTTTCACCAACTGGCTTTTCTTTTCTGGTTAGAATTCAGGGGAAGTGCCAGTCACTGGGTCCTCTAATCAGTTGTTCCACTTTTAGCTACAAGAGCCTCCCCACAGATGTTTGGAGAGTTAAAGTAATGATATCATTACATGACTATTACAGGGCTGAGCAGTCTTCTCCCCCTCAACCCTTCTCTGCATCATTCACTTCTGCCTGCTGGCTTCCATACATGGTTCTGGAGTCTCCCACATGGTGCTTTGTTAAACAGTGCTCTGGCTTGAGTAGGAGCGTTTGGGCTGAGAAAGGATAGAGCACCAATTAAACACAAGTTTAGGGATGGGCGATAAGTGGGGTCCAAACCCACTTGTATGCCCAGCAAGTAAATGAGTAAATGACAAACACACTGGTTTAGTTTAAGGGAGTCATTCGTTTCAGGAAGGAAAACTTCACTCCAGCTACAGAAGTAGAGCAGATGACTGAGGCTATGGCAATCATTACATGTCACTTTGTAACCACAGTGATTAGAGGTGAGCACATGACCAATCAGAGTAAATGTCAGGACTTTGGCTGGGGATTTGGTGATGGAGTTTCTCTTGCCTGTTGGTAGCTGCTTGTAGCCACCTTGGGACCACAAGAAGAGCTAATTTTAAATGAGGTTGACATCATGGAAAGGGAGACAAAAAATCAGTTTCTTGAGGGCACCATTGAGCCACAAAACCAAGCCTCACCTGTGGCCAAGCCTCTTTAGGATTTTCAGTTCCTTTAATGCCGAGGCCCATATGAGTTGGATTTCTATTCAAGATGTGTCCTTCTCTTCCATAACCTGAAGTTCTATCCACCAAGTTTCACCAGGAGACTGGGTTAAAATAGTAAGTTTACTTTGCCTATTTTTTGTTAATTACCAGCATTTCTGTGTATTAAACTTAGAACAAAAAGAAGCAGTTTGTTTTTTATACAATGGAAAATGTCAGTGGAAAAGGACAAAATATACAGATACCCAGGATTATGAAAGGGACCAGTGTAAGGAACTAGTCTTACTAGGGAGCATGATAGAATTTTGGCTGAGATGAAAAGGAAGTTTTTTGTATTTGTTTTTGTTTTTGTTTTTAAGGAGGTTTGAGAAGATCTGGAGGAATTCACAGGAGATAAGGCCTGAGAGTAAGAGAGATGGAGTGAGCTGTCACTGGTATGGAGGACAGGGTGGGACATCTGGGGGGTAACTAATCTGAGGGTTGTTGGGGTGTCACGTGGACAAAAGAGGATATATAATTGAAGAAAAAAGACTGGGGTGCCTAAATGGCTCAGTTTTTTGAGTGTCCAACTCTTGGTTTCAGCTCAGGTCATGATCTCAGGGTCGTGAGACCAAGCCCCATGTTGGGCTGACAGGGATTCTCTCTCTCCCTCTCCTCCCCCTCCCCAAATAAATAAACTTTAAAAATGAATAAACAGAAGAAAAACTACTGACTAAGGGATGGGAGGTGAATCAGAGAGAGAAGGTGAGTTGGCAGAAATGAAGGAGGGGGCAGTTAGAGGGGACTGCGTGTGGTCAATGAGTCAGCTCTGAGTTCTATCCACGTAGGGCATATTTGTCTTCTATTCTCTGCTTTGCCTCATGCTACAGGAAGTACAAGAACTTTTCCTTCAAAATGCCGTATTTCCCCACCTTTTGTTCACGTGGTCTCAGTTTCAGTCTTAGGCACCAGCCTGTCATATGTGGGCAGCGGGTGGCAGCCACTGGGTCACTGAGTTACATATCCATCATGTATGTGAAATTCTTTTCTTCCTCCCCCGACCCTCAAGCCACTTTTGTCAACACCCCTCAATCCTACAAACATCCATAAGAATAAACCTGCAAAACATCTCTTTTCAGATACCTGTAATGGCCCCTCAGCAGAAGGATTCAGTTTTGATAATAAGCTTTATCTCTTCCCAAGACTTTCCTCCCTTTCCAAACTAATTCTATTTCCTCTACAGGAGGAAAAGAAATTTGTAAAAATCTTAAATGGCCATAGAGATGGTTGAATCTACCTCCCTCCTTTTTGCAACCTGGGAAATTGAGACCCAGAAAAATATACAGTCAGCTAGCAACTTAGCTGACATCAGGACTGTGGTGCCCTGAGCCCTGAGCCCATCACGAGGGCTATTCCTCTACATCACAAGGGCCTCTTCTCAGCCCACTTTTCCCACCAAACTAAATGTTGCTTAAGATCTATCTTTTATACCAAAATCTATCCTGGTTTCAACTCAATTCCCGATTATGCATAGGATGTGTGTGTGTGTGTGTGTGTGTGTGTGTGTGTGTGTGTGTGTGTTTCTATTTACAGTAAAACCTTGGTTTGCGAGCATAATTCATTCCAGACACGTGCTTGTAATCCAAAGCACTCATATATCAAAGTGAATTTCAAGAACCATTGGCTCAGTTGTGATCATGGGACATTCAGCATCATTGACTACTTGCATTGCAAGACATCGGTAGTTTATAAAGTTAAAATTTATTAGAAATGTTTGCTCATCTTGTGGAACACTCACAGAAAAAGTTACTTGCAACCCAAGATTTTGCTGTATTTTGGTCTCTTTCTCCCATTAGAGTATAAGCCTCCCCAGGCACCGACTGCTTCCCTGTCTCACTGCCTTTATGTAACCCAATCCAATTCCCTGCTCCACCCCAGGACTATAAGCCCCGAAGGGGCAGGGACCTTATCTTACTGTCTTGGGGACCTTAGTCCCTGAGTACACAGGAGGGCCTCTGTAAAAGTTTGCTTGATAAAAATGGCTCTGTGAGCCTGTATAGCGGATGGCTATAAATATTATTGACTCCTGATTTCATATTCTTTATCATCAGGAACTTTAAGTGGTCAAAGAATTGGGCAATTTTCCCCCCAGAAACAGTATGACAGCTCCTCAGAAAATTAAGCATAGAATACCACATGACCAAGCAATTCCACTCCTAGGTATATACCTAAAGAATTGTATGGATATACCACACTTCATCAATTCATCAGTTGGTGAACATTTGGGTTGCTTCTATTGTTCGAGGCTATTATGGGCAATACTACTTGAACATTCATACAAAAGGTTTTGTGTGAACAGATGTTTCAACTCTCTTGGGTATATGCCCAGGAGTGGAATTGCTGGGTCATATATGGTAATTCTATGTTTAACTGTTTGAGGAACTGCCAGACTGTTTTCCACAGCAGCTGTACCGTTTTGCATTCCCACCAACAATGTAGAAGAGTTTCATTTCTCTACATTCTAACACTTGATATTTTCCTTTTTAAAAAATTGTAGCCATTGGGGCACCTGAGTGGCTCAGCTAGTTAAGCATCCATCTTCAGCTTAGGTCATGATCTCACAGGCCATGGGTTCAAGCCCCGTGACGAGATCTTGCTGACAGCTCAGGGCCTGGAGCATGCTTCAGATTCTGTGCCTCCCTCTCTCTCTGCCCTTCCCTCGCTTGTGTGCACGCGCACGCACCTGCGTGCACACACACACTTTCCTCTCTCTCAAAAATAAATAAACATAAAAAAATAAAAAATTGTAGCCATTGTCGGTAGGTGTGAAGCAGCATCTCATTGTGGGTCTGATTTGCATTTCTCTAATAGCTAATGATGTTGAGTATCTTTTCATGTGCTTATTGGCCATTTGTACATCTTCTCTGGAGAAATGTCTATTCAGATCTTTGCCCATTTTCCAAACTGGGTTCTCTTTTGCTGTTGAGTTATAAGAATTCCTTATATGTATTCTGGATACTAAGCCTTTATCAGACACATGACTTATGAATATCTTCTCTCATTCTATGGGTTTCTTTTCACTTTCTTGATAGTGTCCTTTGATATACACAAGTTTTTAAAATTTGAGGAAGCCCAATATATTATTATTATTTTCTTTCACTGCTTGTGCTTTTAATCTATGAGATCTTTAAACACCAGCCCTCACTACCAACTAAGTAGTGTCTTCCTTACTTTACTTTCCAGATAACAAATCTGGTGTTTACCAACTAGTGAATGATTGGCTTCTCCAAGGGCAAGTCAAGAGATTTGAGGGGCAGGAAAAATGGGGGGAGCAGGGATTACATGGAGAAGCATGACCACCAAGTGTATGCTTTCAGCAATGGGTAGGGTAATGAAGGGGTCCAAAGAAAAAAAGGCCACACACCCCCTAAGAAAATTGTTGTAGCTGATCTGATGTCTGGCAGCTGGCTGCCACCCAATTATGGAAATAGGCAAGGCTTGGGGATATTAGTTTACAGGTATTAGTTAAGTTGCTACATGAACATTTTGCTTGGAATTTAGTTAGGCCACTCTTTGGGGTGGTTTGTTGTTCAAGCGAGTTTGCGTGAAACACAGGCTGGCCCTCCGAAGCCTGAAACTGCCAGCCGGGGAGTGTGGCTTCCACAGGCAGGGCTCCACATTCCTGTAGGAAGGCATCACCGTCTTAGGTGGAGCAGTTGCTCGGTGACCCACTTGTGCTCCAGTTATATGCTGTTTCTACTTTTTATAGGTTCCTAATCTGCCAACAGTAGGTCCCTTAATTTGAGGCGATTTTCCGGCAGTGAAAGGTCTGTTAGGATAACAGCTGTGGCTGTGAATCAGAGCAGACACAACCCCTTAGCTTTGCATTTGACCTCATTACTCTAAACTCTAAGTGATCAAAATAAGCAACTATAAATTGAAGAGGAGAGAGGGGGGAACATGCTTAATGGACTAATTATTTTAAAGTTATAACCCAGTAATACCACCTCCAAGGTATTCTATACCCCAATTCCAGTCAACTTTTGATTTGCTGGTGACAGAAATCCATCTTAAATGAGCTTAAGCAAAAGGGGGAATTCATAATAATGATTTTGGGGTATCTCACATAATGAAAGGGAGGTTGGATAATCAAATCGGGAATGGATAATGTGTGTTGTCGGGCCTTGCGGAGAGTAGGAACCTAAATTCAGTCTTACTTAAACTGTCTCCATCTCTGCTTTGGTCTGTGTTGACTTCATTCTCTCTCACCGCAAATGAACATTCCTTCACAGCAGGAAACATAACCATTGAGAGCCCCCCTATTTCATTCTTCGGCTCTGACCAGGAAGAGTCTCTATCAGTCCAGGATCAGCTGCAGATGACAGACACCCCTCCTGCAAATTTAAGCTGAAAGCAGATAGATACCCAGTGCACATGCTTTCCCAAGTCAGCCTCACCTCCTCCATCACCTCTAGAATTAGGTGCTTCCAGTCCCTGGAAGAGCTGGCCATGTAGACACCAGCTGAGTTTCCAGAAATAACTTCCAGAATAATACTGCGGAGTTTCCTGCCACTATTAGAAGGCCACCCACTTCCTCCCTGCCTTCTGCTCAAGTGAAACTGATGTCCCATGTTCTGCTTCTTGACACAACCCATGAAGCTAAGAACCAGCCACTGGGACCTCAGCTACAACTGTCACAAAAAACCAAACATCTGCATACCAAGCTTGCCCAGAAACAGCTTCACAATGTGAACTACCTTCCACATCTCCCAGGGGTGTCTGTTTGGTGTCACTCAAAACCTGAAAAACCCAGCTATGAAAGAGTCTGGGTAAGAACGTGGAGAAACTGGAGCCCTCAATTACTGTTGGTGAGAATGTAAAATGGTGCAGCCACAATGGAAAAACCATATGAAGTTTCTTCAAAAAATTAAAAATAAAACTATCATATAATCCATCAATTCCACTTCTAGGTATATATCGAAAAAGAATTGCAAACAGGCTATCAAAGAGATACTTGTACACCCATGTTCACTGCAGCATTATTCACAATAGCCAAAAGGTGGAAGCAACTTAAATGTCCACTGATGGATGAATGGATAAAAAAAATGTGGTATAGACACAGTGAAATATTAGCCTTTCAAAGAAGTAAATCCTGCCATGTGCTATAACGTGCATGACTTGAGGACATCATGCTAAGTGAAATAAGTTAGTCACAAAAAGACAAATACTGCATGATTCCACTTATTTTTTTAAGAGAGAGAGAACACACACCCAGATAGGCAGGGGAAGAGAGAGACAGAGAATCTTAAGCAGGCTCCATGCTCAGCGTGGAGCCCTACAAGAGGCTTGATCTCACAACTGTGAGATCATGACCTGAACCGAAATCAAGAGTGAGACGCTGAACTAACTGAGCCACCTAGAAGCCCTGTGATGCCACTTATATGATGTACTTAGAATAACCAAAATTGGAGAGATGGAAAGTAGCATGGTGTTGGCTGGGACTGGGGAAAGGGGAAGATGGGGACTTGTTTTTTTGATGAGTATAGAGTTTTAGTCTTGGAGTTGAAACAGTTCCAGAGATCTGTTGCAGAACAATGTGCTTAAGCTAACACCAATGTACTGTGCATTTAAAAGTGGTTAAGAAGGTAAATTTTATGGTATGTGTTTTTTACCACAACAAAAGGTCTGGATAATGTCGTCTTGAGCCTTCCTTGTAACATGCAGTCTTGCTACAAGGAGATTGGAATGGAGCGAGAGTCCATCTGCAATATTTGGACCAGATCCTGACTTCCCCCCAACCCCTGCCGTTTCAAGTTTACAATTCTATGAAGAACTCCACATGAGGTAGAGTTGGTCCTATACCCACCCCTAATGAACGGTGGCTGGTGGGGAGCCACACAATTGGATAGGAGTGAGAAAAAAACACTTTAAAACTGAGAGACTCCTCTAGAACGATGGGACTGAAGAGGAGTTCGTGAAAGTCCCTGTGATGGCCATCGAAGCCCCGCCTGCTCTCTGTCCCCTACTTACTTATTGACCTCACCTCCCACTCCTCCCCCACCTGCTCTGCCTTAAATATGCCAAACCCACTCTTGCTCCAGCCTTTGCACAAGTTGTTCTCTCTGCCCAGAACAGCCTCCTCTGAGATATTCATAGAATTCACTTCCTTACCTCATTGGAGTCTTTGTTCAAATATCGCTTTCGCAGTGAGGACTGCCCTGACCACCTGTTTAAATTCACAGCCTATTTCCTTCCCCTGATACTCACAGTCCTCTTTATCCTGCTGTGCACTCTTCTTTCTTCAACGCATACATTACATTACATTCAATGCATTACAGTACATTCTAACATGCAATTTACTTACGTATGCTTAAATTGTCTTTCTCTCCTCTCCATGAGGGCAGGGAGTTTTTGTGCATTTTGTCTTTGATGCATTCCAGGTACTTAGAGCTGTGGTTGGTTCTACCCCATAAACTGGATGGATGGATGGATGGATAGACAGATGGATGGATGGATATATGAGTGGACTAGTTACCAAATGGAAGGGGAAGTAATATTGCTAGACAAGGGGAAATATTCTGTAAGAAAAAAAAAAGAGTTGTCTACTACATCCAACATTTATTGAGTACCTATCGCATACTATGAAAGGCATTGTAAAAACTTAGAAGTGTAAGAAATGGCTCAGGAATTCAGAGACATCCTAAATATGTCTCATAGAAAGGAAGAGAGGGAGAAATTATGAAAATATTTAATGGCTAAGTGAGAAGTGGTATTTTTAAGAGGAATCATGGTTCAAATAAGGGAGGGTTTCATTTGTTCTTGGGTAATCACAGAAGACTGTACGGGGAGGAGCCCAGGCCTGAGTTGGGCCCTGAAAGCATGAATGATTCAGGTAGATGGTGGGAATAAAGGAGGATATTCCAGACAGGGACAGTTGCATGAATAAAGACAGACAGCCCAGGAACAAGCAGAGAAAAAGACTACCCATTTTACAAGACCAAAAACAAAAACAGTTACAAAGAAGTAGCTGGTACACTGAACTCTACCCCTTACTGGCATCCCCACTATTGTAAGTGCTCGTGTTTGATATTTCACCACACTGAAGCCTGCAAGGCCATGTGGGTAAGGCCACCCTCAGCCCCTGGGACAGGAAATGAGGAGGAATCAGTACACACTCCACCTGAAGCAAAGGAAGTTCTCCAGGCCCTCTTTGACATAGATTCCATGTGCAGCCTAACATGAGAAGGTCAAAATCAATGTTTCCATTTTTAAAAATGACAAAAAAAGAGGAAACTGTGAAATTTCAGTCACATCATAGAGTCTAAATTCGAGGTTCATTAATTTGGGTGTGTAAATGGGTTGTAAGTGTCCATGTTAATAATTAAATGTTTGTGCATACGGGCAGTTTCCTGAAGTACCCATTACTTTATTATTCTGGAGCACTTTCTTTCTTCATCTGAACCTTTCTCATGCTATCCAGGCCTAGAAAGGCCTTTCATGGCATAGCCAAAAAGGCCTATTAAGACCACCATAGTGCTTTCTTCCTAAATGAAAAAAGAAAGTTATTTTTTAAGATCTGCTTTGGAGAAGAATATCACCTTCCTAAAAGGCAAAAGAGGTTTCAGTCATTTTAAGATAGAATTTTTTTACTTCCCATCAAAAATAGCTTGCGTGACTACTCCACAGATGTCTATGTCCTAATCCCTAGAACCTGGGAATATGTTATTTTACATGGTAAGAAGAATTTTGCAGGTGGGATTCAACTGAGGACCTTGAGATTAGGTATTCATTCTACATTATCAAGGTGAGCCCAATCACATGGGTTCCTGAAATCTGAGAATCTTTCCCAGCTGTGCTCAGAGGGAAACATGACCGCACAAGGGTCATAAAAATATAACCCACTGCTGGCTTCAAAGATGAGAAGAAGAGTCACAGGCCAAGAAGGTGGCTTCTAGAAAGGAGAAAAGATAAATAACAAAACAAAACAACAACAACAACACCTACTTTCCCCTGGAGCCTCCAGAGAGGAACCCAGCCCTATCAACACCTTGCCAGTGGCCCAGTGAGACCTGTGTTGGACTTCTGACCTCCAGGACTGTCGGATAATAAACTGGTGTTCTTTTAAGCCACTAAGTTTGGTGGCAATTTGTTACGGCAACAATAGACAAAAGTGACACCAAAGTGATTGCAGAGTCTTGCAGAGAAGATTAAAAAAAAATACATGATGACAGAAAACACATGGGTGAGGCTGGAGTACTCTGTCTACCCTGCTGTTGTCCGGCTCCTCTGGTGACAAGTTTTCTCCCCTACCACCTCAAAACACTCGTGTGTGGAGGGAACTCACAGTGCCTTTTTGCTTATGTTCATTGCCTTCCTCAGTACTGTGAAAAGCAAAGACAAAATATAAAATAAAAATAAATGGAAAACACACTCTTCCAAAAATGTTCATAAGGGTGGCTGTATTTTGTAAGCTTTACCATTTCATTTCTCTTGACATTTAGTAATGTGTTGCTTGACTATGCCAACCTTGTCACTGCTGAGCTTTGGGGTGTCAGGCAAACCCATGTTGGCATTTGACAAGAAATACTAAAAACCAAACAGGTCACATGCACTCCCAAGACAATAATGATAAGAGTGGAAAATGAGAGGAGACTTTTAAAGGAAAGATGGAATAAAAGACAAGAGTTAGGACCAGACCAGAGCTTGCTGTTTGGTGGGGAATCATGGTCCTTCAAGTTGGCCATGCAACACATCTGTGTCCTCCTTAATATTGGAGCGATATTTGTACCTTAGCACTGAAGGCTTTGGAGGCTTCGATTAGAGAAAGCACACACTCTTTTTCCCAGAACTGTTTGTCTTTCTTAAGTTCGGCACTGGAAGTGACTGCTGCTTCATTTGGCCTCCTTAAAGCTATAGTAAATGATTTTCTTGTGAGATGACATGGAAGGTTAGAGGAAGCAAATAGAACACATCACACTCGTGAGATGTGTGACCCCAGTTGTAAGGGTCATCCTGTCTAATCAGACCAACCACTGAATAGCCATCTGCTTCCATATTTCCTGGAAAATCCTGAGAAGTCATTCACAATGGGATATACCTTCCCGAGCCAACACATGTACAGTGGCCACCCCCCCACACACACAGTCATGGCCATGGAGCCTTCCGTGCAGTATGGACTTTCCCTTTCTACCACGACAATGGTTGATTGGTCTGATAGTGGGCAATTAGCCCAAACTGGTAAGTCAATGTCTCTTCTCTATAAATTTTAGAATTGGAGAAAGAGCAAAAGGGGGAGTGGGTAGCAGAGGACAACAAAGAGAGAGAAATGTTTCCAGAGAGTCACAGCTGTAACGTTTAAACTCAAAAGCTGTTGGAAAACTAACTTTTCCATCAAGTGAACCAAAAAAGCAGAGGAAGGTGGGCTTCAGAAAGACAGTGAAGAATGAAGCAGGGAAGAGAGAGACACTCAACTTTCAGGCCCGGGCTTCCGTCTGCTCCTGGCTCCGCTGCATCCCTGTCCAGGAGCATTCTAAACCACCTTTCTGCCCTTTTAAGAAACTCTCCTTTTGTTACACTGGTTTGAGTGGGACTCATTCACACACAACCAGTTAATCATGATAAATTAAGACCCAGTGTTGCGGAGCAAGTATGTGATGACATCATGGCTTTTGGGGGGCTACGGCCTTGGCAGGCCACTGTCTCAGCCACCCTGGTAGTGCCTCACTTCTGTCAGCGAATATGCAGAAACTCACCAGGCAGGAAGGCTCCTTTTAAACGCCTCCTTTAAAATGTAAGGAGGAGGGCCAGAGATCCCCTTGTTAGTCTCAAAAATAGCTCTCTGTTTCACTCTAGTTTCTCCTACCTACATCTCAGGAGGAGAAATAAACCAGGGAGAGGATTGCTTAGTCGCTTACGAAAATGGCTACAATCAGAGTAGGCGAAAGCAAAAACTCTGAGTCGTGGGCTGAGTACCAGAAAGGGCTGCCACAGACCAGAATCCACGTGGCAATGAAATAGTCCATTGTGTCACTGAAAATTAAAATATGCATGTTCTCCCTGCCCCCCAAACACAGTCTCTCTCCCTCTCCCTCTCCCTCTCCCTCCTCCATTTCTCTCTCTCTCTCTCTTTCTCTCTCTCACATACACATACACACACTCCTCACTCTTAATGCCTTATGTCCCACTCTGTCAATTCAGGGGTGGGAAGACAGATTTTCCTGAGGCCACAGAAATGGTTATGTGGCAGGGAAATGGCTGTCAGACTCCATACGATACCAGATCTGACCTGAGCTAACACAGGCCATAAAGCCACATGTGCCTTAGTAACTGCTGGCTTCTGGCATTGTCCCAGACAGAAAACACTCCCCAGGCAGCGTCTCTACTACCCAACTATCTAACTTTGGCCAGCTCTCTAAAGCAACAAAAATGAGCCCAAAGTATATTTACTTTAACCATCCTGTGCACCAATTCTCGTGCACAATTTCAATAACCTGCTGTATTTTCAATAAAAAATTAAAGGAATCCAATCATGTCAGGATCATTTATTCCCTAGAGAAACTGAAGATTATAGATCCCAGACCTAAAATTACATGTTCTTTACTAAACAAACAGGAAAACATTTATGACCATAGAGAATATAATAGCAGAACCAACATTTATGTGAAAATATTCAAGATGGAAATGGTATAGGTCAAACCATATGAACATGGATACATACCTACAATGAGGTTTACAAGTATGGATTTGGGGTCAGGTGGAACTCGTTCTCCGTATAGGCCCCACTGCTTACCAGCTGTGCACAATTTCTTAAGTTCTCTGTGTCTGTTTCCGCATGTGTACAGTCGGGGAGGGAATGTCAGCCTCATGGGGGTGTTTCACCACGTGCTCTACCAGGTCCTCTAGCAGGTGTAAGATACAACTGCCAGCCCACTAGTGTAGGGCAAGGAGAAGCTTCAGGCATTCTGGAAACTGAAGGGTCCTTCTTTTCTTTTTCCTTCTTTGGAGGTTTTTCTAGTTTTTCTTTCCTATAACTGAGCCTAAAGAACTGCCCCAAGCCCAGACAGATAGAAATATCATTATTCAGGGAACTTCAAAAGGGAAGATCAAGAAATCTATGCATGAGATAATTTCTTCACCCCAAATTTATCTGCAATGCAGGACATTTTCTCTATTTCTTTTTTCTGGATTTCACAAGAATAACAATAAGGAATATTTCACATTTGTCTACCAAGACAAAACAAAACAAAAACTCGGTTCAGCCAGCTATTCCTTATTCAATCTAGAGTTGCAGACTTGCCGCAGGTCATAAAACATGTGTTTAAATTCTTATTCTCACCTCCACTTCTGTCCCTTCTAGTTTTTCTTTGTGATAGCCTAATTCTACTTCTGTGACCCCCCTCCCCTCAGAAATGATCGTTCAGAACATGTCATGTGGAGGGGCGCCTGGGTGGCTCAGTCAGTTAAGCATCAGACTTCGGCTCAGGTCATGATCTCACAGCTCATGAGTTAGAGCC
Source organism: Paguma larvata (assembly GCA_030068075.1). Lineage (NCBI taxonomy): Eukaryota > Metazoa > Chordata > Mammalia > Carnivora > Viverridae > Paguma > Paguma larvata. The sequence continues at coordinate 79,252,534 of CM057832.1, forward strand.
CCACATGAGGCTTTGTGTTGACAGCTCAGAGCCTGGAGCCCACTTTGGATTCTGTGTATCCCTTTCTCTCTGGCCCTCCCCTGCGTACCCTCTATCTCTCTCTGTCTCTCAAAAATAAATAAAAATGTTTAAAAATTAAAGAAAAAAAAAACAAGAACATGTCACATGGGTGCTTCCATTGGCTAAGTTATCCTGGCCTGACTTCATGTAGACACCCATCTAAATGAGCAATGATTTATGTCAGGAGGGAGGAGGGAAGCATGTCTCCAACATTATGTAATCTTCACAATCCTCCACAGCAGTTATCATTTTACTCACATTACAGATGAAGAGTCTGTCACAAAGAGAGATGAAATAGCTTTCCCAAAGCCCCACATCTGACTTCAGAACACCCTGCAGCTTGAGCAGTCCTGACAGAGAATAATTCACGTTGTGTCATTCCTCTGCTTAGGACTTTCCAATGGTTTCACATCACACTTTCAGTAAAGTCCAGACTCCTCCTCACAATCTGCAGGACCTACTGTGATCTGGCTGCTGACTTCTCCAAACCAGCGTTGCCGGGCATTGGTAATCTGGAATGCTGACATAAATTGGCTAATAGGAGCAAATCCGGTTAAGATATCAAGTAATAAAGGGTAATGTTTGGGACGACTTTTTCTGCAGGGCAGAAACCAGTTGTCTCCACTTTCTTGCTATAGGCCAAAATCATTTGCATTGTTACCAGTTTCCTACAATATAATTTCTATCCCTACAGAGTGGTACAATATCCATCAATAAAAAGACTACCAAATATGTCATTCTATGTAATCAGCTAATCCCCAAATTGTCCACTAGACAGTGCCCAGCACTCCACTGGAAGGACTTTCAGTAATCTCTTTTGTATATGTCTGAGTCTTGGGCAATTTTTCCTGACAATAACCTTGCTGCATGTTGGCTTTTCACGCAGTAGGGATGAGATTATTGTCAGGTCCTGCTTTCCTTGGAAGTGTTTCAGGCCAGAGGAAGGAATAATAAGTTCTGCTGATTTGGGCAGACAGAGCTGAAAATTTCCCAAGTTCACAGCTCTGAACAACGTGTGGTGTGTGACAGGCATTCAATAAGCACTTTTGAAATATATGGGAGCAAAGAGTTAAGCTGGGTTTGAATCCCAGTTCTGTCATTTACTAACTGGGTGACTCTGGCCAACTCGATTATCAGAGTCTCGGTTTCCACACTTACGAGTTGGAGATGATAACAACTACCCGGTAGGGTTTTTGTGATGATTCAAAATAGTGTTTATGAAGTACCACACACGGTGTCTAGCATATGGTAGGCCTTCAATATACAACAGTTATTGCTTTCAATGTGGGTGATCACTTTATCTATATAGAAACCACACATCTCCTGTAAAAATCTGGTGGGCAAATTTTTAGCCATAAGTTTTTCCTTGTTCTTATCCTAATAATCAAAATCAAAACCAAAGATAGAAAACCAAGTCAACAATATTCTTACCAACAAAGGAATCAATTATTAAAAAAACTTTTTTGTGGAGAATGTTAAAAATATACAAAAGTAGCATCATCAGCCCAACAACCATCACAACGCCAATTCCTTCCCATCCACTCTCCCCTTCTACATTACTTTGAAATAAATCCTAGACTAAAATTATAGGAGGAGAACAACTTTTCTTCTACCCTCTTAGTGTTTAGTGGCTGGGCGACCTATAAATTAAGTCGGCGAAAGACAGATTAACAGGAGAAAAGGCATATAAATTCATTAATTTTTAATTTTATGTGCACAGAGACATCACAGAAGGAGGTGAATACCCAAAGAGGTCGGGAGATTTAGAGTTTATATACCATCTTGATAGGGGGAAAGGGGAAGGGGGTCAAAGCGACACTTTTGGGAGAACAAGTGACTTCTTAGAAATTGTGGAGGAGAGGGCATTTATGGAAACAGGAGGACTCTTTGGAAAGATAAATGGGTCTTTGAGAGAATAGATGGGAGATAGTTTGTGACAGTGTCTATTCAGGTGTGAAGTCAATTTCTCCTCTCCCAGAAGAGAAGGTTAGAGTTGCTCCCAGAGAGGGGATCTATGACAAATGAGTTCTTTTGAGAGCCACTGCTTTTAGGCAAGTAAGGTCTTTCAGGAACTCCGATGCCTTCAGGTGAAAGTAATTCTTACACCAAAGTGGCATATTTTGAGGTGGCATATCCTGATCCCCATCATATTATCCACAGATAATCTGATGAATTAATCATAGATTAATTCAGCTATTTTTATTTATTTTTTAATTTAATTTATTTATTGTAAGAGAGACAGGCATAGCACAGGTTGGGGAGGGACAGAGAGAAAGGGAAAGAGAATTCCGAGCAGGGTTCATGCTGCCAGCGCAGAGTCTGACAAGGGGTTCAAGCTCACTAACCCATGAGACCATGACTCAAGCCAAAACCAAGAGTCAGATGCTTAACAGACTGAGCCACCCAGGTGCTCTGAAATCAGCTATTTTTTAAAAAAATGAAATCAGTTTTTTCTTAATTTTTAAACATTTTTATTTATTATTGAGAGACAAAGAGAGGCAGAACATGAACAGGGGAGGGACAGAGAAAGGGAGAGACACAGAATCCGAAGGAGGCTCCAGGCTCTGAGCCAGCAGCACAGAGCCCGACGCAGGCCGCGAGATCATGACGTGAGCTGAAGTTGGCCGCTTAACCCACTGAGCCCCCCAGGCGCCCCTGAAGTCAGCTCTTTTTAAAAGCAGCTCTTTGTAAAAGAAACTCTAGAGGCAAGAATTGTCTGAAGGAGAACTGAAGGGGAGGCACCTTTAGGAGATGCACTCCGATGTCAGAAAATGCAATTTATGGTGAAGCGATGGGGTTCAGTACATGCTACCTGAAAACATTGCACCTTGGCATCTTGAATATATAAGCTGAAGGAGGCTGAGAAAACAGCAGCAATGGGAAGGTCTCTCTGACCTTTCCCTCCATTTTCCCCTGAAGCAGGTCATAAGATCCTGTGTGAGAGGTGCCCTCCCAACACCCAGAAGAAAGGAGCACCCTTATCTCTGAGACCCAGGGGCACAGAGAGGAATCTGAATGAACGGGTCTAGCTAGACTCCCCCTACTTCACCACAGTTACCTCACACTCCTTAACCTATCACATTTCTCCACGACTGTGTGCTTACCATCAAACCTAGCATAGAAATACTCAGGTTTAATAGTTTCTTCCAGTGTTCATTTCCTTATGAAGCCTTGTGTCATGTAAAACTTGTATTAAATATGTTTGTATGCTTTTCTCCTTAACAGGAGAATTAATCTGTCTTTGTCAGTTTAATTTCCAGACCCAACCAGAGACTGGAAAACTTTTTCCTCTCCCACATAAGCCTAAAAGTCCAGTGAGACATAATTTATATCAAGCTCAGGCAATCAATTAAGTGTTTTTTCTGGTCATTTAACTGGAAGATAGATCTAAATCTGACAGACCACTTTTATCTTTCTTCTAATTCTTCCCAGAGCCTGACCTCTTCCAGAAAGTATAATCTGAGTCAGTAAATGCTGGGGGGCAATGTCCTTCAGCATTTGGGAGGTATCCCAGTCCAGCCTCCAGAGTAAATGAAATATAAATCCAGTCGAAGAGAAGCTAACGATTTCTCTAGTGTTGTGCCTAAAGAAAGGAAGTAGACCCAGAGACGTGTCTCTGAGCGGTAGCCTCTTTGGGGAGAGCTAGAGATGGGAGAAGAGAAATCCTAGGCAGAGTGATGTAGCAAGAACTGTTTAGGGAATTGGTGGAGCCAGGGCAGTGAGAGGGTGCTGGGTGTATAAAGAAGGGTGGGCCAAGCTCAATGTAATCCTGAAAGTTGAGGACTTAGACAATGTAAGAGGCAAATACAAATTACAAATAAGAGGCTTAATTCTTCCTGCTAAAAATCAGGGAAGATATTTTCCTCTCCTCCCCTCTGTTTTATTTCAGAATTTCTTTCTCTATCTTTTCAAATGAACGTAAATCTTTTTAATGGTTAAACAAGCCTCTTGCCAGTTACACAACTCAGAAAAATTTCCTCAAGGACTAGGCAGCCATCTCTCTAGAATGTAATCATTAGGCTAAATAAGGCCCATCCCCCAGTGTCCTGGGTACCGATGGATTGAACTTGTCACCTAACTGCAAATTGCAAAACCTATGGAACGTATTGGCTCCCCACCTATATAAAAGAATGGGATTTCCCTCTGTGGGAATTTGCAATCCCCTCAGTGGGTTGCCAGTAACACCTCACATTCTGGCTTAATTCTTGCTTGACATAAATACTGTTGTTTTTCTCTTCCACCTTTGTGGAGAGGTTTTCTGGGTTGGGAGATTTTGTCTCCAATTATATTTTCCCAACAATTGCTTGAAACCCAGAGAACAAGGTGAACTTGGGGTTCAAGTGCCTTCCCAAATGCCAGGGAAACGGGAAAAATTACCTCGGACTTTGATTGGACAGTAAAACCAAACCAGGTAATAGCAGCAAGGGGAAAAAATAGCATGGTAGGTAAATTTACATATTTCGGTCTTCAATACCCTTAGGTTCAGGATCTAGTTTTATCACTTACTAGCTAGGCAAGTTATATTCTTTGAATCTCTTCTGTCACCTGTAAAACCAGCGTTAAATAGTGACTACCATAGAGGGATCTCATGAGGGTAAGAAAATGCAATCAGACTACTTAGTCCTTGCCTTTCTTATGGGTGACCTCACTCATTCTTAACTATTCCTGAGATATAATCTTAGCTATTTATCATAATTTCTAAATGTTATTATAAAAATCCAAATTACATATAAATGAGTGCTGAACTACCATTAGAAAATAAAAGTCATTGAACTGTAAACCAGTGATTTATATACATGGTTCCAAGATTCACACTGTCTCTGCAATAAATCAACAGGGCTCTGGTGGATGTGGTAGGAGAGAATTAGGTGAGATGCAGAGGATTAGGGACTGGAATTTTGACAGAATCTCTTTTGGAGATTTTTTTAAACCTGATTGACTCTCCAGATGGGAGCAATAGAAAAATATCCATTGTTGTGAAACCTGCACACACACACACACACACACACACACACACACACACACACACAGGACAGGTACGCAGGTAACAATGGGCTCAGGTTTGTTACACTCCTGTGTTGGGAGAAGAAAAGTCTCTTCCTTCTACAGTTCCAGTTTCTGACTTGGGCCCCTGTTATGAAAAACAGATTAGCATAGAGAAGTTTATTAACATGTTTATCTCTCATATCCATGGAAGAAACTCAGGGATGAGCAAACTCAAAAAGGTGGCTAAAAGTTGAGCTTAAATACCATCTTCATTGAAAATGAAGGAAAAAGGACAAAGGGGAAGTCACTTATGAGAAAACGACCAGGAGAAGTAAAATAAGGATTAGGTTTGTTATGCAGATTTAAGATTTGTTATAAAGATTTAAGTCCCAGGATTTACAGACATCTTTCTCTTCCTGGTACGGAGAAGGAAACAAGCATACAAATAGTAATTTCCTTTATAAATGTAAATATCCCTTATGAAAGGCTAATTACTTTGTTTTCAGAGCTTCTCCTGTATCTGCAATCCTTAGGTCAAAGAGATATATTTAAGGTGGCATATTCTGGTCTTCTAAATCCACCTTTCCACGATCATCTAACAGACGGCAGGAGCTCTTTGACTGTGGACTCTGGTGTGGTGAGTATCACCCAACCCCAGATCACTTGCATCAGTAACTATGAACTAGGGGGGGCTTTCGCTCTAGAAGTTGCCCATGGCAGGAGACATTTCAATTCTATTCATAAATATAACTGACATTACTGATCATTTCTGAAATAGTAAGTTTTTCGTTTATTTGTTTTTTTCATGAAAAACTGACATTATTTCTCAGAGCTCTCTCTTCAGTGCTCCAAAGTCAGTATTGGAAAATGTTGACTATGGAGCCATAGAAACCTCACTGGGAAGTCAGAACACCTGGGTGAAAATCCTCACCACATTTGTCAGAGCTCCCAGGAGTTGATGAAAGAGACTTCATGATCCGGTGGGTTTCTTCATAGTCAAGGTACCTCCTTACAAAGCTGTCTTTGTAAGGAGGCCATAGCTCTGGGACTGAGCCTGTTAGGCCAACATCCAGGCTCAGAAGGAAGTGAGTCCCAAGCCTGACCCCAGCAGGAAAAGTAGAATGTGCTAGAGGAAAAGTCTGGGAGGAAGAAAAAGGCAACTCATTAAATTGCCTGCCACGTAAAACACAGATAGTTTTAGAGATAAGGAGGAAGTGTAGTTTCTCAGATCCAGAAATAGTGTTTTCAAGTATGTTCATCATAAGGAATCTGTTCCAAAGTTGGAGGACTGATGCTCCACTCCCAAGAATTCTGCAGGGAACATATGTGCACAGATGCCACACACATCTGTTCTGAACTAAATTAACATGTTCAGCAGACGAATGAAATCTTAAGGCCTCAAAAATAGCACCGGTGGATAAGAGAGCTATTCAAAGGGGACTTTTTTAATGCCTGGAGTTGGAATTCTACACTGAGGGCTAAAAGAGGATCCAGTGCTTACTACATGTCTCTGTCTGTGGTGAGCTATGACTCTTAATGGAATTCAACTTGATGATCAGTAGCTACAATTTATTCTGGGTCGCTTGAACCAGACTTGAAAATAATCATTATTTTAGTCATGAATGATGCAATTGATAAAAAAAAACAAAACACTTCATTTAAAGATGCACTTATAGGGGTGCCTGGGAGGCTCAGTTGGTTAAGCATATGACTCTGGATATTTTGACTCAGGTTATGGTCTCGTGGTTCATAAGCTCAAGTCCCATGTTGGGCTCTGTGCTGACAGCAAGGAGTCTGCTTGGGATTCTCTCCCTCTCCCTTTCTCTCTGCCCCTTCCCCACTTGCACACAGGCATGTGTGCTCTGTCTCAAAATATATTACAAAAAAATAAAGATGAATTTGTAGTACTTAGTGTTAAAAAATAACTAAAGAAGACAATTTAGGTGATACAAACTCCATTTAACACTTCACGAAGTGGACAGTCCTTTCAGAGAACTGCAAAATGGGCCAGAAAGCAACACACTTCTATCGGATAAAGAATAAAGAACAAGAAAGAGAGAAATGGAAAACATTTGATTGTCTGTGGTCGCACCATCAACCTTTTTTGGGGTGAGAAGGCCCAAAATTGGTTTGGTGTTTTAGGATGGGTTGACTGAATACACCACGTTTCTGGTCGAGCAGAGCCTTTACAGGGATATGAAAATTACCCAAGTTTCAGCTTGCTAACATGGCACCCTCTGAAGGAGTGGGTCCATATTGGGTCTAGCAGTTTATTTCAACACTACGTAAGTGCCCTCCATCACACCGGATTGAAGATATTTTATAACTGATGGCAACATTTACTGACTACAACCTACAGTTATTAAACTTGTGACTTGTTTTTTTATTTCTCCAATAAGATACAAATATGCAAATTCTGATGAGCACAAATTGGCTTTTTCTATATTCCAGGTAAGTGCCCAATGACCATGTCCACTACAAAATGTCCAAGTGCTAATTCTCCATGCTTGTGATCAGGTGTTTTTTCTGGTGGATATAATGACATGAACCCATAGAGCACAAACATCTGCTAAAGATGCCAGGGCTTCGCAAACTTTTTCAAAAGGTAACACGGGGCCTTGTTAGCAGGAAGAGTAACTAACAAGACAACAACAGTGAGAACGTTGGTGCTGGCATTTAAGTTGCTCTCTAAGTGTATTATTATTATTATTATTATTATCCTATTCTCACCCTGCTTTCCTTTAATCATATTGATGCCCTTCCTTTAAAATGAAAAAGTAAGGTTTCCACTGGATTTTTCCATAGCCTAAACCTAGGTTTTTAACCTTTCAAAAAATTGTTTCAACATTTAAGTGGTGAACATTTGCTCTCAAGGCTTCTCAGTAAAAATTAATGGAACTTCAAAGATGTGTTCTATTCTGTTCATTTGGAGCCATACGACCCTTTCATTTATAAGTATTTTGGCCTTTTTACTATTTTGCTCAGAGTACAAGGCACCACTTTTTAATGAGCATTTGAAACTATTACTTTATATTATTTCATTTTAAATGCCAGAAAGATGATAGACACGCTTTAAAGGAATTACTAAAGCAATAACTCAGTGTCAGTTTACACCAGTATCCATAAATGTCTAGAGTCATGTTCTTGCAGTTTATAATTTCATTTGAGTCCTGATTGGTTATGACTGCTGAGTTTGAGGAAATTCCAGGCAGAGGGGAAAATATAAGCAAGGATTTGGAAGCAAGAATGTGCAAGGTACATTTGAGGAATAGAAAGTTGTCCAGTTTGGCTAGAGAATACAGGAGATATAGGGCATTACAACAAGAGATAAAGCTGGAAGGAGACGCTCACAGAATAATCCAAGAGTTGAAAACAAGACTGAGATCTCTATACCTGATTCTGAGGGCAATAAGGGCATGGTGAATATTTTAAAGCAAAGACCTTGCATGATTCTAGCCAGGCTTCAGAAAGATTAATAGAGCAGCGGCTGTAGAAGAGAAAGGGCTTAGTGGACGGGGAAGGGGGGGTGGGGGGGGATTGGAGGCCCTGCTAAAGCCATTACAACATTTCTACTTGGATGGCCTCTGCCCTCTTAAACTAACATCACCAAGACCGAGCTCTTCAGTTTTCCCCACTAAATATACTGCCTCCTTACTCTTCTCCATCTCAATAAATGGTACCACCAGTTTCCTCCAGTAGGAAACTGGAAGTCACATTTGACTTCTCCCCTTTTCCTACCCCCACATGTGGCCCATCAGGAAGTCTACACGGCACTGCCCTCAAAGGACATCTCTTCTCTAACCACTTCTCTCCATTTTCCCTACAAAAACCTGAGTCTAGGGTACCATAATCCTTCACTGGGACAACGGCAACAGCATCCTGACTGGTGTCCCTCTGTTCACATTCTGCGAATGGTGCCCAGAGAGATCTGCTCCAAGTGTAACCCGGATCGTACCACTCTGCTGGTTACAACCCTCTAGTGGTCATCTATGCATTAGAATAAAATCCAAAATTTTATCTTAGCCTAAAATGTCCTAGCTTTTCTGCCCTCTGCTTAACCCTCAGATTTAATCTCTCTCCTTTCCTTATTAGTGACATGGTAGCTTTCCTTGTTGCCCGTGCATACAAAGCTCCTTCCCACCTCAAGTTCTTTATTTTTTTAAGGTTTTTTTTTAAGCTTATTTATTTGTTTTGACAGAGACAGAGACAGCATGAGCAGGGGAGGGACAGAGAGAGAGGGAGAGAAGGAATCTCAAGCAGGCTCCATGCTGCCAGCGCAGAGCCGGATGCGGGGCTTGAACTCAGACACTGGGAGATCATGACCTGAGCCAAAACCAGTGGAGTAGCAGCAAGGTCTCATTCTTTCACTGTGAGTTTTTACACAGAGGGGGTGATGGCTCACTCATTAAATCTATACATGGCTTTTCAACAGCCATAGATAAAGATTTTTGGCTTGTGGTTGCAACAGCTATTGCAGACACTGACTGCAATAAAGAGGGTCATCTTGTGGAGAGTCCCCAAATAGAAGGGTCTCCTGGCTCATTTCCTCCTCTTTATCTCTCTGGGGTGATATTTGGTAGACACAAACCAGAATACTGAAGGTGGTAGTAGGAAGAGAAGGGAGGGGTGAGATTTCTGCTGGAAGGTTTGCCCTGAGGCTGCATGGACTCCTCCCACCCCCAACTCCAACACTGCTCCCTTAGCCAAGACAGTTTCTCTAAAGAGCCCTTGGTTTATTCCGATGTGCAAAGCTTCTCTTACTTTATGTTATTGGAAAAGAATATATGCCCTTGAACATGTAAACATCTCCCTTCCAAATCGCCAGCTAAACCCATCCTTAAGATTTTTGAATATATACATTCAAAATATTTTCTGTGCATATGGGCATCAGTTAGTAATAAAAAAATTTATTAAAGGGCGGGGATTGTAAGGGTTAAGACTCTAAAGTCCCAGGGCATAGCGAGAATGACTTGTTCAGCTCCACAATATTTTGGGCTCAGCTAGTTAGTTAGGAAGACTCTCTGACTAGGGACCCATGGGTGGTATAGTCAATAAGTCATCTGACTCTTGGTTTTGGCTCAGGTCATGGTCTCATGGTTCCTGAGTTTGAGCCCCACATCAGGCTCTGCACTGACAGTGTGGAGCCTGCTTGGGAGTCTCTCTCTCTCTCCCCCTCTGTCTCTGCCTTTATGTCCTCTCTCTCTCTCTTAAAATAGATAAATAAATTTTTAAAAAAAAGGAAGACTCTCTGATTTGATGCTGAGACTAAGATCATCTAGAAGTTCATCCACTCACACTTGGGAGCCTGAGATGTCTTGAAAATTAGAGCTGCTGACTGGACTGCTCCATCTGCTACAAAAACCCAGACTAAGACAATAGGAACAAAGGTGGGGGCCATATCCCAGGCAGAAGGAAAAGATCTGCACACCAAGGTCCTCTGGTTGGAGGGAGGACAATGCATTGGAGGTAAGGAGAGAAAGCCAGTAAGGCTACACACACACACACACACACACACAGGAGTCCCAGATAAGAGGTCCAATACCACACGCTCTTACAACCCAGTTTTAAATGTGTGTTTTACCTTAAGAGCAATGAGGAGTCTGTTGAAGTCTTAACCATGAGGTTGAGGCACTGAGGGTTAGAACTCCAATATATCTTTCTTTCTGAGGGAGACACAATTCAACCCATAACAGATGCTAACAGCATTCTATTGTTGCTAGTCCCCTGCTACTCCACCACCTCCTGTAGGTTATCTTGAACTCTCTCACACTTTCGTGAAAGTCTCTTAGGTTAAACCCTTCAACTGTGCCAGGGTTGTTCTGGGACTCTGACTCATACATCCGTTATGAGAGCTATTTAATAATTAAACTATATAGGGCTTGGTGATGGGTTGCATGGGTGAGGAGTGGAAGTGAGGGAAAGGGTTTGATGTAATCCCCAAGTTTCTGTTTGGTGTAATTGATGGGTATGGTGCCTTTCACTGAGATCAGGCAGGCATAGAAGGCCCACTGCAAAGGACACAATGATATGTCTTGAGACATATGAAGAACGTATAAGCCACACACACACACACACACACACACACACACACACTCACACCCACACACCCACACACCCTAAATGTTTATGCATTATTGAGTTTATATGACATACAAAGTCAGCATGGATTCAAATCCTAGCTCTGCCACGTACTAGTTGAGCCACCTAGGACAAAAGATTTCATCACAATACCTGCTTTATAGTGTTGCTGTGAGGATTGATGAGATGAACTGTACCAGCCACTTAGCAAAGTATCTGACATTTACGAAGGGAGCAATTAACTCCAGTATTAGCCAGTCTTACTTTTACATACTTATTTTCCATCTGGAGAAAGTATCACCAACAATAGAGGTCTTGAAATGATCCACCTGAATGTGGTCTAATTCCTATTTTCCACTGCAAATTTAAAACTATTTTAAATGCAGTGCAGGATGGAAATAAAGTTGCTAGCAGGCTTGTACTTCTAAAGTGTTCTCTTTTCTATTTGGTTTTGAACCCAGTAAGCCCATTTAAAACAGTTTCTAACCTTGGTGCTGGATATCAATTGGAGATGAGGATACATTTCAAAGCAATGCAGATATTTTAGGATGTAAAGAGGGCTTTGGGAAATTATGTAGTCTGACCTCTAATTTTTGGATGAGGAAACGAGGACCTGAGAGGGTAAATGACTCATCTGAGGCCACACGACTACAAGCAGAGCTAAAATCCAGTCCTCGTGACTCGTGTGCTGGCCTTTTCATCTCCAACATGGATGGCAGCCTCCAGCAAAAACAGTCAGGAAAAAAATGTTTACTATGTGGAGTTTTAAATTTATGTAACGAACACAACCTCTCTCTAAAAGAAAATCCAAGTCAAAATGAGGAACAAGGGACCAAAGTGGGAGTTCAAACCACCACGGGTTTTGTTATAAATCCACTGAAACAATTCCTTCTAAAAAACAGATGAACAATTTAACTGGTGTTTTAAACTTTCATAAATGTATGTTATTAGCAAGGTGTCTATTTTTACACATGGGAATAGACTTTTCTCGGATTCGTGAACTACGAGTTGCCACTTTTCAACTTTATTTTGAACACTTGGTGATTTTTTCCTTCTGTGACAATCAGTTAACTTACTGTGTTCAGTATTATACATCTTAGAGAGATTTTATTTTAAAGAATCCTGGCTCAATGAAACAATGGAATCTTGAGGAGATGGTTATATACTTTTTATAATTACCCTGGGTTTTGAGTTAAAAAAGAGTTAAAAAAAATCTAAGCATTACACCTGGGTCAATCATGTTGTAATATCTGAATGTGATTATGGGGAACCACATAAGTCAGTTTGCCTCTTAGACGGCAGAAGACCGAGAGATGTAGTTTATCTCTGCATATCATCTTTCCTAGTGCAGGAAAAAAGAGATGTAGGAAAAAGAAAAACTTCAGGGTAAAATTGGAAAAAAAAAATCACACTTTCTGATGTTGGGAGAAAGGAATATAAATTTTTGTATTGGAAAAAAATGGTGTGTTGGGTAGACATAGTATTTGAGAGAAAAACCAATCTAACTGAACTGGATTGTTAAAAGAATTCTATTATCTCGAAGACTTGGTATCCATAGCAACTGAGACATCTCCATACTTACTCTTCCCATCCATAATGAGGGAAATAAACAGCCAAAGAGCTTGCTATTTCCTGATGTCATTATATCACAGCTAATAAATTATTATTTGACTGAGACATCTCAACAAACCCTACTGCTGTTTTACTTTTTGAAATAGGATCTCTTCTATCCCCCAGTCGCTCCCCCCCAACAACAACAAAAAAAGAAGAACATGCAACCAAAATACAGGAATGAAAAATCAGCTCACAAAGGAGAGTTATAAAGCAGGTCCAAGGAGGGAAGGAGTTACTCTCTGAACTTGGCCCCTGGCTGACATCCAAGATACAGAAGCGTGTTCTGGGCTTCTGCCAAGCTACAGGTCACCTGGGCCTCCATCCACGCAGACTCTGTTGGTTTGAAAGGGAATCCAGACCCAGGCAGGCCACTCTCACAAAGCCCAAAGATATTCTAAACAGAATGTTCAACCAGTGGCAAATGTGTGCCTTTTGCATATAAAACTGATTGTTGTTTACAGGAGAGTAACTTTTTACTCGATCATCAAATATTTGCTGCATTATCCATACGTGGCAGTCACTAAGGTTCTGAGGATGTTAGATGTGAGCGAGACCGTCCCAGCTGCCAAGAATTTCACATCTTGCATAGAACTCAGATACGTCAAATTTCATATTAATATTAGAAAAGGATTGTCAACATCCACCTACAACAGGCACGTTGTTAAATAATTCCCTTAGGACTCCACATAGTTTCTTGCAAACGACTGACACAAAACACATGCTGACTGAACAACACGACTTAAGGGAATGATCAGGATGAAGCTAAGAAAGAACATGAAAATTATCTGTGGCAGGGAGCCCTTCAAAACACAGAGCTGCAAGTTTTAGCTGATGAAATACGGGTAATTTAAAAACTGTTACAAATAGAGATAAATATAATTAAGGGTTTCAGGAATAATTAAGCAGTAAAGCTGGGATTTGAACCCGTGTAGTCTGGCTCCAGAGATTTTTGTGCTAAACCACTATACCATGTTGCCTTTTAGGACAAAGTAGACCAGGGAAGGAGGGCAGACATGAAATTCTTTCTACCACCGTGGTGACTTCAAAAAAAAAAGGGAGAAAATAAAATCGAACCAGTTCAAAAGTGCAAACTGCAAACTTTCAGAAGTCAAACATACAATCTGAACTTTATTTATTTATTTATTCATTCATTCATTCATTCATTTATTCACAACTATTCTTTGTGTCTCCCTGAACCAGGTGTTCTGGGCACTAGGATTATCATGTGGAAACACATGAAACCGTCATTCTCATGGTCTGTTTTCTCTATGGGACTGGCTACCTTTTCTTTCTTTCTCCTATCAGCTCAGATCTACTGTCGAGCACCTACAATGAGTTTTTTTATTTCAATTATGTAACTTCTCAACTTCAAAATTTCCATTTGGTATTTTTTTGTATATAATTTCTAGCTTTTTTATTGATTTTCTCTATCTGATTCAACATTGTCATAGCTTCTTTTACTTCTATTTTTTTTTCTTTGTTTAGAAAGAGAGAGACAGAAAGAGCATGCTGGGAAGGGGCAGAGAGAGGAGGGGACAGAGGATCCAAAGCAGGCTCTGTGGTAACAGTGGAGAGCCCAAGGTAGGGCTTGAATTCACAGTGAGATCATGATCTGAGCTGAAGCTGGATGCTTAACCAACTGAGCCACCCAGGCGCCCCCCTTTACTCCTTTAATCATGCTTTTGTTTAGCTCTGTGAACATATTTTTAATGGCTGTTTTAAAGCATTTTTATGTTAAACCTGACATCTGGTCACTCTCATAGGCAGTGTGTGTTGTCTGCTTTTTCCCCTATGTATGGGTCAGACTTTCCTGTTTCTTTGCATGGCTCATAATTTTTTGTTGGAAACTGGGTATTTTAGATAGTCTATAGTTCTGGGTACTAGACTCCCCCCTCTTTGGGGCTGTTGTTATTGGCTATTGTTATTTTTTTCTTTATTGACTTGCTGGATTATTCTATGTAAGTCATACCAAATAGTTTCTTTTAAATGTCTTATTTATTTTTGAGAGAGAGGGGGAGCATGAGTGGGGGAGCAGCAGAGAGAGAGGGGGACAGAAGATCTGAAGTAAGCTCTGTACTGATAGCAGAGAGCCTATGCGGGGCTTGAACTCACAAACCATGAGAACAACCTAAGTTGAAGTTGAAGTTGACACTCAACCAACTGAGCCATCCAGGCACCCCTTCTAATGTTACTCCTCAGCAAAGCCTTCCTTTGGGTGTGTGCTCAGTAACCCTGAGATGACAGTGCTATTGGTAGGGCTCTCTTTCTTTCTTTCCCGCAACCACACCAGCTGTTAAGCTCCACTAACTACCAGCTGATTACTCTATTGTTGAAAACAATCCCCTGGGTCATAAATATCTCCACAAACGAATCCAATGAGATTGCGGCTCCTTTGAAATAGTTGTTTCTCAGGTCTGAGTGGCATATGTGTTCTCACCCCAGGAGGGCTCCTCCCAACTGCATTTTTTTGGTTCTCTCCTGCAAAGTAGTCAACCTACAGTGTAGGCTCTATCTTCATTAAATCCACACATTTTCCTCCCAATTTCCTTTCATCCTTAGCCCCACTCATCTTGAAGTGTTCTTTGGCTTGCGCTTCTCCAAGGTCTGTTGCAATGAAGTCAGTTCCCTTTGGAAGAGATTGAGTGCTGTTTATGGCCTTCTCCCCCAGGCGGTCTCTGAGCCAGGGTTTTACAGTCAATGGGGACAAAGGCAAGTTTCTGAGTGACAGCTGTGCTCTAGGAGCTGAGTACTTAGGTAGAGGGGGAAGGCAGCAGCCTGAGCAGAGAGCCATGACCTCATGAGCTGGGGTACCCTAGTACTCTCAGTATGTCATGCCCAACATTCAGTCTCCATTCCTCAAGTGGGGCTGAGGGGAAAGGCACCCTTATTTACTGATTGCATTTACCCAGGGCTCAGCCTCAATAATAGATAGCGCCGGGAATAGGATGAGGAATGCTGAAGGCTTGCTCCTTTTGGGAAGAAAGCCCTTCCACTGGGATCTGGAAGAGGAGAGAGTGGTCTTTGTTCAGATACCACTGACTCTCAACTTTCTTAACAAATTTTTGTAAATTTTCTGGAATAGATGCATCTTCGTTTGCTGTTTGCCCTTAGGACCATTTCAAGGGGCTTTAAATTTGTGGAAAATAATTTCACCAGTTTCTCTGTTAAGCAACTCAGCAGAACTCCTTACACTAACACGGGAAGTGCATCAACCCTTCATTTGAATGCTAACTTACAGCAGAATGGCTATGGGGAAAAAACAGGAATAAAAAGAATCGCTATGGAATATATACAGTCCACTTATTGATAGGTTCGTAGCAACTAGTGACATGATTTGAGATCCCTAATTAATAGTGACAAGATGCTTATGGGGAACCATGCTTTGCTCTGCTGAAATCACAGGCACTGAGAGAAAATAGCTCACAGAAGATGCTGGTTTGTCAGTGATTGGAGAAAAGCTATACGATAACACAAATGATGAAACATCTGAAGCCCAACCTGTTGTATGGGCTTTGAAGAAGCTGCAAACCAATTAGTCATTTTATCTTTCAAGAACAGCCTGGAAAACAGGATCTTAATTCAAGCTCAGCTTGATTTCTGGGCTAGAGAGAATAGGAGATGTCAGTGACATAAAACAGGAAACAATTGATTAAGTCTTATCTGAGTCTTAAAAGCTGAATGCTTGGAAAAGCATTCGCGATAATCACGTTTACATCTGCCTGATGAAAACGAGGTACCACTAAACCTCAGAACGGTTCTCAGCTCTGGAAAGTATTTCATATTGTCTAAAGTCTTCAGAGAGGTTACACCTTTCCTTTGATGCTAACACCTAGCACCCAAGAACTACCAATGAATTTGAAATAGAAGAGCCCATGTTTTCTAAAGACGTCTCAGCAGGAAAAGAGATGTGGTGTGCTCAGACACATATTATTTGACTTTTGCCTCTAAGGGTTTTTTTCCTCCCTCCATGGACTTGAAAAGTCATTTCCACAATGCTTTTATATCTCCTAAGCAGAAAATACAGGAAGAGTCGGGGATTGACATTTAGTTTATTAGGTTGGAACTGAGATCTCTCATCCTAGGGCCTATGGTTACTGAAGAGATTCACTCTCCCCAGAGAATAACTTTCTCTACATCTGTGTGTCCAGAGCCATCAGGAAATGGTATTTATTTAGTTGGGTTTCATTTTGTAAATCAGCTTTTGAGTCCTTTCTTAGAATCTGTCAACACCATGTTAGTTTTCCATGCACATAAGCAAGTAACAATAATGTGAGCAAACCCATGTATGTGCTCATTATGTACCAAGATCTGCTCTAATGGCTTCATGGGTATTAATTCATTACTCATTACAACAACCTCATGAAGAATGTGAGGCACAAAAAGGTTAAGTAGTTTTTCCAAGGTGACACAGCCAAATAGAGCTGGATATGCAGACATGCCTTCCAAGGAATCAATAAACTTACGGAGATTCTGACATTTCCATTCAAAACCAACTTTGGGTCATTCACTAGGATAATCTAATGTCATTTTCTACATTAACAACAAAAACAAAAATTTTTAACTCCACTCCAACACAAATATCCCTCCTCCATCAAAGTTACTGCTTCCCAGTTTAGAAGGCCAGTCAAACCCCAAAGCTAATTGTTAGAGGAGCCAACACCTAATCAAGGAATTAAATGGCGCTGCAAAGAAATTATCAATCATCTGTAGGAATTGGTGCTTCTTAAAGTGAAAAGTTTATTTAATTGGCCATTTGTATTTGCAAATCTAGCAACTGTCTAACCTGGAATCATCATTTATATAATTTAATTAACCACATGTTCTTTGGGGAGCAAAAATCATGTGTCATAATTTTTGTGTATCTCTTGGTGTCTGACACATAGTAGGCAACTGAGAAATATTTATTAACTTGATTTGACGCACTAATCATGGTAAAAAGTTAGACAAGTGCATCATATGTAAAGCGCTCTATATGCACGCTGAAGTCCTCCAAGTTGCGTGATTTTGGGAAATCACCTCAACCCTCTGCACCTGCACTTTCCTATCAGGAAAAGGAAAAGCTGGATTGGAGGATCTGTGGGGTTGCTCCCTGCTCTGAAGGCCTAAAAGCAGACCAGCAGCCTAAATGGACCCAAAAAGGGAAGACTGAAATGTCAGGGCCATCTTCAATTTGCTCTAGAGCCTAAATTAAACAGTAGCTCTGTTTAAAGCGGAGAGTGGGGGTAGTTGGTGTCTGATTCACAAATAGGGAAATTTACAAGTTTCCTCCATTACAAACCACAAGTTGGTCAATGAGACAATTTCCATATATGCATGAAAATCAGAAAACCCTGAGCTGTGAACTCCTCCCCTGCATTTGCTTGGACACAGATTAAAAGGAAGGGAGGAAAGGTATCATATCCTCCAGTAGAGGGAGCCAGATTTTAAACATTAACCAGACCACATTTCATTCCATGGCACTGTTTTTGACTGATATAGAAAGAGCAAATAAGTATTTTGATACTAAATCCTCATTTCTGGGCCTTATATTTAACATTAAAAACTATATCACAGAGACTAAAACCAATTTTCCAAAAGGCAAAAATTTTCCTAGTAATAAATGCTTCTTCTAAAAAAAAAAACAAAACAAAACCAAAAAACAACTTCTCTATCAATTTCATCAGGGGTGACAGAATTTTTAAAAACATTTATTTAGCCTATGGCTATCTGAGTTCAAGTTCAAATAAAACTTACATATCTATGAAAGAGTCACTACAGTCATTTTCTTTAAGTGGAGATTTTTTTTGTTTATAGGTAAAGAGAAAAACAGGTAAAGAGAAAAGTATTTTTTATGGAGATATAATTGAAATATAACACTGCATTAATTTTAAGTATACAAAAAGGATTTGATATAAGATATACTGCAAAATTGTTAGCACAATAAGTTTAGCTAAGGCCATCACTTCACACACATTTCTTGTGAGGAGGAATTTCAAGATTTACTTTCTAAGCAACTTACAAATCTACAATAGAATTGTTAACTATAGTCACTATGCTGTACACCAGATCCCTGGAAATTATTTTATAACTATAAATTTGTATTCTTTGACAATATCTCCTTATATCCTGCATCCCTCAGGTCCTGGCAACCATCATTCTACTCTTGGCTTCTATGAGTGCGGCTTTTTTTATGATCTCACTTGTATGTGAAATCATATAGTATTTGCCTTTCTCTGTCTGACTTATTTCACTTAGCATAAAGTCCTTAAGGTCTATCCATGTTGTCACAAATGGCAGGATATTGTTTTGTATGGCTGAATATTCATTCTGTTGTGTATATACATACCATAGTCTCCTGACACATTCATCCATCGACAGGCTCTTAGGTTGTTTCTACATCTTGGCTATTATGAATAATTCTGGAATTAACGTGGGAGTGCAGGTATCTCTGAGATAGTGGTTTCATTGCCTTTGCATAAATACCCAGAAGTGGGATTGCTGGATAATATGGCAGCTCCTTTTTTACTTTTTGAGGAACCTCCATATTGTTTTCCATAGTGGATGCACCAGCTTAGACTCCCATCAACAGTATACGAGTGTTCTCTATTCTCCACATCCTCATCGACATTTGTTATTCCTTGCCTTTTTGATAATCGCCATTCTAACAGGTGTGAGGTGACATCTCATTGTGGTTTCGATTTGCATTTCCCTGATGATTAGTGATGCTGACTGAGCATCTTTTCATGTTTCTGTTGGCCATCTGTATGTCTTCTTTGGGAAAATGTCTACTTAGTTCCTCTGCCAACCTTTTAATCAGATTATCTTTTTAACGTTTATTTATTTTGAGAGAGAGAGAGAAAGAGAGTGAGTAGGCATGTGCAAGCAGGGGAGGGGCAGAGAGAGAGAGAGAGAGAGAGAATCCCAGGCAGGCTCCATGCTGTCAGTACAGAGACCCACATGAGACTTGATCTCATAAACCATGAATTCATGACGTGAGCTACAATCAAGAGTCAAGCACTTGACCGAGTGAACCACCCAGGTGCTCCAATCAGATTATTTTTTATTTATTTATTTATTTATTTATTTATTTATTTATTTATTTATTTTGCTGTCAAATTATATGAGTTCTTCATATATTTTGGATAATAGCCCCTTATCAGATAAGTGATTTGCAAATATTCTCTCCCTTTTAGTAAGTTGCCTTTTCATTTTGTGCATGGTTTCTTTTGCTGTGCAGAAGTTTTAGTTTGATGTCATCACACTTATTTACTTTTGCTTGTTTCCTCTGCTCTTGGCACCAAATCCAAACAATCACTGCCAAGACGAAAGTCAAAGAGCTTACCCTCTACATTTTCTTCTAAGATTGTTATAGCTTCAGGTTTAATGTTCCTGTCTTTTAGCCATTTTGAGTTGGTTTTTGTATATGGCATAAATGGTCCAGTTTCATTCTTTTGCATTGGTTGCCCAATTTTTCCAATGCCATTTATTGAAGAGACTGTCCTTTATGTATTATATATTCTTGGCTGAAAAGTCATCATTAAGAATAGTATTTTGGTTTGATCGTGAGAGAGAAAACAGCTTATACACTGCAGCCTTCATTCCTTTGTGTAGAGAAGTTTACACACTTTGAAATAATGAGGACCCCTCTCCTGAGAAGTGTTATGGGTTGAACTGTGCCCCTCCAACATTCATATGTTGAAGTTCTAACCCCTCGTACCACAAAATATGGCTTTATTTGGAAATAGGGTCACAGCAGGTATAATTAGTTAAATAAGGTCATACTAAGCAGGCTGGGCCCCTAGTCCAATATCACTAGTACCCTTATAAAAAGGGAAATTTGGACACAGCAGTGCATACAGGGAGAATGCCACTTGGACATGAAGGCAGAGACTGGGGTGAAAGCAACAAACGATCAGAAGCTAAGAGAGAGGAACAGGATAGATTCTTTCTCACAGCCCTCCAAAGAATCAATCCTGCTGGCACCTTGGCTTCTAGAACAGTTTTTGTTGTTTAAGCTGCTCTGTTTGTACTTTGTTACAGCAGCTTTAGTAAACTAATACAGGGAGTTACTCCATTCTCTTGTAGTGTTTAGAATAAAAGTATTCTTTCTAAACTATTTGCTTTTCATTTTAATTTTTAAAATGAAACATAACTTTTTAATATTGCAAAGAAATATAAACTCAGTACAGATATATAGATAAATATAACAAGGAAATTAAAATATCACATTCTCACAAACCAGACATTACCCTTGCTAAAAGCTTGTTATATATCCTTCCAGAACTTTTTATTTACATTTATAAACATCGATGAGATTTTTACCTAAACTACACAATGTTGCCTGTGATGCTTTATCTTTCACCTTGGTCACTAAAGAGCCACATCGGTAAATTTTCGTTTTTCTCATGTTCTGTCCATAGTCTAACACCCTCGATTATCCCAACATGATTTTATAACTTGCTCAGTTTAAACAATAATCCAATCCAGGCTTCCTCTTCAATCTCGCAGAGTCTCCTCTTTTTTAAAAATCTTTAATCTCACTGACTTGATGAATAAACTGGGCTAATAGTCTTACAGTGTCCTATCTTCTAGATTTGTCTGGTTATTTCATCATTATGACATTTAGCTTCCTCTTCTAGCCTCTGAATTTCCTATAATCTAAAAGAGAACTAAAAGCTTCATATATTTAAGTTAAATATTTAACTAGATTACATCATAGGTGATATTACCTATTTTACAACGAACAGTTTTAAATGCTAGTCTGATGAAATTCTCAAAACAGAATGCGTTGATTAGACTATAATACAGACACTTACACATTACAGAAATTCATTTTCTCTAAATCAGGAAGTAATAAAGGATCTTTTCCTGGGATATAATCATATCCCAGAAAATAGAAACCTCCTGACTCTATTACTTTGTTTGCCACAAGGGAAGGTATGAGACATACCCTCCTAAACAAAAATCAAAGGTATCTATTCACGTTTTCTAAGAATTTCAACAGACTTCCTTGACTTTATTCAATTCATTAACTTCCCATTCTGTCAACTTCAGTATTTCCCCATTCATTTGTTCATTTATTCAAAAAATATTTATTGAGCCCCCATCACAAGCCATATTCTGCCCTATCTACTGCTCCTGTCCTGGTGGGACTGATATTCTACTTTACCTCACAACTATCCCAGCCTGAAATTTTAAACTCTGGTAATGTGCCTTCTTAACCAGGAGTTCACATCTTCCTGATGTTCTCATCCATCCCCTCACTACTCTAAAGCCCAAACAATCCCACCTCATTAGACCTCTATTCTCCTGGCCACACCACATACATACACCTGACCGCACTTTCCTTCTTAAGGAGTTTGGACCCACGGCTGGTGGAGCATTCACTGACTCTCTAACAGCTCAGCTTTTACCTATACACCCTCATTTGGAATGATTTGCTTACTTACTTACTCTTTGTAAGTGAACTCAGATCTCCCTTAGTCTCAATTACCAACTATATGTCCACTGCAGAAAATTCTCAGAACTCCAGACTATTCCTCTGGACCCCATTCCCGTTATATACAACCACCTGCTAGATGTCTGTACCTGCGTGTCCCAAGTTCAATCTCCCCCAGACAGAACTTATCTTTCTCCACATTCTCACCTTCCCTTTAATGTTCTCTATCCTCATTAGTGGCACCCCTGATGTCATTTTGGACTCCTTCCTGTCCCCCTCCCCATCCTGCCAATTCTAAATTTTTAACTTCTCTGTCTACTGCTCTCTGTCCACACTGACATCGTCTCTCTTGTGGAAACTTCTTTACTGGTCTTTAAGCTTCCAGCTATTGTCCTCTAAGCATTCAACACTGCCTTTGAGTTATCTTTCTAATCATGATTCTTACCATATCACTTACCATTTAAAGTTCATCGCTTCCTGGATGAAATCTTTTCTTCTGCATGATATATATGGCTTTTTATGATCTGGTTCCCATCTTCCTCCATTGCTTCCATGTCTTATTTCTGGTTGCTAAAACAAAATACCACTCACTGCATGGCTTCAACAATAAACATTTATTTCTCACAGTTCTGGAGGCTGGGAAATGCAGGATCAAGGTGCAGGTAGATTCGGAGTCTGGTGAGAGTGTGCTTCCTGGCTTACAGGTAGCCATATTCTTACTGTCCTCACATGATGGAGGGAGAAGGCAAGCTCTTTGGTCTCTTCTTAAAAGGGCACTAATCGCATCAAAAGGACCCCATCTTCATGACCTTTACATATAAACCTAATAACCTCCCAAAGGCTACACCTTCTAGTACCACCCAGGTATTAAGGGGTTAGGACTTCAACTTATAAATTTTAGGAGGATACAAACATTCAGTCAGTAACACTCAGCTGCTGCCACTTCCTGCCTTTCCCCAAAACTATAGGAATTTTCCAAAATTCATCCTGACTCTGTAACTTTTCCCTAGCATTATGTCCACCTAGAATTCTCTCTTCATCTCACCTTGTTCCACATAGTGACACCCACGTCCTTTTAGGCAAATGTATTTTCTTTCATATATCGACTCACATGTCCCTCCCTATTGTGAAGCCATCTCTGACTTCCCTTGATGGACCAAAGAACATCTCTGGAAACCCATTACATTTGTACACATATCCTTTATAACAATTATCATAACATATTACTTTCTGTTTATAGGTCTACTTCCCATATAATCTATGATTTTAGAGACAAGATAGTTCTGGTGTTTAATGAATATGTGTGGACTGAGTGAATAAATAAATGGACAACATACATTTCTAATGACAACACAGCACTATTAGGTCTTCCACTTTGAAAAGTATTTTTTTTTAAGTTTTTTTTTTCTTTGAGAGAGAGAGAGAGAGAGAGTACATCAGCATGAGTCAGGAAGGGCCAGAGAGGGAGGGAGAGATAGAATCCCAAATAGGCTCCATACTGTCTCTGTGGAGCCTGATGTGGGCTCAAGCTCACAAACTGTGAGATCGTGACCTGAGCCAAAATCAAGAGTCAGACACTTAACTGACTGAGCCACCCAGGTGCCTCTACAGTTTTTTTTCAAATAGATGTCAAAAAGCAAGTTGGCAAATTTCTCAAGTTCAACTATTTTTCCTTTATAAACATTTTTGCTGAAATATATTTATTGAAATAAACATACAAAAGCTTTCACAATATAAATATTGCACAGTAACTACTACCTAGATCAAGAAAAGGAACATATGCTCCCTCAAGTAGCCCTAATATCCCTTCTAGTCATACCCCCAAGATTACCACCATTTCAACTTCTAGCATTCAAGAATAATTTCCCCTTAATTATGTATTTTGAAATTTAATAATTAAAATATGTAGTACATTTTTGTATCAGTGGATCCAACTACCTTTTGTTTACTTTCTACCTTTGTTTTTGTTTTTTTGCCTACCAGATTTTTTGGAACTACTTTTGCTGAATTGGTCTAGAGGTGTTTTAACCACTTAAAAATAAGGTATTCATCCAAGCAAACTTACTTATAGAAAAGACAAGGTTAACATCAAAAAGCTTGGCTAACGAATATCAAAAATCACATTCCTATAACAATTTCTTAGCCAACATCTTCAGGTGCCAGCATTCATCACAAATACTTTTTAAAATGTTTAAATAAAAATTTCATTTTAGGATAGTTTTAGAGGTACAGAAAAGTTGTGACGATAGTACAGAGTTCTTATATAACCTGACTCAGTTTCTCCTATTATTAGCATTAGTATGGTATCTTTGTCACAGTTAAGTAATGTGGATACATTCTTGTTAACTAAAGTCCATTATTTTATTCAAATCTCTTTAGTTTTCGACCTAATGTTCTTTTTTTGTTCTGCTCCAGGGTCCCACGCAGGATGTTACATGACATTTAGTAAATCATCTGCCCTTAGTTCTCAATTTCTCAGGCTTTCCTTACTTGTGACGACCTTGAAAATTTTGATGACTACTAGTTAGGTATTTTGTAGAATGTCCTTCATTTGGGATTTGTCTTGATGCTTTCCTCGCAATCAGACTGGAGTCATGGGGTTTTAGAGGAAGGTCACAAAGGTAAGGTGCCACTTCCATCACATCAGTTCAGGGTACATACTATCAACATCGCCTATCGCTGCTGCTGTTGGCCTTGGTCTGGCTGAGGTAGTGTTTATCACAATTCTCCACCATATTTACTCATATCTCCCCATTTCCATATGGTATAATGTGGAGGAAAGTCACTGCATGCATTGGTATTCTTCTGGGAGGGAGATTTCCCTATTCTTATTTATTTATTTATTTATTTAATATTTTGGGTTATAATCCAATACAGTTTTTTTTATTTTGTCACTTAAATTATGTTCCATCTATGATCAAGTTGACTCTTGTGTCCCTTTGTCATACCTTTATCATTGTGTGCGTTTGCATGTGTGTGTGTACATGTGCGTGTGTCTGTGTTTAACACTTTCTTACTTTCTAGACCTTCAAAATGCTCCAGACTTATTTCATATATTCCCTGCAGCACCTAAGATATCAACTATTACTCCCAGGCGTCCTCATGCCACACTTTTAACTCCAACATCACCTCAAGCTAAGTAGCCAATGTACATTTTCTACTGTTCAGTCCTACAAGTCTAGAAATGTTTAAAAATTTCGCCATTGGGGGCGCCTGGGTGGCTCAGTCGGTTAAGCGTCCGACTTCGGCTCAGGTCATGATCTCGCGGTCTGTGGGTTCGAGCCCCACATCGGGCTCTGTGCTGGTGGCTCAGAGCCTGGAGCCTGCTTCGGATTCTGTGTCTCCCTCTCTCTCTGCCCCTCCCCCACTCATGCTCTGTCTCTCTCTGTCTCAAAAATAAATAAACATTAAAAAAAAATTTCGCCATTGATATTTTTCCATGAATAATCACCACCTCCCCTTGGCATTAGCAGCATTTGAGAGCTAAGACTTATCCTCTCCTCAAAAACCCTCCTTCCCCTACACCAGGACTTCGATTGAGGCCAACTATCTTTGCAGAGATCCAAGATTCTTTAGCATGCCATCTGTTTGGCAATCTCTTGAGATAATTTTCTCTGCCTGATTTCCCTGAAGTGAGAGGCATTACATTTGCTTCTACACCCATTTCGTCTGCTTTTTTTTATTGTCTTATCATGCCACTCAACTACCCATTTTCTTGAGTATTATTCTCTTTCAAAGCCACTGTTTTGCAGTTATTCAATAAAATAAAATCAGAAGCCAGAGGCTTCTTTTTCTATTTTCCTGCATTATGAAAGAGCTTTTAGCACACTCCACTGGACTTTAAACTACTTATGAGAAAGAGGCATCCTGAAAAGAAATGCTCTTTACTTTATGATTTTCCTATGTTCTTTTCTTCAGCTGGCTTGAACGGAAAAGCATTTTCTGATTCCTGTATTTGCTTGAGCATTTTAGAAATATTTCTTCGCTTGATGCACTTCAATTTTTAAAAAGCCACTATATGCACTATACAGTTTGTTTTTTTAAAGCTTAATCAGCTCTTTGCCAGTATCATATCAACTATCTTATCAGTCAGTTTGCTACTTGAATTCAATCTACGGGGAGTCTGTATAAATTTTTAATGAAAATGAAAATTAAATGCATTAAAACATACAATATTGAAAAATATCCTACCATTAAATTCATTCTTTATCTCTCCCAACTTACAACTTGAATTTTTCCTCTCCCAAACATTGCCAAATTTGCTTCAGATTAGCACTTATCTGTTTTCCTATTTGGAGATTTTACTCATGTGTATTGTCTTAAGTTTCATTAAATTCTAATTTTTTTCTGATAGTTCTTGAAGGTAGGCTAAGAATCTATAGAATTGTATAGTCTCATAAATGAACACTTAGTAGGCACCTATATGAATTCAATGTGTTAATTGTTAAGGTAAAGAGACTCATTAAGTCCTTAGTCTGGTGGTACAAGATAGACTAAAAGAATTATTATCTACAGATATTCAATTTTACCTTTATTAAAATGATTGTTGAAACCAAAAACCACAAGTTCTATTGGTGTTTAATGGAAATGGGTGAAACGTAGCATAAATAGTTTTGAGACTATAAAGCAGGATGATATTGGGGAATGTCATCAAAAAGATGTGACTGCAGATTGACCTGTAAACTAGACTCAGGCACTCAGAGGCTTCTCCCCCCGTCTCCTGTCCTTGAAATGTGGGTTCTGCTTGCCTTTCCCCTCTCCAGAGGCTGCTCCAGGGACACCGCCATGAGGCAGTGATGTGGTGTGGAAGCACCTGCATGGTATCCACGACTGAGCCCAGTTAGGGCCTCTTTATAAACTTTTAAGATTTGGAAGGTGGGCGTGGGGATGCATTAGTCTTTCTTGCCACAAGACAAGCCTTTATGTAAGTTTCCTTTTCTCTTATTAAAACTGTCACCTACCAACCTGGATGGCCTGCTTCTTTCTTTGGTCTCACCCTGCCCTCTTTGCCCTCTGCTTATGAAGGGCCCATTTCAGATTACACCAGAGAAGCTCCTGGAGGGTTATGAACCAACAAAGGACTTAGCCATCACCCTTTGTTTACAAAAATAAGGTAGAAAGAGTAGAATATGTACATGCCAGGTACTATAACATTTAAGGCACATCTATACTTTGTCTTGTCATCATGAAGTTCGATTTCTGTCTACATCTGCTTACTAACAGAAGTACTTGGGCTTTTCCCCCTTGTTGGTAGCATTGAGCTTTAACAGAAAATCAACTTCACCTCTACAAAGTATATGGTACTTACTAAATACTAAGTAAATATTAATTTTGTACCTCATTTTTATTTAAAGATTGCTTAGATCAATGTTTTCCCTCCCATTTTCCATGAAATACTAATATCCTATGAAATATGAATAGATATTCCCTGAAAAATTGATTGTGTGATGAAATAAATCTTGGAAATGCCAGATGAAATAGGGCTTAATTGCCTTCTGTTCTACAGAATTTTTCAGGGTATTTAATGCACATCATAGTGCTCTGAGATAGAATATGGTATACAACATTCCTCAAAGACATTTGAGTACAGAACATTTCTTAATTTATTTTTAATCAATTATTATTGAAGTATAGTTGACATACAATGCTACATTAGTTTCAGGTATAAAATACATTGATTTGACAATTCTTTTTTTTAACGATTATTTATTTGTTTTGAGAGAGAGAAAGAAAGAGACAGAGCTGGCTCCATACTGTCAGCGTAGAGCCCGAAGCAGGGCTCAAACCCACAAACTGTGAGATCATGACCCAAGCTGAAATCAAGGGTTGGGAGGGTCAACTGACTGAGTCATCCAGGTGCCCCTAATTTGACAATTCTATACATTACTCAATGCTCACCAAGATAAGTATATAGTCACCATCTGTCATCATACGTTATTATAATATTATTGACTATATAACCTATGTTGTACTTTCCATCCTCATGACTTATTTTTCGTAATAGCATTTTGTACCTCTCAGTCCCCTTCATCCATTTCTCCCATCCTCCCTCCCCTTTAGCAATCACCAGCTTGTTCTTTGTACTTATATACATGAGTCTGTTTTTCAATGTGTTGCTGTTGTTGTTTCTAACACTTTCTTTAAGAAATACTAACACTCCCAGACCAGTTTTGGGAAATGCTAGGTTAATATGAAGAACAAGGGAGAAAGACTTAAAATGAGTGTTGGGAGGAGGAGGATGGTGCTTTTAATAGCACCAGGAAACAGGAGAGACAAGTTTGCAATGGAAAATTATGTGATTTTGAACACAGTGAGGCTCCTTTACTACCTGGTAGAGATGAGCAGTATACATGAGACTCAAGCTCAAGATAAAGGTCAGCGCTGGGGTTATTAATGATTATTGATCAAAAGTCCTCCACTATACAGTCACAGCACTCTGATCCATTACAATCACTCATGAGATAGGTCACAGGTAACCTTTTACTAATATTAGTTAAAATACCAAGTTTGCAAATTATTTACACTTCCGAAGAAAATAAAGAGAATTAAAGACATTTCTGTATGTAATGATATGAAGAAAATTGATTGTCTCAGCAGTTGGTGAGGAAGTGAATACTTTAATAAATATGAGAGTGGAGGCTGGGCTTCCAGGTCCTCAAATCAATAATAGTGGGCAGACCTTCCCCACATGTGAGTCTGAGTTCAATTCCTGAAATAGAAAAGGGGAGAAAAGACTTGCGAGGGTTTGGGTGAATGAACGACACAAGAGAAAGGGGAAGAGGAAGAGAGGTGAGAGCAGAGACAGTGAATGAAGATTTTTCAAGTCTAGCGTCACAGGCGATGTGATATAATGCATCCTCATGCCCCAGGCACCGAAATAAGTAAAAGGCAATATGCTGAATGTAGTTTGAGTTTTTTAAAGAAACTCATTTTTCTTGGGCAGAATACCAAGACAGCATCTATTTGTATGAAGAGAAAAGGGTCCAGGTGACCCCTTGGGTGGACTCTGTTGGCTACCTGCCCAACATCTGTTTCCCTCCTTCTGTCTTCCTGAAAGACATTGATTTGACAATCCTGAAAGGACCTTGTTTTGCCACATGTAACCAAGCAACGGGACCCAGAAGAAGTTAGCCCCATTTGCATGCAGCTCAGGAGAAGATTTTGCTTTGTCTAACCTAATCATGGCAATCCCCTTGCTGGGTTTCAGGAATGTACATGTAACCCAATTCTGGCCACTGAGATTGCATGATAGAGACGTTTGAGGAAGCCTTCCCGACTCCCGAGAAATGGACTCAAGAATGTTTCCCTGGACATTTTCATGTCTGGACATGATGGCTACAACAGTTTCAACCATAATGCAGCCAGTCTGAGGAAGGCAGAGGCAATATATGTGCAGAGACGGGACGTTGGCAGACTAGGCAGACTAGGAGGCTGCCCTACCCTTGGACTTTTTGTTATGTGAGATCATAAATGTGCTTGTTGTTTTAAAGCAGTTTAAAAATTTTGTTTCTTGCAGGCAAAAGCATGTGAACTAATGTATGCCTATAATAACATCACTCTAATTGCATTCTGAAAAAGCTTTCCCAGGTAGGAGAGCATTTTTTTCTACAAATACGTCTCTTCTTTGCATTGCTGTACACTGAGACTGCAGACTGCATACATTTTGTGTTTCAAATTTTACTGTTTGGTCAGCTTCTATATTTTCTAAGGTACTGTTAATATAAATTAAGCTTTCAGAAAGAGAAATATGAATTTTAAAGTAACAGTTTTATCTGAAAGATGGGAATTGGCACCTCTTATTAGTATTTTTTTCTTTTTTTAATGTTTTATTTATTTTTGAGAGAGAGCGAGAGCGAGAGCCTGTACATAAGCGGGGGAGGGACAGAGAGGAGAGACAGAGGATCCAAAGCAGATCTGTGCTGACAGCAACAAACTCCATGCGGGGCTCGAACTCATCAACCATGAGATCATGATCTGAGCCAGAAGTCAGTTGCTCGACTGAGCCACAGAGGTACCCCTGTGTATTTTTTTTTCCTTTTAATTGCAGCTCTATAGAATACCTCTTCCACGGCTAATTCTTGGTCATCCATGTGCTGTAAACGGGCACACTGCGAAGAAGTCAAATTTGAATGTCTTTCTCACAACTCATTTTGATTCTCTATTGCAGCTTTTTTGGGGGGGAGGGAGCTTGTTTTACCTCACCGAGACGGCTGCTGTTGCTCCCATTCTGTGATATGAAAGTGACTCGGAAGGATCATGTGGTGTTGGTATTCAGAGACCACAAAAATGACAAAACTCTGTCACTGACTCATAAATATTTTTCAAGCCCATTAAATAAATAGAAGGCATCATGAGCGGGGAGATAATGAGTTATCGCCGGTAACCGTTAGAGAACTTACAGAATAATCTCATTTTCCATAACAAGAAATTTAAGTGAGGAGGGCTTGAGGCAAATACAAAGAGGCAAATTATACCACCTTAAATATTAAATCTCAAGCATCCAATTCAGTGCCATCATCCACCAAGTTTATAGCTTCCGTGGGCAGTTACACTTTGGATAATCGAATGTGTACAGTGGCTGTGGACCGGAGAAAGGCAGTGTGCACACCGATTTTTCTTTGGCGCAGCATTTCCTTAAAATAATGTTCCTCTCAGTCTCTCTTCCACACCATCTTTTCAGCCCGCAGGCTCAGCAGCTACCTGTACCCTGCCTACCACACTGTAGCATTCAACTTTTACCTGCTAGGGAAACGGTGTTTGTTCTCACTGGTGCTCTGGCTTGCAACTAAACTTTATTTTACTGTAGGGATGGCTGCAGTCTGACTGATGGAAGCTGGCAAACTGTCTTGCCCTCAGTACATAAAACTTTCTTAGGCCAATTTTGCCAACTCTTCCCGTTTCCCAAGATTACCACGGAAGCCCTTGGTAATACAAACATGTTAATTATCTGAATCCTTCTAGCCAAAGCCATTCCAATTCTATGGATTGCAATTATTGACTACCCATGCACTTACTCATACCAGCATAGGGTTATGACAGGGGTCTTTATGTGAGCTCCTGCAGCATTTCTGAGTGCCCACTGTGTTTTAGACACACGTGGCCCCATGTGAGCAGAAACGGTCCCTGCTCTTCAAAAGCCCCTGTAAAATGGCCATCAGAAAAACAGGTGAGTGCCAGGAGAGACACATACAAAACCACAAATAGTGGAGGAAGCAACCAATTCCAGACTTGGGGAGAGAATTAGGGACTATTTCACTGGGGATGAGGATATTTCTCAAAATGGTAAAAAAAAAAAAGGTCACAATTTTATGTTTTGAGCCTCTCTGAATCCATAGCATGCTTACTTCTCTCTTACTATAACTCTGGTTCATAAAAACAATGGCCAATGAATAATATGCGAAAACAAGCCTTCATATCCATATAACACCAGGTGAAAGGAATCAGGCTACAGAAGTACAGAGCTAATTTTCTGTTGGGAGACTCGGTGGGACCTGGATTGTGTGACCACTTTGCAAACTGCCCACAATATGGGACACTGAAAAGTCACAGGCTAAATAAACAGTATCTCCTTAATCACTAAGAGTTGAATCATATTTGTCTTAACAATGAGGATATAAAGAAAGTTCTGGGCTTATTTTTAGGAGACTTGGTTCTTATTCCAATAGTCACTTCACCAATTGGAAGCTTAAATGCCAAACAGAAGTAATGATAATCACACACACACACACACACACACATACACACACACACACACATACATTCATGCACACACACATATACAATATCCATTAAGTTGTTGTGATGATGGAATCTTGTAAATACACTAAAAGCACTGTCGCGCGTTGGTTCTCAACTCTATTAGCTGATTCTAGACCTGGAAATTCTATACTATGTTTGGCCCCTAACCTTAATCTCTAGAAAACTCAGGTCAGGGTCCTCTCCCATGTAACTGTTGCCTTCTCCAACTTCCAACCCTGAATGACTCGGCTTCAGAATATCTGTAAAACTCCTGGAAAGGTATGAAGTATTTTGGGTGGATGACGCTATCCTACAATGTACCAACTGCTTTGATCCTTTCATTGCAATGGGATAGTTCTAGGACAGCAGGTTATTTTTCATGTTCCTTTATTCTCTACTTGCTATTTCCAACTCTCTACCAAAGAAGGGACTTCACAATTCTCAGCTAGCTATCTCAGCTACCCTCTGAACCCTCACTTTTTCTTAGGAGTGGGCCCGGAAGAGTTATCCCAACTCATAACTAAGCACTGTTTGGACTGCCAATGACAGAAGCAAGGGCCTGAAGTGAGAAAAAAACAAAAATAAAAACAAAGCCAACAAATTATGTTACCAATTTAAGACAAATGGAAAAGTTCTCTCTGTTTCTCTAATAGAGATGCCAAATGGGGGGACCACCTGGGTCGCTCAGTTGGTTAAGCGTCCAACTTTGGCTCAGGTCATGATCTCACAATCTGTGGGGTCAAGTCCCGTGTTGTGCTCTGTGATGACAGCTCAGAGCCTGGGTCTGTTTGGATTCTGTGTTTCCCTCTCTCTCTGCCCCTCCCCTGCTCACACTCTGTCTTTCTCAGTCTCTCGATAATAAATACACATTAAAAAAAATACCAAATGGGAAGAGGCACAATTTCTATACAAAAAAGACTTCTCATGAGAGTATAACAGCACTCTAGTAGACTGTAAAAATGGACCAAACTACCCCCTCCTATCCACACTCTTTGGGAGAACCCACCTACATTGAGATACCTCCTCGCAACAGTCAGAGCGGCTAAAATGAACAATTCAGGAAACAACGGATGCTGGCAAGGATGTGGAGAAACACGAATGCTCTTGCACTGTTTGTAGGAATGCAAATTGATGGAGCCACCCTGGAAAACAGTGTTGTGGTTCCTCAAAAAATTAAAAATAGGATTACCCTACAACCTGGCAATAGAACTACTAGGAATTTATCCAAAGGATACAGGAGTGCTGATGCATAGGAGCACATGTACCCCAATGTTTATAGCAACACTTTCAACAATAGTTAAATTATGGAAACAGCCTAAATGTCCAACAACTGATGAATGGATAAAGAAGATATGGCTTATCTATACAATGGAATACTACTTGGTAATGAGAAAGAATGAAATTCTGCCATTTACAACATTGTGGATGGAACTGGAGGGTATTATGCTAAGTGAAATAAGTCAGTCAGAAAAAGATATTGTATGTTTTCACTCATATGTGAAAGTTGAGAAACTTTACAGAAGACCATGGGGAAGGGAAAGAAAAAAATATATATAATTAGAAACAGAGAAGGAGGCAAACTATAAATTTAGACTCTTAAATACAAGAACAAATTGAAGGTGGAAAGGATGGAGGGCAGGGAAAATGGGTGATGAGCATTGAGGAGGGCACTTGTTGGGATGAGCACTGGGTGTTGTATGTAAGTGAGGAATCAAGGGAATCTACTCCCGAAGCCAAGAGTATACTGTACATACTGTATGTTAGCTAACTTGACAAAAAATTACATTAAATTTAACAAAAAATTTTTAAAAGAATACATTTCATATTTATTTCATAAATAATCTCAGTATTGCTTTGATTACTGTATCAACATTATCAGAAACACTGATTAAACACACACCCATGCATTCTAAATCTTCACATGACAGTGCCTGCCCCCCAAATTTTCCAGGACTCTCTTCATTTTCAAATATTGTCACGTCGTAACAGAAATTCTAATATTTTATTCTAAATAAAACCTTCCAGGTTGCTTCTCAAGTTTGGAACAAAATTTTTTTTTTAGATTATGTGTCCCATTTTTGAAAAATTATGTTACAAAAGGTTATGATCTTGAAGGATAAATAACTCAATTAAAAATGGAAAATGGATATGAATAAATATTTCTACAAAGAAGATAGACAAATAGCCAATAAGCACATGGAAAGATGTTCAACAGCATTGGTCATTAGGGGAACACGAATGAAAACTGCAATGAGACACCACTACGATGGCTATAATCAAAACAATGGGAAACAAGAGATGTCGGTAAGGATATGGAAAAATTGGAACCCTTATGCAATGCTAGTGAAAATTTAAAATGGTGAAGCTACCTTAGAAAATAATTTGGCCGTTCCTCAAAAGATTAAAAACAGAGTTCCCATACAACTCGACAGTTCCCCTCCTAGGTATATATATACCCAAAGAGAAATGAAAACATACACTCACCCAAAACCTCATACACGAATATTAACAGCACCGTTATTCATAACAGCTAAAAGGGAGAAGTAACCCAATGTCTATCAACTGATGAATGGATACACTGTGGTATATCTACACGATGAGCTATTATTCAGTGAAGGAAAGAAGTACTGTCAACTTCATTCAACATGGATGAAACTTTAAAACATTATGCTAGGTGAAAGAAACTAGTTAGTCGCAAAGACCACACAGCATATGATTTCACTTATATAAAATATCCAGCAAAGACCACACAGCATATGATTTCACTTATATAAAATATCCAGAATAGGCAAATCTATAAAGAGAGAACGTGGATTAGTGGTTGCTTAGGACTGAGAGATTGGGAGGGAATGGGGAAGGACAGCTAATAGACATGGGATTTTCTTTCAGGTGTGATGAAAATGCTCTAAAATTTACTGTGGTGATGGTAGCACAACTCTGAAAATACTAAAAAGCACAGACTCATACACTTTAAAGGGGTGAAGTTGATGGTTCAGAATCATATTTCAATAAAAACTTATGATCGCAATTGGGAACGCTAATTTACTGTGTGATTTTGGTTTTCCCACTTTGACATACAATGGCTGCCTCACATTTGTCCCACCTCAGCTATGTGGGAGTGAGCTTGGCAAATTGGCAGCTCTTGGCAAATTGCCCACCACTGTCACTGAAATAAAGGTAGCTACAGGTCAACACAGCTTTAAGAAAGAATCTTCCCATTCCTGCCTCGGGTCTTCATGAATCTGGAGTTTCCCTATACTGGAACACTGTATTCCAGTGTTTTCCTTTCTAAGTAACCCAGTAAACTGGCCAGCCCTGTTTATCTTCATCTGCCAGCTCCATATCACAGTGGTGGGGTCTGGTATGCTTACTTCCTCCCTCACTGACAAATGGGTTTCTAGTATAATCCAGTGGATTTGAGGCTCTTCTGGTACTTCTAAAGTGAAGCCCCTGGCCGACTCCCCATCTCTATTTTCTTCATCACATACCCCAGGATCTTGACTCGTATTCAAACTCGACCAGATTTGCTGTGTCCCTTTTACTAGGATTCAGTCTTCACCTTCACTATCCTAACCTAGTCACCAAGAAGCTGTCAGTGTTGCCACTTTTCTACCACCCATGCCCCTCCACGACACAACCTATTATTTCATGTCCGTCCTGCCACTCCCTAAGTAAGGGATCACAAGGCCTCCACCAATGAGCGAAGTGTGCCAGGTAAGAACTGCAGCAAAATGATGATCTTAGCCCCTACAGAAAGAGTGCTTTTCCCCCTGCTGATTGTTGCTGTATTAAAATGTGGCCCTCTGCTGCCAGATCTGCCAATTTGTCAAGGGTATAGAAATCCAGACATTTAAGTAAAATGTCCTAATTTATAAAATTTGGCTTGATTTCTTTTTCTTCACATCGTGAAGACCAAATAAAACTTATCTGTGAGACCAAATTTAACTCAAGAACCACCATTGTGGGAATTTATCCAAAGGACACAGGAGTGGTGATTCAAAGGGGCATGTGTACCCCAATGTTTATAGCAGCACTATCAATAATAGCCAGTTTATGGAATGAGCCCAAATGTCCATCAACTGATGAATGGGTAAAGAAGATGTGGTATATATAATATACAAATAGAATACTTCTCAGCAATAAAAAAGAATGAAATTTTGCCATTTGCAGCAATGTGGATGGAACTGGAGTGTATTATGCTAAGTGAAATAAGTCAGTCAGAGAAAGACAGATATCATATGATTTCACTCACATGAGGAATTTAAGAAACTTAACAGAAGACCATAAGGGAAAGAAAGGAAAAATAAGTTACAAACAGAAGAGGGAGGCAAACCATAAGAACTCTTTAACAAACTGAGAGGGTTGACAGGGGTGGTGAGTGATGGGCATTGAGGAGGGCACTCATTGGGATGAGCACTGGGTGTTGTATGTATTATGGCAATCTACTCCTGAAGCCAAGACTACACTATGTTAACTAAATTGACATAAATTAAAAAACACAAAAAAGAACCACCATTGTGATAGATCTACTTAGGGTCTGCCCAACCAATCTCCCATACTCTCCACAGCAGTTTGCATCTACCATAATGGACTCACACAAACAGGTCTGACAGAACAGACACAGGGCCAAAAGAAAAATATGGAACAAATTTGTATATATATATAACACACAAGAGATAGTGTTATTTTGGCACCTCGGGTGAAGTCCTATAAAGTATGTATGTGGACCCCATAAGTAGGCTGTGTGGTCACTCCCTAAAGAAGACATTCTCCAATGATCAGATCAAAGCTCCAATACTTCTTGTTTCAAATGGTCTTTGATACTGACAAGATAAACCGCTGAGGCAGCTATCTAAAGAAATCCAAAGCAATACAAAATACCTGCACCTATAAGACCTATAAGACCAGAGTAATATTGTAAAGTTCATTCAGTCCAACCTTCACTCATTCACTAATGGATGCCAAGTGAATACTTGGAAAGGAGCAAATCTTGCTATATTCTTTATTTCAGTGTGCCATTTTACTTCACTAGTTTAAGTATAATCTCTTATATCATTCTCCTTCTAAGCCAAACCAAAGTGGATTTCTCTCTCTCTCTCTCTCTCTCTCTCTCTCTCTCTCTCTCTTTCTTTGCAAGCATGAGCACGGAAGGGACAGAGAGAGATGGAGACACAGAATCCATAGCAGGCTCCAGGCTCCAAGCTGTCAGCACAGAGCCCAGTGCAGCCTTGAACTCATGAGTGGCGAGATGATGACCTGAGCCGAAGTTGGATGCTTAACCAACTGAGCCACCAGGCATCTCCCGAAGTGGATTTCTAAGTGGATCCCTCATGGTACACCTAGGCCAATTATGCAAAATGTGATGTTAGTCATTGTGACAATACAGAATTTCTGCTAAAGCATATTAACTTTATTTTATTTTCTAGGTACCAGGCATTGTTCAAAGGTAATGTTATGGCCATTAAGAGTTTTTCCTTACAAA
Organism: Paguma larvata; assembly: GCA_030068075.1. Classification (NCBI taxonomy): domain Eukaryota; kingdom Metazoa; phylum Chordata; class Mammalia; order Carnivora; family Viverridae; genus Paguma; species Paguma larvata. Next base: position 79,289,910 of record CM057832.1, read on the forward strand.
AAGGGGAAAAAAACAAATGATGAATAGCTTGGCATTTGTATTTGCATACTTCAAACAGCTGTCTACCCCAGATATGTTAAAGAGTGTTAGGGGTGATTAAACCTGAATTTATAGTTGGTGAAAGGAAAGGTAATCCTAAGCAGGTAGCCACTAAAATAGGCATCATATAAATAATTAACCTTATAATGCAAAAGAATGAAACTGGGCCACCTTCTTACACCATACACAAAAATAAACTCAAAATGTATTAAGGACCTATTGTAAGACCTGAAAACAAAAACTGCTAAAAGAAAACATAGGCATATGTAAACTCTTGGACATGAGTCTTAGTAATATTTTTCTGGATCTGTCTCCTCAGGTCAGGGAAAGAAAAGCAAAAATAAACATTTGGGATTACATGAAACTAAAAAAGCTTTTGTAGTCAAACCATCAATAAAACAAAAACCGACCTAGTGAATAAGAGAATATGTTTGCAAATAAATATCCAGTAGGGGTTAGTATCCAAAATATATAAAGAACTTCTACAACTCAACATAAAAAGCACATAATTTGATTAAAAAATGGGAAGAGGAGCTGAAAAGACATTTTTTCCAAAGAAGACATACAAATGTCCTACAGAAAGAGGAAAAGATGCTCAATATCACTAATTCTCAAGGAAATGCAAAGGAAAATCACGATGAGATATTACCTCACACCAGTCAGGATGGCTAGTATCAGAAAGATAAGAAATAACAAGTGTTGGTGAGGATATGGAGAAAAGGGAACCCTCATGTACTGTTGGTGGGAATGTAAATTGGTGCGGCTGTGATGTAAAACAGTATGGACGTTCCTCAAAAAATTAAAAATGGAAATATTGGAAATACTATTAATCCAGTAATTGTACTTCTGGGTATTTACCTAAAGAAAATGAGAGCACCAATTCAAAAAGATATACGCACCCCTATGTTTACTGCAGCATTATTTATAATAGCCAACCTACGTGTCCACTGATAGATGCACAGATAAAGAAGATGTGGTACGCCTTTTTCAGTGGCTTTTTTTACTCAGCCATTAAAAAAAATGAGATCTTGCCATTCATAACGGCATGGATGGACCTAGCGGGTATTATGCTAAATGAAATAAGTCAGACAGAGAAAGGTAAATATTATATGATTTTACTTACATGTGGAAACTAAGGGAAAAAAAAGGAGCAAACAGTAAAAGACTCATAAATACGGAGGACAAACTGGTGGTTGTCAGAGGGGAGAGCAGTGGTGAAGAATAGTTGTAATAGGTGAAGGAGAGTAAAAGGTACAAATTTCTAGGGGCACCTGGGTGGCTCAGTCAGCCAAGCTTCCGACTCTGGCTCAGGTCATGATCTCATGGTTTTTGAGTCCTGCGTCAAGCTCTGAGCTGACAGCTTGGAGACTGGAGCCTACTTCAGATTCTGTGTCTACCCTCTCTCTCCATACTCCTACCCAACTTGTGCATGCGTGCTCGCTCTCTCTCTCTCTCATTCTCTCTCTCAACAATAAAACAAAAGAGGTATAAACTTCTAGTCATAAAATAAATAAGTTAAGATGATGACAAGTACAACATAGGGAATATAGCCAAAAATATTATAGTAACTCTTTAGAGTAACTACACTTAAAATTGTCAGACCACTAATTTGTACACCTGAAATTAATATAAGAGTTTATGTCAGCTATACTTCAATTAAAAATAAGAAAAAAATTAACATTACATATATAATATACCTACCTATGTATATAATATATATTGTGTTTGTACATGCAGACACATACTTTAAAGCAGCAAGAAATTACAGTTAAACTCCGCTGGTGCATGCTTACCCGGCACATCCGTATTTTCTTTTTCTTTATTAATTATCATTTCTTCACTCACAAGGCTTATGGTCTCCACCATATTTTGCTAATCATGAGTTGGAGGCAATGCTAAAATAGTATTTGTCATGAACGCTATTTCATGAATTTATTTTTTAAAGAAAAAAATGACAGTAAATTTAGCTTAGGCTGACCAAATAGCTAAACTCATCCTCAAAAGAAATAAAAGGTCAAATGTACTTCAAAAATTAATTAGAATCTGCTATCTATGTAACTCTGGGCAACCTACTTAAATCTCTGTGAGCTTCTGTTTGCTCATCTGTAAAATGGGATGTCAAGTCAAAACAATTGCTGAGATTTCTTCTAAATATAACATTAGTTGAAGTCATCAAACCCTAAAGTTTCATAAGATTCTGTCTACATCTCTCCTATTCTATACACTCAAAAAGTATTATCTTAAATAAGGAAAAGCACTATGCTGAATTAATAATCCACACCGCAGTTAGCCAGCATAGATAAACCAAAATACACATCCCACCCCTACTGCAACTCTCTCTCTTTCTCCGTCTCCAGTGTTGCCCAAACTTCAGCCATTTGACTTTCATGTCAAACCTGAGTACCATTTGAGTTAGCTTACTTTTTAAAATTTTTGTCATATTCCACGCAATCATAAGCTTGACTGTGTGAGCTTTATACATTTTTTTCTAATAAATACATGGTCCATAAAAAAAAGACAATTCCAGCAAGTACCATCTAAAATTGTGTTGCCCACCTTCCCTGGTATACATACTAGACTTTGGGAAATACCGAAGTAGCTTTATGAGAAGAAGGATATATACATGATGGCCTAGAATATATAAGATATTGTTTTTAAAGGAATCTACTATAGTAACAGCCTTTCCATTACATTTATTAGGATAGCAAATCAACTGTCATATCCATTATTCTTTCATTAGTTAGGCAATCTGATTCCATATATTATTTTAAAAAGGGGACAATAGGACCACCAGTTGATGGGTAGAATTTTTGTTTTACATATGAATTAGCATAAATCCCACTTTCATCATGCCAAGTGTTGATACCAAATCTTTTGGAACCATCTAGATCTGTAAACTGAGAACGGCATTTTCTGTGGACAACTGAATAATCATCTTGACAAGGATAATCCTATGGAGGAGAGGAGGAGAAAGAGAAAGAGAAATAATATTGAATGACTGAAATATGTAAAAATGAGTGATTTCTAAAAATTGATCTTATTATAATCCAAGTTAAATTTTTGTACAATTAATTTAATATCTCAAGTTACAAATGCCTCAACGAAAATATGACTATTGCATTTAAAATACTTTAATTCTGAAAGAAGAATCTAGTTCTTTTATTTATAAAACTAAAAAGATAAATTGTTACACATGTAAAATTTCCTAAACCATAAATATACGGCACAAAGAACAGTTTAAATTTTATGAACATCTACATAAGACCAAAACAATTACAATTTACCAGTCATTCAACATCTTTTTTAAGTTAGTATAAGTTATAATTATTCTACACGTTGGGTTGTGTCTTTCATAGTTGCTATCAATTCACACCTGCCAGTAAGTGCCAAACTCAAGGGATCATTCCTCTGAGAAATTTACCTCAGGATAACCCAGTATAATGTTTAAGGCATTTACCCTTAAAGCACTTCATAGAAGCTTCTGTTGTAATAAAACGAGACACTCTCATTGACCATTTCCCAAAGGGAATATTGATTCCCTAAGATTACATCAAGGGTAATGGTAGACAAGGAACATAAAGCACTTGAACTCATTATCTAATTTCTGCTTCAAATTGGTGCCAATTTTAAAGCACTAACACAATATTGAAATTAAATCACCAGAAGTATAAAACAATGAAAGAACATCAAAGTACTTCTAATCTTAGATTGGCTTTATTGAAAATAATTAAAAAATGTAACCATATACTCAACCATAACAATAAGTGTAGGGTCAATGTATTTACTGAGTACCTATTACAAGTTGGGCACAGTAGTTGAGTGTTTATATCTTTTAATCCATAGCAAGACTCTGACATAGGAAATATTACTCCCACTTAACATACAGGAAAAGATGATTTGCTTAAAATCTCAAGAAAATGCAAATTTAAGGAATGCCAATATTAGGTAACTCAGCCAGGACTTCTAACTAACTACCTGACTGTAAGATCCATTATCCCTCCAGGACCCTCATGAAATTCTTAATTAAGAGATGAAAAGAAATACAAACAACAAAATCCTAAAGCTACATTATATCCATGTTACTTTCTGTATAGTTTGGGCTTTTGTTTTTCAGAGGCAGGGTCTAATTTCTTTGAGGTACATATGTAAGTTTTTGGTCTGGTAGGGGTCCTTTCAACGAGATTTGAGCATTACTGGCCAAGCCTGCCTGCTCAAAGGGAGGCAGGGTTTGCTTATTCCTATACCAGCTTCCGTCAAACTGAAGGGAGCTTCAAATGCAGGGTCAGCGTGTTCCTCTAGCATCTTCTAGGCAGAGAGGATGATTTATTTTGATCAGGTGAGTGACACGATTAAATGTGATGTTTTAAGGAAAGGATTCTGGCAGCAAAATGGTATTGAAGACTGAAGGTGGAAATGATCAGATGCCAGAACCAAGATTAGAATTAGAATGAGAATAAGAATTCACATGTCATTAACTGATGTATGGATAAACAAAATGTGATCTATCCATACAGTGAAAAAATATTATTTGGCGATAAAATGAATAAAATACTGGCAGATGCTGTAGCATAGATGAGCCGTGAAAACAGTATGCTAAGTGAAAGAAACTAAACCAAAAGACTACACATTGTATGATTCCTTCTAAAGAATATCCACAGAGATAGAAATTAACTTTGTGAGGGCGTGGGGGAGGGGGAGAATGAAGAGAGACTGTTAACAGGTGCAGTGGCCAATATTACCTGTCAGCTTGACTAGATCATGGGGCACCCAGGCATTTGGCTAAGCATTATTTGAGAGTTGTGTCTGTGTGGGTGTTTCTAGATGAGATCAGCATTGGAATCTGTGGATTCAGTAAAGCAATTTGTTCTCCCTAATGTAGGTGGGCATCTTCCAATCCACTGAGGGCCTGAATAGAAGAAAAAGGCAGAGGGAGAAAGAATTCAATCCCTTCCTGCCTGATCGCTTGAGCTGGGACATTCGTCTTATCCTGCTCTTGGTACGGGGTTCTTTAGACTCGGACTGAATTATACCACCAGCTTCCTTAGGTTTTCAGCTTGCAGACAGCATGTGTGGAACTTCTCAACCTCCATACTGCATTAGCCAATTCCTTTTTAAAAAAACCAATACCTCTCTCCCTCTCTTCTCTCTTTCTGTATATCCTGGTGTTCCTCTACCTATTGAGAAACGTGACTAATACAATGCATATGGAGTTTCTTTCAGGGGTGATGAAAATGTTCCGAAACTGGTTGTGCTGATGATCGTATGACCCTATGTATATACAAAAATCACTGAATTGCACCCTTTTAAAGGGTGAATTTTCTGGCATGTGAATTATATCTCAACAAAAGTGTTATTTTTAAAAAGTGAGTAAGTAGGGGTGAGCAGTTGAAAGTTACGAAAACTAGTTAACAGACTATTGCCTCCTAGTTCACACAGGAAATTGAGTCCCTTCTGTTATCAGAGGTATTGGTAAATGAGTTCTCCACCAAAAAAAAAAAAAATCCCACACAACTTATTTGTGGTATTTGCCAATTTCTGTGTTGTAAATACTCGCACTATGGCTGACTTCAAGCTATCAAAGTGAGGTCAGTGAATATTGGGTTGGGAAAACATGAGTATAATTAGCTCATGCAAACTTTAAGAGGTGACTCCAGTTCACCCTGAATCCACTTCTCCCACCCCCCCAAAGCGTGACAGCCGTGCAATTTGGGTAGATCAATCCTACTGCAAGCTCTAGGGGCAGAATCTAACTGGTCTACGACAATCGCAATAATCTCACTCCACTCTCAATGACAGTGATTGATCCAGTGTTGGGTATGTGTTTTGAGTTTGTCCAAATAAACTAAAGCCCAAGACTTTTGCTCAATGGTTTGGAGGAAGTAAACACTTTTTCCATCGCTGGACATAAATGAGGAAGCATCTAGCCCAGGTTGCTATTGATAGTGCTCCTACAATCAGTTTAGCATGAAACCAACACCATAAAAGGCATATTTGAGAGTCAGTAAAAAGCATGACGACATTGCTGTATCAATTCTTTACTGAAACCTGACTTTTCAAAAAAGTGTGAACCAATAAATTGCTTTTATTGTCTGACATTACTTGAGTTGGGTTTTGTACAACCTACTAAAAGCATCCTAGCTCATGTGAACCTGAATTATACGTAATGTTGGAGCACTGAAGTACTGAATATCAGAGCAAAATAAAAAGGTCAAAATCAAGGAAGCAGGGCAAATATATATTTAGAGTAGGAGTAAAGGCAAACGATAAATTTGTGACTAAATATATAATCAAGAATTAGAAGAATGCGAATGTGGAACAGGTGAACAGAACAGGACAATAAGAACAAACTGCTGGGATCCTGGAAGGTATAATTATTATAAGAAAGCAGAGCATGTATGTTTTTCAAAGTTTAATACTAAAGGCACAAAATAGAATAAAACAGCTGCACGAAGAGCTGCCTTAAAGGACCTTAATATTGACTGCAGCTTAGACCCAAGACCAAACTGAGATGGTAGGAGTCTTAACCAAGCAAGTAATTTAGTGTGCTACTCAAATTAAGTATACAGGGGGTAATCATTTCAAAATGGTGAACAGTTTTGCCTTTTCTGTTGAATGCAATTTTGATCTCTGCCCAAGGCGAGATCAAAATTTGTTTCAGGATAAAATGGCAACCAAAGAACAAAGTAATATCAGCTTCTAACATGCAAAATAGGGTTTTTCAGCAAGATAAGAGCCTTGCACTCCACTCACAATCATGAGGACTTCAGAATATCAATGTCCAAGCCTGGAAGACTTCGCATCATAGAGTTCTCCAAATGTATAGAAAAAAATATCTTTTCATTAAGGCTTAACCAAAGGTTGGAATGAATAGTAGGAAGATAGGGAAGAGTCTGGGGAATTAGAAAACAAGAGAAAAGGGAAAAGCAGGATGGCAGAGAGAACCAAAGTATTTCCCAATTTTCCCTTTCCCAGGTTTTAATCTGGCAGAGTCCCTCTGACCTGGACAGAGAGAAGTGCATGAGATAAATGAGAGTAATGGTAGAAAGGCATAAGAGGGGCCCCATCCTTCCTGAGAACTCTTGAAACTGACCATCTCAGACCGTCCTTTCATCTGCCCGGAGGCCGCCACAACCATGCTGGTGGAGCATCATGCTTATGCAGAGGGAGACTCTGAGTCACTTTTGGCATCCTGTGGGAATCTGCAGAGGGGGTTACTAAAAGGAGCTGCAGAGCTGAACACTGGAGCTGGGGCTGAATGGGAATCACAGAAGTCTTCTTTAGGGTCCACAGTGGAAACAAGGCTGAGTTATCACAAGCAAGCCATCTGGGCTCTAAGCTAGGCCAGAGAGAAAACGAGAAATAGAAAAAGACTGACATTTCGATGTCCACAGACTTTAGCCATCAATGCCGGCAAGGAAAAGAGCGGCCAGGTGGACTAGGGATACCATCCCAGAGGCCAGAGCAGGCAGACAACAGCGCACTTACTCTCTGGCATCAGGATGCTAAGGCACCTCCCCCTTCTCCATACTCCTGGACATCATCTTAGGGAGAGTCCTGGTTACTGTTACTGTGTAACAAAGAGGTCAACTCATGTAGAACAGTACAAAACAATACCCATTTCCAGAATCTCTGGGTCAGGAATTTGGAAAAGGTATAACAAAGACAGCATCTCTCTGCTCCACAACATCCGAGGCCTCAGCAAAGAAGACTGGAAAGCTGGGAGTGACCTGAGGGCTGGGGTTACAAACATCCCTCACTCCGTTGGTCGTTGATGCTGATTGCCTGCTGGGACCTCAGCTGGGGCTGTTGACTGAAACACCTATGCAGGCCCTCCCCGCATGCCTGCTTGGGCTTTCAACGCAGTGCCTAGGTTCTGAGGATGGCCATGGCACAGAGAGAACCAGGAGGAAACTGCATTGGTTTTTATCACCTGGCCTCCAAAGTCACATAGCATCAATTCAACCATAGTTATGGTTCACCCAGTCCTAAGGGAGGTAATAAGGACTCTGCCTTTCAACGGAAGGAGTGTCCAACTCACACTGTAAGAGCATGTGGTATGACCAGATGTATTGCAGCCATTTGGGGAGAATAACAATCTGCCACATGGAGAAAAGTAGGATGTGTTGGGGTTCTCAAGACTACCCCTAGATTCAGTGATTCCTAGGAGGACCCACAGGACTCAACATGTAGTTGTATTCGTGGTTATGATTTACTACAGCAAATGGAAACAAAGCAAAATCAGTGAAGAGAAAAGGCACGTGGGCCAAAATCCAGAGGAAAACAGGTGCAAACCTCCAAGAGTCCTCTCCCAGTGAGTCACACAGGATGCACTTAATTTCCTCAGCAACGGATTGTGAAATGCTGTTTACTGGGGAAGCTTATTAGAGCCTCAGTGGCCAAGGTTTTTCTCGGGGGCTGGTCACGGAGGCACTCTTTGCCTTGAAATAGCAGAATTCCAGACTCCCAGAAGGAAAGCAGGTGTTCAACAGGAACCATACTGTTTGCACAAACTCTTTAGGTGCAGTGAGCCACTCTCATTAGGGAATTCTAGTCCCAAAAGTCAAGTATCTAGATGACAGGCAAGGGCCAACCTTGCAAGCAGGCTTTTCAAGATAGAACTGTCTCAGTTCTGCTATGTTAGTTCTTTTCTGCATACAAAGCATGGGCGGAGATCTCTGAGAAAGTGAGTTTTTTTTTTAAAGGGAAATCAAACACTTCCTATAGGAACTATTTAAATTATAGACTCAGACTAAGCTGTAAATGGATTGAAGAGGGCGTGTTTTCCCTCTGGTGGTGGGCTCAGGAAGAAGGCCAGTTATTCGTTGGACACTTTTCCTCCACATATGTGAGTTGTAGACAGTTGTTATATTTCCACACCCTAACATAATATTTAAATATGTGCATGTTCAACATTTTTTAGTGGGACTGGGAAAAAAATGTTTAGAAATTGCACAGAAAAACAGAGGTGCGAACACCACACGTTGTTGGCTGGTTCACTGTTCTGGGGCTACACTGACCCTGAATTCTGACAATGTTTCCTTACGATAGGATCATCACCACAGCTTTTTCTGAGCCCTTCAGGTAGATGAGGCGGGGACTGAATGGGTATCGGTGCACAATGGCTTATGCAGAGCCAGACTGGAAGAGACATTTCGCAGCAGGAATTTAGAGGACTTACCAGGCTAACAGGGGCCAAGGAACCGAAGATGATCCACAGCTTCAAACCTGGATGGCTGGGAGAGTTCTAGAACCAGTAAAAGGAATACGAAAGACATGGAGATGGGGGGGGGCAGATTTGTTTTAAGGGATAAATGATGAGTCACATTTTAGACATTTTTAATGTGAGATGACATCAGTACAAAATCCCTATTTTACAGGTGGTGCTGCAGATAGACGGCCAGGAAAGAAGTCAGTGTCCTGTGCACAGTAGTAATTACTGGCTGGGGAAAAATAAAGAACAGTTTTGGGACCATGGATGATATTTGGATATAGACTGTGAATTACATAATTACACTGCATCAATTATTCCTAAGGTTGAAAATATTACCATAGCTATGTGTCTTTGTTCTTCGGAAATACACACAGAACTATTTATAGGTAAAGGGGGCACAGCCTACTCTCAAATAGTAAACAATTGGGGTAAAGGTTATATGGGAGCTCCTTGTGCCATTCTTGCAACTTTCCTATAAGCTTGTAATTATATAAAATATCTCATCTCACCCCCAAAAAAGGAATGGTTGGGGAGCCATGGGAGTGGATGAATTCTCTGAGATTGTATAAACTGAGAAGCACAGAGTTCTGGATCGCAAGTCTCACAGACGTTCACGGTCGGGTCTATAAAGAAGCCATGAAGGACAGAGAAAGAGGTATGAAGGGCTCCAAGGTCATCGGTTCTGAAGGTAAAGGGAGGTGGAAGAAGGTAGTGGGAGCCAACAGGTGCTCACTTCTGAAGAAACATCATAGAGCAAGACCTGACAAAATACAACCAATAGTGAGTGCTGTTTCAGAGGAACAGAGAAGGAGTCGAATGAAACATCCTGATCAAAGGTGGAAGCGGGCATTGGTGGTACAGTGGTGAGCATGGCAGACTTCCTGATAAAAGGTGGAAAAGAAAGAGTATCAGAGAAAGATATGCCCAGAGCAGACAGGCCATAGAAACAGGAAGCACTAAAGATGCAGCAACAGAATCACTGTGGGGACAATCTGCCTTAAGGTTAAGAAAGCTTTCTTCCTTTTCTTCTCTTTCCCTTCCTTCTTTTAAACAAATCGTGGAAAGACAGGTCAGGATGTTACAGGAGGGTCCTCTGGGTGAGGGGGCCCCCACTCGACATTCTCTCATTATGAAGGAAACGGAATATAGCTTTACCACCTAAGTCAATAAAATGTATCAGTATCTTTAAATGATACCTAGCAGGTAGGTATCCTGCTCAGATATCCACCCCCACCTTCATCTCCACTAACCCTTGGGTCCTATATTCTTACCCTGAACACCACTATCTCCTGAACCTTCTTTAGAAAAAATGACCTTACTGTTTCTAAGTCAGCTGTGTACTCAGTCTTGACCAAGTTTTGGTTGAACTTAGTCTTATTTGAGTCCATCTTTTTTCTTTAGGATCTTTCATTTTTTATAGCTTAATTTTTCAAGGTCATTTTCAGTTTGAAGACTGCCTTCTGGAACATGAGTACCTCTGCCTAATTTAATATTATACGATAATTTGAAAGCATAGTCTCAATTCCTTCATCCAGATCATCCATAAAAATGCATAATGTGTTATATTTCCTGGCCAAATCAGTCACTGTGAACTAACCTTGTGTCCACCATTACAGATAGCTATTAGCCACCTGGCACTCATACAGCAAAGACCATTGTTCCTTAGCATGCCCGTAAGGATGCTCATTTGGGGTAGTCTATTTACTCTCAAAAAGGCATTTGAGGCGGCAAGTTTATTTATGTGAATGTCACATTGGATGGAGTGAAAGTAAATATACAGGTAGATTACTGTGATATTTGGTTTCATTATTTTCAATATACATAATGTATAAAATTCCTTAGCTGTTATATGCACTTGACTGAAGACCTGTCGTCCCCTAATAAGGTTGTCTTCTATATACACATGCAGAGTGATATGAGAGAGAAAGAACAATTTCCATACAGTCAAGTCTACTTTATCAACCCTAGGGATTTGTAGAGGCTAGGCCCCCCAGACAGACCCCTTCATCCATTTCCTCACTATTTTAAAAAAGATTTCATTACTATTGGATATTTTCTTCTCCTGGTGATTGCATCACAGACACAAGAGTAATTGGTAAATGTAGCTACAACAAACATGTTACTGATTAGATATATTTTTGTTAAGTATTTAAGAAACATTCACTACCCTTTTTTATTTGATAAAATTTTACAAAAGAAAAATACTTCTAACCAATAGAGGTATGCATCTAGAGGAAAATAGTCATGGAAGGTACAAGGAAGGTTAGGCTATGATATAAATACCAATATCAACATCATTAAAGAGTCTGGTCATTACAAAGAAAAATATGGAGATCTATATGGACAATCACTTCACAAAATAAGTTGACTTTAAACAATATTACACAAACTTCAGTAATGGCTAGCATTGAAAACTAAGCAATACCATATTAAACCTTAGCTATTAATATATTTTTAATGCACAAATTTTGATTGGTCCTATCATAGGAAAAATAAATACCATTTTTCTTATTCTTCAGTCTACATTATGTGAGGACACCTGCCACTATCTTATACTTACAATGGTATAGTTAGTTATAAATTTGAGGCCCAGTGTTCTCAACTAAATTATTTTTTTCTTCTTTACAAAAGTCAAATATGTTCATTGTAGAAGTTAAACGTAATTAAAAGAAAGAAATTAGATCTAAACTCTTATGACTTGACCCAGAAACAAAAGAAGATCATAGTTACTTAGCTTCAAAAGGCAGTATAATATGAAGGTGCAGTTTTAGAGAACACGGGGTTCTTTCCACTAAAAGGAGATAACACACAAAAAAAATGCTTGAAAATCTGAGTTTCCTGAGAATTAAGATCACAATTTCTCAACTGTTGGTGATATATGAGATGAGCATGAGTTAAAATATTTATTTCCTAACTTTTAAGTAGACTTGAATTAAATGTTTGCCAAGATCCTTCGTCAAAAAGATTACTTGGTCATAAATAAATACTTCTAGGATTGTACAGGATCAATGACAGAATCAAATCACCTCAAATACATAAAGAGTAAAATTTGAGAGCTCAAGAGCTATATCATTCTGTCTACATTAGCGGGAGTCTTCTGGAGAAATAGAACCAATAAGAGATAGATAGATGGATAGATGGATAGATAGATAGATAGATAGATAGATAGATAGATAGATAGATAGATAGGTAGGTAGGAAGGATGTCTACTTATCTACCCATCATATCTATCTCCTATTTCTTCTATTTCTATATGTAAGGGACAACAAGTGACCCTTGAACAATATAGGTTTGAACTGTGCAGGTCTATTTATACACATATATATTTTTCTTAATGTTTATTTACTTCTGAGAGAGAGACACACACAGAGCACAAGCAGAGGAGGGGCAGAGAGAGAGAGAGAGTCACAGAATCCAAAGCAGACTCCAGACTCTGAGCTGTCAGCACAGAGCCCCATGCAGGGCTTGAACTCACAAATTGTGAGATCATGACCTGAGCTGAAGTTGGATGCTTAACCAATTGAGCCACCCAGGTGCCCCAATACACATATTTTTAAAAATAAATATAGTACAGTACTATAAATGCATTTTCTCTTCCTTATGATTTTCTTAATATTTTTTTTCTCTAGCTTACTTTATTGTAATAATACAGTATATAATACACATAACATACAAAATGTGTGTCAGTCAAGTATTTGTTTATGTTATCAGTAAGGCTTCTGGTCAACAGTAGGCTATTAGTAGTTAAGTTTTTGGTGAGTCAAAAATTATTTGTGGATTATTGACTGTGTCTGGGGGTGTCAGTGCCCCTAATTCCCACATTATTCAAAGGTCAACTGTGTATATATATACTGAGAGAGAGAGATCCTTCCTTCATTCCTGTCTTCCTTCCTTCCTTCCTTCTTTCCTTCCTCTCACCTATTAGCAACTATATATTCCCCCCAATAAGGCAAATCCTGTTGTATCCCAATGGAGAAGCCGCAGACACCCCATGGAGTTATATGAGCAAATGCCAACAGATCCTAAAGTTGAAACTGGGGTCTAGGAAATGTGGTCCTTTAATGCTGGCAGAATCCCATAAGACTCAGACCTAGAACCATTTGCCTCTAGGTACAAAATCATGCGTAGACATGTCTATGCATACACATATATGCGTATACATACAGCTTAGCACAAATGTGTAACACGCAATGACATCTTTCGGGCATTGTTTTAGACTGAGGAAGGCCACCATTTCCTTCTGAATCCAAGTAATAGAGGGCCATTCCTGTGGTTAGATAACAGCAGTATTTTGGAACACCCTAGCATCAATCAAAAAGTAATAGGTACAACCATATGACCCCTTCCCTCTTCTCCAAATTCACCTTTCACCCCTACCTCACTTGTAGACGAATCTAAAACTCTTTGTCATTTTAATCATTGGTCAACGTAATAAGATAAACAAGGATATTCAGCAAATGGCCATTATTCTTTCATCAGTAATATTGAGTTAGAACATTAACAGGACAAAAAAGAGAAAATTAAGTAGTAGATATATTAAGATTCAGAGAAAAGAAAGTAGTACTAAAATAAAAGTCATGAAAACACATCATGGAACCTGGAACATTACCTAGTTAAAATACTACACTTCATTCTGGACTATAATAAGGCTTAAATGTGATTATTCCATGTGGCCAATTCAATGCCACAACTTTGCACGCTATTATGTTTTTAAAAGAGAACCAGAAAAAGAAAGGGACTACATTCTGAAATGAAATTATGGAAGATCATGGGAGCACAGAATAGAATAGAGATACAAAGGGGGGTTTTAAAAAGAAGTGGGAACCAAAGCTAATTTCCTTCAGATGCTTCCTACAGAACCCCAAACCTGTTCTAGATTCACTTTCTGTCTCAGCTTTTGGTATTTTCAGCAGATCATTCTTTCCCTTCTCTTCTTTTTAAGGGCCCTGGTAAGCATCCCTTCCTGGGAAGCAGAAAACTAAAGGCAATTCTAGCCTTTGGGGAGTTTCTTGTATGTGAATGCCCCCAACTGAACAAGACAGAGCTCTTAATGATGCTATCCACCTCTGACTACTAGCCAAGGTACATTTTGATCTGGGATGATACTCAGAGTATTTATCAATAAATACAGTTAACTCAGACTGGGCAAGTCGTACAGGCCCCTGGTAAGTCAAGTGTTAAACTTCCAGAAGGTCCAGGCTAGACCCACTCAACCATGAAGCACAGGAATCCCAGTGCCTAGAGCCCACAGTACTTTGGGGGGCTCACAAAAATGTTGTAATTTCTTTTAAAATCAGAATTTTCAAGATAAATCTAGTAACAACATGAAAGTACTTAGTGCTACTAAATTCTACACTAAACAAGGGTCCAAATAGTAAGTTTTATATTATGTATATTTTATCACAATAAAAAAGAGACACCATTTTGAAAAATTAACTCTATTAAATGGTAGAAACTCATAGCTAAACCAGGAAATGTTGCTGGCCGTTTAATATTCATAAACATCTTAGGGTAGAAAGAGATGATGGCTATTACACAAAGTTTTGTTTAAAATAGGGTACAAGAGTACTTTTCAGAAAAAAAAAAATGTATCGTATGCTTCAGTTTTGTGTAATAACACCCATTGGTACATTGGTAATAACTTCAAGAGGGTTAACAAAAACATGGTCATATAACATAATAGATTCATAAATAGGCAAGAAGATAAACAGTATAAGGGGGGAAATATGTGTAATCTTTACAAAATGACAATGAGAAATATAAAGAAATGTATTTCTTTAATAAGCTTTTAAATCCCCCCCACCAAAAGTGAATATGACCCAACTTGGATTATATATGTCTTTATGCTAATGCAGTTACACAATATATACTGTTTAAATTTTTTAATGGAAGAAGGAGCCCATGACAGCCGAAGTCCTGAGGGCCCGGGAAAGTCATAACGCAGTCCTTTGTCCTGAGAGTCTAGGGAAAGGGCCGGAGCTCTTCAGGGGGCAAGGTTCTGGGGAGCTCAAGGTGACAGCACATTTCCAATCAGCACAGAAATGTCAATATTTTAACAATGAGATATCTGTACCAGTGCATAATGCCCCAGTGGTAGGACAGGCCAATCCTGCTGTTGTTGGGAATAATGCTAAACAGACGCAGTCACTTTTCATACCTACTGTGCAACAGGGCAGGGATCCCTCAAAGTCAGTTAGGAATGCATGCCAACTTTAAAACATAATTGCCGGGGACCAAGAAGCCATGGCCCTGGGACCAATGCCCAGGGTAAAGAATTAAGGCTCAAGGCCCAGGTGACCTGGAGCCTGGACCCCCGCTGGTGGGCAGAGGTGTCCTAAGGCGAGTATTAGGCCTGAGGCCATAAAAGTTACGGCTTTTGATCTCCTCACTTTGTTTGGCCCTAAGAGGATGGCTGGTTAGCCAGTGACGGGTAAGATCCCTTGGGGGGGGACAACCTAAGACAGGCACAGTCACAAAAGGGCCATCAGGAGACAAATTCGTGCCAGGCCTATGATAAGAACATTGGGTCTGTAAGAATCCCTGCACTCAGGGTGATGATAATATTGAAGAAAAGTCCCTGCCAGCAGCAGCTGCAGGGTGAAGTATGAGAGGGTCTTATGGCATCTCCTCCGCTAGCCAATTAATGCTGTTGGTTTTATTCCTCTTAATAGGTTTGGAATATAGAGCGATAGAATGTTGATCATCATGAAAATAATAAGAAAATCATTTAGGAGGTTTTAGTTTGCCTCAGGTAATATAGAAATAATTCAAAAATAAAATAAATCTCTAATTGTTCTATTAAACCTAAGAGTGCAGCCCGACCCTCAGAAATGTGGTAATTGCTGTAGTTTTTGGGTTAAGATATTATTAATGGTCAGTAGATAATAAATAATCTTAGAGCGTAGCTTTAGAGAAAAACATGGTTTTCACACAATCCTCTAATTGTAGTTAGAGCCTTTAATTGATATCTGTATACTTTGTTCTTATCCTTCCAACCCATAATATTCACCAGAATGTATTCATTAGTTATCCTTTGACTGCAGGTGTCCTGTTTTTTACCCTCACATACTAATTGTTTAAACAATCTATATAACCTTGAGAAACTAGGGTTCTTTGAAGTAAAGTTTGTTTTAATCAGTTTCTTTTATTTTACTAAGAACCTTGAGAAATTGGAGTGTTTTCATCCTGCCAATCTTTGCAGGGTGTGTGCTTGTTGTGTTTAGAAAAAATGCATAAAAACCCTAAAGAAAAAATAAACTTTTGAGCAGTCCAAATAAGAGGCTGTCTCCGTGTCGTTTGTCTTGTCTTTGTCTTGTCTTTATGTTTTCTGTCTCAGCTCTTACATAGGGAACCCTGGACCAGTCCTGATACGAGGCTGACTCCAAGAGACTGACTTTGCGTCATCTCTTGCATCCAGACCAACCCTCACTCAGGTGAAACCCTGGACCAACCAGAAGCCCTGAAGTAGGAGCTGGCCTCCTCTCAGGGCAGACCCCAGCACATAATTCTCTGTTAAAAACTTCCTCAGCTTTCTATGTCTGAGTGAACCGAGATATTCAACATTTTGGAGGTTCAAACTACTCATATGCCTGGAAAGATAATTCAATAGGAAGTTCTATCCAGGAAAACAAACTGGTACTTCGCACTTGATAATGACCAACCAGAGGCACCCAAACGGCAGCTGCCTGGCTGGGAGAAGCAGTTAAGCTCCAAACTGCTCCCACTGAGGGCTTGGTCATTTGACTCAGTCTTTGGCACTACCCTTCTTTCCTGCTGTCCTGTAGGTTGATTTCCAACACCCATATTTAGAATCTAGCCAACACTCAAGCTTGGCATTTTTTCACCCTCTCAAGTCAATGGCTTGGATTCCATTCTAGAAACTCATCCCCATGGCCACATCCTGGGCTCTGTCATTCCTGAGAATTGTTCCACATCTGAAATTTCAATAAATTCCAATATATTCCCCTTTGCTCATTACCTCCAATTCTTCCAGCTTTTTCATTCCTTCACTACTGCCATGATTGGTTTTTGTTCTCAACATTCTCATTCCTTTGACCCTTCAACTTCCTGAGTTCCTCTCGACCTGAACTAATTCCTTTCCTTACTCATTCTGAGCGTGTTCAGTCAACTCGCCATGATTATACTTAGCTCGCTTGTCCTTGATCCTAAAAAGCATGTACCCCATAAACAGCCAGCCTTGGACCAACCCTCTAATGTAGCTTCTTTGTAACTTTTCCTCTCTTTTGGTTCTTTGGGAGAAGGATGGGGAAGCTTTTAAGAGAAAGTATCTCTCATTGAAATTGGGGTGAGCCATAATAGCCATAACAAGTACCTAACTTGAAAGGTGGAGTTCTGAGGAAGTACTTTCCAATTCTCTTCCATTTCTCTCCTTAAAAATAATTTCATAGCTTTCTATTCTGAAGATATTCTTCCCATTCTGATAACTTGCATTCACTTTAAAACTCCTATAATGCCATCCCACTTTATGCAAACATCAATTAAACAAATATAAAAAATGATGATATAAAATTTAAGCACAATTCATGCACAAAATTAGAAATATGAATCCAAATATTTTAAGATTTCTTCAGGAACTGCACAATTGCCAAGGCAGTAGCCTGAGAATGGTGTACTGTGTTTATGCTAGGTCCACATGGTTCAGTCTCTAGCAAGAAAAAAATACTCTCTTTCTTTTGTCAGGATTTTATGAATCATACACTTGTTTATATGCACAGTAACTTCTATGTCAGAGTTCAGTCACTATGTTACTGCCCTTTAACCATTGGCTGTCATTACAATTTAAAATTTTTTTGTATCCTATAACAACGTAACAATGTACGTATTCATTAAATGGGGGCGCTGAGAGCAGTGCTAAAAACATACCTCAACATCAATTACTTTGGCATGGAACTTAGAAGTGAATGAACAAAATTCTAAATAAAACCAAGCAACTGCCATGGCAGACTGTGTAGTTACTATAGACACAAGCAACATGGGAAATATCAGAAATAATGCTGAAATATATGTGCATAAATATATGGCACAATGGCCAAAGATTTATGCACCCCGAGAATACAGCTCACATTCTTAATATTTATGCCTGTGGGGATTTTAGTCTTTTGAATTTTGTGAGTTTTTAATTATGTGTCTTGCAACCGCCTTTTGCTTAGAGATGCAGTCAGAGCCCATGTATGTAAGGAAATGGGCCTGAGCTGCATTTTTAAATAATATATTTGTTTCCTTGTGGTTTTTCTAATCAGAAAAGCCATCATTCTTGTTGCCTTGGAAAATTCTAAAATGTGTAAAGATGAAGAAATCACCTGGAGTCTCACCATCCAAAGGCCAACTTTACTAGCATTTTGACGGCTCCTTCACCGTTTTTTCCTCGATATTTTTACATAGTGTATATGTAAAAAATTATTATATGAATGTATTATATTTATATAATAAATTGCATATGCGTACAACTTTGTATGTTAATATTTTTCTTAATCTTAAATCAGGATTTATCAGGTCACTAAGAACCACCTATTGACATTATACAGGCTGCAAAGTATCTCATCATACGATTATAACATATTTAATTAGTAATACTCCTAATACTAAAACATTAGGTACTTCCCAAGTTTTGTCATTACAAATAATTCAGTGATGAGTATTCTTGGATATGAATTTTATCCCTAGTTGATTTATTTTTCTCTGAGGAAGTTTCTTAGAAGGAAAATTATTAGATCAAATAGTATCTTGATATACGTTGCCAAATTCTTTTCCAGTAAGATTAAAACAATTTACAATCTTTCTGGCAACAGATAAAAGTATCCATTTTACCCCATCTTCACCCCATTAAGCGTTATTTCTAAAAATATTGCCAATTTTATTAGCAAATATTGTTATTCTTTTAATTCAGATCTTTTATTAATTCTAAATAATATATTTACAAATAGCTAAATTTATTAGCTAGTTATTTATATTTCCTGCTTTGTAAATTGTCTATATATGTCCTTTAGTCATTCCTCTAGGGTTTGAACATTTTCCATTCCAATATGTATAAGTTCTTTATGTATTAGGCATTAATCCATAAGACATCATATTTTCTTTTTTTATGGTTTAAATGTCATTTTTAATGAGAAAAAATAAATAAGAATATGACATGTAATAAAGGTAGTATCATGAATCCTGTACTTCCCTAAATTGGCTATATCACTGTTTCAAAAACTTTTGATTACTCGCACCTGTTCATTCTTTGAAAAAATTCTTAGAGTCTTACAGTCCTAACAGAAAACAAAATCCATTGGGATTTTCAATTAATTAAATGTATGAATCTAATTCTTAATTGACTTAGTTTTCCAGTCTCCTAAAATGGTTTTTATTCCTTTGTATACAAGATTTCTGTCTCAGTTACCTTTGGGTGTATTTTTTTTTTTAATAAACTTAATGGCTTCAAACAACCATATATTACTATCTTCTTGGAATCTTTCATGGGTTGCAGTCAGATGGCATCTGCAGCTGCAGTCTAGGCTCAGCAGGGCTGTATGTCCAAGATGGCTTCCTCACCCATCCGCCAAGCTCATCAGCATTCCTCCTCATGGCCTCTCCTCCCAGCAGAGGACCTCGATTTCTTACATGGTAGCTCAGAGCTCCAAGAGTTGGAAGCAGTCTTCTTCAATCTAGTCTAGATCTGGCATTGTGTCACTTGCCGTGTTCTGTTGATCAAATCAGTTACCTGACAGTTCGGATTCAGAAGATGGAGGATCATTCGCCTTGTCCTGGGGAAGTGGCCTGTGGAAAGTCCGCCATCTTTGGAGACAAACTACCGACCACACTGTCTTTATTGATCTGTATTCGGTCCAGAATTTTCTTCACAAAGGAATTTGAAATTTGTGTTGCTATAGTAATTTGTATGTTTTTTCTCATAATTTACTAAGCAGTTAGTGCTGATACGAAGCAAAGATCTTGTTTTTTTGATATACTTATTTTGTATTCAATTGCCTTACTAAATGGTCTTATTTATTCTAATTACTTCTCAGTTTAATATTTTAGTTCTCCTAAGAGGATAATCATACTCTCTGAAAATAAAGATGACCTTTTTTCTCTTTTTCAATATTTAAATCTCTTACCTATTGTACCAGTCAGGACTTTCAGAACAAGACTAATAGGAAGCAGCCATGTTTCATTTCTGTTGTATAATTTTTTAAGTACAAGTATATTGAAGTTATAAACTAGACATATTTTATCAACACACACATCTCCCAGAGCTAAATTAAACTACTTACTTTTATGTGTCAGTGCAATACAAATGAATAGAAAGGTGGGTTTTTATTCCACATAAATTGAATTCAGGGAAGGGGACAATAAAAAAAGATGAGAAAGAAAATAACTAATATATTTTGGACACTGTAATATTTTCTTCCTGAAATCTATAAACTTCCAAAAATAAATCATAACCATAAAACATTCCATTGACTCCCACAAAGAACCAATATCTCTAAGTAAATATAAAACATCATAAATTTCTGCAATTTGTCCTTTCTTCCCAAGCTTGACTCTTTATACTAGAAGTAAAGAATCATTTTAAGTACATAAATAAATAGGTATTAGAATAAGGCTCGTCAGCCATCTGATACTCACGAATGGCTGATATTCATACGGTGGAGCATAGTCTTCAGCATATGTTGTCAATGCACACCTAAGAGGGATGAGTCAATATTTGAGAAAAGAATGACTCCAAAAAGAATGATATTTAAAATGTTTAGTGTTATGTACTTTATATAAAATCAAAACATTTCAAGGAGGATTGACCCTAAAAAAAATTTTTAAAGCTACAACCGGGGCACCTGGGTGGCTCAGTCGGTTGAGCTTCCAACTTTGGCTCAGGTCATGAACTCAAGGTTTATGGGTTCAAGCCCCACACCGGCCTTTGTGCTGACAGCAAGGAGCCTGCTTGGGATTCTCTGTCTCCCTGTCTCTCTGCCCCTCCCACGCTTGTGTTCATTTTCTCTCTCACTCCCTCTCTCAAAAATAAACAAACATTAAAAAAAAAAAAACCTACAACTGTCTGAGATGTTATTTATATCATTATCTACAACTATAGGATGCCCTTCCTTCAATTACTTCCAATTCAGCACCATTTACTACTCTCCCGTACTAATGATATGCTACCAATCCCAAGTCCCTGAGCTTAGGTGCATTCCAGACTTTTGGGATTCTCTTTATCATATGCTTTCTGTCTTTCAAATGTTTCTGACCCTATGCCCCATGTTCTCTGCTAGATGACAGCTGAAAAAGATAATAGAAGACAACCAGGTGGACTGAGATTATATAGCTTCCCCAACCTCCACCCCATTAAACACATAGCAATGCTGAATAAATACATCCTTCCTCCCCCAAGTCTACAAGCATAGCCAAGCTCCAAAGGGAAACCCTGAGATGCCAGAAATGAAGAAGATGCTCACTAGAATGGCAAGCCATAAGATGATGTGCCAAGGATAGAAGGCGGAGTATGAACTGCATATGAAGGGCTGGAGACATGGCCTTGGGTTCACAGAAGGCAAAGAGCTAAACTCCTACTTACAGCCAGGAGTCTGTAAAGTCTGTAACCTCATCTAAAAAAAAACAAAGAAACTCCAGCCACCAGTCCAGAGAAACTTGCAAGAGAGCTTCTCTGTTTAGAACTCAGGGTGGGACAAAAATTATTCTCCTATGAGATATAATTAAATAAAATAATTAAATAAATTAAATAAATAAAGCCCTACTTCTATTTCTGGCAGTGTTATGGGACTAGACGACCAAGGAACTCTTCTGAGAATTGCACACCTAAAAATATTGGGTACCAGGAAATTTAAACATTTTAATGCATGGCTATGCTGGTGACAAAGAGAATTCAATAAGTAAAAGAATTCCAAAATAATAAGGAAGTAACACTCAGAATAGTTATTGGGTACAGGTGCTACTATTTTACCTGGTGATAACCACCAGTTCCTGCTGGGCTTTCATGGTGTGATTTCCAGAGTAGCAGTATTAGCATTACCCAGAATCTTGCTAAGAATACAAACACGTGGGTCCCAACCTCAATCTGCTGAGGTAGAAAACTGAGGGTAGGGCCCTGTGGTCTGTGTTAACAAGCCCTCTAAGTGATGCTCCTGCACACTCAAGTTTGAATACTGGCAGTTAAAAGCGCAAAAATTAGAAATGTAATTTTCAAACTAGCAAGTAAATTTTTAAATTTTTTTAAATTTGTATTATTTTTTTAAATCCAAGCTAGTCAATGTATAGTAATGGTTTCAGGAGTAGAATTTACATATCACTTACATATAACACCCAGTGCTCATCCCAACAAGTGCCCTCCTTACTTCCCGTTATCCATCTATCCCATCCTCCCACCCAACACCCCTCCATCAACCCTCAGTCTGTTCTCTGTATTTAAGAATCTCTTATGGTTTGCCTCCTTCTCTATTTTTATCTTATTTTTCCTTCCTTTCCCCTATATTCATCTGTTTTGTTTCTTAAATTCCATATATGAGTGAAAACATATATCTGTCTTTCTCTGAATGACTTATCTCACTTAGCATAAAACACTCTAATTCCATCCATGTTGTTGCAAATGGCAAGATTTCATTCTTTTTAAATCACTGAGTAATATTCATTGCGTATAATAACACATCATCTTTACCCGCTTATCAGTCGATGGACATTTGGGCTCTTTACATAATTTGGCTATTGTTGGTAGTGCTGCTATAAACATTGGGGTGCATGCGCCCCTTTGAATCAGCATTTTTGCTTCCTTTGGATAAATACCTAGTAGTGCGATTGCTGGATTGTAGGGTAGTTTTATTTTTAATTTTTTGAGGACGCTCCATACTGTTGCAAGGAAGTTTTTTAAAGACCAATATAATAACAAGAAAAGAAGAAAAGGAAGAAAGGAATATCATTTTTTCTCATAAGACAAATTAAAATCATAAAAATGAAATTAAATGTCTTTGCAAATACAATGAAAGTAAAGGGGTTAAGCTCATCAGTGAAAATATTTTCTCAGACTTAAACTGAATATCAAAGTGTATTATATAGTACAACTCTATGCGTCTATACCTAGAATAAATTATTTTCAAAGAAAGTTTGAAAATAAAAGGATATAAAAAGATATATCCAGGAAATATTAATCAAAAGCAAGTTAGTATTCTTATATTAATATCAAATGCAATTGACTCTGAGTCAAAAGTTATTAGTTATAAAGATCATTACCTATTGATTAAAGGAACAAGCACCAGAAAGATCCTAAGTCAATAAACCTAACAACACAGAATGTGTAAGTCAAAAAATGACAGAATCACAAAGATAAAATGACCAATCTGCAGTCAGAACAAGATTGCTACACATTCCTAGATCCTTTGGTTCCTTAAACCCAAATATCTACATATATCCTCTAAAACCATAGAGAACAACAGCAAAAGCAAATAAAGTCACACAATCACCCATGCCTAGTGCATAACAGAGAAAACTATACACTTCAGTGTACATGTAGGTGGGAGAAAAATCCAAAATCAGTAGAGCCACATCCAGAGCCCGAACTGGAGCAAAATCAGGTGGGTATTACAGGGAAGAGAGGAGAGGGTGGCAAGTCCCTAATGGGGAAGGAACACAGAAGACATCACCCCCAGAAAAGAGAGCATCCTTCACTGATGGGGAAATACGGAGAACAAGTCTGTGATTAGAGGATCTGAAGATTGGCTTTCCAAGAAAGGGGCTTGGAAAGTATTAAAGACCACAGTGGCAGTCTTGGTAAGGTGCTGCCTCTGGGAAAGTGGGAAGCAGATAGCAAGGTAAAGAAAAATAAGAATTCAAGCTCAGAAATGAGAGGTTCTAGAACACCATTTTCAAAAAAGATGCCTTCAATGAAATATAGATCACTTCACTGTTCCAACAGTAGAGGGCACTCTTGAACTAAGAGATTAAGAAAACTGCTCAAACTTCTCACTCCCCCTCCTTAGAATTACCTGATTGCTGCTTGGCCTGGAAAATTCATCATACAATAAACAGAGTAGTGCAATATCACTATGAGGAGAAAACAGTAAATGAAAATCAAAACTAAGCCAATGAAAACCCTTTCCATAAACATTCCTGAATAGTCACAGAAGTCCTTCATCAGTGAAATGGATTCTATTCTATGAATTGGAGATTCTAGAAAATGCAGTAAAACAGGAAAAAGAAGCATAATAACTGGAATGAAAGAAACAAAATTCTCATTTTCCACATATAAGATTGTCTACATTTAAAAAATCCAAGAGAATCTACAAATCATAGCAACAGGGAAGTTTCAGGGAGGTTGTTGGATACAAGATCAATATACAAAAATAGCATACCCACACACTAGCAACAAGAAATTCGAAAGCATAATTAAAGTAGAAATATCTCATTTATAACTGCAATAAAATCTCTAATGTTCCTACATGAATGCATCTAATAGATTCAAAGGACATTTATGACTAAAATTTTTAAATTTGCTGAAGGGCATAAAACAACCCCTTTATTTATAGATGACTACTCAATATATGCATTACATACATATGTGTGTATGTATAATTTCTAAACGGTTTACAATCTGACATTTTATGTATAACTCTTGATTAAATTATAATTTGAAATTTCTATCACTCAAAAGACACAATAAACAGTGTTACAAGAGAATTCATAGACAAGAAGGTATTTATTGTAAAATTAACTCAAATAATATTAGTATCCAGAATAAATAAAAAATTCTTAGAAATCAATAAAAGACAATATCCTACAGAAAAATGGACTAAGGCTATAAATAGTTCACAGCAGAAGAAACCAAAATGGCTAATAAATATCTGAAAACAAATTCAAGCTTAAATTCAGTTTAAATTCAGTAGTGAAATGCAAAGTAAAACAATAAGGTACCATTTTATACCTATTTGGTAAAAATTGAAAATCTCTGCAATGTTTATAAGGATATTAAATATGAGCGCATTCATACATTACTAATGGCAGTATCTTACAAAACTGAAGGTGCATATATCTTAATAACCAGCAATTACATTTCTGAGTATTAAGAAACCCTTGCATATATATTCAAGGAGACATATATAATATTCAATGCAGCCTTATTGGAAACAGTGAAAATTTGGAAGCTAATGTCTATCACTATGGTGAATATATTGAATTACTCTATAAGTAATGATAAATAGTCTTTAAAAAAATAAGAAGCAAATATGGCAAAGATATCAACTTACATTATAATTAAGAAATAAGTAATGGAGGTCTGAAGAGTATTTAAATGGAAATATTCCATAATCTTAAAATGTTTAAGTGTTAATAGATGAGAGTAAACTTATTTCTCTACCCCATTCTCACCCAAAGTTATGACTCAAATGATATAATTGTCAGTCAAATAGAGTGTTGCTTTGGGCAGGCCAGACTTGCAAGGCAGCAGTGAGCATCTTTCGAACCACTTAAAGCAGGCGGAAACCCATTCCATCAAGCTCATGCCCTTATCCCTTTCTTCATTATCCAGAGTCTGATACAAGGAAGACACCGAG
The DNA here is from genome assembly GCA_030068075.1 of Paguma larvata. Classification (NCBI taxonomy): domain Eukaryota; kingdom Metazoa; phylum Chordata; class Mammalia; order Carnivora; family Viverridae; genus Paguma; species Paguma larvata. The sequence goes on from CM057832.1 coordinate 79,315,713, forward strand.
AAATATGAATTAAAAAATAAAGCAGTAAAAATAAAATTAGAATATGAAAAGATAAAAATTTTCTACAAAATTCAAAATAAATAAAGGTAGAGGGTTAAAATACTGTTATCTTTTTGAAAATGCAATGTGGCTCAACAAAATGGAAACTTTTATAACACTGAATGAGGCCTTTCAGTCAGTCAGCTATAAACAATTTGTGATCACCCCCAGGCCCCCAGCATTTTAATCTGAAAACAGGGCAACAATCTTGAAGTGATGTATTTTGTCCAATTTGAAACAAGTTGGTCATTTGAAAATAAAACTATATGGAAAATCGCCATAGATCTTCCTCTTCGATATCAATTGAAGGATATAGCCAAATAAAGAATATAATGAAAGAATAAATCATTATAAGAGAAATGGCCTTCAGAGAAACTCAAGAAAGCAAGAGATGAGAAAACTAAGGGAGGCATGTGTTCTAGGTGCAAGGAAGAGGTGTCCTGGCTCATACATAGACCTCTCTGGGGGTTTTTGGAACAGATTAATGTCAGTGCTCCAGTCTATTATGACAGCTAACAGTGACATTAGCGCATTGTCCGGAATCACCTCAAGCAAGCCTTGTGCCATGTGTCCCTGCTCTACCATTCCATCACTACCCATAGCTGATGGGTCTAAACATCAGCCCCCAGTTCAGATTCCATCAGGGCTTTGCCGTGGGATTTCTTACTAGAGATGAATGGGAAAGGTTCAGTCCCACTTCTGTGATAAAACCATGGGCTGTGAAGTCCCTCCCCTCAGAAGGAGAAAAGGAAGCCAACAGGGAGAGAATCCTGGTCCCAATTCTAAGAGTCTTGGAAGCCCAGCTCTTCCAAGGGCTTTCCCAGAGTTCCATCAAGTAATTCAAACTCTTATAATAAACTCTCCTTTTGGTTCAAGGTAATTTTAATTGTGCGGTTTTTTACTTACAACTGAAAGAGTTCCACTATAATCAGGCAGTCAGAATCTGAGGCCATTGATTATTGTAATCTTATAACTAACTCACACACTCTGAACAACATTCTGATTATATGTTGCCTTCCTATCCATTTTTTTTTTTTTTTTTTTTTTTTTTTTTTTTTTACTGAGAGAATCCTTTTGTGAGGCTGACATGACTGGTATGCTTGAACATTTTATTTCCTTTTATAAATTAACTAATTAGAATACTGGCTTTTCTTGTGAGTTTAACGAGCATAAGTCAATCTCCATGAGTCAGATAAATTCTGAAGCACAGATAAAATTGTCTTTCTGGAAACGTAAAACTGAAGACCAGATGCTGATAAATTTACCAATATAATGCCATGCTGTAAGAACATTTGGAAAGTGGACAGCTGGCTTTTGCCCAGTACCACCCACAGTTTGCCACACATGCCCTCTTCAACCTTTAATGGTTGTAAGGTAGAGAACTACTAAAGATGTTCTGCAAGGTGAAAAAGGAAAAGAAGTCTGATATTGAAGTTTTTATTAAAGCCATGGTATTAATTAAAATGCCTACAACTGCACTAACCTCTATGGTAACATGTGTGGATCTATGACAAGAGGAAATACCAAACCCAGGGAATCATAGTTTCTTAAACCTGGAAGAACTTTAAAGGTTAACCACTTCTTTTCTGTTTTGTCTAGAGGACAAGCAGGTATTTTCTTACCCAGCTTCCTGGCAGCCAGAACAAGGGCATGTGACATCTACTCAGCAAATCAGATGGTCCCACCTAAGAATCTGAATCTGAGTAAGTGACTCAAAAAAGCAGAGAATTAATTTGCAATTAATCCCATTTCTGGCAACAGTAGAAGCAGCATCTGTTATTCAGGATGAGGAGGGACCCCATGGCTATGGATTCTACTCGACTCTGTGTGGTAGGAGGGAAGGGGAGGTTACAACCACTCTGAGAAGTTCTATCTCATTCTTAACAGAAATCATCATTCTTTTTAAGTCTTGGATTGAGCTGAGAATTCCTCTTCCTTCTACTTGCGGAATGAAGCCACACAGAGCAAATCCGACAGTTCTTCCACATCTGCTGAAAGCCGCCCGGCCCCTTTTTTAATCTGCCACTAATTTACTCTCAAACTTCCCCAGCTGTGTAATTCTCATCTCAATATGTTAAGTTAATTTTACTTCTTGTGAAAAGTTCTCTTGGAGACTTCTGTTCCACTCTGGTCTCAGGAGATTTTTCTCCCAACCTGCAGCACAGCTGGCTTATTGGCGAGCCTTCCTCACGGGGATAACCGCCACTGCTCTCACTGAAGGATTTTCTATTTTGGGGGGTCCCTTATCTCTCTCTACCTTTGTTTACTCCGTAGTTTTTTAAATAATTAACATAGAATGTTATAGTTTCAGGTGTACCATATAATGATTCAATGATTCTATACATTACTCAGTGCTCATCAAGGTAAGTGTGTTCTTTTTTTTTAATTTTCTTTTAACATTTATTTATTTTTGAAAGACAGAGAGATAGAGCATGAGCAGGGGAAGGGCAGAGAGAGAGGCAGACACAGAATCTGAAACAGGCTCCAGGCTCTGAGCCATCAGCACAGAGCCCGACGCGGGGCTCGAACTCACAGACCACAAGATCAGGACCTGAGCCGAAGTCGGCTGCTCAACCGACTGAGCCACCCAGGCGCCCCAAGGTAAGTGTGTTCTTAATCCCTTTTATCTATTTCACTAATCCTCCCACTGACCTCCCCTGTGGCAACTACTAGTTAGTTCTTTGTATGTAAGAGCTGGTTTTTGGGGCACCTGGATGGTTCAGTTGGTTAAGCGGCCGACTTCAGCTCAGGTCATGTTCTCATGGTCTGTGAGTTCGAGCCCCGCATCGGGCTCTGTGCTGGCAGCTCAGAGCCTGGAGCCTGTTTCAGATTCTGTATCTTCCTCTCTCTCTGCCCTTCCCCTGCTCATGCTATGTCTCTATGTCTCTCAAAAATAAATAAACGTTAAAAAAAAAAGCTGGTTTTTTGTTGTTGTTCATCTCTTTTTTGTTTGGTCATTTGTTTTGTTTCTTAAATTCCACCCGTGAATGAAATCATACCACATTTGTCCTTCTTTGACTTACTTCGACTTAGCATTTTACCGTCTAGGTCCATCCTAGAAATCAATCTCAAAGAAGTTAGAGGGCAAAGGTGGAAAGAACAGATGAAATGATGGACAATTTGAATCTGCTTTTACTCCTGATCCAAGCCAAGTCCTTGCTAAGTTTCCTTGCAGTTTGGAAGCAGTTCTCTCCTTCCATCAAGAACACAGACTTAAAAACCCAGAGATTCTAGTCTCTGCTTGACCACCAAAAGGTCATAGGGTGTTGAGCAAGTCATTTAAACCCTCTGCATCTTATTTACCTCCATTAATATCTCTTCCATAAATACTTAGAGACTAGATGGATAGATTAATTAATGAGAAATTAGATTCTTTGATTATCTCTGTGCTTTGATTTCCTTGTTTATAAAATTAAGAAAATGCCAACTCATATGACCTTGTATAAATGTTAGGAGTGGATAATGCATGTGAAATACTTTGAAGGAAATGGAGCACTCTACACAATTAAGCATGAAAGACAATGTACTATTATAGTGGTTAAGGACACAAACTCTGCAGTCAGACAGACCATACTTGAGTTTAAAACCCAACTCTGGTGCTTACTAGGTCAAGGAAATTTTGGGAAGTTATTTTACCTTATTTTTCATGGAGATGGCTGCAGTGTCTATCTAAAAGAATGAGCATTAAATGAAATAAGACATATAAAGCCCTTAGCTCAGTGCCAGACACACAGTATGTGCTCATTAACACAAGAAGAAAAAGCAATGCTGCAATGATACTAATTAAAGAGTGGAAGAATATAGTTCTCTTTGCATTTTATTTGAAATATTCAAGGCTGCTGAATGGATTGAAAGAGACAAGAGTGGAGGCAGAGGAACTAGTTAGGACACTTATATTAGCAACTGGATCTGGGTCTGTGACCTTGCTCATGCTCCAGTCTCAACTATCCACTCTGTATCTGGCATTTGCTCTTCCTCTTACCTTTGTTGCCTCAATGAATGGCCCTATTAACCCCCAGGTGCCTAAGCCAAAAGCCTGGGAATCAATCTTGAGTTTTCTCGACCCTTAAAACTAATCAGTTACCAAGTAAATGTCTATTCCTGTCTCTTAATATAACTAAAATATGAAATCTTTTCCTCCACACCACTATCACTAGAGATCAGGACCTTATATCTTGCCTTGAGTAGTTCAACAGCCTTCTCACTGCAGTTCCAGTCAACTACCATCTTCCTTCTGCTTTCTAAACACAAATCTGATCATTTCTATCCCATACTTGAAAACTTTTCACTCTTACCTTCATGATAAAGTCCAAACTCTTTAACATAGCTTGCAGGCCCTACCTGCTTTGTCCCAAACATCTCTCTCCAACTTTGGCTGCTATCACTGAAAACTTGAACTCTATGAAGCAGGCATGCCCATTATCCCCTGCCCTAAATTCCTGTCTAGGGTGCCCTTCTCTCCTGTTCATCTGGCTAACTCCAGTTCAAACTTCATGACTCAGCTTAGGTTTCACGTCTATCTGGAAGCCTTTCCTAGCCTTCCAAATCTGAGTTCTGTTCTCCCCTTGCGTCCTCTGTTCACACTAGCATATTGCAATGTGTAGGTTGGCTTATTCAACAACTATTCCAGCCTCCCTTCTCCCTTGTCTTTCTCTACTAAGAGGACACTTGTAGCCAAGGATGGTCATGTCACAGTTCATCTAGAAGAAGCAGAATGAAGATTTTGAAGGGAGTTTCCCTTTACCTCTTCACTTTCCCACTTCTTCCTTTCTAGAACAGATTGATGATGTTGGGAGGCATAGCAACCCTCTTGACGCTATGAGGATGAAAGCTTCCTAGCAAAATTTGTAGAGAAGAAAGACAAAAATACCCTGCATCTTTGATGACATCACATAGGTGCTATACCAGTCTTTTCTTTTAAGTTAATTTATTTTTGAGATAGAGAAAGAGACAGAGACAAGGAGAGAGAGAACATGCACATGGGGGAGACACAGAGAGAGAAACGCAAGCAGGCTCCATGCTCAGCCCATCATGGGGCTCGATCCCACAAACCAGGAGATCATGACCTGAGCTGATATCAAGAGTCAGATGCTTAACTGACTGAGCCACCCAGGGGCCCTGGTGACATACCAGTCTTAACTCCCTTACATTTCATGCCAGCTGACCAAATTCCTTAATTATTCAAGTTACTATTAGTTAGTTTTTCTGTTACTTTTAGCCAAGTGCATTCCTTACTGATACATGAGTGCTGATTGGTTATTTTTCATCTCATGTATTAGACAATAGGCTACTTCAGTAATGGGGTATCTTTTGTCTCTGTATTCCTAGTACCTAATTGTTCCTAAATCATAGTGGCCACTCATTATGTTGAAAGGATGAATTCAGATATGTGGAACAAATATAATTTCCTCAGGACTAATAGTTTTTGCAAGCATTTTGAAGGGTAACATAAGCCCTATATATTAAGATGATTTAACTATGAAAGTGCCAAATATAGAATCAAATTAAACACAGATAGGAGCAAAGATTTTTGTAATGCTGTAAAGTTCATGTTCCTGTAAAACCATTTCTATGGTTAAAGATGCATAGTATAGGGGCGTCTGGGTGGCTCAGTCAGTTAAGCGTCCGACTTCGGCTCAGGTCATGAATTTATGGTTCGTGAGTTCAAGCCCCACATCGGGCTCCGTGCTGACAGCTCAGAGCATGGAGTCTGTTTTGGATTCTGTGTCTCCCTCTCTCTCTATGCCCTTCCTCTGCTTGTGCTTCTTCTCTCTCTCTCTCAAAAATATAATAAAACATTAAAAAATTTTTTAAAAAGATGCATAGTATAGTACTATCCACTGAGACCCACTTTAGACTTCAAGTAATTTAGCATTATGACAACCACATATATTTCCAACATTATAAAGAGTAATACTAGTAATGCGGGCTCACCATTATGTGGAATAAAAGGAAACATCAGGATTAAATATAAATTCCATAATATTGACAGTTTGAAAATCTTTGCTGCTCATTTGTTTTATGAGCTCATCAACCCCAAAATTTGAACTACTTGTATTCCCAATGGATTAGCAATGACAAAAATTCACCTGTAAGCCAAATAATGGTAGAAGCAGCCATATAATCGTGGTAGTTACATGAAGGTTACTGCAATGAGCTATTACAATGGCATAAAAGTCAGTGGCTTAAAATGACAATGATTTTATTATCTCTGATTATTCTGTGGGATAACTGGGCTCAGCTGGGTAGTGTTTTGGTCCATGTGATGTCAATGAGACCTACAGTTATCCAGGCACTTGAACGGATGGAAAGATCCAAGACAGCTCATTCTCATGCCTGGCAGTCGGTTTTGTCTGTTGTCTGAGAGCTTAGCTGGAGCTGTCAATACTGCTTTGCTTCTCTTCCATGTGTCTTGGGCTTCTCGTAGCATGTTGGCTAGAGGCCAAGAATCAGAAAGTAGAAACTACCAATCTTATAGGTGTGCTCTCTGATGTCCCAGAGCATCACTTCTGCTACATTCTATTGATCAAAGCAAGTCACAAGGCCAGCCCGGATTTATAAAACAAATGATGACCTCTGCATCTTGATGGGAGCTGTGGGATGCGTGCAAAGAGAAGGAAGGGATTGTTGGTGGCTACCTCTGGCGACTAGAGACCAAATAAGTGCATTAAATAATGTTATCTTCATAATTTTATCTTGAGGGCCTCACTGAGCCCACCTGAATATGCAAATAAAGTTGAACTTCAATCTGGTAGATATAGTGTGAATGGCTATTCTAATGAAATTAGATACATTTAAGACCTACTGTGAAGGTCGGAGTCAGCCATCAAACCACTGTGATGCCAAAACTTTAGATCTAACAAGCACTATACTGGGTGCTTTTACATAAATTTTATTATCAAATTATATGAATTACCCTGCAAGGATAGCAATAAAGTAGAACATCGCTACCCACCATTAAAACACTCCTGTGCCAAGGCACACAAGCCATGACAGGACCTAAGCCATACCCCGAAATATTAACAAATGGGAAAGTGTCCCACTTAGCCGTTTGGTTTCAAAGCATGTCAAGTAAGGGAGGATACCCTAAATGCAGGAGTAGCGCAAAGAGCAAGAGCATTTAGGTTGACTCTGAAATCACTTCAGCAAACTATAAAACCATCATTACTTAGCACCAGCCAAGCAACCCATTCCAGGCAGCCCAGGTGAGTGAGATGAGCTCAGGCAGGATTCCTGCCTCAAAGGGGGAAAGTTCCAAGCTAAGACCAAGGTATGTCTTAGGAACCAGTAGCCATTTTATTTGAAAAATGAAAAATTTGAATCCAGAAATTTCAAGAGATAAACAACCTTTCACCAGTATTTCCTTTTAATGGCTTGGTGCTCAAGACCTGGTCTGCCTAAATGCAGCAAATAACATCCCCATGTTTGGAGTTCTCTTAGTTGGCTTAGCATTCAAAGAGGCAGAATAGAAGAGTGGCTAAGACCAAGAGCTTTGGCCTTAGACAATCTCAGTCCAAATCCTGACTCATCACTTACCTACTCTGAGAATTTGAACATGTTACTTGACTTCTCTATGCTTTTGTTTTTCCCACCATAAAATGTAGATAATGTAGATGAAACCAAGTCATATGAATTTTATAAGAAGTAAATGAGTAAGCAACATTAGAATGGTGCCAGGCACATAATACATACCATATAAGTATTTGCCATTAGTACTATTACTTAAAGTTATAAGTTCTAAAAGCCCAACTCAAACTCAATTAAGAAAAAAAAAAGGAAAATACCAGCACATATGAAAAGAATACCATCAGAATAGTCTTTTTTCCACACCTCTGCTTAGCTTCATTTACAGATAGATGCTCCCCTTGCAGCAAGATGCCCTCTGTAACTTGCCACTCGGAGAATATTAGGGCATCTTTCCCCAAACTTCAATGACAATCGTAGAATGCTTTCTGATTGGCTTGGCCTGGGTCATATGGCCCAAACATGGGATTGTGGGAGGTGGGAGTGGGGAGAAGACAGGGTTAGCACACAGCCTGGCTACGTTACACTGAATGGGAAGCAAAAGTCCTCCAAAGAGTAAGACGGGGAATCAAGAACGGGGTTCCGGTCTGTCTCACTCCTATTGCATGGTCATTCCACCACATCATTCTCCTCTTCACATTTTCTTGGTTGTTATCCTCATCACCTTCATCACAGAGCATTTTTTAAAAACTTTTTTTCCTTCTAGAAAAATGTTCAACAACTGGGTGTCAGTTTACCAAGAGACAAGCCACCACCTAAGTGCCTGAGTAGGAAAAAAAGCAAATGCCTTGCACTGTACTTTGAGAAAAGGAAAAAACAAAATAACACCTCTTACTATTCATATACAGTCTCTTTCCTCTGAAGAGTGCCAAAGGTTTTACAGATGCTAAATGCCCCAGTGAGAGAAATAAATTGAAAGAGTTTAAGCTGCAGCCTAAGCTCGCTATGGTTACTGGGAAGTAATCACTCCACACACATATGGATAAGTGCTCTATGCCAACAATGAACACTTAACTGCCTGAACTACTTTTTGGCCTCATTTAACTTGTCCATTTATGAGACTACAGATGCCTTTCTCCTTAGAACCATAAAATTTTAGAGCAGGAAAGGACTTTACAGATCATTTGGTTCAATCTCTTCATTTTATAGATGGAAGCAACTGGAACCCAGAGAGGCTTATTAGCCAGCACAAGGTCACATAGCAGGTTTAGTGCAGGTCCAGAAGTAGAACCCGTGTTTCCCATCTTCCCATACCATGCCTTTTATGAAAAACCACACTATCTCTAAAAACCTATCCAATGATCCCAAACACTATTAATTTTTTTCTTCTCGAGTCATGTGCATCACATACACGTTTGGATGACTTCTGGAAACAAGACACATTTATTATAAAAGTTTGACAATATGCACTAATCGCTAGCACCGGGAGACAATGAAATTTGGTAAAAACGGCAAGACACAGTCTTGTTAATGGCTGTCCTTGTTAGAGGTCACCTTTTATACTTCCCCATCCTCCAGCAGGTAGTCAATACTTTCGGGCTGCTCTCAAACTGACACAGGCTCCCATGGGCTTGCTTCTCACTCAGCACATAGTCTATACTAGAGTTGGCTTTTCCCTGTCAAAAGAAATTAGCTTCTCCTGTGAACCATTATCCCAGGACCATGCATGGTTAAATATGCATATTTAAGTAAGGGCTTCTGAGAAATAAGATCTTAAAACTATATTTATACTAAATCTCATTTGCAAAATTGAATCTGCTTGATACAGCTCTCATTGTTGTTTGTTTCATTTGTTCTGTTGTTTTGGTTTCTGGTTGGTTGCTTGCTTAATGGTCACAGATGCAGTCCAAAAATTATACATGGAAAACCTTACTTCTTAGAATGAATCAGCTACAACTGTCTGTTCTTACGGACAAGTCATAAAATGATTTTGTATAAGATCATCACATATCTAAGGGCTTTCTGATAATCAGTGAGTTAGCTTGCTGAATTAAGTGTAAGTTCTTGAGAACTTGAATTCTTGAGAACAAGAAGGGAGGGCAAATGAAGTCTCTTAACTTACTAATTATATTCGTGTTCTTATCCACTATGTGCCTTAAAGGAAACGTGTCTCTCATTACTTTTCTATGGCTTTAATGAATCTACTCATATAGTAAAAGTAAGTATGTGCCAGAGACCTCCTAAACACGCAACCGTTTCCCATCTGAGACCAGAAGAGCACTGTTGGTGGCTGTGGTCTTTGGGCCTCCCTGACTCTCACCCCTTCTGTTACTGGTCAGGGTGAATTCCTTGGAAACTCACTGATAGAAATGTAGCCAGCTCTCAAGAGAAAGAGTAACTCCAATTCTAGACAAGCTCAATCCAGCTTCAATGTATACAAAACTTACTTTTAAAGTCATTGATATCGCTTTTAGTCTCAACCTTACTGCTCCCTACATTATAATTTTAAAAAATTTACCTCAGTCTGTGACATACATGGAAGGAGTTATCCACAGACTCCTTTTCTCTAGGTAAGGCCAGGAGTGATAAGTGGTGTCCAAATGCTCTAGTCCTTCCAATTTTCAACATGTTCCAGAGATGTCTGCTGCCAGTTTAAGGCATTAAGGCATTGTGTCTTATTGTCATTAGTCCAAAATAAAGTAGGTTGGCTATCAGTTGAGTTGTGAGAAAAGAAACGGATTGTTGGGTGCCCAGGTGGCTCAGTAGGTTAAGTGTCTGATGCTTGGTCTCGCTCAGGTCATGATCTCACCATAGGTGGGATCAAGCCCCACACTGGGCGCTTTGCTGACAGTGTGGAGCCTGCTTGGGATTCTCTCTCTCTCTCTCTCTCTCTCTCTCTCTCTCTCTCCCTACCCCCAGCCCCAGGCACATGCCCCCTCTCTCTCTCTAAATCTCTCTCTCAAAATAAATAAACAAACATTTTTTTTAAAAAAAGAACAGACTGTTTAGTGCCATTGCAATATAATGAATGTTATCTAAAAATTAAGATAAATGCATCTGGCTAATGTCTCCTTAACAACAAAACTATACCTACATTCTGATTTTTTTGTTAAGAGGTAACTGGAAGTTTAAATTTACATTATGATTACAGCCTTTCTTTTATAAGTTGAAGCACATTACTTTGGTCCATTGAGCAAACTCATTCATATTCATTGGTTTTTAAAGTTGACATTTAACTTCCACAGCTGTACGGTTGGTAAGAAGCAAAAGAATATTTAATATTAAAGAAAGCAGACTCTAAAACCACAGCATTCTATGGTATGGAATATCCTATAATTAGCACACATTAACTGAAAGAAGGAATTACATATGGAATTATTGAAGGACAGTTGACAGTGCTCATGTATTTATTTCCTTGCTGATAATCAAATAAGACAAACAAGTAATTCGGCAAGTCCGACCAAGAAGGACTGATTTTCTAAAAGACTATGTCTTCTAATGCATTTACCAAAATAGAACTGAGAACAACTTTCAGTTCTATAAGCCTTGAAGCCCTAAATCAAATAAGATAGGAAAGAGCAATACCTCTCCTCTACTAGAATTTTCTGTTCAACACCAGAAATAATCTATTCATTCAAGAAATGATTACTCTGCAGATGCTATAGGTCAAGCTCTCTGGTAGGCACTGGGGATGGAACTGTCACGGTCTTGCCCTCTAGAGCATTGAGTTTAGCAAGAAAGACAAACAGGGATGCAAGTAATTGCAACCAAGATGAATAGTGTCAGTATAAAAGAAGCACACACTGCCATGGACACCCATAAGAGACCTACCCGAGTCGTAGAGGCTGGGGTGACAGTAGAGAGGGAGGGTCCTCTGGAAGAGGCAACATTTCAGATGAGACTTGACAACTTCGGAGTTAAGATTAACTGTATACATTGCATTTTGCTTCTTCAAAAAGCTCCACTAAAATCATATGAAAGAGGCTTTAAAAAGATAAACCCACAAGGATACAGAGAATAGGAAAAGAGACATGAGAAACAAATTTTGGAAGATCGAGAGATGAACAAGTGGTGTCTGACTTAGCAGAAAGCTGAGTAAGTCCTGAAGCAGCAAAGGAAGACTGGGCTGGAGCTGCTGGGGAAGCAGTTAGAGCCTCAGGTCCCCCCCCCCACCCCGGTTACTCTCCACTGTTGGCTACTGCCCCTTCTCTTTTCCAGAAGGAACTAGAAATTTATTCACTAAGAAACAGTAAAAGAGGGGCACCTCGGGGGCTCAGTCGGTTCAGCATCCAAACTAATGATTCATGGGTTTGAGCCCCGATTTGGGCTCTGTGCCAACAACTCAGAATCTGGAGCCTGTTTAGGATTCTGTGCCTCCCTCATTCTCTGCCCCTCCCCTGCTCGCACTCTGTATGTGTGTGTGTGTCTCTCTTCTCAAAGGTGAATAAACATTAAAAAAAAAAACTTTTTTAAAAAGGGTAAAAGAGAAAGTCATTGATCAACAACATGATTCAGTGACCATACATAATGAAGGATTAATATTGATGTCCCAGCAAAATGCCTTGCTCACTCCAAGAACACTGGTGCCAACCCTTCAGAGTGTCAAATAAGTGAGCTTCCTCTGGGGAATCTGACCAGCCCAAGAGGAAAGACTAAAATACTGATACCAGGACTTCCTTGGGGGAAAAAAAGACCCACCTAGATCCTTCCGGTAAAACTCCAAGTCAGTAAGCTTCACTCATAGGCTCTTAATCATGAGCAGAAAAACAAGGATTGATTACCAGACACCTCAAGAAAGCCTCCAGCATAGATAGATACCATAACAAACAAAAAACAAACAGAAACAAAAAGCATTTTACACGAAATAGAGACTATGCATGGAGAAAAAAAATTATGAAAAGCAAATTATCATTAACATCCCCAGATAGATAAGATATTACAGTGACGAAATTAAAAAAGGAGCCAATAAAAACAGAAGGATTCAAAAAACAAACAAACAAAAAAGAACTCAATAGTAGGGTTGAAGAAACATAAGACAGTAAAGACAAAAATAAAACAGAAAGACAAGAAAATTAGAGGATCAGGCCATGCAATTCAACATCCAAATAAAGAATTTCCTAAAAGAAAGAACAGAGAAAATGGAAGATATAAATCACCAATGAAATAAATTAAGGACATTTCTCTGAATTGACAGAGTTTCTAGACTGAGTTTCCTGAGTGTCTGGCCTGGCAGACTTGCACAGCTCTTATCATGTGCACATCAATTACTGTTCTAATTATCTTATACATATTAACTTGCTTAATCATCACCGCAACCCTAGAACATGGACGCCTTTACATTTATCATCCTCATTTTAGAAATGAAGAAATCGAAAAGGCTAAGCAACTTGCCCAAGATCACAGAGCTGGTAAGTGGCAGGGCCAAGATTCGAAGGCAGGTGATATAGCCCTGGAACCCGCTACACGACATTACCATGCAGGATGGAGCATCACTGTAAAATTTCAGAATACACGACAGACAGTTCTATTTGATTTTTTAAAACCAGGGGTATCCATTATTTCCATAGTGTATGCAGGGCCGCATTCTTGACCAAGAACCCAAGGGGAACCCCATGCAGACTCTTCTTTCCACCTCCACACATAACTTCCTTCTCTCTGACACCTTGGTACTACAAATTTGAGTCAAATTCAGAAGCTCTAAAATCCTATTCCTGCTTCCTAACTCAACAGGAATACTGCTGTGCAGTTGGGCTCACCTCCCCTCACTGCGGCTGGAAGAAATGTCCTCAGAGAGTAAATTAGGGAGAATGAGACGACCTTGCCCCCATCTCAAAGAGCACAGAGCCACACAGTTGCTACCCAACACTTGATGACAGTTGCCTACTATATTTTGCCCAGTTCTATAGTTATGTATGGAAGGATGGTAAGTTTGCAACCAGTTCTTGTGTGCTTGAAGATATCTTTGTCTGGCCCCCCCATTTAAATAGTCCTAGGTTCAAATTTCGTTTCCTTCAACACTTCAATGTTACGGGTTTGCATCCAGTGTTGCCGTTGGAAAGTTAACGTCAACTTGATTTTTATTATTTTGTCTTATGTTGCAATTGTTTCCTTTATTTCCCCAAGTAATAAAGCTTTAAATTCCTGTTCCATTTGTTCCACCAGGTCTGCTTCCTCCGGTATAAGTTGCTTATGTCTTGTCACTTTTTATGATGCTTTTATTCTTTAGACGTGTGTCATGATATTGTTTAACTGGAACTTCATCTATATTATTCCTGAGACTACCAGATGCCTCTGCTTTGATGACTACAAAGGTGGCCCATTGAAAACGGAGGCTCAACTGGTGTCTTCACTGTGAGTGACGGTGACATGGGTTGAGCACCAATGCTACTCTCTAGGCTTAATCATGATTGTTTCCCCTGGCATTTCTTTCTCCTTTAGATGCACTCCCTAGTTCCTCCATATCTGAGACTGCTTTCTCAACCCGGAGTTGGTGGAGAAAACTCAGGGTCCTACTGGCCATCAGTGGCTGGAATTACAGATTTCAATGCCAAGATCAGAGTGATCTGACAGAGGTAAATTGTTGGTATCAAATCATCTAGTATGTAGAGCCCTGGGTGTCTCATTTTCTGTGGGGACTAAAAGCAGCAAAGTCAGTGTAGAAAAATCCAAGTTTGCAAACACAATAGACCACACTCGTTCAGCTCCTGTCTAGGCCTGGCCCACCAAGATCACTGCTTCCACCCTGGACTGGTTGAGCACTCCATCTAGAGACTTCAACCTTTGCCTTCTCTCTTCTCCTCCTCCCCCACCCACTCCCATCTCCCAGCCCTCTCTTCCTCTGGCCCATCTTTTTCTTTAGAGTTTCTCAACATTTGGATACAGTTGTCTGGCTCTGGATTCATGCTCCCCTTCCATGTCTTTGCTAGAATTTCCAGATTTCAGTGCAGGGAAGGGAGCCAGTGGGATTTTTTTTTTTTTTAGCTCATCACCTTCATGGAAGCCAGAAGTCTACCCTCCTCAGGGATCATTTGGAAATACTCCCTGTGGACCTTCCAGCCCACTTAGATATGCTACAGCAGCCTGTGGGAGACACAGGCCGGGCCAGCCCCACTGCAGCAATCAAGGTTAGAACCTGCATGGTTAGAACACCTGGGCAGAATTTCAAGTGACTGTGAAATGGGGTGTGGGGCATTATCATTTAGGACACTTCCCACCTCAACCCCAGGCAGACTGCAAAGTAACTTAGGGCTAATGCACAATTCAATACTTAGAATTTTACCATGCTTGTAAGTACCTATATTTCCATATCACTTATCTATACATCATTACAGAAATTATGACAGTTTGTCTTCTTTAGAAAGACGAGTGGAAAATAAATTCATTTTCTGTAGTAACAATCATGCCGCCCCAAAATAAATGTATTTTTTCTATCAGGAAAAATTAGTGGTCTCTTGCTCTATAGTCCATGCTCATCATTCACGGTAATGTTCTATAAAGTCACCGCAAACACTGAATTAGCAAAATCTGAACCATTGCTCTAGGGGAAACATAGGGTTAGGCTCTTGAGAGCCTCTGGCCACAACATTTTTATCAGCCAATTAGTACATGCCCTGGTTTATGTGTGTTTCTGTTTAAAGACACTTTAATATGTACTGTTAATTCATTAATATTGAACATGGCCAACAGCACCATAACTCATGCCTGAAGGAAACTTACCTAATGCACATATTTTCTCCATAAGTCACATCACAACCTCTTGTGTTTGGGACACTAGACAGCACTTTAACATTGTATTTGCAAGCCATTTCAAACAGCAAAATCACCCACAAAAAGCACACATAAAAAAGCAGAGGTCACGGCAGTAAATAGTGGCGAGAAGGACACTCGTGTACAGTACGCGAACCGAAATGGAAAGGTAGAGTTCTGCTTTCCTCCCACTCGGCTGGGCATGTGTATACTGGCTGGCTTCATTTTTTTGCCTTTCTATGCATATCCGTAAAATGACTGCAACAGCAACTTGAGCATCAATTGGTTTGGGGGTTATGAATAAATTATAGCAAGGAGGAGAATTTGCACGTATAGAATCTGCAAATAATGAGGATTGACTGTATTATTATTATTAGTGTTTCATACTGATGGGAAAACAAAATTTTGTTAAAAGGAAGAAAATAAAGGGTATTTTGTTGACGTTGTAGACTCCTCAACCCCTCACTTCTGCAAATAAACCTTCTGACTAACAAAGAAACATTTTGTGCAATCTGCAGCAGTTAGGGACTACTAACAATTTGCGACGATCTGGTGGGTGTCTAGTAAAGAGAGCTCCAAAGCCAGTAGCAGGCAATCCAGTGTCCCTGGAAACAAGACAACGATTTTTAGAAAAGATGTCAGAATGACATTTATAAACTTGCACACCATACAAAACTTATTTGGGGCTGGATTTTTTAAATCCTTTTTTATTTTTTATTTTAATTCTAGTGATTCTTCAGTTCCATACAAAGAAAGTAGTATTTAAATTGCAGTTGACTAATAATCTAGTTATTCAAGCTGCTAAGACTGGGAGCGACAGTAGTAAAAGTATGGCTGTAAGTAGGACTGATCAAACAAATAATGGTACTTGGTATTGAGATATGGCTCATGGTTTTATATTAATAATTATAGTAATAAAATTGATAGAACCTATAATTGGGGATATACTTGTTAGGTCGACAGAAGCTCCTGGATGAACTGGGTTACCAGCTGGCCAGAGGTGGGTACACAGTGAAACTTGCTCCACTACCTGCTTCAACTATTGATTATGTGAGCAAGGGACACAGTGACGAGGGCAGTAGACAGAAACTTTCTACCCAAGAAAATGCTCTATCGGGAGCTCCAGTTATGAATGGGATTAGTCAGTTTCTGAATTCTCCTTCCAATTATAACTTGCATAACCATGAAGAAAATTATTATAAATGAATGGGTGGTATAGCTGGGGTGGAATTTTTAAAAGATTTTCATGTTTGTAACTTTCATGCACTTTGCAAAATAAAATGTCCCAACAAGTACATGAAAAATTCAGCATTTTTGTTCACTGTTTTGACTGCATTTTCCAATAGCTACAAGATAAGACAAAGTCTATGGATAGACTTTTCCATGGAAAGGCACTATGCCAAGTTGCAGGACTAAAGATATGTAAGAAACAGTTCTGCGGGGTGCCAGAGTGACTCGGTCGGTTAAGCATCCAACTCCTGACTTCAGCTCAGGTCATGATCTTACAGTTTGTGAGTTCGAGTCCCACGTCAGGCTCTGTGCTGGCAATGCACAGCCTGCTTGGGATTCTTTCCCTCTCTCTCTCTGCCCCTCCCCTGCTCTCACTCTGTCTCTCTCTCTCAAAAATAAAAGTTAAAAAATTGAAAAAAAAAAAGAAATAGTTCCTACTTTTAAGGAACTATTTCAAGGGAAACACACTTACATATAAATAACTAGAATGTTATTTATGTAGAGCATAAACAAATTGCTCAGAAGGCAAGAATATAAGAGCGACTAATCCTGATTAATGACAGCTCACCTAATTTTTGCTGCTTTTGTCAGGCAATATTTATATGAACATTTCATACTTCTTTACACCTAAACTTTCTAACAACCTTGTGAAGTAGATACTTATTATAATTCCCATTTTACAGTTGACAAACTTAAGATGATAGACACTATTTACTTTCACAAGTAAATGGTGGAGCTGGTGTTCAAACCTAAATAGTCAGAACCCTGATCAGAAAAAAAAATATGTAAAGAGGACCCAGAATGGGTAATGCTGATTGGAAAACAAGTGAAGGAAAAGGAATACTAGACAGAGGGAATGGCATGAACAGAAAGCATAGAAGCTTAAGATGTGTTCATTGTGCTTGATGTGTTCCAGTAACGGTAGCTGGGGCCACTGCACCTCCTCACTACTCATCCAAACCCTTTCCTGCATGTATATATTCTGTAAGCTAAGGAAAGTATTAGAATACCTTTCAATAATCCCAGAGCTCAATGTTTCTTCATTCAATAAAGCCTTTCCCTTTATCGTAGCCAATTCTCTGTTTAAATAAACTTGTGCCATTTGCTCATGTGTTTCTGATATCCAAATCTAGAAAAACAGAGGTTACATATAAGAAAAGTAAATACAATGCCAAAAATGGTCAGTTATTAAAATATTTTTGTTGAAGTACATTCTGATTTTTTTTTTAGAGATAGACAGAAAGGGCATGCTTGTGTGTGCGAGCAGGGGGAGGGGTACAGGGAGATGGAGGGAGGGAGAGAGAGAGAGAAAGAGAGAGAGAGAGAGAGAGAGAATCTTAAACAGGCTCCACACCCAGTGAGAAATGCAACGTGGGGCTTGATCTCATGACATTGGGATCATGACCTAAGCCAAAATCAAGAGTCAGACACTTAACTGACTGAGCCCCCCAGGCACCCCAAAGTATATTCTGATTTTAATTGTTGACACTGTTGACATTAAAAAATAAGTAATATCTTTTGGTGGCTCAGTTGGTTAAGTGTCCAAGTTCAGCTCAGGTCATGATCTCACAGTCTGTGGATTAGAGTCCCACACCGGACTCTGCACTGATAGCTCAGAGTCTTGAGCCTGCTTAGGATTCTCTCTCACTCTCCCTTTCTCTCTACCCATCCCCCACTGTGCACTTACTCTGTCTCTGTCTCTCTGTCTTTAAAATAAACTGAAAAAAATAATACTTCTTAGCAATCAACTATTTCATTGTAAATTTGTGAAAATGCCAATTCCTTACTATGTTACTGGAAAATAAAAAATCAAATTGGTTGTTTCTATGAAATGCTTTCAACTAAATACTAACTGCTTTCTACTTTCTTCGCAAGGTTAGTATATGTCAATTTCCCTAAGTAAGAAAATGCTTGTAGCAATCACTTTGTAAACCACATGGGACTTCAGATACCAGTGCCAGCAACCAGTACCAGCAGTACTAGCAGCACCAGCACCACATCATCATCCATTCTCTATCGAGGATTACTCAATAAATTATCAAGCAATTATGACTATGAAAAAGACCTGAAAATCATAAGATGTCCTCAAACCAATTGGAGAAGCACCATGAGTAACATCTAGGGGATATTACAAACAAAAATGGATACTGAGGATTCAATATTTTTTCCATCCCAAACTCTAGAAGATCCTGAATGCGGAGGTTCGCAGCAGAGAAGCAGAACTCACCACCACCAAGAGAACCCATTACTTTCCCCAAACCTGAAGACTAACTTCCCTAAGATATCCATTGAAGCCCTAGATCACATTATTCCCACCAGATTTTGTTTGTTTGTTTGTTTTTTAAAGAGGGAAAAAAACTTCTCTTTAGATATTTGGGAGACTTCAACTGTAAGAATATCTTAGCGATAGTCAAACACCTATGGTCCACTTTGGGTCAGTGTAATAAGGTTCTGCTATAACTGGGAACCTACCCTACTCAAAGCAGTTTTAACTATAGTCTCTGGCCCTGGTTCCCTGGTCTAGTCCATGGTTCCCTGGTCTACTCCATGGCTCTGTAGATCCTTGGCTTCTCTGACCAATGTTCTCTAAGGTCTCAACCTCCTGAATCACCAGCCACCCAGCCCAATTTCTTAGCTTTGACTCCTTATACCCTTTGCTCAACTACTCATCCTCATAGATTCCCAGGTTCACAAGTCAATGATAAAAGACACTGTGTTAATGAGCTTTATATTATAAATTTTAACCAAAAAATAAGACATTTCTTTCAGAAAAAAATTACTATGCACTAATTTGTTTTAATGAGTAAGTTTGACCCAAAATTAACCTTAGATAATGCTCTGATCATTTTCAGCAGAAAAATATTTCAACATTTTCAATCAACCAATACCTTTGAAAATTATATGAAACAAAGATATTTGCAAACATGAAATAATGAGTTAAAAGAAAAACAGACAATAGCATTAATGGATTTAAGTTTATTGAGTGAGTATTAAGCACTTCATATGCACGATTTCATTAAATACTCAAAGCAATCCCATGAGTCTTATGTACCAATCATAGTCACAGAAAGAAAAGAATAATCAAATGGGGAACTGAGTAGAGTTTAGTGAAAGATCTATTTATAAAAGTGTGGCCAGCATTCAGAAAATCAACAAAGTTGAAGCATCCTGAGGGCAGCAATTGTGGAGAGCCATATGGTAGAGCAGTTACTGGAACGTAGTAAGGCCTATAGCTGTAAAGAGAAGGTCACTCAGTACTTGTGGGTTTCAGAACAGACATACAGCATCTTAGTCCATTTGGATTGCTCTTATAAACACCATAAACTGAGTGACTTATAAACAACAGAAATTTATTTCTCACAGTTCTGGAGGCTGGGAAGTCCAAGATCAAGGCACCAGCAGCGTCTGGTGAGAACCTGCTTCCTGGTTGATGGACAGCCATCTTTTAAGCATATCCTCACACGGCAGAAGGAGGGAGAAACTCTCTGGGGTCTCTTTTACTAGGGCACTAATCCCATTTCTGATCACTCCACCTCCCAAGGGCCTATCTCCTAATTTCATCACCTGGGGGTTAGGATTTAAACATTTGAGTTTTTTGGGGGGACACAAACATTCAGTCTATGGCACACAGCCACTCCCAAACCACGGCCCTGCAGGAAGAAACCACAGGAATAAATGTCCAAGCTAACTTTCCTACCACTTCTGATCATCTGTCAGCGCCTTCCACAGAAGGCCAGAGGGCAAGGAAGCTCATCAAAGCGGTCCATAAGGGTCAGCCTCTAGGCACAGAGCACAGTTGAGAAGGGTGAAAATTAGATCTGAAGAGAGAAAGGAAGAAACTTGGCATAGTTTCTCTTCATTTTGAGGAAGGGAAAACTGAGGCCGAAACAGATTAAGCAACACCGAGGCAAACCAGCGAGAAGGTAGAAGGTACACAATTGAAATCATGCAATCTGACCCATTTATTCATCAATCCGTATCTATGAAATGCCAGACTAGAGTAGTAAACCAACTCCAGAGTCTCTACTGACTGTAGCGGAGTGAGTTGCAGTAAAGAGGGGGATAGTGGTAGTAATAATAGCACACGGCCAGATACTATTCTAAATGTCTTCACATTAAATGCTCATGAAAACTCTACTATCCCCACTTTACACTTGAGGAAATAAGACATAGAAAGCTTTAGACTCCTGATCAAAGTTACAACCCAGTAAGTGGTGGAGCCAAGAATCAAAGAGAAACCATCTGTTTCCAGAGCCCAGTCTTGATCTCTGTGTTTCCTGTATCAGGGGCAAACATTGTCTCTCAATTTCATTAGTAATAGAACCTCAAAATTTCAGCTGGGCATATGGTATTTCAAACTACATTTTCCAGTGTCCTTTATTTTTTAAAAAAGTTTTTAAAGTTTTAATTTAAATTCCAGTTACTGTAATATTAGTTTCAGGTGTACGATATAGTGATCCAACACTTCCATACAACACCTGGTGCTCATCATAACACATGCACTTCTAATCTCCTTTATACTTAAATAGGACTAGTGACTGGTTCTGAACAATGAGACATAAATGGAAGTAATTTATACAACCTCCAAGAAAGGTCCTGCTTCTGCTTTTCTCTTCCTGCTGCCTGAAATGTGGACGTAATGACAGGTTTCTAGCAGCAATGCTGGACTCTGCACAAGGGATGGCAGAATAGAAAGATGGAAAGAGTAGGTCTCTGACAATCTGTGCAACTTCCATACCAGTCCTGACCTGCCATCCTGCAGACTCTTTACGGGAAAGAATAAAACCTTATGTGAACAGCCACTGTCGATCTGTGGTTTCTGTTGCATGTGGGCAAACCTAATCCTACACCATTTTAATGTGAAAAATCTCTGTGGTCTAGAAATGCTCATAACCTGACATAAGGGTGGATAATTTATAAAAGCACTACCATATGTTTAAAAGTCTTTTGGGCTTTCCGTATACATATATATATATATATCACAAACTGGAGATTGGCAATTTGATGTGTGAGATAGCTAAGTTAACAGAGCACAAACTCACAGGATAATCACTAAAATTTCCATTAAATTTGCATAATAAAATCTAGTTTGAGTCAAATGGTAATATAAAAAAATCTAATGTGTGTATAGGAAGTTCACTTCATAACGTTATTCTTATTTCCCGTTTTCCTGAGTATCAATTTTCCTTAAAGTCCCAGCTTCTAATCTTCTAAGATGAACTCTTCCTGTATGTGCAGAATTTAAGAAATCCCAGTAGACGTGTAACCTGAGTAACTGGTATAGGGGAAGAGAAAGTCATTTATGACTTCCCCTCAAGTTCCACATTTGAGGGTAAACAGACTCTTTCTACTGCGGATGACTTGCTTACAGAAGAACCTCTCTTGGGAAGATTCATTTTAGATGATCACTAATTGACATTTCTTTCTTATGTGGCTTATAGGGTTCCCAGAGAGCAAACTCCTCTGACTCATACTTAAGGAAATGCAGATATTTTCCTTTTAAAAAAAATTTTTTTTAATGTTTATTTATTTTTGAGAGAAAGACAGAGCATGATCAGGGGAGGGGCAGAGAGAAAGGGAGACACAGAATCTGAAGCAGGCTCCAGGCTCTGAGCTGTCAGCACTAAGCCTGATGCAGGGCTCGAACTCATGAACCGTGAGATCATGACCTGAGCCGAAGTTGGACACTTAACTGACTGAGCCACCCGGGTGCCCCTGCAGATACTTTTCAAGTCAAGTTCCCTCTCTGATGCCACAGGCTGCTTTCAGTCAACCAAGTTCCCCAACTTCAGAGTAATACTTACCAAATTCCCTGCCCAGAATGAAGTAGTTTATCCCATGGGGACAAGAGGGGTCAAACTCTGCACATAAATTCTCTGCAAATTCCAAATACCCTCAGGTAGGTCTCTTCAATTTCAGTCTTTTCTGTCTTTCGTTTTTTCATCTTCAAGGTGAATGAGAGACAAAGAGGCTCAAAACCAGTTACTTCACCCAAATTCTTCGCATGTTCTATGCAACAGATCTGGCACCTCACTTTGGAATAAAAAAGTTGGCATCTATTATCATAGATCTTCTTCAAGTCATAACTGAAGAGTTTCATTTTACCCTGTTAAACAGCACTTCCCCTATCAACTGTAGCTTTCTTGTACCATTGCCAAAAAGTCATCATGATCAACAAGTAATATTGAGTCTCTGTTAAAAGTCTTTATCTTAGGGGCGCCTGGGTGGGTCAGAGGAGCATGCTTGGGATTTTCTGTCTCTCTCTCTCTCTCTCTGACCTGCTTGTGTGCTCTCTCCCTCTCTCAAAGATAAATAAATTTAAAAAGTCTTTATCTTATAAAAGGATAATTATTATTTCTCAGCAGTAGTTTTGCTCTTGTAAATTCTAGCTCTGTTTTTATGTCTAAGAGAACTCAGAAGCTCCATATACAGATTATTTAAAGGATCGCAAGAGAAGAGAGAGGCCCCCTTCCCATCATTATTTTGAACAACCGGGACTTATGGGTACGATTGGAAAAATGATTTCATTCTTTTTTTTCAACTACCTGTTTAATCTTCTCTTATGATCATTCTCAGATAACAAAACTGTTTCTTGTAACAAAAACAGTCTCAGTTAAGTAACTAATATTAGTAGAATAATCACAAGAAGGCCGTTTAGTTGTTATCTGAGGGAAGGGAAAAACAGAGCAAGGGAAGAAATAAAAAATCAGCCAACTGTCCCCACATGGACATACTTCCCTCTACAGACTTCCCTGACCTGGAGCACACTCTCACTGAAGGAGAAGAAAATCTTTTGCCTTCAATAAAATTCATCATTTTGGTGAGATTCTTTAATTACTGAAATGTGACCAATAGACTTTCTATTATCTGAGACTGACCATAAAAATTACAAAATCTGCACAACATTTTATCCAGTGGTACAGAAAAGAACTAAGTCTATAAAGTAGGGTGAATAGACAGCGGGACAAAGAAGGTGTGTGTGTGTGTGTGTGTGTGTGTGTGTGAGTGTGTGTGAGTGTGAGTGTGTGACTGCATCTTTTGAGTCCCATTTGTTCAACATAACCGCTGCATGTGCTTAAATAAACTTATATACCAAAAAATTAAAATCTAGTTTCTCTAAAAGTTAAATTAGGCATGATTATTGACACACGTGAAGGAGAGTGATGGGATCAAAATGGCAGATGCCTGCGTTCAGATCATCCCAAATCCCTAAAAATGACGGAGAAGATATATTCTACAATAAATAAGCCCATACTGCATTAGCAGACAAGGAAAGTACACTCCGTTGGCCTAAATTTATACACAATTCCTGAAACAGGAAAGGCAAATGCGCTTGTGCTGATATTGGAAAAGACGATCCAGAGTAGACCCATGAGAGGATGCTGGAACTGGTGGCATCTGCTCCAAGCAGGAGGCCCTGACTCCACAGCCCGCTATCCCCAAACATCTTCCTTTTTCTTGGCTAAAGTGGTTCTCTTCCACGGCATTTAAAATCATTCCATTTACAAAGATTTGATCCATCTGCCTCTTTCAGATACTTAGAGCAAGAAGACTATGGTGGTCAAAACACTATTCTACTATGTTAATCAAAGAAAAAAAATACCTGAACCAATTAAGCAAATGATCATTGATTTTCTCATATCTGTTAGAATTATATCCCTTTTAGGGTCATCAATGTTTGAATGTCACATTTCCATCCACTAAAACTGTTCATATTTGAGACCTACTTCGCTGTTCTCTATCACTCCACAAAATGAAGGCTAGCACACTTTTGTACTATTCACTTGTTTTCCATTTTAAAGTCCAAAATGACTGTAATGCTATTAATACTAATATTAGCCTAATTTGCTCATCCATGTTGTCCTTTTAGTTCCAAAAACGCCTTGGCATTCATCTACTAGCGGTATAAGAAAATCTGTTTAGTAAAATCGCTCATGGTTTTCCTTGTTCTTTTATGTCTGATACGTTCTCACCTTCTACGACACAGCATCAAATGTACTCTGTACTTAATTCTTCTGAGTTTACTTCCTCAGAAGCGGTCTTACATGCTGATTATGTCACAGCCTTTAGAAGTGGCGTGAGGATCCTTGGGTGAGGGGCTTTACAAATGAAGAAACAAAGATAGAAGGACTCCTGAGCATTTTGGTTTACATGGGACTCACTCTGGTATAGCTAACCAGCACCTGAATAAAGTTTAAATAAAATATCAAGATAAAACGCTATAGTTTAAAATACAATTTCCCATACTTGCTTAGACTAGTAAAATGATTAGAGAAACTCCAGTGGCTTGAATGACTGCTCCCTGTGAATCTGCATCCCATGGCCCGACTTGGTCTCCCAAAGCCTGAAGGACCACTGGAATAGGAATTCGATTATGCCACCGTTGAAACCTGGCTAACATGTTTCCAGATTTCACCAACGAATGGTTCTTTAGATTCAGCTCAGGACCTTCACTGCGGCCACCGCCACTAGGAAGCCATCCATGATCCTCCCCCTCAACCCTCTTCAGTTCAGGTGTCCCACTCAGCATCCTGATATTCTCCCTATCATAGCATCCATTGTACACTTTGTTCTGTGGTAGTAAGCCCGCATTGTCCCACAAGCCTGTGATGTACCATAACCTTGTTTCAAATTATGTTTCTTACCCAAGCAATTAGCAAAATAATAGGGCCTTGATACATATTTGTGAAATACCTTCCTTCCTCCCTCCCTCCCTTCCTTTTCTTCCCTTGCTTCCTTCTTGCCTTTCCTCTTCCTCTCCTTCTCCTCCTCCTCCTCCTCCTCCTCTTCTTCTTCTTCTTCTTCTTCTTCTGCGCCTTTTCCCTTCTTTTCTTCCTTCCTTCCTTCCTTCCACAGATATATACTGAGCACCCACTCTGTACTAGGCACCATTTTAGGAACTGGAGATATAGCAAAGAACAAAACAGACCAAAGTCCTTTCTCTCATGGAGCTTGTATTCTACTCAAGTAATTTAAATGCCATGAAGAAAACTAAAGGAAAAGAAAGGGATAGAGAAGGATGATGTGAATGGCCTGCTCTTTTATATACAAATGGACAACTAGCTCACTGATTAAGTGGGACTTGTAAGTAGGTACAATAAACAAATCTATTCTTCCTTCATCACTGCTCATCTATGGTCCTTTGGAGAGGTGGATTCTTTCTTATGCTCCTTGATGAAATACAGAATAGTTGCCACGACTTTGTGGTCACTCTCGGATAATATAAATATCTTCTGGCTGCTTCTGTCCCAAGAGGAATCTTATTAAGGTAAGTAAAATACCCAGTCCCAAGTACTGGCCAACTTGGCTTGGCATGACTCAGTGGGAAAAGGGGGCACATTTAGCTTCTTCTCAGTTGTCCCCCTTAAACTTCTTTCCTACTCCTCAACTCCCTCTGGCTTCTTGAGGGTTTAAGATGAGTGTGTGGGGATATGAGAAGAGAGAGGTAATGAAAGAAAGATGGAAGTATAATCTTGTTTAGGTTTCCTCTGGGCATGTCTGAGGCTGACCCTCTCTAGCATTGATTGATGTTTGAAACTGACTTTCTTGAGGGTTTCTGCGGGATGCTAAGATCCCTTCTGGAAACATTCAGTGGTTATGTTCCATGACACAGGATGCCACTGTCAGGACTTAACTGTTCTGCCTCAGCCCCTGGAAATTCAGTCAATGTCCCTTAAATCCCTACATAAGGGGCTCTTGGGCAGGTTCTTAGATGGCTCCCTGTCATCTTTCTCTTCTATATGGCCCACATCTGATCCCCAAAAGCCACTCCTGGGCCTGAGTACTCATTTATCTTTGTCCCAACAGTGATGTACATGTAGCTAGTTCCTCTCTTTCTGCTCTGCTGTTTCAGACAGATCACCTGAACCTCTCATATTTGTAACTTCCCCAGGCAGATGAGACTCACAGGAAAGCTCTTCCAAAACCGTTTCTGCTCTCAAACCCTTCTTTGGGCTTCTTGGATTTCAGTCCTCTTACATCCCTCATGTGCGTGCTGGCCTAAGGGCACCACCTCTGAGGGTCCCACTCAAGTGGCACATGGGACTATGGTTTTGTTTGTGGCCTTCTGAAGTCTCAGCCAAAATGTAGGCAGAAGGAAAGGCCTATTTAAAATCCTGGTACAAGTAAACAATGTTCATATAAGCCCCAGCAGCAGCATTTAAAGGCAAGGAGAACTTCATGCAGCAGAAGAGAAATGCTGGTGAACATAAAAAGCAACCACTCAACAGCAATACTGCAAAAATCCAAAAATTCTAAGAAGACATTTAGGAAAACAGACATATGGGAATAGGGCTAGCTAGCATGTGTGTGGACATAACTCAGGAGATAGGATAGAGGTTATAGATAACATGTAAGAAACCGATGTCCCATCTTACATATGCCGTGAGATGTACACAATGCCCAGGTCAGAGCACAAAAGTCAATCAGGTTCATTTTCTGCAAGGAGAGTGCAGTGTTGGGGGTTAAAAAGGCCACTGGGCTGGGCGTGGAACAACTTGGCACTCCAAGACTCAGTTTGAGAATATTTAAGATCTTAGATTTTGTAATCAGAGGGGAAAGACAGATTTTAATTTTTAATACAACTTTCAAGCTGTTCAACTTTGAACAAGTCATTCAGCTTCACTTGACCTCAGTTTTCTTCCTTATGCAATGTGGGGCCACTCAGAGGGGCAGCCTGAAGACTCATCCAGATGCTGAGATAAGATACTGTTCACGTAACCCTCTTGTTGAATTGATCCTGTTGCATTGGTAGGATGCAATTCATGAAGCAACTTCATTTTAATCAAACTGCCTCTTCCAGCCCCCACGGATGGCTAGTTCTCTCACGTAATGGAAATTTAAAGCAAGTCCCACAACACTTCTAGGCCCCTCAATCTTGAGAAGGATCTCATTTTAGTTATGAAATTTTCCAGTCCAGTGACACAATCAAAACTTCTAACAGTATTAGATTTGAGCTTCTCACGTTCCCAGCGCGGGGCTGCATTAGACATGGAATCCTGCAGTGGGTGGGCCTTGCTGTTTCACGTGTCATATACCTGGACCCCATGTCCTCCAAATTCCAGGACACGAATATTAATCTGTCTTATTCCCTTGAAAACTAAGGAAGGAAAACCTCTCAACTGAGGAAGAAGGGGCATGCAACCCACAACTACATAAATCCTTCCTGAACTCTAGTCTTCAAGGACATAATCACTCATACTAGCCTAACCTGGTTTAGAATATCTTAGCAGGTCCTGCCCAGATGGTCTAGGACCTTGCTTTAGGAGCTGTGGTTTTCACCAGCTATTTAGAGTGTGTAGGCCTCTATCGAAACTCCATGGCAAGAAGAAGAACTCATCCATCCTCTTGCTATAGCCAGCATCACACCTCACATATGAAAATATGAAGGTTCTGTGCCTGTACTCCCTCCTTTTTACAACTTAGACCTTGTGGAGAGTCGTTTAAGATCAGAGAGTCTAGGTTTAAAACTGGAATAATAATATCTTTCTTGTCAACTTTATAACTTTGTTGAGAAAAGCAAGAAACAAGATGGATGAACCAGTGCTTTATACACAAAAAGTCTAAAAAAAGTAACTTACTATTAAGATATGAGAATAACATCAGAAATAGTTGACCCATTGATGCATTTTCATTCTTATCTAATATACCCATAAGCCTGGAAGGAGAAACACACAGTTTGAATGACCATGAACAAAATGAAATATTACCTAATTTATACATCCTCTATTAAACCTGAGGCTTGATTGCTGTGATGTGTAGACTGTACAGGATGAATGTTTGAGGTTCTTACATTTCATAGTTCACCTCATCTCACGTCCTCCCACAATCCAGAGACCAAGAACATTTTCATTTAGAAATCAAAAATAAATGTTTTTTAAGAGTCAAAGATGCTAAATGCATGCAGGCAATGCCTGCTTTGCCCAACTTGCTCTTGTGTTCAAGAAAGCAGGGCGAAGCTGGGTTTGATGGAACAGGGTGGAGTGGTTATTGACAGAGTTGAGCATCAGACTTGGGAACTCCTCCATGTGCTGGTTAGTGACCAAAAGGTGGCTTGGTGCAAGGCAGGAGGGCAATGTGGAAACTGAGGAAGAAACCATCAGAATGCCCTTGAGATTGGAGCTGTAGGGCAAGAAGGTACTGAGCACCCAAAAATAAGGCTGCCAGTGAGACGGTGTGTGTGTGTGTCTGTGTGTGTGTGTGTGTGTGTCAGAACGGAGAGGGGGAGGATGTCTTGCTTTAGAGCTGTCTTGGTTCCTGTAAGTGTCCTTGATTCCATAGCCAGATACCTCTATCTTTAGAGTAAGTCCCCATTTTTCAGTCCTTATCATTCTCTGTCCATTGCAAGTATAAAAGGCAGGAAGCTAACAAGCATGGGCCCTGTTAAGCTGATTCATTCCCATCACCATGGAGAATAGAGAATCTTCTAGATCCATCTCCAATACAGAATTACTCATCTTCCTGGGCTTGCCTTATTTCAAGCTAGCTATGCCTTTGGAGGGCAGAATGGGATACAAATCCAGCCTTCTCAACAACATACACATCTGTCCTAGTCAAATTACCAGCTCTTCAGGCCCCAAAGCCATCCTACAAGGCTGAATTGAGTCTTTAGGAAGTCCTAAAGCTCGTAACATGGTAGGACGCAATTTGGGGGTCTCTGGGAAGGTGAGCTCCTGCCTTACACTGATTGGGCAGGCACTGAAATAGGCAAGGAGTAACCTACTCACAGCAATTCAAATAGGAAGTACTTGTGCAGCGAATATTCCTTTAGGAATTGGATCTTACAAATGTTAGGAGAATAATACCAGCATGTTTTAATAAGGCACAACTCCACCACCTTAAGACAAATACAAAAGACTTGAACTCAAAGAACGGGATTCAAACTCTCATTCTGCCACTCCCCAGCGGTGTGACTTGGAGTAAGTCACTTAACTTCTAGGAGTTTCTCCCCATCTGTAAAATAGAGACAGTAATACCTACTACGCAGGGTAATTGTGAAGGTTAAAGGAGACCTCGAACAAAATGCTGTGGCTGCAGCAACAGCATGATAACAGGACTAGTAATTTCTTGAGCGCTCGCTATATGCCAGGCACTGAGCTAGCCACTTTATCTGCTTTATCTCATTGAATTTTCCCAATAAAAACCTTATTAACTGTGCGCGTTTTACAGGTAAGGTCACTGAAGCACACAGGGACTAAGTCACCTGCCCAAGTAAACAACAGCTTAGGAAGGTGGCACAAAGTGCTTGTGCCTTCACTTTTCGATGTTTCACTAGGAGGAAGATTCCAGACTTAAAGGAAATCGGGTGCACCTGGGTGGCTCAGTTGGTTAAGCATCGGACTCTTGACTTCGGTTAGGTCATGATCTCACAGTTTGTGAGTTTGAGCCCCACACTGGGTTCCGTACAGACTCTGCAGAGTCTGCTTAGGATTCTCTCTCCCTCTCTCTCTGCCCCTCTCCTGTTCGTGCACTCTCTCTCTCTCTCAAAATAAATAAACATTAAAAAAAATTTTTTTAAAAAGAAGAAGTCAGCAGCAATTACTTACTGGGGGTTCACTGGTTCCAAGTCGCCAATATGTTGAATTACACAATTTTTTTATTTCCTCAGGACCTTCTATATCATAATCTTTGGGATAGGCTTCTCTGTCATGGTGCCTTAAAAGATAAATTAGAATCTGTTAAGAGAAAAAGCTTATTTATCATATATTGCTTTAAAATTTAAAAAAAATTAAACAATGAAAATTTACCATATTTATGACATTGCTTTAATTATAAATTCACTGGATGTGGGATATATAGAGTATTTTCCATCTCTTTTCAAGTAATGCTGAGGCTATTTTCTAAAAACATCTTAGCACATATGATAAAACTAATAATATCACAAGCACAATACTTATCCAACACAGCAATTAGTGACTTCAATGAGGTGAACCTTATTCAATAATGTAGATTACCAAAAGTAAATTCAAAAATAAGACATAATAATAAATTAGAGAGGCAACTTGCCACGTTAGAAATTTTTTCTACCATTTTTTTTTCAAAATGAGAAAGAGCAAAGTATCTGCTCATATGGATTTACAACATGTGCTTCTGGCTTCTAAAGAGGGTTTAAGCAAGCTGACAAACAGAAGTTGGAAAAAACATGAAGATTGGAAAAATATTCCAAAAATCTTGACTAAAAGGGTGAATAGAAATAATATTAATGGAGGGCTTTGGGAATAGGGAAGGAAAAAGGAAGTGAAGAGGCCTACAGCAGAAGTATCTATTTTTGCAAAGCTTTCTTAAGTGAGATAAAGGAAGTTGAACCCAAAAACCCCTCAGAAGGGGCCTTGCTCAAACTGTAAGAGACTCTTAAATACTGAGAACAAACTGAGGGTTGATGTGGGGTGGGGGAGAGAGGAGAGGGGGTGATGGGCATTGAGGAGGGCACTTGTAGGGATGAGCGCTGGATGTTGTATGGAAACAAATTTGACAATAAAATAGTCAAAAAAAATTTTTAACTGAAAAAAAAAGAAGCGGTCTTGCTATTGGGGGATACAGGGTTAAGATTATGTAAGGGACAGTGAGGTACTCAAGAATTCATCCATCCATCCATCCATCCATCCATCCATCCAATTGTCCATTCATCAGGAAACATTTTAAGTACCTACTATATGCCAGGAGGGGATGCAGTTGGGAACAAGCCGAATGCAGTCCTTGCCTTCAGTTGCTCACAGTCTGGCAAGAGACACAGACAAACAAGAAAATTCTACAATGTGGGCATAGGGTTATGGAAGCAGAACAGCATCTACTCACCTGGATGGGGCAGGCCCTATGCCCACCTCATCCGCCTGTATTGGGACTGGGCCCTTACACTGCATTCAGACTACACCCTTGCTTCCCCACCTCTAAGAGGAAAGCAGAGAACTGCATAGAACACAGCAGTGAGGGAGCCCAGGGTAGAGCAGCAGAGTTTAAGTATGTTAACCCTCTGCCCTCCTAACATCTGAGCATTAAACTGCAAAACACTAAAAGCATTTTGGTACCATATCAGAATTTGTTGAGAGCCTCACAGGAAACTCTCACTTAAGTTCTTAGGGGGTATATTGAACATCAAGAACCAGGAGTGACAGAGTGAATGGGGCCATGTGTTTGAGTCATTGCTCAGGTCCTAGCTGTGTGACCTTGGGCAAGTCACTTAACCTTTCTGCGCTTTCATTTCCACGTGTGTAAAATGAGGACAGACAAAACACCAATGAGATTTTTGCAAAATGAAAAAAATAAAAGCAGAAGCTCCTTTACTACTGTTAAGCACCATAAACACCTACGTATAGTGAATACTAATCCAGCTTAAAAAATTTATAGTGTACAAGAATTGCAACTTTATTTTTTCATAATTGTACTTAATTTCTTTTCCAAGGGCTCATAACTGCCAAGATGGAAAAACCTTAATCTTGGTCAATTATGTATCCCTTCCAACTCTCGGAGCTTGTGTGGCACCACAAGGCTGAGACTCCATCTCGGTTGTCCTCAGCTCTCCCTGCTGACATCCGTGGAAACCTCCTCGCTCTCCTGTGGACTTCCATTATGGATCCATGCAGATCTCTGGTACACCCTCCTGGTCCTGCCACATGGACTCTGTGTAGACTGGCACTCTGCCACAGCGTGCCATTATCCAGGCCACCACGAACCTTCTTGTGTCCCTCCACACCCAGGGTTCCTGGAAGCCAAATGACATCCCTAAGCTGTTTGCCTGGCCCATCCAAGTTTCATGATCCCACCACACTGGGCTTGGGAGACACACAGAAGCCCTACAGTTCAACACCTCCAAAACCATCACTCTGGGAATAGAGGGCTAGACAGTGATAGGTCCCATCTGCTCAAGGATTTCTAAGGTCTTAATTCCAATTTGGGGTTCCCAGAAAAATCCACGTGTTCTCAGCTTCCTGGGTGCCCTTCATCTTCAGTCCATGAACACTTCATCTCCCATGGGACGGGGCAGCCCGGCTCTTCATCTATTCTTCCAAATCTATGGTGTCATCCTAAAACCCATTCTAAAACCCAAACTTTTGAACCCAGAAGCCAAGAATTTGGTGTTTTTGTTGCTTGCTGTGTCTTTCTTTCCTGAGGCAATAAAACCAGACTACCTCCCTGGGAGCTTGAGAATGAAGAGGAAAAACATAGTTGACATTTCAGTGTGTGACCCTCAGTGCTCACTTCTTTACTGGTTACCACAGGCACAGTGTTCCAGGGTACACAGTACCTTTAGGTCCCACCAGAGTGTTTTAACCATTTTTTAAACAGAAAAAAAGAATATAATCCATCTTAGATTGTAGCCATCTTTATACCGATGTCATCATAAACTATCATTTTTAACTTTTTTTTAAAGGGAGGAAGGAGCCCCTGAAGGCAAAGATAATTAACGTCCATGAAAATCAGAATGCAGTCCTATTATGTCACCATATATTTTAAGTTGTATTATAACTAGATTATTACTAAAGATGCAGATATGTTTACTTATAGCAGTCTTGGTACTAAAAGCCTAGCATTGAAAATATGAATCTGTAATAAAACTGTTTCTGTGGAGAACTGCATTAATGCAACTGGCATTTCCTAATGTCCACCAGCTGCCCATGAATGTTGTGCCCACAGCCCCCCATAAATTCTGAAAGATACACAACTAAAGAAGACATTCCCTACTTCTAAGAGGCTCCCAGTCTAGCAAAGAGAAATATGGATTTGTAAAAATTATAAAGTATATAGAATATAATACAAAATATAAAAGATGTATTCTATGTACTAAATACATTCTATAACATTATATATACATAATAAGAATAATTAGCATAGTATTATACTATACTATAATATATGTATAGTAAAAGTGATTAGGGTATTATAAAGGAAATGAGAGACTTGATTAATTCCCTGATTATGTCAGGTGAACAATGGCTTGTGCCTCAGTTTCCCTGACATGAACTGAGAATCATACTCCGAGGAAACAAATGAATCAATCGATTGAGAGTCTTAAATGAAAAGTGACATGTAAATGCAAAGTAATATTATATGTAATAATACTTTGTCTTTCTACACTATGCTTTAGTTGAGTGTTTTCAATACTTTGTTAATGCCAACTAAGCCTTACAGCATCTTTATGAGACACATACCAAGGTATAATAATAGATAATAAAGGAAAAAATATATTACACATATGTATTACATACACACACGTACCTTAATAGCTTTTTCTCCTTGTTACCTGCATTTATTAACGTTCACCATACAACGACCATAACCTGTCGTTTATTGCTATAGAAATTCTTTAAAAGAAAATAATAAAATAAAAAAAAATAATAAAACATACAATGTCTCTAGAGCAGTATCTTTCAAACTTTTTGAGCACAGCCCCACTCAACCCACCCCAACCCACCTAATGTCTGAAGGCATTTTTAGTTGCTGGGTCCAGAAGAGGAGGGTTGTTACTGGCATCAAGTGGGTAGAGGCCATGATGCTGCGAAACATTCTACCCTGCACAAAACAACCCCCTTCTCACCCACAAGCAAGCAACTATCTGGCTCAAAATGTCAAAAGTGCCAAGATTAAGAAAGCTCTGGAGAATAGCTGTATACCAGATTCTTAGATCAGTGGTTCCCAAAACCTACATGTTTCGTGGAATAGCAAAACATTCCCCTAAATTTGTAGAACCAACATAATATTGCCAACTTTTGTTTTGACAGAAACATTAAAAATAAAATAGCCATCTATTGCCTTTAATAGGAAGACCTCTAACACCAAAGATAAGTAAAAACAATCTCAGACCTCTAACACCAAAGATAAGTAAAAACAATCTCAGATTCCTTTAAACCAGATACATTCAGCTCTAAGAAAAACTTGCTACATCGTCTTTACAATTTGTATTATCACCTTGGATTAGTAATAAGGTCATTGTTGACCAGTACTGGTCCAGTCTACTAACTGACTTCTGCAGACATTAATTTGTCCAGACATGAATTTGACGGCAGCTGGTCAGCAGTCAGTTCAAGGTCAAAGCTGCTTGAATATAGGTACTCCATGCTGCTGACCGTGTCTCCCATGCCAAGCATGCAAGTATTGGCCGACATTCTTGCTGGTCCACGGGGCTCCCTGCCATCATCTTCCTTGACAAGCACCCTTCCTTCTGCTTAGAACCTTGCTCTGTCAAGCCCAGAGCTGAGTGCTATGGCTATTTTGTTACATGAGAAATATTTATGTAAGATATCTTTAATTTTATTTTTTAAATTTATTCATTTATTTATTTATTTATTTTTAATAATTTATTGTCAAATTGGTTTCCATACGACACCCAGTGCTCATCCCAACAAGTGTCCTCCTCTGTGCCCATCACCCACTCTCCCCCCTCCCACATTCCCCTCTTCATAGTCTTTGAGAGTCTCTTATGTTAAGACATCTTTAATTTTAAAAGATGAAACTTGCATTCTCTACCCTGTTGTGGGAGAGACAGTATGAATATGAAAAGAATTGGGAATGGGGAAAGGACTGACAAGACAGAATCAGAGGTGCCAACTGTATGAAGCGGAGCTTGGAACCATGACCCTGTTGTCAAAAATGCCAGTAGAACAGATTCAGAGGGGATTAAGGTCAATGGAATCTAGTAAGTCAAAGCTAGCATGAGCAGGTCCCATTATGGACAAATGCCCAACATATCCAGTCGATACATAACTTCCTATCACCAATCCTACAATCACCTGGGTCCTCTAGATCCTGTACTTTCTATCTTCTCTGGCCTAATGTAGTCCCAAGCAATGCCTTGTCAAGAGGACTTTCTGTGTCTGTTTCTGGGGTCCTTTGGGAGCTTGGCTTTCCTACCATAAAAGTTGGATGGTTCCACATCAAATCAGATCTGTAAGCGTCTGCTGAGTAAACACATACAAGTCTTCCTGTGAGCTGTAGAAAAGACTTGAGTCCAGAGAATACTCAGGCAAGGCTCTGCAGCTCTCCTCAGACTGCTCCAAGCCAGAGTGGTCCCGCTTCCAATGGGAGACAGGGTGGGGTTAGGCCATAGGATTCTCCATGCAGGAAAGGGAATCAAGTTACACTCTAGTGGACCAACTGACATTCAAGTTATACTAAAGGTTATTCTCACTTTCTGTGGTCCCACATCTATGTGGGGTTTGCAATAAAAACTTTATCACTGCTCCACCTTTCACACTTTTTCTTTATAACTATTCATTAATGGATCTGCCTTCTTATTAGACTGAGAGTATCTTAGATGCAGGGATTATTCTTTGTTCATTTTTGTAATCTCAGTGCCTAGCATAGTCTAACAGGTTATAAATGCTCATTAAATCTTACATGATTGATTGACTGAATGTTCTTACATTGTGTTACTGTCACCTTAATATAAATGTTGAAAGCGAGGCTTTCAAACGTGTCCGTAAAAATAAAGAGCATCCTGGCTCACTCTGCAAAACCACACAAAAAGAAGGAGTGATTATGCACATAGAGATGCTAGTCCTTTGCAACAAAAACTTGTCTCTAGAGGAATTATAAATCTGCTTGCTGAATGGGAAAACTCTCAACATACATATGCATAACACTGATTGCAGTGGGGGTATGAATCTGAGCAATATCTGACATGAGAACAATGAAAATCCCAGCCGTTCTAGCTTCTCCTTACTTGACAAGAGACACCTTTTCTTTGCAAATTTCAAAGATGTTAAAAATGTTTAGTTAAGACTCCAGATGGAAGAATATATTAATTTTAAATTTTAGAATTATTAATGTAGTTCACAAGTACTCTGTCAGTTATTGTATTTTCTGATACAAATCTAACCCACATGAGAAGAGAAAGACACCTTTTCTATTAGGTTTTATAAACATCTGCTATCTAGAACTTTAAAAGAAAATTACTCCAGAAAGTCAGCTATATTTCCTGACACCTTAAAAGCATAAAACCAACAGAATCAAAGGCTACAAAGAAACATTTGACAATGCTCTTTAAAGATTTCTTGGGAAAATGATTTACATGCCAACGTAGTGCTATTCAGTAGCACATTCATCAAACTGACAAATAAAGACTTTTAGATGTATTTGCAGACTCATAGAGAAAATCTTATGTCCTTGGGAGAAATGACGACATTTCAAATTTATGAAGAGGGGCTCTGCTTTTCAGTGTGTCTCATGCCATATGTTATTTGTGCATCTATAATCTGAAACCACAGAATTTGAAGCCTAAACCACACTCAAAAGAAAACGACTTGACAAAGGCAGATAAGTGAAGTCATTTTCTTCACTTGACATATATTGAGTGGCATGTAAATAAGACCCATCATTATTATGAATTTTCTTTCATAAAATCTTCAGAAACAAGAGGCCCTATGGAGAATACTGGGAGGAAACTAAAAGGAATATAGTAGTGGGAGCCTGTGTCTAAACAGTTCAAACGTTAAATAAATGTTGTCAGTCTGAGTAACTGCCAAACACGTGACTTGAAAACAGCTGAAGGGACACATATTAGACATGGGGACACTGTAATTGATGATCCCCCCTGGAACACTTTCAGAGGGAAATGAGGTACTAAGTACACAGGGAGGGGTGGAAACCAGGATTGTCCTGGTCAAACCAGGATCAGGTCGTTCTGTTACTTCATGTTTTGACAATCGAATCTCAGTGATCTTCAAATCGTAGGATGCTTTTTGGGGTTTCTTTGATCCTGACCTCCAGAATCAACTTACATTGATGGAATAAAGACACTCTGGGAGGTGGAAGAGTAAGACTAAACACAGGCAGAGTTTTTTAAGTATACTATAGGTTGGTAATTACAGAGGTCCAAAGAAAACCTTGACTGTATATCTCACATGAATGGCCTAAAGACCAGAGTTTGCTTCCCTGCAAAACAAAAAGCAAACACCTGATCACCTGTATAAGCTCCTTCTCTACAGTCTTAATATTACTATTTTAAATAATTTGAATTAACTGGTCTAGAATAACATCAAAAGGTTATATTACATGAGCTTACAGCCCGTTTTAAGGCACACTTCTGTGAACCCAGGAGCAAGTCATATTTCAAAGCAATTCCTTTCATTGACATGAGAAACAAGTGAACAAGCCTTTCTTCATAAATAGAATCTAAAGTTTACATATTCTTCCATTATGAACACAGTCATACACATGAGCATTTCCCCCATGTCTTCCCAGAAGTCATCCAAAAGCAGCAATGGAAGTGGAAAAATTAAAAGCAAACTAAATTTTTGGCAAAGTTAGAAGTTATAATCCCCAGATCGCAGTATGTGCAAGGACTCTCATAAGCAGCCAAGACCCAGTCCAAGACAAGTGGAAGCAAAGAATTGGTCAAAGACAAGTGGAAGAAATGGAGGCAAGAGGTTATAGTGAGAAATTTCAGTAATGAGATTGCCCAGAGGTGGGAACTCTTGGGAGTGACAGCCAAAGGGTATTTCCATAGTTACGCAAATAAATTCACAATGGAAACAATGGAAAATGCTAGATAAAATATATTTAAATGGATTTTAAAGCTGAAAATCCAGTGGGGGAATTTCCAGGCCAAATTTTGGATGAAAGCCTGTAACCAAAGTGTTAAGTAGAATTACAGGACTGCTGATGCATAGGGGCACGTGTACCCCGATGTTCATAGCAGCACTTTCGACAATAGCCAAATCATGGAAAGAGACTAAGTGTCCATCAACTGATGAATGGATAAAGAAGATGTGGTATATATACAACGGAATACTATGCAGCAATGAGAAAGAATGAAATCAGGCCATGTGTGGCAACATGGATGGAACTGGAGGGTATTATGCTGAGTGAAATAAGTCAGGCAGAGAAAGACAGATGCCATATGTTCCCATGCATAGGTAGGCTTTGGGAGACCTAACAGAAAACCAGGGGGGAGGGGAAGGGGGGAAGGGGGAAAGAAAGGGAAAAAAAAAGCCACAGAGAGGAAGGAAGACATAACATGGGAGACTCTCAAAGACTAAGAACAAACTGAGGGGAGAGAGGGGTGTGGGGGGGGAGAGTGGGTGATGGGCACAGAGGAGGGCACTTGTTGGGATTTCATGGGGTGTGTATGGAAACCAAATTGACAATAAATTATTAAAAAAAAAAAAAAAGAATTTCAAAACACCAAGTCTGCTGATGCCCTCGAGGTGTTTGCCCACACTGCACATGGGCAATGATTTTGGGTTTGGAAGGACAAAACTCTAGCCCTAGAGCCCACTTAGGAGGGGAGTTTTATAAAAAAAAGTCTTCCATATATGATAGACATTGTGCTCACCAGTATAATTTCTCCTTCTTTCCTGGGAATATAAGAGGTTAAAATTCTCAGGTCTCTTGCAGTTAGTGGGGCCATTTGACTAGTACTGGATAATAAAATAAATTCAAGCTGAAGTAATATATGTCATTTCTTTGACAGTGAATGCTCTTGTACAATTTTCAACTCTTTCTTCCCCTGCTGGACCAGTCAATGACTTTCTAGAGGATAGAGCTTGAATCAGCCTGAATCACAGAGTATCTATGCGGAGGAGTGCCCACTGCCCACCAAAAACCTACAGTCAACTTTGTAAGAGCAAGAAATAAACCTTTATTGCTTAAACTACCGAGATTTGGGGGGGCTGGTATCACAGATTAAGTTTAGCCTATTCTAACACAGAAATCAGTACCAAAAGTGGGGTGGGTGCTATTGTAACAAAAATCTTAAATGTATGGCATTGGAAAAGCCAGGCAAAGACAATAGGTAACGGATATTGCAGGCTGGAAAGGCAAAGCATTTCATAGCCACAGTAGGTAAAGAGTCAACCTATGTACCTAGGTGTACAGCCAGAGAAAGAGATTGGGAAAAAAGTTTGTTAGTTCTGTGTGTGAACTGTGTTTGCTTTTTGCCAAAGTTTTTAAAAAAGATAGAGAAGTAAATTCAAAAAATTGGCTGGTTTACAAGAAGGTAAAGGGAAATGAGATTCTCGAAATTTGGGACCTGAAAAGTTGGAAGAGTCAGCAACTTTTAGATCTCAAACGGTAAGAAAGAAAACTGAGAAACCTCTTTTCAAGACAAAGCTGTATCAAAGCTGAGCCTTGAAGCATTAGACACTTCCAATGAATTAAGTTGTGTTTAAGCAAACATCTGCCTAATGAGATAGCCAAGTGGAAATTCCCAGGGTTTCTGATGTTGTCTGTAACTATAGCAGTCTCAAAGTGATAACTGACATATTATGAGGAGAAAAAATAAGGAAATATAGCAGAACTCTGTCTAGAAAAAAATTGTGAGGTTATTAGCAGTTGGAACTAATTGGATTCAAACAAATATACTGATGAAGTTCTTAAAAAATGTTCTTCCAAATAAGCTAGGAGTCTGCACTTAAAATCCTTTAACTGTTTAATATTTAAAATATCCTTTGGCCTCCAAACTTTTGGAAATAGGAAATGAATTGAAAAAGCTGAACAGCTCATAGAAGCGCGGAGTCTACAACATCCACTGCAGGTGTGGTCAAGGATACCTTAATAATAGAAAAGATCACACAGTGGGCAGAGCCAAAGACCACAGAGAACAATGGGAAAGGGAACCTGCTTCCAGAAAGCAGAATCAGGTCTAACAGAATCAGAATCTAACAAAGAACATTTCCGTCACCAATGTAGGGCTCTCTAACAATGCGTGCCTGACAGGATTTAAGAATGACTGTGGACAAATGACAGTTCTGTCACTTCTGTCCTTCCTCTTTCTGAGCAAGAGTGCTTATTCCAGTTATCTTGTCCCTATCCTGCTATTGTGCATTGGGAGCAAAAAAATTGTCTTTTTGCTTTATAGGTTTTTGAATCAAGTAGAGCTATGGCTAGATTTCATAGAGAGACAATAGCATAACATGTGGAGATCTTGAACTTTTGACCTGCAGCTGGGTAGAATTTGGGTCATTATCCTTGCATAAATGAGTGAATATTGTAGATGGAAAGAGTGAAGCCAATTCTTGGTGACCTGCCTGAACACAACACACGGAACTTTTACAAAAAATAAGAACAAATGTTTTCATATGTTTGAAAGACATAACAATGATAATGCAATAAAACTAAAAATTTATAATACATTTTTAATTTATTCTTGTTTTAATATAATTTATTGTCAGATTGGCTAACATACAGTGTGTACAGTGTACTCTTGGTTTGGGGGTAGATTCCCATGGCTCGCTTACATACAACACCCAGGGCTCATCCCAACAAGTGCCCTCCCTCCTCAATGGTCATCACCCATTTTCCCCTGTCCCCCACCCTTCTAACAACCCTCAGTTTGTTCTCTGTATTTAAGAGTCTCTTGTGGTTTACCTCCCTCCTTCTCTATTTGTATCTATTTTTTCCCCTTCCCTTCCCCCAAGGTCTTTTGTTAAGTTTCTCAAGATCCACATATGAGTAAAAACATATGATATCTGTCTTTCTCTGACTGACTTATTTCACTTAGCATAATACCCTTCAGTTCCATCAACATTACTGCAAATGGCATGATTTCATTCTTTCTCATTGCCAAGTAGTATTCCATTGTATATATAAACCACATCTTCTTTATCCATTCATCAGTTGATGGACATTTAGGCTCTTTCCATAATTTGAGTATTGTTGAAAGCATTGCTATCAACATTGGAGTACATGTGTCCCTATGAATCAGCACTTCTGTATCTTTTGGATAAATTCCTAGTAGTGCTATTGCTGGGTCATAGGGTAGTTCTATTTTTAATTTTTTGAGGAACCTACACACTGTTTTTCCAGAGCAGCTGTGCCAGTTTGCATCCCCAACAGTGCAAGAGGGTTCCCACTTTTCCACATCCGCACCAGCATCTGTTGTTTCCTGAGTTGTTAATTTTAGCCACTCTGGTGTGAGGTGGTATCTCAGTGTGGTTTTGACTTGTATTTCCCTGATGATGACTGACATTAAGCATCTCTTCATGTGTCTGTTGGTCATCTGGATGTCTTCTTTGGAAAAGTAACTATTCATGTCTTCTGCCCATTTCTTCACTGGATTATTTGTTTTCGGGTATTGAGTTTGAACACTTCCTTATAGATTTTGGATACTAACCCTTTATGTGATATGTCATTTGCAAATATCTTTTCCCATTCCGTCAGTTGCCTTTTAGTTTTGTTGATTGTTTCCTTTGCAGTGCAGAAACTTTTTATGTTGATGAGATCCCAATAGTTTATCTTTGCTTTTAATTCCCTTGCCTTTGGAGATGTGTTGAGCAAGAAATTACTGTGGCTGAGGTCAAAGAAGTTGTTGCCTGTTTTCTTCTCTAGGGTTTTGATGGTTTCCTGTCTCACATTTAGGTCTTTCATGCATTTTGAGTTATTTTTGTGTGTGGTATAAGAAAGTGGTCTTGTTTCATTCTTCTGCATGTTGTTGTCCAGTTCTCCCAGTACCATTTGCTAAAGGGACTGTCTTTTTTCCATTAGATACTCTTTCCTGCTTTGTCATAGATTGGTTGGCCATACACTTGTGGGTCCAGTTCTGGGTTCTCCATTCTATTCCATTGGTCTATGTGTCTGTTTTTGTGCCGATACCATACTGTCTTGATGATTACAGCTTTGCAGTAGAGGTTAAAGCCTGGGATCATGCCACCTCCAGCTTTGGTTTTCTTTTTCAACATTACTCTGGCTATTCTCAAAGCTAGAACAAACAATCCTAAAATTTGCATGGAATCACAAAAGACTCTGAATTACACATTTTTAAAGATATCCTTCTTCAATATTAAAATATTTAAACACTTTATTAAACTACTCTTGAATCGAAGATCAATACAAACTTAAATTGCTGAATTTCTAAAAAATACCAATACATTGAAATATCACTTACAGGAATCCACAGGATATAGCTATGCCAGTACCCAGTAAAAATTCTAGGATTTAAGTACTTATATCAAGAAAAATGAAATGAAAATAAGTAAAACATCTAATTTGAAAACACAGAAACAGAAGCAAGCCAAAAAAAAAAAAAACCAGAAAGATATAAAAATCCAAGATAAAAAAGCAGATAAAAAAGAATTAAATACATTAGAAAACAGAATAAACAGTAAGAAAAATAGACAAACATCTAAAAATCAAGAAAAGGAGTAGGGGAGATATAAACAAAAGAGAGGGATTTAATATCCACACTATGTAATATTATTAGGCAATAAAAAGAAATGAAGTACTGATACATGCTACAACATGGGTGAAACTTGAAAACATTATGCCAAGTAAAAAGAAGCCAGTCACACAGGACCACATGTTATTTTATTCCATTCATATGAGATGGTCAGAATAGGCAAATCTATAGAGACAGAAAGTAGATTAGTGGTTTCTAGGGTTTGACGGTTGGTGGAGGCAGGATAGTGGATTCAGGAATAACAGCTAAAAGGAACAAGATTTCCTTTGATGTTAATTAAAATGTTCTAAAGTCAATTGCTTTGATAGATGTTCAACTTGGTGAATATACTAAAAGCCACTGAATTACACAATTTAAAAGGTTGATATGCATAGTATGTGAGTTATATCTTAATAAGGTTGTTAAAATAGGATAGAACCACCAAATAGAAGAAAAAATTTTAAAGCCTTAAAGATTACTTTCCATAACTCTACACAAATATATTTGGAAAGCTACACAGCACACGTAACTTTCTAAGAAAAGCAATTTACTAAAATTGTCCTCAGTAGAGACAGAAAATCTAAATGGACAATTCCCAAGAAAGAATAGAGAAAGTTGTCAAAGAAAAAAAGAGTTATGTGCCAAACGGGACCAGGCCCACATGATTTTATTGTAGAAGGAAATGTCTCCTCTGTATCTTAATGTCTAGAAAAATGTCTGACTTACCTTAATACCCTCAAGTGTCTAAGATACAAAGGCACGGATAAGGTCGAGAAGACCTACAGCAGATCATGTTACATTCACCACACTCACTTTGATCATGTTACATTCACCACACTCACTTTGACATAATTGTAAAACCACAGGCAGACTTCCCAAACTATTTATATTTATTATAAGGTGGTTTAACATACAAAAAAATACAATTAAAAACCCATGCAATAGATTAGATTAGATTAGATTTCTCTAATAATTCACACAGTACATATACTTCTTTTGAGGTCTAGATAGAAGGCCACAGTATGTTAATCTCTAGAGAGCCTGCATGAAATTTTGGCTGCTTTGCTGGCATGCACCCTTACAATGAAAGCAGGTGCCACTAAGCTCTGAAAGTTCAGGATTCTTAGACAATAATGAGTAGAGAATTCCTTTTCTGTGATGCTCATACACCATGGAGTTTTGCTGTTCATACCCTTGCTGTGATTGGCCATATGTAAATTAGCTAACCTGAATGTGTTGGCCCTGGATACATATTAATGCTGTTGTTGCCACCTATCTGGCTGTAATTATGGATATGTAACTTAGGCATCACATAAAGAGATGGTTAAATGCTATTAAGATGCTGTGAACATCCCTAGAACTAAGAGTCACAATTCCTGTAGTCACACCCTTTACATTACTAGATACCGGTAATTATGCAATGAAAAATGTCCACACCTGGTACCAAACACTCTAGTGGAAGGGGTAGTAATGCTCTCTGTTGAAAACCAGCTAATGTGCCACCTTTAGCTCTCCATGTGAACCCTAGGAGCTAGGACGACCTCCTCTAGAAAACTTGACCTGGTCCAATAGGGCCTAAGTGTTCCTCTTGGATGTTTCCAGAACACGCTGCTTACCCTACTCCTAGCACATAACACAGTGTGTAGCATTTGCCTGGTCAGCCTTGCCCACTCTGGTCTCATATTAATCTTGACCTAACTGCCAAATCCCAGACCCAGCAGAGTGCCTGCAACATACCAGTGGTTTAATAAATGTATTTTTTAAACAAATGATATTTTAAACAAAAATAGAGCTATTTACAAATAAAAATATTTTTAAATGATTTTTTTTCAAAAGCTCACTTAATGCTTCTGGCTCCTGGTTGAGCATCTCAGTATTTTTCCAAGTGTTTAAAATAT
The DNA here is from genome assembly GCA_030068075.1 of Paguma larvata. Lineage (NCBI taxonomy): Eukaryota > Metazoa > Chordata > Mammalia > Carnivora > Viverridae > Paguma > Paguma larvata. Next base: position 79,360,176 of record CM057832.1, read on the forward strand.
CCTAACAAGTCATTCATATATTTTAATTTCAAAACCTTCTTCCTACCACTTTCTATAAAAGAAAGCTAAATTCTTTGCAATAAATAACTGATAATATGTTAATTCTTCCATTTGATTGAACCTAGAACAATTTGATTGGGGATCTAACATCTTACCAAAGAAATATATCATAATTCTTCTGCCAATTAATTTTTAATTTATTAAAACTTAATTAAGTCAAAATAAGGAAAATATACTATGTGACTAATAATTAAATATAATTGTATTTCAAAATGAAATAACAGTAGAAAAGATTACTGTCTAACAAAAACAGTAATACAGGGGCACCTGGGTGTTATAGTCAGTTAAGCATTTGACTTTAGCTCAGGTCATAATCTCGCAGTCCCTGAGTTCGAGCTCCACATCGAACTCTGTGCTGACAGCTCAGAGCCTGGAGCCTGCTTCAGATTCTGTGTCTCCCTCTCTCTCTGCCCCTTCGCTGCTGGTCCTCTGTCTCTCTCTCTCTCTCTCTGTCTCTCTCTCTCCCTCTCTCTCTCTCTCTCAAAAGTAAAGATTTAAAAAAATAAAAAAAAACCAGTAATACAATATTCAAATCTATTCAGAACTGAAGTTTTCAAAGCCTTGTAAAAATATACTTATCTAATGTCTACACAAAATTTCTGTTTTCTGTCCATTACATCTAAGGTCAATTTTTTAAAAGCGTATTCTGTAGGTGCTTGTTGGGTGGGGTGGTGGAAAGTTAGTCAAAGTAACAGCTAATGTAGGAAATCCCTATTATATCAATGCATATAGGCTAAACTTTTGCTACAAAATGGGGTGTTTGGAACGTGAATTCATTCTCCACCACAGTAGCTCTCTATAGGATATAGCAGATACAGTAGATATCTCAGGGTGGAATGGGATATAGTAAATATCTATAGGATTTTCAGTTCAGCACTCCTTTCTCCCGGTACATCCATCTTGTTCCATTGCTATTGGAGAGCTGCCATATCTCCACCTTACCTTGCCTATTCAGATGACCCCAAACAGATACTTGGTCCATGACAGGATAGATCTAACCTGGGATTTTTGTATTCAGTACTGAAAACACCTTAAAATCAACTTTTTTTTTTGTAGGATAAAGATAAAGATTCATCAGATATAAATTCCAGAACTGCAGCAGCCATGTTTTCCATAGTTTTCAAAGATAAGATGAAGCAAATACACAAAGAGGAGAGAAGGAGAAATGAAATGAGACCTGGTTGCATCTGCATCTTTTATTCCAGTCGTTCTCAAGGTGGAGCTGCACTCTTGTCCTCCTCACCTGGTTATCAACCATTTCGTGAATATGATGAACGGATTCATTCTCTTGCTTCCTTAGGCTAGTGCAAGCTGAGTATATGTCACTTGCAACCAAAAGAAGTCTGACCAGCACACACAGAAAATAGCACCCATAGGTGGCTTCCCTGGCCAACTCAGAGAAGTTTATCTAATACTAGTTCCAGTGCTGTTAAAAATCTTGAACCCTGAGCCTGGGTATCACAGTGTCCTAGACTGAATCTCACCTTATCAAAATGGCACTAGGCCCCACGCTCTTCTTACCTCCTCCCTCCTTCCCCACACTCTTACCTAGAAAGGGATCATCAGTAAGAGAAAGAAAGTGTGGTGGAAAAGTACTGGTGCCTATCTGCAAGAGGAAAGACTCCAGCAGCATTATGATGTGGAGTGGTCTTTGGTGGCTTCTGTGGCCCAGGTGGGAGATGGTCCCAAGAGTAAGTAGAGGGTCGGCTCAGACAGAGGGACTTGTCTACAGCAATGATCTTTCCTAATCTAAGTGCACCCACATGTGGAAATGCCTGTTCCATAGTACTCTGCCTTACAAGGGTTCATCTTGCAAGCAAAACTTGCAAGACGTTTTACTTCAGCCGCCAATTAAGTTGAGCAAAACCTCACATTAAGGTCAAGGCACAATAATCCTATAACCACCAGTTTTCAGGAAGAGAACTTGATTGGAATTTCATGAAAGAGAACAGTACTGAAAGAAAAATTCAGTCGGGGCGAAAGGATGCAGTGTGTCCTGGATTTCATCTTAAAAATAGAAAATAAGGTGCTTCCCCCCAAAACTACGACACTGAAGACCATTTGTGGGTGTGTGCATACGTCGAGGAACAAGAATGTAGGACTAGATTAAACTCGCTGTGGCGTAAGAGCCCCGTCATAGAGCAGAGGCAAGAGTGAAAGGGCGGTTAAACCGAGTGAATGTGAATCACATCATCCTTTTTACCCAGCATAAAACTAGCAATTAAAAAGATATTTTAAAAAGACTCATAATAAACCACGAAGAGTGACTCAGACTCTAAAAGAGATGAAACACTGTGTCTACATTCTGATCGTTTAGAGAATGTCTGCTTCAGGGAAAAGCTGCAGCAAATGATACCAAATTTTTAAAAGTAATTTTACTTTATTCTTATTATGCAGATAATACATGTTCATTATGGAAAACGTAGCAGTGGCAAAGGGGAAAAAGGAAAGAGACAAATAATCCTAAATGTACCCACCATCCAGCAGTAAGTACTTTGTGTTCTTTGGTGAATGTTCTTTCGATCTCTGTTCAGTGCATATAGATCTACATCTTGAACAAAGGAATTCATTACATCCTGTTTTTTTCCCCTACTTACTTATAGTGAGATTATATTTTCAGATATTCATCTTTTCACTTTTCTTTGCTTACCTCTGTAAAATAACCTTTGCTCTAATCAATCAGAAGCGTCCACATTTGTCTTGGGAAGATTTAGGATTGTTTTGACAGGAATATGGAGGAAAATAAAGCATGGCTGATTAACTTCTGACTAACCAAATGGAATTTTTGAGTCTTAAGTGAGATATTTTTCTTGAAAGTCAGTCACTGTGGAGAAATAAAAGGTCTAAATTTCTTAAACGTCTATTAACAAGACTCAGAAGCTCCCAAACATAGCTCAGATAGGGTGACCTGATAATTTAGGTTTTAAACCAGATCACTTTAGAAAGAAAGAAAACACTTTTAATAAATCTCAGGCCAATAGGAGTAAACTCTCCTGGGCAGAGCACAGGGCTCACACACCATATCCACAGGGTGTTTGACGGAAGTGGTCAGAGCACACACTGCAGGCTGCCATGTTGGGGATGAGGTGCCTCTACCACAGTGGCTACGGGGTGACCAGCCTAAGGCAGGGGCCTGGGGAAGAGACGCATGACATGGGGGTTCGTAGATCCAGCAAGAGCCAATGTGGAACTAAAACTGTAAGCAGAGACGTCTGGTCCTCTACTGGTCTCTTGGTCACAAACTCAACAGAAGCAGGCCCGGAAGTTGGACAAATGAGGTGAGCAACAACAAGGACCCACACATAGATGTGGGGGGCCCTCTCCCCACCTCCAAAATAACACACAACCTCAGTCCCTCACACACACACAGATGCCACTGGGGAAAGGAGAGGCTGGAGGACAAAGGACTCAGAAATAGTGGCACTCTTCTGAAAGAGACTATTTTAACTTAAAACAAGCTGTGTAAACTTGAAGAGACTGAGATACCCTTTATTTGGCAAGTTTGAATTTTTCCCTAGTAACTAACTAACAATTTAAAAGCCACCAGGATCAATTTTAGAAAATAAATTTTATATATGCATCTGAGTTGTGTGCAAATTTCTAATTCTGCTATCTACTTGATGGTGAATATATTTGCCTGACATTGGTCTACTATAACACCATCTCAAATGGTCACATGTTATTATAATTTAGAATTGTTTTTTTTAAAAAGCAGGAGTTAAGAAATAAAAATATCTCTTTAAAGTGTAAATTCATTTGTCCCTATATAAACTCAGAATCTTCTTAGTACCTGTCAGTGCCTGATAAGTTAAGCACCGCAACTAGGAAGAGTACAAGTTGAGCTCAATTTTAAATTCTTCGCCATTCAAATCAGAAGAGGAGTACATTATACCCCTCGAAGCTCTTACACAGAGGTGACCAAACACACTTCAGGGGCACCTGGGTGGCTCAGTCGGTTAAGCCGCCGACTTCGGCTCAGGTCATGATCTCACGGTCTGTGAGTTCAAGCCCCGCGTCGGGCTCTGTGCTGACAGCTCGGAGCCTGGAGCCTGCTTCGAATTCTGTGTCTCCCTTTCTTTCTGCCCTTACCCTGTTCCCGCTCTGTCTCTATGTCTCTCAGAAATAAATGTTTTTAAAAAATTTAAAAAAACACTTCAGTGTCATCCTGTTACATCAGGAGCGTGGCTGTGACAAGTGATTCCGGCTTTATTATGAGTTTGTGCTCTCCTGCAGATTGTTTATCTTCAGGCATTTTTACAGCATAAAACAGAGAGTCCCAACCCAGTGCCTTTTGCGTTTCTGTGTGTGTTCATTCTGCCTGCTCATTTCTGCATTTCTTTAATGAACATTAACCGAGCACCCGCTGTGTTCCTACACCTTCTCCTGAGGCTTGCCTTTCTTGCTTCTCATTATTGGCCAAAAAAAAAAAAAAGCCTCTCTAAAGGCTCTTCCCTCTTCTCTCCAAAATCTATGCTGTGTGTATGGAAAACATATAACCAAATTTACTTAAAATGTACATAAAACAAGAGTTAATAAGCATTCAACTGAGGGCCTGAGTTGTTAAAGGCAGGAGGACAGAGGCTCGGTGGAAGGGGAGGCATTTATGGATTTCAAAAGAGGCAGGCAGCAACATGTGGTCACTAAAAGGCCTTGTTGATTTGCCTTTTCATCCTGCGTTGTGAATGTGTGTTGGAGATGTGAGGAGAGGGATGCTGGCTACAGAAGGTCTGTGTAACTCTCTAGCGTGGCCCTGAGTCATGTGAAGAACTCCAAATACTTCCAGGTTAGTCCCTGAGAAAGTCACTGGTTAAGTACAGGTAGAATGATACAGCAAATTAGAAAACGCATCTCTATTTTCTTTGTAAGGACACTAATGGTATCTAGCAGCCTTGAAACTAGGTTCTCCCCTGAAGGCGGAGTACCTTAAATACACCCTGTTCAGACAGCACGATGGAGCATCACAGAAAGCTTTTCCTTTCCCCAATCCAAATGATTTTCCATAGAAATCTGTAAAACTATGAAATTCCCTACCCCCCAATTATCACTGCATTCTATTTTTCTTCCTTGTTTTCCTTTTTTCTGTTTTCTTTCTATTATGGGGAGGGGGGTGAGGAAAGGGAAGAGTAAAATGCAAAGGCTCCTTACCTAGGGTTTAGGCAGGGGAGAAAAATAATTGAAATTACATATACATAAAATTAACCTGAGCTCTTAAAACTCTAGGTGTCACCATGGAGACCAGAGCATGAACTGTCTCCATGGAGACTTGAATGATTTTTTAGGTTTTAAATTATCATCACTTATTACCTGATGTCTATTTGGGCAATGAAGAGATGGGTTAAAAAATATATATATATTTTATTATATATATATTTTTTCTTCTTATACTGTTATATATACATATACATGTACATATACATATATATATGTATACATATACATATATATATATATTAAACAATATAAGAAGCTACCTCACACCAGAGAATTTTTATTAAGGGCAAATCTGGTTGTTCTGGCTCTTAGTATTCTGTTATTCCGTCATTCCAATGAATGGGAAGATATCCCAAGAGAAGATTTCCCCTCAACTCAGAATTTCTCAAGGAATCATGTGATGATACAGCTCTACATATGCTACAGGAATGAATAGAAACAAATAATTTCTAGGAAAGGTCTGTCTCACACAGAAGCATCAGTGTGATGCAGGCGATATGACTCTGTCCATCACTCCGGCTGCAAGGAAGAGATGGTGCCTAAGCAATCTCTTATTCTAGTAAAGGACCAGAGATACTTTTAACAACCATTCTGGGCATATAACTTCATCAGGTCTATTATATACAGCTGTTTTTCACACAGACTTGTATTACAAGCGACAAAAAGAGAAATACAGGAATCGTGCAAATGTTTAAACTATATAACTGGGTAAATCAGATATTTTCCCAGTTACAGATTCCATAGTGATTTAATTGATCAAATACTCAGTTGAGAGGCCATCTAAAAGGCATATTGTAGATAGTAAGTATTCATCAATTAAATAAAAATCACTCATAAAAGATTAAAATTTAATAAAAGTTTTATATAAAGTTATACATTTATAAAAGTTTTATATATATATAAAACAAGTTAATAGAAAGCAAACAATTATGATGGGAATGCATAAAAACATAATGGTCGATCAGATTATTCATTTGGAAGTTTATACAATTTTAACTTTACAGGTTTGTTTTTTTTTACACAGTTTTTTTTTTTAAGACCAATCTTGGAGACCAGTCGGATATGGAAGGAAAATAAGGATGCCAGCAGCATAGGCGTCTCAAAGAAATGCAAATGTTTCTCATGTTTTACGATCAATCAGTTCTCATTATTTGAGGATGGTATGTTTTATAAAGTTGTCACAAGTAATTAGCAAATACTGAACCATTGCTTGTAGTGAAAATAAAGGAGTAGGTTCCTGTGAGACTCTGGTCACAGTTTCACCAACCAATCAATATACAACCTGGTTTTATGTTGTGTTTCTGTTTAAACATACCTTGCTTAATATATTTTGCTGACTCATTAACACTGAACTCACTGCCAACAGCACTGTAACTCATGACTGAAAGAAGCTTGTGCAGCACATATTTTCTCCATGAGGCACATCACAGTCTTCTTGCACTCAAGAACAATAGACAGCACCTCAGTAGTATGGGGACCATATTAACAATGAAATCACCCATAAAAAGCACAAAAATGCTAAATAGACCATGGCAGGGAAAAAAAACCCGCTTGTTTACAGTCGAGAGCTGAAACAAGAAGGCAGAGTGTCCACTTTGTCTGATCTCACCTGGGACCATCGAGGCAGTGCAGGAGATAGGAGGAAGAGTGACCCAGAAATGTTGTGTCTCTGTGCATGTCCATAAATGACCATGAAAATGCGTGGAGTACTGATTTGGGGTTACAAGGAAATTTTAGCAAGCAGGCAAATTCACAAATACAGAATCTGCAAATAATGAGTATCAGCTGTACTGGTCACCTGTCGAGAATTATTTCTATTTTCCTATGTTGCTTCTAACTATTCCATTGCACTTGCCTGTGATCTTTTGTGCACCTATGGAACTCCTGTTCTTCATTCTAAATCCTGCTCAGGAAGCCCCCCCACACACACACACAAACCTCCCTTTCCTGTTACATTCGCCTCTTACACTCATCTCTATTTCGCACAAATCAATTATACTGAATTTATTGGCATTCTTCTTAACTGATCTATGAAATTCATTGAGGTCCATGACCACGTCCTAATACATGTATATAAGCTTTACTGTGCCTGTGATGCGCCAGGCCATATGTTAAAAAGTGCTTCGAGTACAACATTGTGTTTAACCTTACAATGACCCTATCATTCCCATTTTACAGTGGCAGAAACAGAGGCCTAGAGAAGTCATATCATTTGCCATTACCACATGTTGCAGAGTTGGTATTGAAACCTAGAGTCCAAGTGTTTAACTATTATATTATCTTACAAAGTTAGTATTACCTACCATATATCACTGACCACTTACTATGTCCAGGCATGGTGTTAAATGCCTTAGCCAAATTAACTCATGGAATCCACTTCATCTCTGTGTCTCGAACACAGAGCAAAGTGCATGACACATGAATGTTTCTTGAATTGAATTTATTTCCTTCTGCTCCCAAATGTTCTTCCTAAAACCAACAGCATGAGAACTCTACACTTTCAGCAGTGACCAGAATGACTTCCAGTGTTACACCATACTTCTCCCCCACCAACTTCCTCATCTCCTTCTCATTTATGTTCTTCTGTGGTTTTGCTATTGATGTCTATTGTGTCCACAAGTCATGGTAGTGCACAAGAAAGAAGCAGAACTGTCCACTTGAAAATGTTCCTTAACAATCATTTCTAATAGTGATTTATATTATGACCTCATCTTCACGGAGTAACAGAATCACGCAAGAGCTAAGTGTTTTGCTTGAGGTCTATGAGGCTAAGAGAGGATTTTCTACTTCCCTATATAGCTTTGGATTCCAAATCTATCTATCTTCTCACATTAAGTTCAAAATAGGCAGAAAGTCAGTTTTAGGGATAAGAAGTAAAACGAGGGGAGTGGGCTTATAGGAAAGTGGGTAGGCTGTAGAAAGTTTACACAGCAGAAACTGCAGGGTTCACATACATTACATGAACGAATGGGATCAAGGAGGGCTTAGCCTTAGGGGTAGAGTCAAGTCAAGTCAGTCATCTTTGTTCAAAAGCAAAAGTATAAAGGAGACAGGATTTGGATTTCTTTTCCATTGTCTCCACCCTCTACCTCAGAATATCCCAAATACTCTGAAAGTAATTATTGTCGATAATACAGGAAAATGACCCAAAAGAAAAAGTCCTAAATGCCCTAATTCCTAATTTTTTCCTAGTTATCTCATCGTTTTGCTATTAGTCACTGCAATATTTAATAAAGCAAGAGAATCTCTAGGTGAATGTGAATTCCAAAACCCAAAACAGAAGTAAATCAAATGCCTCCTGACGCCAATCGAGAACCTCTATGAGTGAAATTCCCAGAGAGGGAACTCCCATCTTTTAGGGTAGACAGTCCTCAGCTCCAGTAACTGCAAGAAGGAATAAAACCCTCTGCTGCCAGACTCTTCAGCTTTTCAAGGGAAGACATAATCCTGAAGGCTTATGTACAATTTCTTAATTTTAAATGTGAGGAATTAATTTAAAAGGAAAAAATAAACACAATGCATGCAAAAAAAGTACGTCCATTCTGGTCAGGAGAGTCCTAGTAGCCTAGGAGATATTTAGGGATCTCTTTCAAATCATCCGGTGTGCTTCACTGTCCCCAAGAAATGTCAGCCCTGGAGGCCATCCTCTGGACAGCCACCACCCTCCTGCTGTCCCCTGGTGTCCTAATGGACTCTTCCTTTTTTTGAGTAAGTAGTTGTCTCAGAAATGTGATTTCCAGGCCTCTGCAAACAGCTTCACCTCCATCCTCCGTGTGGGTGATCTATGACCTCTGGTAGACAGGAGTTGGCTTGCAGCATGTCTTAGTGTGTCTGGGGAACTGTTCTTGGAGGCTTTCCTATACCCTCCTGCTGCCCCAACTCCCAATGCCCTCCTCCCCATTCCCAATTTGAAGACCTGTTTTCCTTTCTTTAGTCTCCCTTGTCACCTCTCCCAGTTTTTTCACTTGTCTCATCTTTTCCTTTCTCATCTCCTCCTTTTCCCTTTCTCTGCTCTTCTCTTTCTTTTCTTCTATTCTCTTCTCTGTTTATTCCAGCCTCTCCATCCTTGCCCTCTCTCTATTACTGTCCTTTCTTCTCCTCCCCCATCCCTTCTCCCAGGGGCCAGGGACTGTAAGGAGCTCGCTCACCAAGAATACACCAACACGGGCTTCGAGTACTTCTTGTGACGGGAGCGGAGGGTCAGGGAGCCCTTGCGCTCCAGCAAATCCGTGGGTCCGAGCTCAAACCAGTATTGCCTACTGCTGCAACAGTCCTGACGGAGGCCGTCAGAAGGCTCCATGGAGGACCTCCACGTTCAGACCTCGGAGGATTTCTTTCTGCACCTATCCTGCTCCCCACGCCACCACCGACCAAGATTCGGCGTCCCTCATCTCCTGAGCAACCTGGGGCGGGGTCAATGGAGAGGGCGGGGCCAATGGAGGGGCGGATCCTTAAATCTAACAGCCCTGGTTTCCAAGACAGTGTAGTTACTGATTAGAAATAAACTACATTTCCCAGAATGCAATGAGTGGAGCGAACGGGCTACAGGGAGGGTGGGAGGCACGTCCTCGGCATTCTGGGATCTGGAGTTTCACCCGCCCACCTACCTAATCCTCAGAGTGTCCGGGGGATCTGCGGGTCAGTTAGGGGCTAAGGAGACTTGAGTCCAGACCCGTCTGCTCCTGCTGTTCTTGCAGAAGTTCTTTTTACCCATCCATCATCTGTTGCCAGTACACCTTCTACTTACAAGCATGTAAAGTTTAACCGAAAGGGAGCAAGGGAACCCGCCCCCCCCCCCATCAAACCCTAAAAGACGTCATTTATATTCAGATTTTCTGAGGAGAAGGAGGAGCGAAATCATTCAGCCAATCAGCTAAAAAGTCTGACGATGAAAAGGCCCTGATGATTCCAGTTTTGGCTACTCTCTCGATTTAGAAAGCACGAGTTTCTTCATGGGGGGGGGCGGAAAAATAGGGTATGGGACGGAGGAGGGTAGGGTGGACACAAGAATCTGAGGTCCCTCCAAGACCCAACCTCTAGGTACATCTTACGGCTCTGGGGCATTCAGCTCCCCAAGACCTGCCAGTTCTCATTTTAACATTTGATATTTTATGACAACACAAATTCATCACATTATTGTGTTGTTTATACACGACAAGGATTCAAAATGATTACCAATGGCATTGCCTTCAAGAAATGACCGGGTAGCTGTCTTGCAGAAGGAAGATGCTTATTTCATCTTTGACTTTCCAAGAAAGGAATATTTAACGCTTTAGAATTCTCCTCCCCAACTCAGGTGAGCACCATAAGGGCATCAGTGGACTTAATCATGGCCATCCCTTGGACTGGCATATGCTTAGTACATAGCATCATTTCGGGGTATTGAGTGAACAAATGAATGAATATTACAGTTGAGTACTTTAGATTAACCTGGGCTTCCATAAATTTCAGAAGGGTCTTACTTTAAGAAAACCACATGTCCACAAAAATTCAAACTTAAAAACCCAAATTAAGAGATACCTCACAATACAACTAGATTCTATAGTGTGCAAAAAGATTTATTACAGCACTCCTGTGAAGAGTGAAGTGCCCTTTCTGGATCAGTTTTCACAAATTTGATTACACACAACTACTAAGTGCTTCTCTGTGGCCTGTGGTACCCCATGTGGGCGCCTGTGGTATGCTAAGGCCTCTATTTTACTGACAGCCACAGTTAAGCCATGTTATTTAAAACCAAATAAATAATCCATTGTCACCAGCTAAGTGCTAGTAGAGTACTGAGCGCTATTTTAGTCCTTCTCTTCTTGAAGGAATGAAAAGAAAAACAGAAATTAACTTATTTAAAAAGGTAAATAAAATCCATGTTAAGCTCAGTTCTGCCCAAAGCATAGCATATTGCTGTCACTCCAAAAATAATACCATCATTACTATCATCTGTTGGTTTTTTTAAATTTTACTTTACCTATGTTTAAAGTATATTTATTTTGCTTTTGCTTAAAGTGATGGCAACATAATATATATATGCAACCAACCATGTCAGCTCTCTGTAACCAATTTGTGTCAGAGACAGAGCTGCCCAGAGCCAAGTCCTTTCTGTGGTACATGGTTACTACAGAGATTTAAAAGCGTTTCAGTACACTGAGTAGCCGTATGTTAAGAAAATGAAACAAATAGAGCTTATTATTTTAGAGCTCCTTAAGCTAAGCTGACAGCCTAGTTGCTTTTTTTGTTATGTTCTTTCCCCTTTATACCATCTTTACCAGCTTTACTGTCTTCCATGACTGGTAAACACTTTCCAACATCCGTGCATTGGGATACATGAGATTGACTCTCTGATATCCTCAAGTTCAGATTCATTCCATTCTCTTTGTATACCCCAGTACATTCTGTGGAATTTTTGCTTTCCTGATTCCTTATCGATGAAATGAGAATACAACAATATTTATTATGGAGGGATTTTATGAGAATTATGGAAGATAGTATATTGAAAGCAGGTGGAATAGTGCCTAATGGATACTCAGTGCTCAATTAAACTTCAGCTACTACTGCTATTACTACATCCGGACTTTGTCTTTATCTCTTGGTAAAAGTACCCTAAAATGTGCTTGTTGTTTGTGTGGAGTTTCCTAAGTATATTTTCTGGTTTTCAAGCTTTTTCTGTTTATAAGGTCTTTTAATGAATATCTTTTTATTACATTTTAATATGAAATTTAACAGTCTGAATCAGAAAAATGTTGGCAAGATATTTGGACATGTTGCCAGTGATAATGATGGTTTTGTATTCATATGGAATCTTTTGTCTTCAAGGCCATTAAAAGCTTTATTCTTTTTAAATGTGAAATCACTCATCCTCAACACATTTGAGTTATTCATGTTTTCCTCAAACTTCATCAAACCAATGAAGTGTAGGGATTAAAGCAATGTCTTCTATTAATATTAATTTCTTTCACCATAATATCCCTGGGGTAAGAAAATTATAGCTCAGGTGGCTGATACAGGACTTTTCTGTAGGAAAGTGCGGGCAGACCAACTCAGGAAGTGGGAATCCCATCATGTGAGCCTACTCGAATATATTTATCAGCTTTATCAGATAATTTAGGAAGTTGCCAAGAAGATTTGACCAGAACACCTAACCTAAAACAGATGTAAGTCAGCCGGATGTAAATGGCCACGGAGGCAAACCTATTCACCACCTCCTTTCTCTTTCTGTCTTACAGTCTTCTGCTCGATTCCGATTCCAGACAAGTCCCTGCCTGGGACCTTCCAAAGTCATTTATCAGCACATTCTACCCCAGCATTAAACCTTCTGCTACCAAATATCATGCAATTAACCTGAGAAAAAAAATTAATTCTGTAAGAAAATTAACTTGTGCTATCTCCATGTTTAATCATTTAAATCTTTTAAAAACTTGCATTTAAATTGTTTAACACTCAGAAGTTTACAATTAAGATATTTGTGTCCTAATCAAGGATTGATTGCATAGTATTTAATTCTCTAGGAATAGGGAGCTCCCGTTACCCACTCTATACACATCTTGGGGTTCATTTTATAACATTTTATATAAAAGAGCTAGAGTCCACCTGCAATGTCAGAATGAATGAGATGTCTGGTCTTCCCTGCTCCCTCCATGCCCCCTCTTCCATCTTCCTCTCCTCCCTCCTCCTTCTCTTTTTCCTTGTTCCATGTCTCTTCCCTTTATCCCTTCCTGTTCCATGCTCTACTCCTTCTCTCCTTCTTCCCTCCCCTTCTTTCTCTCTCTCTTCCTTCCCTCTCTTCCTGTTTCCTCCTGTTCTTCCTCCTTTGAAAAGTAATACAGGGGGCGTCTGGGTGACTCAGTCGGTTGAGCGGCCAACTTCAACTTAGGTCATGATTTCGCGGTCTGTGAGTTCGAGCCCCACATCGGGCTCTGCGCTGACGGCTTGGAGCCTGGAGCCTGGAGCTTGCTTCTGATTCTGTGTCTCCCTCTCTCTCTCTGCCCTTCTCCTGCTCACACTCTGTCTCTATGTCTCTCAAAAATAAATAAACGTTAAAAAAAAAGTAATACGGATTTCAGAGTCAAAATCTATTGCTGAGCACCCAAGAGAATCTGGTACAATTCAGTAAAGTGAAAAAATATAAAAGAAAAATAATAAGATACAGATACTAGGGCCAAAACTTATATGAATACGCTCATATTTAATGACCCAGGAACTCTCAAAAGAATCAAGCACAACAAAAGCTGTAATCTTCTTTCCTTTCCTTTAAGTATTCATAACTAGCAATGGTCTTTTTAAGAATGAATTTAACCTTGAGTATGATTTCCCTTTGCCTCTAATTTGGGTTGCAATCCTATTAGGCATTAACTTACTCTCAAATGATTATTATTAACTAGTATATTGATTAAGTGCTGTCATGCAACAGGCATTATTTCTAGAACTCCTACTATCAGCATGGGGGATTAGCTTATTAAATATTCAATGTCTAGTATTCTATAATTCAGCATTTCCCTTATTTTGATAGCCAATAAGTGAGATTCTTTGGCAGAATTGTCCATAACTATATCAATAAAATTTTCATGTCCTGGATTAGTAATGACATGCTCTAACATAAATGTAGATTAGGGATTTCTTTAACATCCTACAGATTGGATATCTTTAATTATTCAAAGACTGAATATCCATTTTCACAAATTATCTAAACTCTTGGTTTCTTCCTTTTCTCCCCTGTGCTGCTTTGGCTTCTTGGCACCTTTACTATTTATTGGCAACAAGAATGAGACCATTTAGCTACCAGTTAACCATTCTTATGAAAGGAGTGGTACTTGAAATTAAGTTCAATATCATTTCTTTGTTCCTCAGGCTCTTTGATCTGAATAAAGGAACATCCTCTCCCAGGGAAGAAGCTCAGAGGAAAAAAAAAACTAGATTTGGGCTCCTTTTGCTCCTGGTGGTGGTGAACATTTTCCCATGTCCCCACAAGATCCACCCCGAGCTGCATGGTGGGCAGGCTGGTGAGAAACCTACTGAAAGTCTTCCCCTAGGGGACCAGGTATGTGCGGGATGTTTCTGGCTGTGGAGAACACCAAACACACAGCTGGGATGTCACCAGTGTGGGCTAAAGGTCGGGAGCTCAGGAAAGAAGCTAGAGAACTTTCTGAACCTTGAAGAACTGTCTGAGTGTTGCATAATTTTGAGTTTCTGGTATTTAGCAGACATATATGTCAGACTTGGGGTGCTGTTTCTGCTAACTAAATCTCTTTCTGTAGCATCATGTTTAGGTTGCTCTAAACTAGGGAGCCTGGGGATATTTCAGGGGAAGCATCTTTCTTTTTTAAGGTTATTTATTTATTTGGAGAGAGACAGCAAGACAGAGCGAGCACACACACAAATAGGGGAGGGGCAGAGAGAGGAAGAGAATATGCCAAGCAGGTTCGGTGCTGTCAGTGCAGAGCCTGATGCAGTGCAGAGCTCGATCCCACAAACCGTGTGAGATCATGACCCCAACCACAATCAAGAATTGGGTGCTTAACTGACTGAGCCACCCAGATGCCCCAAAGATCACTTTCTAAAGGGCCAGGAGGGGACTAAAAGCAAGTGCAATAACATTAAAAAATAATAATAAGGGAAGTAAACTGAGAGTAAGTATTTTCAAGACCAGATGAGCATTTACTTTTTTGGCATCCATTTTCTGACCAATTAGTACAGTTTGACACTTAAACAACTCAGGTTTGAACTGCACACGTCCACTTATGTAAGGAATTTTTTCAATTAATATATTGGAAAAGTTTGTGGAGATTTGTGACAATGTGAAAAAACTCCCAAACTTGTAGCCTAGAAATATCTGCCTCCCTAAATTAAGAAAACAGTGGTATGTCCGAATGCATAAAACACATCAGATGCCAGTCTCTTTTATCATTTACGGCCATAAAATATACACGGATCTGCTACAGAAAAGTTAAAGTATATCAAAGCTTGTGGACATACTTACAGAGCATTCATGGAGCCATTTGCAGTCAAAAGAAATGTAAACAAATGTAAAAATGCTATATTAAGTCCTAACTGCAGAAAATAAGCTGTCATGCATACTGTACTACGGTAATAATTCGGTAGCCACCTCCCGTTGCTCTTGCAGTGGGTTCAAGCGTTGGGAGCATCCTCTTGAAATGCCCTGTGACGCTAATCATCTCCACTTGAGCAGCGTGGCTCTCCAGTAAGCTGCATCGCAGCAAAAAGCAATCTCTCACAGTTCTCAAATATTTTTCACTGAGTTTAGCGCAACATCATAAACCTTGGATAACACCATGGGACCCACAGGAAGTGCCACTAGCGATGCTGGAATTGCTCCCAAGAAGTCATGACATTACCTAAGAAAGGTGATTTACTTGCTATGTCTATAGATTGAGGTCTGCAGCTGCGGTTGCTCACTGTTTCAAGATAAATAAACCCAGCGTAAGGGCAATTTTTGACAACAAAAAAAAGGTAATTTGTGAAGCTGCCATTGCAGCAATGCCAGCAGGCACGAAAACCTCACACTTTCCGTGAAATACCTTTTTATGTCATATTGAAAATGCAGCTTTTATATGGGTGCAGGATTGCTATAAGAAAGCCATACCTGTCAATTCTAATACGATGCATGAAAAAGCAAAGTCATTCTATGACAATTTAGAACAAAAGGAAAGTGAAGGATCTAAAACTGGAAAATTTAATGCCATCAGAGGATGGTTGATAATTTTAAAAAGGTTTGGCTTCAGGGCCACCTGGCTAGCTCAGTTGGTAGAGCATGGGACTCGTGACTTTGAGGTTTTAAGTTCGAGTTCCACATTGGGTATAGAGATTACTTATAAAATAAAATCTTTAAAAAAAAAGTTTGGCTTTCAAAAATGTCAAGATACCAGGAGAGATAGCTTCTGCCAACCAAGAGGCTGCAAACAAGTTCCCAGATACCATAAAGAAAGTCATTGAGGAGGAAGGATATCTGCCTAAACAGATTTTTAATGCAGAAGAAAGTGCCCTAGTCTGGGGGAAAAACTTACAAATGTACTAGTAAGGAAGAAAAGCTAGCACCAGGATTTAAGGCCAGAAAGGAGAGGCTGACTCTACTGTTTTGTGTAAATGCAGTTGGGTTTATGATCAGGACTGCCCTAATCCATAAGGTTGCTAAGCCTCAGCCTCGAAGAGAAAAGATCAACACCACCTTCTAGTCTTTTCGTTGTACAACCAGACAACAAGAACCCTTTTTTCTGGATAAGTCCCATTGTGATGCTTTGTCCCTGAAGTCAGGAAGTACGTTGCCAGTAAGTGACTGCCTTTTAAAGTTGTTTTGATATTGGACAATGCCCCTGGCGACCCAGAATCCCATGAGTTCAACACTGAAGGCGTCAGAGTGCTTTACTTGCCCTCAAACACATCGTCTCTAATTCACCCTAGATCAGGGTGTCCTAAGGATCCTTAAGGTTCATTACATACAGTGCTCTATAGGAAGAGGAGTCAATGCTATGAAAGAGGACCCTGAGAACATCAAGAAAGTCTGGAGAGACTACACCATTGAAAATGCCATTCTTGTTATAAGAAAAAGCCATGAAAGATATCAAGCCTGAAACAATAAATTCCTGCTGGAGAAAACTGTCCAGATGTTGTGCATGTCTTCACAGGACTCATGACAGCCAATCAAGGGAATCTAACCTAAAAGCACCCCCCCACAGCCCCCATTGTCTAAGGGTCAACTATAATTGCTTGAGTATAAATTAGGTGTGGAGATTTTCCAAGTAACACTATTAATTTCTAGTTAAAGTTTCCCTAATTATAGGGACTTAGCTAGTACAGTTTTGATGACAAATGACAGAAAGCCAAATCAAACTAGTTAGGACAAAAAGAGGAATTTATGTACTCATGCAACTGGAAATTCCACAAGCAATTCTGACTTCAAGCACATCTGAATCCCAAGGGTTGATGATATCTTGGGATGACATTTCACTATTTGTTGGTGCTGTTTTCCCTCTTGGGTTAGCTAATTCTCAGGCAAGCTCTCCCCAAATGGCTACCAACTCAACATTGCTCCCTCTCTCACAACATAAAGTGTTTCCCTTTCCTCTAGCTCTAACAAAAGTCCTAAGTGATGACTGGGTTGACTTGACTCATGTGATTGTTCTGAAATCACCAGGGCAAGGCCCAGGGTTGATGTAGTATATTCTCCAGCTTCATCTGTGTCATACGCTCCCCTTCTGAGTGAGGTCTGCCCTTTCTGACTAATCTAGACAATCTAGACTAAATCCCACTAAAGGAAAAAACAGATTGCTATTCCAAAAATAGTGGAAAAGCATGCCCGGTAGGCAAAAGCAACAGATACCCACTGTACAGAGTAATAATAAGACATCCCATCCATATATCACTAAATTTATTAAGTATTTTTGCATACACTCTCTTACTTGGACCTTGAAAAATTATGTCGGGTGCATACCGTCATTTCTATTTCTAAAATGAGTAAACTGAATCACACATCTATTTAGAGAGAAAGTCAGTCTTATATTCTTATCATTAGACTCCAAGGAAAGTTCTCATTATTAATCTTCTACAGATACTATATGTATATTTTTTTTCTTTTGTTTGCAGGAGTCTGGTCTCTAGTAGGATTACAGGATTATGTCCTTGGTTAGGCTTTACCTCTGTAATTTTTGTCTCCTGTGGGTATGTCATGACTTTTCTATGTAAGGCATTAAGTTGTTTGTATGTTGGTTTAGCAATATGTTTCCAAAATTCTTCCCTTGTTAATTTTCTCAGAAATTATACAATTCCATACTCCTAAAGCCTTCATTAAACACAGTCAAATAGCTTGGGTCTCTCCTCCCTTTGCCTGTTACTTGGGATCAAATTTCATTCTTGTCCTGAAGAACATCTGGGTCCTATTTTGCCTTTCTTTGGCTCTCATCCTGTTTCTGGATTGATTTTTCCTTTCTCAGAGTAACCCCATCCCCTTGGGGTGTGTCCACTGTCCCAAACAGGTCTATAGGACCTGGGCCTTTCTTCCTCAGAGCTCTCTTGGCACTCTACAATCCAGACAATAAAAGGGGTATCTGGATTTCTAAAATATTTCAACATAAGCTTTTATCCCACCGTGAAAGGTTAAATGTGTTGTTCTCCCTAAAGTGATGATTTTAGAACAAGTGTGATTTTATGTTCATATACAATTCTAAGAACAAAAATAGCAAGATCTCAATATCCTTTACAAAAATATTCAAAAATCCATTTCTGTCAAGAATTACAGTTTTAATATTAAAGGAAACTGCCCTGGAATGTATTTTAAATGTAATTATATAGCTCATGCTGTGTCATCTCTTCTCATTCACCAGTGTCTATTCTATTTAGTTTAAAATGAACTAAATTTCTATTTCTAACTGAACCTTATTATTATTGAAAAATGCATCATATTTTCCCCCAGTGTAGATATGCATGAGAAGAATACTTTGTGTAAAAATTAATTGCCTTTTTTTCTTGGCACATTACAAGGAGGACTATTTTGGAAGTAAAAAATATTAATGATTACTCTGATTCACCAAAGTTTCTTCAATACCGTGACACAAAATTTCCTTCCATTGTAGTCAGAATGTGAGATAAATGTGTGTTTTTTTCCAGATGGCTATAATTTCTTAGTTTGTATCTAAGTTTATACGAGTCATGGAATAAACAAGCCTAGAATCTGAGCTCCTGGGACAGTAAAGGTTACTGGGCACAGCACTGGCCAAAGGAGAAGTGTACTCCGTACTCCTGGCCTCTAAAATACTGCTGAGGAGGCTTCTCTGACCTCTACATGAGGCCAGAGGAGACAGCTCTCCCCTCACAAAGGCAGCCTGTCCCAATTCTGTAGAAATATAATCAAAAGTTCCATCTTATGTTGCGCTAACATGAACCTTCTTGCTAGATGCACGTATTGGTTCTGCTTCTAGAAGATAAAAGATAAGCTTTATTTCTCTCTTGTGAAAGATTCTTTCAGATATCTGAAGAGAGCTAACATGCCTACTCTGTTCCCAGGTAAACAAAATCAACAAACCTACATATTTTTCATGTTTATTTTGGTTGATGCTCTGTATGTCACTTTGATAACGATTTCCTTAAAAACTGCTTCTCAGAAAAGAGCACAGTGTTTTACACTGACTAATGCCAAGTACAGGGGGACTACTACTGTGTCCCAGGCATTTGATCCTTTGCATTTATTAGCATAATCTAGGCATGTGAGAGAGGAGATAAGGGAGGGTCCCAGGCAGGATGGAAAAGAGGTAAAAAGGGAGGAAGAAAGGGAAAACAGATGAACTGAAACAAGATCAGGGAGAAATAAATTCAAAATATATGTATTCTCCGAAGCCAAAACTAGGATCAGAACTACCATCTAGTGACTAAGCTTTGGACCTCTGGTGAGGTTGGAAAGCTCATATCAAAGCCTGGGGCCTTTGAAGCAACAACTGATGGGGACTATGAAAATACAAATCTTCTCCCAAGCAAATACCCCCAATTCACACTCTCAGGATTTCCCAGATTAAATTAAACAAATGTGAGCTCATAAGATGTTACTGGTAAACATAGAAGGAAATTAGCTAGGATGAGCAAAACTAACAAAGGACAGATTTGAGTCTCCCATTACAATCGATACCCCCCCAACTCAAATATTTGAATTATTAGATGCAGCATCTGAGATGATTCTGAACAGAAATTCCAAGGAAAAAAATCTTGGAATCATAAAACAACTTGATTAAGGGATAAATCACTGTCAAAATGGTCAGAGAAGCTTTTAACATGATCATGAATCCATTGGTCAGCAATTTCCCCTTCTTATCAAGGAAATCTGAAAGCCACAAAAATGTGGAAAACAAAATTCAAATTTTGGTGAAATTAAGAGATTCCAAAATAGTTGTAAAGGCTGCTAAGCCTTTAAGATTCACGAGACAGTACGTGGAGAAGCCTATGAGCAATGTGGTGGGCAGAATCCTAAAATCCATCCAAGATGTCCTGCCCTCATCTAAGGGAGTATGAATATGATGAATGCAATTACACCTGTGATTATGTTACATTACACAATGAATGAGGTTTTACAGATGCAATGAAGAGTACTATCAATTGATTTTATGTTAACTGACAGGGAGATTATCTGGGTGGACCTAATCTAATCACATGAGCCCTCTGAAAGCAGAGAGTGTTCTGTCTGATGGCAGAAGAGAAAGACAGGTCTAAAACAGAAGGTGTCCCCTATATCATACACCTGAAACTACTATAACACCATATATTAATTGGAATTAAAATAAAACTTAAAAAGCCAAAAACAAAAACAAACATACAAAAACAAACCCAGAAGAATTCAAGGTGCTGTTGCTGGCTTCGAAGATGGTGGGGCTGTGTGAAGGATGAGACAGTGGCCTCAAGGGGCTGTAAGAGTGGTGTGCCCCTGATGGCTAATAAGAAAATGGAGACCTCAATCATACAATTGTAGAGAAATGAATTCTGCCAACAACCAGAATAAGGGTGGAAATGATTTTTTTCCATAGAGACTTCAGAGAAGAGCCCAGTCCAGTTGACACTTTGATCTTGTGAGGGCTCGTGGGACCCTAATACAAAACCCAGTGAAACCTGCCCCACTTCTGACCTATAGAACTGTGAGCTAAAAAATATTTTAAGCCATTAAATTTGTGGTCATTTGTTATGATAACTAAAGTTCTAGAAAATTAAAATAAGTGATATTTCAGAAAGAACTATTTTTATTTTTTCAAGTTTTTATTTAAAAACTTATTTAAAAAGTTATTTATTTAAAAACTTATTTCACTGACATAGTGTAATATTAGTTTCAGGTGTAGAATTTAGTGATTCAATACTTAACATACAACACCTGGTGCTCAACATAAGTGCCCTCATTAATCTCCATCATGTATTTAATCCATTCTTCTACCTACTTTCCTTCTGGTAACCATCAGCTTGTTCCCTACAGTTAAGAGTCTGTTTCTTGGTATATATATATATACACACACATACATACACACACCACATCTTCTTTATCAAGATTTCATTCTTTTTATGGCCAAGTAATATTCCAGTGTGCGTGTGTGTATACACTATATATATATATATATATATATATATATATATATATATATATACACACATATAGTGGCATATATATATATATATACACATATAGTGGCATATATATATATATATATATATATCACATCTTCTTTATCAATTCATCAGTGTATGGAAATTTGGGCTCTTTCCAGAATTTGGCTATTGTGATAATGCCACTATAAACATCAGGGTGCATGTATCCCTTCAAATTAGTATTTTTTATCCTTTGGGTAAATACCTAGTAGTGCAATTGCTGGATTGTAGGATAGTTCTATTTTTAATTTTTTTGAAGAGCTTCCATACTATTTTCCAGAGTGGCTATACTAGTTTGCATTCCCAGCAACAGCATAAGAGGGTTCCCCTTTCTCCGCATCCTCACCAACACCTGTTGTTTTCTGTGGGGTTAATATTGGCTATTCCGACAGGTGTGAGGTGTTATATCATTGTAATTTTTATCTCCTTCTCTGATGATGAGTGATGTTGAGCATCTTTTCATGTGAACTGTTGTCCATCTACATTTCTTCTTTGGAAAAACATCTATTTATGTCTTCTGCCCATTTTCTAACTGAATTAATTGTTTTTTGTGTTGAGTTTGATAACTTCTTTATATATTTTGGATACTAACCGTTCATAGGATACGTTATTTGCAAATATCTTTTCCAACTGGATAGGTCGTCTTTTAGTTTTGTTGATTGTTTCCTTTGCTGTGCAGAAGCTTTTTATTTTGATGAAGTCCCAACAGTTTATTTTTGCTTTTATTTCCTTTGCCTCAGGAAACATATCTAGAAAAATGTTGTGGTAGCCAATGCCAAAGAAATTACTGCCTGTGGTCTCTTCTAGAATTTTTATGGTTTCA
Source organism: Paguma larvata (assembly GCA_030068075.1). NCBI lineage: Eukaryota > Metazoa > Chordata > Mammalia > Carnivora > Viverridae > Paguma > Paguma larvata. The sequence continues at coordinate 79,382,386 of CM057832.1, forward strand.
GGTCTCATATTTAAGTCTTTAATCCATTTTGAGTTTATTTTTGTGTATGATGTAAGAATGTGATCCAGTTTCATTCTTTTGCATGTTGCTGTCCAGTTTTCCCAGTAACATTTGCTGAAGAAACTGTTTTTTCCCCACTGCCTATTCGTTCCTCCTTTGTTGAAGATTAGTTGACCATATAGTTGTGGGTTAGTTTCTGGGTCTTCCATTCTGTTCTATTGATCTATGTATCTATCTTTGTGCCAGAACCATAGTCTTGATCACTATAGTTTTGTAATAAAACTTGAAATCTGGAATTGTGATGCCTCCAGCTTTGCTTTTCTTTTTCGAGGTTGTTCTATTTAAGGTCTTTTGTGGTTCCACAAAAATTTTAGGATTGTGTGTTATAGCTCTATGAAAAAATGCTATTGGTATTTGGATAGGGATTGCATTAAATGTATAGATTGCTTTGGGAAATATAGACATTTTAACAATATTTGTTCTGATCCATGAGCATGGAATGTTTTTTCATTTCTCTGTGTTATCTTCAATTTCTTTCATCCGTGCTTTACAGTTTTCAGAGTACAGATCTTGAACCTCTTTGGTTAGGCTATTCCAATGTATCTTAAGGTTTTTAGTGCAATTATAAATGGGACTGATTCCTTGATTTCTCTTTCTCCTGCTTCATTATTAGTGTATAGAAATGCAACAGATTTCTGCACACTGATTTTTTTATCCTTTGACTTTACTGAATTCATGTATCAGTTCTAGCAAATTTTTTTGGTGGAGTGTTTCAGATTTTCTATATAGAGTATATAGAGCATCATGTTACCTGCAAATAATGAAAGTTTGACTTCTTCTTTGTTGATTTGTATTCCTTTTATTTCTTTGTGTTGTCTGACTGCTGAGGCTAGGCCGTCCAGTACTATGTTTAATAAAAGTGGGGAGAGTGGACATCCCTGTCTTGTTCCTGACCTTAAGGGGAAAGCTTTCAGTTTTTCCCCACTGAGGATGATATAGCTGTAGGTTTATTTTATATGGTCTTAATTATGTTGAGGTATGTTCCCTCTAACCCTACTTTGTTGAGGGCTTTTATCATGAATGGATGTTGTACTTTGTCAAATGTTTTTTCTGCATCTATTGAAAGAATCATATGATTCTTATCCTTTCTTTTATAAGGTGGTATATCACATTGATTGATTTGTGAATACTGAACCACTCTTGCAGCCTGGGAATAAATCTCACTTGATTGTTGTGAATGATTCTTTCAATGTAGTGGTGGTTTGCTAGTATTTTATTGATAATTCTTGCATTCTGTGTTCATCAGGGATATTGGTCTGTAGTTCTCTTTTCAGTGGAGTCTTTATCTAGTTTTGGTATGAGGACAGTACTAGCCTCTTAGAATGAATTTGGAAATTTTCCTTCCATTTCTATTTTTTAAATAGTTTCAGAAGGATCGGTATTAACTCTTCTTCAAATGTTTGGTAGAATTCACCCGTGAAGCCATCTGGCCCTGGACTTTGGTTTGTTGGGGGATTTTCAATCACTGTTTCTTTTTGCTAGTTATTGGTCTGTTCAAGTTTTCTATTTTTTCCTGTTTCAGTTTGGTAGTTTATGTTTCTAGGAATTTATTCATTTCTTCCAGGTTGTTCAATTTGTTGCAAATAGTGTTTCATAATATTGTCTTATAATTGTACTTATATGGTGTTGGTTGTTATTTCTCTTCTCTCGTAAGTGATTTCATTTATTTGGATCCTTTCTCTTTTCTTTTTGATAAGTCTGGCTAGGAGTTTATCAATTTTATTTTTTTCAAAGAACCAGCTCCTGGTTTCATTGATCTGTTCTATTATTTTTTATTTTTAGTTTTTATATCATTTATTTCTGCTCTAACTTTTATTATTTCCCTTCTTCTGATGGCTTTAGGCTTCTTTTGTATTTCTTTTCTAACTTCTTTAGGTGTAAGATTAGGTTGTTCATTTAAGATTTTTTTTCTTGTTTCTTGAGGTAGAACAGCATTGTTATATAGTTCCCTCTTATGACCACTTTTGCTGCATCCCAAAGGTTTTGGGCAGTTTTTATTTCATTTTCATTTGTTTCCATGTATTTTTTAATTTCTTCTTTGATTTCCTGATTGACCCATTCATTGTTCAGTAGCATGTTGTTTAACCTGCATGTGTTTGTGGTCCTTCTAAAGTTTTTCTTGTGGTTGACTTCAAGTATCACAAAGTTGTAGTCATAAAATATGCCCATAGTATGATCTCAGTCTTTTTGTACTTGTTGAGGCCTGATTTGTGACCTAGTATGTAATCTACTGTGGAAAATGTCCTGTGTGACTTGAAAAGAATGTGTACTCTGCTGCTTTAAGATGGAATGTTCTGAATATATCTGTTAAGTTCATCTGGTCCAGTGAGTCTTTAAAAGCCACTGTTTCTACAAATCAAAGCCACTGTTGATTTTTCACTTAGATGATCTGTCCATTGATATAAGTAGGGTGTTAAAGTCCTCTACTTATTACCAATGAGTTCCTTTATGTTTGTTATTGTTTTGTTATTGTTTATGTATTTGCATGCTTCCACATTGGGTGCATAAATATCTACAATTGTTAGACCTTCTTGTTGGATAGTCCCCTTTATTAGTGCCCTTCTTCATTTCTTGTTACAGTCTTTGGATTAAAATCTACTTTGTCTGTTATAAAGATCGGTACTCTGGCTTTCCTTTGATGCATGATAAATGTTTCTTCATCCCCTCACTTTCAATCTGCAGGTGTCTTTAGGTCTACAATGAGTCTTTTGTAAGCAATATATAGATGGTTCTTGTTTTTTTTTTTTTTCATTCATTCTGACACCTTATGTCTTTTGATTGGAACATTTAGTTTATTTACGTTCAGAGTAATTATTGATAGATAAATATTTAGTGCCATTTTATTACTCATTTTGTTGTTATTTCTGGAGATTTTCTCTCTCCTTTCTCATCTTTATCACTTTCGGTCTTTCCTTTCTGTTCAAAGAGTCCCCTTTAATATTTCTTGCAGACCTGGTTTAGTGGTCATGAACTCCTTTAGTCTTTTATCTGTGAAACTCTTTATCTTTCCTTTCATCAGAAAGTCACTATTTAAAAATAATCCCCAGAAATGATGAACAATATCTTCAGGTACAAAAATGTCTCTAGTGAGCAGCAAATGGGTTGGGAAGAAAGTGAGGTGAATGGTATCAGATGTCCTCCTTGTGAATGACATAAGAGGTGAGCAGAAAAGAGGCTCCTAGTTTATACCGTCCAGAGAGCCTAGTTCTTATAATCTTTACTAACAGGACATTTTATTTGGCTCTTTTCTTCAATGTAAAGCTATGTCCTTTGTTTCATTTTAATTCTTCTGACTTTGAGTTACACTTGTTGGATATTAATACTGCAACATATACTACTCTTAGGTTATTTGTGTTTTACTGGTACATGTTGGCTTATCTTTTTATACTTAAGCCATATAGCATTATTTAGGAGGGAGTTCATTAATAGACAGAATATAGTTAGTTTTCGCTTTTCAAAAAGGAAGTTTAAACCATTTTCCTTGGTTGTCATACCTTAGTTTTGTCTAGTGACATTATCTTTTTCTTTCTTTTCAATGTTTTCTTGCTTTCTCTTTATTTCTATGGACCATGCTTTATTTGCTATTATTCTCATTGACTTCAAAAGTATAGGTGCCTCTAAGTATATATTGTATTTTTAATTTTACTAGTGGTTCTTATGAAGCTTTTCCAATATATTCTTTAACTTGTACTTCCCTGTTTTTCAAGATCAGGAATGGAATGTCACCTTTTGACATGTAACATGACAATGCTGAGAACAAGATATGCCATGAAGAAACACTTATTTAATTATACTGAGTTGAAATTAGTTCACCTTATTCAATCTCATTTGAAATTATTTGAAACATGAGACTCACACAATGGCTCAGGCAGCTGGGGGTGGGAGAAGTTTAGACAATAACGCCTCTGGTAATACAAGCAAAAATGTTTCTAAATGAATGATAAGGGAGCAATGCCAAAGTTTTGTTATTATCACTTATTGTTGAGATTAACACTTAACACTCATTGTTGAGAGCCATTGAAGTGCTACATTTTGAAATGTATGTATAAAAATCAGTTCAGTCACTGACAATCAGTCTCTCTTCCTGCTCGGATGAAACCCGAGTGTCTTTTGCTTCCTTAACTCCCATATGTAGCAGTACCTCCGCAACTCCCAGAAAGAGTGTCTGAGTGCCTGCATGTGGCATCCTGTCCAAGGGCAATTTAACTGTCAGGATATATCATCATCAAGTCCTTTAGCAAGTTGCCCACTTACCACTATAGCTCCATGAATAGCTTTTTCAGGATGACACAATCTTAATCACTTAAATCCAAGAGAGAATAGTAGAGAGCTGTTTCAAAGGTTCACACAGTGGTTGCATTAAGGGATGTGGATAAAACATGATGACTATGAAATTATTCTGTGAGAAAAAAATCAGTCATCATTTCAATTTGCCTTCCATTTCCTGCCCATATTATTTTTCCAATTGTAGGATAACCTTTATAACTGATCTAAGGATTTGTTAGCATAACTCTCAGATGCTTTCGGGAAAGTGACCTCTCTCCTGGCTCTGCAAAACTAAGTTTGAGAATATACTTGGATCATGGGGCACCTGGGTGGCTCAGTCGGTTAAGCATCCAACTTGAGCTCAGGTCATGATCTCACGGTCCGTGAGTTTGAGCCCCATATCGGGTTCTGTGCTGACAGCTCAGAGCCTAGAGCCTGCTTTGGATTCTGTGTCTCCCTCTCTCTCTGCCCCTCCCCCGCTTGCTCTCTCTCTCTCTCTGAAAAATAAATAAACATTAAAAAAATAATATGCTCGGATCAGGAAGCAGCAGGTTAAATGTACAAACATGATGAATAGGGACTGTTAATGCTTAAGTTTACTGTATTGTGTGGTACTGCCCCCTATGATTATATTCAGGGTTATATTGAGAGATTAAGTTTACAAATAATAATGACCAGACCATATATAAAAACAGAACTCTGACCTACAAACTGCAACAACCTGCCCAGGAAGTCAATCAACCCAGGAAGTCAGCCTGCTATTAGGCCTGTAGGAAGTCACACTGCTATCTCTAGTGATGGTCCAGGAAGCCAAACAATAACCCCCGTAACAATTGTCCCCAAATGACCACAGTTTGATTAATGATGGGCAATTTTCCTTATATTTGTCCCCAAGTCTGCCTACAGATTCTTCTTGTCCACAGCTTCCAATCAGGGCAAACTTGAAGCCTTTTTTCCCCACTCTTCTGCCTTTGCCTCTGCCTTTGGCTTTGAGCCTCTGCCAAAATGCAAGTGATGGCGCCTGGCTCCCTTGCTGTAGCAAGCTCTGAATAAATAGACTTTGCTTGTTCTCATTTGGTTTGTCTTTGTTTTGTTCCAGTATAAAGTTGAGCTTAAGGAGGTGCTTCTGGTGTTAAAGAAGTGGTCCCCAGCATACCCCCAGGCTACTCTACTTAGAGAACTGATCCAGTCTTATGTATTTAAGTCTAGATGTAAAAAGAAAGACTATTAACGCCCCCAGAAGGACTGATAAGATTCTCACTTGGGTCTTATTATCTGTTAACTACGTACACAGTGGTCAGGATTTCAGAAGCTAGAATCTCCACTTGGCCTGAATGATATTGACGGCCTCTGTGATGTATATCATGACTGTGTTGACTTCCTTTTATATCCTTTAGAGAATTGAACCCTGCCTGATGTACCCAAAGAGCATGTGTGTGTGGTCTTTCTGTCAGTCTGAACTTACAACGACTCTGTTAATACAATGGTCATGCACACCCCACATCTCAGACTGGGGTCTGAGGTAACACATATTTTGGAATTGAATATAAAGATTTTTGTTTTCTGTCCCAGGCTAGAAGTTATAAATAAATGACTGCTTATGGTAGTATTTCTTAACCTGGTACCATTTAGGGGAGAAAGGGCAACACTGGCAGAGAGAACAGCATAAGAAAGGCAAGGAGGCAGGGAGACAGGGACACATAGAGTAATGCTGTGCATTTCATGGGCCTCCAAAATATGCCATATGGTTTATATCTAATTTCCAGTGTGCACTTGCAGCTTCTACAAGCAGAGGGATTTGTGGAAGGAAAAACTGAAGCCAACATCTTCAGTTTTTAAGACCATTTATTTCTGAGTTCTCTTGAACTAAAGGGGACAAGCAAATCTATGCAGGCTCCTCTGAGCTTCCAACACATCCCCATCTGAATGCTGTTCCTCTCCATTCCCACTGCACAAGGACCACAGTCACATTTGACTCTAAATGGAAACTCGACACAGTCCAGATGTCCATTTTCAATCATTTGAGACCTGAATATGTCAGCAAATATTTTCAGAGGGAACATTAGGTAAAACAATTATTTGCTAAATATGAATGTCTAATTCTCTCTTTGCATTGCCATTTCCCTCTTTGGTATTAATCATGGTTGCTAATATTCACATCATCATCTATAATAGAGATCCCAATCTGTCAATTTGTGATACATCATTCAAGTATCAGCGATTCTTTTTTTAACCTTAAGATTTTCCTATCTTATATGTATATTGTAGAAAATAAGAAGGAAAAAGAAATAAGGAAGGAAGGAGAAAAGGAAGGAAGGAAAGAAAAGAGGAAAGAAGGGAGGTCACTTAATACCAATACTGTTGGGAGTCGTTTTGGGCTCACAGGTTGAGACCCCTCCATGCGTGGGAAAGGTCGAAGCAAAAGCTCCCGCCAGCCAAACTGGCGCCTAGTTTTACCTCTTTCTAAATAATCTTTCAGGCCTGGATTTCTTGAATTGCTCACATTGGCCTAAGGGACATAATGCTTTTTGGTTTTATGGCACATGGAAAAGGGGACCTGGTCTTGATGGATAAAATCTGTGTGAGAGTAACCTGGCCAGAAGTAACCTCAAGGTTGCCTCTTGGGGATAGGTTACACAAATCGAGGCGTAGGCCCCAAGACTCCTTGAACCAAATTAGATTTTCCCTGCAGGTATCGCTCCCCCTCAGCCCCACCATAAAACCTCAAGGCACATCTCTGTAAAGCTTCTCTCAGAATTAACATACTGATGGGAAAGATTGTAAAGAGACTTAGGACCTTCCCCAAGGTTAGCCTCGCCCAAAAGTCAGAAGCACTGTTTATCAGCAGCAAATATTGAGCACCTCCCTGAGGTGAACATTTCGTAAATCATTTTGTAATTCTCATCCCCACGCTCCCTTATACCATAAACCTATAGATGACTACATGGTCTTGTGACAACAATGTATGTTGTAAAGAATGCCTTGTCACTGATGTAATGTCACTCGCTACCTTTAAAAATAAAGACACTGAGACCAGCAAAGCAGAGATGCCAGAATAGACACCAGAATGGCAGAGATGCCAGAATTGCCAGGGCTGCCTGCTTGGTCATCAGATTCCATCTCACTCGTGGCTCTCTCACTTCATTTCGCCTGACCGTCCGTCCTTCGTGGACCCCTAGATTCACCGGGACAAGGAACGACCCCGGCACAATACCACTATTAATATTTTGGCATAAAAATTTCCAATCTTCTTAATGTTGTTGTGTAATCACAACATATATACCGTTTCATAACTTTCTTTATTCAATAATATGTAAACATTTTTCTACATCATTAAATACTCTACAATGTAAAAGTTAATGACAGAGAATATTTTAATGTTTGGGTAGTCCATACAATGTCTCCTACTATTAATAATTCATGGTTTCCTATTTTACATTACTATAAGGAACACTGCTATTAATATCCTATAATTAAATGTGGATTTATAGATCAAAAAGCTAAGCACATCTTTACAATTTTTGTTTTCTATGTTTATTTATTTTTGAGAGAGAGACAGAACCATGAGCGGGGAAGGGGTAGAGAGAGAGGGAGACACAGAATCTGAAGCAGGCTCTAGGCTCTGAGCTTGGGAGCTCACCAACCATGAAATCATGACCTGAGCTGAAGTCAGATGCTTAACCAACTAAGACACTCAGGCGCCCCAATATGACTTTTGATCTCTGAATCAAAGAGCCCTCCAGAAAGGTTGTAAAATTTATATTCCCTCTAGCAGTACATGACTGTGTTCATTTTCCCGTATCCTCTTTGTGTGAGTATTATACTTAAGGAGGTCATTTTCCCTCTCTTTGCCCCTTCTTCCCTTTCTTCCTCTTGCCAACTGTTAACACAATACTACACCAGCCAGGGTTTTGCTAAAAGAAAGGTTTATTTGTCTTATCCACATTTCACCACAATGCATCCCAAGGACTGGTGATAGATAGAATCTGAAGAATGTGATTCAGCCCTTCCAGGACAGATCAGGCACCTTGCGGCTGGGGGGTGGGGGGGTGGGGGGGGTGGGGGGGTGGGGGAGGTGGGTGGGCAGCGAGGGGGAGGGGGAAGCAGAGTAACAGAAGAAAGCCTGGAGGCTGGGGTCGAGGTGGGGAGAACAATGAGAAAAGTGAAAATTGATCCTTGTGTATTCATCTAAGAAAAGACCCTAAGTAGAGTGGTAGGTCACTAAATGAGAAAAGTAAATCAATGTTTTGCACGATCCTCTGGATACAGTGTCCAGCCTGGACTGTATCCCTGAACTCCAGACTTACGTAATTAATGACCTCTTTTCAGATTTACACTTGTTTTGCTATTTCTCTCATAACCACTACCACCAACATACGCTCCATTAGGAAAACCTATTCATCCTACCTCCAAAATATAGCTTGATTTGGTCCCCTTTTCTCATATGACTACAGATTCTTAATTGTTTTTCCTGTTCCTACCATCCATTCTGTACACAGTAGCCAGGGAATGAGAGTCCCATTGCATCATCTTCCAGATTAAATAATTTAATACCTTCCTATGATTCTTAGAATAAAATCACAACTCCTTATATGGCCTACAAGCCTTTACTCATGAGTGGGATCTTGTCTACCTCTTCGACACCACAGGATACTAATTCTCACCAATCCCCGTCACTCTGCACCCATCACGCTGACACTGTTTCTGGTTCTAAAGCACAGGGTGTTCTTTCTTATATTGGAACTGTTGTTTTTACTGTTCCACCCCTTGATTACTCTTCTCATTTTTTTTTTTTTTTTTTGCATGGGCAGTACTTCTCATCCATCATGCCCCACATCAGAAAGAGCCTCCTTGACCACCCTACTAATGCTGGCTTCAACCACCAACCCATTTACTTTCCATCACACAATCTTACTTTTTCCCTTTGTTAGGCAACCAAAACAACTTTGTCTCCTTGGTCACTGTCTTCTCTAGAATGTAATCTCTATGAGTCAAATGACTTACTTTGCACTGACCTACTGTATCTCTGGCACCTAGCAGAATGCCTAACACATTGTTGACACTCAAGAAATGTTTCATGGGTAAATTAATGGAAGGTGTATGCATCATAAAATAAAATCATATTTTCTTCGTGGTAACAGATTTTTCTCACATGCACATACAATCATTATAGGTATAACTAAGGAGTTACTTGATTTTTAAATATTTTTAAATTTGATTGATGAAATAAGTATGGGATTGTTTGAATAGTCTAAAATCTATTTAATCATTGTGTCATTGGAAATATAGTTTATATATACAGTTTTTCATTATTATAAGCAATATTACCAAATATAAATGTGAGGAATAACCATAAGAATTCCCTGGGCTTACACCATAGGATGCTCACACCTGAGTTTGGATAAACAAATTAGGACCTAGGATAGAGCAGGGGAGGGCAAAGGCCCCCAGGATAGAGTGAGGGGGGCAAGGCCCCCAGGATAGAGAGGGGCGCAAAGGCCCCCAATACAAAGGTATATGAGGTCAGCAAGACTAGGCATTCAGGGCAAAAGCACCCCTAATTTAGTTCTATAGCAGAAAGCAGCTTTCACAGGAAGGAAGGACCAAATTAGTAAACAGGTAAATAGGGCTATAGACTGCTTGAGCTTCTGGCAATGCTGCCCAGAGCAGAGCTGATTAACAAAAGAAAAGGTGCCTTGTTAACCCTGAAGTTACTTGTCCTATCTGTCTTATCCCCTAGGCTACCTAAGATAAATAGACACAGTGCCTCCTGCCTGCTGTTAAACACCATCTGCCCATCTGCCCGGTGCCAGGATTTGGTTTTATATTGACCCAAACCCCAAATACTGTACATCTCCAAAACCCCCTCTCCCTCATGCCCATGAGTTAATGTTCACCAATTCATTGTCTCTTTGTGTATGCCCATCACGTTTGTAAGCCTTCTGATCTTAATGAATACCAGACAAGAACCCTTATTCGGGGCTCTTGTCTTTTCTCAGACAAGCGATCTCTCGCATTTAATCCTACGTCCTGCTTTCTTGCTAGACAAGAAAGAACTTTAGACTTAGAGTCTATGACACATAAACTTGAAGCTAATATATAATTATTAAAATTTCTTACCCAAGTGGCTTTGCTAGATCGAAATCTTTTTATATTTTCATCAAATTTCCCTCTGAAAATATTAAACCAATGGATTCCCCATCAGCAGTGAAATAAAGTTCTGTTTTTTAAATTTTTGGGTTTGTTTGTTTGTTTGATTTTAGAGAGGGAGACAGCGTGAGCAGGGGATGGCAGAGAGAGACACAGAATACAAAGCAGGCTCCAGGCTCTGAGCTGTCAGCACAGAACACGATGCGGGTCTGGAACTCACGAACCATGAGCTTATGACCTGAGCCCAAGTCAGACGCTTAACCAACTGAGTCACCCAGGCACCCCTGTGAATTAAAGTTCTTATGTGCATATGGTATATCAGACTGTATTCAGCCAAAAAGAACAGAAAGCCGAATGGAAACTAGTTAATATGGGAACATATCTCATTTAACATAGGATCAATGGTAGAGCAGTTTTCAGAATCTCTTGATTAAATGGCTTAGTAATATCATTCTTCTCTCTGCTTTGCCCTCGGGTTGATTTCCTCTCAGGATTACAGAACAGCTGAAGCAGTCCTAGGCTAAACATGCCAGCAAGACCATAACCACATGTAAAAATGGATTATATCTCCTGGTATCTCTTTCCTAGAATAAGGAAATCTTTCTCAGAAGACCAACAGTATAGACTTCATTCAGTTCCACTGGGTAGAAACTGGTGACATGCCCTCTCCTAAATAAGTCACTGATAAGGAGAATGGAACTACTAGGAATAGTAATAATAATAGCTAAGTCTTAAACCAGTCTGGATTTTTTCCTAAACATGAGGATTCTGCCAATAAGGAAGAAGTTGAGGTGGGATGGATCTTGGTAGGCAATCAATAGCCTCTGGTAATACTGAATATTAACATTTCAAAAATCCTTGACAATTTGTTTGACAAAGAGCTATTACTAACATTGCATTTATTTGACTACATTAGTTTACATTAACATTTTCTCCTTGGTTCTACTCTTCATCTTTTTTAGCTCCATTGGGAGGTCAAACCCTTCTTGCTGGCAGCAACAAATAAATAAAAAAAGAAGAAAAAGGAAGGCTGACAGACTGACATCATTATTAGAATCTCAAATTAGTTGACGAGACCCATCTCTTCAGGAGAATTGCCCTCCATAATTGCCAAGTCCATATGTTTTATCCAAGCACACTGACTACTCAGTAGGACAGCGGAGACAATACGAATCCACAAAACATTAATTATTTGCACTAACCACATCAACATCAGCAGGAGAATCAATAGGGCTTCAAGAAGAATTTTTAAGAAGATTCTTAAATTTTACTGACAACCCAAGACCACCACTTTGTAATTTCATATTATAATCTGTGGTCCAGACTTTTCCCAAGCTTGTACCTAGACCTATCTCCATTTACTCTTTGACTTTTTTTCATATGGGTTTTCTATTATAATATCACCAACTTAAGAAACAACTGATGCCACTGATTGTGGGATTCACAGAGTTTATTCTCTTTTTTTCTTTTTTCTTTTTCTTTTTTTTTTTTTTTTTTTGAGAGAGAGTATGTGAATGGGGAGAGGACAGAGGCAGAGGGAGTGAGAGAGAATCGTAAGCAGGCTCCACGTTCAGCACAGAGCCCAATGTGCTGGGGCTGGATCCCCAGGATCATGACCTGAACTGAAACCAAGATTTGGACGCTCAATCAACTGAGCCACCCAGACACCCCCCCACAGTTTATTCTTGTTGGACTATCAGCTTCATTAATTTGAATTCCAACAATAAATAGTCTGCAATGTCTCCTCCTTATCTTCCTCAGTTTTTTTCCAATATTTCATTAATTATGAATTAAATACATTTTAATTATAACTAAATCATACTTTTCCTTCTTTAAAAAAAATTACTCTTTGAACAATAACACCTAATACGTTCATTGGACAGTACTGGGTTGTTCAACATTTGCTTGATATATGGACTATTTATATATTAAGAATATTGATTATATATCACACAGATTACCAAGTATTTTTATTTTTTTATTTTTCAAACTTGATTAATGTGATATCTATATATTTATATAATCTATCAGTCTTATTTCTTTATGTTTTCTGCTTTGGGTGACACATTTATAAAGATTTCCCAATCTGAGATCAGGTAAGGCCACTCATTCCTTTTAAGGATCTAAGCCTTCTGATTTTATAGTAAATGTCAGACTTTATTTATGTGTATAATTATGTACTTAGCTAATGAAAACCTTTCAAATACCAACAAGAAAATTATTTGGGGGCAATGTATTAAAGTTGGCATGATAAATGAGGTCTCTCATGCAGGACATTGTCCTATTGGTGGTGTTCTTCCCTTTCACACTTACCTGCTCTCCCTGGATGACACCATCCTCCCCCACAGGTACTACATCCATGCCAATAACCACCACATCCAGATTCCGGGCCAACATGTAAAGGGAGTCTCCAGCTCATGAGAAGGAGGTGAAAATTGGAGTCAGGACGAAAGAGTTGAGGCCCAGCGCAAAAGCTCTGATGGGGGAAGGTGGATGTTGTGGGTGCTGTGCTGGCTCTGTCATTCAGAAGCCAGCAATCAGCTCTGGCTCACTCGTCTTCTGTTTGCTCTGAAAAGGCTGAAGTGATTCCAGCTATAATCTGTCATGGCAAGAAACATGGATACTATTTAGAACCAGAAATAAAGAACTGTGGGGGACACTGAGCAAGGAAAATATGCATGGCTTTTTCTCAAAATGTGCATTCACAGGGAAATCAGGAACCAAGGCCCTCATAACAGCTAAGGAGTATACACCCACTTAACTGTCACAATTATAATTTGTGGACTGAAAAGATGGCAAAAGTGTTCAACAATCATCTCCCTCTGAGTATGTCTTAAATATCCACTTTTTACATAAAGAGACTGGTGCACTGCTGCTATCTAAATAAAAACTATACTCCATAACAGAAATCGAAACCTGAAAATCAAAAATATATCAGTTGGGCTTAATTTTCCAGAGATAAATTAATGAAATTCTTAAAATATTCTTATACATTACTCTGAGGGATTTCTTAGAAAATGATTTAAAAGTGAGAGAATTCAGGATACCAGTGTTTAGGGTTGTTTTGTTTGTTACTGAATTATTGACTAGAATGATTGGTTTAATCTTTCCTATGTTCAATGCAGGGAGGCACAGGGGAAACTGTAATTGACTACTGAAGGTTAAGAAAGGTTCAAACTCACACCAGTTGAAAAGGCTTAACCAAGCACACATAGCTAGGAAGGGGCAGAATTAAGAGCTGGAAATCAGATATTTAGATTTTAATTTTGGCATTGTTTCTACTCTATCACTCCTTTTACTACAAAATTCTTGTTTTCTAGGATTTTACACTAAAGCCTAATGATATTTAAAACAATTTATATTGATTGGTAATATTTGAGCACCAAGAAGATAAGATTGAGGAAATGAGGAGAATCAGAGAAGGAACAGGTTGTCATCACACCCTTTGGTTTAATCAGTATGGCTCTGAACCAAAGAGAGAAGAGGAGGGCCCCTGTAGGAAGCTGATGTGTGACACCCAATTCTAAAAATAGCTATCCCCAATTTAAAAAGAAACAATTTCTAACCATTCTCTTAGAGGAAAACATGCAATGGGTTGTGACGCTCAACAGAAGAATATGAGCTCTGTCAAGAAGCTGGCCTGGGTTCAAGTCCCAGCTCTGCCCCTAACTCACTGTGTGGCTTTGGGCTAAGCCACTTACCTAAGGTATACTTTTCTCATTCAGATAATAGAGAAGAATAAAGCAGCCACTTAAGGGGTTGCCAAGGTTTAAAAGAAGTAATAACATAAAGCATTTAGCACCATGCTGGGCACAAGATAAACAGAGTAACGACCCCTTGCTGTGGTCTTGACACAATAAAGAAACAAAGATAGTTCCAAGAGGCTGTTTTATGGTGGCCCAGGAAAGAGTCAGTTCCAGAACCTGGAATCCTTCTTTTATCCACTTCCTCGATGTTGGATGAGAGAGTAAACCCTGATGTTCTATGCATGGTGCTCATAGAATTTGGAGGCAGAGGGAAGTTTAACTCAAATTTGCTGTGTCATCTTGAATCAGCAATTTCATTTCTTTGTGTCTCATTCTTTATCTGTGCATTGAAGATACCAATAAGATTTCAACGAGTTGTTCTGAAGGTTAAACGGATGGGTAAGAGATGGTATTTTTGCATAAAAAGCCCATGTAGACTCAAAAACTCCACACAATATGGGTTATAATTACTGATCACGCCACCTGCAGATGTAGGAATGGTATTACTATCCCCAGAGCCTTCTCTTATTTTTCAAGACTTGTTTTCCTGATGCCTATCTCCTCTTCCCAGGGCAATTCTAAGTTTCCCTATTTTAATCAAATCAGGTTTGTTCATTGGACATAATTACTCAGGATTCGGAAATGTCATGGTAGCTCCTGTTTTATGAACTAACCAGACCATTAACAGCTACTGAGCTAAGTTCACAATCTGTGAACTAACTCTTCAAGGTTGTAAGATCCAACTTCTCATTTCTCTTTGCAATCTTGGCAGAGTTTAACAATAAGGATAAGTCTGGAAATAGTAGGCTGGATCAGGTTATGGAAACCTTCTGTCACGAGCAAGAATCTGGATTTTTCTTTAGTGGGTGATAAGGAAAAATTGAAAGCTGTTAAGCATAGAATTGGCAGTCATATTTTTTGCATTAGAAAAGTCACTTTGGAAGTTGTGTAGAGGTTAGCAGAGGGCTTGGACAGGAGGTATGACCTGTGTAATCAACATCATCAAGAAAGGGGAAATATACTAAGAATTCTGCCTAGTACAGAGGCAACTATTGAAAATAACCTTTTGGGGGCCCCCTGGGTGGCTCAGTCGGTTAAGTATCTGACTCTTGCTTTCGACTCAGGTCATCACCTCATGGTTCATAGGATCGAGCCCACCTGGGGCTCTGTGCTATCAGTGCAGAGCCTGCTTGGGATTCTCTCTCCCTCTCTCTGTGCACATCCCCTACTTGTGCATGTACTCTCCTTCTCTCTCTCTCTCGCTCTCTCTTTAAATAAACTTAAAAAAATAACCTTTCAAATATTTTCATTAATATCCTTAAGATTACAATTTAACTATGTTCAATTATATAATACCTGACCATTTTTGAAATATTAGAGAACACAGAGAAACAAAAGGGAAAAATTGATTATCTACCCTATATCATTCAGAATAAAAATGCTAGTAACATTTGGGGGTACATTAGTCTTTTCAGACTTTCAATGTGTGTGTTATATGTATGGAGAAGGAGAAGGAGAGAGGAGGAGAAACCCGACATAAAAAGAAGTAAAAATACTAAGCCAGAACAGGAACCAGAGGTGAAGGTAATATATATGAGGAAACATTCTTAGAGGAGGAAACATTCTTAGACAACAGACACAGTCTAAAGTTGATACTTATGGTGAGTGGGCCTGGAAATGGAAGTGGAGGATGGAGCGGGAGACTTTACTTTTGTTTGCTTTGTGTGCTTTTATAGATTTTTTTCTGGCTTTATTGAGACATAATTCACCTATAATATTGGGTTAAGTTTAAGGTATACAATGTAATTATTTTCTATATCTCTATATCTATCTATCTATCTATCTATATCTCACAAATGATTACCATAATATAGTTAACATGTCTATTACCTCATATAGTTACAATTTGTGTTTGTATGTGTGTGTGTGTGTGTGTGTGTGTGTGTAGTGAGAACTTTTAAAATCTACTTTCTTGGCCACTTTCAAATTTAACTCTAGTTACCATGTATACTACATGTTACCACTCTGGAACTTAAGCATCTTAGAACTTGAAGTTGTATCCTTTGACTGCCTTCAGACATTTCTCCCACCCTTAGCAACCACCAAGCGATTCTGTTTCTAGGACAGTGGTTTTTTTGACCCCACATATAAATGAGATAATACAGTATCTGTCTCTGACTTATTACATTTAGCATAATGCCCTCAGGATGCATCCATGTTGTGGCTAATGGCAGGATGTCCTTTTTTTATGACTGAATAATATTCCTTTGTATATACGTAGATGCTCTACTTTGTTCATTCATCCACCAACGGACACTTAGGTTATTTCCATGTCTTGGCTATTATAAATAATGTTGCAGTAAACATACAGGTGCAGATGTCTCTTTGAGATAGCGAGTTCATTTCCTTTATATATATATATACCCGTTAATGGAATTGGTGGGTCATATGGTAGTTCTATTTTTAATTTTTTGAGGAACCTCCATACTGTTTTTCATACTGGTTGTACCAATTTGCATTCCCCCAACAGTGTACAAGAGTTCCCTTTTCTCCACATTCTCTCTAGTACTTATGTCTCTTTTTTTTAATGCTTACTTATTTATTTTTAAGAGAGAGAGAGAGAAAGCAGGGGAAGGGCAAAGAGAGAGACACAGAATGTGAAGCAGGCTCCAGGTTCTGAGCTGTCAACACGGAGTCTGACACGGTGCTGGAACCCACAAACCATGAGATCATGATCTGAGTCTAAGTTGGATGTTAAAGTGACTGAGCCACCCAGGCACCCCTGTCTTGTCTTTTTCATGACAGCCATTCTAACAGTGAGAGATGATATCTTTGTGGTTTTGATTTGCATTTCCCTAATAATTAGTGATGCTGAGCACCTTTTCATGTACCTGTTGAATATCTTCTTTTAGAAAAATGTCTTTTGCCCGTTTTTAAAATGGATTTTTTTTTGCTATTGAGTTCCTGATATTTTTTGGATATGAACCACTTATTCAATATGTGGCTTGCAAATATTTTCTCCCATTCTAAGTTGTCTTTCCATTTTGATTGTTTCCTTTTTACTCCCACTTGTTTATTTTGCTTCTGTTACTTGGGCTTTAGCGTCATAGCTAGAAAATCATTGCCAAGACCAATGTCAAGGAGGTTTTTCTGTATATTTTCTTTTAGAAGTTTAAAAAACAAAGCCCAGAGGGACAGAAATTATCAGTAATTTCCTACAGTACGAAAGGACTCCTGACAGGTTGTTTTTGGTTCTCCCACAGTGTATTTTAAATGTTTTTCATTATGTTATATGCACATATGTTATATGCTAAGTTATACGCAACCTGACCTTTCTGAGTTACTCTATCACATAAAGCAAGATACCCTGGAATTTACTAATTTACTGCCTTTTTTTTTTTTTTTTTTTGCAAAGTTCAACACTAGAATGGTAGTCTACTTTTTCCTGGCCATAGGGAGAGCCATCCGTAGGCATACTATTTCGTAACCCCTCATCACGGAGGGATATTCACAGATAAGCTTTCCCAATGCGGCAATTTGGAGCCGAGTATGTAAGTCAAAGTATTTAACAATTCTGTCTCTGTGTTCTTTAATAATACATATTGTTCCCGTCATGACTTCCCTTTTGCTGGGACTCTTACAGACTGAAGAATGAGCTACTGTTCACGCATGATTCTCCATATGGCATAAAGAACTATGTTCAAGGGGTGAAATTAAGCCATCTGTAGTGGTGTTCATATTCTTCTTTTAAACTGGTCGTTTTAATGGTAAATCATTAAAATATATGAACATATTTCACCTTCACTGGATTTCTTCACCACAAACAAAACTGTGTGTAACCTGCACTGGTTACAAACACTTTTTTTTACTTCTTGATAGATTTCAATGACCACACACAGTCACTCTTCCTTCAAAAGCAAAATGCAATAACAGTAAATAATAACATCATCAATTCTATATGTATTTCTTGCCATAGAAAAGCTGACAGTGTCATTGCAGGTTTTTATATGTTTTTTTCTTCCAGTTGGTTTCTGTTAAATCCTGGAAATGAACAACAAAAGGCTGAATTATTAATTCCTCATTCATCCCCAAAGTGATGAAGTTGTTGCTGCTGGGAAATACTTAAGGGAACATAATGCATACAGGGTCATGTTATTAAACAAAAGCACTTAGAGAACTGACACAAAGTTGACAATTAAGAAAAATACATGCTGAATGAATGAATGGATAAATACATGAGGCAGAACTGTGGTTCTTGAATCAGCTTTTGATTTTTTTTTATTCTTGAGAAAAAGTATTTTTTGGACATTTCAAAATATTGGAATGTTATAGTCGATCTGTGAGACAATTACAAAACGTATAACATACACATAATGAGACTGTCAAAAGGGAAAGAAAGAGTGAAAGGAGCAACAGAAGATAGGTTTGAAGTAATAATGGCTGAGAATTTTTCAAAATTAATGACAGACACCAAACCACAGATGTAGAAGGCTCAGAGAACACTAAGCAGGATAAAAAAAAATTTACATCTTGGTATATCATATTCAAACGGAATAAAAGACAATGACAAAATTCTAAAAGAAGCCTACCTTAACTTATAGAGAATCAATGATAAGAATTACATTGGACTACTCATCAGAAACCATGGAAGAAAGATGAGAGTAGATTGAAATATTTATAGTACTGAAAAAACCCCCACCAATCTAGAATTCTGTAGTCACAGAAATTATCCTTCAAAAGTGAAGAAGTAGAGAAGAAAAATGATATAGGTCAGAAACTCATATCCACATAAAGTAGGAGCCTTATAAAAGTAACAGGAGTAAAATAAAATCTTTTATATTTCTTATTCTTATTTTATCTAACAGTTAACAGTTTGTTCAATAGAATAATGGCAACAGTATACTAGGTGATTATCACTTACAGATAAGTGAAATGAATAACAGCAATGTTATATGGGACAGGAGGAAGGAATTGGGAATACAGTGTTATGAGGTATGTGAGGCATTATAATGTTATTTGAAAATGAGCTGGGATTAGTCGTAAATGTATACTGCAAACTCCAGAATAACCACCAAAAAAAAAAAATTTAAAAAGAAGTATAATTGATATGTGTTATGGGCTGAATTGTATCTTCCCCCCAAATTCATATATGGAAACCCTAAAGCTTAGCACTTCAGAATGTGACTGTATTTGGAGATAGGGCCTTTAAAGGCAAAGAAAAAGAAAATTGAATTAATGATTGTGTGATTGGTGATAATAAATTAGCTAACATGTGAATAAGTTATTTTTTCATGTCCACAGGAACTACTGCAAGAACTCCTGATCTAATACAGGAAATAGAATCCTGGAACCTTAGAAATGTATACAGTATACAACGTTTTTGGAAGTTAAAGATGCCATTAACTGACACCCACATGGTTTGATAACAGATACTCGGGGTAAAAATAGGTAAATTATCACATCTCATGCCAATTCAAAAAACTATAGCAATGATTTTTTTAAGCATGTCTTATAATGAAGAAACTTTGGTATACATAGTGAGTTTAGGGGATTGCCAACTATGTAAACTGTTATAAACACCAGGAGATCAAACCATAAGGGTGAACGGACATTTATTAAGCATTTAACAAGTGCCAGGCAGGCACTGTGCTAAGTGCTTTCATTTAAATCAAGGTTCCTCAACCTTGGCACTTATTGACATTTGAGGTTAATTTTTGTGAGGGGCTGTCCAAAAATAATTTTAAAAAGGTCAATGGTCTAAATATATCAAAAAAAGACGGAAGCCATCAGAGTGGATAAAAAGACAGGACCCGGCTACATGTTGTCAACAAAATTATGTTGAATCCTAACCTAGGAAAATGGATGCGAAGGAACTGAGACAATGGGAAAAAAGGTGGATGACAGGTAACAGAGAAGTGAAGAAACTCTGAAGAGAGAAGACTGTGTGCTCCATAAGAACTGTGTGTCCAGTGCTTAGAATGGTGGCTAGAACACAGTAGGCACTTCACAAATATTCGCTGCGTTAACACATGAATTTGAAAATCAAAAAGACAGTCAGGAACCTAATGTATGTAATTATCCAACGACCACCACAAAACCAATCATTCATTCACATGAAAAAACAAGCAAGGATCATTCTTCCACATGGCTCATTAAATGCTCCTGTGCGTTCACTTTGTGTCTTCTTCAGTTAGTGTTTCCATAGCCTGCCTTGTATGAAACCCTTAGAAACAAAAAGAGAAATTAAAGAAACAGGATGTAGGAAGAAACTCTTTCAACTCTAATCCCCTTTTCTATTCTCTCTCCATATTCTAATGCGGAAGAGTGAAGGCAGGTGATATGAAACAGACTTTTCTTCTGTATGAGTGATCTTAAAATACACACCACATATACACACACGCACGCCTCAAAATACTAGTTGGAGCATGTTCTAGTCTTTTTTTTTTTAACAGTGGGGCCAATCCAAATGCTGATAGAAAAGCAAAGAATCTTGGAATTCAAAACGAGTTTTTCCCACCCAGATAATCCATGTGTTTCCAATGCCACTTCTACCAGCAAAAAGCTATCTAGAATAACATAAATTGCCCTTGAAACTTTCTCTTTTATCAATTCTTGAAAGCCTGAAACAGTCTAGGCTGTATAATTATGTATTCCAGAGACCGAAGTTCTTACCTTAAAGTCAATATATAAGAATGGACTAAGAGCTTGTTTGTAAACCCTGTGCTAGAATTTAAAAGGATGAACCTCGGAGCGCCTGGGTGGTGCTGTCGGTTAAGCTGGTGACTTAGGCTCAGGTCATGCTCTCTTGGTTTATGGGTTCAAGTCCAGCGCTGCATTCTGTGCTGACAGCTCGGAGCCTGGAACCTGCTTTGGATTCTGTGTCTCCCTCTCTCTCTGCCCCTCCCCTGCTCATGCTCTGTTTCTCTTTCAAAATATTAATAAAAAGATTAAAAATTTTTTTAATAAAAAAAGAAAAAATAAATAAAATGACAAACCTAGATTTTTTTTAACCATCTTAATTTTAAAATCTACATTGGGCTCTAATAATATACCATTAACTCCCCCTTAAAAATAAGGAATCAAATTGCATGGAATCAGTTCCAATTCTGATTTAAATTTAAAATGGAAAAATCTTATTTACATGGTCCAAATGATGTCAGAGAATAGTTTAGATTTTTCCAAACACAATTTCTGAAATACAAGTCTGAATTATATTTTGTGTAAACAAATAATATCTCCTTTTTAGCATGGTACTGATTGAGAGTTTTCAATGTTCTTAAAGGTAGATAAAACTTTCTGTTTTCTGAATTTCAAAAGAAAGTCTTGATATGCAAATTAGGTTTGATGGTAGGTGGACTAAGTCAATCTGCTTTAGCAAACGAGTTTCCTGGGCGCGGGTCTGGTCTGGTCATCCTTGTCAGCTCTACACATGCCATGCATATAGCAGATACCCAACAAGTGTTTGCCCAATTGAAATACTTGATCAAATGGATTGTTTATGTGAAAATGGATGCTGTAACTATAAATGAACCTCATCTTTTTATTGCATGAAGTAAAAATATTACCTGAATAGTTTCAGCTGCTGAATACAGAGTACTTGAAAGATACAAAATCACATTAAAAAGAATTCTACAATGAAGTTTTCCCACTAGTTAGACCGACTCTCCCTAAGTAATTAAATTTTTTAAGTTTTAAAGAAACTAAATTTTTAAAGTTTTATAGAACATAAAATTAATTTTTAAAGTGCTTTCATTATTTCTTGATAGAAAAATATGTATTTATGAAATAATACTTCTCTTGTTGAAATGGAAGAGTTGTTAGCTCTCTTAAAGCCAGTAATAAAGAGCTCTTTCATTCCTGATATTGGTATTGCGTTGGCCCTATATCATGGACTTAACCTAAGGATTTTAACAATGAGAAAAATGATTAAAGATGGCTTACATTAGTTGGTTCTATTACTGGGGTATGATCTGTTGGCTCAAATGTATGTCATCAATGGTATCAAGAAGCCTAACTCACTCTGATGCTGATGGAAATGCATGCGGACTTTGGGGGCCCTGAAGTGCAATGTGGTCAGAACAACACTTGGTCAGAATTAAATCTTGTCAAAAATTTTGAGAGAAAATATCAAAATGAATGTATTTTAACTGAAATACATTTTTAATATTTTATTTGAACTTCTGTATAAAGAACATATTCATTAGCATGGGATTAAATTTGCAGAAGTAATATATAAAGTCATTTTAACTGGAGTTTATGAAATAAAAGAAGTTTCAAGCAAATAATATTCATGAGACTGTATAATTTTATTAGAACTCATTAAGACTATTTTTGTGCATTAATAAAGTGGCTATAAGGTCAGCTTTCCACCTTACATTAAAAATATAAAAAAGAATGAAATTTTGCCAATTGCAACAACATGAATGGACCTAAAGGGGATTATACCAAGCGAGATAAGTCAGAGAAAGACAAATACCACGTAATTTCACTTATAGGGAATCCAAAAAAACAAAACAAAACAGAAATAGACTCATAAATACAGACAACAAATTGGTGGCTGCTAGAGGGGAGGGGCATGAGGTATGGGTGAAACAGGCAAAGGGGATTAAGAAGTACAAACTCCCAGTTATAAAAAAAACAAGTCACGGGGATGTAAAATTCAGTTTAGGAAATATAGTCAATAATATTGTAATAACTTTATTGTGACAGATGGTAACTTCTTTATGATGTTAAGCACTGGATCATATGTAAAATTATGTTGTACACCTAAAACTAATATAATGTTGTATGTCAACTGTACTTCAATTAAAAAAAATAAGATACATATGAATGCAATGGCTTATGAGTTCAGTTCAATATTCATTTCTTTGCTGTCAAGAGGCAAAAGAATGGAAAGAAAATTTTTGAAAAGTCCTACTATATTCAATGTTCATAGTTTCTGTTCATTATAACTAAACTACAAAAACTATATTTTTGTAGCAAACTATTATCCAAAAATATTCTATTTAATGAGGTTTTTTGTCTATAAAACAAAAGATAGAATGTCCTTGTAAGTCTATCTCACAATAAATTTCCTATGGATTAGCTTAAGTAAACCAATTTAAGTGAATTAACAAGAGAAAACATAGTTAGGTATATTTGAGCGACACTGCATGCACTGATGGTACTTTTTGTCACTCAGACTAAAATGGAATAAGAAAATACAAACTTCAGAATTCTACATTATAATTTTGTTTACAATTATTCATTTTACCTTTAATGAAATATTTCAACACATTTTAGGAATATAAGTCAATTTTTCTTATAATACCTCATTAATAACTAATAGAGTTACTTAGGTTAAAAATCCACAGTTGCTAAATCATTGCTTTTATTTCTTAAATTATACAGTAAAGAGACATCATCTCTTTATTGTTGCCTAAGATTTTTGCATGATCCCATTTGTTGTTAAGAAAGAAACATTTGGGACATGTGGATGGCTCATTCCATTAAGCATCAGACTTCAGCTCAGGTCATGATCTCAGAGTTTGTGAGTTCCAACCCCACGTGGAACTATGTGCTAATAGCGCACACAGAGCCCGCTTGGGATTCTCTGTCTCCCTGTCTCTCTGCCTCCTCCCAGCTGTTGCAGGCGTATGTGTGATCTTTCTCTCTCTCTCTCTCTCTCTCTCAAAAATAAATATTAAGAAAAAATAAAACATTTTCTGCAAATAAAATATGTTGTCTAATGTACTCACAAAACTCAACTTGTGTTTAATTTACAATTAGTGAACTACATTTAATGAATCCAAAAACACCTCAGAAAGGTCTGTTGTATGAATTCTAGATAGAAATCTCTGCTGTTTTCACCTGGTATATGCTGAGAATTAACTAAACACCTTACTATCTTTTTTAAAGTTAAAAATCCATCAACTAGTGACTTATGGCCTTATGCCAAGTTTTTTTTCGTGCACATGTCAAATAAACCATTGTGCCAAAATGACAGTAAGACTTCATAAACTTGGCAAACATGTAAGAGTAAAGACCAGAAAAAAAAAAAAACTGAAATATTGATACTGTCTATAAAATGCAGAGTCCCTTAAAAACATATAAAAAGTTAATACTTCCATTACATAAATGTGAAACTAAACCTGAAACTTGCTCTGTTTCCATCTTAAAGTAACAGTAAACGTTTGTTTAAATAAAACACTGCTCCATAATTAATACTGTTTAATAACTTGTAGTTTAAATAAAATAACTTGTTTAAATAAGTGTAACTGTGCAATCCTTTGCTATAGATTTCTTTATCCTAAGAGTAGGCCTATAGCACACTGAGATTTTAGGGGGTTAATAGCATAATTGTTCTTGTAAATGAGTTAATCCTAAAAAGGTACTTTAATTAAAAGAAACACTGCAATTTTAGAATTAACAGAATAAAAAGCTGCCTAATGGAAATGTTTGTGCTCTTTAAAACTTTGTATGCTTCTAGCACCAGTCTTATAAAAAACAGTTAGTGATTTTATAAATACTTATAAATGAAACACTTTTTGTGATTAATCCAAGTATTAAAAAAAATGTCTTTTTGACTTCTCATTCCAATCTTTGTCTTATGACAGAGACTAAGAGATTTCAGATAGTATTGCTATAGGTTTATCCTTCAAGAAACTTTGCAGTTTCTAAAGTGGTGGGCTAGATTGTTCAATCTAATCTTCTAACTGAAAACAACTGAAATGCTATTTAAAGTTTAAACAAATTTTCTTAAAGTACTGAAGAGCAGTCAAGAGACTAGAAGTCAATAGGTCAAAAATCTAAGGGAAAGAGGAATCCAGATAGCTAAGTGGAACACCTGACCTCCTTCGCCATGCTTGTCCCCAGGACACTTACTGATCCAGGTACATGCCATTTGGTTTTGGCAGTGTCATCTGTAATGGGAACAGATGTCAAGACCAAGGGCCAACCCAAGATGAAGAATCAAATAGGATCTCAAAGGGACACAATGGATTAGAGTATGGATAAACCAGATGTAGACGCATCCTTACTTCTCTCACTTATACTCATGGCACAGTGTGGAACATGGGAGAGAGTCAAAGAAAAGTATCCTGAGAACTTGAGACCATAGGATGGCCTTAAGACAGATTTTTTTTTTTTTTTTTAAAGATTCATATTCAGGGAACCTAAGCTGTGAAATGGTTTAAGGTGGTGTCAGGCTGGTGGTATACCAGCCCCCTGAACTAAGCAAAAGTAAATCCTTCCATGAAAAAGGCACCTTTATCCTAGGCTTTAAAGAATCCCTTCAAAATATTTTCTCACAAATGATAAGTCCACAAGGAAACATATCATAAGTAAATAACTAAAACAATAATTCAAAGAAACAGATATACAAAGATGTCAGATATTGGAAATATTACATATAATTATAAAATAAATACAGTATTCTATTTAAACAAATAAAAATATAACCCTGAAAATATCTGAGAGGAACAGGTAACTCTAAAAAGAAACCTACCATATTTGAAAAAAAGAAGCCTACCATATTTGAAAAAATTTTATTCTAGAAATTAAAAAAAGTAATAATGAAATTTAGAATTCTGAACATATTAAACATTACCAAATGGTGATTTAGAAGGAAAAGAGGAAGGAACAGATAATATTTAAAGAAATATTGACTTAAAAACCTCCCAAATTTGATGAAAATTACTAATTAATACATGCAAGAAGCTCAACAAAACTCCAAGTGGGATAAATGCAAAAAAAGCACAGCTAGGCACATCATGATCAAAATATCAGAAGACAAAAGAAAACTTGAAGGGGCAAGAGACAGGTTTCTCAACAGAATTAACACCTGATTTCTCATCAAAAAACACAGAAGCGAGAAGATGGTGGGATAACATATCCAAATACTGAAAGAAAAAGACTATCAACCAAGACTCCTATATCCAACAAAACCATCCTTCAAAACTTAAGGGGGGGAAAAAAGACATCCCCAGATAAAAACAGGATTTGTCACCAGCATATCTGCCATACAAGAAATATTAAAGGGAATACTATAGGCTGAAATGAAAAGACACTAGACAGTAACTCAAATCCACATGAAGAAATACAGAGCACTAGTAAAGACAATTGAATAGGTAAATGTAGAAACAGTATAAATGTATTTTAAATTTGGAATTCCTTTTTTATATCTCCAATCTGATTTTTAAAACAACTACATGAAGGAATGATTACCATCAGTGTGGATGGGCATATAATATATAAAGATGTAATATGTAAGACACTAATAGCACAAAGGAGAAACGAGGGAGTGAAAATATATAGGAGCCAAGATTTTGTACCCTACTGTAAATTAAGTTGTTTTTACTTTGAACTATGTTGTTATAAGACAAGATTTTAACTGTATTCCCTAGGAAACCCAACAAAAATGTAACTCAAAAAACAAATACAATAAAAAAAAATGACAAGCTAATTAAAATGGTACATTATATCTATTTTAATTCAAAAGAAGGAAATAATGGAGGAATAGAGGAACAAAAGGAAATGACATATAGAAAAAATAGAAAATGCAAATATAAATCATTCCTTATCATTAATTGTATTAATATAAACAGATTAATATCTCCAACTAAAAGACAAATATTGGAAGAATGGATTTCATTTAAAAAGAAAGCATAATCCAATTCTATACTGTCTACATACAAGACACAAACTACAATTCAAAGACATAAATAACTTGAAAGGAAAAGGATTTGCAATCCCTATCAAAATAACACCAGCACTCTTCACAGAGCTAGAGCAAACAATCCTAAAATTTATATGGAAACAGAAAAGACCCCGAATAGCCAAAGCAATCTTGAAAAAGAAAACCAAAGCTGGAGGCATCACAATCCCAGACTTCAAGCAGTATTACAAATCTGTAATCATCAAGACAGTATGGTATGGCACAAAAAAAGACACTTAGATCAATGGAACAGAACAGAGAGCGCAGAAATGGACCCACAAATATGTGGCCAACTAATCTTTGACAAAGCGGGAAAGAATATGCTTTGGATATTTGAATAAAGACAGTCCCTTCAGCAAATGGTGCTGGGAAAACTAGAAAACGGCATGCAGAAAAATGAACCTGGACCACTTTCTTTTTTTAAAAAAATTTCTAAATATTTATTTTTGAGAGAGACAGAGAGACAGAGCACTAACAGGGGACGGGCAGAGAGAAAGGGAGACACAGAATCTGAACCAGGTTCCAGGCTCTGAGCTGTCAGCACAGAGCCTGACATAGGGCTCGATCCCACACTGTGAGATCATGACCAGAGCCAAAGTCAGATGCTTAACTGACTGAGCCACCTAGGCGCCCCTCACCTGGACCACTTTCTTACACCATACACAAAAATAAACTCCAAATGGATGAAAGACCTAAACATAAGATAGGAAGTCATCAAAATCCTAGAGGAGAAAGTAGGCAAAAACCTCTTTGACCTCTGCCACAGCAACTTCTTACTCAACACGTCTCTGGAGGCAAGGGAAACAAAAGCAAAAATGAATTATTGGGACCTCATCAAAATAAAAAGCTTCTGCACAGCGAAGGAAACAATCAGCAAAACTAAAAGGCAACTGGCAGAATGAGAGAAGATATTTGCCTATGACTTATCAGAGAAAGGATTAGTATCCAAAATCTATAAAGAATTTATCAAACTCAATACCCAAAAACCAAATAATCCAGTGAAGAAATGGGCAGAAGACATGAATAGACACTTCTCCAGAGAGGACATCCAGATGTCAACCGATCCATGAAAAGACAATAGCCAAAGCATGGAAAGAGCCCAAATACCCATTGACAGAAGAATCGATAAAGAAGATGTAGTGTATATATACAATGGAGTATTACTTAGTAATCAAAAAGAATAAAATCTTGCCATTTGCAACTATGTGGATAGAACTAAAAGGTATTATGCTAAAGAAAATTAGTCCATCAGAGAAAGACAAATACCATGTGACTTCACTCATACAAGGAATTTAAGATACAAAACAGATAAACATAAGGGAAGGGAAGTAAAAATAATATAAAAACAGAGAAGGGAACAAAATATAAGAGACTCTTGAATATAGAGAACAAACAGAGGGTTGCTGGAGGGGTTATGGGGAGGATGGGTTAAATAGGCAAGGGACATTAAGAAATCTGTGAAATCATTGTTGCACTATATACTAACTAACTTGGATGTAAATTAAAAAATAAAATAAATAAATTATAAAAAAAAGAAAGGAAAAGGATGGGAAGTGATACACCACACAAATGGTATATAAAAGAGAATTGAAGTGGCTATATATTTTGTATAATATCATATACAAAAAAAAGACTTTAAGACAAAATTTGTTACTAGAGACAAAGAGGGATATTTTACAAAGACAAAAGGACTGATCTATCAAGAAGACATAACAATTTTTTTTATTTTTTTAAGATGTTTATTCATTTTTGAGAGAGAGCGAGAGAGAGACAGAGCATGAACTGGGGAGGGGCAGAGAGAGAGAGGGAGACACAGAATCTGAAGCAGGCTCCAGGCTCCAAGCCATCAGCACAGAGCCTGACCCAGGGCTTGAACCCACAAATCACGAGATCAAAGTCAGACGCTCAACTGGCTGAGCCACCCAGGTGCCCTAAAGAGACATAACAATTTCAAACATATATGCGCCTATCAACAAAGCCCCAATACATGAGGGAAAAACTGACAGAATGGAAAGAGAAAATGACAACTTAACACTAATAGAGGCACCTGGGTGGCTCAGTCAGTTAAGGGTCCAACTCTTGGTTTCAAGTCAGGTCATGATCTCATGGTTCATGAGTTTGCCCCACATCTGGCTCTGTGCTGACACTGTGAAACCTGCTTGGGATGATCTCTCTCCCTCCCCCTCTGCCTATCCCTTGCTTCCTCTCTCTCTCTCTCAAAATAAATAAATAAACTTTAAAAAAACTTATAAAAGAAAATACAATACATAAATTCCCATTCATTTACGTATTGCCCATGGATGCTTTCATGCTACAACAGCAGAGCTGAGTAACTGGAACAGAAGCCATACAATCTCACAAAGTCTAAAATATGTTCTACTTAGCACTTTTTAAAAAAAGTTTGGAACTTCTGGTTTCTGCTCCAAAATGTATACAGCTTGGAAGTCTTCACTTACACCTTTATAACAAGACTAAAGGCAAACAAACTGAAAATGAATGACTTTTCTTAGACCCATCAGAGAATGAAGATCACAGGACAAACCATCACCCAGAGATCTGAGAGACAGCCAAACATTGAGAATCACAGCTGAGACCAGCTTACCTGGAGCAAAGATGCTAAAGTCTTAAACTGCTACGAATACTTAATTAAGTGATAATCTTCACAAATTGGTGGATGCTGAGTGTGTACTAAGTCAAGACTGAGAAACTCCTTGGGGACCTAATCTTAGGGGAACCCAAATATTTTTGTGAGTTTTACTTCAAGGAACCTCACCAGGTTCTTATGGTAATGACCCCCCAAAATACCCACCCATTTTAAATTATCATTTTGAAATACACCTAAAACATTCTCTGTAATAAAGGCCAATGCTCCAAGTAAAATGATGTTACCAGACCCTTATATGACCCAGGGAAGGGCAATTAGCCAATTCCAGCCCCTCTTGAAATCCTCCCAATTAAACCTAACAAGAAAAAAAGCAAAAAGCTAAGAAACACCTCTGAAAGCGACAGCCCAAGGACTCAGGCCCACTAGACACTGAGAGTCATTCATAAAATTACAGAACAATTCCTCTCCCACAACACTTTAGTGCCACATCAACAGGGTTCCAGTATAATAACAGCGGATTATAACTGAAAGGGTGTCAAGATACAGATTCTGTTTAAGAAGGAGTTCTTAGGGAAACCTAAGATGACAGAGGAGAGAAAACAAAAGTGCACTTGAGGAAACTGAATCTTATGGCCCCTACAGCTATAGCTACAGCTAAAACATGAAACACATTCCAGCTCCTAACCACATGAACATAAGAAGACTTCTTACTAAAGGCCCATTTCCCTCAGTTTCTATTGTTCCAGATATCACATCCAGTGTTCAACAAAAGATTACAAGGCATGCTAGAAGGAAAGAACACAAACAACCCCCAAGAATCTGAAGTGACAAAGCTAACACAGAACAAGATTCGGTAAGGGGTGATGAAGATGTTCTGAATTACACGGTGGTGATGGTTGTATAACCTTGTGGCTATACTAAAAACAGCTACATTTTACACTTTAAAAGTGTGACCTTTGTGGTATGCAATGATCTCAGTTAAAATATGGTTTTAAAAAAGATTTAACATGATTTATAACTTTTTCCAAAACAAAAATTTTTCTATACCATCCACACCCACTCAATTTGTGAAAATAACATTACAGATAAAATAAATCTGATATTGAATGATAAATTTTAAGAATTATGATTTTTATTATATAATTCTTTGCTACCCACAACATTAACAATAAAACAGTAAACATATTGTCTTTTTTCCACTCAATAAATATATACTTAATGTCTGCCTCATATAAGAAACTGTACTATGTTGCTGGGATACAAAAATGAAGTTGATGATCCCATAAAACAGTATGAAAAGTACCAAGCGAAAGCTACATAGAGTACAATGGAGTTAAGAATATAGGAGAGCATTTCCACCTGGGGTGATCAAAGTCTTCATAGTAGAGACAGCATTTTAATCGGGCCTTTATTTATTCATTTAACCAAGGCTGAAATGCTCGTTATGCTCAGGTAATATGTCAGGTGCAAGGAAAACAAAATTAAATATGAAATGGATTCTCGCACTGTGTCATGAAATAAAACTAGAAAAGTGTATGTACAAATATGCGTGCTTATTTTTATACGTATGGATAACTAACCACAGTATAAAGTAATGAGAGCACTTCTGAAGACTGAGGGAATGTCAACCAAGAAGCCTAAACCCCTTCGATGGTTCCCTTCAGCCTTTCAGAAAAATTTCAACTGCAGAAATATGGCCTCGAGTTTCCTATGATTCAGCCTCTGACTAAATTCCTAGGTGACTTCCTCTACTGCTTCTTTATTACATCTATATTATGTGTTGGCTATTCTATCCTTTCCTATTGTCCCCCATCCTTTCCTTTCATCCCTCCATCCATTCATTTAAGTACTAATTCAGAGCCCACTATACGTAAGGCAAGGCACAGGGATACAGCAGCACACAGGACAAACAGGGTTCTAGCCCTTGTGGAGTTGGTCTTCTATACAAGGATAAAGATACTGAACTAATAAGACAATTAATAGTTAGATGTGATATATGCGACAAGAAAATACAAGAGTCTATGAGTATACAATGATAGTTGTAGTCCTTCCTCTGCGGTATTTGACTTCATGTGTAGTAAGTAGCAAATCCTCTACATTCCTTGGTAAGAATTTGTATCACAGACGATGGAAGATAAACCTTAAAAATTTCAAGGGATTGCAATCATAGTGAAGTTACTAAGAGTTCCGTCATCTGGGGCATGTCACAAAATTTCAACCAAGGTGAAGGGCAAGTTGCTTCATCCATACTCTGCCACTGAGAAAGAGACACATAGGTCCCTTTGGATTCAGCAGGCCACATATATTCTATTTGAATGTTCTAGTTTGAGTAATTTGTTGAGTAATTCATAGTTTTGAATGGATCCCAGAGCTTCTAGGCAAGCTGATCTTGGGCCATATGATCCAGAAGACCCAGTAGTAGGGAGGAAAAAAATCATGGCAATACCCTAAGGTTAGGGAAAAGGGTTTTTCTCCTAAGGTTTGGAGGGAAAGCCACCTATTCATTTTCTACTGATAAATATTACCCTTTTGGGAAATAGTTCTAGGCTTGCTACTGGGCTCCCCAGACTAAATACCTGATTCACGGTATACCAGATAACCATGCAACATGAGCTGTCCATGGTGAGCTGCCCAGTGTAGCACATAGAAAACAAAAAAGATATAGAAAGGACGAAAAACTGGAGCTAGGTAATCATACTCACAGTTGACATTCGGGTGACAGCAACACTGAATCAGAAATCACTTTACAAACATTGTCAGGCCAGTAAAAATTACTAGCTTGGTCTTCTTTCAGTTACTGAGGCATGTTATGTAGACTCGTTTCTTCTTAGAGCCTTCACACATACTGTTTCCACTGCTGGTGAGGTTCTTTCCCTGCTTTTCACAGGGCTGGTTCTTTCTCATCTTTCATGTCTCAGCTTAAGTATCACCACCCAGAACAGACTTCCCTGACCACACTGTCTAAAGCTATGCTCTTACCCCCACACTCTTATCATCTGTCATGGTACTTTGCCTTTCCCTTCTGGGCCTTATATTACAATTTGGTGTTATACATTTGTCTGTTTACTTGAATATTGTGTATATCACCCACCAGACAGTAAGTCCCCCAAGAAAGTAAGAATAATGTCTGTTTTTCTCACCATTGTATACCCAGCCGTTGGCACAGTGTCTCATACACAGAAACAGTCATTAAAATTGGTGGAATAATGAAGTACAACTGCTTGGACTCTCATCCCTCAGGAATGGTAGCCATCCTTCTCCTTCTATAAACCAAACGGTCCATCTTTTGCACTGGCCTTTTTGCACACTGATGGTGATTTGGGAGACTTACCAGAGAAATTAAAGTGTCTAAAGTTAGAAGAAATTGGGGAGTTACTCTGGCATTCCTTCCTAAAACTTACCCTATGGGACTATACTTCTCCATAAATGCTATACTGCAAGTAAGAGCACAATTCAATATTCACCAAAGAAAGCTCATCATTTCCTGTGGGTAATTTTGGCCTAATGTCAATTTTGACAAGTCTCAGCCCTGGCTTAAAATATGGAAACAAGAAAGTGAGAAATATGCTATATTTTTGTGACCAAATTTCTGGGTTGAAAAATTAAGAAGGAGATGAAAGAAGAGGAGGTACAGCCTTGTCTTACTTTGAGACAATTACTGAAGAAGTCTCAGACTGAGCGTCTTCTGTAGTCAAATGAACCTAATTTTCTAAACTGCTAATTTTCTAAATGAGTCTAAGGTTTTTATTATAGTAATATTCATACTAAAGAATAAACAAAACAGAAAAAAAGGAAAAAGGCCCTAAGAATGCACTCATAATTGGGAATTTGTTTCACTTAGCCGTCTAATAGAAGGCATATTACTAAGAAAATTCCCACAACAATCTGCTGTCTTTGATATATAAAAACATTCATTGCATTGTGGAAGCTTACCTATCTCCCTAGCTATTTCCACATACGAGTCCAGCACTGGCTCTTTTTCTCTACGTTTCTCGCAGACATCTTCTTCTGTTGTTTTCTGAAGATTACATCATGGGTCTCCTGGGCCTCTGTGGCAGGAAGAAAGAAGAGGGCCAAGCAAAGGATGACATTTCCAGACTATCAAATGTCAAGAAAAATAAAACATCACTTACTCAGCAACAAAAACCTTATTATGCAACTTGTATCCTCACTTCTGTATCCTCAGTGATTCTAATATCAGCATTAACTGGTTATTTAAAGTCATCTTCACGATTAGCATCTTGATAGCATTTACTAACTGTCAGGTTAAGAAAACTTCATGTTTTAAGTAGGAGATTTACAATCAGTATAATTTTCTTTAAAAATATTAAACAACGGAATTTCAAAGTGAAAGTATTTACCTTAGTCTTAGTTTACTGTTCTTTTAATACTGATTTACTTATTTATTTTATTTTAATTTTAGAGAAAGAGAGCACGCACAGAAGCTGGGGAGAAGGGTAGAGTATGGGGAGGGGGGGAGAGAAAGAGAGAGAGTGAGGGAGGGAGAGAGAGAGAGAGATTGAATCTTAAGCAGGCTCCATGCTCAGCATAGAGCCCAATGTGGGGCTCCATCCCATGACCCTGGGATCATGACCCGAGCTGAAATCAAGAGTTGGACACTCAAGCGACAGAGCCACCAACCCAATACTGATTTACTTGTAAGGAGGCTTTCTTTAGTCATAGAAATAAGGAATCATGTGTATAGTGCTTCCAAGTTTAAAGATGGTATCAAATGCATTCTCATCTTTATCTCAACAATTAATGAAGGGCTAACAGTATCAACTCAGTGTAAAAAAACAGTACTTGATGGGGGTGCCTGAGTGGCTCAGTCAGTTGAGCATCCTACTCTTTATCTGGGCTCAGGTCATGATCTCAAGGTTCATGAGTTCCAGCCCGCCATGAGGCTCCGCACAGACAGTACAGAGCCTGCTTGGGATTCTCTCTCTCTCCCTCTGTCTGCCCCTCCCCTGTGATGCATGTTCTTGCTCTCAAAATAAATAAATATTTAAAAATAAAAAATAAAAAAAAATCTTACTTCATTATCCACAAAGTTTTCTTTGGGGAAAATAGACCCACACCCCAAGGCAAAGGGTATACCAAAACTCTCCTAAGTTTAATGTACATGCCATTTAAAATTCATTTATTGGGGCACCTGGGTGGCTCAGTCAGTTGAACAACTACTCTGTATTTTGGCTTTGGCCCTGTGTTGGGATGTGCCCTGAGCATGGAGCCTGCTTAAGATCGTCTATCTCTCGGCCCCTCCCCTGCTCATATGTGCACTCTCTTGCCAAAAAAAAAAAAAAAAAAAAAAAAAAAAAATCATTTACTAATTTCTATTCCTTTCCAGTTGGAGTGGTATTTGATAAAAACTTCAAAAATGATTATCACTCCTATTGGTTTTTCTTAAGAATTCATTAAAAGACATTGACATTGTAGCTTTTTGACTAGCATTCTTATTTCCCTTCTCCTATTTCTTTGTAAGTTCTTAGATTTTAAATTTTATGATAGTGATACAGGTGAGGTTTGGCACACTGTAATTACATAGTTACAACGGTAATATTATTAGGAAGCATTTAAAATTGAACATTTACTTTTTCTTAATGGTGGAAAGAAGTTTCTTTTTGTAATAATAGCACATGGCAAGAACATGTTTCGTACTATTTACACTCAAACTTGTGTAACATTACCATGGGAAATGGGCTTCGACCCAAATAAACAAAGTAAATAAGCAACACGTCACAGTGGTAGAAGTAGAATAGAGTGCAGACGGAAACAGATTATAAGTTTCTTCACACCTCTTTACGAAAGTAATTACTAGGCTCGTCATTAAAATCACCTTGTTGTCTTCTTTACTTCTAAGGCCCTTAATACATACATTAGGTTTTTCATTGTAGAAAGTTTGGAACATCCAGAAGAACATAAAGAGGGTATATAGGTCTTAATTATCTCCAGTAATTCCATCACATAGAGATAATCATCGTTAATATTTCAGTTTATAAACTCTCAGTCTATTATATGTATGTATATGTGATTACATTGATGTTACGTACAATTTATTTTAGATATATATAATTAGGTTGTCTTGTATGCTGTTTTGATATTTCTTTTTGTCCTTATGTATCTACCTTTTTTCCCCATTATCGAATAGTCTTTTAAGATATGAAAAGCATGATTCTGGGTGGGGGGGGTGGACTGTCAAAATATATTCACAGATATGTGAACAATAACTAGAGGTTACTTAAAACTAAATATCTCTAAGAAAATTAATATACATAAGAGATAGTTGACTAACAAATATATTTTTAACATAAACTTTAAAATTTTTTCTTAAATTATAAATACTATACTTCATTTTTTGTGTTACTTAGAAAGTAAAATTCTCCTATAAATATATTTCCTACTAAGAGTTTGATATATATTCTTTTAGTTTTAATGTGCTTTTAAATGACGAATAGTATTTGATCTCATACATTTACTATAATTTACTCAATTCCCAATGTTGGGCATTTGAGGTATTTACAACATTTCATTAGGAATAAATATATTTTGCAGATCCCTGAACGTACATCTTTGACAAAACATTTCAACAAAGCTTTTCAACAAATCATGATAAACTTATCACATCCTATTCTTATATACATATCATTATTATGTATAATGAATGTATCATGAACTTAAATTCTTAAGTTCTTTGAACTTATTTCTTTATATACAAAATTAGGGGGCTAGATTACAGTTCTAATAGGCCCCAATTCTAAAAAAAATTGAGTTCTAAACATAAATTCTAAATTGGGTGAAATGATATGTGAATTCTTAGAACAAACATGAGACATATAATTCACGCCCTTCAAATGAGTTCAAAGAAGGTGTGTGTGCATCTAGGGGTGTGTCTGCGGGGAGGGTGTAAACAGAACCACACAGAAAAATTAATTATCTTTCTGGAGTATCAATTTTACTTCAGGATCTAAAGACAAAACTTGTGGTTTTTTCCTGTTAAATATATTAGAGTGAAAAATGTAAATCTCACGGATTGTTTCTTTTTTATGTTTATTTTTGAGAGACTGAGAGATTTTGAATAGGAGGGAAAGGCAGAGGACGATGAGACATAGAGAATCCCAAGCAGCCTCAGCACCATCAGCGCAGAGCCAGAGGTGGGATTCAAACTCATCAACCATGAGATCATGACCTGAGCTGAAATCAAGAGTTGGAGGCTTAACTGACCGAGCCACCCAGGTGTGCCCAAATCTCACTGACTTTTAAGATAAAACTGGAAGTCTTTGAAAAAAGGTTTGTATTTTTGAGAAGTCAAGATTTATTTTCCATTTTTGTTAGGAAAGGATGCAAGGCTTTAAGTGAAGAGGAAGACTTACAGTTGTAATGCCAACCATTTGAAGATTGGTATCACATTCTTCAAAGTAACTAGGATATTTGAAGTAATCCATGGCCTGGGAATCCAGGCACATCCACTCACTTCACTCATTTGGGAACCCATCAAGAGGTTAAGGTTTGTTGGATTTTACTTTCAAATCAGTCCCATCTTGCTTTTATACAATTTTATGAAACTTCTAGTTCATTTCTTTTAAAACCAGAAGGCCAGTGTCCAGACAGCAGGTCTAACCTTTATAAACATACCCACAAGGGAGTATCATCCACTGGATATAGTTCATCTATATTTCTCACTCATGAATTCTGCAACCAATGTATGGTTTCTACTCTCACAATCATCAACCCTACTTTCAAATGCGCCACGTCATTTCACAGTAAACAGACTATGAGCTTGATTTTACAAAGTTGTTTTTTTTTTAAATATACGGATCTCAAGGTTTAAGTAAAAACAACTGAACCAAAGGCACCCAGATTTTTCTATCACCGAAGGGTGAAGGGAAATCTGACCTATGAAAATTATGGCATCTCAAACTCTAAATGAAGTTGAAGGCTAGGCTTTCTTAAAAAATTATTTGTAGCAGGGCTAATGGCTATTAGGAAACTTCGTCAGGGTCTTGGTTTTCTACCTCCAAAATTGACACGCAACGTTCAAAGCACGCCAAATGATGTACAAAATGAAGTACACTCAAAGTAGAAAATCTAAAACATATTTCTGTACGTCCGCTCCCTATATCCAGGCGGCAAATCACTTTCCTTTTCTTCCCTTTCTCTTCCTTTAATGCGTTAATTAAATTTTTTAAATTCAGTTTTTGAAAATGGCTGCTCCGAGGCCGAAATTGGCACGCGGGGTACAAAAGGAGGTCACCAACATGGTCCCCCTGGGGCTCACTCCGCCACCGGAGTCTGCGGACCGCCTCCTCCCTCCAGTTGGGAAAATAAAGCGAAGAGCCTCCCAGAACGCCCGGGGACTAACAGCTCCGGAGGACCTGCGCTCTCAGTTAAACTTTCCTCCAGAAGCTCCCGGGGGCTGGTTCCCACATCCGTTGACAGTGGGTGGCCCGGGCGGCGTCGGGGGTGGGGTTCAGATCAACTCTGACTCCAGAAGATTGATTTTAGCAAGACTCCTCCCTCCTCGGCCCTGAGTGAACTACAAATTAACATAAAATGTGTAAAACAGCGACCTCAAGTAACTCTGCTGCATCTTCCGGGACGCTTAGAAACTCGGGTACCAGCGAAAGTCGGGGACCAACCAGGCGGCCTCAGCCCCAGTGAGCGGCTGGCGCCACGCCCCGGCCTCCGGCTGCGTGACCCGGAAGTGCTCGGCGGCTGCGGCGGCGGCCGCGACTGCGGCGGGGGCGGGGGCGCGGCCAAACCGGCGTACACGCGCGCGCTCCCCGCGGAACTCCCGCCGGCCGCCCGGGCGCTCTCCCGGAGGCGCGCCCCAGCCGCCCGGGCCGCCACCAACATGGCCGAGACGAGCGAGGAGGTGGCGGTGCTGGTGCAGCGGGTAGTGAAGGACATCACCAACGCCTTCAGGAGGAATCCGCACATGTGAGTCGTGCGCCTGCGGCGCGGCAGCCTCGGCCGCCCCCGGGGGTGTTCGGGGGCGGGCGGGAACGGGGCGAGCCGCGAGCCCGGAGCGGATCTCTGGGGGGCACGTCCCGGCCCGCGCGCCCCTCGCCGGAGGGGACCGAGCGAGGTCGGGGCTGGGGTGTCGGCGGCCGCCGCAGGGCCCGCTTTCCGCTACTGGAACGCGGTCGCAGGCGAGTCCCTAGAAGTGACCTCGGAGAATCAAAACGGAGCGACTTTTTTCGCTCTCCTTCCCTAGGAGTTCTCGCAACTCGAAGGACTTCACCTATGTGTCCACATCCTACATCCGTGTAAGGTACACGGGGCGCACACACAATGTGGGTCTGTAGATGCTTTGTAAATACTACTCTTTTGAGGTTTATCCGGACCGATGATAAGGGGGGGGGGGTTTGTCACCGATCGTCTTATTTTCAGTGAACCAGAAAACCGTCAGCTTACTAGCCAAAGGTAGTTTGAGGCTGCTTTTGACTTGCGCCTCACTTGTCCCAAGATTGTGGAGGGACTCTGATGGAAACATCTTGCTTTGAATTCAGGTGATCAGAGCATTCTCAAGAGCGTAGCTTCGGTAGGCAGTGGATGGGTCTGGTGTAAAGCGGCTGAAACCTTGACACTTTGTAGCATTAGCTGATTCATAGTTACAGGGAACATACTAACTCTGTTCTTATCCTGACACTGCTGCCTTCTTTAAGTAGGACACCACAGGACTGACACACGGATCGTTCCCTCCTTCCTTTTCATGGTACTTGGAGTACTCCAGGAGGATACTAGAAGACACGGTATTCTTTCTGACGCTTCTGCTTTCATGTAACGAGTGAAAAAGGAAGCTAATAAAAGATATGCCCACAGTATACAAAAGAGTAGGGAGAAGAAAGAGTGTTTAATTACCACCTTTCTCTCGTTGCCCCCTCCCCCGCCAAAAGAAAGAATCGTGGAATCCAGTTTAACATTACTGGATTTTTACTTTTTCTAATTCTGAGGCGTTTCTTTTAATATTTTATTTCTAATTTTTTTAAATTTTTAATTTTTTTAAAGTTTGTTCATTTTGAGAGACAGAGAGCACACACACGTATATGAGTTGGGGAGGGACAGAGAGAGAAGGGAGAGAGAGAATTCAAAGCGAGCTCCACACGGTTAGTGCAGAGCTGGGTGTGGGGCTTGAACCCAGGAACCATGAGATCATGACCCGAGCTGAAACCAAGAGTCGGATTCGTAACCTACTGAGCGCATCCCTAATAATTTGTGTTTTAAACTGGAACACACCGGACACTTAACTCTTTTTAAGCATTTAAAACCCTTAAGCTTTGCGCCTAAAGGAGGTAGCAAATCTACATCCAAATGGAGTGTACGTTTACTTCACAATGATGCTTCTAAAAATTAAGAAGCCCTCCGATGTCTTGCTCCCTCGTGGCACACAGTTGGAGACCTGTAACAGTGCCTCATTAAAAACAAAAGGCCGCTGGCCTCAAAACACACCTGCCCCCTCTGACAACGTCCACTTCCTTTCCCCGTGTGACTCTTGCCTTTTTCTGAGTGTTGGGAATGATTTCCTGGCAGTAACCATAGTGGGTCCTGGGTCTTCTAAAGAATGCTTTGATGCCTTGTATATCAGTCTTTCAGTCCCTTTTTGAGAATGAGAGCTTGAGCATAAATGAGAGACAACCTCAAAAAAAAAAAAGTTGGATAAGTGAAGGGCCTGTTTTCTCCTCACTGATGTTTTTCTTGAAGAAATTGTAGCAGAGATTAGAAAGAAGTCTAACCAGTACAGTAGTTTCTCTTCTCTGAGGTAGATTTAAAAGGCGCATCAGTGTTTTATATTCAAAGAAACTGAGATTGAATGTTCACTGGCATGGTGGGTTGAGACAGTGCAGTTTGGAACACCTCTCCGTTCTCCCAGGTCATAATTATTGAAACTCAAAGAGGACTTTAATACCCCCCCAATCATATTTTTAATGGTGAAATCTCAATACCCTATCAGTGCATAATTTAATATTGTTAATAAACATTTAGATTATTCAAGATTTAGTAGTTTGAAATAAGTAGAGGGTTTGAAATAATTTGAAATGATATATACTGTAGGCCTGAAGAATTTAAGTAACTCATTGCTTAATAT
Source organism: Paguma larvata (assembly GCA_030068075.1). Taxonomy (NCBI): domain Eukaryota; kingdom Metazoa; phylum Chordata; class Mammalia; order Carnivora; family Viverridae; genus Paguma; species Paguma larvata. The sequence continues at coordinate 79,422,993 of CM057832.1, forward strand.
TAATCTTCAGCTATATTTTAGTATATGTTTCCTACAGTAATGATATTTTCAGTAATATTACTATGCAGATCCTTTAAAAAATGTCTGATTTGGATTTTTTTCAAAATTTCCTCTACTTCTTCCCCTAATCTAGCCCTCTTACGTCCAAAATAAACAGGCTGTATTTCTGGTTAAAAGAAAAAAAAAGGCATCATTTATCTTGAAAGGTAGTATTTCTAACTACACTTTTCAATGTTACTGAAAAGAGTTTTTCATTCTTTACTCTGTTTTCTTTTTTCTTCAAACACAAGATAGATTGTAATTTTATTAGACAACATTCACGCCATTAAACATGCTGACTTTGTTTCTCCTCGCCAGGAGGAGTCAAACACGCATTAGTTAAGATGTAGATTTTGTTGCAGGTGGGTGTGGATAGGTTACCCTGTCAACCTCAGTTTCCTCTTGATATGGTGAGGTTGATGAGAACGTAGGGAAATCACGTCACATGACGTCTGGCCCTTAGCTGCCACTTGGTAAATATTAGATTTAACCTGGATTTCTGTATTCCTCAGAAGACCACATCGGCCAACTGAATGATGAATGTGAAAACACCATACAAATGTTGTTCGCATGGTTGACTCTTAGATAACACCCCTGGAAAAACAGCTAAAGGCTTGACCCAGGGACTAACAATATGTATAGACCTTTGCTAATGTGGAAGACAGCTGTTTATGGTGTAATTAGGGTCACGTCAAAGGTTTCTTATCTACTGAGTTATTTTTATATTACTCTTTAAAATATTTATCAAACTTTCACTGTTGGTGAGATGCTGTAGGTACTATCCTCACGGTATAGAAGAGGAAGAAGTATAAAATATAGTTTTTATACTCAAGGCACAGAAATGTCTGTGATGGCGAAATTGCCCTATATCTGTGCTGTCCAGTAGTCATTAGCCATGTGTAACTCTAGAATGCTTGAGTGGCTGATGTGGAAGGAGGACCTGAATTTTAAATTGTATTTAATGTTATTTGACTTATACATGGTATCAGATGAGCCTAGTGGCCACCGTATTGCACAGTGTAGCTCTAGATAGAGACCTAAGACCTACCTGCGTGAATAGTAAATCACTGTTTTCTGCAAAGCAGTTCGTGGTAAAGGCTGGGCTAGCAGCATGGGGAGCAGGTGCCGCGTGAGTGTATTAGATGTAGAGGGAAGGCTTTGTATGTCTAGGCCCGCGCTCTCAGGGGAGGTGGATTTTGAGCTGAACTTTCAAGACTGGGTAGAATTTAGTTTCAGAGAAGGAGCCACCTCCACGTGGAACTGGAAATTAACCTGAAGCAGCGAAATGTGATAGAAAAGATACAGTAGAGTCAAACTAGGAAAGTCCTTGACTGTGTGGCTTAATTTCCTTCATCCCATGTATGCATTCAGCAAAAGAGCACCTGTATTTCACAGATAGAATTCTAGCCCCTGGGCGTGCAGGTCTAGGAGTGGGGTGAAGATTGGTGAACATACCACACGTGGCCCATAGCCCAGTGGAACAAAATCACACAGATTATATGAAAAGAGCCTGAAGGAAGAAGAAGGATATTTGAAAGAATAATAACTGAGGGGCCTAATTTATATTTGAAGCTCAAGATAGTTCTTTTGAGGAAATAGCAATTCAGTTGAGACATGAGGAATAGATAAGAGTTGGGTCAGGGAAAATACACTTCCGAGGCAGTGGATAGGCCCCAGTGGAAATTTTTGAGAAAGGGAGTAGTCAGGAAAGGCAAATCTGTAAGTTGAACTGAAGAGTAGGAAACCACAATACCTAATTGTCTTTTTGCGCTTGATTTTTTTTTTAATCTGTTTATTTAAATAATATAGTTGTAAAAGTTTGGATTTGAATCTTGGCTTGTCAGTTAGTAGCTGGGTAGACTTAGACAAGACTATCCATAACGTGGGGTTAAAATTCTACTTTATAAGATTATTGTATGAAACAGTTTATGTAAAACAAAACAGAGCAGTGCACAGAATGAACACTCAGGAAACAGTAACAATTTATGTAGCTGTTTTAAAAATAAGTCCAGTAAGCGACATGTGAAATTAGTACTCTTTAGAATTGAGAAAGCCTATGAAGTTTCTGAAACATTCTAATTCAATCACTGGTAGTTTTAATTGTCGATATGAAAGGGTCATTTCCTTTAGATATTTCACTAACTCTCCTTTTCAGTCGTTTTGGAAAGAATTCCAGGGTAAAGAAATAACAAGATGACTATTAGATTAAGAAGATTGGGCTTGTTTTCTGTGTGGTCGCTCCGCATTACAGGGTTCAGTTTAGTATTTGGGGACTGTTCTTCCCACCCAGAAGGGAAACTGGGTGATAATACTTTTGAAAGTACTATGTGGGCCTGCTCCAATTGAGGATGTTTCTAAGAAGTGCAGACAAGAGAAGCTGTCCAAACATCAAGAACAAAGTCAGTATCAGTGTTATATGAACCTCGAACTTCCTCTGGAAGGCAGTGGGTCCCCGTTGTGAGTGAAGCACTTAGACAGAAAGCTGTCCCGTGCTGGGGATGATCTTTTTAAGTAAATGTGTTGGTTCATTCCATTTTGCTGTTTTTTGGGAGCAGCCTTCGAAGGTAATCTAAAAAGTGAGCTTCATGGGATCTCTTTGAGAATACTAGAACTTTTCACCATGGCAAACCTTCATGTCTTTAAAAATCGTATGACGTTTGTTATACAGGTTTTAAGTGTCCTTGTTCAACACCAGGAATGTAAATTGCCAGAAACCTGAAAAAATGAAAGACTGGAATTTGGTGGTGGTGAAAGAGAAAGATTTCTCTTATAACTTTATTTCACAAGGAAGTAATTGGACTTACATTTGATATTTATAGCACATTCATTGCAACCATTTATATCAATATATAAAAATTAATTATGTAGGGAAATGTTTAATGTGAATTGTTAAGTTTTTTAAAAAGATCGTAGGAGAGTATGTCCACTATGATTCCACTTCTGTGAAACATTTAGAAAAAAAGATCATTCCCAAACAATAGTGTGGAGGGATGACAAGAAACTTGTAGTTTGTTTTTTCCCCACGAGTTTTCTAACTTTTCTTGAGTATGAAATTAGAATTTAAATAGCCAGAAATCTTCCCAGAAATCTAGAAGGAATTAATCTAAATTCTGCTTGCTTTCACTGATGTTTTTACCACTGGCATCATGGGTTTGGGGCTGATTATTAAGAGATCCAGATTTTTAACTTAGCATTAGCGTCGTGACCTTGGGTAATCATCTTAACCTCAGTGGACCTCAGTTTCCTCAACTGATAAAATGAGATACTGGGCGAATGAGGTCTCTTCCAGTTTTAAAATGATTCTGGAATCCTCTTCTAAATTGTCTGAAAAAAAAAGTGGACTATGACCTCAGGGACTCAGCATAGAAGAAGTCTGAAGTCAAACACACTGCTACTTGGAAGCTAACTGACCTACCTATCTTTATAAAGTACGTGTTATATTTTTAGGAAGCAGAAAGGACTGTATTTCAGGGTCAAATAACGACAAAGGCTTAACTTTCTTCCTTCAGCTTCCCATCTGTTAATCAAGTAATATTTCTGTTTGGCCTTAACAGTTCGGCACTGTTACCCCTGTATTTCAGATCAGGTAATGACTACGAGTGACTTGCCACGTTCACATTTGACTGTAGAGTCGAAGGAGGCTGGCGAGAACGCTGGGCCTTGGAAGACTGAGTGCTTTTGTCTGCATCCCGCTACCTCTCTTTTAATGTTTGTTTCGCCGCTGATGTGGCCATTTTCATTCTCCTTATATGAGAGTAACCGTCAGGTTTCTCAGTCAGAATTTGAAAGCCGAGTGAGACCTAGCAGTCTGCTTCCCTTATTTAGAGACGTAAGTGCAATTCCACCGTTTTACAAATGAGGAAAGTGAGTAGAGGCCAAATGAAAGCTAGGACTTGGGCCCACCGCATTAGAAGGAATCAGGGCAGGGGCGCCTGGGCGGCTCAGTCAGGTTGAGTGTCTGACTTCGGCTCAGGTCATGATCTCGGGTCCGTGAGTTCCAGCCCCATGTCAGGCTCTGTGCTGACAGCTTGGAGCCTGGAGTCTGCTTCGGATTGTGTGTCTCCCTCTCTGCTCCCCGTCCACACAGCTTGTTTCAAAAATAAATAAATGTTAAAAGAAATTAAAATATGTTGTTTTAAGTTACTGAGCATCATGTAGCCTAAGCTGAGAGATGAAACTGTTGTTTCTTTTTAAAAAAAAACAAATGTTGCAAGTGGGACACCTGGTTGGCTCAGTTAGTTAAGCATGGGACTTCAGCTCAGGTCATGATGTCACAGCTCCTGGGTTTAAGCCCCGTGTTGTGCTCTGTGCTGTCACCTCAGAGCCTGGAGCCTGCTTCAGATTCTGTGTCTCCCTCGCCCTCTGACCCTCCCCCACTCCCACTCTGCCTCTCTCTCTCACTCAGAAATACATAAACATTAAAAATATTTAAAAAAAAAGAGGGAAATCAGAGATAATGTTCTTTTGGAGAGTCAAGAAGTGAACTTCTTTGAAAACGATTGATTTATTGTTATCACTGACGCACGTTAAGCAGCCTTTCAGCGGCAGTTACTGAGCATCTGCCATATTGGGGCACATTGTTTTTAATATTATTTCTTGGAAAAATGATACCCAACTAAAGAAGGGTGTTTTTTATTTGTGCAGATGGCTCTGTCCTTTCGTTTAGGTACCAAATTATTCATTGGGCATTTCATTTTTGGTATAAATAATGAACATGGCAGGTTTTTACATTATGAATTTAACCACCTCCCTCCCCAGATGTACCCAGAAGGTAGGATTCTTTTCTTTCTGTTACTCTGGCATTCGTACTCTTGACTTCTGCAGTTCTTCAAAGTGTTGTAAGTGATTATTAGATCTCAGAAAACAGACAGTCTTAAAATAATGATGCCAAGTTTATTTTGTTTTACCGTGATTCTAGTTTAATTTTTAAATGTTCTACTTTATATAGTAAAACCTGAACACCAGAAAATACCAGAGATTCAGACATGTGTTAGAGATACCTCTGGATGTGGCTAGTTGTCCTAATAGTTAATTAGGTAGATTTCACATCAACCAAATACAAATGCAAAAACGTTTTGAAATACTGGATGCGGATCCCCAGTGGCTCTCAGCATTGCTTCAGTTCTTCCTACAAAACTTTGTTTATACCCCGGGAATGGCACAGTGTTAGCATTTTATTGTAGATATTGATACCGCTTCTATCAAAACTCTGTATGAAGTCTGGGACCACCTTGTTTTATTCATTTTTGCATTTTCAGAACCTAACGCAGTACCCAGTATCCCAAACTGTTTTGATAGTTCTGATGTGGTACTTCACATTCTGAATCAGCTGGGCCAGTGGTCAGGACAAAAAAAGCCTTAGGTCTCAAAACCTACCTGAGGTTAAATTAGCTTGAAAGAATGGTTAGTGACTTGACCCGCAGAGCATCCTTGTTTATCGATGTATCCCTCTGTGTGACGACGTGATCAGTAGGAACGAGGCCACCTCTGCGCTGTCCGGTCTGGAGTTTCCAGGAGGGATTTTACGTAGTTCCACAGCCTCCCACCAGTTGAACAAAAAAAGAGGACTTTTCTTATCACTTGTAATTGAACGTTTCCCCCTCTTGCATCTATCAAACTAGTGTGTTCTTGGTTGGGGAATCCCAGGGGCATAATAAATAATGTCATACATAAGCTCTGAAAACCAGTTTTTTATTTTCTTAATATAGCCAGTTATCATAACTTTTTATAATTGAAAGGCATTTGCAGGTTTGGCAAAACCATTTTTACGTTTGTTGGTTCATTTACCACGTGAGTCCGCTGCTCTACGTTTGTTTGTTAAATCTCCTTCAAGTGTAAATTTTCAAGTTGAAGCGGTTTGAAGGATGTGGATACCACCTTAAAGGAAAAGGATCACATTCTGAAATGTAGTTTCTGTTTCAGCAACATTTATCAGTGTGCGTTTATTTTTTTAAATTCAATGACGTATAAAAGATTACCAAGAAGAAAAGGCCCACAATCTCCTTGACAAGACAGCGTTCATTGATAAATTGTTTCTGCTCCACGTACACTACTAGGCAAACACAAGTACTTGTCTTGACATTTTTAAAAAATAGAAATGACACATTCAACTGATTAGGAAATTTAAACTGTATAAAAATAAAATTATTTCTTCCCAAATTTCTTGGGATTCTTCTTATAAAATATATATATATAAAAGGCTTTGTGCCGTACACTGTTTGGCATTTTGCTCTTTTTCTGGTTTCATGTGTCTTGGCATCCTTTCCATACCAGCGTATGCCAGTCTGCCTCATTTCTATACACCTCTGCCACACGGCTAAACCATATTCTTCTGTCTTATATTGATACAGTTTAGATTATTTCCAGTTGTGTTGCAGTGTTAAACACCCTATGGATATACTGTGGCCTAGGATAACTTCTGAGCAGTGGAATCGCTGGGGGACAAAGAGTATATGCAATTTAAAATTTTGAAAGACATTTTCAAATTTCCATCCAAAGATTAGACCAATTTTCATTTCTGTCAATGGGAGTCAGCATACTAACTTTCCTGTACTATTGTCTACATTAAAAAACTTAAAAAAAAATTCCTACTAATCCAGCAGGTGAGCTAAATGATACTTTTAAGAAAGGGAAATATGTTTCTTTTTACTACTATGGAGGATTGGAAAAGCTAGCAGTCTTACCTTTAATTCTTCTTTATGTTTTACACATTCAGAGATGAAATTGGTCTGATCCCATGCCCTGAGGCCAGGTATAACCGGAGTCCCATAGTCCTGGTTGAAAACAAACTTGGTGTGGAAAGCTGGTGTGTCAAGTTCCTCCTGCCATACGTTCACAACAAGCTCCTCTTGTACAGAACGAGGAAGCAATGGCTGAACAAAGACGGTAAGTATGAACTCTGTCCTCCTCTTTTGTATTTTAGAAACAGTATGAAATACAGGGGGAAGAACCGTCTCTGGGTGTTGGCATTCCTAGATTTTGGTTCTGGCTCTTTCATTCGCTGCTGGGGCAGCAGCTTAACCTCTCTGTCAGATGAGGAGCTTGGACCCATCAGTAGTTTCTAACTTTTGCATCCGTAGTGATACAGGATTCCAGGCCACCTACTGCCAGCTGGGCAGTAAATCAGAGGCGTTCAGCTTTTACCTGTTTATATATCAGGGTTATTTATAAAGCTTTATTTGAAGAAAACATCCTGCGGCTAAAAAAGAAAGTTTGAAAAGTGCTGAGGAAGACTTCATTCCCTACAAGCTCGGGGTCTCTGGGTTAACTCTGTAAGCACTAGAACTCGTTTTGGCAGCAGGCCGGAGGAGATGCTGCAGGCGCGATTGCGGCCGTTGTACCGGGAACCAGCTCGGTGATTTGTGGAGGCGCTCGTGTGCTTCGAATCCCGTTGAGTGTCTGTTCCTGTCTGGCAGGAGCCGAAGGACAGCCTCCCAGCCTTCACTTCTGTTGCTCCTCGGAGACAGTTCTGTGCTGCATGGGACACTCCATCCATCCTGCCTGTTCTCTTTTCGTAGCTTTCCCCCATACGTGACACTAAGCCTCCATGTCCACAAATTCCCTTCACTTTTTAGGTTAAAAAAAGAAAAGTAGAGTACTCTTCTAAGACTGTGTTCCTGACTGTTTGTATCGAGCTGCCCCTTTCCACACAGAGCGGCAGCTTCCCCTTCCCAGTACAGCGGTACCTTCAGAAGAGCTCGGTACGCCTGGAGGCCAATTTTGAATAAGAACTTTGTTTCCCGGAGAATTTTAATTACCAGTTTGGTAGCCATTACCATGAGCCTACTCATACCAGAGGCTGTTCTAAATGCTGTGGGGATAAAGGGATGAATAATACGTGTTCCCTTTACTCAAGAAGCTTACGGTCGGGTGAAAAACAGCCTCCTTGTGGAGGGTTGCCAAAGGTATGACATACCGATCTCGTTGCATTCCTCTCAGCCTTGTCCTTAAAGAACTGTTGTAATAGCACTTTTCCCTGTTTAGACCAATAGAAAAGGAGTCTGATTTGCAGATTGGAATGTGAAATAGTTTCTCTTTTCTGTGCTGAATCAATTAGTCCTCTGATACATATTTCTTACTTTTAAGGCTATGCCTAAGTTTATGGCATAGTTTAAGTTTGTGGCACAAGCTTAAAGGCCTAAGTCTAGGTAAATTGAAAGGTAAGGGTATTTATCAGTTGTTGGGCCCTCCTCCGTTCTGCCTTCCGCCGCCCCGTTGTAGATAGATAGCATGGTTATGAAACCTGTGGTGGGTTTCAGTAAATCAAGGCACAAAGTGACACCATGTGAACCCATCAAGTTATTTTTTGCCAAACACAGCTGTATTGTGTATGTTCTGACAAACAAAAATGTATAATTGAGCCAGTACTTGACTAGCCTGGGGAGGTGGGGAGGCAGGATGATGCTGGTGCAGTGGAGAAGCCGCAGTCTGAATATTAAATATTAAAATGCCAGAGCCTTCTGTTAGTGTTGCTCAGATCGTTGTTTTCTGCCCATTCGTGTATGCTAGCCCAGCCTGCCGTCTCCCTGTAGCCTTCCAGATCCTTCTCTCCATCTCCCTGTATCTCGTCTCCCCAGACACGGTTGCACTGCAGGCTTTGCCAGATCTCCTCCCAAAGTTGTAGTCTCAGTCAGTCCAAGAAGACCCATGCAGACTCAAATGGTTAAGCTCACTCTCACGAATAGCTAGCATCTAAACTCTGAATTCTGGTGTAACTGTGCATGAGAACAGAAGCAACTTGACATCGTCCTAACCTAGATCCTCATGGAAACAGGTTTTAATTTCAGTTTTTTGGTGAGTGGTGACAGCATAGTGTGGTGTGGTATCACATAGTACTCAGGTTGTACATGGGGCTAAGAATAAAAGTATGGAAGTGAATTTCTGATATGACAGAAGACACTTGGTGATGCTGACTGACAGAGAATTCCACCAAACTTGTGAACTGGAGCAGTGTTTACACACAGTTGAGTCTTGCTAAGAAAAAAGCAAAAACTCCTAGGAAAAAGCAGTTATTTTGTGAAGGTGTTGTACCTTTAAAACTGTTTTTGTAGAAACATCCATAAAAAGAGCCAAGTGAAGAAAGCTGGGAGAATTTCAGAAAGGTCGGTATCTGTGTGAGTGACCACGCCCAGATCCTAGGCATCCCCCGGGAATGTGTTCTGCAGCTGGAGGGACCTTTATTCTTGAGATAGATTTTGTCTTTTTAACCAAACTGTATTCATGCTCTCACTCATGTGCTGAATTCCTTAGATGTTTGCAAAGCACCTGTCCTGGTTGGAGTTCTCCGAAGAAACCACCAGAAAATATTATATATGGAGAGAGATTATGGCAAATTAGTCGATAGGATTATGGAGGCTGAGGAGTCCGCAGTCTGCTTTCTTCAAGCTGGACCCCCAGGAAAGCCGTTAGTTTGAGTCAGAAGGCCTCAGATCCAGGGGAGCCAGTGGTTTAAATCCCAGTCCAGAGGCCAGAGGAGATTTGATGAGGTGTCCCAGCTTAAGCAGACAGAAAGCAGAAAGACAGGAGGCTAAATACCTCCTTCTCCCTCCTTTTGTTGTATTCGGCCCTCAACAGAGTGGGCGCTGCCCACCCACACTGGGGGGGGGCCATCTACTTGACGGAGTCTACTGATTTAAATGCTGACACCCTCACAGATACTCTCAGATGTTTAAAAATGTTTAATCTGGGCACCCTGTAGCCAATCAGGTTTCACATTAACACCAAAATGAACCATCACAGCCTCTCTGTTAATTACTTAGAGACTGATATTGTTTAAGAGTCTGCTGCAATGGTAGCCATATTTGGTTTGGGAGAGGAACAATGCTGTAATTCTGATTTTGGGGAAATCCATGACAAAAACAAAAAGCAAGAGAGAAGCCCCTGCATTGGCATCCTGACTGAGTCCAGCTCAGTCCCACAGTCCCTCTCTCACACAGCCTCTGCCCTTAACCGCGCCCTCTCCTTCGCAGCCGTCTTCCGCTCTTCGTGGCTCATTTCTCATCTGGACAAATGTAATTACCACATAGCCGGCCTACCCTATTTTCAGTCTCTTCTTCCATAATCCGTGTTCATCATGCCACTAGCCCATTGTTTCAAACAATACTTCCCAGCCACACTTGTTAGAAACACAGTTCGAGAGGTGCTTTTCTAAAATACATTATCTGTGCATCTTATTTCATGACGCCTGCAGGGTCAAGGTGGAGTTCGGACTCCATGGCATGGTGTTCAAGGGCATTCACAATCTGTCCCCAGCCTTCATCACCAGCCTTGTCCTCTGCTTTATATCCAGCATCAGAGGGTGTAGGTTTGCAGCCCCCAGGCTGATGCCAGCCCACAGACAGGTTTTGTTTCGGCTTATAGGATGCTCTTTAGACTGTTTTTCATAAGTTGGGTAAACGATTAAAATCAAGATGAACTTTTAAAGTTAAGTTGGAAATCCGGATTTGTTTTCACTTGAAAAATCAGGTACATAAATTTCTGCACCGCAACAACTGGCCGGGGCTCATGGCCTCTGCTTTCTCTTGACCGACTCAGCCTGTCCCCGTTTGCTACAGCCTCCTCACGTCCTTCAGACCCGGAGGTGGAGGGTCAGTTGCTGCTTACCAGGTTTGCTTTGCTCTTCTTTTGACATTCACGTAAACCATAGAAGCATTAGAATTGTGGCCGTTTGACAACGTACTCTGTTCCATTCTTGGACTTTGCTGTGCACCGCTGCCGTATTTCCATGCCCTTGCTGAGGCTAGGGTTCATGTCTTATGTCGTCAGCATTGTTGTGGTTGCCAACACACAGCACACACGTGTGAAGGCTGTTCGATTGGTCCAGGATTGCAGGAATGGCTTCTCCGCACTCCCATGGGGGTCTTTCTTCAGACTGCTCGCAAACCAGCACTTCTCACACTTCCTGTAGGTGATTATTTAAAAAACATTTTCCCCAGGTAGGTTGTGAGTTTGTTAGGAAGAGGGATTATGGCCCGTCTGTCTTCATATACTCAGCACATTTATGTGTTCAACAGACATTTGTCAAATAAGTAACAAGAGTTTGGTAAGCAAGAGGTTTTACCTCAGTCTGGCTATCGATTCAGTGACTGTATTCTGCAATAAAAGGGCCTGTCTGGTGTTTACCACATAGCTTTATTTCAAGCATCTGTTCTTGTGGTTACCTGAAGGTATTTTGGAGGAAGAGATTAACAACCTAGTTGGCCTTGGATTTATTTCGAGATACATGAAAACAAATCTCTGTCAGAGACAGCCGTCAAATGCAGTGACTATTACCAGGTGACTCCTGGCTTTGGGCCATTTCTGGAATACCATTGCCACAAAGAAAAAACATTGATTTTTCTCTGACTTCTTTGTGGCATCCCTTTGTCCTCTCCTGTCACATTGGAATTTGGCTATCTTTCTGTGTATAATATGCCCTGATCATTTTCTCCTTGTGATGTTGAGTTAGTCATGTATCAGAGTGTGTGTAACAAAGGAACATTCGTTTGCTAGTATTTGGAGAGAGATCTGTGTTAATTTCAAGAGACCATAGGAATATCAGCGGCTCAGATCTGCTGGGTATATGGGGCGCTTGGGTGGCTCAGTTGGTTGGATGTCTGACTCTTGATTTAGGCTCAGGTCATGATCCCAAGTTCGTGGGTGGAGCTCCACATTGGGCTGCTTAAGATTAAGATTCTCTCTCCCCTTCTGCCCCCTCTTCCCCTTCTTTCTCCTCCTCCTCTCTCTCTCTTTAAAAAAAAAAAAAAAAGAACATGGTATATAGATGATGAAATGTAGAATAAAATAGTTCCTGTTAACCGTTGATATACATGTTTATCTTTAGCTCTTGGTTCAGTCGTGACTTGAAGAGGACAAAGGAATTGTTGACAGCGTGCTAGAGTAGAAAGAGCATCTGCTTTGCAGGAAAACATCTGGATTTAGACTCAATTTGTCAGCGTGCTGAAGCCACTTAGCAGTGACTTTAGGTGAATTATTTAACCTCTTCCTATTTCCTCACCAAAAAAAAAGAAATTGTAAAATGTGTCAGAGGCTTGTTGAGAGGATTACATGAGTCTGTGTGTATAAAGCAGCCAGCACAGTGCCTGGCCTGTAGTAGGCTCTCAAGAAACACTTGTCTCCTTTCTCTGGTTTAGCCAGAACCAGAGGGAAAGAAGAAGAGAAAAATACATGTAATTCAGGAATGATTCTTCAGTTATGTCCAATATTTCTAAGCTGGTTACTTCTCCTCCTTTGACCTTTTCCCATTTCTGACATTTCACTTGATTCTCACCTCTTGGATCTAACTGGGTATGCTTCCTGATGGAGGTCCTGTCTGAACTTGAGTCCTGAGTCTGGAGGAGTTGGTATTGTGTCAGAGAGGAGGGGAAAGGGCTTGTGGCTGTTATGTGTCACCAGGCACCACTGATGGTTGGTTGAGGCTGTTGATCTGAGATTTTTAGAAGTTGAGAAATCTCCGTCCGTTGAGCAGTCGCTGCTTAGAGAGCTTGGGAGATTGTTTTCCTCCCTCTGGTGACATCCAGTCCCAGCATAGCGTGTGGAACTGGGCTAGGAGGTAGAGGCTTTGCAACTGGAACTATCATTGAGTGCTTACTGTGTGTCAGGTACTGTCCTAACACTTCATGAGTTTGAATCATTTAATACCCCATGAGGCCGTACTGTTAATAGCTCCATTTTATGTACGGGGAAGACACAGAGGCACACATGGATTAAGTGATATGCCCAGGAACTTCCCAGTCAGTGGCAGGGCTGGGCTGAGTCCAGCAGCTGCTGTTGCCCTGCTGGGGCCAGCCCCTTTGCTGGCAGAAGCCTTACCCTGATTGGCTCTCCTTTCACACAGCCACAGAGTGGAAAGTGGCAGCTTATGTCTTTTCTCTGTTTATTGGTTTCGGCCTTGTGCTGCTCTGTAGAAGTATCTCTGGAATGGAGGATGAACTTGTCTTCAATCATGAGTGTGGAAGGAGAGCTGTGTTAAAGTGTAGTTGACTCTTCAGCAGTGCAGGGATTGGGGCAGTGGAGTCACCCCGCCTGGTGCATTCATAAATCTGCATATAACTTTTGACTCCCCAAAAACTTAACTAGTAATAGTATACTGTTGACCAGAGCCTTAGTGATAACATAAGCAGCCAACACATATTTTGAATGTTACGTGTATTATGTACTGTATTCTTACAGTGAAGGAAGCTTCTTACGTTAAGAAAATCATAAGGAAGAGAAAAATACATTTCAGTGCTGTACTGTATTTATAAAAAAATATTGGCATGTGAATAGACCTGTGCGGTACAGACCTGTGTTGTTCAAGCGTCAGCTGTACAAATAAATGGTGACTACCATTGGTCACACACATTTTAATGCCAAAGGGAGAGTCCAAAAGAGTAAGTACCGGCTTACCTAGGTAGTATAATGGATTTTGAAAAATCGTAGGCTTGAAAAGAAACTCTGGAAGCTTGTCCCATCATGCACAAGCATTTCCATAGAGCTATTTAACAAGTGGATTTTTTTAAATTCCTTATTTTATAAGTTTAGAAATTTAGGTAATTTCACTGTAAGAACTCATTTCTGATCTCTTTGATTGATTGAGGTTGAAAATATTCATGTCTTGGTTGGTAAGTAGTAATGATGTTCCGTTGAACAAAATTTGGTTTGGTTGAGCGCTCACCGTGTATCCAGTAACTGTGGAGAAATGGAATGAATCTCATTGGCTCACAACAGAGATTGATGTTCTTATCACCCTTATTTCACAGATAAGGAGACTGAAGTCGAGATAGACTAGGTTATATTGGCAATTAAGTGGAGAGGCTGGGATTCAAACCCAGATAGTATGGCTGTAAGGCCTTACCACTCCTGTGCTGTGGGTAGACATGGAACTTCTTTTGGACGGAGCCCGTAGCTTTCTCATCTCTGTTGAGTGAGTGAGTCATCTGAGGATGTATTAGGACCTTCTTCCAAAACAATTTACAGTCTCATCAAGAAGAGATTATTTATTCAATATCGGTAACAAAGTAAGGTAACACACAGAACATAGAAATGAAAGACTGTTTCCTGGAACACCTGGGTGGCTCAGTCGGTTAAGTGTCTGACTCTAGATTTGAGCTCGGGTCATGATCTCATGGTTTGTGAGTTCGAGCCCCGTGTTAGGCTTGCACAGGCAGTGCAGAGCCTGCTTGGGATTCTCGATCTCCCTTTCTCTGTGCCCCTTCCCCCTCTCAAAAATAAACTTTTTTATTTTTTTTTTTTAGAAAGCTCGTGTCTAGGTAGGTAGGTCAGGAGAGACTTTATGGATAAACAATTTTTTTTTGTGGATATTTAGATATAGAAGGACGTTTCTGGCAGAGAAGAGCAAGCAGGCAAATCTGAATGGTCCAGAGAGGGTAGGCAGCAAGGAGGTGTGTTTAGAGAATGGAGGTGTTTACTTCAGGTGGAGTGTTGCACAGGAAGGCAGGTAGTGGAAAGGCAGGCTGACGAGGACATCGTGGGGTCTTGTTTCTGACCGGGCTCCAGCTTCCTGGTACATTTCCCCAGCACCCTGTGCTGTAGTCGTGCGCTGGGCCCCCAGTCTCCTGGCGAGCACCCCGTGTGAACTTGCACGCCTCTTTATCCTCACTCATCCTTTTCTCCCAGTGCTGTTTACCACGCGATTCATTTACAGCCTTCTCTGGGTACTCCAGGAAGAATTAATTTCAGCTGCTTTGGTGGTCCTCAAAATATGGTATATGTTTCTATTTCATAATTACTTCACTCTGTCTTATATAATTGTATGTTCTCTCCAACTAAAGGGTAACCTTCTAGAAGGCAAGATCAGGTCTTATTTATCATTACGTCCATTCTGTTAGTCCTGAGGGCCCAGGTTAATATATGCACATAATCAATATTTAGAATATTTGTGGAATTAATCAACTAATAGTATAGGAAGTTATAGTTATTTTTCTTGGTAATTATTAAATTAGTGCCAAAAGCTTCGAAAGGTAAAAGAAGAGAGAGGTTAATGAGGTTATTCTTTTTTTTTTTTTTCAAGTTTATTTATTTATTTAGCATGCACGTGAGCAGGGTAGGGGCAGAGAGAGAGAGAGGGAGAGAGAATCCCAAGCAGGCCTGGCACTGTCAGTGTGGAGCCTGATGTGGGGCTTGAACCCATGAATGGTGAGATCATGACCTGAGCTGAAATCAGGAGTTGGACGCTTAACTGACTGAGCCACCCAGGCGCCCCAGAGTATTCTTTACAGATATAATTGTGCTTATTCATATAATGACTTGTAATGAGGAAGATAGAGGACAAAAATGTATGCTAATCATACCTTTTGTTTCTTACTTATTGAATATCATAGTAATAAAATCATAGTCTCACCAAAAAATTTTAATTTCTTAGGATGCTTGAGAATGAAGTAATTTTTTTGTTCATTTAGAATGTTTTCAAATGCCTACAGAGATTTATTTATGCATGTTCTTATGTGTCCCAATTATTTATTATAGACAGGTATTTGAATTGCAGTATAATTGAGTTTCCTTAGAGACAAGTTGGATGCTGACTTTGCCACATACTGACTGGGTGTCCAGAGGCAAATTGTTTAAACTTATGTCAGTTTCCCTGTCTGTGAAGCAGAATAAGAATATCTTGAGCCATAATCCTGAGAATTCAATGAAGTAATGTAAACAAAGGACTTACTGTGGGTGCCTGGTATACAGTAATGCTAAATAATTATAATTATTTTTATTATTTTGTTTTACTTAGTGTTTAGTATGAGCTTGGTAGAGGTTATCTTAATTTCATTAATTTCAATTAATTTCTACATTGATCATCTTAATCCTAAAATTCTCTCTTCAGTTTTAATAAAAGGAAGATAATATATCTAAATATATTAATGCTTTTCTTCTATTAAACAAGCTTTTGGAGCTTATTTGAATATATGAGAATTCTGTCAATACCACGATCACTAAATAGCTAATGAATCTGAATAGGCTGTTAAAAAATGAAAATAGAAAACACCAAACAAAAATGAAAAAATGTTTATATTAATAATTGTAAAGTAAAGTGGTAAAATGAAACGGAAACAGAGACTAATTTGGTATCTGCCACATTCATTTTTAAATACAGTTATCTAGGTTAGAGTTACAGGGACATAAGTACACCCTTGTTACTCTTGGCAATGTGAATAGATACAATTCATTTGAAGGACACTTTGGAAATGCTTAGTAGGAGTCATACTGGTATTTATATTGTTTAACATGGTAGCTCAACTCCTGGAAGTATCTTCTAAGAAAATAAGCTAGGAGACAAAATGCATTTATAGTAATATTAATTATAATAGTAAAAACAAACAAGAAACAACCTAACAAATGATTAAAATAAATGATAGTATATTACACTAAGGGCTTGTTATGCAGCTGTTAAAAATGCATACTGTAACAGTATTGGAGAATGCATATGAAATAATAATGAAAAAAGAGAACAAAATGTGCAGGTATCATTGCTAGGACTCTGTAAAAATGTGTGCGACAAAGGATAATCTTTGCAAAGGAGTGTAAATGAATTGTGCTAAATGATTATGTGTAGGTTTTTTTTCCCTTTTCGAAAATTTGCACATAGTCAACTGTTGAAATACTTGTGGAATTAAAAGAATAACGGCATAGGAATCATATTTCTTTTCCTTGGTCAATATTAAATTAGTGCCAAAAACTACTACAAGAATGAGGAGATTAATTTGAGTGTTCTTTGTAGGCATATTGTATTGTGAAGTAGTTTGTCCACTTTTAAAAGAGTTACATTTATCATAAAATAGAAAAGGGGTCTTGAGGATTATCTTCATATTTCTAGCAGTTTAGAGCGAGGCATCTACCATTAAAATTACTGTGGCATGGTACATATGTAAGTATAACATGAGATATAGATATATAAGGCCTTAAAAGAAAGAGTAGCCGAGCTTCAAAGGGTAGGACTATTTTTAATGTGACTTCTCTTTGTTTTAGAATTGATAGATGTCACATGCACCCTGCTGCTTCTGAACCCAGACTTCACTACCGCATGGAACGTAAGGTACGTCATTCCCACCAGTGATCGCGTGAACTTATGCAAACTTCTCAAGACCGCTAAGCCCCATAAGTCGTTAGCTTTTTGAAAAATGAAATGTAAACCATGTATCCATTGCATTTTATGTTTATTTCTTCTACCCGTTGTTTATATTATCTCCATGACAGTTCTTCTTTAAACCTGGCTTCTTTTCGTATGTGTTTGTCTTTGCTCCATAAACTTTCCTGTCTGAAATATGAATTACCGTGTTGAATTATAGTACACCATTGGGTAACTGCTTTTATTTTCTCTCCTTTTTAGAGGAGTAGGGGCAACCGGCATGATCGGTTGGTTTGTGAGTCTTGGTTACGTATTTGTGAGGTGCAGTGTTGACTGTGTAAGATGAGGATGTAAGGCCGTGACCTTTTAGTCTCCGTTCAGTTACTAATATTATGACCTTTGTGGGCAGATCACTGAAAGTCTCTGGCACTCAGGATTTGGGGATCACATTTGATTAGTGTCTTAGTTCTTTCACCTGGTTATTTTAGCTTTAAACACAAAATACTTCATAGAAATATCAAAGTTCAGACCAGGTTCATATTTTTTTTTTTCATTGAAATTTTTTCCATTAAACAATACATATGGTTTTTTTAAAAAATGGTGGTCTCTTTGACCAACACAAATTCTCTTAGAGGAAAGCAAGATACAGTTTTAAAGAGAAAAGTGAAGTCCCATTGAACACTGTGAATACATTTTAAATTTTCCTATAGGAAAGAGCTACAGATTATAGCTGTTCATCTTTAAAGATGACTTAAACAGTTTATTTAATCTGTGTAAGCAGGGTTACATTCCGAGTTAGTGTCCTACAGTACCTATTTCTGTATGTGTAACTGATTTTTAAAAACTCAGGTAACTTCTATTAATATGTTTTTTTAAATTGTTGAATAATGAATATTCAGATATTTAGAGTAAGGAGTAAGAAAAGTATAGAATGAGATATAAGGCTTTAAAATTTACATAATTTTAGAATTCTGATTTTCTTTTTGGAAAGCACCACAATGGGTAGGTTATGATTGGCTCCTGTATTATAGGGACGTACTATAACCTTACTCGTTACTTCAGTTAGTCCACACAATACTCGACAGCATTTGTTCATTTATCAGATACTTATTGACTGCTGTATGTTAAGTTCTAGGCACTGGGAATAGGACCACAAACAAAACAAAACCTTATCCTTCTGGAATTTTTATTCTAATAGGGGAAGAAAATAAAGACATTACTAAATAAGATATACATGAGATCGAGTGGTGGTTAAATCCTGTGGTGAAACAGTGGGATGGCAAAGCGGGGAAGGCCGGGAGGAAGATGGGAAGAATTGTGTTGCAGTTTTAAATAGGGGGCAGCAAAGACTGCCACGAAGGTGGGGAGCAGTCTGCTAGTTCTGGGGTGAGAGCATTCCAAGAAGGAGGAAGAGTACCAAGTGGGAAGGCCGGGGGCGTGCTCAAAGTGCTCCTTGGCATGCTGGGGCAGCAAGGCAGCCAGCGCGGCTGGAGTGGCGGGAACGAGGGAGCGGGTACTAGGAGAGGAGGCCGGAGCGTAAGGGACCAGATCTCACAGGGCTTTGCAGTCGTCATAAGCTGCGGTCGGAACTTGGACTCTTCCTCAGGGGGAGATAGAAAGTCCTGAAGCTGGGGAGGGACAGTATCTCACTTTAAAAACTGCAGCTCCTGCGGAAAGTAGACTGTAGGGGTGCAGGGGGTGGTTGGGAAGTTAGTTGCGGTAATTTAGGTGAGAGATGCTCTGATTGGAAGTAGAACTTAGAAGTGGAAAAGGTGAGATTCTCACTGTATTTTATGAACCGTCTAAGCCTTGACTGTATTTAATAAACCGATTTTAAAGGAATAGATGATGAATTCGATGCGGGAAAGAGAAAGAAGAGGGTCAGGCTTGTCTCTGGTCTTTGGCCTGAGCAACAGAAAGGATAGAGTTGCCCCTTCCTGAAATGGGGCCACCAGGAGGAGGAGCAGATCTAGGAGCGGAGTGCGGGGAGTGTGGGGTGGAAGCTGGGAGCTCAGTGTGGGACACGTTAGGTTTGTGTCCTTGTACTTGTGTGTCAGTCTGAAGTTCAGGCGGGAGTTCAAAGCCAGATGTAACCCTGGGAGTCACGAGGTAATAGGTGGTATTCAGGCCGTGCGATTGTCTGAGGCACCCACGGGAGTGGGTGTGGATCGAGGAAGGAACCGGTGCAGACAGCGAGCACTGAGACCCTACAGGTTTCTAGCGCTGCACGGTCCAGGATAGTGGCCACCGGCCACGTTCGGCCCTCGAAAGGTGACTCATCTCGGTTGACATGTGCCGGAAGTGTAAACTGTGCTTCAGATTCCGAAGACTTAATATCCCAAAAGGTAAAATATCTTGTCAATAATTTTTATACTGAATTATATGTTGAAATTATATTTTAGGCATATTGAGTTAAATAAAATACATTGCTTTATACTTGTTTTTAATGTAGCTGTTAGAAAAGTTGAAATAATATATAGGACTCACATATTTCTGTTG
Organism: Paguma larvata; assembly: GCA_030068075.1. Lineage (NCBI taxonomy): Eukaryota > Metazoa > Chordata > Mammalia > Carnivora > Viverridae > Paguma > Paguma larvata. Next base: position 79,442,590 of record CM057832.1, read on the forward strand.
GGCACTGGTATCCTAGAGTTCCCGCGATGAGGAATCCTCAAGGGAGGCTTTTAGGAAGGAGCTATGAACTCATAACTGAGAGCTTTCTTTCTTTCTTTCTTTTTTTAATGTTTATTTTTTTGAGAGACAGAGAGAGACAGTGTGAGCAAGGGAACGGCAGAGAGAGAGGGAGATGCAAACTCCAAAGCAGGCTTTAGGCTCCGAGCTGTCAGCACAGACCCTGACGTGGGGCTCGAACTCACGAGCTGTGAGATCATGACCTGAACCAAAGTCAGCCACCCAACCGACTGAGCCACTCAGGCGCCCCACGACTGAGAGCTTTCTTAAGGGTAGGGACCACGTCTTTTTTTTCCTTTGTTTCCCTAGCATCCACTATTCTAGTGCCTGGCACATAATCAGCCTGCAGACTGGGCACTGAAAATAATCAAACTGAGTGAAACAGAAGTGAAGGTAGAGAAGTGGGAGTACCATTTGTCCTCATGGTCTCAATTCGTCATTATCACAGTGGGCTTGACAATCCTTCGACCAGGAAGATTCTTACTAGCACCGGGTACAAGCATACATCTGTACAGAGACATGTACACACATACGTATGTACACATACACACGTATATAATTTATTGTCTATTTCATAGGGCAGTTCAGTGTAGGAGAAAGAACCTGGTCTTAAGATACATGGAGCTTGGTCCTGTTTTAGTACTTAACTAGCAGTTGACTTGATAGCCAAAAACCTTTAACTTCACAATAGTTTTAGTTTCTGTATCTGTGAAATAAAAGATTTGAGGTAGGTAATTTTTTTATGATTCTTTCCAAACCATTTTTCTATTTTTGCATGGTCGGGTTGTGGAAAGGAAAGGGAAAATTGCTCCGTAAAGGGGGCTTCAGTGAAACACACAGCAGTCACTTTTGAAAGTTATTCTAGTAAGATGATTAGTGAAGTTTTGTGCTAAAGGAATAAAAAGGGAACCTTGATTCTTTAAAAAAAAATCCATTTGTGGGTATGTATTCTAGTGTTAATTCATATCGGTAAGCCTGCCCGACATGAAGACAGGATCGTGAGTACATTTCATGCAAACACAGCCAGCTTTGGCAGGTAAATTGCTCTAACCCTGTGAGGCCTTGCAGATCACGTACTCAACACTCTGTCTAGTTGTTGGTGTATTTCTTCTGCAGTAACTCTGGGAAGCATTGAGTGGTTTTAACTGTATGTTAGAAACGGCTAAAAGGTGGTATTATTAATACATCAGCAGTTCATTTTATAGGTGTCGTGGCCTCAGGGGAAAAAATAGTCGCAAGAATAAGTTTTTGAGCTGATTTCCTGTGATTTACAGTGAGTGATGGATATAGTTTAAAAATCCAGCCAGTTGCAGAAAAAAAATCACTGGTACTTTTTTATTTTGAAATTCGGTGAATTACTTCATGAAGGAGCTTGACTTCGTAACAGCGTCCTATTTTTTCCATCATTCTGCGAACGTAGAGGAAGCAGAACGTCTTTGAGCCACAAAAATAGCTGACCCCAAGCTCCCGTGATCATGTCCTTTACTCATGGCCTAGTGAGTTAAATTGGTGACTTTATTTTATGCAGATTAGAGTTTTGGTTCTGACCCTCTGAGTTGCAAGACCTTGAGTCTAAGTTACCGATTCTCCCCTAGCTTCAGTTGTCTCTTCTATAAAATTGAGACAATAGTAGGTTATGTTGTATGGAATCGTTTTTATAAATCAAAGACTGTTAAACCCAAGTATCCAGATCCCGGTTTCCAACACCATTCTCTAATAAGAGGAAATAGGCTTCTCGGAGAATGTCTGATTCTAAGAGCAGGACAGGAAATCTAGGAGATGAGTGTGGAACATCTCAAAGAGCCAGACAGTAAGGAAGTGCTCAAAACACAAAATGGTGGGAATATGCCAAGGGCCGCTGGAGCCAAAGCTGGAACAATTCGAGCAAGAACATAATATCGGATTATACCCTCAAGTGTAAAATGGATGTTCATAGTGACTCATAGCGACATAGATAATTGAATAAGCAAACAAATAAAAAGTAGACAATTCTCCCATATAGAAGAATTCCAAATAACTTATCCAGGCAATCCAGTCCCCTCAGGGAGCCGGGGTACAACTCCCCTGCTCCTTAAGTGGAATTTCTTTCCAAAAATACAGTGGAGAAACCTGGTAGGTACCATCTTATCGAGGTCTTCAGGGTCAGCATCAGCTGGGACAAGTCATCATGATATTTTGTGCCCTGAGGTATGATATGATAAAGATGGTACTTTGTGGTCTCTCCTCCTCAAAACCCTAGTCTAACCATAAGAAACACTTCATTTAAAATACCTCATTAGGACTCATAAATTATGACTATCAAGGTTTATCAGAGGAGCCTAAGGAGACATAACCAAATGTAATGTCATATCCTGGTCAGGGTGCTGGACTAGATAAAGGACATTTGGTAAAAACTAAGGAATTCTGAATAAAGTATGGACTTCCAATAGTAATTTACCGATGGTGGTTCATCTGTTGTGACAGATGTACTATTATATTAATAAAGGAAACTGGGTACAGGGTATATAAGAATTCTCTGTACTATCATTACAGCTTTTCTGTAAATTTAAAACAATTGTAAGATTAAAAGTTCATTTAAGACTTTTTTTTTAAGTAATTTCTACACCCAAAGTGGGATTTGAACTAATAACCCTGAAATTAAGAGTCACATGCTCTACCAACTGAGCCAGCCAGGTGTCCCAAAAATTTATTTGAAGAAAGAAAAAATAGGAGTGCCTGGGTAGCTCAGTCAGGTAAGTGTCCCAACTCTTGATTTTGGCTCAGGTCTTGATCTCACAGTTTATGAATTTGAGCCCTACATCAGGCTCTGTGCTAACAGCACTGAGCCTGCTTGGGATTCTCTCTCTCTCTGTCTCTCTTACTCTCTCTCTCTCTCTCAAAATAAACAAATAGGGTCGCCTGGGTGGCTCAGTCAGTTAAGCGGCCGACTTCAGCTCGAGTCATGATCTCACAGTCTGTGAGTTCGAGCCCTTCGTCGGGCTCTGTGCTGACGGCTCAGAGCCTGGAGCCTGCTTCAGATTCTGTGTCTCCCTCTCTCTCTGCCCTTCCCTTGCTCACTCTCTGTCTCTATATCTCTCAAAAATAAAATAAAAACGCTAAAAAAAATTTAAAAAAAATAAATAAACTTAAAAAATGTTTTTTTAAATAAAAAAATAGTCGAGTATCGGCAATTTCATATGATTGAACATAATACAGGATTGTTTTGAGGATTAAATTAGATAATATATTTAAATCACTTAATGCAGTACCTGATTCTGGAAAAGTGTTCAGTAAATGGTAGTTTTTATGAGGATGATTTTTTTGTCATTATTATTGCTATTTCAGACAGAATAACTACAGATATGGAAAAAAAGATGGCATTTGTTTATTCAGTCAGTACTATGTGCCATGTACTGAGCTAACCAGTGGAGACTTAGCCATGGACAAGAAACACATAGCCCCTGGTTTCCTACAAATTTAAATCAAGTGACAGCAGAGAGAAAACCATAACTAATAGCTTGAGACGGAGAGAAGACAGAAAAACTTAAAGAAGATAAACTTTGTAGAAATATAAAAGCCCTCGTTTAATTTCGTCCCAGTAGGGTTGCGTGTGTAGCACGGCACTGTTCCCTGCCATCGCCTGCTCTTTATAAAACCACACAGATGGATGGCCTTTTCCTTCCCGAGGTACTTCTCCCCACATTTATTTGACCTTTGTTTTATCCCTTCGTCCTCTGTTAGCAGTGTGTCACCTAAGGCTTTTAGGATGAATCTCAAAACCTAACTTATTCAATATGCCTGAAAATAAAGCCATGTCAAATTTAAGGCATACTCCATTTCCTCAATAAGAAAAGCAAAAAAAAAAAAAGGAATGCCTGGGTGGCTCAGTCGGTTGGGCGTCCAACTTCACTCAGGTCACGATCTCGCAGTTGGTGAGTTCGAGCCCTGTGTCAGGCTCTGTGCTGACTGCTCAGAGCCTGGAGCCTGCTTCTGATTCTGTGTCTCCCTCTCTCTCTGCCCCTCTCCAGCTCATGCTCTGTCTCTTTGTCTCTCAAACAGAAATAAAAATAAAAAAAATTTTAAAAAAATTTTTAGGCTAATATCAGTATGTAACCTTAAACTATGTGCACGAAATAAGCAAATGTCTTACTATGATCATTACTTTCTAAATTTAGTCACATACCTTTAAAATAGCATGTTATGTAAAGTATTTTAACTTATTTATGCATCATTTTCTTACATTTTATTAAACAACTTAAGTCAAATGTTTTATGTGGTTTATGGACATCAGTGACTTTGTCATCATGAGAGTTATTTTTCGAACTTACCCAGCAGTTTTCCGCATCAAGTTTTCATACATCTAGCTTGAGATATAGCACTTTATGAATCTATCTGTGACTGAAAGTTTTCTCAAGATACATTCCTATTTGAATGCATTTAGGCAGTTGATTTTCTTTTATGATTGTCTCTTGGTTCTGTGATAGCTATAACTTAACCAATTACTGTATTTCTTTTTCAAGTGATCTTTAAAAATTTTGTTTATGACCGTGTTTAAATCAGTGTTCAGTCTTGTCCCCAGGAATTTTATTAAATTGTTATTTAAATTTTGATCTTTTATTTTTTTTTTAATGTTCATTTATTTTTGAGAGAGAGAGAGAGACAGAGTGTGAGTGGGAGAGGGGAAAAGAGAGAGGGAGGCACAGAATCAGAAGCAGGCTCCAAGCTCTTGAGCTGTCAGCACAGAGTCCGATGCCCAGCTCGAACTCACATACAAACCGTGAGACCTTGAGCCCAAATTGGACGCTGAGCCACCCTGGCACCCCCTGTCTGGTCATCTGTTAAAGCATCCATATATAACATTGATTGAGGTTATTTCAGGCTAAGGTATCTTCCCATATATGTTGACCTAAACAAATTAAGAGAGCACTTCTAATTTAAGAAACTTTGTAAAGATTCAGATAGAAAGTGACTGCTCTTTTCTGAAGAAATTTTGATTATTTCCTCACAGACATACTTGACAGTCTAGGTAGGCAGTTGTAAATAAGGTGAGGTTTAAAATTTAGTCCACGGAAATGAGGCTGCCGACAGTGAGGTCCATACCATAGAATTTGGGGCGTCTCCTGGAGGGCTTGTTCAGACACAGTGCTTTGTCAGTGGTTTTTGATGCGGCAGGTCTGGAGTGAGACCCGGGAATCTGTATTTCTCTCAGGTTTCAGATGATGGCGATGTTGCAATTAAGGATCTTACATGGAGAAACACTGCGTAACAAAGAAGTTAAAATTGTCCAGGTGGGGGCCACCACTGGGTGGCTCAGTCGGTTGAGCGTCCAACTTCGGCTCAGGTCATGATCTCACGGTCTGTGAGTTCGAGACCCGCATCGGGCTCTGTGCTGAGAGCCTAGAGCCTGCTTCACATTCTGTATCTCCCTGTCTCTCTGCCCCTCCCCCACTCATGCTCTGTCTCTCTCTCTCTCAAAAATAAATAAACATTAAAAAAATTTAAAAAAAAATTGACCAGGGTGATATTTTGCCTCCTTTTACACTATAGGTATCTTGACTTACTGTATGAACGAACATTGCCGATTTTAGAAGAAAGGGGACGTAGGACTGCCAAAGTAATTGGCTGTGTGTGAGTCTTTCAGTGACATGCAGACTTCCTGTATTGAAAGAAAAATAGTAAATCCATTTGTTAAAGCATCCATAAACCTTAGTATTACTTCAAATTATATTCTGAAGTGTCTGACCTAAAAATGATTATAAAATATAAATATTTGCTATCACTGTTCAGTATTTTCATTAAAAAGGAACTTGTTTCTCTTACCAAGTAGAAATCTAGAAAGAGCACATTGCTCCTGGAAAGAAAATATGGTAATTAGGAACTAAATTCATCTAAATAGGTGAGGTATATGATCTGGGCTCTGGTCTTCTTGGGATTAAATTTCTCTAAAATAAATGAATTATCAGCTCTACCACAGGAAGGACTTTTTAAGATTAGTAAATTCTAGTAAATGATCTAATTTTATTGTAATAGATACATTGAAAATTAATTGGGAGTATAATCAGGAATATCAGAACTTAGTATCAAAAACTTATCTGAGAAAGTAAATCAAAACCTCCATTGTTTTTACTTGAGAAATAGGTGGAGAGCTCTTGCCTGATGATAGCCTTTATAACTGCATGGACGCTGCGAACACTTTTAAAAACAAAATCCTCACAGCCTCACGTTGCGCTTCTATTTGTATTGCAGAAAGCAACGGTCTAGTGTATCAGGGGCTCTGTTACCGGCTGTTCCACCTAGTGATGACATCTTTTGGGAACCTATCCTAAGTAGTGGTAGAAACAAAAGAGGTCATAAGCACAACGCTCTGTTTCAGAATTACTTCAGAAGAGCAAAAACTCAGGAGCAACCCAAATGTCTAACCAAAGAAGAAAAGATCATTAAAGGATAGCAGAGCCAATCAGTAAAAAGTATTTGACTGTTCTAAATGTTCACTTTGGAACCATGGAGTAATTCTTAAGCTATAGAACAATATAAAATTATATGTTAATTAACTATATGTATACAAATGGGGAAAGACAGAAGGGAAATTGAAGAATAAAAATAGTAATTTTGTTAGGGTAATGACAGAATGGATGATTATTTTCCTCACATCATAACCGTACTGTGTGTGTTGCTCTGTGCGTGTTGTTTGGCAGTGAGCTGTATCAGGTCCAGCTAGAGCAATTCGTGACTAGGACTGGATCTGCTCTACAGACACTGATGTCCGGCCTTGTGAGTTCTGGAAGTGAGACAAGCCAGGAAACCTCGCTGCCCTCTCCAAATTGCTAACTCAAGTTCCACCACTGATTCAAGAGCTTCCGTTTCAGCTTATTAATCCTGTGACTTTGAGATAACGAGGATATATTCTAGATTACTGTGTGTGATATTTATGAGAGTTTCATGTTTTATTTTTTTTTCTTGGAAATTCACTTCACAGTGAGGTTCTATTAATAGCCATGCAGTATGTTTGGATGGAAAGATAGGGTAATGGTTCTTTTTATTTTTCTTTTACAGAAAAGAACTGATCCTCTCTGGCACTTTAAATCCAATTAAGGACTTACATCTGGGAAAACTGGCCTTAACTAAATTTCCAAAGAGTCCGGAGACGTGGATTCACAGGTGTGGTTAATTTACACTATAGGATTCTTACTTAGGATTCAGAACGGCTGGAGAAAAGACAGTGTCAACTGGAGTCACATACCGGTTCAGAGTATGAATTCTAAAGCCAAGTTACCTACTTTTAAATCTAGATGCCATCACCTGCTCCCTGTGTGATCTTCAGAAATTATTTAACCTCTTCAAGCCTCAGTTTTCTCATCTGTAAAACAGGGATAACAGTTACAGCTATTTCAGAGTTCATGGCTGGCTTTACAGGAGACAGTGTGTGTTAACACTGCCATAGTGCCTGGCACATATTAAATACTCGGTAGTTTTTAGCTGTTATTAACTCTCTGAGCAGTAATAATAGGGCATTTAGTCAACTGTAATGAGCAACTTGGGTTCTATAGTCCATTCAGGTGTGTTTCTGGTACAGATTGCTCTGGCGATTGTTGTGGTTGTTAAAATTAACAAAATAAGGGCAGCTGAGGGGAATGGTGTATAGGCTGCGCTAAAGTTGCTAAGACTGTAAGTTGCAAAGGATATTTTTAGGGTAAAGGCCCGAGGCAGCCAAAATGCACGTAAAATCTCTTCGCCACGTCCTGGCTCTCTGGAGTGTCTTCCTTGTGGACTCCACAAAACGACTCCATTTTGACTAAAACATGGTGTGGGCTTGCTGGCCGGGGTCAGTGGGGAAATTCTTCAAAGAAGTCTGTTCTCAGTTTACTAAGCCACTTGGAACTTTTCTTAAATCCTGAGCAGTTTTAGGATCTTAGTCAGTTCAAGGGTATCTTAGCTGTGATCTTGCCTTTGGCTAGCTTTGCAAATCAGCTGCTTCCACTGCGGAGCCCATGATATTTTCTTCATAGGACTTGGGATGGCACTTCAGAGAGGCCAGTGAGTGTGTGTATGGAGATTCGGAAAGGGGTCATGGCAGGGGAAGTGCATTACTGAATATGCATGCACCAAGTTAGAGGCTTATCGATTATTTTATAAACCAAGCTTTTGTTGTTAAGTAAAAAGCTTCAATTTGAAAATGACAAAATGAATTTTTGTAGTCGATTGTTAGTAACCTTGAGTTGGAAAATTTAGTCTATAAGAATGCTTCTTATTGAGAAGATATTTGTAAAAACTAAAGCCATTAGGCGATTAGAGATGCTTTTTTAGTGCTTTTCATTTAAATGTATGCTAATGGAAATCTTAAATAGACAAGGGGAAAATCTGTGGATAAAGACATTTTAAAACCTCCTTGAAGGTTTAACTAATTACATTGTATTTGTGTCCTTCCAGATTCTCTGCTATAATAAAGAAATTCTGCTTAATGAAAGCAGTCATAATGCAGTTTCTTGTCTGCAAACAAATACACATAGGGTGAGGCACGCACATGTGATTAAAGATGTGAGCCATGACTCCTCTTCCAGTATGTACCAGCCATTAATTAATATCCCTTCCAGCACCACCACCGCCCCCCTGCGCCCCTCCACACACACACACACACACACACACACACACACACACACACACACACGCCATGTCTTTGCATTTCCCGGCCAATTGGACTTTTCGAGTTGTCATAGTGGAACTAGGCAGTCTCTTTTTGACACATTTTAACGTTTTAGAAAGATTTCTCTCTCCTTTCTTGTCTGTCCTCCTCATCCACGGTGCTGAAGCTAATTATATCTTTAGAAACAAATACAACAAGGCAGTCCTACTGCAGAGCTGGGCTCATAGACAGCCATCGTTTTGCATTGCAGGAATGGAAATTAAGATCAAAGAAAACTGGCTGTTTCCTCTGTGATTTATGTTCCTTCCTCATTCTCGTTCCCACATGTACCTTAACAGGCGATGGGTGCTACAACAGCTAATTCAGGAAACCTCCTTGCCTTCCTTTGTGACAAAAGGAACCTTGGGAACAATGCCTGCGGAAAGGACGCAGAGACTAATACGAGAAGAGATGGAGGTGTGTGGTGAAGCGGCAGGGAGATACCCGAGCAACTACAATGCCTGGTCCCATCGCATCTGGGTCCTGCAACACCTGGCCAAGCTAGACGTCAAGGTAAGGCTGCTGTTCCGTTTCCCTACGCACATTCCCCGTCGGCCCTTTAAATCTTCTGATGGCCCTTCCTCCTCAGAGGAACCTTTAAGGAGGAGAGTAGAGGAACTAATGGCCCCGCAGCCTGGGAAGGATCTAGCAGCTGATGCCTCCGGGGAAACCCTGGCAGTTAAAAAAAGTCTATATTCCCCACCAGTGCGGTTTTGGGCACTCTTAAGGTTAGTGCATTGGTAGAACTAAGGCAAGTTTAAGCAATAAAGAAGAGCGAGCGTATTTCATTTTGCCCTGAAACAGGAGAAAGGATTATTAAACCTCATAGAATTGGACTTGTTCTTTCTTGGGGGTCTTTCGTTATGCAACTTAACGTGCTGAGTCCGCTGGCTGCCTGTTCACCTTCTCTCCTGGGGAGGGAAAAGAAGATCTTACCCGGTGTTCCCAAATTTGGCCGAGTCTGCAGACTGAGTCCCACCCCAGGCCTGCTGAACTGGGGAGAGGGCACGGTTTACGACCGGTATTTTTCACGGGCTCAGGGAGCTTTCTGGATGCAGAGCCGGGTTGGAAGCTGTCATAGCCTAAACCTTTCAGTTTAGAAATGAGGAGATGGAAGTTTCCAGAGAACTTTAATGGCTTAGGCTTGGCCACAGCTGTATCACCTGTTCTCCCTCAGATCGAGACCAGCTGTCCTTTTGCTCCATCATACATGCAGGACACTCAGGAGTGACGTGTTGACTCAGCTGCCTGGTCCGGTCCTAGGCTCACCTGGGCTGTCCACCTGCTATGCCCTGCCCTTGACCTCGGTGCTCTTCCTGTCACCACGCTGCCACAGCGCTCTCTGACGAGGCCAGGATTTACAAAATCCCCTTTCTGTTCTTAGCAGCTCCTGGGCCCCGCTAGGAGATCATGCCCTACTATGCTTTGTCTACTAGAGGAAGTGATCACAGAGGCACCTTGGTCAAAAGCAGCTTAAAAATACGACATGTAAATGAGCTGGCATCTTTTTACATAGACAGTTGAAAGTAATATTTTTTAAAGTGCCGGTATCTAGCATTGATAAGGGTGTGAAAACAAGCGTTGCAGAGACAGGTATAATCTTACTGAAGGGTCAAACATGGCAGCATCTATCAGACTTTACCCAAAAAGAGGCGTGTTCCTTCTGATCCAGCACTTCTGCTGGTAGGAGTTCATCCTAAAGACGTTAACGGGAGACGCAGTTCAGTGGTGTCGTGATCAAAGGCTCTGCTCGGTGGTCACGCAGACCTGACTTGAATCCTGACTCTACCACCAGGTTGGCTGGTGGCCCTGGGGGAGTTTCTTAGCCTCACTGACCTTCAGTTTCCTCGTCTGTAAGAGGGGAAGATGGTAGTACTACATGTAAGTGCAGCATTGTGAATCAAGTGTTGTGAATTAATGGGAGAAGCCACATAAAGTGGCCCTCCCAAGGGCTTGTACTTCGTGTTCAGTAGACACTGGCTATTGTATTAAACATGAAAGTTTGGTATATAAAACACTGTTTATAGCAGTGAAAAACTAGAACAGTCTAACCCTCCAGTAATGACAGATTAGATACATTGCATTATATCACAAGTTGGAATATTTTGTTGGTTACTAATAGTTATATTTTGGAAGATTATTTAAAGAAAAATGTCCACTATAGGATAAGGATCTAAAACTAAATATGAGATGGTTCTAATATAATTTTTAAATATATTATTAGCATTGAATGAGATTTTGAAGTGTTTGGAACAGTGCTTGGCATGTTGTTACTGCGGACTGCTGAACACACACACACACACACACCACCATGTTGTTACAGAGATATTGGTTTGTGTTTTCTGTTACAAGTATGTATATATTTTCTGCTCAGAAAAAAATAAAGAATTGTGAACAGTGCTAGGGTGGGATTATGAGATTTTCATTTTCTGTTTTCTGTACTGATTGTGTGTTCTAAGAGGATTTAAGTAGATTTTAAAATAGTCTCATTTGTGACCTTGGGGTGAGAGGAAAGACTCAATGGAGGGACAGGTTATTACTACTGGCCAATTGAAAGTTGATGCGGTGTGTCATCTGAGAAAGCACATAGGGTCATTTCTGCAAAAAGATACACAGATGGCCAATAAAGACGTGCAAATATATTCAGCATCTTAGCCATCAGGGAAATGCAAATAAAAACCACAGTGAGATACTATTTCATACCAACTATCATGGCTGAAATGAAAAACAACAGTTAAAAGTGTTGACAAGGATGTGGAGAAATTGGAGCCTTTATACATTGCTGGTAGGAATGTGAAATGGTGCAGCCACTGTGGAAGACAGTGTGGCATTTCTTCAAAAAATTAAACCTAGAATTACTATATATGACCCTGCAGTTCCACTCTGAGGTACCTATATATATGCCAAAGAATCAAAAACATACGTTCATACCACAACTTATTACAGCAGCATTAACTCATCATAGCCCCCAAAAGGTAAGAACTCAAATGTACAATAACCGACGAGTGGACAAATGCAATGTGGTATGTCCATCCGCACAGTGGAATATTATTCGGCCATAAAAAAGACACGCCGTCCTGATAGGTGCCATAACACGGATGAACCTTGAAAACACTGCTGGCTGCAAAAAGCCAGATTCAGAAGGCCACAGATCCTCTAATCCCATTTGTATGACATTCGGAATAGGCAGAGCAGACTAGTGGGTGCCAGAGACTGGGGGGAATGGGGATTTAGGGGACTCCTAATAATAATGGGAGTTGTTATGGACGCGATGAAAGTGTTCTGAAATTAGACAGCAGTGACGGTTATACAACCCTGAATATACTAACAACCACCAGTTTAGTTTTTAACATCAGATTGGTTCTTAAAGTACATTAGAAAGAATAAAACTTCAAGAATAGCTAAGAAATTATTGAAAAAATAAAAACGAGGAACAGCATAAACTAGTATAAAGTATAGTAGTTTATACTATATAAAATATACTAGTTTATAAAAATAGAGTAAATTTGGTACTCGTTCAAAAATTAACACAGTAATTTGTATAAGAAGACAGAAAGAATAGAAAGAATAAGGGAATAAAATAAATAGTTAGCCTTAATGATAAAAGGAAATGCAAATTAAAATGACATGATTTTCCACTTATTAAATTAGTGAAGATTAAAGTATTAGTAAGGAATTTAGGAAATATTTAACATGTTCTTCTAGTAGGAATAGAAGTTACACAGCCCTTTTGGAGGGCACTTTGACAATATATATGAAGAACTTTAAAAAATGTTTCTCGGGGCGCCTGGGTGGCTCGGTCAGTTGGGTGGCCGACTTCAGCTCGGGTCATGATCTCGCGGTCTGTGAGTTCGAGCCCCGCGTCAGGCTCTGTGCTGCCGGCCCAGAGACTGGAGCCTGCTTCCGATTCTGTGTCTCCCTCTCTCTCTCTGCCCTTCCCCTGTTCACGCTGTGCCTCTATGTCTCTCAAAAAAATAAATAAACATTAAAATAAATAAATAAATAAAAAAATAAAAAATGTTTCTCACTGTTCCAATAAGTATACTTCTAGAAATTTCTCCTAAGGAAATAAGTTGTGCACATAGACTTTATGTGTGTTCAAAAGAGTGTTACTTATACAAGAGTGGAAACAAAATGAGGTAATGGTTAAATTGTGATAACCTGTAGGATGAAATATTATGCAAAAGTTTAAAATTATAGAGTAATATTTAATGACATGGGTATATGCATATAATTTAAGTGGAATAAAATCAGGATAAAAGAGTATCCCAGATGTGTGTTAAAAATAAACCGCGCACATGCATGCAGAGAGAAAAGCTAAAGATTGGTGATAGGCCAGAATGTTGTGGGTAGTTCTCTCTGGCCAGTAGGGTGATGGGTGATTCTTGTTGCATTTTTGTATTCTATATTTTTGAAATGTTCTAGAATGATCAGTCTCTATCACTTATAATTAGAAAATAACCAAATGTATTTTTAAAAATTTATAGGGCAGATGGTTTACATATAGACATTTTCATTTTTAGTTTTAGGCCTGTTAACCTGTTACCCTTCTGTGTCATAGCCCTGCTTCTGTGGTTTTCTTGTAGTTATTTATTTGCTCATTTATTTTTAGATGGCGTGCTGAAAAAGAATAATAATATGTAGCTTATACCACATGCAGGTCATTGGTGCTGTCAGTACCTTACATTTAAGCCATATGTCTATGCAGTGTCTTTAAGATCACTTTAAAAGTAACAGCTGTCTTTTTAAAAAAATCATTGCTTATATATCTCTCTACCTTTTTATTCTAGTAAAAAAAAAATGCCCTGAAATTCATGTTAAAGTTTCTTTTCTGGTTTAGTATGGCTCTTAAATATATCAAGGGAAAAGAATACAGTGACTTTTTCTCTTAAGAAGTCTGTGAAAAAAATGTTTTAAATTTTTTTAATGTTTCGTTTTTGAGAGAGAGAGCACGCATGCAAGTGGGGGAGGGGGCAGAGAGAGGGAGACAGAGAATCTGAGGCAGGCTCCAGCTCCAAGCCATCAGTGCAGAACCCGACACCAGGCTCGAACCCACGAACTGCAAGATTATGACTTGAGCCGAAGTCGGACACTTAACTGACTGAGCTACCCAGGCGCCCCAAAAAGGAATTAAATTGATATTATTAAAAATCTTTCATATATGGTCCATTTTTTTGTATCAAAATTACAAAAACAAATTAAAATTTTGGTATATAGAAATATGTAGTAAGAAATAATCTAAAGGTTTTTCATGTTATGTAAATTTCTTTTAAACATGTTTTGTACTCTTTTCAATCAATATTAATTAAGAAACCCTACCCGAATTAAAAACCTTATGTATTGTAGCCTAAATGTTCTGCAGGTTAGTTCTTCAAAAATGTAATAACCTTAAGGTTAGTATGTATTTTTGTAAGGTGGAAGCTTAGTTGGTGCTGTTTTGCTCACTATTTTAATCAAACGAACAGTCTTGCTTTCCATTTCTCAGAGATTCACCAGTTCTGGAAACAAACTTATTTGGCTTCAAGTAAACTCTTTAGAACTTAAAGGAGATGTTTAAAACATTTCGTGGATATAAACCTTCTGTCCTAGCTGAGAGTTATCTTCCCCTCTGTACTGCTCACTTAATTCAGTAAGTTGTTCACTCATAAAATACTTAGATATCCACTCTCAGGCCACTGGGTATAAATGATGGAAACAGTAATTAGGGGTGAATAAATATCTGAAACAACTTGTAGAGTTTAGTGAGGATGAAAAGATGTACAGTAAATTCTGTAATATATATGGCAGAACACACAGAAACTCTGGAGGTTCAGAGAGAGAGATTTCTTCTAGGAAAGAAAGGACACGGGAGAAATGGGAGGCGATCTTGGTGCAGGGAAGGCATTTTCCTGGGGCCCTTGACAAGCAGGTGAAGGAGGAGCCCTTTGTCTGTGTGCTGTAGCTGCTGTTCATTGCTGAAAAGTCTATGTCTTTTTTCCTTAGCTGATCTGAAAATCCTCTGATGGAATGTGGTAGGCCCTCAGCGTAGCTTTCACTGATCAAAATCATTTGCACTTGCTATTTGGACGAGACACTGCCAACTAATTTATTTTTTCATAACTGCTGCTTTTCTTTTTATCATTCCATTTAAAATTCTTCGTTTGCAGGATTGATAATACAAAGGCTTTAACAATTCACTGCTGAATTTTGTTTCATCTACTTAAAAAAATCATTTATCATTGATATTAATTGAGTTTGAGATGAATAGTGAAAATCATGAGCTCTTGAAAATTTTTAATATTCATGCATCATGTTTTCTGTACGGAGCCCTTAGAATTAGGTAGAGAACAAAACTGACATGGTCTGTGCCCTCCTGGCACTTACATAGTGAAGAACAAATAATTACATTGAGTCGATTGTTCAACAGATAATAAGTTAAATATTCTAGTGTTCATGAAATGTTAAAGAAAGTTTACATCAAAGTAACCTGAATTTATATTTTCCCTTCAGCATCAGCATTCTTGTAAATAATCACCCTATTGTTCATCATTATTATAGAATTTGGCTTTTCTGTGGGTGTGCCAATCAGAATGTGACTGGTCAAGGTCCAGGGAAAGAATGACAAGGCCTGACATCCTGTGGTGTATGTAAAGAAACCTCTTATTACTTTATCAGTTAAAAGGGGAAACTAGCCTTTACCGAGTTTCCACTAAGTGACAGCACTGTGTTGGACATTGTATACAAAATATTGGTAGAAATACTGTTCTCAATAAAACAAGGAACAAATGAGAGAAATCCAAGGCATTAATGGAGAAAGAAAAGCCGTTAGCTGTTCCACTTCTCACTTCCCTTTTTTCTTCCTACAAGATTCTTCTTGATGAACTGTCTTCTACTAAACACTGGGCATCCATGCACGTTTCAGACCACAGTGGATTTCACTACCGCCAGTTTTTATTAAAGTCTTTGATTAGCCAAACTGTGATAGATGGTTCTGTATTGGAACAAAACCCTTTGAGAAGTGAGCCAGCTGTAGTTCTTGCAAAAGATGCAGAAGCAGCAGCTTCGACAGAGGAAGCAAGGATAAATCTTTCCCATCTTCTAGAAGAAGAAGTTGAATTCTGCACTGATCTTATTGATTCCTACCCAGGACATGAAACCCTTTGGTGTCACAGGTAAGTGAAGGGAAAAATCCATTTTCTGCATGAAACCACGTGTCTTCTTGAGAGCTGCAGAAGGTCTTATGTTGTAGGCCTACCTTTTGGGGTAAATATGGCAATCTGATTGTGGAGCTTTGCCTGAGTTCAGAGGAGTCTTCGTTACATATGCTCATGATCTTCAATAAGAGGCTCTTCATGGAAATCTTTATGCTTAGATGGAGGCATTCGACCTTGACTGTGCAACACCTGTCTTACTTCCAAACTGAAAACAAAAGTTTCTAGACTCCCTCCTTGGAGATCCTGATACTTGTAGCATGTCTAGGGTGGAACGCTGCCATCTAGTCTCCAAAAAAAAAAAAAAAACAGTGGAAAAAAAAAACCTAACAGGTAAATTGTGATGCAGAGTCAGGTTTAGACCATTGATGAGACCATTGATTGGACCTTGAGAATAGTTAAGTTTATTGAAGGTCTGCAAATTAACTTTCCTTAAGTAATAAGCTCTTGACACTTGGTTGGGGTTTTTTGTTTGTTTTTTGGGTTTTTCTTAAAGTAAGGTGTAATTTGGAAGCAGGGTAGGATTATTAGGAAGGAGTGGGAGAGGATTCGCAACCTTATAACCTGAGTCCTGAGTACATTTGACAGCCAAGTAACTTTCATGGAATGATGTCCAGGTATGAGAACCCCCTGATTGGTTCTTTTTTGAAGCATCTCTGTCTCTATAAATGTGGCTTCTACTTCAGGCTATAGAATTCTATTTGTAGACAAAGGACTCGCTTGTGCCAAGCAGGAGATAGGCGTTTTAAATATTTGTATATTTTTAAAGTTGTTGAGATTTGCCCCCTTTTGAGGAGATGTGTTCAGCTGCTCGTCCTTGCTAAATACCTTTAGAAAATGGAAGACCATCTACCCTCTTGGGCACCTTCCTAAATTTTCTTTTTCTCATACCACATTTTCTAGAGACAAGATAGATATTAACTTCCGTGTCGTTTTGGTGTTACGGATTTTTTTGTTGCTGTTTTATATTTAGGTACATCAGTAGCAGGGTTGAGAAAATTTTAAAATTCGTGTTGAAGAGATAGCTAGGTTAGCAGAGTAGAAACTTTGTATAAAGATTCATTGAAGTTTGGGGCGGAACATGGGGAAAACAGACGGTGGGGATAACCTGGATATTACACAGGCCAGTTTTCTACCACCGAGTCATTGCCCCTAGGCACCTTATCTGTCCTTTGAGTTTTATCCTCTATGAAATGGGTAAAGTATATGCTCCCTGTCTAGAATAGGCTGGGAAAATGGACAGAACTAACTTTTCAGAGTTTAGACTTGCTAATATAAATGATGAGATAGAAAAACCTAGAATCTGTGTCATTTACTGTATTGTGTGCAGTAGATACACACTCCACTGAGTCAAAATGTTTGGAGATTAGGCACACAGATCTTCATTTTTAACAACTCTAGATAATCTAGAGTGTAAGGGCGGAGACCTGTGCTCCTTAGGGGAGAGACAAGAGCTGTGTCTTTTAAATGCTTTGCTCAGAGCCCAGCACATCCCTACTGCAGGGATATTTAATGAGACTGAAAGTTATAGTGACGGGTTTCGGGGAGAGTTAACTTGGTTTTTGGATAATAAGACCTGTTCTTATTAAAGAAAGTACTGGATAGAGGCCATGGATTAATAAGCCTCTGGAGGAGCTATTTAATCCCCTTGTTAAATCACTTCTGTTTTAGGATATCAGTGAAGTTAATTTTTGTTTTTTGTTTTTTGGGTTTTTTTTTAATAGCAGAGATTGGGCTATGACCTATTTTTAACTTCTGGCTGTAGTTACCAAGACTAACAAATCCAGGTGCTTGCCATCATCTCAGTCGGCGATATTACAAATCCTTCGAGGGTCAGAGTATTCTTTCTCAGAGTCCAGTAATCTGGGCTTGTAAGACCCTGGTCTAAATATGCAGAGATTTCAGGGTAACTACTCCACCTCCTTCCTCCAGGTAACTCTGGGTCACCAGAGGGAGGCCGTGAACTGAGTACAGTGTGTTTTGAAATTATCAACTTATTTTTTTTCCTGAAAAGCTGGACTTTGTGATGTGAGTTTCCTGTATTCTCTCCCCCTCCTCTTTCGCAGGCGGCATATTTTCTACCTTCAGCATCACTTACATGGTAGGTGTCCTCACAGTGTGACCCCGTTGTCACCTGCAGACAGCCCTGGGGGGGCTTCGAGTGACTTGCACCTCATCCCAGGAGGCCCCCACGCGTCTCAGGCCATGGAAGTGGATGGGCTGAATGACTCTAGCAAGCAAGGCTATTCCCAGGAAACCAAACGCCTGAAGCGGACCCCAGCTCCAGACTCTCGGGGCCTGGAAATGGAGCATAGGTTCATTGATCAAGTATTGTCCACCTGCCGGAACGTAGAGCAGGCCAGGTTTGCCAGTGCCTACCGGAAGTGGCTGGTTACGCTGAGTCAGTGAAAGAGGTGGCTTAGTCCTGCGGGGTTCCCCCTTTCAGTGCAATACTGCTTTCCTTTCGTACATAGTCGCATGAATTGTTTGCTGTTATGTGTTCTTCATCTTTAGGTTAAGAGTCCATAGTAAATCTTTCATTTTATTTATTTTGTTAAGAACTGGCATTCCTTTGGGGATAAAATAACTCTGTAGTTTCTTCCTGCTAAACAGTGAGTCTTAATTTTTTTCTTCTTCTCATCCTTTATATTTCTGTACGTGAAGCTTCTTCTCATTTGGTTCTCCTCTAATTGGTTCACAGACACATCTACCCACCTCAGTGCAATTGCTGTATAGACTAGTTTTTCTTTTCAATTAAAACTTTAAGTTGTAGTACAGCCTTAGAATAGTACAAGCTCAAAATAACTCCATCTAATTATTGTTTTGAGAATCAAATGGCCAGATAGATGAGATTTGCGAAAATATAAATCATTCCTCTTTTTTGACTCAAGTTATCAACCAATGTAACCAAAGTCAGAAGTGTTGGAATTTATATTAAAAACATGCTTCCAAGGCGTAATTCCTTTTAAAATAGTTATTTTAAAACAAAAACTAATTTTAAGACTTTATGTAATTGCAGTACTGGGAAATTATTTTTATTACTAGTTTTGATAAATTCTTTTTACCTCAGATTTGGTATGGGCCAAAAACGCTCATGTTAGCCCTTATAAAAACCATTTTTTTAAAACCTGGAATGCCATTTTTAGTTATTACTACTTATTTTCCTTTTAAATTCACCATGAAAAGTGAAATATGCATCGAAATGTGTCCATAAGAAATCTTCCTTTCTAAAAATTTTAAGTTCTTGAGGATACACTTAAACCACAAAATTTTTATGAAGTGGTTGTTAAAAATTTGCTGGCAAAAGCCAAGGGGAAAGAATAGATTTTGAAGGTTAGGTCTCCAATCTTTATTTAAAAAAATAAAACAACTTAAAGACTTTAATACTAAACTTATCAGGGATGAGGTACCAAAGTAGCCACCGTACAGCTGTCTCTTCTCAGTAATAAGGGCTGGGTTTTTCAGGTCTGTGAGGCCGGCTGGAAAAGGGCCTGCTAATGTTTACTTTCTCAGTACGTTTCCCCCTTGGTAAATGGTCTGTGTTTGTTCTTTCCACCTATCTTTTCATTTTCCCAATCAATTCCATATTTTTTGACACTTTCACTTTCATATGTTTTTCCTTAATTGTCAGATCTTAAGGATGTGTTCTGAAGATGTTCTCCATCCTCTTTCCAGAGAATTTCACACCCCGTTAAACACACGAACACACACAATATTCATGTGAACTGTCCTTCTGAAAGTTCCCCTAACGATGGAAACCGCCTGTTGTCCTGTATGTGTGTGTGTGCGGGATGTCAGCGTGGCAGGAGTAAGTGACCACCATGCTTCGCCTGTTCTCTTTTTTACTTGCTAGGTCACCTCTGTAGGGCGAGGGGACAGGCATAAAGGCAGCCTTCTCCTATCTTATATTATGGAAACCGTGGCCTCGAGGTGAGGCACGCTGCCTTAAGCTTAGGAAGAGTAAGTTCTTTATTTGTGCATCATGATTCTGTTGAGGAGCAAACTGTCAGGTGAGACTTCAGAACACCAGAAAACTGTCCAGCCTGACCCTTGTAGACAGAAGCTGCTTTTCTCTCTTGGGGCAAAATTAACCTTTTATAGTTTTCATAGTATTTAGGTAAGAAAATAATTGCCATTATGAACATAATTTCATGGCCCTTTGTGTACAAAGCGTATTTTGAATCAAATACCTCAAGGTCTACCTAGACCTCTGTGGACAAAACCATTAGTTCATGATTTTCTGCACCTGCAGGGGACGGCGGGGAGACGACACAGAGAGGACAGGAGAGATTCAGCCCATTCCACTGGGTACATTTTGCCAGATCCTGGCCTCACTCAGTATTCCCTTTCTTCCAAGCATCATTTTAAGTGTCCCGAGTAATAGGGCTTCCTCCGCTTTGACGTGACGGTCTCGGGGCGGGAGTACGGACAGCACCCTGTGAAACAGCAGCGCAGGCCGCTAGTGCTCCACACGTTTTCTGCCCTCCACAGAGCATCCTGCCCACCTTTGACGTCACCTGCCTTCATGGGTTTTAAGGCCCTTAATCCACTCCTTCAGGAAGCCACGCAGTCCTTTAAGCTATCTTCGTCTCGCCTTCTTGATAAAGTTTTGAGTAGGGAGTAAAAACACAAACGTCCAAAGGATACTTCCTGTTTGTGACTTTTGTGTGCTTCTTTATTTCTAACATTTGCATTTTTCAAGTGTTCATTCACAGAAGAACCCAGTATTGCCCTATATGGTTGTGTTTCTTCCTAAATGGTTGACATCTGAACTCCTTAGCTGTAGTGTGGTAGTACTCTTAGACTGGATGAGTTCATGCAGTGGAAAGAATGTGTCTGTTTTCAGGGACTTGTTAGTCTTTACCTATTTTTTTCTACAAATTTGTTGTTGAAAGGAAAAGATAAAGTTTAGTTTGATACATTTCCTCGAACTTTCATTGGGAGAGTAGTAGGCCATCATACTGGCCTGTGGGTCAAGAATACTACTGACAAGCCAAAAGCAGTAAGATCTGTAAATACCTCCACCGCCACCTTCCTCCCCAACCCCACCTTTTTTTAAGTATACCTGTTTCAGTAATTTGGTGGTCCCAGATTCCACTGTGTGCCTTGCACATGGTGAGGACTCATTAAATATTTATCAAATTAATAAATGATTCACTGAAAAAGGGAAAGATTGATCATGAGTAATGGATAGAATGAGTTATGACTGAGACATTGATAGATTAGAGCAATGGATTATGAATGAATGATACATTCTAGCCTCATGATACTACAGGTGAGCTGTTACATATAGAATTAAGTAAATTTAGATTCTTCTTCATTTAACTACCTTGTTTAAGCTTGTTAAATCCCAGCCAAGAGATGCAGCTCTATCATTATGAATAACTGTACTTTAATGTATATTAAAAATGCACAGAACAAAGCTCATTTGCATTAAGAACACCACTTTCTGTTCATATATGGTATTGGAGGACAGCGCTTGCCAACAGAGCCAGAGACACTTTGGGGCGTTTGAAGAAATTCTTTAATTTCAGAGAATTGTTGATCTGTATTTGTGCATGGATAGTCCTTTTATGTTTCTCCTTTTCTCCTCCCTAGCTTGAACTGTAGACCTTTTAGGTATTTCTTAAACCTATGTGAGTCATTTTTTTTTCTCTTAAATTTAAGGGTTAGCTACCTATTAATTTCCCCTTTTTCTTTTCTAGGTTTTAGCGTTTTTATTACCTCTTTGGAAACTCTGGGCCCAGACTCTCAGTCATATCCTATGACATATCTCTTATTCCTATGGTACGGTTCTGATTAAGGCTTCATTATTAATAGGATTAAATGTATACATGTTGTCACTACAGCCATTTAAATCTTCAGGTAAGGGCTTATGTGACACAAGATGTGAAAACAAAAGTTCGTCGACTTCTACGTGGCAGCTTGTAGGAAAGCATATAAGGTGGTGGACTGGGTGATTCAGATGTATTCAGGTCACGTCAGTTCATGCTCGTTACATAAAGAGAACTTTTAATACTGTTGCGAACACATTATCCTTAGTACTTTTCTGTAGCACAAGATGGTATCTGACATGGGCTAAATATTAGTTTAGGAGTACAGCTGCCACTCATTGTACAACAGTCTGATCAGTGACTTAGTCCCTCTTAATTACAGAAGATACTAAAGACTTATAAAAGGAAATAACATATATTATTTTCTTTGCAGAAAGTTTTTGTAAGCTTACAGTTATTTTGTTACTAGAAAATTATATTTTAGAACTTTAAGATATTTAAAATATGCTAAAAAAATTTGAACAGCATTTTGTCTTCTGAGTAAACTTCTCCAGTAGAACTGTGCAGCCCCTAGTACTTCACGTGCTGCTGCCTCCCCATACTTGGATGGACTCTTACCGTGCATGCTCCTGTTTACTGGAGAAGTCTGTGGAGGCACAGCAAGGTGGGGACAAATGCCGTGGCATGAAGGCAGTGAGCGGGGGAAAAAAAATCCACCCTGAGAATTCTCCTTGTCACACAGTGTCTTTTAAAAAATAGCTATACATACTGTGTTAATTTGAGTGCCTTTCTTATTTCTGGAGGGAGCAAGATTAATGTTTAGGTAGAAAACAAAGGATGGAAGTTTTATCAAACAGTTGATTGTAACTCATTTTATTTATTCCAGTTGCTAGGCACGGTCCCGTGGAGTTTTTTATCCATTCATGAGATACTGATATGAGCAGGTAGGATGCTTCGGTTTGTATTTCTTAGTTAACATGCTTAAGCACCCTACCAAGAAGAATTCGTTCTTTCCCTGTGACAACTTTCTGGAGATTGGAAGTATTGTATTTAGATGACAGCGTGTGCATAATTAAAGGTTAGCCCAAAACCTGTGCAGCCCATGTTCAAGGGAAATGGAGGCACTGTGCCCTGAAAGAAAGTCCATATGATGGTCCTAAATGGATCCTTTGCCTCATTTAAGGGTTTTTAGAATTCGCTCCCAAATTCTGTGTTGGAGGAAAAGAAGTAAATAGATAAACTTTAAAATATGGCATTTTATATATTTGGTTATGGAGAGGGCAGGGATAGAGTCTCCATGTTTCAAGATTGCAGATAACTTTTAATTGTAATTTCATAAAAATATACAGCTAAAGATTCCAAAGTGCTTTTCAGAGGACTAGTGAATAATATATTCCTAAATGGCAGCAATATGTCATAGTTCCTAGTGGAGACAGAAAACCATCATGTCAGTTGTAGATACGGGTGTGTGTGTGTGTGTGTGATGCAGAGGGCGCCTCTGGCTCTCAACCTGGACATCTGTATTCTCGTTAGGTCATGTTAACATTGTAAAACCAAACTCTTTGCTAAAAAAGAAAAATGAGAGCAGTAGCTTAGACTGCTGACGAAACTTTGTGCTTCCAAGAATATTAGCTCTATATAGGTTGTGCTTTTTGGACAATAACATGGTCCACAAGGCTGACCCTGGCATTTCTTTTATTAATGTTATTCCTCAGGGTGTAGAAGATTTAGTAAATTTAGGGCAAAATTTTATATTCAGTGGCAAAAAAAGAAAAGGCAAAACTATGCTAAATATATTACTAGCTCTTAAAATTTTAGTATAGATAGTATTTTTTATAAACCACTACCAGTGCAGTAGCTCGTAGACGCTCTGTGACTGCCTCACTCTTCATCTCGCTGCTTCAGTCCCTACGGCTCCATCATGAATGTTCTCTTACACACGTCTTCTACGGAAACAATTTCTGTAATAGATTGTTTCCCACGTTCGGCAGAGGTGGGGGTGTTTTAGTTGACATCATTTTGTTTTTGGAAATCCTGTTGAGGAAATGATTACTGTTGGTTTTCAAACCGACAACTGTTTTGCTTCTTAAAACTTGAGTTTCCCTGAAAGAGTGTTCTCTGTGCAGACCCCGTATGCGTTCAGTTCACTACACTGCATGACGCCTCGCGCCTTGTAGGAACCCATCAGGTCGCAATCATTAAAGGCTAGAAAGTGAAAACTATCTCCCCTCTGTCTCATCACCATTGCCCACATCCGTAGCCTCAGGAGAAATACGGTATTGTGCTGAAGGTACATACTTAGCTTCAAAACGTGCAAGGCAAGAAATCACAGGTGCATCACGTTGTAAGTGAAATTTCCATGCTTTTAAGGCATATATATGTGTGTGTCACATATATGTATGTATATACATTGAAATGAGATTTGGAACTTGAATTTATCTAGTGATTTTACAGAAAATTTTATTTAAAGGGTTATTTTCATATTTGCTTAAAGTGCTATATAAAAGCAGTTTTCTTTATTAAACCAGCCCCCTCAAGCAAAGTTGGAAACCTAACACAAGTGCCATTCGCCTGAATTAACCAGATATTTGTGTAAACTGTTTGTTTTTGTCTTTGAATGCCTATGAACCATGACATTCTAGCTTTTCTTCCATATCTTTAGGGACTCAGCCTTAATTTTATGTACGGCCATCACTTTCCTCAAAGTACTTACTATGCAGCTTACTTCAAATACTTACCTTTATAAAGTGATCAGTAATACATATTGAGATTTTTTTTCATGTCCTGGGGTGACCAGTTTCACACTTTCAGATACAGACTCACCCAGTGAGAAGTGCTCATATATTACCTTCCCTCACCAGTGTCATCTTGCATTTGAAGCAGGTCTTTTTCTTATTGGTTAAAGAATGAGTGTAGACTGAGTGTAGTCATAGTAGGTGCTTAATAAATATTTAGTCAGTTTATTGATCTAACATCAAATTGACAGCTTTCGGAAAGGAAACGTGTTATCTTTTCACCGGAGGAGTATATTTTTAGAGTAATATATGTTTAAAACTGAAAAATTGTATCATTTGACATGAATTGCTAGGCTTATTTAGGCTGGAGTTAGTAACATGCAATAAAAACACTGTTTCTATAGAACATGGTCTGAAGATAGGAGATGGGAAAAGTTTAAGCAGTATCTTTTTGTGCAAGGCACATTCATAAATGTGATTAAATGTCTTAATAGGCTGCAGAACTCGAGAGAGAGAGAACTGCAATAGACTTCTGCAGTCGGTCTCTGTGTTGGTGCACCTGGTGTTACCTGGCTTAGGTTCTATTTATTTCTTCTTAAAACTTGGTTGCTTTCCAGTGTCTTAAAAGTGGTAATGGTAAAATATAGAATTATATTAAACAATTTCTCCTTACTTGTTTTCTCAGAACATCTTTAATATGAGGGAGAAATTTTTATGAAGAACACAGTAGTTTCAGAATGTGTTCACATGTGGCTTTCAGAGCATTTTTGGCAGAGCTTACCCAGTGTACACGGATTTAAACAGTTGAAAAACAAACATTCCAACCTGAGCTGTGAGGAACAGAATGTGTAATTCAAGTGTAATTAGGCATCGCCTCCTGGCGAGTTTCTCGATGCAGGACTGTGATGCTGGTTTCTGACTGTGGTGAGTGCGGCCAGTGTTGTATTTTTGTGTTGTTCCTAGGAGAATAATGACGCGTGTACTAGATTAACTTGTACTTGAGACGAACACAACAAAAGATGATGTGGTATCAATATACCAGGGATTTATACGCTCTATTATTAAAATTTTTTAAAAAGGAGGAGGGAAAGGAAATGATAAAAGGTCAGTGATATTTTTTAATAACTGCTAAAAACATGTTTTTTAAATCCAAGTTTCTCAGACACTAAGCAGTTGCTTACTTTATGTAATGCTGCGGGACTTTGAGATAGTTCTCAGACACTGTCTGCTGTTAGAATTGACCATGTGTGTGAATTTTACATTGCTTGAATATTTTCCAAAAAGTGGAGTATTTAAGTTGCAGCTTAATGTTTTTTAAAGATTTTCTTGTAGGTTGTGGTTCAGTGGACAAGTTACATATATGATCTGTGGTGCAAGGTCAGATCCTGGGCATTAAAGAGAAGTTTGGCTAACTTAATTTTACTGAAGATACTAATTGTGTTCCCTCTGATTGCACTGTTATGTTTTTTTAAACTATTTTCCCGTTTTCCAGTCTGCATTGAAGTTCCTTTAGCTCTCACAATATGTAGTAATTGACATTTCTTAAGGATTAAATATTTTGTGAATTCCTTTTACACTTAAAATGTATACCTTGCAGAGGGATAAAAAATCAGTTTTGCAGTAAAGTATGTGCAGAGTGTGCTTACGGTGTTCTGGGAGTTAGTACTCCAGAGTGCTTAAAGCAGGACGCTAAATTCTAAGGCTAATCCGTGTCTGTCGACTACCTGTGTGGGCACTGTCCAGCAGGAATAAATGGGAGCCACATGTAGAATTTTTAATTTTGTAGCAGGCACATTAAAGAAACCGGTGACATTAACTTAAATATTTTAATTAACCCAATATATTAAAAATATTTCACTATGTAATCAATATAGAAAATCATGGAGATATTTTACCTTTCTCCCCCCATGGTAAGTTTCTAAAATTCATTGTGTATTTTGCACTCACAGTGCATGTCAGTTCTGACTAGCTACTTCACCAGTGCTCAAACAGCCGTGTGTGGCTACGCGCTGCTGTACTGGACAGGGCAGGTTCATAGGGTACAAAGTTTGACTTTATTTTGAATTGGGAGATGGTGAGGTGGGCATGAAATTGTGGTACTTTAAAAATCATGTAGTATACTTAGAAAAGTATCTAATAAAATTATCCACGTTGTCTTCATTTTAAATTTCCTGTGGAAGTAGCTCAATCTGTTCCAAGTTGCCAAACATTATTTAAGGAGGAAGAAATTCCATGCCGTGTGAACTACCATGATATACTCATCATAACACACATTATTAACACATTCTGTTAAATGTTTCCTCAAGATAATAGCTTAAATTGCATGTTAATTGTATATCTGTACTTGTTTTGTTTTTATATTATTCTTACAATAATGTGTATTAACAAACAGCCCTAGGATTCTAATCTTCCTCTGCATCTGTCTTCCAGTCCTTACTGGTACACTTAGTAAGTTGTTACAAGTGGCAGAAAAGTAGAATGAACCATTGGTTTTTTCCACTAGATTGTTTTTATCATGTGATCATGTACCAAGCCAGCTATAAATTATTGTATTTCTGTAGAATATGAAAAATAGCGTTTATGTCTTATCTTTGCTAAATGTTTGCAATTTCTAAGTAAACTTTTCATCTCCTAATATGAGTGTAAGTGTGATTTTATTTTTGCTTGTTTTGGTGTTTTAAACTCTGCTCCAGTTGGCCAAGCAGTCCTGTTTAATTGCTGTGACGGTGGTGGTGGGATGGATGTGTGAGCTGTTGTCTAAGCGAAACCAACTGACTTGATTACTTACACTTGTAGAAAGAATTAAAAATGTCATTTGTGTCTAGGACATTAAAAAAATATCAAAAACAAATTAGAGAAATTGTCACACTTGTCTTGAGAGTGCATTAACAATGACTAATTGACTTAGGAAAGTCATTATAACTAGATATGCTTTTTCTCATACATTTTAAATGAAGGCATAGAACAGAGAATTACTTGATTATTTCAGTGTTCCATCCCATGTTTTCTTAACCTTGAGTCTCCCTTCCCTATATTTTAAGAGGGACACAGCACTTACGGTTATTTAAATGGTTTTAATACCTAAGTATACTCTGAAAAGTGTTGATGAAGTGGACACTTGTTTTACTCAGATTTTAAATCCTCGAAAGGTTGTTTTGTGGGAAAGGCCTTTACTACCTTGTCCCATGACTCTTCAGGATTATATTTTAAATAACCCACTATCACCTATGCCTATTTTCGGTAGGAAACGGGAGACAGAATTTATTTGCATCATGCCAAACTACCACAAACAATGTTTTTGCTTTGATACGCTAGGGAAGGGAACTAGCTTGCTGAAGACAGTCTTGGTTTGAGTTAGTAAGCAGATTATAAAAGAAGTGTGACAACAATTAATATTAGCAAAGTGCTTCCCTGGGAAATTGCTTTACCTAATAGGATGCTTCTTGAAATGAAAGATTAACAGTAATAACAGAGGCAGGATGATACACTAGCTAATTAAAATTTTTAAATATGGTAAGCCTTTCATCATGTGTATATACTTAGCAGTACCACTTTCCTCATGCTGCAGCCTCAGATTTTTGCTTTTGGTGTTTTTGCGGTTTTGTTTTGTTTGTTTTAGGAGAAACAGCAGCAGTTTGTTTTTTTGTTGTTATTGTTTTCTTAAAAAGTGTCAGGGTTCCTGTCTTTCCCATTCCACTCCAAAATGGCTAGATTGGGCATCAGCTTTATTTAAGATACCACGTTACAGTATGCCCTTTTCTTATGAGAAGTACAGTATCATATTATACCCTATGCTACAGTAGAATTTGAAAATAGAAGCAATAATTACTGTACTACCTTTTCTTCCACAGAAAGATTCTTAGAGTAACCCTGGCTACCAGGAAAAACTCCCTTACCACTCCTTATAATTACCTGAACAACAGACATAATACTTCTGAATTTACACTTTTACTATCAGAATCCTCCGAAGATACACAAATCTCTTGTATTAGATTCCTTATATACTTCTCATAGTAATTATAGCATCATTAATGAAAGGTCTGCTGTCTTTGTCGGGGAGCTAACTGTGGGCTGAAGTGGTCCTCCATCATCTTATTTTTGTATTCTCCTATTTCTTTAGTCACTAGTGATCTCTCTAGACATGCTGAGAGAATACTGGAAGGTTGATGAGTAATGAGGATTGGTGCAGCATCAGTCACCCCATCCGTTTTCAAGGAAATTTTGCAGACACTTACCATCTAAGGTCCCCTGGAGCAAAACTAATCTTCAGTTCTCTCTTGTCTATAACTAAGTGGCGACACATCTAATTTGTAATGTTGATCTCATGAGTTAATATTAGTTACTCTATGTGAAGAAATTTATAAGTTTAAAGCATTTTGTGTGGTATTTGTTAGAGTAAAAAGCAGAAACAACTTGAATATACAGTAAGAGATTCAGTAAATTGGTATTTTCCTACAATGGTATTATATGCAGTCACAAAAATAAAATATAAAATTACATGAAAAAAATCTCATAATTTTTAAAAGGAAGTCATAGAGAAAAACACAAATTTATAGAGAAGTATAAAATAATACTCTGATTTTATTTTAAAAATTAAAATTAATTCCCATTTTCAATAATGGCAGGACCAATACTCCTACTGAACATAATTTAAAATGTTGGAAAAAATACTAAATATTTTCTTCAAAGAAGAATAAAGAAGTCTACATCATACTGAAACTGCAGAACACCAACAGAAAGATAATATCTTATGAGTAATTGAAGATAAAGACATTAAATCAATAGCCAACTTGTTAGAGTCAGAAGGTATGGGAATGATAAAATTAATATGCTGGAATGATGTAACTACAATTACAGAATTCTACATACAGAAAAAGTTCTTTGAGGAATGAAGGTAAAATAAATACATATACTGAAATCACATACACATATATAGTTTCCATTCATGTAAAATTTTAAAAATAGGTCTACAAAGAAAGCAAGAAAATTATTATTATAAAGGTCATGATTATTATAAAGGTCAATCAGTTGCATCTCGTTGGGAAAGAATGGAACCACAATCGAGGAGGGGAACACCTGGAATTCTGGCAGAGTTCTGCGTCTTGAACTGGGCCAAGTCGACGTGCCATAGATGTTATGTACTTTTCTCCATATTCTATTCACAATAAAAGAAGAATACCTTTTAGAGTACAAAGTTATTTTTAAATAAATACCCTATTTGTGGACTAGATAGTATATAAAATATTCCTACCCAATTGACCTGTAGGTTCAACATAATCTATCAAAATTCCAATTAGTTTTTTCAGTGAAATTGATAAACCACTCTACAATTGATATGCAAATGAATGCGATTTTAAGAAACCAAAACCATCTTGAAAAGATGGCTTACTGTAAAGGTATAGTAACCAAGACTATGGTTTTGGCATAAGATTAGACAAACTTTCGGAACAAAATAGAGCCTAGAAACAGACCTACACACAGAGAGTCCATTGATTTTTTTACTGAGGCATCAAGGTCATTTCAATGGGGAACTCTAATAAATAGTGGTCGAACAATAAGATGGCTATATGGAAAAATAAGCCTCAACCCTTAGCTCGCATAATATACAAATATTAATTAAAAATGATCATAGAACGGGGCACCTGCATGGCTTAATCGGTGAAGTGTCCAACTTTGGTTTAAGTCATCATCTCATTGCTTGTGAGTTTGAACCCCCATCAGACTCTGGGCCGACAGCTCAGAGCCTGAAGCCCATTTCAAATTCTGTGTCTCCCTATCTCTCTCTCTGCCCCTCCCCTGCTCATACTTCCCTGTCTCTCTCTCCCTCTCAAAAATAAACATTAAAAAAATTTCATTAAAAAAAGATCATAGAACAGAACATAAAACTAAGAACACAAAACCAGCAGAAAACAGAATATTTTTGCAACCTTGAGGTAGACAGAACTTTATTGGACGGGACACAAAAAGTCCTAATAATAACAACCTAATCAGTAAAAATTTTAAATCTAGAAGGCCATGCAAATGTAAAGGAATGCCCATGTGCTCAGGAAAGACCTGAGAAGGACATAGCTGTCACCTCTCACTGCATAGGAAGGAAGTGAAGGCTGAGACAGTTATAAACTGCCTGTCACAACACGCACTCAGAACCCTTCAGCAAGAAGTGGAGATTTGATTCAAGAGAATCCCTGTCCAATCATGAGCTGACCACTAGAGACTTCAATGGCTACACACTATAGAGAATTTGCGCTTTATAAAAGTAGTTCAGAAAAAGTCGCTAAACAACAACAATCAGTGACAATAAACCCGAGGGACCAAGGAGAATCTGATTTGGCACATTATATTATTCACAACATCTGATTTTTAACAATTATATAACACATGGAAAGAAACAAAGTATGGCTCATACCCAAGAAAGAAAGCAATCAATAGAAATTGCCCATAAGAAAAAACAGACATTAGCCTTAAGACTTTAAACAAGCTACTTTAAATATGATCCAAGAACTAAAAGAACATGTTTAAGGAACTAATGCAAAATGAGAACCATGCCTCACCAAATAGTGATGGATATTTTAAAGGGTATGAAATTGCTCAAACTCAGCCAAATAGACCCTGGTTGACACACCTCTGGGAAAACAGACGTATAAATGGAATGAAATAGAGATTCTGCAAAGTTGAATAATTACACTTTTTGTACCAGTCACCAACAGATTTGAACGAGATGAAAGGATGAGTGAAAACATGTCAACTGACAATATATTCAGTCTGAGGAACAAAAAGAAAAAGAATAAAAGTACATAGAGCCTGAGGGACCTGTGGGGCACCATCGAAGTGACCAATATATGTATTGTAGATGTCCTCAAAGGAGAAAAAAGGAAGAAGAAAGAATATTTGAAGGACACAAATCTACAAATCCAAAAATGTCAATGAACTGTAGGTAGGACATATTCAAAAAGACCCACAATGAAGATACATTCTAACAAAACTGTCCAAAGCCCAGGACAAACAGAAAATCTTGAAAGTAGCATGAGAGAAGAGACTTATCATGTACAGAGGGTCCTCAATAAGATTAACATGTGATTTCTCATCAGAAACCATGGAAGCTTCTAGAAGGCACTAGCAGATACCTTCAAAGTGCTCAAAGGAAAAACTCAACCAAGAATCGTATCTGGTAAAATGAACCTTCGAAAGTAAAAGAAATTAAGACATTCCCAGATAAAAACAGTTTATCACTAGCAGAACTGCCCTAGGAAGAAATACGAAAGGGAGGCCTCCAGGCTGAAATGAAAAGACACTACAACTTTCCACATGAAAAATTAAAAGTGCCAGTGAAAGTAACTACATAGTATGTGTGTACATACTACTTATAAAGGTATCCTTTGTAACTCTTTTCCCCTCTTAAAAGGTAACTGTGGATTGCAATAGTTATAAATTTATATTAATGGATCTACAATGTAGTAAGCATTAGGCCATGACAAGATAGAAAAAGGGTGGAGAACAGCTATATAGTATACCACTTTTTGTATACTACTGAAACTAAATTGGCATCAGTACAAGCTAGACTGAGCTAAATTAAGATGCTAATCCTATTCCAGGGGGTAGCCACTAAGAAAATAAGTCAAAAATATGTATAAAAGAAGCAAGGGAAAATATATAACAACGAGGCAACTGTGGAATAACTAAGGAGCAAAACGAGATGTGGAGTAAGTAAAGTGACAGACATAATAAACCCTAGCTTATCAGTAATTCTATGAAAAGTAAATGGATTAAACTCAAAGTAATAGGCAGAAATTGGAAGAATGGATTATTAAAACATGGTTGCAGGAGAATGAGGAGACAAGCCATATTCTAGGAGATAATATTTACAAAAGATATAGCTAATAAAGAACTTATCCAAAATATACAAAGAACTCTTAAAACTCAAAAATAAGAAAATGAACAACCTGATTAACACTTGGCCAAAGACCTTAGCAGATACCTCACCAAAGAAGATACGCAAACGAAAAATGACACAAAGCTTCGCTCCATGTGTCATTAGGGAAATGCAAATTTAAAAACACTGAGATACCACTACACACCTATTAGAAAGGCCAAAATCCAAAACACTGTCAGCCCAAATCCTGGCACTAATGTGCAGCAATAGGAACTCTTAATCATAGCTCATGGGAATGCAAAATGGTGCAGCCACTTCAGAAAGAGGTTTGGCGGTTTCTTATAAAACTAAACATAACCTTACCATTATACAATCCAGCAATTAAGCTTCTTGGTATTTGCCCAAAGGAATAAAAATCTTACGATACACACAAAAATCTGCACTCAGATTTTTATAGCAGTTCTATTCATAGGTGCCAACACTTGGAAGCTGTCAAAATGTCCTTCAGTAAGAGACTGGTTAAATCAACTGTGGTCTGTCCAGATAATGAAATACTAGCAGTAAAACGGAATGAGCTATCAAGCCATGAAAAGGCATGGAGGAAATTTAAATGCACATTACTAAGCAAAAGAAGCCAATAAAAACCATGGACTTTGGAAGACAATGATGTGTCAATGAAGGTTCCTCAACTGTAATCAATGTACCACTATGTCGGGGGATGTTGATAATGGAGAAGCCTATGTAGGTGTGGAGGCAGGGAACAGATGAGAAATCTGTTTGTCTTCCACTCAATTTTGCTATGAACCTAAAACTACCCCCATGATAAAATCTACTAAAACAAAAAAATAGAGGTACCTGGCTGGCTCAGTAGGTTGAGCATCCTGTCCTGACTCTTGTTTCCAGCTCAGGTCATGATCTCATGGTTCATGGGTTCAAGCCCCTCATAGGGCTCCATGCTGACAATGCAGAGTCTGCTTGAGATTCTCTCTTCTTTCCCTGCCCCTCCCCAGTGGTCTCTCTCTCCCTCTCTGTCTCAAAATAAATAAATTCCTAAAAATTGTAACAAACAAACAAACAAAGACCTAGTCTATAGTTTATATGTGTTCCTAAGAATAAATACTTAGGAATACATTAAAAGAATGAGTGCAAAATACATACTCTGAAAACTATAAAATAATGCTGAAAGAAATTAAAGAAATACAAACAAATGGAAAACCATCCTATGTTCATGGATTGGAAAACGTAACTTTGTTAAGATGGCAGTACTTTCCACACTGATCTATGGATCCAACATAATCCCTATCAGAATCCTATCTGACTTTTAAGAAATTAAGCTGATAAAGAAAATTTATATGGAATTGTAAGGGGCCAAGAGTAGCCAATACAATCCTTAAAAAAGAAGTACAGAGTAGGAGGACTTACAGTTTCAATTTCAAAAACAACTACAAAGCTCTATAAGTAATCAAAACAGTGTGGTACTGGCATAAAGATAGTCATATAAATCAATGGAATTGAGTTGAGAGACAGAATTTTAAAAAAACACACAAAAAGGCCCCACGAAAACAGAAAACCCAATCGTGTACATATGGTCTTCCTTCCTTCCCTTCCCTTCCTTCTCACCTTCTCACCTCCCTTCCCTTCTCTCCCCTCCCCTCCCCTCCCTCTCTTTCGAGAGCAAGTGAGAGAGCGAGCGAGCGAGCAAGCACAAACAGGGGAGAGGCAGAGAGAGAAGGAGAGACAGAATCCCAAGCAGGTTCCACACAATCAGCACAGGGCCCAATGCAGGGCTCGAACTCATTAACTGTGAGATCATGACCTGAGCTGTGATGAAGAGTCAGATACCACCCAGGCACCCTGAAAATACTCTTTTTAACAAAAGATTTTTCAAACAACCGCATATCAACATGCATCTAAAACAACTAATTTGGATCTCTACCTCATACCACAATAAAAATTAACTCAAAAAAGATTAAAAGACCTAAATGTAGAGCTAAAACTATAAAACTCTCAGAAGAAAACATAGGTGTAAATCTTTGTGGCCTTGTATTAGGCAACGTTTTTGTTGTTATGACATTAAAAGCATGAGTAACAAAAAAAAAAACAGATAAATTGAACTTCTTCAAAATTAAAAGCTTTTGTACTTCAAAGGACACTGTCAAGAAACTGAAAAGAGTAAGAGAAAGAGTAAGAGAAAATATTTAAAACCCATATATCTTCTAAGAGATTAGTCTCCAGAATATATTAAAAACCCTTACAACTCAACCGTGAAAAGCAAATGACCCATTAACTTGTGGGCAAAGGGGTTGAACATTTCTACATAGAAGATACATAAATGTCCAATAACTGCTAGGAAATTAGGAAATGCATATCAGAGCCACACTGAGATACAAGTTCACATTCACGTGGGTGGCTATCATAATAATATGAAAATAAGTATTGGTGAGTATGTGGAATTGTGAGAGACCTTCATTTTCTATTTTATCTTTCTTATGATGTTAATGGTTTTAAAGAATGTGTACTTAAATAATTCTTACCATATTGATATGGTATCTCACCTGAAAAAGCACACTAGGATCTTTGTCCAAGTAATAGATTCAGATGGCCATCCATCGTGAATCGAAATTAGGCATCAGGGAGAAAGATGAACCTTTGGTTCAAACAAGGGAAAAATATTACAAAGTGGATTTATAACTAAATGGGAATAAATACACTTTGGGATTTATTGAGTTGCTTGAGTCTTAGCAAGGTGGATACAGGAGTATAATAAATATATATCAAAACTGAAATAAGGGACCAGAGGGGAAAAAATCTAAAAGTGTTGAGACCACTTTTCCAGATCATTTACTGGCCTAACCTTGAGCAGCGTCATACTGTCCAGTGACCACGACAGCATGTGGTTAGGGTAAATGCGTGTAAGTGGCTGGATGTAAAACTACATGCCCAGCCCCTTGTATTTTCACATAGTTGCACTGTCTTTTAAAACATTGTAGACAGATAATAAAACCACCCTCGTGGCCCCATATACACAGCCTACAGCTGCCAAGTTATAACCTCTGTTCAAGAGTAGGAATGCTTCACTGGGAAGCAAACCATCCAAAGCCTAACAATGGAGGCCAACATAATTTGACTTATTATTTTAATAAACATTGGACAGACACGGGTAGGTGTGAGTATGTTGTAAAGTGGAATTGTTAACATCATGTGGAATTTAAGAGTATGTCATCTTTGCTGAACAGAAGAAGTTATAACTGGCAACATTAATAAAACCAAAAGTATTTTAATGTGGCTTCTGGTACTGTTTATTTCAATCATGATTTTGAACACAGGAATACACTGGAAGATTGTGAGAATATTATTACTGTATCTAGAATTCTGGTTTTTAAATGAAATCAATGGCAAAATATTTAATTATAGGAGCAATATTTAAAAGTTTGAAAAACAAAAAAATATTACTTGAAGTTGCCACAACACTAACAATTGTTTTAAAATATATTTTATATTTCTAATAAGAAAATATTGTATCCTACTTTTTAAAAAATTTAACATTATATCACACTAATTTGTCCATACAATATAACCTACACAAAGAGTAGAAAATGTTCAATCTCAAATGTAGGATTTTGAAAACTTGAAAACCAACCAAAAAGAAGTCTTAAATAATTTTTTAAATCTTAAAATTTTACAAAATCAGCAAAATGAACATTTAATTTGAAAATCTGATGAGAATATTTTTAACATTTCTAAAAATTCAATTTGCCAACACATTTGGTAATAGGACAAAATGACCAAAAAGTTAATACACTTCTTTCATCAAGGTTGATACTTAAATTTTTTTTCCAGCAAATGAACTTCTTAACATTTTATTTGGCACAGATTCTAACTTCAGTAAATATTTGAAGAGATCAGTATTTTATTTTTTTTCTTCCACTGGCCACCCTTCAAAACTGTAAAGATGGCTTTCACAGGTGGTATATGATGGCTTTAGCTACAACTGTTTCACCTCAAGCTTTTGTTTATGCTACCATTCCTCGAGGAGCAGTCTCTAGGGCCAATATTGGGCTATTAGTTGTTTATTCCATGTATTGGCTTATAATTCCACAGATGGGAATTGGTTCTAGGCTAAGGTGCACTCACACAGCCTCACCCCATTGAAGAACTACCCCATGCTGTTTTACTCAGAAAAATGGCCCCCTCACAGATGGTTAAATTCTTCCAACAGGATAAACAGGGTTGCTTTTTAACTGGTTTTGAATGAGTCTACCATTTTGGGATGAGCTGAATGTAGTAGATAAAAGAAAGACAAGCATTCTTTGATGTGCAGACACTAAAACTACGATTTCATCTCAAACTAACAATGACTTTAAAAACAACTGACTCTGCTCCCTAATTATTGCCACTAAAGAAGTACTGGAGATGAATAATTCTGGAATGAAGCTAATAATTATGGAATTCTTTCCCAAAGCTTAATAAATTTAAAATGATAATCCCTTATAAGTGAACTCATTCAGTTACGAGAGGTACATTATACGTATGCTTTACCTTGCATAGTGCATCCAGAAATAACATAGCTTAAAGAAAAGTGTTCTCTTCGTAATTTTTAAAGGATCAATGATTTTTTTGTTGTTTATTTGTTTCATGACTAAAGCAAGCATCTGGTTTTACTGCCTTAAAAATACTCGAACTAAAAATACTATAGCCATGATATAATAAGCAACAAAGCTTGGCACTAAGCCCACACTTTATTCTCTGTTTAAAGAGGATCCAAAGCTCTTTGTAAGGAAAAAATTTGAACCTTCCTCCAGGAACTCTCCCTTGCTCTTTTCTATCACAGGCGCCATTTTATTTAGGGTATCAGATCTTCTGTAGGTCCTTCATTTCCATGAGAGAATATAGGTCTGTCCCCAGTTGAACTAGTTGGTAAGGTAAATGTGTTTCTCTTTAGCTGGCCACATAAAATAACCAGAACATGGGTACTCATTACACAATGCAAATTCACTGTTGCCCAACTTCCATAAAATCTTGGTTGAAAAACACAGTGGTGATGGAGAATTTCTGAAGGATACAAAGACCCATGCATTAGAAGTCAGGTACTCCTAGAGAAAGTGAGTAGAGAAAGAACATATACTCTGAAGTCTGAACTTGCTATGCCTTACTAGCTGTGTAACCTCTTGCTGGCCTATCCAATGTATCATTTCCTATTTTGAATTTTTGCTATCCTATCATTTTATGTATCCTTACAAGCAGCCTTCGATTCACTGAGATAAATGGGGGGGGGTATTTCTACAGAAAACCAAACAGATAAATAATTGGTAATAGTTACTATAGAAAGGAAGTCTAATGTATCTTAGGGACTTACAAATGGTTTAATATTTTACATTATATTAACACATCACATCAGTAGCCCAAGTAAGGAAGAAAAAAAAAAAACAAAAAAACACCTAGATCATCTCAGTTGATTCTGAAAAGGCATAAAATAAAGTCAAGACTCTCCAACAACAAACAGAAACAGACTCATAAATACAGAGAACCAATTGGTGGTTGCCAGAGGGGAAGTGGTTAAAAAGATGGCCAAAATAGGTGACAGGGATTAAGAAATATAAACTTGCAGTTATAAAATAAGTCACAGAGATGAAAAGTGCAGCATGGGGAATATAGTCAATGCCGTAACGACATTGTATGGTGACAGGTGGTAATCACACTTAAATGAGGTGAACGTTACTCAATATACGCAACTGTCTAATCGCTATGTTGTACATCTGACACTAATATAGCATTGTATATCAACTATATTTAAATACAAATTTTTAAAAATAAAAAGTACCTCAATCTTATTAAAACCTGATAAATTTATAGGATATCTGCCTCCTGCATCTTTCGGATTCTGTATACTACATATGTGCTCCTTATACTTCTATTTTTTCATGCAGGCATTACTTAAATATTTGAGGATTACTGGGCTGCTTTTCCTAATTAATATTTTAATGGCCATGAATTCATTTGCTTTAGGGAAAAAACAAGATATATGCTACATGTATACAGCTTGACTTCTAGTGAGAAGTGAGTAATTCAGTGAACTTGTATGTCATGTTGGTTTATATAAAAATAAATAAATAATTGTGATTATGTTATTACCAAAAAAACAAATAAACAAACAACTAGCCCTGATTGCTTTAAAAAGCTGTTAATAACCTAGGACTAAAAAGCTAACATCTTAATAAAAAAAATCTATCGGAAACAACCACATAATTCCTCACAGAAACATATTCATTGAAATTGGAAATAAAATCAGGTATATAATTTTCATATTATTTAACACTGAGTTAGAACTCTGGTCAATGGCACAATAAATGGCACAGAAATGATATCTACATTTTGGAAAAGAGGAAACATAATTATCATTACTTATGGATGATATTATATACTAGAAAAGCCATGAACATGAAATGAAATTTCCAGAATTAATTCAAGCTCAATAAGATGCCAGACATAAAATACATATGTAATTGGTTCTTTGTTATTAGAAGACAGCATAAATTTGCTTGTTCTTGATACGGCAGCAATCAGTTATAAAACATAATACAATTCAATGGAAAAAGACTCTACTCACAATGTATTCTAATCTCCTAAGAAATGCAGAGGACCTATATGAAGAAAATCACAAAAATGCCGAGATATCAAAGGAGAGACATCATGTTCTTCGATGGAAAGAACAAATTTTGTAAATTTGTGAATCATATTTTATATGTGTTACTCAGTGCCAATTAAAATCACAGTTTTCTTTAAAAAATGATTACAAAGTTCGGAAAAATAACGAAGTGACTATAACAGACTTACATAAAATTATAATAATTTAAGACATATAGCTAGTACAAGCATAAGGGTAGACAGACATGTACGAAACAGGCTTTACTACATACGAGAATGAATATGTGATCAGTGGGGCACTGCAAACCCACAACAGGAAAGTATTATTCAATAAACTCTTTGGAGGCACCTGAGTGGCTCAGTCAGTTGGGCGTCCAACTTCAGCTCAGGTCATGATCTCATTCATGGTCAGTCAGTTTGAGCCCCAGGTCAGGCTCTGTGCTGACAGCTTGGAGCCTGCTTCTGATTCTGTGCCTCCCTCTCCTTCTGCCCCTCCCCCACTCACATTGTCTCTGTCTCTCAAAAACGAATAAACATTAAAAAACTTAAAAAAAATAAACTGGGAACTATTCATTAAATATATGGGAGGGGAAAAGGTAGTTAACAGGCATGGCAGAAAAAACAGCCTTAGTAGCAAAGAAATGCCAATTAAAATAAGACTTCAATTTATGCCTATCAAATTAGCAAATGTTTTTGGTTTTGCCTTTCGTAATAATACCAAATGCTTGCAAGAGTATAATAGAACAGGCACTCTTTCTCATGACTGGTGGGAGTATAAATGAGAATAAGCAATTTAGTTGTTGGTATCAAGAGTCTTGACATCTTTGAATACAGTATGCCCACTTTCAGGCGTCACGCTAAAGGGAAATCCTGAAAAAAAAAAAAAGGCTTTATGCATAAAGACATTCAAAGAGCATCATTTATATTAATGAAAATTTGGAAAAAATTCACATTCAAGCTATTGAGAGGGTTACTGGATAAATTATGAAGTGTTATATAGCCATTAAAATGATGTTTACAAAGAAATTTTTAAGCCAGATATTTTGTTCAACATAGCATGTTATATTAGTTTCAGGTGTACAATACAGTGATTCAATAATTTTATACATTACTCAGTGCTCATCATGATTAAGTGTACTCTTAATCCCCTTCACCTATTTAACCCATCCCCCACCCACCTCCTCTGGTAACCATCAGTTTGTTCTCTATATTTAAGAGTGTTTGGTTTGTCTTTTTTTCTTTGTTCACTTGTTTTGTTTCTTAAATTCCACACATGAGAGATAGGTCTTTCTCTGACTGCCTTATTTCACTTAGCATTATACTCTCTAACTCCATCCATGTTGTCGCAAATGGCAAGATTTCATTCTCTTTTATGGCTGAGTAATATTTCATTGCATATACATACCAATTCTTCTTTATCCATTCATCTCTCAATGGACAGTTGGGCTGGTTCTATAATCTGGCTATTGAAAACAATGCTACAAAAAACAAAGGGGTGCATGTATCTTTCCAAACTAATGTTTTTGTATTCTTTGGGTAAATATTCAGAAGTGAAATTATTAGGTCATATGGTAATTTTATTTGTAATTTTTTGAGGAATCTCCATAGCTTTTTCCACAGTGGTTGTACCAGTTTGTGTTCCCATCAACAGTGCGAGAGGGCCCCTATTTCTACACATCTCTGTCAACACTTGTTGTTTCTTGTGTTTCTGATTTTAGCCATTCTGACTGGTGTGAGGTGATATCTCATTGTGGTTTTGATTTACACTTCCCTGATGATTAGTGATATTGAGCATCTTTTTACGTGTCTGTTGGCCATCTGTTTGTCTTCTGTGGAGAAATGTTTGTTCATGTCTTCTGCCCATTTTTTAACTGGATTATTTGTTTTCTGGGTGTTGAGTTATATAACTTCTTTATATATTTTGGATACTAACGCTTTATCAGATATGTTATTTGCAAATATCTTCTCCCATTCAGTAGGCTATCTTTTAGATTTGTTGATTGCTTCCTCTGCTGTGTAGAAACTTTCTATTTTTAAAGTCCCAATAGTATATTTTTGCTTTTGTTTCCCTGGCCACAGGAGACATATCTAGAAAAATGATGCTATGGCCAATGTCAGAGAAATTACTGCCTGTGCTCTATTCTAGCAGTTTTATGATTTCAGGTCTCACATTTAGGTCCTTCATCCATCTTGAGTTTATTTTTTTTAACGTATATTTATTTTTGAGAGACATAGAGACAGAGTATGAGTAGGGGAGGGGCAGAGAGAGAGAGGGAGACGCAGAATCCGAAGCAGGCTCCAGGCTCCGAGCCGTCAGCACAGAGCCCGACGCGGGACTCGAACTCACAGACCGTGAGATCATGACCTGAGCTGAAGTCGGCCGCTTAACCGACTGAGCCACCCAGGCGCCCCTCTTGAGTTTATTTTCGTGTGTGGCATAAGAAAGTGGTCCAATTTTCCTAGAACCATATGTTGAAGACATTGTCATTTTCCCACTGCGTATTCTTGCCTCCTTTGTTGAAGATTAACTGACCATATAATAATGGATTTATTTCTGGGCTCTCTATTCTGTTTCATTGATCTATGTGTCTGTTTTTGTGCCAGTACCGCAGTGTTTTGATTACTGTTACTTTGCAGTATATCTTGAAATCAAGTCTTTTTCAAGACTGCTCTGGCTCTTCGGGTTCTTTTGTGGTTCCATACAAACTTCAGGATTATTTGTTCTAGTTCTGTGAAAAATTCTGTTGGTATTTTGATAGGAATTGCATTAGATCTGTAGATTGCTTTGGGCAGTACAGACATTTTTAACAATATTTGTTCTGCCAATTCATAAGCATGGAATATCTTTCCATTTGTTTGTGTCATTATCAATTCCTTTCATCAGTGTTTTACAGTTGCAGAGTACAGGTGTCTCACCTCCTTGGTTAAGTTCATTCCTAAGTATTTTATTATTTTTGGTACAATTGCAAATGGGATTGTTTTAATTTCTCTTTCTGCTACTTCATTATTAGAGTATAGAAATGCAACAGATTTCTGCATATTGACTTTGTATTCTGTGAACTTCCTGAATTCATTTATCAGTTCTAGTAGTTTAAGAAGGAATTTTTTAGAGGTGTCTGGGTGGCTCAGTCAGTTAAGCATCTGACTCTTGATTTCAGCTCAGGTCATAATCTCACAGTTGTATGACTGAGCCCCATGTTGGGCTCTTTGCTGGGGCATGGAGCCTGCTTAAGATTCTCTCCCTCTGCCCCTGCCCCACTTGCACACACATGTGTGTGCACTCTCTCTCTCTCAAAAAAAAAGGCTTTTTTAAAAATAATGTGTGGGGGGCCTGGGTGGCTCAGTCAGTTAGGCATCCGACTTCGGCTCAGGTCTGTGAGTTCGAGCCCCGCATCGGGCTCTGTGCTGACAGCTCAGAGCCTGGAGCCTGCTTCACATTCTGTGTCTCCCTCTCTCTCTACCCCTCCCCCACTCATGCTCTGTCTCTCTCTGTCTCAAAAATAAATAAAATAAAACATTAAAAAAACATTAAAAAAATAATGTGATAAAATGTGCTAAATGAAGAAGGCAAGATATAAAGTTTTTAATATAATATAGCCACATATTTTTAAAAATGAATAGGGAAAAAAGAATTTTTAAGAGTACCTGCTAACAGTAGTTGTTTTGAGGGGAAGGGCTATTAGTTGTTTTTTCAACTCTTTAATATTTACCCCATCTTCCTCAAGGAGAGTGTATTAGTTTACACTTTTATAATATATAATATGACTCAGAAACAAATTGCTGCGTGTCCAGGGCAATGGGCAAATCCCATGGTGTCTGCTGTTCATAGATTCCAGGTTTCTGTCTTTAATAAAAGAATTCCATACGAACTTGTAAGCCAATGTGGCATTTTTATCAGTTCTATCTACACTACCAGCCACACAGAGGTCGGGTATATAGACAAAGGCTGACTGACCAAAAATGCTATTGGTAGGCACTTTAATGCTAGAAGATATCCAATGATTAGTTGGGCCTGAAGAGGAAAAAAGAATCTTTTAGGAAAAAGTACAATTCTACTAAAATTTTTTAAAGGTGAAGATTTGTTTGCTCTTTTTTTTAAGTACTTTTTCAGAGTATTAGAATAATAAATGCTTGCTATAAAGTTTTCACTTATGCTCTATTTATGATGGGGGAAATAAGTATCACTATTATAGTTTGGTATATATTACTCCAAATTTTTTGGGTGAATATCTTACCTTTTAAAAACAATAATGGGACCATTTAAGACATGCTGTTTTTTAACCTGAATCCTCAGTGTAAAAGTAAATCACAGTTCGCCTTGGAAGAACACATGAGCCCCCTCATTTATTTTTAATGGTTTACCAATATTCTTTTTTTAGTTTACTCTATTTAACCAATGCCCTACTGATAGTCCCTTTGGTTACCAATTCATTATTATTGACAACTAAATATATATGTGTCTTTGTACACTTGCACAGCATGGAAGAGTCTGAAATATTTGACTGTTTTACAATAAACACCCATCACTCTTCAATATTTCTGAGATAAATTCCTAGAAATGGATTTTCTGGGCTAAAGCTTATTGCTCAACAGACCTCCACGAATGTTTATATTCTCAACGACTGTACACTGAGAATGCCTGCTTCCTCACATCTCCAACGACGCAGTACATTACCAGGTTTTATTTTGTTTTGGCCACTCTGACAGGTACAAAATATTGTCATTGCTTTCTTTTGCATCTGTTTAATTATTACAGAGGTTGAGCATCTTTTCAAAGATCTCTTGGTCATTTCTGGTTAATTCTAGAAATTGGCATTATTGTTCTTTGCCTGTATTTCTATTTAATCTTTTCTTATTGATTTGCCAAAGCTCTTTTTATATCCAGGAATTAGCCCTATATTACATTATTTGCATAAATTCCTAAGGCTTTCTTTCGACTTTTTATTTTCAGTTCTTTGGTATAGAAAATCTTTAAGTTTAGTGTAGTTATATTTGCCAGTATTTTCTAATTCTGGGTTTATGTCATGCTTAGAAAGGCCTTCTGCATATATTTATGCTTTCTTCAAGTACTTTTATGATTTCATTATTTTACATTTGTATTTTTGAAGCATCCAAAATTTATTTTGATGTCAAGTATGAGATGGAGTCCCAGTTTCGTTTTGTGACAAATAGCTCATCGGTTGGCCTGATACCACTCATTAAATAATCCATCGTTTCTGTACTAATTTGAAATGCCACGTTTATGAGGTACTAAATTCTCATATATACTTGGTGTATTTCTGGGACCTATTTACCTTAGCCTCTGAGCCAGAATGCGGCAATCCACCGTTGAGTAAATATATTCTTAACAGAAAAACAAAATACTACTGCTGTGGAGTTCAACATCCCTAGACTAAACGGAAAATTCCTTTTTACTAATTTATCTTTCAAGATGAATTTTGGCAATAGGATGGATAGAATGGATAGAATAGAATGAATAGAATGGATAAAAAATAACTAAAAAATGTCAAATTTGGTATCATGCCCAAGTCACCGTGAGCTTTACCCACAATTCCTT
This sequence comes from Paguma larvata, assembly GCA_030068075.1. Taxonomy (NCBI): domain Eukaryota; kingdom Metazoa; phylum Chordata; class Mammalia; order Carnivora; family Viverridae; genus Paguma; species Paguma larvata. Next base: position 79,487,077 of record CM057832.1, read on the forward strand.
ACCCCTACTTTACTTGTCACAGAGGGATTAATGTTCATCTCTCAATGTCTGGCAGTGAGTTCGCAGTGACAAAATAATATAACCACAAATCGAAAGTCTTGTATATAATAAAGGGTGGTGGCATCCATCTAAGCAGTGGAACTTCTCCTCTGAAAGATGCCCTGAGTACGAATGGATGTTTAGATTTATATGTAGATGTAACTACGAATCTCTTTTTCTAGCTAGTATATCTAACCTTGTGTAGATTTACATTGAACACATAAAATAGACATAGAATTTTCATTTAAGGGAACATATCTGAACGGATAGAGTTCACACAGAATCAACAACGGGAATTTCAGTCTGCTTTCTTGCCTGTGTGTGTGTGTGTGTGTGTGTGTGTGTGTGTGTGTGTGTCTGTGTGTCTGTGTGAAGACTCCCCTTACCATGGCATGAAGGAAAAGAATGACCCTGTAACCCATCATCTCAGGACCTCTGATGGAATGCCATATCATGCCTTTCGATCCCATCGTGTGGGTTTTACACGTTAACTCACTCCTCCATTCACCCAAGGGATACGGGAGTGCTTATGCATAGGGGCATCAATGTTTATCATCAGTAGGCACCCCAATGTTTATAGTAACAGTTTCAACAATAGCGAAATTATGGAAAGACCCTAAATGTCCATCAACTGATGAATGGATAAAGAAGATGTGGTTTATATATACAATGGAATACTACCTGGCAATGAGAAAGAATGAAATCATGCCATTTGCAGCAATGTGGATGGAACTGGAGGGTATTATGCTGAGCGAAAAAAAGTTAGTAGGAGAAGGACAGCTTTCATATGTTTTCACTCATGTGGATCTTGAGAAACTTAACAGAAGATCACAAGGGAATGGAAAGGGAAAAAATAGTTACAGAGAGGGAGGGAGGCAAACCACCAGAAACCAATACAGAGAACAAACTGAGGGTGGACGGGGGCGTGGGTAGGGGGGACAATGTGTGATGGGCACTGAAGAGGGCACTTGTTGGGATGAGCCCTGGGTATTGTATGTAGGCCAATTTGACAACAGATTATATTAAAAAAAAAACAAACAACTCACTCCTCCTATATAACAGCTGTCTGTAGAGTCATCTTGCCTATTAGGGTAGGCACAAAGCCTAGGGTCCTCAATACTTCTAGGAGGCCACAAAAATGTTTAATTTCTTTGCAAATCAGAAGCAAGCAAACAAACAAAAAAACGCTATGTCTAAGAAAATGTTTTGTTGTATAATGTTAACATATTCATCCTTAGTATAATCTTAATATTTGTTTTTGAAGGATGGGAATCACAAAAGCCATAAGCCAGCCTTGCCACGCCCCAAAATTACAAAAGGACCACTGAGCATTTTAGATCTTACATCTCTATTCTCTTCCGGAAATTCACAATTAAAGGCTCGCAGGAGTTCTGCAATAAAAACAACACAACACAACGACAATAAATTATACAACTTAGTTTTTACTCCCAGGTTCTCAAGGCTTATTTGATCCTGGAACTTTTATTTTTCTTTTCCATAATAATTACTATCTTCTCCCAGAACCAGTAATCCATGGAAGAATTTAGGAAATGATTAACTTTCTATTGCATTAAGATTCAACATTGATCAAGAGATTCTACAGGTGAAATTTCTCCATCATATTTTTCTTCTTTAAGCGGACTGCCCAGAAGCCTAAAGGATTATTCTTTGCTGTATGCAGATAGAATGAGAATGATACCTGATGCTCTGTGGGCAGGCTGCCGGCAACAAAGCCCCGCCTTTCCACTCGGCAGGAGAATCTTAGTGTTGCCCATGCTTCAGATTTATGCTACACAGCTCACTGAGACCCATTTCAATTCCGTTTTCTTAACAGTTTTGCAGCAGCGTGAGGATGAAAATAATTCCCAAATGGCAAGGTAGAGTGAAAAGCCGCTCTCCTGCATCCCAGAACCTTAACCTATCAGACTTTATTAAGAGTGACTTAAAAATCTGTCGGTTCTCAAAAGATTTCTCCAGGAACAGATTTCTTGGTTCCATCTCCGTTCTGGCTGTTCCCACAACCACACAGCCCATCAAGTTTAGCAGCGCTTGGCTGCACGAATGCTAAAATTACAATATGCTTTCAAAATTCAATCCACAGCAAAACTGACCTTACCTGGAAGCATCTCCACAGTCACATTTAATAAAACCATAGGAACTTGAGGTTGAAGGTAGAAGGGTAAGTGGTTCTGGGGTATGAAATAAAGTAGAAAGTGTCTTTTTTTTTTTTAAAGTTTATGCTACCTAATGTCCCTTTTTTATTTATTTTTGTTGTTTTTTTTTTTTAACTAAACGTTATTTTTGAGAGACAGAGACAGAGCACGAGCAGGGAGGGGCAGAGAGAGAGGGAGGCACAGACTCTGAAGCCAAATCCAGGCTCTGAGCTGTCATCACAGAGCCCAATGGGGGCTTGAACTCGTGAACCATGAGTTCGGAACTAAAGTCGGGTGCTTAACTGACTGAGACACCCAGGCAACTCGATGTCTCCTTTTTTTAAATCAGTTTTTTGTTTGACAGAAAAAGTCAAAGATCCTAAGTCCTTTCTTTTGATTTTTCCGGGGTTTATCGATTAGGAAGATGGTCTCTATTATTTTTTTGGAGCAAATGCATTTGTCTACCCTCAGTGCTTTACATAAAGTACATATGTTTCTCAACCAGGAGATGCTTGAAGCCTTTTGGTTAAATGGACACCATCAAATCTCGGTGGCTGTAAGATTTTTTACAATTAGGAAACAAAATTTCTTTTAAGGAAAAAAAAAACCCTGCTCATTTAACTACACACCTGAATTCTAGAAGCCAGAGAAGTGACTTAGTTTCCTGAAATACATAGGATTTAGCAAAATAAACAATAATAGCAACAAGAGTGAAAATACGGCTTGGCCAGGTCTTGCTTTCTACATCTTTTATCATTCCCAGTGGAATTCACTAAAATTATTTGTCTATAGATCTGTCTGTCTTTCTTAAAGTACAAAAGTCCTCGAGGATAGAGAGCTTGTGATATGTGGCTTGATTGTTCAAACGCCTACCACAGTGGCTAACGTATATTAGGAGCTTAAGGAAGCCTGTTGGATGGAGATGTAAAGACTAAGTGCCTGGGGCACCTGAGTGGGTTTGTGGGATCAAGTCCCATGTTGGGCTCTGCGCTGAGAGCTTGGAGCCTGCTTGGGATTCTCTCTCTCTGCCTTTCCTCTGTCCATGCTCTCTCTTTGTCTCTCTCAAAAATAAACATTTATGAACAAACAAACAAATAAATATCGAGTGGCTGAGTGACTTTTCAATAGTATTACCAACTGGAAATTGTCAATATGTCCATGACTATTAGTTATATTGTAATTGCTCATCCTAAAAACTGATACTCTGCGACCATACAGGGAAAGTTCCCAAGAAGTAGTGCTTCAACTAAATAGAACTTCACAGGATCCCACCTCCGAGGGGCGTGTGTTTGTGTGTGCTTGTGCGTGGCAGGCAGAGAGGAGATCTCTCTCGGCTGGCAAAGTCTCACAAAATTGCTAACACTGATTTTATTTCCTATTAAAGCCCTTCCTGGGCTCATTATTTTTGAGTCAATAGAGATAGCTGTAACTTTTAATTTTCAGAAGCTATTGAATGCTTACAAAAATAGTAACAAAGGGAAAAGAAGCTATTTCAAAGGCAAATCACTTCGATAATCTTCTTGAACGACCCAACTGGAGTAAATGGAAGGACAGTGAGTACATGTATCATCGGCTAACAAATATGGCAGGCACTCTACTCTACACCAGGTGCGTGGCGGAGGGAACACCAAGGTAATAGAACTGATGTTCGTATCTCATCACTAATCTTGAAAGGCTCGCGAACTAGCTGGGGAGGTGAAACAACACACCTGAAACAAAACAGGAACAGAGCAGTGAGTGATTTTAAATCATGTTTCCATATGTGGGTGCTACTCTAGAAACAGAAGTGAGGTGTCTCCTGCCAAAAATGAATAATGGTAACCTATTTCTTGGTTCATGAATTGAGAAAAGAAAAAATGGTTATTAGAATTATATCAATTTTGTATTTTTATCCTACCCTTCTTCCTTAAACATAGCAATTAAGAAGATGGCAAAGAGATATAAATCTGTAGCAAACACATATTAAGGGAATAAAAATTCTGAAATTGCCGAGGACTTAATTTCACAGTTTCTTATTTTTAAGGAAATATACTCCTGGTTGTAATATTATATTTTTTATAGAACAGTCATATTTTCATCTGGTAACGGTGTTCCCAGTTTGTGAGACAAATTAAATATACGAATATTTTATGGTGCCCCTACCTGATGACCATAATATTCAGGTATTTTTCTACTGAAATAAGTTGGGAAACAGATGTCCCACAGAATGAGCAAACAATTTTATCCATTTTTGTGTATTTATATCCTGGCATTGCAAAGATGCTACAGGCTGTTAATGCTAGAAACACATTTTCAGATAATAAGGTACACCGATGAGAGCAACATAGCCTGAAAATGTTTTCCTAAAGTATGTGTTATTTCAAATAAACCTGGAAGGATACATCAAATCTGGGGGGGAAAATGCTTTTGAAATGCAAAGTGACCCAATAGTTATTTTTATGGCATCTGTGGTAACGCTAATTTTACAGCCACATTTATTTTATTTTATTTATAATAGTTTATTTTCAAATTGGTTTACATATAACACCCAGTGTTCATCCCAACACGTGCCCTCTTTAATGCCCGTCACCCCTCTCCCCCCTCCCTCACTCCCTTCACCCTCAGTTTGTTCTTAGTCTTTGAGAGTCTCTTATGTTTTATCTCCCTCCCTCTCTGTGTCTTTTTTTCCTTTCCCCTCTTCCCCTCCCCCTGGTTTTTGCTTAGTCTCACACAGTCCACCTATTCGTGGAAACATATGGTATCTGTCTTTTTCTGACTGACTTATTTCACTTAACATAATACCCTCCAGTTCCATCCATGCTGCTACACATGGCCAGATTTAATTTTTTCTCATTGCCACGTAGTAGTCCATCGTATATATAAACCACATCTTCTTTATCCATTTGTCAGTTGATGGGCACTTGGTCTCTTTCCATGATTTGGCTATTGTTGAAAGTGTACAGCCACATTAAAAAAAATCTTACTCATATTGTTCAGGTCACTGTATACTGTAGAAATTTTTTGAAACTCTTAAAGCACTGAAAGAGGACAATAACCATGCTAGCCAAGTGGACTCTTACTAACATTTTGGTGTACTTGATTTTTTGGGCACTTTTTAGCAATTGTAATCAACCGACTACATAATATTGTATCCAGAGTTTTTCAGTAAACGTGAAAAATTAAAATTTTCTCACATTATTAAAAAAAAAATCTGCCTCCAGTGCCTGGGTGGCTCAGTTGGTTAAGGGACCAACTTTGGCACAGGTCATGATCTCATGGTTCATGGGTTCGAGTCCCACATCAGACTCTGTGCTGACAGCTCAGAGCCTGGAGCCTGCTTCAGATTCTGTGTCTCCCTCTCTCTCTGCCCCTCCCCTGCTTGCACTCTGTCTCTCTCTCTCTCTCTCTCTCTCTCAAAAATAAATAAAATGTTAAAAAAATTTTAAATAAAAAAATAAATCTGTGGATGTGGTATCTTTAACAGATGCATAATTTAACACTGTAAAGATATATCAATTCATGTACCAATTCCCTTATTCCTGTATATTTAGGTTAAAGTTTTTCACCTTCCACTATGATAAGCCTGAAATGAACAGAGTAGTTGATGTTTTTGTTTGCCTCTGTCCATGTTCTGCTCTTTGTGGTAGCTGGGTCTTGCTCTGTCCTCCGTCAGCCATGTGGTTTGGGGAAGATTGACCCAGTTTCAGGAGTGGGAGCCCTGCCATTATTGGCCATGGAAGCCGGTTCAGGGAGAGGCAGGTAACCATTTAAAAAAGTATGTTGGGGCACTTGGGGGCTCAGTCAGTTGGGCGTCTGTCTGACTCTTGGTTTTGGCTCAGGTCATGATCTCATGATCCGTGAGACTCATGAACTCATGAACCATGCTCTGCCCTGATAGCACGGAGCCTCCTTAGGATTCTCTCTCTCTCTCTCTCTCTCTCTCTCTCTCTCTCTCTCTCTCTCTCTCCCTCCCTCCCTCCCTCCCTCTCTCTCTGCCTTTCCCCTGCTTGCCTGTGCACTCTCTGTCAAAATGAATAAACTTAACAAAAAAAAATTTTTTTTTTTTTTTAGACAATACATTCCCATGAAACTCTTCACTCAGAAACTTCATTCAGAAACTTCAGAGGCAGAATAACTGTCTGTGGCACCAGAGCGTCTTCCGATGTGTCATATAAACATAGCCATAGCACAAAATTCTCGTTCAAATCACTCGAGGTCACAGTGAATGGGATTCAAGAAAAACAAAGAGGGAGCCTGACCTGTTTGGCAAATAGAAAGGAAAGGAACGAGATATATCTGAAGCCATGACAGGATTGATGTCCAGAGAAAAAGCTGGTGAAATAAGAAAAAGCATATAAAAAGCAAATGTATTAAAACTTAGGACATGTACATCTCATAACTGTAATTTAGTTCAGAATTTAGTTCATACATTTAAAATTCTGTGACAAAAGTACAATGCTGCGGATTAGGAAGGCTTCTGAATTACCAAATGTTAGCAGAACTAAAATCTTCAAAAAAAAAAAAAAAAAACCCTCTTTACCCAAAGGTTGTTGGATGTTTGTTCTGCACATACCCTTCGGCTCCTCAGACTTAAACTCAGGGACCGAGAGAGAAAGAAGGTAATCAGTAAGGAACCTGAAATCAAGGAAGGGTACCTACTGCTACTAGAAGAGACATGTCCGGTTTTGGCTGCCCAGAGTTGTATAAAGGGCTGAAAGACAGGGTCACACTCTTGTGAAGTCTGAATGAATTTAGTGAATCCTGGAATCTCCAGGTCGTTGCCGACAAAAAGAAACCTAAGTGAATCGAAGTTCTCGGACCCCTGCCTTCTTACCAAGTGACAAACAGTGCTTGTACTAGTAAGATATGCTCGGTAGGTGCAGGCCGGCTGATGGAGCTCGGGAGCTCGGAGCGCACACAGAAGGAAATTATCTACGAGCCAGTGGGAGACAAACGAATTTGGCTACCACAAGGCTCTACGCTGGTGTACACAGAGACTTCTGATCCACACACACACTGCTGGCCAAGGCTCTAATTTACAACCCAGTCCCTTGGCACAGTGTCTATGGTATGTTACCTGCTACAATGGCTGGCAGGTTGCCACTATTTTATATACTGCCTTCTGCAACACTGAATAGCAGTTCTGACCCTTGTTAAAAGTAGGTGGATACAAATATTTGAAGCGGCTTCTAAGAATATCTATAACATAGTAGGAAAATGCCAATAAAGCAGGCACAGGAAAACTATAGATAGAAGAGAAGAACAAGACCAAAGAAGAGCTAAGACAGAGATAGGAGTGCCCTGTGGACCTGCTCATTTCCTGCAACGACCCACAAATTTGGCTTTGAGTTTCCTGCCAGCCAAGGCACAAGGAGTTACATGAGCACTTGAGAGGAGGATTTGCATTGTCCATAAGGAACAGGCATATCTGTGTTTCTCATGGGAAGGTGGGGGCAGGAGGAAGGAGTTCTCTGGATATCAATATTTGCTAACTAATTAGTTATGAAGGTCTCAAAGCTGCCATTATAACCATTATTACTTTCATTCATATAGCACGTAATGCTTTGCAGAGTAATGTACACACTTTCTTCAGTTTGCACAAAAATCCTGCGATGCAAGGTCGGAGGGGATGGTGTTATTAAAGCAATAATGTATTCTCACTCATGCAACGAGGAGCTTTGCCTCGCGGGGAACACAATGAGGAAGGAGAAAATACGCAGAAGGTCTCTGAGATAACAAACCCAACGGCACAAAGCGTACGCACAGAAACACGCTCTTCACTCAGAACCTATAGCCCTGCACTTAACCTGAAATTCTAACAAGGTTAGCTAACTTCCTTCCTAAAATCACAGCAGATTAAAAGTTAACAAAACAGGGGCTATTACAGAGAGGCGCTCTGAAAGGACCCCCAGAAGCAGCACGGTGGAGAAACCGAAAACCCTAAAAACACTCACCAAGTAGCATGAGCAGGGATGCGTCAAGGGGTCAGAGTTTCTCTTACCTGGCCCCCCATGAATCAGTTGTCCACACAGGAAATGAAATGAGCTCGTGATCTCCCACTCGTAACCTTTACAGCCCTTCAGAGATCTTCCAAGGCTCATGAGATAAAATCCTTATTTAAAATGGCCCACGAGGTCCCGCAAGTTCTGGCTTCTGCTTGCCCGCCTGTCCGGAGGGTCTCACATCCCCTCTCACTTCTACCCCACCTGCCCGGGCTGCTGCTGCTGCACATTTTCTTCTTTGTACCTGGAAGTATTTCACTCCTGCTGCACCTGGGGCACCCGAAAGGTCATTCCTTGGGAAGCTTTACCGAATCCTGGAGTCTAGATTAGGTTTCCCTGTGAACCCTAAGCCCCTTGGCATTGGAGGATCACAGCTGCATTTAATTGTTAGTCTGATTGTTTGATACCTGTTTGCTCCGGGGACTGTGAGTTCTGGGAGGACAAGGCCATGTCTGGAACGCAGGCAGAATAAATATTTACTGAAAAAAAAAAGAAAGAATATGCAATGTCACAGAACAAGCATGATACATCTTCCTGGTAAATATTTCAGTTTTACTACAAGATTTTTTTTGGGAAGGGAGAATCTATTGTTTTCTTTATTAAAGCAAAAATAAAAGATCCTTTATGGAGTAAAGTGCAAAATTCAAACGAATTTTAAAGCTAAAACACAAGATTTCAGGGATGCTTCAGCCTATGCCCCGCCCTCCCCCCCCCCCTTCTTTCTGAAGGCACTGTGCTTAAAATAATACGGAAACACGGAGGGGTAAAAGATCCATTTCCCAAGGCATCTGGATAACCAAGGGTCATCTTCATCCTACTAGAGGAGAATGTGTATGAAGAAGGTTATGCCAACTATAAGGCTTTGTACAAATATAACTTGTTATTACTGAGAAATCTGTCCCGAAGAGGGGGAATGGCTTGGCTTGTATTACATCGCCAATTACAGGTGAGGCTGACGCCAGGACCCAGGTCTCCCGAGGCCTGTCCTGCCCACGGCTTTTCATTAACACACAGCACCTGCCACCTGCTCCCTACTGCAAAGGTCCCCTCCCTCCCAGCCACATCTGGGGCTGATGCCCTGAGCCAGCCTCAAATACATTTCAAGTTCTGACCAACCACAATTGAGAAGAGGGTTAAAACACACACACACACACACACACACACACACACACACACACACACACACACACACAATCCAGGCGGTCATTTCCCGGCACCAGAAGCTGGAGGCTTTTTTGCCTGGCCCTCAGGACTGGGCAGTTTCCCTCGAGGGCTGCAAACGCGGCCCAAGCTTCGCTTGGGCCCCAACCCGAGGGGCTCTCCCCCTAGCGGCGCAAACGCAGGACTGCAGCGCGGGCCAGAACCACCGTCAGGCTGCTTTTCTGAGAAGTGCAGGCGGTCGGGATTCACGGGGTTGGGAAGCGGGAAAGCTCGGGAGTAACTAAGGAAAGACAACACACCGCAGGAGCCGACGCGGCTGCCTGGCTTCGCGGTCCTGCGCGCAGAGGTTGGCCACAGCTGCTGCTTAAGGAAACCGGGACCCTCTCAAGCTTCCGCCGAGGAGGGCGGAGGTCCCCGGCAGGCACCTCCGGGATGTTGCCGCATTTGCCGCCCCGTGCGCGGTGCCCGGCGCGCTGGGGCGGGCGCTACCGGCGGCCGCAGGCACCCGCGCCGCGCACGCCCACCCACGCCGGGGCCGGCGCGCTGGAGCTGGCGGCCGCTGGGGGACGCCGCCTCGAGGCCTCGGGCTCGCGCGGCGCGCGTGCGCGCGGGTGGGCGTGGGTGGCAGGGGCGCTACTAGCGCCGGCGTGTGCGCGCGCGCTCCCCCGGACGCCCTCCCGCGCAGGCCGGCCCGGCTCGGCCCCGGCGCGCGTCACGAGGGGCGGGCGGGCAGAAGGGGGTGGGGCCGCGGACCGGAGGGGCCCGAGCGGCGGCTGCCGAGCCCTAGCCGGAGCTGGGCGAGGGCGGCTGCGGTCCCGGCGGCGGCGGCGGGAGAAGATGGTGGCGCTGGAGGTAGGAGCGGCTGGAGCAGAGCTTTATTCCCAGGCTTGGCACCAGCGCTGTCATTAGCGCCGCCTGCTCCCGCGGGCCCGCGGACCCAGCTGTCAGGCAAGGTACCGCCGCCGGGGAGGGTGGGTGCCTGGCGCTGATGCTGCCCCCGACGGAGCCCCGGTCCTCGCCGAAGGGTGCTCCCGGGCGCGAGAGGGGCTGCCTGGAACAATAGTGCGGATGAGCGGGGACGGCCGGCGACATCCATGGGGCAGTGCCTTTAGCCATCGAGCCAACGGGGCGGGGGAAGGGGGCGCTGAAGGCAGGGACGCCTGGTGTCCGGTGCGCGCTGAGATGCGAGGCTTTGGGGACAGCGGGCGTGCCTGATGACAGTCCAGGCAGGAGTGTGTGTGTGTGTGTGTGTGTGTGTGTGTGTGTGTAAGAGGTACAGCCAAGGGGATGGGGGTGGCGGACCGAAGGTGTTGGAGAATGACATTTCCAGGAATCCCCGCTAGGATCCCTCATCCCTCGGCCGCGACTCTCCCGGAGAAAGAGTGTGGTGATGGCAACGATGAGGAGGGCAGGATGCACTTGGCGTGTGAGTGTGGAGAGAGGCGCTGGGGTAGGTGCGGATTTGTAAAATCCCATGTGTGTGAGTGTGTGTATGTGTGTGTACTCGCGTGATTGCATCCGCGCTCCCCTAACTGCGCTCCAAACCCAGAGATCTGCCGGTGCCCCGACTTGCTGTCACCCGCTGACTATGGGACAGTGTTTGTTATTTTGACCCTGCGATTCTGAGTACAGTCTGTGTTCTGCTCTTGTGTGTGGATGGCCGGCGTGCAGGGATTCTCACTTCCCCTTTCTCTGCCTTCTGGTCAGGGGAATGTGGAAGTGTGCGTGTGGGCTCAGAGAGCATGGCAGGCAGGGAAATAGGATAATGGTACCCCTTCTGGGCTTGCTAACCTTCTGGGATTTGGAAGGGAGCTTCTATCCGGTGACACTTCTCTCCTCAGCCCCTGTTCTGTAAGGGTCTCAGATGCCCTGACTCTGCAGTTTCTATTGTTTATCTCTTGTCTGACCTGAAGGAGGAGGGTCTTTAATGGCCACATTAATCTCTCCGTCCTCACAACTTTGAATGTCAACTAGACCTTCTCCTTTCAACACTGGAAACCTTCAGGCCGAAGAACGGGTGATCTTTATGTGGGTTCTTATAGAATGAACTCTGGAGGTGTGTACAGAAAGATGGGGTCAGGGGAGTATTTGAAAAGAAGAAAAAGATCATACTGAGAAATGTTCGGTACCCACTTGGTCAGCGTCACACAGGCAGGGCGTTTTCCTAAGGAAAAGGGATACTTTATTTCCACGGCTGGTGCCATCCACTCTCCAGCTTTCACAATGGCTAGGTGGTGCCTTATGTCGTTCACGAACTGAAATCTCCTAAGCCCCATCATGATGGGGTCCTGGGTTGGTGAGATCTGCTTCCCCAGCCAATGTAGCCTGCTGATAGAGAATCTGAAAAATGTCAGGCTGGCAATAAGTCACCCAGTGGGAGCCAGGACGCAGAATTGCATCCAGAGTGTATAGCTGTTTAATTGTGTCTGCGTGATAAAGATAGGCTTATGTGGGCTTGGGTAGAGATGGGGAGATAGCATATTCATATGTGTGTCCACTGCAGTTTGACTCCCCAGTGCCTGTATTTCTCCTGCGGTATTTGTAGGGATTAATGCACCTCTATGCTCAATATCTTGAGACTTCTTTATTAAAATGTTGTGTGACTAGATTAGCCTGCTTAGAACATATTTAAATCACAGCACCTTAAATTCTACTGCATTGCTGTCAGAATCCAAACTGGCTGCCCGGGTCCTTTTTAACAAGCCTGTACAGCCATGGCTATACAAGTAAATATATAACACGTTGGCATCAGAGGGTCCTTCCTCTTTTCTCTTTTTAAAAAAAATTTGCTTGGTTTTGGCAAAGGTTGCATGATATTGTTGTTACATCAAAAACAGTAAAACTAGTGCTGTGCACATATGTTTTCTTCCTGTTTATCTTCTCTTAATTAACGATGATATATAGACCAGGTGCTCTTGAAGCGGTGGACATTAAATTTCCCCATGTCCTTCAGTCAAGCCTTCTAAAATTTTAATGTGAGGTTGTTGGAGCTCCTCCAAGATTTAAGGATAGATTTATAAAAATGAAATTTGAATCTGAGTTCTTTACTCCATATCAGTTCTGCCAGTGTCTTTCTGAGAAAAGTACTTATGGAATTTAAAAGGCATTCGAAGAGGGTGTGTGTGTGTGTGTGTGTGTGTGCGCGCGCGCGCGTGTGTGTGTGTGTGTGTGCGCGCGTGTGTGTGTGTGTGTTTCAAATTGTCTTTATATTTGCAAGTAAAATCCAGAGATGTAAATGTCTTACAAGAAAGTTTCGGAATATTAAAAATTGACAAGGTATGTACACTGTTTCGAAGAAGAAGAATTATACAGCAACACAATCGATGACTCAGGAATTAGCGATTTCCTTTCTAATATAACTGTGGTAGTTTAAAAAAAAATACAGTGGCCAGCTTTTCCAAAGACTGGACTGGTAAGGTTGATGATACGGCTTGAATCCTATAATTCAGTCTGATAAAGAGCCTTACCTTTTGTTGTAGCCCACGGCAAGTCGTTTGTTTTGCATGGATGCATTTTCTTCACTTAAAGTGCCATTAATGCTTTTCTTTGCCATTATTGAGTCTCTTAAAGAAGTTAGTTTTTCAGAAAACTTGGAAATGAAAGACATTTGAAAATTGGCCTGTGGGGCCAAAAGAAAGAAACTGTGGTACCATGGGGAGATGAGACTTGCGTCCTACCAGGAAAAAGTAATTGTTACTAATATGGAGAGAATTTCAAGGACTAGAGGCCAACGTTAACCCTTTGGGTTACAGTCATTAACTTACAAATATTTCTTAACTGCCTAATTCATCTCAGGGTGTTTGTACCTTTGAATAGAGTTTGGGGGATGTTGAGAGCACCAGAGATGTGAAGTATGGGGAGACTTAGATCCTGCCCAGAGGAAATGCATGGCCTGGAAGGAGAGACAGGGCATACACGTAAATGACTACTATAAAAACGGGGCAAAAATGAGGCACCTGGGTGGCTCAGTCGGTTAAGTGTCTGACTCTTGGGTTCGGCTCAGGTCATGATCTCACAGTTGCATGAGTTCGAGCCCCATGTCAGGCTTTGTACTGGCAGCAACAGAGACTGCTTGGGATTCTCTTTCTCTCCCTCTCTCTCTGCCCCTCTGCCACTTGCACTGTCTCTGTCTCACTCAAAAATCAATAAACCCAAACTTAAACAAAAATGGGCAAAATGGCTACCCAAAAAGCTGTATTTCTCCAGAGCTGTGGGTGTTCACAAGGTACAACAATGACTTCCAATGGAAGAATTAGTGAAGGTTACAAGGAAGAGATAGCATTTGAGCTGAGGTTTATACAGGCAGTTGTCTGGGCTGGCAGGGAAGGAAGGAGTAAGTAGCAGAGCCTTGGTGACGGAAAGGTGTGTGTCTGCCCCAAGAATCGTGTGCTTTGGCAGAAGTGCAGGGAATGCCAAGGGATGTAATGAGAGAGAAGGTGAGAAAGGGAGGCTTTCAAGGTTGTGGAGCAGCTTGTGTGTGGATTTCAGTCAGTAAGTCCCAGGGAGCCATGGGAGGTTTCTGAGAAAGAGGGTTGACAGGGTCCGAACTGCGCTTTAGGGAAACAACAGCCTTGCAGCATTGGGTTGGACTTCATGCAGTGCGAAAAGACTGGTTGTAGGGAGACCAGGTAGAGTCTGTTGTCAAATGAGGGGTGAGAGGAAATGAGGCAGTGAGAAGAAGAAGAAGAGAAGGGCTCCAGACAGGGTGTGGGAATAATCTAAATACTGAGAAGAGAAGTCGAAAGTCATTACTGGGCTCAGCTGCGACAGTGATCGGGCTGTTGTCAGGAGGTTCAGAGGAGGATGAGGAAGAGGAGAAAAAAGAGCTTTCATTCTGACCATGACAGATTTGTCCAGATGAAGGGACTAGAATACAGGTGTAGGCTTTTCAGAGAGAAGTCAGAGCTACACAAAGAGATTTGTGAGCCCTGAACTTGGGAGTGATTTTGATTTCTCAGGAACAGCCAGGGAAGAAATGAAGCAAAACAAAGCAAAGGGTGAGAGTAGGATTCTCAGGGGATGTCTGGAGAGGGAAAGAGAGAGAACAGGATAGGAGCAACAGTAAACAAGGGGCAGCTGGAGCAAAAGGGTGGAAGTCGCATGGTGTCATGGAGGCTGGGAAAGGTGAGGGAGCCACCACCATTTCTGTATCATTCATAAGGCGCACCTCACAGGGCCGACGGCACAATGAAGGAAACGCCGTGGGATTTGACACCTGGTTTTCCTCGATTTTCTTTGAGGCAGGTGGAAGTGAGGCGTTCGAGTCCAGGGTGTGGTGCTTCTGGAAAGCAGTGAAGACAGACTTGCTTTCAAATAAGTTGGGTGGGGAAGGGGAAGGAGAAAGTTTGAGGCATCAGAGAAATGACATACTATAGAGAAAGTCATGTGTTTAGCATAAGAAGGCTTGGACCTACTTTATCACCAGAGAAAAAGAATCCATAGGAAAGAAGAGAGATTGAAAATGTAAGACAGAGTCTAAACTGACGGAATGGAATGTTCAGGAAGGCGGGAGGATACTGAAGGAAGGCAGAGGAAGGACTCTTGAGACAGAAGCATGGGAGTTTTGAGGCGGAAAGAGAATAATTTGCCCATAGTCTTCTAAATAAAGCCAGAGGCGGACATGTTGAGACCATGGACAGAATGGCAACCTGGAATATGCCGCGTAGAGATGGAGCGGTGAGTCAGTTAGCGGCGAGTAAAAGATTTTCCCCCAACTATGAGGACCTTCGCATTTGGGGAGTGTAAATTTATAGTGGAGCCAATTAGCCCTGCATAAGCAGAGTTGGGCAACTACTTGTGTGATTTTCGTAACGGTGAGCACTTAATGTTAACTACAGTGGTTCCCGTTTCCTTAAAACTCAATGAAGAGCGAAAAATGTTTACCTTTGAAATTAGCTGATTAAAAAAATACTCCACCTGAAGTATTTCCTGTGACTATTCTCTCTGAGGGATGGCTGACTTAAATCAATAAAGCATGTAGTAAAAGGATGGGGAAAAATGCAAGTGTTTTCAAAAAGATGGGCTTTCTCTCTGTGTAATAGCAGGATATGGCTTTACCGGGGAGTGTGAAGTCGATTTTCCAAAAGAAAAATCAAATATAGCACCTCACTCAACACCATACTCTTCATAAGCACTCAATAAATATTTGTCACATGAATACATGAATAAATTTATATTTTTAGTGAGCTAGAGATAGTATCTAAGATCTAAAATATCGCAATTCCTTTCTGATTTACACTGCAGACAATGAATGAGTTACATTCCATGGCCCATACAAGTTTATGATAGAATTAAAGCAGTTTTATTTATTCATACCTCCTACATAAGTTGAAGCTTTATAAAAAAGTTTGTTTCACACAATAATTGCGTGTCCATTAGGCTTTTGACTTATAGGGCTGTCGTGATTCCGGACGAGTTTATAGCACTTCTCCTGTGGTTGAGTGGTGGCTTTGGGAGTTTTAATGATGAAATAAGTTATTCATTCCTTCAACAAACATTCCCTGAACCCCCGCTCTAGACCAGACAGCTATTCTAGATTCATGGGGTACAGCAAGGGTGAAAAGGTGCTACTATCACTGACCATTTAGTGGGAGGAGATTAAAAAATAAATAAGCTAATATATAATATGTCAAGGGGTGGGTGGTAAGTGCCATAAAGAATAAAGTAGGGAAGACAATAGAGCATGACAACGTAGGGGGTGCTGTTCTTTTATATAGGGTGTTCAGGGAAGGGCCTGAGCAGAGAGTCTAATGAGGTAGAGGAATGAGCCATACAGCTACTAGGGGGAAGAGCCTTGTAAGCACAGAGCATATCAAGAGCTAAAAACCTGAGGTGGACATGTGCTTGGTATGATCAAGGAACAGCAGGGAGGCCTCATGGGTTTCCTTGCTTCACCAGGCCATGTCATAACATACCTATTGGATGGAGCAGTCACTTGGGGATCCTTAAGGGACTCGTAAGGACAATGTGATGCTTTGCCTTTCATGATTCAATCAGTTGCCCATAAGGCTGTACCAGCAGGTACCATGTTTGGGCTCACCTGTGTGTGAGTTGGTGCTGGGTTTATCAAAAGATGGGTGTCCTCGAGCAAACATTTAAGCTGGAAAACTTGAAAACTGGCTTTGACTGGGTAGTGATGAAGTTCTAGTAAGTGCCAGGTTGTCCCTCTCCTGGAACTGCCACATAGCTCTTTCACAGTCCGAATCTTCTTCAGTTTTAGGGTTGCTTTTCTTCCTTCCTGTGTCATGCCCCATTCTCAAGTCCTTGAGGCTGGAACCATGTTTCATCCATCTGAGCCCCCAGAAACACTCCGTGCATTGGTGGGGGGATCATCGAGTAGTTAGGGAAAGGAATAGATGAGACATTTCCAAAGATGTAAGTAATCCAGGTGGAAAGAATGAGGGTAAGGCCCTTGCACCTTGACTCTTGCACACAGCTGGTGTAGAGGACACAGAATTGCCACGTGATGCTGAAGTAGCTTGTGCATGCAGGGCCGAGCCAGGGGCTTGGGTGTAGGTAGTTCTGAGCGGGGCGGGAAGGTGATCCCAGGAAGCATGAGTGAGAGTGGAGAAAATGAGACTGGGAAGGGAAGAAAACCAGTTCAGTGGGCTGATGAGGAGATTACCGTTGTGGGCAATGGAGGCTCGGTTCTGCTGGGATGGTGTAGAAGGCACTTTCTGGTTCTCCAGCACATAGTGGGGAAACTGGGATGTTCATCCATCCTTCGATACTAGTCACGCTATCCCCAGCCCTTTAGAGGTGCCAATAATGGCCTGAGCGAGCTCGGGAGGCACCAGAGAAAGCCCTGGGGTAGATAAGCAGAAAGCAGACTGGGGATTGTCAGTGTGCATGGGAGGTGTCCATCAGAGCTGAGAGGCGGGCTGAGGAGACGTGAGGCAGGGCGTCCTATCCTCCATTCGGCATGGAACAGAGAGATCTTGAAGAATTTTGTAACATAAGAATCGGTTTGATGGCAGTTATTGGGGTTTTCATTTAGGGATTTTAATGTATTGTAATAGTTACCTGCAGTCTAGTTGACTCACGTGTGGACCGTGAGGAGCTCGGTTATGTGGGGTGCACATTGCCATATATGCCCATGTATAAGGTACCCTCCGTGATAAGGTGGTCCCCAATTTTCCCATGAGACGTTTTTTTAAAAAGGCTTTACATCAACTTGAAAAAGGCACATTTTAGGGATACAGATAAAGGGTAAAATGTCTACTTATATTTAATTTATTAATTTACTTGCATATAGTTAAAATCATATTATATAAAATTAGTAATTTAGAAAATATGACATCCTACTCAACACTGTGTGAAATCATTTATTCCACTGTTTCTCAGGCTCCTTTGACTTCAGTCTTTTTCATCATTAGGCAACGCTTGGCGTGTTAATTTCTGTCTACCTTGTTTGAAATAGTAGTGTTTTTTTTTAATCTTTATTTATCCTAGAGAGAGAGAGAGAGCGAGCAGAGGAGGGGCAGAGAGAGACAGAGACACAGAGTCCAAAGCAGGCTCCAGGCCCTGACCTGTCAGCACAGAGCCCCGCAGGGCTTGAACTCATGAACCGTGAGATCATGACCTGAGCCAAAGTCAGATGCTTAACTGACGAAGCCACCCAGGCACCCCAAAATATAGTACTTCTTAAATGCTTGTATGATGCTGCCGCTACAAAGGCTATCCCAAGCCCTGTGTGCCCATTTACATAAGAACAGTTGTTCTAAAGGTGTATATTCACAATCTCACGACCCAGCACCTCTGAATTATTTGGATAAGGACATCCAATACAGGCAGCTGTGAAGAAATATTTACTTAAATTGGTATTGAAATCGTGGCCTCCTTTGTGCATATATGCATGTATTCGTTAATCCATCTTTTTTCAATCATGCGACCTCCATATGTATCCTATGTAATATCACTGGTGATCATTTCAGGCTCTTTTCCCAAGATAGTTCTCATGTAATCTGCCTGCACCTCCTTTTGATGAAATTTTCAGGCTTACCGGGAAAAATGTTTTTGACCACGGTTTCTCCCTTTAAAATCAGCTGCCGTCACATCCAGCATTAATGAATTGCTTGATTTCAGCTCTTGTTATCTTGGAGATAATGGGCTCTTTGCTTTGGGGTTTTCAGGAGAAAGTGATTGAGAGACTGCCTCATAACGTGGGAGCTTTCTATGGAGCGAAACTAAATCTTTTTCCAAAATCTAATTTTTGGGTGATGGTAATACCATCCCCGTCCACTAAGTTTCCTCTCATCCCCCTTCTCTTCCACTCCCTGGTGAATCAACTCATGTGAAAAATTTAGTACTCGTTTATTTCATAAAGGAGTTGGTTAGTTATCATCTGAATGATGTAATCATTCATGTTTCTGATTTCTAATACATCCTGTATCTTGAGATCAATTCTACATTCATTATCAGGGACACTTTATTTTAAAGGCCAGGTATACGCGACAAGTTATGCATACGTTTTTTTTTTTTTTTCTCTTGTCAATTGTAGTATGTTTTAAATGCAGAGGAAGAGTTTGGCATTGAAAACAATCCCACTCATCAGAAATAAATAGCCCTTAATATGGCTGTTCAGTGAACTAGGATTCTTATACTGGACTTTCCTAAAGTGATCACACTCTGTTTCAGTGGCTTTAAAATTTTTCAGACCATGATCCTTAATGAGAATGTAATTTACACCATAGCTGGGCAGTACAGATGACTGTAAACACACGTGTACACACACACGTCACTGAAACACAGAAGTTTCGCTCAACAATACTTGTCCTTTGTTATGCATAATACACTTTGATATTTTCTGTTTTGTTCTGTTCTATTCCATATGGTTGGCAACCCATTAAACTGATTTCAGCACTAATGGGTTCTGATGTGCAGTTCAAAAAACACTGTTCTGTTGTGTTATATCCATCAAAAAGAGTGCTATTTTTCTTACGGTGTGAAATGATTTCACGTGAGAAGTTGGAGGGTTTATTTGTTTATCATTAGCATATCTGGATATTGGGAGGCATGCACATACGATGTCACCATAGTCCAAAGAGGAAACTTTGTTTTTAAGTAAATGTTTTATTTCCAAAAGAAGACATTATTAGTGTGGAGAGGGGAAAGCAGAATCAGATGAATGGATCACTTTCCTGGGCGGTGCAAACCACACCCAGCCGCTTGGCCCTGACCTCACCATTGGACCAATTACTCACTGGCCTGCCTAATCTCTCCTTACAATTCCTTCCTCCCTTCTGCCTTCCTGCCTCTTTCCCAAGCTGCGGCCCCCAAGCCCCAGGAGTTCAATTACTTAATTCTCAATTGCAACCTAATATATTTCTTCCCTGATGTGAAAATAGCTTTTACACCCAATTCTCTTCCAAATAACTTCAAAGTACAAGACTTTTTTTTTTTCCCCCTGAGCTAATACCTAGGGGAATTTTGTCCTGAAGGGGCTTGAATTTGTTCCACAAATGGAATGTTTCCGTAGTGTTCGGGAGTGTGAACATCTCACCAGATCTTTAACGTTCAGGTATGAATGCTTCCTTAGCGGCTCTCTCATCATCTAACGTAAGTACACGTCAATCACTATTTTATTTATTTGTTTTTTAATGTTTATTTATTTTTGCAAAAGAGAGAGAGGCAGACAGACAGACAGAATCTGAAGCAGGCTCCAGGCTCTGAGCTGTCAGCACGGAGCTTGATACAAGCCTGATCTGAGCCAAAGTCAGACGCTTAACCGGCTGAGCCACCCAGGCATCCCTGTGCATCCCTGTTTTAAATGCTCAGCAGCTTCCCCAAGCAGTGAAGGAAACAACCAGATAACATCACAGTTGCAAAGTGCCAGGCATTGTGCTGAGTAGTATGCACGGTTAAGTCATTTGCTTCTCCCGATGATCTCATTTACTCTTTACAACCTCATCAGGACCGGATTAATGCAGCAGACAGGACTCCGAGGCTCCCAAGATTCTCTCAGTGACTACAAGACCAGATACGGGCACTCGCCTCAGGGCCAGAGACACGTACCATCTGAGGCTGCTTTTGCACCACAACAATGTGTAAACCAACGGGTAGGGCTGTATTCCAGTAAAACTTTATTTATGGAGACCAAAATTTGAATTTCATCTCTCTTTAACATGTCACAAAATTTCGATTCCTTTCTCGATGTTTTTTTTTTTTTCCAACCATCTAAAAATGTAAAACCATTCCCAACTCCCAGGCAGGACAGAAACAGGCCGTGGCCTTGTCCCCTGGAACTTAGTTGGCTGACTGCTGGGCCCAGACAGTTCCTGGTGCCAGTCTCCTTTGTCCTGGGGCACGGAGGAAGGCCCTCGCCCCACTCGCCCAGCTGGCCTCCCTTCTTTGTGATGTCCTCGTCCCACGTGGGTGTGTGTGTGTGTGTGTGTGTGTGTGTGTTGTCTCTCCAGTCTTAGCACCATGGCATGGAAAGGCTCAGACATTTTCCTATGGTGCTGCCATCCATCAGCTGCCAGTATTGAACAAGTCTCTAGACTGGGCCGAGCCTCAGTTTCCCCAGCCGTAAAAGGGAGGATAATGAAACCTGCCTCTCCTGTCTCTTCCTACACAGAGCTGCCGGGAGGGTCAGATGAAATAGAAAGGGCTGCGGACAAGTCAGGTGGACTGTCACTTCCTTCTTAATGACCGTGGGCGGAAGTGACATCTCCCTCCTCTAACCAGGGCGTTGGCAAACATTGTCCCTGTAGGGCCAGACAGTAAATAGGTCCTGCGGGCCATACGGGTCTCTGTCACAATTGTAGCACAAAAGCAGCCACAGGAAACATGGGAACCAACGAGCATGGCCGTATTCCAATAAAACTTTATTCATGTTTGCTGAAATTTGAATTTTGTATCACTTTCACATGTCACAAAATTTTGATTCCTTTCTTCATCTTTTTTTCAACCTTCTAAAAATGTAAACGCCGCTCCCATCTCCCAGGCATGAAAACAGACAGTGGGCCAGATTTATCCCCTGGAACTTAGCTCTCTGACTCCTGACATAAATGCTCACAACACCTCATTCCGCTTGTTAGCAAGCAACCGCAGCTCCGCTTGGACTACCGCAGGGCATGCCCGCCTGATTCCGTCTCTCTCCTGTCCTCCCAAAGTGTACATCCACCCACCGACAGCTGTTTTCACCTCCTTTAGCCCTGGGAAGGATACTACACGTGGACAGCGTGTACATACAGACACATACAGAGTATACGCAGAGTACATGTTTGTTGAGTCCGCGGGAGTGGGAGAATCACTTGCTTTTCTGTGTGACGTATTTTCTTATCGTTTTAAAGAAATCCTACCCATTCTCTAACAAACTTTGGGGAATGACTGAGTCAACTTTTGTAATTAAATTTAAGGGCTTTAGGGGCGCCTGAGTGGCTCAGTTGGTTAGGCATCCGACTTCAGCTCAGGTCATGATCTCACCCCCCTCACACTTTGTCTCTCTCTCTTTCATAAATAAACATTTAAAAAAAATTTAAGGGCTTTAAACTTCATGCCTTGAAGTCCTCCCCACACCCCCGCTATTCATCATAAAAGGAAAAGAATATCAGGGAAGAAAGAAGGGGAAAACAAATAGTCAATACAGAATCAACCTTTCAGCATCAAAGGGGCTTATTGGAGAATAACTGGAATGGCCACACATTTAGCTTTAGTCCCTGGGGCTTTCTCTTGCTGCTAGAGCTCAGGCGGCTAAAGGCTTCTGTGCCTCAGCTGTCAGAAGTCCTGCTTTTTGCATCGTTTCCTCAAAAATTTAACTGCAGGGGGGAGGGCAGAACTCTGTGCATTTAGCTATAAACAAAGAGGACCTGGTAGAATGTACTATATCTTTTCATCTGTATTTTCCCAACGAGTATCAAGGAATCACGCACATCTCTGAACAGCAAAGCCTTGAACACAGCTCCCATTTTCTTTTTTTTTTTTTAACATTTATTCATTTTTTGAGAAAGAGAGAGAGAGAGCGAGTGGGGGAGGGGCAGAGAGAGAGGGAGACACAAAATCCGAAGCAGGCTCCAGGCTCTGAGCTGTCAGCACAGAGCCCGACGCGGGACTCGAACCCACGAACCGTGAGATCATGACCTGAGCTGAAGTCAGACGCTCAATTGACTGAACCAGCCAGGCGCCCCCCATTTTATTTCTGGATAAATATAGGTCTGAGAGTGGAATGATTAGGAACTGCATACATTGAAATTTTTCCTCTCAAAATGAGGTGGACAGAAACTGGATGGTGGGATTATAACAGCATGTACGCGTGCCCTAGTTTTCCAGATAGTCTTTGATGAGTTTGTTGCTCTGTGTTCTATCATGAGGAAACTCTATGTGTGTGTGTGTGTAAGGGGTAGGAAGAAAGGAACAGGCTAGAAAATTGAAACTAAAATTAATAGAATGTGCCCTTTAGTAAGTTTGTTAAGGAAAGGAGCAGTTGGCTCAGCTTTCAAATAAACACTGTGTTAGTGTGCCCAAATATATTAATTTTCTGTAACCTGGGAAAAACATCCATGGCTGGCGTGAAATAAATCCTGTGTGCTTTCGGCTTGGCGCAGACCGTTACTGCTCTGGTAGACGCTGTCCGGCCTCGAAGAGAGAATGTTAAGCTGGTGTTAGAAGTACACATTGCCTTTGAGTCATGTGAGGTTATTTGAAGCCTGTTTGAAGAAAAATATAGGCTGAGGGGCTCAAGATTTCATTCTCTATTATGTCTGAGCTGCTCCAGGTGAGATACAACATACTACTTATTGGCGGTGTCGAGACCTTTTTCAAAATGCCGCTTAGTGGGTGGAGGCAGAGGGGGTTGGGAGCAGCGAGGTGGTAGGGAGGTAACTACCCATCTGCGTGCAGATTCTTGAGTAGAATGGGGCTCCCCTTGAAGTCAAGAGACTCTGTGTTTATGAAGCAGAGGTTTACAGTTTGGCTCATTATGTTATCTGCACAGTGAATCTTACCTTTTCTTCTTTCTAAGTGGAATTCCTCTCTGTCTTACCCACCCCCCCCCCTTCTTTCTTTCTTCCACTTGGGCAACTACAACGGGTTTGCATACAAGTGGACGGGCCCTTCTATGTGGGAGCTTTCCAGGAAATGTCTGGTTATCATTGATTGTCCATCCATGTGCAGGTTGTGACACTGAAGCTGGCCAGAGGTCTGTATTAGTTGGTAGGGTTTGCAGAGCTGTTAGGTAAGGCTCCCTTGAGCAGCTGCAAGAAGAGGGAATCTCCAAATGCCTGCAGGTGGCTTTTGGTCACGTGTGTGTGCATGGAGCAGAGGTCTGGGATCTAACTCTCTGTCACAGCGAATCTCCCGTCTCCACCTCCGTGTTTTGCTAGGATCCTACAATCCAATCAATTCCAAAGAAATTCCAAAGAAATACGTTGAAATCTCTTATCTGTGGATCTTCTCACTTTCCTTCTCTTTGTGGATTCATACCTCATCTATGCCTTTGTACTTATTTAAGTGGGGTCCTGAGAGGAAAAGAATAAAAACATAAGTGGTCAAACCACCACCTTTAACCAGAAGCCACTCACAGCAAAAGCTAAAGTAGAATCTTTGAAGTAAGGGCACACATGCACACTTAAACATTTACGTAACAGCAACTTCTTGGAAATAGGCTAATCATTGGGAATTAGCCAATCTAAGTATTATCTAGCAAAGTGCTATATTAGCTAAAAGCAGTAGTTATAATCTGTTATAGCCATTAGCTGGATCATGTGAGCCAGAGGTTATTATTGATATCTTTGGCCTCAGCTTGGGGACGTCTGTCTTCCGCAACATTTTTTGGATAGTAACCTAGACACAGGTCGGTGAACTGCTGATGTCAGCATGAACCGTGGTTTCCATGTTATCACAACAGAGTTAATCTTGGCAATTCAATAGTAAACAGAAGCCTAAGTAAATAACTTTGGCAGTCTCCAGAAACACCGTCTTGTTGTCCAGGGAATCCTGAATTAAAGCCACTGCTCTCTGTGTGTGACAGGTTCACTGACAGGGGAGGCTCAGTACCGTGCAGAGACAGCGACCATCTCTCCAGTTCTTGTGTGACTCCTTCCTCGCCACCTAACAGACTTGTCTTTGCTTCCTTCGTGGAAGAAAATCTCGGGCAGGTCCCTGAGGTCTCCCAATTACTCTTAAGTGGTGAAAAGTTCAATCCAGTGTACTAACCACATGATACGGTCCTGTGTAATAATTAAAATTCCAAACTCCTACCTAATTTTTGATTTTTAAAAGTTGCAATATTACCGGAACAGAAGTGAAGAACAGAAATCTCAAGTGTAGTATGTTAGATTTTCCCGTAGCTGAAAAGCCATGTAACTGGATCAAGACACAGAACGTTTCCTGCCCCCTCCCGCCTTCCACCCCCACACCCCACCTCCCTCACGCCCCTTCCCAGCCAATATCAACCAGCGACCCAAGGTAACCACTACCCTACCCTCTAGCACCATAAAGCAACTTTGCCCCTTTTTAACTTCACATAATGAAATCATACAGTATGTAACCTTTTGTGTCTGACTTCTATGCTCAATAGTAGCGATTTAGGAGGCCCCTGGGTGGCTCAGTGGGTTAAGTATCTGACTTTGGCTCAGATCATGATCTCACCATTAGTTCGAGCCCCACATTGGGCTCTGTGCTGACAGCTCAGAGCCTGAAATTGCTTCCGATTCTGTGTCTTCCTCTCTGTCTCTTTGCCCCTCTCCCGCTTGGCTCGTACTCCGTCTCTCTTGCTCTCAAAAATAAATAAACATTAAAAATCAATTTGAAAAAGTAGAGATTTAGCCATGTTGCTGTGTGTATTGGTATTCCTTTCCTTTTTGTTGCTCACGAGTAATACATAATGTGGATATACAAAGTTGACACGTCCATTCTTCCGTCGAAGAGCCGCTGGCGGTTTCTCTGAGAACATGCTTGTACACTTGTTTTCCGCACGCCTGTGCGCTCATTTCTGTAGGTGTGGCGTTGCTGAGTCAGGATAGGTGCGTTTTTGGGTGTTAGAGATGCGGTCAGTTTTCCGCAGCGGTCTTACCAACGTCCCCTCCCGGCCGTTCCCCATCCTCGTCGGCACCGGCGTCCTCCCCTTCTGGGAAGCGTGCAGTCGTGTCACACATGGAGTTTCCAGCGCCGCGTCCTCCGGCTGCTTCTGCGGCGCCCACATTATGGCCACAGGAAACACACAGCCTCTTCTACTCGCCGAAGTGCCTGCTGCTCTGAACACAGTCCCTTCTGTCTTTGCCCTGCCAGCTCTGACGAGCTTTGGGCTGCTCGCAGCAGGAGTCAGACCCTGACACCGGAGGGCCTGTGCCAAGCTCCTGGAGTTTCTCTCGAAGCCTTTGCTTGGTGTGTTCCTCAGCTAGGGCTGCCCTAACTCAATACCACACGCTGAGTGCCTTAACCCACAGAGATTTGCTTTCCCACAGTTCTGGAGGCTGCAAGTCCATGACCAAGGTGTCAGAAGGTGTGGCTTTTCTTCTGAGACCCCTTTCCCACACTCGCAGACATCCGCCTTCTGGCTGTGTCCTCACGCGGTCTTTTCTTGTTGGGCACGTTTTGATGTCTCCTCCTGTTCTTACGAGAGCATCGGTCCTGCTGGATTAGAGCCCCACTTCATTTAAGCTTAATTACTTCTTTAAAGGCCCTGTCTCCAGATATAGTTACATTAAGGCTTAGAGTTTCAACCTTTGAATTTGGTGGGGGGGCGGGAGCGGGGTACAGTTCAGCCTATTACTCTTAGTTTAGTGTATACGTAGGGAGAGCATTCTGCCAATTCTCCAGCAACACATGAAGTACTGAAGGGACAGCCAATTTTGTTAAATCAGAGTACAATCACGGGCGCCTGGGTGGCTCAGTCGGTTAAGCGTCTGGCTTCTGCTCAGGTCATGATCTCATGGTCCTTGAGCTCCAGCCCTGCTTCGGGCTCTGTGGTGACAGCTCTTAGAGCCTGGAGCCTGCTTCAGATTCTGTGTCTCCCTCTCTTTCTGCCCGTCCTTCCCTCTCTCCCTCCCTCCTTTCCTCCTTTCCTTTATCCCTCTCTCTCTCTCTGTCCCTCCCTCCCTTTCTCTCTCTCTCTCTCTCTCTCTCACACACACACAAATAAATAAACATTAAAAAATTTTTTTAAAGTACAATAGTCATGATTTAAAGTATTAGTTGGGAGGATACATTTTTTTTAACAATAGAAGTAAAACACGTGCAATAAAAAGCATAAAATACCCACATTTTCAGCAGATGGCTTGATGGATTTTACATATGTATAAAGTGCCACCCAAATCAGGATGTAGAACGTAGCCAGCAACCCTTAGCTTTCATATCACTCCTTCCAAGTCTCTGTCTGTTACTGCCTCCCCAGGGGGAGCCACTATTAGGGCTTCTCTCATCGTCTGTCAGGTTCAATGATTCTTGAACTTCATAAAAGAAGTACATATGTACTTTTTAAATACAGATTCTTTTACATGGCATAGTATCTGTGAGATATATCCATGTTATTATATGCCTAGGTAGTGTGTTCTAGTCAGTATGTAACAATTTGTGTATCCATTCTGTTGATAGACATCTAGGTCATTTCCAGTTTTTGGCTATCATGAACTAAGCTGCTATGAATATTCCTATGTGTGTCTTTCTGTCTTCATTCAGATTTCTTGCATATATATATTTAAGAGTGGAATTCCTTGGCCGTAGGGAGAGGTGTGTGTCCGGCTGGAAATGTTTTAATTGACTGTTTTTATAATAAAGTATCTTTCTGTTGAATATAATTTTAACATGACCTCTTCACAGCTCATGGATAGATGTAGGTATACATGCTCCGCTTTAATGTAGCAATTTGTTTTACTTGAATTTTTTTCTGATTAATTTCATCCTCTAGCTCAGTTCACTGACTGTGATTTTGTTGCTTTATATATCAAAGGTAACCGAGGCATATGCTTGTGAATTCACTAGATACAGAACAGGTTATTCATGCATATTTGAGGAATGTTTTTGTCACACTCTGTTAAGAAGCCAACAACCATCTACTAACAGGCATTTTGTTTGTTTTATCTGAACTGACGAGGTTATGCGTTCAGAATATTTTTCATTAAAAATGGTTTTATATACAACAAAACAAGCCACTGCATATTTCAGTTGTTAACACCTTAGTTGTAAGCATTAGCGGAGACCCATTCTAGCCAAAATGTAGCAATTTTAGTTAGAATACTGTAAAGCAGCTCTCAGAAACACCTAACGATAATAAAATGGCAGACGTGTGTATGCTCACTATGAGTAACATCAGATACTGCTTAAAGCACTTAACAGACATTAGCTCATTTAATCCTCACAACAACACTAGAAAGTATGCTATTATTATCCTCTTTCACAGATGAAGTTACTGAGGCACAGAGAGGTCAAGAGACTTACCCAAGGTCACACAGCCAGTCAGTAGCCAGGGTCCAGAATCTATACACATATAACCACTATTTCATACTGCCCTTTAACTCTCATCTTTCTGTTTATTCCTGGGGATGGAGGCCATGGGAAAGGGCATTCCTGCTTTCTCCATTTCTGGTCATTTTCTGAGTTTAGACTGAAGCCGTAGCAATTAAAATCTTTATTATCCCTTTGCCTTCCATTAATCAGATGTAAAAGGATGCTAGCCTGCCGTCACGGTCTTTAAAAGGTCGCATTAAAAGAACACCTCCCTCCCCCCACCTTTTAAGCCCTGAGGTTATATTGGAGGATCTGTCTGGGGACATGGGGCGTTCCTACAGATACTCCAAGGCCCTGAAGACCAACACCCGTATGGCATGAGGATGAGTCCGAGGGGCACAGACCTCAACCACTGTGATCAGAGTACTCGGTCTTTTCTGCGAACTCGCCTCCTGTCCCCATTTGCTGTGCGCGGACACCTCGCCAGGCCTGGGCAGGACCCACGCAGAGCCCACGCAGCGCCTCTCCCGGGGTGCTTCAGAATCCAGCACAGGAGACCGGCACACAAACCACATGCGTGTCATTGCTGTTGTTACAACTGACAAGTGCTATGAGGGGAAGGTGAGGGTGCTCGTGTGTGACAGGGAGACCGGTCCTGTCGGAGTCCCTCAAGAAGGGCTTCTCTGTGTGAGGAAGTAGCTGAGGGGGTGAGAGGAAGTAGCTCCGGGGCGCTGGGAAGGGAGGGGGCGTACAGAGGGGACTATGGGGATCAGCTGGCCGGCACATCCCCGGGGCCAGGTCAGGCAGGAGCTCAGGGCTGCTCTTTGTTCTGAGGACAGTAAGAAGCCATTTTAATGTTTCAGATGAAGAAAAGACAGGATCAGATTTGTGCTTTTCTATGACAGTAGACTGGAAAGAGGCCAGGAGTGAGAGCATATGTGTAAACATTTTGCAGGATGGAAGGCGATTCCCAGCGGAGCACATTCCAGAACTCCAAGGGGAAGGTGGTGATTTGGAATCTGCGGGTGGAAGAACTCAGGTTGGAGAGGTGGTTAGCAGGCGAAGTCACCGGGGCTTGGGGATGCATCGCGTGTGGGAGATGAGGAAGTAGCAGGCATCACGGCTGATGGCATTCCCAGGAGCAATGGGGTTTCAGGCACTGAAATAAATAACGGAATATGGAATATGGAAGATGACTCAACTGGGGGGGTGGGCAGAGAGTGAAGAAGGCACTGACTTTAAGGTGTCTGGGAGGCCCATCGGGAGGGGCGTGCATGTGGTGGGTGCTTGGATATAGAAGTCCGGAACTATAAGGAGAGTTCTGGACTAAATATGCTAATCAAGCATCATGGCTTTAGAAATTAGATTCACTAATCCATAGGGATGCTTTGAGCTTTGGTAGATCAAGCATTTTAAAAAGGCAGCACTGATAACAGAAAGTCGGGAGTTAGACTTGTCAAATTGTCCTTTCTCCAAGCTTCAGGCCTTCTCCGAACCTCATCTGACTCCTAAGGCCACAGAGCTCTGCTAGCCTGGCTGGTCTGTGCCCTTAAATTGAGAGCCTGTCTATGGCTTTAAGAATAACTTTTAGCCGCTGCTAAATGGACAGATAGGTTGAAAATGAGAAATGGTATTTACCCATTGGTAAGTATTTGATCAATTTGTCTTTAAAATAGGCGCGCACTTTGTATAAAATGTTTATAAACATGTTTGCATATACACTTGGCCAGTAGCGAGGTTTACAGTAAGGACTGCTGAGTAACTGGAGAAGTTACTTTTACCTCCTGACTCTGAGGTGTCCTAGGGCCGCTTTTTCAAGTGTTCTTTGTAACTTTCTTGTGAAGGTAGGTAGAGCCATGCACCTATGCTGACCCAGTCTCTGGGATAATTTTGTTCCTAACTTTGTTCCCATCTCCCTTCACATGGTGAGAAACAGTGAGGCCAAGGGCCTGGAGGCTGGACCGTGAGTAACCAGTATAAAGGGCTTGGTACACGCTCTTCACTTCCTGGCAGGTGACTACTAGCCCTTCCTCTGTCCAGACACCCATAAACAAGGCATCGAGGTACCTTCCAGCTCTGACCAAGTGCACGGAGGGGTGCTGCAAAATTCAGGCCCACGGTGGGGCCAGCGGTGGGGCCTACCCTGGCAGCAACACTGAGTGTCACCAGCCACACGGGGCTGGCCGTCAGGCGGGTTGTCACCCTTATGTACCTACTCCCGGAGAGGCCAGCACCAAAGCCCTGCTCTCCAGCCTGCCCGTTCTGTTCCAAAGGACTCCTGGCGAACTACATTGGTCACTCGGCACCTCTGGCTTGATTTCCTAGAAAACAACGCTGTCGGAAACATTTTATCTGAAGATTTTTTAGACACTCACTATTATTATTCTGTTTTTGTCTATTTTCTTTGTGTGTTCACAGCACACGTTCTGGTACATTAAGGAAGCCCACGTTTAAGGCTCAATTGTTTGAGGTTTGCTTTGCTGTTTAATGACATGCATAAGTGGTTTCTTTCATGACCTTGAGTTATAACTTAAGAATAACTTTGAGGAAACTGTTGTCAGGAAACCCAAGAAAGAAGTAATTGACTTTGGTTATTGTCTACCCTGAAACCTGTGAGATGGAGATTATGTGTAATATTTGGGATTCGGCTGTCTATTTTACGGTGGTTTTTAAGCACACTCACCCTACCCAGCTTCTTTGCAAAATGCCGATAAACTCTTAGGAAGGCGGGTGTGTTTTTATGGCTTGATTTTAAGACTAATGACTTATGAATCTTAAGATATTTTATCTGGGGGAGGCAAGGAACAATAAAATAGCAGAGAAAGAACTGCAGTTTTGAGATTCCATGATTTGCTTCCTTTTCATTTACTTTGTGAAGGAAACGGTTAAGATCAATAGATAAACTTTCTAGGCTTGAACAGTGCCTGCTTTCTGAACAAAAAGAGCTATAATCCCATTAAAATGTCTTGCTGCTAATGAAACCTCAGGGCCCAGCCTCCGAGATTTTATTTGATGACACAGTTTTATACTGCTATTACTAAGGCGCAGAATTCTGTGGAGGGGTTCTGAATATTAAGAATGATGCATTTCCTGACAAAGCGGTGGGGTGAGAGGCTGCAGGCCCTTTGGCGGCTCACTGGGGGACTGAGTGTCTCCCCAGTCACGGGCTGTTGAGACAGGCTGTCCACCACCTTCTGTTTCCCTGTGTCTGGGTACTTGGGCGAGGAGGGCTCCAGGAGGAGAAACTGTGTTAATCTCAGGTCCCGGGGTGCCTGGGCGTGTCTGGAGCTACTCACTCACACCCTCAATTCCCCTCCCAACTCCGGAATCAGATGAGAAACAAACGGAGCTCTGTTACTGATACAGCCAGTTGGAAATCGTGCCTTGGGTGTGCAGCTGCCAGGGACCGGCTCCCATGCTCAGCCCAGACACGTAGGGCCAGTGCATGCCTGGGAAGCCCACCGGGGAGCAGAGAAATGGGTGCCGCACAGCCCCTCCGTGGGCAGGCGGCGGTGAGACCCGGGAAGGGCTGAAACTGGCTGAGCTCTGGACTTCCACCCCACCTTGCATTTGGGTCACTAGGGACACACCCCTCCCATGAGGAGAGGTGAATGTTGGGGCGGGGCCAAAAGGGCCAGGAGGTTACTCCCCAAGAATCCCTCCTGCGAACATCAGACCAAGGGAAGGAAGTTGTTCCTGAAACATTCCAACAGCGATGGAAGGTAATGATTGGCGTGCCTGCACAAAAAAACCCACGAAGTTTCTGTATGCTCCATGTATAAGCAAAATGAAGGAAATCAGCATCATTCATTATCCTACTGGCCCGAGATAATGGCCGTTAACATTATGGTGTAATCTTTTCCCACGCGGGTAACAAAAAATACAGCATACGTGCTATTTTATATCCTTCCTTGTTTCTCTTAGCAATATAAGTTTTTTTTTTAATGTTTATTTATTTTTGAGAGAGAGAGAGAGAGACAGAGCATAAGCGGTGGGGGAGGCAGAGACAGAGAGGGAGACACAGATCCGAAGCAGGCTCCAGGCTCTGAGCTGTCAGCACAGAGCCCGTCGCGGGGCTCGAACTCGGGAACGGTGAGATCGTGACCTGAGCCAAAGTTGGACACCTAACCGACTGAGCCACCCAGGTGCCCCAATATAAGTTTTAATGAATCTAAAAAGTTTACCAGGGGCGCCTGGGTGGCTCAGTCAGTTGAGCGTCCGACTTCGGCTCAGGTCATGATTTCGCGGTCTGTGAGTTCGAGCCCCGCGTCGGGCTCTGTGCTGACGGCTCGGAGCCTGGAGCCTGCTTCGGATTCTGTGTCTCCCTCTCTCTCTGCCCCTCCCCCACTCATGCTTTGTCTCTGTCTCAAAAATAAATAAACATTAAAAAAAATTAAAAAAAAAGTTTACCAATAAATCTGGGAGCTAATCAAAATAAAACTTTTCCTATTTTCAGCTCGTTTATATGTTAGAGGACTTGCTTTCAACCGGTTTTAAGATGAGCTAGTGGAACACACACATGGAGGGTTTAAAGTGAAATAGAAAGTGATGGTGTATCCATCAGGATTCTCAGACGCTGGCTGATCAAGCAGAAAAGTTACGGGATACAGCTCTCAGCATTGCGGGGAGAACCAGGAGCTGGCATAAAGGCTGAGCTTCCTGGAACAGCGTGCAAGGCCAAGCCTCAGAACCGGTCTGACGAGAAAATGCCATCTCTTCTGAGCTCTAGATGAGGTGTGATGATGTGAGGTTTCTACGTCAGGACCCACCATCCCTGATGCTACCGCTGTGTTAGGTACTCAGCCACGCAAGCCACTGTCTCTTCTGCCACCAGTGCAGAGAGAGGGGGCTCCCCGTCCTCTCCTTTAACCCCACAAGCTCCTGAGTCCGCCTCTGTGCACATTTGCCTGGTCGGCAGAGCCCAGGTCACATACCTTTTTCTCCAGCTTACGCCGGGAAACTGGGCAAGCAGATATCTTGATTTTTCTCTCCTGTTTAGGTAGGCAGTCTTGCCTCGCCTAATGGGACTTGTGAAATCCCAGGAACAAATTTCAGGCTGTGGGGAGCCAAATGAAGGAAAAGTGTTTTGCACGTGCCTTGTCAGGAGTCCTTCCTTTAACTGATGTTTCCAGATAACTGGACCAACCTCCTTCTCCAATCACGATAGAAAAATTGACTGCAATCCTGTTGGCTCATGTGGCTGGTACAAATCAGGACTTCCTTACCTGCCTATCTCGCAGGGCTGTAAGGATCAAATAAAATGAAAATGGTTTGCAAACAAGGAAAAACATAGGAGCTCTCCTCATTCAACCCCTCAACCAAGTTCTATATTTCTCCTTTGCAGTCAGACCTCCATCTGAAGCTGTTATCTCGAGGATTACCATCTTGCTCTAGTTCCCTCCCCACATATACTTCTGGTCACTCACCAGTTTGTAGTAATTCTTCCCCCACACCCCACCTGTTGTTTTGCTGGAGCCCCTTTCTGGAGCCCTGTTCAGACCTTCGTCAATTTCCATCCCAAACCATTGCACTCACTGGCATTTGAATCTGCAACAAGGCATCTTCTTAAAATACCACTTTCATTACCTACCCAGCTCAAAAACCACCTACTCACAGAATAAAGTTACCTTCCAAAGTGCTTCACCATTAGGACCCTGGCTTCCCAGGCAGCATTATTTCAGTTTTCAACAGACACCCCCTCCCCCCTATGTCCTCTACTTAGACCAATTACTTGTGGTTTCCCAAACACGCCCACCCCCAGGCTCTATTGGCATTGTGTCCTATTCCTGGGCAGCCTTCTGCCATCTCCATCTGTCAAAACATCCTCTACTTTTTTTTTTTTTTTTAATTTCTAAACCTCTGTTGTATCTGTAGTAATTTCTCCTTTTTCATTCTGTTTTGTTTGAATCTTCTTCTTTTTTTCTTTTTTTTTTCCTTAGCCAGCCTTGGCAGATTGTCTATCTTATGAAACCTTTTCAAAGAACCATCTTTTGGCTTTGTTAGTTTTTTTTAATTTTTGTTTTTGTAGCTTTATAATTTATTGATTTCTACCTTATTTCCTTCTTTTTGTTAATTTGGCCTTGCTTTATTTTTTAACCTTTTAGAAAAGATTTTATTTTTAAGTAATCTCTACAACCAATGTGGGGCTTGAATTTACAACCCCAGGATCAAGAGTCGAGTGCCCTAATGACTGAGCTGGCCAAGTGCCCCCTTCTAACTTTTTAATTTGAATGCTTAGCTTATTTATTTTTAAGTTTTGTTACTTGATAAATGTATTTAAAGCCAAAGTTTTCCTCCAAATACTGTTTTAACCACACAAACGTATTTTCACATGTAACGTTCACATTCTAATTTGTTTCTAGATATTTTTCCTCTCTGTTCTTCAAGGCTTTTCTTATATGCTACTTCCTTCCTAACACCTGTATCATCACACATCTAGAATCTGTTTTATTCTACCCTCCTTGGCTTCGAAAGTTTTTTCTCTTAGTACCCTCTTATAATCTGCCTTCTTAGTTGCCTGTGTGGATTTTTAAAGATATTTTTTTCCAGCTGTATAAGTTTTTTTTTATTTTAATTCCAGTATAGTTAACATACAGCGTCATATTTCAGATATACGGTATAGTGATTCAACAGTTGCATACAAAACCTGGTGCTCATTACAAGTGCAATCCTTAATTCCCATTGCCCGTTTTACCTCCCCTCTGGTAACCATGAGTTTGTTCTCTATAGTTAAGAGTCTGTTTCTTGGTTTGTCTGTCTCTCTTTTTTTCCCCTTTGCTGATTTATTTTGTTTCTTAAATTTCATATATGAGTGAAATCAGAACAGTATTTTTCTTTCTCTGACTTATTTCACTCAGCCTTATACTCTCTAGCTCCATCCATGTCATTGCAAATGGCAAGATTTCATTCTTTTTTATGGATGAGTAATATTCCATTGTATTCTATATCCCTCATCTTCTGTATCCATTCATCTATTTATGGACACTAGGGCTGCTTCCATAATTTGGCTATTATAAGTAACTGCATGGATGTTTTAATCCCTGCACTGGACAGTCTATGCCTGGGCAAGGTTTAAGGATTCTGTATTGTTTATCTCTTCTGGCTCCCGCCCCCAGCACGTGCAACAATACTATGTGCTCACTATTATCAAATTGTCTGGAACAAAGGTTTTTATTTTTCACTCCCATCCATTGAATGATCAGTCATTAAGTTTCAGTCCGCAAGTACTTGTTAAGCATCTTTTATTTACAAGTCCCTGTGCAAAAAGTCCTGTGGGTGTGTTTAAAGCAGCTTAAATTCTTGAGGTGCCACGTTGGAAAGAGACATGGCCAAGTTGCAAAGAGAAGGACAGCATTGCTGGGCCTCTAGAAATAGAACTTTCTAGTAAGAGCATTTGGATCTTATGGATTTCCCTAAAGCCAAGCTGAAACTGACAGAATGGAATTAAATAGTCAAGAGGAATTGAGTTGAATATTTTATTGAGAACTAACAACAGAACTTGGAGAGATGGGAAAAAAAAAACTAGTTTCAAACTTGAAAGACTACAAAATACCATAGACATGGTAGGGAATACTCACCATGGGATATTATCATTGGGGTAAGTGGATTGTAATAGTAGGCCCTGAATTAATTAAAACAGGTAAAAATTAACTCTTTATTGAACAAATATTTATGGAACATTTACTCTTTGTGTGATACTGAGGGTCTTGGTGATATAGTAGGAGAATAACAGTTCTTACTCTCATGAAGCTTACATTCTAGTGGAGAAAAAAAATAGATTACCAAGTAGATATATATCATCATGTCGAGTTTTTAGAGTGCTCCAGGGACAAATAAGGTTTTTACAGTGCTTCAAGGATAAATAAAGCAATGGCAAAGAATGTGACAGAGGTGTTGGTGTTTTCGATAGGGCAGTCAGGGAAGGCCTGACCATTTGAGCAAAGGCCTGGTGAAGTGCGGGTACCAGCCTTGTGAATGTCTATGGGAAGAGCCTTCTAGGCAAAAGGAACAGCAAATGCAAAGGCACCAAGACATTAGCATGGCTGGATTCCTTGGGAATCACAAGAAGCGAAGGGCCAATAGTTTGAGCTCATGATCAGTCCAAGTTGAGCCTCATAGGCCAGAAGTCTGATCATGTCTCCCCAGCTCCGTATCTCCCTCCCAGAGCGTTGTCTCATAAGCCAGCCCCTTCCTGCTCACTGGACATTAGGCCTTGTAATATGAGCTCGGTATCCATAGCCAAATAGACTTCAAGATGAGTTAACCCAATCCTTTCTCCTGAGAATTTGGGTACAAGACTTATAAAGTGATAGGAGGCCAGACAGGTCTGGGCCAGAACAAAAAAGACAAGAACCATGAGGCAGATATGACAGGAAAGAGACGGAGAGGAGAGACGGTTGGATCTTGAGGAAGAGAGAAGACATGCCAATTCTTGTTTCAGACCTTCCAGAGGCCAGCCCTACTCCCTGTTTTCAAAATTCATAAAATATCCATGTCCTTGTTAGGAAATCCATGTATACGGAAACTAACTTGAGCAAGCTCCTGTTTCTTCCAGCTCCACGGTCACTGACTCAGACACTTTTATGCCTCATGAGAGGTATGGATGAGGGGCTGTTCTGTTTATATTGATGAAGGCAAATTCATTGGGATTGGACAGGTACTGGGCCTCAAAATATTCAATGGCATTTGACACCTAGAGAAGTATTTCTAGTTTTCATAATGCTTACTTCACAACTGTTACCTTTTTCTTAATAATTGAGGTATAATGTACATACAATGAAATTCATGGGTGCCTGGGTGACTCGGTCAGTTAAGTGACTTTGGCTCAGGTCATAGTCTCCCAGTTTGTGAGTTCTAGCCCCACATCAGCCTTTCTGTTGTCAGCACAGAGCCGGCTTTGGATCCTCTGTCCTTCTCTCTCTCTGCTTCTCCCCTGCTCTCTCTCTCTCTCAAAAATAAATAAACATTTAAAAAGGTTTTTTTTATTTAAAATTTGTCTTTGTAATGTGTGCAGTTTGATGAGTTTTGACAAATATATGAAGTTTTGTATCCTTTGACATAAACCAAGATACAGAACATTTATGTCACCCCAAAAAGTTCCCTTGTACCACTTTGTAGTCAATCCCCTGCCCTCAGCTTCAGCCCTTGACAACCAGGGATCTGTTTTCTGTCCTTCTAGTTTTGCCATTTTGAAGAATGTCATACAAATGGAATTATATGGTATATAACATTTTATGTCTTCTTTACTTTACCTGCCATAATACATTTGAGATTAATCCATATTGTTGCATGGATCAGTAGTTCTTTTTTTTTTTTAATGTTTATTTATTTTTGAGACAGAGAGACACAGAGCATGAGTAGGGGAGGGGCAGAGAGAGAGGGAGACACAGAATCTGAAACAGGCTCCAGGCTCTGAGCCGTCAGCACAGAGCCCGACGCGGGGCTTGAACTCACAGACCGCGAGATCATGACCTGAGCCGAAGTCGGACGCTCAACCGACTGAGCCACCCAGGCGCCCCAGTAGTTCTTTTTTTATTGCTGTTTTATTTTCATCCCATTATATAGACATACTACAATTTGTTTATCAGCTCAACACTAGATGCGCATTTGGCCTTATTCCATTTTTTACTATTATGAATAAAACTAAGAATATTCATATTATTTTGAGTCTTTGTGTAGACATTTGTTTTCATTTTTAAGGGAGTAAATCCTTAGGCGTGCGATTGCTGGACCATATATATGTATAATGATAGGAAACTGCCTATATTCAAATTGTCTAGATAAATAGAACCAACAGAATATGTATATATGTAGAGAGAAACAGATTTATTTTACGGAGTTGGGTCATGTGATTGTGGAGTCTTGGTAACTCTAGAATCTGCCGGATAGACCAGGAAACTGGAGACCCAGGGAAGAGTTGCTGCTCAAGTTGAAAGTAGTCTACTGGCAGAATTCTTTTTGTTCAGGGAAGATCCGTTTTTGTTCTATTCAGGCCTTCAGATGGTTGGATGAGGTTAACCTACATTACGAAGGATAATCTGCTTCACCCCAACTCCACTGATTTAAATGTTTATCTCACCAGGAAAACAGCTTCACAGTAACATCCAAAATAGTGTTTGCCTGAATATCTGGATACCATGGTCCAGCCATTTTGATACAGAAAATTAACCATCATACTGCCAAACTGTTTTGTAAAGTGGCTGTATCATTTTGATTTTTCCACCAGCGATGTTTGTGAATTCCAGTTGCTCTGCCTTCTTGTTGACACTTGAAATTTCCAAGTCTTTTTAATTTTAGTCATTCTAATGGAAGTTGTAGAGCTAATTCATTGCATTTCCTTAATGACTGAGTAATGAGGCTGAGTATCTTTTCATACTGAGTTTAGTGGCCAATCATATGTCATCCTTAGTCAAGTGTTCAAATCTTTTGCTTATACTTTTAGTGCATTGTTTGTCTTATACCTAAAACATATAGACAATTCTTACAACTCAATAAGTCCTTTAGCACGTACATGTTTTGCAGATATTATCTCCTAGTCTAAGATTTGTCTTATTGTCTTAATAGTGTGTTTCAGTGGATAGAAGTTTTCGTTGTGATGAAGCCCAAATTATCAAATTTTTCTTTCATACTTTCTGTTTTTTAGTGTGTCCTGTTTAAGAAAACTTCTCTTAGCCCAAGATTACAAAGATTTTTCTCCTGTATTTTCTTCTAGAAGTTTTAGAGCTCTAGCTTTTACATCTAGGTCTCTGACTCATTTCAAGTTAATTTTTGTGTATAGTAAGAGGTAAGGATCGAGGTTCTTTTTCTTTTATATGTGAATATCCAGTTGTTCCAGTACCATTTTTTAAAGACTATTTTTCCCCATTAAATTATCTTAGGACTTTTGTCAAAATTCAACTTCTCATATGTGGTGGGTCTACTTCTAGACTCTGTTTTGTTTCGCTGGTTTATATGTCTGTGTCTATCATATGTCTATATGTCTGTCCACTGATCTAATGTCAATACCACATTGTCTTGATTACCGTAGCTTTATACTAAGTGAGAAATGAACAAGTGTTGACTCCTTGAAAACTTTTGCAAATTATATTGATCCCAGCAGTTCTAAACTTCCCCCAAGGGGTGCTAGTACCTCCGATGAGGATTGCTGTCCTAAGTTTTCCAAATTTGCTTGATTTCCCAAGTGTGAGAGCTCAGGCTGTTCTATGATTTCCCAATAAAAAATACTATATTCTAGGGGCACCTGGGTGGCTCGGTTGGTTAAGTTTCCTACTTCTGCTCAGGTTATGATCTCATGGTTTGTGGGTTTGAGCCCTATGTCAGGCTGTGTGATGACAGCTCAGAGCCTGGAGCCTGATTTGGATTCTGTTTCCCTCTCTCTCTCTCTGCCCCTCCCCCACTCATGCTCTGTGTGTGTCTCTCTCTCAAAAATAAATAAACATTAAAATAAATTTTTTAAATACTATATTCTAAAACTTTTATAGTTTTCCAGTAATTTTTAAAGCAAGGATTGTATTTGTATGTGCATATAGGGTGTGTGTAAGTGTGTGTGTGTAAGGGTTCTTGAATCTGTTCGTATATGTACTGTGCAAAATGGACTGGCATCAAATCTGAATAAAGCTTGCCATCATTAACATTTTCTGTTATCTCTCTCTTTCCTTTGTAATTTATTTGCAGAAAAAAAACAAACAGGCCAATTTTCCTATAAGATGTCCCAGAGTCTATATCTTGTTGGCTGTCTCGTGGTGTCATTTAACATGCTGTCTCTTCTCTGCATTTTATATAAATTCATAGTCAGATCTAGAGGTTTTATCAGACTCAGTTTCAATTGTTTTTTGCAAAACTATTTCATGAATGGTTTTTCTAAATCTATTAATTTATTGGGCATTGCAAAATGATAAGTTTCTACTTTTACTATCCTCCTCTTTATCAGGTGGATGTCTTCTATAAAGAGAAATGTCCCTCTATCACCCGTCTGGTTACTTTTAATTACAGTTCACACAGGCAAGGCAGGGTAATTGCTTGATTTTTTTTTCTTTGTTTTTACCACTTTTTGAAATAAGGAGTTGGTTGGCTGACATTGTCCAGAGGTTAGCCAGTGAGGAGAAGGTTTTATCGTGACTGTTGACTTTAGTGCCATGAATTTAAACACATTTGATGTGTTTTAGTCCATTATAGTTTGGCCAGTAGAAGCCTATTAAAGCTGCCTCCTGAATCCTTTTGACAGAATCCTTGTAGTCCTCCATAGCTCGCCTACTTCTGGCATGATACGATGTTCCAGATTCATCTTTCATATTTCCTGCACCAGACCTGGAATCAACCATTTCTCCTAAGAATCTTGTTTCTTTCAGGGAGGAATGGGAAAGACCCTAATCCACTCGGGCTATTCATTGTTACTGGAGTGGCTATTATTTCCAGGCCAATTTCAGAGGCAGAATTGGGAGATACATATTTTTTTAAATAAAATACATCATGAGTTTATGTTGACACTTCTCATTAAAATTCAATACTATAGGATTATAATTCCCCTTTAAAAGAGAAAAATCTGCTACTTCAATGTAAAAAAATCCTGAAAGGGTGCCTGGGTGGTTCAGTTGGTTGAGCGTCTAACTTTGGTTCAGATCATGATCTCAATGTTCACAAGTTCAAGCCTTGCATCAGGCTCTGTGGGCTGACAGCTCAGAGCCCGGAGCCCATTTTGGATTCTGTGTCTCCCTCTCTCTCTGCCCCTCCCCTGCTTCCACTCTGTCTCTCTGTCTGTCAAAATTAAAAAGAGTTAAAAAAGTTTTTTTTAAATCCTTAAAGTTAAGGATGGATGAAAATAATACAATGAAAATGTCTTTTAATTGCAAACTGTCCTTGCAAAGTAAAGGGTTTTTTTTTTTTTTTTCCATTTAGAACTAATAAAATTTTTAGCGCAAATGTTGGGAGCAATAAGATTGGGTTATGCTAAAAATTAAAACCTCAATAAATTCTAGGATTCTAGAGACCCTGAGGTAAGACATGTAAGCCACCTATTGGAGAAGGCCTGTTTCAGTCTAAATCTCTACATTTATTGTCTTGTGACTTCGTTAAAGGTTAAACCTTTTTTTATCTTTATTCCATTAACCTTCTGAATGGTCACCGAGGCATCTGAATAAAAGCTTTTTTGTATCTCCTTAGTCTGACTCCAAGACCATCTTCTCTTAGTCAACATTCGATGGGACTTTTAATCACTTTAGAGTCTTTTGCTGGCTGGAAACTGATTCTTTAAGCCACCTAAATGCACGCATACCGGGCACGCATGCACACACACACCGACTGCTTCGTCTCATACACATAAATGAAGAGAGGGCCTGGGGCAAGGGCTTTATTATTCACTTCACGAAGTATTCACGTGGGCACTTTGTCCATAAAGCTCGATTCCCTAAGCGCATTTGAAATATGATTCTCGGTGCAAAAAAAATCTGATTTGTACACAGCTCTTCAGCGCATCTCTTGAGTAAATAAAATTACAGCTCATCAGTCGTGTGGTGTTCTGGAAGAAACAACACCATTCTCAGAGGTTGCTAATGTTGCTCACTTGTGGATTTTGCAGGAAGGCATTCATGCTTAAGTCGTGACCCGTGAAATCTATGCCACTCTTGAACCATGTGGTAGGCCTGATTTTCCTCCGTTTCCTTCCTTTCTCGATCTCATGTGTCCTGGTTCTCTTTCCCCTACATTGAATGACTTTTCTCCAGATCCATTTTTAGGCCCATTATCCATCCTTCTAATAAAATGAAAATTTCAGCATTGTTATTGATAATTATGATTTTTAAAATATCTTGAACATATTGAAGATCTTGATGTTTCATGTCATCTTGCTCTTACGCGTTTGGGGTCCATACTAAATGGACAGAAAGTGTTGTACAAGACAAGCACAGCTTCTCTGCACCAGAACTTGTCCATCTTAGAACTGCCTTTAACCTGGGTTTGGTGCACCAGGATATGGAAACGGGCTTTGCCATTTTATTTACTTGGGCCAGTGGTGTATGACCGAAGCAGCCCACAAACATTTCTTAAGTAGTTTTCTCTTACAGAGTATGACTTAAAGATGCAATTAATGATTAATTCATATTGTGAAGCTGAAAGCTGCTGTTGGTGTCACCTTCTAAAATTAAGCTTCTGGTTATAATTAAGAGCTGCTGCCCTGGGGCATCCAGTATGGCTGCCGGCTTGATTGTTCACAGGGAGAGCTCCAGGATGTATCTTTTAACTCCGGTTCCACTGGGCCAGTTTGGAAAAGGTGAGGTTGTGCTAGAGAATGTTGTATTTGAACTTGTTCTCAAGGGCGCAGTAGCAAACGCCTTGGCGGATTGAATGTGGATGGAGAGGACACTTTGATCATTTGAGAGTTGGAGTGCCAGAAAGTCCTCTTAGCCTGTAAATTGTCAGGGAATAACATTGACCTGCATAGAAGGTCGGTGAGGACAGCGAGTGCCGAGAGGGTTAGGAATCCCTCACTTTGTCGTCCGCCTAAGTTACCAGCTCAGATGACAAGAGCTGGAAGCAGAGTAATCTGGGAGAGAGTCTCAACTTCCGGCTCAGCTGCTCTTTTTTTGCGTGGTTACAGTGTTCAAGGCGCCACCCTTCCGGCATGTTCTGCACGGCCGTATGTCACAAAGCCCAACTTAGGGGTCAGTCTTGATCCCAGCAGGAAACAATCGGGTAATTTAGGAGTTCTCAGTGAAGGGACTGTTTAAAACCATCTGTTCAGGGTTAAGGAAAACAGCAAGAGGTGGTGAAACATCCTGGGGCTGGCAACAGTGAGGAGACTTTACCCTCGCTAGACCTGAAAGAGGATTCACCAAACCCTAGGGAGAGTGGCTGTTGTGTAAGAGAGGGCAGCCTGGCCAAAGCTGTGGCCTCTGGGAGAGGTCACCCGTGGTGACCCAGCAGACAGGGAGCTAGAGGAATCAACACCTTGAGCTCACTTTCCTTCCTCTCTCCTGTCTCTGCCAGTGCCTCCCTTGGGCTGAATCCAGCCAGAAGCCGGAGGATAATAAGGAAGCCCATTGAGGCAGAAGGTCAGCCTTCTGGAACGTGACAGAGGGAGAGTAGATCCAGAGAGGAA
The DNA here is from genome assembly GCA_030068075.1 of Paguma larvata. Classification (NCBI taxonomy): domain Eukaryota; kingdom Metazoa; phylum Chordata; class Mammalia; order Carnivora; family Viverridae; genus Paguma; species Paguma larvata. The sequence continues at coordinate 79,529,886 of CM057832.1, forward strand.
GATGGAAAACATCCAGTGATGTCTATTTCCTATAATACATAGAAAAGTGGATTGTTTTATACAGGAAAGTGACAAGTATGGACAAGTGATTCAGGTATCTGATTTCAGATCAGCTTGTGGGTTTGAAGAGAGCACACCAGTGATAGTTGGACTAAAAATAGTAGTCATTGTTCTCATCTTAATATTCAGTAGGAGCTTACTTTGTGCCAGGTGCTATTCGGAATACTTTATATTAACTCATTTTGTCTTCAAAACAATCCCATGAGATCCCTACTGTACTCAGTCCCATCCTACGCTTGAGCGTACGGAAGCACAGGGAACCCGAGGTGTCTGCTCACGGTCCCACGTTTAGGAAGTGGGGGGCAGAACTGCAGTCCAGGCTCCAGAACTGTGTTCACGCCCCATACTGCCTCTGACTCCATAAAGTCCAAGTACATCAAATACATTTGAGGCGGGAGGTTGCAATGTTGAGACATGATTAATATTTGCTTCCAGTTGACAAATGGAAAGGGATTTTATATGTTAGAAGTCTCTTCCCACACTTGGGGATTTCAGGCTTATAAAGCAAAGTTCATTTGTTTGTGGGGCGTTAGCAGTGACTCCACCTAGAACAATTTATTGATGGTTTTTCTCTCTCTTCCCTTTAATGCTATTTTTCTTTTTTTTTTTAATTTTTTTTAACGTTTATTTATTTTTGAGCGACAGAGCATGAGCAGGGGAAGGGCAGAGAGAGAGAAAGAGAGAGAGGCAGACGCAGAATCTGAATCTGAAGCAGGCTCCAGGCTCTGAGCCATCAGCACAGAGCCTAATGCAGGGCTCGAACTCACAGACCGTGAGATCATGACCTGAGCTGAAGTTGGACGCTTAACCGATTGAGCCACCCAGGCGCCCCTAATGCTATTTTTCTTTAAAAAAATTTTTTTAATGTTTATATTTATTTTTGAGACAGAGAGAGACAGAGCATAAGTGGGGGAAGGGTAGAGAGAGAGGGACACAGAATCCGAAGCAGCTTCAGGCTCTGAGCTGTCAGCACAGAGCCTGACGTGGAGCTTGAGCTCATCAACCCTGAGATCATGACCTGAGCCCAAGTCCGACGCTCAACCAACTGAGCCACCCCGGCGCCCCTATTGCTATTTTTCTTTCCTCTTCTTCAGGCATAAGGTTTTCTTTTTGAGCCTCAGAAGGACAGCAACCACAGAATAGCATCTACCAAGTGCCAGACACTAGCTGGAGGACTTGAGAAGGAAAAATTATTTGGTTTTCATTAACAGCCCTGCAAGGCAGCTGTTAAAAGCCCTCTTTTACATACAAGAAGACTGAGTCCTGGACACAGTTTCTTGCCCAAAGTCAGCAAATGCAAGCCTAGGTCTCGCTTACTCTGTTTCCATCTTTTCCACTGTAGGGTTTCATGGACACTGTGACTTGCCTTGGACCGAGACAGTCAAAGCTGATGAATGTGCTTTTACTTAACCAAGGCCCCTAAGTATTTTTTTTCCCTGAAAACTTATATTTATTTGTGGGTCATTCCCAAGAAGAGAAGCTGAGGAGAGGCCAGAGACTCTGGAGAAAATGATGGTTATGGTGTCATGGAGAGAGAGGAGTGTTTCTGGACAGAAGGCATGGTTACCTTGGTTACCTATGCCAAAGAGCGGCAATCAGATAAATTAAGGACCAGTGGCCTTTGGACTTGAATGCATGGAGACCATTCGGTCGGTGGCTTTTGCAAGAGCAGTGTTAACCGAGGGATCCAATTAGAGTGAACTGAAGAGTAAGATGTAGGGGGAGGGGGCAGGATGTGGGAGCAGTGTGTCTGGACTCTTCCTGGGAGAAATTTGGCTGGGAGGGATAAAGACACCGAGTGGCAACTAGGCTGATGGTGGCTCTTTAAAAATAGGAGATAATAGAATGTGTTTGAGACTGATGAGCGGGGTCCACAGACAGTGTAGTGGAGACAGGGAACAACGAAGATGAAAGTTGACCTTTTTGACTTAATTCGCTATGATTTGGCTCCCGAGCCCATCCCTGGCCCGGTCTTTTTGTTCATTACGCCCAGTTGCTCCTGCCTTTCTGTTCCTCTGCTCTAAACTCCATCCTGCCTTAGGACCTGTGCGTTTTCAGTTTCCTCTGCTTCCAGGTCTTTGTATGTCGGGCTCCTCCCTGACATGGAAGGTCTCAGCTAAAATGCCATCTTCTCAGAAAATACTTTCCTGGCCACTCCACCTGAAGGGGTCCCCTGCAGCTCCCTCCAGTCACTCCGCTCTGCCCCTGTTTTCCTCCTTCGGAGCACATTTTTTTCCTTCAAGTCTGCTCACAAGTCACCTTCTTATTGGCGTCTCCCTTGACTGCCCCATTGAGAACTGTGACCACTCACTGCCTCTTTACACACACACTTCTAATCACCTCTATTCTGCTCTTTTTTAAATTTTTAAATTTTTGATTTTTATTAATTAATTTTTTAATGTACTTTATTGTCGAATTGGTTTCCATACAACACCCAGTGCTCATCCCAACAAGTGCCCTCCTCACTTCCTGTAACCCACTCTTCCCTCTCCCACACCCCCCATCAACCCTCAGTTTTTAATATTTAAGAGTCTTTTATGTTTTGCCTCCATCCCTCTCTGTGGCTCCCCTCCCCCGTCCCTCCCCCCGCCATGGTCTTCTGATAAGTCTCTCACAATCTACCTGTGCATGAAAACATATGGTATCTGTCCTTCTCTGACTGACTTGTTTCACTCAGGACAATATCTCCAGTTCCATCCACGTTGCTATAAATGGCCAGATTTCCTTCTTTCTCATTGCCACGTAGTATTCCATACATCCACATTAGTTAGCATACGGCGCAACAGTGATTTCAAGAGTAGATTCCTTAATGCCCCTTACCCATTTACCCCATCCCCCCTCCCGCAATCCCTCCAGCAATCCCTCCAGCAATCCCTCCAGTAATCCTCTACTTGTTCTCCATATTTAAGTCTCCTATGTTTTTGTCCCCCTCCCTGTTTTTATATTATTCTTGATTCCCTTCCCTTATGTTCGTCTGCTTTGTATCTTAAAGTCCTCATATGAGTAAAGTCATATGATATTTGTCTTTCTCTGACTGACTAATTTTGCTTTGCATGATACCCTCTAGTTCCATTCACATTGTTGCAAATGGCAAGATTTCATTCTGATTGTCGAGTAATACTCCATTGTGTATGTATGTATGTAAATATATATATATATATATAAAGAAGACATGGTGTATACATATGTATATATGTATGTATGTATACCTATATATGTATGTACATATGTATACACCACATCTTCTTTATCCATTCATCCATCGATGGACGTTTGGGCTCTTTCCATACCTTGGCTATTGTTGATGGTGCTGCTATAAACATTGGGTCTGCTCTTTTTTTAAAAAATAAAACATAGTACCTATAACCTTGTAACACGGTATATCAATTACCTACTTATTACGACCTGTGTTATTATCTCTTTCCGCTGCTAGAATGTGATCTCTACAAGCATAGGAATCTATGTCTATTTTGTTCATTAATGATGAATCTCTTGTGTCACAGCATGGCCTGGCAAGGACTAGGACCTCACTAATGTGTTCACTTGAATTAACTTCCCACTATTGGAAGTTACCTTCACCAATTGTTGACTTGCTGGTTAGTTATCTGTCTTCCCTCCTCCCTTGAAAGCAGGGGCTTGTCAGTCTTATTTACTGCTGTAAACCCTGCACCAGCACTGTGCCAGTACATAGTAGGTGCTCAACAAATATTTGTTGAGTGATTGCTGGTTACATTCCCTAACTTGACTGAACTCCCTGACTTGAGACTTTTGATTTGCCTTGAGCATGGCTGATCCAAGGCTCTCAACCTGGACTGCCAGCTTTAAGACCTGGCCATGCTTTGTCCCTCTGGAAATTTCTGGGAGCATAACATCTGCAATAACACAAAATATGGATTCAGACTCCATTTTATGCAACTGGTATCATCATTATATGAGTGATATTATATCCATTTTCACTTACTACCTCCAGATCATTAGTACTCAAAAAGTAAAATTAATTCTGAACTATTAGCACTAGAAGGAAGCTTAGAGGTTATCCAGATGTATGTCATATATCATGATTAGTATCAGGAATGGGTTACTATCAGGATCAGGTGTCTAATCATGGTATGCAGTAAAGTTTTAACTAAGAGTTAAATATTCCAAATGTTAGATAACCTTGCCATTCACCAAATATTTGACACTGACATTAAATAAGAGGAGAGGACACTGGATAAAATCCTGAACATATGTTTAAGAGTTATAATTGGTTTCAATTCAGTCTTCAGCTGTAATTTTTGTATTTATGCGTCATGTATGATAGGGGCTACATATTCTAAAGTTACCTTTTGTATGGTTTGATATCAGCAGTCGTTTGTGGTTAATTTTCAAAGTTATTGAAAAAACTATTAAAAAGCTGTGAAGAAATTATTGAAAGCCTAAGAAATAGATTTAAGAGTTAACATAGGGAGAGATTAACACATGAAGTTTTGTTGCTCTATAAAAACCCCTTCAAAGTGGAAGGCCCCATTAGGCATTCTTTCTTTTTAAGTCACTTGTATTCTGGAAGTATGATATGGACTCATAGGTATAGAGATGTAATGGAAACTTATTTGCAAAAACATAAGCTATAGCCAGATGAAGACAAATTGATTGTCTCACTGTTCTACATTTCCAGGAATTTTAAGTGAAGCTACTTAGAAGTCCCATTTATAATATAATAAGATTTTAGAACATGTCACTATGCCCATTATTTTTCATTGTCAGCTTAAAAAGTTTCTCTGGTTAATAAGCTTTCCATCGTAGGATCCAGAACATCCACGAAGCTAAGAGGCCGCCTTTGGAGAGGTTGACACGCGCTCACTGGCTCTGTCCAGCACTGTCTGAATGTTTTTTCCTGTGATTATCTGCAGAGGCAGGAGGTCAGCAAAGCACTCTGTAACCAGACTTAGAACATTCTTGGTTCCTTTTCAGAGTGTGCAGAGGACTTGTGACCCTAATTTCTTCTCCTAGTGAATTAGTTTTCTATCTCTGCATAACAGATTACCACAAATTTAGCAGCTTGAAACTGTACATTTCTCATCTCGTGGTTTGTTCGATCATCTATTCATGGTCTCATAGTCAAGGTGTTCCTGGGCTGTGTTCTCATCTGGAGGCTTGACCTGGGAAGAATCTACTTTCGTGCTCATTCAGGCTATGGGTAAAACATATTTCCTTGGAGTGTGTGGCTGAGGGCCCAACTCTTGCTAGTTGCTGACTGCAGTCCACCCACGGCTCTTTGCCACATGGATTTCTCAGCAAGGATGTTTACTGCACCAAGCCAGCCAGGAGAATCTCTCACTGTAATAGTCTTGGGAGTGACATCCCATCAATTGTGCTATGTTTTCTTGGTTAGGAGCAAGTCCCAGGCCAGGCCTACACTCAAAGCAGAGGGGATTACACAAAGACCTGAACAGCAGGAGGCAGAGTCATTGGGGTCCAGCTTAAGGGCTGTCCACTGTGCTCAGGCCCCTCACCCCCTCACTGATCATAGCTATCAGGGACAAATGGAGAAACTGGGAGCTTGTTTTTTTTTTCTAGTTGTGGAACTAATTTGTATTCCTCTCTCAAGCTTCTTTGTGGGATTGTGGGATTGCTCTAGGTCTGGGGATTGCAAAGAGTCCCTGAGGGTAGTGGAAGGAAAACAGAGGATTTGCTCTTGAGGAAGGGGAAATTTGGCTCTAGAGTTTTGGGGTAACTGTCACTTGCATTCCATGTGGCATTAACAGTTTCCGCTTGGCTTGTCATTATGTCACCCAGGAAAGTCGTTTGGATTATAGCAGCAAAATGACACCCAGATGGCACACAGACTGTCAGAGGAATTCTACAGTCAGGGTGGGAGCCAGTCCAGATGAACTCACCAAGCATGTCCCACCCACAAATACTCTGCGTTTGCTGTAAAATTAGAAAGTCTGCCCTCGCATGCAGGCCAGTTAAGGAAGGGTAGATCCCCCAGGGAGCTAGTTAACGGAAGAACTGTTTTTCAGAATCTGACTGAGAGCGAAGGAAAAGTAAAAACCCTAGGGTGAATCTAAATACATTGAACTATAATGAGCCTAAAGACGGTGTTATTTGATAACAACAACAAAAAAGGGACCCTTCACACTTAAAAAAAAAATAGTAATTTTGAGATATTAAAAAAATTCTCTCTCACATTTAGAGTGCCCATAGTTTGGTAATTATGATGTGGTATATTTCTGTTTACGTTCTTCCTAATGACTGGCTTTTGAAGTGCTTTAAGGAATGCCCACAGAGTGCATTAGCTTTATTCTGAATAAAGAACAGATCAGCTGTGTGCGGCATTCTATGGAGGGTTTTGAATAGTGACTAGAAGGCACTTTTAAGTACTGACAGCCAGAATTACTGAGGTAGAAATCTGAAAAAGCAAAAGCATTATTTAAAATAATAATTCTGAATCTGTCCAAGTTTTTTTTTCCATAAGAGCTGTTTTTCTCCCACTGGCCTCAGGATTATAAACTTTGGGGACTTAATGGCTGGCATTAGTAGGTAAATAAACATCAGAAGAGACACCATTGGCTTTTATGGATATTGGTATGCCTTAGGATATGAACAGAAAATCATAATATTTCTTTCTTTTCTCGGGCTTTGAAAGCTTGTGTTCCCATTCCATTCTCTCGAGGAGGTCTGGCCAAGTCTTAAAGAGTAAATTCATATAAATGCCCCAGAGTGCTAGATGCTTCTCCAAAGTCTGTTGACAGATAAAGAGGCCAGCATGTTTCATTTTCCCTCCTCCCTGTTTTTGAAGAGATGCTTATTCATGTAGTTTAGTTTATAGCCCTTCCTCACTCTGTTGTGTACTATTACAAAATTTGTGACCCCTCATCCTTAATGCGAAGGGGGATAACGTATTAAAATGGGCAAAAATTGATTTGAATTTTATTTGCTGGATTACCACTGTTGCCTTTCATATCATCCTTCAAAAGTACTAACAGCTCCTGACATACATTTGTCAAAAAACAGCTTATCCCTCTGCAATGGAAAGACCTCGGTGGCCAAAATCTGAGCCAATACAGCTGCTCTTCACTTTTTGGTAGATGCTCACGGCTGAAGCTCAATTTATCATCAACATAACCACATACATCACCGGTACACTCACTGCCCTTCACTGCCCTTACAAGCGTGTGAGCTTTATTTAGACTCCACCACTTGGTTCCAGAAAAATAGTAACCTCATTGAAAGGCTCGAACAAAAATTTAACATAACCTGTACTTAACAAATTGCTTTTTCCTAGACCTAGAATTACACTTAAATGATAGTTAACATTTGAATCTTCCCCAGTATCCCAGTTAATCCCCCTTAACAGATAATTCAGACCAAACCTTTCCAGATGATCAGGGTAGCATTAGATATACTGCCCCAATCATGTGCTTAAGAACTAATCTGCTGAATTTGTTTCCAGAGAGTAATTTAGGCCATGATGAAACTCAAGCTCAGTGACATATGTTGCATTCTCATATATTCAAGTTCAAGGTTGTGCTTTGGGTCAAACTCTCTTGTGGTTGTTGGGATGTATTTCAGACTTTAGGACAACTTCTCTAAGAATAATAATAATAATATTACATTAAAATTTACAAAGAACAAATGAAAAGTTTGAGTTAGTTTTTTAATTAAGTTAGTTTCGGCTGAGGACAGCGATTCAAACCCACTAGGACTCTGAGTGACACTTCTCTAAGCACCATTAATGCTTGAGCCCTAAGATCAGACAACCTCATCGTTTTCACATGCACTAACCAAGGAAGTATCTGTGGGCCTACTATGTGCCATTCTCGGCACTGGGGATACCACCTTGGTCAGTACAGATGAGATGCCTGTTCTTACATTGCATTCAAGGAAGAAGACAGTAAGCCAGACTATAAATGTTCAAAAGCAGTATCAACTGAAGGTAAGTCCTATACAGAGAATTAAATAGGACCTTGTGATAAAAAGTGATCAGACAGTTAACTACTTCAGATTTGGGTGGTCGGGGAAAATCTCACTGAGAAATCAAGGCTTTAAATGGAGATCCCAATATCAGAAAGGAGCAGTCCTGGGCGAACATCGCAGGCAGCAGGGACAGCTGATCTAAGCCCGATGTGGTCAAGGTCAAGGAGAAGGCCTCTGTGGCTGACGTGTACCAGGAAGGGGAAAGCAGTCCAATGTCGGGGCCGATTGTACAGAGCTTTGTAAGACAGGGAAAGGAGTTTGAATTTATATTAAGTACAGATAGGACCCAAAGGTTCCTGAATGTAAGCTCCATGAAGGCAGTATTCAGGCAAGAGGTCTGGTGGGAGACCGTCGCTATGGTTTGGTCATTCGCAGTTATGTGTCTGTAACAAAGGCTGCTTGTGACCTATTTTTCTTTTGAAAAGATGAGAAGAAAAACCTGGAAATATATGTCCCAGTTTGACAGTGGAGAAAGAGAATTTGAAGCATGTTTAAATTTATTTTGATGTCTGTGTAAACTCCACTCCGCATCTGGGTCTCTCTGCACTTAGGAAAACTTAAGCTGTAAATCACGCTTCGTTTCCAAACCCTTGCTCAAGAGCAGAGTTTTGGTCACACCCTTTTAAATTTTTTTGTGAAGATCAATGTAATTCCTTGGAAATTTGATTTCAATGGTTTTTTTTCTGGAATTCAGAACATATTTAGCCTTCCTCTGAGGTAGGTCTAGTTCAGGTCAGAGTGTGCCACAAGGTCTTGTGACATGCCGGCTACCCCCCTGGGCTCCGGGGGTGGAGGTGGGGGCGGGGCAGCCTCGTTCAGTGTTCATGAGGACAGAACATGGACCCCCTCCCCCCCACCACTCGCAAACAAAATGCTGTTTTGTATGTACTTTCCTTAATAATTAATAAGAGAAGGAAATTAAAGAAGTTATTGGAGGTATAAAAACTGTTTCCAAATTGAGTGTGTTTCTCATTTAGGATCTTGGCTCAGCCTGAGCAGATCGTTTGGTACAGTAAGAATGAACATTATTTGCTCTGTAAGTGTGTGGGGTGATTTCATCTGAAGCCCAGCCCCATCCATTCTTAGGCTGATCTTATGCAGCGTGGCTCCTCGCTTAAAATTCACTGTGCTGGAAGTTCGTGCTGCTCTTTATTAAATTTAGAGACCATTTGATTTTCACTGAAAACTGGCTCGGACTACACAGCATCCTAATTTGGACCTCCCGGAACATTTTTTTTTTCATATCTGGAATCCCTCAGAAGCACTTTGCCAGTATTTCTAAATATGGGTTATAAATGAGTGAGAAAGAAAAAAACGGATTATGATGATTTATGTTTTACATTTTATGTTGCTTTACATTTCTAAAATATACTTTCACACCCACCTTATGTAATTCTCAAGACATCCACGTGAGAGAAGTTTTAACAACAAATGAAGAATCAGAGGCATTAAGGGGACCACTCAAGGTCACAAAGCCGAGACAACAAAAACCGTCCACCAGTTTCGCTTCCCACGACATGTGAAGAGTCAGGCTGTGTTTCCCAGTGCTGGCTGCACCGTGTGCACCAGGATGGCCAGGAAGCCTTGAGAATGCAGGTTCCAGGGCCCCATCCTCACCTGAGTCAGCAGGTTAGGCTTGGAGTCTAGGGATCTGCATTTTCAAAGCACCCCTCCTCCCTAACTGATATTTGGACGCAGGAACATCAGGATCAGTTAGCAGATCTTGTTGGGGTCAGCCCTTGGCAAAATGGTGCGGTCGGGGAAGACGTGTCGTGTCCCATCCACCTCCTGCTCTAAATCTCGTTCTTCCTTTCGAGATGTCAAGCTGGCTCACTGCTTTCTTTTATCAAACACCCTTTGAAAAGAGGCTGTGCTAAAAGTACCGCACCTCTCCTCCATAGGGTTTGTTCCTTTTAACAACAGAGCAAGTCTGAAGTGAAAAGAGAAGGGAAGGGAAGGGAACAGTAGGGAGGAGGGAGAGAGAGAGAGAAGGAGAGAGAGAAAGAGAGAGAGGGAGAGACAGAAAAGGAAGGGAGAGAGAGACAGGAAGAAGGAAAGAAAGAAAAGAAAAAGAAAAAAGATCTTCTGGAGAAGTGGAGGAGGCCTGTAGGAATCCAGGAAGACCAGGCCGTCTCTGGACCAGCCGAGTCACCCTCCTGTCAGCTTTTCTAGCACAGTCTCGGGTCAGTCCTGGGTACAGTTCTCACATGCAGGATGCCCATTCTAAAGCGACTGTGGATTTATCATGGAGGCTTTTGAGTGGAGCACCTATGAGCCTCTCGCTGTTGAACTTGCTGTTTTCTGGACTTTTCAAGCACTTTGCTACTTGAACCAAAGATCGCGTCAGGCACTGGCCCCTTAGTGACAAAGCTTGGCCTTCTTTTTCTAGCGGGACCCCTTGGAAAGTCTTTGGAGAGGACCCTGGGCTCTGCCAAGAATGTAGACGCTTGCGTCATGAGGTCAGCCCGGCAGATTCTGTTGCTGCCTGTGCTGATCATGAAGACAACACGTGCCGTTTCTAGGCTGTGATTGCCAAAACCACAGCTGACCTTGAGCCGCCTTCCAAACATCAGAGGGGTTTGTTGAGAGCAATTTAGAAATCATATTTCTCATCCTTACTGAAACTTCCAGGGAGGAATCTTGTGCTTGGCAGGAGTGTAGTTCCTGAGCTCTGGATAAGTTCTGGGACATACAAAAGAATGCATCGCAAGAAGATTCAAAAAGGCTGCTTAGGACAGAAAGGTTGGTTTCGTTTGCACTGGCCTTAAATGCTGTTGTTACTGAATGACTTCACAGGCCAGAACCATCTCTAAATGGCACAAATGGAAGAACCCACGAGACCTTCCCAGAACCTACCTTTTCTTAAAATGACCTAGACACCGACATGCTCGTATTTAATCATCGTTCAAGGTTAAGCCTCAGTATATGATTCATTTCTCTGTTTCACTTTCTAGAGACGGTTTTGCTGGAGGGGACGTCTGTGATGTATGAGCCTTGCTCTGCCTCTCACTCACTCTGAGATGTGGGGGAGGTGGGCTCGTTCTGCTGGGCCTTCATTTCATCGTCTTTAACAGGAAGGGAATGGATTGAATCAGTGGATCCCAAATGTGGACGATGACATCTCCAGATTCCTGGGACCCGTCCCAGACCTCCCGAAACACAAACTCAGAATCCGAGCCCTGGGAATCTGCATTTTAAAGGCTCCCCACGTGTTTTGGTGCTCCTCAGGTTGGGGGAGTGCATCGGGCGATGATCTTTGAACACCTCACCGGCTCTGATGGACTCAGAGGCATCATCCGTCCTATTTATCACGCTGCCATTTGGGAAAATAGAGCATAGTTTGTTGCTAATCATAGCCAACATTGGGTTCCAATTAATTGCTTCGTTTCTGCCAAGCACCATGGTTTATTCACTCATAGAAAGTAGATTAAAGACCATAAAACATTTGCCTGTAAAGCCCGCTGAGCCTGACTCACTCACATTTTCCTATTATATTCATGAAGAATAGTTGTGGCAATGGCCTGTACTCATCTAGTGCTATGTACCAAGTACTCTCTTCAGTACTTGAGGTATACCAACTCACTTGATCCTCACAACCCCTCTGCATTGTGGGGCTACCATCCTACTTGTTTTACAGTTGTGGAAACTGAGAATAAATAACTTCCACAGTCCTACAGCTAATAGGTCAGCAGGGCCAGGACTTGAACCTGAACAGTCTGACTCAAGAGCAATGCCCTTAGCCGCTATGCTATGCAGTCTCCCTGTCACTGGCTTGTCCTGCTTTTATTCTGCATTTCTATTTCTGTGGTGGTTAGCTGGAAGAGTGGTTGGCCATTGCTCCTGGTAGGGCAGCCAGGGGCCACGGGTTTGGCAGGGAAAGATGTAGTTGGCCAACTTTGAGTTGATATCATGGACACTGGGAAAAGTTGGGTCTCATTCTCCGAAGAGGAGGCAGAGCTAGAAAAAGCAGAGTGGAGGAAGTACCAGAATGGACATGGACAACACAGGTGAGAAGCAGAATCTAGAATGCCAGCGCAATCCAACAGAACAGCAGCCATGGAATTTGCCTTCCTTCTGGTCCAGATGGACAAGGAGCCAGCCAAAGGCAAAGGAGCAAAGAAGTACCATGAAGCTGCAGTTGCAGGAAACCAAAAGAACACCGATTTTCTCAAATTAAAGACAGATACAGTGTTCAGTGGTGCAGTGCCAAACAAGTGGGAAATTATAGAGAGATGCTAGAAATCATGCAACTAGGACCCCACCAGAGATCTTTCAGAAAGAAATTTCAGTGGTGTTGAAGCACCAGACGACAAGGGGATGTTGCATGAAGCAGTGTTAATGTGCTATATTTAATTTGATTTAATTCATTCACCTAATCCTCCAGGAAGTAACACCTGTGGAGTTAGAACTTGAAGAAGACCCACCATAAAGGTTAGCTCACCGGGTTTGGTGTCTTTAGTTGAGTTTCTCTCGCCAATGAGGATAAGTACCCTTTGGTGAATGCTTCCTCCGTGCTGGGGACTAATTGTTACCAGTCGTCCTACCCATGCCCATTTTACAGATCAGGAGACTGAAGCACTGAGACATTACATAACTTGCCCTCCGTGTCAGTCAGCACAAGGCAGGGCACAGATTCCATCCTGGCTCTCACGTTAATCTCCAGTCCTGCCTCATTCTGCCACCTGTGCCCTGCTGCTGGTTCAGCCTGCCTCTTTCCTTCTGGAACTTCACCATTGTCCACCTGTGCAGCTCCTTGATGTGGCCAGACCAGCCTGAGCCTGCACGCTGTAACCTCCTAGCCGGGCATTTCCACAAGGAGATGGAGTGGATGGAAGGGACCAGGGCAGGACCTGGTCCTGCAGCCACTCTCTGACCCCTAGGACTTCTCTTGGCCAGCCATAGAAGGAAGAGATGGTATATTATCTCACTTACAAGCAGCCTCAGGAGGCATTCTCTCAGTCACCCGTTTTTGATTCTCAGTGTGTACCTTACAGCCCCTCATGTTTTGTTTTGTTTTGTTTTGTTTTGTTTTCTTCCTTCCTGAGGACTGCTAATATCAATTTGCAGGGGAAAGGGAGCTAGAACTTCTGCCAGGTTTTGCCCTGACTTACAGAATAATCTTTCTTTAAAACCCACTAGACCATCGCCAGGAAAAGTTGCAAGCCACCAGTACTAACCACCAGATCTAATTTGGAGAGAGACACAGAGCAACGTTAGTAACTAGAGCCTAGTTTTCCAGATGACAGACAGGGCTTTGAGACCAAGATGTCAAGGGAAGACTGTTTTCCATTCAGCATTCAATTGCTTGTTTTTGAGTGTCGGGAGTCCTTTTAGTTTTCCTAACGTTCTAGAGATTTCAGGCAACTTTTTATGCAGAAACCCAGAACAAGAATTTTTAGTTTTGTCAGCAAATTTTGCTGGCTATGCAAACAAGGAATGGAATAAATGCTATTTATGTCATTAAGCAGAACATTGTGTGTGTGTGTGTGTGTGTGTGGGCGTGCACGCTGCACACGCAAGGACATGCCTAAGTGCCTTTGTCAGTGTGAATAATTAGGTCAGAACCCATCCCTTAAAACTTAGAATTCAAGAAATGAGTGTGTGACAGGCTCAAACTTTGTCACAAAGCAGATTTTATTTTGTAAGCAGGTAGAAATGTCATCATGCCTCTTCTGTTTGTCCTAACATAAGCATAGGGAAGACAGGGAAGGGGCCCGTGTTTTACTGAGACGTTTTTCTTGTGCTCTTTAAGACGATGGTGGTAGTGATACCATGCCTCTGGATGGCTCTGGATGGCTGGCAGGGCCTGTGCACGTACGTGATTTTGTTTTCACGACACCCACGTGAGATGAAGGACTATAGAGACTCAGAGAGGTTAAGCAATTTATAGAAGGTCACACAGCCTGTAAAGAAGTAGGATTGAAAGAGCAGATACGTTTGTAGTATTTACGAGTCTCATACTTCCTCTCCTGATTTATGGAGCTCTCTCCTGTGGCTTCCCGGGTGCTCCCAGCCTTCACAAACGATTGTTGTGTAATCACTCAGAGAGTGTGTTTCTGCAGTCATGTTCATGTTATGAGTTCCTTTTTATGAGTGTAATTTATGTTCTTAAGACCCTTTCAGATCCACATTTCCTTCTCTTCACCACTAGATGAATTCCTTGAGAGTGGGACCTAAGATTTAAATTTCTTTCCAGGTGTCTCCAAGCAACAAATAATGTGTTTGTTTCAGTTCATGTTGACTGAGGCGGTTTTGTATTTCACTGCAAGACTCAGAACCCCCTTAGATAAAAGGGAACCAAAATCTATTAAGTACCTGCCATGCGCTTTGTGAGCCACTCTACAAACTGTGTCTCAGCTGACATTCCCACAGCCCATCAATAAGCATGATCATCCCTTTTTTGTACCTGTGACATTCAGAGAAATTAAAAGACTTACCTAACATCCCCAGCTGACAGACAACATGGTTGGGATTTGAACTCAGATCTTTCTGGCTCCAGTGTTTTTGTACCTCTTCCTCTGTATAATCCATCTTTTTAAAAAAGGCTGAAAATACTGGCTAAGACTCTCTTATGACACATCTTGAGCCCTGGCCTGTCTTGTGTCTGTGTATCTGCCCTCAGCCTGGGTCCTTTTCCGCCCTGAGCCAAGGATTACGCTTCTCCCCAGGCCTGCCCTGCCTCTCAGCCCTGCCCGATTCTACCTGTCATGACCCTCTGATCTTTTTTAACCCAGACCAGCTTAACTCAGATATAAACAGTGATCTTGATTTCCTTCCTACCTCCATGTTTGTCTTTCCAGGAAAGCTATGATATCCTTCCTCACGTAATAGCTATTCAGGTACCTGCCTTACCCACCTTCTGTACTGTAAGCTTTAGAGGGTCGGAATTTCCCTACTTAATCATTGCGGCATCTGGAAGTGTCTCCTGCACATGGCGAGAATACACAAGGATCTGACTGGTTCCTAGAGAAGTGGCTGATGCCAGCCCAGCTGCTTGCGACGGCAGCCGGTGAACAGTTTGAGAAATAGTGGGGATGCTGCACAAAGCTATTGTCTGTGGCCGTGTGCCTCTCCAAGAGCCCGAGCTCCGTCCCATTGCTGCGAACATGTACGCAAGTGACTAGTCCACGGATGATCAACATGCAGCATACACGCTGCCCTCACCCCTCCACACAGCGTCCTCGCAGACATCCCCAAGCAATTAAAGCTGGCCTTTAAGAAAATGTCTTTGCTCCTGTGTTGGACTACGTAGGGGTGTGAGTGTGTGTGCGCCTGTGCACACGTGTGTGCGTAAGCTTGGTATTAAAACATTGAGAGCCTAGAATTTTAGCATTACCTGCTTTAAGTATGTCAGTAAGCACCCAGGCTTAATCTCATTAGCAAGAAAGCAGGATTTAAAAGGAAGTGTAGCTAGTTGCACACTAGTGTGGATGTACTTGATGCCGCTGCATTGTATACCCCAAAATGGTTAAAGTGGTAGATCCCAGTTTCTTCTCCACTATGTTCCCATGTTCTCAACAGTTCCCCAGCCCTATAGCAAATATGGATCATGAGCATGTACCATGCTACTAGCTCTTAAACTGGGGCAGTCTGTACAGGGACTAGTCTCTAAGTATTTGTTGGTGATGGGAGTGATCAAATCTAGGTGGGATACGTATAGGCTCACCAGATTAGGTTCCGTTATTGGTTAGTCAGTGTAAATACAACTGCTCAGTCAGTTTCTAAACTATGCCATCTTGGTAGTGCATAGGTCTTCTCCTCCATCTGGCACCAGGCTCTCTACAGACAGAAGTCACCCCCTAGAATATGAACCCTGTGAGACACGAACCATTGTTACTTTTGTTCAGCACCATTTCTCTGTCCCGCCTCCCAGGACAATGCCCAGCAAGAAATAAGTGTAAGTAGTAAAACACATGGTTGAATGAAGAAATAGAATTGACATCTGATTTGTTATGTTTTTTATTGCAGCGCCTAGCCTAGTCTGGCACACATACAGTACATGATTATGGGTTAACCTGATGTTTTAGCTGAAAAACATCCCATCCCACAGTAGGCATCTTCCACTTGCACATAGGAAGAGCTAATTGACTATTAGTGATTGTTATTAGAATTTGTCCAGGACACATTAAAGTGAACACAGTGGCATGCAGGTGGGAAGGAGCTACCTGTAAGGAGGAGGGATGGGGGAGACGGAAACATTGGATAATTAGGGCCCATGATTGGGAAAGCACACTTGATGGGACTGTGACCAGAACCTGCATTCTCAGCGTGCCTGCTCTTTAATGCAGTTTGCTGTAGAATATTGCTTGTAATTATTCTCTGGGTCTCTCTCTCTGCTTCTAAGAAGAAGACCCAAAGGGGACTTCTTGCAGATAATGGAATTTGGATGTCCCTTTGTGCTCTCTTTGCCCCATGTATGTTGAAGTCACATGATGGAGACGCTGTATTTATGGGGGCCAGTGCCTTAAATAAGCCTCGTCTAAGCAGTGGACAAGCTCATCTTCCTTCCCAGTTGGTCCTCACGGTTCATCTCTGAAGCTTTCTGTTTAGCCCTTGTGACGCTTTGAAGTTAGCTGTGAGTGTTGGTTATAGCTCTGCTGTCTGATCCACCTACCCACCTTGACTTTTGAGTAATTCGATGATGGTATAGATTCAAAAAATTCCTTTCAATTAAAAAATAAAAGAGGATACCAGATGAATTAAGATGCCTCTGATCTTGTGCTGGTGCATTAATTCATCACTGTAGCTGTTTCCACGTTGGTAAACATTTCTATTTTTTTATGACTCACTATGACTGAGTGTGGACTCAACAGTGCTCACCATTGTAATTAAAAAGATTTTGTGATTTCTTTTCCAAATATGGTGCTAAATATTCTTGGGGGAATACTGCTGGATATTAAAAAGGGTAAATTGCAGGGCAGTTTATAGTATCATGTACTTGGAATTAAGTGATAATCTACTGTGCTCAGAGTCCTCTAAACTAGGAGATGCGCCTTGTTGCCACCCTATATTACCGTGTTAGCTGTAATACTTTCCAGGCATAATCTAATATAATTACTAACATTTATTTATCTATTATATGTAACAGGCATGGGGCTGAGCACTTGACATGTATGACTTCACAAAGACCCTACTGAGAGAGCAACTAGTAACATCCCACTTTACAGATAAAGAAATGGAGGCTTAACCAACTTATATAATTTACCCAAGGTCAAACAGTCAGCAAGAGACAACCCTGAGATTCTAACCCAAGTAGTCTGACTCTGGAGGCATAGCTCTAACCACTGGTTGGTACAGCCTTCCATGCACCATTGGTTGGTACATACAGACAAGTCTTTGTCCCATTGATGCTTTACTTTAGTAAATCAAAAGTTAACACAGGACATTTGGGGGAAATATAAGGAAGTGTGTGGTTTTATTTGGGGATGAGTGCTATGGTGTGTTCTTCAAAATGCATAGGGTAAAGCTTAGCTTTGAAGGTGGAGGAAGCTTGAATGGAAAGCCATAAATGTGCCTATTCACTAATTCTAGAAGTAGCCACAGATGCTGCTGCTGTTTCTCTTTTTTCAGTCCAAAGGTGATGACGACAGTATAAACTAATGACTGACCTTCCCATTTTTTAAGCCAAAAAATCCTGGCTGGGACTGTGGGGATTTCTTTTATTTATTTTTATTTTTTCTTATGTTTATTTTTTATTTATTTAGAAAGAGGGAGAGCATATGTGCATGTGAGCGGGCGAAGGGCAGCATGAGAGGAAGAGAGAGAATCCTAGGCGGGCTCTGTGTTCAATCTCAGGACCGTGAGATCATGACCTGAGCCAAAATCAAGAGTCGGATGTTCAACCAACTGAGCCACCCAGGCGCTCCTGCAGGGGCTTCTTTTAAAAAGCCTCTTAGAACCCGTGTTTCTTAGAAATAAATGAGACAATATCATTTTCTTTGTTAATTTATCCATTTACCCTCAGGACAGGAAATCGTCTCTCATCTGTTTTTTTGTTGTTTTTTTTTAATTTTTTTTTATTTATTTTTGAGAGACATCGAGACAGAGCATGAGCAGGGGAAGGGCAGAGGGAGAGGGAGACACAGAATCCGAAGCAGGCTCCAGGCTCTGAGGAGCCATCAGCACAGAGCCCGACGCAGGGCTCAAACTCACAGACTGTGATGACCTGAGCTGAAGTCGGCCGCTTAACCGATCGAACCACCCAGGTGCCCCTCTCCATTTGTTTTTTTCACTCCTTGCTTTCTTGCCCCTCATTGCCCTGTGTCACTTCTTTAAGGAAGCAACATGGTCCACAAACGGAGGAAGGGATTTAATTGGGCAGATTTGGGTTCAAAAACCGACTTGCCGCTCCTTTGCTGTGTGAACCTTGTTTAACTTCTCTGTCATCGCTGACTTTATCTGTTTAAAGCCCACCCCACGGAGTTCTTGTGAAGTTTAAACTACAGATACCAAGTTCCTATCACCAAGCGGTAGGTGCTAATATAATTCTAGGTCCTTCCTCTTGCCTTCTTCCTCTGTCCTACTCCATTCTACCACCATTTGCTGGGTTTTGTTCATCAAAAGCAATTCTTTGTGAATAGCTACGTAGAGACAAGGAGCTGTGCGTGGCTGCACTGATATTCTAGAGGAATACCAGTCCATTTGCTTGCATACCAATGCTTTGTTTTTAAAGTGAGTTGGATATAAAATCTAGTGAGTACACATGTGGATTCTTTTTGGGTATATTTACAGTGGTTAAGCCTATTGGCAAGAGTCTCTGCCTATATTCTTCCTTCAGGTTCCATGGGACTATAGGTATATTTTTTATAGTTACATGAATTCTCTTTGAGAATTTTCCATTCATCCACTCAGTCATTCATTCACTGAATAAATATACATATTGAGTGCTTACTGCATGCTGGGTCCCTGCTAAGTGCTATGAATAACACAGTCAACAAAGCGGCCTCAAATCTAACCTCACGGAGCTTCCAGTTCTAGTGAAAGTCATTTTCACTAAATGAATAATTTAAATGACATTTTGAAACCAGATTTAATATAAGCACATTCTAGACTCTTTGGGTGACCACCTTGAAACTGAATATGGCTGCGAGGTCCCAGTGCCCACAACGACATGTGTGTTATTAGTGCCCTAGTGTCAAATGGTTTTTCTTAGTAGCAGCTCAAAGGGTAGAGGTTCTTATAATTACCAATGATGCCTTCCAGTCAAGACAAGCCCAAATGACAATATGGGGCAATGTCTGTGACAATGAAAGCTGCATGTAGTGCCTGAATGGGAAAAAGTGGATGGAGGGGAGCCTGGGTGGCTCAGTTGGTTAAGTGTCCAACTCTTGGTTTCTGCTCAGGTCATGATCTCATGGTACATGAGTTCAAGCCCCACATTGGGCTCTGTGCTGACAGTGCAGAGCCTGCTTGGGATTTCCTCTCTCTCTCTCTCTCTCTCTCTCTCTCTCTCTCTCTGCCCCTGCCCTGCTCACTCTCTCTCAAAGTAAATAAATAAACTTAAAAAAAATAGAAAAAGTGAATGGAGAAGTGAGTCATCACAAAACATACAATAGAATAGAGAGGCCAAACTCAAAAGAACCAGGTCACAGTGTGGAAATCTAATTTCAACAATATATTATATGTCAGATTAATTAATGTGATTCATTTGGATTTTATTGGCTCCATGAATTTGTTTGTATGATCAGTTATAAATTTGTTCTGATTTTATAGGTATGTAAGAATTTAAAACATAAGGAATTTATAGCCTCATAATAATTTTGTTTTAGTTAGCCTGAGGGAGGCCTGAGATAATTTTTTTTTATCGTAAAGGAGGTCAGTACCATTACTTAAGTCCAGAAATGTTGTTCCAAAGAAAGCTTCTCTCCAGGTAAAAATCCTTTGGAAATATGAACAGTTTAGTGACACTAGTTATATCCTTGGTATATCAGAAAAAACATAAGAAAAGGGCTGTGAGGAAAGATTGTAGCTCTCATTTTTACCCCAAAATCATTCTGTATTCTTTTTTTTTGCTGTTGCGAGCTATTGCTTTCATGTTAGTTATGACTGAGTTGTCATGCTTTTAAGTATTTCTCGATTAAAAAAATTACACCAACTCCTATTCCTTGCCACACCTCTCCACATGTACACACACACATACACACACACACACACACACGTCGACCTCCTGTAACCTCTTCTGACTAATTCATACTCACCACTTATTTATTTCAGACCTGACCTCATTATAAACTTCTTTGTACGGGGTTGCCAGATTCGCTGTAAAATAGCTTTTTGTATTCAGGGTAACTCGGGCCTATCTGAAAAGTATTAAACAGAAATGATCTCTTCATAATAATTGCATTTTCTGCTCTGTGATAGAGAGAATCCGATTTCCCCTTCCAGATTCTAGGCTCCAAGGCAGGACTGGGGAGGTGGTTCTCTGTGGGGACCGGGTGTGAAGCCCACACGTAGGGCGACCACACATCTCTCCCCCTCTGTCTGGCACTGTTGAGGCTTGCGTCTGCTCTCTCAGCTTGTTAGAGGTGCCGCCGTTCACACAGAAGTGCCTCATTTGGATAATAACTTATAAGGTCACTCTAGTTACACAAAACACTTTGGCCATGTGTCCTACTAGACCCAAAGAAGCTGCTTCGCAGACTCATTTTAATCACTAATTCCCTGTCTTCACTTGCTCTTAACCGTAGATCTGTCTGAGTCTATCCAACTGGGACGTATTTATGAATAAAGATGTGGTGGTATTCACGAACTCATTGGTGATGTCTCTCGTAGGGGTGACAACAAGTTTATCATAGAAATGGCAGGGATCGGTCACTTTGGAGTAGAGATTGAGCTTCGACAAAACTTGTTGAAGTGTGAGCTGATCAGGACATTTCACATCTAGGTCAAATCCTCTAAACTCTGTTTCATTGAGCTCTTAGGAGCCTGACACTGTTTTCAAAAACTAAAAACGGGGGTGCCTGGATATCTCAGTCAGTTAAATCTGACCCTTGGTTTCAGCTCAGGTCATGACCTCATGATTTCATGGGTTCAAGCTCCACATGGGGCTCTGTGCTGACAGTGCGGAGCCTGCTTGGGATTCTCTCTCTCTCCCTCTCCCTCTGCCTCTCCCTTGCTGATGCTGTCTCTATCTCTCTCAAAATAAATAAACTTTTAAAAAAATCCTTAAAAATTAAAAATGGATCATTATGTCCTGCCTAAAACAAATGACTCATTGCCTGGGTAAGATTCAAAGGTTTTGACTGGATCCTGCTGTTTCGGATGATAAACTTGCCTTTGACAGAAGTTTATTATTTTGGAGTTAAAGCTGAGGTTTTAAGGATGGTGGTTTGTGGCATAAGGCACATGAACACAGGATGAAAGAACTGGTCGTTCTGGAATTCACTGTTCGTTTGACCATGGCCCATGCTGTGCTTTCCTCCTGCCTCTTATTCTTTACCTTTTTGGTTGGAACCTTGCAACCCTCACAGAGGACCAGGAAGAGGAAACAAGGGGAAATTCCCACTTACTGGTTTTCTAGAAAAATCATTCAATGAAAAAGATGATTGAGTCTCTTTTGCTTATTTTCATGGCAGCTTTGTGGAGGAGGGGGTGAGTTATCTTTTTTGTTTGTCGGACCAAGCATTTTATATTTTCTTTTTAAATTTTTTTTAACATTTATTCATTTTTGAGAGACAGAGACAGACTACGAGTGGGGGAGGGGCAGAGAGCGGGAGACACAGGAACTGAAGCAGGCTCCAGGCTCCGAGCTGACAGCAGAGAGCCCCGACTCAAGGCTCGAACTCCAGAACCTTGAGATCATGACCTGAGTCGAAGTCAGACGCTTAACCAGCTGAGCCACTCAGGTGCCCTGACATTTTCTGTTTTCTTGCATGAATTTTCTTCTCACTAAATATAAATATTGTTTTTTATTTAGTGAAATTCATGTAGTCGCTACAATAAAAGCTCCATTAGGGGAAATTCATAGCTTGTTTTGTTCACCAGTCTGTTCCCCTATGCATGAAACAGTGCCTGGTGCTAAGGAAGTGCTTAAAACCAAGAGTGAATATCAGATTGTGTCAGCAAGTAGGGAGAAGAGAAGTAGGAGTGACTGCTAATGGGTTCCCGGTTTCTTCTGAGATGATGACAACATGCTAGAATTAGAGAGTAGTGGTGGTTGCATGACCTTGCAAATATACTAAAACCACTGTTTTATACATTTCAAACAGATTAGTTCGATGGAATTTTAATTATATCTCAATTGTGTAAATTGCAAAAAACCCCAAATGAATGAATACATTATATGCCTCAGACGTAGTCATAATTGGTGCCCTAGTAAAGATACCTTTGGGTAAATGAATGATTGCTCTTTTCCTACCAAAATTATCTCAGTGTTTCTCTTGAAGCATGGTGGGCGTGTCATTAGTTGTACAGTGTGGCAGTTATCTGGTCAAAAACATTTGAGTGGAGGACGTCTGGGGCTCACTGCCATGTTCGAACATCAGTTGGGATTAGCAGGAAGTGGAACACACTTTGGTAAGTGTATTGTAGCGTCTCTGGGAAAGGAGGTCTGTTTGTGAGTCAGAGAGGAGTAAGTGCCTGTCCACGGAGACTGTGTGATTCTAGCACTACCAAAGAACACTGCAGGGCGATGCTTTTTGAATACCATTTTTAATATTGGAGGAGAGAGACCTCTCTATCAGAGGCAGTTTCTGTTCAAGTCTTTCCAGCTCTTTTATTCCTGCTCTTGTTAAGTCAGTTTAAAGTTCCTATGAATCTGTTACTCTTCAGAGAGCAAAATCTGTCAAAACAGATTAATGCCATCACCCAAAACATTTGGCTGTATGGTGACAACTAATCCAGAAGGAGTTATCAGAATTCGTGTAATTTAGCCACTTACTAGTTGCCAGCAGGTGGTTATATAGTCATTCAAGTCAGCCAATGCACATTACGGAGGTGGGGATGGTTTTGTATCCTCTTTCGCACAAAGTCGTATCAAATTCTAAAAAAAACAACCTTCCTATACTTCAGGCCATTTTCTTGTATTATCTTTTCTCTGAGGTAGTAGACACGAAATTAGTTTAAGAGAGTGTTTACTGTCATCTGAATGGTAAGTAGTACTATCTTTATTCCATCTGAAGAATTATGTTTAGAGAAACACAAAAATGACCTCCTGATCAAAAGAGGGATTTAAGACTCTTTGAGTTTGGAATATATTAACTTTCTCTGTTCGAAGGTTTTCTGAAAGGTGAATACTCTTTCTTGTCCACATTAAACTAATGAGCTCAATAGCGTGCATCTTTTTTTGTTGTTAAAATACAAGACTGTTGTGCATACTGTTATATTGTTATCAACTTTTCTTTTCGTGCTCTAAAGGTATTTAAGGATACCTGAGATTTCTATAGCTCTAAGCTTTACTACTACTATTTCTAGTATTAAACATTTATTTTTTTTATCATATTTAGGAAGTGTGATAGGCCCTTTATTGCTATTGTTTCATTAATTTTTTGTATAAAGTTTATTTATTTATTTTGAGAGAGAGAGAGAGAAATTGGGCAGGGGAGAGGCAGAGAGAGAGGGAGAGAGAGAATCGTAAGCAGGCTCTACACTGTCAATGCAGAACCCGACGCAGGGCTTGAACTCACAAACCATGAGACTATGACCTGAGTCAAAATCAAGAGTCAGATGCTTAACCAACTGAGCCGCCAAGGCACCTTGGTATTGTCTCATTTGATTCACACAACAACCCTCTGAGGTGGAAGTTGTGTTGATATCCTGGTTTTAATGTCGTGCATGGCTAACACGGAGTAAAGTTGGATGTAGATATGACCCAAGGCTGCTTTCACTTCTGTGTCCTCAAGATTCCTACAGGAATGCCTGCCACCCCCATTTTACAGATGGTCACACGGCCTGTGAGAGACAGAAAAGACTCAAACTAAGGTCTTCTGCCCCCAAAACCTGGTGCTGTCTCTACAGAATCACCTTAACTGTAGTCAGTGGAAATCACCACAGCCTGTCCTTTTATTCTTTGAGCTTCCAAGAAGAAGGGAGAGAAATGGGGTTGACAGGAGACTTGATCTTTATTTTAATGATTATTTATATATTTTAAGAGAGAGTGTGTGTGAGCGAGCAGGGGAGGGGCAGAGAGCAGGAGAGAGAGAATCCCATGCAGGCTCCGTTTGGCCAATGCAAAGCCTGACGCAGGGCTCAATCCATGACCTGAGCTGAAATCAAGAGTCCGACGCTCAACTAACTGAGCCACCCAGGTGCCCTAAGACCTGACTTTTATGGTAGCTGTGAAATATCCCCTTTCCCTGGGCCTTACCAGAGAGTCATCAGATTAGATAGGAAGGGGACACAGCTGCTTCCCTGAGACAAGCCAGCAGGTCAGTGTCGGGGGTTTTGGTCCCATTTCCTGGGGGGACACAAAAGCTATAATCAGATTACCGTGTTTGCAGAAATTCCACAGGCACAGTGAACTTTCGACCTGTCTTGGGTCGTTCTTATTAAAACCTCAGGAAGCCCCAGAAAAGAAGCACATTTGGTATTCAGACTGTGCTCACTCTTCCAGAGAACACACTGGTTCTTCAGATTTTGGAGGTCACAGACCTCTTAGGGGAGTACTTTTCAAGCTTCATTGTGCCTCATGATCCCTTAAAGAACTTGAGAAAACACAGACCTCTGGGCCTCACCCCCAGAGTCTCCAGGAGGTCTGGGGAGGGCCTGAGGATTGCATTTCTCTTATGGCCCCAGTGATGCTGCTGCTGCTGGTCCAGGGCCCACACTTTGAAAACCAGCACCTTAGAGAATTTGGTGGAAGCACTATATACCTCCTCCTCAGGGAGGTACCAAAGAGATAGTGAGAGTTTATGAATTACTGAGCTCTGGCAAGCTGGTGTGAGTACTGGTGAGTGGTTTGGTATTGAAGGAAATAGGTAAGGGTATAAGTCACTGTATGCTCTGAAGTTGCTTTGGTGAGTCAGTTAGGAATGGCTCCTGGAATACACAGAGGAGACATTGCCTATTGTGCATAAGTTATGAGAAATGACTTAAAAAAAAAAAAAGAAATAGAAATGACTTAAAAACCATTTACAGTAGGAGCGCCTCGGTGGCTCAGTGGGTTAAGCATCCGACTTCGGCTCAGATCATGATCTCGTGGTTTGTGAGTTCGAGCCCCATGTCAGGCTCTGTGCTGACAGCTCAGAGCCTAGAACCTGCTTCAGATCCTGTGTCTCCCCCTCTCTTTGCCCTTTCCCTGCTTGCACTCTCTCTCAAAAATAAACAAACATCAAAAAATTTAAAAACAAAACTATTTACAGTATTGGCACAGCTGTTAAAGGCTATGGCTAAAATGATTTTTTAAATATTGACAGTTGCAAAGAAATGCAGTTCTCTAATACATACAATTGATGTTTAGACTCATTTTTTTTAGATTCACTTTTAATCATACAATAAACATAGTATAAAGTTTACCATTTTACCATCTCTAAGTGTGCAGTCCAGGGGTGTTAAGTACCTTTCACACGGTTATGCAAGCATCACATTCCATCTCCAGAACTTCCTCATCTTGCCAAACTGAAACTCTGTCTCCATGAAACAACTCTCCCTTCCCGCTGTCCCCCAGCCCCTGGCAAGCCCCATTCTACTTTCTGTGTCTGTGAATTTGTCTCTTCTAGGTATCTCATCAAAGTGGAATCACACAATACTTGCTCTTTTGTGAATGGGTTAGAGTAATTTTTGAAGAAGTTGTGAAACAGTTATAAAACACAATAGTAACACCCATAACAATGAATGGAATATAAACTAAAATAGAACTCAAAAAAAATCATGTGAAAAAGCTTGATCTTTGGGCTTTAAAGAGTCCTCCTTTGTTGACCACTGTGACATGAAATCTATTTGTTAGTGAACTGTAGATCCAAGGCCTCTCTGGATGTATGGATGGACTCCTTTTCCTCTCCCACCAGGTGATTCTTGCTCCTAGTTCTTAGTCTCGGGCCCCAACCTCATCCATGCATTTATTCATTCAGCACACCCTAGGTGCCGAGTCCTTTTTACGGGGAGCCAGACTCCTTACACTTTCCATTATCGGAGGCCTGGAGACTCACAGAGTAAGAAATGCTGTGTCAGGTCGATTTCCCAGGTGACCAAGTTCATGACTTTAAGATGTCTTTTCAAACCTTGAACCATGGTGATGGGAATCTTTCCATAGAGTATCAGTCCTTCCATGCCTTAAGCACAACATGGCAAACATAATTTAACCCTTCCTCCATAACCTAGGTCTGTGTTGCACTGTGATATGGATTTGCTCGCCCACTACGTGGCTCTGAGCTGCAGCCCGTAATTCAGCAGGCTCTGCTGTTTCGGCTGTCAGTTTTCAAGGTGTCTTCAGACCCCCTTTTAATCTGCTAGCTCTAGGAACATCTAAGGAGAAAATCAGATATCCCAAGCTTTGAAAGCCAGCTAACTGGGCTGAAGATAGATGATGATAGTATCTCTTTCTACTTCTAGCTATTTAGAATTCTGACTGTTTGGTTGGGCACATGTCCATGAGAATAGGAAAACCACATTTCCCAGCCTCTCTTGAATCTATGTGTAATCAGCATGACTAAGTGCTAGTCAACTAAGAACATGTCTTCTGGGAGGTGTTCTTAAAGAATTGTGTGTGCTCTTCTTTCTAACATGCTTGGTACATGGATGCGATAGTCGGAACTCAAGCTTGAACCATGAGAATAAAGAAAACACATTTGGGAAAGTGGAACAGAAGTGAGACTAGACGACTTCAAGCTTGAAGCTTGTGCTTTCATGCCAGACGTGATCTGGATTTTTATGTGAAGGAGCAATGAACTTAGACCTTGTTCATTCCCTCTTAGTTTGTGTCTCAGTTACCTGTAGCTAAACCTCACTGTAACTAATACACAGATAAATTTGATGATGCCTGGAAAATAAGTATGTTCTACATCAGTGGTTAAAGAATTCTGAGCAGAACCCCAGCATATGAATAGATAAAAAGGAAGTGGTTCTGATTGGGTGGAAGTATCCAGTGGCGCACTGGTTCAGCTTTCCTTCATCTCTGCCAGGGCTCTGAGGCAATTCTGATCATGAACCGCTAAAGTACCCAGTTTGAAAACTGGTGTGCATGACCTTAGGTTCCTTTCCCACACTTAGATTCTGGGAGGTAAACAGAGCCACCTCTCAGATCACTCTGATTGCTGAGCTCACCTAGGGATGTCTCCTTAGGAATCTTACACCCTTATCTGCCAGCAGCCCAGCAGATCCAGAGGCTGGTGACCTTTTAGAAACTTCAACCAATCTGGAGATAATCTGTGAACCCATTAACAAACAAAAAAATACCTGTGAATATGAAGGAAAACAGTTATCATCCAACTCACACCCTTTATTGCATGGGAAACACAAGGTTGCTCTCAGACTGATGCCAATGGACACAAAATGGCATCTGAATCAGAGATCCACTAAAATATTTCTTGAAAGAGTGACATACTTAGTCCCAAGCTCCAGAGAACAGGTCCAATGAGGCAGTTTCAGAGGTCTTTGCCATTCTATAACAAACTGCCATTCTATTAATAATCAGAAAGGCAGAAGGTGGGAATTCAGTGGATTTTCTTTGAAGTTCCCCATAAGTACAGATTCCCATGGAAACCAAAGTAGAAGAGAAAAAGGAGATTTAAAATAGTAAATATTTAATTATTTAAATACTCCTTGAAAATATTTAAACATGTATTAAAAATATTAAGTATTAGGTAAATATCCCTTTGACTTACAGCCTGCGTGGGGGTTAGTGTGAGACCTCAGGCCAAAAGAAACATTACAGACATGACCAGGGCACTCGATAGCAGCTTTTCTTTTTCAAGTTGATTTGAGCCTTAGTTTTTCGTCTCTTTATTGTTCAGATCATCACCTCAAGAGTGAACTGTAACAATATGAGGCTGTAGAACATATATTTTACCATTAATAATACTTCTGAAAGTTGGGGCGCATGGGTGGCTCAGTGGGTTAAGTATCCAACTTTGGTTCAGGTTGTGATCTCACGGTTTGTGGGTTTGAGCCCCACGTAGGGCTCCTCACTAATAGCACAGGGCTGCTTCAGATTCTCTCTCTCTTCCTCTCTCTCTCTCTGCCCCTCGTCTGATCATGCTCTCTCTCTTTCGAAATAAAATAAACTTAAAAAAATTTCTTGTATAATTAAGTTGTAGTCATTAATATCTCATTTGATAGGTGAGGAAATTTATGTCCAGAGAGGTAACTTGCCTTACTAGTAACAGCACAGAATGCTTCTGGCCTCATAACAAACTTCAGCTCTTACCCACTCTTTCCCCACCACAAGGCATTCTATAGTTGTTTGGGGTAATGCTGAAAACGGTAGTCGGAAAACATTTCAGAACCCTTTGGGCCATGAGTGGGATAACCTTTAGTGTTTTTTTTGTTCACCAGGAATCCCCCAGACGTATTATTGTTATATATTACTGTAATTCCCAACGAGATCATAATCATATAATCATATATTATTATGCACAATTGTGTTATACTCACGACAACCACCCTCCTCTATAATCTCATTTAAATAGTTGTTGGTCATTCTTCTCCCCTTCTCTCACTCCTTGATTCCTCTTGCAGTCCTTGGTTTACCCTTCATCCAGTCTCCTGTTTCATGGGAAATAGTAATTCAGATAGATAAGGAGGACTGCTTCTCCAGGGTCTAGTTTGACATCTTCACTCACCAGACGAGATGGAGGCCCCAGAGTGTGAGGATGCTCCCTGTTCCTTGTGACTCCAAGTGTGGACCAGCATCAGCAGGACCTGGAACTGAGTAGAAATGTAGACTCTGGGACCCCACCTAAACCTACTGGCTCAGATTCGGCATTTTAAAGACTCCCCCAACCCCTGCCCAGATAGTTTTAGGCACATTAAAGATGGAGAAGCAATACCCTTGTCCATAGCTGCAGCCATGATGTGGCATAGTTAATCCCAGAGGCTGTAGACAAGAAGAAAGGATGGGCCTGAGCAGCAGGAAGAAGACTCAAAGCCTGTGGCCCAGCTCAGGGCTGTGAGGCACCAGGGGGAGAAGAGAGCACGACTTCCTTAAGTCTTATCTTCGGAATCTGGGGAACCTGACGCCAGGGAATCCAACACTTCTATTGTCCCACAAATGCAATACAAACACATTCAGTCCAACTTGGAAATTATAGAGTATTAAATAAGAGTGGAGTAATCAAGGTCATGAAAGTCATTTAAGAGAGCTTCACTGAACAAATTTCTTTCGTAAGTAATGAGTCCTTCGGGGATGAAAAGAGCTGATGAAACAAAAGGTTTCCTTTTTGGAAACTAATTTTGTATTTTGTTTATTTGCTTAATAATTTTTGTGTGTATTTTTTTTTTTAAATCCTAACCCTCTGATCTACTTTGGCTTTCATTGGAGCCAATAGGAGTGTGAAAGAATTGACCTCATTTGAAATTTCCTTTCAGCAAATGGTCAAACCTTTGTTTTCTGCTCCATTGTTTTCTAAACTGGTGCATAAAAATAATGCTTGTGCTTCAGGCATGTGACTGCAACGTTAACCTCCTGTAATTTCCTGATCCACACATTACATCTGTTTCTGCTACACGTGAACCTTGGCTCCTCACTCTCTCAGGGTCTCCTTCATGCTCTTCTTGGCCCCTTGTTGATGGTTGTTGGATAATTCATATGATGCTAATTCCACGGATAGTTTTTCAGTTATAATTGGATAGGATATGAGCAAGTGAGATGTCACACACTGCATTTTTTTTCATACCAAAGCAACCCCGTATCATATATGCATGATAGTGTGGTTGCTGACTTAAAAACCGATTCTAGAAGAAAAAATGTCATGCCTCCCAGAGATTATAAATGACTAGACAAAGATAAGCTCAAGTATCAGCCTCCAAATATTATGATAAGAAGAAAGAAGTACAGTCTGTTATTTGACTTTTAGTGGATAAGTTTTTTAAGTATAATAGAAATACAGACTCTTGGCTTTATATTTTAAATGCATTATCTTTGGAAAATACTATGGCATTATGAGGGATGGACACTGCTGTGCCAAAGATTAGGGTCTTCTAACGGCGATAATTACTCTGCAGTATTTGAATGCCTACACTTCTTATGTGGCATTTCATAACACTTCTTGGTTGCTGAAGCTTTTTTGATCTTACCACATTTAATATAGTAAAATGACATACCATTCATATGTATATAAAAGGCCTCAGGCTCCAGTAATAGAGGGCACTCATATTTACAGTTCCATTTTCAGACTTGACCATTTTAGTCTTAACAATATGAAGAAAAGCTTATATAAGAAACCACTTTCCTCGGCACAGAAATTGTAAGCTTTGTGGGTCCATGAGAATGAAGGAAAACATCATAAAACACTGTGACTATATGATGTGGAGGGATTTTAGTTTCCTGTTCAACATTCTAAGAGAGGTAATACAGATAAATTGCTGATTATTTAAAATGATAAATATATCTAAGGAAGGAAGGAAGGAAGGAAGGAAGGAAGGAAGGAAGGAAGGAAGTGATTTTTGCATGCAAGAAAATAAAATCCAGTCATAATGCATTCTGTAAAATTGATTTCTGCACTCATCAGGTAAGGTGAGGACTGGTCACTATTATTAATAAACGCCTATCACGTCACAGTCAGTTAGAAAACATGAGCATGGGTTGAGGACCTGTCTTATTGACACAGGCAGGTCTAGTTGATGGCTTGTATGTTGGGCATTCAAAAGAAGTAGCAGATGTGGTCCTCTGTTTTGAGGTGTACACTTAATTGAAGAGATTAGACATCTTATACATGAAGATATTTAAGAATATTTGGGAAGTGGGGGTCATGGGTGACGTTTTTGGTTGAGCAGCAGACTCTCGGTTTCAGCTCAGGTCATATCTCACAGTTCGTGAGTTCGAGCCCTGCATCAGGCTCTGCACTGACAGCGAGGAGTCTGCTTGGGATTCTCTCTCTCCCTTGCTCTCTGCCCCCTTCCCTGCCCACACACACTCTCTCTCAAAATAAATAAACTTAAAAAAATTTTTAAAAAGAATATTTGTGAGACATCTATTTATGAAAGCATAAAATGTTATCCCACTGGAAGATTTTTATATTAACTGTGGATTCAGGAATCCACAGGAGAATAATACAAAAAAAAAATGACAGAACTACAGAGAAGGAAAGAAGAAAGGTGTGTGGAGGTAGGGGAGAAATGCAGTTAACTGGGAAACATCAGGACTTAAAATCAGAAGCTCTATTTTGAAAGCATTTAGGACAATGGAGCCTACTAGGGACATATTTGTCTCTCTGGAGCCCTGCCTTGGCCTCTCATGCAATTGTTTACCTCCTCTCCTAGTCTGGGACAGACCCCCAGGGCCTCCTGGAGTCATGGCAATGAGGGGAGAGGATTTTCTTCATGGGTCTGTGCAGATTCGCTCTTGGCAAAAAAGTTTTCTGCTGAAAGTTCCCAGTGATTTCTCAGGACTTTGGTCTTAACGTTGAGTCTGGAGCCAGATCTGGAGATTGAATTACACAGAATGGTCTCTCTGCTGGTGAGCTGTCTGTAGTGCATGCCAGAGAGGAGGACCCTGCTTTCATCAGGTGTCCAGGTGTATCCCCTGCCCCCCTCCACCTTGGAGGTTAGGTGGTGGGGGGGAGAGAAGGGGGGGTAGGTGGGGAGAAGCCAGGGGAAGCAGAGCGTATGCACTTGACTGGAAAAAGACTGACACAATTAATAGACATTTGAACATGATTCTCTGCCTGGAAATTGAGGGTGATTATTTCTCCTTCATTGTGTGCAGCATCCTTTTGAGATCGTTTGGGGAGGGATTTTGTCAGACTGGAGAATTGTGATTAATGATGAAGGCCTCGTAGAGCCAGCCTGCATGAATGCATTATCCTCAGTTGCTTTCCCATCTGTGAGCTCAGATCACTCCGTGCCAGAGCCTCGAGGCCTGCAGAACTGAGCTGGTCCAGCCCCATTATTGTGGATGACGAACAAACAGACACAGAGAGAGTGAGGCACTTACTGTGCAGCTCATAGGGAGTCAGCCAAAAGCTAGGAGGAGCACCAATGTCTCCTGTGTCACAGGGTCCTGTTCCCCTGGCAAGCCAACACCACTCTCTCTACTGTTCAGCTCAGCAGCTCTTTATTGAACCCCACCATGTATCACTGAACTGGGATAAACCCCAGGGTTCCTAAGATGGATAAGATGTGGAATTTGTAGTCTGGGAAGGAGAGAGAGATTGATTGCACATATCATCATTTTTAAAAAAAATTAAGGAAGAAATGAGCACAGGCATAAAAACAAAGCACAAGAGCACAGGACCATCCCAAGAGCGCTACAAGAGGTGCCATTTGAGTGGAGGCTTCAAGGACCAGCAAGGGTGAGTGCCAGGAAGAAAGCTGAGAGGCTCATCTAGAGAAGAGAGCATCGTGAGCCTCGCTGCTGTGCTTCCCACCAAACCACTTCCTCTTGACCCTCTACCAAGAAGCAGTATGGTCTCCTTGAATCTAGTAACCTCATTTCTCTTCAAATTGCAGGTGGAGGGTGTGGTGGGTGTTTTGAATTCTTCTTTTCCTATTTCATCTAGTGGAAGATTGACTTAAATGTTTGGCCAGAGAGGAATAGAAAAGCCAATCCCAGTATGAACTGCATGAATCTGATTCAGTCGAGATCTCAGATCTTTCTACTCCCAATGTCAGCTTGTTTTTTGGAAGTGACTTGAGCTTTTGACGGGCCACAGAATGAGTTTACTATTTAATGGACTAAAGAGTGTCCTAGTAATCTGGAAGGCCCAACCGAAAAGCATGGGCTGAATGAGCTACTGAAGGAAAGCTGTGTGCTGAGAACACCCACCCCTTGTTTCTGGTGACTCTGTGCTCCTACTCTTGTCATGACACACTGTACATACCCCTCCGAAGGGTGTTCTAAATGCTTGTGAGAGGAAAAGGTGAGCCAGGGCATCAGCAGGTCCTTGTTATGTGGAACTAAGGAATTACAGAGGTGAAAGAGAAGAGCAAAGAAAGCCTTCTCTGTCTGGGTCTCACCTCACACCATTTCGTCTTTTCCCATGAGTGATGAAATCAAGCAACAAGTGTTGACTGAGCATCTTCTAGATACAAAGCATTTTACTGAGTGCTTTGGGGATGTAAAGAACCAAAAGATACAGTTCTTCTCTCTGGCACCATATATTTTAGTTCGGGAGATATGACAACACTTTGTGACAAGGTCTCATGCCATGTAAGATTGAATTCAACTACTAGAACTATTTGTTTAATAGTTATGTCATTGTTGGCAAGTTGCCTTACCAAATCTGACTTTCGGTTTTCTCCACTGTAAAATGGGGATGCTAGCGTACAGGGAGGGATGTGGTGAGACTGCATGAGATAATCAATGTGAAGTAAGTCACATGATGCCCAACATTTAACACATGCTTAGTAGATAGTAGCTGCCGCCACCACCATCGTCATCATTGTGGTATAGAGGAGCTAAGTTCTGACACCTATGATCTTGTGTCTACATAGACATCTATGCACAGATCTTTAACAGGAACATCAAACTTAACATGTCCAAAAATGGTTACTTTTCTTGTCTTGTCATCCAATTAAATGCCATCACCATGTAACCAATTACTCAAACCAAAGACTTAGGAGGCATTGATTTCCTCTCTTTTTTCTTCCTTAATTTTCAACCTCCTGGAAACTTTTGTCAGTACTATTTCTAAAAAATACAAATAGTTTGTCTTCTTCTTTACCATCTACATTGCTACCACTCTGGTCCAAGGCATCACCATGTCTTGCCTCAACTATGGACCCCTGCCTATCACCCTTAGACTGCTGGGCCCTTTCTTTCTCTTAATGTGACCTTTCTATTCCTCCAATATGTCACATCGTTTTTTGGCATCAGAGCTTGTGCACTATCTATTTCATCTATCAGGATGTTCTTTCTTCCTCTCCTCTCTTTAAAAGCTTTATTGCTTGCTTACTTATGCAAAGCAGGTCTCTGCTCAAATGTCAGTCCCACAAAGAAGTCTTCCCTGACACTGTCTCTTGCCTCACTCCCCACTCAGTTTCTTTTATCACACACATTCTGTTTTGTACCTTTTGGAATATTTCTTAGGTGCTGTAGAGAAGGGGAAAAGGTACTAGAGTATCTTATAGGCTGTTTTTAGGTAAGGGCTTGAAAGTGGCTTAGGTCACTTCTGTGCATATTCCCTTAGCCAGAGTTTAATAGCCCAACCTACCTGCAAGGGGAGGCTGAGAAGTGTAGTTTTCTTGTGTGCCCAGGGAAAGGAAGAAATGTGGGGACATGTCATTGACTGCCACAGCTCACATAAGTGAGAATCCAAGTGTGCAGTTTTATCTAGATACTCAATGACACCATGGTCCTTTTTTCCAACTCTATCTCTTTCAGTTTGGCCACATGCTCAGATAGGCTCTCTTTCACTGAAGCAAGATGGTTGCACAAGTTCTATGTCTTACCACTTAACAGTGGTATATAGTGACAGTCTTTCCTGGAAGCTCCAGAAGTCTTATCGGCTCAGAAATCCCATTGGATCACCTTCCCATCATATAGCCAATTTCTTTGATCAAGAGAATGTGACCTTAGAGCAATGTGTGTTCTCCATCCCTGGATTTATTTTTTTTAATGTTTTCTTAAATTTCTTTTAATGTTTATTTTTGAGAGAGAGAGAGAGAGAGAGAGAGAGCATGAGTGAGGGAGGGGCAGAGAGAGAGAGGGAGACACAGAATCTGAAGCAGGCTCCAGGCTCCGAGCCATCAGCCCAGAGCCCAATGTGGAGCTCGAACCCATGAACTGTGAGATCATGACCTGAGCTGAAGTCAGCCTCTTAACTGACTGAACCACCCAGGTGCCTCTCCATCCCTGGGTTTAGGGCATGGGGAGAGGGGCAGTTGACCCATAGTGGATCAAGATTGGGGGTGAGATAGATACCGAAAGAGCTCTTATGGGACATAGGAGGAATGGATGCCGATGGCAAAAATATCAAATATCCCCTACAACAGCTGGTAGGAGTTATTGACCAACACTGCACAATTCTCAATATTACCCAAATCAGTTAATCTAAGGATCAGTGGACCACATTTTGAGAATGATTTTTTCCTCTTTAATTACCTCTGGCTTCAAAGCCTACACCAGAAGCATATTGTACAGTTACAGCTATTTGTGAAAGTACATGGAAACGCTTATTCTTTGATTTGTCCTACTTTAGCGTACATTTTTTGTTGGTTAAAGATAAACCTAAGTGGCTTCATTCCAGTTAAGAAATAAGTATTTTTAGATGTGAGTTGTAATGGATATCCAAGACTTCCCTTATATCATTCCATCTCTGTTGAGTTCACAGAGAATGAAGTTAGAGCTCCTGATAAGTTTGAAAGTGAGACTGAGTAGCTGAAATAAGGTAAGAACGAGACTGTTGGAGGAGAGGAACTTGTAGGCATGCTGTTATTAGGATGTCATGGTGTATATTGAAATCATCCAGGATTATGATACCAGGGAATGACCCAGAACCCAAGGAATGAAGCTAAAGTACTCAGAGATTGTTGAATGATGGAGACAGTAGCGGGTGATTTACACTGTGATCAGGTGAGCTTCAAAGCTGAAGGGATTTTAGGGAACAAGGAGAGAATGATGTGGTAGCAGCATCAAGTAAGGAAGACATTGGGATGCCTGGGTGGCTCAGTTGTTTAAGCATCCAACTCTTGGTTTCAGCTCAGGTTATGATCTCATGGTTCAAGCCCCACGTTGGACTCTGTGCTGACAACAAGGAGACTGCTTGGATTCTCCCTCTCTTTCTTTCTGCCCCTCCCCCACTCATTCTTTCTATCTCTCTCAAAATAAACAAGCAAACTTTAAGAAAAAAAAAATAAGGATGACACCAAAGGCTTCTCCTGGTCCAGAAAAACAAGTGTTGTGGTAAAGAAGACCAGCCACTATTCGAGAACTTTATAGGGAAAGCAGTACCCTCATAAGATCATCAGGTTGTGGCTGGAAAAAGAAGATAGAAAAGAATATTTAGAAAAGAGGTTGACTTCTGCCCAGAAGCCAGTTTACCATGATATTAGTGCAGGTATGGGCTGAGTCGGAAGATCCTTGTGTTAGTCAATCAAAGGCCACCTTCTGTTGATGCGCCGGCCCTCCCTGAGGTTCAGAAGATACTGGGTGAGCAAAGCAGACACAATCTCTGTCCTCATGGCATTTGCAGTCAAGTAGAGGACATAGATACTAAATAATCAGATAAATATCTGAATATAAGTAGGAACTTTGATCATAGAGATGTGCAAACATTCAGACCATAATACAGGGACATATGATTCTGGCATGATTCGATACAGGAAGGGGTAAGGAGACTCTAGGTGAGTATCTGGAAACAATTGCTCAGTGCTTAATGTTAACTACTGTAATGGCCAAGCCTTAGAAGTATACTCATCTCTGTTTTCAGTGGTTATGGTCTGTGGGTAGGGTGTTGAGCAATGGCCCCAACTGTTTGCCCCAGCAGCAATTCTGTTGAGCAGCCACAATGAGGTTTCAAGAACCCCATGGCACAGAACAAAATTCATGAGCCAGACAATCCACCATTGTGGTAGGGCTCCATCATGAAGTGACAAACAGACATATATATACATGAGTGGGCAATCCAGAAACAGGCCCAACTTGAAAATGCTGGAAAAAGTTGCCTGCAGGTAGCATGGCCAACTGCAGGGCTATATAGGACTATTTGAGATGAGCAGGAGAAAGGCATATAGTTCCCAGTCCGAGGAGCATTGAAGCGCTTTGCATGACCAGAACGCGCCTCAGCACAGGGATTAAACTGAGAATCCTGTCACCAGAACTGGACCATTGGTTAGGAACCAAGTCTCATGAGCAAGGAGGAAGCCCGCTTTTCCAAGCATTGAGTACAGGTCAGAAATAGTCCAGGGGTTCTGGTTTCTGAGCCCTGAATGTCAGACCAGTGCTCCAGAAACCGTATCACCAGCAGGTGAGAACTGAGTTCTGGGGACCTGACTGGGCCGAGCCTGCAGCTGGGGTCAGATGACATCCCCGGAGCCCATGGAAGTGGCATCATCCTGGGAACCACTGCCAGGACTGGCTCTCTCTCTCTGAAATTCTCCTCCTCTCTACAGAGTGCTTCAGCCTGGGGCAGCCCCCTGCCCTGGCAGGGGTGGGAGAAGGGCACATGCCCCTTCCCTTGTTTCCAAAGCTCTTCTCTTCATCCTCTCTATTTTCATTCGGAAGATCCTAACAGAGGTTTGGGGTCACATAGGTGAGTTAGCTGACCTACCGTATGATTATGGTCCAGCAACTATTTTAGTCTTTGTATCTTTTCCTTCTGCCTTTAGAATTTTAAGGAGCAGATAATTTTGCAAATGCCAACTTACTGCTTAGACATGGTGTTATTACTATCTCACATGTTCTTATGTACTTATCTGTTTGCTGACACCATAAAAAAAGTACCCATGGACAGGGACTTTGTTTTCTCCACTACTGGATCCCCAGTGCTTAGATCGGTGTCAGTCACAGAGGAGATGCTCCACATGTTTGTTGAGTGAATAAATGTGAATAAATAAGCAAAAGAACCTTCCATTCTAATAGGCTGGGAAAGCTCAATTCTGTTTATAGATATGTTATACCCAAATAAGATAATTCACAGATTTTGACAGTTATCAAAAGGTTCCTCTCGGGGGGCACCTGGGTGGCTTAGTCGATTGAACTTCCAACTTTGGCTCAGGTCATGATCTTGCTGTTTGTGAGGTTGAGCCCCATATCAGGCTGTCTGCTGTCAGCGCAGAGCCTGCTTCAGATCCAGTGTCCCCCTATCTGTCCCTCCCCCCATCACATTCTCTCTCAAAAACGAATCAACGTTTAAAAAGAAACAAAAAGATTCCTCTGAGTATCATAGGCAAATGATAACTAATATCTTGGACAGCAAGTGACCGTTCCCTTGTTTTCCTGGCTACTCCAAGAGTCATTCAACTTTTTATGTCATTAAAATTTTGATCTTTTCTTCTTGCTTTCCTATAAGAGACCAAAACCTGCGCTTTGCTTGTTTGTGTTTATAACCAATGAATCGATTTTACTTCATAGAAATGATATTATTTCCTCTTTAAAATGGACCCATGGTGGGGTGCCTGGGTGGCTCAGTCGGGTAAGTGACCAACTCTTGGTTTCAGCTCTGGTTGTCATCTCACAGTCGTGAGTTCGAGCCCCTTAGCCTACTCCAGATCCTCTGTCTCCCTCTCTCTGCCCCCCACCTCTTAAAAATAAATAAACATTAAAAATAAATAAAATAAAATAGACCCATGGTAAAGTTTGCTAAAATTCACTGAATATGTACTATGTGCCTGGCATCATTCTATACCCTTTACATGTGTCAGCTCATCTTTATAATAGTTGCATGTGTTGTGATGGTCATGATCATGTTTGTCATTATTCTACCCTCAGTTTACATATGGAGAAATTGGGGTACGAAGAGGTTAAAGAACTAGCCTAAAGTCACACTGCATTCTTAACAGATTGGATGGTCTGTAATGGAAGGTCTGGAGGGGCACATCAGTAAACATCACACAAGTCTTCATTTATCGAGTGAATAGAGGGTAAATAAGGCATGTCGACTGCTTCCTAGACTTCTCGTGGAGATCATATGTGTTAATACACGTAAGGTACTTAGAACATAAAAGCAGTATCTGAGGCATGGTAAGCACTCAACAAATGTGAGCCATTTCCATCCACCATCACCCTCGAGGAGCTCACGATACGGTGGAGAGATGACCATCATGGATATATATGCTTCTGTATATCTACATTTTAATCTGAGGTTGGCCACTATTTTCTTTCACTGGCAGGAGTGGAGAGAGAAGAGCCAGTGACATTAAATGAAGTTTACTTAAATAGCAAATATATGGGGAAGGGAGTATGACTCACTACAGGAGAGAGTGCAAATCTTGGCCATTCTTCCTCTGACCCAATAGAAAAGCATTTTACAAGTAGGAAGAAAATGGCTGGCGTTTACTCCGCGTTCACCATGCGCTGGACGCCGTGCTAAGCACTCCGCATAGATTAGACCCTTAAATGCTCACCACATCCCTTCCAATTACGTACTATTCTCCACCTTTGGGAAATGAAGACATGGGGGCCTGGAGAGGCAAGTACTTGCCTAGGGTCCCCGAGCTGGCTCGCACACTCTACAGAACCAGTGCTTTTAATGATCGTGCAGTACCGCACATTCCAGCATTCGCTGGGTGAGAGCAGGTGGGTGTACCTCTCTCTAAGGCTTTTTATGAAATGCAGGGCGTAGTCGGGATGGAAACCCTGGTAATTTTTAAAACTATGTAATTAGAAATCTCTTTTAAGATGATTTTTTTTTCTTTTAAATCTCATTCATTTGCTGGATAATTTTCTTGAGCTAACTCTAATAACACCATTTTAGTATAATTACTTTGAGACATAAGGAGCTTAAGATAGAATTCTTAAGAACGGTGTCTGATTGATGAAGGGTAATTTTTGTAGTGCGGTAATACATTTAAAATAAATTCCAGTTGTCAAAACCATTAACACTCAGGATTTCTGTACGGGCTTGATTGTATGTGTCTTCATTTCATTTGCTTCATTCATTCCTTCATTCATTCAGCGTATATATATATATATATATATATCTATATCATGAGCCTGCACAGGATCTGGTGTCAGTGAACATGACAGATTCCAGCTTGCATGGATCTCAACTCACCACCGTAGCAGGGGGGACCGGGAGTGTAAGTGAAAGCAGGAAATTTCGAGAGACTGAGAGCTAAATCCCCAGTTAGAACAAGGGGTCCCACTGGTGGGGCCGATGAAGTGAGGCCCCACATGGGAATGGCCTGAATAGCAAGGAAACGCCAGTAGGGGAGAAAGGCAGAAGATTGCAAAGGACAGGGGAGAACGTATCAGTAGCATTTCCCATTTTACCAACAAGGAACAGGTAAAGGAGCCTAGGCAGGTGGGATGGGAAGTGAGGTAAACCAGAGGGGAGAGAAATAGGCAGCTTTCCTAAAATCTGCAGAAGCACCCACTTTACATATATCCCTTTATCTCAACATCTGCAGTTCGTTTTGATGGGCTGATACATCGCCGTCCCAGTTTCTGAGTATCACGCGTGGAGACTAACGGGTCCCGTAGTGGGAGAGCTCTGCGAATGGTGTGGAAGCAGGTTGGAGAGTGCATGTTTTCCCTCCTGCGTTGTACCCTTAAACATTATTAAGAAGGTAAATGTCATGTTAAATGCTCTCCCCACAACTAACAGCAGCAACGACAACCACAAAAAGACTTCACCTTTTCGTTTGGACCTCTGCAGTGTCTAAAGGGGGAGCTTATTTATCTTACTTTGTATCTGATCTTTTAAGTCAGAAGATAAATTGTGACTCTCCTTGGTCTGTTGGTTGCTACGTTAGGTGCCCATAGGCACAGAGAAGGGGTGTGTATCTGTTGGCTAAAAATGTAGCTTCTTGTTCCCCTCTTGTGTAAATCACTTGAGCATCATTGAAGAGAGGGCCTTGGGGCTTTTCTAAGAGTCAGGTAGAGTGACAGCACATTTTATCTGCTTGTGAAAACCTCTTGTATTCCCACGAAGACACTGAATGCATTGGCTGTCAATCTGGGACTCCTGTTATCAACCACCAAGTCCACACTGGGCTACGGTCCCCATTTCGCAGATCACCTCCAACTTTGTAACAAGGCCCTCACGACATTTCTGAGAGAGAAGGCCAGGCCCTTATCGTACCCTCAGATTAACCTCAGGGAAACTGGGGCTCAGCGGATGAGGTGACTGGACCCACTCACACAGCTGAGAAGTAAGTAGTGGGAGGCAAACCCTAAGAGACTCTTAAACACAGAAAACAAACTGAGGGTTGTGGAGGGGAGGTGGGTGGGGGAATGGGCTACATGGGTGATGGGCTAATTAAAGAGGGCATGTGTTGGGATGAGCACTGGGTATTGTATGTAAGTGAGGAATCACTGGGTTCTACTCCTGAAATGAGTACTGTGCTATATGTTAATTAACTTGAATTTAAAGAAGTAAATTAAAAAAAAAAAAGAAGTCTTGGGGCTCCTGTGTTGCTCAGTCAGTGAAGCGTCCGACTTCAGCTCAGGTCATGATCTCGTGGTTCTTGAGTTTGAGCCCCGAGTCAGGCTCTGTGCTGACAGCTCAGAGCCTGGAGCCTGCTTCAGATTCTGTGTTGTCCATCTCTCTCTCTGTCCCTCCCCTGCTCATGCTCTGTGTGTGTGTGTGTCTCTCTCTCAAAAAAAAATAATAAATAAACATTTTTAAAAAAGCCTTCATTAAATATCTATTTGGTGTCTTCTGGGTGACAGGAACTGTTCTAGGCTACCCATGTCTCTACCTTCTTGTCCTGAAACTAGATTTCAAAAGGCAAAATACGAGAGTCCCCGAAGTGTGGGATTTCCATGCAGTCAGGTCCCCCTCCCCACCCCCACCAACACTTGAAGACAGTAGTACATTTGTCTAACGAAATGATATATCCCTTTGCATCATGTAACTTCTCTGAAGGAGTCAGGACTGTCCTTTTATTCCCCCTTGCCCTAAGAGAAGTGTGGTAAGCTAAGCTTCTGGATGTGCTAAGGTAAATGTCAGAGATGTTTTCTCGGTGCATCTTGCTGGCTGATCTTATTTTTACTTGCAACAGAAATAATAACTGTGGCCATGCTAATGTATAATCCGGAGGTGAGGAAATTGCAGGGCAGGGTAAGGGAAAAATGTATTCTGACACTCTTCCTTTGACTTATACCATTTCTGTGGCCTATTGTGAGCCTGAATTTGATTCAGGTTAGATGTACCAGGAAATTACAATGGCAAAAAAGGGTGCCTGGAAATGACACCACTTGCAGGGCATTTCAGTGGTGTCACTGATTGGGAGCCATCTTTGATCTCTGTCACCTGCTGCTCAGGAAATGAGTGACTACCAATTATATAAGCTATCAGAGGTTCCGAGAGCCATGTCAAGAATAGACCCAGGTCAGAATATCCACCAGAAATCTGGGAAAGCAATTCAGCTGTTCAATTTAGGGACAACTATTCAGCTCCTAATGGGTCTTCGTTTTATTTAACTGTTTGAGTATAAACCCATAAGGCTGCCAAGGTGACCCAGAGAAGGATCCGTGGAGCTTATGTAGTGGGGAGCTGAAGGTACTTTATTACAGTCCACAGGATTCTGTGGTCCCCACCAGTATGGTCACGTAGAACAATGTTCAGTGGAGTGAAAAGCTTTTCACACTCTTGGTTTTTCAAGAGGCCTGTCAGCAAGATTCCTAGGGCAAAAAATAACTGTACCATAGTTAAACTTCACTAAGAGTCCTGTCCAATTAGACAATGTCATCCCACTGTGAAGAGGAAGTCAGCTTTGCTAGAATAATAGGATACTAATCACGACCCATAGGATGTGTTAACACAGACCAGTGGGGTTGAATTGGGTCCCCTTTACCCTTCATGCAAAGGCTATCTCTCTGTCTCAATACCTCTTCTCTGTCCTGAGGTCAGGCTGGGTGAGGGAAAGATTGTTCTCTAGTGCTGTGATCAAGACGAAGGTTTGACTTGAGTCAAAGCAAAGGAAGCAATATTTGTTGAGTATACACTCAGCGCTAGGCATCGTGCTAGAGACTTCCCCAGTATATGCCCTTGGCAGACATTGGTAACTGACAGAAACACTTCCCCATTTGGCCTGGATTCAGGCTCAGAATCCTCAGTATCCTGGCAGCCACAATCAGTGGGGTTTGGACCGCATGCATGTGCCTTCCAGGTATTTAAAAATAATTTCCTTAAAGACAGCGATCATGGCTTTCCATCTCCTCACTTATGCTCGGCTGTGTTCACTGCCCTGTAAAGGCCCTTTGTTAAATTAGGGCTTGCGTTTTGAGAATGGTACCCACAGGCAGATGTGGTTAGGTTTTTTTAAGGAAGTGGAAAAAAAGTCCATATGGGGTTGCAGATAGTCACAGCTCTGGGTCAGAGGCTGGCTGATACAGTCGGGTATGCACAGCTATAAAAACCACTCTGCGGCTAATTGGCTTTTGAGAAATGGGATAGAACCAGCAAGAATCAAATTAGATCTACTACCAAATTGGCTTTTCTCTGTTTTCTCTCCTTTCCTTCCTCCTTCCCTACCCACTCATTTACCTCTCCCTTTCCCTCTTACTGCGGTGATGATATATTTATGGGAATCAAGTA
Organism: Paguma larvata; assembly: GCA_030068075.1. NCBI lineage: Eukaryota > Metazoa > Chordata > Mammalia > Carnivora > Viverridae > Paguma > Paguma larvata. The sequence continues at coordinate 79,573,142 of CM057832.1, forward strand.
ACATGCATTAACTGAGATCTGTAACTTTTCTGTGAGCACTGTGACAGGTTTGATGAGACACTCGAGAACATTGGTTTAGAAGTCAGACTGCTCGGGTTTGCTCCTCACTTTCTTGCCTTACTAACTGCATAAACTTGACCAAATTGATTTCTCAGAACCTTAAAATTGCAGCGGTCACACAGCTAATACCAGCATCACTTTACCGTGAGGATCAAAAGTGATTTTACTGTTAGGTAGATGAATATAAAATATAGCCCCGTTTTCTACTCTAATCAAGGAATTGTAGTAGCAAAATGGGAATGAAACAAAAATGCAGCTATTCCCCTACGGTTAGAGTCTCCATAAAGCAAACTGGATACATGAGAGTCCATAATCTGGGGAACATGGTATCCATCACATGTCCTCTGCCAGCGATGATCTGGACTTTCTTGGGAATTAGTACCATCCCTAGAGAAAATACAGCTCCAAATGCAGCCCAGTCATATTCTTCATGTGGCTTTCTTTGTATGTTAGCAGCACACCATAGATTATGTTCTGCTGACACTGCTCCCTGCATGATGGGTGGAAGGTGGAAGAAACCTTGAAATATCAAGCTACATGTTAAAAAACACTGAAGTTTCTTAGTGATGCTTGGGTGTGTTTTTTTTTTTTAAGCTGTACCTTTTTATCTCCAAAAATCTCATTGAAATTTCTGTAGGAAGTAGAACTCAGTTATTTCTGGAACTCTGTTCCCTAATTCTCTTTGGCCCATTGAAAGAATGGCTTTCTGTAAAGTAGTTTTTGACAGCCCAAGTGTTCTCACTGATTCGATGAGACATCAATTCATCCACCCCTCCCACCTTCCTTCCACCCATCTATTCAACAGACATTTAGTGCCTGATGTGTTAACATGGTCCTAGATGCTGAGTACACTGATCTACACAAAGACAGAGTCTCTGTCCTCATGGAGCAGTATAAATGCTGTGAAGTTCTGATAAAATTGCATTCGCTGACATTCAGATATCCTCTGGTAGTAGACAGACGGCATTGCTAAGCCGGACTCTAAAAGCTGGGCGGGGAAAGAACAGAGGAGTTTGCGGCGATGGCCAGGAGAGAGGGCTCCCTGTTCCCATGAAATCCGCCACATCTTTCTTGGCCTCCCATCCACATAATAATATTCTCCGTTATAGACACTTGATTTCTCAATCTCTGTAAAGTGTGAATAACAAAAAGATGATTTCATTTTTAGAAACTTGGCAATTTTTTTCATTTAAAGCATATACACTAAGTAAAATCAATGTGATTACTCTCAAACCGGATCACCACCTCATGGCCCCTTCTATCCAGAAATTCTGGGTGAAATTGAGAGAAAGGAGAAATCAATAAAAGTGATTAAGACTCAGAACCTCAGGCAGGGAATGCTCTGTGAACCAAGCCTCAAAAGATGATTAAAATCTTGACCTTCGAAGCCTTGGGCTCCCGTACGAGATCAGCACATGCTCACAAAGAAAACCACCCATGGCCAGGTGTGCTTGGGCTTCTGCCGTGGGGTCTGTGAGGACCTAGGAAAAGCCGTAGTGGTTGGATTCCGTGCTCCAGCGTGCAAGGCTGGCTTCTTGCTTCTCGTGCTGTGTTGGGCCTCGCCAGGGGCTCCCCTGACACTGCAGCTGGGATGCTCTAATTTTGCTTGGTTGATTTAATTTCTCACTCTAGAGGAAGAAAGTGCAATCAATGTTTTCTAATTTGCCTCCAGACTCCTCTAACAGTTACCTTCAGCACAGCAAATCTGAGACACTCTACTTTCCAGAGCACCTAAGAGGTACAGAGGAGAGCACTTGCAGAGTCACTTGGGACAAAAGGATTTCTCGCACTGGGCCAGTTCTTGGTGATTGCCTAGGTGGCTGCCATACTGGGGGTGTCATGGTGGACAGGTCCAAAGATGTGGATTTCAGCTGTGTGACCTGAGGCAGCTCACCTAACCCCTCTGGACCTTACTTTTCTCATATGAAATATGAAGGGCTTAAGTGAAAGTTTCCTCAGCTGTGGTTAGCCGGATCATTTTACGCGGCAAAAGGATAAACATTCTTTATGTGCCAGTCATGCGTTTTCATGGTTGATTCTGATTATGTGATACCAGGTTTTCATAATGATAATTGTTTCTTTAATTTTGTTTGAGTGGCGTTTTCCTCATGTGATTTCTTCTCTCACAAGCTGAGCGTGACTCCTTAGCCACCTCGTTCTCATGGTCCTGAATTGTAAACCCTATAACCTCCTTCCCAAAGCCTGTTCTCTTGGTCTTTCATTCCATGATGGTCTTGAGGGAAACTCCTCACGTGGTGTGTGCGGGGGTGCTGCCCTCACTGGAAAACCATTTGGGTGTGTTAATGTGGGGTTGGTCCAGCCCAGGGCTTCCCAACCGTGCTACCTCCAGAGCTGTTGTCTTGTCCATGTGCCATAATCTGCTAATCATGGTTTGACTGGGTTCATTTTCCACTCAAATAAAATTACTTATAAAGCTCTTACAAATATTTTTCACCTTTACCTAAAATAGTAAAACGAGCACAGCAAATATAAAGAATTATCACGACCTTTTTAATACTGTTTAAAGTAGTTCCCTAGGACCTCATGGGATCTTTTACCAGACTTTCAATAAGAGATCAATACATTAATTTGCTTTGTGGTAGGTTATCTATATACTTAGAGGCTTTAAATTTTTTTGTTTCTTAATCTGGGTCTATTCTCCTGGCCAAAATTGAAAGAAAGGAAAAATTTTAGGTTAAGAAGGCAATCACTGTATTAGAGGTTTGTAATAGTTTACAAACATGAGCAAGCTTGGAACTTTTCTACAACTTAGTAGCAGAAAACAAACAATACAATTAAGAAATGGGCAAAGACCTTGAATAGACATTTTTCAAAGAAGACCTACAGATTGGCCAACAGGTACATGAAAAGGTGCTCAACACCATTGGTCATCAGGGAAATGCAAACCCAAATTCCAGTGAGATTTCACCTCGTACTTGTTAGAAGGGCTATTATTTAAAGAGAGAGAGAGAGAGAGAGAGAGAGAGAGAGAGAGACAAGTGCTGGCAAGGATTAGGAGAAAAGGGAGCCTTTGTGCACTGTTGGTGGAGATGTGAATTAGTAAAGCCACTATGGGAAACGGTATGGACAGTCCCCAGAAAATCAAAAGTAGAACTAATGTATTATCCAGCAATCTCACTTCTGGGTGTATATCTGAAGGAAATGAAATCACTATCTTGAAGAGATATCTGCACCCCCATGTTCATTCCAGAATTATTCAGAATAACCAAGACATGGAGACAACATAGTAGTCACTGATGGATAGGGATCAAAAACCTGTATGTGTATATACAATGTATATATGTATAATGTACACACAAACACACGTATACACACACACACACACACACATGCAAGAACATTATTCAGCCATAAAACAGAAGGAAATCTTGCAATTTCTGACAACATAGATGGACCTTGAAGACATGATGCTAAGTGAAGTAAGTCAGACAAAGAAAGACAAATACTGAATAATGTCACTTCTTTGAGAGATCATAAGAAAAAGCTGAACGGATATAAACAGAGAGTAGAATGGTGGTTGCCATGGGCTGAGAAGTGGGGCAAATGGGGAAATAATGATCCAAGGGTACAAACTTCAGTTATGGGTAAGGTCCAGGGACCCAGTGTATAGCATGTGGACTGTAGTTAACAATACTGCGTTGTATACTTGAAAGTCACTACGAGAGTAGAGTTCTGATGTTCTTATCATAAAAACAACAAAAAGCTATAACCATGTGAGGTGATGGATGTAACTAACCTTATCGTGGTAAACATTTCCCAATATGGGCATGTATCAATTCATCCCATCATACACCTTGATCTTAAAACTCTACGTCAATTATATCTCAGTAAAGCTGGGTGGAGGGAATTTTTCTGGGAGCTTTTAAATACAGATCTCTGTGCCCATTCAGTAAGTAGCTGCGGCCCCAGATGACCATTAAACAGGTCCGGAGAATGAACCACATTTTGAAGTTCTCTACCTGTATGTAACAGTGGGCACCACGGGTGGCTCAGTGAGTTAAACGTCTGACCGTTGGTTTCAGCTCAGGTCACGATCTCATGGTTCGTGATTTCCAGTCCAGCGTCTGGCTCCTTACTGATAGTGCAAAGCCTCCCTGAGATTCTCTCTCTCTCCCTCTCTCTCTCTGCCCCTCCCCCATTCACAAGTATGCACTCTCTCTCTCAAATAAACTTAAAAAAAAGATATTTGTTGGAGGGAGATTTTTGTTTTATCAATAATACATTTGTGTGGAGATACATAAATATGTACCTATGTATATACACATATACAAAAATTGCTGGTTTTTTGTAGGAAAAAAAAGTTCGGATGTCATCAACTTCACATTACCTGATAAAGCTTGAAAGAAAGTGTTATATCTGGGGTCAGGGGAGAGGAAGTCTCACTGAATGTGAACGCCACGCAGTGTTTCTAAGTTGTTGCGCTGAGTTGCAGGGACTCCAGAAGATTCACAGTCAGCTGTCTGGCCTCTGTGAGCCGAACACTAAAGAACACTGAGGGTTTCGTCCCTTTCCACCGACCTCATGGCAAAGGTGGCCGCTCCAGGTGTAATGTGTGTGTCATCAGAGCCCCAGCTCAGCATCTTGGGAATCATCAGAAACAATGAGATTCTTCAGCAAGGGTGCATTTTACAGGGCAAACGTTAATCTGAGCAATTAAGTTGATGCTCATAGACAGAGCCGTCAGCGTGTAGGACCAAGCCTGGGATGGAAGGATGTGAAGCCCTCCACTTTGGCAGTCAGTCTTAAGATGTTCCAAGTCAATAATTCTCCACCTTAAAGTTTATTCCTTTTTATTTATTTTTTATTTTTTAACATTTTTATTTATTTTGAGAAACAGAGCAGGAGTGGGAGAGGAACAGATAGAGAAGGAGACACACAATCCAAAGCAGGCTCCAGGCTCTGAGTTGTCAGCACAGCTCGAACCCACAAACTGCGAGATCATGACCTGAGCCGAAGTCAGATGCTTAACTGACTGAGCCACCCAAGTGCCCCAAACTTTATTCCTTTTTAAAAACTAAGATTATTGTACTAGGATGTTCCCTGTTAATTATTTATAATACCTCCCCAACTCCCTAACCAAAAGGGGACTGTAATAGAGAAGACATAGACTATAGAGCATGTAACACAATAAGATAGTATGTAACCACTAACATCGCATTTTTGAAGATGAATGACATGGCAAAAAACCATTCAGGCAACCACCATCTTGAGTATCTACTGTTTGTCAAACCCTGCACTGAATGCTTAGGACCAAAATGACAGCTCTGACCCAGAAGGGTTTTAGTCGAGTGGAAGAAAGAGAAAAATTAACTAGCAAATATAATGTGGCCAAAGCTCAGAATGAGGTACTTACTGTGGGCTCTGGCAATCCATCCCAAAAAGGGGCAGCTAACCCAGACGAGGGGCCCCAGAGGGTGCCAGGAGCATAGACACATGACCTAGGTGGGCAGGAGTTGGCCCCAGTGAAGATGCAGTGAAGGGCCTTTCTAGAATGAGCAATACACAGAAAGGCAGTGAATTCCCGGGGTTGGTATTCAGGCAACTTGCAAGGATTCATTCTAGCGGGAGCTACAGATGGCTGGAGAAGGGGTAGGGGTCCGAGAGAGATAATAAGAGCAGCAGCACCCATCTCCCAGTGTCCACTGTGCCAGGAGTTCTGCACCCATTGTCCCATCTTGTGTCATTCCATGACATAAGGGCAGGCTTCTGACCAGAAACGGCCAACTGCAATGCCTGTGCTCGGAGCTCTGCCCTGAGGCTGGAGCAGTGGGCAGAGGTCCAGTCATCCAGGCCTCGTTTTCCACATTAAGCAGCTTGGATGTGGAGGCAGGCAGTTTAGAGCATGAGTTACGATAGCCATAAAGGCCTCCATTTACTCACAAAAGAGAATTAAGTAAAAAAGGTTAGGTCCATTCAGTGGCATACTGTGCAAGCATTCAAATGATGGTTATTGACTCTAGAAGCATGGGAAATTTTCATTTATTTATTTTCGAGATGGGGAGGGGCAGAGGGAGAGGTAGAAAATCTTTTTTCTTTTCTTTTTTTAATATTTATTTGTTTTGAGAGACAGAGCATGAGTAGGGGAAGGGCAGAGAGAGAGGAGGAGAGAGAATCCCAAGCAGGCTCTGCACTGTCAGTGCAGAGCCCGACGTAGGGCTCAATCTCATGAGCTGTGAGATCGTGACCTGAGCTGAAATCAACAGTTGCATGCTCAACTGACTGAGCCAGCCAGGCGCCCCATGTGGGAAATTTTTAATGTAATATTTAGAAATTTTTTCCAGGGTAAAATGATAAATGTTCATGGTAGAAACTTTGAAAATATCAGAAAAATGATTTTAAAAAGTAGTTCTACCACCCAAAAATAACCTCCATTAATGTTTTGGTATACTTCTTTCCATGTGTGTGTATACCCCAAAACACTAGGGTTGTAAATTATATAGTTTTCTATCTTGTATTTGTTAATTAATATACTAAAAGCATTTTCTCTTTCATACCATTAAGTAGTCTCATAAAATATACATTTTAATGCCAGTATAATCCATCTCATAGACAAATAATTATTTAAATGAATAAAAGACAAGAATACAAAATTATATGGACTTTGTGATTCTAGCTATGTCAAATTGGCATAAGAAACAGATCAGTAATGCCAGGGTTATGGGCAAGTTTTCTCTTAACATGGTTACTCTCATGACTTAGTTTTTAAAAAAATTTTCCAACCCAGGGCACCTGGGTGGCTCAGTTGGTTAAGAGTCCAGCTTCAGCTCGGGTCATGATATCATGGCTCATGAGTTCAAGCCCCGCATCAGGCTCTGTGCTAATAGCTCAGAGCCTGGAGTCTGCTTCGGATTCTGTGTCTCCCTCTTTCTCTCTACCCCTCCCACCCTCATGCTCTGTCTCTTGCTGTCTCAAAAATAAGTAAATATTAAAAAAATTTTTTTTTAATTTTCAATCCTTTCAACCCTTCATTCAACAATGAAAATATTTTCATAATTTTACAACTGACAAAATTACCAGTGAATAATAAAATTGTGCTCTGTTTGACATCTGGTGCTGGGTTTGGGTTTGGAGAAAATGCATAGTGACCGAGAGGGAGGGAAATCCAACCGTCTGTGGTGCCGGCAGATTGCCTCACAGCGCCTAGCATCCCACTCCCACCCCAGAGCTGCAGAATTGCTTTGTCAATGTGAAAAGTAATAAAAACCAGGAGGGACGTGTTTTATTAGGCTGATATTGTTTCATGTTGATTTATTAAGTCTAATGTTTTTTTCTTTAGAACATAGTCACAAACAAGCCAAGAGGGAAAATTGAGATTCTAATCAGATGCTTTGGTGATTCATGGCTCTGAGAGTGGAATGTCATTTAATTTACAGTCTGCTCATGTCTGTACGTAGCACCTACAACATGATGTAGGGAGAGAAACACAGAAGCTAGCCTGTGCCAGCAAGGATGTAATTTGTTAGTTGGGTGAGAGGTGATGGAGAAAGGTGAGGGGGAACTGTTGTATCAAAGCAGATCCAAAAATTCCTTGAGAGAGCTACAACACTGGTTGGAAAGTAGTTTTTTTCTACTACAAAAGGATTTACTAAGCCCCCTTTTAGGGAACCATTCTGTCATATATCTGTTTGTAAAGCTCTAGAGATTAGAAAAACAGATGCTTAAAGGAAGCTAAAATATCTTTGAGAAGTCACTTTGAATCTAAGATGAAGGATAGATTATAGTATTATACACTGTCTTAAAAGTAATCCTATATGGGGGAGCCTGGGTGGCTCAGTCAGTTAAGCCTCCGACTCCTGATTTCAGCTCAGACCGTGAGCTCCAGGTTTGTGAGTTCAAGCCCTGAGGTGGGCTCTGGACTGACAGCACGGAGCCTGCTTGGGATTCTCTCTTTCCCTCTCTCTGGCCCTCCCCAATTCGTGCACGCATGTGCGCAAGTGCGGTCTCTAAATAAATAAATACATAAAACATTTTTAAAAAATCCTATATGACAATGAAGAAATGTAACCTTGTATCATGATAACCGTATTCATTTCCTAGGCCCCAGCCCATATTCCCAGCAGCACCCCCAGCCTGTCTTACCCCCTCACAACTGTGCTCCAGCTGCAGAAACCCAGTGTGTTGAGCCCCCTGAACATACAATGACATTTGATACCTCGGTATCTTTTTTTTTTAATTTTTTAATGTTTATTTTTGAGGGAGGGAGGCGCTCAGGGAGGAGCAGAGAGAGAGAGACAGAATCAGAAGCAGCCTCCAGGCTCCAAGCTGTCTGCACAGAGCCCAACGCAGGGCCTGAACTCACCAACTAAGATCATGATCTGAGCTGAAGTCAGACTCAATCAACTGAACTACCCAGATGCCCCAATACCTGCATGGCCACACCCTTCCACCTCACCAAATACATCTGGAAAACATTCTTCCTCCTTCAAAACCCAAGAAGAGGTTCCCTTTTCCAGAATATCTTCCTTTAACCACCTTAAATAATGATTCTTCCTTTTCTCTGGGATTTTTGTTTGAACATTGAACCATTGCCCTTGTGGCATGACCCTGTCATTCATTTGTTGTGCGTCTCTCCCTCATGAATTGCTGAAGTTGAGGGGCTGGGTCTCCTCGTATCTCTACCACCTGGCACAGAGTAGGGGCTCAGTACATTTCTTAAAGTAAGTGCTTCCATTTCATAACACAAGGAACTCCTATTAAAGTGTGCTAAGGAGCCTTAGGTTGTGAAGCCCAGGCAAGATCTCAATGGTCTGAATGACACCTGCACCACCCCCTTCTTGCTAGGAGAGGCAATGAGGTAAGGGCCTTTCCAAGCTTCTCAGAAACACCGATTAATATTCTCTGCTTCTCCATCTTAGAATGCTTTGAAACCTCTCCCTCAGTTCTGACCTCCCCAGCAAGGGAACAGGAATTTGCAATGTTACTCACCCACGTGAAGATTGCGTGCCTGGCAGTTTGATTTAATTATTTCTGGAGCTTGATTCAGGCTGTTCTTATCTGCCTAGGAAGAAAAAAGAGGCTCTAGTAGGTTTCTTGGCCACTTTGGAATCAGTGTTATCCCAGAAGAAAACAGAATAATTGTTGTTTGCCTCCCCTTTAAGCCTGCAATTCACCTCTACAGCAGGGTTTTATTGCACCAGAAGAATGTTAAGTCTTTAGTGAGACAGCTTTCTGTTTCTGCATCTTAGAAATTTATAGTGCCACATCCATCACCCTCAGTAGTATTAGACATATATGTAAATATATTTGTTTCTCCAGGGCTTCTCAGCCTCATCACGATTGACATTTGAGGCTAGATAAGTCTTTGTGTGGCGGCTGTCCTGTGCATTGTGGGATAAACTCTATCCACTAGATGCCAGTAACACCCCAACACACACTCTTGTGACCATCAGATATGTCTCCAGATACGGCGCCTGGGTGGCTCAGTCAGTTAAGCGTCATGGTTTGTGGGTTCCATTCCTGCATCGGGTGAGCACGAGCCCTGCTTGGGTGAGCCCTACTTCTCTCTCTCTCTCTCTCTCTCTCTCTCCACATGGTGGGATTCTCTCCCCACCATTGCTCACTTGCACCCTCTCTCCCAAAACACAATGTCTCCAGATATTGACAAATATAATAGGGAGGGGAGAGGAGGGAGACAAAATCATTCCCAGTTGAGAGCCACAAATATACATGTGCATGCGTGCACGCGTGCGTGTGCACACATGCACACTATAATATATAGAAATACATACATAAAACAGTTTCTTATACTCTCTGTCATACTGCCTTGACTTGACATATTCTGCTTGGCTTTTAATTCTTATATGAAAATCACTTCTTTTAGAGATACTTCTCCAGTTTAGGGGTGTAGTGTGGTGGTGGTGGTGGTATGTGTGTTAAGCCACACCTGCATGACAAACCTAGGCTCCAAGGAAAGGTGACCAAGTTGACTTTCCTTTTTACCACAGGAGGTAAAACAGAAACACTATAGGAGGTTCCATAGCTAAGTGCTACTTACAGTAAATATAGTAAATATAATAAATACAGTCAACATAATAAATAATAATAGAGTCAATATTTGCTTTTTCTACTTCCACTCTTTTGGGCTTTCAGCATCTCTTTCCATAGCTGGACTTTGGAGACGTGTCAGATTGGAGATAGACCCTTCCTGGAAACTGCATGCCAGACTCTATCCTGAACCCTGTACCCACGTTGTTTCTAACGTAGGCGTCTGTGAGGAGCCAGGCATGCAGCCTTGTACACACAGAGCCGTGAAGGGGCAGAGCTCACTCTGTCTTACTTTCCAAAGGATTGGTGAATTTGCTTATCCTATGACTACATCATGAACTATTTAGATAAATGACTTTTACATTGTTTATATGATCGCTTCCACTGCAGGTTAAAAATGAGAGGGGCTGGAGGAAAGGAGAATTTGCTTCAAATTGTAGTAAAGGTGATCAGAAACATGGCTGGGGAAGGCCGGTCCTTTCTCTGCGATATAACGCATGCATTCTGGCCGTGTTTTTCTATTAATTAAGTGGAAGATGTAATTGGTTTCTTTCTATTTCCAATAACACATTGAAGCTCTAAAATGCAGACTGCCTAGATTATTTCTCCCCAGATTTACATGTTCAAGTGAGTGAGCTGATCCACCTGAACCCTAGCATCTTCCATGAGTTTTTTCTCCCCTTTGTTGAAGTGTTATCACAGGCTGACTGTGATTAGGAGCTTTGAGAAATGAGAACTTCCACTGAGGGCATGTGACACATTCTCGGGGAATCCCAGTGACTCCCCCCGCTTTTCTGTGAGTGGAAATCGTTTCCCCTTCATCTCCCATCCGACAGCTCAGTCACTCCCCACCTTCTTGGGGGAGTGTAGAGTGGCCCTAGTATGTGTCATTCTCTTAGTGTGGTGGGTGAGCATTTTTGGCAAAAGGTATCAGTATTTTAGGGGGTAGGGGGATGGGTTTTCTGACAAAGATGGAGTCTGGAAAGGAGAGGGAGGCACAGCCAGGGCAGGCCAGCCCTTCCTGGGATCCTCTGCACCAGTCCAAGGGTCTCCATTAATTCTCCCGCCTCCTTCTAGCTGAGTGAGGCAGCACTGCCTCCAGGGCACACGTTCATGGGACGGAGAAGCTGAAGGTGGAAGGTGATCGGTGGGGGAGTCCCCCACACAGGATGCCCGGGACCCTGGTGTCATTCGAAGAAGCCCCACAGCTCATTCTGACAGGCCTACCCGTTAGGAATCTCTGCGTCAGTCAGCTGACACAAGAGGATGCGGCCCAAACCTGAGGTCCACAATTTATGAGGAATGTCGAAAACTCAAAGATTAACAGTTCAAATCAAGTGAATGACTACGCGTTTGGTGTCCATGGGCTGGTGGGAATTTCCTTAGTGTTGGAAGAAGGTTTCATACCCTGGCCTTCCACTTTGCAGGTGCAATTTTTTCTCTGTGGGAAACACCGTCCTATATCTGGCAGATGTCCGCCCGTCTTCCAAGAGCCCTCCACAGTGTAGTTTCTTCCATATGGAAAGGTCACTACCCCACCGGGCTCCCCTGCCGTATGCAGGATCCAGTAAATACTTGTGGCCTGAATGGATAATTCCACACTAGAATCTATGCTTTTCTTTATTATTATAAATAGTCATTGTAAAACAATTCAGGCAGTACTGAAGTCCATAAGCCATTTAATTTCGAGCATTTATTCATTCATCATTCACTCAACAAATATTCCTACTGAGGGCCAGGCATTGATCCAACAGCGGGGAATACAGGTCAGACAACAGGGACAAAGTTGCAGCCTTCTCAAACCTGGCACTCACACAGGCTAAGGCAGACAGTAAACAAACGGCAAATACCTAACATCAGAGGATAACGCACTGAGAAGAAATGCAAAGCAGGGCAGGAGGGCTGCGAGCCACTGGGTGAGGTGAGCCTGCCGCTATCTGAGCAGACAGCTGAGCAGGGGGACAGCTGAGCACAGGCCTGAAAGGAGCTGGGGAGGCAGCAACAGGACTGCTGGGAAAGACGGCTTCAGGTGGAGGGAACAGCAGGTGCAAAGGCCCTGATGTGAGAACAAGTGTGGGACAGTTTAGAACATGAAGTCAGATAGGTTAGGCAGGGACAAATTCACGCAAAACTTGATTGGTGGTAGAAAGGACTTTGAATTTTATTCTAAGTGAGAGGGAAAGCCATCGAGCAGGAAAGCGTCAGGATCAGATTTCCACATGGAAGAGTCGATTTCAGAGCGTTTTCCTCGCCCTTCATTCAACAGTCATTGATCACCACTGGGTGCTAGGCACGGCCCCGGACCCTGAGGAGTGGCAGATAAAAGACAACGCACATGCCTTAAAGAAGCATGCAGTGTGGTATGGAAACCACTCCGCACTCGGACAATGACAGCACCATGGGTTAACGTCGTGGTCTGCAGGGCGGAGGGCTGCAGAACCAGGATGAAGAGCCGCGAGACCAGGGCAGAGGAGGAGATCTTTCCAGATGAGGACACTGTGAACGAGCCTCCTCATCTGGGCTGTCACAGCGGGAGTTTATGTTGCTATGGGGATAGGTAACAGCAAGACCGACCCCACTCGGAGAGGGAAGGGAAGAACCTTTGCAGAAAGAATTTTTAGACTGAGTTCTGAAGGAGGAGCAGTAGCTGGTGAGGCAGAGAGGCAGGGTAGAGTCTGGATAAGTGCCCAGAACCAGGGCACGAGTACGACGAGAGATGAAGCTGAGTGGGTCGGTGGGGTCTGAGCTTGCAGGCCTTGCGGCCATGGGCAGGGCTTGGGTCAATACCCAGAGAGCAGTAGTGGGAAAAAAAAAAAGCATTTTAAAGAAAGGAGGGACATGATTAGAGTTGTGTTTTAGGAAGGTCAGTCTGGCTGCATGTGGAGAATGTTCTGGAAGAAAGCAAGGACAGTGAGGAGCTAAGCTGTAGCCTAGGTGAGAATGCGTGTTGTGGGCATGGGGCAGAGGTGGGTGTGAACCATGGAGGAGTTGCGGCGGGAGCCTGGGGCCAGGAGGGGGGAGATGAACTGCTTTGGGAACGGCAGGTGTGTTAGGAAAACTGACAAAATAGGGAGGAAGGACCACGATGTGAGAGAAAGAGCCTCCGTTGCTCAGTTGGGCAGGTGAGACAGCTGCAGGCAGATGTCCAGGAGGCGGCGCGGATTCTGGCGTCAAGCTCCACGGAGAAGTGTGAACAAGGGACCCATCCTTGGGAGAATTAGTGTGCAGATAAGGAAGGTCACGGGAGTGGAGGGGTTGCTCAGGGACAGCGCACAGAGAGAGGTAACCAAGGAGCACCCATATTGAAGACCACATAAGGACTCTCATCGGATGTGTGTTTAAACCTCAGACCCTTTGCCCTCTTATGGCGGCCTCGGCTGTGGGCACTGGGGACGCGGTAGGTCAGTGCGCATTCTGAGGGACCCCTGTTAACAGGGGGATCCTTGTAATGGGGACTCCCCCGATAATAAATGAGCTTCAGCCTCTACCTGACAAGGGCTTCAATCACCTTCACATTTCAGTTGTTTAGAGGCTTCTGCGGGCGAATAATCAGGCTTGTTTTCTGTTTCTTCCTTCAGGATAAGGAGTATTTTAGAATGTTTTCTTCTCTTGGCTTTATGCCCATACTCTATGAGGAGCAACAAAGGAAGATGTGCCTTTTTTTTTCTTACAGACTTGAGCTGCAGCCTTTCCATTAAATTCATATTAGCAGTATTTCGGGGGGGAGGGGACCATGAAAGGAATCCCCAGGGTTGGGGGGGTGGTCAAAGGGTATAAACTTCCAGTTACAAGATGAAAACGTTCTGGAGAAGTCACGTACAGCATGGCGATGATAGCTAACAGTATTGTATAGTTTGAAGTTTCTAAGACAATAGATCTTAAAAGTTCTCACACATACCCCTCCCACACACATATATACAGAAATTATAACTTGCTGAGGTGATGGATGTGTTAACTAACCTTACGCTGGGTAATCATGTCACAAAAAGTACATATATTAAATCACCTTAAGCTTATACAATATTTTATGTCAGTTATAGCTCAGTAAAGCTGGGGGGAAAGAAAATATTTCATACAGCTTCAAAACGGTTACTAGCTGTTATAGAGAGTTGAGATTTCCTTGAACCAGAGGAGTGGCCATGGGAGAACAAACATCTAGTTAATCATACTTGGCAAAGGCAGAATTGATCTTTCTTGGTAACACTTGATTATAGTAATATCGTTTATTTGGATTGCTCAGACTGAGAATTGACTTCACTGGCCCTTTCTAGCCCTGCTGAAGTCTGTGTGGACTTCTGTGACAGCCCATGCAACCCAGACACACTACTACATAATAAGTCATCATAGAATCTTACTCATCATTCTTGTTGTTTTGTTACTATTGCTTGATTGTACTTACATCTTGTCCATTGCCCCCAGACAGGGACTAAGGCAAGGATCTTGATCTTTTTATATCCTCGGGACTACCAGAGGGGCACCTGGGTGGCTCAGTTGGCTAAGTGTCCGACTTTGGCCCAGATCATGATCTCACAGTCCATGAGTTTGAGCGCCACCTCAGGCTCTGTGCTGACAGCTCAGAGCCTGGATCCTGATTCATATTCTATGTCTCCCTTTCTCTGTGCCCCTCCCCTGCTTGTACTCTGACTGTCTCTCAAAAATAAAATTAAAACATAAAAAATAATCTGTATCCTCGGGACTAGCAGAGTCCTTGGCATGGGGTAGAAATAAATCTTTTATATTGATTTCTAATTGGTTGAGTATGGTAGTCATCTTTTCCCAGTTGAAGTGTTAGCTCCTTAAAGACAGGAATGATGTCTTCTACTTCTTTACTTACAAAAATTCTAGCCCTGTGCTGAGCACATCGTCGTTAACTACTTGTATTTATTTAAACATTGACAGGTCGAAATCACGAGTTTCATTTCCATCAGCTGAAGAGCATGAAAATTATAAAAACATTTTGTGGCTTCCTACCCCAGCAGCAAAAGCAATCTCGAGCCTACCTTATAGATATGCACATCCATAGCCTGTTAAAAATGACAGGCCTTTTACAACTCAGAGATGTTGCGGTCAAAAGTGAAGACATACTCTTTGTTTTTAAATATTGCTCTTTGATCAGGGTATTAATATTCATAAAGCTCTTGATAGGAGATTGTCATTAGGTATTAAAGCCATTACAGTTGTCACTGGGCTTCAAAGTATTGCCACAGAGATGAAATTGCCCAAGTGTTTCCATTGCTCTTCATATTAACTGTATTCGGATATGAGTTCTACTGTTCGTTTGCAGTCCTATGTTCCTGAAACCAAGAGGTGGTGATTAGAAGTATAGAAGTTGAGGGGTGCCTGAGTGGCTCAGTCAATTAAGTATCTGACTCTTGATTTCAGCTCAGGTCATGATCTCACAGTTTGTGAGTTTGAGCCCTGTGTCGGGCTTTGAGCTGACAGTTCAGAGCCTGCTTGGGACTCTCTCTCTCTCTCTCTGCCTCTTACTTGCTCGCTCTCTCTTGAAAATAAATAAATAAACTTTAAAAAAAAAAGAAGTACAGAAGTTGAGAGAGAATGCTTGAAAGGAGCGTCTGGAATTCAGAGTTTGGGAAGTTGCACTGTACGTGCACTTTATGACGGTAATATCATTGGGAATAGAACACCACCACCAGACAACAACCTCTTGCTGTCAAATGAATGCTACCTTACACACTTTCTTGAGAGTTGGCACTGAGGAGAGGCTATGCTGTTTGATTTCTCAGTGAGTAGTTTGTATTTCTTGACATTTATCCCAGTGACTTTTACATTAACAAAAGTCAGTGGGTCTTATGGGAAGGATCAGTCTTTGGCAAAGCTCAAGACTTCCTGTTCTCTTAAACCTCTTGGAGAAAGCTGTCCATATGAGTGTCAGGAACCACAGGAGCCCAAGCGGTTCATCTAGACAGATTTGGTTTCTTCAGAGTGACCTACATCTTGATGGATGGATAGACAGATGAGTCTAATGATTTTTTTAGTCAAAAACAAAGAAATCAGTAAACTTGGAATGATATGAGGCAATATATCCTCTATTAATATGAGTTGATAAAGTGAGTTGTTTGGATGAGTCATTTTGTAGCCACACAATTCCTATAACTCAGATAACCTTTTGTACTTTTGAATTTAAAAATGTTTTTTATTTCAGAAGATAAGAGTGTAGACCTTAAATTGGATCTTAATGAAAATGCTGTTAATGCCTCAACAGCTTATCCTTTGTAATCACTTTGGAAGAGGCATTTTGATGGTATCTCCTTTGCTGGTAATAGCAGAGGAGAAATTTAAAATAAAATCCTTTTAATTTCAAAGTCCATTTTGAGTGGATGGGGAAAACAAGTCATTTTTAACTAAAAAATGACAAGTTGGATGAAGAGAATTAAGAATGCTGTGTAACCACAAATGCGGAGAATGTAATTCAGATTTTGAGAATTTTGCCAAAGTCAGGTGACTTTACATGGTATAGAATAAGACAGACTTGAGACTTGTGTGTAGGAAGTGTTGCTTACAAATGGACTGGCCCAGACTCTGGGGTCCTGCTGATACCCAGAGCAAAGATACACCAGAGTCTTTGAAGAATAGTGAGGTGAATTTATAGTGTGTGCAAGATTTAGAAAACTGTCACTTTCAAAATAGCCATGTAAGTTTTGTAAACCACACATTTTGACATCAATAGTGAATTTTACAGTAATTGTTTTGTGTGGTGTTCAAGTCTACCCAATACTGTTTTATCAGATTGTTTTTAACTTGACTATTTTTAATTCAGTGTTTTTTAAAAAAAAAAAACAGAATTAGGCCCAGAATTAAAATTTTCTGTTTAGGCAGATCTAGTACATTCTCTTTGCAATAGACCAGGCACACTCAATGTTTCATTTGAGTTTTCTATTTTGTTTTCTTTTGGTTTGTTTTTTGTAGTCCTTAACTCAATCTTTAAAAATTTTGGCTAACTTTTAGTTGGCAGAAATTCAGAAGAGAATCAACCAAAGCTGGGACATTTGAGAGTGTTGGTAATATTTACACTACAAGGTTTAATTTTCTTGCTGTCCCACTACAATTCTTCAAAAAATTGCTTCTGAATTGAATTTAATGTTTGATTTGACCTTACAGTAGCAATCTGATTCCTTCTGAATGTACATGGGAAATATTATTAGATCTACTTTGGAACCATAAGCCGGTCCAGCTGCTATTTTTTTTCCTTTTGGAAAATAATGAAAACGCTAATTGAGAAAAATTATCACCTCCCACCCAAAGGGAAAAAAAACACCTGTTAGAGGGGAATTTAATAGAAATGAATTTTGTACTAAGCATAATCACTTTACAAGATCCCCTAGACTCATAAATGGTAAGTTATAGGACTGGCAGATCCAACTAGATCCCAAAACCAGCTTTAGTCAAGACTCCAATGGACCTCTGGACTCTGTAACAGACATTGATTCATTTGTTAGTAACTAGTAATGAACTTGCCTTGATTATGTAGCATTATTAGTTCTTTACCTGAGGTTATTGCTTACTCAAGCCCTGAGCATCCTCTTTCTGTATAACAGTAACATCCCTTTTACAATTGTGCTAAGATGTCCCCAGAGCCACGCTATTCAAAGTGTGATCCTCAGACCCAGTCAGTGAACTCTTTATTACTGGTCTGCAGTGAGTTGAAGGAGTTGGCACTACCATATAAACCAACTACGTCCCTAAGAGTACAGTTCAGTTCATCTATTGAACATGACACCCTCCTCAATGAAGGAAGCAAGTGCACTGATTTACATTCTAGGGAAACGAAAGTGCTGGTGTTTTCTCTCTTAATGTTCTCTTTCTGACTTGGAAGGATTTTCTCTACACTTTGGAAATTTCAGCTCAGAATGTATAAAATACGAGAACATAGGATTTTTGTAGGGCACTATTTATAAAGAGCGACATAATATATTCCACATATACAGAGCTTATAGTATCATGGTTATTATTCAGTTTACCTCTTTTTCATGAAAGACACCTTTCTGTTTCTACATTGCATAAACCTGTACATGATCTTGATTTGTAGGTAGGCAAATTAATTGATAATATCATTATTCAGTGTTTCGTGATATGAATAGTTACTGATGAGTGCTTACTAAGGTACTGTGCCAGTGCTTTATGTATATTAGCATACTTTATACTCCCTATAATCCTTTGTAGTAGGAATTTTTATCATCTTCTTTTTGGGTTAAGGAAACTGAGGCTTAGAGAGGTTAATAATCTACCCAGTACCAAACAGCTCATTAGTAGTTACAGTGGTGATTTGAAATTAGGTTGGCTTTCCTAACCTCAGCAATCAGACAACACAAGGAAATTAAAGGCATCCAAATCAGCAAGGAGGAGGTCAAACTTTCACTCTTCACAGACAACATGATACTCTATGTGGAAAACCCAAAAGACTCCACCAAAAAATTGCTGGAACTGTTACATGAATTCAGGACAGTCGAAGGATATAAAATCAATGTACAGAAATCAGTTGCCTTTTTATACACCAATAATGAAGCAGCAGAAAGAGAAATCAAGGAATTGATCCCATTTATAGTTGTACCCAAAACCATAAAATATGTAGGAATAAACCTAACCAAAGAGGCGAAATATCTATACACTGCTAACTACAGAAAGCTTATGAAAAAAATTGAGGAAGACACAAAAAAAATGGAAAAACATTCCATGCTCATGGACTGAAAGAACAAATATTGTTAAAATGTGGATACTACCCAAAGCAGTCTAAATATTCAGTGCAATCCCTATCAAAATAACACCAGCTTTCTTCACACAGCTAGAACAAACATTCCTAAAATTTGTATAGGACCAGAAAAGACCCCAAATAGCCAAAGCAATCCTGAAGAAGAAAAACAAACCTGGAGGCCTCAAAATTCCGGACTTCAAGCTGTATTACAAAGCTGGAGTCATTAAGATAGTATGTTAATGGCACAAGAACAGACACTCAGATCAATAGAACAGAATAGAGAACCCAGATATGGACCCACAACTATATGGCCAACTAATCTTTGACAAAGCAGAAAAGAATATACAGTGGAAAAAAGACAGTCCTTCAGCAAATGGTGTTGAGAAAACTGGACAGTGACATGCAGAAGAATGAACCTGGACCACTTTCTTACACCATACACAAAAATAAACTCAAAATGGATGAAAGACCTAAACGTAAGATAGGAAGCCAACAAAGTCCTAGAGAAAACAGGCAACAACTTCTTTGGCCTTGGCTGCAGCAACTTCTTACTTGACATATCTCTGGAGGCAGAGGAAACAAAAGCAAAAATAAACTATTGGGAGCTCAAGATAAAAGGCTTCTATACAGCAAAGGAAACAATCAGCAAAACTAAAAGGCAACTGACAGAATGGGAGAAGATATTTGCAAATGACCTATCAGATAAAGGGTTAGTATCCAAAATCTATAAAGAAATTATCTAACTCAACACCCAAAAAACAAGTAATCCATTGAAGAAATAGGCAAAATACATGAATAGAGACTTTTCCAAAGAAGACATCCAAATGGCTAAACAGACACATGAAAAGATGCTCAACATCACTCATCATCAGGGAAATACAAATCAAAACCACAATGAGATACCATTACACACCTGTCAGAATGGCTAACATGGGAATGCAAACTGGTGCAACCACTCTGGAGAACTGTGTGGAGGTTCCTCAAAAAAATGAAAATAGATTTATCCTATGACCCAGCAATAGCATTGTTAGGAATCTACCCAAGAGATACAGGAGTGCTGATGCATACGGGCACGTGTACCCCAATGTTCATAGCAGCACTTTTGAAGGTAGCCAAATCATGGAAAGAGACTAAGTGTCCATCAACTGATGAATGGATAAAGAACATGTGGTATATATATTTACAATGGAATACTATGCGGCAATGAGAAAAAATGAAATCTGGCCATGTGTGGCAACATGGATGGAACTGGAGGATATTATGCTAAGTGAAATAAGTCAAGCAGAGAAAGACAGATGCCATATGTTCCCACGCATAGGTAGGCTTTGGAAGACCTAGCAGAGAACCAGGGGGGAGGAGAAGAGGGGAAGGAAGAAAAAAAAAGCCACAGAGAGGAAGGAAGACATAACATGGGAGACTCTCAAAGACTAAGAACAAACTGAGGGGAGAGGGGCGTATGGGAGGGGGGAGAGTGGATGACGGGCACAGAGGAGGGCACTTGTTGGGATTATCATGGGGTGTTATATGGAAACCAAATTGACAATAAATTATTCAAAAATAAATAAATAAATAAATAAATACTCGTTGTCAGGCCATTATTTCATTTATTAAACTTGTAGAAGAATCATGTTAATATTTCTAAAATAAAGAAAATTTCAGTTCCTAATAAAAAAAAAACAACTCAAGCAAGAACAGATTTTGGCGAGGATCCGGAGAAAGAGGAACTCTTTTGCACTGCCAGTGGGAATTAAAACTGGTGCAGCAACTCTGGAAAAGAGTATGGAGGTTCTTAAAAAAAATTAAAAATAGAACTACGCTACAACCCAGCAATTGCACTAGTAGGTATTTATCCAAAGGATACAGGTGTGCTGTTTTGAAGGGGCACATGTACCCCAATGTTTAAAGCAGTGCTATTGACAATAGCCAAAGTATGGAAAGAGCCCAAATGTCCATTGATGATGAATGGATAAAGAAGATGTGATACACACACACACACACACACACACACACACACACACACACACACACACACAATGGCACATTACTTGGTGATCAAAAAGAATGAAATATTGCCATTTGCAACAATGTGGATGCAACCAGAGTGTATTATGCCAAGCAAAGTAAGTCAGTCAGAGGAAGACAAATATCGCTAATATGTGGAATTTAAGATACAAAACACATGAACATAAGGGAAAGGAAGCAAGAATAATATAAAAACACAGAGAACAAACTGAGGGTTGCTGGCAGGGTGCTGGGTGGGGGTGATGGGCATTAAGGAGGGCACTTGTTGGGATGAGCACTGGGTGTTATATTAAAATGATGAATCACTAAATTCTATTCCTGAAATTATTATTACACTATGTGTTAACTAATTTGGACTTAAATTTTAAAAAATAAATAAAAATAAAATAAAACAACAAGGAGATATCACTAAACATCTATTAAAATGGTTGAAATCCAGAACACTGACAACAACAAATGCTTGCATGGATATGGACAAACAGGAACTCTTCACTCATTGCTGGTGGTTGAATACAGCCACTTTGGAAGACAGTTTGGCAGCTTTCTATAAAACTAAACTTACTTTTATGATCCAGAAATCACATTCCTTGGCATTTACCCAAAGGAGTTGAAAACTGTGTCCACACGAAAACTTGCACTCAGATTTTTATGGCAGCCTTATTCACTTTTATCCATTTTATTCAATTGCCAAAACCTGGAAACAGCCAAGATGCCCTTCAGTAGGTGAATGAATCAATAAACTGTGTTACAAATAGTCAATGGTGTATTTCTCAGCACTAAAAAAGAAATGAGTTATCAAGCCATGAAAAGACATGGATGAAACTTAAATGTGTATTACTAGTGAAAGAAGCCCATCTGAAAAGGATATTTGCTGTATGGTTTCAACTATATGACATTCTGAGAAAGGCAAAAAGAAAACAGTAAAAGGATCAGAGGTTTCCAGGGGTGGAATGGGGAAGGGATGATAGGGGAGCACGGAGAATGTTCAGGGCAGTAAAACTACTCCGTATGATACCATAATGGTGGAAATGCATCATTATACACTTGTCAAGATCCATAGAATGTAAAATACCACAAAGAATAGACCTTAATATCAACTCTGGACTTTACGATGCATCAGTGTAGATTCATGGATCGTAACAAATATGCTACTCTAGTGCATGAGGTTTACAGTGGAAGAGGGGTGAGGGTGTGCCTCAGGGGACACATGGGAACTTCTGTAGATTCTGTTCTGTGTTTTTCTGGTTACCTGAAACTGGATGAAAAGCTAAAGTCTATTAAAAATGTCAAAAAAAATTAGGTTGGCTTTGCTTCAGGGCCCTTCTCTTAGCCATTCACAACCCCCCGAGGACCAGTTGGATAGCAGATGCTGGCAACATGGTGACCAGAGTTCATGTAGTCTCCTTTAGCCACAAATAAGTAGAAAAGTTTATTAAAGTATACTTGTTTGACATGCCATAGCAATTGAGATCAAAAGAAAGAAAGAAGGGGACCCACCAGGAGCAAGAAAGGAAGCAGAAGCTCAAAGGAGCCAGATAAGAATGTTGCAGTTAGGACCCTGGGATCTGGGTCTGGAAATAGACCCTGTGTTACCTCCCAAGCATGCAGGGACAGCAGATGTGACCGACTGTGTGCATACAGGGAGCTAAAACTTACACCCCACGCAAGGCTGAGCTCAAGAGTTGCCCTTTTTTCAACTTCTTCCATGTCCTGGTGTGGGGCCCAGTTCTACCCCAGCAATGCAGAAGTCTGGAGAGATTATCTATATCTGAAGAGTCATAAGCCCTCACCTGGGCGAAGCACTTTGACTTCTGTTCATTCTTTCAGCATTACCAAAAACACATCCTCTCTTGATGTAACATATGGACATTTTAGAACACCAAAGATGAAAGGAACATTTTTTTAGTGTTTATTTATTTTGGAGAAAGGGGGGTGGGGAGGAGAGAGAACTAGCAGGGGAGGGGCAGAGAGAGGGAAACACGCGCGCGCACACACACACGCACACAGAATCCAAAGCAGGCTCCAGGCTCTGAGTTGTTAGCACAGAGCCCGATGTGGGGCTCAAACCCACGAACTGCGAGATCATGACCTGAGCCAAAGTCGGGCGCTTAATTGACTAAGCCACCCAGGTAGCAGGGTTGAGTATTGACAGAGGAGGGGCAGAGAGAGCCCTCTGGTGTGCTGAAAACACCCTAAGTCTTGATTGGAGTAGTATTGGCTTGCCTGTATATGCAAAAATTCATTGACCTAAGTTGCATGAATGCACATAATATACCTCACTGTGTGTATTTTGACACCCCCCCACCAAAAAAAGAATTTTATTTATTTATTTATTTATTTATTTATTTATTTATTTATATTATTTTTTTAGTATAATTTCTTGTCAAGTTGGCTAACATACAGGGTAAACAGTATGCTCTTGGTTTGGGGGTAGATTCCCATGGTTCATCACTTACATACAATACCCTGTGCTCATCGCAACAAGTGCCCTCCTCACTGCCCATCACCCATTTTGACCTCTCTCCAACCCCCCTTCCCACCCCATCAAGTGGGAAAGTAAAGACTTTTTGAGTTTGCTTTTTATTAATGCTCACAAAAGAACTGCTGAAATTTTATTTCTGGGAGTACCTGGGTGGTTCAGTTGGTGAAGTGTCCAATTCTTGATTTAGGCTCAGGTCATAATCTCATGGTCCTCAGATTGAGCTCACATCAGGTCCTGCTTGGGATGCTCTCTCTCTCTTCCTCTGCCCCTCCCCTGCTTGGATATGCATGTGCTCTCTCTAAGAAAGAAAAAGGGGGGCACCTGGGTGGCTCAGTGGGTTAAGCGGCCGACTTCGGCTCAGGTCATGATCTCGCGGTCTGTGGGTTCGAGCCCTGCGTCGGGCTCTGTGCTGCTGGCTCAGAGCCCGGAGCCTGCTTCCCTCTCTCTCTGCCCTTCCCCTGCTCATGAAGGAAGGAAGGAAGAGAGAGGGAGGGAGGGAGGAAGAGAAAGAAAGAAAGAAAGAAAGAAAGAAAGAAAGAAAGAAAGAAAGAAAGAAAGAAAGAAAGAAAGAAAGAAAGAAAGAAAGAAAGAAAGAAAGAAAGAAAGAAAGAAAGAAAGAAAGAAAGAAAGAAAGAAAGAAAGAAAGAAAGAAAGAAGAAATTAAAAAGAGAAAGATTTATCTCTGTAAGAATGAGATAGAACCCACAGGAACAGAGTGGGTTGTAATAATGAACAGTGAGAAAAGAAAGTGGTATTTACCTCTTATTTACAAGAGGTTTCATTTAAACAAACATTGACTAACAACAATAATAAGGCCTTCGGGGTGTGGGGGTTAAACCCAAGATGGAATGAAAACACTAGATAACAAGCAGCGTGTGTGGTAGGTGGTAATTGGAGTGAAAGTCTTCTAAGATCCATTCTTTTTTTTCTGGAGTAGGGTAGAAATGTTGATTAACTTTGAATCAATGTTAAAAATGTAAGGTGGTCATAAAAACAATAGAAACAGAATATCCGTCATGTTAATTGCTTGTAAAATAAGAATTAAGAAGTTATTCACTTTAAGAGTAAGCAGGAAAGGAGAAAAACAAGCAAAGAACAAGGCTTGGTAAATAGAAAAGAAAACGGAAGCAATAGTAATTACAAAAAGGAAGTAATAGTAATGGAAGCAATTAGAAATTATAATATACATGTGATTTTTTAACAGATGTAACTTTTAACATGTTAGAAGACAGAGATCCTACTATACTATTTATGTGAGTGAACCAAAGTCTAAGCCTGGGAGCATCCAGGCTTGTAGCACACAGGAGAGAATGTGCCTTCTAAAGGCAAAGCCAATAAAATAGAACAAAACAAAAATACTCTGCAGCCTATACCTTCCAGTGTGAAACTTCTAAGTAATTGCACTGTTGCAAAATTATCTAAGCCCATCCAACATCGGCTGCTGCCTTTCTGTCTTGTTGTGTGCTCTCTGATCTTGGAACAGCTCGGCTGTGTTCAAAGATGGGAAAGGTGTTATCAGCGGATAGGACTGCCTCCCATCAGTTATCTTTGGAGTTGTAAACACTTCTGATATGAGACAACGGGGCATCAGGAAGAAGGGGAAGGAGAGGAAAGCTACTGTCTTAAAATAGGTTTAATGATCCCGTGATGACTTTGGGGCTATTTGTTCTCTCTAGTCTTCAGACTTTCACCTCGAGGAGCAGTTCTGTGGGATCTGTCTCTGAAGGTGTTGAGAAATTGGTCAAATTCTTTCTTCCCGGATAGAGTTAAGGCTTTATGTATTGAACACATTCAATAAATGCCTTTACTTTTTCATGGTGGAAAGAACTATGTCAACCAACACAGATTCTTTTTGTGAATTTGGTGAACACAGGACTTACCAGGAACACTACAGGACTTCACTTAAACATCTAGTTGTCTCGCTTCTTTTTCCATGGTTTACATATAACATTTTTCAGCATTATGGTGATAATATTCAAGATTTGGTGTGTGTCCTCCTAGTTTGTTCATCTACAGATGAACAACCCTTTGTAAAGGATCTCAACCCTTTGTAAAGGATCCGTGGCAGCCTCCCATTTTGTTAGACTTTAGTATCTCTTCTGTATCTCTTGCTGACCTGGAAATTCTACAGGAAGCTCCGTTTTTAGGCTGATGAAATGCAGTGATCCCTGAAGCTATCTGTTCAGTGTCCCACAGGAAACCTCCTTCAAGCTTGAAATGATTCCATTTATTACCATGAATCCCTGCCCTTGAGAACATTTTAGCTGAATGTTGGCTAATTTCCTTCTCTGCTCTGCCTTTGCACACTGGATATCAGTCTGTCTCCTAAAATCTTTCTTAACTTGTTTAAGTTAAGGAATTGATCACTAAATTATATATCCCATGGGTGTTTTGGGTTGATAAAAAGGAATAAAACTATCCATCATGGTTAATTTTACAGTGTAATTGAAGAGCTAAGGCAACGACAGAGGCTGGCTACTCCCCTCTGTCTAAGGAATAAATGTTGCTTAGATTCATATTTTTCTAAAAGTGCTAACTCTTGGTCCTTTTGCCAAGAGTAATAAAACACAGCTGCACTTGGCCACAAACTCATCCTGGGCATCAGAATTCTTACCACAGTGGAAGTTGCCATTGGCTGCATTGGTGTAAAATCTGACAGGCTGTCTGGCACAACTGTGCCCACAAACTTCCAGGGTCGGTGTCCACATCCAGCATGTCCCTGGTTTCCCATATCATCCCCAAATATTTCAGTCTTCAGAGTGTGGACTGAACAAAGATGTAAAATGCTTTGGCTTGTTCTTGCTGAACAGAGGAAACCTGGTTTTCTGCAGATCCAGATATATTTAAAATGATTTAGTATTTTCTACTCAATATCAAGCGGGGGGACATGTCAATGCGACAGCGACAAATTTCTCTGAATTATATCTGTTGTTGCTGTGCTTTAAAAGTTCTCATGAAAGATTCCATTCACCGCATCTGAGTTTCTACTTAGAGAATTATCTAATTGCTTTTCTGATTTAGGCTCAAGTCGCAATTCATGTTAAGCTATAAATATGAAAGCAGTTTGGTTTGGATTTTTTTTTCTTTTTTTGCTTTTCTACTTAACTGCTTACTTTGGGTTCCTCCTTTAGGATTGGATTAAAACAAACAGGCACCTGCATCATAAAATTTGAGAGTTAAATGGATAGTATCCTCATTACATAGTTTATGTAATTGTTATGAATAACACTAAGGCCACAACAAGATAAGTTAGTAGAGGACACCAACAATTTGCTAAAGAAAAAATCCAGATGGCCAGTAGGCATTTAAAAAACTGTTCAACTCACTAGTAATCATGGAAATGTCAGAACAACCATGGAGCCTCATTTCTCATCTTTGAAATTCTACCTGAATAAGTTACTCAAGTTATTTCTAAACATTTTTCTTATAAAAAGGCATTGAAGACTTTGACGTTATCTTGTTGAATTGATGGATGTCGATGTTTCTGCCCAAGGTGTTTGCTAAATCGCTGAACCAAGTATGGTCTCAGGTAGGTCAGTATAGAGAGGAGATTCCTAACCCTGTGCACTCTTGAGTATATTGAGATGACTCATTCTTAAAATGCTGCTGAGTGGAAAAATTACTGCATAACTCTATGATATAACACATGTTAAACGTAGATTTTTTGAAGATTTTGTATAACACAGACGAGATGCTTATGCAAAGGTCAAATGGCATTTGGGGCAGCCCCAGCCTCCACACTTCACTTAGTCAAAGAGAGTCTATGAGAGGAGGCAGGGTGTGTGGTACCCAGCGCCTGCTCATCACCAGTGGTCATCCATTCCCTTCATCCCACTTCATACAGCCTAAGGAGGGTTTAGACACAACACCCTATAGTGTAGCTCCTTTCCTCCCACGCTTTGGAAAATGGTTGTGCAAATATCAAAACTTGTTTCTGTGGGTAAAGCATCCACTACTGTTTTGAAGACACCTGGATTGCCTCCAAGCAAAATGAGCTTCTGATGTTGAAATGTTGTTGTCTGCGGTGCCTCATCTCGCTTGGTTTTGCATGCTTACATTACGGGCATGTTGTCTTCTCAAGACACGTGCAGACGGCAGAATCAGCCATTGTTCCCAGCCTTCTTAGCTCACTCTCTTATTATCTATGGCAGATTCTTAAGAAGCTGACTTGCAAAGAGAGTCCATCTTTCTGCAGGTGTCCTTGTGATTGAATCGAAATGAATAGAGAAAGCTCTCCTAGGAAGACTTATCTTCGGAATATGAGATATCTCCATGTCTGTGTTTTTTAAACCTAAAAATGTCTTCCATTCTTTGCTATTTTTCAAGGGTGCGCTTTATTTGAGAGGCAGTAGCAAAATCTCACAATCACAATAATTTTGCTTTTAAGGTAGAAAAAAATTTGAAATGATGAAGTGTTTGGATTTGGGCGGCACGGAAGCACAGATGAAAGCTCTTTTTATAAGCACATCAGATATAAGTCTTTGTTGTATAATATTTAAGCTCCCTGCCAAGTGCTGGGTCATGGTGGGGGCTCTGGGGAACAGTTCTTTTTTTTTAAGATTTTATTTTTTAAGTAATCTCTACACCCAACATGGGGCTCAAACTCACACCCCCAAGATCAAGAGTGGCATGCTTTACTCACTAAGCCAGCCAGGCACCCCAGGGGACCAATTCTTTTGGCACAAAGATACTAGGGGTTTAAATTATTCCTCATCAAAACCATGGACAGATCACAAGTGAGCCAGCTGTATCTGTATCTAACTTGGTTAAGTATGAAATTGATGGTGCCGACTAATTTTATAAAAATGTTTCAGTGTAAAGCCTATGGGCATTGGAATGTGACTCTGTGGGGCGGAGTTCTGGCTCTGCTAGATACCAACCACATGATCTTAATTTACTTAATGCCCTTGATTTGTTTCCTCACTCACAATGTGGGAATAACAACACTCCCTTGATAGAGTTGGAAAAGTTAAAGATGACAGATGAAATATAGAAGAATTAACATACCTCAATTTCCATTAATACTTTCTTAGCATCTCATTAACATTGTATACGTAGGTCTTTAAATAACTTGCTTTTCAAATGACTTTATGATTGACCCCAATTGACCATGGCATACTTTGGCTTACATTTCTTGTTGGGATGAGGAGTTTTTCCAGGTGATGCGTGCAGACCCTTTCCACTAACTTCGAGCCCCATAACACATACTGGCGAGCACTTTTCTGAGACCCAGGTATGGAGCTTTTGTCACCAGAAAAACCAACAAGCTCATACAAGATTCAGTCCACGCTTTTGTATTCATTAGCACCATGCTGAACCAAATAAATTTAACTGGATGCTTAATAATTCTGATTCAGACACCTTATAGGGTGTGAGAAAGATAGATTCTATTTCTGCCAGAAAGTTGTAAGGTAAAGTATCCAGAACAATCTGTAAAAAAAAAAAAAAGTCTGCACTCATAACTTAGAAGTCTCAGTTCCTTTCTTGTGCTTCTTTAGCCCAGCCTTTAACCCCAGTGAAGATCTGTCAAAAACAGTGTCCACACTGGAAACCACCCAAACATCCATCAGTAAGGAAGAGATGGACAAAGTGGAGTGTGTTCATATGATGGAATACCACTCAACAGCAAAAAATTTGGAGTTATTGGCAGATGCGACAACATAGGTTAATTTCAAAAGCATTATGTTCAGCCAAAGAAGCTAGACACCAAAGACCGTACACTGTAAGATTCCATTTTGGAGCAGTTCAAGAAGAGGCATATCTAATCTATGATGAATAGAAGTCAGAATAGCAGTTGTCTCTGGGTATATTGACCAGGAGGGGGCAAAAAGGAATTTTCTAGGGTGATAGGAATGTCCTGTGTCCTGTAGATACAAGGTACACACACACACACACACACACACACACACACACACACACATGCACACACATTCATCTAGCTGTACCCTTAAGATTTGTGCACGTACAGTGTGTAAGTTATACCTCCATAAAAAAAAAAAAAAGCGTCCAAGATAGAGCACCATTTTGTTTGGGGAAAGTAAGTAAGGTAAGGGTATAAAGAGATTAACTCTTAAAATATCAATCTTTCTAGGGTTTAATTTACATTTTTATGAGTTTTATTTTTATAAAAATAAATTTACCATTGAAGTCCGATTTTTAAACTAAATAAAGCTAGTCAGAATAGCTCCCAGTAGACAAATAAATTGGATCCCAACTTTTTAAAAGTAAAGTTTTAGTCCTGAAACAGAATAACATAACTGCCTCTTTGGATGCGTCGATATTTCAGTCCGGAGAAAAGAGTATATATTATGTTGTAAATTCATCTCCCATCTTGAGTTGGTTAAACTCCTCTGTGGGAGCAGCAGGAGGATCAGTTACTCCAAGTGAAATGCGAGTGTGTGTCTCAACTTGATGTAAATTGATTTTCACACGGGGCATCTTCATTTTACGCATAAAGAATGAGCCATTAGTTGATTACTGTTCATTTGCTCTGTGGTATGCTTTTTCCTAAGACTTGAAGAGAAAAACACAATAAATCAAGCAAGTGGGGGAACATATGTAGGCAGAGCCTTAATATAACGAACCTCCACCTTACGAAGGTCAACTCAAAGGCAAATACAAACTCTGCTCCTTTAGTTTTTTTCTTCAAAACCTTCATGATGGTTGAAAAATGTGGAAACAACCTCTTCTGTTATAGTATTCAAAGCCTTTCAAGATACTTTTTTCCTTAATCTTTCTACACACACTCCCCCAGTTTTCTGCCAGAGCCCCGCAGCGCCCCACTCCCAGCTTTCTATCTGCAACGAATGATGTGATTCCTTACAAACTCTGTGAACAATTCCATTTCAGCCTCGCTGCACAAGTCACGTCTCCCCTGCCATGTGCCTCCCCGTCTCTCTCTATTAACCACAAACACCATGCCTCACACAGAGTAGACATGGAAAGTTTACAGAATGAAGGGCGGTGGAAATAGACCGAGGCTGCGTCTGTCTGAACAGCAAAGATTAAAAGAAAGAAATGATTTTCCATTTCATGGTACACAGGTTTTGCACTAATAAAGATTTCATGGAACCTTTCAAAAGGTTTCTTCCTGCCTTCAAAACCTCACAATATAGAGTATTAAGATATTTGTTCCAGGGATAAAACAAAAACAAAAACAAAACAAAACAAAACTCACCCAGACCCTTGTGTAGCAAAATAGTATAATAGTTGCAGGGGAAAAAAATATTAATGTTAAGTTTAAACCCCTACAACCTGCTGAGAGTCACAGTGTGTGTCAACATTATGTGGAGGAGCTGTGACCTCATCCACTGAAATCTGTCACCAAGGCCTAATAGCTGGTTACAGATCCAGAAGATAGCTTTTAAATTATTTTTCCAAACATTTCTCCTTTCACAAAAACACATAGTTAATGAACATTATCTGAAGATAGAATGTGTCAACACCAGTTTTTCTCATGGCTAAGGACTTAACATTACTTTTAATAAAGTGTTTAGATATTCTTAGATGTATTATATATTTATATATGTAATATCTATTATCATATTTATACATGTATATATATATATATAAACATAGAGGACACCTACACATCTGTGAGATGGCCAATAAATTATTTATAAGTGGTGAAGGACAGTATAATGCACTTCCTTGCTCCTGCCTCAGGACCTTTGAACATGCTGCTCACTCTGGCTTACTTTTCCCTCCAGTAACTAACTGCATGCTCACTGTCCCATCCCATGTATCTCCACCCTTGTTTGTCTTTTACAACCCTTTTCGGAACTCACAGCATACATTTGATTACTTGTAAACTCCCCAACATAAGATCCGCAAGGGCAAGGATCTTGTCTGTTTTATTCATTTTATATTCCTAGTGCTTAACACAATGCCACACATATGAGAGGACCTCATTAAATAATTTGCAAAACAAATGACTTCAAGGTCATCTGACCAACCCTCTACTATGCACATGAGTTCCCAGTAAGAACCTGCAGTCATGAATTAATTAAAGGCCACTTATACAACAATATGGGAACAATCTGTCTATAGAAAGGTAAAAACAAGATAAAGCAAATGAATAGCCCACACTGAGTTCAGAAAGAGGAGGAGGAAAATTTCAGAGAGTGCCCGGAAGGAAAGAGAAGAAATCAATCTGACTTGCTTAATATTATTGACAGATAGCTGGCTGGTGGACAGAAGAGTCATCATTTGTCACAGAGATTATTATTATTGTTATTATTAATTTAGAGAGGGAGTGTGTGTGAGAGCAGGAGAGAAGGGCAGAGGGAGAGAGAGAGATAGTCTTCAGGAGGCTCTCCACCCGGGGGGGAGCCCAACACAGCGCTCAATCCCACAACCCTGGGATCATGACCTGAGCCGAAATCAAGAGTGGGACACACAGCAGGACAACCCACCCAGGTGCCCCCAGAGTTTATTATTTTTATTCCTTAATCCCTGAGAAATATCTGTGTAGCCGTTTATGGTTACAAGTACAGCTTATGAACATTTAAAAATAAGTAAGTGGCTAAATAAAAGCAGGCCGTGTGAGGATAAATGATGAAGCATCTCATGCATTCATAGAGAAAACACTGTTCATGCCTCACCTAATTAGAACCTCGTAACAACAAATCGGTACGACAGATGTAACTATTATTAGCTCCATCTTTCAGATGTGGAGACTGAGTCTCAGAGACTTTAAATGATATGCTTACGTTCATACACTTTACACGTAGCAGATTCCAGATCTGATGCCAGATAGAATCTAAAGCCTAAAATGAGATAGAAAAATTCAGTTTCAATTTTTTGTAGCAATCCTGGGAAGCAAGGTATAAAAAAGAAATTAGAAAATCGTATCTCCTCCGTCCTAATATCAGCCTCCTTTTCATGTTGACGTCTGGAATACTTCCGTGCATTCTTTTTTATTACTGTTACAAACTTATTTCTAAAGTTCTCTACTTTCACTTACTGTCCTTACACACTTTGTGGATTGAATTGAGGTGAATTGAATTGCTTGGATGTAAAAAGGACTTAGCTCTGCAGTTACCCTCTTTAACCACAAGAGGTCACTTGCAGGCCAGTGAGGCTCCGGTCTCAGATCACTGACGGGTTTATGAGTAGTCGTAAAAGAACTCGGGAATTAAAATTTGTAGACAATGTCATGACTGCGAATAGGGTTTGGAGTTGAGGACGCATTGGATCAAGGTGGCAGAAAGTAAAATAGTTGTGGGTTTTAGACACCCTGAGAGGAGAGAGTGGAAGAATACAGGAAGACAAAAAAAATTATGTCACTCCTGACATAATTGTTTCCATCAGCAAACACTATCCTAAGCACCTACCGTGTCCCCAGCACCGCGCTGGGTGTTTGGACAATGACACCAAAGACATGGGCCTTTCTCTCCCCAAACCCAGTGGGGTGACTGGCAGCCTGCTCCCACAAATCTTATCTGCGCTTTGCTTTAAAGACGAGGTTGCAAACCCACGGTGGCCCGGGGCCACCAGCTGTGTTTGGGGCTGGCCCTCCCTCTGCTCTGGAACCCTGACAGTTTGCTTTTCCGTCCACCCGGCCGGCTTCTGCAGACGTGTGGGTTTTGTCCCTGTGATTTCTCTGGCTGTTCTTTCACTGCGCAGACAAGCCCCGTCTACTTCCACGCTCGTCTCACCGGAGGTCTGGTTACCAGCGCCCTGGGCGTTTCAGGGCCTCAGCTGTCTTGCTGCTTCAGCAGCTGCTGTAAAAAAGGAGATGTCAGCTACTTCTCTGGATGAGACATGAAGGCAAATGACCTTGTTTGCCTCAAAGAGAAGAGCCGCATGGCTTTTTGGGGAGTTGGGAGGATGTTCTACCTGGAGCATCTTGAACGTTCCTGGCTCTGAGGGCACGGATGGCCGAAGGCTGGTGGCACCAGGCAACCCCCAGCAGCACACAACCTAGTCCTTTCTCTTCAGGGTTTCATTTTTGCCCCCATCCCTTCCTTCTCTAGATTTCTTACCTCATTTCGCTGACTTACTCATTTCACCTCTTTCTTCCCATGTGTTCTCACGGCTTTCCGTGCCATCTGGTGGCCTTAGCAGAATCCAGTGGTGACGCAGGGGCGGGATGAGCCCTTAAGTGGGTATCGTTCAGCCGGTGCTGCGTTTTAACTCCAACTGCACTTGAAGATCTTTGGAATGGTGTGTGCCGTCCAGTTCATGCCACGGTCCCCACCGCTCAGTCACACACCGGCAGCTTTATTCATTCAGCGTGCCTGCCAGGCCCCAGCCCGGATCCCGCCCAGGTACTTATGCAAAGGAAAGAATGCATGTTCCATCCATATTATTGTCAAGACACGGCTTTTCTGATGCATGGGATCTTGGGCATTCTGACTACCTTCCACCTTTTAATAGCTTCTGCCTGCTGACTTGCCAGATGTAGTTCCCACGCAGGTAAGGAGATACTCAGTTTTGAGCTTCCCTGGGTGACTCAGTCGGTTAAGCATCCGACTCTTGATTTCGGCTCAGGTCATGATCTCACAGTTCCTGAGATCGGGCCCCACCTGGGGCTCTGCACTGACGGTGTGGAGTCTGCTTGGAATTCTCTCTCTACCTCTCCCTCTCTGCCTCTCCCTCACTGGCTCTCTCTTGCACTTTCTCTCAAAATAAATAAATATATATTTTAAAAATGTATGGAAAATGTATAGAAGAGCTTGCAGCCTCTGTCAATCTGCTTGTATTCGTTTCCTGTCGCAGCTATAACATCACAAATTTAGGGACTTAAAACAATAGAATTCATTATCTTGTAGTTCAGTACATTAGAAGCTCAAATCAGGGTGTCTACAGGGCTCTGTTCCTTTCTGGAGGCTCTATAGGGGAGATCTGTTTCTTTTCTTATCCAGGTTGTGGAAGAATTCAATTATTGGGGTTGTCGGACTGAGGTCCCCACTTCCATGCTGGGCATTCTGGCTTCTAGGGGCCACTTGAATTCCTCGGCTCATACCCACCCCTCTTCGAAGTCAGCAAGAAGGAGGAGGGTCGAGTCCCTCTCATGTTCCAAATCCCCTTCAAACTCATCTCTGTGACACAGCTGGGAAAGATTCTCTGCTTCTAAGGACTCATGTGGTTAGGTTGAGCCCACCTAGGTAGTCCAAGACAGTCCTCCCATCTCAGTTTCCATCCTCTTCCTCACATCTGCAAAGTCCATTTATCACATGAGGTAAGCGTCTGTAAGTTCCAGGGATTAGGGCATGGACATCTTTGGAGGCCTTTATTCTGCCAGACACACCACTGATCCCAGCTCTTGGGTTGGTAGGAACCTCACGTGGCGGTTTTATTTGAAACCACACCATGGGGCAGCCTGCTGAGTAAAGAACTTAACCAGGATGGGGAAAGCTTGGATCTCACTCCAGCCCTGCCGTCACGACCCTGGCGAAGGCTGTGGAGCTTTATTTCTTTTACGCTATTGCTAAGATGTCCAGCTGAAACTTATCTTAGAAAAGGAAAATGAATAAAATTAATTAACATTCTAGTGTTCACATTTCCAGTTCCTGATATAACAAACCTATTCAATATTCTTCCCTTTTTAAAAAAAATTTTTTTTAATTTATTTTGAGAGAGAGAGAGAGAGGGAGAGACAGAGAGAGGGAGAGAGAGAATCCCAAGCAGGTTCCATGCTATCAGCATAAAACCTGATGCGGGTCGCAAACTCACAAAGTGTGAGATCATGACCAGAGCTGGAATCGACAAGAGTCAGACACTCAACTGACTGAACCAGCCAGACACCCCACCTTCGCTTCTTAACTACTAAGAGAACCCATGTTTTACTTGGCGTCCAGCCAAAACAAAACAAAACAAAACAAAAGCCCAAAACAAACAAACAACAATAACAACAAAAACAAGCAACAGCAACAAATTCTATGGTTCTGAGCCTTCTTGCTTCTAGAGGTGGTGATTGTGAGGCATTTTCGGTTGAGGAGCTATAAATGGAAATTCCTGGATAGGAATTTCAGAAAAACACTTTAAAAGGAGCTGACTCAGCTGATACATACCCCTCCTTGCCCTATGCCCTGCCCCGTCCGCCTGCCCGAATCACACACATGGTGGCAGGCACTCTGGCTGCCATCTTGAAAGTATGAGGGTGAGAATCAAGGCCTAAAGATGCAGACTAAGAAACTGGAAAGAGCCAAGTGCCCAACAATGTAGATATTGTAGAACCCCTGTACTGGCCCTGGCCTGCCCACTGGATGATTTCTTTCATATGAGAGAAAAATATGCCATTGCTGGGGCTGGAGAGAGGGAGAAACTCGGGCTACTCTGCTGCTAATCAGCTAAATTTAATTCCTCCCCGGTTTCTGTGCTCTAACAGTTGGTTCTTATCCTAAAGATTATCACAAGATTCCAAAGTGTCTTCTACCAATGGGAAATGAGCTGTGAAAAATAACTTTTGTTAAATAATAAAATGAACCACCAAATGAATTCAAAACTGAAGTAGTTATAAACGTATATCTAAAACTTTTAAATCACAATCGCTTTTTTGCATTCATTATCTCACTTTATTATCAGAATAACGCTATGAAACGGGTGGGTTGGATGTTAAATTACTTTTATTTGCAGTTTAGGAAACCAAGGCACAGAGAGCTTTAGCAGCGTCCTTATAGGTCCGAAGTCCTGATTTCTGTTGTTTTGACTTGAAGCCATTTGCTCTTCCTGCTCTTTAAGGTGTATTCCTTAATGTCATATTCTAAAAGAATACTGACTTATGATGTGAAAAAAGTGCAGAATTTTTTTTCTTTGCCTATGATGTGTATTTAACATAGAAAAAACTATAAGATTATCCTTCCAGAGGCTTCCCTTTTCCGCCAGGAATGAGCAACCCACCCATGCTAGTTTTAATTAAAGAGTTGGCCATACGCATAGAACAACCTCTCAGAGTGAGGACAGCCAGGCTCTGGGAATGGATCTGTGACTGGAAGCCATAGGGAGTATCTGCCTCTGGGTTCTCGGACCTATGACATACCTCCTGGTCTCGTCTAATTAAATCATGGCAGCCTGGGCCGCCCCTTCACCAGAGTCCCTGGGTGGGAACAGTTCTTAGAGAAACAGAATTGTTGACAGGAAAGGCAATGCACCACCTGTCTTTGGTAGTTATTTCACAGCCCTCAAGTCGAATGACCCCTGAGCAAGAAGAACTCGCTCTACTGCGTAGTGAACTCTCTGTCAGAGCGAGTTTCGATTTTCTAAGTCTCATGAGTTAACCTGAAAGGCAAAAATGCTGATTTTTATGATAATGCATGGAATCTAGGCCATAAAGTATAAATGAGAGCTCCAAACACAAATGGTACTTTTGCTTCCTCCATCTCAAGGGCCGAACAATTCTCAGTCCAAGTTGTGAACTTTTAGGAGTAAACTTTTCTCGTATAATGTCCAAGATGATAATGCTTTAGAAATGTCCTCAACCGAAGAGGAATAAAGAACAGGCTCCTACTAGCCAGACCAGAGGTAGATTTTCTTTTTCCTTAAAGATTTTTAAAAATTTTTTTAATTTATTTTGAGACAGAGAGAGAGAGAGAGACAGAACCCCAAGCAGACTCCATGCTGTGAGTGCAGAGCCCTATGGGGGGCTCAAACCCACAAACTGTGAAATCACCACCTGACCCTAAATCAAGAGTCAGACGCTTAACCGACTGAGCGACCCAGCTCCCCGGGTAGCTTTTTCAATACCTTCCTTTTCCTTGAAGAGGTAATGACTTTGACCTGGATCTTCTATGACCTTTAAAAGCCCCTATATCAAAGGTCATTTATTGGTAAATTCATTGACTTAAACATCTTGTTTTCAAATCGCATTTCTCTTAGCGTTGAAAATAATTTCACATTTGAGTCAAAATGATAAGATTTGGGACATTGAAAAGTCATCATCATGAATGCAGATTTACAGAGAACTCCCTACAGGTGTATATTATGAAAGGTGCCCTGAGACTGACTATAGTGGAGGCTGGGAGTGTTGGCTGGTGTGTTCACCAAGAAGCTCTACACACGAATTTAGTTTTGTTAGTCTCCTCTTCCTTTTTAAATTTGTCTATAGACACCTTACTGCATGGAAGTATGTTATATGCATAAATATAATGTATTGTAAAAAGCCTTTTCTGAAAGACAATATTTAACTGAATTTACATTACTTTCAGTTCTGTGCAGTAACAGGAACTTGGCCAACAAAGGGTTGATAGGAAAAGATCCTTTGTAAGTGTGCCATAAGGAATATTTAAGCATGACTTGCAATTTGCATGGTGATTGTTGACATGTGAGCAAATGCTTTTCCAGTGTTTTAAAATATCCCTTAAAGGTACCTTAAATACTCAAACTGCTGTTTGCACCATTTTACGAATTCTCCTCATGGATATTGGAAAGGGAAAGTTCCATTTCATTCTTAAAATAACAGTAACAATAAAATAGTAGTAGAAGCTAGTATTTATGTGGCAGT
Organism: Paguma larvata; assembly: GCA_030068075.1. NCBI lineage: Eukaryota > Metazoa > Chordata > Mammalia > Carnivora > Viverridae > Paguma > Paguma larvata. Next base: position 79,610,867 of record CM057832.1, read on the forward strand.
TTCTTAATACAGGGACTCTACACTTTATAAACATCCGTTGGTATTATTCCTGCAACAAATATCATGTTGTATCTACTCTTGTTTTGTAGAGAAGGAAATTCAGTTTGAGAGGCCTGCAATTTATGTCAAATTATTTGTACCCAAATTAATTTGTTTTTACTGTTTGTAAAATACTACCTTGAATGGAAGAAATGATGACAGAGAGATTCAATTAAGCCATTAGGTTAACCGAGGGGAATTCAGAACATGCCGGCAGATTGTAGAGATGCCATAGCTTTGTGATGAAGACTACATCCTGAAAAAACAACAGACGCTGCACATTAAAATCCCAACTGTTCTGCTTACCTGCTTTGTGACCCAACTCTTCCTTGGTGTCCACCTCTTTATTTTTTTTAATATTTATTTATTTTTGAGAGGGAGAGAGAGAGAGACACAGAGCATGAACGGGGTAAGGGCAGAGAGAGAGGGGAACACAGAATACAAAGCAGGCTCCAGGCTCTGATGCTGACTGCTCAGAGCCCAATGTGGGGCTCAAACTCATGGATCTTGAGATCATGACCTGAGCCAAAGATGGATGCTCAACGGACTGAGCCACTGAAGCACCCTTGTTTCTACCTCTTTAAAATGAAGATGAGGGGCACCTGGGTGGCTCAGTTTGTTGAGCGGCGACTTCGGCTCAGGTCATGATCTCGATTGAGGTCTGTCAGTTCGAGCCCCATGTCGGGCTCTGTGCTGACGGCTCAGAGGCTGAAGCCTGCTTCTAATTCTGTGTCTCCCTCTCTCTCTCTGCCCTTCCTCTGCTCACACTCTGTCTCTATGTCTCTCAAAAGAAAGACATTAAAAAAATGAAGATGAATAACAACTATTCTATAGAGTTGGGATGAGAATTAAATAATATTGAAGAGCATAGGAGAGTCCCTGGGACATAGGAAATGCCATCCAAATGCTTTTGATCACAGCCTGTGTTTGTAGCAGGGTGAGGGATGTTGCCAAAATGGTGGGGGTGATCTGGAAAGACAGCAGGGCACAACACCAAGTACTTCCTCAGCCCCGTAACTCTCCACTTTCTTATGGTTTCCAGACCCCTTTGCTCTGCCCCTGAGTGGAGAACCAATATGGCGGTCAGGACCCCAGGCAGAGTGCCTGCGATGGAGGACTGGCCAGGTAGGGAAATCCCAGCAGCACCCACAGCCCAGGCTGGAGAACTGAGGGGGCTTCCCTCCAATTAGCAGCCCCTGCCCCTCCCAGGACTGACACACTTCCATTTTTAAGTCCACCAAGTGCCATTCTTAGCAACCAAGGAACTCTAACTAATTGGGCAATAAAAGAAGAGTGTGGTCCGGAGAGGACGGCACATTTAATGGAGTTGGCAGAGATTTTCACTGCACTCCCCACTCTGCAGCCGGCGGGCTGGTGCCTGCACAAGCCTCTTCACCCCGTTGTGCTGGTTTCCCCTGCGAGGAAAATGAGAGCCCTTCCCTTGCCCTCTCTCTCCTCCCCGGTAGTCCTCAGAAGATTAATTGCTTTTTGTGATTCCTTTAGATTTGGCTCAAAGAAACGCAACTGCAGAAATGCTGGAGTGCCCCAACCCCGTTTTTCTGTACTTCAGGAGAGATTGTCTGTCTGAAGTAGAGTGACCAGTTTGTCACCCAAATGTAGACACGTCTGAGAATAAAAGGAGGCACTAAGCATCATTAAAATTATGTAAATTTTCTTGGAAGGCAGGTTAGCAGTTTCTTAACCAAGCTAAACATACTCTTACCATACATATGATCCAGCCATCGTGGGTTTGGGGCAAAGGAGTTAAGAGCTTAGGTCCACATAAAAACGTGAGCATGGCTGTTTGCAGCAGCTTTATTCATAATTGACAAAGCTTGGAAGCTATCATGACATCCTTCAATAGGTGAGTGAATAAATAAACTGGTACCTTCAGACAAGGGAATATGATTCGGCACTAAAAAAATATAAAGAGCTATCAAGCCATGAAAAGCTATGGAGGAACCTTCAATGTGTATTACTCCATTGAAGAACCAAATGGAGGGAAGGGAGAAAGAAGTACTTGGTTGGTTCCCGATGTGTTTTGAAGGTAGAAAGGAAAAGCAAGGGCTGCTGGCACGTTTGATACCAGATACCAGAGAAGGATGACTCCAAGGCTTTGCCTGAGTGGCTGAAAGAAAGGCAATGAGGAAGACTGGAAGGACAGGTTTAGAAGGAGAAATCAGAAATCTGTTTTCAGGGGCATCTGGGTGGCTCAGTCAGTTAAGCATCCAACTTCGGCTCAGGTTATGATCTCGCAATTCTTGAGTTCGAGCCCTGTGTTAGGCTCTGCGCTGACAGCTCAGAGCCTAGAGCCTGCTTCGGCTTCTGTGTCTCTCTCTCTGCCCCTCCCTTGCTCACATACTGCCTCTCTCAAAAATAAATAAACATTAAGAAAAAAAATTGTAATCTGTTTTCGGACATAATTTCAAGATGCCAGGCTCAGGGGCGGGTATCAAGGAGGCAGAGTGTCAGGAGGGGTTCACGGGAGTGGCCTGAGGTGGAAATATGAATTCAAGAACTGCCCTAGTGTAGATAGTTTAGAAGCTGTGAGTCTGAGATCACCTGACAGGATAGTGTGTGGACAGTGATGAGAAGGGTCAGAGGACTGAGCTCCCCAGTGTGGAGAGGCCTGGGAGACACAGGGGGAGCAGACACAGGAGGAAACAGGGAAGAAATAGCTAGGGAGGGACCAGGAGAAAGTGGTGTCCTGAGGCCAGGATAGAAAAGTATTTAAAGAAGGGAGGATGTGCGGGGGCCTGGGTGGCTCAGTCAGTTAAACTCTTGATTTTTGGCTCAGGTCATGATCTCACAGTTTGTGGGATTAAGCCTGATGTCGGGTTCTGTGCTGATGGCGTGGAGCCTGCTTGAGATTCTCTCCTTCCCTCTCTCTGTGTCTGTCCTGCCCCCACTCACACATGCGCTGTCTCTCAAAAATAAACTTTATAAAAAAAAAAAGGAGGATGTGATGAGCTGTACCAAGTGACTGCTGAATTTTGTTGGTGCCCCAAAGAATGAGTGGAGTGCTGGGGAAGAGAGCCCAACTGGAGTGGAGACAGAAGAAGAAAAAGGAGAGGACAAGGGCAGGCTCAGAAGGGTTAACCACTTTGCTCATGGGAACTAGTCTTGTGAGTAGCAGAGGCAGGATTCTAACTCAGAGCTTTCTTACTCTGAAGTCCAGACAGGATACCGCAGAGGAAGGAGCCCTGAATTAGGACACCTACCAGCTATGTCACCTTGAGAAACTCATCATTGAACACACATCTTTGAGGTCCTACTAGGTGGCAGGCACGATGCTAGCAGCGAGGACTCCAGAGATGAATAACAGACCCCTGACCCAGACTGGCAGGTGGGACAGGAAGTTAGGGGTGGCCTCCACAGAGCGTTGGAACAGCCATTTTGCTTTGTCTCCTCTCTGGAACGACTGGGGAAGTTGGGTCAGGAAAGCTGTAGGCACCTTTCTTATCCTTAAATTCCATGGATTGGATTATGAGCAAATCTTTTCGCCTATTGACCAGAAAGGGGAAATCAGCACAGATTCCCCACCTCCTCCAGTGTGCATCACCAAGGTATTTTAAAGGTGTCAACCCCTAATTAGAATTTTAAATTGGGAGAAAACATGTGCAGGCACTTCAGGTGCAATTAGTGCGGTAGATTAAAATCATTTCGAAGTGACCTCATTCACTTCCCCAACTGTTTAAATTGATTTTTCAATTTTCTGCCTACATAAGTAGCCAGGTGACATACACTTCGCTGGGGAACTACTAGTAGATTTTAATTAAATTACCTTTGTCAGCTGAAGAAAAAAGGCAAACACTATTATAGCATGCCTTTTTACTGCATTAATAATAATAATAAAAGACTCCGTCCCTGTTCAATGGGTGTTGACAGTCTTTTCAGCAGACCAAGAATGCCCGAGGTTCTGTTGTGTTTCATCACAACAAACCGGTCCTCATCTGAGCTAGGTGGCGCTTCTAAACAGAGATGGGAAGTTTTTCTGTGGAAAGAGCAACTATCATCCAGTCGAAAGACAAATGACACATAGGGAGAGAATATTTGCCACCGTGTGACAGTCAAAATATTAATATTTTTAAAAACCTCCTACAAGTAAGAAAAAGACTTGATGGAAAGACAGGCAGTTCACCGAACAGGAAGCACAGTGGCCAATAAGCTTATGAAAAAAGGCCACCTTATTAGTCGTCAGGAAAACTCAAATGAAAACATCACCCATGAGACTGGCAAAAATGGAATATATTTAGTAACATCTGTTGGGGGAACTTCATTTCCCTGTGTCATGGTTCATTACAAAATAATATCATGGACCTTCTCTTTGCCCCTCTTTCCCTCTTCTCCAGAAGAGGAGGGCTTTGCATGAATTTGGGAGAGAGCCCGTGTGTGCTGGATTAGTGTCATCTTGGTCCTCTTTTCCAGCTCTCCCTGCCTGCAGTGAGGACGCAATCGGATGTGCTCCTAGCCATATGGTGGGTTTCCCCAGGTCTACTCGACACCTGTGAAGGACACCTATGGTCTACCAATGTGCCAGTAACTAGGTGGGGTCCATACAGCCAATGGAGAAGCAAAGCATTAGTACAGTTCAGCTAAAAATGTACAGACAGATCATCCAATCCAGTTCTCCATACGATATTTAAAGAATCTCCATTTGTGTGGCTTCTATATGTATCTCCGTTGGTTCAGAACTTGGGAAGGAAGAGAGGAATGTTGAATATTTCTAGCCTGCCCTCATCCCCTGAAAAAGAAAGAAAGAAAAATATACCCATGGCTGCATGTGGAAAATATAGACTTTCCTTGGAGTTGAAAGGGAATTACTAAGATTTGGGGGGAGATACCTAGCAGTACCTGTTAAAATTTATACATGATTGGATGATTTAGTGCCTGGCATTTGCTTCAACACAATCCAAGAAGGCACAAGTGGGTAGGGATATGGATGCATCAAGACTGGCCTTTATCATGCCTGTAAGCTTTTGCATCCTCTCAAATTAAGAGAATAATACCATTTTCTCTAGCTTTCCATATGTTTGAAATTTTTCTTAGTAAAAAATTGTTTTATAATGTATATTACTTTTAACCAGCAATCTCACTTTTAAGAATTTACTCCATAGAAATAGCTGTATCAGCCCAAAGGGATATATATTTATGAGGCTGTTTGTTAAAACACTATACAGGAGGGGCACCTGGGTGGCTCAGTAGGTTGCGCATCTGACTCTTGAATTTGGCTTAGGTCATGACCCCAAAGCTTAAGTTTCTCTCTCCCTCTGCCCCTCTTCCCTGCTCATACTTGCTCGCTCTCACTCTTTCTCTCTCTAAGATAAATTTTAAAATAACTGTAATAGAAAAAAATATGGAAGTAACCTAATCATTAATAAGAAAATAAGCACTTTTCTTATCCTCAAATTCCATGGATTGGGATATAAGCAAATAAATTCTTTTGCCTACTGACAATATAATGTTGACATTATTAAGCAGTAAATTAGAGGAAACAATCTTATACAACATCAAGGAAAACTCACACCATATACCTAATCCTTTATTCTTACATATGAACAGATAGGAATCACCAAAAGTTGGGGGTGGAGGGGAGAAGGGAATAGCAGCATGAAAGAAAAGAAGGTCAAAAAAAAAAACCCAGAAAAACTGACCACAGAGGAAGCAAAGACAATCCAAGAAACTTCAAACAAGCACACAGCAACTCTCGTTAGTATATTCAGAGAAACCCAAGAGCTCAAAATATTTATTTTTAAATGATATAAAATCAGCTAATATAAAAAGAGAGAGCTCTTAGAGATTAAAGATAGGCTGTCCAAAAGTTCAGTAGAAGGGCTTGGGGACAAATAAGGTAAGGATGGTTAATAGGACACAGAGCATAGAGAGAAAGAGAGGGAACAGTAAAGATGAGAAGTGGAGGGCCAATCCAAAAGTTCTAATAGAGCCACTCTAGAAAACAGTGTGGAGGTTCCTCAAAAAATTAAAAATAGAAATAACATATGATTCCAGAATTCCACTTCTGGGTATTTATCCAAAGGAAATGAAAACAAGCTCTCATAGAGATACCTGGACCTTCACGTTCATTGAAGCATTATTCACGCTAGACAAGACATGGAAACAGCCTAAGCATCTGTCCGTGGATGAATGGATCAGGAAAATATGAGACACCCTCGCGGTGCAATATTATTCAGCCAGGAGAAGGCAGGAAATCTTTGTGACAACATGGCTGGACCTTGAGGACGTGACGCTAAGTGAAGTAAGTCAGAGAAGTGAAGTAAGTCAGAGAAAGACAAATGCTCTGTGATCTCATGTATATATGGAATCTAGAATAAAATAAACTCCTAGAAACAGTGTAGAAAGGTGATTACCAGAGGCTAGGGAGTGTGGGGAGAAGTTGTTCAAAGAGAGCAAACTTCCAGTTACAAGATGAATAAGTTCTGAGAATCTAATGTATAGCACAGTGGTTATATTAATGATACTATATTATATACTTGAAAGGTATCAAAGGAGTAGATCTTCAATGTTCTCACCACAAAAAAGAAACGGTAATTATATGATGTGATGGGGGCATTACCTAGAACTATGGTCAGAATCATTTTGTAATATGTAAATGTAACAAATCAATACATCCGGCACCTTAGGGTTGCACACTATTACATATCAATTATATCTCAGTAAAGCCAGAAAAATGAAAAAACTTCAACATCTGACCAATAGGAGTCTCAGGAAGTAAAACTGGAGAAAATGGCAGGGCGGGGAAGGGAAGAAATTATCAAGGAAAAAATAGAACATTCCCCAAAGCTTAAGAAAGACACAGATCTTTGGATTAAAATGGTCTATTAAGTGCAGAGGACAGTGATTAAGAAGAAACCCAAAGCCTCATTCTCCTGAAATTTCCAAATGCTAAGAATAGGAACAATGTGTTGAAAGATCTCGAAGAGGAAAAACTACAGAAGGGTGTCGCTAGGCTACCGGACTGCTCGTCAGCACCGTTGAATGCTGGAAACTCACTCCGCCAGGTGGTCTTCAGACTGGCAGCCGCGGGATCATCATCCAAGGGCTTATTTGAAATGCAGAGCCTCAGGCCCCACCGAGACCCGTGCATCAGAATCCGCATTTTAACAAGATCCCAGGTGATGCGTATGCACATGGACAGGCTAGAATACAAAGGACGATGACCTCATGATGACTTCATGAGGAAAAAAAGTATTATGAGCTTAGCATTCTATGCCCAGTGATCAGTTGAGTGTGAGAGCAGAACGAAAGGCAAAATACAAAATACAAACATTTTACCATTTTGGTGAGTGATGTGGTTAATGAGGGGACTCCATGTGTGTGTGGAGGCAGGGGGTTCAGGGGAAATCTCAGTACCTCCTTCTCAATTTTACTGTAGAGCTAAAACTCCTCTTAGAAAATCTTTTCTTAGGCTAATATTTAAATGACAGATCTAGGGGTGCCTGGGTGCCTCAGTCAGTTAAGCATCCAACTCTTGACCTCAGCTCAGGTCTTGATATCAGGGTTGTGAGTTCAAGCCACATGTTGGGATCCATGCTGGGCATGAAGCTTACTTAAAATTTTTTTTTAAATACAAATCAGAAATATAAAATGTAATTATTAATCATTGGGAAACAGAAGAAAAAATGATTAAGTGAGCTAAATTCTCACCTTTCGTTATTTTTCCTGGTAGGATAGCAATAGATCTCACCTAAATTAAATCAGTGAAGGGGTACCTGGGTGGCTCAGTCAGTTAAGCATCCAACTTTGGCCTGGGTCATGATCTTGCTGTTCCTGAGTTTGAGCCCTGCTTCGGGCTGTGTGTTGACAGCTCAGAGCCTGGAGCCTGTTTCAGATCCTAGGTCTCCCTCTCTCTCTCTCTGCCCTTCCCCCACTCGCTTCTGTTTCTCTCTCAAAAATAAACAAACATTTAAAAAGTTCTTCAAAAAATTAAGTCAATGAATTGTGATATATTATATAGAGTTTTGGAGGTAACCAGTGGATGAAGAAGGAGAGCATGAAAAAAGTCAACGTCTCTCCTTCAGTGAGCTGGTCCAGAAAGGTCTCCCTTCTCTTGGAGAGAACTAGTCACAGCCCTATCTAGATGTACAGAGGGCTTGTAAGTATAGTTCTTGGCAACATTTCTACATGGTGGAGAGTGAGCTTGAATTTTTAGTGGGCAAAAAACCATTTCTGGCACTCTCTGTATTCAAATGGCCATGTAAAAATGGCAGATACCCCTTGGTCTCTCAGCAAGGACATGCGGATTCTGGACACTGGAAAGTCTAGTGTCTTGTAGGAAGAAAGAATAACATGGTGAGCAGGTTTGCTTTGGGTTGTTGGAATATCTTTAGGTCTTTTCCTTTGCTCTAGTACCATTTAGCCAAGCATCTTTTTCTGATTATTTTCTTTTGTTTCGTAGATGTGTCTCTTGTAGCTGGATAGCATATGAAGAGAAACCAGACAATGTACTTCTCTCGAGTGCTAGCTTAACACAGGTGACTCTGAAGGAGCCATATAACCTCTCTAATCCTTCGTGTCCTGATCTGTAAAATAAGGGACTTGGACTTTGCTACATCTTTCAGTTCTAAATTTTCGCTCCTTTGGAATTGTGTTCATCAGTGAACTGATAATGTGGGATTTCTGCAATGCAGACTTCAGTGACTGCGCTAGAAGTTTCCATGTAAGCGTAGCACCTCTGAAAATGTTCTTTACCACTCCCACCTCGCAAGCCACCCACAGAGACGTCACTCGCCAATAGTGAGGCTCAAAGAAAAATAGAGTCTGAGTGCCAGCACGGCAGCAAGGGACCTGACACGCGGTGAGAAATTTCCCTCAGTAGCAGAAGAGGAAGGTTTTACAGGGACTCAGCTCATAAACCCCACCCCAAAGCCCTCCCCAACAAAGAAGGCCGATCAGTTTCCCCAGGTCCTCAGAGTTCCGCAAGCAGTCACCATCCCCATAAGGCAGGCTTATGGGGGACAGGTTAATTTCATTACACATGTAGCACCTTTTCAAAATACATTCACAGTGTATACATCAAAAAAGACAAAGGCGTATGATGAGAAGCTTCCGTTCCCTCCTAGTCCCCATCTGCCCAGTGCTCGTTCGTCACCCCTGCCCCCTCCAAAAGAAGTAACTAGTGGTATTGGTTTTTTGTCATTTCAGAGATTTTTATCCATATGCATTCTTTTCCCTCCTCATCTACATAGACGACGATATTCATCACACACTGTTGTGCTTTAATTTAATATATCAGGGAGTTCTTTCTATTATCTCTGCATAAAGATCATCCTCTCTGTGTTTTATAGAATTCTACCTGTAACTTCTTTCACCAACTTCCTAACGATGGACATTTTAGTTCTTTCCAGTCTTCTGTGAACAAGAACCATGCCTTCGCGATTTAAATAGAGTCGTGCGTAAGTCATTTCACACGCTTGTGCGTGAGTGCGATGTGTGAATTCCCCAGCGGAGGCGTTTTCATACATGCTTTTTCGGACTACGCTTCATTGACCCACTTTATAGATGAGGCAAGGGGGTACGAATTTGTGATTGCAAACCAAGGGCTGTAAACAGCGCGCCTGCCCACAGGTGAGCTCTCCCTGAGTTGGAGCCGGACGGCTGTGAGGGGCACACGGTCAGAGAGATTTGGTGTTGTAAGCCGAGGTGGGATGCTGTGAAGTGGACGAGCAGAACAACTCAACGGCTTGCTGGAGCGCAAACCCAAAGCGCGGGGCTTAGTTGCGGCGCGCCGGAAGTCACGGCGGCAGATGCGAGCCGAGTGCTCTGATGTCTGAGCAGGCGCTCTGTGAGCCAGGAGCCCAGCGCGCGGCACCGGCCTGGTTAGAGACTCCAGAAATGCCCTGTACATACACATCGCAGGGCGTCCTTTGAGCCAGGTGACCGGGAGGTGACACCTTGTGCCAGTCAGGTTCCTGCCAGCCATATCTGGACTCATCGTGTCTTAGAATCAAGACAGTGGCGGAGATGTGGCCAACCTACATGTCACTTAAGCTTCAGTGAGGGGTAGTGGGCTAGTTTTGTTAAGGTGGAACAGTCCAGCTTAAATATTTTAAGTCATGAAATATATTTATATTTCTATATTCAAATATAATGTAGATTAGTTATACTTATTTATGTTATGTGTTTATATAATTTATATTTATATTATATTTATATGTTTATATATACATTTTTTGAGAGAGAGACAGAGCATGAGTGGGGGGAGGGGCAGCGAGAGAGGGAGACACAGAATCCGAAGCAGGCTCCAGGCTCTGAGCTGTGAGCACAGAGCCCAACACGGGGCTCGAACTCACGGAACCGTGAGATCATGACCTGAGCTGAAGATGGGCGCTTAAACTGACTGAGGTACCCAGGTGCCCCTATATATCTATACTTTTTATTCATATGATATTAATTACCTATAACACAGAAAATAAAATCTATATATTTATAAATAATGAATTTTTTTATGGACATTTTAGAGCAGTTTTAGGTTCACAGCAAAATTTAGTGGCAAGTACAGACATTTCCCTCATAGCCCTTGTCCCATATATACATAGTCTTCTCAACTGTCAATACTCCATTCCAGAGGGTTCGTTTATTACAGCTGATGAACCTACATCAAAACACCATAGTCACCTAAAGTCCATAGTCCATATTAGGTTTCCTTCTTGGTATACATTCTGTGAGTTGACAAGCATATTTTATTCTGTTCTTTGTGCTACATTAACTCATTTAATTCTCCAATAACCCCATGAGGTAAATGCTACTATTACCCCTCAGAGGAAACTGAGGCACAATAAGGTTAAGTGACTTGCCCAAGATCACTTGGCCAGCAAGCGCTGGAATTGAATTTGAACATTTGAACCTCAATGTTAGGTTCTTAACCAGTGTGCTCGGCTGCTTCTGACTCAATTCCCTAACCCCGGGATTCTCTTTCCCCTTGCCACCCCTTCTCCAGGTGAGAGAAAAGGGTTCTCTGTGTTCTTATTCTGCCTGGCTTCTCCAGAGCCTCATTGCCTGTCTGAGAAATCTTTACACAACTTCTGCTCTTCTCTGCGAGCAGCGGTCCCAGGTGCTGAAGGGCAGGAGCTGTGGGTTAGTATGGCCATGAGCCTGAAGGTTATCTTTTGAGGAGACAGAGGAGAAAGGGAGTGATGGAAAGGGGAGAGGAACAGGTACAGTGACTTGGGGCCAAAGAGAGCTCAGATTAAAGGACAGCGGTGAAGATTGGGGGAGAGGAACATGGGACCAGTCCCCTTGGGAGACTGATGACGACGACCAGGCAGAATAGGACTTGGTTCTGGGTCACAGCAACAACCAGGCTTTTCACTCATTCATTTATGTTATCCATAATCTCCTGTTAATTTGGAGGGGAAATTCTCATAACTGGAGGGTCTTCTGTTTGTTGAACTGGGTGATGGGGAAGGGTGACGATACTCACTTTTGGAAGAGCTTGAACCCAACCAAATTGTTCTGCAAAAGAAAAGGAGAGACTTTGGGAAACCCACAAGGAACACGTAGAACTGTACTATCCAATGTGGTAGCCACCAGCCACATGTGGTTATAGAGCGCTTGAGATGTGGCTAGTCCTAATTGAGGTATGCTGTAAGCACAAAATTCACATGCGATTTGGATGACTTAGTAGGAAAAAAAGAATGTAGATTGTCTCAGTAATAATTGTTTATATTGATCAGATGTCAAATGATAATATTTTGGATACGTGAGGTAAATAAAATACTAAAGTTAACTTTACTTCCTTTACGTCTTTCAACATGACTGTAGACATTTTATAATTACACATGTGATTCACATTATATTCCTCTTGGGCTTTGATGGTCCAGAAGGAAAGGATAAGATCCATGAGAACTCAGGTCTATAGAGGAAGGTCCGTGAGAGGGAATCCCTGAAGTTGATGAATGAAAAAGAAGATGTGTGAAAACTAACCAATGAGTTTTGGGGGGTAGAGTAAGGGGTGTGGTATGCAATACAATCTCTTACCTCTGCCTTCTCGGTGAAATCTTCAGTAAAATCAACACCAGTTTTCATTGAGCAAATTTAAAATAATTTCCTTAGGAGTATCTCACGTTTTGGTGACTGGAAGGCTCTGGGTGTTAGAAAACCATGTTTGAATATTAGTCTTTGGGGCCACATGAAATTAGTTAACTAGAAGAATGGTATAGTATGAAGACACCCTACCTCTTCACATTCTTGTCAACATGTCCAATGAACTCTGAAGAGTTTCCAGATGACCCATGAATCATTTCAAAGAGAAAGTCATTTTCTTCTTTCCCCACGTTTCTTTCCCTATTAACTTTTTGCTAACATGACTGATGAAGAGAGTTGATTGTCATAAGAGGCTTTGAATCAACATGGAATTTCTGGCTCATAAAATTCAAATTCAAGTCACTACCAATGTTGCTACTTAATTGTTGCTTCATGGCTTTTTTTCTTTGGGAATTGTGATGCTGAAGTGTCAAGAGCAAATCTTTCTGAATTTACTCTTTTTAATCATCTCGTATAGTCCTTGCGTATCGGATTTGAGGTGTAACTGAAAAAAAATGTTTGAGGACAATGGCCAGCAGACCTCAGGCTGCTTTCTTGATCTTCAAATAAAAAAAAAGAAGCTTGGAAACAAGAACTTAATCCAAAGCTTCATAATTAGGATCGTGGCTGCTATTCTGGTGCGAATCTAGAGATGCAAAATGCTAGAGGAAGCTACAGAAAACTTGAGGGGATTGAGAGAAGCCAGTTACCTGGCTTTCTAATGAGCCAAATAATTTGTAAAATAATAGTAGCAGTAAATTTGAGGTGATGTGGTCTCAAAGGAGAGACTCCATTTTAATGAATTACTGTTCAGTTCATCCTCAGCCTGATATTCCCGTTTCCATGTCCTTTTGCAGTATGAAGTAATGAGCCTCTGAAAACTAACATAGCTGAACTGATTTTAGAGATTTACTATCTTTAACACGATAGTGCTGAGTATGCATGAGTTTCCGTGTAATAACAGAAATATCAGGACAATTGAGCAAGATTGCATACAACTGGTGATTTCATACTCCTGAACTCAGTGTAATGTAGCAAAGGAGATAATAAATGTAGTGGCAGGGGGGGAGGTTAAGGAAAAGAAGTTGTAGGGGTGGTGGGTGGCTCAGTCAGTTAAGCGTCCGACTTTGGTTCAGGTCATGATCTCATGGTTTGTGGGTTCGAGCCTTGCATTGGGCTCTGTGCTGACAGTTCAAAGCCTGGATTTGGCTTTGGATTCAGTGTCCCTCTCTCTCTGCCTCTCCCCTGCTTGTGCTTTGTCTCCCTCTGTCTCTCAAAAATAAATAAATGTTAAAAAAATTTTTTAAAGAAATTGTATAGGAACATAAAAAAGGAGATTGTAACCAAAAAATTGCTAGGTCTGTTAAACCCTCAATACATATGGATTATGTAAATATGTTTGATTTTATACCAGGTGCATTTCACAAAAATTCAGATAGACTTTTAATCGGCTTTGATTTCCAGAGAATATTCCTTAAGTTTTCTAGAAAATTTGCAAGATTTCCCCTCTGAGTTTCCATGATTGCCTTAAGCTTATTTCTTGTATTTTATTGAAATCAGAATGATAAATGAATGATTCGATTGTTAAAATGCTAGATGAAAAGCCAGACAATAAGGAAGTCTGCAGAAATTCAGAATTTTCTCTTTAATCAAAGGCCGGGTTGTGATCAGGGCTTTCGGGTTGGCATGACTGAATTAATCCAAGTAGACGAATTAATTTCCCTGCCCAGTTAGTGTTAGCCACAATTATATAGATTTCAAGGCAGATGAAAGTAGTGAACCTGATTTCGCAGTAATCACACAAGAATGCATTCATTCAGACGGCCTCTGTCCCTCTGCTTACCTGCAAAGATAAAGGCTTATGGTAAAGATGTGGCCATTGGCCAAACAATTTTTAAAGCCTCCTTTTGGAATTGACTTCAGAGCTTGAAGTCTTTTTAATACTCTTGGCTGGTGCACACCTTCATCCTTTAGGGATAGATTTGATATTTGGAGAACATCAAACAGCATTCACAGCCCAATCTTGTAAATAAGGTGGATAATAAGTCTGGATGATACCCTTTGAGGTCAGAAATCAAATATAACTAAATGTGAATATAGAATATTGAAAACGATTTGCTGGTAGCTTCAAAACCTTTAAATTAACTTTTAAATCAATTCCAATAGAGGAGTGGCCAAAATGTGTTGAGCAAAGGCAGCGAGTGCCCTTGGAACATGGATAGAGTCTGCCAAGGTGACTATTCTAAACGGGATTACCCCAATTTAGATGTTTGTTTAAAAAAATCAATCACATCACTTTATAGGCTCAGTGAAATGTAATAAGAAAAACATGACAGTGAGATCCAGACAAAGCTACATCCAGCCCTTTCAGCACTGCGTGACCTTGGACAAGTTATTTAAGCCACCTGAGCTTCTGTTTCAAAATTAGCAGCTGGAAATAATAATTCCCACTGGGACTGTTGTGAGGGTAAGAAACAGAGAATGGAGAGCACCACATGTATTGGCCTACAGGCACAGTAGGGTTTGTGATTATTATTTGGTGGATTTGTTTATGCCCAGCCTGATTTCAAGATGATTAAAAGTAGCTTAAATGCTTATTTTCCGTCTCTACATAAACTTTTTGGGAAAGAGTAATAATAAGTATACCACATGCTCAAGGCATTTATATTAGCACCAGTGGTTTTAATATATTTCTTTTGCTTTCTAAAAACTATGTATTGATTGGTTAAATACTAATTATGGTGTGTGCAGGAAATGCCCTAATGACTCTCAAATAGCACTTACAATGTATCAGACACTGTTGTGTGTTATATATATTAACTCATATCATCCAATAACCCTGTGATGAAAGTACTATCCCCATTTTAGAAATGATAAAATTGGATCATTTGCTATAAGTTATCCAAAGTCAAAGAGAGTGGTGATGCATCACTAGTAAGTGATGCAACCACGATGTAGACGGAGGCAGTCTGCCACCCACACCTGTCCCCTTAACCACTACAGTATCTCATTAAGTGTATGGATGATGATGCATTTTAGGCATAACGTTGGTTGAAAAATATCAAACACCATTCCTATAGCCAATTCTTATAAATAAGGTGAAGGAAAATCCTTTGATGGCAAAAGTCAAATGACAATATTAGAATGGAATATTGAGAACAATTTGCTGGTAATTTCAAAGCCCAGAAATTAATTCCCAATAAAGGAGTGGCCAAAGCATTCTGAGCAAAGGCAATGGCCTTGAAACATGTTAAGTATTCAGCCTACCGAGGACGAGGACCCACCCACATGATGTTGGGCAGGTGCGAAAGACCAGTTCAGCTGCATGTGTGGATGAAAGTTTCGTCCAGCAGACATTCCACCATCTCTACAAGATCTGGCAACCATCAATGAGTGGCCATCCAAGAAAGCCATTAGCATTCTTGACCCAGGAAATGGGGTATCCATGGTGTGGAAGCAGCCAACTTTGGGGCAGTCTGTGTAAAGGGAAAGAAATCGAATCACTGGATGGAAGATCAGAGGCCAGATCCTAATTCTGGAGTGAGGGGGAAAGCTAGATCTAAAATTAGGATTGAACAGAGACTAGGAGCAAGCTGAGCCTGCAGTTGACAGACTAGGGCAATACGAGGTCAAGTGGCTTCTGTCCTTGGAAGAGGAAAGATGTAGAGGCGGAGGTCCAGACAAGACAGACAGACAGACAGGCGGGCTTTTATGCTTCCCATGTGAATTTTCCTTGTCAATTCCCTGATCCCATGTAGCCTCTGGAGAAGGAGTACAGTGGGGCTGAGAAGACACAGGAGAGCCTGGTATAGTATTTCCCATTAGGGTGCCACCTCATGCTGTTACTGTAGCTCTGGTATTTTTTGTTTTTCATCTGTCTTTAAATTATTTATTTTTTTGTCATCTGCCAACATGGGTATCACACATTTGGTATCAGGGTCCCAGCAGGAAATAGATGGGAATTCAAATTAGATAGCATACAGATAGGCAGAGGGACCCCAACCACCGTGACCACCCATAAGCCTGAAGAAAAGGGAAGGGAGACATCATGTGAAGCCCTTTGGAGTGGGCCACCTGCAAGGGAAACGAGATGTCCAGCCCACGTGTTCTCTGCAAAGCAGGACAGGGTCAAGGACACAGCCCTGAGTTCCAACCACAGAGAGACCTCACCCTGGTTGACATCTGGCCATTCAGCAATGCTCCTTGGGTTCAAGGGCTCAACTCGCTCTGAAATCATTACCAGTACTATCTATCAAGCCAGGCTTCACAATTTCAGGCACAGGAATATCAAGGGAAACAAAAAATACTTCACTGGGTAAGATGTGCTGGGTAAGATGGCTTTTCCCAACCACGTGAACCTATTTAAACTGAAACTGATTTTAGGATGGAGAAACGTGTGTTGTGTATCCATCTTAGGTCCCGGTATCATTACATTTAATTTCCAAATGAATCAAAGGAGATTAAGCTTTAATGAACTCTATTTTTTAAATTTCTGTCTTCTATCTGTCATCCTTGTAAATAGATGCATTGGGTTTAGAAAGTTGATGATTTGCATGGGGTTCATGTCTTTTGGATTCACAATGGATCTAACTTCTAGAAGGAAAACATGTTTATAGAGTAGGGATGATGGGTGAGAATACCTGCGTATTCTTATTCTATCACCTTTTTTTTTTAAATGAGAACCATTAATCTCGCATCGTGTGTGGATGGTGTGTGTGTATGTGTGTGAGCGTGCACGCACACAAATGTGTACGCATACAGCATCAAAGGCACAGTCCCGTTTGGCAACCAGAACTGTTTGTTGCTTTGGAGATTAATATATTACCACAGCCCTGGGGTCATCGGCAGCCCCCGCAATGGCTCGGTGGCAGACCTCGTGTTGACAGGAAATGTATGTGTGCAGGTGGATTGGGACAGGCTACAGTCCAAATAGGACTTTCCTTCCAATGCTGGCAGGAGACATAAGTCCACAGGAGCTAATTGTAGCTCCCTTGAAGCCATTCTTAAATATACACAAAAATATGAAAACATATATATATGGAATCCTATTGTTCTTTCTAGTCTTTTTCCTCCAGGGGAGAGGATGGGTAGTACCGTCAGTCCTATTCTTTTCCTGTGTCTCCGCTCCCCCCTCCACTGTTTTCCCTCCACCTGCATCACTGTCCCCCAGACCTTCTGTGTCAACCACCTGATAGGACTCCTTTTGTTCTTTTTCACAGTGCGTTTTGTCTTCAGTCAGACCCGTTTTCTAAAA
The DNA here is from genome assembly GCA_030068075.1 of Paguma larvata. Classification (NCBI taxonomy): domain Eukaryota; kingdom Metazoa; phylum Chordata; class Mammalia; order Carnivora; family Viverridae; genus Paguma; species Paguma larvata. The sequence goes on from CM057832.1 coordinate 79,628,202, forward strand.
CTACTTCTGAAAATGTTAAAAGGGACAGTCTATTGGAAATTCTTATCAATGACTCCTTAAGAACAAAACAGCCAAAGTCATTTACAGCCTTCTCTTCCATTAATCCCAAACCAACATGAGTCTCAGCTAACGTTCTGAGATACCTGGATTCAGCTGCTGAATTGTGAAATGTTCTATTTATAAATGGTTCACTGCAGCAGAGTTTCTTTGTTAACCTTTTCTAGCTGGCTGTAGAACGTTCCAGAACTAGGGACTAGAAAAGCACTTGTGCTTCACTACTGGCAGCCTGGATTCCCCCATTCCTACAGCGAGGATACCACAGCACCCCCTCTTCATGTTGTGTCGGAGCTCTTGCAATGGGACTGTCTTGCCTCTGTCTTCCAGGTCACAAAACATTTTTGTAGAGGGGGATTTTCTTCAACCAGCTGCTCCTCCTCCTTTTGCCCCAGCCTCCAGAGGCACATGGGTCCCAATCAAGGCCATTGATTGGATGAAGGCATTCTTCTCAGGCCTCAGTTCTCAGGATGCTTATGGGCTCATGAAATTAGACCCTGTAAGAACAGCAGCACTCATATGACTCACTAAGGGGTTGCAGTTGTGGTTATTCTTTTAACTGTAGGCTCCTTTGGTGGCTTAAACCTGTTTCTATTTTGTACTTATCAGCAGGTATTATAATTATTAGAGCTGTGTGCCCTTGAGGCCTGGGACCATGCTTTAGAAATTCTTTATGCCCTTTGCCTTTGCATAGTACCTGATACATATCTAAAAATTGCCAACTAGATCAGTACATGCAAATGTAGAAAAACACTGGATCACTAGAGTTCTTTGGGAGCTTAAAGAATCAGAAGAAGGTGGAGGAGGGCGCCTGGGTGGCTCAGTTGGTTGAGCATCCAACTCTTAGTTTCGGCTCATGTCGTGATCCCGGGGTTGTAGGATCGAGCCCTGTGTCGAGCTCCACACTAAGCATGGAGCTTACTTGGGATGTTCTCTCTCTGTTTCTGCCCCTCTCCCAGGCCTACTCTCTCTCTTTTTTTTCTCTCTCTCTCAAATAAAAATATGTTTTTAGTTAAAAAAAAAAAAAAGAGAAGAAGGCGGAGGAAGGTGCATGGGTGGTTGAGGGCAGCAAAGATTCAAGAGACAAAAAAGAAAGGAGTTCTCCAAAGACTAAGCATGCAAATGGCTAGAAGGCCCCAAATATTGGGGACAAGTAGATTTTTTTCCTTTTAATCACTAAAAATTCATTTTAGTGCACTACCAACTGTGCACCCTCTGTGCTTAACACTGGGAAATCAAAAATAAGCCGTCTTTTCCTAAGGACTTCATATTTATAAAGAATTGTTGCTTACTGTGACAGGTGCCATGCTATAATTTATATGTGTATATATTACATGTGATATATCTATAATATCACATATACATTAAATATACAAGATATATATTATATATATACAAGATGTGTGTGTGTGTATATATATATGACAATAGACAAAGTAAAGTGGGGACAAAGTGAGGAGTTCATTAAGCCCCATAACTCACCTGATTGAAACCAGTCAGTGGCATACCAATACACTTGACATAAAATCCCAACTCTTTACCACGATGTATGAGGCCCAGCCTTGCCAGCACTTTCCATCTCCCCATCCTCATTTCCATCCACACCACCCCTTTTTCACTCACAAACATTGCTTATGTCCTTGAACCTAACAACTGCCTTCTTGCTCATGGCCCTACCCTCAAATTTTTATATGGCCGCCCCCTTCCTTATCATTCAGGCCCCAGCTCAAACATCACCCCCTCTGGCCACTATCTACATAACGCCTCTTCTTGTTCACCTGCTATGGCTTTTCCATTTTATTTTCTTCATAAAACATTTCACTATTTGGAGCTATTCTGTTAATTTATTTACATAATCACTATCTGTTTCCCTCTCCTTTCTCTTCACCTCTCTCCTCTTTCCCCCACCCCACACATTTGAGTGGAGACTTCAATAATCAGAGAAGTCTGTCTGCCTTGGACACCGCATAGCCCCAGTGCCTAGAACATTGCCTGGAGGCTGGCACATAATAGACAGTCCTCAGGTGTGAACTTGCTCTGGGGAAAACAAGAAAGACTCACCAAAGATGATAAAGATTCACCAAATATAGGTGAAAAATATGCTAAGAGTAGGGAAGGCAGCAAGGGTCAGCTTTGGGGGTATTAGAACGTGGGGTATCGGTTGGGGCGCCTGGGTGGCTCAGTCGGTTAGGCGGCCGACTTTAGCTCAGGTCATGATCTCATGGTCTGTGAGTTCGAGCCCCGCATTGGGCTCTGTGCTGACGGCTCAGAACCTGGAGCCTGCTTCGGATTCTGTGTCTCCCTCTCTCTCTGCCCTTCCCGTGCTCACTCTCTGTCTCTATGTCTCTCAAAAATAAAATAAAAAACGCTAAAAAAAAATTAAAAAAAAATTAAAAAAGAACGTGGGGTGTCGGTGAAGTGTGGCAGTGAGGCTGGAGGAGTGCTGTGGCTCTTGGGCTTTGTTTGCATGGAGTGGGACTCAAGAAGCCAGAGCTAAAGCTGGACAGGGGGTCAGGTGCCACTTCCAGCAGCTCCATGGCTTATGTGACCCGGGGCAATCACCTAGCCCCACCATGCCTCCATTTCCTCAGTTTTAAAGTTTGTTTGTTTGTTTAGACACACACACACACACACACACACACACACACACACACACAGAGTGCACAAGTAGGTGAAGGGCAGAAAGAAAGAGAAACAAAATCCCAAGCAGGCTCTGCACCATCAGCACAGAGCCCGACATGGGGCTCAAATTCATGAACCATGAGATCATGACCTAAGCTTAGATCAAGCCAGACGCATAAGTGGCTAAGCCACCCAGGCACCCCCATTTCCACAGTTTTAAAAGACCTGATAATTCCCTCTAGGAAGAGAGTAGGAAGTGAGAAGAGGACTGTCTTCATAGGCTAGAGTGAGGATTAAACAAGTTATTGGGTAGAAAATGCCTACCTGTGCCTGGTATAGTGAGCTAAGCATTTGTACTGTGCACGAGAGGGCAATCATTAAAGAGTTTAAGAAATAGGGTTATGGGCTTCAGATTTGTATTTTGGAAAGATCACCCAGCTAGCCACCGGGAAAATGGCCTGGAGGGGCTGAGACATTAGTCAAGGAGACAATTGTGTAGGTGAGACAGACCAAGACAAGACAGTGGCAGTGAGGGCGACGCAGGGGGTAAGAAGACACTGGGGTTGGTCATCAGTTTGGGGAAGGAGGTGAGGGGATGAGATCTGTCAGTAAGGATTCCTGGGTTTGAGCCGGGGCGACTGGGGGTGCTGGCGATGCCATTCGCCCATCAGGGGATCCAGGAGAGGGCCAGGCTTGGGAGCCTGCTGAGGAGGGAGGGTGGGGAGCCTCGGTTTGGTCCACGGTGTGAACTCTGGATGGAGCGACCCAACAAGTAAACCCCCTCATCTTCCTGGATAGGAATACGATGCTAAGACCTTAGCACTGTACACACTGGTACTTAATAAATATTAGCACTTAATATTTAATGTTTATCTTTGCTTTTTAAGCAAATACCGTGAGAAACATCTTCATCCACACCTGAGGTTTTCCCTTTAGATTTCTCCAAGTAGAACTACCGAGGTGAAGGTATGTTACCTTTTGAAGATTTTAAGTTGCCTTGCCAAATCTCTTTTATACATATATTTTTTTCCCACAGTAACCTGGGATTTCCATCATAACCTAGCCTCATTTTTTTTTATAAATATGACTCCCAAAGCTGCCAGGATATAGAGAGGGCTCCTCTTATGGGCTACCAATGGACCTGGCCAACACCGTCAGTCCTGTCCTTTGGAGCTGCTAATTGCCTTTGTCTCTTTGTCTTGGGGAAATCCCTCAAATCGATGTCTGTTATTAATTAGCACGCTGCCAATACCACAACCCAAACGATATTCTTGAAACCGTGACAGTGAATGAAATATAAATACTCCATGAATAAATACTCTCCTGAGGCTTGGGGATGGGGGTATGAGGACAATGCACTTAGAAATCTCCACAGTACTATACAACATTATTTTAACAGTAGTTCCCCCCAAAGAATGGGCTTCTCGTAACTTTGTTTGCCATGATTTTGTGTACATACATGCATGGAAACCTCATTTCCTTTGAATCACTAAGTGCTCTATGAAAGGGCACTGTTTGCCATTTTAACCCAGAATAAACTAAAACTTCTTTTTAATACATATATCAATAGATGTTCCTCGGTAAAATCTATTTTCACTGGAGACAGTGTTTTGGCCGATTCTGCATGTGGTTATCACGAATTGTTGCATTCATGCACACTTCGGATCCTTACTATTGTATTTGTAACACTGACCACACACAGCTGACATATCTCAGGAGAATGGTACCCAGGGAAGTGTTTGGTGTGTTCAGCATCCCTCTCTGTGAACACTGGATTTGTGTCCATCAGACTGAGGTTTGCACATTAGTTTTTAATTTGTTGTATTTTCCAGAGAATCCTCATAAAGGAAACATGGGTACACTGTTCTTATCCGTGTGCTGAATTGAACTGGATATTTGTTTTGTATTTTCCATGATCCACATGAGGCCACTGAACCAGGGGGACCCCAGCACCAATACCTGCCTCTTGTGTTCAAAGCATTAACCATCCATCAAAGTCTGAACAGAGCCTCATACTTGCTTGTGGAAAACTTTCTCACGCCTAGTCCTAGTCTCCTAGTTCTCAAACGTTAATGAGGAGAGGTCACAAATTTTATGAGGAGACTAGGAGACTGGGTCTCATTTGTATGAAGTAGGACTCTTGTCAAGGAAAGCAAGCAATAAGGATTGAGCATCTCTAGTAAACCATAATTGTTTTCTTCCATTGTGTCAGTTGGCTGAGGGGAGGGAAGGGGGTGGACCCACCAAAGAATGGGGAAAGAGGATATTTCTGCTTAAAAGTGAACTTGGTAGTTCCAAAATGCCCTCCTCCTTTACTGCTGCGATGGTCATAGTGCTGGAAGGAAATTCCCGTGGTTGTGGTGGGGAGCTGAGTAGAATATAGTCCACTGCAATATTAGAGAATCAATCACATGTGTCTGGTCCTCCTGGAGCTTTCTGCTAGCTCCATTATTTTTTAATTTTTTTAATGTTTTATTTATTTTTGAGAGACAGGGAGAGATAGAGCATGAGTGGGGGGGGAGAGAGCAGAAAGAGAGGGAGACAGAGAATGCAAAGCAGGTTCCAGGCTCCAAGCTGTCAGCACAGAGCCCGACGTGGGCCTCGAACCCACAGACCGTGAGATCAAGACCTGAGCCGAAGTTGGACGCTTATCAACTGAGCCACATCCTGCTAGCTCCATTAAAGAGCTCACATCCCAGGGCAGCCAGGTGGCTTAGTCGGTTAAGCCTCCGATTTGGGTTCAGATCATGATCTCATGGTTTTCAGAGTTCGACAGCTGTGCTGTCAGCTTAGAGCCTGGAGCCTGCTTCAGAGTCTCTGTCTCCCTCCCTCTCTGCCCCTTCCCGCTTGTGCTCTGTCTTTCTCTCTCAAAAATGAATAAACATTAAAAAAATAGTTTAAAAAGAGTTCACGTCCCATCCATTTTGTCCAGTTGTAATGTGGGTTCTCCAGAGTAACACTCTAAGCCTACCTATTGTTGAGCCCATTTACCGCAGGTGTCTTGAAACGTAGGGATCCTTCCTGTTTTTGTTGTTCTGTACATCCTTTATTTCCATATACTGGATACATTACACTATTAGTAACCATAATAATATATGATAATAATTGAGAGAGGTTGAAACCAAATCTGTCTCTAACTACAGGTTTCTCTGGAAATAGGTAAAGAGACATACTCATATTATTTTTAATGTTTACTTATTTAGAGAGTGGGGGAAAGGGGCAAAAGCAAAGAGGGAAAGAGACCAAGCAGGCTTCATGCTCAGCGTGGAGCCGGATGCAGGGCTTGATCCCACAACCATGAGATCATGACCTGAGCCAAAGAAACCAAGAGCTGGGAGCTTAACTGACTGAGCCACCCAGGCGCCCTGAGACATACCCATATTTTTAAGAAATTAGCCAGAATTTCCACATAGATCGTACTGGCTAGCACGGTAACTCAAAGAGTCAAGAATTTTTAGGTCCCGGGTATATGGGGAAGTACACTAGTGTTTCTTTAAGTGTATTTGTCAGAACACTGGCCTCCAGGAGAAAAAAGGGGGAGGTTTCTAGTCACACAAATTTGGGAGACCCCACATCTGGGGTCTTCCTCCTAGATTACACACAATGAAAAGTCACCTCTAAGTCAGCATTTCCCAAACTTCCTTGACCACAGTCTTTTGCCCTGTGGAGCAGCTGTAGGAAATGAGGGGGATATCTCACGGTGGAGGCTCAGAAAATTAAGCCACTTGTCCCAGGTAACAGAGCCAGTAATGACAGACAGGATAAGAACCCTCTGATGGTAGAGAGCCTGCCTCCGAATGGCTGTATATTTGTATTGACAGCAATAGCTCAAAACATTTCCAGATGATTTTTTCCCCCTTGAAATCTATTTAAAGAACCGTTTCTAAAGTATCTAGGATCCTAGTTTAATTTGGAGAGATTTATCCCTTAGCAGATGGAAAATGTGTCAATTGGCCCATTCAATTTAGTAGTACTCTTTATTCATATGCATCAGAAATGGAACCTGAATAGTAGGCTTGGTGGAGGGAAAACAAAACGCTCACGAGGCTCAGTCTGAGGGGTGGGGAAGGGAGAAAGCCAGTAAGCAATTAGACAAGTGGATATGTAATTACAAATTACGATACATGCAATGCAGAAAATGAAATATGTGCTCTCAGGCTGAGTTTACATTTGCAATCATTTTTTTAATTGACCCGGATTCAGAAGGGGTCAGTAGCAGCTGTTTTTACGGTTTCTCTGGGTGCTCAGCCCAGAACGAGTGCGAAGCTCGTTAACAGCCCCTCCCCCTTCTTGTCTTCCCAGCCGGGTGGAGCAAAATGAGAGCGCAGTGAGCCGGCGCAGCCTCTCTCCCAGCCGGCCCGACGCCCACCATGAACCACTTGGAGGGCTCCGCGGAGGTGGAGGTGACCGACGAGGCGGCAGGCGGGGAGGTGAACGAGTCGGTGGAGGCTGACCTGGAGCACCCCGAGGTGGAGGAGGAGCAGCAGCAGCAGCAGCAGCGCTATGCCGGCCGCCCCGGGCGCGGGCGCGCCGTCGAGGACCTGCGCGCCCCGCCGGGGCAGCAGGAGGAGGAGGAGCGCGGGGAGTGCCTGGCGCGCTCGGCCAGCACGGAGAGCGGCTTCCACAACCACACGGACACGGCCGAAGGCGACGTGATCGCCGCGGCCCGCGACGGCTACGACGCGGAGCGCGCGCAGGACCCCGAGGACGAGAGCGCCTACGCCGTGCAGTACCGGCCCGAGGCCGAGGAGTACACGGAGCAGGCGGAGGCCGAGCACGCCGAGGCCACGCACCGCCGCGCGCTGCCCAACCACCTGCACTTCCACTCGCTGGAGCACGAGGAGGCGATGAACGCGGCCTACTCGGGCTACGTGTACACGCACCGGCTGTTCCACCGCAGCGAGGACGAGCCCTACGCGGAGCCCTACGCCGACTACGGGGGCCTCCAGGAGCACGTGTACGAGGAGATCGGGGACGCGCCGGAGCTGGAGGCGCGCGACGGGCTGCGGCTGTACGAGCAGGAGCGCGACGAGGCCGCCGCGTACCGCCAGGAGGCCCTGGGCGCGCGGCTGCACCACTATGACGAGCGCTCCGACGGAGAGTCCGACAGCCCCGAGAAGGAGGCGGAGTTTGCGCCCTACCCGCGCATGGACAGCTACGAGCAGGAGGAGGACATCGACCAGATTGTGGCCGAGGTCAAGCAGAGCATGAGCTCGCAGAGCCTCGACAAGGCGGCCGAGGACATGCCCGAGGCCGAGCAGGACCTGGAGCGCGCCCCCACCCCCGGCGGGGGCCGCCCGGACAGCCCGGGGCTGCAGGCGCCGGCGGGGCAGCAGCGGGCGGTGGGCACCGTGGGCGGCGAGGCCGGGCCGCGGTACAGCAAGGAGAAAAGGGATGCCATCTCGCTGGCCATCAAGGACATCAAAGAGGCCATCGAGGAGGTGAAAACCAGGACCATCCGTTCGCCTTACACCCCCGACGAGCCCAAAGAGCCCATCTGGGTCATGCGGCAGGACATTAGCCCCACCAGGGATTGTGACGACCAGAGGCCGGTGGACGGAGACGTAAGTCTGCGCGGGTTCCGGCTCCAGCCGCGCGCGTGGCCTTGCTTGCCGTGGGGAATTGACCTCACGAGAAAAGGGGTCCTGGGGTGGGGGGGACGCTAAAAACGCGCCCACCTGGAGCCTCGGGAGCAGCTTGCGTTTAAGCGCCTCTGAGTGAAGCACAGGTGGGACGGAGTTGAAGTGCTGAAGGCACTCGATCAGACCTTTAGAGGGACGGCTGTCAATCAGTGGTTCTCGAACTCTGCCTGGAGCGCTTGTTCAGAACCCGATTTCCGGGCGCCGCAAGTGCCTCGCGCCCCTCATTTCACACTTAAAAGGCCCCGGCGTGGGACACGAGAATTTGCAATTGTTTTCAAATTTATTTAAAAAAACGTTTCTAACATGTATTTATTTTTGAGAGACAGAGACAAAGCATGAGCAGGGGAGGGGCAGAGAGAGAGGGAGACACAGAACCCAAAGCAGGCTCCAGGCTCTGAGCTGTCAGTACAGAGCCCAGTGCCGGGCTGGAACCCAGAACTGTGAGATCAGGACCTGCGCAAAAGTCTGAAGCTTAACCAGCTGAGCCACCCAGGCCCCCACGGGTTCGTAATTTTAATGTCAAGTAAAAACCAAGTCCGGGTTGAGCAAGGAGAGAGTTGATCACAAACGGTTTTTTCCAAAATGGAGAAAGGGCCTTTGTGGGGGTGGGGGTGGGGGGATGTAGCAACAGAAGAACATCCATCCGCAAGGGTCTCTGGGGCTGGGCAAAAAGAGGGTCTCTTTTATAGGGGGGAGCAAAGTGGGCTGGAAAGGAGGCGTATGGGGAACAGGGATGAAAGCCTGGCTTTGAATGCCTTGCAGAAGAGAGTACATTTTAACAGGAGGCCAGCCTGTTCCCAGAGAAGCCCTTGAGGAAGGGTCGGAGACTGGCTAAAAAGTTCAAGGACCTGAAGGAAGGGAAAAAGGTTCAGGCAAAGGTTAATTAACGGACATTTTGTTCTAATGGGCAGTTAGCTAATCATTTATCAGGCCAAGAAAGTGCATTCGGAGGGTCTGTGTCTGGCCGTGTCACAGGTGAACAAGGAGACAGCTGTGAGTCTCACACAGGTTCTGTGGGGACGGGGGTGGACTTTGCAGCAAGCTATTTCCAGAACACAAAAGGGTAAGGGGAGATTCCCGTAATCCTCGCTGTTTCCCCGGAATCAAAGGGCTCAGGTGAAGTTCAGCAGTGTCACTCACAGGGTCCCAGGTGATGCCGATGCTGCTGGCCACAACGTGAGAGCCGCTTTCTTAAAGTCATCCCTTAGCGGCTCGGAACCGCCATTGTGGCGTCTTTGGAGGACATCAAGGGAATCCTTCGGAACTCTTTCCTGCCAGGGGTTTCTGCAGTTTTTCACCCGCACCAGGGCACCCTTCTCCACAGAAGTCCTCCTAGGGGCTTCAAACTGAAGTGTGCTTCCTCGGGAAGACATACAGAAAGCTCTTGCTGCCCCTGCTAACATTTTATTTTCCAGTATTGAAATATCTAAGAAAGTGGGTCACATGGCGAGCTTGGATGTCACAGTCCATTCAAAATAAATCAAGAAGGCCAACCTTTGCCTCCACAGCCTGGCGCTAAAGCTTCTCTGTCTTCTCTCTCACTTTTCCATTCTCTTGAGTAATTTTTAAGCACTTTCATTTAAAATGAGAGCTTGGAATAAAAGAAGGGTCAGGAGGTTAAATTCAATCTCATTTAATTCTGCATTCTGTTGTGACACCAGGTTATTTCTTAGTCCACCTTTGGGAGTGAGAAGCCATTATTGGAAGCTGTTTCTTGATCCGACCTTTGCATGAAGGGCTGTAGAGGTCAGAGGGATCATTCACCTCCTCTTTAAGTCAGAGTCAACATTTGCTGGTAGCTAATTAAATCCCTGGCACCTTTCAGGAAAGGCTGGAAGCTGGTTGGGAATGGGTCAGCTGCGCCCTCCCCAGCCAGGGGGCAGCATTGGGTCAGTTAGTTCAGCGAGGCTCTGTGTCTCCTCTGTTGTCTGGGCTTCACATGCTGACAGTTAAAGACAGGTGCACTCGCGTGTAGACGTCCCCTTGACCTCCAGCTGCTGCCTGGCTTCTCCTGGCAAGGAGGGAATTACTGCAGCGTTTTGCAATTGCAGTGGAAATGGAGCAGATTCTCAAAAGTAAGGAGGTGGCAAGACACCGGCTTCTACCTCCTTTTAGAAACTCAGAAAGCCATCAGAGAGGTTGCAAGAGCGTTAGGTCCAGTCGCTGTCTGTCTTCTCACACATGCTAGCTCCTTGACACAACCAACTTCACCCCGTGGTCCCTGCGACCTCACGAGGAACCCACAACACAGCCCACACGAGAGCTCGGGCTGGCTTTGATTCGTATGAACTGGGAGAACAACTTAAGCCTCTTGCACGATGTTTCATTCAAAAGCTGGAATTAGGATAGGCTATCGGCTGATGCTTCTGAAATGCATACTGTTAGAAATTCAGCTTGATGGTCAGAGACGGGTGAGTAGGGCTTGCTAGGTTATCAAGAGTTACTGCAAAGCAAGAGCCAAAACCTGTGCTTTACTTAATATATTCTGCTTGTCATTTTTAAGCTGTCTGAGTTTGTGAGTTTTATTCCATCTGTCCCGCCACGTTCATAGGAAGGACCTTCGGGGCGCCTGGGTGGTTCAGTTCGTTGAGCATTTGACTTCGGCTCAGGTTGTGATCTCACGGTTCATGAGTTCAAGCCCCGCATTGGGCTCTCTGCTGTCAGTGCAGAGCCCACTTCGGATCTTCGGTCCTCTTCTCGTTCTGCCCCTCCCTTGCTGGTGTGAGCGCTCTCTCTCCCTCCCTTTCTCCCTCCCTTTCTCCCTCCCTCCCCCCGCAAAATAAAACATTAAAAAAATATTTTTTTTAAAAAAGACCTTCGTTTCCTACCCCTTTGATGGCATCCTGAGGGGAAAATAGAAGTATATACGTTCTGTTGATTTACATCTTAGCCTCAAAAAATATTTACCGAATGCTCCGTCTGTGTATGCCGTTGTAGAAAATGAAAGAGCACTGTTCAAGTGTGGTCCAAAGTCTGCCTGGAAGGTACTTGTTAAAAATACAAGTTACTGCCTTTCCTTTCCACATGGGAATTCCCAGGGTGGGGGCCAGGGGTCTGTTTTCTTTGTTCGATTTCATTTTGTAAATTCTCCCTGTGACTCTAAGGGACATAAAACATTAAGAACCACTGATTCGCAGGAAACAAATGTTATCATCCGGGCAGTTTCCCCAGGTGAGATCTGTGGTTTTGAGATTTCACTGAATCTTCTATTAGCCCAGGTCCGGCTTTAGCAAAGGGGAGTGTCCCTTTGCGGTCCCGGTCAGCAGACCCGGACAAGTGGCCGTGGATTTCTTGCGGTAGTAGCAGTGCGGTATCACGTGGCATGATCAGAAACTACAGTCAGCAAATAGAAGGAGCTGGAACCACCCGCGTTGCTAACTTGCCGGCGTTAACCTCGGAGAGCTACGTCTGCTTTACCGCCCCTTCTCTTTCCCTCGGAACTTGAGCCTGTCACTCTTCACTGGAGCAAAGTGGCATTTCTTTGTGAGCAAGTCGTACGGAATGTAAAGATGGGAGTGGGATTGCTCATCAGCCAGACTTGAACATATACTAGAGGCTCAGCACTGATCGGAAAAAGTTGTTTTGGGGGACACCTGGATGGCTGAGTCCGTTAAGCATCCGACTTCCGCTCAGGTCATGATCTTACTGCTCGTGGGTTCGAGCCCCGCGTTGGGCTCTGTGCTGACAGCTGGGTTTGGATTCTGTGTCTCCCTCTCTCGCTGCCCCTCCCCCATTTTCATTCTGTCTCTCTCTCTCTCTCTCTCAAAAATATTAAAATTTTTTTTAAAAAAATAATTGTTTTTGGAAAATTGTAACAATACTTAAGCGCTTTGCTTCTAGTAAAGATTTCTCTATCCCACGTATATTTGAAAACTACCTCCCAAACCCCTTCTGGAAAAATATCGTTACGGAATGACCAGTTCTGAAAAGTCTCACAGCCTACCAGTCTCCCTTTAGGCAACATAAATCATTCTGGGGGGCACCTGGATGGCTCGGTTGGTTAAGTGTCTGAATCTTGATTTTTAGCTCAGGTCATGATCTCATGGTTCATGAGTTCGAGCCCCACGTTGGGCTCTCTGGTGACCATGCAGAGCCTGCTTGGGATTCTCTGTCTCCCTTTCTCTCTCTGCCCCTCCCCCTCTGTCTGTCTGTCTCTCTCTCTCAAAAATAAATTTTAAAAAATCGCTCTGAGTGGAGAACAAAGGCAAGGTTCTATCTGAGAGATGGGTAGTAGCAAGCATATAGTGTCATTTGGAGGGCTTTGGCTATTTTGAGTGGTATGTTATGCAGCTGGAAATGGCGTTTATCTCTCCTCTCAAAGCTACATGAAAAGGACAGGAAAATAATAAAATTAAAGCCACAAGCACCAAGAGACAGTAGCAGAAGAGAAGAACACAACAGTACACCACAATGGTGACTGGCTGCAGGAGACAGTGGTGCTCCCCGGGAGGTCCCGTCGTCCTCTTCCTTCAGGCGTAAGGAAGACGGCACCGCACCCCCTGTCCCCTGGAAGTCCAGCATGGTCACTAAAATGGCAGTAATGACGTGTGACGCTCCTTCTGAGCAGGAGCAGCCAAAGCCTCATGTTAGGATGACAGGGTCATAAGATGGCAGAACGTCTCTCAGCACGGGTCCCTGACCCTGGGGACGTGTAGCGGGAGAGAGGAATCAGCTTGTGTTGTCTTAGGCCATGGGGGTTTGGAGAGTAGTTACCACAGCCTGGCCTGGTCAGTACCGACTGATACACCGGTAGGTTTCTGTTGACTCTGTGTGAGGATTCGTGCCGTGGAGCCCCAAGAAAGGCTCAGGAATTACAGACCCCGCATACCTCAGGTGGCCGGCGTATGGCTGCAAAAAAAAAAAAAAAAAAGATGGTTTGGCAAGTCTGTCACTGGAGACATTAGAGTCCATCTCCAGCCCAGCGCCGGGTTGCCACTCCCCTCGGCCCCCCAGAGGGTGGGAGATTTACCGTGAAGGAACAGGCCACGCAGAGAAGCCCTGCGTCTAGGGACACTGGTCACAGCTGACAATGGGAATGAGGCACCTTGTAGCATATGGGCCTGTGAAACAGTGAGAGACGCTGAGAATGCCTTAGATCCTTAGCTGTCAGCTTTAGAACCTACCTGGCCCCTCCCCTTGCAGGAGGTTAGAATATTCTTCCCCAAGGAAACAGGCCCCTGAGCAGATACCTACAGACGCTCATGTTTGGGGGGTTCCCGACAGGACACCTGGTTCCCCACCTGATCACACCACAGTGAAGTTTCCTGCCTCTCGTGAATCTTCCAGTGGGCGTTTCGGGGACCCACTGTTGTTAAATATGAGTGGACACCCAAGGATCGCCAGACATCCAAAGAATGTCTATAACATGAAAGACAAAGGCAAAAAAGCAAACGGAGAAGGGAACTTGAAGAAATAAAGGCAGTGCACTGAGCAAGAGAAAATTGTAAAATACTTATCAGTTTCCTCAGAAAGGGTGGAATAAGGGAGCCATTGAATAGAATAGGACACCCTTAGGGCCCCTGGGTGGTTCAGTCATTTAAGCATCTGACTTCAGCTCAGGTCATGATGTTGCAGTTCGTGAGTTCGAGCCCCGTGTCAGGCTCTTTGCTGACAGCTCAGAGCCTGGAGCCTGCTTTGGATACTGTGTCTCCCTCTCTCTCTGCCCCTCCCTTGCTCACACTCTGTCTGTCTGTCTGTCTGTCTCTCTCTCTCTCTCTCTCTCTCTCTGTGTCTCAAAAATAAATAAACATTAAAAAAAAAACCATCTTTAAAAAAATTCCCACCCCCAATTTTTGACTATAAAATATGACAGCAGAAACTTAAAATTTCAAAAATTTTAAAAATCTTTCAGTAGGGAGAAGACAAGGCTGAGGGAATCTTCCAGAGACTAGAACAATGAAGGCAAAAGGAATGGAGAGTAAGTAGGAATGTAGATAAAATGGAAAAATCATGGAAAAAAAGACATGAGAATTGCTTGGCAAAAAGATTCCCCTGGGCACCTAGAAGAGTGACGTAAAAAAAAAAAAAAAGGCGGGTCACAAATTTCAGAACAGATGGGAGAAAGGGAGGATCCTGCAGGCTTGCCAAGAGGTTAGAACAGGTCACAAATGGTCAGGAATCACAATGGTATTGATCCTCTCAAAAGCAGTGCTAGAAACTGGCAAGCCTACACACCCCGAATTTCCAGTTGAGTATGAAGGTGGAATCAACATGTTTTCAGATACTTGGGGGTCCCAGAAAATTTACGTCTCATGTACCTTTGCTCAGGAGGCAATTAGAGGATTGCTCCCCCAGAATGGGAGCATACATCAAGAAGATGAGGGGCACCTGGGTTTTTCAGTAGGTTAAGCATTAGACTTTGGTTCAGGTCACGATCTCATGGTTCATGAGAACCCCCTCCCCCTCCCTCCCTCCCTCCCACTCTCTCCCTCCCTCCCTCTCCCTCCCTCTCTCTCCCTCCCTCTCTCTCCCTCCCTCTCTCTCCCTCTCTCTCCCTCCCTCTCCCTCCCTCTCTCTCCCTCCCTCTCCCTCCCTCTCTCTCCCTCCCTCTCCCTCCCTCTCTCTCCCTCTCCCCCTCTCCCCCTCTCCCCCTCTCCCCCTCTCCCCCTTCCCCCTCTCCCCCTCTCCCCCTCTCCCCCCTCTCCCCCTCTCTCTCCCCCTCTCTCCCACTCCCCCTCTCTCCCCCTCTCTCCCCCTCTCTCCGCCTCTCTCTCCCCCCTCTCTCCCATTCCCCCTCTCTCCCCCCTCTCTCCCCCTCTCTCCCCCCTCACTCCCCCTCCTCTCTCCCCCTCTCTCTCTCCCCCTTCACTCCCCCTCCTCTCTCCCCCCTCTCTCTCTCCCCCCTCTCTCTCTCCCCCCTCTCTCTCTCCCCCCTCTCTCTCTCCCCCCCTCACTCCCCCTCTCCCCCACCACCCCTCTCTCTCTCCCCTCTCTCTCCCCCTCTCTCTCCCCCTCTCTCTCCCCCTCTCTCTCCCCCTCTCTCTCCCCAACTTGAGTGTGCACTCACGCTCTCTCTCTCTCTCATTCTCAAAATAAACTTAAGAAAGATAAGAGCTTGGGAGAACACCGTCCCACACAGGAAAGAGACAGAGGGACTCCCCGGGGTGACGGAGGAGATCCCAGATGGCGGCTGTGTAGAGGGGCAGGGCATCAGCCAATTCAGTGTGGATCAGAACCTGGAGGGTTTCCAGAAAGTCTGGAAGTGAGAGATTCCCGAATATATTTGTACCGAGAGGAATCTTCGATTATTTTAGCAGATTTTGGCATAAATTATTGATCAGTGCACAGAAAACGAAGCAAATGGAAAAACAGCGCAGTTATTTGCACTAAAAACAATTGTTACACAGGCAAGAAATGCAATAATATACCGCGTGTGTCTCAGCACAGCGTAGTCTTCGGAATATAAACGCTGAACATTGATTAACCAGAAATCGTGATATTGAGAGGATGAGGGAAGGCAGTGTGTAAAAGAGGTAAATTCTTTTATAAATGCCAAGAAATAATGGCTAAAATTGAAATGTCAAGGTGAGGCAGTGTGAGTGTGAAAGATTCCAGAAGACTGGAAGACTTGGCAATGAGGCCATGGGGTGAGGAGGAATGGGGAAGCAGACAATGCTTTTTGCCAAAAGCCTGACTTTTCAAACTATATTCATGCGTTTCTTTGCCTTAAAGTAAAAATATAAAAGAGTAGGATCCCCCCGAAACCACTCACCGTATCGAGGGACCATCTCAATGTTACTGTCTGTGTTCTTGGAGAAAAGAGAGAGAAGCCAACACTGCTATATGTTACGTGCTTGATTTATAGAAAGTGCGTTGTATGATCACTGTGTCATACGGTGAGACACGTGTAAGGTTGTGTGTGCGTGCCAAGCATGCACACTTCAGTTTGGCTCACATCAACACGCAGCAGAGTGAAGGAGGGAAAAGTAGGTCACGGCGGGGGCTGTGCTACTTAAGGTTGAAGAACGATAATTAGTAAGTGGTTTTGCACCATGACAGTGAAAAGTCTGAAGAGTTCAGGAGCCGTGGGCGGAATGATGGCGTGGAGTCTGGGAACCACTGAGCGTGTGTGGGAGGGAGTGCAGCAGGGGTACTAATCACCCCCGTGGAACAGCGCTGGCTGAGCTCAAAGGTGAATGTGCGATCCCTCCTCAGGTTTTATACTTACTTAGGTTAATATTTTTTTTTTTGTTTTTTGTTGTTTTGAGAGAGAGAGCACACGTGGGGGAGGGGCAGAGAGAGAGGGAGAGAGAGAATCCCATGCTGTCAACACAGAGCCCGATGTGGGGCTCAGTCCCGGGAACCATGAGATCATGACCTGAGCCAAAATCAAGAGCCCGGTGCTTAACCGACTGAGCCACCCAGGTGCCCTTAGGTGAGTGGTTTTTACCTTCAGAAGGAGATGTGTTCAAGATGCCAGCCTTTCCCAGTGTACATTTCGCGGCCCATTCTGTAACTTCCGACCAGCCACAGGTGGTCCTGTCCCTGCCGATGGGGAGTAATGCTCTAAGTAACAGAACTGAGTCATCAGAAATGAAAAAGTGGGTCATTTTTCCATGAACTGTGAGGACCTAACTGACCAGGGTCATTTTTTTGAGAGGTAAAGATCATTCTGTTACAAACTTCAAAATGAAAAGGCTTGACCTTGAAATCCCTTTCAGAGCATGAATAATTCATTTCTATCATGAAAAAACAAAAGAGAGTAAGAGAGTCGTGCTTGTGCTCTCTCCCCCTGGATTTGAAACATTGTCTCTGATTATTGAACTCACCTTTAGAGTGCCCCAGGGAGGCCCTGTGTACAGGGCTGAGCAGGCGTGTGTCCCCAGGGACCTCAGACCACTGCTGTGTCGGAATCACTGGGGCGGACCTCTTGCCTGGTGCACAGCAGAAGGCAAGGTCTCCAATTGGACGTTGTGCTCTGTGGAACGAAATTAATTATGGGAAGATTGATTTTTTTAACCCCCAGACTCTAATCTTTCCCCTTCACTCAACCCCACTCCCCGGAGGAATCTTTCTCAGCTTCTTAAGGGATCGTCTCACTAGCCAGTGGATACGTGACCCTGTCCTGTAGAATACAGGAAGGAAACGGATGATCCAGCCAGAGAGAAATCTGTTACCACTTTCCAGATAGGAACTCAGGACACAGTGCCACAGTCTAAGTGTCTGACCTGATTGCTTAATAAACTGGGGCTCAGGAAACTTCGCAGGAGTCTTCAGAAAAATCATTAGCTCCCCCAACTGCGCACTCTTGGATATTTTCTGATAAGCAGATTGGGGCCGTAGAGGGGAGGGAGGGAAGGTGCAGGGAGACGAACAGATATGTCATGGATAATTGAATTCCATGGTAACCCAATTAAACCCTGGGCCCGTGTGGTCCTGGGGAATTATGAAATGTGATTTATCCATAGGCAGGATCTCCTTCCAAATGAGACCCACTCCCATTACAAGGCTAACTGGCAACATGGTCTTAATACAGAACGCAGTCTCTCGACTCCCTTGCTTTGAAACACAGTTTTCAGTGGCCATAGAATAGCCATAAAGAAGATGTTGGGATAACAGTTACTGGACTGTGAGTTTGGTGTGCCTGGTCGATTATAGTCGGTCAGGCCCTGCCAGGGGGACACCAAAAACTTAATAAGAATAGTAATGGGTCAAGGGCACCCGGGTGGCTCAGTCAGTTAAGCGTCAGACCTGACGTCAGACCTCAGGTCATGATCTCACAGTTTGTGGGTGTGAGCCTCATGTTGGCCCCCATGTTGGACTCTGTGCTGACAGCTCAGAACCTGGAGCCTGCTTCAGAGTCTATGTCTTCTCTCTGTGCCCCTCCCCTGCTCATGGTCTGTCTCTCTCTCCCAAAATAAATAGATATTAAAAAAAATTTTTTTTAAAGAATAGTAATGGATCGAAGAATATTCAAAGCTAGACTGGCCATTTTGGCCTCAGTTTTCTAGACAGAGTAGCTGGATATATCTAGGTTCTGTGACCCAGGGGCTCAGCCTGCCCGTCACTGTCTTTGACACATTTCACAGAGCTTTAGAGGGCAAATCAGCCTGGATATCTGATTTTCTTTGTCTTGGGAAAAGGCAAAGAGATTCCGCAAGAAGTAGTTTCTTAGTGTAAATTCCAGGCATGAGTAGACAGACCCCACTGGAGAGAGAACACACGGATCCTTTGGCATGTAAGGATCCCTGTCCCCCGTCACCTGGGCTCACCTCACTCCTTGGCCTTGTGCTTAAAAATTCCAAATCTAGGGGTGCTTGGGTGGCTCAGTCGGTTAAGCGTCCGACTTCAGTTCAGGTCATGATCTCACAGTCTGTGAGTTCAAGCCCCGCGTCGGGCTCTGTGCTGATGGCTCAGAGCCTAGAGCCTGCTTTGGATTCTGTGTCTCCCTCTCTCTCTGCCCTTCCCCCACTCGTGCTTTGTCTCTCTTGCTCTCAAAAATAAATAAAACATTAAAAAAAATTTTTTTTTAATTCCAAATCTACTTTTTACCCAAACTTGCTCCCATGCCACACCTGCTCTCACCTCTGTCCAGACCACAGCCCCATTCCGTGGAGCTAAAGCCCCACTGTCTAAATAGAGGATTCCCAAGATGCCACGCTTCCCGATTAGAATCTCCAGATGTTGGGTGTTGGCATCATGTTTCCGAGGCCCACTTAGAATTGGTAACCACAACTTAAACTGCGGTCTGCCGTCTAGCACTTAATTCTTTATGGTCTTATTTTCTCCTGTCTCACACGCATAAGCCTGTCGCCTCTCTGATTCACTATCAGTCAGCTGAAGGCACAGCTTGTCTTGTATCCGAGCACATTACACAAATTGGACGCCCAGTAAGTATCTGTTTTGTGAAGTCTTGGCCCTGAGGTTGATCTGCTGCGGTTACCTTCAGCTGCTTTCTTGCTCAAGCTACAGTTTCCTCGGCAGTAAAATGAGTTCGAGTATTCCCCAGGGTGACCCGTGAAGAGAATATGTTTTCCCAGACATGGAGTCCCTTGTAGAAATGTGACTTCAGAATTACAGGTGTGGTGCATTCGTTGCCTTAGTAGGTCAGAGCTCACTGAACATGTAATGTTGGCCGTCGGCAAACTGAACAGGCAGTCGCCTGTAGCACCCCTTCTCCACCTTCCCTGCACTGGTATCTCCCTGTGCTTCCCGGCAGCGCTCAGAGTCCGCGTGACCCACTGGTGAGACATCGCAGTGACCTGAGATCCCCCCTTCCACCTACAGCAGCACTGTGGTCACCCTCGTTTTCCAGGGCTGTCCGATCGAGTCCCACTGAACTGCTAATTAGCAATAATAGCAACATGCACCACCCCGTTCAGATAACATTGGCCTTTTACGGGCGTCCTCCGTTCCAGAGACTCACTGGAGAAAGTGTGTTGAGGAAGGAAGACATCTGAGCGCTCACACTTCGTAGCCGGAAACCAGCCACTCTCCTGCCAAGGTGGAAATAATGCCCAAATCCTGGGAAGTGAGGGCTCGATGTTAACACCTGCCCTGATCATGGGCGCTTTTGTGCCCACTTTTTTTTTTCTTCACTATTGAGAAAGATGACGGAATGAGGGTGGAGAGGTGACCTGGCTTCCTCTCGGCCTCGAGTCACCTCCTCCTTGTCCTCTCTCCCTCTCCCCTGCCTTGAAATCAGCATCAGCCTTAGTGGTTTTTTTTTTTTTTTCACTGTTGCTAGGAAACTATTGACCAAGGTCAAGTGCACATGCTAATTCATTAAGACTTGTTAGCAGCATCTTATCCTGTTGACCTTGCGGTTATATTCTCAACCACACAAGGGCAAATGAAACAATGGTTCTGCTGCTGAAGGAGTCCGTTTTTGTGAAGCATTCCTGTGAAGGTATTTTGAGCTGAGAGGTTGCCTCTCGCCAGTCCGCACGTCCTCAGGGAGTTCTGGCCAGCTGTAGTTCTTCCGGGATCTGAATAGCAAGGGATGGAGTTGAGGTGGGGTCTGAAGTCAAGTCGATAGGCTTTGGGACGGATAGATGTTCGCCAAGGGCCTGATTTCCCCCTAGTGGATCAGTCCCTGGCTGGAAGAGGTGCATTTTTGGCCTGTGAGGGAGACAGCAGTGATGGGGAGGGGTGGAGGGGAACGTTGTCCTGGAGTAGTGAGTGAGCTCTTTTCTGTTCCTGTTTGTGTCCTGGAAAGGACCAGACTCTAAGCCTCAGAGCGTCCTCCTGGCCTGCCATGGAAGAGTGTACATCCCAGTGGTGACTGTTAAAACCAACTTTGTTCTTTTTTTATGTTCAGAAAAAGGGAGGGCTGGCAGACCCTCTAGGTCAACATCCCACAAGATTATCCAGAAATGGGGGTGCCTGAGTGGCTCAGTTGGTTAAGCAGCTGACTTCGGCTCAGGTCATGATCTCACCATCTGTGAGTTCGAGCCCCGCGTCAGGCTCTGTGCTGACAGCTCAGAGCCTGGAGCTTGCTTCAGATTCTGTGTCTCCCTCTCTCTCTGCCCCTCCCCCGCTCATGCTCTGTCTCTATGTCTCTCAAAAATAAATAAACGTTAAAAAAATTTTTTTTAAAAAGATTATCCAGAAATGTAACCTTAGGACAGAGGATCTGTGGCCTGAAGGGCAAAGACAGGCCCCAGTGTATCTCACCAAGCAGACCTTCCCGGCAGGAAGTTTTCCGGAAGCGGGTGATGTCAAAGGAACAAATGTTCCCAACCGTCTACCCTGCAAAGTACTGTACAGTCATTGCGTCGAGTTGGTACAGTTGTTCCCCTGCTAACACTTTTGGGTTTAATTAAGCACCGGCTACACACTGGGCATCGTCTGTGAATAGGAAACGGCCTGGCCGCTGAGCTACACTGTTCTTCATTTTGTTGGTGAACCTAAATGAGTTGCAACTACTATCCCTGGTCACCGACTGAAAGTCTGTCTCCCAATTTCTCGTCCACTCATTCACTAAATACCTTCAGGCTCCTCCTGCGGGTCAGGCAGTGTGCGAGACGCCAGGGATATCGCAGCAGCTGGGATACAGGCTCTGCCTGGAATAGACACAGAGCCTGCCCATGCAGAGTTCAGGAGCCCCTCTAGGCCGGTCCTTCCACGCGCCCGCAGCCAGACCCTCCAAGCCACCTCTGCTCCTGATGCTCTCATCTGAAGGCTTATGTAGTGTCTCAGCTATCTCCTGCTCAGTAACAAATTGCCCCAAAACACTGATTATCCCACAGCATCCATGTCAGGAATCCGGCCTGGCTTAGCTGGTCCTCTGCTTTAAGGTCTCTCAGAGGCTGTAGTCAGGTGTCACTGGCCTGCGGTAGCCTTCAGGCTCTACTGGGGACAGACTCGTTCCCAAGGTCATTTGCTTCTTTGCAGGATTCTGTTGGAAGGGGCTGTTGGACTCCCGGCCTCAGTTCCCAACTGACTGCTGGCTGGGGGCACACTCGGTGCCTCACGGGCACTCTCATACATGGCAACTTACTTAATAAAACGAGATGAGAAGGACATAGAGGCTGATTGCAAGGTTAGATGTCACAGTCTGTCGTAACGCACTCACAGAGTGACAGCCCATCACCTAGGCTGTGTCTTATTGCTCACACTAAGTCATTAGCCCGCGGTCTCTCCGTCAGGAGGGGATTACACAGGGTCTGCACACCATTAGTTGGGGCTCCCAGGGCCATCTGAGAAGTCTGCCTACCACGTTTGGTGTCTGTCACGTGCCAACAAAGGAATGGTGGACTTAAAACCTGAGGATGCAGCAGCGGCTCGTCCACCCCCAGCTGACCTTGTCGGCCGTTCCCACCTTAGAGGCCGTATCTGTTTCATTGTGTGGCTGAGAATAGGCAGATCTGCTGATCCTGAAGTGACCAGCAGACATGGAGCCGAGGCGGTGTGAAGGGGCATGGCTGTGTGGGCCAGCACGAGGGGAGGGGAGCGAGGCAGCCACAGCACAGGAGCTGGGGCACAGGAGGGACTGTCCCGAAGGATTCTTCACCAGGAGAGGACTTTAACTTTATTCTCAAGGGTCTGCCAGTGTCAACGGAATTGCTGTAAAGACTCCTTCATAAGTTAGAACAGAGCTTTTTTTTTTTTTTTAATTTTTTGTTAGTGTTTATTTTTTATTTTTTTTAAATTTTTTTAACATTTATTTATTTTTGAGACATAGAGACCGAGTGTGAGCAGGAGAAGGGCAGAGAGAGAGGGAGACACAGAATCCAAAGCAGGCTCCAGGCTCTGAACTTTCAGCACAGAGCCCGATGCCAGGCTCAAACTCACAGACCGCGAGATCATGACCTGAGCCGAAATCGGCCACTTAACTGACTGAGCCACCCAGGCGCCCCTGTTAGTGTTTATTTTTGAGAGAGATAGAGAGTGTGAACAGGGGAGAGGCAGGAGAGATGGAGACATAGAATCCAAAGCAGGCTCCAAGCTGTCAGCACAGAGCCTGACGTGGGGCTCGAACCCATGAACCATGAGATCATGACCTGAGCTGAAGTCAGATGCTCCACCAACTGAGCCACCCAGGCACCCCAGGGCGGGGCACTTCCATCAGTGTTCTGATGATCCCACTGAACTCTGGGGTCGGGGGTGACCTGGGCCGTCTGGGATGTTGCCTTCCACCCTGGAAGCCTCCTCGGGGCTCTGGATCTCAGGTGACCCAGTCAGTATGTTGTGTGAGTTTATCACTCGTGTATGCCATGATGCAGAAGAGGCTGAGAGCCACAGAGCCGAAGGTCTCATCGGGCTAGGAGACCCATGCAGGAGGGAACAGCCCTTGAGGCCGGCTCCCGTCCTGTGCCCTGGACTTCTCCCTTAGGTGTGGAGCCTGGATGGATTCTTCCCGCTCCCATCCTAACCAGCACCTTGCTGCCGGTCGTCTTCCATCTCAGGTGTCATCCATTATTGATGAGGTCTGGAGAAGGCAGTGGTGAATAATTAAGCAGGTTTCAGGTGCTGATTGAACATTAGAGGAAGGAAAGAATGAACATAAGAGAGCCAGGGAAAAGAGTTCTGAATTCTGTTGTGCCAACAGGACACTAGGTATAGACGTTTTCTGCAACTTTCCAGAAGGCCCCGTGGTTTTCTTCATAGTTTGTTCGATTTTGAGTCTCCTGTGTGATGGTGGTTCTCTGGGGAATAACTGAACATACTCTAAGCTTTCCACAGCAGCGGCGAAGATCGCGATTGTGATGGCTTCAGCCTGCCTTCAGTGGTTCGCGAGTCCAAACCAAAGCGATGTTGAGGAGGGAGAGTGGGGGAAATGGCTTCTCCCCTGAGTTAGGGACACTCCACAGGTTGGAAGTGTTTAATCTGGACATTTGGGAATCAACACCCAGAGATTTTTTATCTTTTCATTAGTTGCTGGAATGAAGAAAGCGTTTGAGAGATGCCCAGCGGTATAAACGGGCTCCCGCGCTCCTCGCCATGTCGAAACAGAGTCTTTCTTGAATGGGGACCGACAGCTGTGGGAATTACGTCACACCGACCTGGATTATAGTAGGTGCAGTCCGACTGCCAGCAGGCATGGGCAGAAACGGGGCGAGAGGGAGAGAGAAGGGCACCCCGTGCCCGGCTCTGGCCTGCAGAGTTGTCCACAGCACAGGGAGCCGCAGCATGGGTGGATTTTTCCGTTGTGAATTGTTCAGGTCCTTGGCTTCTCTTTTTCCCACCTTTTGACCCTATCGCAACTCACTAACCAAACAGGCAGACTTAGAGAAAGACCTGTCAGCATGTGTGATAAAGGGTGTGGTGAGAAGGAAGGCTGAAGCAGTCCTTTAGGCTGAGTCTCTAGAATGTTCTGTGCCCTTCATCTTCCTTGCACCCATGACCTTCCCCATTGCTATGGCTTGTTACGAGGCAGATTGGCGCTGGGAGGTCTGTGTCCCGTCTTCAGCCCTCAGAACCACCCTGCCCTCCTGTTTCCGTGAGCTGCTTCCAGTTCATTCCCACCTGCCTCTGTCTTGACCTCCTCTTCTGCCGAGGGCCAGCGGACATGGCCCAGCTCTGGAGCCCGATTTGGGATTAGCTGTTGGTTTGGGTCAAACCATGGTGGCCCTGGGGGCAGCTTTCTTTGTCGTATTTGTAAGGCTAGCCTGCCACGTCCCCCTCACTCAGAGTGCAGCGCGAGGATGTCGGAGGCACGCAGCAAATGTCTGGGGTGGCGGGTGTCTGCTTCCAGCGTCCACTGGCCCTGCATGGCACCACGTGCCCAGGTGCGTTCTGGTGCCGGCTCCGAGAGAGCCCCCGTTTCCCCCCTCCCACCCCTCCTTTGCACATGAGCTGCCTGCTTTTTCGCAGGTTCTATAAACGTAGCAGACTTTAGAGTGTGTGAAAGTTTCTGGTTGCACCTCAAAACCGAGTTTATTTTCCCCAGAAATAGTAGGCGTCGCTGCCAGCAGGGATAGGCCGGCCCCTTCTCACAAACATCAGGTGATGGTGCCCAACCAGTGACGCACGACTGCCAGGGGCCTTTTAGGCACCCAGGGGTTAATGCGGAGGAGCTGGACACCCCGAGAGGTGGCCACATCTCCTGTTACAAGTTGCATTATCGACTCGGGCATCTAACACCGCTGGAAACAGTCCCCCAGACGGGCCCCGAGGTCAGGAGTTAGCCCCAGCTCACAAGTGGAGGCACCACAGCTGGCCCGGCTGCCCACACGGCACCTGGAGAGATGGAGAATTTTTGGATGTACCAGTTCGAGTGTCAGGAGGAAGAGGTAGGTGGATCCCAGGGCTTCCGTGATGCTCGCCGCTTCGCTCTCGGCGTTCTAACCCCAGTGCTGTGAGATGGTAAATTCTCTGCGCTTCCCTCCATACTCAGAGTCTAGGAACAGAGCAGGAGAGTGGGCATTCTCCGGGGTGGTGGGGGGAAGCAGCCAGGGCGGCCTCTGGCTTGGAAGTTCAGGATGACCTGTAGAGAGAGAAGGCCATTGATCATGTAGGTGCCGGACTCTGCTTTCTCTCCATCAGCATTGCGTTCTAATAAACGAGTTACTCTGGGCACTGTGGCCTCCCCTTCTGTTCTCTGTGTTGTGTCTTTTGCTTTCATGATGCAAATGGCAGTGAGTGAGCTTAGCGCCTGCACATTAGGAAGTTTGCTAGACGAGGTAACGGGCCGTGGACCCTGGGCCTGGCACATAGTAAGCCTCCCGAAAATGGCAGCTGTTGCTGTTCTTAGTAGGTAATGTGTTCTTACTGCAGATAATGTGCTCTTGGCTGGATCACTTGATATAAACTACAAGCGACTGGTTTTTCTCTTACCGAACGCAGTTCCGGAGGCCTGGGAAGGAAAGTGCAGGCCCCCAGGGGGGGAAATGAGAGGCCGGCTCCCTCATTTGTCCGTCACAAATTGTGATGCATTTCAAACGCGTATAGTGAGGCCCTTTCAAAGGGTAACCGATCCCCTGTGTTTCCAGATTGGCTTTGTCAGCTGGTAAGTTATCTCAACTTACAATAATGACACCGGTGAATAGTTAATTCAGCCTTTTTTTTTTTTTTTTTTTGTCTTTGAGATCATGGCTTCAGAAGCTTAAGGCCCTTTTGGTGGTAATAAAAGGAATTATTCGCTGACAGTGAGAGCGCCCCTCTTTGAGGAGACAGCTGCATTGCAAGGCTGTCTCTGAGGTCCCCGGTGGTCCAGGTCTTCACCTCACAGCCGTAACGTGGGGATGTGGGGATGTGGGGCTGGGAGCACCCGCCCCACCCCACCCCCGGGGGAAAAGAGAGAATAAAAACGGTTAGAATATTTTAACCGACAGTTATCTCAAAATGTTCCGTCGGTATTAATTGAATCCATTATAAATGTGTATATAAAACACTTCATTAGGCCCAGGCTATTATCATTTTAATGACATAATTATGCCCCTACAATGCCTGTGCCAACTCTCCTACTTCGCCACATTAAGGAAACAGAAACGTGCATTGATAATATAGTTTGACTTGGGAGTGAATAATTACGGACTTCTTAGCCAGCTTCAATTTTCAAAAGCACAAACATGTCTTCGAGCAAGAAAAACCTAATCATATATTTGTTTCTTTCTTATAACTCTTACACGGAGCAGGGTTAATTGAAAACAACTTAAATCAGTGAGGAAAACAGGTGTGTTTATCTGAGAAAGGCGATAAAGCGGGTAAACCAAGAAGCGTAGCGAAAAAGCTGGTCAGAGATGCAGGGACTGGAGAAACCCCACACAGTCCCTAAAGCTGAAGCTTCACGGAAGAAGTCGAGTAGGTGCCGTCGCCTGCCGCAGGTAGCCACACCTCTGGAATTGCGTGCAGAACCAGACTGGGCGGGCTGTAAGGAACTGAGTGACCAGGTGCTTGGTCACGGTCTGTGTGAGAACGCTGCCTTTGAGAGCTCTTGTTACGTCCACAGCGCTGTTGTGTTCGCGTGAAGACGTGTGGTTTGCAAGCAGTGTCGACAGGCAGACAGACCACGGTCAAAGATCGTGAACAGAACCCTTATCTGCCCTTGGGTTCCGATGCTCTGTGAGCCCGTAAGTGCAGTGCTGCATGGGCTCAGGACCCACTCTGTGTATCAGCGCGTGTGTGTTTTCTTTCTCCTCTGGTACAAAAGGATCGATGTCCGTATGTGCCTCCCTGTGGTCAGTATATTTCTCGAACTCCTGTCGCACATTTTATGAAGAGCCTTGGATGAAGCACTTGGAAAAGAAGACGGTAAATAATCACATCCCTGGTGCCTCAGTGGGTTAAGCATCCAACTCATGATTTCGGCTCACGGTTATGAGATTGAGCTCTGCGTCGGGCTCCGTGCTGGCGCGAAGCCTGCGTAAGATTCTCTCTTCCTTTCTGTACACTCCTCCGCTGCTCACGTCACAAGTGCGGTCATTCTCTCTCTCTCTCTCTCTCTCTCTCTCTCTCACTCAAAATAATCACATTCTGCCTTCATAGTCTTTATTAAAGTATTATAATTAAACCATCCTGTAGTATTTCAATAAAACATAAGGGAGAAAGTGACGTATGTAAGAATGGCACTAGTAAAACACCAGCATTTCTCATAGGGGGCTTCCACTCACCGAAGAGAATAGGAAAGATCTCACTAAAGAAGTAACACTGGAGATGAGCCTTTGGAGGCTCAGGGAATGTGCAGTTGAGACAAGACTATGAACAAGGGCACCGCGCCAAAACACTCTGGGTGTACACGGGAAGCAGAAAATAGCTCAGTTTGGCTTGATGGCAGAGAATAGTAACTGGAAGGGGGAAAAGTAAAGTGAAGGCCAAACCTTGGGCTGCCTTAAGTGCCATGGTAGAGTCTAGGATTTATTCTGTACACAGGCAGGAACCACTGAAGTTTTTTAATTGAGGCGTGATTGCTCAGAACTTGTTAAAATTGTATTTAAAAATTTTTTTAATGTTCATTTGTTTTTGAGATAGACAGAACACAAGTTGGGGAGGGGCAGAGAGAGAGAGGGAGACACAGAATCCAAAGCAGGCTCCAGGCTCTGAGCTGTCAGCAGAGAGCCCAGCGCGGGGCTCGAACCCACAAACCACAAAATCATGACCTGAGCCAAAAGTTGGATGCTTAACCTGCTGAGCCGCCCAGGTGCTCCTCAAGTTGTATTTTAAAATGAGAGTCAGTAAGTACTTAGTGAAAGGTGTCCGGTTGTCTTAGTTTGGGCTGCCGTGTAAGAAAGACGCCACAGACTGGTTGGCTTCAACAGCAGAAATTGGGGTGCCTGGCTGGCTCAGTCAGTTAGGTGTCCAGCTTTTGATTTCAGCTCAGGTCCTGATCTCAAGGTTCTCCTGATACTGAGCCCCACATTGGGCTCTGCACTGACAGCACAGAGCCTGCTTGGGATTCTCTCTTTCCCTCTCTCTCTGCCCCTCCCCTGCCTCATGCATGCTCTCCACCCCCTCCCTGTCTCTCTCTCTCTCTCTCTCTCTCTCTCTCTCTCTCACTCACTCAAAATAAACATGAAAAAAAAAAACCATATTTATTTCTCACCGTTCTGGAACCTGGGAAGTCTGAGATCAGGGTGCCTCCATGGTGAGCTACTGGTATAGACCCCCTTCCTGATTTGCAGATGGCCGCGTTCTCTCTGTGTTCTCACACGGTAGAGAGCAGAGAGGAAGCAGGCCCTTTTGTGTCTCTTCGTGTAAGGGCACTAATCCCATTAGGAGAGCTCCATCCTCATGACCTAGTTACCTCAAACAGCACCAGCTCCTCATACTGTCCCACTGGGTGCTAGGGTCTCCGTGTATGAATTTGCGGGGGACACAGTTCATTGTGCTGGTGAAGAAGGTCCAGGAGCACTTGGTGCTTGGGTCTCATGTGGTATGTTGGCTGCTTGGTGACTTTAAAAAAGGATTTTATTCTCAGGTTCTGTGAGTTGCTCCACACGGGTGAAATTACTAAATAATCCAGTCACAGATTTGGTAAAACTGTGTCATTTTTTTTTTAATTTTTTTTAACATTTATTTATTTTTGAGACATAGAGACAGAGCGTGAGCAGGAGAAGGGCAGAGAGAGAGGGAGACACAGAATCTGAAGCAGGCTCCAGGCTCCGAGCCATCAGCACAGAGCCTGACACGGGGCTCGAACTCACAGACCGCAAGATCATGACCTGAGCCAAAGTCGGTGGCTTAACCGACTGAGCCACCCAGGCGCCCCATAAACTGTGTCATTTTTAAAGGAATATTTTCTCCTACCCTTCGTCATGGGGAAATTTTTGTCACTCAGTTTCCTTGCAGGAAAGGACCAACACGTCCTGGGACTTGTCAAGGTTGGCTAGAGCCAGCTGGAGTCTCTCGCCAAGGTCCTCGTGGTAGAATATCTGGGCGTGTCGCGGTGATAGGTTTAAATTAACACTTGCCTATGCACCCGATTCTCTTCTGTAACTCCACCGACATGATAGCATCACCCTCAACCCTCATACTGCAAAACGCTGTTGTGAATGGGAGACAGCGGGCATGCCAGAAATCGCACACCGTTGTTGTATATACCTCCAGTCTTAGCCAGGAAGGCGCTGTTCTTACCAATATACCAGTAAGAGTCTTGGGACTTAGGAATTAATTTAGAGTCTTTGTAGTATGATTTTAGAGAGCCTTCCATGTGCTTTTTTAATTCTATCCATGAGTAAAATTTTAATAAGGGAACAGGAAGAGGGAAATGAGGACAGCATCTCCGTGGGCATACGTCGTCCTTGAGAACACTCCCCCATGGGAGGAAGTAATTGTTGTTACTGTTGGACTCTTACAAGACTCGTCAAATGTTGGTTGAATGCTTTGTGCGACCACAGGCACTGAGCTGGTGCCCTGTGTACGTTGTCACCGATTAATCCTCACGTCAGCCCCAGGAGGTGGGTAGTAACTGTTTTCCCCAATTCTCAGGAGGACCAGAGAAGATGAGTAACTGCTCTGAGTCAGAGTACTGAGCGGGAGAGCAGGATTCAGACACTGGTCTGCCCGATGATGGGCTGGACCGCTCACCCATCTCACTCTCTTGAAACCTTGAGAGCTTTACTTGTTCTGCCACATTATAAAATTAAAACATCCTAGCCTTTTTTTTTTCTTTATCCCAGCCTCTTTCAAAGGAGAAATGGGCCCTATATTCCCTAGAATAACACCGTGCTTCTGGAAATAGAGCCTAATATTGCAAAGCCAGATCGTGTTGGGTTGGAAGACCAGATCCTCTCCCTCCTCTTTCTCTCTGCCCCTCTCCCACCTATGCTCTCTCTCAAAATGAATAAATAAACCTTTTTTTTTTTAATGTGGGTGGGCACCTGGATGGCTTAGTCATTAAGCGTCCGATTTTGCCTCAGGTCATGATCTCACGGTTCATGAGTTCGAGCCCCACATCGGGCTCTGTGCTGACAGCCCAGAGCCTGGAGCCTGCTTCAGATTCGGTGACTCCCTCTCTCTCTGCCCCTCATCTGCTCACGCATTCTGTCTCTCTCTCTCAAAACAAATAAATAAACATAAAAAGAAGGACCAAAATTTCAAACTATGGGGAGACAAGAGGGGATTTGTTTAGAACCTCATCTTGAGAACAATACTAAAAATTGTAATAATATGTTTTAATTAATGTTTTATCTTGTGGCTAATAACATGTAGGTTACAATTTCACCTACCTGTAAATTCTTAAAACAGAGGGGAAGTATTGATTTGAGGAGTTGTACCTTTTTTTTGTTTTTTCCAAGCCATCGAATGTATACAGTAGAACCCTTCTCCAGGTCACATGGTGACGTCTGTAGCATTATCGGAAGGGAGTCTTCCAGTTGTAAAGACGTCAGCTTCATCAAAGACGTGCGAGGGCTGCTACAGTTTTCACAAGGGCCTGCCTTAATGGATTAGATACTCCAGTCATGCTTTGTCAGAGCACCCCTGGTACCATCCTTCTTCCTAGGTAATCGTCCACTTCACTGTGCGCCCGCCTAACCCCACCAGCTCTTCCAGTTATCCGTGGCTGGTTGGAGCGTCCTCCAGCCATTCCCATTCAACTTTCTAAAATCCTGCTTTTTATTTATTGTTGAAGTATTCGCACTAGGAGGCTTCTGGCGTTCTGTTTTGTTTCGTTTGTGGCCTTGTGACACCAGATGGTCGCAACCGTCAACAGAGACCAGCTGCCAGAGATGAGGGCTGGAGAGAGAGGGGTTGAGGCGGACAGTGACGTCATGAGTGGTCAGCTCGGTGGTGACTGGTTTTGTGTTACTGTGGCTTTTGTTCTCCTCAAGGATCAAGTGGCCACTGCTTTCAGAAGACACCCTGCGTTTGTGTGTTCATCTGTCTCCCCTGCCAACCAGGGGGCTCCCTGGGTACAGGCAGGGGTCGGGGCCTCCTCAGAGGCTGTCAGAATTTCCATGTTAAATAAATGGATGAATGGTCCCAGTGGAACTCCCCCTCCTTGCATCTTGTGAGTGGAATCTCTCCCGAAGTCTGTTAAGATCTCTGTATGTCTCTAGATCTCTGCTTTGCACTCAGTCTTAGGCTTTTCTGAAAAGAACGCTGTCTACTTGGAAAGAGCCGGCAGGCCCTTTAGCGTGGGGGTGTTCTCATTAGCATCCAGTCAGCCTTTCCTGGTTGTAGTCTTCTCTTCATGCGGACGTCAGGGGAGAAGGAATTCAGGAAAGGGAAGAGCAGAAGGTGATAACTCAGTCCCTCAGTCCTTTGTATTTTCAGTCCAACTGAGGACATAGTCGCCGAGTGCCTGGATGAACCTTCCCCAGTGAGGACATCAGGCCAGTGACTCATGAAGAAAACCCCAACTCCTGAGCAGAGAGTGGGTGCTGGCTACTTGTCATCAGTGAAGCTCCGACGACTTATCCTTGCCTGTCGGCTCATCTCCTGCTTTCCTGCAGAGCTGCTCCACCTCCCGGCCTCTCTCTGTTTCCAGAACATTTCCTCCCACTCCCCATCCCACCCTGCTCCATGAATACTGCATACTTTTCAGGGCTCAGCTGAAGTATCCTCTTCCCCATAAAGTGTTGCCCGTATACCCTCCCCTCCTGCAGCACTGCTTCCTCTCAGCCCTGCGTCCCATGGACAGATGAAATCCCTGCCACCTTGCCACCGCCCTGCCTCCACATGTCTGCCTCCTCCCCTCTTCTGGAAAGGGACATAGGACAGGACCGCAACATCGCTTTCGTCTTGGTTTCTCGACCCAGTAGTAAGGACAGAGATAGGTCCGGAAGTGTCTGCTGGCGGAATAAATGAGGAATAGTTCTCTGCGCACGCTTTGCTTCCCTGCAAGTATCACCTCTACCACCGGCGGTATAGCGTTAGCCCCCAGGAGATGTTCGATTGGAGATGAAACGAGCGATTGGCTTTCCCTCTGGACGCTTCTGTATCCCGAGGCTGTCTCCAGTCTAACTAAGGGACTGTCCATCTCTTGCCCTGGCACCGAAAAACCAGAGCCTTAGGGCTGAAAGCTCTGCTCCGTGGAGCCCCGGAGCGGTGGTAGTAAAATTCATACTGTGGTTGTGGAGAATCTGCTGGAACACAATCTGCAGAAGACACGCGGCTTAAGACCTCCTACAGTTAACCCGAACAGGGAGCTGTTGAGTTGGGAACATCACGGCGCCTCCTTCTAGACGCCCAGTGTGGCACGTTGTGAATTTCCAAGCCCGTACTTGCTTCCCATCCTTGGTCTCATTGACTTAAAATGTAGTGTCTAGTCAGTGACCCAGAAGGCATGAGACTTCAGAGAAATACATAATAACTCCCTTTCTGTGTCACATTTTATTGGTTAAACTTTGCCCCCAGTACATTCTTTGAAAGTAAAAGGTGTTATCTAGTTTCTGGTTTTCTCTCTACTTTTGAGAGTACAGCGAGGCAGAAGCTGGTGTTGAGGGGTGAAGGGCTTTCAAAGCAGACATTTGAGATGAGTCGATGCTCACACCTTCATTTAGGCTCCATGGGGGCTATGCCTGCCCTGAAGGCATTTGTCCACCATGACTTTGTCAGCAGTCGTGTGGGGAGTGGCGGGCTTCCACCTGATGGGGGCCTTTCATTTGGAGACAGCTTTCAGCTTCAGAAGAACTTTGTTGGAGCTCAGGTCAGAGTCTTCACAGGCAATGACCCTATTTTCTAATTCAGAATGCAGATATAACATTCCACAGGTGAGATCATAGGCGTGCTATCAGAAAAGGGCTTCGGAGCTGCCTGGGTGGCTCAGTTGGTTGGGTGTCCAGCTTCAGCTCAGGTCATGATCTTGCGGTTCATGGGTTCGAGCCTTGGGTCAGGCTCTGTGCTGACAGCGTGGAGTCTGGAGCCTGCTTGGGATTCCGTGTCTCCTCCTCTCTTTGCTCCTCCCCCCTCACGCTCGGTCTCTCTCTCTCTCTCAAAAATTAATAAACATAAAGAAAATAAAAGGGCTTCCTATCAGCCATGAAACAATAATGGACCTGCTTTCTACAGGTTGGAAAGCATTGTAAAGCTGGGAACAACACTGAGAGCATTTATTCAGCAAGTGGTTACCGAGTGCCTACTGTTTATGAGACCCATGGCCAGGCACTTGGACTCCAAAGATGATGAAGACAAGATCCCTGCCGAAGAGTTCTTGGGGGAGGGCAGACACACACGGAATTGCACAACCTGACACAAGCCATCAGGGGAGAACAGGACCGTGAGCGGAGTCTGAGAAAGCTCGAGCAAGATGCATGCTTTCAAATTCAGCACCGACGGTGGGAAAGAACGTGGGAGAACCCTCTAGATGGAGGTCGGTAACTGCATGTGCAGGTGGAAGGAGAAGTGAGGGAGCTCATTTGCATGCAGAAGGCCAGAGTGTGGAGCACAGGGGAAGTGGCCCCTGATCAGGGCAATGTGGGTCCCTCCTCTTCCGTGTTCCCCAGCAGGCACGGGGCCCTGGCCGCTTCGCCTCATGGCGGGGTCTCCCCAGCTCCTTCCACATCCCAGCCTGCCGTCCGGATAACCTGCCTCCTCACAACACCCCGAGATGACCCCGTGTTCCCGGTGTGGCAGGGAATCCCATTTTTAGAAGATTTCTGACAGAAAATGGTTAGATAAGCAAATAGGAACTGAGGGACTCTTGAATATTTCTTTCTTTCTTTTTTTTTTTTTAAATGAAGGTGTTACACGGTCCTCAAACCAAGCAATTAAAGAAAAACCAGCTGTCCTAGCTTCCCAGGGACCAGACCCTTAAAATCTTTGCAACAGAGAGAATTACTTGGGGGAAAAAATATGTAAATATCTAAGGAAGCTCTTCAAATCCGAAAAAGTGGGAAAATTTAAAGGCACTGCAATGTCACGAAGACTTCACTGCTTTATTTTGAGTAGTCCGGACAAAGCTAACCTCAGCCAGTGCCCCTCAGCTCTCCTGGCTGCCAAATATGAAGTGCTGTGTGTGATTTTTTTTTTAAGGCACGGAGGGCTGGTTTCTTGCATCCAGGGGCTGTGGGGCTAGGGGGTCCTTTACGTGGGCCCTCACCCTGCGCCCACCCTCTTGGCCTCCCTCACTGTGCAGTGACCGATCTCCGCCTGTGAATGATGAGGAAGCTGTTTGGTCCTCACTTCCCTGCCCGGAGTCAGGTATGCGGGGCCTGGAAATCAAATCCAGGCCCCGCAGGAATAGTCTCAGCATGAATAAAACCGCATTTCACCGCATCGTCGTCCGGGGCATTGGGTGCTCCCCCGCGTTTTCCTGTAATTCAGACTTCCTGGGAAAGATTTATTTTTTTTAACGATTTCACATAACGCTCCTCGAAGTCCCTTTGGACATAAACGTGCCCCCTGCCCTGCTCAGCACAACTGGTTTTGAGGAACAGTCTCCCTTCCCACGCAGAGGTGACGTGGCTCTCTCAGTTTCCCCCAGGGGGTGCTGCAAGAGCTCGGACACAGATTCAGCTATCACCGGTGTGACTCTGCTTCTTTGCCCTGGACATACCTCCCCTCGCGCGACCACCCTTCCTCAGAGATGGGTTCTGTGTCAGGCTTTCTCTCAGACTTCAACGAACGGCGGAGCCGTGTACCCTTGCTCTCAGGGGACAGTCGCTACAGGATCCCTGAGGCTCACCTGAAGATTCCCTTCATCTGTCAGGATTTCGGGAGCCTACAGAAATGTCTGGGTCCTGGCTGGAGAGGGTTTCCGGCGCCCTTATTGGTCCCATCCTCTCGCCTGCTGGCTTGGTTTTCTTGGCCATTCATTGGGCAAGTGCTTACAGAGCACGTGCTGGGTCGTGGTGGGTTGGGCCGTCGCCTTCTCCTGTGCCCGTCCAGCAAGACTTACCTGTGCCACCACCAGAGGCAGTAACACGCCTGATGGGGACCATATGCCCCGAAGCTATGGGTTTCTAACCCTTTTTTCAAACCTGTCATTTAATAAAGGATTTTTGAACTGTTTAAAGAGCAGCCAAGGTCATAGTGTTCAGATGCTGACATTTCTCTGTATTTTCAACGGCCTGTGGATTAAATCAGAAAAAAATACTTGAAATCTGGACTAGAGAAATACAGGGGGTGTGGTTTCCGGTCATTGGTCTCGGCTGCCACTTTAAAAATACCTGTTTTCAGGGTGTCTGGTGGCTCCTTCGTTAACATCTGACTTCAGCTCAGGTCGTAATCTCACGGTCCATAGTTCGAGTCCCACATTGGGTGAGTTCAAACCCGACCTGGGGTGAGCAGAAGCCCTGCTTTGGGTGAGCCCTGCTTCTCTCATTCTCTCTCCCTCCCCCTCCTCCCCTCCCCCCTCTTTCCCATTCCCTCTCCCTCTGCCCCTCCTGCCATTCTCTTTCTCTGCCCTTTGCTCACCTGTACCATCTCTTTCTCTCCCTCTCTCTCTCTCTCTCTCTCTCTCAAACAAAAAGAATGAAAAATAAATAAAGATAAAAATACCTGTTTTGGGGAGCCTGGGTGGCTCAGTCAAACATCCGACTTCGGCTCAAGTCATGATCTCACGGTTCATGGGTTTGAGCCCCGCGTCGGGCTCCGTGCTGTGCTCAGAACCTGGAGCCCGCTTCAGATTCTGTGTCTCCCTCTCTCTCTGCCCCTCCCTGCTCTCTCAAAAATAAACATTAAAAAAATTTTTAACAAATTCGTGTTTTTATTTTTCTTTTCCATTCAGGTAATCTTGGGCAGGTGTTTTTATAAGACAACTAGTACCCAAAGTCTTTGTCAGCAAGAATTTTTAAAACCACAGACTCGTGTGTCTCCCCATTAACTTTATTCATTTAGGACTCGGCTATGTTTAAACACTTGGCTTAAGGAGGGACAAAATGGCAGAGCTGTAAAAGGTTCCTTTGAAAACATAGTGGGAGGGGCACCTGGGTAGCTCAGTTGGTTAAGCGGCCGACTTCGG
Organism: Paguma larvata; assembly: GCA_030068075.1. Classification (NCBI taxonomy): domain Eukaryota; kingdom Metazoa; phylum Chordata; class Mammalia; order Carnivora; family Viverridae; genus Paguma; species Paguma larvata. The sequence continues at coordinate 79,664,247 of CM057832.1, forward strand.
CTCAGGTCATGATCTCACAGTTTGTGAGTTCAAACCCCATGTCGGGCTCTGTGCTGACAGCTCAGAGCCTGGAGCCTGCTTCAGATTCTGTGTCTCCCTCTCTCTCTGTTCCTCCCCTACTCGTGCTCTGTCTCTCTCCCTCTCTGTCAAAAATAAATAAACATAAACAAAACAAGAAAACATGGTGGGAGCATAAAACAGCTCACAGGGCGCCTGGGTGCCTCAGGTGGTTGAGTGTCTGACTCTTGATTTTGGCTCAGGTCGTGATACCAGGGTCATGGGATCGATCCCTGCATCAGGCTCTGCGCCCAGCGTGGCATCTGCGTAAGATTCTTTCTCTCCCTCGGCCCCTCCCCCCTCTCTAAAATTAAAAAAAAAAAATAGAGCTCAAAAAATGCAGGCCTTTTATGTACTGTTGACATCGTCTCTGCAAGAAAGTTCTGTCACTGCGGAAGGATTTGTTCAGTTGTGTGGGGCTTTCTCCTCTGGCCCTCGCCCCGGCCGGGTGTCCACGAGCCCTGCGATCCTCACTGTGTCGTTCCCTTGCTGTGTTCCAGTCCCCGTCTCCTGGCAGCTCCTCCCCTCTGGGCGCAGAGTCTTCGAGCACACCCCTTCACCCCAGCGACTCCACGGAGGCCTCTTCGAATAAAGAGGTAGGAAGCTGTTTTGTTCCAGAAGCCACCGGCCCGTGTATTGTTTTATTCTTCTCCTGGTGTGAGCTTTCTTCAGCTTCCCACACAAATCCCCCAAATTCCCTCTAGGGAGAGGAGTTCTGATTTCAGAGTTCGGTGATTGAAGCTGCGCCATCCAGCCTGGTAACCACCGGCCACAGGTGTCTATTTTGATTAATAAATAATACGGACGTGCACCTGCTCCAGCACGCTGGCCGCAGCTCGGGTGCCAAGTAGCCGCATGTAACTTGTGGCTGTTGCATTGGGTGGAAGATGACAGAGCATTTCCATCGTTCCAGAAAGTTCTCCAGGACAGTGCCAAAAACAGGATATCAACAACTCTGTGTAGCAGTAGCCTTCCTCAGGCGAGGAAGCCTTGGTTTGGGAAACAGGCTGGTTTTGTAAATACCCATTTATTTCAGGCCCAAGGGAAATATCTTTCATGACATCAGGGTGACCACTCGTCCTGGTTTACCTGGGGTGGTTTGCAGTTCCCACCTATTTCCAGTTCACCTGCTTTCTTTTTTACATTTTTTTAAACGTCTATTTATTTTTGAGAAACAGAGACAGAGTGTGAGTGGGGGAGAGGCAGACAGGGAGACACAGAATCCGAATCAGGCTCCCGGCTCTGAGCCATCAGCACAGAGCCCAACGCGGGGCTCAAACTCACAAACGGTGAGATCATGACCAGAGCTGAAGTTGGATGCTAACAGGATGAGCCACCCAGGTGCCCCTCTACTCTCCTTTCCTAAAGCGGTGCTATCCAAGAGAACTTTCTGCGATGGTGGAAATACTCCACTTCTGTGCTATCTTATACAGTGGCCCCTGGCCACATGTGCCTAGCAAGCTCTTAAAATATGGCTATTGGGACTGGAGAGCTGAATTTTGCATTTTATTCCAATTTAATTAAATAGTCACGTGTGGCTAAGGACGCCTAGAGAGCGCAGCCCGGAAGCGTCTGTCTCGGACAGTAAGTCATATGGTTGCCCTACTAATGGAGCCTAGACAGAGCCTCAGCAGAGACTATTAAGTGAGAAAATGTTGTTTCTTTCCAAGCCAGGTATAAAAGGGCAGGTGCTCCTCCTGGAGGGGAGCCACTGCCTTTTCCGGCACTGCTGTCCTTTTACCCGCAGCCAGATACCCCCCCCTCACCTATTTATGAAGCAGTATTGGGTAACTGTGGGGCCGTGCCGTAGTCTCCGGGCGGCCTCAGCTCACTCTAGCGCAGCCATTGCTGAGGCTGTCCATGAAAGAGGTAAACCATATAATGATTGTCTCATTTTCCTTCCTTTTGTTAAGAATATTACGTTAAATGCAACAGAAGAAAGCAGTTTTCATTTTACCAAGAGCGGTGGACCGCTTCTGAAGGGAGTCTTCATTAAAATTTTCCCTCGAAGCATCACTGAATACACATACATTTGCTATTAACTATTCACGCAGCGAGAAGTAGACTTTTTAATAACCCGTGTGTATATTAATCCAAACGAACATAAGGAGACCTTCTCTGAAATGACACCAACTTTAGAATTTAAATTTTAAACACGTTTTGTCCTCCTCTGGTCCTGTCCTCAGACCCTAGGTCACGGGAACAGAGGGTAACAGGGTCACGGTTTCCGCGGACCCTGATCCCAGTGCTCTGCCTTATCCTTTGTTCTTAGTACAAGGATAGGTGAGAACAAGCAAGAAGAAAAGAATCAAGGCCACAGTGATAATAACTAATAAAGAGTGACCATTTCTCAAGCATTTAGTGTTCAGGCATCGGGCCAAGCCAATCATAGGTAGTATCTCATTTAATCCTTAGAGTAATTCTGTGAGCTGTAGGGATCACCGTCCTCATGCTTCAGTGGAGGAAGCAGAGAAGTTCGGGAACTTACCTGAGGCCCGGGGCCCACAAGGGGTCAGGGCAGGATTTGAATCCTGCGGGCCCAGGAGTCTTAATACCAGGGTCTGCTGCCCTTGGGGTGAAAAGTGCCTGCAGGCCACATACTGTGTGGACAAGGGAACTCGTATATCATTATTCCAGCCGTCACATGGTTTAGTGTGTCCTCCTGGACATTCCCGAGGATTTTGGCCTTCTGTCTTCTTGACTGTGGCTTTATTAATTCTCGAATGTTAAGGATCAACTCATGTTCGTCTCTGTTCACATGTAAGAAAACAAAGGGCTAATCAGACGTCTGAATATTCAGCATTTGATTGTTCATCAGATATAATAAGCAAGGCAAATGTGTTAGTTTCTCGGTTCCTACAGGACTTGGCACATGTTTTCTGCATATCCTTGGAAACAATGATGAAAATCCTCTTCATGTGCAATAATTAGAGATTCTTTCATTGCTCCAAACTCTTTTTTTTTAAAAACTTACTACCCTGGAGACTAAAGAAAGCCAGTCATGAGCTTATGAATAGAGAATGCGTAAATGTACCAAATGCCCTCCGTTGTGGCTCTAAATGAAAATGGCAGCTTTTAGAACTATAGACTAAAGGAATTCTCTCGTAGCTTCTGCTGAAATCCGGGGCCTGTCCTGGAGATGAGCATTCAGAAAAGGATCCTAACAGCCCAAGAAAATCTGAATCGGCTTCTTGGCCGTACCTGGTGGCCAACCCATTGTGATGAGACCAAGTAAATCCTCACTGCCCCAGGCCCCTTGCTGCTGAGGGCAAGGGCAAGGACAAGGAAGGTGGCCGAGGAAGACTAGTTTTAAGATCTTTAGTCTTTATGAAGAAACTGGCTTCCAACTGCATACCATGAAGTTACATATTTTAGTTTTGTTTTTACCCAGAAGTAGACCTGGCTACTGGCACTCAACTGGGTGCTCAACTTTCTTCTCCCTCGGATCCATGGAAAAGTAAAACCAATGTAAAACACCGTTGAAGTTTAAACTGGAGTTCTCTTTCCTTCTGTCCGCTTATCTTAGCTTTCCTTGGGGCGCAGTTTTCCATAAATGCATAATTTCATCCCCAGCAGACTTGTATCTTTAGTTTCCTTAACGGTTGTCCCTTCTGAAATCAGAAACCCACCGTCTTCGGTGTGATGAACCATTTCATCCCAGCGGGCACATTCCGGAAGGTTTACTGACAGTTTGCCTTGTGTGGTATGTCGTGTGATTCATGTCGAATTCTTGTCATTGTCCTCAAGTGAGGTAGAGTCTTAAACCTGGGTGTCTTTGCCTCCAATTTTTTCTTATAGAACAGTTAACACTACTATTTTTAGAATGTTGTGCAGGTATTAACTAAGTAGTCATCCCTTTGCTGTCCTCATCTTCACAGTAAAGAGCAGTGTACAAAGTGCTACAAGATGAAACTGTTCCCCTCCTGTCCCCTCCTTTAGGCCCTAACTCTCCCAGCCGCCAGGCACCCAGAGTTTCCCACAACCCAGGTCAACCCGTCGAGCAGCTGCTGTCACGGATACCCTTTTCCTAGAACGTGCATACCGAAATGACATCCCCACTAGAGTCTTAGCGATGAAAATCTTTAAGCTTTCTGAGGATAGCCCTGGGCCATGCAGACCCTCCTTTTGCTCATTGAAGGACTCTTGTTTTTGACAGTAGCTCTCCACCCCCCTGCAATGCTCACATCACCCCGCCCCACACATACCAGCTACAAATTCTACGGCTACAGCAGGCACGAGTTTCCTACTCTTAGGCCCCTCAGAGTTCTCTGTGCCACTCACGTATGGGAGGAACCAAATGGTAAGTATTGTTCCTCTGCAAGCTAGCATCCAGTTAGGTTCTAGAAGATTTCTAGCCGATCATGCCCACATCCCAACGATGCTGTTGGAAAACTGAGCCTTGCTGTGAAGTGTTACTTAGTGTAAGAAATTCCATAGTTTTCAATTCACTCCTTTGTTTATGTTCTTTATGTTAAGGTAACACGTACTAATTACTTACATAATGGAATTTTTAAACCAGTCAGAGGCGAAAGGAGGAGAGGAAAATTCTGGCAAACGTTTTTAGCCCACTGAGATTCCTGAAGTGAAGACCTAAAGGGAAATAAGATTGTCCCAGGGAATTCTTGATTTCAACCTATAGTTGCATCGTTGATGCTTTTACTCATCTAGCAGTTTTTCGCTCAGAAACTCAGATACTTACGCGTGCAAATTGAGCCCTTTGTACTGCTGCTGCTCGTTATGGATTTTGGTCTATGGGATATTTTTTAAGCTGATGAACATCTCTCTAATGGTGGAATGTAAAATTTTCAGGTTATCCAAAATATGAATGGATGTTCGGGGCTTTGGGTAACCTCTAATAAGAAGCGTGTATGTCTGTCCACACCTCGCTTTCCCTAATAACCAAAAATGGTTGACACCCGATTAATATCTGTCATTGGTGATGTATTTATTTTTCATGTTGCATGGATAACGTTGTGTTAATGCATGTTCCATCACACTTTGCCCTTTCTGAAACCTCTTTGTCTTGATTACAGTCAAGAAAAAGCTTGGCTTCATTCCCAACCTACGTCGAAGGTAAGAGCTGAAAAGGAAATAATTGAGTACTGAGTCATGCATGAATATTCTAGCATTTGGGGTGTTTGAAGCCTGGGCTGTAAGACCAAAGTGGGGAGAAAAGGCCACAGAACCGCTTTTTCACAGTCTTCATGATCATAGAATTTTAAACCAAAAGAAAATAGCCGGGAGGCTGTCAAAGATTCCCCACCTCCCCCCTCAGCTTTGCCGAGTCTGGCCCCGAGGACCTGAGGGAGGTTGCCCGGAGTCTGAGGGCCATTTTCCGGCTCAGAAACAATCATATTACATCTGACTCTACGTCTCCTCTCCTCCAGTCCAGGACCCCTCCTACATCCAGCAAGGACCACGCAAGTGGGGATGAACTTTAAAGGAGACTTTTAGTCCTCTAAATTTAGAAGGAAAAAAAAAAAAAAAAGACCTTCCCAGTAATTCCCATCTCTTGCTTGGATGAGTAAGTGTAGTTACATTTATCAAGATTTTACTCTGTGCCAGATACACAGTTTTCATGTCATAACTAATTGAATCCTCACATCTATCTTGGGAAGTGGGCTTACCTCTCCCGTGTCACGCAGGAGAGAACTGAAGCATTTTTGCTCAAGACGAAGGGGGTGCCTTTCCCAAAATCACACAGTTAGCAACTTTCGGAGCCAGGCTGTGAGCTGGCATTCTGATTCCACAGCTCTCCCGGTAAACGGTATTCTGTACGGGGCAGCCACGTATGGTTGTGCAGGCTAGTCACTGCTCAAGGGCACCCAGTCAGGAAGCCTAGTGGGGCCAGAACTTGGCCCCCGCGAGGCAGCCCAGCTTGAGACCAGACCACACCAACGGAGTGCCTATTCCTCATCCGCACGAAGGTGCTCCTTAGCTAGAGGTGCCGCCGACCCTCTACCAGCGAGGATAGCAGATGGTTTCTCAGGTAGGGCAGATTGGCCTTTCCTTGAAAGAGGATTTTCTGGAGACTGGAGACCACCTAGAACTCCCGGCAAGGCTGGGTGAATGAGCAATCCGTGTGAGAATGAATCGCCGGGATTCTTAGACCTTTACGACTCCGCAGCCCTGCAGCCTAGGTCCAGCTCGTAGGTTTGCTCCCGTTACTTTCTTGAGTAACCTGTAAATTATTGAGGCCATTTCTGTGAGGCCTCAGAATTCCACGAATATTCCTTGGAGAGTTTTTGGAAGTCCGGAAATTCCATTTTTCTTCAGCGACTCTCCCCCAGCCTCAGCAGTCATGAAGGCGTGAGAACATAACAGTGGGCACCGCAGAGGCCTCGCTGAAAAGGCAAACACGTCCCAAAAGGCCGAAATGAAACCTGCAGTTCTTTGACTTAGGACCGATATAATGTGAGATTTTTTAACTTAAAAAAAAAAATACACTAAAATGAAATTACGAACATAGGGCTTTTTTCCCCAGGTATGATCTAGCAACGGTGACATTTGCTTATCTTCAACATCCCCGGAGCATAAATGGCATAAGATCGTATCTCAGATGTATAATTGATTTAGGTCCAGAGTACCTGTTTCTTGGCCGGTTGGCATTTACGTAGTCATTTAAGTATTATTTGCATTGCTCTTAAACCCACCTGCATACTCACTGTTACCGTGGTTGACGAGAGACCCTTTTCGGGGAATAGAGCCAGCTCAGAGATGGACAGACAATCCTGGAAGTCCTGTCGGGAAGTATGCAGTTAATTTTTATTTTTCTTCAAACGTTCATTATTTTCACAAAATAAACGGAAGGTTTTTAAAAGTGACCATCGCAGATGAGATCCTTTTTTTCTCAATGCCTGGTTGGGCAAACGTGATTATGTGTAAGTTAACGCTGTCAACCCATGACGGGGATTTGCGATAGGGAGACTGATAATCTTTTACTTTTTACAAAGCATAACGAAGGGTCCAGACCCGTCCATGTATTATTTTAGTTAGAGGAGTGCCTTCCTGCTGTGCAACTAAAACCATATGTTGTGAATACCCCGATCCTTCTCACCTCTATGAAAGTTTCAGTCCAGGAATCGTGTGACTTTTGAGAAGCAGGTGAATTACTGGCACATAGTTGAGACAGGTTTTGGCTGAGTATCACTCATTGTCCAGGAGCCTTTCTCGGAAAGATCGAGAATACAACAAACAACAGATTTCCTTACTTACTGAGTACATACATGCTTTGTGAAGGCCTTCCCTAAAACCCTCTTAATTTCTTTGTTTCAGCCGCCCCCTTGGCTTTAGAAATATGATCAGATTGTTTCAAGACTGAACTCTGATAAGGTGCTTATCATGGGAAGCAGCTGGTTAAGCCCAAGATGAGCTCAGTGTTGGGGGATAAAAATAAAAATCATTTCAGACTAGCTTTCCAAAAGGAAAAAGCAAATTGTTTCCCTTGCCAGGGATCTAATTTAAGAGCCTGAGGTTTTAACAGTAGGTTAAAAATGTATATTTTAATCTCCCCCAAATACGGCATTCAAGCCAAAGAAAATACATATGTTTTTCATTGCAGAATTAAAGTGCCTTTCGTTGGGCATCTGTTCTCAAGTCGTATATTAGTCCCAGACATGTTTTAATCCCAAGTAGGGTTTACAGGTGATTATGGTTAGAATCAGATGCCCCCATTTTAAATATTTTAAAACTAAGGTTGAATTTAAGAGGCTGGTCAGTGAGAACAGAAAATTCTGGTTTTCCTTGGGATTGATCTGTATGTGGTTACAAGCCAGGGACACCAGAGCCTGTAAGTCAGCAAGGTTGGCATCAGGGGACTCCAGGTAATGTCATCTGCCTCATAAAATCGGGGACAGAGACCATTCTAGGGATCCGGACGTTTTCAAACGAGTGCCCATTTTTCTGATTTGTAAAATTTTTTCCCCCTTACGGATAAACCAGAAGGGAGGCCTGTGAGTGTCGCGCTATAAAGTGAGGTTTTCTAATAACGCGGCCTCCTGCGCACCTAACATTTGTCCGACAAACATTTATTGGATGCCCACTGGGTGACAGGCACTGATTAGACACGAGAGCCAAAGATGAACATGACATGGTCTTTTGTCCCCAAAGGGCTCACAGTCTTAACAGGAGAGACAACATCCTTTGTCACTGAGTTTTATGTTTCATATTTAAACGAACACATCATTTCTCCCAGTCAGTGGCCTGGGTAAAGTGGACGAAGAGGAAATGTTCCTTCCCTTTGAAAACAAGGGGTGAGCGAAGGCAGACCTGGAGAGGCACCTTGGGCCGGCAGGGTGATGCACCTGCTCAGGGTCTCCACACGGGGGCCTCCTGTCTGGTGCTGACCGTCAGGGAGGGTGCTTGCGTGGCCAGCGATTTACTGGGCCCCCGCCCAGGGTGGCTTCACTCACCGCTGTGGCTCTGTGTGTTACAGTTCCCGGACCCTGTGACCCCGAAGACTTGATCGATGGAATCATTTTTGCTGCCAATTACCTTGGCTCCACCCAGCTGCTCTCAGACAAGACCCCCTCCAAAAACGTACGCATGATGCAGGCCCAGGAAGCCGTGAGCAGGATCAAGGTGAGAGGGTGCCGGGGGTGGAGCCGGCGGCCTGAGCCCGCCTCGGTGGTCTCCCCCGTACCTCATGCGTATCTAGTCCCAAGTTTCAGGGAGGGTGGATTGGGATGGTGCACCTGCCAGCGGAAAACAGTGCTGTGTGTTTGGGGTGTTCGTGGCCAGTCTTAAGAAAAAGCACATATGATCAGAAACTTTGGAAAGCTGATAGCTTGAGGAAGGATGTCATTTTGAGCATCATATCTCCAGCGGGAGAGCTTTATCCCTGTATTTTCATGCACAGAGCGGTCAGTGACTCGAGCACTCATGTAACGGGCGTGTTTCAAACTCAGCCTCCTGCTTTGGAACCAGTTATCAAACAGAGCATGTTAGGATTTTGTTCATGTTTGCATAACAGAGCCTCGGGGTGTCAGATGGTGAGCAAAAGAGGACACGAGAAACTGAAAGAGAGAAGCAGATAACTCACAGGTCCTCAGGGAAGGACCCAGCACGCCTCAAGGGGCCACAGGGTGGGGGTCCAGGCCGAGTGAGCACAGGCAGAAGGCGAGACGGGACATGGGGCACAAGCCTGTACTAGGGTGTGAGTGGAGTACTTTGGGGTTCCTGGATTTTAATTGGCCCACTCAAACCGAAAAGGGCAAAGTTTTGGTAAGCTCCAGTAGGGGTCTCATGGCCACACGAGGGGAAGGCTCTGGGCATGCGGGAGACCATTTACTACAAGGGCTGTTGGGAATTAATATCAGGAGCTTAAATTTGCTTATGACTCTGCAGGTTGTCGTCCCGGGCATGCGCTTGTGTGAGGGGCTAGTGTCCATTTAAGGTGACAGCAGGCCACTAGACCGAAGTAGATGCCAAGGCAGCAACACCACGGAGCAGCTTAAGCTTTGGACACAGGGCAATGGCTATGCTCGCTTCCTCAGGACGGATGGGAGTGCGAGGCCCTGGCTTGCCTCACTCTGTGGTTTTCTGACAGCCGGGGACCACCTTTTGGAAGCAGATGGGGGACACTTCGGGGTGCCACAGTTTCTGGGGATATTTTTTACTGCTATAAGTGGGCCCGAAGCAGGGATGCCTGACGCCCTGTAATGTCCAGGAGGGGGCACAGGATACAGATTTAATTTAACGCCCCTCGGCCCGTCAGGGAGCACTGCCAGAGCCCATTCTGAATCTTCCAGAGCAAAGCAGAAATCTGCCCCCAGAGGAGCTCTGGAGGCCCCCAAGACAGAAAACTGTGCTATTTTGAGAGTTCTCCCGTCTTCTGTCCATCAAAGGTTTCAGACATGTGCAGGTTAGGGTATCCTAGCACCTTGTTTATTAGCCTCCTGAGTGGTGGCCGTTGAGTCCACAGATAGTTTATCTGCTTCCACTGCCCTGTGACATGCATACAGTGTGACATGTGACCTTGAGGAAGAGAGCAGGCGCACCCCCAGAACGTAAAGCCACACTCAGGTTATGCCATGGCACCCGGCGCCGGAACCCAGCCAGGACCCAGCGTGCTGCGAATTACAGCTTCCGGGTTCCACACTGAGGTTCTAGAGCGTGGTTTTCCCTTCTTAAAGTCCACCCTCCCTGATAAGAAACCAGAAAGTTCACTTTGAGGCTTCAGAGGATCGGTATCCAGAAGTTCTACGGTTGATTTGAACCAAAAAATTAGATGTGCGTGTCAATCAGAACAAGCAAAATGAGGCTGTCTGATTATAAATCCATTTTAGATCTGCCTAGAGCAGAGCAGACATCTGGAAAACATATATTTATTTTTACAGCGAATTATTGCAGTGCGAGGAATTCATTATCGAGTGGTAAAGTTAAACGGCCCCATTTCATTTATAAGTGTCATCTTTGCAATGGGCTTGTGTATCTGAAGGAGCCGCGGCCTGTCATTAAATATTTTATGGCCCCTGTTCCTTTTACGTCCATTTAAATGCCCGTCAAGTTGTTGGACTTCACGCCCAGCCTGACGCTTTTTCACAAGCTCGGTGGAGACTGCGCACAGACCCACGGTTTATTTCAGCACCCCCTAGCTAGCTACTGATGGGGCCGTGCACTGAGATTTCGCAGAGGGAACCAGAGCGCCGAGAGCGTTTATCCGGATCCGTGGGGATAGTATCGCGAGAGCCCGCGCTGTGGGCCCGCGCATGTGCGTAGGAGACCCCTTTCTGTAAGGGACGTGGTGTCCCGCTGATTCCGAAAGAGAGGCTGACCTTTCAGGAATGGGTTATTCTAGGCCACCTCTATAAAGATGCGGAGCGGAAGGAAGCTACAGACTTGACAATGTCTGTCCAGGAAGGAAGGAAAGAAGAAAAACCGTGCGGATTTATTTGGAAATCCACTTAGCAGTACCGTCAGCACAAACCGATGAGTAACTTAGACCTTGGTGCACTCATCGAAACAAAGAGGGGTTTCCTCCTCCCGTTTCTGATTCCTTTTTCTTCCCTTCTTCCCCATGGGGATCCCCCTCTTCACCCCTCTTTCTTTCCTCTGCCTACGTTGTTTGACCAGCGGACGCGGGTGAGGCCCTCCTCCCTGTGAGCCTGCTGTGGCCGCTGTGTCTTGTGCTACGTTAACTCCGTGCAAACACCCAACCTGAAGGTGGGCTTTCAGAACAGCCCCTTCTGCGGGTCGCTTGTGGTGCTTATCGGATTTGCACGTGGAGTTTGCAGAATTAACATGTTCTAAATTTACGGAATTTATAAATTCACTTGCCAAACGGGGAGAGAATTTGGAGTTGTGGTTTGGCCGGAAACTGTCTACTTGTTAATGTGAGAGGAACCAAAGGAATTTGGCTCAGAAAGCAGACTGTTCCTTTACAGACCCTCGTGAGAGGCGTCTCAGGAGGTACAAACCAACCAAGACCCAATCCGTGACCTCGAGAAGCTTGCAGTCTCCTAAGGGAGCCAGGAAGGTTGTTGAAGTAACAGTCGGACGACACAGGTTGAGGAATCTGAAATTAAAAGCCTTTTCCATCGACCAAAATAGAGTAACTAAGGTGGATCTGAACGCAACGGCAAGATTACAAGACATCTGTCATTTTTCTTAAGTTTTCTTTTTCATCTTTGGACCCTCCCTGATGTATCCTTTCTGCCTTTGTTGTTCATCATTTCTGAGAAGAAACACTATCCTTTGAGGAAGCCCCCGTGTGACTAAGGGGTGTACTAAAGAGGCGGTGCTCAAAGTGGGATCCCTTGGCCAGCAGCATCAGGACCACCTGGGAACTCGTTAGAAATGCAGATTCTCAGGCCCAGCCCAGTCAGAAATTCGTGGTGGGGGGGTAGGTAGGGCCCAGGAATCTGTATTCTCATAAGCCTTCAAGGAGATTCTGATAAACACTCTAATTTGGGGACCACTGTGCCACACAAGGGTAGACCATCCTTGAAGAAAATCTTTTCTCTGTGCCCTGGGGCATCCCAGAGCTGAGTGCTTCCCACCGGTGGGGTTCTGCTGACACATGAGCTCAAGAAATGCTGCCAAATAGGTCCCTCTTTTTGAATTTGCCATATGTGTTTTCCTCTTAAAGATTTTGAGGAGGCCTGTCCTGAGATCTAATTCATGTTGTTTAACCAGAAACTCCATCGTTATCCGAACACAGAATACATGTGTGGTACCTGTTAAAAGTCACGCCGCTGAGATTCTCTGGAACACGTTTTGGGAGAAACTTCTGCCCTACGTGCCGTCGGTGTCCATAGCGCCGTAGATAGAGGCGCCCCACTCGTCCCACAGTGTGGGAACCATGCCTTGACCCTGCCGAGAGAACCAGACTTGAAGCCAACGTGGCTAGAACCCTTGTCTTCCTTTCTCTCCACTACAATCCCATGCTTCATTCCACCCTCATGCTCTCTGCACTCTCCGCTCTTCGGCCGGAAGACGGGCTGCCCTGCCAGGCCCTACCCTGAGCCACAGAAACCGCTTCATGACCACGCGGAGTGTGGTGTACGTGTCTCCATTCTTCTGCATTTGTGCAGCCCATGTACTTGGCTCACAAATGGTGTTGGATGTTTTTTGGTACATTTTTGTAAGCTGCGTTCATTATCAAACATTCTCATATTTGTCTTGACCAGCTTGTCCCAAAACATGAGATTTTTCTGTTCTTTCATGGAAAGGTCTTCTTTCAGTGTCAAAAATCAGGACTTAATTGTAGAACGAAAATCTCTACCATTGAGGCTTTGCGTGAAGCCACGTGACTTTCCCATCTGACTCAAAGGAGGCCGTGGTTACAATGAAAAGGTTGTAAACACGTCCAGCAGGTCCTTCGCATACATTTCTCTCATTTACTCCTCAAAATGGAGGGGGTGCGGAATCCTGTGAGGTAGGTATTCTTAACCCTCTTCACAGACAAACCCAGAGGTTTGTAGATGAGAAGCTTGCCCGAGGTGCACAGCCAGTGGTTTGGAGAGTAGAGTGAAGTTTCCAGGGTTTGAATCTCTACTCTGCCTCTTCACAGCTGAGTGCCCTTGAGCAAGTTAATTAGTCTCTCTGTGCCTCAGCTGCCACTTCTGCAAGAGAAGAGTACTGTAGCGCCTACCTCACAGGGTTACCATAAGCTGTCGCATCGCGACACACGCGAACTGCTTAGAAAGATGCCGGCACGTAGCCAGTGCTCAGCAAATGTCAGCTGGGGAAAGGAAAGCTAGAATAGTCGGGAGGATTCCCAGCATGACTAACCTAGAGAGTCTGGACGACAGCGAACACTCAGTACACATGGCAGAGTGAGAGGGTGAGTGACAGTGCCACAGTTTATGTCCTTTGTGCCACAGCTTCCTGAGCGGCAAGTCACAGTCAGTCCCGTGAAACGCGAGGCTCTCAGTGGATGCTGTCACTCCTTGCTTTACGACACGCTGGCCTTCTAGTCCTCTTGGGCTTCTCTGCTACTGCAGTTTTTCATTCTGGATCCGACCCCCTCCCAAATGTCACGTGTGTAAACTTTAAATTAGAATTTGTTTCAGGGCACCTGAATAGCACATGGGGTTGAAAACCTGGCATTATTTTTAAGTGCATAAAATATCCTTCTCTTCATAAAAGTTACTTTAGAATGCTTTGCATGAAGCTCAGCGTGGCATTTGGATTCTCTTTCTTCATTAACCATTCCAGTAAAAAAAAAAAAACAAAAACCGGGCATCCCATTGGTAGCAGGCGTAGGTTCCTCAGAGAGGACCCCTTCAGATCACTGTTCCTTACGATGAAGAATGTTGACCAACAGCTCTTAGGTTTTGGTATCAAGAATATTCGACGTTCTTACTCTTGCCAGATAATTTCAGGGAAAGTGGTAGGACAAACACACACACTCGAGGCTCTCACAGCGTCATTTATCACGAGGCGGACAGTCGATGCAGATGGGATCACACCTCACGGAACTCTCGGGTCCCATGCAGAAATTGCATGCTCTGGCGGAGTACCCGCACAGGGCCGCTCCTCCGACGCGGACACCTGTCCACCGCCCCACACAGCAGTTAGGATACCCCCTTGCACTTGCTGCCTTCTGACTTTACCAGAGCAGACTGCTCACCATGAGTTCACGACCCCCAGGAAGAGCTGTGGGGGGTGGGGGGGCTGCACCAGACATGAGGTACTTGGTGTTTAGATGGCCGACTCATCCAGTTTCTCTCCAATGAGACAGAACAGACATCCACATTTGACTCATTAATGAACTAGAGGCGTGCTGCTGGGAACGAAAGGGCTTTTCCACAGGTGAGTACAAAGGAGCACGAGAGAGCAGACAGTCCTCCACACGCCCCATCACCACAACAGCGTCGTGGCTTGCCCAGTGACTCCCCATTATTGGCACAAATCTGTGTATGTCTAGCATGCCTTCCCAAGAGCCAGGAAATTGCATTCCGACATAGGTAAATTATAATCCTAGGACAGCCAACACAAACATAGTGCTCGTAATGCACCAGACACTATTCTAAGAGCTTTGCACACATTTGCTTTATCGTCACAACCACGCTGTGTGGTAGATACTGTTTTTATCCTCATTTTACAGATGAGGAAACTGAGGCACAGAGACATGAACCGGCTTGCTCCAAGTCACACAACTAGTGGGTGGCAGAGCAGGATTCAGTTTTAAACAATCTGGCTGCAGTCACTCTCTCTTTTTTAATCAACTGTTACCTTTTACTTATGAGAAAAGGTGGGGGGAGGAATGTTACATCTATTTCTAGTTAGGAATACGCTATATTAATATCACACAAATTGAAGACAATTATTACTAGAGATGAACAATAAAAAGATCAATTCAACAGAAAGACATAAGTACCTTAAATATGTATGTACCTTATAACATAGATAGAAAATAGATAAAGCAAATACTGACAGAACCAAAAGGAGACAGGGACAAATCCACGGTAACAGTTGGAATTTTAACACACCTCCCTTTGTAAATTTTAGAACAAGCAGACAAGAAAAAAATCAGCCAGTACATAGAAGATTTAAACTGTACCCTTAACCAACCTAATTGACCTAATTGATATTGATAGAACACTGTTCCCAACAACTGAACAATGCATCTTTTGAAGTCCACCTGACATTCACCACAGTTGGTCATGTTCTGAGTCATAAGGCTAAGAACCTAGCACAAGTCAAAGGTTTGGAATCAGAGTATGTTCTCAGGCCACAGTGGAATTAATTCAGAAATCAGTAACAAAAGAAAACTAGAAAAATCCCCAAATGTATTAAAATTAATAACAACTCTAAAGAATCCAGAGTTCAAAGGAAAACTCAGAGTGGAAATTAGAAAACATTTTGAAGTGATAATTAGATTGGAACGTAACAAAATTTGTGGGATACAGTTAACACAGTGCATGGAGGGTGATTCACAGTTTAAATAATTGTATCGGGGGAATAAAAGTTTAAAGATCTGTCATTTAAATTTTCATCTCAGGAGGCTAGGAAAAAAAAATCAAATGTAACCCAAAGAACGTAAAAGGAAATTTAAATGGAGGTTGAAATCAAGGAAATAAGCAAGCAGGCATACAATAAAGAAAATCGACAGAACCAAGTCGGTTCTTTGAAAGCATCAATTGCAGTTACAGAGAAGAAGCACCTCAATACCTTTCCTTCCTCCTGCGGCCCCTCCCCCCCTACGAAACCGCAAGTTAGGAAATCGATGGTCTATAGAGCAGGGTGTTTTAAAAGTCCGTCCTCCACACAGAAATGCTTTATGCCCTCTCAGTACTAGTTCGTCAGTTCCCTTTTTGGCTTTGAGTCTCTGCAAATTCTTTTCTAACTGTTCTCCTGTCTCTGTTTGTTCCATGCTAAGCAGATGGCCCAGAAATTAGCCAAAAGCAGAAAGAAGGTGCAGTACAAACAACGTCACCAGCTTGGTGTTATGCCTGTTCTTTTCATTTGTTTACGTTTTGCGTTTTTGTTATTTTGTGTTTTTGTTTTCTGCATCCAGCAAGTTTTCGTTCAGATTTCTTTTTGAACCGCCCCATTAGCCAACGTTTCTCAAAACTTAGTTGCCCAAAGCGGCTGTTTTCTGTTGCTCATTAGTCATTTCATGTCAGAGAAACAGCAGGCAGCAGGTTGGAGAAGCTAAATGAATCCTCCAGCAGTGCGAAAGTTCCCCCCATTCAGGAGCATTGAGGTGGCAGGGACTCGGGTCTGTTCAATTATAGTCATGTTTGACTCGTGGCTTTGTCAGATTGCTGGATGCAAAAAAGAAAACTCGCTAATAACCACACTGTGCGGACTTAAACCCTGAGTGAACCAGACGGGTGCGCTTTTTTAGTTATCGAGCTTCTAGGTGCTTGTGGGCTACCTGTGGGGTGTGGAGGCATTTGGGGCTCCTTCTTAATGGGGCGGCTTCAGGAGTGGGCACGGCTTCTGTGTCGCTGTGGTGGTGTTCAAACGTGAAGACCCTTTTACCAGAACTGCATCCAAATGACTTGGTTTGCACCTGCTGTAAACATTGGCCCCCATCGCTAGAGCAGGGGCAGACACTCAGGGACTTCTCCAAGGTCTCGGGGTGGGGGTCCGTTGCCCTTATTCTTCAGTCTGTCAGGCTCCAATAGCCTTGCAGAAAGGGCACTTCACGACCATAGTTCCTGGAGGCACGTCTGTAGCGAGCTGCTGTTCCTGTAGGGGGAGAGGCAGAGGGGAGTCAGCATTTTCCCCTGTGGCTGCCATTGCTCACTCGCTTTCGTGAGTCCGCCCTCTCCAGTCCCTTCCACTTTGGCAGTCTAATCTGGAGCCGGCCCTGCTGTTCTGGTGACTGTGTCTCAGTGCCTCTGTGTGTGAGCTAACCTTGCTTCCGTGCCCTTGAGGCGGGGCGAGGCCTTAAGCTCTCCCTTGGTGCATCTTTCTTCTCAGGCTCCCGAAGGGGAATCTCAGCCAATGACCGAGGTGGATCTCTTCATTTCGACCCAGAGAATCAAAGTCCTGAATGCCGACACACAGGTATGAGCCGGCCCGCCGCCTGTCCCGGGGGGCGGAGTTCCTAGGATGGCAGCTCCGAGACTGTGCCGGTGTCTGCAGAGCCCCTGTCCTCAGCCGCTGGCTTCCAGACGAGCTAGACGGCTGTGTCTGTCCAGCGGGGGAGGGGCGGTGGTGCTCAGGGAAAACTTGAACCCTGGCTGTTGTTTGCAAATCATTCCTGTAAGTTTTGATGAGAAGATTCACGAACTTGAGCAGATTAACCTTTTAAGAAATTTTGTTGAAAAACACACACACACACACACACACACGCAATATAGTTATCACATGTGGATATTTTTGACGGAACGTTTTTTATTCACGCACCACAGACCACTTCTGGCTCTGGGTCATTATTAGTGCAGGGAACCGCCCCCAGGGCTAAGCGGGTGCGTGGAAATCTGACAGTGGTCTTTGAACCCACCTCCCTCCCCGCCCCCTCCGCCACATGGGGGCTGCACTTGGCTGGGCTCGGGGGTGACGCTCTCATGGCTACCTCGAGGCTGCGACGGACTTAGCATCCTCTCGCTTACGCCCTCCAGGAGACGATGATGGACCACCCTCTGAGGACCATCTCCTACATAGCAGACATCGGGAACATCGTGGTTCTGATGGCCCGCAGGCGGATGCCCCGCTCCAACTCCCAGGAGAACGTGGAAGCCTCCCACCCATCCCAGGACGGAAAAAGGCAGTACAAGATGATCTGCCACGTCTTTGAGTCTGAGGACGTAAGGGTGCCCCCCCCCATCTTCCCCTGGGTGCCCCGGGCTGCCCTGGGGTGGGTCGGATTCTCTCTCTTTCTCAGAACCTGAATCAGTCTCATGAAGCACGTATTTATTGAGCACCTACTATGTGTCGAGCACATAGTAGGGATACAAGGGTGAACAAACAGACAAGGCATTCATTGTGAGGCTTAGAGGGAGACAGAAAATAAATAGATAAATAGACTTAAACTAGATAGTGAGACGTTCTCTAAGGAAAAATAAAACTGGGACAGGGGCTATTTTGTGTAGGATAATCAACCAAGTCTTCTCCGAGGAGGTGACATTTGAAGAGAGACCTGCATCAACTGAGCGTAAGAAAAGAGCGAGTGCAAAGGCCCTGAGGCAGGGGCCTGCTGGTGAAGTTTGAGGATGGCTTAGAATGAGGGAAGAGAGGAGAAGGAACGCCGTCAGACCCATGGGGGCCCCAAGCGCATCACACCCGGGCATGAGGGCCTTTGGGGACGACCATTCTTGGTTGTGTAGGATTACCCTCTAGACCACAGGAAAGTTAGGATGCTTGCTCCAACCCCCCTCCCTGCCCCCCGAGTGGCAGGAACACTGCCTGCCCACTCCCAGTCCTCATGCAGACCAGCTGCCCCTCCCGTCACCAAGCCCGTGAGTCCCAGCCCCCGTGTCTCCAGGTGTCACAATCAACAGAGAAAATTCCTCGCAGCAGAGGCAGGCCCTTCCGCAGTCGGGTCTTCTCCCCGCAGGCATCCCCGGAGCTGCTGGTGAGGCCGCCAGGCCCCGAGCCGCGCTGGCGTCCAGCTTCTCCCACCGTTGGGCGGCCTCAGGAGCTCCCTTCGGGCCCAGCGGCGCGGCCCCACGGTGAAGGCCGGGCACCCCAGAGCGCCCGCCGAGAGGGCCGCGTCCGGACCCTCGTGCCGCTCTTCCTCCCTCCCCCCGCGGCGGCCTAAGCGCCGTGTCTCCTGTGGAGCAGAGAGCCCTGAGCTGCTTACAGAAAACTGCTTTAGCCCCGGCTCCTTAAAAGAGGCCGTTTTTCTCCGGGAGAGCGTTCATCTAGCTGCAGTAAATTGCCTTCCTGCCGGAAGTTGAGAGTCCGAGGCAAGCCGCTCGTCCCCGGGGACTCGGCGCTGTCACCGCTGCAGCCGCGGGGACGTGGAGCCGCTCTCGCTCTCTGCACCGTCTGCCGTCCTGGTTCCCTGGGACACGGCCCGCGGGACGAGGTCGCCGAGGAGGCAGCCCTTCTCCCTGCTCTTCCCTGAAAGCTGGAGGCCGAGCAAGCAGACTGGGAGAAAAACGAGTTTCAGAAGTTTCGAGAGTTAAACTTAGAAGCTTAAGGCTCACGCGTCCTGCCGGCTGGCTAGACTGGTGGAGTTAGCTCTGCCCCCCACCCCCAGGCACGCGGATGCCCGCCTGACCCTCTGCCACCCCCCCACCCCCCACGCTGGCTTGGAGCTTCTACGGAGGGGTCCCTTGTCGTCCGAGCTCCCATCTGGGAAGATGACAAAGGAATGAGGACGCAAGAGGTGTGACAAGAGGGGACCCCGCAATCTCACGTTTACCCCCTTTGCTTCTGAAGCAAAGGACAGAAGAAGAGCGTGGACTCCAGGGCCAAGACGGCGGGATCCGGCCCCCGCCTCCGCGTCCAGGCCGCGTGGCCCCCGAGCTTGGGCACCGCGACAGCGTCTCCCGCGCTGGGTGCTGCGTGGCCTCGGTCCACAGCGCGCACCCAGCAGCAGCCGCGCACTCGCCGGACGCGTCCATCAGCACGTGGCGTTCAGTCCGTCCGTCCGTCCGCACGTGCCTCGCATGCCTCCCTCCCAGGTTTACTCAGGACGCCGCGTGGTGGTCCTCGTCGTGACTTCGGCGTGTGAAGTCACCAGATGCACAGAGTGAGAGGAGTTAAGCGTTCCTTTTCCTGCAGTCAAGCCACCACAGGAAGTTCCGATGTCACTGCTGTTCAGTTGCTTTTAGCTAAACTTCTCACCTTAACTTCTCAACTCAACCCCTCTCCAGTGGGGACGAGTAAACAGTTCCAAAGTCGAAAGAGCTCTGAGAAGCAAGAGGGGTTTTTGTAGTCCAGTGGCTGATGAACGTGGCCTGCAGTGCCGTGAGACAATTTATAGGATCTTTCCAGCTTACCATGAATCTACAACATTACTGGTATTTTTTTTAATTTTTTTAATGTTTTTATTTATTTTTGAGAGACATAGAGACAGTGTGAGCAGGGGAAGGGCAGAGAGAGAGGGAGACACAGAATCCGAAGCAGGCTCCAAGCTCTGACCCATCAGCACAGAGCCTGACGTGGGGCTCGAACTCACAGACCGTAAGATCGTGACCTGAGCCGAAGTCACCGCTTAACCGACTGAGCCACCCAGGCGCCCCTACTGTTTGTTTATCGGGCAGTTCCCCGGGTTCCGATGGGGCTTTTAGTGTATAATACATGCATCCTGTTGCCTTTCCAAAATCCAGAATTTTCTGCATCCTGAAACACAGCCTCGAGAGCGTGGGAGGAGGGCCCGTGGCGCGATCATGCTCTCATGCCCCCATCGGTCATAGGCTTGATGCGAGGATTGCTGGGACGGCCCTTGGCTGGCTGGAATGAAGCACAGGCGTGTGAGAAGCGCTGGTGGCCGCCGGCGAGCTGAATCCATAGCGCGGGTGAATTAATGCAGGGAGAGGCTGCTGAGAAAGACCCACAAAAGCATAGCTCCTGTCCTCTTAGCTGTGTGGCCTTGAGCAGGTACCTTCACATCTCTGGGCCTCAGCTGCTTCACCTGGAAACTACGGGGTTGGACTCAATGAGGGTGTTCAACTCTGGGGGACCCAGAACCCCCTTTCTACAACAGATATTTTGCGAGGCCCCATTACCGTCCAGATAAGATTCATAGATAATATAACCTCCCCCGTTGAAAATCTGCCCACAGCCTAAAGCATTGCCATGAATGTAACACAAAGGAGAAATAAAAGGAAAGCAAGCTTAAATCAAATCGTACCTACTCCAGTATGTGAATGCCTGGACCCAGTCGTTCTGGAAGGAATAGCAGAGCAGTCCAATGCTTACACCTACATAGCATTTGGTCGAATACTAGGAACCCTCCCTATTTGACCTTTCAAATTGAGAGCTCAGTCGGAAAATAGATGTGTAGACGGACCCCACCCCCACACAGAATCCCCTCAGTGTGCAGCACACGCGGAGGCTGTTGGCGATGTGATTTACCGGCGGCCCAGATAGCACGAATAGCGTTGTTGCTAATGATTTTCCAAAATCTGTAAGCTTCTGGGAAAACGCTGGACAAGGCAACTCATCATCTTCTCTCACTGAACAGCAGCTATATGCTCAGAATGTTCCATGTGAATGAGAACCGTGCAATTAAAACCTTTGGTTCTATGTAAGTCGAAGCTGAGCCATGGGCTCAGATGGTTCGATCCAGGTGGTACACGGATACGGGCGTCCAGTGGGATGTTTGGGAATCGTTCGGGGTGTAGAGTGGCTCGTCTTTGGGTAGGACAGCGGCCAGCAGCTCCGAGTCCTGTCCACTGGATGCCAGTGGCTCCCTTGTGATCACTGTCGTGGTGAAACATGCCCCTAGTCATTCCGAGAACCGCCTCTGGCAGGGATTAGTGCCGCATGCCGACCCCCCGGCCCAGCCGACGCCTGGGGCTCCGGTCCTGCAGGGACCCAGGCACCTGCGCCAGCAGGGCCCGCCGGTTGACCTGTGTCCTCCCTCTCCCGCTACCGTCTAGGCCCAGCTGATCGCACAGTCCATCGGGCAGGCATTCAGCGTGGCGTACCAGGAATTCCTCAGGGCCAACGGGATTAACCCCGAAGATCTCAGCCAGAAGGAGTATAGCGACCTGCTCAACACCCAGGACATGTACAACGATGACCTGATCCACTTCTCCAAGTCGGAAAACTGCAAAGATGTAGGTATTTCTCCGAGCTCGGCCAGCGGGGCAGAAGCCCCAGGGGCGTGGGGGCAGCCCTGCCGTGGAGGGAGGGGGAGGTCGAGGGGGGAGCGCGTCGTTGGCAGGACGTTGCTGAGGGCTCAGGCCCATCTCCAGCTCCCCTCTCATGAGGCCCTGTCATTAAAGGCCACCGTGGAGGGCTGTCACCAAGGTGGACCGTCCTCTGCTCCCGGCAGTCCTGAGCGAAGTTCGGTGTGGGTTCCAGAGGTGAACAGGATTTGAACCCTGCCCTTCCTGAGCCCACTGTCCAGGAAAGGGTGCAGAAAAGTTAAGTGACAGTGCCGAGCACAAACACTAGTCAGAGACCGCTGTGACAATGCGGCAGGTGCCGGGTCTCAGGTGACAGACTCTGCGCTCCTCCAGGGGTGGCTTTGCAGGAGCGTCTGGGGGAAAATGCAGCCATCGGGGCTGGGCTGGAGGTCTGGGTGTTCTTTGGAAAGTGTAAAAGACTGCAGAGAGCTGGGCCAAAGTACAGAAGCAATGAGGGTCAGAAAGCTCAGGAATTGTGGGGGTCGGGGGGGCATGAATGAGGCAGCATGGCCGGAGCATGGGGTCTGTGTGGAAGGGGGCCCGAAGAGGCCACCCCAGGGGTTCAGGTCAGAACTGGGTGTCTGCAAAGTCTAGCCCAGGGGCTCGGGCTTCCCCCAGAAGACAAAAAGTACTTGATGAGCAAGTGATCTTTGTATCCACTGACAGAGGTTTGATCTCGGTTCCCTAGAAGCAGAGCCTGAGGCAGGGATTCTCGTTCAAGGGCTTCTGGGGGAGAGCGCACTCAGGAAAGAGCAAGTGTGGGCAGCAGGGCGGTAGGGATGCTAGGCTTAGAGAAACGCGGCCTTGCCAGAGATGGGCTTCATCCTCACCCGAAGGAAGCTCTGGCTCACAGGGCAGACTCCTCCCACCTTGGGCCTAAGGAGTCGGCAGGCCTTTGTTCCTTGTGCTGCTCAGTTGTCGACTGACCATTGGAGGGGGGTGTATCCGTGTATTCGGGCTGCCTTAACAGAGGACTTCAGACTGGGTTGCTTCGACAGAAAACGTATTGCCTCAGTCCTGGAGGCTAGCGGTCCAAGATCAAGGTCCAAGATCAAGGTGTCCGCAGGGTCGGTTCCTCCCGAGGGCTGTGGGGGAAGGGTGTGTCCCGGGCCCTTCACCTTGGCTTGGAAATGACTGTCTTCTCCTTGTGTCCACACATCCTCTTCCCCTGGGTGCCTGTGTCCATGTCCAGACTGTCCCCTCCTGTAAGGACACCAGTCATACTGAATTAGGGCCCACCCTAATAACCTGGATTTGACTTGATTGCCCCTGCAAAGATTCAGTATCCAAATCAGGTCATATTCTTTTAAATTTATTTATTTATTATTTTTAACGTTCATTTATTTTTGAGAGACAGAGCATGAACCAGGGAGGAGCAGAGAGAGAGGGAGACACAGAATCCGAAGCAGGCTCCCAGCTCTGAGCTGCCAGCACAGAGCCCCGACCCAGGGCTCAAACTCACAAACCAAACTGTGAGCTCATGACCCAAGCTGAAGTTAGATGCTTAACAGACTGAGGCACCCAGGCACCCCCAGATGAGGTCATACTCTGAGATACTGGAGGCTTGGCCTCCCAACGTAAGAATTTCTAGGAGAATACACTCAAACAACCCATCATAGAGAATGTGTCCCAGTGGGCAGCTCTCCAGAGAAGCAGCCAGCTGTGGGCTTCGGCAGCCACAAGAAGGGACACGAGCCTGTGAGGGCACTTTGTCAGGGCCCAGCAGCTGCCACCACTGTGTGTGTGTGAGCATATGTGTGTGTTTGAATCTGAATAAATAAATACACACTCTGTCAGATGCTTCCAGAAAGTGTCTTGCCCCTTTGTAGTGTCTCTGCAAATCTTACCAGACTGCAGATAACCAGAACTAACTCCTCCTGTCTTCTCCGCCCGTCTAGAATATGGTCTTTCTGCTCACACCCCTAACCTTGCGGTTGCGATACCGTTAGTATCGTTTTTTTTTTCTTCTTCCTCAGCTCTCTCCTTGCAGAGAGAAAATGCCTATAATGTCTATTTCTTTTTAATAGAAGGATCTCCAGCGTTGGAGAGAATTTGTGGAGCGCTGGGGACAAGGGCAGCCTATGTATAGAACCCAAAAGCTATTTCCAGAAACCATAATGCACCACCAAAGTCCCCACCTACACAGCCTCTTTCCCGCTCCCTGAGGACTACAGATAAAAGCACTCGGCGCCCCTTGTGTTTATGTTGCCAAGGCAGGATTGCTTATGTGGAACAAGCATTATAAGAAACCCTATGGACCCGCATTAAATCTTTTCTTACCAAATGCCATGGAATCGAGAGAAGCAGGCCTCCTCTGGGCTGGAACCTCAGGGAAATGTCTTTGTTTCTTTCTTTTTTTTTTTTTTTTAATATTTATTTATTTATTTTTTGAGAGAGAGACAGAGTGTGAGCCAGGGATGAGCAGAGAGAGAGGGAGACACAGAATCCGAAGCAGGCTCCAGGCTCTGAGCTGTCAGCGCAGAGCCCGATGCAGGGCTCGAACTCATGAACTATGAGATCATGACCTGAGCCGAAGTCAGATGCTTAACGGACTGAACCACCCAGGTGCCCCAGGGAAATGTCCGTCTTTAGTGAAGACAGGAAGTGGGGAAAAGTTTTGATTTGTGTCGCTACCCTGGGTGGTTACTGATTCAGGCTTTCTAAGTGTTTTTGTTGTTGTTTCCTCCCCTTTCAGGTCTTCATAGAGAAGCAGAAAGGAGAAATCCTGGGCGTGGTGATTGTGGAGTCTGGTTGGGGGTCCATCTTGCCAACCGTGATCATCGCCAACATGATGCACGGAGGCCCTGCCGAGAAATCGGGGAAGCTGAATATCGGGGACCAGATCATGTCCATAAACGGCACCAGCCTGGTGGGCTTGCCTCTGTCCACCTGCCAGAGCATTATTAAGGTACCTGGAAATGGGAAAACCTAACGTGGATGAAGTGTCACTGTATTTCAGTCATTAACGCTACGAACATAAACTGAGGGTCGGGCACAGAGGAGGACACAAATGCAAAAGACATGGGCTCGTGCTCAGGCTCTCCCTGAAATCTTTTTTGGATCAGAGATGGTGTATTTGGCTCACATGATACCACTCTCTGTTCTGTGCTGTTGCAGGCATCACTAATCAATCACAGCACTCTCTTCCCCTAGGCCTAGACTCTGCCACTCAGACTTCTAGTACTGGCTGTGTGCTCCTCCTCACACCTGAATGTCGTTACTTCTCGTTCAACCTGAACAGACACCCTTGCACAAGGCCGAGAATAACTACTCGCATGAGACGTTAATGTGAATATTTGAGAGGCAGGAGTTAGGTTTTCTTCCTAGAAATAAAGCGTCCATGTGTAGTTTCTCGAGCACATCGGAACTTGCTGGTTGCACGGCCAGTAGGAACATTCCTCCTTCTCCTCAGTATCTGGAGACCCCAGCTCCATGCCAGTCACTGTGACAACCACAGGCAGACTGGGTTCTATGACTTTCTTTCATCCCTTGAGGTTTCCTGAAGGCCTGTGAGCTAGAAGATAGTCGCATGCATGTGCGTGTGTATGGGTTGGGGGAGTGAATGAATTCATATAATAGTTATTCGAAACAAAATCACAAAAACAAAAATCGCCCATCAGAGGGTGGGAAGGCAAGGGAAGCGTATAGGACACAGAGAGGGGCGCCTCTTTGTTTCTAATGAAACAGATATATTCCGATTCCTCCAGAGATTATCACACCTGAGAAAAAATAGTCCTCTTTGGCCTCATTTAATTTCTTTTTGTTACATCTTAAACTTAAATAAATTCTACCTCCTCTTAACATATATTAAAGGTTATAGAAACTTGGGGAGCCTGGCTGGCTCAGTCGGTAGAGCTTGTGACTCTTGGTCTCAGGATCTTGAGTTCAAGCCCCATTCTGGGTGTAGAGCTTACTTTAAAAATATGTGTGTGTGTGTGTGTGTGTGTGTGTATTTATACACATATATGTGTGTATACGTATATATAAAAAATTTTATACATGTTTGTATGTATGCATGTGTGTATATATATATATATACACACACACTCAGACGTGTTTAAGTGGGCCTCCATTAGGCGGAACTGAACTTTGGAGAAGCAGAATATCAGCATGCACGTGGAAGATAATTTATCACTGAAAGGTTTCATTGGGCCCTCATGGCAACAGAGGGGTGAAATGCTGCAAGCAGAAGGAGGAGAATTCTTTCTGATTTTTAAGGTGGGCTTGGAAGGAGGAGTAGGATCAGGCAGATGGATAACAGAAAGGGAAATGGCCTCCTGGAGTTTCTGCCTGAATTGATGGCCACTGGGCTGGCTTTGCAGCCCATGGAGACCAGCCTGAGCACAGCCAGGGAAGGCTGATTTAATGGTATAGGACCGTGGAGAGGCCAGGGGGCTGGGGCTGGGACACAGGACCCACCCACGTTTGGTGACTCACTCACATGTGTCAAGGTTCGTGGATACCCTTTCATACTAGTGAGCAAAGGACTTATGCAACACTGTGCATGCATGGAAACCCCTGAGGGGCCATGGGAACCAGACATACATTAGATACAGTCTGCACCCAGAAACTTGGTCCGACTGGGGAGACTTGAAGGGAAGAAGGAACAGCTAACGGCGACTGAGTGCTGGGCCCCTGGCACCGTTCTAAGAATGTGTGCATTTGCTCACGGAACCCTCATGGCAGCCTTCTGTAGGGTAGGTGCTATTGTCATGCCTATTGTGTAAGCAAGGGAACAGGCACAGAAAGGTGATGTAATCGTTCATTTGTCGGTGGTGGAGCCAGGTCACTCAGCCACCCCGCTGTCACTCAGCCCCTGAGGCAGTTGTTCTCAGCCAAGGATCTTGACACACACCTCCTTCCCGAGGAGAAGCTTGGCAGTGTCTGGAGACAGTTTAGGCCGAGAGAACTGGGAGGAGGAGATGTTGTAGCATCTCGTGGGTAGAGGTGCAGGATGCTGCCAGACACCCAGCAGTGAATGTGCCACACAGCCCCCCCCCCGGCGGAGAATTAGCCCGAGGGCAAAGGCTGAGAAAGCCTGTCTGGAGAGTGCAGGAGTAAGGGGTGGAAGGGAAAGATGCACCCAGAGAGAGGGAAGCGAGTGAGGGAGCATGGGGAGTGGACCTGGGTCCGGAAACGTTTGGGGAAGAGGAGCCAGAAGAAGGTGAGAATAAGGACTTCCTGCCCGTGCCCGTTGCGCGCCTGCTAGGCAGCGCCTGGCCACCTTCGTCACCTCTCTCCCTCCTTAAGACAGCCATTCCTCTCCCTCATGGGCGCTCGGTTTATAGACAAGCCGTCAGAGACCCCAAGGGCTCAGACGACCTGCCCAGGTTTGTCCTGCGGACAGCCGCGTCCAGATGAAGGAGGCAGGCCAGGTGAGGGAGGCCGAGAGCCCAGCGCCAGTGCCCGGCCCAGGAGCCACGCAGGGACTCGCCTTCTCTCCGCCGGACCACACATCAAGGTAGACACAAAGCTCGCTCCACAAGCAGTCAACCATCGAAACAATTTCTTAGACTGGGGGGGGGGGGGGGGGAGGTTTGTTTGCACCGGGAGCTGAACTTTAATGTCTATAAATGGAATCTCTGTGGAATCAGAATTCAGAGGCCACATGGTCATGAAAGAGATATCACTGCTGAAGACGCGGAGCGAGAAAACCAGTGCCTCCATGGCTGCCCTCAGCAGACAGGGACGTAGCCAGCAGGCCTACCTAGGACACAGCCCTCTGTCCTCCGTGACCTGGCCTGCGCTGTTTTGTCAAGCAGAGAGATCTGAACGGTCCACCCTGGCTGGGAGGAGAATTTTACCACTGACTTCAGCTAGAATTTCCAGCACCAAACAAAAACTTTCAGTGGGTTGTAATATTGTTTTAAAATTCCCTAGGGGCACCTCGGTGGCTCAGCTGGTTAAGTTTCGGACTTCTGCTCAGGTCACGATCTCACGGTTCGTGGGTTCCAGCCCCGCATCAGGCTCTGTGCCGACAGCTCAGAGCCTGGAGCCTGCTTCGGATTCTGTGTCTCCCTCTTGCACACTCACGCTCTACCTCTCTCTGTCTCTCAAAAATAAACATTAAAAAAATATTTTTGATTCCCTAGACAAGGGCGCCTGGGTGCCTCAGTCGTTTAAGCATCTGACTTTGGCTCAGGTCATGATCTCAGGGTTCATGAGTTCGAGGCTCACTTTGGGTGAGCCTTCTCTCTCTCTCTCTCTCCCTCGCTCACTTGTACCCTCCCTCTTTTAAAATTTAAAAAATTAAAATATTTAAATTCCTTAGACAACATACCTCTTTTGCCTCCACCTAAGCACCTCTAAACACCGCCCCGCCCCCCCCCCCCAGTTGGGCCAGTGCCGGGGAATATTCTGGGCTTCTTCAGGGCTTCTGGTCGGTAGCTCCTGTTTCACTCTTGTGCCATTGCACCTTGCAGTGAATAGCAAGCAGCTCTCATCCTGATAGATCACGGCTTGGAAAACTTGGGTTTGAAAACCCTGGGGCTGTGGTTGAAATGCAGAGTCCACGTGTCTGCGGTGGGATTCTCTGTCAACAGCTCCCTGGCGATGACATCCCCAGTCTTCCAAAGCCCTTTGAGAGACAAGGGCCTGAACCATGTATTCCGTGTCCTGCCACTTTAATGCATGTTGACCTTTCGCCCTTCCCCCCTGCCAGTTACAGGAAAATAGAAGACATTTCTAGAACAGAGTTCTAGGTATTGAATCATATTCATTGCTTTCTTCCCTCGCACCAATTTTTCCTGTCTTCATTTCGAAGGCCTAAATGCTGGAAGGCAAAGTGTGTTAGCGGTTGGCCTGTTCATTGCCTCTGTGGCCCTCCTGATTACTTTTTCTTTTTTAAAATTTTTTTTTAATGTTTGTTTATTTTTGAGACAGAGAGCATGAGCGGGGGAGGGGCAGAGAGAGAGGGAGACACAGAATGTGAAGCAGGCTCCAGGCTCTGAGCCGTCAGCACAGAGCCCGACACGGGGCTTGAACTCACAGACCGTGAGATCATGACCTGAGCCGAAGTCAGACGCTGAACCAACTGAGCCACCCAGGTGCCCCTATTTTTTCTTTTTTTTTAACTAGAGCACCGCTTTCCTCTTCTTGCACAGGATCCTGGTCCTGCTTTCCTGTTACTGTAGAGACCATTCTGGCTTCTCCCTCCTCCCTTCCCCTGTCCCCTCCCCTTCCCCTCTCGCAGTATTTAATTTGCTACACTCTTCCACTGCTGTCGTGGGGACAGAATGACCGCTTATTCAGTTGGCATCTCCTCTCAAATGGCAGCTCAGAATTCCAACTTAATGGGCCCCCACTTGGAGCACTGATTAGGACTGGCGAGGCAGGCGCACGCTCCGGCCGTCCCAAACTGCCATCTCTTTAAGCCTCATCTTGCACACATTTCCCCAGTCTAGAAATTCGTTCGCTGAGGGACAAACCAGGCCTCTTAAATCAATTCACACACACACGAAAAAGGAACCCACCAGTGCGATGTGAACTTTTTTTAGGTAATTGAGAAAATAGAGTCATTCTCTGGCTTTTCGTGGTGCGCTCTCCGAAAGCTTCCCTGAGCCTCACACACACAGCTGCCTTGTCCCAGTGGTGAGTGGGCGGAAGCATTCAAAGCCGGTGGCTTCGTCTGAGGCGGAGATTCTGTGTGCCATTCTTCTGGCAGACTTCCCTCTGGTTCCAGCAGACCTCTGGTCTCCTGGTGTGTGTGATTGTGGGGGGGGGGGGGGGGAGGAGGGGCTCCAGTGCCCCTGGTTGCCCTGTGTGCCTGCGCCTCCCCACCCCCACACTGCCTTTGAATCACACCGGCTGATTGATCACAGGTGTTTTTCGATAAACGCGGCACAGTCCTGGAACTGTTTTCTCTTTTTTGGGATTTTCCTAACAACCTTTTCTTTTCGTCTAGCCTACTTTATTGTAACAACGCAGGGCGTAATACATACAGAAAATGCGTGCTGTTCATGCTGTTGGTGGGGCTTCTGGTCATCGTAAGCTGTTAGTAGTTAAGTTTCGGGGGACTCAAGAGTTCTATGCGAATTTTCAACTGCACAGTTTGGGGGGAGCGGTTGGCACCCCTGCCCTCTGCGTCGTCCCAAGGTCAGCTGTACCTGCATTCATATCCGAGCAGCACTCCCTTGAAGGTGCCTATTTTTAATTTTAGAAATGGGTGTGTGGTTTTTTATTATTTTTTTTAATGTTTATTTTGAGAGAGCACGCACAGGTGCACATGAGTGGGGGAGGGGCAGAGAGCAAGAGACAGAATCCCAAGCAGGATCCATGCTGTCAGTGCAGAGCCCGAGGTGGGGCGCGATCTCCCCAACTACAAAATCATGACCAGAGCAGAAACGGGTGTTTTTAAGCATACTGGTCGAGACGTGGTATTGTTGGCAAAATAGACTCAGAAAAGGAATGCGTGGGAAGGGGTGAACTCAGAACTAGAGCTAGAGGGGACCTCCGGGTGTCACCCACCACATGCGTGGGTGACGAGGAGACAGAGGCGGAGGAAGGGAGGGGCTGCGGAGGCGGAAACAGCCTGACGCAGCCGAGCCCTGGGGACCCCCCGTGCGCGTGGACAGCGGGCCTGCCTCGTCCGGTCCCTGGCGGACTCCGCCCCGGGCGAACTGCTCTCGGTTTGTCTCTACTTGGACGTCATCACTTTGTGAACCAGAGAAGTTTCCCAGAGATCCTCCAGAAGCCACAGAGTGGCTGCCGAGGGCTGCCTGCATGTACACCGAGTCGCCATTACCCAAGCCGCAGCCCCTGGGAGGCTCTGGTCCCTCGAGAAACAGCGGCTCAGAACGCCCCGGAGCCGGGCAGAGGTGCTGGAGGTGGGAAGTTACATTGAGCCCGGTCGAAACTCACGTTGAGAGGACCAACTGTAATCCATCAAAGGCGGGGGGGCGCGGGGGAGAGTCCGACATCAGGAGCCCTGGACTCTGGCCAGGTGGGAAAGTAATCTGGAAACCGGGCCCCACGCAAGGCCAGAATCAAAGATGTGGTGGCACAAGCTCATTCTCTTACTGCCCTCCCCGGTTTCTTTGTTGAGCCAGCCTTACTCATGAATGACACGCGCTCTCCCGTCGTCTGTATGGGGGACCGTGGTGTCGGCGAAATGCTTGCTTTCAAAAACAGAACAGACGTGGGGTTGGATCCCGCTGCCGGCCAACTGGGGCATTTCTCTAGTATCTCTGAGCCTGAGTTGCCTCTTCTGTAAAACGGACGTAGTTAGAGCCGCAGTTTGTCAAGGAGACTGACGGAGACCGCTCCTGCGGGTGGCGAGAGTCCACGCTCAGTGACAGGTGGTTCATCATCAGGACGGGTTTTGATGGAACATGAGGGTCGGGTGTCCACACGTGGTGCGGACAGAGTGGCCGACTGGTCAGCAGGTCCCCCAGGTCTCCCACAAGCCCGTGCTCTCACGGAGCACCCTGGCCACAGGGGTGAGAGGGAAATGACCTCTCCGGGCCCTGAGTTGGTACATTCCAGCAGTCGATTGCCCCTGCTGGGGCACTGTCAGCCTGTATGTGGCTCTGCTTCATGAGTCCGAGAACTACCAGAAGATTCCTTGGGACTCCTTAGGACTCCTTTTGCCTTTGATGCCGTCTGCCCAGATCTGCCCGCCCCGCCAGTCACCATATCCACTCCTCTGCTCTGGTCACACTGCAGGGCCTGAAGAATCAGCCCCGGGTGAAGCTGAACATCGTGAGGTGTCCTCCCGTGACCACTGTGTTGATCAGGAGACCGGACCTCCGCTACCAGCTGGGTTTCAGCGTCCAGAATGGAATCGTAAGTAGGGCTGCGCACTTTCTTCCAAACCCCTGACAGATAAACCTGTGGCACGGTGTTTGTGTTTTAATTTTTAACTTTAATGTTTGTTGATTTTCGAGAGAGAGAACATGAGCAGGGAAGGAGCAGAGAGAGAGGGAGACACAGAATTCAAAGCAGGCCCCAGGCTCTGAGCCGTCAGCACAGAGCCTGACACGGGGCTTGAACCCACAAACT
Organism: Paguma larvata; assembly: GCA_030068075.1. Classification (NCBI taxonomy): domain Eukaryota; kingdom Metazoa; phylum Chordata; class Mammalia; order Carnivora; family Viverridae; genus Paguma; species Paguma larvata. Next base: position 79,696,010 of record CM057832.1, read on the forward strand.
GTGAGATCATGACCAGAACTGAAGTTGGACGCTTAACTGACTGAGCCACCCAGGGGCCCCAAATTTTTATTTTTTTAAGCCAGGCAGTTCCCTGAGAGAACCCAGCAAGGATGGGGAGGAGTGGGTGAGGGCCGGCCCTGTGGATACCTGTGGGCCTTCAAGACATGAGAAGAGAAGGGCGGTTCCCAGAGCTCTGGCCCTGAATCTTCGTGATGGTGCAAAGGTCAGCCTCCCAGTGCCAACTTGAGGTAGTGTGGGATGTGCCACCAAGGGCGTCCTTCCCGTCCGGCCCCAGGGTCTGCCATTGTGTCATCACCTGTCTACACACGTCAGCCCCTTAGAGCTTCTCAGCCCCCTGCCTGGGGTGTGCAGCATTGGGGGGGGGGATCCCCGGTGATTCCAGGGCACAGGCCAGGGAGAGCCCCAGCCCCCACGGCTGCAATGCATGAATGTTCTCTGCTTTGCCCTTTTAACCTGAATAGCTCTTTAGGGATGAAGAGTATTTTCATCACTTGGATGTCTGCCTTGAAACAATACTTCCTTCTTTTCTTTGTTTCGATAAAATTTACACAGCGTTAAATTTACCATTTAAGCCATTTTTTTAAATGTTTATTTATTTTTGAAAGAGCGAGTGGGGTAGGAGCAGAGGGAGAGGGGAACAGAGGATCTGAAGCAGGCTTCATGCTAACAGCACAGAGTCTAATGCAGGGCTCGAACCCACAAACCATGAGATCATGACCTGAGTCAAAGTCAGATGCTTAACCAACTGAGCCACCTAGGCATCTCCATCCAAACCATTTTTAAGCATGCTGTTCTGTGGCATTAAGTGCATTCACAGAGTGGTTATAACCATCACCACTAGATCTTTCTAGAACTTTTTCTTTATCCCAAACCGAAACTCCATACTCGGTATTACTCCCTTTTTGTCCTGGTTTGCCTTGTTCTGGACTCACAGTAATTGTGGGCTGTGATGACCGTCGCATTCTCTGTGACCTTGACTTTTTAGGTTTTGGATGTGCCTGCCCTCTCTTTCCCTTCATCTTTCCAGATTGAAGAATGCTATTCTTTTCCCCCTTAAAATCTCAACTAAGAGTGGTAGGTTACTAAAATTTGATTGCAAGGTTTAGAAATATCGTTGAAGTTCCCAGTTGGAGTGCAAACATCCGGCCCCTTCATCTGTTCCTTGGACCTCAAGGGTCCTGTTTTCCTCTTAGGAAGGGAGCTGGGGTTACTTACTCCTTACGGTTAGGGGCAGACACCTGCTTTTATCTGCCGAGATTTCCTTGTTTGCTTCGTTCATATTCAAATGATTTTAAACGTTGTTCAGATATGAACAAAGAGTTGTGTAACAGCGGCGGGTCCCTTGGTTTTGCCTCAAGTGTGGGAAGCATCTAAGGAGCGTTCTGATCCCAGAGTGCGTGGGGCGGGGGCGCTGCAGGGTCCGCACACTCAGACACAGCTAGCGCGTTGTCGCATGATGCCACGGTCTGGTCTATGTGGGCCTAAAAGGTGTGCAATCTGGTGTGAAATGGCATCTTGGTACCTTGAACACATACTCTTTTGGAGAAAGTCGGATGCTCTGTGTGAAGTGGCCTTACCCTGCAGGGCTGAGCCACGAGCCCTCTGGGGCCTGGGGAGCTCATTTCCAGTGGCCCGAGGCCTCTGCACACCACGACACCCGCTGCACCAGGGACAGCCCCGTTGTCCTTTCCGAGCGGGGGGGAGTGAGTTTGTAACACAGGCTGCTGAGTGGAGAAGGTGGAAAGGAGCAAGTCTCGGCCAGCTGGCCACACTTGGGGAACCCACGGGAGGGGTGGGCTCGTGTAACTGTGACCCTGAAAAACAGGCTGCACACCATACAGTCGGACGTCTGAGTCCCAGCGGTGAATGTGGGAAGTCACATTGCCTGCGTGCCACAGGCCGAGAGTTTGAAACCGTTGGCGCCTCGGTGACAGGCCCCAACGGCTCTTTTCCCCAAGACCCAGCTGGGATGACAGGCAGTGAGCACTCAGCGTGCCGAGACATCCGGCGCTGTGCTACGTCCCCTGTGCGCCCACGGAGCCTTGTCTCTGGCAAAAAGAAAGAGATCGAAATGCCCCAGAGTCACCTTGGAGGCCACCAGAGGGCAGGGCTCCCCTCCTGTCGTGAGGGGTGACGAGGCGACCTCTGGCCCTGACAGATCTGCAGCCTCATGCGAGGGGGCATAGCCGAGAGAGGCGGCGTCCGCGTGGGACACCGGATCATTGAAATCAACGGGCAGAGCGTGGTGGCCACCCCGCACGAGAAGATCGTCCACATCCTCTCCAACGCGGTGGGGGAGGTAGGCGCGGGGGCCGGGGGGGGGGGGCGGTTCCCTTCCAGGCAGTGTCCTTCGTGGTCCCAAACCCGGCTGGACAAGCAGAACCGCCGCACTCAGGCCAGGTGTCACCCATGGCCTGGCGGCGTCCCAAAGCAGCTCCTGGAAACACTGTCGAGTCTCTTCTACATCATCTGCTCACCTTTTGTTTTCAACTCTCGTCCTCATTCCTGTGGCTGCCCCTCCCCCTCCCCCCCCGGGGCCAAGGTCTATTTTTCCAGTTAAGGTCACCCCCTGGCACATGGAAGTCTCAGACTGAAGTCTGACAGATGGGGCAGGCCTCCTGGGCAGCTCGCTCTCTGGGCCAGCCTCGGGTGGCGACGGCTGTTCCCGGGCCGCCTCCTGAGCCGCCGACCCGCGGGGGGAGGAGGAGGCAGCAGCCCGCCGTGACCACCCACCGCCCTGTGCCACCCCACACGTTTCAGAAAGCCCGTGGGTTCGTCCCTTCCTGGAGGCGTCCTCGCCAGGTCCCCGTGGATGGTGGGGGGAGATCTTCAAAGCACCCCCGGCCGCGGTTAGAGGTGCTGCCCCCCCCCCCGGCATCGGGGAACATGCGCACCCCACCCCACCCCCACGGGCCCGCTGACGCACTGTCTGCCCTCAGATCCACATGAAGACCATGCCGGCTGCCATGTACCGACTGCTGACGGCCCAGGAGCAACCCGTCTACATCTGAGGCCGCGCCCCCCGCCTGGCGGCTTGCATGGAGGACTGTCCTCACTCGTGGTGTGTTTCTCGTGCTGCATCTGTGTGCCCACCGAGACATTTCCCTCTCACGCCCAGCACCGGTTCTACACAGGAGGAGAAGAATCCACAGACCTCTTGGCTCTCTCTCCAGTTTGCATTTTTTTTTTTTTAATGCCCGGGACGTTTTTGTATGTACGGCCTTGAGGATAGAGAGCAGCCAGTACCCACTGGGCATCTGCCCAGACCGACCTGAAGGGCCCCTGGGGGTGCCGAGGAGGGCGTCAGTACTCAAAGGGAGTCCTCCCTTCCCCCAAGAGGTGCTCCTGGGGGTGGGGAAGGAGCGGAGTCAGCAGTGCCTACAATCCTGCCTCTGGTCTCAGCTCTCGTTGGGTCCGTGTATGGGAATACGGTATAGCAGCAGAGACCGGCTGTGTCTTTAAGGGTTTGCCCTGCCCCGTGGTGGACTTGGGGCACCACACACCTCCGCCCAGAATTTCTGAGCCAACCTCATGCCTCTTCTGTAGCTACTTTTAGTTTTGACATAATTATGTTCTTAAACGTGAGCCTTCTCACCCAGGGGTAGAAGGGAGACTGCCTTGGACCAGGGTGCCATCTTGCTGCAGAGAGCTCAGCGAGTTCCCGGGCGGCCCCACCTTCCGCAGGTTGGCCCAAGGTCACCAGCCATCAGACAGACATGGGAAGGCACTTCCTTCCTCCCTCTCTGCCGCACACGTGTGTGCACAGTCTCTCGTGTGTGCATCGCCCTCGCCTCCTCCCACCACCAGTGAGGCCCACCAGGGGCTGCTCAGCCCTGTCCGGGGAGAGATGCCCCGCTCTGTGGCTGAGGCCTGGCCCCGCCAGCGCTGCCCTGGCTCAGAGACTCCACATGGACTCCCTCCGTGCCCCCACTCCACACCTACCCTGCGGGTCGCGGAAGGACGGACTGCTCCCCCGAGGAGGAGGACCGAGATGGAGTTGGGTTATGCTCCCTGGCCCGAGGTAAGACCAGCTTTGCTCTCTGCTCAGGGCCATGTAGCAGGTCGGGCCATGTGAAAGGCCAGAACCATAATAAGCCACGAAACTCTAAGGGGATAGATAAGAATGACCTCACGCTATGTCTAAGCGTCCCCAGGTGTGTTCTAGAAACATCTTGCTACTTGGTGGGTCTGAGAGAGCCGTTACGTGTTTTCATGAGGTGCCTGGTGTTGTGGGTTCTGTCTCAGCTCTTGCAGATGCTTTAGTGATACTATTCTGAGCCAGTTTTCACTTACTCTTGGTCCAAAGAGCATTTTGTTTTCATGTAGGTGGGTGTGGGTTGGTTTTTTTGTTGTTTCATTTCGTTCATAACCTCAGCAGAGACAGGGAAAGAGAAACTAATATATTTTGTAATATTAATAGAGTCCCTACCCTCTGCACCTGGGATATTTATGTTGCGTCTGTGGGAATAGGAATGCAGCGAGCACATGTTGGCTAGGATGGATTTATTTGTCGGAGGGAGGGAGACACATGAATATTAGGAACATGAGACTGTCACCAGACAACGGTGCGGTGTGTTCCCCTGGGCTTTCTGTGAGTCAGGAAAGCCGAATGTTCCAAAGGCAGCAGTGGCTGATGCTCAGTGTGTAGTATGAGCCCCGATAAAGAAGGGGCTGCTTCTACCTGAATGCCGTCTCGGGGAAGGGGCTGCCCCCTCGTCATGGGAGCCCAGGCCATCTTTTGAGGAGGCGCAGCCCTACATTGGGCCTAGCCCCCAGCCAGAAGCGTGGCCCCAGGTTTGTAGCTTACCAAACTGTAGCGTGTCCGGTAACAGTCAAGTACTCAAGAGTCCTGTGTCGACCTTTCCTCTGCCAAAAAGAGGGGGTAGAACAGGAACAAAGCATTATTGGTGGTATTGGCAGCATCAGGGGCCTTAGAAGACCAAGGGAGGGGTTTGGGCCTGTCCGGTCCCAGGGTGACCGCTCGCCCCTCCCTGCGCAGTCTGCCCATGATGACAACTAGGTATCTCTACCCCAAGGAGATGGGAGGGATTCTACTGTGGCCCCCAAAGTCTTGGAACATTCGGCAAGTGCCGGAAAAGCCAATTTGGTAAGATCTCTTGGGAGACCAACATATTTTAGGACATGAAGGAGGTTCCTTCTCCACCACGTACCTTGTTAATAAAAGTGACTCTTCACACCCAGATAGCACACTTTCCTGGAGCTCAGGTCAGGTGCGCCTGGCTCGAGTGCATTCTTGGCCCTGCCCCCGGCGGGTGGAGGGAGTTAAGATCCCGCCTCCTCGGTGAACCGAAGGTGGGTTACGGGTTAGTAACTCCGTTTTCTAAAATCCCATGGGACAGGGTGGTCTCTTGTGGCGTCCCAGTATATATAGTTATATATGTAAATACCTGAATTCCCCACGTCATGGGGAACACTCTGTACAGAGCAGCCTTCCCCAACAGGGCCCAGGCAAAAAGCCACTCTTGCTGCTTGGCTGGGACATGCTACTGACTCAGCTTTGGGGACAGATTCCCAGATTTGTCTCCCGGTCCCGGTCCAGGCAGGAGGCACCAGAACGCATCCCGTCTCTGCCTTCTCCCATGGGAGCACTTCAGGGAGCCACCATCAGCCTTGGGTTCACGAGAGGAGGAAACCCCCCCAGAGACCGGGGCCTGGAGCCCACCCTGGGGCCCCGGACTCCGAGCCTCGGCCCGGGGGGTCTGCTTTCTGGACGTGGCCCAACACCGGCCTCAGAGAGTCCCAGAGTAAATGACTACCTCCCCCTCCCTCCTGCCGCCCCCAAGGCCCCCATTCCACTCAACATCCCCATCTGCACGCCGAGGAAACCCATCCACGAGCCCTTCTTGGGTCCCTCGACCCAGTGGTGTGGCTGTTACCAATGTTTACAACCAAGGGCCAGCTCCCGGTAGACATGTTTACTCTGCCACTCACGAGGCCGCTGGCTGGTTTGAGCTTCGTGTCTGTCCGCGCCGTCCGGAACACACGACCTGATTCTTCGCCCCCCTGCATCACGGCAGTGCGTGAGGACCACGTGGGAAGGAAATTTCTTGTACATACTCAGCACAGCCCCTAGAGTCTGAACTTGTACTATTGTTCTGTAAAGAGGGTGAAATAGAGCTTATTGTAAAGCTTGGGACAAGTAGAGTATCGTATTTGTAACAATATCGTTCTTTGTATACACAAAACTCAATGATCTCTATATATAAATATAAATTATATAAATAAAATATATATACCCGTGAGCCTGGAATGTTGGCACCGCACACCCACTGAATGTACTTCCTCTGACAGTCTGGTCCCCGGCCCGCCCTCCCCGCCTCTGTACCATTTCGGGGGTTGTGATGTATTTAATGTGTCCTCTTCCTTTATTTAACTGAACGCTAATGTCTGTAAGAGTCGCTGCAACAATAAACAAGAACTTCACCTCGTGGCCCAGCATCCTACTGTTGCGGGGGAGGGACAGGACGCCGGGTAGGGGGAACGGCCTCTTGCTCCCTGCAGGCCAGCAGCAGGGAGGAGCAACGACAGGCGGGCGGGCGTACTGTGGCACCTCTCAGCAAACCCCCTAGAAGCGTGCTGTCCCCCAGGGGATGACTGTCCCCTGTGGGTGGTGTCTGCGCCCACGGGTGGCCCCTCACTCCTTCCTCTCTAGGCATGCTCACCACCGCAGTTGCAGAACTAGAGAAAAAAATTCCACTCACCCTCTGTCACACAGATGCTTCCTTCTGGTCTTTTCTCTAGAATTTCCCCTTACCCCGTGATCCTCCAGGTTGGCTTCCTGATCTGCCAAAGGGCGTCTACCTCACGGGGACCATGCGAGGGTCAGCCGACGCGTTCAGAGCCTTTGGAATCACAGGCTCGGAAAATGCAGGCCGCTCTCCCATCGAAGCACAGTCTCCCGGGCGCTGCTGCCACAGGTCCGCATGAGCTGCCTGGGACTTCGCGCTCCCCCGGAGCAGCGGTCACAGCTCAAGCAGGTCCCGGAGAACACAGGAGCTGGCGGTGTCTCCGCTCGGTTCGTGTGGCCCCAGGACCCCAGAAGCCCCCGCTTGGCTGGCAGGGCATCAGGAACTGACACGTTTGATTCCATCCTGCAACTGCGCATTTAAATTCCTGGTAAAAAAACAAAACAAAAAAAACACCTCTGGAAGGTCAGGGTGTAACTTTTTAAAAGTTAAAAATAGGGGGCGCCTGGGTGGCTCAGTCGGTTGAGCATCTGACTTCGGCTCAGGTCATGATGTCACGGTCCATGAGTTCAAGTCCCGAGTCGGGCTTTGTGCTGACAGCTCAGAGCCTGGAGCCTGCTTCGGATTCTGTGTCTCCCTCTCTCTCTGCCCCTCCCCCACTCATGCTCTGTCTCTCTCTCTCTGTCTCAAAAATAAACAAACATTAAAAAAAAATTTTTTTAAAAAGTTAAAAATAGGACTCTCCTACGGATCCAGGATAAACACGTGCCAAGGATTTATTATCCCGTTAACGATGAGACAAGTGAAATGATAAAGCTGGTCCAAAGACCCTCAAAACTGAGGTACCAAGCATACTTTAAGTGCGAGGTTAGCTGTCACTGGCCTGTGTCCTTTAACGCACTCTGACCTTTGGGCCATCTGGTCTACCACGCAGCCATCATTTGTATGTCTAGTTGGGGGCAGAGGGAGGGTGGCTGGCTGGGGGTCCGTGCTGTGCAGACAGGGAAAGCATGGACGAGAGCATGGTGAGACCATCGTTCTTCACAAGAGTGGAGCAACCCAAGCCTCCACCGACAGACACGTGAATCATCAATATCGATATCCACGTACACATATAGATAATGGAATTTCATACAGCCTTAAAAAAGGAAAAATTCGGATGCACACTACAACACGGCTGATGCTTGGAGACATTACACTGAGTGACTAAGCCAGACCCAAGATGACAAATACCGTAGGACTTTCATGAGACAGCTAGAGCAGTTGGATTCATAGAGACAGAAGGAAGAACAGTGGTTGCCAGGGGATTGGGGGGAGGGCAGCATGGGGGGGTTATCGTTCGGGGGGGATGTAGGAGTTCAGTCTGGGAAGGTGGAACAGGCTCTGGGGATGGATGGCGGACGCGGTTGCACCACCGCGAGAATGGGCTTCATACCGCCAAAATTTAAAGATGGTTAAAATGGTGAAATTTTGTTGTGTGTATCTTACCACGGTTTTTCTAAGGAAGAGTAACGCATGGAATGGGTTCAGAGGTAGTGTTTTACATGTGAGGGCTAGGAAAGTCCTCCCTGAGAGGGGATGTGGGAGGTCCCTGTTGTCTAGGGCGTGAGCGATCCAAGCTGAAGGGACGGCACACACAAAGGCCCTGAGGCCCGATCTGCAGGGAGTGTTGGAGTCGGCCCTAGCAGGCCGGTGTGGCTAGAGCTGAGAAAGCAAGGCAGCAAAGAGCTAGAGGGCACGGTAGGGGTGATGGTGACAGATATAGACAGTTGGAAAAAACAAAACAAAACTCTGGGGTGCACGCAAACACACACACCCCTAACTGCACACAAACCCACAAACACAGCTCGCGCTCCTCACCTCTGAGCTCGCATCCCGAAACCAGCCCTTTTTTGAGAACCAACTGCAGGAGCTGGGATTTGGCGCCCTCTGGTGGAGTAGCATGAGAAATGCCTAATCCAGACAACCTGCAATACCAGATGGTGGGGAGTGAATGAGGAATTTTAGCCACCAGGCCCAGGCCCGTCCCTTCCGGACAAGGAGTGGGACTTGCCGGAAGCCACGCAGTCAACGGTCAGCTAGCACCTTACTCCCTGACAGCTACTGATGGAGAGAGGGGGTCCTCCTCTTCCTCTTGGCCAGGCCTGGAGAAGCCTGGAGGCACTAGTGGGGAGCACCGTGCTGTGACTTCAGCCTTGGGGCCACCTCTGAAGTCTTTGTTGGTAATCCCTCTAGCTGCCTAACTACATGGGCGCTCTCCTTCCCCTCCACTGAGTAGTTTCTGATGGGCTAAGGCCAGATTTCTCTCAGCTTTCTAGTCAGGGTGGCTTACAATCACAAAAGTCACAGACAGGATTCAAATCACAGTTCTGTGTTAAATTAATTATATCCTCCCCGTGCGATCCTGGCCAGGTTAATTCACCGACCTGAGCTGTCAAATGGGCACAGCTTGTCCCCTTGAAGCATCGCACAGGTACAAGAGAGGCGGTCACCGTGTGCAAAGTACAGAACTCGTTCTGGAGGGCAAGCAGCAGGGAATCCTTCTCTGAGGGGGTGATGTCTCTGCCGGGTTTTGAAGGTACGGTAGGAGTCTTCCAGGGGCCACGGCTGGATGGAACCTTCCAGGCGGAGGCGTGGGAACCTGAAGAACAGGATGACGATGTCCAAAAGCCCTTGGCACACAGTGTGGCGGCTTTCCGCCACATGAGCTTAGCTAAGCTGGGTGCTGTCATGGCTCCCACAGTGTCGCTGGGTGGCCGGTGGCCACTTGGCTCGGGCTCAGACCATCCGGCGGCTCCTCCATTTCTCCTTCGGCTTCTGAGACCCGGACCAGGTACGTGCGCAGCCAGCTCCTCTGGCAGGTCACGTCGCTGAGGTGGGAGGTGACAGACTCAGGGCCACCAGGTGCCCACGGTTTCCAGTCTCTCCTTGCCCCCCGCCCCGTTCCCATCTGCCTTTCTCTACAAGAGCCAGCCCTGCCCGCCCAGGAGACTCGGCCCAAAGACACACAGCTGCGAAATAGCACTGGGTGTCCCCAGTCTTGGGAGCTACGGAGCAGACTTCCAGTCCCAGCTACATCATAAGAGGAAACCAGAAGGAAAGTAGTAGCCTGGAGGGGGGCGGGACAACAGAGCGACTTTCTCCCCAACGTCCCCAGACTCGCTCCGTGTCTTGTCTCCGGCTTGGCTGGGCTTCCTCGCCAGTCGGGAAAGTGGAGGATGAGGAAGGATGGGTTGTTCGTGGCTTTCGAGGGCCCTACCGACCACCTGACACCACGGGGCTTCAGAGGACACCACGCGACCGGCTTTCCTCCGGACACCCTGGGGGGCCGGGCCACCCTCGGTGTGGGGTGCCTCTGGCCACGCGTGCTGTGGCCAACTTGTCATCACCCTCGAGCACCCGCTGCTCAAGTTTCAGAATTTTGTTGTTAAATACAATCATTACCAAAATGAATGAACTTATTGAAAAACAAAGGTAACAAGTGATGGAAACTCAATTGTTCCCTAATTACTTACCGCTGCTCACCGGCGACCCGTGCTCTCCCGTCTTTCCCACCGTCTGTACAACGGCAGCACCAGCTACCGGGCGGGACCACGTCTCTTCGTAACTGATCTCAGCGACTCCACACTGAGAGCTCGCAACTGCCCGCGGGGGGAGTAAGTACTCCCGGATATGAGCAAACTTGATCTATTGTTTTCTTGATCATCTAGAATTAAGAAAGTAGTGGAGAAAACGTGAAATATACAAATTAAATTGAAAAGTTTCGTGTCTGTAGCCACTATGTGGCGACTAGCACAGAAACAGGAGGAAAGAGCCTTGCCCCATCCAACCGTTAGCCGATTCGGCGAAGAAGTCACCCGCGGCATGCACGAACAGGGACATTCTGACACACGCTCCATCGTTTGGGTTTTGTCTTACTCACAGAAACAAAACATCAGCATGGGGCACCTGGGTGGTCAGGCGGTTGAGGGGTGAGTGTCGACTCCTGATTTCGACTCAGGGAATGATCCCAGGGTCATGGGACCGAGCCCCACATCAGGCTCCACTGAGCACAGAGCCTGCTTAGCATTCTTTCTCTCGCCTGGGAACCTCAGTGGCTCAGTCGGTTGAGTATCCAACTTCAGCTCAGGTCATGATCTCACGGTGTGTGAGTTCGAGCCCGTAGCGGGCTCTCTGTTGTCAGCGCAGAGCCTGCTTTGGATCCTTTGTCTTCCTCTCTCTCTCTCTCTCTGCCCCTCCCCTGCTCGCCCTCTCAAAACTAAATAAAAACGTTAAAAAAAAAAAAAAGAGTCCCTCTCTCCCTCTGTCCCTGCTTGTGTGTTGCACACGCAGGTGCTGTCTAAAATTAAAAACAATTTTTTAATTAAAAATTTGTAAAAACCTCAGCTAACATTCCTATCAGAGCTGCACTCATTTCTCAGTAATCTGAGTGACATCTCTACTGATTGGAATAGGGGATGAAGGTATTTGCACCTTGTATGCTATGCAAGTTACTTTATAATGTGTGTGTGTGTGTGTGTGTGTGTGTGTGTGTCTGTGCGCGTGCCCGAGGGAGGGGAGGTGCACTCTTCCCCCAGAGAGCGGCTCGTTAACCCCCTCCCAGCACGCCAGGCCAGCTCTCCGGTCGGCTTGGGCTGTCCCCGAGCTTGCTTGGTGGACAGCTGGTCTGCAAATCTTCGTTTAAAAAATAAACAATGTTCTTATGGCCCGTTTGGGAGCAAACAGTTAAAGTGTCGACGCATCTTGCTGGGTATCCGTCACCGCACCAGGGACAGGCTCTGGCTCGGTGAGGAGAGGGCTGCGGTCCGGGGAACATCTGAGGGTCCCTTCGGTGCGCCGGCCTCGGGGGCACGGAGCAGGCTCCCGCCCAGCTCCCTGAGGGCTGCGACTGCCTCACGGACGCGGTTCAGCGTCGACAACGCACACCGACCTCTCTCCGTCTCCCTCCCCCACATATTCACTGGAAACCCTCGAACACTCCACGGCTCCTAGTAACTTAACCTACAAACAAAACACTTAGCATTCACCAGGGTGTGATGAATTCCAGCCGCTGCCGCCAACAGTCATAAGGAGACTCGCATTCTTTGAGCGTCTAGGACATTGTATCCTGTCACTGTGCACCAAATAGCAAAAAACAGAAGTTACCTCCATTTCGGTGATAAAGAAACTGACCTCGGATGCGGTAGCTAATTGCCCGACGTACCAGAAGCCGTGATTTCCCCTCGATCCCGTCTTGCCCGTGGCTGGCCGTGCGGTGCCTTCCCGTCTTCCCTACGGGGCCATGTGGTCACCGGTGTGGCCTGCCCATACCCGGACCCCTGAAATACCAAGCAGGATGCTCGTGGCAAGATGTCACCTACAGGGAGCCTGGGGGTAGAGGTGCAGCTACTTGGGAGAAGGGCAGGGGCAGGAACAGGATGTTGGGGCCACGGGGGTACAGTCGGCCCACGGTTTGTCATGAAAAGTTGCTGAGCATTAGGTGTGGGGGCCCGTGGAGTCCAGACAGAAGCAAGTCTATTTCCAATTTCCTTTGATTTCATCTGTTTCACTTTTCACTGAAGAAGAACTCCCGGGGGAGGGGCTTGCACGAACAAAGCCTACCGGCTTACCTTCCTCCCCCCACCCCTCCCCACCCTGGGAGCAGGACTTGGTGCCAGTCACCGTGCTGGGGCCGGACACGGAGGGCGCAGGGACCTGCCGGCTGCTGTGGCCGGAGGATGGATCCGGTTCCCTTGCACCCTGGACCGTCGCTAGCACTAGCACCGAGGCATCTAGCCAGTTACCTCATCTCCGTGTGCTTCAGCGGCCTCTCCTGAAAAATGGAGACAGTGACTGGGCTTCAAGTAAGAGACAGCAGAGGAGGCACGCAGGACAGCTGGCTCCTGGCCGTGCAAACGCGCCACGTGTCAGCGCGCTGATCCTCGGACAGTCTCGGTGGCCGGCGTCCGGGTCTGGCGTCCCCGTGGGCATCCGCAGGGGTCTCTGCGGAGCGGCTGGCCGCCCCAGCCTTCTCCAGCCAGGCCGGCTTGCTGGGCCGTCCCTGATACTCTGCAGCCACCTGCTGGGCCATGTGGGAACAGAGCCACTCATTCGACAAACTCCCGACTCTGCTCCCAGAGCGAACTGCGTGGTGTAGATTCACTCCCCACAGATGGCGGGGGGCCCACGTTATCCAAATTTCCCTTTAGTAAAAAAGAAAACAGTCATTTGGTGTTCCCCTGGCTTATCAATAGCGGGTAAGATTGGGGGGGGGGGGGGCGGCAGGGAGAATAAACCCTTCCCATTTTACTGCTTGGCTCAAGTTACTTTCAATTAAAAAACAGATTAGGTGGGGAGAAGACCTCACCTGGGGCCTGGAGATGAGAGAGGGTCTCCACGGACTCTACCCCGAGTTCCAGAACCTTCCATACCATGCAGTAGCTCTCACCGGCCAGAGTTCCAGGGGTCCCAGCCAATCTGGAGAGGAGGTAGTGTGTTTCCTGGGCTGGGACTCCTCAGCTTTGGACACCAGTGAGTCCCAAGTACAGCTCACCTTGGGGAGGTGGGGACATCAGCCTGGAGACGTCTTCTCAGTGGGTGTTGGATACTGATGCCCGCACGCCCCCCAGCAGGAATGGCCAACACACAGTTTCCCGTTGGAACCATACTTACAAGGAGCATCCCAGGCACCTCGCTGGAGCAAGTGCGCCACCCGAGGCACTTCCACGCACCCTGCCTTTTCTCAGAGTCCCTGCTTCAGGGACCCTCTACCAGCCGCAGTCACCAGTCACCCAGCAGCAGAGAGAGAGAGGGAGTTCCTAAAAACAAACCAACAAATAAATCACGTGGAAATGGAATTCTTAAAAATGGGCTCTAGGGGCGCCCGCGCGGCTCAGTCGGGGGAGCGTCCAACTTCAGCTCAGGTCATGATCTCACGGTTCGTGGGTTTGTGCCCCGCATCGGGATCTGTGCTGACAGCTCAGAGCCTGGAGCCTGCTTTGGATTCTGTGTCTCCCTCTTTCTGCCCCTACCCCAACTCGTGCTCTGTCTCTCAAAAATAAATTTAAAAATATATATATATTTAAAAAGAAAGATGGGCTCTAACTTTAAATGAACCAAGAGAATGTAAGGGTGAAGAGTCCAGCCACCTAACGCCTCTTACTAAACAATGGCAGACCTGATGGTCCCTGGAGGTCAATGGGACGTCTGAGTTCTTTATTTAGATGATGGTCAGTAAACAAGCATTTACTCAGCATTAAGACTGTGCCAGGAGCTGCGAACAAAACCAAACCCCTACCCTCCTGCAATTCATATGCTACTGGAGGCAACAAAACCAAACGAGTGAAATAAGTAAATATATATAGTTAAGTTATGCTGTTGCTAGGGAAAAATATTAAGCAACAAAAGTTGGGAGCGCCAGAGGATTGGGTGCCCAGGAAAGGCCTCACTGAGAAGGGAATAGGCGAGGGGGCAAAACACAGAGAATTCAGAAAGCATTCCAGGCAAGGAGATGGCAGGTACAAAGGTCCTGGGGTGCGTTCAGACACAGTGAGGCAGTCAGAGCAAAGGGCAGAAGGAAAGGAGAAGCCCACCAAGTCAGAGATAACCGTAAGTTAAATATGCGGGTCCCTGAATGTAACTAAGGATTCTGGCTTTTATTCTGAGTCAGATGGGAGCCATTGGAGGGTTTTGAGCAGAGGAGGAAATTGATCCGAATTTTAACAGGATTTCTCTGCCTGCTGCCGAGGAGAAGGGAGTGAGGAGGAATACACATCTTTGACTCTTGCCTCTTTCTTTCTCCCATATCCAGTTAGCCCAAATGTTCTGTCGGTTCTGCCTCCAAAGTATTTAGTCCTCCCAATCAGAATCCAAGGTCATCTTCTCAACTGTGTTAGCCAAGTCCTTATTTAAAATCCGCGTTTAAGCCCGGGGCTCCTGGGGGCCTCAGCTGGTTAAGCAGCTGACTTCGGCTCAGGTCATCATCTCACAGTCCGAGTTCGAGTCCCACGCCGGGCTCTGTGCTGACAGCTTGGAGCCTGGAGCCTGCTTCAGATTCTGTCTCTCTCTCTCTCCCTCTCTGCCCCTCCCCACTCTTGCTCTCTCTCTCTCTCTCTCTCTCTCTCTCTCAAAACTAAACATTAAAAAATTTTAATAAGAAAACAGGAAATGGCAATCACGTAATCTCAGCACCTAGAGGAATCACTGTAGACGTGGTGCTACCTTTCTGCTCAGACTGTGTATCGGGCACTGTGCTGGATTTCCTGGACCCTTTTCCTTTTTACTTACATAATATTGTAAACTCCTCCCCATGGCATTAAGGGTTTCTTTGAAAACACTTTTTAATGGCTACACATTATTCTATCACATTTGCCATTTAAAAAAGTTTTAACGCAAGAAGTTTTAACTAGGCTCTTGCTGGATATTAGGCTTATTTCAATTTTCTCTTGCTTTTTTTAATTTGCTTTAATGTTTATTTTTGAGAGAGAGAAACAGAGCTGTGCAGGGGAGGGGCGGGGAGGGGCAGAGAGAGAGAGGGAGACACAGAATCCGAAGCAGGCTCCAGGCTCCGAGCTGTCAGCACAGAGCCCGATGCGGGGCTCGACCTCAGGAACCGTGAGGTCATGACCTGAGCTGAAGGTGGACGCTCCCCCGACTGAGCCGCGCGGGCGCCCCTCTCTTGCTATTTTTCAATTGTTACCTTTGTTCTTAAATCCTGTCCTGACAGTGTTAGCAGTAACATCTCAGGGATCTGTTATTTCCAGTTTCTTCCACTCCGACCCCCGCCCCATGGGACCTGGGAGCGCTTTCCGGGGCTCCCCTCCAGCCCAGCTGCCTCGGCCTGGCATTCCGGGGTCTCTACAAACCTGGTCCTAACGCTCTTCCCCCGTCATCTCCTGCACCGCCTCCCGGCTGCTGGAACCACCTGTCCTCCAAACACAGCTTCTCCCACCACCGTTCCTGCCAGTGGAAATCCCCTGCGGTCCTCCGTGTCCCTGCCCAGAGCCACTGGCTCGCTGCCCCGCGACACCTCGGGTCCTTTCCACGGCCTGTAGCGCAGCGTGCTGTCATCTGTCTCTGAGCGGCCTCTCTGCCCTGCTGTTCCGGGAGCGCCGTGGGGGGGCGCTGTGTCTGTCTTGCTCACTTCTTTGCCTGTTACGCCTCGCACAGTGCCTGGGACGTGGTATACAGCACACGGTGCATTCCAAGAGTGGTCACCACTCGCCTAGAAGCTCACAACCGTGGCGGGAACCTCACTGTCTGAGGTCAGCGACGCCACCTCCTGCGTGTAAGCGGCTGCGGCAGGGGCCACGTGTGAATCTGACCACGTCTCCTGCCTTCTGCTGCATCCTCCTTAGAACAAGCCACCAGCCACCACCGTCACCACTCCCTGGATAATTCCGGCAGCCTCCTGTCTCCTCCCCACCTCCTTCCCCTCTGAACAGCAGCCAGAGTGAATCCATCAGCATGGCAAAATAATGTTAGCCCCCTGCTCAAATCCTTTTAAATGGCTTCCATCCCACATAGACTTAGAAACCAAAAACCCTGGCCTCCTCTCTGACCTGTGTTCCCGTCGCTCGCTCCCGTGCTCTCTCCACCCCAACCACAACACTTGATGAACACACACGGAGAACATCCCTGCCCCAGGGCCTTTGCCCTTGCTGTGCTCTCTCCTAGTGGCCCCGTGGCTCACTCTCTGCTGAAATGTCTCCTGAGCAAAGAGGATTTCTCCGAGCAGGTCCTCTGATACAATGCAGCGAGGCCTCGTCTGTTTTCTCTATCTGGGGGCAGTGGCACCTGCCACCTCCTATCCTTTCACTGTGCTTTATTTTTCTCCATAGTCCTTATCACCATTGTGGTTATTTTAATCATTTCTTTATTATGTGGCCCCTCTCACTCAAATATGAGCTCTCTGAGCACAAAGACAGAATGTGTTTTGTTCACTGCTCCTTCCCCAATTCCTGGAACCGCACCCAGCAGCTAGTTGTCACACGACAAATATTTGCCAAGGGAGCGAGTGAGTGAGTGAGGGCGTGACTGAGGGTGACTATTCTCCCTTCCCACAGGATGAGGAGGGGCTTAGACCTCCAGGCAGAGCAAGGGGCGGGTTCTGGCGGATGCCCTCAGTCTAGGCAGATGCCTGTTCGGAGTCCCACGGCAGACAGAAATTCTCAAGTCTCCCTTTGGCACTGTGGTGGCTTTAAAAATACGTGCACACGTTTTCGGATACCCCTCCCTTCAGAGGGTCCGGCTGAATTCCCCTCCCCAGGCTGTGGGCTGGACTTCGTGGCTTGCTTCTAACGAATAGAAACGATGGAATGCCACTTCCAACACACGATTTACGACGCCCACGGCTTCCCTCTCAGGGGTCTCTCCAGTTTTTCTCTGTCTCTCAGACCACACACTCTGGGAGAAGCTGGTTGCCATGCTGTGAGCACCCCCATAGACAGGTCTACGCAGTAAGGAACTGAAGTCTCCAGCCAGTAGCCAGTGACAAACTGAAGCCTATCCACAGCCACAGGAGTGAGCCTGGAAGCTGATCCTGAGTCTCAGGTGACCCTTCGGCGGGTTGCTGCTGTAGCAGACTGCTTGACAGCAACCAAATGACTGACCCTAAGCCAGACACATCCATCCAAGCTGCTCCCAGGTTCCTAACTCTCAGAGCCTGTGATGTAATAAACACTTATTGTTTGAGGATGATTTGTTACACAGCAATCGGTGACTGATACAGTCAGCATGCTTTGTCCAACTGCCTGCAGTAAGTAATCCTGCACCACCAGTGCTTGCCTTTCCAGGTGGCTTTCTGGAATACCAGCTCCTGAACTGGCTGCTGGGGGGAGACGCTGGGAGGAGCACGTGGCCAGTCCCTTCTGGGCACCAACAATGCGGTGTGTGTAGTGAAGAGGACAGGGGCTTCTGAATTGGATTCGGTTGGATTTACTCTCACCAACCGTGTGATCTGAAGCAAGTATTTGGACATTTCAGAAACTCCTTTTAATCATTTTTAAAACGGTAATAGTAAAGCAATCAGGCGTGGGGTAGATTGCAGAGATAAATTCTGCCACGTGCGAAGCACGAGCGATGCGTGCCATGACAGTTCGCTCTCTTTGCAATTCTGCTTTCTGGCTACTCATGGGTCAAGGTCTTCCCTGACTACGAACTCATCTCAAAATGCCAACCACGAATATCAAGGGTAAATACCAGGCCTTATTTTTAAATAGAGGTGGGTTTTCTGTGAAGCTGGTAAAATTTCAAGTATGATGGCCCCTCACTTACAGATGCCCCTTTCAAAGCTGCGTACCTAATTTTATATTCATAATTTTGTATCCTTTCTCCCCAAGAGGCGTCCATAATCACCATGAAAACACACCATGCTCTACAGAATGCAATTAAAGCAATAAATAAAATTCATTGCACTACCTACTTACCAATAAATAATAAAATGAGTTCAATTTCCAGCTCAAAATGCTTGAAAAAGAACAAAGTAAACCAAAGAAAGCATAAAAATAAAAAATAAAAATAAAAGCAGATATTAATTAATGAGTAGAGAAACAGTAAATGCAATTGACAAAATCCTGTAAAAAAAAATTAACAAACTAACCAAATCGTTAGCTAAGTTGGTGAAGATGAAGAGGAGAGAACACAAATAAACGAAATAAAGAATTCCGTCGGGGAAATAACCACTGGAACAGAAGAAAAGTTTACAATTCTAAGAGACTACTTCATAAGACTTCTGTGCAAATAAATCTGAAAAACTATATGGAATGGATGATTTCCCAGGAAAATTAAAATTGCTCAAATTGACCACCGTTAGAATTAGAAGGTTTAAACAGACCAATCCCATAGAAGAGCCGGAGGTATTTAAGGAACTAGCCTACACGAAAGCACTAGACCCATATGTTTCCATAAGAAATTCTACCACACCTTCACAGACCAGATAATCCGATGCTCTCCAAAAGTTCCACAGCACTGAAAAGGAAGGGAAAGTCTCTAATATGTTTTAGGAAACAAATATAACACTGAATGCTAAACCAGAAACAGTATAGAAAAATACATAGACCAGTACCATTCATAAATATCACTGCAAAATTTCTAAATAAAATATTAGCAAACACTGAAACTAACATCTCATTAATAATACATCATGAATGAGTGGGATTTGTTCAAGAATGCAGTGTTGGTTCACTATTAAAAGTCCATTAGAACCATAGCCCACATTAATAAATCTAAGGCACAAATAACCATGATTATCTTCATAAATGCTGAGAAAAATTCGACGGCTCTTCAAAGAAAGGAAGGAAGAGGAGAAGGAAGAGGAGGAGGAGGGGGAGGAAGAGGAGGGGGAGGGGGAGGAAGAGGAGGGGGAGGGGGAGGAAGAGGAGGGGGAGGGGGAGGAAGAGGAGGGGGAGGGGGAGGAAGAGGAGGGGGAGGGGGAGGAAGAGGAGGGGGAGGGGGAGGAAGAGGAGGGGGAGGAGGAGGGGAGAGGAGGAGGAGGGGAGAGGAGGAGGAGGAGGAGGAGGAGGAGGAGGAAGAGGAGGAGGAGGAGGAGGAGGAGGAGGAGGAGGAGGAGGAGGAGGAAGTGGAGGAGGAAGTGGAGGAGGAAGTGGAGGAGGAAGTGGAGGAGGAAGTGGAGGAGGAAGTGGAGGAGGAAGTGGAGGAGGAAGTGGAGGAGGAAGAGGAGGAGGAAGTGGAGGAGGAAGAGGAGGAGGAAGAGGAGGAGGAAGTGGAGGAGGAAGTGGAGGAGGAAGTGGAGGAGGAAGGAAAAACACTCAAGAACTTCCAGATCATGGTATACTTCCTTAACATGATGGAATATATATAGTTTTGTCCACAGCAAGGATGTCCACTAATCTCCACTGCTGTTTGACACTGTACTAGAGATATTAGCCAGTGCAATTAGACAAGGGAAATCAAGTAGGGCCGTAGGAACTAGTGAACTGGGAAGGTTATTGTGATGATTACCAGAACTAAGTTAACACTAAGCTCTGAAAGGGCTCCCCATCAATGTTAGGCATTATTAAATATTTTTAAGTGATACAGTAGTGTTAAATGTTATACTTGCTGCTGAGTTCCTGTATGTGTTTCCTTTATCTCCTCGTAGTTCTATGCTAGGACAATCCAGAGAAGAACAACCTGTCTGTGATGACAGAAGGCAGAAGACACAGGTGAAGTTCTTGAATTCTGACATTTGTAGGCTGTGTGATCCTCAGCAATGAATTAACCTCTCCAGATGTTGGGCTCCTCACCTATTAAATGAAAAGGCAAGCCTCTGTCCTTGACACCTCTGATATTGCGGTTTAGGATGTATTGTTGACAACCCACTTACCTCCACCAAGCAGAGAAGCAGTGGGAGAAACAGCTCCTACAAAAAGCAAAATATTCCAGCACTCTCCTTGAGTGCAGCCTTTCCCGTGTGATGCGTGTCCCCACTCCCACCAGGAAATGGGTCCTTTTGCATTCATGCTCAGCATCTGCAGATGCTGGAAGGTGTCCATACACCTGGGACCTACAGTCATTTTCAAGAGAGAGAAACTAGGATTCAACCAGAATTCTGGCCCTCGCTCCTTTGTTAGGGCAAAAGACAAAGGATCCTGCCAGCCATGGGCATGAAATGATTCCTGCTGAGACAATGACATGCCTGCGGCCAAGGACACAGTGTGGCAAGAGGTGCTCTTGCAAAAGAAGGTGCTCGTCATATTCTGACAGACTCTCTCCTTGGCCAAAGTCGAATTGGCTCCTGAGTCCTCTTTCTGACCAGTCTTCAACCTTGAGCTCTGTCCTTGGCCTGCTCAGTCTGGTTTGCCCAAGGATCCTGCTGGGGCAGTAGAGCAAACCCTGCCCACTCCCCCAGCCCCTGGCATCCGAGGACCATGGCCTGCCTCCAGACGAGTCCTGTTGAGTTGGTCTAGCAAACATCCCGCAGCCCTGATGTCTCCTCTTGTCATTTTCCATCCACTGACCCCACCCTGCCCCCTGGCACTTGTCCTTGTAGTGGAGTTGAACCCGATCTGTCTCCCCTCCTGCAAACCACAAATAAAGTCTTCTTTATCAGCTTTAACAGGTGTCATGAGTAGCGTTTCTTTAATGAGTTCCCGTGATTTCCCAGGTGTGTAGAGCTTTGCCCTGAGGCTCCAACCATGTCCACCAGCACCTGTTTCACAATCAAGGCTGAAAGATCCTTTCAAACCATCCTCCTGATAAATCAGGCCCAGGACCTTTGGTCTTCCAAGTTGACCGAGAGACAGTCCCTTGGGGTCAGGGAGCAGTTCGGCAGCAGCCCAGAGAAGTGGAACTTTGCATTTGTTATTTGTATACTTTTTTATTTGGCCCCCTCTCCCTTCTGAGCCGTCTTTCCCCCAGCACCTGGCCTGCTGCCTGTGCTCTGGAGCTCAATAAACACCTGCTGAGTGAGCGAGAGGGTGATGGCCCCTGCGGGGAGAGAGAAATGGAAGAAACGAGGTGCCTTCTGGCCCCAGACTTGGCTTCCCTTGCAGCAGCCCCAGGGAGGAAAACCACATCAACAAAGATGCCCTTGTCCGGGCCCCTCCCGCACCCCCTTCACTCTTCTCTTCTGCACCCTCCTGTTGGGGGGACTGCAGGAGAGGGTGGAGATGTGCTACTTGGTTCTGTTTCCCCAATTGCTGGGTGGGGACAGGAGCTACGTCTCCCCTCTGCCAGCTCTCCAGAATCCTGAGGGAATTGCCAAACCCCGTCTCTACGACGGGAGCCTCGGCTCTCGGGCACCCTCAGGGACATGTGGGTGCAGAGGGAAGGGTGTCTGCCCATCTTCCCACTCCCAGGCTTCCTCATCGGTGTCCCCAGGGCCTCGCACACAGAACAGACTCAGGGCTGAAATGACATGGGAAACCAGGGCTAGGGGAGGAATGCCTACCACACGCCCCGCTCAGAGTGCAGGCCACAGGCCCAGGCCAAGGACGCTTTGCTCCTGGCCCCTGACAAGAGCGAATTCTGGAAACGCCCCGCTGGGGTGTGAGACGCTGAGAGCGGGGGAGACGGTGCATGTGCGGCGGCAGGAGCTGTAGGAGAAATCTCTCTGCTTTCTGTTCAGTTTGCTGGAAACCTCAGACTGCTCTAAAATATTAAAAAAGGGGAGGGTTCCATTTTCTATGTCTTTTTCATTACTGTGATTTCATTTTCCTAGCACGTCAGTGCTGTGGACTGAACGTTCATGTCCCTCCAAGTCCGTATGTTGAAGCCCTAATGCCCAGTGCAGAGGCAGAGCCTTGGGCAGATCACTGGGTTTAAGTGAGCTTATGAGGGTGGCACCCCCATGATGGGATTAGTGCCCTTAGAAGAGGAAAAAGAGAAACAGACTTCTCTCCCTTTCCCTCTCTCTCTTTCCACTACCTGAGGACACAGCAAGACGTCACCGTCTGCAGGCCAGGAAGGGGGAGGCTCTCACCAGACACCGAATCTGCTGGCACCTTGATCCTGGACTTCGCAGGCTCCAGAACTGTGAGAAATAAAGCTTCTATGGCTCGAGTCTCCCAGGCTTTGGCAGGCTGTTCTAACAGGCCTAGTCGACTAACACAGTTTTCCGTCTATTATATAATTCACCAAAGCTTTTGGCCAGGACAGACTGGAGGGGAAAAAAATAGTCCTTCATTCCCAGTAGTCTGAGAAGCTCGGACCTCCACCAATAGCCCTGGTCTCCTGCTGCTCTGTTCTTAGCTCTGAGACTCAGTTTCCTCATCTGCAAACTGAGGGTATAGATTGACTGGACCTGCCCCCGCCTGGCCGTTCAGCAAATGTCTGGTTCTTTTGGCAAATATGGGCAGCCTGGCGCCATTAGGGGCCAGGGAGCCCTCTCCCTACTCTCGCCGTTGGGTACGGTGTTCCACAGAAAGGAGGTCTTCAAAGAAATTCCACCATCCAGACACAAACACTCAGGGGCATGTCTGCAAGCAGTCTGTGAGCTTGGGAAAGTCCCCTCTTTCTTCAGACACTGGGACACACAGCTTGTGTGAAAGGGTGAGGTACAGGTGCCAACATTATGAAGAAGCGGCCTGTGTCCTGATCCGTCCCGGGACTGTCTCATGAGGCGGGGACCAGATTCTTTCTCCCCACCCGAGCGAAGGCGACGGTGGTCACACAAGGCTTCTGCCCAGCCACCCATCTTCTACGTCACCAGTGAAAACGTAGTTTAAAAACCCCTCACGCTAATCAGTCAACCCTCTGGTGTCATTCTGATAACTACATTTGAGATGCTTTGTCACCACCTCTGTGACTGGTCCTCCAAGGCTAGAGGCAGACGCTGTCTGCACGTGGGATGCCCACCTACCTTCTCTGAGCCTTCCAGGGGCAGCTGGAGGTAATGGTACAGGCGGGGAAGTAGATGGATGCCGCTAAAAACAAAGCCCTCCCAGAGTGGGAAAGATACGATCTTTCTTTCCTAGAGAGCTGAGAAAAGGCCAGGCCCTCCCCACCCCCACCCCA
The DNA here is from genome assembly GCA_030068075.1 of Paguma larvata. Taxonomy (NCBI): domain Eukaryota; kingdom Metazoa; phylum Chordata; class Mammalia; order Carnivora; family Viverridae; genus Paguma; species Paguma larvata. The sequence goes on from CM057832.1 coordinate 79,719,172, forward strand.
GGGAAGTGGACTAACCCGCGGGGGGCAGCAGCTATGATGCTGACAGCGAAAGCTTCGAAAGCTTCGGGAGAAAGGAAGAGATTGCTTCCTTGCCCAGAGAATTCAGTGCCTGGGGCTGGGGGAGGAGAACAGAGAAATGGCAGGTGGGGAAGCCGCCATCAACCCCCTCCACAAGCAGCCGTCCGGAGAGCAGCCCATCTGCAGCCCCCAGCGCTCCCTCCCTCGTGTTCGGCTCTGCTTCTATAGCCACTTTTCCCCACCCACCCCAACTAGCGCCTCCAACTGCCTTCCCCCCCTCTTCCTTACTCAGCCCCTCCAGGGGCCCCACTGCAACTCCCACTCTGGTCTGGCCTGATGGCTTGGAGCCAGAAGAGTCTGTGTTTCGTTAGCCAAGCTAGAAGCCTTAGCAAGCACTGTGTCAAAGAAAACAGGAAATGCCAGACTGCCCCTGTTTGGGAGGGGGAGAGAGCCGGTGGCTTCTGGAGGGGCTGCTTGGGTGGGAACGCCATCTCTACCACTGAACTGCTGAGTGACCTTGGCCAAGTTACTGAACCTCATCTTCTTCACCTGTAAAATGGGAACAGTAGGGGCACTCACCTCTTAGGCTGCTGGGAGGTGAACTGAGAGCGTGGAAAACCGCTAACACAGTCCCTGGAACACGGGCAGCGCCCAGCAAGGAAGACAGTCTCTCCTTTTATAGCCTCGGACCCCAACCTAAACTGTTCTCCAGCTGCACCCAATTTCTTAAAATGTAAATAAAATCTGCTACTCCTGTTGAAAACTCTTCCCAGGTAGCTCATTGTTACCGGGAAATCCAGCCAGAGGCTCCTCTCCTCTCGCCCCTCTCTCATTGGCCTCGGGAAATCCAGCCTGAGGCTCCTCCCACTTCTCCCCTCTCTCCCCTCCCATTGGCCTCGGGAAATCCAGTCCGAGGCTCCTCCCACCTCTCCCTTCTCTCCTCTCCCATTGGCCTCGGGAAATCCAGCTTGAGGCTCCTCCCACATCTCCCCTCTCTCCTCTCCCATTGGCCTCGGGAAATCCAGCCTGAGGTTCCTCCCACCTCTCCCCTTTCCCATTGTCCTCGGGGAACCCAGCCTGAGGCTCCTCCCACCTCTCCCTTCTCTTCCCTCCCATTGGCCTTAGAAAATCCAGCCCGAGGCTCCTCCCACCTCTCCCTTCTCTCCTCTCCCATTGGCCTCGGGAAATCCAGCTTGAGGCTCCTCCCACATCTCCCCTCTCTCCCCTCCCATTGGCCTCGGGAAATGCAGCCCAAGGCTCCTCCCACATCTCCCCTCTCTCCCCTCCCATTGGCCTCGGGAAATGCAGCCCAAGGCTCCTCCCACATCTCCCCTCTCTCTGCTCCCATTGGTCTCTAGCGCAGAGGATTGCACTGGCCTGTCATCCACCTGGTGCACATTTCCCGGACCCTCAAAGTCGAGCCGCGCTCAAATATCATCTCCTCAAAGAAGACTTCTCTAACTGCCCCCTTTCTTCTTAGCACCAGTCCCCAGTCTTTAATCACTGATCTGTTGGTCACGACCCAGCTAGAAGGAAGCAGCTCCCTGAAGCCACTCAGCCAAGCGTTGACTGAATGAATGAAGGTTGCATCGTTATCCCCAGAAGAATGGTGCTTTGAAGAGTAAACTGAGTTGGTGGTCTGCCTGGACCTGAGCAGCTGCCCACCTCTGCTCCAAGTGTTCAGCCCTTCCGAAGGAAAAACCTGGCCACCTAGACACACACAAATGTTATACGCCGAGCCCAGAGGTCCAAAGTACACATTTTTATTCTCCGGCGGGCCTTAGCCACCTCTAGTTTTACAAGCACGAATAAATGGAATCAACAAGACCCTCTCCCAAAACGTCTTTCATTACGATTTGTCACTGAACGAGTTTCCCGTTTTTCCTAAAGACACTGTGATTTGAGGGTGACCTAAAATGAAGCTTGACAAGTGCAGAAAACATCGGGGTCAATCGTCCTGCTTCTGTGCCCACTGCTCTGTCACCGAGCAGCGAAAGGCTGCGGGAGCTATAAATAGCGGCCTCACAGATCTGTCCCTCCACTGAGGGAGGCACTCGGTGAGGAAAAGCGCCAGGGGCCGTGATATAGGCAAAGAATCACTAGCCCACTTTCTGCCCAGGTGACCTGGCAGCGGCCTCCAGTTCGATGCATCCAAAAGCCAAAAGTGCCCGAAAGAACTTGCCCTTTCACCCTTCAATGACCTCAGCAGAACGAGGAGCCAGAGAGGGAGGACAAAGGTCCTCCAGCGTGTACCCCCCTTTTAAGGAGTTCCCAGAGGGTGCGCCAACTCCCGGCCGAGGCACCCCACGGTCAGGCTGGATCATTCCGCCTTCCGGGTGCATCTTCCTTCCTGCTCCTCAAGCCGATGCCAAGGGCCTGGCGTCACAAGCTCACAGGACAGTTTCCCGGATGACGCCGATGAGGCTGTGGGGCCGCTCGGCCTCCGCTCGTCGGGGCCTTCTCTCGGCTTGCGGCCTTCCAGGTGGGACGAAGGTGCTCAGGTCCCCGCAGCTCTGCAGGTGCAAAAGTCCAGGCTGTCTCCGGGAGGGCGGCACGTGGGCCCTGGAAGTGCTGGGCTGCAACGGGGCCATGATCTTGGGGAGAATAAGAGGATGAGGGACGCGTTAAGCTTCGCCAGATGTGGTCCCTGCACCCTGCCCTATCCATCCGCGCACTCTGTAGCTCAGTTGCTTTGGAAAAGAAAATGGGGTGTTTTCCCAACGTGGAAGACACTTGGAATTCCACAGATGCTTTCAACAGATTGCCTCTTTTCTAACGTTCCTACGAAATTCCCCACATTTTCTATGGTTTCAGCTGCCCACCTGCCTCACTTTACCTTCTGGATTCATCCATTGTGGGTTCTTGCCTAACACTGAACATTCTTCTCATCATTTTTATCCAGTTTCCCTGGGGTGGGAGACAGTGATTCTCACCTGGGTCTCCACATTTCTGGAGGGGAGAGGAGCTGGTAACATGGACTCCCAGCTCCCCCACAGCAATCGTGACATGCGGGGCTGGACCGTCTGTAGTTCTAACAAGAACCCAGGTGACAGCGATGTGCTTGAAAAGTTAATAACTACCAGGCTGGCAATGAGTCCAGCTAATGAGGTTAGAAAGTGTCAACCAAAACCAACGAGGCTTCCAACTGATCTGACAACCCTTCGATAAAAAAACATGTTAAACGGCATAAAAACTAAGCCAAACTACTTGTAAAAGCGCTTCAGAATGGTCCTACTGCCAGGTCCAGTTTGCAGTAGAGAACATGTGTAACTTTAAATACGCCGTGACAGCGCTCACTTCGTGAGATGACAAAAATACAGGAAATTCCTCATCCAACTGGGATCGACGAGGGGAGAACTGTCCGGTACGTACACAGAAGTTTCCAGAAGTGGCCCAGTCATGACTACATGACTTATAATACTGTTAGCGCCTTGAGAAAAACCCAGGTGCTTCATTACCTCCTACCATCACGGAATAATCACTGGGCTGGCTTTTTGTTTCGTTTGTACCATTCCGAGATTTTTAAGGTCATGGGAAGGAAATCCCTCCAAAAGATGGTACATTAAATTTTGCTACCACACTGTTATTATATTTGCCTTTAAGACCAGGCCTTATTTTCTGGTTAAAAAGAAAACTCGAGCATTCATAGATGTCAACTGTCATTATGTGTAAATTAGGGCAAGCGGTTTTAACGTGGATAAAAAGTAAAATGGCTCTCTAGAAACATATTCTAGTAATACTAGCTGAGTAGAGTCCGAAATAAAAGCTCTCCTTCCGCGTGTCCCTCCGTCCTTCTGTCCGGGGAGGGACGTGGCGTCACGACACGTCACCGCTGGGGTCCGCTCCTGGAAGGCAGGATGACCCGGAGTCCACTGCGGCAATCCCAGGGCCTGAACTTTCATCCAGACTCGGCACAGAGACCCAGCAGACGTTTGTGGTGACAACATCTGTCGAACTGTGAGTGCCCGTTCTCTGTCCCCAGGGCTATTTTCCAGGGAAGCCTGTGCAGAGGGGCCACACCAACCGCTTGGCAGATACTCGGCTCTCCCTCCCTAGAGCTGGGCAGTCTTGAACGATTGTCTGTGAATCCTTCTCTGTTTCTTGGGCTATTGGGGCTGGACAGAGGGAAAGAGGCTGACACTGCCCTCCGGCATGGACCAGAGGAGGTAAATGTCTCCCCTCCACAGACACTAACGAGAGCCTGACCCGATACCACTGGCTGCACTCACTCAGAAAGCAGACAGCAAGAGGGCCTGCTCATGCCAGTCATCAGACTGCTCTTCTGCTCCCCTGGGTCCCCTCGGGGCCAGGAGAGAAACTGGCTTCTGCAAAAAGAGGCCGGCAGGTAGGAAGGGGCAACAGAAAGGAAACTGAGCAGGGACTCACTCAGTCTGCCTTAAAAACTCACCTAGGACCCTGTGGCAACTTCCCGAGGGTCCAGCAGCCCAATGTCCCTGTCGGGCACTTAGTGCACACGGACACGGGCAGGAATCACCTGTGAGCCGCTGTGCTCTGAGAGCTGCAACAGCCGCCCCTCAAACAAGCGGCAACAAAGTAAATGCCTAAAACATGACGGCTTTTCAAAGAGGTGGGTGATTAAAGCTGTGACCCGTCCCCAGTTCTCATCAGAAGGAAACCCTATTCATTCGGAGGCACAGGTACAGAGACCACCTAGTCCAATGCTTCACTCTTAAAAAAATGAGAACACTGGGGCGCCTGGGTGGCTCAGTCAGTTAAGTGTCCGACTCTTGATTTTGGCGCAGGTCATGGACTCACGGTCGTGAGTGTGAGCCCCACATCAGGCTCTGTGCTGACGGCGCAGAGCCTGCTCAGGATTCTCTCTCTCTGTCTCTCTCTCAATAAATAAATAAATAAACATTAAACTAAAAAAATTAAATTAAAAATGTAAAAATGAGAAAACTGACACCCAGGTGGATTATGTTACATGCCCAATGTTATCTTTCCCCTGGGTGACTTCCCATTAGGGAATTGCCTTGTGTTTTTTAATCTATGGAGAAGAAAAGGCATTTATTCCTTTAAGTCCTATTGATTTAGATATCTTGCCAACACTTCATGGGAATATCAACAGCTCCCAGAATCTTGCCAATTTTAAAAGTCATGTAAGTCCATCAGTGCCACAGGGCGGAGAAACCACGCCCTATCAATGCCCAGGCCCCTTGCTTTTCTGCCCAAACTGAACCCCTATCTTTCCCCAGGTGTGCTTCCCCATCCAAGGAATATTGCTTTCTCTGTGGGAAACTCATCACACCTGAAAGGAAAGTGCTTCAGCTTCTTCTCTCTCCCTCCCGGGACCTCCTAACAACCCCAATTCCCTTGATACCCTGACCATGAACTTACAAGGCCTTGGACAGGAAATCAGAGACGCTGCTTTGGCTGCTATGGAAACAAGTTCTCGGACTCGCGCCCCAGACGAGTAATAAAACTACCTGTTCGAGGAAGCTGGCGCTCGTGATGGCCTCCTCCATGTGCTCCTCGTCGGACTTCAGAACGGATTTAATGTTCTCCACGAGCTCATGGATGTCCGGGGTCATACTGCAGGAGGACTGCTCCAGGAACCTGGCCACCAGCAGCTTGGTGTCCATGTAGGACTTGTAATCTATCAGGGACCGAGGCCGGCAACGTGAAGCTCTGCATCTCAGACCCCTCCTCAAGGTCACCGTGGCCAGCTGCGGTCTTCCCTCCGTCTGCGTGGCGGCTTCACAGCTGAGCACGGGGGCAGCTGTGGGCAGAGACAAACAATATGTGCCCACTGGCCACGCCCCCGTGAGTGCACGCGGGAACGGAGACAGCGCGGGCCACTACGCTCGGCGTGGAAAGCACGTTGCAAATGCCAGTAACCATGCACATCTTGCTTTTCGCCTTGTGGAAGGAAAGGGAAGACGACAACGATGACACAAGCTTATTCCCTAAAGTTCCAACAGGACACATCCCCAAAACATTTTATGGTGCCACATAAAACACAACCACCAAGCTAAGACGAGAGAAGAGCATTCAGAATGCAGACCACAATGGAGCAACGGTTCCATGAGGTGATGACGGATATGTGGGGACGGGTGGGCGAGCAGGAGGAGACACGGTTGGCCCGATGAAAGAATGTTCCAAGTGGGGAGGATGAAGGTGCCGCTTGAGGGGAGACGAGACCGCGGGATGAGTGGAGTGCTCTGCTCCCTTTGACTGTACCTTTGCCCCAAACATCCTCAGGGCATGGTGCTGACTTATCGACGCTCACACACCATGGCTGTGAGGTAGCTCTATGGCTGACTATTATGGAAAGAAAAATCTAGGTGCTGAAGAATCACATGTCATTCTAGAAGTCAACAGGTGGCCTGGGAAATCCACCACAGGCTCTGATTTCCACAACCGCCTACATCAGAAAGGTTTCAGGACCAGCAGAACATTACTGCACCATCAAGTGGGTGAAGCGAAACTGAGACCTGGTCTCCAAATGTTCGTCAGCCAGCCAGCAGCCTTCAGTGTTCACAACACTGGAGAATTCAGTCTGTGAAGGCCTGACAAGCGGAAATTTGATATTCGAGGAAGAAAGGAAGCAGAGGGTGGGAGAACAGGAGGAGGAATGGGAGCACTCCTTTTCCTCTGGAGAAAAGTAGGCATGGGGAGCTCTACACGGGGGTTAGCGGCCATCCTCCAGGCTGCCATGTGCACGTTCCCACACAGAGCGGGAGTTTCCCAGGAATGCTCCCTGCAGACACTCGTGTGTGAGGACAGTCGGGGACTGCATGCTCAGTCACTGGAAGGCACTCTGGTCCCTTCTACAACGGAGGGCTCCAACAGGTAAACACGTGTCATCCTTGCCCCTGCAGCATTGCAGAATGGGGAAGGGGTTCTGGAAGGATCTCTCTAAGCTGTGCGGACAGCCAAGTTCCCACGGGAGCTGGCAGGTGGCCAGCCAGAGTCCTCGACTTGCCAGGTAGGGTAGAGACCCTCAGTGAAACGGGCCTGGGGAGCTGAGGGGCCAGGCTGCCGCCCGTGGGCTTGCAGAGGTGCTCAGTCCCAGGCGGTGGGACTCCTCCCCACGCAGAAGACAAGAGGAGTGTTCTCTCTGGCTCCCACACGGTCAGTCCAGAGCTGTGGCAAACAACACAGGCTGTCAGAGGGACAGAACCAAGACTACGGTGGTGGGGGGGGGGGGCGACAACACGGGGCCCCAGAGAGAGCAGGGCGAGAGGGTTTGCAAAGTCGTGTTTGCATCTAGCTTCAGGGGAGCCAAGGCCACTTGTTAGAACAGGTTGCCGAAAGACGCCTGTGCTGGTGGTCTCACAGATTTTCATTTTCTTCCTTTATTTTTTTACAATTTTCCACAACAAAGAGCTATCTGGAGATGTTCAGGTATTGACATATTCAGAAAAAGGACTCAATGTCGTTTTAAGGTTTTTAAATTTTTAAATTTTGCAGGCACCTGGGTGGCTCAGTCGGTTAAGCGTCCAACTTCCGCTCAGGTCATGATCTCTCGATTTGTGGGTGCGAGCCTCACATCAGGCTCTCTGCTGTCAGTGTGGAGCCCACTTTGGACCCTCTGCCTCCCTCTCTCTGCCCCTCCTTTGCCCACGTGCACACATTTGCACATGCTCTCTCAAAAAGAAACATTAAAAATTTTTTAAATTTTTAATTGAAAACAATCTTTAATTTAAAATTATTCAAATAATATCTATACACAAACTCAAAATGGAGAGAGAGAAAACTGGAGTGAGTCTCGCTCTGTCTAAAGTTCTCAAAATAGGTGAGATTTAAATAACTCAAGTACTCAGACACAGTAAAAATAAATAAATCAATCAATCCAAAGAGAAGGGGGGAAAAACACAGCCCTTTAACTTTTTCCTTGAGAGAGAAGATTTATTTCCGCAAGACTGTGAGCGCTTGGAAATCAGGACCAGGTTTGCATGATTGGCTTCACTTACTACGGAGTCCACGGTCCGTGCAACCAAATGCTTTTGCCAACAATGACCTGAAGAATCTCGACACCGGTCTTAAAAGACGTGGCAGATATATATTCCTACCGTGCTTGCGGAATATCTTATTTTCCCAAGACCTCTTAACCTCTTTCCAGACATCTCTTAAACTGCAGGGCGGTGGGCAGTCAGAGCCCCCCTCCCCCCCTTTCACCAGGCGCCTTTGGGCAAACAGGCGCGGGGCTGTGCAAAGGGCCTGGAGAGTGACGTCACCTCTCTCCGCGGAATGGTGGAGCACGGGGTCGCTCCTCGATCTCGTCCTCAGGGGCGGCACGGCTCTCCGGCTTCCGGCAGGACGCAGCTGGTCTGCATCGGGCACCGAGACGGCTGCGCTTTCTTCTCCAGGTGTGTGAGGAATGTCCCCACCTGATTCTTTTAAAAAAAAAAAAAGAAGAAGAAGAAGAGAAACGTAAGTTATTTCGCCAGCTGCAGCCTTCCAAAGGTTGGGCAGGAAACACCTGTGAGCCCCAACCTGCAGGGGCAGGAAAATGCAGTGAACAACATTTGCTTAGGCTCCCGGCCCGGTGAGTTTTTACTTCCCGGCACTGTGGGCACCGCCGCCCCTCCACACCACCCCTCCACACCTAAAACAGGCAAACAAAAAATTTTAAGTCCAAGAGCAGAGCGAAATAAAGAAGCCATTCCAAAATATCAGGGTTTGTTGTTTTTTTTTTTCCTTTCTAAGAGTGTTAGAATCTTCTCTAGGGAAAGCCCCTGACCGCTTTCCTGTGTCGGAGAATTCAGGGTGAGCTTGAGTGGGTGGACGTTAATACCTGCCCGGGGAAGGTGACCGTCCTCAGGGCTGCAGACCAAACGCGGACAGAGGCGCCATTGGCGCAGCCCGGAGTGGAGGGCCAGCTCTGAAACTCCGGAAGGCCAGGGGAAAGAGCCAGCGGCCGTTGAGTGGATCGGTAAAACCACTCGAGAAACGGACGACTTCTGCTCAGGACGACCAAATCCTAACATTTGTGAACCCGAGTGTGGTCTGGGACACGTTTTTTAAGAAACGGAAGAATCCCAAACATGTTTAGTAGGAGACAGAACATGGCCGCGTTACGTGAAGATGGAAGGTGAACAGAACAGAGACTCGTTCCAAACGGCGCCACTGAAAAATCGCCTCCGTCGGAAATAGCTACAGTTGATCCATTATTTATCACCACTGCCATTTTGTGCTGGTGGACAGTTCTCGGGGCCATTTAAAACCTCTCCAAAGAGAGGAAGCAGTAACAGTGTTCCCTTAAATCACAAGGAGAGCTGTAAACTGACTCTTGTGTTTTGAGGCAGGACCGAAAATCAGCATCCACTCTGTGCGAAGGTTGCATGACCTACACCCTAGGTTAGAAAGGACAGTGCAATCTCACAGGAAATCACCCTGCAATCACAAAACCCCTTTTTCCCTTTAAAAGAGCCCAGCTTATTTTAACAAGAGAAAGAAAATCTTAGATGGGAAGACACGAGAATGCCAAATTAGAATCTGTAATCCATTTTGCGGGTGGAAGAGTCTGGTTGCTCCTAAAAGATTCTTTTAAAAAACTTTTTGTCATGTTTATTTATTTTTAAGAGAGGGAGCCAGACATAGAGTGCGAGCGGAGGAGGGGCAGAGAGAGAGGGAGACACAGAATCAGAAGCAGGCTCCAGGCTCTGAGCTGTCAGCACAGAGCCCGATGCGGGCCTCAAACTCGTGAACCATGAGATCATGACCTGAGCCAAAGCTGGACGCTTACCCGAGTGAGCCACCCAGGCACCCCGCTCCTAAAAGTGGTATCTTTATTTCTGTTCACACAGTATCTCCCACTCGCCAACCCTAATTGTTGACAGTACTTACCTGGACAGAAGGATATAGTGTGGACCACTGGCTCCAAGATATCTGCCCTCCAACAAAATATCGTATAGGTCACTATTTTATATCTTACGCTACTGAACCCTGAGTTCGGGCAGTGATGATATATTTATTACCTTGAGTCACTGGCACACAGACAGGCTCCAAGGGGCTCATGGCACCTTCTGATCCTCCCGGCATGTGGAATGAAGACCCCTACGTCACAGGAGAAAAGAGGGTTACTTGGTGATACTCAACTCCACCCCATGTGGACTCCACTGACCTTGAAAGCAAGTGCAGGGCCCAGTCTCCCACTGTTCTCTGTGCCCCATGCTGCGTTTCCTACTAGCAGTCCACATACCAAAGAGAAACAATAGACCGTACCTGCTCCTGGTCCGTCTGGCTCACCACAGCCTCATAGGGAGGTGGAGGGTCCAAAGGACAGAACACTTCCACACCTTTGATTCGTGCTCCATAGATATGCGGGAGAGGGATAACGTCAGGGCCGACCATCCTAGAAAAACCATCCTGGCATCAGGAAGCACATTGTACAGACCGCGCGTCTGACCGCAGTTGCGACTGCGTGACGGCCTTTGCCCGTGGAGGGTTATCCGCTGACACTGCGGACGACCCCTCACCCCTCCAGGACCATCTCCCGGCCCTGGAGTAGGGGATAATCTGGGCGGCTCTCTGGAGAAGAGAACCGAGTTTCCTAGGCAAATGACAATGTATAAAATGCAATGCCGTCATTCCTTTTATTGTTTTCAATGTTTTTATTTATTTTTCAGAGAGAGAGAGAAAGAGAGAGAGCGTGAGTGGGGAGAGGGGCAGAGAGAGAGAGGGAGACACAGAATCTGAAGCAGGCTCCAGGCTGTGAGCTGTCAGCACAGAGCCCGACATCCGGCTTGAACCTAACGACCCATGAGACAGTGACCTGACCCGAAGTCGGGTGCTCAACTCACTGAGCTACCCAGGCACCCTGCCATCATTCCTTTTAAATCCAAAGCAAGCAATAATCCCCAACACAGAAAGCAGGTTTGGTGGTCGCCAGGGCCTTGGGGAAGGGGACTGGGGAGTAACTGCTCAGTGGGTACTGGTCTTCCTGGAGGTGACGAGAACACTGTAGAAGCAGATGGGGTGGAGGTTACACACACGGTGACTGTATCAAATGCCACTCAATGGTCCACTTTCCAATGGTTCCACCCATGAGGATTTCACCTCAATAAAAGAAAAATCAAAACTAGGGACTCAGGGAAGCTCAATTATTTCTTACATTAGGAAACGATAAGGTTTCTTGCCTGGGTTTCCCTGATGTCTGATTCATGGTAGAAACTCACTAGTTGTTAAATATTCGAAGGGATGAATCAATTTTTCCAGAAAAGCGAGCAACATCAAAGCTCAAAGAGAAGCAGCATACTGCAGGAGGAATCAGAGCAACCCGTCTTAAATGTAGTCAGCCAACAAACACTGACTGAACGCTTGCTTCATGCCAGGCCTGTGGTTTTTGTCCTGTGAGTGAGGGACTCCCCAAAGCAAATAAATGCAGAAACAAACCTCATGATTTTCTGCCTGTGTTTGTAAAAAACACACACACGCAAATAGGGAGTAAAGAACCTAAATTGTAAAATGATAGCTTAAAATGCACGACACTTGCACCTTTTGACGAAACTTCCAGTTATAAAATAAGTAAGTCCTGGGGACGTAACACACAGCATGGCGACTGCGGTCAATACTACCGTATCGCGTAGCTGAAAGCTGCTAAGAGAGTAAGTCTTAAAAGTTCTCATCCCAACAAAAACAATCCTGTAAGTATGTGTGGTGACTTGCCGCGGTGATCATTCCACAATATACACAAGTATTGACTCACTATGCTGTACACCTGAAGCTAATAGAATGTCAATAGAATGTCAATTATATCTCATTTTTTAAAAGACACAAGGAAGACCGGAACATCTGAAGTCAGGCTGTGAAGCACTGGAGAATGAAAATAGGAGACAGGCGCAAAAGGTGAATGTCTGCTCTTGAGATGTGAAGACAGGACGTGAGCTGAAGGAGACGGGTGACAGATTCTGGGCCAGCCGCAGGCAGGGGCTGCTTTTCTCAGAAAGGTGCTCTGGGGGGGTTACGGTCGTCTCATTTCATCCCTGTGCCCACTCTGGTGGAAGAAAAAAGTTGAAAAAGATGGGATGTTCTTTTTTCCTAACGGCACAACCACTGAACAAGGGGGCTCGTTTCACTCAGTGAAGCCCTAGGGACTCCTTCTGTCCTCGCCAGAGCCATCTTTCCCGCACTCCCAAATCCCTCAGCCAGCTCCCCCTGCATTTCTTTCTTTTTTTTTTTTTAAGTTTATGTATTTATTTTTGAGAGAGACAGACACAGTGTGAGTTGGAGAAGGGAAGACAGAGAGGGAAGGAGAGAATCTCAAGCAGGCTCTTTGCTGCCAGCACAAAGCCAAGTAGGGCTTGAACCCACGAAACTGTGAGATCATGACCTGAGCTAAAACCAAGAGTCGGATGCTTAACTGACTGAACCTCCCAGGCGCCCCCCTCTCCCTGTGTTTCTTCACTGCTGTGTCCTCCCCGGGAAGGTGACTACCCCCAGCTTTGCCTGTTTTCTGTTAGCTCTGGGGGTCTTTTGTTTGACAGTCCCTGCCCAGTGGCTGCCTGTTTGTTCAGAGAAGACAGGGCTTGCTTGGGACCAAGAGGTCAAAGGAACAGACTTCCATTTTAAATCTTAAACTCTTCAAGAAGGAAAACTGGAGGTGGTGGTGGTGGGGGCACCTGGGTGGCTCAGTGGGTTGGGCGTCCAACTTCGGCCCAGGTCATGATCCCACACTTAATGGGTTTGAGCCCCCCATCTGGGCTCTGTGCTGACAGCTCAGAGCCTGGAGCCTGCTTCAGATTCTGTGTCTCCCTCTCTCTCTCTCTCTCTCTCTGCCCCTCCCCTGCTTACACTCTGCCTCTCTGTCTCCCCAAAATAAACATTTTTTAGAATTCTTTTTTAAAATATAAAAAGAAGGAAAACTGGGAGGAAAAGGGGGCACATTTTCTCTAAACTGACCGCAAATGGATAGTTTCTTATGGTGGTTACTATAACGACCAAGAAAGCCTCCATTTGATAGAAGATGCTTCTAGAAGAGAAAAGGAAAGTTCCTTTCCTACTAAACACTTTTCCCTATTTCCCTTCCTTTGGGTACATAGGGAACTGGGGAGGGGAACAGGTCTGCTATGTCCTGGCAGGTTTTTTCCTGGTCCCTGGCGGCTCCCGACCCCAGCTAGGGAGTAGAATCACCTGGGGAGGTTTGCAAACGAAGGAAGACTCAGGTCTCACCTCTAGATAGTCTGCTCTAATTGCCGGTGGCAGGGCCCACACAGATAAAGAGAGTTTTATCTCTTAAAACTCAGCTAAGCAGCCACGTGACACCACAGGTGAAGGAGGAATTTGGGGCTCAGAAATGGTAAGAGATCCCCCAGAATCAGCCTGGTAAGAGACTCCAGAGTTTGGGCTCTTTCAAGTTCATCCCAAACTCTCCAGGAAGCCTTCACTGGTTCATGGTCATGAGCACCGAAGATGACAGGAAGCCCCAACAGATCATGCCAAATGCGTTCTGGTTTAAGTTGACCACTAGGCCTTGAGAAGTCACCCAAAGGTCATACAGCAACTAAAAGGACCTAAGAGCGGTCCTCCCCTGTGTCCTGGAAAAGTGGTGCGGACACCAGGCAGGGGCACACTGAGTACCGAGTCACCCACCAGCATAGCCTGGTTCCGCTTGAGTTTGGGTTTTGAACTTTATTAGGAAAGGAAATGAGTTTGTTGTGTTCCCCACCAAGAAATAAACGCTCCTGTTCAGTTTTCTAGAATCTTAAGTTTTCCTTAACACATTGCATCACCATGGTTCAACTAGGTTCCCAGTCATGGAATAGGTCGGAAGCTCTCCTTCTGGACTCCTGGCTCCAAGTAATTTCGGAGGACGGGGGGCTCCCCGGGGTGGTGGGAGAAGAGGACACAGCCCCTGCTGTCCTTACGGATCAAGCCACTAGGAAGAAACCCATCTTTGGACAGAGACCTCCCCTGCAATCAGGTTTCTGTTTATGACAGTAATTTGAGAAGCCCTTTCTCAAGGAGGTACCAATGCACAAAGTGGTTGTATTTATAGAAGTTAAATAAATAAACCTCTCTCTGAGAGGTCATAATATCTTACAGGAAGTGGGAGATTCCATTGTGTGAAAACTCTTAACATAACTGGTTGTGGAAATATTAAAGAAAGCATTTGTCGATATTCTTGCCTGCCTGCTTACAAGAAAGAAAATTTCCATTTAGAGTTGAACAGCTAGTGTCTATAAGGTGGATATCTAAAAATCTATCAAAGTCGGTCAAATTTAAGAATCCTTTTGAGGGGCGCCTGGGTGGCTCAGCCGGTGGAGCGTCCGACTTCGACTTCGGCTCAGGTCATGATCTCGCGGTCTGTGAGTTCGAGCCACGCATCGGACTCTGTGCTGACAGCTCAGAGCCTGGAGCCTGCTTCACATTCTGTGTCTCCCTCTCTCTCTGCCCCTCCTCCACTCATGCTCTGTCTCTCTCTGTCTCAAAAATAAAATTAAACAAAAAAACATTAAAAAAAGAATACTTTTGATATAATATGTGTGTAAAGGTGAAAAAATTTGGCCATTTTAATAAGGAACACAGACTGCCCTCTGCTACAGGGAGAATTTCAAAAAATAAGGGTGTTTGCCCACTGCAGATACGATCTAGGCCTCCAGGTATATACTCCAGGCCCAGCAGTGTCTTCTTTCTCACAAGGATGTATTACTTTAACACCCTCCTCCATGTTCCTTCCAGAAAGTTCTGAAAGGCAAAGCCCTTGGTGAGAAGCTTGTCTGGATTTGGAGGGGGGCAGTCTCGGGACTCAGAGGGGCAAATCCAGGGATGCACCCAGGTCCCAAAGGGTGGAAATACCCACACTGATAAGCATTACTATGGAGGAACTGATAAGAGAAATGGAAGCGAGGCGAAGGGTGGGGACGGGCGCTGCCCGGCAGCAGGACTCCTACACCCGCATGAGTCACTTTCCCTTTCTGCCACCGCAGGAAATTAAATCTGTCTGCTGCCTCCTCTTAGGTCAACCAAGGGCTCACCCACAATCTCAGAGAGCCAATTAATTCTTCTTCCTGAAGAGGGCATTTCTCTTCCCAACCATAAAATAACAGGCATTTTCTACTGCCTTCCAATATGTCTGCTGCACACAGCCTGCGACTGGGCTACAGTACGAGCAAATGTGTTCTAGGTGCACAAGGAATATATGTTCTATTGCTATATCTCTCTGGCCCCTGTATTTCTTGGCTCACTTCCTAAAAGACTAGGGAAGTCATCCTAGCCCCTTAAAGCTTCAAAATTCCAGAACACCACCCATTGAACGACAGGGGGGCTGAGCTATCCCTCGTGCACCCAGCAGTCGTCCCCTCCAGCTTTGTGGCCATCCCTACCTCCCCTAGGTGGGTGAGCAGGGGAGGGCGTGGAGGTGGGGTTTAGGTTCGACTCTGAGTGACAAGTCGGGAAGACAACTCACTGAAGAGAACATAAACAGCATCTCCTTAGTAGCTCCCACTGGTGACCTATTCAAAGCCACATGTGGCTGCCCTGAGCGTTAGGAAATGGATTTCCAAAAACCTCAAGCCTGGCACCAAATTTGACGACTCTGCACGTGTACCTTGGGGAGTAAGAGTAGAAATTCCTGGCCCTCTGAATGTCGAGCTAAAGATGCTAGTCTTTCTTATAGAATTCAGAGATTTTTCTTTTGGAAGCTTAAATATAGTTTGCTTGTCCTTTAAATTCGCCTTAAGGTCACTTCTTCATCCGGGAAGCCAATGACTGGCTGACTCTCCAAGCTCTCTGCAGCCATCATGAGTTAGGTGGGCCTCCTGTGTGCACTCACATCTCTCTCTTGAGAACTACCATGAGCCTTGCAATACTCCTTCAGAATGCCCCGACCGTGAGCTCCCAAGAGAGGAAGGAGGCAGATCTAACTCATTTGGAATGTCAACAACCCAGCATGGTGACTAGGAAGCAGCCAAGGTCTGATTAAATGTTTGTCGAATGAATAAACGAAGTCATTCGTCAGAGAGGTATAATTCTAGAAGTTGCCAGCAACCCGAGGAGCGCATGCAGCGTTTCTTTCTGCAAGTAGTTACTCCTGAGATTTAAGAAACAAACGATAAATTTTGAGCTAGAATTTGAAAAGAAAATAAGCATGGTGTCTATTTTTTCTAGACCAGGGAGATGTCATGAATAATTAATCTCTTTTTAATGGCTGGGAAGAATGTCATGATTCGGGAACCCGCTGATGGTGTTATAATGAACATCGATTTGGCCTGAGCGCGTTCCCTGGGCAACGGCAGCTCTCAATCTTGTCACTTTAGAGCGGCCATCTCACTGGGTGTCAGTTTTCCTGGGAAGCTAATTGAAGTGGAGAAAGTATATCCTTCGGTCGAGGTGTGATTTTTCTTTGGTTTCACGCAGTTTATCAGACAAAAGGGCGGGGTGGGGGCGGGGGGGGATAGAAAATCCTGAAAAATAACACGATCCGCCATGAGTCCTAGAAACCCTTCCGTTCTCAGAACGGAGCGCCGCTCCCAGAGAGCTGGGGGTGGGGGCACGCGGGAAGGCTACCTGCGGTTCATCCGGGGTGTGCACGAGTAAAATGTGGCGAAATAGGAAGGCGGGGGCACCGGCGGCACGAAGTCATCGGGGTCTGGGATCCGTCCGTGTTCTTCCACCTCTTCCACAGAAATCTGGGATTCGTCCTAATTAAACAGCACCTTGGTTAGTCAACCGCCTTCGCTGCAAAGGCTCAGGGCAACACAGTCCTGGCGGCCCCGGGTATGGACTTACGATGCAGGATCTTCGGGATGCAAATATCTGGAGGTATCGAAGGGCAGCTGCCACCAAGCAGACGGTGGTGGTCAGGGCGTTCAAGGCACACAGGGCGAAAAGAACTTTCTAGAACAGGGAAATAATAATAATAACACTGCTGAGTACTTCAAAGCTGATGACCAGAAGGCAATATCAAAACTTTTAAAAATAATAATAGTAATGTCCCAATAAAGCAATTCTCAGGAGAAAATACATGCAAAGGACTTTGACGTTTGGCTCGTGGTGAGAGTCAGATAAATGCTGGTTATTATTAGGACTCTCAGGCAATACTAAACACTTCTTAATTTTAAAGACTTATCTTGGAAGCTTCCTGTCCCTGAAGGCCCTGGTATTATGATTTTTCTTTTTGCAAGCATCAGAATATAGTCTGGAAACGTTCCTTCCAGGAGAGCAATGCGTGTCTTTACTGAAGTTGGGGGTCGCCAATGATGGCAATTCCCAGCCTCCCTCTCCTGCAGCCTCCCAGCCGGACAGCATGCTGTTTAATCTGTGGCCACGGATTCTATTTCAGGAGCGACCGGCTGGGCTGCCCTGGGCACCTAACTATGACAACGCAGGGGGCAGGCCAGCCAGAGTGTAAATAGGACATCTCTTCTCTAAACACACGTCTCAAAATAGCAGGAAAGACAATTCCAAAAGTTTCTGTTGCCACAGTCCTGGCTCCTCAGCGAGGCTTTCCCCAAGAGAGGTCCTGGCTTGGAAAGTTTGGGGGTGACCGGAAATCCAAGAAGTCAAAGAAAGAAGGCCATTTTCACATTCTACGCAATTTCAGAGACCTGGCAGCTGAGAGATTCCTCCTTTGAACAAAAAACAAACCCAAACGAAAGATCTGAAGAAAGCCCGTCTGTCAGTGAGGGATTAACCAAAAGCTAATACCTCAGGGTTCACCAACTGATCTTGTCACTCACGGGGCTAGCGGGCTTTTCTTAAGTCAGGACACAACTTTCATCCAATTCCTTACTAAGGGGTAATTTTTTATTTCTCTGCAACTGGGATCATTTACTTTTAATCTCTCGGTTACTATAGTTGCTGCCTATTAAACAAGAGGTAAGGTGCTTGAATCACTCTTGCGTTTTCTAGCCGATCTCTCTCCCAACCCTACGTGTCCTGGCTGGGCAGCACCCGGCGGCCCACAGGACTCGACGAAGCCAACAAAGGAGCGTCAGAACAAGGCCAAACAGGCATGCAGTTTAGAGGTTTTGCTCAATGTCGGGTCACGTGGCGGGCTCAATTCATAGAGTAGGCAACTCTTTTTTTTTTTTTTTTTTTTTTTTTTTTTTTTTTTTTAGATATGAAATATAAAGTTTTATTTTTTTTATTATTTTTTTTTTTTTGTTATAATAGTTTATTTTCAAATTGGTTTACATATAACACCCAGTGTTCATCCCAACATGTGCCCTTTTTAATGCCCATCACCCCCTCTCCCCCCTCCCTCATCCCCCTTACCCTCAGTTTTTTCTTAGTCTTTGAGAGTCTCTTATGTTTTATCTCCCTCCCTCTCTGTGTCTTTTTTTTCTTTCCCCTCTTCCCCTCCCCCTGGTTTTTGCTTAGTTTCACAAAGTCCACCTATTCGTGGAAACATATGGTATCTGTCTTTTTCTGACTGACTTATTTCACTTAACATAATACCCTCCAGTTCCATCCATCTTGCTACACATGGCCAGATTTCATTTTTTCTCATTGCCACGTAGTAGTCCATTGTATATAAGTACCATAACTTCTTTATCCATTCGTCAGTTGATGGGCACTTGGTCTCTTTCCATGATTTGGCTATTGTCGAAAGTGCTGCTATGAACATTGGGGTACACGTGCTTCTATGCATCAGCATTCCTGTGTCTCTTGGGTAGATTCCTAGCAGGGCTATTGCTGGGTCATAGGGTAGCTCTATTTTCATTTTTTTGAGGAACCTCCACACCGTTTTCCAGAGTGGCTGCACCAGTTTGCATTCCCACCAACAGTGTAGGAGGGTGCCTACTTCTCCACATCCTCGCCAGCATCTATAGTTTCCTGATTTGTTCATTTTAGCCACTCTGACTGGTGTGAGGTGGTATCGCAGTGTGGTTTTGATTTGTATTTCCCTGATGCTGAGTGACATTGAGCATTGTTTCATGTGTCTGTTGGCCATCTGAATGTCCCCTTTGGAGAAGTGTCTATTCATATCTTCCGCCCATTTCTTCACTGGGTTGTTTGTTTTTCGGGTTTGGAGTTTGGTAAGTTCTTTATAAATTTTAGATATTAGTCCTTTATCCGATATGTCATTTGCGATGATCTTTTCCCATTCCGTTGGTTGCCTATTCGTTTTGTTGGTTGTTTCTTTTGCCGTGCAGAAGCTTTTTATCTTGATGAGGTCCCAATAGTTCATCTTTGCTTTTAATTCTCTTGCCTTTGGAGACATGTCGAGTAAGAAATTGGTGCGTCTTAGGTCAAAGAGGCTTTTTCCTGTTTTCTCCTCTAGGATTTTGACGGTTTCCTGCCTCACATTCAGATCTTTTATCCATTTAGAATTTATTTTTGTGAGTGGTGTAAGAAAGTGGTCTAGTTTCATTCTTTTGCATGTTGCTGTCCAATTCTCCCAGCACCATTTGTTAAAAAGGCTGTCTTTTTTCCATTGGATACATTTTCCCGCTTTGTCAAAGATTAGTTGGCCATATACTTGCGGGTCCATTTCTGAGTTTTCTATTCTATTCCATTGGTCTATGCGTCTGTTTTTGTGCCAATACCATACAGTCTTGATGACCACCGCTTTGTAGTAGAGGTTAAAGTCTGGGATTGTGATGCCTCCCGCCTTGGTTTTATTCTTCAGTATTATTTTGGCTATTCGAGGTCTTTTGTGGTTCCATACAAATTTTAGGATTGTTTGCTCTAGCTTTGAGAAGAATGCTGGTGCAATTTTGATTGGGATTGCATTGAATGTGTAGATTGCTTTGGGTAGTATTGCCATTTTGACGATATTTATTCTTCCAATCCATGAGCATGGGATGTTTTTCCATTTCCTTGTGTCTTCCTCAATTTCCTTCATAAGTTTTTTATAGTTTTCAGTGTAGAGGTCTTTCACATCTTTGGTTAGGTTTATTCCTAAGTATTTTATGGTTTTTGGTGCAATTGTGAAAGGGATTAGCTTCTTTATTTCTCTTTCTGCTGCTTCATTGTTGGTGTATAGAAATGCCACCGATTTCTGTACATTGATTTTGTATCCTGCAACTTTGCTGAAATCATGAATCAGTTCTAGTAGGCTTTTGGTGGATTCTGTCGGGTTTTCCATGTAAAGTATCATGTCATCTGCAAAAAGTGAAAGTTTGACTTCCTCCTTGCCAATCTTGATGCCTTCTATTTTGTTTTGTTGTCTGATTGCTGATGCTAAGACTTCCAGCACTATGTTAAATAGCAGTGGTGAGAGTGGACATCCCTGTCGTGTTCCTGATCTCAGGGGGAAGGCTTTCAATTTTTCCCCATTGAGGATGATATTAGCCGTGGGTTTTTCATATATGGCTTTTATGATGTTTAAGTATGTTCCTTCTATCCCGACTTTCTCGAGAGTTTTTATTAAGAAAGGATGCTGTATTTTGTCAAATGCTTTTTCTGCATCTATTGACAGGATCATATGGTTCTTATCTTTTCTTTTGTTGATGTGATGTATCACGTTGATTGATTTGCGAATATTGAACCAGCCCTGCAACCCAGGGATGAATCCTACTTGATCATGGTGGATAATTCTCTTTATATGCTGTTGGATTCGATTTGCTAGTATCTTGTTGAGAATTTTTGCATCCATATTCATCAGGGATATTGGCCTGTAATTCTCTTTCTTTGCTGGGTCTCTATCTGGTTTGGGAATCAAAGTGATGCTGGCTTCATAGAATGAGTCCGGGAGTTTTCCTTCCGTTTCAATTTTTTGGAACAGCTTGAGGAGGATAGGAATTAACTCTGTTTTAAATGTCTGGTAAAATTCCGCAGGAAAGCCATCTGGTCCAGGGCTTTTATTTGCTGGGAGGTTTTTAATAACTGATTCTATTTCTTCACTAGTTATGGGTCTGTTCAAATTTTCTATTTCTTCCCGTTTGAGTTTTGGTAGCGTGTGGCTATTTAGGAAGCTGTCCATTTCTTCCAGATTGCCAAGTTTGGTGGCATATAATTTTTCATAGTATTCTCTGATGATTGCTTGTATCTCTGAGGGATTGGTTGTAATTTCTCCCTTTTCATTCACGATTTTATTTATTTGAGTTCTCTCTCTTTTCTTTTTGAGAAGCCTGGCTAGAGGTTTGTCTATTTTGTTTATTTTTTCAAAGAACCAGCTTTTGGTTTCATTGATCTGTTCCACTACCTTTTCTGTCTCCATATGGTTAATTTGAGCTCTGATCTTTGTTATTTCTCTCTTTCTGCTGGGCTTGGGTTGTTTTAGTTGATCTGCTTCTAGTTCCTTTAGGCGTGCTGTTAGAATTTGTGTTATTGATTTTTCTTGTTTCTTGAGATGGGCCTGGATTGCAATATATTTCCCTCTCAGGACTGCCTTTGCTGCATCCCAGAGCGTTTGGATTGTTGTATTTTCATTTTCATTTGTTTCCATGTATTTTTTAATTTCTTCTCTGATGGCTTGGTTGACCCAGTCATCTTTTAGTAGGTTATTTCTTAGCCGCCATGTTCTTGGATATTTTCCAGGCTTTCTCCTGTGGTTGATTTCAAGTTTCAAAGCATTGTGGTCTGACACTGTACACGGTATGATCTCAATTCTTTTATATTTATTCAGAGCTTCCCTGTGCCCCAGAATGTGGTCTATCTTGGAAAATGTACCGTGTGCAGATGAGAAGAATGTAAATTCCTTTGCTTCTGGATGAAGGACCCTAAAGATGTCTGTGAGGCCCATCTGTCCTAATGTGTCATTCAGGGCTATTGTTTCTGCGGAGATTTTCTGTTTTGTTGATCTATCCAATGCTGAGAGTGGAGTGTTGAGATCCCCTACTATTAGGACATTTTTATCAATGAGGTTGCTAATGTTTGTAATTAGTTGTTTTACAAATTTGGGTGCCCCCGAATTCGGTGCGTAGATATTTACAATTGTTAGCTCTTCCTGCTGGATGGTCCCTGAGACTATTATATAATGTCCTTCCTCATCTCTTATTACAGCGTTCATTTTAAAGTCTAATTTGTCTGATATAAGTGTGGCTACTCCGGCTTTCTTCTGACTTCCAGTAGCATGGTAGATAGTTCTCCATCCCCTCACTTTCAATCTGAAGGTGTCTTCAGGTTTAAGATGAGTTTCTTGAAGACAGCAAATAGATGGGTCTTGTTTTTTAATCCATTCTGTTATCCTGTGTCTTTTGATTGGCGCATTTAGTCCATTTACATTCAGTGTTAATATTGAAAAATATGGGCTTACAGTCACTGTATTATCTGTAAGTTTCATGTTTGTAAGGCTGTGTCTGGTAGTTTGTATTCTTTGCCTCCTTGTTTTCATAGAATGCCCCTCAGGATCTCTTGCAGTGCTGGCTTATTTGTGATAAATTCTTTCAGTTTTTGTTTGTTGGGAAAAACCTTGATCTCTCCTTCTATTCTGAATGACAGGCTAGCCGGATACAGAATTCTTGGTTGCATGTCCTTCTTGCTCATCACATTGAAGATGTCCTGCCATTCCTTTCTGGCTTGCCAAGTTTCCGTAGATAAGTCTGCTACTACCCTTATAGGTCTCCCTTTGTATGTTAGGGTTCTTTTGTCCCTAGCTGCTTTCAGGATTCTCTCCCTATCTTTGTATTTTGCCAGCTTCACTATGATGTGCCGTGCAGAAGGTCTATTCAAGTTACGTCTGAGGGGAGTTCTCTGTGCCTCTTGGATTTCCATGCCCATTTCCTTTCTCATGTTGAGGAAGTTCTCAGCAATGATTTGTTCCAGAACCCCTTCGACTCCTTTCTCTCTCTCTTCTTCCTCAGGAACTCCTATGATACGGATATTGTTTCTTTTGACTGCATCGCTCAGCTCTCGAATTCTCCTTTCCTGTTCCTGGATCAGCTTCTCTCTCTTTTTATCTGCTTCCTCTTTTTCAATGATTTTGTCTTCTAATGCACTAACTCTTTCCTCTACCTCTTCAATCCGTGCTGTGGTTGCTTCCAGTTTCCCCTGTATTTCTTCCAATGTCTTCTTTAATTCTTCCTGACCGTTTTTAAGGTCTTTGAACTTTGCCTCGTAGGACCCCTTGCATTCATCTAAGCTTTTTTCAAGGCCAGCAATTAGTTTTATGATTAACATTCTATATTCAAGTTCTGTTATGTTGCTTATATCTCTTTTCATTAATTCTTGAGCTGTCACTGCTTCTTGTAGACTCTTTTGAGGAGAATTCTTCCGTCTAGTCATTTTGGCTGGATGTGTTATGGGTTGTTTCTTGAAGTTGCCCTTCACTTTCTGTCGGGTGCAGACTTTTTAAGCAGGCTGGAATTAAATCTTGGCTTCCTTTCTAAATAGCTCCACTTTAGGCTCTGATTCATTTGCGATTCTTTACCGTTATTCTTCAAGTGTTCGGGTCACGAGAGATCAGGAAAGAAGCAGGGCCTTCCCGGGGCAGGAGGAGAGCAAGCAGCCGTGACAAAGACGTAATGTGGGATCCCAGACTGCATCCGGGGCAGGCTGATGGGAAGGGACAGGACTCAGCACCGAGCGGCCCAGGCACAGGGCCAGCCGTGGCAAGGGGGCAGAACTCCCGTGGCCTCCGCAGGTGCGCCCCCCTCCCACACCTGCACGTGGCCACCACCTGGAACCTCTCCGGACCCCCCTCGCCCCGGCCTTCTCTGGAGGCTTCCTGGCAGAGGCAGGACGGATTCCTGGGCCTGGCCCTCCGAGTCGGCTTCCAGTCCCTCCCGATCCGCAGAGGTCAGGGCCTGGGCCAGAAGGTTCAGAGTAGGCAACTCTTGATCTCAGGTTCATGAATTCAAATCCCACATGGGTGTGGGCCTACTTAAAAAATAAAATAAAAGCCGGGGCGCCTGGGTGGCTCAGTCAGTTAAGCATCCGACTTCAGCTCCGGTCATGATCTCACAGTTCGTGAGTTCGAGCCCACGTCGGGCTCTGTGCTGTCAGCTGGAGCCTGGAGCCTGCTTTGGTTTCTGTTGTCTCCTTTTCTCTCTGCCCCACTCATGCTCGGGCTCTTTCTCTCTCCCTCTCAAAAAATAAGTAAACATAAAAAAAGTTTAAAAAGATAAAATAAAATAAAGGCTTTGCTAAAAGCTGCATCATACATATGTAGCTATATCATGTGTGTATGGATATACACATATATAAATATATATACACACATATGTATATATTTAAGCTTCTTTACATTTTTTTCTATATTGTAATTCTTGAACACAAAGAAAGCCATCCGTTCATAATTTAAAAGACATGCAGTAATCTACGCTTTTTCCTGAACCCAGTTCTATCCCTGGGTCAGTGAGGAGGGTTTGCTCCTATCTGCTTTCAGCAGCCCGTTTTTTGGAGGGAGGTAACAGAGTAGGAATGTTTCAACTTCGCCTTCTTGCGGGCTCTATAGCGTATTTACTGATGAGGGTGGAGTCCATTCCCGATACCTTGAGTAGCAGGTGAACAGCGTTACAAGGCTGAACCGGAAAGAGTTTCAAGGCATTTTCTTTGTCCGTGCATTTGGTTGGTTGAAATTCTTCACAACAGAAGCAAATCTTGCCTTCGCCTAAGTCCACCTTAAGGGGGAAAAGGCAAAATAACAATTTGGTTATTAAGAATAAATACACAGGCTACACACTGGCGCACCAATCCTACAGAATGAGATACGCCAGCCAGAATCTGTATCAGTCAGGATGGGCTAGGGGATGCTGTTGTAACAACAAGGTTATTTCTTGAATATTCTGCATGCCCACTGCAGGTCAGCAGGGGGTTCTGCTCAAGATATTCCATTAGGGACCTTGGTTGAGGGAGCACCCACCATGTTGAGATTGTGATCCCTGTGCCAGAGGTGGAGAGCACGTGATAAAACACACCCTGGCACTTAAAATAGGGTTGCCAGAAAAAATAAGGGACACACAGTTAAATTCGAATTCGGATAAACAACATCATTGGTTAGTGTAATTATGTCCTAAAATATTGCATGAGAGATGTTTATAGTTTAAAAATATATATATATATATTTGCTGTTTATTTGACATTAAAATTTAATTGGGTGCCCTGTGTTTTTAACTTGCTAAATCTCACAACTCTAGCCTAAATCTTCCTCTTGGAAATGACACTCATAGCTTTAGCTCACGTTTCATTGCCAAAGCAAATCGTATGACTCGACCTAACTCCAAGTGGGTAGAGAAGTTCAAGCTACCAAGTGCCTATAAGAAACACGGGGTATATTTGGTGAACAGTAGCCCCAAAACTAGAAGGCTTAACGAGGTCTCTGAGTTGACATCTTCGATGTGGTCACAGATTCTAGTTGTTTTCCTTATTTGAAGCGATAACATCAGAGGTGAGTAATCTCATATTTATCGTGAAATGTTTGGCAAACTTTTGGCCATATTGCTAAGTTTCCCTTGAATCGAGCTGTGAAAATATGCAAAACCTGATATTGGCTAATTGAGACCCATACTTTAGGAGCCGAAATTCATACTGAACTTGCTCTGCCTCTTGAGCTGTTAGAGTTGGCTACTCCATTTAGGCTAAAAGGTAAAGCTGCAGCTTGTCCATACTTGTTAGATTAATTAGGCAACTTTGACGTCCCTAGCTGCAAAATTCTTCAGTAGTCTTTAATAACTGAACATCTACAGTGTTTTGGAAAAAGGAGTCTTCTTTCTTATTGAATTAAGATTTTTACCTTCTAACCAAACTCATCTTCTAGTTACCCTCTACTAACAAATTCATGGTACTTTTCCAAATTAGGAAAAAACAGAGTTCCTTTTAATATATGTGGACTATGAAGCTAAGGGGAAAACATCCACTGAAGACTACACACATTAATACACGCATTATTTTTTGGTTTGGTTTTCTCTCTCTTTGGATGTGAAATTTACATGCACAGACATAAAATTTATACACGCAAATCTTAAGCACGCCATGTGCAGAATTTTAAGCAATGCATAACCCCTGTGCATCCCAAATCCTTATCAACCTGGAGAACATAGCATCACCAGAGAAAACACCACCATGCCCTTCCCCATCAGTCCCTGCCTCCACCCTCCTGCAGGCAAACGCTGTTTTGATATTTTCCACACAGATGAGTTTTGCGTCTTCCAAGACTCCATGGATTCGGTAACGTTTTTTATTCTCTGTCCTTAAACCACAGGAAAGGGATGCATTATTATATCAAACACCGATGCCCAGATTTTGATATAAATTCTGCCTCTGGTCCAAAAAAAATTACAACAACTAGAGTTACCTCGATGGACTCTACCCATTCATTTCCACTTGGTTTCTGTCCTCTCCTGGTTTGTCCACAGAGACTGTTGTCTCAACAATGTCCCCACACTCAGATCCACAACATACCCCCCGGACGCACACGGAAGCAAAAGGCTGTCTGCGTTTGAATTTTTCTTCCATTGTCTCACATGTATGAAGGTACATCCTGCTGCTAATATCTACACTAGGTTTGTACCTTCTAAGGGAAAACTACTGTGACCATTCAGACAGGAGTTCTCTAGGCAGAGTCTGGGCAGGGGGAATTTTCTTTCCTCTCCGGGATCACTGGCTTTCTCTTCGCCCCTCTTCATAATTGGCAAGAGTCCTTACACTGGGCTAAATTCAGCAGAGAAGTGTTACTCCCAGGGAGCTGCTTCCTTCAAAGTCTCCAGCTGAGAACTCCCTGATTTGCCACTAACAGTGCTATTTAGTAGTTACAAACAAGCGGCTATTAGAGTTACTACATCTGCGATGCACACAGGCTCTCTTCTTCCCAAACACCAACCAAGCCCAACCAAGCTCGCTTCTTCAGCACCACGCAGTGCGGTTTCTATTTTTTATACTTACATAACCCTCAAAATCCTACCTAACGATTCTGCCTCCCTCAGGTAATACTAGGTGTCATCTTACAAAGTACTCCCCTCCCACTTGAGTCCATTCTTGATACAAGGCATTCAGTTAAGAGAGAGAACAGGCCTGCGTGGGCTGCACGCGTGCGTACACACACACATACACACGCACACACGCACACACGCGCATGGCTGCATTACTTACACACAACAGACTTCTATGTATATGGAAACTTCAGCTATCTGGAACTTCCTGGGTGAACTGGTCTGGATGGAACAGTTTTCCAGATGGGTGAAAGTTAATCCTTTTACACAAGACGTTTGGAAAGTTTAATCATTATCCAAATAATAATGAATACCAATTGTTGTGCCCATCAGACACAAACAGCACTGAGGCTCTATACAAAATGATGCCAGGCAACTGTGTATTTTGTATTTCTTGTTCTTTCTGTCGTGACCCTTCACCTCCCTTCCTAATCCCAGCTCTGCCCCAATATTTCTCCAGTTATATTCCAGCTTCTCTTTGATCTCTTTAACCAGCCACAAACAACCCTGTTCAAGCCTCTACATGAACAATATCCACCTTCAACCTTGATACTGTTACCTGACTCCACCAGACCCTCCCCTCCTTCTTGTTATCACCAGTATTGTGGTTCTCAACCCCGGCTGCTTGTTAGATTCTTCTGGGAAGCTTTTGAAAAATGAGAACACCATCTCTAGCAATGAGGGGACTGCAAGCCACCATAACCATGAGCTCCCACGCCAGCCCCCTCAGACCGACAAATGTTAAAGAGAAAGACTTATTGCTGGCAGAGGGGCACCGGTAGAAATGTAAGTTAAGGCCCTTTAATAAAGGAATTGGCCATATATTTTAAATTAAAAATACCTATTTTCCTGGGGCGCCTGGATGGCTCAGTCAGTTAAGCGTCCCACCCTTGACCTCAGCTCAGGTCATAATCTTGCAGGATCGAGCCACAAGGTGGGCTATGCATTGACAGTGCAGAGCCTACTTTGGATTCTCTCTCTCTCCCTCTGTCTCTGGCCCTCCCACACTCAAGCGTGCGCACACACATGTGCGCGCACTCTCTCTCTCTCAAAATAAATAAGTTTTTAAAAAATTGAAAACGGGGCACCCGGGTGGCTTAGTCGGTTAAGCATCTGACTTCAGCTCAGGTCATGATCTTGCCATTCACGAGTTCAAGCCCTACGTCGGGCTCTGTGCTGACAGCTCAGAGCCTAGAGCCTGCTTTGGATTCTGTGTTTCCCTCTCTCTCCCTGCCCCTCTCCCACTTGTGCTCTCTCTCTTTCCCAAAAATAAATAAACATCAAAATTTTTTTAAAAAACTATAAAAAATACTTCTTCCCCAGCCACTCTGGGAAACTGTTTAGCAGCTTCTGGTGAAGTCAGACACACGTTTGCCACGTACCTGAGCAATGCCGTATCCACTTATTTACTTGAGACAAAAGAACACGGGCTTGCAAGAAAAACCGCAACTATGCAAAAATGTTTACAATAGCTCTGTTCATAGTATCCCCAAACTGGAAACAACACAAGTGTCCACCAACAGGAGAATGGATTAAACAAATCGTGAAATTTTTATATAATGAAATACTGATGTCCAAAAGAAAAAAAAGAAGAAGGAACTGATACAACACAAAATCATGGACGAATCTCAAAAATGTTATGCTGAGCAAAATAAGTCAGACATAGAAAGGTCCATACCCTATGACTCCATTTAGGTGAAGTTCAAGAATAGGCAAAACTCATGTTTTAAATTTTGTGTGGTGTGTATACATGAGTCTATATACATTTGTCAAGATGCATGAATCCATTGGTCAAAACTCAATGAACTGCACTCTTAAGATCTGTATATTTCATTGTAAGTAAAAAATAGAGTCACCAAATGGTTGAATGTGCAAGTTGTTTACTGTTTATTTATTTGGGGAGGGGGAGGGGCAGAGAGAGAGAGAGATGCAGAATCCGAAGGAGGCTCTAGGTTCTGAGCTGTCAGCATGGAGCCCGATGCGGGGCTCGAAGTCACGAACCTCAAGATCATGACCTGAGCTGAAGTTGTATGCCTAACCGGCTGAGCCACCCAGGCGCCCCTGATTGTGTAATTTTTTTTAAAAGAATGAGACCAACAGAAGAAAAAATATGTCTTCCCTACCAGGAACAATCTCTGACCTGGAAATTTCCTCCATGGAGGGAAAAGACCCCAGGGAGAGAATGGTATGTGTGGCAAACATTGTTTTTATGGGCCAAAACCCGAGCCACCACAGACAACAAGGAAATAGAGGACTAACCTTTAAAGACAGAAAAAAAATGAGGAAGAGTGTTAGATTTATATCTAATACACCTTTAAGTGAGAAAAACAATACGTAGGGAAGTAGATACACTACACCCCATTTTTGGAAGATAAATCATTAATAGTCCCACTCCCTACATATTTATGTAAGATAACATAACATGGGAACACGAAGGGAGACTCCCCAGTTTGTTAGCAGGGATTTGGGGTGACATGGTGGAGAGGGACGGAGGTGAGAAAGTGTCCCCTCCCCAAAATATTTCTTTTGTCAAATAGCCTCCCTAATGAAAAACAACAATTATATGTTCCCACTGATGGGAAATTATGCATGTTTTATGCATAAAGAGGTACCCCAAAAATCCATCAGATGGTCAACGGTGCTAACCCAGAACAGTGTGATTTCAGGTGATTTTTAAGTTCTGTCCTATACTTTAATGGCTTCTCCAAATGTTTACAGTTTTATAATCAGAAACAAACACAGAGTTGGGTTTGTAGTGGGGGAAAAAAAACTTTCATTAAAACGACACTTAAAAACATAAGAAGATACTCGGGGCAGCGGGGTGGCTCAGTTGGTAAGTGTCAGACTTCCGCTCAGGTCATGATCACGTGGTTAGTGAGTTCAACATCAGGCTCTCTGCTGTCAGCACAGAGCTCACTTTGGAACCTCTATCCCCCTCTCTCTCTTCTCCTCCCCTGTTCATTCTTTCTCTCTCTCTAAATTATTTATTTTTGAATAATAATAATAATAAAAACATAAGAAGATCCTGAGGCCTAGGCCCCCACTCCAGGCCAACTGAGAATCTCTGGGTATAGGGCCAAAGTTAGGATATTCTTTCAAAAGTTCCCTTGGGTGACTCTAATGGGCACCCAGGGTAGAGAACCACAGAATTTTTTTTTTTTTAATTTTTTAACATTTATCGGTTTTTGAGAGCCAGAGAGAGACAGAGCGTGAGTTGGGGAGGAACACAGAGAGAGGGAGACATAGACTCCAAAGCAGGCTCCAGACTCTCTGAGCTGTCAGCATAGAGCTTGACGCGGGGCTCGAGCCCATGAACCGTGAGATCATGACCTGAGCCGAAGTCGGACACTTAACCTACTGAGCCACCCAGGCGCCCCTGAACCACAGAAATTCTCGGAAAAGTCCATTAAATATACTCCTAGCCTCTTGCAATTTTCCAGCGCCACAGGGCTAATTTCCCCACTGCCCTCGGAATCCTCTCCTCTCTTGGGTTCTACACTTTCCTTATTTATTCATTATCCGAGGCCCATCTCAGATTCCTAAATTCCAGGTAGCCTTTCCTTATCTGCCCCTGGGTACAAGCCCTTCTTTCTCTGCTTGCCCCGAGCACCGTGTGTCCCTCTGACAGTCAACCCCGCTCTATCCATTTGCAGCTGGGCACACGTCCACGTCCTGCACGAACACTCATCCGGCCTTTGCCGGCTTTATCCTACTCCTCCTGCTACGCGATAAACTTCCAGGTCAGGAAGGAGGTCTGACTTCCCCTCCTGCTCCCGGCAGCCTCTAACACAGTGTCTTGCCCATAAGAGATGCTACAATTTTGCCAAACTCTCTTTGAATAGACTATGACTTTTCACTCCCAGCCTGTGTCTGGTCTCTTAGCCTCTACTAATTTGCTGTGTGATTAGTAACTGGAAAACCAAGTTTTGTTCAACATTTTTTTTTTCTGGAAACTCTATAGTGAAGGAATGGAAGGCAGTGAAGGCAGCCATTGGGAACTCCCAAAATAAGAGAGAATCGGATGTTGCCTTTGGGCCGATCCCCGCTTGGAAGAACAGAGAAGACAGGTATGTGAATGTCTCTCGCCCCAAAAACGAGAAGGGTAAATATCTATGAGATGTGCATATAGGACATTCTGGAAGATGATCCTCTCCGGGGCTTCAGGGACTGTGTCTTGAAGAAAATAATCTTTGAACAGGGCTTTACGGGACTGATATCATTTGGAGGAACAGGAAGCGAGGGATGAGGAATTTGGGGGGAGGGGAGACAGCTCTGTTAGAGGTCAGAGAGTTGAGTAATGTCAGGCCGACTTTGGGGCAACGACCAGGAGTGTGAGCTGCCTCAGGGAGCAGGCAGGGCCAGGGCGAATCGCAGGGGGCCTTAAAACCAAAAAAGTCTGTGAGCCTGGGATCCCATAACTTAAGGGTATTACACAATGGAATCGCAAAATCGGAAAACTTGTAAAGGAGTGTTAAGAAAGAGCAACAGGTTTGGGAGGAGTCTCTGAGGAGCTCTCCTGCTGGGTAAGGCCAGGACTTTCACCATCATACGCATCATGAGAAACGCAGCCACTCCTCCTGGTTTCTAGGGGGTGACACTGCCTTGGAACCAAGTTCCAAATAGATGACACTGACTACAGCTTCTCAAGAATCCATTTCTTTCACTTTGTGCCACACAGAGGTATTTGTCACTGAGAAGCCCTTTTAAAAAGTCCAAAGATGGGGCGCCTGGGTGGTTTGGTCCATTGAGCGGCTAACTCTTGATTTTGGCTCACGTCATGATCCCGGGGTCGTGGGAATGAGCCCCGCATCAGGCTCCATGCTGGGCGTGGAGGCTGCTTGAGATTCTCTTTCTCTCCCCCTCTGTCCCTCTTCCCTGCCTGAGCTTGCTCTCTCTCTCTCTGTCTCTGTAAGAAATTTTAAAACTAAAAAAAAAAAAAAAAAATTCAAAGATGGCCAGCAATTGGGTATAGACCCAAAAGAATTGAAAGCAAGCTCTTGAAGAGATATTTCCAAGCCGATTTTTATGACACATTACCATTTTTGTAGTTACCAAATCATATACCGTATATACACGTGATGGAATATTACTCGAGCCTTAAAAAGGAAGGGCATTCTGATACATGCTACGACACGTAGGCGTGCTGAAGACATTAGGCTAAGTGAAGTAAGTGAGATAAGCCAGTCACAAAAATACACATGCTATAGGATTCCACTTCTATCAGGTACCTAGCTCAGTTAAGTTCATAGAATCAGAAAGTAGAAGAGCAGCTGCCAGAGGCAGGGCCGAGGGGGTGGCGTGGTGGAGGTGGGGAGGGCCAGGTGGGGAGGGGAATTGTTTGATACATACAGAGTTTCCGTTTGGCAAAAAGAAAAATGTTCTGGAGATTGCTTGCACAACAATACAAATGTACTTCGGCTACTGAAGTTAACTCTCAAAAATGCTTAAGACGGTACATTTTAGGCCATATGCGTTTTACCACCATTAAAAATTAAAAGAAAAAATTCAGAGATTACGCAGGTCCACAACCTCTCATTCACAATTCTGAAATCCAAAAAGCCTTGAAAACCAAAAGTGTGGATTACAGCCTGCTGTCCCAGAGTCCAACGGGGCGCCACAGAGGAAACCGTGTACGCATCACGCTTATCTTCTAAAAATCGGAAAAAGTCTGAACGCCGAAACACACCTGGCCCCCAAAGGTTTCAGATCAAGGACGGCTGAGCTGTATTCTGATAAGCTCCATTTTGACTCTTCAGATGAGAGCAGACAAATATTGCCTGCGGACACCTAACCCATCCATCTATCCACTAACTAAATACGCAGTATATCCCTGTGGTTCTGGGGTTCTGCTGGATGGTCCCGCTTCGGAAAAAGTAATTGACAACTTGAGTAAAACGACTAGCAGGCCAGTTCTTTGTTTTGTTTTCCCATTTCTTTTGACCGACTTCAGATTTCACTTTAGGACGTTGCCAGGCACGTGGTGGCACCCCCGGAAAGCCAGGCGGGCCAGGGTCCCCGCAGGTGCACAGCGATGTTCTAGGATCACTTACCAGATCACACCGGGGAACGCTGGACACGAACTGGGCCCCTTGGCAGCCGAGGATAAATCCGGCTAGATTTAAGAGGACACACACTACCGACAGCAGCACAAAGAGGTTCACCTGAAGGAGCAAGGAAAGAGGCAGTCAGAACTAGACGATGGCTAAATTCGGAGATAGTTTTGTCTGAGTAAAAAAAGAGAAAAAAAAGTCATATTCTCTTCCTCAAGAACACACTAAAGAAAAAAAAAAAGTCAGAACCAAGGCGTCCAAGTGGCTCAGTTGGTTGAGCATCTGACTCTTGATTTCGGCTCAGGTCATGATCCCAGGGTTGTGGACTAGCCCCCGAATCAGGCTTCGTGCTGAGCGTGGAGCCTGCTTAGGATTCTCTCTCACCCTCCCTCTGCCCCTCTTCTGTACTTGCATGTGCGCTCTCTCAAAAAAAAATAAAAATAAAAATAAATACAAATAAATTTTTAAATTAAAAATGTCAGAACTATGTTTTTAATGTATAAACTTTTTGTTCACATTTTAGAATTTTTAAATTGTGCTGCAGAATGTCCCTGACTTTTAAGTCGTCTGAATAATGTCGAGTCCCTAATTTTTTCTCTCTTTGCGTTGTGACTCCTCCGGGTTTTATCTGTTTATTGCATTAAGCCATGGCCATTTCCTACATGAGCCATGGTAACTTTTTCTGAGTCTTGCAAGATCAATGGTAAGTAGACAACTAGAATTCTAGAATATAAGTGGAACCCAGGAAAAGTCAAGGTACTCAGAGCCAAAAGGCACAGTACACAAACAAAAATAAAAGAGAAGTCTTTTTTCAGTTCCAAACAGTGTAGGCACCAAAAAATAAGTCTATAGTAGTCTTATACATACTCTTCTCCAAAGTTCAATACTACAAATGGTATGCTAAATAATCCAGCACTGACAGAAACCAACCAAGAAGCCAGAATTTACTTAGTGCAAATTAGAGACTATTAAGGTTTTTCAAGTTGAGAACTATGATTATTATCAAAATCAAGCCTTATCACAAATAATAAAAGACTGGAGCTAATAATGATCAGCATTATAAAACCAAGCCTCATTTCAGGTAGCTAATGTCTGCATTGGCTAGAGAGTGAGTTTGCACATGAAGTCTAATTTGGAACGCTTGTCCTTCGTTGCTGGTATTCCAAGAAGCTCGAAAGCATCTCCCCAGACCCATGGAATGAGTCAATATTTAATATCACATGATGCCCTTTTTCCTAAGAGGAATTCTTCTGCCTCTCGAGAAGTCTGGCTTCTGCGTCTCTCCTTGTTTTGTTAATCTGTGCAGTCGGTCATCAAATCTTGGGGGAAACGCTGGCAGCAGCTGCTGTGCTACTGTTTCCCGTGATTCGTCAAGTGTCTGTAAGGGCTTAACTTGAGCAGCACATAGCACAGCCCCCTCATGCACTATGTCATTCATTATGATGCCAACGCTTTGGAAAATAAGAGTGCAAAGTTGGCCAAGGACAGAACATGATATCCTTACGTGGGCTTCTTCTACGTTCTGGCATGCTACTCAAAGAGACCTAACACATCTGGAATCTTCACACTCAGCAACACAACTGTCGTTACTATGGGGAAGTCTAACTTTCCTTTGAAAATTTGCTCTTCATGCCATATCAGATGCCTTGAAAAGAAAGCATGGTTATAAACCTTATGCCTATCAGCACATCATAAATCTTGTAACTAAAAATTTGCAGCATCAGATGTAGATTGAGCGAAGGCTCATTACTTCCAACATGGGTCCCCAAATCTCTTCATTAAAATCTTAAGTCCAGCTCATCAAATGACACTAGTAAGAAAACCAAAAGGCAAGCCACAGACTGGGAGAAAATATTTCATGCATGTGTGAAACAAAGAAACTTTACCCAGAATATACAAATAACTCCTCGACTCAATAATAAAAAGACAGACAACACAGATAAAAAATTGGGCAAAAGACTCAAAGAGATATTTCATAAAGGAAGATATAGGAATGGCAAATAAGTGCATAAAAAGTTCCTCAACATCATTAGTCACCATGAATGCAGGTTGAAACCACAGGGAGGTACCCCTTCACATCAACTAGGACGGTCAAAATTAAAATGAATGACAATAGCAAGTGTTGGTAAGGATGAGAAGCACATAGACTCAGGCGTTACTTGTCCAAGGATAAAATTGTACAGACATTTCTTAAAAAATAAATATAAATCTCCTATGCCAAAGAATTCAATACAATTTAATACAGTTGATCTCTGTACAATGAAGGGTTTAGGGGTGTCAACCCCAATTCCTGCATTGCAGTGCCAAACCCGAGAATGACTTCTGACTGCCAGTAAACTTAATTATTAGCAACCAACTACTGACCAGAAGCCCTGCCAATAATATAAATAGTCAAAACAGTCACTTAACGCATATTTTGTATATTATAGTATTATATATTATACTCTTACAATAAAGGAAGCTAAGGAAAGAAAATGTTACTAAGAAAATCATGAGGAAGAGAAAATACATTTACAGGACTGGACTGTATTTATTAGGGAAACAAAACCCTGCATGTAAGTGGACTCATGCAGTTCAAACCCCCATTTGTTCAAAGGTCAACTGTGATTTATGGAGATACTCCATCCTCGACTCCCTACTCCTTAAGCGTGGCTTGTATAAGGTGAATACAGTATAGAAAGGGGAGGGGGGGCAATCTTCCAGTGGAGAAACCTGACCAACATGACTCCAAGCAGGTAACCAAGGTTACCATCGCTGAAAAGTCATGTCGATGGCATGTACCCTTGATATGATGTGATGAAAATGGCATTTTACCTCCGTGTTCTTGCCTCTACCAAACTGATGATAACCTCAGTCTAAGCAGAAGAAAAACATCAGCCAATCCCAACTGAGGTACATGCTATAAAATACCCGACAGGTACTCCTCAAAATGGTCCAGGTCATCAAAAACAGGGGAAGTCTGAGAAACCGTCACAGCCAAGCGGAGCCTAATGCAATGTGGTGTCCTAAGATGGGATCACGGACAGAAAAAAAAAAAATTAGATATAAACTAAGGAAATCTGAAGAGTATGGATGTTAGTTGATAATAATGTATCAATATAGATTCGTTAGTTGTGACAAATGTACCATATTAATGTAAGATGTCAACAAGGGAGAAACTGAGTATGGCATATACAGGACCTCTCTGTATTATCTTTGAAATACCTCTGTAAATCTCACACTCTACAATAAAATGTGTATTTAAAAACTGCAGGGGCACCTGCATGGGTCAGTCGGTTAACCGTCTGACTTCAGCTCAGGTCACGATCTCATGGTTCAAAGGTTTGAGCCCCGTGTTGGGCTCTGTGCTGACAGCTCGGAGTCTGGAGCCTGCTTTGGATTCTGTGTCTCCCTCTCTCTCTGCCCCTCCCCTGCTCGCTCGCTCGCTCTCTCTCAAGAATAAACAAAACATTTTGTAAAAATTGCAAAAAATTCTGAATATACACCTACCTTACGACCTGCAATTCCACTCTTAGGAACAGACCCAGAGAAACAGTGCCCACAGAAAGACTTAGAGAAGAATGTTTATGGAAGCTTTATGTATATTAGGCCCAAAATGAAAATAACTCAAATATCCAACAGCAGGAGAATAAGTAAACAGATTGTGGTATTTTCAAACCATGGAAACAATAAAAAGGAACACACTACCGATACGCAACAACACAAAGAAATTCAAAGGCATTAGGGTGAGTGAAATAAGCCAGGTACTATATGATTCCACAGACATGAAGTTCAAGAATAGACAAAACAATCGTGACGATGATCATTTAGAAAGTAATCTCAATGAGCAGATTTAGGGCTATTAGAAATCAGAAGAGTGACGCCTGTTTTGGGGGAAGGTGTGAAGTGAAGGGATAGACTGGGAAGAGAGAAGAGAATTTTCGGGAATGATAAAAATGTTCCATATCTTGTTATGGGTATTGGCTACACAAGTGTATCGAACTCCCAAGACTTAGCTAACCGAACACTTATGATCAGGGATTTATATAAATTATATTTACTATATTAAAGAGAAAGTCAGAAAGAAAATTCTGAATCCACTTGCCAAGCCAGGAGTGTGAGATCATACTATGAATGAGGCTACTTCTCGAATGTCAGAATAACAAACAAGAGGAGAAAATGCTCCAGGGATTCACTGCCTGGTAGACTCAGCTTCTCTCCTGCACTGGATGGGCTGCCAAGGAGAAGTCAAGTCAAATTACCAGAACGTCACCCGTGCAAACCCCGGAAGGAGGACCTGGACCAAGGCACGTAGCCTGTGTACAAAAAATCACCATGCACTGTTCTCCAAATTTATTTCTGCATATGGCTTTTTCATCACGATCATTAAAACTCTGGCCAAACTTGTTGGCTATTGGGTCATCCGAATTACTCTAGTGTAGACCAACGCAGCATAATCAGACATGGGGGCTATTAGGATACCAAGCATGTCTATTTCAGAGGTTGGATCAGGTTCAAGGGTACACAAGATTGGAGTTATAAGGGACCCCACTTCGGATTTACAAGGACTTTCAGGATAGACCTCTCTGACTTTAACCTAACTATAATCCTATAACTTCCAAGACCCAAATTTCCATTTTATCATCACCAGAGGGTGTCTCCCAAACAGAAGGCAGGAAAACATCAGCTACGAAGGAGGACTATCATAGTCACAAAGTCCACTCAGCTATGTCTGGAAAGGGAAGAATTTCTTACATTCCTTATATTGTCATCATTCTTGCTTTAAAAAAAAACGTTGCAGGTAATTTCAATTTCTCTTTGTGGAAAGCACCTGAATTTGGAAATCAGGACACCTGGTTCAAAATCAGGCTTTCCCACTTATTTTAGGCAACCTCTATGAGACTCATTTTTCTCACCTGTGAAATAGGTCTATATACCTTTTTTTTTTTAAGTTTTTTTTTTTTGGAGGGGGAGGGTAGGGGAGGAACAGAGAGAGAAGGAGAGAAAGAATCCCAAGCAGGTTCCATGCTGTCAGCAGAGTCCAACATGGGGCTTGAACTCATGAACCATATCATGACCTGAGCCAAAACCAAGAGTCAGACACTTAACCAACTGAGCCGCCCACATGTCCCCAGGTCTATATTCCTAGCCACCTCACAAAACTAAATATGGACTCATGCAAAATATGTATATAAAAGTCCTTGTAAGCTGCAAAATGCTGTGCAATCAGTTTTATTATTAATAATAATGGGCTTTCCTCTTCAGGGGAGAAGCTCGTTATTACAAAATGAATTTCACTAGGTCTGGTACTTGTACTTTGTTCTTAACGCTTATGACACACCTGAATTAATGGCAGCTGGAAGAAGTACTCTAATGGTAAAAACGATCTGCAGGTAGGCGCGCCTGAGTGGCTCAGTTAAGTGTCCAACTCTTGATTTCAGCTCAGGTCATGATCTCAAGGCTAGTAAGACTGAGCCCTGTGTTGGGCTCTGTGACAACAGCTTGGGAGTCTCACTCTGCCTCTTGCTCACTTGCATGCTCTCGCTCTCTCTCAAAATAAATGAATAAACATTAAAAAAAGAAGAAGAAGAAGAATCTGCAGGTACACTGTTTCCAAACCTTCTCTAAAGAAATTCCTCCTGCAGCCTGCAGAAAGTTCCTAAGAGAACTCACTCCATTCTGACCATTGACTCATGTGTGCAAGATACCTCCTGTTTTCCCGTCCAGATGCTCTCTCCACCCTTCACTAGCCCGTGATCTTCCCAAGGAGGCTGACCTATGAAGACTATCAGTGGGGCTCCTCTGCCCTCTTGCCTCTAGTTAAGTTCAACCAATGGGGCGCCCTGGCGGGAGATCTGAGGGAGGAGGAGAGGGAGGGTGGGCTATGCTACAGGTTCCTTCTCTGTAGCCTCAGGCTGGCTGTGTCCCTTAATGGAAAGCTGCGGGTCCCTTCAAGGGGTCTTATGTACATCATCCCAAATTCCAGATTCCAGCCACCTCTTCTCTGGTCAGGCGTAGGGACAGCCCCGGCTTCACTCTTCCCTTCACCTCGCACTTTTGTTCGTGAACGAGCCCTTCATTAACCTCTTCTCAAGTCATAATTTTATTGTGTTATCTGTGCCCTGCCAGGACCTTCGCTGATTACAATGTGTCTATAAAATCTTTCCTTATATTTGACCTCATTTTTTTTCTGATCTTTAAGCGTAGTTCCTATTGTTCTCAACTCAAATTCATCACCACCTTCTAGTGAAGTGAACACCATGGGTTACAGTTCCTGAATTTCTACCAAAACCAACGCATCGCTGGGATGCACCAGCAAGAAAACAGGAAAGCCCAGAGTCAATGCAGACATGTCTTCCTAGAACTTGTATTTCAGACGTGGAGGACAGTGGGACCCAAACAGTGGTGGACTTGCCCTCTGTAACTGGCACCCTGTGGCTTTTCAGGGTAAGACACAAAATCCAAGATCCACAGAGCTGGTCCTCTCACAGAGAGTGGCCATGTGACACCTTTTATGCTTTTGGTTTTATCGTTACTAACTTGAACCAGGAGTATTTTGTGGTACTTATACACCAGTAGCTTGATGCAAAGGCATTATGTTTTTCCTTTCGGTGTTTGGAATTCACCTCCACTCTGATCTCTTGCAATGGTGTCCCAAGCTCGTTCCAGGTCTCAATTAAATGACCCTATAAGGGTCTGTGGGTGGCTTAGTCAGCTGAGCATCTGACTTCAGCTCAGGTTTTGATCTCCCCGTTTGTGGGTTCGAGCCCCACATCAGGCTCGCTGCTGTCAGTACAGAGCCCACTTCGTATCCTCTATCCCCCCACCCCCGGCCTTCCCCTCTCTCTCTAAAAAATAAATAAACATTTTTTAAAAAGTGGCCCAATAAAAGAATGCTAAGGTTATCAAGAAGAAACATCACCTTCGACTTGCCTGTTCCTACCTGCTAAAAATTTCTCATAATCTCCATCACATAGTATCATTAAATAATTATGCCTATCACAGCTTGGTGTTATTGAGTGTCTTTTTTGGTACAAGATTTCATTCCCTAAATAGGCTGACCTTTCTCTACTGTCCAAGGACTTGCATTTTGCTGCCTCTTTCCTACTGCTCCAAACTCAAGATGCAACTGAAACTCACCGACACGTGTTTAAACAAATAAATGCCTCCAGTGATCATGTGAAGGTAGTGTAGCTTAAAAATGAATAGGTTTCATATGACACAGTGAACATAAGCATTTAGTTCTACTAACTCCTGATAAACCCGTTAAAACAGCAGTAAAAGAAAAGCCTTACATGCAGAAACCCTTAAGGACAGAAAGAACAGGAAAACAGCATCAAAGTGTTCAAAGCTGGCAAGCCAATGGGCCAGTGTGAAGTGGACTCGGTGGTCCTGAGGAAATAGAATCCTACGACAGCAATGAGGAAAGCCAAAACCACAAGAGTCACTCCTTAGAATCTCCAAGTGTTCCGAAATAGGCAGCAGCAAGAAAGTGAGGCTAAAAACAGGACTGACTGAGAGCCTAAGAAGCAGTTAGCCATCACAACCGCAACGAGAACCAACGGGCATTTACCATCTCCAACAAAAGTCAGCATCTGCTGTCCTATGACTCAGCAATCCACTTTGCAAAGTGTATGCTCAAGACAAACTATGCATATGTCCACAAAAAAGACAGGTACAGGAATGTCATAGCACTGGTTCATAAGAGTCCAAACCTGGAAACATCCCAAATGTCCAAGAATAGGAGAACGGACGAATAAATTAGAGTACGCTCACAAATGGGATAAAACTCAGTGCTGTGGTCGAAATATCTGTGTCCCCCCAAAACACAAAGGTGTGGGTGTCTGTAGGGAGGTGGCGCCTCTGGGAGGTGACAAGGTCATGATGGTGGAGCCTCATGAATGGGGTTAGTGAATATGTGTATGTGTGCTTCTATTTAAATATCAAAAGCTCACCAAATTCTTCCTCATGAAGAAAAACTTCTCCAAAAACTTCAATTTAAAAAATACTAGTATCACCTCAGAATTCTTTCCTTTCACACTTTTATTCATCTGTTAATTTCCCAAGAATCTATCCCTGGTAGTTGTTTCATCACTTTCTTCCACCCTGCCCCCCATACAGCCTTTTGATACTGCTCACGATAAATGAAGACCAAATTATACTTTTCTCCAGCGGGGTAACAAATCTGAACCAAAGACACAAAAACACAGGTGGTCTTAAATTATACTGGATGTGTGGATGGAGGAATCCATCAATCAATTAATAAACAAAGGAAAGAAAGCCAATTCATTATGAGAAATACTACGTGGAGGCATCATGCATTCTTACGAATATCCTGGAACATACACAAAACAGGCTCTGAAAGACAAACACGGGATTTCCTAGGACTGCTTGTGTGAAAATGACTACCACCATTGCTCCTGGTGGGAATTACCACTTTCTGGGCAAAGAAGATGGGAAGGGCTGGGACTCTATTTCAAAGAAAGAAGGAATATGGGTAGAAGAACAAAGAAATCAGTCCTTAGAATTTATGTTATATTTTCCAATTGAAACAAGAACGTTGTGTGATTTAGCTGGGAATTGAACCAACATTTTGACATTTATGTCCTCAGAGCAGGGAGTTCAAGCTCTAAGCCACTGATTAGTCACTGGTTAATAAAACAAATGTCACAAGACCTATGACAGTTAATGTAACTATTCAGTTAACTCCTAATATTTAACATTTTAATTCAGTTTGCAGAAGCATTTTTTTTTTAATTTTTGAGAGAGAAACAGAGCGCAAGCAGGGGAGGAGCAGAGAGTGAAGGAGACACAGAATCTGAAGCAGGCTCCAGGCTCTGAGCTGTCAGCACAGAGCCTGACTCGGGGCTTGAACCCATGAACTTCGAGATCATGACCTGAGCCAAAGTCAGACGCTTAACCAACTGAGCCACCCAGGTGCCCTGGAGAGGCATTTAATTTTTTTTAAATTTTTTTAACGTTTATTATTATTTATTTTTGAGAGACATAGAGACAGAGCATGAGCAGGGGAAGGGCAGAGAGAGAGGGAGACACAGAATCCGAAGCAGGCTCCAGGCTCTGATGAGCCGTCAGCACAGAGCCCGACGTGGGGCTCGAACTCACAGACAGTGAGATCATGACCTGAGCCAAAGTTGGCCGCTTAACCAACTGAGCCACCCAGGCGCCCCTGGAGAGGCATTTTAATACAAAGATGTAGAATCATGAGAAAAGTTATCTGAACACAACACACAGACACTGGGGGGAAAAAAATCGAAGACACCAAAATAAAACTTTTCTGAACCACTTTCGCAAAATGAATGTTAAGATTGACCACTCAGCACCATGACAACCAACAAACATAACACATCACAGCCACTCACAAAGCCCAGACTCCTGCTTCAAACCTATTTCAGGAGCTCTCACACATGCACTGGCTTGGTTTGCCTGTGTGCCTTTAATCTCTGGATCCCCAAAGAACCTACTCCAGGGCTTCACTTCCCTGATACTCTTTAAACTTCTTCCAGAAGCTTGGCAGATATATTACCAAAGCCCAGACTGGTTCTCTTTGCCAACAAACCAAACACAGGTCCGTTGCTGTGAATGGAACCAGCTGTCTCCCCTTTTCTCTCAAGGATATTTAAGTATTCATGTTAATGGCCGTCCCAGATTTTCTTTTCATAAAGTGTTAAAAATATAATAATATTTATTTCCAATTTCTTTTCCAATAGGAGTGAAAGGCTTCCTCCTATCCACAGCAGAGTCAGACAAATTGTCATTAGTTTGGGATACAGCTTCGAGATGAGCTAAAAGCACTTATAACTGAGAGGAGTTAATTCCTGGTGAAAATGTACAAATTTCAGGGGCACTTCTGAGGCTCCTTCCTTCTGAAAAAGAAATTCTGCCCTACCATGGGGTCCTTTCCCCTGTTCCCTGGCAGACACCACCACCCCCCCGACTCAGTCTCCCAGGCCTCCCTTTCAACACATCACCCCGCATTGCCCAGAAAAGTCTCCTTCCTCCTGACCCCAGCAATCAGGCATGGCAGGGAAGGGGGTGCCCTCGGTGTGTTTAGCTCCCTTATTCCCCAATACAACTTAGATCTACCAATCTAAATTAGCATGTACCCACTGGGAATGTGGTAAGGACCAGGAAAATATCCTAAGGAGAGTCTCGGGAGAAATAATCAAGAGGATGACATGACATATGACATTGGCTACTTAAACAAGGTGAAAGGAGCGGAACGTGGTGTGTGTGAACCTTGGGAATTAGGTGGATCTGGAGACACGAAAAGCCACAGAGAGGTTTAAACAAAGTTGTAGATCTGTGCTTCTTGAGACACCACTTTCCTCCCTCCATTATTCTTTCCTGCTTTCCTCCATGCTTCTCTAATTTTGGTTCTTTCCCTGCTTCTAGTCGCTTCTCCACTGCTATTAGCTTCTCAAGGTTCAATAAGTTGGAGAGTCAGATGTTTTGACTCCCCAGCAATGAAGACCTCAGCTCACGAGAAGCTTTGCAGAATCGACAGTCTCCACAGATGGCCCCCACCATCAAATCCTTCCTCTTTACACACAGGCTATTCCTCACAAGAGGTGGAGTTTAATACTCTCTGTGGAATACTATCCAGCCTTAAAGAGGAAGGAAGTACTGACACGTGCTACTACATGAATGAATCTGGAAAGCACTATGCTAAGCGAAGTAAACCAGATACAAAAGGACACATACTGTAGGATTCCACTTACATGAGGCACCTAGAGTAGTCCAATTCATACGGACAGAAAGAAGAATGGTAATTACCAGGGGGGGAATGAGGAGCTATGGTTGAATGGGTACAGAGTTTCTGTTTGAGATGATGAACAAGTTCTGACAACAGATAGTAGTGATGGTTGCACAGCATTGTGAATGTACTTAATGCCACTGTACACTCTACAATGGTGAATTTTAATTGGGGTACACTTTACCCCAATTTTTAAGAATTGCAAAAGAAGGGGCACCTGGGTGGCTCAGTCAGTTAAGCGGCCAACTGTGGCTCAGGTCATGACCTCACGGTCTGTGAGTTCAAGCCCCGTGTCGGGTTCTGTGCTGACAGCTTAGAGCCTGGAGCCTGCTTCAGATTCTTGTCTCCCTCTCTCTCTGCCCTTCCCCTGCTCCCGCTCTATCTCTATGTCTCTCAAAAATAAATAAACGTTAAAAAAAATTTTTTTTTTAAAATTAAAACTTAAAAAAAAGAATTGCAAAAGAAAAAATTTCCCTCCCCTTGATTCTAAGCTAATCTTAGGATCTTATTTGCCAATACAATGCAGCAGACGTTCAAGGCTGGATCCTAGGAAGCCTGGGCACCCCACCCCAACCCCTGGGCCATGGAACACCCACCTGAGACAGTCCCTCTCAGAACCCAGCCACCATGCTGGGCAGCTGTTATGTGGGAAGGCTCTGGCCAACAGCCCTTGCTGAGCTACCGGTTGTGTCACTTATATATATATATATATTGAAATATTTAAGTACAAAATGTTCTGAAGGCTGTTATTGATTTCAACACAATCTGATGACAAGAGAAAGAGAAAAAAACGGTCAGGAGTATAGATGAGGCAAGTCTGAACATGGGTTAATGATTATGATAGCTGGGCTATAGGTGTTGGAGGAGCTATTGTTTTTCTCTCAGATTAGGAGCATATTTGAAATTTTCCATATCAAAAGAAGAATGAAGGAAATGGGGAGGGGGAGAAGATATAGGACAGGGAGGAGGAAAGGAAGAAATAAATCAATTGGACTCAAGTCTTCACAAAGTCAATTTGTGGGGACAAAGGGTGGGCGGGGGAAAGGAGCAGGAAGTGTGTTCCAGAACATGAAAGACTAAAGAGACAGAATAATCGAATGAAATGACTGGACCTTGACTGGGTACTGGATTTAACAACGACTAAAAAGAAAAGCTAGTCTGTCTACACAGGCATATTTTTTGACACCAAACTGTTTACTTACACATATGGAAATATACACAGACTAGT
Source organism: Paguma larvata (assembly GCA_030068075.1). Classification (NCBI taxonomy): domain Eukaryota; kingdom Metazoa; phylum Chordata; class Mammalia; order Carnivora; family Viverridae; genus Paguma; species Paguma larvata. The sequence continues at coordinate 79,763,944 of CM057832.1, forward strand.
TGAGCCTTGATTAAGAAAAAGTTACACAACATTTTGGAGTAACAGGGGAAATGTTAAAATGGGCTGAATATTACATGGCATCAAGAAATTACCAATAACTTTCTTAATTGTGAAAATGTTATTCCTGAAAGGTAGAACAATGTCTTACTTTTAGGAGATGCCTCATAAAGTCTATAGGAGGGAAGTATCAGAAGTCTAAGGCTTTGAAAAATTAAGAAACAAAAAGGCAAAAATTCCAGAGGTCCAACATCTGCCTATTAGATATTCTACGAAGTAAGAGCAAATGAAGGGAAGAAAATAATCAAAGAAACAATAAAGAAAATTGCTAAGTGTTGGGGAAAAGCACATGTCTTCTCATTAGAAGACCCCAAAGCCTCAAGGAGTAAACGTATTCAAAAAGGATGAAGGAAAAGGAGAGCCACACCTAGATACATCCTCATATAATTTCAGAAGACTGTCAAAAAAATTATCTGAGGGGCGCCTGGGTGGCTCAGTCGGTTGAGCGTCTGACTTCAGCTCAGGTCATGATCTCGCAGTTCATAGGTTTGAGCCCTACATCGAACTCTGTGCTGACAGTTTGGAGGCTGGAGCCTGCTTTGGATTCTGTGTCTCCCTATCTCTCTAACCCTCCCTGGCTCACTCTCTCTCTCTCTCAAAATTAAAAAAAAATTTTTTTAACTTTTTTTTAGTTATTGGAAACCGGGAATAAAGCAAAGGAGATTACTGAGTATTCCATTTGGTTATCTACCTATTTGACTATTTTACGATTCTGTAGAGGTACAGTTGAAGTTGCAGATTTTTTTTTTTTCAGTAGAGATGAAAATAAAATTCTGTTCAATGGAACAGAAAACCTCTGAAGTTGCCATTTAGGGCCCTGCTGGACACCCACCAGTTTTGTGTCACTTCTGGAAGTCAGCTCCTAGCGTTACCTATAAACACCTCTCAAATGTTCCTTGAAACAGTTTTCCCTCATTAATGACACATGTTCACGTTATGACTTCCCAGGAGTCATGATTTTATCTTCTTGAAAATTAAGCTTTATCAATACCAAGGTAAAGAAAAGATCCGCAAATCTTCCAGACAGAGGGGAAAAAAAGAGGCTGCTTACTAAGGAACAAGAATGAGTCAGCATCAAGCTTCTCATCAGTGATGGAGGTCTCAACAAGCACTACCTTTAAATTCTGGATATAAAACGTTTTGAACCTAGAATTCTCTATCCAGCCAAACCATCGTTCAAGTGAGAGGGCAAAACAAAAACACATTAAGACGTTTAAACCCTAAGAGAGCTCCCCTCTTCCCTCACATCACTTCTGACAAGTTTTAGTCGATCATGTTCTCTGGTAAAATGAAAAAGGGATTCAAGGAAAAAGAATGCATGAGGCACAAGGTCCAAGACACAGTGGCTGTCATCCAAGAATACAAAGAAAAGAAATATTCAGATGACATCTGTGCAGCAGGCCTAGAAAACAATTAGGTCCAAACTGGAACAAGAAGTCAGGAGTCTTAGAAATGTCCAAAGGAAAAAGTGGCACAAGTAATGGAGAGCGTGATTAAGAAGCTAGATGCAGAAACTTCACATTCAGACTCGCTGCTTTTCAACAAGTGTTCCAAGACAATTCAATGACGAAAGAACAGTCTTTTCAATAAAAGATGTTGGGACAACTGGATACCCACATGCGAAAGAATGAACCTGGACCACTGCCTCACACCACGTGCAAAAGTTATCTCAAAATGGACCACAGACTCAAGCATGAGCCGAAACAATAAAACTCTTACAAGATAATATACAAGTGGGCCCCGTGGGTGGCTCAGTCGGTTGAGCATCTGACTCTTGATCTCAGCTCAGGTCATGATCTCACAGTTCATGAGTTTGAGCCCCGCATTGGCTCTGAGCTGACAGCACGGTGTCTGCTTGGGATTCTGTGTCTCCTTCTCTCTGCCCATCTCCTGCTTGTGTTCTCTCTTTCAATAATAATTAATTAATTTTTAAAAATTTTTTTAACATTTATTTATTTTTGAGAGACAGAGAGTGAGCAGGGGAAAAGCAGAGAGAGAGGGAGACACAGAATCTGAAGCAGGCCCCAGGCTCCGAGTCGTCATCACAGAGCCCAACGCGGGGCTCGAACTCACAGACCTCGAGATCTTAACCTGAGCGAAGTCGGCCGCTCAACCGACTGAGCCACCCAGGTGCCCCTAATTAATTAATTTAAAAAAGAAAATACAGGGGCGCCTGGGCGGCTCAGTTGGTTGAGCGTCCGACTTCGGCTCAGGTCATGATCTCACAGTCTGTGAGTTCGAGCCCCACGTCGGGCTCTGTGCTGACAGCTCGGAGCCTGGAGCCTGCTTCGAATTCTGTGTCTCCCTCTCTCTCTCTGCCCCTCCCCCACTCATGCTCTGTCTCTCTCTGTCTCAAAAATAAATAAACATTAAAAAAAAAAAAAAAAGAAAATACAGAAGTAAATCTTTATGACCTTGGGTTAGGTCAGCTTTCTTAAATATGACTGTTTTGCAACTAAAGACAAAGTAAACCAGACATCATCACAATAAAAACATTGTTGTGCTTCAAATGACACCATCAAAAAAAGCAAATTGCTAATCATGTATCTGATAAGGGACTTGTAATAAAAAGACAAATAACCTAATTGAAAAATGGGCAAAGAATATAAATGGACATTTCTTAGGGTGTCTAGGTGGCTCTGTCAATTAAGTGTCCAACTTCGGCTCAGGTCAGGATCTCACAGTTTATGAGTTTGCGCCCTGCATAGGTTCTGTGCTGACAGCTCAGAGCCTAGAACCTGCTTTGGATTCTGTGTCACCATCACTCTGCCCCTCTCCCACTCACTCTGTGTGTGTGTGTGTGTGTGTGTGTTGTGTGCGCGCGCGCATGTGTGTGTCAAAAATAAATAAACCTTAAATAATTTAAAATTTTTTTAAACAGACATTTCTCCAAAGAAGACATGCAAGTGGCCAATAAGCACATGGAAAGATTCTCAACATCAAATCGAAAACACACTGAGAGACCACATCACATAAAACGTGGCTCTAATCACATAAAAATGGCTCTAATCAAAAAGACAGGCAGTAAAACTGTGGACAAAGATGCGAAGAAACCGGAACCCAGACACTCCTCTGATGGGAATGTCAAATGACACAGCTGCTTTGGAAAACAGTACCTCAAAATATTAAACATAGAGTTACCATATGACTCAGCCCTTCTATCCTCGGCATATAGGTAAGAGAAATGAAAACATGTCCACAAAAAAACTTGCACGCTAATGTTCACGGCAGCATTATTCATGAGAGCCAAAAGCGGACATGTCCACCAACTGATGAATAGACAAATAAAATGTATTATCATCCGGCATTGGAATAGCAGCCAACGATAAAAATGGAAAAAGGTGCTAAGACGTGTCATAACATGGATGGCCCTTAAAAATACTGAGCTAAAAAATATGCTAAGTGAAAACAGCCAATTACAAAAGATCACATATTATACGATCCCACTTTTTTAAGTTTATTTATTTATTTTGAGAGAGACAGAGATAGTGCAAGTCGGGGAAGGGCAGAGAGAGAGGAAGAATCCCAAGCAGGCTCTGAACTGACAATGTGGGCCTTGAACTCACGAAACTGTGAGATCATGACCTGAGCCGAAATCAAGAGTCGGACGCTTAACCAGCTAAGCTACCCAGGTGCTCCTTATATGACTCTATTTATTTGAAATAGCCAGAATAGGCAAATTTATGGAGGCAGTTCATTAGTGGTTTCCAAGAGCTGGGGGTATTGGAAGGAAATGGGAGGGACTTCTCATGGATACTGGATTTCTTTCTGGGATGATGAAAATGTTCTAGAATTGGTGTTCGAGATGTTTGTGCCTGTCTGTGAACATGCTAACAACTATTGGACTGTACATTTACATGGGTAAATGTTATAGTATGTCAAATATATTTCAATAAAAATGTTAAAAAAAGAAGAAGAAGACACAGCAGTTAGATCATCTCCAAGATTAGGTGCTTTCTTTGTCAGAAGAAAAAGAAAAAAGGCATTTAGAAACTCCAGAAATAGGGTTGCCTGGGCAGCTCAGTCAGTTAAGCATCCGACTTCAGGTTGGTGGGTTCGAGCCCCGCATCGCACTCTGTGCTGACAGTCAGAGCCTGGAGTCTGCTTCTGACTCTGTGTCTCCCTCCTCTCTGCCCCATTCCTGCTCACACTTTGTCTCTCTCTCTTTCTCTCAAAAATAACACTAAAAATTATGTTTAAAAAAAAAAAACTCCATAAATAATATAAACCTATCTACCAAAGTCATGGTCTAAAGCTGAAGCAAACTGAAATGTGGCATAATACTAAGTAAACGACAGAGAATAAGACAGAACAATAGATTTGACGTGGTTGCTCAAAACGGTCCTCCTTTTAGGGACATGGGGTTATATTTCCTTCTCCCTAGACCCAATCATGCACGGTGGTGCTGCCAAAACTAACGTCAATGATCCCTCTAGCAAACATGGTTCATGGGGGCCAACAGAAAACCACTTTTTCTCTTCCTCAATGTTGTTCAAGCCCACTTTGTAGGGCTAGTTTGTCCCAACCCCTTAGAAGAAATTTGGGCCCAGGTCCATAACTTCTCTGGTCAATAATCAGGTGCAAAAAGTTCTCCGTTCACTTTAAGTTACAAAGAGCCTCTTTTCCGGGGGCCGCCTTGCTGGTGCAGTCGGTTAAGCCTCCAACTCTGGTTTTGGCTCAGGTCATGATGCCAGGGTCGTCAATCAAGCCCCATATTGGGTTCCGTGCTGAGCGTGGAGCCCGCTTAAGATTCTCTCTCTCCTTCTCTTTCTCTCTCTCTGTCCCTCCCCGGCTCACTTCTGTAAAATGTCCCAGCCAAAACTTGGAAATTCGTGTTTTAACGTAAGCTCTCTCATTCTTATCAGGCTGATCATTGCAGAGAGGAAGCAAGCTTGCAGGGAGTGACTACAATCTTGTGGCCACTTCTCCTGAGGCCTGCCAGCCACAGCTCCGTCATTTTGGACAAGAGGGAGTAAAGGGGAGATTGGGCCCTGTTGGTAAAGAGGGTAAGGGCAGCAACGGCTCACTTGACTCTTCATTCTGCATTCAGCCAGTGTTTCCAGAGGACTTCCTCCCAAATGGTGTTCTGGGTTCCTCTGAGACACGGATTGTTGAGCCTGCTGTTCCCTGCACTCAAGCATCCAGTAGTGCAGGCCAGGCCTCTCCCAGGCTGAGCTACTTGTGTAGGAAAGTACAAGAATTTCCCAACAGCAGTCTTTAACTCCGAGGCCAGAAAGCACTCCAACCAGCCCTTTAAAATTCCCCAGGCAAGCGCCTGACACCTATCCAATCAACCAAGGGGCCCATATCAGGTTCTCCAAGTGCTTATCTGTAAGCACTCATTCCCTCCCCACTGCGGAGGTGGACTCAAATGCCACAGCAATTCGGTAACGTCCTCCAAAACATTTGTCTCTTTAATCCCTAATCTTTTTATAGGCTGGGGGATGGAGATCAGCAAAGGGTTGCAAAACTGGTTTTCACCCAGAAGATTTACAAGTCCTGCCGAGATAGTCTAACGCTGGAATGAGGGAGACCTTGCCTGCAATGCAGCCCCAGGTTAATCTGAAAACAAAGAATCCAGTCCTGACATCCTATTACAATCACATTCACATAATGAAAGTACTGTAAATACTATTGTTGATTTTCACTATTTTATTTTATTTTTTTTTAATTTTTTTAACGTTTATTTATTTTTGAGACATAGAGACAGAGCGTGAGCAGGAGAAGGGCAGAGAGAGAGGGAGACACAGAATCCGAAGCAGGCTCCAGGCTCTGAGCTGTCAGCACAGAGCCCGACGCGGGGCTCGAACTCACAGACAGCGAGACCATGACCTGAGCTGAAGTCGCCCGCTTAACCAACTGAGCCACCCAGACGCCCCGATTTTCACTATTTTAGAGACAATTTATAGACAAAATTTGAATGGTATAATATAGAGCAAAATGTAAGTGTTAAAACACTGAGAATGTAACAGTAATGGTTTTACTATCAGAAGGAGGGAAAAACTAGATTGAAGGGCTAATTTCTTTGTCTTATAAAAAAGAGTCAAAAGATACTATTCAAAGTTGATGAATTAAGAAACAGAAGTTTATAATATTATTTAAAATTACAAAGTCATTGAGAGGAGCAATAAACATAATTCCAAAAAACTAGGAGAGGTTAAATGGGAGACTATGTTATGAATCCCTCACCTTTAGGATGGAGACGACCACCAGGGCACTCAAATCAGAAAGGGTTTAAAATGGCTAATTTGGGGAGTGTGATCACGTTTGGGTGCTTAGAGAAATGCACAGAGGTCTAATGACTATTTTTAGTAGGTGTAAGAAGGCTAATTAGCCCCCTTTTATAAATAAAAAGATTTTCTTCTCTAGGGGAGCCTGGGTAGTTCATTCAGTTGAGCATGGGATGGAGTCCTGTGTTAGGCTCTGTGCTGAGCATGGAGCCTGCTTAAGATTCTCTCTCTCTCTCTCTCTCTCTCTCTTTCTCTCTCTCTATCTCTTTCTCTCCCTCTTTCCCTCTCCCCCACACACTCTCTCTCTCTCAGAAATAAAATTTTAAAAAGATGGTTTTTAAGATTTTCTTATCTTAAAAGGCATTTAGTAAATTTAAGATTTTCTTATCTTAAAAGGCATTTAGTAAATTAGCAATGTCACGGTGTCACAGTGGCGTGTTTGATATATGCGTAGTATATCAAACACATGTTACATATATCTGCACACACACATATGTAGTGTGTGTGCAGATATGGCATATATATGTTTGATAAATATATAGTGTGTTCATATTAGCCATATATGTTTGGTTAATATATATAATTATTACATATAATATATTGATATAAATATACAATATATAATGTATTAATAGAAATATATATAATATATTGATATAAATATATAATATATTGATATAAATATATTTATAAATATAAATAAATATGTTTTGTGGATATAGACACAAAATAAACAGGAGATGGTCTCAAAGAGGTGATTTATTTACTATGCCCTAAATTATGCCCTAAATAGGGGACTCCGATCAGATCCAGGTCTGACTCAAATCTATACTCTTTTGTCTCCATCAACTTAGACAATATCTGCTAAAAGACAATGTCCATTTATAAATTATTCTATTTTCTTCACTAAAGAACTTCACAGGCCACCTGGGTGGCTCAGTCAGTTAATCGTCCAACTCTTGATTTGGGCTCAGGTCATCATGTCACCATCTGCGAGATCGAACCCCCTGGGGGGCTCTGTGCTGACAGTGCAGATTCTCTCTCTCTCCCACCTCTTCCTGCCCCTACTCTGCTCCTGCTCTCCCTCTCTAAAAATAAATAAATAAACTTTAAACAATTAAAAAGTAAATAAATGAAAAAGAACGTCACAAGACAACCCTTCAGTATCCTCATTAAGAAATTACAGCTAAAGGGGCACCTGGGTGGCTCAGTCGATTAAGCAGCTGACTTTGCCTCAGGTCATGATCTCATGGTTTGTGAGTTTGAGCCCCACATCGGGCTCTGGGTTGTCACCACAGAACCCACTTCAGATCTTCTGTCCTCCTCTCTCTGCCCCTCCCCCACTTGCATTCTCTCTCTCAAAAGAAATAAACTTAAAAAAAAGAGAAGAAATTACATTTAGTAGGACCCAGTTGTGCAACTACCCCAGCCCTGACATCCAACACCAAGCCCTCACCATTAATTAATCTAATTTCAGCACCCGCTGGATTTCTTGTTCTTCAGTGGAAGTATCATAAATGGCCAAATATTTTAAATGACCCTCTTTAATTTATTTTTGAATTCATTTTTTAAATTGTTATAAAACTAACATTCATGGTTAGGTTTATTCCTAGGTATTTTATGGTTTTTGGTGCAATTGTGAAAGGGATTAGCTTCTTTATTTCTCTTTCTGCTGCTTCATTGTTGGTGTATAGAAATGCCACCGATTTCTGTACATTGATTTTGTATCCTGCAACTTTGCTGAAATCACAGATCAGTTCTAGTAGGCTTTTGGTAGATTCCGTCGGGTTTTCCATGTAAAGTATCATGTCATCTGCAAAAAGTGAAAGTTTGACTTCCTCCTTGCCAATCTTGATGCCTTTTATTTTGTTTTGTTGTCTGATTGCTGATGCTAAGACTTCCAGTACTATGTTAAATAGCAGTGGCGAGAGTGGACACCCCTGTCTTGTTCCTGATCTCAGGGGGAAGGCTTTCAATTTTTCCCCATTGAGGATGATGTTAGCTGTGGGCTTTTCATATATGGCTTTTATGATGTTTAAGTATGTTCCTTCTATCCCGACTTTCTCGAGAGTTTTTATTAAGAAAGGATGCTGTATTTTGTCAAATGCTTTTTCTGCATCTATTGACAGGATCATATGGTTCTTATCTTTTCTTTTGTTGATGTGATGTATCACACCAAGTCCACCTATTCGTGGAAACATATGGTATCTGTCTTTTTCTGACTGACTTATTTCACTTAACATAATACCCTCCAGTTCCATCCATGTTGCTACGCATGGCCAGATTTCATTTTTTCTCATTGCCACATAGTAGTCCATTGTATATATGTACCACATCTTCTTTATCCACTCGTCAGTTGATGGGCACTTAGTTTCTTTCCATGTTTTGGCTATTGTCGAAAGTGCTGCTATTGGGGTACACGTGCTCCTATGCATCAGCAATCCTGTGTCTCTTGGATAGATTCCTAGCAGGGCTATTGCTGGATCATAGGGTAGCTCTATTTTCATTTTTTTGAGGAACCTCCACGCCGTTTTCCAGAGTGGCTGCACCAGTTTGCATTCCCACCAACAATGTAGGAGGGTGCCTACTTCTCCACATCCTCGCCAGCATCTATAGTTTCCTGATTTGTTCATTTTAGCCACTCTGACTGGTGTGAGGTGGTATCGCAGTGTGGTTTTGATTTGTATTTCCCTGATGATGAGTGACATTGAACATCGTTTCAAGTGTCTATTTGCCATCTGAATGTCCTCTTTGGAGAAGTGTCTATTCATATCTTCCGCCCATTTCTTCACTGGGTTGTTTGTTTTTCGGGTAAGCAAAAACCAGGGGGAGGGGAAGAGGGGAAAGAAAAAAAAGACACAGAGAGGGAGGGAGATAAAACATAAGAGACTCTCAAAGACTAAGAACAAACTGAGGGTGAGGGAGATGGGGGGGGGAGAGGGGGTGATGGGCATTAAAAAAGGGCACATGTTGGGATGAACACTGGGTGTTTTATGTAAACCAATTTGAAAATAAACTATTTTAAATGTAAAAAAAAAAAAAAAAAGTAAAACTAACATTCATGGAAGGAAAAAAATCATGGTTCTACAGCAGAGTTCTTAATTATATTATGTATAATGGAAACCAACTCAGGCTATTTAAGCAGAAAAGGAATTTCTTGTAGGCCTATCAGGTAGCTCACAGAATCCCCAGGAACCAGGCTCAGAAACCTGGGCAGGAGCCAACGGAAGCTGGGCGCTGGGACCTCTACCAAGGTCGTGCCCCAGGAAAACCAGAGCCTCGGTTGCCAGCCTTGGACACTGCCCGGGCTCTTCTGCATCAACAGCTCCAACTTCAGAGTCCTGGGCAGAAGCTTCCTTGAGTGGAGGTCAAGGAGCTCACATCCTGGTGGCTGGTATCCAGAAGTGTTAACATCTGGCTTCAGAAGCTTCCACTGCTTGAAACATGGCCTTGTCTCCCACCAAGAGTCACACAAAGGCAAATAAACAAAACCCAAAAAGAGAGCTCCGATACACAGATATTGGCCACAAAACCCAAACAAAACAAGGAAGCCAAAACAGCCTCTTGGTCACACAATATAATGCGTGTCCTCTCTAGATATAAAGTGGAAAGTCAAACTCTCCCCCCTTCCCCTTTCCACTGCACTCAACAGTAGTGCCTACTGTAAAGGCTCTCTTGCATATCATTTCAGAAATTTTCCAAGTGACAACAAACACGTATGTATAGATCCCCCAGGCTTAAACACACACACACACACACACACACACACACACACACACACACACACTCCACACATCATAACTTTCCCCTTGATAATGTATCTGTTTTAAGATGCTCACCAACTTAAAATGGTCTCCCCTCTAGCCCCCAAATCACTCATTGTTCCTGCGGTTCTCTTGTAGTCATATCATAAATAGATCCCTCTAGTCTGTTAGTCTGTAACCCAGGCACCCAGCTACCACCACAGTATGTCTGCAATACACTTCAAAATACTTCGGCACAGGCAGTGGGATACAATGTACATATCGGTTGGTCCAAGCAACACCCTAAGGACAGTCAGGAATTCAAATTCCAGGGTAGTCAGCTAGCATTTATGAGAAAGGCCACACTCCAGAACCTTCCTTTGCCTTCATCTCTCAATAGCATCCAAGCGACTTTGTTAAATTAGCAGAGTGATTGTGGAAATGAGTTTTGTCCAATGGATGGAACCGTTGGCTTGTTGAATTAGCGCAATGGATGATAAAAATGGATTCTCCATGAAATTAATGGTGAGAGCTAAAACTAACATAATTTCCTGTCCCAATGTTAATCAATTCTGGGACTGGCCATACTTTTCTGACCCTATATTAAACAATACTGAGAACAAGCAAGGAAAACTTAGCTACCTGCCCCAGGAAATACTTGTTCCTCAAATGTAAGATTGGGGACCAACTAAAATAGTTGATCAAAACTAACAGCTTACTCATCAAATCTTGCTTCCAGGCCCTCCCCTCCATTCGCCCATCAAGCCAAAGCTATTATGTGCTAAGTTCTGCCCAAAGCCTATCAACTCCCTATTTCGCAAAGCTCACCTTACAATCCCCCAGTAGGGGTCCTCAACCCTACAAATATGCTCTCTCGATTCACCCCTTCTGAGAACAACTGGCGAGGAGGTGTTCTTCCTTGATGCAGCAGATCCAATCCACTGAGCTCTGCTCCATGGACGGGATTTCAGGGGATCAGCAATGGTTTCCACGACAAATAGGTGCCCCAAAAACTGGGGGTAAAAACTTGTTCACGCTATTCTGTAAGCTCAAGAAAAATCTTAGCCCTCTACCCTTTACGCTTACAGGACAGAGTGCATGAGCAATTGTTTTGTCTGTTGGCTAGTAAGTGTTTGCATGTACAGCAGAATTTGGCCTCAGGCTCACTCTCATTGTAATAATTGACTTGGCAGGAAGGTTACCTCAAAGCTTCGGTGATTACCTGTCTGTGCCAAACCAAACCTGCTAATGAGAGCACACCCATATGGCTGTGGCCACTTTGCACAGCAAGGAGTCGCCTGGGCCTTGATTCTGCTCAGAGACGGGCCACCCAAACTGCTTCCAGTTTCTGAGGTTGCCAGGTTCTTACCCCATGCACAGTTTTGGGGAGCAGGCATTCGGAGCAGAGAAATGAAAGCTCGGTTGCCAGCAGGCTATACCCACTGTGGTCGCAGAGAAGCCCAAACCCAGCCCGGGCCACTTCCACGATGCCTAAGTACATACCTTGCTGCCATGGGTTCCCTAATGACACAGCCAAGCGAGAGACCAAATCTCCTCTCGAAGATTTTCTCAGTGGCTGCTGAAAATGATTCCCAAGGTGCTTGCCTAGATCTCGTTCTAAATATTACAGTTTCGACATGCATCCCTGTCTACGACCTTGGCCGCTCACTGATTGAAAGTAGCAGGATTAAGACTCCAAGCTGACCTGTGGCCTTGTTCAATTCTGCTTCTTGCTTTTTTCAATCAAGGATAAACCTGCTGAACTTCCTGCCGCTGTGGAACTTGAAGAAGAACTGGGCAGTCGCAAATAAGAAAAGAATTAATTTAAATTACACACACACACACACACACACACACACACACACACCCCACTGCTGGCCATAGAGAAGTACCCAGCAATTTGCTAATGGAGGAGGTGATGGAAGAGTACAAGGAAAGGAGCACTGGACTAGGAGTGACTGTCCCTGGTTCTTTCTAAAAATAGTTCCTGTGTTCGTGAACTGGACAAGCCAGTTACCTCCTGAGCCACGGGTCCCTTATCTACCAAATAGAAAAAATACCTGCCATACAAATCACGTGACTAAAGATATAAACTCTTAAGCACGATGTATGTGCAGCAGAGTTTTATTAAGTATTCTGAAGAGGGAGAACAGCCATCTGTTTTTATACCTTAAAAAAACAAGAGTGAAATAATCATAGCATTTATACATAGGGAGCTTCTAATGGCCTGTTGAAAATGTCCATCTAAAGTTATAACGCCCTCTGGGTAACTAAAGAGGATTCCGGAAACCTACGAAATGAGAGCTTAAAGACTCTTAAAAGAACTCTCTGATGTAAGTGCCTCATTTTTCAGTTACAGAAACGAAGAGATTTCCCCAAGGTCACCAATAACTAGTGGTGACCTGTCAGCATTAAAATGCAGGTTTATTGAACTCTCAAATCAAGGCTTATTCCAAATTTTTGACCAGAATGTACAAATTCAGAGCTTCAGATCTCATTTTATAAATGTACGGATTCGTACGGCCCACAGGTATTCTGACCTGTCCTGGTCTTCACGTCATCAGAATGAAAGGAACACCATCCATCCTGTAGCTAACGCACCTGCAAGTATTTCTTTCTCTCTCTCTCTTTTTTTTTTTTTTTAAGTAGGCTTCACACCCAGTGTGGAGTCCTACGCAGAGCTTGAACTCATGACCCTGAGATCAAGACCTGAGCCAAGATCAAGAGTTAGACACTTAACTGATGGAGTCACCCAGGCACCCCTACCTACAAGTATTTCTAACTATCTGGTGGGCTAATTTCTCAATCTCTTGACCAAAGGTCTGTGTGATCCATGACTCTCCGTTGCAGGCACAAATGGCTTTGTGGAACAGAACCACCTTGCCAGCCTAGCCTATTTGGACCACTACATGAGAGGACCAGAATGTCTGTATATCTTACTGAAACCGGTTTTGAGTCTCTTTTTGGGTAATGAAGTTTTACCCTAAATTCCATAATCTTGGAAGTTAGAAGAGAAACAGATAGATCGTTTTTTAAAATAGCCAGTTCATTATCTCTTCTATTCTCCATCTAGGATGCAAATCCACATGGCTCAGAGTTGGGAATAAACCACATATGTGACCCAAGAACATCACCAGGGAAGTACTTTCATTCTCGATGCTAAAGAATAAAGCAGTCTTTTTATCAGCTTTAAGGTTATATTCACCCCCATCTCTTCCAAACTGCATGGAAAAATAAAATAACAATATGGAGTGCCTGGGTGGCTCAGTCAGTTAAGCATCCGACTTCGGCTCAGGTCAGGATCTTCTTGCAGTCCATGAGTTCGAGCCCCCCATCGAGCTCTGTGCTGACAGCTCAGAGCCTGGAGCCTGCTTCAGATTCTGTGTCTCCTTCTCTCTCTCTGCCCCTCCCCTGCTCACAGTCTCTCTCTCTCTCTCTCACTCACTCAAAAATAAATAAGCATTTAAAAGAATTTTTTTTTAAAGGGGGTGCCTGGGTGGCTCAGTTGGTTAAGCATCTGACTTTGGCTCAGGTCATGATCTTGCAGTCCATGAGTTCAAGCCCCGCATCGAGGTCTGTGCTGACAGCTCAGAGCCTGGAGCCTGCTTCAGATTCTGGGTCTCCCTCTCTCTCTGCCTCTAACCCACTCACTTTCTGTCTCTCTCTCAAAAATAAATAAACATTAAAAAAAATTAATTAAAAAAATAAATAACAATAGTTCAAATCGCACTTCATAAGCAACCAAAATTACAGTCCAGTCTGGCTGGACTTTCAGAGTGGCAGTTCTTACCAAATGCACCACCAAAGAAAAACATTGTAGTAGGACTATTCCATTTTTTAATTGTGGTGCCGAGACGAGACAAGACTATCTTTGAGGTCATTTCCAGCACTGAGTTTATAATTTTTAAACATTTATAAAACATTTTATTCGAATGAAAAAGGAGATACCTAGAAGAAATGAGAACATTCTTTAAAAATGAAAATGTTTGGAGGTGCCTGGGGTTAAGCATCTGACTTCAGCTCAGGTCATGATCTCATGGTTCGTGGGTTTGAGCCCCGAGTTGGGCTCGGTGCTGACAGCTCAAAGGCTAGAGCCTGCTTCGGATTTTTGGTCTCCTCTCTCTCCCTGTCCCTCTCCCACTTGTGCCCTCTCTCTCTCTCTCTCTCTCTCTCTCTCTCTCTCTCTCTCTCTCTCTCTCTTTCTCTCTCTCTCAAAAATAAATAAACATAAATACATATATACATACATACATAAATACATAAATGAATGAAGGAACTGTTTGTCCTTGATAGAGAATACACAGCCTGAAATGAGGTGCGCATACAAATGCAGGCACATGCACACACACCCTGGCTTCACTCTAGTCATAGCTGAAACAGCTATAAACATGGGCGCCTGGGTGGCTCAGTGGTCAAGCACCTGACTGTTGATTTGGGTTCAGATTGTGATCCTGGGGTCATGGGATCGCCCCGAGGGATTCTCTCTCTCTCTCTCTCTCTCTCTCTCTCTCTCTCTCTCTCTCTCCCTCTGCTCCTTTCCCCTGCTCTCTCTTACTCTAATTTTTTAATAGGATTTCTTTTTTTAAAAAATAGCTGTAAATATTTACAAACTATGTTCCAACATTATTATTTTTGTCCTGGACGCATGAGTATTTTCTCAGCATACGGAAGAGGACCCAGTAAATGAAAGCTCCCAACTCTGAGTTTCCATGAAACCTTGAGTGTGGAAGAACTGGGTTGGACGGAGCCTTCTTTGTTCGCACCAGTATAAAACCTAACGTGATCGCTGAGACGATCACAAAAGAAGGAGCACAAATATAAGTGGTTTTCAAAAGGAAATATCCAAGTGTTCTAGATTAGTCTGCGCCCAACGACTCAAAATGAGGCTAGCTCGCCTCTCAAAGGGCTCTGGAGAGACCAGCCTGCCCCCTCCCAATCGCCACCACCATCATAATCTCTAACCACCCTGAAGTAAAAAGGGGAAGAATACAACATTCTACAGAATGAAAATGAGTGCAAGAAATTTAAGACAAAAGGAAAAGAGAAACATCGAGAACCTAGGACCTAACTGTCTTGTTGGCTGCCAAATTAACTTCCCAGTCAGCAGTAGAGGTGTAGTGAGCACACCGGCCCTAGGGGAACAGGGTGAAGAGGATGGACAGGACCCCTGTCTTCATACAACCACCTACAGTGGGGACACAGACAGCAAGTAGTACACCAACAGCACACAGGTGAATTACAGGCCAGGAAGCCCAAAGTCAGGGCTGGGACATGGTGGGAGGCAGGAACGCAGGGCCACCGTCAGCAGGGAGGTCAGGGAAGGTCCGTCTCAGGAAGGGACTGTGGAGCTGAGACCTGGAAGAAAAGGAGCCAGCCAAGCAAACAGTTGGGGAAAGAGGTCCCAAGTTGGTATAAGACAGCCTGGCTGTGTCAGAGTCAGAAGGTGCCCCTGTGGGGAGGGTATAGAACATGAAGGGGAGAGGGCGGGACCTGACCCGGCAAACCCACTCAGTTCTGCAAACAGAGACCCACAGGGCCCTCCCGGCTCTCTGATGGAAAGTGATCTCCTGCCCAAAATCACCCAGTGACACATTCCCCAAACTCAGGAAGGCAAAGAAAAGGTGAAGCATCCACTAAGTGGGGCGGCGGGGAGGGGGTGGGCAGAGCTACCCCTTGGTGTCACTAATTATCCCCTCCATTCAGAAGAGAAAAGTAGACTCAGAAAAGTTAAGTGACTTGTACATTATACAGCTCTCCAGGGGACAAGATGAGCTAGGACACAGACACCAGTGTCTGGTATATCCAGTTCCTTTCATTACATGACATGATTTTTTTCCAGTTTTTAACAGAACAGAAGCATGTGGCACGAATTATAACAGAATATTAAGATACACAGGAACTGAAGATTTTTCACTTAGGATACTGACCAAGGCTCAAAGAATCTATTGATGTACCCAGAAAGTTTGTCCTTGTACAATTCCTATCAATTAATTTATCTTCTTTGTAAGTTGATGTTAATTGGCATTTCAAAACAATCTCTACATGACCTTCTAAAGACATAATTCATAACAGTCGAAATATAGAAGCCTATGGGTCCAATAGGCTTACAACTGATGGTAATACGGAAATATGACAGCACGCCATTCAGGCAGGCAGGCGGACCCCGCGTACATGCAAACATAATATTTACTGATATGAACTTAATTAATGTAATATTAAACAGAAAAAGCAGAGCACAACATGGCATGTACAAAATGGTTACAACTTTGACAAAGTTGTACATACACTTAGCCACAAACAGGAGAAATATATTTAAAGGCATATAATAAAGATACATTTCTACGAAGGCCATTTTCTTTTCCAGTTGCTTGAGCTCACATAATAAATCTATGAGGCACCTTTCCAAAAGAAAACGATGTTAGAGAAATAAATGTCTTAAAAAGTCGACTTTCTTAATATCTACCGGGAGCACACCCTCATAGTCTCCTCCCCATTGAGAAACTTAAAAATACAAATAGCATTAGAGATTTTCTGATTTTAATTTAAATACTTGAGGCATGTATTACTTACTCGGCATTTCAATATTGACCCAATGGAAAAATCAGGGCAAAAAATGACTCTTACAGCCAAATGTCAGCATAAACATTGAACGCCTTCCAACATTTTCCTAGAGAGTTGTTGCAAAATAAACGTCAGCCACTCATAACACAGGCCATAAAACTCATCTGAAGCCTCGTCTGTCTCCTACCCTGCTATCTCAGAGATTAAAATGCGGCACCGATAATTCACTCCTTCCAGATATATGAACAGAGTTTCACGAAATGCGGTAATTGATGGGCTTCTAAAATGCTGCCTAAATTGTCTAGTGGGCCTGAAAACTCTTTAGTTGTTCAAGATCATCGACGCGGTTCTAGGACTCATTACTCGGGCTGTCTTGTGCAGTGCGTTTCTTCTCCTTGCATGGAAGAATTTAGCTAGTTTTGTATTTATCACCCACTGCCCAGCAAACAGTGGCCTGCTTAAGATGAACTGTTGAGTATGCATACAAAATGAATTGAGAAAACTATTTAACCCTATAGCAAAATGAACAGGAGAAAAGTCAAAAGAGACGCTATATAGAAGAAAAAAAATTCTTTATTATATGTACTTCAAATCGAATTTGTTAGGTCCTCTACTTCATCTCTGAAAGTTGGTAATTCTATTGGCAATCATCTGTTTCTTACAGTATTCCCTGAATCCAAAGGACAACACAAATAAAAACAAAACAAAACAAAAAGAACATTGGGAAGGCACTAAATGCCACTGAACTGTAAACTTTAAAACGGTTAACTTAATAATATATGAATTTTACCTTACCTAAAAGAAAAGATAAAGTTACCAAGATATGCCTATATTACCATGAAAATATAATACATATGTGATAAAGAGAAAATATAGAAAGTCTAAGCAATGAAACTGTAAGATTGTCCAATCAAAGCATTATAACAATAAAAAAATTATGTATCATGATTTAATATCTGAGATTTACCTCAAAGAATAGGCAGGGAAAAAGCGTACGGGAAGGCAAGGAATGGGTGAGGGCCCAGCTGAGCAAGCCCGGCTGAGGTGGTAGTTGTTGAACCTGGGTGATTGGTCCAGGCAGTTCATTATATTATTCCCTCTGCTTTAGTATATATTAAAAAATGTCCATGGTAAACCGTTTTTTTTTAATTATATCTTTAAAACAGATCTAATCCTGGAACAAAAAACACGTGGACAGCACTGGGTACATAAGGAGCTTAAAATGAATCTGAAAATTGACAAAATTGAGGCCAGGTTACCTCTAGGAAGGGACAGGAAGGAAGGGTTTGGTCCTGGCAACCTCGGGGCAGTGTGGTCAAGATTCTGCCTGGGATCGGCACCACGGTCACGTGCTTGGTCGTCCCTAGCACAGCCACCGCACACATCCACAGGTGCAACAATGGGGGGTGGGGGGGTTGCCTGTTATTCTCAGTGGAATTTGATGCAAAGAGATAGACGTGTCTCTGGAGTTCACCGTTACTATGTGTCGAAGGGTTTGGATGATATCGATTAAGGAAGCCTTTTCCTGATTGATGAAAAATAACTCAGTTATGCTCATCCACCCCTTCTAGAAGGTTATGCAGTGTGTCATTGTGGTACATAATAAGAACAACAAAAAGGCAATCCCCCAAAAAGGAAAATTGACAAAAGCATCACCTCACTTTGCCGTCAAGAGAACATCTGACTTCTAATATTGTCCGTTGTCAGGTTCTTTTTTTCACGGACAAGAAAGCTCGGGCATTTTTCTTCAGTGATTGATTTCACAGCCTTCATACACAGCACGTTTTACAGAGGGTAGCGATTTATGAGAGGAGTACATACCAGCAGTATCATAGGCCGTTTCCAAGTTGTTAATCCTATGATTCCAGAGAGTATCACCTACAAGGATAAACAGCATCATAAATCTAGAAAAGGGACAAATTCCAACAAACTAATCCTAGTGTCTAAAGTATATGTTTTCTCTCACACACACGCACGCACACGCACGCGCACACACGCACACACACGCACGCACACACACGCACGCACACACACGCACACGCACACGCGCGCGCGCACACACGCACACACACCTGAAATTTCAAAGTCTTCTAAGTCAAACATTTGATACTCCTGCTGACTCTGTGAGCCCCGGAAGACCACTTTGGACTCTCCTTCCCGCAAAGCACACAAAGCTCTTTTAATCACTGTGTATGTTTTTTCTTAAGGTCCATTAGGAACACAGAGAGAGTAGTCTATCCTTCCACAGTGAAGGAGTCAGTATTGCTGACCCGAGCTCTCTGCCCCAGGACACCCAACCTGTTACCAGTGTCAGCCTCGTAAGACACGTGTGTGGCTGCAACCCTTCCTTCACGAGGTCACCCACCCATTATGGGACAAGCAAATGCCCTGAAATGGTACACAAGGTCTCTCAGGGTCTTCCTCTGCCCACTTCTCAAGCCTGGTTTCTATGCACCACTGCCCCCACCACCCCGCTCCCCCCCAGGCACACCTGTCCCCCATCAGATTGGCCAGGCCTCTTCTTTTTTTTAATTTTATTTATTTTGAGAGAGACAGAGACAGCATGAACTGTGAGCTGGAGAGAGGGAGAGAGAGAGAATCCCAAGTAGGCTCCACACCATCAGTATGGAGCCCCATGCGGGGCTCAAACTCACAAAACCATGAGATTATGACCTGAGCCAAAACGAAGAGTCAGACATTTAACTGACTGAGCCTCCCAGGCACGCCAGACTGGCCAGGCTTTGACATTGTGGGGCTCTGCACTTCTCTTGGGGGCAGTATCTTCTCCTCTCAGCTCCCCTCAGAGCTGTCTGAAAATTCCTACGCATCCTGCAAGATCCTGGCTAACGGTCACCTCCCCCGAGAAGTCTTCGCAGATCCCACCACCCCACACTCCTGGAAGCCCTCTACGCAATTTTCCCCCAAAACACTCTCTGTCAACTTGAGAGGTGCCTTTCCCACTGACCATGAACTCTTATCTCCCAAATCCTCAGCTCCCAGCCTGGCACCTGTCACATGACAGGCGACTAACCGTTCCTGAATATTTATTCCGCAAAAGGGAGAAGGGACTACAGTGAGCGAAGTCTCCTATCACAAAACGACACTTCGATACACAACACGCTAAAATGCTTGGTAAAGAAGAATCAGCGTTTTGCCAAAATGAAAACTGTAAATCAATGTCAGCCCTTTGGATGACACGGTTCACTAAGCAGTTGGGAAAGAACAATCGAATTATTCAGCTCAGGGACGTTCTGATGTCACCGGGCACGTTTACCTTTGTATAACAGGGTGCGCGCATCTGCGGAATGCAGTTAGGAGGCTTTTCCTTTATGTGCACTTTTTGCCAAAATCCCTCCAGTGTACCAGTTCACAATGATTGTTTCTCAATGACCAGTCTGTAGGGATTATACGGTGTTGATTCTAAATGCTCCCCATTCTCCATTTACTGGCTGAGAGTAAATTATGGTCAAACGAGCAGAGGACAAGTCTACCCACTTCTAACAAGGTCCCAAAGACCATGTACGGGCAGACAGGGAATAGATCCTTGCACCCCATTTATGTTTAAACATACTGTCGGCTGTCTGCCCACCAGGCACTCTATTCTTGCAATCATCTTAAATCCAATAGGCTGTTTCTTCGTTCTGAATGATTTCTGCCTGGAGACGTCCAAGGCGTGTGTCTGCGTATGGCTGCATCTACTTTACAAATTGCAACTTGAAATCCAGGGGGCTTCGGGCTCTGGGTTCCCCACCTGGCTTCTATGCGACCTTGACCAAGTCTTATCGCTTTTCTGGTCCTCACTCTCGTTTCCTTAGAAACGCGGTTTAAGTGAAGGAAACCATCCCCGGGTGTCTTCTAACTCAAAAATTTACCCTGCTGTGACGATAGAAAGTCCTCAGGATCCCCTGCAATCCCGTGCGGGCTCCACCTGCAGGCTGTGTGTGGGCATTCATGTTACGTCTTTGAGTGCATACGGTGTGTGCCTGCCTGGGCGCGTCCACGTGGGCATGTGTCCCCTCCTACTTATGTTCCCTCCTACCCGCCCTGCTGCTTACTGGTCTTAGCTTAAGTAATGCAACTTTTTTTTTAAGTTTTTATTTATTTATTTTTGAGAGAGAGAAAGAGAGAGAGACAGAGAGAGAGAGAATGAGCCAGGGAGCAAGGAACCGTAGTGAGCTCTGCGTGGACAGCAGAGACCCCAACTCCGGGCTCGAACCCACGAACTGTGAGATCATGACCTGAGCCAAAGGCAGAAACTTAACCGACTGAGCCACTAGGGCGCCCCAGTAATGCAACGATTTTTGTAAAAACAAAACTGAAAACTTTGACTGCTCTTGAGGGAAACGCAAACCGCCCACTTCACTAAAATCTAAATATAATGCGAATTATCAGTTAGTGTTCAATATTTAGACCATCTGTCTCCATTAATACAGAACCCTGTGGTTCAGCTTTTTGGAACACATGTTTCCCATTAAAACAACATTATCATTAAAATGAGGCATCCTTGGGGCGCCTGGGTGGCTGAGGCAGTTAAGTGTCCGTCTGACTTCGGCTCAGGTCGGTATCTCTCTGTTCGTGAGTTCGAGCCCCATGTGGGGCTTTTCTCTGCCAGTTTGGAGCCTGGACCCTGCTTCAGATTCTGTGTCTCCTGCTCTCTTTGCTCTTCCCTGTTTCTGAGCACAAGCTCACTCGCTCTCTCTTGCTGTCTCTCACTCTCTCTCTCTAAAATAAATAAACTTAATAAAATTTTAAATGAGGTGTCCCGCCCAGCCCATAAACACCCATAAAAGTAGCAAGAGACCTCAGCTATACTGTCCACCTGCCCCCCCAGACACATCATCCCATTCTCCCCACAGCAACAATCTGGTATGTTTACATATATTACACAAGGATTTTTTTTTAATTCTTATTACTAGACAAACGTGTATATGTATATACTGATATATTATAAAAAATGGGTCATAAAAGATAATTTTCCTCCTTTTTCTTTCTCAATAAATACTTCAAGGAAATCTCTTCCTGTCCACTGGAATAGTTCTCATTCATTCCTGTTTAATGGCTACATAATATTCCTTTGCACGGCTTACCTCATGTATTTGATCATTTCCATATTCATTGGTATTCACTCTATTTCCAGCTTTTGCCCTCAAAATCAATGCTATGGTAAACACTCATGGCCATAAAATGTGTAAAAACAATTGCTTTTTATTTCTGTTGGATAAAGTTCCAGGAATAGGGTTGCTAAGGTGAATATAGATTTGTCCAATAGATCATGGCAGATACAATTGTCATTTAAAATCAAAGGTCTCTGGAATTAAGGAACTAAGCTATTTTTATTATTTTTTTGAAGAGGTGTTTTACATATATAGCAACAAACTAAACTTAATACATAATTTTGAAAATATGTACAGGGGTGCCTGGGTGGCTCAGTCATTTGAGCATCTGACTCTTGGTTTCTGCTCAGGTCATGATCTCAGGGCTTATGGATTTGAGCCCCATGTTGGGCCCCATGCTGTCAGCAGAGCCTGCTTGGGAGTCTCTCTCTCTCTCTCTCTCTCTCTCTCTCTCAAAAATTAATAAACACAACTTTAAAAAATGTACAAAATGTATTTGACAAACAATAAATATCAGAAATTTCAAAATACCCATAACTTGAAAGATACTTAAGACCCAGTAGGAAGAAATATAAATCTTACTAAGCAATATTAAATGAAGACCCAAATAAATCAGGATGTATATATTATGTTCATGGATTGTGAGGCAAAATATTTAAAGGTAATAAATTTCCATTTGAACTGTTTTATGGACTCTCAGCACACACATTAAATCGCAAGAGGATTTTTGTAAACCACCCTTCATTACAGGGATGTTTTAAAAATTACACTCCAGCGGCAGGTGGGAATTGTAGTTACATCCACCTCAGTTCTGAACCCAGCAACAAAGGCATATACCTACTTCTACTCAATTTCTCCCATTCTTCAAGCCCAATTAAACTCAACACTAAAAAGCAACTTCGTAGCATTCTTTCCACCAAGTGCAAGATAAAACTTGTCCTGAATGAATGAGCAAAAACCTATTTTCTAATACTAAATTATCTCTATATTATTATAATGAGATTTATTATAATTTTGATTTCATTTCCTTATAACCCATTCCTTGCAGCTTTTAGGAAAAAGCAGAGGCCTTTCTTTATTCTGACGTTGCAAAGAAGAATTCCAAGATACTCCACACAAGAATCATTGTTACCCACCACATATGGTTAATAAGCCTTAATTTCCCAACTTAAAAATCAAATCACTAAGCTCAAAAGCTTATTATTTTACTGCCCTTATTATTTTTCCTTGCTATCCATTAACGTGCCTCAGGGCAAAAATGTTCTAGATTGTTTGCCAAAAGTTGCTATATCTAAGCATAGAGATAAAAAGAGCCGAGCTGTAAATGTCCCATGTTTGCCTTATGAATTAAACACACGATAACCAAAGCTCTCAAAAACCTATCTTGCCCTATAGCTTTTATACTGGCAATTTAAAACAATGTGTGTGTGCACATGTGTATGTGTTCATGTATATCATTTTTCCTTATATGGCCAGCGTGATTCATTAAAAAAACTGAGGAAGTAGGCAACTGGATATTTCTAATGTATACAGGATGGTTACTATGTCCCACAGAAAACTGGCCTTTTGACTTTACTTGGATTAAATATTGCCTTGATGTTTAAAAAACACTAATAGAGTTTGTTCTCTAACTACAGCCTCATAAAATCAGTTCTGAGGCAAGAATCATTACACCTATTTTACAGATTAGTAACCAAGGTTGAGAGGCTCAATAACTTACTCAAGAATTTATCAATGTCACTCTGCTGCTGTGAAAAATAAAGGACCAAAGAAAATCAATAAAAATTCATTACGAAACATTATATTTAAAATGGCACATAAATATTAAATTAGTATTTGATGATATGATAGAAAAAATGTATTTACTGTTTGTTAAACCAGCAGAGACTTCAGAATTTTTGAGCTAGTTTCTCGTTTGAACCATACATTCTTTTTTAAGTTTCATCACTGCAATTTTTCTAAAAAGGTTTACTTTAAGGTTCACTAATGTCTGTCTCTTTATAAGGAACTGGAATCTTGTCCAAGAATTACAGACTCAAGGGAGGGGTAACCATGTGTTTAGGTCACAGACTCAAAGCAGAAATGTATGCAGATGATATTAAGGGTATTAGGGCTCCCAGAAAAGAGGAAAAAATAATAATAACCAATTCTCTACTATTTGCCTCAGATATCTTCCAAGGGTTGTATATGTCATCAGAGTAAAGTACCTTGTTTTCTGTTTTATTACAAATTTTTTAAATGTTTATTTATTTTTGAGAGACAGACAGAGTGTGAGCAAGGGAAGGGCAGAGAGAGAGGCAGACACAGAATCCAAAGCAGGCTCCAGGTTCGGAGCTGTCAGCACAGAGCCTGATGCGGGGCTTGAACTCATGAACTGTGAGATCATGACCTGAGTTGAAGTCAGGCACTTAACTGACTGACCTAAGTTGAAGTCAGACACTTAGCCGATTGAGCCACCCAGGTGCCCCAAGTATTTTGTTTTCTGGGGGAGGAGACGCCAAACAATACAATCCTCTCTATCATTAATCCAATGTAGTGTGGTAGTAACTAAATACGCCCCCAAATCAAGAGCCAGAATAGCACGGCTTGAACACAGCCTGGGAGATTCTCCATCTGTCACCTACCTAGAGTCAAACTTCAGGATGCTTTTAAAAGTGGCTAATCTCTTAGCTTCAAGCCCTTCAGGAATAATAACAGATTGGGTCATTAACTGAAGATACCAGGAAGAAAAATGATCAGAGACTGCTCAGAAACAATGAATATGTTAAAAACATGTAAAGTATGGGAAAAGACTCTTAATAGGACTTGTTAATTCCTAAATGTACATTAAAACAGATAAAATACCTTCAAGGTCTAGACAAATGAGCTTCCAAATCTCAAGTTCAAGGTGAGAGCACTTACGGAAGAATATGTGGAAATATATTCTTCAATTATACGTGTCAATAGTCCTTTCAATGAATATATGTGTCCCTTGAATTTAATTTTGTATCAAATATAGTAGCAAAATTTTTACTGAAGCTGAAAAGAGATCTGCCAATTTGATTGCTGTAGCAGACTAAGGCACATAATGGTCATTTGAAGCTTGGAATATGAGGATATTCTTCTATCTTCAGGGTTCCTACGCAGGTCTACAGTAACCTTCGACAAACTGGCACTGCCACTCAACTACTAGTTCCATATGCCAACAAAACTTCTGAGTGAGAAATAAAACATGGCATATCCATACAGCGGAATCTCATTCGGCGATGACCAGGAAGGAAGTACTGACACGCCATAATTATGAATGAACCTTGCAGACGTTACGTTAAGTGAAAGAAGCCAGTCGCAAAGGACCACATGTTGTATGATTCCGTCTATATGAAATGTCCAGAATAATCCACAGACACAGAAACTAGGTTAATCACTGGTTGCCTAGGGATAAAGGGGTCAGGGGGAAATGGGAAATGACTGTAATAGGTACAGAGTTTCTTTATGGGATGATGAAAATTTTTGAAATCGATGGTGATGATGATTGTGCATCTCCGTGAATTCACTAAAAACCATTGAACTGCACGCCTTAAAAAGGTGAATTATATGAAATGTGAATTATATCTCAATAAAGGTATTACTTTAAAAAAACCCACAGGGGTGCCTGGGTGGCTCAGTCGGTTTAGCGTCCGACTTCGGCTCAGGTCATGATCTCACGGTCCTTGAGTTTGAGGCCCGCGTCAGGCTCTGTGCTGACAGCTCAGAGCCTGGAGCCTGCTTCAGATTCTGTGTCTGCCTCTCTCTCTCTGCCCCTCCCCTGCTCATGCTGTCTCTCTCTCACTCTCTCAAAAATAAAGATTAAAAAAATAAAAAACAAAAAAACCCCACAGCCCTCATAATTTTTAAGCTTTTTGCCCAAAAATCTTAGTTTAGCTATCGTTATAATTAGCATGTTACTATGTGCTATTAAGCCCCTCTCTTTATCTATTAAGCCTCCATTTTTATAAATCCATACTGAAATATTTAATGGCTGAAATTACAATATCAGAAAGTTGCCTTAAAATAATCCCGTACAGGGGCACCTGGATGGCTCAGTCAGTTAAGCGTCTGACTTCGGCTCAGGTCATGATCTCATGGTTCACGAGTTCCAGCCCCGCGTCCGGCTTTGTGCTGACAGCTCGGAGCCTGGAGCCTGCTTCGGATTCTGTGTCTCCCTCTCTCTCTGCCCTTCCCCGCTCATGCTCTGTCTCTCCCTCTCTCAGAAAATAAATAAACATTAAAAATTAAAAATAATAACGACAATCCAGTAGGGGGAGCGGGCGTGGTCAAGAAATGGCCGTGTGTTCATCACTACTGAAGCTCGATGATAAGTAAATAGGGGTTCATTATAGTATTCTTGCTACATTTTTTATGGAGATTTAAAATTTTCATAATAAAATACTAAAAGCGGAGGCGGGTTCTTAAGACTGTCCGGTCACTTCTATGCTGTCTATTCTGTTTGTTTACATTTTCTTTCAAAAACAATACACATATGGAACCATTTACAGATGAAACGATGTGATGTCTGCGATTTGCTTCAGAATAATGAGGGAAGTGAATCTGACAAACAGCCTAAGGAGCATGAGGGAGCTCATTCGTACCCTGCTTGAAACACTCATCCTTCTGATGTTATCAGAACACACAGAACCGGCCGCAAAGCCAGGAAGAGGCAGAGACGGAACAATTGTTGGAGCTGGGTAAGAGGGACACGAGGGTTCGCTGTGCAGTGTTTGAATAAATTTAAAATTTCCCATAATGCAGAATTAAAAAACAAAAACAAAAAGCCTCTCTCACATACATAAATTCAAAAGGTGCGTGCTACTGGTAAAACTTTTTTTCCTAAAACACGTGGTCACGGCGCCAACATCATCCTCAAACCCTATCCAGTCATTCTGAACATACGGTTTCTGTTGGTTCTATTGTCACTTCGTAAATTCTGTGGTCAACCTCAGAAACAGGCCACAAAAAATAAGGAAAATGAACAACTTCAGGTTTGCATATAGAGCTGGGGGGTGGGGTATGGAAAACAACCCCACAGAAGAGAATTCACTTCCAAGTTACTAATTCTTTCCCTGCTCTGTTTGCTGGGTTCTAGAAACAAGGACACACCCAGTCAGCAGGTCCAGGTTAACAACCTTCATCTTCTAGCTAAAGGCCTTTTTTTTTTTTAATACTTCATCAAATCCAGCTGTGGCTTCACTGACATCTAAGGGCACTCAACCTCTGAAATAATTCACAAATAGTACACTGATTTGAGGTTTTGATTTCCGAAGAGAAAAAATAGTTTTAAATAATCCTGAACTGGGGCTGCCTGGGTGGCTCAGTCGGTTAAGCATCCAACTTCGGCCCAGATCATGATCATGCAGTTTGAGAGTTCAAGCCCCGCGTTGGGCTCTGTGCTGACAACTCGGAGCTTGAAGCCTGCTTTACATTCTGTGTCTCCCTCTCTCTCCTTGCCTCTGCCCCGCTCATGCTCTGTCTCTCTCTCTCAAAAAATAAAAATAAACATTAAAAAAATGTTTTTTTGAAGCCCAAATTAGCTATCTTTGAGAAGACAAGAGATTATGATTTTATAAAGACGAAATCCCTAAAAATGTATGCAAGACTCACGTCTGGCCCGTGGTATTTACAGAAATGAAATGCATCCACCATTTGGCTGACTTTAGTTTGATGAGTGGACGAGGGAGCATAATGAATCTAATCCTGATCCTGTTGTTTTAAAAAAGACTCAGGGAGGCCATGGGGAGAGCCCAATGGCAGGGCCAGGAGGGTGGGATCCCTGTCACGTGACACAGAGAGCCTGAACTCCGGTTACCACAGCACGGGCGGTTCCAGCGTAAGACCATCCAGCGTCAAAGTATTTCAAAAGGAGAGCAAATTGGCATCAGTGTAAGTGTAAAATGTCAAGCCGGGCTCAGGGTACTTAATGTTCTTAATATTCTTATTCAGTTACTTTGGGTTCAATTAGTTCTCCCTATATTCTTAAATTTTGTTCTTGAATCCGGGTACGTCGGACGTGCAAACGGACAATTTTATTCGGCACATACATTCATCGCAGATCTTACTCAAACCATTGGCACTGCCAGACTTAGACTGACTTACTCCATAAAAAGGTCATTTACTTTCAAATACCCATCTTCTACACTCATTCCACAAAGACCTATTTCCGAGTCTCTCAGCCGCCAGCAAGCCTCAAGAGCCTGGATGCCTTAGAAGCGATGACATTTTAGGAGGCAGGGATGAGGAGCCTCCTGGAGTCCACACGCAAGGGAGGCAGCCGCCTTCCCCAGAGGCTGGGCGCCTTGCGCCTCCCATCAGCCTTCCCCATTGGAGGAGACAGGGCCAGGTCACTGACGGGGGTTAGGCACCTCCCCTTGGCTGCCCCCTGCTCCTGGGGCTTGGGGGAGCTCCTGCATAATGACCGTTTGGGTTCTTGAGAACTAAATTCTGCACAGTAGCCTGCCTGGCTCCAATAATCAAGGGAAGGGCCTCCTTTAATGACCAGGTACAAGTATCTTTGCACACACCCTGTCATTACCTCCTGAACTTGTCCCCAGATAGAGTGGGGCCATACTACACCAGATACATTTCACATTTACGTGTCCCTTAAAGTGGAATGAAATAAATGGTGTGCTCCAAGTCAAGGTGTCACTTCAATCACGCCACGAGTACACCTACTATGTGCCAGCCACTGTTGATCCCTCAGTGCACAAAAGAGACCAAATGCCTGCCCTCCCTGCGCAGACACTGCCGGTGAAGTAAATTCTCAATGGCCCAAAGTTGGACCATCTTCTCCTACTTTCCTATCATCCGCCCCCCTTCTTCCACTCTCCCAGGGCTGGAAATCTGCTGGATTCTATTAACTTGGCAGGAACGACAAAATCCTTTAGCCTGCAAGGAACAGGACACTGTCCAGGTACATCCCAAGTCACTCTTGAACTGCTCTCTCTTTGAGCCTTTGTTTTTCCCCCACAGCCTCAACGCCTCCAAAAACTTCAATTGGCCCAAAGGGCCGTGCTCCCCAACCGCAGCCTTCGGGGGTGGGAAGCCAGTCCTGGGGCAGCGGAGGGACCGAACAGAGACCCCCACTCCCCCAGTGGGCCCTGTCCAGGCGATAGGGGCGCGCGCGGCACTCACCGAGGAGCCGGCCCAGAACGGACACGAGTTCTTCACCTGCGGGGAGCTGCTCAGCGACAGCGCCCCGAAACTCAGTGCCACCATGCAGCAGCCCAGGATCAGCTGCAGCAGCCCGAGCGACAGCAGCGGGCGGGCGGGCAGCAGCGCCGAGCCCGGGGCGGCGGCGGCGGCGGCGGCGGCGGCCCGGCGGGAGGAGAGCGCGGGCGGAGCCGTCAGCACCCCGGCGGCGGTGGCGGCGCAGCGAGGCCGCACGGGGGGCTGCAGCGCGGCCCGGGACCAGCGCGGCCGCAGCGGGGGCAGCGGCGGCTCCTGCGCGGCGGCGGCCCCGGCGCCCGGGCCCCCGGCCTGCGGCCCGCCCGAGAGCCCGGCCACAGGGCAGCAGGAGCCCGGGAGCACCACGGGCAGGGACATGGACCGGCGGGGAAGGAGCGGCCGGCGGCGGCAGGAGGGGACGCGGCGCGGAGCCGCGGGCGCCGCGCACTGGGCACCGCGGGCGGACCCCGAGGCCGAGGGGGAGGGAAGGAAATGAGCGCGGCCCAACCACTTGCTGCCGCTGCCGCCGCCGCCGCTGCCCCGGCTCCCGCCGGCCGCACCCACCTGCCACCCGGGCGTCCGCCTCCGGCCGGCCGCGGGCGCGCCCTCGCTCTCACCCGCACGCGCCCGCGCTGCGCGGCTGCTGCAGGCTTCGGGGCGCCGCCGAATCCCCGCTCCTCGGGGTCCGGGAAGAGCGCCCGGAGCCAAGTTTTTAAGTGAGTCCCTCGGGCTAGGAGGGACCTCGCAGTCTGGGCGCGTCGGAGCCGGTGGCTGACAATCTACTTAATACTCTGTCCCCCGTGCGCTGAGCTGGGGCTGAGCAGAGGCGGAGGAAAAGCGTCCCGGACCCTCGCCCCCTTCCAGTCCGGCCAAGAGACGTCCCCTGGCCAGCGTAACGCAAAGGGAACCCGGCTTTAAACTTTTTCCCCCCACCTCGGTGGGGGGAGTCAGAAGGAGGGGTTGCGGGTGACTTGGTGGGAAAAGTCTAAGCCTCAGGGCTTCGGGGAAGGACGAGGCAGAGCGAAGTCACCGCTCGCGTGGGCCTTCCGGGCGCTGACACTGCGCTGCGGCCGGGCCGCATGGAAGGAGGGAGGCGGGGGGGGGGGGGGGGGGGGGGGGGCGGTGCGTTCCTGGCACCGGGGTGAGAGCCAGCGTGAGCGCGAGGTTACCTTGAAGGTGTCCAGCATTCAGAAAGCAAGAACCGGGGGCGGTCTGGCGCGCGTGGCAAAGGTTCCACGGTGTCCACCTCACCTTGACCCGTGCGCTCTATTAGACAGTTCTGGTGGAACACAGAATCCCAAACTTCCCGAAGAAATTTCCTAATAAAATCCTAATCTATTTTTGGTAATTTATAAGATATGTTTACAGCCTTAAAAAAATGATTCGCCTTTGCAAAAGGATTTTCTCTAAGAATATATGCCCTTTCCTCCAGATTCTTATGTATTGAAAGTGTTCTAATACATAATACCATTATAATAGATTTTTTTTTCCAGGTCAAGAACCAGAGCAGGGTCACTGCAGCAAGTCAGTCTCAGGATTAGGCAGTTCATTTTGTAAGTAAAGTGAGGGTATTTAACCCCCTGCCCAATAAACTAAGGGAAATGTGTATCTGTTTTTATGCTCTGCTTGCAAAAGCTGTATTTATTTTGGTCGTTACTTACTTCAACCCACAATGTGATGCATTGCCAATGTGCGTGTGTGTTTACATATATACTTTTTGAATTACTAAAGGCTCTGTGATTAATAGTCCCTAGGACTTCTTTTACAAAATCCCCTTGGAAATAAACTCTGGAAAAACAGGGAGCTATATTCTTTTCTATTCTATTCTATTCTATTCTATTCTATTCTATTCTATTCTATTCTTGAGAGGGGGGAGGGGCGGAGGGAGAGAGAATCTTTTATTTTTTTTTAGTTTTTTTAATGTTTATTTTTGAGAGAGAAAGAAAGAGAGAGCATGAGTATGGGAGGGACAGAGAGAGAGAAAGACAGAGACAGAGAATCTGAAGCAGGCTCCAAGTTCTGAGCCAGATGTGAGGCTCCAACTGACTGAACCATCCAGGTGCCCCAGGAGAGAGAGAGAGAGGGAGAGAGGGAGGGAGAGAGAGAGAGAGAGAGAGAGAGAGAGAGAGAGAATCTTACGCAGTCTCTATGCTCAGTGGGGAGCCTGCCTCTGGGTTTGATCCCAGGACCCTGGGATCATGACCTGAGCCAAAATCAAGAGTCCCACACTCAACCAACTGAGGAATCACCCAGGCACCCCAGAAACTATATTTAAAATAAATGTTTAAAGTAAGGGCACCTGGGTGGCTCAGTCGGTTAAGCGTCGATTTCAGCCTAGGTCATGATCTTGTGATTCATGAGTTCAAGCCCCGCATCAGGCTCTGTGCTGACAGCCTGAAGCCTAGAGCCTGCTTCGGATTCTGTGTCTCCCTCTCTCTCTGCCCCTCCCCTACTCATGCTCTGTTTGTCACTCAAAAATAAATAAATGTTAAAAAAAAATGTTTAAAGTAGGGCGCCTGGGTGGCTCAGTTTTTTTAAATTTTTTAAATAAAATAAATGTTTAAAGTATGTGGTTTCATGCACTTTAAAAACATCTTACAGTACATGTTCTTAAACTGCAAGTGATGCTAATAGTTTCTTGTGTGTTGAGTTTGTACCTTTTATTTTACACTCAAGCCTGAAGGTATTTAATTTTTAAGATTCTACTACACCATGCAATATAAAAAAGTCTGAGTGAGTCTTGAGAAATTCTGTCAGCTTAATGAATCTACTCCAATGGTCAATCCTTGACACCTGAAATGTACTATTAAAAATGTATTGTTTGGGTCTGGGAATGTTGGTACTAGAAGTTGGATATCCTCCTTCCCTTTGGACGGTTAGTGACTGGAAAGAAGAGTTCCAGGGAAGCTGATAACCATCCGTTTCTTGCTGTGGGTGCTGGTTACAAGGGTGAGGTTCATTTTGAGAAAATTCATGCAGTTACACTTTGCATACTTCTCTGTATTTTACACTTAAATACTTTCAAGTATTTCTAAGTACTTTCCCCTTAAATTTTTAAAGTAAATTTCCCTCTGCAGGAGTCCTCCCTTTTCCACAGTTTCGGTTTCTGTGGTTTCAGTTACCCGCAGTCAACTGCGGTCAACCCAAAGCAGATGATCCCCCTTCTGACAGAGCATCAGAAGGTCACTAGAAGCCTAGCACTAGGTCACAGTGCCGACCTAGGTCACTCACGTCACCTCTTCTCATCACGTTGGCATTTTATCATCTCATGTCATCACAAGAAGGGTGAGTGCAGTACATGAAGACATTTTGAAAGACAGAGAGACCACATGCACGTAGCTTTGCTTTTACTACAGTATACTGGTATAATTGTTCTATTTTATTTTTAATTACTGTTGTTACTCTCTTACTGTGCCGAATTTATAAGTAAAACTTTGTCAGAGGTATATATGTATAGGAATATATATATATATATATATATATATATATATTACACATATATATGGTTTGGTACCATCTATCTGTATCACCTGTATCTATATCTATATCTGTCTATGGTTTGGTACTATCCGTGGTTTCCAGTGGTCACTAGGGGGGCTTGGAGCATATATCCTGCACATGAAGTGGGGACTACTGTAAAGAAACAGATGATAGCACATCTGGATTAAAAATCCATAGTTTCAAGCCACTAAGCCTTTTCCAAAACTGCTGATTACAAGTTGCCGTACTGTAGTTTTCTTTTTTTCTGTTTTTGACCACATGTCTAAGCTGCGGGTTTGTTTTTCTGCTTATCATAAACGTGAATCCAAATGACATTGCTCCAAGCTTTAAAGTTATACCAAATACACTGTTCCCTGCTTGGACTTCGGATTTTGCAACCCAAGCTTGACTCTCTGCTTCCTCCAACACTCACTTATAGTAAGTCCTTAGTGACACCTGACCAAGCTGTGCTGTAGACGAGTGAGACCTTATCAGATGATCGAGTCATTGGCTTCAGGTGGGCTTAAGAAAAACTAAAGTGAAGACTTTGGAGACATGGTGTGGCAATTCTTCTAAAAGTTAAACATAGAGTTATCATTTGACCTAGTAATTCCGCTCATCGGTATGTTCCCAAGAGAAATGAAAGCAAACGCTTGTACACGAATAGCATTATTCACCCGCACCAAAAGGCAGAAACGACCCAATCGTGGATGCATGGATAAACACAATGCGGTAATCCGTGCTGATGGAATATTTTTGTCCATAAAAAGGAATGCTGCAACATGAAGGACCTTGAAAGCATTACACTAAGTAGGAGAAGCCACTCACAGCAGACCACATATTGTATGATTCCATTTATATGAAATTCCCAGAAGAGACGAATCCATACAGACCGAAAGTAGATTGACGGTTGCATCGGTGGCAGGGGGTGCGGAGAGAGGCTGAATGAGGGGAGGGTGAGAGGCAAACGTTCTGGGGTTACTTTTTGAGGCAATAAAATGTTCTAAAATCTGTTGTGGTGAGGATCGTACACCGCTGTGAAGATACTAAAAACCACTGAATTGTATACTTTCAATGGGTAAATTGTTTCTCAATACAGATAAATGTGGGGCGCCTGGGGGGCTCAGTCAGTTAAGCGTCTGACTCTCGATCTCAGCTCAGGTCTTGATCTCAGGGGTGTGAGTTCAAACCCCATTGTTGGTCTCCGCACTGGCCTGGAGCCCATGACTTTGCACAAAAGTGAAAAAAAGAAAAAAGATAAATGTGAATTATATCTTAATAAAGCCTTTACCAAAAAAAAAATTAAGAATAAGCAAAGCGGAGAAGAACATGTGGAAAATCTGACCCAGACATTTCATTAATGCCAGCTTTCCTTCAGATCAAAGCCAAATTCCAAGGAGAAATTCCCACCGACTCATCCCTTCCCTGTACCTCATTTTCTAGCCCCCTCACTCAAAGCCTTAAGTGCTCAGGAATTTAAGTTCTTTCGCTCAGGTTTCGCTGGACACTTTTCCACACACCCGTCAGTCCCTCCCACCCTCCCATCCTTCCTTAGAAGCTCCCGCCTATCGGCTAATTGCGGGTGGTTATTCCCTGTTGGAGCAGGAACTCCTGCAGAAGCTCTTCAGAACACATTCCCTGGCGACCTGCCTCCAGCTCTTAAGTTTTCCAAAGAAAAGAGCCTCTCTGAGCAAAGCACGGTGGGCTCCAAGAGTCCTCGTGTCAGTCCTCTGGCGCCGCCTCACAAAGTGTGGTCCTTGGACCCCAGAACCATTTGGGGGACCATGTTATATGCAAGTTTGTGGACTTCCCTAACATCCACGAGGTCCAACACTCTGGATGAGAGGCCTGGGAAACTACACTTAAACAAATTCAAAACAACATTGGTGGATGGTACTATTCAGACTCCAGAATATTTACGTGGGAATTTTTGTAGGAGAGGGGACTTAGGGTAGCAAATTAGTTGGAGGGGAAGGTAGAGGAGTTGATTTGAAAACAAACTGAGATGGAGATATGCTGGAGGGAGGGGCTCGGCGGGTCCCCGGCCAGGCACGGCTGCCCAGGTGACTTGCATGGCAGGGAGGAGGCAGGCCACCGCGTTCTAAGGGGAAGGGCACCGCATGAGAAGCAAGCCTTCCTGGTTCCAGCCCCTCCTCCACGCTGTGATCCTGAGCCAGTTCCAAGCTTCTCTAGCTCTCAGTCACTTCATCTGTCAAGTGCAAGTTTGTGATGCTTCATCAGCCTGAGGCTGGGCCAAGCAATCAGCTGGAGTCCCTGAGACCCGCAATTTTGAATTTCAGTGGTCCTTAACACCAGGATTTCTCAGCTGACCATCAAGAGAGCAGGGGCCAAAAAAAGCCGATAAACTGGGGTGTGGAAGGGTTAAACCTGCAGACCCAAAATACCCAGTGCCAAACCGGAGATTCATTCCGAACTTTAAGGCCTTGCGTTCCACGATCTCATATTTTTTCCATGAGGTACAGTATTGCATGAGAATTGTGTCAAGGAAATGGAGTGGCAGCTTCAATTATAACCATTTCCCTTCACAGAGAAAGGGCTGCAGAACTTTTTTTTTTTTAATTAAGAGAGGGAGAATAGAAGAAAGAAAGCAACCCTGAGCAGAGCTGGCAGGCTGGGCCCCCCATTTTTCTGAAATAATGGTGCAGATCCCTAATGCCACTGGGCTCGAGACAGACTTATTTGTTAAACCAAAGGGCTGCAGCTCTACTGTTCGCACCGTTGAAACAAACACTGAAAACTTCCTATGATGCAAATCCCACAAAAGACAGTTCAAGTCCACTGCCCTGAAATCTATGGCTTATACATTTTTTAGGGGAGATAAGGTACACATATATATGTAATAAAGTGTGTCTTGTAAGAGTGTGGGGGAGAGAGAGAGAGAGGGAGAGAGAGAGTGTGTGTCTGAGAGAGAGATAGAGAGATTGAGAGAGAGAGACTTCATGATAAAAGAGCTTCCTGAAGATTCAAGTGTCAGTAGAAGTCAAAACTGCCATTCATCTTTGAGTGGAGACTATTCCTTTTGTTCTGGGGAAATCTCTTGAGCAGGCCTTTTAGTGACTCAAACGTGAAGCATAGATCATTTGGAAACAAAGATGTTTAGGAAAGAGCCGTGTAATAACACGCAGGAGAGGCTGCCTTTGGCCGGTGTGAGCAGTGGTGCACAGTCTCCCCCATTGAGGGGCTCTTGGTCTGGGTGCTTCTCAGACTCACCGGGGGAACTTTAAAAATATATACAATTTTGGGGTGCCTGGGTGGCTCAGTCAGTTGAGCGTCCGACTTCGGCTCAGGTCATGATCTCGCGGTCTGTGAGTTCGAGCCCCGCGTCGGGCTCTGTGCTGAGAGCCTGGAGCCTGCTTCACATTCTGTGTCTCCCTCTCTCTCTGCCCCTCCCCTACTCATTCTCTGTCTCTCTCTGTCTCAAAAATAAATAAACATTAAAAAAAAATTTTTTTTAATATATACAATTTTGGGGTGCCTAGGTGGCTCAGTTGGTTAAGCATCCGACTTTGGCTCAGGTCATGATCTCGTGGTTCATGAGTTCAAGCCCCAAGTTGGGCTCTGTGCTGACAGCTCAGAGCCTGGAGCCTGCTTTGGATTCTGTGTCTCCCTCTCTCTCTGCCCCTCCCCTGGTTGTACTCTGTCTCTCTCTCAAAAATAAATAAACATTAAAATTATATATATATTACACATTATATATATACACATATATGTTACATATATGTGTGTGTATATATGTATATTTGTTATATATATATGTAATATAAGTATATATGCTATATATATAAGTAATATAAGTAATGTGTATATACACACATATATGTTACATATATATGTGTATATATATGTATATGTGTTATATATATAAGTAATATAAGTAATTTGTTATAAATATAAGTAATATAATATAAATATGTAATATAACATATACATACATATACAATTTCTAAGCCCCCAGTTGCAGAGATACTATTTGTGAGCTCTTCACTGGGGTGAGGCCCATGCATATATACTTAGTAAAAAGCTCTCCAGAGGTTGTAGATGCCCTCAAATGTACCTCTGTGACTGTGGAAGAGTGTGTGTGTGTGTGTGTGTGTGTGTGTGTGTGTGTGTGTGTGTGTGTGTTTTCTTCTTTCCAGCAACCATTCATGGAAGAGAGAATCTCAGGCCCCCCGAAGACTGAGTCAGAGAAGGGGCATTACTGCCCAACACGCTGCAGGAGAGATGATAAAAGGGACTTGGCCTGGGCTTAGTGCCCCCCATGTAGACTGAGTTGGACACGTCCCCATATATTGGGTTTTCCCAGACTGACACACCCTAACTGGAAAGTGTACAAAGTCACTGGATCTGACATGTCTTAGCCATTGACTAACTGAAGACCACAAAGTCATCCAGGGGGCAAGAGGTGGGGTATTCCCAGAAGGAAAAGTGCAAATACTGTCCACCATCCTTAGGGAGGTCCTTCCTGGGGCAGGAAATGAGACCTGAGGGAATTTGGAGCTCCGGGTGCAGGAAGAGGAACACCACTTTGCTTGACCTTCTGCCATGACCCGGGTTTGTGCACAGTATTTCCAACCCTCACAGAATATGTCAGGTCGATTCTTGGCTTCACTGGGCCAGAAAGGAGAAGAAAGGGAAGGACGATTATTCATCTTTGTGCCTCCTGCACTCACAGTCCCTATTTGTCTTTCAACAGTCCATAAGGATCACCGAAAACTAAAGTGTCTCTGCATGAAGGGTTATGATATTAAATCACTTTCCCAGCTCTTCTGAGCCAGGAAAACAGCTGCCTTTGGCAGCAGATGAGAGTTCTGTGCATTGGAAAATTCTATGCATGCTTACCTGCACACCCTGTTCTGATTTAACAAACTGGCACCCTGACATAATGTCAGTATTTCGTGCCAAACTCATTTCTACTTCTGGGCTTTCAAATGTGCTGTTCTCTCTACCAGGAACACTGTTCCATGCCTACCCCTTGGCTCCCAACTTACAATCACACACACTTCCCTGGGACACTTCTGCCCATCCCTAGATTACAAGATGGAGCTCCTTTGTCCAGAAGATCACCCTCAGCAGCCCCATGAGCCTCCCCAGAGACCAGAGGAGGTGAACTTGCTTTGTGCTTCATACCACCCTCTCCTTTCTTCAAAGTTTTCAGCACACCATATTGTGATCGCCTGATTTCTCGTCCAGATTCCTGTGACTCTGCATGTTGGAGACACCCATATTGTTGACATGGTCAAGACAAGATCTTTCTCGAAACACTGGAAGTTCCTGTTCCTGTTCAGCCCTAGCAGCAACTATTGATAAGAGCATGTAATTCGTTCTACCAAATGAAGAGCAGCCATGGATGCCTCTTTGCCGGTTCTCAAAACTAAGTCTGCCTAGATCATCTCTGAAACAATAGGTTTGGTCATGAGGGAGTCGGCTGTGTATTTGTTCAGATCCTTTTCCGCCAAGGCACAAGAGCCCAATATATGCCAGTTTGAATGGAAAGAGATGAGCACTGGGTGTTAAAAGCAAGTGATGAATCACTAAATTCTACTCCTGAAATCATTATTACATGATTACATGTTAACTACCTTAGATTTAAGTAAAAATTTTTAATTAAAAAAAATAAATAAATAAATAAAACATTTAGAACATTAAAAAGAAAAAGGATTCTGGGGTCTACCCCTATAGACCTGTCAGTCTCTAAAAAATTATTTCTTTAAGCATTTATACCTGCCAGGATTTCTGGCTTTAAGTATGTTTTTAATACACTCTTTTATTTTTTTGTTGCATTGGCTTTATCTTTAATAACAAACGTATTAAGTTATATGAACATCAAATAATTATTATTAAATTATGCTAACAATCAAAAAAGGAATGGAAAGAGATATCTATTGCCCACCAGAGATGAGAAACAGTGATATCACCTGCCAGGGCTTCTCCCTCTGTCTCTTGTGATTCTGCCAGGCTTGTCCCCGTGAAGGCAGATAGGCTCCAGACACTCTGGCATCTCACCTTTACAACTTGCAGCCAAGAAAAGGAGAGTCCTCCCACTATCTAACGAGAATGAACCTTAGAAGGATCATGATTAGGGGCGCCTGGGTGGCTCAGTCGGTTAAGCGTCCGACTTTGGCTCAGGTCATGATCTCATGGTTCGTGAGTTAAGCCCCACATTGGGCTCTGTGCTGACAGCTTGGAGCCTGGAGCCTCCTTTGGATTCTGTGTCTTTCTCTCTCTGCCTCCCCCAGCTCATGCTCTGTCTGTCTTTCAAAAATAAATAAACATTAAAAAAAATTAGAAGGATCATGACTTGTGCAGCATGGCTGGTTTGTCCATTCTTTGACCAATCCCTGAAGCTAGGGCAACTGAGTGTTGTAATTGGCCATGATGGCTCAGAATTCCTACTCTGTGTTTAAAAAGTAGGGTCTGCACTGGAAATAAAGAAAGGGATGGTGGAATGTGCTGGACAAAGAAAAACAAGTAACTTCTATACTGCCTACCAAGTCTTGGTGCATCCCATCTGTCTGTCACTTAGGTTTGCCATCAGTCCTTCCTGCAACAGAAACTTCATCACCCCCTTGAAAGCCATTTCCCTGGTCACAGGAGCCCCCAGTATCTCCTGAACCCCAAGAATAAACTAGTATACTGTATTCACTGGACCTTTTCACAGCTCTCTGGACTTCAATTTGGAGAAGAGCAGGTCCCAGATGAAAGGAAGATATTTGGTACTACCTACATCCATCCCTCAATACTAGAATAATGTCGTGAATCAGACAGCACACTGTTTCAGCAGGGAGCTCCTTATCTAAACACCATCATCTGAGTGAAAAAAGACAGCTCAAGAGGAGAAAGTTCTGTTAAGAAACGAGTGACAGGTGTGCTTTTTGGAGAACTGCCTTCTAGAATCATAGAGAATTACATCTCAAGGACACTGTAGTCATTCTCTAAGGCAGTGATTCCCCAGCTGTAGGTTAAGAACCATTTGGACACCATACCCTATCTGAAGACTGAATAAATAATATCTCATACAGATATTTTTCCAAAAGTACACAGGTATGTTCACAATAGATAAAGAAGCATTTAAAAGCCTTACTGACTTTATATAGAATTAACAGATACGAAAATACACCTGTTATCATGTAATGGCCAGAGAAATATTTGAACTTGAAAAGAAGCTCGGACAACTCAATTACTGAGTACAAACCCAAGAAACCTGAGTGTTTATGTCCAACAAAAGACCTGCACAAGAATGATCATAGCGGCTTGTGTGTAAGAACTTCAAACTGGAAAGGACCCAAATGGCCACCAAAAGGAAAACAGAGAAATAAAATATTATATTCGTGTCATGGAACACAACTCTGTGATGAAAAAAAAAATTAACTCTTGCTACTCTCAACAACGTGGATAATCTCAAAAACATAACGTTGAGTAAAAGAAGATGGGCATTAAAAAGTTCATCCTGTGTGATCCCTTCTGTATGAAGTTTAAGAACAGACAACCCTAATGTATGCTAGTAGTGGTCAGATAGTTGTCTTTGGCAGAGGGTGAGGGCAGTGCATTGGCCCAGGGAGAGACACATCATTTAAGAAGGCTTCAGAGACACTGGAATGTTCTACATTTTGATCTGGATGATGAAGTTTCACATGCATACATACGAAAAACTTTATCAAGCAATGCATGTAAGATTTGTATACATTTGTACTAAGCTGTAATACCACAACAAAAAAAAGTCAACAGACATGAAAAAATTGGGAACTCACCCATTTTAAAATTAAAGATTAAATTCTAATTAAAATGTTTAAAACAACAATCTGATCTTCCAAGAGGCTTTGACTGCTATCACACATCCAGTAGGAGAACAAAGATTGTCCCTCAGGTCTCCTGATCTCCTGGTCAGAGCTGTTTGTGTTTTGCTACATTGAGGTTCTGCATCACCGCTGTACCTGTGGAGGTCACAAGTTCTGTTCCAACCTGAGCAGCATGGTGACTTCTAGGTTCTTAGAGTCACCCTCAAGCCTGGAAAATGTATGTGACATAAAGACCCTTGAGACACCCCTGATGACTCAGAGGCAGTGTGGTTTGATGAAGGAGCTCTGGATGGCAAATCCAGACATCCTGATCATACTGGCCTCCTCACCGCACCAGGGCCTTTGGACCTGCTGTTCCCTCTATCTGGAATGCTTTTCCCTCAGCTATGTCTTGACCCCTCACTTCATTTACTTCTTAGAGAAACAAGCCCAGCCCTCCTTATCAAATGTCATACTTCCCCTCCTCCTTCATTCCCTATCCCCAGAGTCTGGATTTCTTCCCGACACTTAGCACCATCTGACATTACATTGTTTTTTGTATCCGTGGCCATACAACAAACATGAGCTCCACGAGGGCAGGAACTTTTTGTTGAATAAGCTTATATTTTCATCTCCTAGAGCAGTGCTTGGTAAAGAGGAATCAGTAAACTTTTATTGAATGAATGAATGAAAGAATGAATGAACATAAGGTCTTTGCTCTTTCTTTCACTTGCTGTGTGATCTTGGACAAGTCACATCACCTCCATGGGCTTCAGTCTTTTCCATTAACAGATGTCGGGGAGGGGTGGGCAGAGAAGGGTTTGGACCAGATTATGTGCATGGTTCTTTCCAGTTCTAATGTATAATTCTAAATGCTGTCCTCTCAAGGAGCGGTGCTCTCTTTTCAATAGTGATATCCCGATGATGAATCATCTCAGTGGGGGGCGTCTGGGTGGCTCAGTTGGTTAAGCGGCCGACTTCAACTCAGGTCATGATCTCATGGTCTGTTAGTTCGAGCCCCGCATTGGGCTCTGTGCTGATGGCTCAGAGCCTGGAGCCTGCTTCGGATTCTGTGTCTCCCTCTTTCTCTGCCCTTCCCCGCTCACACTCTGTCTCTATGTCTCTCAAAAATAAATAAAACTGTTAAAAAAAAAATCATCTCAGTGGGAAAGTACAAACAAACACGTGTGTGTGCATGTGTGTGTATGTATGTGTGTGTGTGTGTGTGTGTGTAAATAAATGAAGCTGAAACAGAACCCAGGGCCCCGAGGCCTGGTGTCAGGCTACCTGCCACCTGAGTATCGGGTGTCCCACTCAGTGTGGCTATGTGATCTGTTAGCCTCAGAAGTTAGTCCCAGAGAGCAGGAGCTGTGCCCCTCTTCAGCTGAGGGGATACTAAGGTGCGCTTGGCTAGGACAGACCTCCGAGGAGACTCCTGTATCTAACAACCAACCAAACCTTTACTGGGATTGGGTGGGTGAAGGGGGTGGGGGCAGAGGCAGGGAGTGGTGAGTAGTGGTGCATGGTTTCCAGTGCTCTTGGAAGTGTGGATGGATGTCGTCTGGCGAAAACCGCTGAGGATCCTGGAGGCCACTAGCTATGGACCTTATAAACAGAGACCCTAATGGCAACAGGAAGTGGCGGTGAGAAATGCTGAGTACACTTAACCAGAGGTGAATCTGAAACAGCTCCAGAAAGCAGTGTGCTAGGAGCGACAGTCAGTGCAGGATATGAAGAATCAGAGAGAACGAGAAGACAAATGTCTCCTCTTTGTGTAAACCTTCTACCCACATCATCTCATATAACACACCAACAAACCATGCCAGACAGTTAAGTTTTACTCAGAAATGAAGATCTCGAGTCTCAGAGATAGAGAGTGACTTCCTTACAGTCAAATCACAAAGCCAAAGCAAAGACCTAGGACTTCTGACTTCTAATCCCAGTTTCTTCCCAGTATACCACAGCAATATTCTGTGCACAACTTTACTCGTGATTCAGGGAAGTGTGGGAAAGGGCCCTCGAACGGCTGAATTAAACAAGACATTGTAGGGGCCAAGGGCAGGCCGCTCCAAGATGGGTCACTTTTGCATACTGATTATTTTAAATAAAAATTAATTTAAGAGACAGTCTATGCAAGAAGGACACTCAGACCTTCCTCTGTTTCTCTGAAAACAAGAAATAAATCTTCCACGTGGAAGTTACCCTCCCTGTACTGGGAGGTAAAGAGACATCCTTATCACCAGAGATAGGAAATTTAGAACCAAGGTTATAAATAACCCTTGTTACTTACTAATTTACTATCCCAGTCCAAACTCTGTTTAGAATTTCTTACTAACTGGGGGAGCCTGGGTGGCTCAGTCAGTTAAGCATCTGACTTCAGCTCAGGTCATGATCTCACGGCTCTTGAGTTCCAGCCCCATGTCAGGCTCTATGCTGACAGCTCCAAGCCTGGGGCCTGTTTCGGATTCTGTGTCTCCCTATCTGCCCCTCCCCTGCATGTTCTCTCTCTCTCTCTCTCTCTCTAAGATAAACAAACATTAAAAAAAAATAATTTCTTACTAATTGAAGCACCCAAAGTTTTCTTTGTCCTGTCGATTCTTCTCAGATTTATTGTCTCTTTGTCTGAAAAGTATAAACATCACCTGCCTTGATCATTTCTTTAGGTCTCAATTTCATTATTGGGCCTCTGTGCACCTGCAGTAAGGCTTTTTCTTTTCTCCTATTAATCTGCCTCATGTAAAATTTAATTCCTGGTCCAGCTGTAAGACCTTAAATAGTAGAGAAAGAATTTTTCCTCCCCTTCAATATTTTCAATTCTGTCTGCCCGTCCCCATTTCTAAGGACTATCCTTTGCCCTACTCCAACCATACGGTCCCAGACAGAGCTGCCATGTTCTTGCCTGACTCCACCCCTCTTCTGGAGACTGGGTCTAGAGCAGGTACCTGACTTGAGGGAGTCCTTCTAGCTCTTTCCCTTTGGTCCACAATCCATTGGTTCATTTCAATAGAACGATTTCCTCATTGTAACTGCAAACCAGACAAATCCATATAAACTGTGCAAATAAAAAGGTAGGATATCAGGGTGCCCAGGTGACTCAGCAGGTAAGCGTCGGACTCTTGATTTCGGCTCAGGCCATGATCTCATGGTTCGTGGGTTTGAGTCCCACACACAGTTGAGATTCTCTCTTGCTCTCTCTCTCTGCCTCTACCCTGCTCTCTCTCTCTCTCTCTGTCTCCTCTCACAAAATAAATAAACACTAAAAAAAAGAAATAGGATATTCTACATGATATTTCCTAAAAGGAGGTTTAACTAACTTCAGCATCTAAGTGAAAGAAGCCAGTCACGAGAAATCACATATCCTATGATTACATTTGTATGAAATATTCAGAAGAGGAAAACCAATAAAGACAGAATGGAGACTAGTGGTTGCTTAGGGCTGGGGGGGGGAATGGGTGTATAGCTAAATGGCATGAGGTTTCTTTTAGGGTGATAAAACTGTTCTAATATTGACTGTGGTGCAATATATTTGTGAATATACTAAAACCATTGAATGATACATGTTTATTAAATGGGTAAACTATATAGTATGTAAACTATATCTCAATGAAGCTGTTAAAAAAAATCCATTCCTCAACTCCTGAATCATTGGTGCACTATATGCTAACTAACTTGGATGTAAATTAAAAAATAAATTAATTTTTAAAAATCCGTTCCTGATTTTTAAAATCTCTTAATAAAATAAACGGTCTAATTTCCTAACATTATATCTATCCCAAGTCTCACCAAGAACATACGAAACAGTTTCATTATATTGAGAAACAAGTTACGAACGTGTGTGTTCTCAGAGTGCCTGAGTGGCTCAGTCAGTTAAGCGTCCAACTCCTGGTGTTGGTGCAGGTCATGATCTCACCATTCATGAGGTTGAGCCCCACATCAGGCTGTTCACTGGTTTGATGGGATTCTCTCTCTTTCTGTCTCTCCCTCTCTGTCCCTCTCCTGCTCATTCGATCTCTTTCAAAATAAATAAATAAACTTTAAAAAAAAAGAATGTGTTCTCCACTTTCTAAAGAAAACTTTAGAAATGTTTTCTAAACCTCCTAGCTGAGCAATGACAAATGTCTGAAAGGACAATAATTATAATTTCAAATAAATGACTTATACCTGAAAAAAGCAGGGTAACCCTAAATACCTGGAACATGAAAGGATAAAACAATACATCAAATTCAAATATCTTTCAGGTTCAATTAAAAAATATTTAAATAGCAAAGGCTCACATGAGTTTCAAAGTTGGATGGGAAAAAGATATTGTGTATACAAAAATCAGACGAACGCAAATCCAGTCAGGTGTCCAAGTAGAGTACCTGCAGATTT
This sequence comes from Paguma larvata, assembly GCA_030068075.1. Lineage (NCBI taxonomy): Eukaryota > Metazoa > Chordata > Mammalia > Carnivora > Viverridae > Paguma > Paguma larvata. The sequence goes on from CM057832.1 coordinate 79,808,472, forward strand.
TGTGAGCAGGCAGAGACTCAAGTGTCTGGAGAAAATGAATCTAGCTTGTGATCTACCATGCCACGCTTCTTTGTTAAGTTTCAAGGTCACATCGCGGGCAACCTCAACGTGGCAGTGGTGTCGACGAGAAGAAATGCACTGGGTGTCTGCACCTGCAGGTCTGACACTGGTCTTAATTTCTAGTTTTAAGTAATCTCAATTAACTGAGATGGTACCATATCTCATCTGACTTAAGATACCATCATTTTACACATCACTAAGAAAGATTAACTGTTGCCAAAAAAGGTGCCATTGACTGTAAGACCCAATTTCAGAAATGTTAAAATGGGAAGCGGAAAAAAAAGTACATCTGAGAATAGATGAAATTTTTTTAGTGAATGAACAAACATCTTTCACCCTGGGAAATTTTATAACTAAATGTTCAGAGCTCTCTGGAATTCTACTAGTATTCCTTAGTCAGTACCAGGTCTGGAAAGGTTTAAAATTTAAGCATTAAAAATGTTAAGGGGATCAAAACCATGGTACTCATATTTTGATGTTTAGAGAAACTCTATACATATCTGATATCTAGTATGTTTGTAATATTGAAGAGAATTTGGTCTCTAAGAGCGATAGCCTCAGAACACCAGTTTAAAACGTACAGTTAAGGGGCAGCTGAGTTGCTCAGTTTGTTGAGCATCCAACTCTTGATTTTGGCTCAGGTCACGGTCCCCTGGTCACGGGGTCAAGCCCCACAAAAGGCTCCATGCTAAGCACAGAGCCTGCTTGGGATTCCCTCTCTTTCTCTTCCTCTGCCCCTCTCCCCAGCTCATACACTTTCTCTAAAATATATGCAATTTTGCAACTAAGACTTAAGGCATTCTATTGAAATCTTACCAGGTTCGTACACGGCATTGCAACATCTAAGAGAAGTTTATATTTCCTTTATTTATAAGTTTAATCTATTGCATTTATAGGAGTTATTTAAGTCTTCGGGAAGACTTGTTTGTTAGGCTAAGCAATTAAAATACTTATGAAGAAAATAAAATGTAATAAATGGATAAATATGTTTGAAATGTTGAAGCAGTTTAACTGAGTTTTTAAACAGATGGTAATAATATTTAATTATTAATTTGATATACAATTTAATTTAATAATTAATAGGGATGCCTGGGTGGCCCAGTCAGTTAAGCTTTCGACTTCAGCTCAGGTCTGAACTGAAGTTTGTGAGTTCGAGCCCCACATCAGGTTCTGTGCTGACAGCTCAGAGCCTGGAGCCTGCTTCGGATTCTGTGTCTCCCTCTCTCTGCCTCTCCCCTGCTTGCACTCGATCCCTCTCTCAAAAAATAAACATTAAAAAAAAATTTTAAATAATATTTAAGTAGCCCTTAAAAAGTGATTGTTAACAACTGCTAGATTTATAAATAGAATTAAAAGTTCTGTATAAACTAAAGCAACTGGTTTCCATCAAAAGTAAACTTCAAAGGACTATTTTCTGCAAATAAAACCTACCCTTGGGGCGCCTGGGTGGCTCAGTCTGTTAAGTGTCCGACCTCAGCTCAGGTCATGATCTCACTACTCGTGAGTTTCAGTGACGCGTCAGGCTCTATGCTGACAGCTCAGAGCCTGGAGCCTACTTCCAATTCTGTGTCTCCCTCTCTCTCTCTGCTCCTCTCCCACTCACACTCTGTCTCTTTCTCTCAAAAGCAAATAAACATTCAAAAAGAATTTTAAAAAGTAAATAAACTAAAAAAAAAAAAAACCTACCCTCAATGTAACCAAAAGCTTCATGAACACTCCAGACGGGACATGACCCTAACTGGCCAATCAAACATCTTCCCTAGAATTTTTTTCAAACTGGAGCTGGCAACAAGGGTCTTTGTGTGGGTGAGGGTTTGGAGTCCAGGGTCTCATGAGACTCCCGTAGTCTTGCTTTGGGCTGTGGAGGAGCCCAGCCTGTTTGGAGAATGAAAGTAATTGGCAGAGAGACTGAGAAATAAGACCTAGAGAAAGAGAAAAAGAGAAGGTGTTCTGGTGGCACTCATGTCCCAGTCCTGGTTCCAGCCGTTCCTCAGGTCCAGCTTCACTTCATGCTTCCTGCCGTCGGGCTATTCAACTCTTCCTTCAATTACATGAGATAACCTCAATATCTTTCCAGCAAAATCTCCTTCTCTGACTACTTGGATTTGCATTGTTGCCTCTGGCAACACAAACATTTCCATATTTCCACTGTACTTTGATACATTCAGGTAAGAGCTATATATCTGGAACACCCCAGTTCACACGGGAAGACTTGTGTCACCGTTAATATCACCAAGTTGTTAATAATAAACAACCTAGGGAAATTCTGCCATAAGAAAGCTTATATTTAAGCTGCTTGTCACTTACAGAATAGTAAGCCTGCAATACACAAAAATTAGCTCAGAAGCATAAATGTAAGAGCTAAAACCATAAAATCCCTAGAAGAAAACACAGGAATAAATCTTTGTGACTTTGGGTTATACAAAGGTTTTTTAGATATGACACCAAAAGCAAATGCAATGAAAGAAAAAAAATGGATGAATTTGAAACTTTTGTGCTTCAAAGGACACCATGAAGGAAATGAAAAGGCAATTCACAGAATGAGAGAAAATTATTGCAAATAATATGTCTGATAAAGGATTTATATGCTAAAGAACCCATGTAACTGAGTAATAAAAAGACAACTAACCCAATTTAAAAATGGGCAAAGAACTAAAATAGACATTTCTTCCAAGAAGATAAATAAATGGCCAATAAGCACATGAAAAGATGTTCGACACTATTAGTCATTAGGGGAAAAAAACATAATGAGAAACCACTTTGCACCCACCAGCATGTCTAGAATAAAAAACACAAATGTGGCTCCTGGGTGGCTCAGTTGGTAGAATGTCCTACTCTTGATTTTGGCTCAGGTCAGGACCCCAGGGCCATGGAATTGAGCCCCATGTGGGAGTCCATGCTGAACGTGGAGTCTGCTTAAGATTCTCTCTCTCTCTCTCTCTCTCTCTCTCTCTCTCTCTCTCTCCCTCTGCCCCCTCCACTACTTGTGTTCTCTAAAAAACAAAAAACAAAAAAACAAAAAACAGATAATAACAAGTGTTGGGGAGAATGCTCATGGGAGGTAGTAGTATAAAATGGAGCAGCCCATGGAACATTCTCCAGGATAGATCATTTGTGGAGCCACAAAACAAATCTTAACAAGCTTAAGAAGCCTGAAATCAATCATATCAAGTCTCATTTATAACCACAACAATATGAAACTGGAAATCGATAACAATAGAAAAATTCACAAATATGTAGAAATTAAATAACACACTCCTAAATAATTAATTGACAAAAGAATAAATCTAAAGGGAGATCAAAAACCATCTTGAGACAAATGAAAATTGAAAATTGGATATCCATATGCAAAAAAAATGAAATTGTATCCTGACATTACACCATACACAAAAAGTAACCCAAAATGCATGAAAAACTACATATAAAACCTGAACCCACAAAAGTGCTAAGGGAAAATCTCTTGACTTGGTCTGAGCAATGATTTTTTGGATATGACACCAAAAGCAAAAATAGACAAATGGGATTACATCAAACTAAAAAGTTCTGCTCAGCAAAGGAAACAGCAAAATGAAAGGCAACCAATTACATGGGAGCAAATATTTGCAAAACACTATCTGATAAGGGATTAATATCCAAAATATGTAGAAACCCATACAACTCGATAGCAAATAAACAATCTGATTTTAAAATAGGCAAAGGACTTGAATAGATACTTTTGAGAAGAAGACATGCAAATGACCAAAAGGTACATGAAATGTGCTCATCATTGCTAATCATCAAAGAAATGCCAATCAAAACAACAAGAGAGAGGACTTCACACCTTTTAGGATGGCTGTTATCAAAAAGACAAAAAGACAAAAAGAGAAGGAACCCTTGAACATTGATGGTGAGAATATAAATTGGTTCAACTATTATGGAAAACAGAAAATAGTATGATCCAGCATACTGGATCATATGATCCAGCAACCCCACTTCTGGATGTATGTCCAAAGGAAATGAAGTCGATTACTCAAAGAGGTATCTGCACTCTTGCATTCATTGAAGCATTATTCATAATAGCCAAAAGAGGGAAGCAATTGTCTGTTGACAGATGAATGGATAAAGCAATTGTTATCTCTCTCCCTTCCTTGAAAGATAGATTAATAGATAGATAGATAGATAGATAGATAGATAGATGGAATATTATTTGACCATAAAAAGGAAATCCTGCCATTTGCAGTATCATGGATGATTCTGAAGGACATTATGCAGGTGGAATAAGCTAGATACAGAAAGACAAATACTACATCATCTCACTTAATATGCGGTATCAAAAAATGTCAAACTCACAGAACCGGAGAGTAGAAGTTGGTTGCCAGGAGGTGGGGGTGAGAGACATGGGGAAAATATTGGTCAAAGTATATAAACTTTCAGTTACAAAATAAATAATTCTGGAGATCCAATAAACAGCATGGTGATTGTAATTAATAATAATATATTATATACTTGAAACCTGATAAGAGAGTAGATCTTAAGTATCCTTACCACAAACACACACACACACAAATGGTATGTGAAGTAATGGATCTATTAGTTAACTTGACTGTGGCAATATTTGCAGAACGTATCCACACATTAAAAATTATCAGGTTTTACATCTTTAAAAAAACATGTTGTACAACCTAAATACAGACCATCTTTATTTGGCAATCATCCCCCATTTAACACTAGGAAAAAATAAATTAAAAATAAAATAAAGCAAAATAAAATGGTGTGGCCATGTTGGAAAACAGTTTGACAGTTCCTCAAAATGTTCAACATAGAGTTACCATATGACCTGGCAATTTCAATCCTAATTATATAAACAAGAAATAAAAACCTGTGTCCAAACAAAAACTTGTACACTAACGCTCAAAGACACATTAATCTTAAAATCCTAAAAAGAGAATCAACCCAAATGTCCATTAGTGAATGAATATTCACTATATTCATTCACAATATAGGTAAACAAAAATTTGTGATATGTATAGAATGGAATACTATTCAGCCATTAAAAGGAGTGAAGTCCTGTTACATGTTGTAACATCGATGAACCTTGAAAACATGCCAGCTGAAAGAAGCCCATCACAAGGGACCACATATTGTATGATTCCATTCATACAAAATTTCCAGAATAAACAAGCCTTGTTGTTGTCTGGTGCTGGAGAAGTAGGGACGCAGTGAGGGGTAAGATTGGGGTATGGTGGCTAATGGATACGAAGTTTCTCTTTGGAATACTGGAAATGTTCTGAAATTACACTTTGGTCATGGTTGCACAACTCTGTCAATACACCAAAACCACCGAATTCTACACTTACGATGGGCAAACTTTATGGAATGTAAACTGCATCCCAACAAAGCTGTTCTAAAAGAAAGGAAACAGTGATTCTCCTCAGAGGTTACGTTTAACACCCACAGGCATTGCAGGTTCGAAAGTAAATCTCGTCCAACACTAGGATCTTAAGATTTCAGGAGAACAAATGCTGTTCTTTCTTCTGAAAGTTGAAAGTGAATAGAATGAGTAAATGAATGAGAAAAAGCTTAAGAAACCTGTTGAGAAAAACCATCTCCCAACTATTATATTGGAGACTCTCCCTTAGCAATAGACTTTCTTCCTCAGTCCAAAAATAAAGTCTGGACTTGAATCCACTACTGATGTCCTGGAAGTGTTGGTAGAGATCTGGAAGGTTCTTCCCGCTTCTGGCGGCTCCAGGTATTCCTTGGCTGTGGTTGCATCACTCAGTCTCTGCCCCCGTGTTGTTCTTCTCTGTCTTGTAAGGATACCTGTCATTGGATTTATGGTCCACCCAGGAAATCCAAGATGTTCTCATCTCAACATCCTTAACCGAATTACATCTGCAAATCCCCTTTCCAAATAAGGTCACATTCGCAGACTCCGGTGGTGATGAAATCCACATGTATTTTGGGGGCCACCATTCAACCACTATAGTATACGTGAGGATCACTAAGAAAAGCTGTGAAAGAAGCACATAGGTTGACTGTATGTTACAGGTGCTGCCCGATATGTCATTTAAAGAAGACAGAAAATAAACCATCAACATCCAGATAGTCCCATACTCCTCTCTTTTATGTTAAAAGCTTGCCCTGGAACATTCCCAGAGCTAATCAGCTAGTCAGGTGGTGCTTCCTTTTTTTTTTTTTTAACAAAAAACTTCCAAGTGGATTATATCAGCCATCCTATCCTTTGCTCCTTCCATATAAATGCCGAAACGTTTGACTATATTCTGCTCCAAACTCCACTCCCACCGCTAACGTACACACACAGAATTAACTGTGTCAGAATAATTCTTTCCCTGCAATCTCGTTCTTGTTGAACTTTAAGTGCCTATTGAAGAGAACCATCAGTGTCTATTTTCTGAAAATGAGCTGAAGAGCAAACCCCCTGGTTTTCCAAAGAAGCCATACCAAGTTTGGTTTTTCCATTCCAGAAATAACAGAAACTTTTGCAGACAGTCACACGGCAGAGAACGAAGAATAGGAATGCAAAGCCTTTCTGTCTTTCGTGGAAGGCTCTTGAGTCCTTAAGTAGTTACATTCCAATATCACAAGGAGGCTGAGGGGGGCAATGCAGCAAGGAGAGTGTTAGAGGCAGCCTGGCATTCCTCTCCTGGGAGATAACCAAGTTTGGTCATGACCTCGAGAAGTTAGGGCACCCGGCAAGTGGTGTGGCTACCTGTGTCATCTGTGAGGCTACATGGAGGGAAATGGAATCTTCCCTGAGTTCCTATCAGTGGCATATGACCTCCTCAAACACCCACCTGGATGCCACCTGTTTGACTCCTCACTCTCCTCACTGCAGAGAAGCACACGACAGCCCAGCATGCTACCTCACTTCACAGCAAAGATGGAGGTCCGTTTCTTCTACCATGCATCTTCCCACTGTGGTCTTTCTCCCCCCATAACCAGAGAGTGCCCCTCTATTTTCCATATACCTTCTAACAGCACATGACTCAGTTAAGTCCTCCTTTGGCAATCCTTCCCTCTTACCTAATACTGTGTTTTTCCCCAGTATTCCTACACCTGCCATAGCTTAAGCCCAATATGTCATTAAAATCTGTCAGTCACCATTTGCAAATGAAAAATAAAGTAAGTACCCTCTCAACAAACGATGCTAGAGCAATCAGATATCGATAGGCAAACAAACAAACAAAAAAAGGTGCTTTGACCTAAACATCACACTTCCACAAAAATTAATTCAAATTCAAAATAGATAAGAGACTTAAATGTAATATTAAAATTATAAATATTTTAGGGACACCTGTGTGGCTCAGCTGGTTAAGCAACTTTTTTTTAAAATTTTTTAAATATTTATTTACTTTTGAGACAGAGACAGAGTGGTGGGGGGTGGGGTGCAGAGGGAGAGGGAGACACAGAATCTGAAGCAGGTTCCAGGCTCTGAGTTGTCAGCACAAAGCCCGACATGGGCCTTGAACTCACAATCTGTGTGATTATGACCTGAGCTGAAGTCGTATGTTTAACTGACTGAGCCACCAAGGCACCTCAAGTGTCTGACTCTTAATATCGGCTCAGGCCATGATCTCACAGTCGGTGAATTCGAGCCCCAGTGGGGCTGGGCACTGGAGTGTGGAGCCTACTTGAGATTCTCTTTCTCCCTCTCTCGCTGCCCCTCCCCAGCTTGCATGCTGTTTCTCACTCTCTCAAAATAAATACTTTAAAAAATGTTAACTACTTTAGAAAAATAAGGAGAAAAATTCTAAGTTAGGATCTAGAGCTAGGCAAAGAGTTAGTTTTGACACCAATCACACAATGTTTAAAAGGAAAATTTGAAAACTGGACCTCATCAAAATGAAAGACCTTTGTTCTTCAAAAGATCTGTTAAGAGGATAAGCAGACAAGCTACAGACGGAGAAAAACTGCAAACCATGTACCTGACAGAGGATAGTACCTAGAATATATAAGACGACCCAATCAGAAATGAGCAAAAGACAGAGTGGCATTTCACTGAAGAGGATATGTACATGACCAACAAACACATGAGAGGAAGTTCAGCATCATTAGCCATCAGCAAAATGCGAACTAAACCCATGACACAACCGTCAGGATGGCCACAAAAATCGTGACAGCGCCAAGTCCCAATAAGGATGTGGTGAACTCGCTCACTCGTACATTACTGGTGGGAATATAACATGGCACAGCGACTCTGGAAAACAGTTTGGTAGTTGGTGGAAAAACCACACATGCAACTACCATGTGACCTAGCGATCGCGCTCTTCCCGCAGAAATGAACACCTATCTTCACACAAAAACCTAGACGTGAATGTTTGTCGCAGCTTCATGTGTACGCCCGAACTAGAAACAATCCAAATTTCCTTCTAGTTAAACTGTGGCGTATTGATACCGCAGCATAGTCCTCAGCAGTGAAAGGAATGAGCTATCGATACAGGCAACATCTCGGACGAACGATTCTCCAGGGAATTATGCTGCGCGGAACAAGCCAATCTCCAAAATGATATACTGCGTGATTCTATTGATGCAGCCTTCTTGAAATGGTGAAATAATACAAATGGAGGGAAAATTAATGGTTGCCAGGGTTTAGGGATGGGGAAGGAAGTAGATGCAGCCACAAAAGGGCAGCAAGAGATCCCTGTAGTAAATGAACTGGTTTGTATCTTGACTGTGGTTGTGGTCAAAAATCCACACATGCGATAAAACTACATAGAATCACACACACACACACACACACACACACACCCATACAAGTTCATGTAAAACTGGTGAAATCTCAAAAAGGCGGAGCAGTTATATCCATTCAGTTCCCTGGTTGTGAGACTATACTACAATTATGCAAGATGTCACAAAGGGAGACCCTGGGTGGAGGGTGTATGGGATCTCTGTATTATTTCTTTAAATTTTTTTAATGTTCATTTATTTTTGAGCGAGAGACAGAGACAGACAGAGCATGAGTCAGGGAGGGACAGAGAGAGAGGCAGACACAGAATCTGAAGCAGGTTCCAGGCGCTGAGCTGTCAGCACAGAGCCCAACGTGGGGCTTGAACTCACGAACTGTGAGATCATGACCTGAGCTGAAGTCAGATGCTTAACCTACTGAGCCACTCAGGCGCCCCTATATTATTTCTCATAACTCCATATGAACTCAATTAAACATAAAGCCTTGGCAAGCCTAATGATGGCTAATACGCATAGGATTAGGGTTAAGGAAATACCTGGATTAATGAAAGGGAAAGCATAAATCTACGAGATAAAACCGACCTCCCTGGATGAAAACAGCATGGGAAGAAATGTCTAGAATGATCTTTGCCCCACGGAACAGAGCAGGGACTTATGCTGTCTGGATGTCTCTAGATTTCATATATAGAGTGCTTGCTTGAGACCAGGACTACCAGTTGGTAAATGTTTTTCCTAATCCTGGGGGAAGGAAATGGAGAAAACCCGCTCCGAAAGGATAAGAAATGTCGCTTCAGGGGCCGAGGCTGCTCCCCCTCCTTAGGTGAGTGGTTCTGTTCTTATGCAGATTTTCCAAGTTCTGGTTCCTCATTCAGCTCCCCTAGCTCTGGGAACCTGAGCAGCATCTCTCTGCACTGAAAGGAGGGACGAGTCACAACCCGGACAGGTGACGCCACACAGTTCTCTGCCTCCCTACCTTCCGCCCCAGAGCAATCCAGGCATCCACTGCTGATTTGAGAGGGAAAAGGGGCCCGTCTCTCAGCCATTCAAGAACGCATACAAATAACCTCAAAAAATGTTCTATCCGTTATTTGTTCAGCTTCAGGCAATGCAATCCAATGCATATGGGCTCCAAGGTAGGGAAGTTCCTTTCTATTTTTTAACCTTAAGGAGTACCAGGCTCAAGGAATGGGATGGAAAGCAGTAGGGAGAGGAATAGACAAATGGCCACAATAAGGAATAGACAAAACACAATAAGGTGTTTTCCCGCAGAGGAACGGATGGGTTGGACAGAAAGGGTTACGCCATCTTAGGAAAAAACTGTCACATGTCAAAAAGGTGACATTAACAAGGTGACAGACTAGGAGGTCCAAGCCCTCATTCCCCCAGAAAATACGATTTAATGTCTTATTTTAAATGTGATTGAAGTTTAGTTGCTATCAATTTATAATAGATGGTTTTAACTACAAGATATTTTATACAAGCCTCAGGATAACCAGAAAGGAAAAAAAATGAATAACAGATACACATAAAATAAATAAATAAAAAGAAAAGAATCAGGGCACCTGGGTGGCTCAGTCAGTTGAGCGTCCAACTTCCGCTCAGGTCATGATCTTGTGGTTCACAAGTTTGAGCCCCACATCAGGCTCTCTGCTGACAGCTCAGAATCTGGAGCCTGCTTCGGATTCTGTGTCTCCCTCTCTCTCTGCCCCTCCCCCACTCACGTTTCTCTCTCTCTCTCTCTCTCCTTCTCTCTCTCAAAAATAAACATTAAAAATTTTTTAGAAAAGAAAAGAATCAAAGCAAATCCCTACCAAAATAAAATATCATTAAATAACAAAGGAAGACAGCAAAAGAGAGACAGAACAACTGTAAACAGATAGAAAATAACTAACAAAATGACAATAGTAAGTTCTCCTCTATTAATAATTACTCTCAATGTAAATAGACTACACTCCCCAATCAAAAGGCATAGAATGGATAAATGGATTTTTAAGAGATCCGATGATATGCTTTCTATAAGACACTCACATTAGATTTAAGGACACACGTAGGCTGAAAGTGAAGAGATGGAAAAAATATATTCAATGCAAATGGCAATCAAAAAAAAAAAAGCAGAGATGGCTACACTTGTGTTACACAAAATAGACTTTAAATCAGAAATTATCTATAGAGACAAAGAAGGTTGTTATATGATTTTAAAAGGGTCAATTCAAAGGAAGATATAACAATTATAAATACATATGCATCCAACATTAGAGAACCAAAATGCATAAAGCAAATATTGGCGCATCTGCAAATTGACCGAAGTTCAAAAATAACAAGTGTAGACCAAGATGTGGAGAAAAAGGAAACTTGGTGCACTGTTGGTGGGAATGCAAACTGCTACAGCTATCAGTGTGGAGGTTCCTCAAAGTGTTAAAATAGAAGTACCTATGATCCAGTAGTCCCACTTCTGAGAACATATTAAGAAAAAGATATAACCTATCTGAACTCCCATGTTCACTGCAACCTTATTCACAACCCTAAATGTCCATTGGCAGATGAATGGACACACATTGTACGTATATAATTTATATACATTACATCTATCACTCTACACAACAGGTATTATGATATATAATGTAGGCATTATAGATAAACACAACAGAATATTTTCCAGCCTTAAAAGAGAAGGAAATCCTGCTGTTTGTCACAACATGGATAAACTTGGAAGACATTAACCATGAATGAATCTGGAGGCTAAGTGAAATAAGCCAGATACAAAAAGAAAAATAGTGCATGATACCACTTATATGTGGAATCTAAAATAGTCAAACTCATAGAGGCAAAGTGTAGCATGGTGATTTCCAGGGGTAGCTGGAGAAGAAAATGGGGAAATGCTGATCGAGGGGTACAAAGTTTCAGTTACACATGATAAATAAGTTCTAGAGATATAATGTACTACAATGTGACTATAGTGAGCAGGACTATATTGTGTACTTGAAATTTGCTAAGAGGATAGATCTTAAGTGTTCTCACCACCAGAAAGGATTAAAAGGGGGGAGAGGAGAAGAACGAGAAATAGAAAAAAAGAAAATGGTGAGTGTGTGCGGTGATGAATGTATTAATTAGCTTGATGGTGATTATTTCCTAGGATATACATATATCAAAACACATGCCTGCACAACTCTCTCCCTAACCACACCCATCCCTCCCTCCCAAAGAATGATAGGCGGGTTCCCAGAGTCACGCACTTTGGGAAGGGGGCTGAGAGAGGACCAACAGCGTGGCTCCCACACTCCTTGTGGGGGGCTCTGTGTGAACTCTTTGCATTTGATGGTATCCAGTTGTGTACTCCTTCACTGGACCCAGAGTCTGCTGAAGGAGAAGAAAAGCTCCTGATTGAGACCCTCCCTCAACCCTTGAAGTCTCAAAGTCAAGTTAATGCCTATTGACGTGTCCTCTCTGGGCCCGGCTATTTCAGAGCCAGTAACAGGAACCTTTCGGGAAGATGTTCCACCCACATTGTGCCTGGCACCCACAGAGCATCTTGCTTCTAGAGCCTTCTGGTAACAGATGGCATCTGGCCATTCTCCCCTCCCCCAACCCCACAGTCACCACCACTAGGAGCCCACGTGGGACGCACAAGATCAGGCAAGTGTGCAGTGCAGAACAAAACGTTCAAGTTTGGCCCTACGTTGAGCTTTTGTTAACGACTACTGATCTATGAAACACTGATTAAACCAAAATTAGGCTATTGTTTTTGTTCTGGATTTTACACATAAACACCTTTGTTTAAATTGAAGACTGTAGGGGAAAAAGTTGCTACAGTTTTTCACTCACATAAATACATCTACTCTAGTCCCAAATCGGAATGCTTTTCTTTTATCACTGCTAGGAAGATAGCAAAGCAATTTACGGCCTAGTAGAGGAAGTTGATTTGACCTTGGCACAAAACTTACTGTCAAGTCAAGAGATACAGAGGCTGAACATTCTCTGGGCAGTGCCTGACTATCTAGTCAACAGTACATCAAAGCAATACATGAGATGTCAGCCCCAGGACACCAGCAGGGACAAGATTTTGGGTTCTAGAAGGTTCACCCCACCCATGGTGCGGGTGGGTCTTCACCAGTACAGTGTGCAAGAAAGATAATCAGCGGGGAGGGGCCAACATGGCGGAGGAGTAGGGGGATCCAGTATTTCCCTTGTCCTTTAAACTGGGAACGACTGAAACCAGTCTCCCAACTCCAAGAATCGGGGAGGAAAGGTGCTGCAGCCTACAGGGAACAGAAAGCGAAACCAGAAAATGCCCCAGAAACTATGAGTTTAATCTGGGACGGATGAAACGAACTCGGGGAGCTGAGCTGAGGGGATGGTGAGCGTCTTCGGAGACAGTTGGGAAAGTGCAACATCTAAATGAGAGGGTCAGAGAGAGCGTGACCACTACCATCCAGCCCCTAAATGCAGGGCTTTTGAAGAAAAGTTCGGTGGCTAACAGCACTCCCTTCATGCCACGGGGACTGCGCCGCCAGGACTGGCAGCGGGGACCCAGTCAGCCCGAGGCGCCGCCGCCTACAGAGCACTTCTAACCCCGGCACAATTACAGCAAAATCAGGTGTAGCAGGCAGGCAGGCGCACCACCGCCGAGTAAACCGCACTATACCGGTGCCTGTGGTAGAGTGAGGACAGAAATAAAGGGGTGAATAGAGACTCCAGAACTGGTGGCACACCATTGTTGTCTCACAAGCCGGGAAGTCACCCCAAAAGCCATCCCTGCAGCAGTGGAGGAGGGACCCACCTACACCAAACCACGCCCCTCCCCACAGGAGTGACACCTTTCAGCAGGAGCTACGGATGTCAAGTTCAGACTACTGCCTGGAGTAACTTCAGGTCATTTCTCCTTTTTTAAATATATCCCTCACTTTCTCCTTCTTACCGATCCCCACCCCTGAGCTGGCTATCTAGGGTACTGGCTGGCTTAAACATTCTTTCAACCCACACTCTCAAGGCATGTTCTACACCTCCTTCTGTACTTCCCTGTCTCTCTCTCTCTCTGGAATAACCAGGCCACATAAGTTCATCTGGGCAACATCTATCTTCATTCCTTCTTCCTTGCACCTGTCCTTATTCTGATTTCTCTCAGTCTGGATTAAGCCCTTTAGTTGCTCTACCTGGTCAAAGTCCATTTCCTTTTTCTCCCCACAACTGTCATTATTCTCTCTATATATGCTCTGCCACCAGCACACTACGAACCCTGTCCTTATCGTGTAACTGGTACTTCAGGACATTGCCCTCAGAGAGTCATCTGTTATTCTTCTTTCTGTTGTGAACTGTTGTCTGTATCATTTGTTGGTACGTTTGAGTATTTCTGTTTTCTGTTTGTCTGTCAGTCTGTTTTCCTTTCCAGGGTAACTTCAAGAAACACTCCAAAACACACCTAGCTAAAATGACGAAACGGAAGAATTCTCCTCAAAAGAATCTACAGGAAGTAGTGACAGCTCAAGAATTGATGAAAACAGATATAAGCAACATAACAGAACATGATTATAGAATGATAATCATAAAACTAATTACTGGTCTTGAAAAAAGCATAGATAAATGCAAGGGGTCCCATGCGGCAGAGTTCAAAGACCTTAAAAATGGTCAGGAAGAATTAAAAAAGGCTTTGGATGAAGTACAAAGCAAATTGGAAGCAGCCATAGCGCGATTGAAGAGGCAGAAGAGAGAGTAAATGCATTAGAAGATAAAATTATAGAAAAAGAGGAAGAAAAAAAGAGAGAGAAGCTGATCCAGGAACAGGAAAGGAGAATTCGAGAGCTGAGCGATGCACTCAAAATGAAACAAATGAAAAAATCCGAGCCTGCTTCGGATTCTGTGTCTCCCTCTCTCACTGTCCCTCCCCCGCTCACATTCTGTCTCTCACTCTCTCAAAAATAAACATTAAAAATTTTTTTAATAAAATAAAATAAACACTGTAGGTGAGAGATAAGGTATAAACAAGTTTAAATGAATCAGATAGGTAGCTGACAGAACTCATTTGTTTTAAAATACATTTACCCCACTATTTTTGTAGTCTTACCACGTCCGTCCTTAAATGGCTATGTTTACAAACCATCATTTTCCGTATTGAAGCATAGAATGTGTTTTTAAATGACTGTGATCTTTTTTAACTTTTGATGTGATTTATTCCCACTATTGGACTTCTTCCAATGCCATAAAGAGTTTCTAATGAGCTCTGCAAGAGCATTCTGGGAATGTTTTTCAAGACAAAACAGACTTCTAGGTAGGTCTAGGGAGCATCGACAAACACGGACGGCAGTGAAAAGGAACACAGCCGAGCAGAAGAACCCATAAGTGTGAAGTAATACGTGTGAAGTGCAGGAAGTGGGAGCGGTGCACACTTGTCAGGCTTCTCTTCAGAAGAACGAGGAGTGTTGCCAAGTGGTCAGACCTGGTTAAGAAGACATCTGGACAGAAAGAGCCCAGAGCCATCTGGCAGGGCGGGTTTTGAGACAGGGAAGTCCTGAGAGACAGCCAAAGATGGACGTCCAAGAGGCATGGCAGAGAAGACCCCCTCTTCACAATTCTGTCCGTGGCTGGCCCGAGGAGGCACACTGGTGCTGACTCTGAAGCACGGGGACGTTGGGGAAGAGGGTCCACTCGGGGGCTGGGGGGTGGTGTGGGTGGAGTGCGGTAAGCCAGAGAATCTGTACAAGGAACTGACAGATCTGCGTGAGGACAGAAATGATATCGGAGTTTTTAGAGATCCGAGCAGTGCTTATCACGTCCGTGTCTTCTTTCAGTTTTTCTCTCTGTCTCTCTCCTTAGTATCATTTTTTAAAAACCAGACATCTTTTTTAAATGTCTTTTTATAATGGTAGAAAATGTAACGTTTGCCATTTTAACCCTCCGTTAGTGTGCAGTCCGGTGGCACCACGTTCGTTCACACTGCTGTGCGGCCATCGCCACCATCCGTCTCCACGGCGTTTTCCATCCTCCCAGACTGAGACTCTGTACCCATTACACACCGACTCTCCACTCTCCTTCCCCCTACCACTGGCAACCACGATTCTCTTTCCCATCTCTACGAATGTGGCTTATGCTAGGTACCTCAGGTAAGCAGAATCATACAGTTGGTCTTTTTCGACTGGCTTATTTCACTCAGCAAGGTTCATCCGTGTCGTAGCAGGTGTCAGGATTTCCTTCCTTTTTAAGTCTGAAAACTATTTCGCTGTAATCACATAGGATACATTCTGTTTATCTATCCTTCCATCAGTGGATATTTGGGTTGCTTCCTCTTGTGTCCTTGTGACTAATGCTGCTGTGAACATGGGTGGCCAATGTTTGTTCCAGTCTCTGCTTTCAATTCTTTGAGAGTACATACCTAGAAGTGGAATTGCTGGACAATAGATACAACTTTTTTTTATTGCAGAAAATTTCTAATACGCACAAAAGTAGAGAGGACAGCGTAAGTAGCCCCATGTCCCTATCACCTGGCTTCAACCACTGCTGACCTGTGGCTAGTCCTGTTGCATCCGTATTCTCTGCCCTTCACCACTGGCATAACTTAAAGCAAATCCCAGGCACTGTATCATTATATTCACAAATGTTTTATAGACTATTTATAGCAAAAATTTTCCATAATTCCTTAGGAAGTAATGTACACTGTGTGTGCCTAATTATTATTATTTTAATTTTTTAATGTTTGTTTATTTTTGAGAGAGACAGTATGAGTGGGGGAGGAGCAGAGAAAAAGGGAGACACCGAATCTGAAGCAGGCTCCAGGCTCTGAGCTGTCAGCATAGAACCCAATGCGGGGCTGCAACTCATGGACCAGAAGATCATAACCTAAGCCGAGGTCAGACACTTAACCCATTGAGCCACCCAGGCGCCCCCTGAGTGCCTAATTAAAAAATATTAAAATATACCAATATGGATAAATACACACTGAATATTAATCATTGTTCAGAACTGCTCAAAGAGGCAGCCTTTTAAATAAATGTTTTATCATAAAAACTTCCTTTTCTTTTTTTTAAGTCTATTTATTTTGCAAGAGAGAGAGGTATGGGGAGGAGCAGAGGGAGAGAGAGAATCCCAAGCAGGCTCTGCGCTGTCAGCACTGAGTCCGATGCACGGCTTGATCTCACAACTCCATAATCATGACCTGAGCCCAAATCAAGAGTCGGATGTTTAACCACCAAGCCACCCAGACACCCCATCATAAAATCTTTCAAACATACTACAAACTATAGAAAACTGAACAATGAACTCCTGTGTGCCCATCACGCAGCTTCAACAACTTTCCATAGCAAAATGGTACTCCTGTTAAAATGTGGGCATTAGAATATTCGGACACTCTTTTGATACTTTATTCCTCTGGAGGAGGGAACAGGGACTGAAAAGGGACCAACAGTAGAAGAGTCCTTCCAATTCTGGAAAAGCTTATTGCTCACCCCTAAAAGCACATATTTTAAAATGACTAAATCTTTGCTATAATTGTTCATAAATATCAGTCTGACTTCTCAGCCACAATGTGATTTGCGGTTTTTCTGAGCTTACTTGTCTACATCTAGGTGACTTTCAGCTTTCCCAACCTACATGGTTATTTACAGAAAGAACAAGCTGACATTTAAATAAAAAGCAATGGCTAAGATGTTATTTCTTCCTTTGTGATAAGCACAGAATACGTGTGGTCAAGAACTGATCCTGCATAGGGTGTCTGACATTTTATTCAATGAGGAATTTGTAGAACTTTAGAAACAGATGCATTTGCCGATTGTTTTTACAAATGAGTGTATCACCAAGCTTTTGTTTCATAATAAATCACCCCCAAAATTTAGTGGCTTAAAACAACAACCATCAAGATGGAAGGATTTTCCTTATTAGATATCAAAACTTAGTATATGTCATTGATTCTAAGACACATTTTATTATCCTTGAAACTAGGCTGCACAGGCCTAATAATCTAGGGCGCTGTGTAATCGCTCCTCACCAGGCATTAGTCAGGACGTATCTATCGTTGCCTTTACAAAACCGACCTAGTCGTGGCTGTTTACATTATTATCACTTCAGCTAAACAGTGTGCACTGCAGTAGGCATGTGTTCAGTGATCTTCAGAAGGATTATACTACATTTCAGTGTGAAAATGAGAAGTTCTTGTGAATCTGTTGTGTATCTTGAAAGGTGCCGAAACAGATCAGTTGGGTAGAAAATTGGTATATCAGTGAAACGAATTGAACAAATTGAAACAGGTGAAGAACTGACCCTGATTAGATATTTCTTTACATGTTGGGATGAGCACTGGGTGTTATATGGAAAAGATTTAAAAATAAATTATTTTTTAAAAAATAAAGAAATAAACATTAAACAAATAAACAAACAAAAAAAGATATTTCCTTACAGAGCTGTGCTTTTATGAGACCTGAGAAAACATTAGATGACACTGTGTTGTATTTTGCATGCTAGATGCATGCTAGACCACTGCCAATCCCACACGAAGAAGGGGTGTCAGAAGCTTAGCCAAAAAATTCCTATAACCAACAGTTGGGCACTCCCTTAAGAAGGACTACATCTTCAATGCTCCTGATGGCTGACAGAAAACCCAAAATACCATTGGCTCAACAAGTTACAAATCTGTTTCTTTGAGATAAAAAAATTCCAGAGGCAGATTGTACAGGATGGGTAGACAGCAACACAAAATTATCAAGGATATGGTTTTGTTTTATTTTGCTGTTGTGCTCTCTTTTCCACGTGCCTCCTGCCTCATGGTATAATACAGCAGCTTCAGATCCGGGCGTCACACCCATATTCCAGCTAGCTGGAGGAAGGAATGAAGAGGGAGCAAAGGGCAAGCGCAGACGACTTTCTAGAGAGTTTCTCCAGAGTTGCCACACCGTGTTTACTCTATTTCACGGCTTAGAACAGAGTCATTGAGCCAATCCTAGGAAGCCACTCCTTCCTACTCGCAAGGAACACCGGTTTGTGTATTTGTTCATGTCTTATGATTCTATCGGTTTCATATTTTGTACTTAAGTTACTGAGTGTTCTTCTTTATTACCATTAGTGCTTGTGTTTTTTAACACAATTTTTTCTGCCTTTGGAAGCTTTCTTTTAGTTAGTATTTGCTTGCTATATCTTTTTCCATTCTTCTATTTTCAATTTTTCTAGGGGTGGTGTTGTAGACGTATCTGTTGTAAGTATAGTTATCCTTTGAAGACCCAACTCATTATCTCTGTCTTTAATGAGGTGATTTTAATACATTTAATTTACTGCACCATTTTTACTTGCTTCTACTGTTTACTGCATATTTTCCCCTTAGCATCCTTCTCTTATTTTTTCCTCTATTCCAGACTGATGAATTGACAAAGTTTCCTATATTTTCCCTTTCTGTATCCCTGTACTGATTTGCACACTCTATTTGCCTTCCCATACTTTTAACATTACTGTCAATGCCACCCAATGTTTCCCACAAATACTGAACTCAATATTACTCAATATTTCTATGCTACTCCCAGACTTGGAAAAAACCTCACCACAATTTACACGTAGTAATAACTCCTCACCCATCTCCCACCCCTTCATGTTATTGCTGACCTGAATTTAAATTTGCCATTTCATCTAACCAAAAAATAGCTGTGCTCTTGGGTTTATAACATACAAGTATGTAATGTATATGACAATGACATCACAAATGGGAGACACAGAACTGTTTAAGGTGAGTTGCTACATTTTAGCAGGATTAAGTATCAACTGGAAGTAGACTGCTATAAATTACAGATGGGTATCATAATTCCTAGAATAACCACCAAAACCAAAATCTCAACACTCAAAAATACATGAAAAATCAACACAGGGCACCAAAAACACAAGCAGTGGAAGAAAAAAATAGATAAACTGGACATTATGAAAATTTAAAATGTGCTTCAAAGGTTACCAATAAGAAAGTAAAAAGATGACCACTGAATGGGAGAGACGATGTACAAATCATGTGTTTGATTACGGATTTGGGTGTAGAATATATGAAGCACTTTTACGACTCCACGATAAAAACGATAACCCAATTTAAAAATGAGAAAAAGATCCAAACAGACATTTCTCCAAAGAGGATGTACAAATGGCCAAATAAACACATAAAAAGTTGCTCCATATCCACTGGGCGATGTAGGAAATTGCTGAATCACTATATTGTACGCTTGAAACTAACATAACACTGTGTGTCAACTACACTGGAATTAAAATAAAGTAATAATTACAAAATAAACATTAAAAACACTTTAAAATGTTCAATATCATTACTCGTTAGGGAAACGCAAATCAAAACCACAATGAGACCCCACATCACACCCACTGGGATGGCGAGAATTAAACAGGTAGACAATAACAAGTAAGGGCAAGAATAGAGAGAACTGGAACCCTCACGCACTGCTGATGGACTGTAAAATGATGCAGCTGCTTTACAAAAGCTCTGACAGTCCTTCAAAATGTGTAACAGAGCATTACCATAGCACCTAGCAAGTCCATCTCTAGGTACACGCCCAAGAGAAATTAAAACTATGTCCACTCAAAAACTTGTCTGCAAATGTTAATAGCAGCATTGTTCATCATCACCAAAGAGTGAAAACACTCCAAATGCGCATTGGCTGATTAAGAGAGAAATAAAATACGGTGTATCCGTACAACGGAATGTTATTTAGTAATAGAAATGAATGAAGTACTGATACATGCTACAACATGAATGACCTTTGGAAACATCATGCTAAGTAAAGGCAGCCTGATACAAAGGACCACAGATTGTATGATTCTATGTATTTAAAATGTCCAGGGGCGCCTGGATGGCTCAGTCGCTTAGGTGTCCAACTTCAGCTAAGGATATGATCTCACAGTTTGTGAGTTCAAGCCCTGAGTCAGGCTCTGTGCTGACAGCCTGGAGCCTGCTTCTGATTCTGTGTGTCTCTCACTCTCTGCCCCTCCCCTGCTCATGCTCTCTCTCTCTCTCTCTCTCTCTTGAAAATAAATATTTAAAATTTTTAAAAATAAATTAAAATGTCCAGAAGAAGCAAATCCATTGAGACAGCCCATTCTTCCATCTTCCTCCCTGAAGAACTCAGGCATATGAAGAGCTGGATCTCCAACAATGACCTTCAAAATGGAAGCCAGCACTAGGAAGGATGGTGACGCCTCCTTCCAGGTCCTGGAGAACCACCACACCAGCTACTTCCCAGTTTCTTTCACTCTAGAGGAAAGAAAATTCTGTTTAAGTCACTGTTATTTTGAATTTTCTGCTGAATACAACTGAATCTCATCTTCACTAATAAAATAACTCTACAGAGACAATGGCAGGAGGGAATGCACGCAGGGATGTGGTTAAGAGAGGCATGGCCTCAACATCAATAAGAAGTCACCAGATACATACTGTCAAAAATAGATAAATCGAGAAATAACAACATAACCGCACTGCCTACAGCTCAGTGTGTTTGAAAGCCATTGCCTCAGAGAGCAGAACGGGGGAGTAGGGCAGGGGAGGCAAGGGCTATTTTCTTTTGTTCTAGGTTTTTAACAGAATTTTTTAAAAAATTATATGCATGTATTACTTTGATAACAATCAAAACTCATTTCTTTAAAAAAAAAAAAAAGAAAGAAAGAAAATCCAAGACAAAACAATTTCTCTAAGAATGCACTTCTGGGAATCTCAGCACTCAACATCTAGAAAAGAAAATCTGAGCCTTTTCTCCCACCAACTTAACAGCAGTTAAAAATTCTGACTCCGATGCCACCTCTGATCACCAACTAAGATTCTGCAACCAATTCTAATGTTTGGGACAGGGGTGGGGGGCATTCTCAGGCACCAACTGGGTGCCCCACAATTTAACTCAATTCTGAGGCTGTCTACCTGGGGACAGCATCATATCCACAGGTTAAAGGCTCAGTCCTACAAGACAGCCCACCTCAGAGGCTTTAGATTAGGAAGGAGAAGTGAGGGGAGACAGAAAGACAGAGAGAGCCAGAGACAGAGGCACAGAGAAGTCAAGAACACTGGAGAAGTTGCTCTTGTGCTGGCAAGAAGGCAATGAAAATGTCTTGCTACTTGACAAATGTTTCACAGAGGAAATTTCCACGAGTACAGCATCGGTCGTCTCCAGGCTACTTCCTGGAGTGCTCTAGACCTGGAGCTGCCCTACCCCCTTTCTAGTGTTGGCCTCTCGAACTCCGAGTCCGTGATTCTCTCATTGCCTGCACATGTATGCATGTTGTGTAGGAAGTATATTCAGCCTGGGTCTGGGCAGGAAAGGGGGGGTGTAAGGAGGAAGTCACCGGAGCCCAGGATTGAGGCAAGCAGCCTGACCAAGGAGAACAAATGCAGACCGCACCAACACCCCAACAATCTGAGACTCCGTCCTTTGGCCATGCAGTTTCCTACCTCCAGCCCCCAAGGCCTCAGTGGGAACAGAGAGGAGGCTACGCTTGCTGAAGGCAGAGTCCATGACACGCCCCGGCCCAGGCTGTCACTCTCACCTACTGTTAGGCTGGGACTGGTGTCAGCAGGAAACTACCTGAGAGCCGCTGTGTGGGGAATCCAGAGGGTACTTCTGTCTGAACTCCTGGCTAAGGAGTAGCCCCGAAGTCTCAGTAAGAGGGAGGGAGCAGAAGCTTCCACCTCAGCCTCCTCTCCTCTCTTCTTCAGGTCACATCTCCCGACACAGCTTCGCTCTCTTGTCCCTCCATCCTTTGTTGAGCGTTGCCCACCACACTCTAGAGCACGGTTTGTGCTGTGGAGTCCATATGCCACAACCCCCCACCGGTTCCCAACACCTGGTGCCTAATCACCACTCGATAAACCCGCCTGCAGGATGTGAACTGATGCACTCGACCCTGTTCCCTGTCTGCGGGGACTGAATTTCCAACGGCGTCACCTCCAACTTGTGGACCCCTTCCTTTGGAAATGGGCATAAAAAAAGAAACGGGCCAAAAAAGTGCATACAAAGTTGGCAGGTCCTCTTCACGGAGCAGCTCGGAGGTCTGCAACCCTTATGCTACTCTTGAAAGTCAGCGCTCTGACGGCACAGCCCTCACACAGGACACACAGAACGTAACCCTACTGGTCAAGCTTGGAACCCAGCTTTAGTCTCAGATCTTGGCCAATAATCCAGCCCTCTCCACAGCCCCCTTGTCCACACAGGTCACTGGAGTGTCTACATGAGGCCCGTTGAACACCTGTTACAACAGGGAAGATTGGTTTCTACCTTCATAGAGCTCCGTCTTTCAAGTTTGTAAGATTCAACTTTTTTTTAATGTTTTAATTATTTTTGAGAGAGAGAGAGAGAAAGAGAGAGGGAGAGAGCGCGTGTGCACGCACACATATGAGCAGAGGAAGGGCAGAGAGACAGAGGGACAGAGGATCCCAAACAGGCTCTGTGCTTGACAGCAGTGAGCCCAATGTGGGGCTTGAACTCACAGATTTCGAGATGGTGACCTGAGCTGAAGTCGGATGCTCAACCAACCGAGTCAACCAGGCGCTATAGAAGATTCAACTATTTAAACTTAACATCCTGGGGCACCTGGGCGGCTCAGTTGGTTGACCGTCTTACTCTCTGTTTTGGTCATGATCTCATGGTTTTATGAGTTCAAGCCCCATGCTGGGCTCTGTGCTGACAGTGTGGAGCCTGCTTGGGATTCTCTCTCCCTCCCTCTCTCTCTCTACCTGCCCCTCCCCCCCCACACCCACTCACACTGTCTCTGTCTCAAATACATAAACAAACTTAAAAAAAATTTTAATAAGTAAATAACAAACTTAAGGTCTCTATAGTGGGACAGGGTGTTTCAACCAACCAATAACCATTTTTGACCCAGGCTCCTTCTTATGGTCTTCCTTTTTCTTGGACTTTCTCTCAGTGATTGCTCCAGGAAACTAGAACGAACATCTATCCTTGTTTATTGTAATGGAGCCAGTCATGCTCCTTCTCAACACCATCACCTTTCTCCATCTCAAAGTATAATTATCCAGAGTTTTGGAAGCACCCCGATGAACTCGCTTAGCGACCTGTGTGCAAATGTGGCAGGTTATATTTTCCCAAAGCCACCCAGTAAAACTTCCATTCTCACCCTCTTCCAGAACCTGGCCTCTCTTCATCAAAAGGCAGATTCTGGGCTGCCTGGGTGGCTCAGCTGGTTAAGTGGCCGACTTCAGTTCAGATCATGATCTCACGGTCTGTGAGTTCGAGCCCCGCGTCGGGCTCTGTGCTGACGGCTCATCAGAGTCTGAAGCCTGCTTCGGTTTCTGTGTCTCCCTCTCTCTTTGCCCTTCCCCTGCTCATGCTCTGTCTCTATATCTCTCAAAAATAAATAAACATTAAAAGAAATTTAAAAAAAAAAAAAGGCAGATTCTACTCAGTCTCCCTCTGAACCTGAGTGGGACTGATGACTGCTCCCGTAGATAGAATGTGGTAGAAATAATGATTTATGACTTGTGAGGCAAGGTCGGAGGGGATGTAATTTCCTCCTTGCTCCTTCTTCTGCAGCGCTTGCGTGCAGAACGCAGCCACCATGCTCTGAGGAAGTCCAAGCCAACTCTCAGAGAAACCACATGGAAAAGCTGAAACTCCAGCTGAGGCCCAGCATCAATCTGCTAGACATGTGTGTGAAAGGCTCTCAGATGAGAACAGCCCCCAGCCTTCACGACCTCCAGCTGAGGCCCCAAACATGGGTTATAGGCTTAAAACACTTAAACTGCCCAAGGCTACTGAGCTGGGCAGAGATGGAGCCCACCCTGTAACTGTCAAATCCTTCCCCACTTTACAAGAGCAGTACTGTGCTGAGAAGGCAGAGAGTTTCACTGGTTTCTCTCAGAAGCTCTCGGAAAATGCAAAAATATCCTTTTGGCCTCAAATCAAAAGCCTCTGAGGGAAAAGTCCCTAAGCGTACAATAGAGAATTGTCTGGCAAACGTGGATCCAGGACTCCCGGCCGGAAGCCGGGCTGAGAAGGAGCATTCTCTGGGACCCTTAATAAGCCTCTCCAGCCCAAGTTACTGTGTGATTACGCAGCTGCCAAGACTGCAAGAAACATATGGAAAACAGAACCACAGACCAGCGGCACACCCAGGAGCAAAGAACAAAACGGAGCTTTAGGCCTGTTAAAGACGCCCTGGCAGGGAGCACATTTCCTCATGGCCCCATCGCTGTCACCTTCCTTCATCAGTCAGGGGCCTATTCTTAGTCTGCAGTATCTCAGCTGTGACCAAAGAGAACTCTCAACTGGCTGAGGAATTACTGTGGCCCAGAATAGCACATATGAGGCAGGAAAACGCAAGCCAGTAGGCATTGCTAAATTGTTAAGGGAAATAGGGCGGGTAGGAGGAGATTCTGTGGGTCCAAGAGCCTGCCTGTAACAAGACCTTGCTCTTTACCTAGGGGAAAGGTTGGAACGGCCGGTTTGTTGCAAAAACAATGCTTTAGGGAAGGAGAAGCAAATTCAAAGAGAGAGCTCTTATACAGAAGCCAAAAAAAGAGTCTTTATCCATTTATTGCCTTGTATTCATTTTACTAGATTAAAAAAAAAATGGAGGGGCGCCTGGGTGGCTCAGTCGGTTGGGCGGCCGACTTCAGCTCAGGTCATGATCTCGCAGTCTGTGAGTTCGAGCCCCGCGTCGGGCTCTGTGCTGACGGCTCAGAGCCTGGAGCCTGCTTCCGATTCTGTCTCTCTCTCTCTCTCTCTGCCCTTCCCCTGTTCACGCTGTGCCTCTATGTCTCTCCAAATTAAATAAACATTAAAAAAAAAATTTAAAAAAAATGGAGAGGCACGGGGGTGGCTCAGTTGGTTAAGCATCCAACTCTTGATTTCAGCTCGGGTCATGATCTCACTGTTTGGGAGTTCGAGCCCCCCGTCTGGCTCTATGCTGATAGTGCAGAGCCTGCTTGGGATTCTCTCTGGGTCTTCCTCTCTCTCTGCCCCTCCCCTGCTCGTGTGCACGTGCACACACATTCTTTCTCTCAAAACAAATAAACTTAAAAAAAATTTATTAAAAGTGGAAATCATTTTGTTGTCTGTAGTTATAAAATTAATACATTCTCACTGTAAAAGATTCAGATGTAAAGTATAAAAAGAAAGTAAAGAATCACTAGTAATTTCATTATCTAAAGCTTAATGACATGAGTTCATTTTTTGGTGTTTTTTGGTATGCAGCTGGTATTTGCCACCTAGAACTTTTTCTCCTTCCTCTAGGAAAAGTTTCCCCAAACCTCTTTTGAGACATACTCTCTCCTGCTAGTTCTCAGCCTGGTGACTTAAGAGATTTACTTGCTGTCGACACCATGGTTGGGTCTTTAGTGATGTTAGCCAAACCATTATAGCCCATCCCCCTGGCCGATATATCTGGTTCAACACGTGACCCAAGCCAGTTCAACCAGAGTGAAGTTCCCATTTTTTCTGGAACGTTGAAACAAAGATGCTCTCTGGGTCCTATTGGACTTTAATGAGGAAACATGTAACCCAGGAACTGGTGGCAGCTCTCTTGGGATCTTGAGAGAAGAAACAACTCCATGGAATGCAAAAGAGAGAGAGAGAGAGAAACCAGGTCCTCTGGGACATTAGTGAGCCCCCAGAAATCCTGCCTTTTCAGGCTTTGGAATCAATCACTTACTTTATTGTTCAATCAGCTTTGAGCCAAGTTTGCAGTTACTAGCAGCTGGGGAAGTGTTCTCATTAGTATCAGTTCCTTCAGACTTCCTTCTGGACCACATCCCCCACCTCACCCCCAACACTTACGGTTTATGAAACAATAGGGCCGGTAACATCTTTTCATGTCAAAAAAATACACACCTACACAATAATGATTTCTAGTGTCCTTCTTGCCATTACAGCTCTACTTCCATGTCATTTCAGTCAGGCTTTTCCTGACTTACTTAATCTGAAGTAGCCTCCTCCCCAGTCACTCTTTATCACACGACCCTTTTAATTTGCATCATAGCTAAAAAATAAATAAATAATGAATTATTTAAAAAAATTTTTAAAAGTGGGTGCTTGAGTGGCTCAGTCAGTTACGCATCAAACTTTGGCTCCGGTCACAATCTTGTGATTCATGGGTTCAAGCTCTGTATCAGGCTCTGTGCTGACAGCTCAGAGCCTGGAGCCTGCTTAGGATCCTGTGTCTCTGTCTCTCTCTGTGCCCCTCCCGAATCACACTCTTTCTCACAAAAAAAAATTAATAAGCATTAAAAAAATTTATAAATAAAAAATTTTTTTATCATAGCAGGTACGTGACCCAACATTTAAAAATTTATTTTTCTGGGGCACCTGGGTGGCTCGGTCAGTTAAGCGTCCAACTTTGGCTCAGGTCATGATCTCACAGTTGGGGAGTTAAACTCCTGCGTTGGGCTCTGTGCTGACAGCTCAGAGCCTGGAGCCTGCTTCAGATTCTGTGTCTCCCTCTCTCTCTGCCCCTCCCCAACTTGTGCTCTGTCTGTCTGTCTCTCTCTCCCTCCAAACTAAAAAAAAAAATAAAAAAATAAAAAGTAAAAATTTATTTTTCTATTTATTCTATGTCACTGAGTCCTAAAATGTGAGCTCCATAAAAAAAGAGATCATCTGCATCCCTAGATTTTACAACAGAATTCTTACAAAACAGGTGCTCGATAAGTGCTTATTAATGAAAGACTGAATGTCTGAATATTTCATGTATAAACCATAATTTATTTAAAGCAAGTTCCTGTTGTTGGATATTTAGGTTGTTTCTAAGTCTTCACACATAAAAACGGCTCTGTGACATCTTCGTACATTTAATTTATTATTTCCTTAATATAAATTCTCGAAACAGAACTGTGGACCCAAGCCCAAGGGTTCTGATGTATACTGCCATGTTGTTTTACAGAAAATCTGTACCAGTTTCTACTCCAACTACGAAACGCAAGACTCTAAAGCTCCACATCCCCCCACAGATGAAAACCAGTATCTCTTTGTTGTCTTTTGTTCATGTCATTATTAGTGGAGCTAACTATTTTTTCATATATGCATTAGTTAGGCGCATTGCTTTTTAAAGACATGGTATCCTTTGCCCATTTTTCTATTGGGCTTTCAGCTTTCCCTGATGATACAAAGGAATGTTTTTTAACAGAACAGATTGAAGATATTAACTGACACATTTGTATCATACCCATATTCAGGCATCTAGATCTGAGCCTTCAAACATTTACAGAAGTTAGAAAGTCCAGCTGCAATTGCTGGCTCTCACCTTGTTGGTGGGCTTCCCTGAGGCGGAAATGATGGCATCCCAGGGCAGTAGAGGCCAAGTGGCTGCGTGGACTCTCGAAGACATGGTAGGCGTGGCTACAGTAAAGGGCAGCGGAGGGCATCGGTAATCATCAGTCTGACCTGCACAGGTCTTTGGCGTGGGCTAGTTGATCTCAGTGTCCCCAGAACTGATATAGACAGCTAGCCTTCGGAAATCTTACTGGGGGCGCCTGGGTAGCTCAGTCAGTTAAGCATCAGAGTCGATTTCGGCTCAGGCCATGATCTCACGATTCAAGAGATCCAGCCCTACATGGGCAGGGATCCGGTCCACTGCCTCTTGCATGCGTGAGTGTGCTCTCTCTCAAAATAAATAAACTCAAAAAAAAAAAAAAAAGAAACGAAGAAAATCTTATTTGATTTGTATAAGCCAAAAGCTTTAGGTTTAGTCAAGAGACATGAGTCATCATAATGGAGAGACACCCTCAGTCAGTTTACAGTTGTGAGCAGTTCACACACCCAGAGCCCCCTGAAGGAAGGGGAGGCTGGGCGCGTCGAGGAAAGAACTCACTACACCATCAGAAACTTAAACCTCCCAGCCTTCTTTCCTCCAAGGGACCTGAGACTATTTATCAGATGACTATGGATTGGAAAAAGAAGAAATAATCAGACTTTTGGAGGATTGCTCATCATTTGTTTAAATTGAATTACTGATTTGAATTGATTCTACTTTCTTGTGACCCAAAATACCACTGTTGCCCACCAGTCAGAGAGGACTTACAGAGGTCAGATCATCAATGGTATTCAGGTCCATCTCATGGTGGCCCTGGTGGGTCCCTGAACTCACCTGTAGTTATTTCCTCATTTCAAGAATGCATAATTGGATTCGATCCCCAAAGAACAGACAGAATCCCCAAAGGGCTGTAGCTCTATCTATCTATCCATCCACCCACGTTACTACCACTACTGCTACTGTTATTAGTCATCAGAAAATATCAACCCAACAAGGCATTATGTAACAACAACAATAACAGTTACCTCCTATTGAGTACTATGTATCAAACACTGGGCTCAGCCCTTTACACAGGTTTACTCACTTGTTTCACAGGACACAGAGATCCCCAGGAACCTACCTCATTTGGTTCATTTTTGAGTCCCTGACAACCAGGCATTCGATAAGTGCAGGTTACCGAAAAGGGTCCATGACTGGTTTGTCTGGTGTTGATGATACTCTCAAACAGACCTTCCCCGGAGGCAAGGGCTTTGGGCTGCCCTTCCTGGAATTTCTCTCCTCTTCTCCGGGGCTGACGCAGTGCCTGTTGGCCTTCTGCCTATTGCCTTGATGTTCAGCACCTGCCTACTGTCTGGGAACGTGGAGAAGTCTGCTTGGACACAGTTCTTGAGGCTGCTTCTCAGCATTCCGGTTCTTAAACGTGGCTGTTTGCTCTCCAGCCTCATCAGCAATAGCTACGGGTGAGGGACGACCCAAAGCCAGGGAGGCGCATTCAGCCCTGCCTCTTGTGTCACTGCAGCTTTGTCTCCCACTTACCCCAAAATATCTGACACCCAAACATGCAGAGAAGGAAGCTCTATTTGTCCTAGAAGGCAGTTTTAACCATTATTTGGTTTTGGTTTTAGTATCTTATCTTCATTCTCAAAAAGGATTCTAATAATTCTGGAATGTTAGCCAGAGCAGTTCAAAGGGTAGTGATAATCAAAATAATGGCGTTTGAGCCTCCAAAATATTAGACTAAGTGAAAAAAGGTCACATATTGTAGGATTCCGATTACAGTAAACATCCAAAATAGGAAATTCTATAGATAAAGCAGACTAGTGGTGGCCAGGGATAGAGGAGGGGGGTACGGGGACTAACTGCTGAATGGAAACAGGGTTTCCTAGTGGGGTGACGAAAATGTCATGGAACCAGACAGAGGGGATGTCTGCCAAACACTGTGAATGTAGCAAGTGCCACTGAGTTGTACCTTTTGAGATGGTTAATGGGTAATTTCATATAATGTGAATTTTACATTAAAAAATTAGGGGCACCTGGGTGGCTGAGTTGGTTGAACGTCCGACTTTGGTTCAGGTCATGATCTAAGGGTTCATGAGCTCAAGCCCTGCATCAGGTTCTGTGCTGACAGTTCAGAGCCTGGAACCTGCTTCAGATTCTGTGTCTCCTCCTCTCTCTATGCCTTCCTCTCTCTCTCTCTCTAAGAATAAATTAAAAGAAAGAAATAAAGGAAGGAAGGAAGGAAGGCAGGAAGGCATATATGTATATACATACATACATACATATATATACACACACATATATAAATATATACATGTATGTGTGTGTATATATATGTATATACATATACGTTCCTGAGCCGGTGCACACTGATAGCACTGGGCTGGGGTCCCTGCCCACAAAGTTACATCCACTGGCTGCTGAGCTCATCTCCAATTAAAGGGGCAAATCCAAGACATGACATATCTGGATTTTGTGCTTAGAACTCTGAAGTGGAAGTATTTTTAATTTTCCACATGAATTTAAAGGAAGATCATTTCAAAAAAATAAAGATGAACCTATGCATCTAGGTGTTTTTAAGGTTGACGTTTGTTGAGCACCTACTATGTGCCAGGCCTTGTGTTAAGTTATTATCTGTATTATAGCATGTAATCCTCACCACCAATGCTTCAAGATTGGTGCAATTTTTTTGAGAGAGAGAGAGAGGGAAAGAGACAAGAGAGAGGGCACGAGTGAGCGAGGGGCAGAGAGAATCCCAGGAGGAGCAGACGGAGAGAGAGAGAGAGAGAGAACCGGGGCTCACTTGATACGGGGTTCGAGACCAACAAAAGTCGGGCTCAAGCTTACCGGATGTGGGACTCAAACTCATGAACCATGAGATCATGACCTGAGCCGAAGTCAGATGTTTAACAAGTGAGCCCACCCAGGCGCCCCGAGATAGGTGCAATTGTTATACTTAGTTTAGAGATGAGGAAACTGACGCTATACCACAGAGATCATATAAGGGTCATACCAGGGTCATTAAGCAGTTTTCAGAGAGAGATTCAAACACAAGTAGTCTGCTCAGGGGCCAACATTCCCAGTCACTCACTGTGCCTTGTTAATTCACTGCCTTCAGAGGAGCTCCTCCCTAGGCTTTGTCAAGGAGGAGAGAAGCCGCCACACACTGGTGGTAGATTTGGCTAACATTTTTGCAGTACTTACTGTGAGCCAATCCCTTACACAGATTCTTCATTTCTCACGATCACACTCTAAGAGAAGAACTGCCCTATCCCATTTTGTAGATGAGGAGACTGAGGCTCAGGCAACGAACTCACACTGAGTCACAGGACCAGTGAGTTTCTGCAGCCAGATCTCTGAACTGAGGACGGGGATGACTGGCTTGACCACCCCACGCTCTCAGGCTCTCTCTCCCGGGACCCCTTTCCTCTCTTCGCTCAATCGTCTGTGCAACAAATAACAAAGTGATGGGTGGGGAGAAGGCACCACCTCCCCTTCTTATCCCACTATCCTTCCAGGAGACCCCCCTTCAGCCCCGTTAGTCCAAAAGCAGAAGACTGCAGAACTGGCTTCCTTTTCCCTCTGTCGCAAGCATATCTGTAAGTACTGACTAATTCATGCGATGTTAATTAATCTAGGCCTGAAGAGGAATACAGGCAGAGGGACGAGTCTACCAGCTGGGCCTAAAACTCTTCCCCTGTTACGTAGCAGACGACATTCCACTTCTGTGAGAATTTTTTCAGATTGCATTTCCCCGGACCGGGTCCACGAATGTGAGTTCTGAAGTCGCCTTGTTAGCAAAGGTAGACAGCCATCCCTCAGAAATCCCATTTGGTCCTTGTTCGGCAGAACTCTGAGCTAACTTTCTAACCCATGCAAATACATCTGCCACCCTTCTCCGAATCTCTGTTTCTTGTTCCAACTCACTCCGGCTGTAGTAGCCACAGAGAACAGGATTTGAAGACATATACTCAGTAGTTCCCTTCAGAGTCAGGGGAAATTTCTGGCCCATCTTGTCAAGTAAGTTGCAAATGATCCCAGGGAGCTGCAGAGTTTCGTCTTTTAGTTCAGAACACTGGCTTCCCTTGCAGCTGCGTGGGTGCTGCACACTGCGTGGGGGCGGGAGGGGAAAGGGGATGCAGGGAAAAGGCGGGCGCGGGTGGCAAACTCAGTGCACTCAGCCACCACGAAGGCCACGTTAGTAAGTGAGGCTGGGTGGGTGGGCCCGGAGGGGACAGCAGACCCTCCCCCTTCCAGCCTGCAGTTGTCATGCAGACACGGGAACCAAAACTGCCAAATCTACAAATCTACCATTTTTTTTAATTTTTTTTTTAGCATTTTTATTTTATTTTTGAGAGACATAGAGACAGAGCATGAGCAAGGGAAGGGCAGAGAGAGAGAGATACAGAATCTGAAGCGGGCTCCAGCCTCTGAGCTGTCAGCACAGAGCCCGATGCGGGGCTCGAACTCACAGACCGTGAGATCATGACCTGAGCTGAAGTCGGCCGCTCAACCGACTGAGCCACCCAGGCACCCCCAAATCTACCATTTTTAAAGAAAAGCCCCCAACTTGGACGTTGTGTGTAAAATCCACTGGTTTTTAAATTTAAGAAAATTTTATTGCCCTGTGCAGGTCAACCAAGTTTGTGAACTGGGCGAGTTCTGTGGATTCTAGCAACTGCAGGTCCAGAGGGAAAGTGCTTTTTTTTTTAAAAAAAAGTGTAAAATTGTTGGAATACTATGCAGCAATAAGAGAGAAAGAAATCCGGCCATGTGTAGCAACATGGATGGAACTGGAGGGTATTATGCTGAGTGAAATAAGTCAGGCAGAGAAAGACAGATACCATATGTTTCCATGCACAGGTGGACTTTGCGAGACTTAACAGAAAACCAGGGGGGAGGGGAAGAGGGGAAAGAAAAAAAGACACAGAGAGGGAAGGAGACAAAACATAACAGACTCTTGGGGCGCCTAGGTGGCTCAGTTGGTTAAGTGGCCCACTTTGGCTCAGGTCATGATCTCACGGTCTGTGAGTTCGAGCCCCGCGTCGGGCTCTGTGCTGATGGCTCAGAGCCTGGAGCCTGCTTCAGATTCTGTGTCTCCCTCTCTCTGTGCCCTTCCCCTGCTCATGCTCTGTCTCTATGTCTCTCAAAAATAAATAAACATTAAAAAAAAAAAACATAACAGACTCTCAAATACTAAGAACAAACAGGGTTGAAGGGGATACAGGGGGTGGGGGAGAGGGTGACAGGCACTGAGGAGGGCACGGGTTAGGATGAGCACTGGGTGTTGTATGGAAACCAGTTTGACAATAAATTGATAAAAATAAATAAATAAATAAATAAATAAATAAATAAAGTGTAAAATTGAAAAACATACAACATGGTCAACAATCTCAAGACATCCTAACAGAAGTGGCCTCTAGATGGAAAAACAGGAGGACTGGACTAAGAAACGGAAAACTTTGTTTTGAATCCTGACTCTATATGTGATTTAATAGCTAAAGGAGTCTGAGCAAGTTATAACAATTAAATTATGGATTACCTATAAAATTGGCATAGCTATGCCAGCCATTCTTACTAAGCAGGGCTGTTGTAAAGAACAAATCTTACACAAATAATTTACAGTGTACATTTCTGAAAACCAGAGAATGGATCACATTCAGTACACAGTGCCTGTGATTAACTGCATATAGACACACTCAATAAATATTTGTAATTGACTTAGCTTGCCCAAACTCCCGCTAGAATCTGAATTCAGGGAATTCATCTTTTTTTTTTTTTTAAAAATTTTTTTTTTTTTTTTTTTTTTTTATGTTTTTATTTATTTTTGAGAGCAGGAGAGACAAAGCATGAGTGGGGAAGGATCAGAGAGAGAGAGGGAGACACAGAATCCGAAGCAGGCTCCAGGCTCTGAGCTATCAGCACAGAGCCCGACACGGGGCTCGAACTCACAGACCGTGAGATCATGACCTGAGCCGAAGTCGGACGCTTAACCGACTGAGCCATCCAGGCGCCCCGAATTCATCTTTTTAACGATCTACAAAATAGTTGGTGTGACTATATTAAGCATAATTCATATAGTGACTAATTAGTACTAAAGCTACTTATCAAAGTTCCCAGACTTAGTGAAATTACATGTTAATGTATAAATAAACTTTTGTCTGGTAAAGGGGAAAATAATTTCTGCTTGGTGGCAAAGATATCTATGAAGTTATCATTTCCTCTTCTGTAGGATATTAACCAGGTTTGTATTTAATTCAGAATTCTTATTGTAATTTCCCTTAATGTATTGCTTATATGTACCCAGTTCCTCAAATGCTCTTTAACCCTGTATGGACACCTTACCGGTACCTTCATTAAGTAATGGACTGAATAAAATCTTCCACATGTATTTTATATTTACATGAGAATCATAATTTCATCTTTTTAAAAATCATACTCTAGTGTATCTTTTCCTAGCCAAACTAAATCCTTAGCCGTTTTTATTGACTTGTTTCACTAATGTTCTCTAGTTTATATCAGTGGTATCAGAGTTAGAGTTTCAGCTGGGCCTAATGTCAGCAAATCATTAGGTCGTCGATATGTTTTTGTGGAAGGCAGACTTTATATTTCAATTTATCTCTCCCTCGTCCATTCATTCCATTTTTCCAACAAACATTTCTAGAATCTATGCAGGGCACTGAAGAGGATACAAAGATGAGTAAGCTATACATACACTCCCTTTGAAGATCAGAGGTGAGTATGCCGACAATTAGAATATCAGAGAACACGGTTAAGGGGCTAGTGGAGATTACTGAAGGAACTGTTTTTAAATTCGACCGAGACATCGGAGAAGGCCTGACAGAGAATGTGACATATTAGTTGAACCTAGAAGGATGAGTGCAATTTTGAAAGATGATAAAAAAAGGGAAGGGTATTCTTAGCTCAAGGAACAGCAGATAATTCAAGAAACGTATTGGTCAACTGACATCAACCCTTTTACGCTTCTCTGACCCAGTTCCAAAGGGTGTGGGGTGGGGGTGAGGAGAAGTTCCCCCCACACAGCACCAAGCCATTCTCAAACACCATTTGGGGGTCAGAGAATTCAACTCCGTTCTGACACTGCCTACGCATGACGGCATCAGATCCCACGGGTTAAGGACTCAGTGCTACAAGACGGCCCCCCGCCCACTTCTGAAGCCAAGTCGCGAGCCCCAGGCTGTGCTTCTGACCGAGCGGCTACAGATTAGAGGTTCCACCACTTCCTCCTCCCAGAACTCAGAGTGACACTTATGTTACCAGTTTATTAAAGGACATGACGAAGGATGCAAATCGACAGTCAGACACACAGGGCAGCGTATGGGCGAGCTTGCGGCGCCTCCAGGCCCTCTCCTGGGCACCACTCTCCCTGCATCTCCACGTGACCACCAGCTGGGAAGCTCTCTGAACCCAGCCCTCTTAGGTTTTCACGGAGGTTTCGATGCATAGTCATGATGGACTGAGTCGCTGCCCGTTGGCTGGTTCAACTTCAGGGCTGAGGGGGTGGACACAGATGGTTCCAACCCTCGAATCACATGGTTGGTTTTCCCGGCAACCGGCCCCCATCCATGGGTGGGGACCACAAGTCACCTTCGGTAAGACAACAAAAGATCACTCTTAACACTTAGGAAATTCCAAGGGTTTGGGGCGCTGTGAGTCGGGAACTACGGACAAAGCTAAACATGAGAACTATATTCTGGTTATCTGAATGACCGAATATATGCATCTTACAAATCACAGAGTCGCAGTTGGAAACAAGTCCTTCTCTGAAATTGGAACATATATGGGCTTTGGGAGACAAAGTTACCTGAAAAAGGATTTGTAAAACAAAGTACTCCAAAATTCAGTGGTTTAAAACAACACCTGTTTCAGGGGCGCCTGGGTGGCTCCGTTGGTTAAGCGTCCAACTTCTGCTCAGGCCACGATCTCGTGGTCTGTGAGTTTGAGCCCCGCGTCGGGCTCTGTGCTGACGGCTCAGAGCCTGGAGCCTGCTTCCGATTCTGTGTCTCCCTCTCTCTCTGCCCCTCCCCTGCTCACACTCCCTCTGTCTCAAAAATAAATAAATATTTTTTAAAAATTAAAAAACAGGGGCGCCTGGGTGGCTCAGTCAGTTAAGCGGCCGACTTCACCTCGGGTCATGATATCACAGTCTGTGAGTTCGGGCCCCGCATCGGGCTCTGTGCTGATGGCTCATCAGAGCCTGGAGCCTGCTTCAGATTCTGTGTCTCCCTCTCTCTCTGCCCTTCCCCTGCTCACTCTATGTCTCTCAAAAATAAATAAACGTTAAAAAAAAAAAAAAAGAAAGAAACCAGGAAGAGGACGGCAAAAATGTAGAGGTTTAAAAAAAATTAAAAAACCACACTCGTTATTATTTTTCATATTTCTGCTGATATAGGCTGGACTCAGCTGGCATGTCCCTGCTCCTCAGCTCTCTCACCTGCTCAGAGAACAGCAGCGAGCCTGAGGAGTTTCCTCTCATAGGATAGCAGAGGTGCAAGAGAGAAAGACACACGGTCAGTCCCAAGCCAAGAGGAGGGAAAATGTATTCCGACCCTTCAGGGGAAGGAACTGTAAAGTCATACAGCAAAGGACATAAAGAGAAGAAAAGCAGGAAGAATCAGAACCCGAATCAGAACCCGAGATGCAGTCTACCACAGGTACAGACAGTGGAAAACCTTGAATCTATGATAAAGACTCGAACTTTGGTGCCAAGAGACTAGCTCTTACTTGTTCTCACCACGAAAAAGAAATTCTATAACACGATAGACGTGTTAGTGTTGGCTAAGTTAGGTGGTAATCCTAACACAATACATAAATGTATCAAATCAACACGCTGCATACCTTAAACTTATACAATATTCTATGTCAATTATATCTCCATATATTAAAAGAATTTGTTATTAAAAGAATTAAACTTTGTTGCAGGCAAGGGCAAGTCATCCCTTTTTTTAAGTAGCAGGAGACATTCTGGTATCTATGTTAAAAAGGTGAGTCTGCCTGTTTAGCTGGATGGAGGATTAGAGAGTTTACAATCATCTGAACTAGGGTAGTGGCTGTGGGAAAAGGGACAACAGAGGAACAAATTAAAAATAGTTAAGTAGGACAAAGAAGGTCATCATTTGGAGGAAGAGCAAGAAAATCAAAGACATGCTCATGTTTCCAAATTGGTATGGTGAAACCACCAGTAGCGACAATACTACTGGCTACTTTTATTGAGCATTTATTTTGTGCTGACTACTACCGCAGACATTTTATGCACACCATCCCATTTAAGTGCCACAATAAAAAAACTATGACATGGTGTTACCGTTTTCTACCCTTATTTTACACATGAAAAGAATGAGGCTTAACAGTTGAGTAACCTATTCCAGGTTATACGCTAATAACTGAGCAAAACTGGGGACTGACGTAAAATTGCTTTGATTCCAGAACCTGAGTTTACAACCTCTAAGGGCTGCCTCCGCAGATCTCTATCTACCTCTACTACCTGCCCTGGGCAGATTTTGGAGGTACTAATTCTATGAGCCCATTCCTTAAAATAAATCTCTCTCTCTCTATACACACACATCCTGTTGGTCCTGTTTATCTAGAGAACTCCGACTAAAACAGGTACGTAGGCTCTCCCCTCCTCAGTCCCCCTAGGGACGATGCTCTAGTTCTTCTACTGTCTCCCCCAGCCCATCCTAAAACATCATACAGAAAACCTCTCTCATCTTGGAAGCATCTTGGACGGCCTACTCACCATCCCGAAACACGCATTCCGGTTTCCCCCGCCCTCGCGCCTCGCTCTGCTGGGCGCTCCACCCTTTCAGCGGTGTCTCCTCATGGCTTTGCTTGAGGGCGAGGGGTGAGGCTGCGCAGTGCACAGACGCACGCACGCACGCACGCGCGCGCGCGCGCATGCGCATGTGGGCGGGCGCCTGGGCGGGCGCGCGCAGCAGCCCTCAAAAATCTGAGACTCGTTGGCAAACGAGTAGCTCGGGTCCCTCACCACTTGAGTGGGAAAACTCTGAGGTGCGCGTTTTACACCATTCGACGGCGTTTCTTGGTTGGATTAAGCTCCGGTCGCCCATCGCGGAGTTACCTTGTACTTCCCGGGCAGTTCGCGGCAACCCCTGGTGCCAAAGCGGCTCCTCGGTTTAAGACCTCTCTGCAACCCTCCCGCGCCGTTTCTGCTGCCTGTGAAGCCAGATCGTGGTTGACAGCACCAGGAAGCTCGGGGGCAGATGCGGAGTTACGAAACCCTTTTCTGAACATGCTGCTTGTGAGGCAGGACCACTCGGAGGACGCCGGAGGCCTTGCGTGAGGTGGCGAGGCCAGCGGCCGGGCACCTGCTGAGGATGCAGTGGTTGGGGTAAGGGCCGGGTTTTATTCTACACCTTCGCGTGAGGTTCGCGTTCTGCTGCATGAATCCACCCTGTGTTTTAAAACCCCCTCCCCCAGCCTTTGCCTAATATGGATTTTCCAGAAAGACGGATATATGGGGGAGGGTGCTCTCTGCCTATCTTGCTAGGCGCGAGGCGTTGGCCCCAGACACTCTAGAATCGATGTCTGGATTAGTTCAAGCTCCAGCGTAGGGTTTCAATACTGCGGTGTTCAGGCGCCATCCTCCAGAATTTTTACCGAACGGCCCTTGGAATTGTGCTGATTGCTGGCTTTCGTGAAAGAACACGGTAAGGAACAGACCTTCGGGGGCGCCGATTGGCTCGGTCGATAGGGCATGTGACTCTTGATCTCGGGGTTGTGAGTTCCAGCCCCACGTTGGGTGTAGAGGTTACTTAATAAAATCTTTTAAAAAGGGGGTGGGGGGAGGGAAGAAACCGAAGTCCAAAGTCATCCTTGCAGGCAAGCGGCCACGGCTCTGGGACACAGTGTGAAACTCCACCGAAGAAGAAGAATGGTAGAGGAGGGGGGAGAATTCTAGAACATTCTCCCCACCTCCTTATGGACGTTTTGAGTCAAGTCAGGGCCCTCCAAGGGCCTCTGGAAAGCAGAGGAGCCCAGTGTGTGCAGTGAACGCTGCCCTCACTAACGGCTTTGTGTTGCCTGTTCCGATATTCTCCTCTCTTCTTTCCTCGTTTGTCTAGAACCTATTTCTTTTCTCAGTTATAATCCACGTGTATCGTAGCAGCCTTAAATCCTTCCCAGGACAGAGTATTAATGAAAAAGGTGTGGGGCAGGCTCTGGTGGTCCGCGGGGCACACTATGTACGGGACACTGTGGGGAACAGTGGCCCTGCTGGTCTCCACCAAGTAATGTACCCCACAAACGTGCTAAAGCCAGATGACGGCCCAGCTCTCGCGGAAATCCTCGTCTCCCCTCCCTGGCTTTGCTAAAAAGCTCGTTCAGGGAGTCAAAGGACACAAGCAAGCTAAATTATCATATAACCGGTGTTCCCTTGTTCTGTCCACAAAAGGTGACTTTATTTACAAAATACAGAGCTTTGAGTCAGTCTCTTCAGGACTGCTCAGAAATTCAAGAAATTGCACTAAACAGTTTATGAATTACAGCACCCAGATTGAGAGACACAACCGTGACATATCTCTCATACAGCTCCTTTTTTTGAGTAAGCCAAATTTCTAACTCAGAGCTGAACACCTTTAAGGCAATTCATATTATAAAAGACTCCAATGGAATGAGGACTCTTCTCCTTTCCTAAAGTCAGTATACTTTTGATTCATACAAGCCCCAGTTCCTAGGCTGTCTTGTTTAAATTCTAAACAGATTTCAGGGGCGCCTGGGTGGCTCAGTTGGTTGAGCATCTGACTTTGGCTCAGGTTATGATCTCACGGTTCGTAAGTTCGAGCCCCGTGTCGGGCTCTGGGCTGACAGTTCAGAGCCTGGAGCCTGCTTCGGATTCTGTCTCTCCCTCTCTCTCTGCCCCTCCCCCACTCATGCTCTGTCTCTGTCTCAAAAATAATAAACATTAAAAAAAATTTAAATTCTAAACATATTTCAGGGGCACCTGGTGGCTCATTCGGTTGAGCATCTGACTTTGGCTCAGGTCATGATCTCACAGTTTGTGAGTTCGAGTCCCACATCGGGCTCACTGCTGACAGCCCAGAGCCTGCTTTGGATCCTCTGTACCCCTTTCTCTCTGCCCCTCCCTTGCTTCTGTGCTCTCTTAAAAATAAATAAATGTTTAAAAAATTAAAAAAAAAACTAAACATATTTCAGCCCTTAAAGAGTGAATGTAGGAGTATAAATGGATGCAACTCTTCTAGGAAGCAATTTGGCAACAAACATTAAGGGCCTTAAAAATGGTCCTTATGCTTTTGCTCCGTAATTCCACTTCTGAGAAACTACCTGCAGAAAAGGATTAAAATGCTACTCACTGATACACAGAAATGGAGTATACACAGAGATATTTCATGTAAAAGACAAAAAACTGGAAACAAACTATCAAACATAGCAGAATTGTCTAGTTAGGAAGTCACAGGTTATACTGTTCTGCAGTTACTAGCAATGATGTGTACCTGAGTTTTAACTCCCTGAGAGAAATGTTCATGATAGAATGTTATATACAAAAAATAAGAAACGAAATTGCAAATACAGTATATTTGTATATACTATAGCCGTAACACACAGACATCTATCCACAAGACATGTACTTGAAGGGAATGCACCAGAATTATCTGAAGAATGAGACTATGGGGAATTTTCATTTTCTTTTTCATATGGGTCTCCATTTTCATGTTTAGCAGTGAGTGTGTTCTCATTTCATGATCACTAATCGAAATAAAAGTTGCCTTTAGAAATAGGAACTAGTGTAGAAATCTACCACACAAAGCAAATTATTGATTGCAATAGCCTCCTTTTTATTAAATTATAAAACTGTTGTCAATACCCATACTTTTGGAAATGTGGTTTTTCCACGTATCTGCTTTCATGGAGCACAAGGTTTTAAACAAACAAAAATTTCTATACCAATTTCTTGGTCTTCATTACTATTTAGCACTGGTAGCCAAACGACCAGGCACAGCTACTATATATACAGTCAGAATTTATGGAAAATATTACAAAGACAAATGCCTTGAAAAGATGACACAGTGCAGAGAAAACCATAGCTATTAAGCTGGTATGAAACTGTAGTCAATGTTTTAGTCCATTATGGCTTTGCATAAAGCTTCAAAGGAAGAAAATTTAAGACACTTCTCATCAAAGGCACTTAGGGATGTAATAAAATATTTCTTTGAATTTAGTTTGAGTCCAAAAGTATTTTAATTCCTTTTTCACATTCCGTCTCTCATTGAAACAGTCCGTGAAGGCAGCTATTAATAAGGAAAATAGTTCTCACTTCTTAATATACATGTTAAAAATATGCAAACAAAATTAATACAGATTTTGGTCCGCTGAAGCAGGTAACAGTATCAGACTGTAAAGTTTCTCTGAATTCTGAGCAAAAGGCCATAAACTCTCCAGACCCAGTTCCACACACAGAGCCCTCAGGTCTTAATTTACATCGGCTGTTCCCTGTACTCCCCGTGAGGAAATGGGAACTCAGGTGTCACAGCTGTCTCCACAGTGCATTTTCCCTGGAAAGAACCATCCATGGTTCAGCGGGAACGCCGCTCTGAGACAGTGGCAGCGGGGAGACAAAAGAGTCAGTTCGCAGGCATCTATAATTCCGTGTCCCGGTACCGGGAAGGCTGGCCGTAATAACCGCGCTTTGAGTGTTCTGACAGCTGCTGGCGATATTCTTCCTCCTCCACGTCACTGCCATAACTCCCCCTGGGATCCTGATAGAGCCTGGAAGGACCTTTCTGGGGCTCAGGTGGCCTGGAACTAACAAAGTGAGAGTGTTAAATGCAGCACGAAGCTCAGCCAGAGCCTCTCCCCGTGGAAGTGTGGCCATGAATCCAAGATAGATCGCAGATATGGACCGAAATGCCACACTGTGCTGACAAACCAGGGCCGCTTTTGGCCCCGCTTCAGGTTCATGGTGGGGGAGTAATCGGTGAAGGCCTACTGGGCAGTGAGTGAGGAAGCCAAACTACTCTACGAAATCCCTTCGTTGCCAGGGGCCACCTGGTTGGCTGTACCACTGTTCAATCGTTAAAGAAGAAATCTGCCTCTAGTTTTCTACTGCCGTAAAACAAGACTCTAGCTTCCAGTCAGAATGGCCACAAGAAAATGTGACTTTTTTTTTTTCTATTCTCGGAAGCAGGAAACAATCCAGTATAAAGCCTCTACAGGAAGACACTGTCATAATTCCTAATGCTTACGTAGCATTTTAAATAGAAAGCATCTTACCAATACTGGTCAACTGATTGTCACCTTCCCTTCAGACCACAGTTCAGCGTAAGTGGCCTGACTTTGCTATGTGATACAAAGGAATTAAGGAGCTTGATTAAGAGCCAAAATATATTAGTGACAGAACAATTGGTGACTAAGCCCCAGGAATTCTGAAGCTCATGTGCTACCCTAATACAATTTAACTTATCTGTGCTGCAGTGTGTCAAAGGAGACTAATTTGAAATGTCAGTGGTTATATTTTGTCAGTTTTAGTACACAAGCAAAATTTTTATGAAATTTTGATTCTATAATGTTTACAATTAAACTTGACTAAGTAAGGTAAATAGTTCACCAGGAAAAAAAAAAATCTCCTTGTTACACTGAAATGTAGGGAAGAAATTCTTTCTTAGGAGTTGATGTCCTAGATAAGCCCCCTTTTTAGACCTATGCTGCTGAGCAGCCCTTACCTTGTATGCTGGGACAGGCCAGGGTCTGGCTTGTGTGTTTTAATTGGAACTGCATAGATATCAGGATGCTTCTGAGCAATTTCAATCTGTGGGAATTAAGGGGGGGGGGGGGAAAAGAACAAAAAAGGAAAGAATGAATGATTGCTGGGTAGCTTTCTGGTTTCTTGCTGGTCCCATTTTCCAATCCCATTTTTAGTAGAAGAGGAAAAACAGAAGCAACTCTTTGGTTTTTATGGTTGTAGATGATAGCCTAATGTTTAAGTTCTGCCGCATGCTACAACATGGATGAACCTTGAAGACATTTTGCTAAGTGAAATAAGCCAGTCATGAAAGGACAAATACTATATGATTCCATTTATCTGGGGTTCCTAAGTAGTTAAATTCATGGAGACAAAAAAGTAGTACAGTGATTACTAGGGACAGGAGGAGGAAGTAACAGGGAGTTGATGTATAATGGGTACAAAGCTTCAGCTAGGGAAGATGAAAAATTTCTGGAGACGGATGGTGGTGATAACTGCAGAACACTGCAAATTTACTTAATGCCATTGAACACTTAAAAAAAAGAGTTGAAAAAAGGGGCACTTGGGTGGCTCAGTCGGTTAAGCGTCCATCTTTAGCTCAGTTCATGATCTTTCAGTTTTCTGAGTTCGAGCCCAGGTTGGGCTCTGTGCTGACAGCTGGGAGACTGGAGCCTGCTTCAGCTTCTGTGTCTCTATCTCTCTCTGCCCCTCCCCTGCTCATGCTCTGTCTCTCTCTCTCTCTCTCTCCCAAAAATAAATTTAAAAAAATATTAAAAAATAGCTGAAATGGAAAAAAATTAGGGTGCCTGGGTGGCTTAGTCACTCAGTATCAAAAAGTACAATCCATGGGCCTTTCAGTTTTAGAATCTAAGGTTTGCTTGGTTTCTATGGTAAATCTGGGAGCAAATTAAAATTCGGTTACTCGGGTGCCTGGATGGCTCAGTCGGTTAGGCGTCCAACTTCAGCTCAGGTCATAATCTCACGGTTCATGAGTTTGAGCCCCACATCAGGCTCTTTGCTGTCAGTGCAGAGCCTAGAGCCTGCTTCAGATCCTCTGTCTTACTTCCTCCACTCATGCTCTATCTCCCCCTCTCTAAATAAATAATCATTAAAAAAATTCAGTTACTGAACAAATATAACAAAATTTTTAGTGAAAAATAACTTCAGAGAGGCACTGATTCTCTTGTCCCATTTTCCC
Organism: Paguma larvata; assembly: GCA_030068075.1. Lineage (NCBI taxonomy): Eukaryota > Metazoa > Chordata > Mammalia > Carnivora > Viverridae > Paguma > Paguma larvata. Next base: position 79,852,364 of record CM057832.1, read on the forward strand.
ATTCCAGAACCTGATATAAAGTTCTGAAGTATGAAAAACAGAATCTTTTTTACCTATATTGTTAGGCTTTCTTAATTAGAAGAAAAAGGGCTACAGATAGCTCGCAGTCTGGAAATCACATACACACGGGAGGTGCCTGTGGTATCATGCACGTGAACATCCCTTTCATGTTGGTGGCAGTGGAAAAAGGTCTCAAATCATTACATGAAATGAAAATTTACATTCTTACTGTTGACATGCCAAGATGATCTAGTGGTTTAAAAATAATTACCCGTGCATTCTGTGCTTCTTGGAGCTCTTGCATTCTCTGTAATCTTGCCTTGTGATCCATCTTTTCAAATATTTTTACTTTGCCCAGGACAGACTTGGGAGCACCATCTTGCTCCTCACTGCCCTCTCCCACCTCTTCACTCTCTGGAGGAGGGACTGGGGTGGAGGGCTTCAGTATAGACCTTCCAAAGGCAGGTTTTGCTGCAACAGGAGGAGGATAACCTTTGGTAGATGCCCCAGGAATTTCATTACCAGCAACAGCTGAGGGGTTTGACTTATATTCCTGGGATCTGGAGAGGTCAAAGGATTCATCTCTGTTCTGGGTTTTGGCCTGCAGAGAACAATGAACATATTTTTACCTTGGGTTTTCAGCTTATTTTCAAATCTGTATTAGTGATTTAATACACTCCCATTTCCTAATCAGTTTCCAGAGATGGTCAACAAATACCATTCTGACAAGGAATCAAATACTACAGGACAAACAGCCACTGGTTGGGCATCCTGAGCCCTACCTTGCTTCCTACAAAAGAGTAGTAAGATCTCTTGGAAACCAAGAAGGTGTTGGGGAAGGGCTCAGAGGCCTGCAGGAATACAGGCAGAGCAGACCTACTTTGTACTAGAGGAGATGAAGATTCGTATCTTGGAGAAGACCTCAGAACAAGTCCGGGGGATTCAGGATTGAAGAGTGGGATTCTGAGGGTGCATGCCCTAGTCCAGAGGGGAGGCCCATGTCCAGCCATGTAGGAGACTGGAGTGTGGGGCGGGAAAGGTAGTATATAACGCTAATGTCCACTCTGTCTTCATACTTAGATCCTAGGCCTGCTTGTATTCAGTGATATATTTTATGAGGTCACAATTTCTGACAGCTCACACAATCAGTAAATACTTTTTTCCTATCTAGAGTATTCAGTTAAATGGAGAAGTTTTATTGGGTTATAATATAGGAAAAGCCTATTTTTATAGATTTGATTCAGAAAGGAGTCAAAAATATCATAATGACATATACCATATGTTCTTACACTGATTCTGTTCCAAGAACTCATTTAATTTAAAAATAAATCAAGCTGAGGGGCACTGAGTGGCTCAGTCGGTTAAGCATCCAACTCTTGACCCAGCCCAGGTCTTAATCTCAGGATTGTAAGTTCAAGCCCTGCATTGGGCTCTGTGCTGGGTGTGAAACCTACTTATAAATAATTAATTAGTTAAGCTGCCCTCGTAATGAGAGGCATCAAACAGTGGTGGTGATTGTTTTCTTTAGCAAACCATCAGTAGGGATTTTCTGGTTTATCTAAATCAGATTGTGAGCAGAAAACTCTAACTGAAAAAGAAAAACAGTATTTGTCAGTATTCGGTATTTGTCAAACTTTTATTCTTGCTATGAAAAATTTTTTTGATAATAAATAAAATAATAAACGAATGAATGAATAAGTTAATAAGTAAATAAATAAATAAAATACCAACAGTCTTAAAACTGTATGTTCTCCTAAAACTACGTTTCCTTCATTTTGCTACTCCCTCATTTTGGGGTTCACCCACAAACCAAAAGACACATTTTAATAGAGAAAGTGTGAATCAGAAACATAATTCAATGCCATCTTATTGTGTATGCTCTTCCATGGCTACACAGGAAGCTGTTGGGGTATCTGCTTCTTCTTCCTCCCCAACGTGGGCTTCCCAGCCACATACCTTGGGTGGTTCTGGCTTGAATGCTGGGGGTGGGCTACTGTCCCTAAGTTGATCTCTGCTAGCAGCCCTCCTCATCTGAGCTCGTGGCTCTGGGCTGGATTTCCTTATGCTCTACAAGACATAAAGGTTCATTCACAACAAGAACATCCCAGCAAAGAAAAGAAAACACTCATCTGCTTTGCCAGAGTTCTGCCAAAAAAGTTCCGAAGTTGAGGTTCAAAACCTGCATAATTTGAGACACTGACCCAGTGCTGCTTTACTGAAAAGGCAAATACCAGCATATTCCCATTAGTAAATGCTTAAGATACTTTTTTTAAACTAGCTACATCCATTGTAGTAGTCTCTTCCTTTAAAATAATCCCCCACTCCCTAAAGTCCTCCTAAAGTCTAAAATCTCTTTGGTCACTTCCAGCTGTTAATATTTTAAACACTAGCACATCTATACCTGCAGACATTCAGGAGTTAATTGATTCTTTATAACTTGTCCACTGGTATATACTAATTTTGGGGCTATGGTAGGTTTATCCCCCCCTTCAACTTTTTTTTTGAGGAGTACTTTTATTTCATCAAGAATAAGATCATTTACCAAAATGAGCTAACTTCCTAAAGAGATGACAATAATAACTATTCAAATATATGGATAACCTCATCGACATTATCCCAATGTCTCTGAGGTGCAGCTACTTATTGGTCCTAACTTAGTGCCTGTTGACATGATTTCTAGGATCACAGAAGCTGTCTATTCACTGGCCAGTGGATGCATAGTACACATGATCAGATGTATATGTGATCATGAACTCAATTTAAAAATTGAAATACAAGAGAGAAGGAAACTGATGGGGAAACACTCAGGAGTTTTGGCAGGGTTAGAAAGGTTAAAGGTAGGATGGATAAGAAAAAGCAAGGATACCTAAAAGTACAGAGAGACCTAATCAAAGGTTACAAGTAAATACAACAGAATTGTATTTATAAAAAAATAATGTTCCACTTGTAATTTGGACAGCTGGCACATAAAATTGTTAGGTGTATCTATCATGATCAAGAACATCATTGTGATGAGTGCTGATCACTCAACCTCTCCCAGCGCTAAGTTCCTGTCTGGCTTTCCCATGGACCACAAATGCTATCGTGCAGGCATTGACTCCCTACAAGTCATCTGTTCCAACTCTTAGGAATACCTTCCAGGGCACCCTGAATAAACAGTTGTCCAGAAGAATCCAAGTGAAACACCAGAGCCTCTTTTTCCTCCCCATGGCCTCACAGCCTGTGGCCTGCCTCACCTCACCTCCTCATGCTGCACCGGCTCCGAGGAGCGGGTGATGGAAGATACCAGTGGTTCCTCAGCTGGCTCATCCAGCTCATTGTCAGTGTAGGCACCTCCTTCGCCGTCGGTGTCTTCAAAGTCACTGATGAGGCGGCTGTCGCAACTCAGATAGTCCGCGCCCATGGCAGTTAAGTAGGACATGCGGTCTTCGGGGTCATCATCCATCCCTTCCATCTAGAGGAATTTGTTTTGGAGGGTCAGTGGGGTCGACATGGCTCCTGGGAATGGGGACTCAAGAAAATTCCCAAGGGCACAGCCAAGTGACTGAAACCTTGACATGTTGTAGAAAGGGACGTCATCTTTATTTTCTTGAAGTCACTTGGCTTTAGATTACTAGGTTAATTTTTTTGTGCAGGGACTCAAACTAGAAACGCTCCACCCTATCTAGCCTTACTACCATTAATCCTTCGTACCATGACTGAGCCATGCTTCCTCAGATTGTTGTACTTTTCTTCCAGAATTTGGCTCTTTTCCAGCTTTTTCTGCTGATACTTGTCTCCCAGTAATAAATGCACACTGCCTGGTGCTGCATACCTCTCCACTCATCCACACGATTCTCAAATCCTTGAGGAAGGAAGCTATGTCCTGTTCAGCCTATTCTCACAAAAGAGGCTCCAGGGAGCCTCAGCAGGCTGTAAACACTCAAGATGCTAAACACCTTGAGTAAACATGCAGTTTCCCAAGGGCAAGACGAGGACTCAACAATCTGTGGTGATTGAGTCACTTCCGCAACAAAATCATACCTCTGACATCTCACAAACTAGTTCAATTCAGCTGGACTACAGATCCTAGCACCAAAGGCTCCTTAGTACCATAGGAAATTATATAATCTCTTTGCTTCCTCTCTGCAGTAGAACTGTGGGCAAACTACCTGCATAGATGAGAAGCTAGCCAATTTTAGAAGCCTACACAAGGTTCCTAGAACCCTCTTATCAACCTACTCAAACTTCTAAGATACATTCTCTGCCAATCTTCTTTCTAAGCAAATGAGTCCAACTCTGTTAGCTTTTCCTTTTTAAATTAATTTTTAACCGTATTCTCTATGATTCTCCTCCTCAACTTTCCCCCTCATGCTGAGTTTCCCGTGTCCTTAGTAGGCTGTGGATGGAGCTCAGCACAAGATCTTGTAAGCTCTGATTAGTGTGCTTGGAATACAACACTAGTTACTACATTAAAAGTAAAAGGGAAGTGAATGTAGGGTCACGTACATCACATTATGCTTTTCTTGGAAAAGTCCCTTCATTTTATTACTTTTTCAAAGAATTTATAAAATTTCAAATTTGATTAGCACAAATGTTGGCATCACTTCAAATGGGCATGGTTTTACTACATTCACTACCCTCCTGAGAAAAGATTCAGAACATGGACTCTCACCTCATAGCAGAGTATCTATGCCACATACCTTTCCTTCGGACACCCAAACTGCTTCTCCTTGCTGATGCTGAATTGTATCCTTCAAGCTGCCAAACCAGCTATCATTGGCTGAATTTAGGTTGATTGTAGCTACAGAAATGTAAACAAAAGGTTTGCATCAATTTCCAGAGCAATGTTTATTAAAAATGCTATCTAACCTCATTTAACTCTTTTTGCTAATATTTGGATTTAAACTCTGACAAATCCAAGAGAAAGTCTGCATATATTTGAACAGTAAATCCCTTTAGTTGAATGTAATTAAAACAATTACCAGTCTAGCTGTTGAGAGTTTATATTACAGATTGGATGTTACAAAGCTAAAATTGAACTGCTTTGTTTTCAGAATGTCTATTTTTCAGAAAAGCTACCTTTAGAAAGTATGTTTTTAACAATTATGTTTTTAGGAGCAAAGATAACACATCTAAGCCAAATATAAAAGTAGTGTATTTTAAAGATCATTACATAGACATATACGTTATAAATAAGAAAAACAAATACCAATTTACTGTTGAATATCTCCGACAAAATACTGAAGGTAAATTTAATGTTATCAAAATTTACATCATTTTGATAGGCTTTAACATTTTAGAATATACCTACAGATTAACCAAACCCTACAAGTGCTTATTCAAGGAATATACATTTTCTATTCAGAACAAAATATATCTTCTATAACAGCACTTACTATGGATAGACCAAGCACTTTCCCAAATACCTTACACGGATTAGCTCATTTTCTATTTATCAAAACCTTGCAAGATGGGTACTGCTGTTGTCCCCGTTTTACAGAATAAAAATTGAGGCACAACAGTGAGAGTAACTAGCCTAAAGCCTCACACTAAATAACTGAAAAAACCTAGATACAAACTCAGAAGTTTGCTTTTAGAGCCTATGGCCTTAGCCACCACACAACACAGCCCATCTAAAAACAGATACAGGGGCACCTGGGTGGCTCAGTTGGTTGAACATCCGACTCTTGATTTCAGTTCAGGTCATGATCTCCCTGTTCAGGAGATCAAGCCCTGTGTGGGGCTGTCAGTGCAGAGCCGGTTTGTGATTCTCTCTCCCTCTCTGCCCCTCCCCCACTTGCACTTGCTCTTTCTCTGAAAATAAACATTAAAAAAATAAAAACCAATATAAAACACCAATCATGGAAAACATACGCATTCGTTCTCCAGCAATATGTATTTATGGACCTAACAAGGATAAACTGATCAAGCAAACTGCTCCAAAATAATGAATTAAATTGGGCCTAAAATGATCAGACTGCAGGTATATTAGGATTTTTTTTTTAACTATGTCATAGCCTCTTATCAAAGGGTATGGCATTATGTATAGCACCCAAAAGAAAATTGGGACTTACTGGAAAAATTTGTTAGGTCCCCTGATCCATCTATCCTGAAGTCTGCATAATTCTCTATACATAGTCAAAAAAGAACCATTAAGCAATTCGTAAGCAACTGTGCTTCAAGTTTTCTTCCTTGGTATAGGTTACTACCTATACCATTCTTTCATTTAAGAAGTTCTAACCCTGACTTTGGAAAATCCTGAATGAGCTTAGAATTTCTTTGGTCATTAATTATGTATAGCATTAGAATAAACCGATACACTGGACAACTCAAGCAAAATTAACTTGATTCCTTGGACTTTAGTATCCTTATCATGGTTCTGCAAAGATTACTGTGCTCTTGGGTAAAATATGTTGCGATAGTACTTGCATATGGAAGTGAGATTACACACCCCAGAAGCAAAATGAGAGGTTTGCAGTAAACGTACATATTAAACTGCTTTTTGAGCTTTATGTTGGAGTTGAGATGAATACAATCTGTATTTATCATGAGAAAAACCTAAAGTTAAAAAGGGTCTTCTTGGGCGCCTGGGTGGCTCAGTCGGTTAAGCAGCCGACTTTGGCTCAGGTCATGATCTCGCGGTCTGTGAGTTCGAGCCCCGCATCGGGCTCTGTGCTGACGGCTCAGAGCCTGGAGCCTGCTTGGGATTCTGTGTCTCCCTCTCTCTCTGCCCTTCCCCTGCTCATACTCTGTCTCTAGGTCTCTCAAAAATAAATAAACGTTAAAAAAAAAAATAAAAAAAAAAAAACGGTCTTCTGTAAAATGCAGAAAATATGTTCATGCCTCCTGATAAAATGAAAAAATCATAAAACCTCTTACTGAATTCACACTGAACCAAATATAAGGAAAAAGAAAACAACTTCATAGTAGCTAATTTCCTAAGATCCACATAAAGGTAACAAAGACTAAGTTGGTACCATCCAGCTCATACACTTGACCTCCTTTTAACAGGCGGGTGGCACAACTGTGACGTTGCCTTCTCTTGAAATCAAGTACCGTTAGTTTACTATTGGCTTTTGCTCATTAGGTTTTGTACATTCTTTGAGCATTATTATACGCTGTATATTTTAGTTAATTCCTGTTGCTCCATTCTGTGGACTAGGCCTATATCCACTTGAAGAGGCTTAATACATCTCTCAAACTCCAGACAGTGCAATATCGGAAGAATGTGCATTCAGTTTCTGTCTTGGCTGCGAGTCCTGGGATTTTGAGGGCATCTGTTCCCAGCTCTGGCACGAGTGTGGTCATTATTCCCTCCCCAGCCAAGGAGGTTGCTAGAAAGTGCCAACTGCAACAGCAAAAGGTGGCATGTAAGGTGGACAGGTAGGGAGAAATTGGGAATGACTGCTAAAGGATATTGGCTTTCTTTTTGGAGTGATGAAAACATTCTAAAATTGATTATGGTGATGGCTGTACGGTTCTTAATATACTAAAAACTACTGAATTGTGCACTTTAAAATATTTTTTAATGTTTATTTATTTTTAAGAGACATAGAGACAGAGCATGAGCAGGGGAAGGGCAGAGAGAGAGGAAGATACAGAATCTGAAGCAGGCTCCAGGCTCTGATGAGCTGTCAGCACAGAGCCCGATGTGGGGCTTGAACTCACAGACCGTGAGATCATGACCTGAGCCGCAGTGGGCCGCTTAACCGACTGAGCCACCCAGGCGCCCTGAACTGTGCACTTTAAATGAGTGAATTGTAGGGTACATAAATTAAATTTCAATAAACCTCTTCTTGTGGCAGGGACCCCCTCTAAATGTGCAACCATCAGCCAGAGAGTACAGCATCTTCCATCTGCTTCCTCTGGTTCCCAGTCCCTACATTTCCCTGGGAAACCAAGAATTGGCTTGGCTAGTGTAGTCTGGGTTCCTTCAGCTGGTACAGGATTCACTTTCTCCCTCAAGCCTTTGCAAACACTGTATAATGACATGGAACTTTTCTTTTACAACATGTAATATTGAAAGATAATAAAATAGATATAAAGTAATATCACTAATAATAATCAGGAGCCTTTGTTCAGTACTTCCAAAGTCCCAGGACTGAACTGTACAAATTTCACATTCCTGAAACCTAGGGAAGCTGATAAAAGTGTTAGATTATCCTGTGGTACTTTAACAAAAATCTCATGATTTCACAGAAATGTGGCCTCCCCTTGGGGCCCTCAGTTCACAGTTCCATTTCATTTGTCTCTAAACCATGAACTGAGTGCTTCAGGAATTTCAAGAAAACATGTAATTCAAACTTCATGTTTGAAAAATAACTTTTGTGATAAGTACACACAAATGCATACTGTAAAAAAATTTTTTAAATGGGGAAGAAAGGGCAGCCTAACAGTTAGCTTACACTGGAAATTAACTTGCTTTGGGGCAAATCTCAGAGTAAAGCTTTTCTTGTCATCCCCACTGAACTGAGGAATACCTTGAGTTTGCAAGGGGAGTCATTTTAATAGTGTCATAATTAAATACGCATCTGTGGGAAATGGGACTTTCTTGTTACGGTGCAACAGGGAAAAAAAGGATATTGAGCCTGGGGAGTCTCCGTGCAACATAACCCTGGATTTGAATTAGTGTGTTCAGAACAGTTCTATTATTCCTACTTATAAATTCAAAAAAATGCCATAAATTAAAAATCATTAAAAAACCCTCTGATTCTGGCCATGGTGCACATAATCAAGCCACAATCTGGTCGGGCTGACAGAGACACAGGGAATAGAAAGCATTTAGTGAGACCGTCCAGGCAGCTTTCAAGAGTCAAACTTGGAAGTCTGGAAGAATACTGCTAAAAGGTCATTTGGTAGAAAACTGGGGCTTGTTGGTAAAAGTCTTTCAGCACCCTGCTCCATCTGTCCTAAAGACTGCAAAATTCCACGTTAGAGGTTGGCAACTCGTGGTCACTTCAAAGTTCTAGATGAGACTGGATGCTCAGTATCTCCATTTCCATTTCAGCCTCTGACTTTAGTTATCCTAAACCATCCTAAACCTTTAAACTCTTGATGAGCTTTAGGCAAGAAACGGTTTAGTATCCCAGAGGCAGGTCTAAGTTACAAATATCAATGCCCTGTCCACTTGCTAGGCCTTATGCTGACCTTCGGCACACAAAGTTGGATAATGTACAGTTGCTGCCTTCAAGAATCTCATCATCTATTAGTGGAGCTGAATAAGCGACTGTTAAATCTTTCTACACACATGAGGTCCTCTGGATCTTCAGTCAGACACAGCCAGCTAGTGTGATTATGCCTGTGCTCCAAAGAGCAAATGATACCCACTCAAAGCCAGATAAAGGGAGTGCCCTGGGGTCACTGGCTACCTTCTTCTACCATGTCCCTCCCTTCTTTCAGCCTCCTTCAGCCTGGTTCTTCCTCCACAACCCATTATTTCCTTTCCTGGTATCTCATATCCTCACATGAACTCCAAATTCAATTCTAAGGCAAGCCCCTATTATTCAATGGATTTAAGCAAAGGTGGAGGGGTGGATGAAGTGGGGATAGGTTTAATATCACTCACAATGATACAGCTCTTGGTTAAATGGACAAATTACCTGTTAAACAGAGGAATTACACTGTATGACCCCTTTCAGCATTAAAAAATACATCTGTGCAGTAACACATAGAATACTGGACAAACAGAGACACCATAGTTTCTTCTGGGCTCAGCCACTCAATGTGTGACCCTGCAGAAGTCACCTGACCTTTCTTATGGCCCAATAAGCACGCGTGAAAAGCTGTACCAATGTTAGCTACTGCTGTAATAAAAACAGTGATAATTATTATTATATTATTACTATTAGTAGCAGCAGTAGTAAAAACAAGAGGAAAGATGATGTATGAATGTCAAAAGCCCAAGCTATTAAGACTCTACATTAAAAAAAAACCCAGGTTATGGAGCGCCTCGGTGGCTCAGTCAGTTGAGCATCCAACTTCAGCTCAGGTGGGATCTCATGGTCTGTGAGTTCAAGCCCCACATCAGGCTCTCTGCTGTCAGTGCAGAGCCCACTTCAGATCCTCTGTATCCCTCTCTCTTTCTGCCCCTTCACCACTCATTCTCTCTCTCTCCCTCTCTCAAAAATAAACATTAAAAAGAAAACACCACTTTATGATAGACCACTCTCCTGTGTATTTGGCTAAATTACCTCTCAGTTACAGCATTTTGCCATAGTGGTAAATAGTGCATATCTTTAACAAGAAAAGCCAGTGACAATAAAACAAGAGTCTAATGTGGAACATGTATTTATCTACCCCCTCTTTCCCCAGTGTCAGATATGCTAAAAATGAAAGGTGGATGGTGAGCAGCACTGAACTCAAAACAGCTATTATTACCTGAGGATGTTCTCTCCATAACAGTCTCATGTTGCTCTCACAAAACTGCACAACCAAAAACTTCATTCAACCCTTTTAAAACCTGAATTATACCACATTCACAGAACTAGTCACATATGTAAGTATTGCATATATTCAGTTACTAAAACATGCTATGTTCTTGGGTTATTTTATAAGGATAGTAGCAGTAGGTCTTCATTTCAGGAACTTAAAAAAATATTCTGTTATGTAAAATTTTAAACATATACAAAGTAGACAGAACATGTACTTCCATGTCTACATTACCCAGCTTCAACAACTATCAACTCTTGTCAGTATCCCCACCCACTCTCCTCACCAAAGATCATTTAAGCAAATGCTAGGCATGATATTAGGTCACCCATAAATATATATTAGGTCCATCCATGGATATTTTATTTAGTATACATTTCTACTAGATAAAGACTCTTTATTTTTAAACATCATCATAGTATCATTTATCATCCTAAATATGGGAGTAATAAATCCTTAATATCATCCAGTACCCAGAGTGTTCAAGTTTCTATTTTGGGGACATTGTTAAATAATGAAACCAAGTTCCTATCACTCTATTAGTGCACACATGCACGGTAATAAGTCAAGAACGAAATGATCTATATACAGACACAGGTGCTAAGTGGTGCACTGGGTTCAATCACTAGCCTGCGGTCCCATACAAAACTCATCAAAATGACCTCATCAAAATGACCAATTTTTGCATGTCATAGATCTTTATGATCATTTTCAGTCAAAATTAATATACAAATGCAGTAGGTCTAATAAACTGATTTTATAGGATTAACTTCTTTTCAAGGAGTTATGAATAGAATTTCATATTACTCTTCTTTGTTCATATTATTTTCTTCGTTCTTCCATTCTTCAACTCTGTATTTTCCACCATGGAATAAAGAGAAAACATTTTAAATTTCACTTACCTGTAAAAAGATGTGCGCAAGTTTTTTTAAGCTTGTTAGCTTGGTCATATAACTTCCGAGAACTTTTGTTGGACGCTGGATTCAACCTCTGTCTCATGGTTTTGACACCTTGTCTGGAGTCTGGGTTGAAAAAAATCACAATCGGGAACCACTGAGTGTAATTCAACAGGTCCACAGCTTTAGGGGTCACATCCAGTAGTGCATGTTTATCCTGTTAGAAATGGGGGAAAGTTATGTGTGTAAAATCACACAGCAGCAAAGAGTTTGTCTTAAGTAAAGCCTGCATCAGATAACACTTGTCAACTTAAATCCAAAAGCAGAAATGTTTTCCTCTATATTATGACCACTTTGGTATTACTAGTCTATTAGAACTGCTGAGAAAATGAATTAACAGGGTATCTGGTATAATGCTGAGAACTCTGAAAAAAACAGTACATCACTGCCACTGAACATCAACTGGTTTCCACACAATGCAATAGCTTACATTTATATTTATTTTTTACAATGAACATTTAATGATTATTAAAAACAGATCTGTCCTAAAAAAGACTGCAGTAAACCATGACCTAATTCTTGACGACAACATGAATTTCCTCACCTGTTCAATAATTTGCCTCACAGTATTTAACCGTACCACCCCACTGGATTTCTCAGATCCTGCATCTTTTGGTTCCGTTTCTGCAAAAGTAAAAACAAGGGGCTAAATAACTTTTTTAGAAATCAAAACCAAAGACTCCATAAGTCTGACATAAGGGGCCGCCCTAAGGAGAAACACCTCTTTAACTGAAATCTGATCATGAGGAAGCAAATAGTCTGACAAGTGAGACAAGGGGCCTGGACTCTGCAAGATATCAATGTTAGAAAATAAAGTAGAGGGGCGCCTGGGTGGCTCAGTCAGTTGGGCGGCCGACTTCAGCTCAGGTCATGATCTCGCGGTCTGTGAGTTTGATCCCCGCGTCAGGCTCTGTGCTGCCAGCCCAGAGACTGGAGCCTGCTTCCGATTCTGTGTCTCCCTCTCTCTCTCTACCCTTCCCCTGTTCACGCTGTGCCTCTATGTCTCTCAAAAATAAATAAACATTAAAAAAAAAAATTTTAAAAAGAAAATAAAGTAGAAAAAGGAGGATATTTATGTCTTTTGAGACATAAACAGACTATATACTAAACAATATTGTTTCATCAGTGTTAAATTTCTTGGCTGTGGTAACGGTAGTGTGATTGTATAGAAGAATGTTCTTTTTCTGAGGAGATTCACATGGCTAAAAAAATGTAATAACATCTACAACTTAAACTTTTCAAATGGTTCAAAAGAAAATTTTAAGAGTATGTAAGTATGTGGTAGGGGACGTATATGGCAAACTTCTGACTGGTGACGGGGACTCCATGTGAAGGGTATGTGGGATTCTCTTTTCTCCATTTTTCAAAGTAAAAATTTGGGGAGAAAAAGATCATCAACAGACTTACTAGCAGTTTGGAACAGATCAGGTAACTCATTTGCCAGCTTTTCCAGTGCTATATCTGCTATGGGACCAAATAAGACCACAGGTCTCTTGAAACCAGCTGAAATGAGACAAGAAAGGCCATGGAAACACATTTCCTTAGTTATTAAGATAAGAAGCCAAAGTATTTTACAGGGCAGTGATAACATGACTAAAAAAAGAAATGGCGTGTTCTCCCTCTCTCCCTCAATTCAGCCCTGTTCTTTCCTAAAGAATATGCCTTTACTCCCCTCCCTAGTATCAAAGATAAACTTTACTAAGGCACATAGGTGGCTCAGTCAGTTAAGCATCCAACTTCAGTTCAAGTCATGATCTCACCATTCATGGGTTCAAGCCCCAAGTCAAGCTCTGTGCTAACAGCTCAGAGCCTGGAGCCTGCTTCAGGTTCTGTGTCTCTCCCTCTTTCTGCCCCTCCCTCACTCATGCTCTCTCAAAAAAATGAATAAACATTAAATAAAAAAGAAATTTTACTCTAGGTAATATATTAAAAACTTCTGAATGGTAGTATTAGAAGAAATAACCGAAGGGGCACCCAAGTGGCTCAGTGGGTTAAGCTTTCAACTCTTGGTTTCGATTCAGGTCATGATCTCAGGGTCATGAGATCATGCCCTGCATCAGGCTCCTCACTGAGCATGGAGCCTGTTTGGGATTGTCTCCCTCCCTCCCTCTCTCTCTCTCTCTCTCTGCCCCCTCCTCTAAAAAAGTTAAAAAACAAAAAAATTAAATAAGACGTGGAAATACAACTCCATGTAGGAGTTTGCACAACTCACTTTTTGAAGGTCTTATTTCATATTTGAGTGTGATTCCAACTCTATAACCTGACATTGGTCTAAGTGGTATGATAAGTTTAAGCCTGACTATTACAGTATGAAAATGAAAAACAGGCTCAGAGCCCAGTCAGATCATTTCCTGGCCCCACTTGGCTTCCTCACCTTCTCGTAGCAAAACTCTCTCATAGGCTGGGAACTTGGTGCTAACCGACACAGCAGCTGTTAGATCTTCCCGACTCTTCCTTAGGTTTTTCTTCACGCCAGATCTCTGACCACGCATCCTCCAGAAATCTGCTCTGTCCCCAGCATTGTCTTTCTGGGCATTCTGAACACTGGCCATTTGTTCAGCTCTGAGAGAAAAAAAAAACCACAGGAAATAAATCTCAAAAGCCAGAAAATGCACAAATGAAGTTAAAATTAACCAAATCCAGTCAATATTGCTTATGAAGTTGGATTAGAGAAGATGCAGCTTGACAATAGGGGGTTTCAGAGAATGGGAAATGTGGGGACATTCTCCACAGAGTGGAAGCAGAGAAAGGCTGGGTGCACATAAAATCTACCAGAAATAGCTCAGTACACAATAAACTTGGCTCATTCTGGTAGGCTGCCATACGAGTAAACATAACCAAAATCCCTGCCAGAGTACAATTATCTTTGCTATTTTCCCCAGTCAGCCAACCAGCAAGTGTTAACAGAGGTGAATAAGCCCCTCCCAAGGATGAGGGCCGGACAGTGGACAAAGGCAACTTGTCTCTGAGAGGTGTGTTTGTGTGCTACAGCCGCTGGGTAATCTGCTTGTATGCTATGCAAGGCAACAGGCACTCCATAGGCAACTGTTTATAAACACCAGCCAGGTGCAACAACCAACCACATGATGCTAACTAAATACAGCAAACCAGTTAGTGGGTATCTCACAGTCCCAAGCCATGCAGGTGATGGGGGAGGACACGAAAAACAAAGGATAAAGTTATGGGGGCTTCCTTTTTGAGCGGGGAAGGGACTGTAGCTGATTTGTGGGAGGAAGGCTTAAAAGAGGTGTATGGGAGTGTCTGATCTCTGATACCTGCTTTTGTTGGGGATCAAGCCTTTCTCCAACTCATTTCCGATCCTCACGGCCAGCCAGTGGCCCAGCTTGCCGTCGTACAGCGTATCTACGACTCGGAAGACCTCCCCTCTGGTGAAGGCCAGGCTCTGTGGAGTCTCCTTCTCACATTCAAAGTGGCTTCTTATAAAAAACGAATCCCCTCTGCCACAAGCTAGTATGTCTCTATACACTGAAAAACAAAAGCATTGTTATATGTTGCATTCTGCTTAGCCAGGGGTCTCTTCTTGAAGAGTTACCAGTTTGTCCTGTCTCTGATCACCCTTTTTACTTCTCTTCATTCAGTAAACTCAGTGGGCAGGCCCTATAAGAATCAGGGCTCAAACAGGAAGGACAAAAAGCTAACTTCATGAGTCATGGTAACGGTTAATTTTATGTGTCAACTTGACTGGGCCACAGGGTGCCCAGATATTTGGTTAAACATTATTCTGTGTGTGTAATTGAGGGTATTTTAGAATGACATTAACATTTAAATTGGTAGACTGACTAAAGCAGATTGCACTTCCTCATGTGTTGGGCCTCAGCAAGTCAGTTGAAGGCTTGAATAAAACAGAAAGGGGAACTCTTCTCTGAATAAGAAAAAACAAACTCTTACTGCTTTAGAACTAGACATCAGCTTTGGGGACATTGGCTTTTTTCCTGCTTTCAGACTCAGATGGAAATATCAGGTCTTCCTGGGTTGTGAGCTTGCCAGCCTTCAGACTGTAACTACAGTATTAGCTCTCCCAGTTCTCAGGTCTCTGGACTGAACTGGAACCACTGGCTCTCCTGAGTCTCCAACTTGCCAGCTCACCCTGCAGACGTTGGGACTGGCCAACCTCCCTAATCGTGTGAGCCAGCTCCTTACAATAAACCTCTATCTACACACATACACACACACACACACACACATCCTACTGATTCTGTTGCTTTAGAGAACCCTAATATACTTGCCAGTTGACCCCTGAAGCAGACAGGGAAGATGCTATCAACCCCCATTTTACAGATGAGAACAATGAGGCCTGAGAGGGTACAGCAACTTGTCAGACTGATAAGCATTAATGTGGGAGTTTACCCACAGATGGAGCCCTCTGCATCTTTCATATGGAAACTCAATAAACTCCAGGCAGTACTTAAGAACAGATCACTCTTCAGAAAAGCAATTTTATTCCAAATTGACACAACTGGTAAAATTATTTCAATTGATGCACAGAAGACATTTCCATAGGACATTAAATGGTACCCAAGTTTTCTCCACATACCCGTGACTCGGAAATTGAGTGTGAAGATATACTTCAGTTTTTTAATACCCAGACTTACCTATTCTGGTCCCAAGATACCTCTCTCATCTTTCTTCCCTTCTCCCACTCCCCACATTAAACTAAAGACCAAACTTGCTTACCATCAGCTCGGCTCTGAGCTAAAATGGTCACCATTTCACCTTTGGGGATTTCTAGCAGGTAGAGAACGGCATCTTCCCGAACCAGCCCTCTGAAATCCTGTGTGTTCACCTGATAGGGCAAACAGGAGAACAAACCAAAAAATAAAAAACAAAAGCAAAACAAAACAAAGAAACAAAAAAACAAGAAGAAGAAGAAGTGGCTTTTTAAAAGATGTCACCTAAGATTTTGTCTCTTTTGTCTGTCTCAGGGCCTGCCCAAAGCAAATCCTAGATGTAAAAACGTCCTTAGTGTCCCAACTCAAACCCTCCCAATACCTGCTATGAACCTAGGCTGTGTGGATCACCACACCTTCCTGCCTCCCCCACTGCCAACCATCCCTTAGAAATACATTCCATCAAGGATTTGTCACTGGATCAGATTAAACCTTCTTGTTATGTTTGTGTGTCTGTCTCTTCTTTGAGTCTCCCACAGAGGTGGTCAGGGAGGTAATACACAATTATGAAACATAACTGAATGCTGTAGGGAATGGTAGAGTTTCATGGCAAACAAGCATGCTGGCCCAGCTTAAGGCATTAACACTTAAAATTGATTCAAATAAAAGTCTGAATATAAATATGCAATTCCACCTTTCTCCTATAGGTTCTATCACTTAAAAGGTTTTTAATATATGTTTATGAAACTGGAGCGTATTAGCCTTTTATGGCAGACCATTAGCCTAATATATAGGCTTACATATTTAAGCTTCTGGCACACACTTATTTCTGGCAAGGAGCCACAACATTTATCCCCTACCAACCAAACAGGGGACAGAGTAAATAGCTTTTGAAAGTTAAGTTAGAAAGCAAGTAAAACCAATGTGGCACAAAGAAAAAGACATTTTGGAATCTTTGTTCAGTATCTTAAAGGTACTTTAAACCATTTTAAAACAGAATAGTTAAAAATAAGCAAATATAACCTTTTTTTTTTTTTTTTTTTTGAGAGCAGGAGAGACAAAGCATGAGTGGGGAAGGATCAGAGAGAGAGAGGGAGACACAGAATCTGAAGCAGGCTCCAGGCTCTGAGCTGTCAGCACAGAGCCCGACGCGGGGCTCGAACTCACAGACCGTGAGATCATGACCTGGGCCGAAGTCGGACGCGTAACCGATTGAGCCACCCAGGCGCCCCATAAACATGATTTTAAACAAACTATTGGGACCTCATCAAAATAAAAACCTTCTGCATAGTGAAGGAAACAATCAGCAAAACTAAAAGGCAACCAATGGAATGGGAGAAGATATTTGCAAACGACATTATCAGATAAAGGGTTAGTATCCAAAATCTATAAAGAACTTACCAAACTCAACACCCAAAAAACAAATAATCCAGTCAAGAAATGGGCAAGACATGAATAGACACTTCTCCAAAGAAGACATCCAGATGGCCAACCGACATGTGAAAAAATGCTCAACGTCACTCATCACCAGGGAAATACAAATCAAAACCACAATGAGATACCACCTCACACCTGTCAGAATGGCTCACATTAACAACTCAGGCAACAACAGATGAGAAGTTAGTGAGGATGAGAAGAAAGAGGATCTTTTTTGCACTGCTGATGGGAATACAAACTGGTGCAGCTGCTCTGGAAAACAGTATGGAGGTTCCTCAAAAAATTAAAAATAGAGCTACCCTACAACCCAGCAACTGCACTAGTAGGTATTTATCCAAGGGATACAGGTGTGCTGTTTTGAAGGGGCACATGCACCCCAATGTTTATAGCAGCACTATCGACAATAGCCAAAGTATAAAAAGAGTGCAAATGTCCATCAATGGATGAATGGATAAAGAAGATGTGGTGTGTATATACACAATGGAATACCACTCGGCAATCAAAAAGAATGAAATCTTGCCATTTGCAACTACGTGGATGGAACTAGAGGGTATTATGCCAAATGAAATTAGTCAGAGAAAAACAAATATCATATGACTTCACTCATATGAGGACTTTAAGATACAAAACGGATGAACATAAGGGAAGGGAAGCAAAAATAATATAAAAACAGGGAGGGAGACAAAACAGAAGAGGCTCTTAAATACGGACAACAAACAGAGGGTTACTGGAGGGGTTGTGGGAGGGGGGGATGGGCTAAATAGATAAGGGGCATTAAGGAATCTACTCCTGAAATCATTGTTGCACTTTATGCTAACTAACTTGGATGTAAATTTTAAAAATAAATAAATAATTAATTATTTTAGGGGTACCCAGGTGGCTCAGTCGGTTAAGCGTAGGACTTTGGCTCAGGTTTTGATCTCACAGCTCTTAAGGCCTCACATCAGACTCTCTGTTGTCAGCTTAGAGACTGCTTCGGGATCCTCAGTCTCCCTCTCTCTCTGTCCCTCTCCCACTATCGCTCTCTCCCTCTCTCTAAATAAAACATTAAAAAATATAAAGTACCTAATATTTTAATAATATAGAAGTAAAAAGAAGATACAGAATTCCTACAAAATATCTATTTCAGTCACTAAGGTCTATGGAACTCTTTATTACTTTGCCACTGAAAAATAATCATTAATTGAGCCTGATTTAAGGTTAGAATTTATGATTAAGTGAAAACAGGCACTAGGCTGACACTTGGTGCTTTTAAAATAAAGTAACTTGCTAAAGAAATCCCATTAACTTTTCCTTTGAAACAAAATTTATCATTTAAAATATCTGTCATTCCCATGTCTCTATTCCCTAATTAGGGATCATCAGATTTTAGAATCTAATCCTTTCTTGCGCCATTTTCTTATCTACACCTGTGTCTGTATATGGCCACGTGTTTTCGTATGCACTGTATGTACCTTTATTTTATTTTTATTTTTAAAATTTTTTTAATGTTTATTTTTTTGAGAGAGAGCACACGCATGCACGCAAGTTGGGGAGGGGCAGAGAGAGGAGACACAGAATCTGAAGCAGGCTCCAGGCTCTGAGCTGTCAGCACAGAGCCCGACGCGGGGCTCAAAGTCACAGACTGCAAGATCATGACCCGAGCCGAAGTCAGACGCTTAACCAACTGAGCCACCCAGGCGCCCCGTCTTTATTTAGGTAAGACAAGGCCATAGGGCTTGAGGGAAGACCTTGAGGGTCCCTCTGTCCATCCTATGGTCATGTGAGACTGACCTTCTATCAAGCCACAAACTACAGTGGTAAAAATTAAATCATACATGGTAGCTACATTTAAAAACTTAGAGGTTTCTTTCTCTTTTCCATCCCATAAAAGTTTCTGGAAGAGAGTTAAGCCAAGCATGAAAACTTATACTTCTGTTAACAGATAAGGCATACATCCTGCCACAGTACACCAGTGTGTTCATTCTACGTGTCAGGCTGCCGCCTTTACAAAGGGAAAAGCTGCACTTAAAAAACCCTCCACAGGAGAAAAGTGATTGGTATACGTACAGAGTTCCCCATATATGCAGTTTGGTCGTGAAAAGGAATGTTGGAACAAATTACAGTTAAAAAGGCCAGGACAGAACTTTGATACTGGAAGGTTAGGTTGTACAGTCCTCTCCAAGAAATATCCTCTTTCATTAATCTATTTAGTAGTCTATGGGGACTAGCCGTGTCTGCCGTGAGCCTGAAAAGGATTCTGTGTATCAGCTACAGCTTTTGATTATATAGCGGCTTCTCTGCCCCAGTAGGAGAGCTCAGTCTTTTTTACCCTTTTGTGGAACTGAGAGCTCCTTTAGCAGAAAATTTATTCACACCCAAGAACGAGGACCACCTATTGTCTGACCTTCAGATGGGATTACTGCAAAAAAAAAAAAAAAAAAAAAGCTGGTTCCCAAGGATTTTTCCTTGTCTTTCACTAGGGTGAGAACAGGAAATAAGACACTTTGTTAAGTAGAAACATTGCATACCATGACTTTTACACATGGAAGTGACTGTCCCAACAAACCTCAACTTAGAGAGAGGCCTGTCAAGCCTGGAGGTGAATTCACTATGTTTTCATGGAAATTCACAAAATATTTTTTACCCCAGGATACAAAAATATTTTATCCTTGAACCTTCATGTGCAAAGGCTTCCAAATTCCTGACTTCCTATGGCCCCACGTTAGTTAGGAAACAATGCTTTTTCTCCTTTGGTATTAGCCCAAAAGTAAACTGGTATGAGCTGGCACTCTGATGGGATTCTTATCGATAACACTTGGTAAGTGGGATTTCCTAGGATCATGTGATACCACAAGGTTCACTCAGTACACTTAGTCTTCTAGGATCCTGACCAGAGCCAAGGAGGGTCTAGAATATCACTGGAAAGCTTCGGCATAGCTCATGACCAAGCTTTGCCCTTCATCTGCTCCAGAAACGAAACCTAAACTAGCACGAGGCCAAGAGCCAAGGAAGAGGACCGCCTGTTTTTGTGCTCTGTTGCCTGCTCCCTTGGGAATTCTGCAGCTTCTTTTCTCTCCTCTCCTTTGGACCTGGATACTTTTACCAGACCCCTAGTAACTCATAAGAAATTCAAGTTTACAGAAGCAGAAATTCCAGTGAAGACAGTTCCCTGTATTTTTAGAGTCACAAGGTATTTGACGTTCTGGACATTTATTCAGAAGTCGATGGAAAATACATTATATGTATCTCCTGAAATGTCAAAGCTGAGTTGTTTATTGTTTTTTAAAACCAATAGATTATATAAACATATATGTAGTAACTTTAAAAGGATCAATATTTGATTAACCAGAAATGCCCGTTCCTGGTCAATTTTAGATGTAAACAACATACAGAGTGGCAGCAACTTGTTATTTTCCAATGGGGAGAAGAACAGACATTGACCTTCCTGCTCTGTGCCAGGAACTCTGCTAAATGCCTTGTGAGTGTTACCCATTCTGATCTTCCCAGGGTCCCTGCAAGGCAGGTATTCTCATCCCCATTGAACAGATACTGAAACCTGAGTGTCAGGGTTAAACCAGGGTCACGGAACTAATGAGAGGTTGGGACTGGACTCAAGGCTGACGATCTAAGCCAATACCCACCTTTGTTCAAGTTCAGCACACAGCTTTAAGAGTGACAACCAGGCAGGGAATCCATAAAAAAACAAACATTAGCAAAATCTTTTGAGAGATCTTTCTCCTCGGCCTCAAGTTAGAATCTCAATTTGTTAATCTAACTAATAAAAAATCTTAGCAAGGATCTTATACACTATAAATTCCCACAGACATGGTCATGAGTTTTGGGTTCCAGGACTGAGAAGAAAGGGCTCATTCGAGGGAAACAGACCTTATGCTTAGCACAAACAAACCTGCTACTGGTCTGTTTTCACAAGTTGGACACTTCCCTTATATAAAGTCTCTTTCCCAGTAACGTCTAGAAACAGGGCTGGGCTTTCCTACCTTCAGAATCTGGTCCCCTTCTTGAAGGCCTTCTTGCTCTGCTGAGGTACCCTCTTGAATGCCAGCCACAAATATCCCAACGTCATTGCCACCAGCCAACCGGAGGCCCACGCTGTCTCCCTTCTTAAACCTCACCATTTTGGTATTAGGACTGCAGTGGGTTCAGTTTTAGAAAAGAAAGATGGAAGATTTTTCTTTGTAAAGGAGAGCAACATTAGCAGTGAAAGTTTAATTTTTTTTTATCTATAGAAAGATTTACATATTAAAAACCTCCCATTTATATCATTTCATCTTTTTGGGGACTGTGAGATGAACATCAGCAGGCCACTTAACTGGTTAATAAGCAGAAATACAGGTGTTTGCATAAACTCATTCAAGATGAGAAAGCAAACACAAGGCAGGGCTAGGCCATCTGACTCCCAGCTTAGGATTCTTCCAAAGGAAAGCCTGCTGCCACCACAGGATTCTTGCCAAATGGAGACACAACCTGGATCCAGCAAGGCTGCATCTTACTCCAGGTGCTGCTTGTCTCAACCACCACTGAACCACGGGCATTACTGAGAAGAGAGCACGTGTCATGTGTCCCCTCCCTCCACACGCTAGGATCGTCAGGATACCGCACCCCTACAAAGGCCCTGTAGTTAAGCAACATTTCACCTATTGGAGAGTTACCAGTCTGGCAAACTCATCAGAATCACATTCTGGAAAAGCAGCCAGAGAAGTAGACAAGCAAAGTGAACACTGCAGAGTTCACTCAATTCCACATTTTACTTTTCCTACAAGTTATTTCTCTTTCTCATAAACACTAACAATAGAGTTTGGTTAAAGGTGTCTCATATGCAAAAATCGCCATCTGCAGTTAAAAAACTCCATTCTTCTGTATTTCAGTTAAGGAGATGGAGGTGTGTGAAAGGAGGAAGGAAAAGAGAGAGATACTGAAAGATATACCCGTATATTGCTTCATCTTCAGGACTCGGACGGAGGAAAGTTCTTGGGGCTGCTTTTGGTTGAGGAGCTGTGGATTAAAAAACATCTATCATTAGCAAGATAACGAGAATGAGTTTATCTCTATAAAGATCATAAAATCCACAAAAATCCAAGTCTGTACCTTATGGTACATATAAGCCATCACGTCAAACAACAAAACTAAGTCTTTAAGGTGAAGTTTAATTTTGAGGCATTAGGTACCAATGGTTTCTCAAAATATAAGTGAGGTAAGAAATGAAACTTCCAAAATGCCAGGTGCACAATCACATGCAAAAGAATATTTTTTATACCTTAAAAAACACAGAAATCTGCCCTTACCTCGGTAAGTATTTATTATGTAAAATCTCGATAATAATTTTAGGGCAATGGGGGCAGGGCTAGGAGATGGGATTGAGATCAGAGGTGGGAGACAAGATGGCTTCAACTGACCAAATAAGACAAAATGTGACTGTGACTGGATTAGAAATATATATATATGGGGGGCGCCTGGGTGGCTTGGTCAGCTGAGCGTCCAGCTCTTGATTTCGGCTCAGATCATGATCTCACAATTTCGTGAGTTTGAGCCCTGTGTCGGGCTCTGCACTGACAATGTGGAGCCTGCTTTGGATCCTCTCTCTCCCTCTCTCTGCTCCTCCCCTGCTCATGCTCTCTCTGTTTCTCTCAAAATAAAAATAATAAATAACAAATAATAACAGCAAATAACATTTTCTGCCCCCAGTTCCTAATACAGAGCTCCTAAAATCCCTGTAATTTCCGGTGTGATATGGATGCCAGGAGTATCTTCTACTGTTTGCTCTTTGCCTTCAGTTCCTGACACCCAACTCCTACATCCCTTGGAATTTCCTGGCTGGTAAAGCATCGTTTGTTCTAAAGAGATAACTCCTAGATAGCCTCATGATGGAAGCCGGTCACCAGACAGAGCAAGCCATGATTAGAAGCTTAGAAATTTAGCCTACCTCCCCAAAAGCTACTTTCAGAACTTTCAGCCTACCTCCCCACCATCTGGGAGGGGACAGGGGTTGAGCTAGTAATTGATCATGCACACGACAGAGCCTCCATAAAACCCCTGAACTATAGAATCTGCAGTGCTTGAGAGTCAGTGAGCACACCGAGATAACTGGGAAGGGCGGTACGCCTGGAGAGGCCCTGGCAGCTCTGTGCCCCGCACCCTACCCCTTGCTAACATCTGGCTGTTCCTCTGCTGTACCCTTTATGAAAGCCGGGGATAGGAAATAAAGTGCTTCCCTGAGTTCTGTGAGCCAGTCTAGCAGATGGTCAAACTGAGTCAGGAGGCGGCTGTGGGCATCCTCCATTAGCGCTGATGTGGTCAGAGGTATAGGTTGCACCCGGGGACTGCCCTGGCGTCTGAAGTGAAAGTGTCTTGTGGGACTGTGTGCTTAACCTGTGGGGGTCGGCACTTAACTCTGGGCAGGCAGTGCCAGGACTGAAGTGAATTACAGGATGACCAGTTGGCGTCTGGAGAATTCGAGAATTGGTAGTTGAATAGGGGAAGAAATCCACACATTTGGTGCCAGAAATGTTAAGAGCAGAGCAGTTCGGGTTGGGATCAGGGATGGGAGACACAAGGACCATAAATATAGTCAAATATAAAAAAATGTGACCCATCTGTTGGCATATGGTAAAGGGCTATTATTCTTGTGAGGATTTTTTATATTAAAAGAGAGAGACTGAAGTGCCTCTTCCACATAACTTGAATGATTTTTTAATAATTTCTCTCTCCTTCTGGCCACCCTCTGGAATTACCAAGCACACACTTCTGAACACAGCTGTTTACAAGGAGCCTCACCTGGCAGGTCCTCTTGGTATCTGGATTCCTTGCTGTTCTCTGTGCCAAGCGCAGCTGCAGTGTCCCCCACGGACTTAAAGGGCGTGGGTGTGGCGCCCATCCTGGACCATCTGCTCTGCACGTCCTCTCTGGAACTTAAGCACACGTCAGGTTAATGTCTCATAACGCAACAGACCTGCAGAATGTATGTGTGTACGTTCGTGATGGCGCGTGTGAGGGAAAGTTTACATCATCTTACTTTGGCCTTTCCTTCAGCTTTTCATTTGAGGAATGATAATCATAATCGGAATACTGCTGCCGTCTCTCCTCTGGAGAAAATGATCGGTTTGACTCTATTTCCGAGATATCTAGTTTCAAAAATAAGAAAAGACTTATTAAAATATTGAAGACCTGTAGCAAAAGTGATACTATTCTCTGGGTAAGCCAACATGGGAGATGAAAAAGAGACAGGCAGTAAATGTGGTATTAGTCTAGCAGTCTTCCCTTGAAGAAAATCTAAGCCTTTGAAGGGAAAAACATTAATTAATAAAGAGAAAGCCAAATTCAGAATTTTATGTTCCTCTTTCATTACACTTTCCATCAAAGCTGCCACTGAAGAGTCAAAATTCAATTACTGGATCATACATGTATCCACTCATTTTTAGCCACACAGAGCAGTGCTTCTAAAACTTTAATGTGCATATGAATCACCTGGGATCGTGTTAGACTAGCTGTTCTAGGACAGAACCGGGCCTGCAATTCTGTGATTCCAGCAAGCTCCCGGGGGCTCGTGCAGCTAGTGGGCTAAGGATCACACTGGGAAAAGCAAGGAAACGACCTACAAGCTCTTGGCATACCGAGATTATTTCTCCTGCTCGGTTTTCTTGCATTGCACTCACAGCAGTAACCAAGTGATTAGACTTTTGAAATAATGGAAGTTAACCTAAGTCTTAAGATTTTATAAAGTAATTCTTTTAAAAAATCAACATGTCTGGGGCGTGTGGGTGGCCCAGTCAATTAAGCGTCTGACTTCGGCTCAGGTCATGATCTCACAGTTCGTGAGTTCGAGCCCTGCGTTGAGCTCTGTGCTGACAGCTCAGAGCCTGGAGCCTGCTTCAGATTCTGTGTTTCCCTCTCTCTCTGCCCCTCCCCCTCACACACACTCTCTCTCTTTCTCCCTCTCTCAAAAATGAATAAACTTAAAACAAAATTAACATGTCTGTCTTCAAACTTGAGCACTTAATATTTTCCAAGTTCTTCTGTACAAAGGCAGTACTAGATAATTAGTATCATACCTACTTATTTTTATTGGTAATTTTTACATCATGAAAATGTGACCCCAAGTGTAATTCGAATTCAAGAAATGAATACTGCTTCCTAAGACAGAAGAGGTGACACAGATTGCTAATTGAGGACTACCACACCGTTCAGCCGTGCTGACTGATTCTTTAGCTATCTTCCATAGGACCTTCCCTTTATTTGAAATATTATCCACTTTTAAAAAATATGCAAGTACAAGACTGAACAATTTACAAATGATGTGGTTAGATCTTTGAGCCACTCCTACGTATATTTTTTACAAATTTTTTTTTTCAGTGACCTAAAACAGATTCCCCTGGGGAGTTCACAAGTGCACCTGAATTTCATGTTGGAAAACTAGTATCAGCAGACGCTTTGGTAAGAAAATAACCACCACTTATTGGAACTAAAGTTTAAAACAGAAGTTTTGTTGGAAATTTAGCTTCCAGCTAGATGGCTATGAAAGTGAGAATGGACAAGCCACAGCCTTCCTTGCTTCCAGCCAAACTCACAGGCTCCCCCCTCTTTACCTTCTATTTCTGAGTCGCTGTCATTTAATGACGGGATGTTGATGAGTGTTTGCTTGCTGTCTCTCAGTACCACTAGCTGGAGTTTTCCTCTTGACTTCTCTATCAGTTTTCGAGCATCCGTTAAAGACATGTTCTCAGTTACAGTTCCATTTATCTGCGTTTATGAATAACGGTCATGTTACATGTAATACAACTGTTCACACGAAATAGAAAGTTTGTATTTTGCCCTTCTAAAAGTGTGAAGTCTTTGCTCAGCAGCTATTCAAACAGACATGGTAGTTTTAGGATGACTGAATAAAAACGAATTATCCTTTAAATTAAATATAACCCTGCATACCTGGATCCCAAAGACAGGCGTGAGAGAACTGTGGTATACTTAAGTTACTCTGCTAATTTATTTAACTTCCAAGCTCAAGACAGTGGTTTGGTTTACTCCTGGAACATGTTTCCTGACTGGAGAGGTTTACAAAAACTATTAAACATTCAACATTCATATACTACCAACTCTCCCTCTCATCTTTCCTTACTTTAGGGAATATAGGAGCTTAAACTTTAAATAAACAGGGAATAAGAAAGCATTCATTGAAATTTTTTTAAAAAACTAACATGACACTATTACAAACCTCCATGTCTGGTTTTTGTGATAAAAATCTCACCCTGCTGCCGTTCTCAGCTTTTACCTTATTACTGACTCCCATCTCAACAAAGTTTCATTCTGTCAGCACTCAAATATGAAATCTGGACTAGAAAGACAAACATGAAATCAGTTGCTCTCTAGCCTGTATTGCCCACCTTGAGAATTATGTCTCCTTCGTGCAGGTTGCCATCTTTAGTTGCCAGACCAGTTCTGGTCATTTCTTTTATGAAAATCTGACTCCCAAGCCGGAGACCATACTCTGGAAGACAAACACATAAACATACACATATTTCATCAACTTGTTCAGAACACTTAGTCTGGCTTTTAGGTCAATTTAAAAATATTTATGAAAAATTAACTTTGCATGTGGGACATTCTATAGGACAACTAGCCTGGACTCATCGAAAAAGTCAATGACATAAAAAACAAAAGAGGCAGAGGGACTGTTCTAGATTAGAAGAGATATAAAAACCAAATGCTATGCATGAACCTTCACTAGGCCCTTGATCCAGTATGGGACAGAGGTGGGGGGTGCCAGGGTTGCAGTATTTTGGAGCAACTTCAAAATGAACCACACTACAATATATTAAAATGGATATCAATGTAAATTTTCTAAAGAACCCATCATGGCATTTTGGTAATGTAGGAGAACGTTCTTATCCTCGGGAGACACCTGCTGAAATATTTAGGGTTAAGGGAGTCACCCTTGCAATTTACTTTCAAGTGGTTCCCAAAAACCACTGAGAGTTAGAAGAGGCGTGGGAGAGGAAGAGAGAAGGAAGAAAGGAAAAAAAAGAAGGGGCAAAAAAACAAATGTGGCAAAATGTTAACCAATGGGAAAACCAGGTGAAGGCTATATGAGTATCTGCTGTAAAATTAACACTTTTCAAAACGGGGACAAAAAACCAATGCAGTGCATCTCAGTAAAGACGTTCTGCTGACAGCACAGGTGCCTACAGGAAGGCACACAGCGTGCTCTTCTTGTGTAACAGCTTAGATGTGTGCTTGGCAGTGAAAAAACGTCCGTGCGTGAAGAAAACATGTCATTACGCCAGGCGAAGCAATAAAGTATTTAAGTAAAACCAGTATACTCAGGCGGTTTGTGAAATTTGGATTGCTCTCAAAAGAAAAAACACTGTATTTACTAAATATGCATTGTGAAAAGTATTTTAAATACTATTCAGACTCTTCTGATTTTACTTATTAAACTTATAAAAATACCTAATTAAAGGATAAAGTTTGATTGTTTTGGGAACCACAACTCAGCAGGCTTTAAAAGGAGACACATTCAAATTGTATTATTATTCTGGACTCAAAATCTTTTTTTTTTTTTTTATGTTTTATTTATTTTTGAGAGCAGGAGAAACAAAGCATGAGTGGGAGAGGGGCAGAGAGAGAGGGGGAGACACAGAATCCGAAGCAGGATCCAGGCTCTGAGCTGTCAGCACAGAGCCCAACGCGGGGCTTGAACTCACAGACCGTGAGATCATGACCTGAGCCGAAGTTGGACATTTAACTGACTGAGCCACCCAGGCGCCCCTAGACCCAAAATCTTATAATTTCAAAACAAACTAACTTCTCACCATTTAAAAAAATTAAGAAGTAGATTTAAAGATAAGTTTTTTTATTCGAGTATAAACATATACAGTTTTTTTATTCAAGTATAAACACATACAGTGTCCTATTAATTTCAGGTGTATAACATAATGATTCAGTAATTTTTTTTTAATTTTTCTTAATGTTTATTTATTTTTGAGACAGAGAGAGACAGAGCGTGAGTGGGGGAGGGGCAGAGAGAGAGGGAGACACAGAATGTGAAGCAGGCTCCAAGCTCTGAGCTGTCAGCACAGAGCCCGACGCGGGGCTCGAACTCACAGACCGCAAGATCATGACCTGAGCCGAAGCCGGATGCTCAAACCGACTGAGCCACCCAGGCGCCCCTGATTCAGTAATTTTAAACATTACTCAGTGCCCAAAATGATAAGCGATCTCCTTCACCTATCTCACCCATCCCCCCACCCACCTCCCCTCTGGCAACCACCAGTTTGTTCTCTAAAATAAATTTTAAATGCTTTACTGTGAGTTAGCATCAGATCTTACCACAGTAGTTGAAAATGTGGAGGTCCACCCCTACCCCTGTAGGAAGCAGATAATCAAGAAAGAACAAGGGTAAGACAGCATCTTCTTTCACGGATGACAGTTCCTTACTGGTTAAACAGCCTCACAGCCCAGCCCAGAAGGCCGTCACAGCTTGAATGATGACTCCTCCTATATCAACAATTCTTCTATCCTCTTAAAAACTGCCGTCTTACTGAACAGTTGCAAATAGGTTGTTACTGGTGTATTGTGGGCATCTCTTAAATGCAGAAAAAGTGAGCTGACCAACTTCTAAGACATGCACCAGCAAAGCTATCTGGTGCCCGTGAAGTACAACAGTGGGCAATTAAAAATGGCTATTTTTCTTTTAGTCAATAAAGGTCTTTCCTACTGTTAGATTTCTTTAAAGATTAATTTTTATGCAACTCTTGCCAGTGATAAATTATTCTGTAATCCTAACAAATGGCAAAATATCTTTTAAAAAGTGGACCTTTTTTTTTCCCCAATGAATTACGAGTTTAAGTAACAAAACGGCCCAGGAGGAATAAAATGCTGTCTCAGCAAAGGGACATAGCCCCTTCTATCCTTAGTATTACTAAGACCAAGCATGACTAGGCATCTCTTAGAGACACGATCTTTTCAAGACTCATTAGTGAGTCTTGAAATCAATTTAGTAAGTTATGAAAAGTATTTTTAAATGTAATGGAACCTCTCAGAATGCATCACACAGAGTAAGTGCTGTTCCATGAAAGGTTTGTTCAAGTTTTTTGATACATGATAACACTTGCATCCATGATTGTTTGCAAGATTCGTTCTTTCTGTGGCAGAAGAGGAGGACAGGGAAAGAAAGGGGAAGAGGCGAGGAAGAGAAAGAGAAGGAAAAGTCTGAAAAGTACTGCCTTGGGTAACTCGGGAACCTGGGGTACAAGTCCTAGAGAATGCGCATCAGGCCCCTATGAGAGAGGTCTCATGCCAAGTCATCTTTCTCAAGATTTCTCCAGTCCATCTTTTTGTCTGGGAGCAGAATGGTGTTTACTCTATAACTCTTGCAGGTTGATGAATTAATACGTCATTATCAATGATTGTAAAGATTCTATAGAATCCTTAAATCTCCTAAAAGGCACATTCCTCAGGGACAGTGCAGTCTCGACTCTCTCCTGTTTTCTGGGACTGGACCCTGCACAGCCTGTTACTCGCATCCTTGTGTTGTTCTTTAGGTATTTCAACGGGTCCCCAGATCTAGATTCAACTTTGTGCTCCACTCAGAAGTAAAAACTAAACGAACCATCTCCTCAGACAGGCTTTTTGAGATGTCAGTTCCCAACCTAAAGGGCAAAGAGTTCACTTTGCATTCTTGGGTGCTCTTCATTGTTCCCCCTCTTGGAGAATTAAAGAACAAGGGGAGATAAAAGATATGCGACAAGTAATCTAGAAAGTTAGAACCAAGAACTCATGCGAGGAACATCTCCGCACCGGCTCTGAAGCCTCGTTCACCCACGGGCTTGTTCCTGACCATCTACTTGCAGGAGACGCGGTCTGAGTTCTGGCTCACCACTCACTGACTGGCTTCAGGATGTGGGCAAGTCACTTCTCTTCTTGAAGTTCCAAGTCCTCACCTAAAGTACTGCTGGCGTCTCTAACCGCCACACGGGGCTTTAGTGAATTTTGGGTGAGATGAACCATGTGCAAGTTCTCCGAGGGATGCAGTCTGGGCCGGGCAGCCTGGGCCGGGACCCTCCTCGCCTGTGGGCACACCAAAACCTCTCTGCTCCACGGTGCTCGCCAGCGTACAACAGGAGTGAAGTCCCCTACCTACCACGTGGCGCTCTGGTGAGGATGAAGAGAGTCATTTACTCACACAGGCCTGGCACAGAGCAAACACTCGAGATCGGCCAGAGTCCGGTCCACTCCTATGGTTTCACCACATCAGCCGCACCAGGCTCCCCAGGAGAGCTTGTTAACACAGACTCCGGGCGCCCTCCTCAGTGTTTCAATTGGGTGGGGCTGGGCTGGGGCCTGAGAATCTGCATTTACAGCTAGTGTCTAGGTGGTGCTTATGCTGCCTGGAGAACCCCTGCCTAGGAGTTTAAAGCCCCGGTTCTGCAACCTGGCTCTGCCCCTGGTGACACAGCTTTGCGCAAGCAAATGAACTTTCCCATGCCTCAGTCTCCTGGTCTGTGTGATGAAGATGTAAGTAACTCCCACATGAGGTGGGTATGGGGAAGAAATGAGCCAGGGGGCACAAATCACTTGGGTCAGTGCTTGGCACACAGTTAACTGCCACGTAAGAGCTAGCTGTTGTAAAAGTGCTTTTCTTCATCAAGCATGCCTACCTTCATTTGCTTTGCTTTTCACCAGAAGAACCCCGATGGGCCTGTCCGAGTCCGGCTGGCCTGAATGGTCCTGCCGCCCCCTCAGCTCAGGGCTGGGGCTGCGGGAGTGCAAGTGCTCACGGCTGCGACTGTGGGACCCTGCATAGCGGGCATCCAGCGGGGCCCTGCGGTCATACTCCTCCTCCGGGCTGTAGGCTCGGTTGTAAGCCCGATCATAGGCCCGGTCGTAGGCCCGGTCGGAGCTCCTGCCGCGGCTGCGCTCCCGGGCCCGCCCATAGTCGTCGTGGTCCAAACCCCGCTCCAGGCTGCGGCCGCGGCTGCGCTCCCGGGCCCGCTCATAGTCGTCATGGTCCAAACCCCGCTCCAGGCTGCGGCCGCGGCTGCGCTCGCGCTCCGGGCTCCGTGCCCGCTCGTGGGGACGCCCCCTCTCCGGGCTGTCCTCCCAGCTACGGCTGCGCGCACCGTGGCTGCTGCGCCGGCTCCTCTCGCTGTACCCACTGCGGGCACTTCTGCCGTCGAACTCGTCCATCACGTCAAAAGCGCGGTCATCCTCACCGACGGATGGGCTGCCCTGGGGTGGGGCCAGCTGGACCTTCCGGGGCCTCTTGACCACCTGTCACCCACGCAAAACAACGGGAATGCAGGACAAGCACAGTTACAGAGAGTGCAGGGTGAAGAGCCCAGCCCTGCTCTCCTTTCAGTAAAACTCTGTCGTCCCTGCCAACTCACTAAAGCCTCGAGTAGAAGACCAGCAGTATAACTCTGAACACAGTGCCTCCAAAATCTGCTTCTAGCCAGTGTTCTTAAGAGCATCATGGGACTTTAAATCACTAAGTTATGAAAATGAAAATCCGGAAATCGAGACATTCTGGATACAACCACCTAATTCATCTAAAAGTGTCATGAGGGGGGGCAGTGGGAGGGCAGAGAGAAAAGAAGGACCCTTCCAAATTAAAAAGGCATTTTAGAGACTAAGGACCAAATGCAATGACTGAGCTCTGATTGGATCCTGGATGGGGAAGAAAAGTCTCTTAAAAACATCTTTGGATATGGACTGGATATTAGATGATACTTTAAAGTCATTAATTTCCTTGGGATAATAGAGTTATGGTTATGTAAAAGAATGTCCTTATTTAGGAGATGCATGCTGAAGTAAGTAGGATTGACACTGTCATACTTTCCTTCAAGTGGTTCACTAAAAAGATGTGTTTATAGACATAAAAAAATCAAGTGGAGGGGCGCCTGGGTGGCTCAGTCGGTTAAGCGTCTGAATTCAACTCAGGTCATTAAGTTTGAGCCCCAGGTTGGGCTGTCTGGTGTCAGCACAGAACCTGCTTCGGGTCCTCTGTCCCCCTCTCTCTATGCCTCTCCCCAGCTTGTGCTCTCTCTCTATCCCTCTCAAAATAAACAAACTTTTTTTTAAAAGAGAGAGAGAGAAAAATCAAGTGGGGCACCTGAGTGGCTCAGTCGGTTAAGTGTCTGATTCTTGATTTTGGCTCAGGTCATGATCTTGTGGTCATAATATCAAGCCCCGCATCAGGCTCCACGCTGAGCCTAGAGCCTGCTTGGGATTCTCTCTCTCTGCCCCTCCCCCACTCACACATGTGCTCCCTCTCTCTCAAAATAAACAAACATTTTATAAAAGAAAAAAATCAAGTGAAGATGGCAGAATATTAACACTTTAAAAGAGGGGTGCCTGGGTGGCTCAGTTGGTTAAGCAGTTATGTACACACTCTCTCTCTCAAAATAAACATTAAAAACAAAAAATGCTAGAAGATATAGAAGTGTTTATTATACTAATCCTAGAACTTTTCTTTTTGTTTGAAAATGTCATAATATAAAGTTGAAAAAAAATACCACATACCCAGTACATGTCCCTAACACTGCCCTTAAATACACTACATTCCAATTCTGGCTCCGTGCGTCTGCCTGCCCGGCTCAAGTAGGCACGCCCTGACGCAGTCCTGCTCCAGACTCCGGTGGCATCTGGCTCATAGCCGCTTCTCAACCAATGATTACCGATAAATGAGTGAGCAAGCGAATGAATGCTACAGACGGCCAATATCTCCTAAGAAACTCTTAGGACCTCTGTTACTAAGCTATAACAGGTCTTGTTTGGGCCTTTGGGTTTTTGAGCAGAAATTTATTTTCCAAATTAATACTGTTTTACAAGTGTTCTCAAGCTAGGTAATTCTCTTCGGATTGTCTAGCCTGGTTCCTAAGGCAAACTCACTCAGACAGGAGAACCACTGGAAGTGAGCAGCATGAGGAGAAGGCAGGGAGAGAGAACTTACAGGTTTACCTCACCCGTAACATCACCCCAAAGCAGGGGCAGCAAGAAGTAGCAGCCCCTAAAATCTGTCAAGTGTTTAAAAGCAAGTGGTAATTCTCTTCTGAGCACACGAACAAGATGCTATGGAGAGCAGCTGGAAGCAAACGCAGAGCTTACAATGGCGGCGATCTTCCCACTTTTCCTCAGCTGCTGAACAGCAAATGAATGGAGCACATCCTCCATGGGGGTGCCGTTAACCATGACCACCCTGTCATTTTCTCTGCAACAAAGATAAAAAAAACAAGACATGAAAAACTCCCATGTATTCACTGTAAATCGTTTATTTAGGAACACATAAAAGCAAAAAACTGACCCAAAATGCTTACTAAAAGGCTCAGTGCCTGATGGCTCCTGAGATTGGATCAGTCGACTCAGTCTGAACCCTTCCCAGGAAGGAACCCACAAGCCACTTGGCCCACTTCTGACACTGTCTGTGGGAAACCAGCGGGGAACCAATACCAAAGGGTCTCTCCAGGAGGCACAAAAAGAACTTCTGCATTAGGCCTTCCTAAGGTGGCTTCAGAAAGTCTACAGATAGCCCCCAAAGCAGATTTAAATCCACCTGTGTGTTTATGGAGGGGAAAAGATTAGGAGTTTGCCTCAGATTATTAAGGAAATATTGAGGTCATTAGAACCTTCTTACTTCTCTCATCCCAAAAATTACTTTTTGAATCCTACACTGCTCTCTGTATATAAGACTACTAACTCAGATATGAATATACAGACTTGATATGCCAACAAATCCTAAACTTTTGAGCTCTCTGGCCAAGGCAGTCATTAATTTTAGACTCTGACCTAAGAAATTTTCCTGAGAGAAATTAGATATGTTTCTTTTAAAATGGCATGATCTCGGGGCGCCTGGGTGGCTCAGTTGGTTAAGCGGCCGACTTCGGCTCAGGTCATGATCTCACGGTCTGTGAGTTCGAGCCCCGCGTCGAGCTGGCAGCTCAGAGCCTGGAGCCTGCTTCAGATTCTGTATCTCCCTCTCTCTCTCTGCCCTTCCCCTGCTCATACTCTGTCTCTATGTCTCTCAAAAATAAATAAACGTTAAAAAAAAAAAAAAAGTTTAAAATGGCATGATCTCTTCAGAACGGAAGGCTGGAATTTGGAAAACATGTGTTTTCAGGTAGTAAGTTTTCCCAATTTCCATATCCCTCTTATAAATCAGATCATCATTGGGGCTCCTGGGTGGCTCAGTCAGTTAAGTGGCCAACTCTTGATTTTGCCTCAGGTCACGATCTCTAAGCCATGAGATCAAGCCTTGTATCTCAAAATCCTCTCGCTCCCTCTCCCTCTCCCCCCACCACCCCTCCCTTGCTGTGTGTGCTCTCTCTCAAAAAACAAAACCAAAAAACACTGATCAGATCCTCATTAAGCCAAAGTATCCTCATTAAATCCTTAATGAATAGAAGGCAAAATAAGTATAAAGTGTTGGTTGGGTGTCGGGGGCCAGGAGGAAAGCATGCTGATTTTGTACTCCATATTCAGAATTATTCCTAAGCCTAGGAATAATTGTTATGATAGTTATTACTATTTTCCTGTGGAAATGACTGCTCTCCTCCCTCAAAGGTTTGAAGACTGTTAAAGCATGATGTGTTACGGTCTTAATTTTTGCATATATATATGTTTCTTTTCTTTGGTTTTTTTTAAGTGCATCCCCTGTCTAGGACCAACCAGTGGAGTGGGCCGGGGCAGGGGCTGGGGTGCAGGGACACTCACTGAAGCAGCCCATCAGCGGGGCCCCCCGGGAGCACATCAGAAATGACGATTGACGTTTCTCCATTTTCAAAGTGCGGGTTGTCTCTGCCTCCGGACACTGCAATTCCAAATCCTCTTTTGGAGTCCTGTTCATTGGAGTTAAGAGAAAAATTAAAATAATAAAAATCCTTCTTTAAGTGGCTTTCAGGATTTGTTACAAGCACTCGGTAAAATAAAGGTCAAACCAATAACCAGAGACAGCTCAGGAGCAGAGGGCTTACAGAAACAAATGAGAAACAATAAGGCACCATCATGGTTAGCTGACAAGTTTATAAAGGGAAATCCGTATCTAAAAGAAACAGTCTTGTGAAAGCTGGAAAAGATTGATAACCAGACTGGAGTTATCACTAGGGGCTGGCATAGGAAATAACACCTTCTGTCTAAACAGGGATATGCTATTCAAATCAGCAGTCATACCTGTTCTCATATCCTGGCCTGAGCTGGAACAGCTGCAGTCACAACCGAACCTGTGCTGAAAACCCTATTTTTAAAGTATGTCTTTAACTTCCAAGTTAGGTAAACTGGTGGTTTCATTTTAATAGGATGGGAAAAAAAAGTAAACGGATTTTAAAGATAAAATCTGAATAAACTTAATTTTAAGATCTTATGAGAGAGCAAAGCATTAAACTCCTTCCTATGTACATATAAGACAGAAAATACAGACTAATTACACTTACAATTGGTCTAGAAATGTAAAACAGTGAATCCGGATAATACATAACCCTAATTCATTTCAGTGTCTAAAAAAGTTAAGCTCCCAAAGTTTCATCGAGATGACTGGGTATGTGGCTATAACTGTACATCAGCATCTGGTTATGTAAAAACGTACTCTGAGAATTCCACAAAGTCTTCCCCAACCAATGGAAAATTTCCTACATAGGACCCACCGTGCCAACTCGTGACAATTACCAACACAAAACAGGCTAGCCGATTGTCCCTTAATTACATGGCTTTGGACTGGGCAGCACCATCACCTGGGAGCTGGTTTATACAGAGGTAGCTCTGTCCTGTATACCAGACTTAAAATGTCCCTCATCTTTGCCACTTTGCGACCCACGACTCAAGGGACATGTGAAATGCTGGTGGAAGGGCTCAGAGAAGAGTCAGAAGAGGATTAGAGGCGAGAAGTAAAACCTGAGGGGGAACCCACTCATCTGAAGAAACCGTGTTACGTTACTTAACTCCGGAAGTTCCACCTCCTAAGCATTGACCTGATGTTTTTCTACCAGGATTAATTTAGTTCATTTATTCAGGAACTAACTTTTCACTAAAGTCAGGATTTGAAAAGTTCACAGTTCTAAGGGTCAAAGGAAAACTCTCCCTCTGAGGAACATACAATTCCTCTAGGAACTTATCATCCAGAGCCTGGAGGGGTTCAGAGCAGGACTCAGAACAGCAGAGCCCACAAAAGTCACAGAGATGCTGACCAGGGGAGCTGATGGAGTAAGACCTCGGGACTACGAGTGCCTCTCAAGTCAGCCCAGCCACACATAAGTCACTTACAGGCTGTTGGTGGCTGTGCTGCTTGCAAGTGGGGCTGACACCTATCATGCCTATTCGAGTCTGCTGTCAAAGAATAAAAAGGGCTAGAACTAACACCTATTAGCAGCCATTATGTGCTGGACTCCATGTACTAGAAGCTGTTTGTATTACCTCATTTAATCAAGAGGCGCAACACCCATGAAATAACTTTAAAAATTAAGTAAAATACCTTTATATCTGGTATAAATTCGACTTTCAATCCCATGGGGAAGGGGGGAAGAATTTT
The DNA here is from genome assembly GCA_030068075.1 of Paguma larvata. NCBI lineage: Eukaryota > Metazoa > Chordata > Mammalia > Carnivora > Viverridae > Paguma > Paguma larvata. The sequence continues at coordinate 79,889,302 of CM057832.1, forward strand.
AAAAAATCTGATGTAATCCTAATGTAATCATGAGTGGGACAGGGGCACCTGGGTGACTCAGTCGGTTAATCATGCAACTCTTGGGTTCGGCTCAGGTCATGGTCTCACGGCTTCATAGGTTTGAGCCCTACATCAGGCTCTGTACTGGCAGCATGGAGCCTGCTTAGGATTCTCTCTCTCCCTCACTCTCTGTCCTTCCCCCTTCTCATGCTGTCTCAGTCTCAAAATAAACTTTAAAACAAAAACAAAAACAAAAAAACTCCTTTAATCATGAGTGGGATATTTTTATCCCATTGCTAAACCAATGTTTCAAAATTTAGTGTGGAATTAATATGTCATAATAAAAATTACAGAAGTTTTAGAAGCTACCTCAACGTCCTTAAATAGTACAGGTTATTTCCATTTCTTCCCTCCCTCTCTCTTTCTACATAACCTATTCTGTCTGGAGACAGGTGAATACACTAAAGAATCTCTGTAATTTTCTATTATACAGGCCTTAACCAAAAACTATACTAGCATGCGAATCTTTGATAATGCAGTAATTACTGCCAGCTACAATGCATTATCCACGTTAAGGGGGGGAAAACTGTGTTTGGCCAAAAATGAGTAAAATCCATGACCTGTAAACTCAAGAATGTGATTCCAGCACCTGGACTGGGCAGCACTCACCTTCTGCAGGGTCACAGTGTACTGTTCCCATATCAGCTCTTCCATGCCTGGGGCCTGTGTTAAAACAGCAAAACCAAGTTGTTTAAACCACAAACATTTCAATGCTAGAAATAAAGCTATAACTGAAAATGTTTTAATATAAAGTCCAGCTTACACATTCTACACACCAAAAAGTGTTGATATTTTTTAGGAACATTATGTTACCTATTTACAAATACTCCTTCAATCAAATGACAGTCTTCACAAATGAAAAGTAGTGAAATATATGGCAAGAGATATACCCTAAAAAAAATGAATTATTTTTATTATCACCACTCCAAAACAGTCATTATAAAATCCCTTAAAAAGAAATCTAGAGGGGCACCTGGGTGGCTCAGTTGGTTAGGTGGCCGACTTCGGCTCAGGTCAGATCTCACAGTCTGTGAGTTCGAGCCCCACGTCGGGCTCTGTGCTGATGGTTCATCAGAGCCTGGAGCCTGCTTCAGATTCTGTATCTCCCTCTCTCTCTGCCCTTCCCCTGCTCACGCTCTGTCTCTATGTCTCTCAAAAATAAATAAATGTTAAAAAAAAAAAAAGGAAATCTAGAGTTTCAAACAGGTATTTTTTTATTCCTTTTTTTTTTTTTTTAGTCACTCCCCCCTCCTCCTGTCAAAGATGACCTCTTAGGCAAATTTTATGCATTTTTTTATGTCTAAAGGAATCCCTGGCCTTGTCAGAGAGTGCCTTTTCTCCAAGAGTACTGCTGAGTGTGAAAGATGAAGATGCCTGCATAAATAGATGGGGCTTCATTTCTGACAATATTCCAAAATAAATGTCCAGAAAAGCCTGAAAATAGTGGTTATCAGTTTAAAAATACTAACAACAAATCCATTAAATGCAGACTGCCTTTGAGGAGAAGTCCTTAAAGGCTAGAAATACCCAGAAAGCCAGAGAGATAAACCAGTGTTGAAGCAGGCATTCAAACAGGAGGCTGGGAAGAGAGAGAAACTGTAGGCTCCAAACAGGGGAGAGATTAGATCGGAATGGATGTCGTAGGAGAAATACACCATTAGGCAGATGGAGATGGCAGGGGCATGTTCCTTGCTCATCCTTGGCTCTGAGCAGAGTGGAAATAACTAAAAATCTCTCCCTGCAGAATTCCTATCAATGGACCTGTACTCAGGTTTGGGACTAAAATTCTTATTACAGGTAGTACCACATCGCCTCAAAACATGCTCACAGCGGTTAGGCAAGGTAGCCACCCTGGTACACAGAGGCAAATGCACATTCTCTCCAAGGAACATACTAACAGGTTTCAGAGAATCCCGCAGGTGAGTATCTGAGGAACTCTCTTTAATTCATAAACTAAAGAGAGTTAAAACAGAAAACTGCAAGACCAAAGACTATAAATAATGGAAATATCAGTCACAGACTCAAAAGATGTAGGTATAATATGTATGTTTATCGTATTATACAAATTAAATATATTATACCAATTAATTGTACAAATTAAAAGGGGAAATTGGAAAGGTAATGAAAGAACAAGGGAACATCAAAAATGACCAAGTAAATCTGAAAAACAAACAAAAATTTTAGAAATAAAAATATGTAATTGAGATGAGGTGCACAATGGAGTGAATCACATACTGTACGCAGCTAAAAAGAGTAATTAATTGGAAGACAGATGTGAAGAAAATATCCAGAACACAGCAAGAAGCATTGAAAAAGTGAGACATCTAAAAGAAAAGTTAAGACCAAGGAAGTCTTATTTACAATGTGTCTGGTTAGATTTCCTGAACAAGATGCTGAGAGGGTACAGGACAAATGCATTACTCAAAGACATAATGGCTCTTCCAGAATTGAAGATTTTTCAGGTTCAGGAAGCCCAATACATCAAAAGCAGAGTAGATGGTGGGGATGAGGAGAGAGGGGGAAAAACACTTTTAAATACATGGTAATTTCAGAGCAGAAAAAAATATATTAAGACTTGAGAACAGTCTAGACCTGAGAGATTACCTATAAAAGAACAATCAGAGTAACAGCTGACTTCTAAACAGCAAAGATGGAAGCCCGAAGTTAAAAGAATATTTTTAACACAATACATGTTGATTTAGAGGGCAGAAAAGACATTTTTTAAAAAATAAAAACTGGGAGAGATTATTACCCTAGACCAGCAATAAATCAATTTCCAAAGGATATTTGAGAAAGAAGGAAAATAATCCCAGAAGGAAGACCCAAGACACAAGAAGGAACATGAGTAAGCCTGAGCATATATCAGCTGTATGCAACTATAATAATAATGAATAATTTGTTAGACTTAAACAAGTAAGACAGAGCTGAAGCACAGGCAACATCACTTGTAAATCCAGAAGACTTTAACATATTAGATTACTCTAAGTGTTTTTTTCAGGAGCAGAGTTAAACTGCTGATTAATTTTGAACTTCCCTGAGTTAAGTCTACATGTTAAATTTTCTGGGGTAACCACAACAGGAATATTTATAGTACATAACTTCCAATATGGCAGAGGTAAAAATAAAAATATAGCAGAGGTAAAAATAAAACAAACAAAACAAGTCAATCCAAAACACGGCGAAGGAGACAAAACTTAGAAAAAACAGCACAAATGTAAAACGCAAACTAGAATATAGAAAGAATATAGAAGAGTAATCATAATAAATATAGGCAGACAAGACGGTCCAGGGGCACCTGGGTGGCTCTGTTGGCTGAGCATCTGACTCTTGGTTTCTGCTCAGGTCATGATCTCAGTTTCATGGGTTCGAGTCTCTCACTGGGCTCTGTGCTGACAGCGTGGAGCCTGCTTGGGATTCTCTCTCTCCCTCTCTCTCTGCCCCTCCCCTGCTCGCTCTCTCTTTCAAAATGAAAAAAGTTTTAAAAAATTTAAAAAAAAACAGGAAGGTCCATCCAGCTATATGTCTCTTAATAAAAGAATATCTAAAACCTAAGGACACAAAGAAATACATAAATAAAAGGCCTTACTGTATTTATATACAAATTAAAATAATTTTAAGAAAAAGTCTCTAGTTGTTTTACATTAAAATTTTTTCAAATCAAATTTGCCATCCCTGCACTGATACTCTCATTCTGAGAGAGGAAACAAATGAAAAATGTCCAGATGATGTGCTTCTTTCCCCAGTTAACAAACTTTCCGGACAGCCTAACATAAAAGGCAAGTCTATCAGCTTGAGAGAGAAAGAGACAGAGTATGACCTATTGGAGCAGATCACCTGTTCCCTTTGGCAGAGGGGCTTAGGGAAAAGCAATTTTGTTTGTACAGAAGGTAAACCAGCCTACTCTTGAGTAGCTATAACTGATTACTCAAACTGAGAGGAAGTCCTAATCCTTTAGCTCACCCTCCGCTATGTACTCACTCTTAAAAGGACATTTCCATGGCTAATACCATCTGGCTCCAAGAGATCTGAATTAGTAGATTAAAACCTAGAATGCAAAAGTCACCTCTAGGGTTAAAAAAAAAAATACAAATGGTCCCTGGAACAGGCAAGAACTAGGATCCATGCTACCAGCACACCTGTGACCAGATGCTACGGTAGTGGGACAGGGGTCGGGGGAGGGATGGGAATCGGCATCCAAAATGGGGTTACGTTTAGGTTAAATGAAGCCACATGGACACAGTGAAACAGGTACACATTCAAAAAGATCATTATCTAAATTATGTAAATTGCCCCAATTATTTAAATTTATTCACCATGACCACTGTTTTCTTTTTTTAATTATTTTATTTATTTCTGAGAGAGAAAGAGACAGAGTATGAATGGGGAAGGGACAGAAAGAGACAGGCAGAATCTGAAGGCTCCAGGCTCCGAGCTGTCAGCATTGAGCCTGATGTGGGGCCCAAACTCCCACGAAGTGAGATCATGACCTGAGCCAAAGTCAGACACTTAACCAGCTGAGCCACCCAGGCGCCTCAAACACTGTTTTTCTTTTTTTTAAACATTTATTTATTTTTAAGAGACAGAGAGACAGAGTATGAGCAGGGAAAGGGCAGAGAGAGGGAGATGCAGAATCCGAAGCAGGCTCCAGGCTCCAAGCTGTCAGCACAGAGCCCGTTGCGGGGTTGAACCCACAGATGGCGAGATCATGACCTGAGCCGAAGTCGGCCGCCTAACCGACTGAGCCACCCAGGCGCCCCCACAACCATTGTTTTTCAATTGAAATAAAATGGAAGTGGATTTTCAGGTAAGATTTTTATATCTCACTCACTCCATTTCGGCCCTTATCTCCTAAAACAGTGGCTGGTGCACAGAGTAGGCACTCAAAAAGGTTTTCTTTTCAGTAAACCAAGAAGTGGATACACAGTCCATTCATCACTTGTTAATGTGATTAAAGCACTAATTTCTACTACTGACAAGTTTTCTCGAAGGAAATTTCCTATTACAGTCAGGGACCCTCTGCTTCCTCGCCAGCACCCTCGAGGTGGTCAGGCTGGGAACTCTAGGTGTGCTTCATCGCCACCATTCCTCCCCGGAGTGTTTCAGTCTGTGTCTAAAACAGCATTTTACAATGTGTGACAGTATAACACAAGTGTTCCAAGATTTTAATAAAGTTTTCTATTTAAAAATTTTTGTTCTTAAGAGGAAATAGTAAGCAGAAACCTGGCTGATGAGAATGATCTTGATCCTCTCCATTTCCACAGAGCGCCTCCTAACTCCCTGGCACCTTCAGGTTTCAATGTGGCCTTAACCAATCACCTACCAACCAGAAATGACCTTTAACCAGCATGCATGCTTCCAAAGTTCATTTTCTCACACTTGACTCTACCTTGAAGCTGGCAAATTTCAACACGCTGAATTAATCTGGAAGTTGTGGTAAAATAAATACAGATGCCAATTCCTCTTTCAATATAGCTGTATCTCTACACGTTAAGAAAAAAACATCACTGCTGGTGGGAATACAAACTGGTGTAGCCACTCTGGAGAACAGTATGGAGGCTCCTCAAGAAACTAAAAATAGAACGACCCTACAATCGCCGTTGCACTATTAGGTATTTACCCAAAGGTATAAAAATACAGATTTGAGGTAGCACAAGCACCTCAAAGTTTATAGCAGGCATTATCAACAACAGCCAAACTACGGAGAGAGCCCAAATGTCCATCAACTGATGAATGGATAAAGAAGATGCAATATTTATATCTAGATAGATAGATACATACATACATACATAGATATAATGGAATATTACTCAGCCTTCAAAAAGAATGAAATCGTGCCATTTGCAAGGACGTGGATATAGCTAGAAAGTATCATGCTAAGTGAAATAATCAGAGAAAGACAGATGCCGTATGATTTCACTCAAATGTGGAATTTAACAAACAAAACAAATGAACATATGGGGGGGGGGAGAAGAGAAGGAAACAAACCACAAAAGACCCTTAATAATAGAGAACACCTGTGGGTTATAGAGAGAGGTAGGTGGGAGAGGGGCTAGGTGATGGGTACTAAGGAGGGCACTTGTGGTGAGCACTGGGTGTTACATGTAAGTGAGGAATCACTGAATTCTACTCCTGAAACCAACATCGCACAGTATGTTAACTAAACTTTAAATTAAAAAAAAAAGAAAAACAACACACAGCACCTTCTCCATAATACTCATCTAAAAATCATCAGGAAAGAACTAACCAATAACCATGACAATCACCCATAGGACTGGGCACTGCTACCGGGTGGGAGGGAGCACAAATGTCCAAAAATGGACATTCATTTGGGTTAAATGAATCAACACAATGAAATGCATAGGCATTGAAAATAATTACTTAACTTTCATCAATTTTTTAAAAGTTTCCTTATCATGATTACTACATTTTCAATTAAAGAGAGAAAGAACAAATTGGCGTTATATTTTCATGGCTGTCCGCTCTTCGCTCTTCGTGGGAAGGGTGGGACTACAAATCGGTATAAACCTTTTGGGGGCAAATTACTAAGAAGCATCAAAATTTAAAATCTGTATACTCCTTGATCATTCAGTTCCATTCCACTTCTGGAAATTTATTTTACAGAAATATGTGCACAAGTACACTAAGGTAAACTTAAATTTGTTTATAACTTAGTGTAATTTTTAATAGGTAATTAATAAAATGTCCAACAACAGGAGATTGGTTACATATATACCATACTCAAATGTCTGTAGGGGGAAATCAATATATAAAACATCATTGTTTCCATTCTTATTGTCATAAATATATATATTTATATAACCACACATGGAAGAGATGGAAAGAATAAATACCAAAAAATGTTAAAATTTCCCCAGGAGCTGTGGTTTGGCAGAGCGTATTTTTATATGAGCATATTACTTTTAGAATACATTTTTATTTTAAAAATAAAAACAGCAAATTCTCTTTTAAACGTTTTGGATTTAGGGGAGCTTGGGTGGCTCAGTCGGTTAAGCAGCCGACTTCAGCTCAGATCATGATCTCACTGCTCCTGGGTTTAAGCCCTATGTCAGGCTCTGTGCTTACAGCTCAGAGGCTGGAACCTGCTTCAGATTCTGTGTCTCCCTCTTTCTGCCCGTCTCCCTCTCAGGCTCTGTGTCTTTCTCTCAAAAATAAATAAATGTTAAAAAAAATTAAATAAAACAAAATAAAAAATAAAAGTTTTGGGTTTAAAATTTTTTGTCATTTAGCCAAATAAGTGAGTTGCCACAAAACTTTATTTTTAAAATATTACCCAAGGTAGAATGAACCCGACTTTCGAAATTCACTATTCAATAATGAGATTATACTATCTAAAAGTATTGCTGTGCTGCCCACAGGGGTAATTTAAATTACAATTATCAGAAAGAGAATTAAACCACTATTCCTACCACCGACACCCCAACAGGACGAAATTAAATTTCAAAAAATTTTTAATGTTTATTTTTGAGAGAGAGAGAGAGACAGTGCAAGTGAGGGAGGGGCAGAAAGAGATGGAGATACAGAATCTGAAGCAGGCTCCAGGTTCTGAGCTGTCAGCACAGAGTCCAACATGGTGATCAAACTCACAGACCATGAGATCATGACCTGAGCTGAAGTCAAACACTTAACCAACTGAGATACGCAGGCACCCCAGGACTGAATTAAATTTTTAATCAATCAGACCTTGCCCGGTGCCCAAAGATCTCACCAACTTGTATGAACTGATCAGGGAAGTGGCTTCTTTACCTAGGACTGGTAATGGGTTGTTACACAATCTATTAACTATTTAAACATAGTATTTAAAAGAAAATATGTTCTGTTACACTAAATGATGAATTTAAAATCTTACTTTTTTAAAGATGAGAAAACTGAAGTAAAAATATTTTAATAACTCTTTTGAAAGCTATTAAAATATACCATAACTATGTATTTAGCCAACAGAACTAGGACTTTATATGAAGGTCTCAGAGAAAAATCTTCATTCATTTACTCCCTCATTCACTTGCTCATTTATTCATTCATTCAAAGTACCCACTATGTGCCAAGCATGTGATTTGTGGCACTTGGGATACACCGGTGAATAAAAACCACCAAAGCCCATGGAGTGTTTACCAACCACAGGTGTGCCCAAAACCAAAATCCCTGAGTGTCTTCCTGCCTCATCTATGTAAATACCTTTTGGGAAACAAAGAGTACCCGGCACAGTCACACATTCCTCAGAATATCATCTCCAGGTACGTCCCCCAGGGGACAGGCTGCCAGTGCACAGCAGCTTAGTTGAGGGCTTCAGCTGATGCATTTCAAACTGGGCCACTGGACTTGGGCCCCCCCCTCCCCCCCCCGCCCGTGCTGGGCTGTGCACAGATCTGAGAATTGCTATCAACATTCAGCGGCTGTTGCTTAGCTTTGAGGAGCTTTACATCCATGTATCAGAGCCAAGGATACACACATTCCATGACTCGGTGATTCCTCTCCTGGGCAGAGGCCCGAGAGCAATCTATGGACATGTGACAAGGATACACACAAGAGCATTCATAACAACATTCTCAACAGCCCAAACCTGGAAACGACCCAAATTAATATCAAGAGCAGAATGGACAAATAAATCATAACATATTATTAAAATATGATATTATACAGTAATGAAAACAAACTAGAGCCACGCATACCGTAACACAGATGCAACTCAGATAAAACACTGAGTGAGAAACATCCTAGAAAAATGTGCAGAGCTTGATATCACTTTGATATAGTTCAAAAGCAAACAGTGTTTCACAACAATGTGAATATATTCAATACTACTGTACTGTGCACTTAAGAATGGTTAAAACGCGAAGTTTTATGTTCTGTGGTTTTTTTTACCACAATAAAGAGCAAACAAAACTAAATTTAAAGAAAGAGCAAGCAAAACTAATTTTTTCCTTAGGGATGTTTTGTTTAGGGATGCGTATGTGTAAGCGTGTGGTAAAACTATAAAGAATAAAAAAGCAAGGGAACGAAAACCACAAACTACAGCATGAATGAGCTGGGGATGAGGCAGAGCGGGAAAGGACTCTGTGTCCATCTCCATGAGGCTCCGTGGGTGTATGTGACGGGCTACTGGGTATTTGTTTTATTACCAGGCTTTATGATTTAGATATGTAAGTCCTGCATGTGCACCAAACATTTCATAAGTTCAAAAATAGGGGGGCAGGGACGCCTGCGTGGCTCAGTCGGTTAAGCGTCCAACTTCAGCTCAGGTCATGATCTCCCAATTCTGGAGTTCAAAGCCCCACATCAGGCTCTCTGTTGTCAGGACAGAGCCTGCTTCTGTCTCCCTCTATCTCTGCCCCTCTCCTGCTCATGCCAATCTCCCTCAAGAATAAATAAACATTAAGAAAAATGAAAAAATAGGGGGGATGCGTATGAGTGAACATCTAGGCGTACCCGATTCCCGGACAGGGACCTTACGCCAAATATTTTTTCAGCCCAGACTTTGCGAAGTAAAAGAGCAGAAGGAAATGTGATCACTTCCACGGGAGGAGGGAAAGACAGGGAGGCGGCAGTGATTTGAGAGGTGTATGGAAGGAAGGTGAGGGAGAGATCAGCTAGCTCTGGGGGAGCGGGGCTCCCCAGAGTAGGGTGCAAGGCTCCCATGTCTCCTGTCTACCCCAAGTCAACACCCCAGATTATTCAAACTCAGCCCATAATTATGGGAGCTGTCTGATAAAAACCTCAACCCGTAAAAGTAAACAATAACACATGCTACAGTAGTACTTGCCATTTGAAACTCTTAAGAGGAAAAATAGAACACATGAAAAACTGTTTTCTATAATTTAAGAACCTACATATAAGAATAAAGATTTCTGCAGAATAAGGTAGCAAAAGTTTCACCCCAAAACGAATGCCCAAACACAAACATCTCCTACGAGGCAGTGTATTAAGTCATTCCCAGGAAGCAACAACGTGCTTGCAGACTCCCAAAACACGCAAAACAGCGGTATTTGATTCATAAACCCCGTAAGAGGCTATCAGTTTGACATGTCTGCTAAAAATAAGGCAAGTCTTTTTAAAACCCACCACCAGCTACGGGCTGCATGTCACAATTTGTTACTGAAAGCTGCCAGAAGTGCAAATAAATCGAAGAGAAAGGAGTCACTGTGAGAAAGCTTCTGCTCCCCACCCACTCCCCGCAAAGAAAGGGGGGAAAGGAGGGGGGAGCTGGCAGAGGGACTCACGTGGTCTTTCACTCTCCCAAACTTTTTAACAGCCTGGATCCACATCCTCTGGAAGACCTGGGCCGTCTTCATGGCCTCTGGAGATTAATCATCCAGGCCGCTGCCCACACCCCCGGCGCTCACCCATCGCCACTACTCCACGTGGTTACGTAAGGCGGATACAATAGTGGCCCACATTCCCGGCAAATCCTGCTGTCATCTCGCACAGTGACACATCCATACAGCAGGGACGCTTTGAAAAGCACCACTTGTGAGGAAAAATAGCAATCTGGAGTTACACCACTCAAAGGACTTTCCTTCCCTCCTCTCTCCCGTGCAAGGGAACAAGAGAATCAGCAAATACTCTTGGTAGACATACAGAGTGATTCAGTGTCGAAGTAGAAATTATTAAGCAAACAGGGCATTTTAGGGCAATACTCGGGAAATGAACATTCAGCAAAGTGTTTATTGATACAGACCCTCCCATACGCACATACACAAAAGATATACGCTGGCTGGAAATGAACTGGTGGCGTTTCAGGTGAACGGAATTGCTGATGTTACATAGAAATTAAAGGCTTGAAGATAAGATGTTTCACATCCTTGGAGGCAGAGGAAGCTGGGAGCCAACTGGGGGACAGAATGCTCACTGGGCAGTTTTCTCTTCTGCCTAATCTTTCTGTAAGTTTACCAGATAAAAGAATAACAAAGAGCTGTATTATTTCTTTCTTTCTTTGTTTTTACCAATGGCGGGGGAGAGTGGAAAAGTACATTTTACGTTTTTCAGCTTCTAGCAAAGACTTCATGGGATGCCCGGGGTTCCAGAGTTGGATCTGGGATTTCAGAAGCAGTTCAGTCTTGCGGTTCCAGTCATGCTTGCTACGTAATGTATATTACACCAAGGGACCAGACCAAGCAGTTTGCAAGTGTTAAGAGTACACTATCTGAACCGCCTGAGGTTAAGGTTGTAACAAATTTGGACCATGAGATGGAGACCATACAGGAAGCAACTTGAGGCAGAGGCAAGAATGTGAGCTATAAAGGCAGACAATCTGGGGTGCAGCCTTTGCTCAGTCACTTAGCTGTGGGACCTTGGATAATCTGTCTCTGCCTTTAGAAAATGGGGAGGGATGCCTGGGTGGCTCAGTTGGTTCAGTGCCCAGCTCTTGATTTCAGCTTGGGTCAAGATTTCATAGATGTGGGATCCAGCTTTGTGTCAAGCCCTATGGTAGGCATGGAGCCTGCTTGGGATTCTCTCTCTCCGTCTCCCTCTGCCCCTCCCCCGCATGCACACTCTTTCTCTCATAAACAGTAGATAGATAGATAGATAGATAGATAGATAGATAGATATTTAGATAGAAAGAAAATGGAGATAATACCACCCACATCTCAGAAAGCCACTGTCAGCCTGAAATGAGGCAACCTCTGCTGCGGACCGTGGATATGCAAATGCACGATCATTAATTCTTTACTCCTTCACTCGGCATATGTTCACTAAGTGCGGCCTGCTGGGCTCCAAGGACCAATGAATGTCAAAATGGATATGGCAATGGGGGCACCTGCCTGGCTCAGTTGGAAGAACATACAACTCTTGATCTGGGGGTCATGAGTTCAAGCCCCGCACTGGGCACACAGATTACTTCATGAATGAATGAATAACACAGATATGGCGCTGCCCTCAGGAACCCTAGCAAGAGCCAGCATCCAATCTCATGGGGGACTGAGGGCAGAGGCGTGTTTCCCATGAGCAAATCACACTGAGATGAAGTCTGAAGAATGAATGGGATTGGGGTTGGCACAGGGTTGTGCGTGATGCAAAGAAAAGCACAGAGCAAAGATTTGGAAAGGAAGGTGGAGAGGCCACAGGGAATAGCCGTCAGAACCACTGCAGCCTTTCCCTAGCAACTGTTCTACTGTGAACATCAGAAGGACATTTTGGGGGGGACCGTGGCCCCCATGAGAAGATCTCAAGTTTAGGAATTTACCTTCCCAAAGATTCCTAACCTCTATATTCATGTATTTGAGAAAAATTTACTGAGCAGCAGCCTGTAGACTGAAAGACACACTACCCTGAGTCGCTACCCATGACAGCCATAGTCCAGTGGAAAGTAGATACACAAGCAGTAACAACTCCGCTACTGCTATAGCAGATGAAGATAAAGGCTCATTGACGGGCTGGGGGGATACTAGCCAAATCCTTCCCTCACAGGAAAGATTTTAATGGAAAAAAGAAACAATAATAAACAAATAAACAAGTAAACATAATATATTATATATTTTAATCTCAGCTAGCAGTAAGTGCCATGGGCTGTAACACTGGAAGAACTAATCTTAAGAAAATCTGAACCACTCTCCAAGGAGAGGGGACAGTAAGTGCAAATGCCCTGAGGTAAGAAAGAAGCTCATTATGTTCAAGGAAGAAAAAGGGCCATGTGGGGCCAGAGCAAGGTGAGCGATGAGGTAATGGCAATTACAAAGAGCACACCCCTCCCTTCTCCTATAAAGTCGGGTCTTATTTTAAGGGTCATGAAGGATTTAGTAAAAATTCTAAACACCGGGCGCAATTTCAAGACACCTATAAAGAAGTAAGAGGAACCGCTTTTTCCCAGCAAAGACAGAAAATGAGCTCCACTCTCTCTTCCTAAAATGAGTAATTTTTAAAATTATAAACCAAGTCCTTGGCTCTGGGGCATTTGCCTGTAGTCTCTTCAAAGTAAACTCTTCCTTATAGTAGTAAACCAGTCAGCAGTGAGTTAATAAACAAGTCTTCATAAGATTTTTAGTTTACCAATAAAAATCATTCAGAGTTTATTCCACAAGTATTTCATTTTCCAATGCGATAACAAGGCTATCACCAGCTTCTTACCCTCCCTCGCAGCTGTGGAAGCTGAGTCCTCGCAGGCAACAACTAAAGCTGTGGGCACAGTGTACTCACAGCACACCTTACAATGTGCACGGTTAGGGAAGTGACACACATGAGTTACAAGAGGGATTTCTGACAGGTCATCAGAATTCATATGATTACATTTCAGGCCTAACGCTGAAAGGTACCAGAGTTACTAAAGTTTTTTTTAACCCCGTCCAAAAACTTCAGTCCACATAAAAGAACTGGGAGACAATGACCACACGCCTGAGGATGCAACAGTTGTTTAGAAAGCAGTTGTGCTAAAATGCGAAAAGCAACGGACCTAGACTCTAAGAAGACACTTCCAGCCAAGACTCTAACCCTCCCTCCACCCCACCCATGACCTTGGGCACACAGTCAATTCCATTGCCACTTGGTACAAACAAGAATATCACTCTCTACTTAATACAGTAAAATGAAGAAAACTCCCATGGAAAGGACTCTGTAAAATCCAGGCCACCAAACCTTTGAGTGGGAGGTTTATTTATTCATATGCCCCTGAAAATGGCAGCCATATAATGCTGAAGTAAGACCTCAGTGGGCCATCAGACACACCTGGGTCCAGCTAGCTCCCGACACATTCTACAAGTTCTGTGACCTTAAGCAGTTCACTTGGCGAGGCTCAGCTGCCGCATCTGTAAAACAAGGGTCACGATGTGTGCCCTATTTTAAATGTTGTGAGGACTGAAGGAAGCAGTATTTGTAAAAGCCCTCCTCCATGTCATCACAGAATTAGTGCTCCCAGTAAAGGTACCCACCAAAGGCACTGCGGCAACAATACCATGAACTCACTCCCAAGTAAGAACTGCCTGTTTTCTGTCTTCCAGAAGAGCATAGTATAGTAGTTAAGAACATATCATGGAATCCAAGAGGATTCAAAGTATATGTCCACACAGAGACGTGTACGCAGATGTTCATAGCAGCATTATTTATAATACCAAAACAGTGGAAACAATCCAAACGACCATAACTGATAAATGTGTAAACAAAATGGGGCATATCCCCACAACGGACTATTATTAGGCCATCATAAGGAATGAAATACCGATACGCACCACAACGCAGGTGAACTCTGAAGATATTTTAAGAGGGGCGCCTGGGTGGCTCAGTCGGGTAAGTATCCGACTTCAGCACAGGTCATGATCTCATGGTTTGTGGGTTCCAGCCCCGCATCAGGCGCTGTGCTCAGAGCCTGGAGCCTGCTTCAGATCCTTTGTCTCTCTCTCTCTCTCCCTCTCTCTCCCTCTCTCTCTGTCCTTCCCCCGCTTGCACTCTGTCTCTTTTAAAAATAAATAAATGTTAAAAAAAAATTTTTTTTTAAAGAAAAAACATTTCCAGGGCGCCTGGATGGCTCAGTCGGTTGAGCGTCCGACTTCAGCTCAGGTCATGATCTCACCTTTCCCGAGTTCTAGCCCCGCGTCGGGCTCTGTGCTGACAGCTCAGAGCCTGGAGCCTGTTTCAGATTCTGTGTCTCCCTCTCTGTCTGTGGCCCTCCCCTGCTCATGCTCTGTCTGTCTCTCTCTCTCAAAGATAAATAAACATTAAAAAAAAATTAAGAAAAAAGAAAAAACATTTTAAGAAGCCAGATAGATGTAAGAAGACAAATACTATATATGATTCCATTTATGTAAAATGTCCAGAAGAGGCAAATCTAGAGACCAAAGTAGATCATTGGCTGCCTAGGAACAGGAGTTCAGGGAGAAACGGGGGGATTTAACTAACGGACATGTGAGTTACTTTTTGCACTGATGTTCTAAAATTGATATGGTGATGGTGGCACAACTCTGTGACTATATTAAGAACCACAGAATTGTATACTTTTATTGTTTGGCATGTGAATTATATCTCAGAAAAGTTTCTTTTCCTTTTGAAGAAGGATGCATCATGGATTCCATATTTAGAAAGTGGGGATTCCAATCTCTGCTTCACCGGTCAGGCAAATGACCTAACTTCTCCTTCCTTGCTTCAATTTCCCCCATTTGTAAAGCAAGGGAAGTAACAATACCCACCTCGCTAGGGTTGCTGTGAGAATTTAATCAGACAATGTATGTAGAGAACTCAGGGGAGGGCCTGACACACAGTAAATGCTCCATCATTTTTAGCTACTATCAACACCATAACTATTGGATTCATATACAGAAAAGACTTAAGTCAGAGAAGTAAAGTAATTTGCTCACCTTCACAGAAGTAAAAGGTGGCAGAGAACAGATTCTAACCCCAGTCAGTGTGGCTGCAAAGCCTGTACCCTTTCCATGAAGAATGCTGCCTCTTCCCCTGTACACTGATAGAGACTTTCAGAAACTACCTGTGACCAGTTCCCTGGCCTTCAAACAAACAAACAAACAAACAAAACTGCACGGTACTGGTGCTTGGGCCCTAGATGGATCCAATCCCTCAGACAGGCTTGACAGTCGTTTCCAAAAGTAGCTGGTCCAGGTTCAGTCAACGTGGCTCAGCAACTCTTCTGCAACGACTTGGGAAGGAGAGGGTGCAGGAGGGAAACCAGGTCAGACTTCATTCCCGGCTCTTCTAGCAGCCAGCTAAGTTAGACGTTGCCTGTGGCTGCACCTCTGTGAACACATGTGGAAACTGGGGGACCCGAAACATGTCGTCACTGACCAAACATCGCAAAGTGCCAGACACTGTGCCGAGTGCTTACTGGGTGTTAACCATTAACCCTTCTGAAAACTCAGTTCCTCCCTTTTTTACATATGAAAATATAAGGTCTGATGAACCCTGAAACAAAGAATTGGTAAACCAGACTTCATTAAAATTACAAACTTCTGGGAGCGCCTGGGTAGCTCAGTTGGTTAAGTGCCCGATTTTGACTGATGTCATGATCTTGCAGTCCGTGAGTTCAAGCCCCGCGTCGGACTCTGTGCCGATAGCTTAGAGTCTAAAGCCTGCTTCGGATTCTGTGTCTTCCTCTCTCTCTGCCCCTCTCCTGCTCATTCTCATTCCCTCTCTCTCTCTCTCAAATAAACATTAAACAAAAAAATTTTTTTTAATTACAAACTTCTCTGTGAATGGCAATGTCAAGAGAATGAAAAGACGAACCAAAGACTAGGAGAAAATACTTGTACAGATGTCTGATAAAGAACTATCATCCGAAATATACAAGGAAACTCTGAAAAACTCAACAAGAAAACTACTTGATTAAAAAACAGGCCAAAGCATGTGTAGCAACATAGATGGAACTGGAGGGTATTATGCTGAGTGAAATAAGTCAGTCAGAGAAAGACAGATACCATGTTTCCAAGAATAGGTGGACTTCGAGAGACTTAGCAGAAAGCCATGGGGGAGGGGAAGAGGGGAAAGAAAAAAGACAGAGGGAGACAAAACATAAGAAACTCTTTATTTTTTTTTTTATTTTTTTTAATGTTTATTTATTTTTGAGACAGAAAGAGACAGAGTGTGAGTGGGGGAGGGGCAGAGAGAGAGGGAGACATAGAATCTGAAGCAGGCTCCAGGCTCTGAGCTGTCAGCACAGAGCCCGACGTGGGGCTCGAACTCACAGACCGTGAGATCATGACCTGAGCCGAAGTCGGACGCTCAACCGACTGAGCCACCCAGGCGCCCCTGAAACTCTTTAATACTAAGAACAAACTGAGGATTAAGGGGAGTATAGGAGAGGGGAGAGTGGGTGACGGGCACTGAGGAGGGCACGGGCTGGGATGAGCACTGGATGTTGTATGGAAACCAATTTGACAATAAAAAGTTAAAAAAAAAAAAACAGGCCAAAGACCTTAACAGACACCCCACCAAAGAAGATCTACCGATGGCAAATAAGCGTATGAAAAGATGTGTAATATCATACGTCACCAGGAAAATGCAAATTAAAACAATGAGATACCACTCCACATATCAGAAGGGCCAAAATGCGGAATAATGACAACTCAAATGCGGCGAGGACGTGGGACTGACTATAGGAACTGGAGAGGATGAGGAATGGTTCACCCATTCTGGAAGACAGTTTGGCAGTTTCCTTAAAAACAAAACATACTCTTACCACACAGTCGAGCAACCACGTTCCTTGGGATTAACCGAAAAGAGCTGTAAACATAGGTCCACACAAAAACAGATGGTTTTAGCATCTTCATTGAGAACGGCCAACGCTTGGAAGCAACCAAGATGTCCTTCAGTAGGTGAACACATGAAAAAATATGCGATGCTTCTAGACAGTGGAATATCATTCAGCACGAAAACAAAATGAGCGGTCAAGCCATACAAGGACATGGAAGAAACTTAATGCGTATTACGAAGTGGAAAAAGCCAATCTAACAAGGCTATATACTTGTACGATTCTAACGATATGGCATTCTGGAAAAGGCAAAATGCAGAAACAATAAAATGATCAGTGACTGCCAGGGTTAGAGGGAAGGAGAGAAAACAGGCAGAGGACGAAAGATTTTTAGGGCAGTGAAACTACTCTGTGTGATATCATATACTGATAGATACACGTCATTATACATGTGTCCAAATCCACAGAATGTACAACACCAAAAGCCAACTGTAATGTAAACGGGCCTCTCGGTGATAATGCTGTGTGTAGTGCATCAGCTGGAACAAACACACCACTCCTGTGGGGAATGCTGATCACACAAGGCCTGATCCTGGGTGGAGGCAGGGGTATTTGGGAAATCTTCTTCTCAATTTTGCTGTCAATCTTAAATTGCTCTAAAAAAATGAAGTCTTAATTAAAAGATATATATGTGTATAAGTTTATATTCCTAACCCTAACCCATATATATATAGATGTATATATGACCTGAGATACTAAGGAACTTGCACATGCTTCCACAACTAGTAGGTGGCTGGTTACAATCTGAATCTAGATCTGCAGGGGTCCAATTTTAATGAGATATGAGGGGGGAAAAATCAGATAATTACATTTAAGAGCTCTGTGTTCATAATTCTGCCACACTGAGCTATAAAGTATAATTGTCATTTAAACAGACCATTCTTATTTGTAATTACAAAGAAACCATTAATAAGCCAAAAAGGAAGGTGCTAATTTGGCAACAGGGACACACAGCCCTGTCTACTCTATAATTTTGAATCTGACTACATTAAAACACTGCTTCACTTAAAAAAACACACACGCACACACATATAAACCACTACCCCATGATAGGTACCAAGATAAAGAAAATTATAAACTGCTTTGTCAAAAGGGAGGTTAGAAAACCAATTATTAGAGTGCTCGACTAAATCCTGCCAGCAGGGCTGGCCCTAATGAAACCCAGACTCAACTGTCCGTGCAGACCCGAGGCACCATCAGAGGATGGCTCACACAGCAAAGAGTGACTCAGGGCTTCCACTTAATATCAGTATCCCTGGTTAATCCCCAGAAAGCCAGGGAGCCTACAGAGTCTGAAGCTTCAAAGACATGCCTTTTCCATCAGAATTGGGAAATAAATGCAGGAACTTAAAAAAGACCTCACATTTAGATACTGTATTGCCAACATCTAGTAGCTTATTAGGAATGCCAAATCAAACCCTACGTTGGACCTGTTGAAAAGAATGCATTTTACCAAGAGCCCCCTGTGATTAAGGCCCACAGTGAAGTTGGAGAAGCACTGGTCTAGAAGTGACTCCAACAGAACTCTGAGCTCTAATGATACTGTCCAGTATGGTAACCACTAGCCACCTGTTGCCATTTGAAACGTGGGGACTGCAATTAAGAAACTAAATGTTTAACTTACATTCATAAATAGCCACACTTAGCATATAATTTATTTATTTCTTATTTTATTTTTTCCAGTCACAACCGAGAACTTTATTGGACACGGCTCGACTGGAGGGCCTCGCAGACCCGGCACACTGGCCCGCGGCCCCCGGCAGCCAGGGCTGGAGGAGGGTGGTTCCATCCAATGAGTCTCAGAGCAAACGGTAACCCCACAACGCAACACTCTACCTAAGATTACTATATAGCTGGGGACGGAGGGCTGCTCCACAGACGTGAGAACAGATCAGATGTTTATGAATAAGAAACATCCAGTGAGGGGAAAATGACAACTCTAATTCACCCTTCTACACAGAGCGCTCTAGGGCAGATGAGTGGGGGCGGCCGGAGGCCCCGATGGGTAATGAGTGGCCCGGATGTCCGGGGCACGGGGTGGGTGGGGGACGAGGCCGGGCGTAGCAGACAACGGGCGCTAGGACCCTGCGCATTTACAAGACCGACTACTGTGGGGAGGGGGGGCGGCTTAGCATATAATTTATTAACCATATCCCTAGCAATTTAATGTTTCCAATTTTTTTTACTACTTTAATACTGTGGCAAAATTGTAGTACACGGAGCCCTCTCCATATTTTGTAGTATTTCTGAATTGAAGACCACAAACATTTCTAAGCATCTTCATATGTACTGACCCATTACTTCTAAAAGAAGTTCTAGCAATCCACACTGCTGTGTCAAGATAAGGCAAATGCCCTGTTTTTTAAATGCCACTTTGACAAGAAGGGAAAAAAATACTACTTATTTACAGAAATAGTTACTTGCTTTCATATTTTCAGGATCCTTTTGTAATCTTTTAAAAATTTTCCTTCAAGAAAAAGGAATGGGGGAAAAAGATTTTGAGTGCCTCCTGTAGGCATGCTGGTTAAACTTAGCAAATGGTACTTTGGGGGGCTGTGTGTTTGTGTGTCTTTAATGGAAATTTATTTAACTAAACTTCTTTCTTTATAAGACACATTTTTGACACTTTGAAAACACTAATTTAACCAAATGTCAGTATGAGGCATTAAACCATTAATTTATGGATAAGATTTAAAAGCTTACAGCTTATGGCTTCAACCTAACATGTATTTATTATATATTTAAAATATCAAACTCGGTAACTGAAAGTGTGCTTGCGTGGTACATTTAGCAGTGTGTCTACTGCATCCCATGGAATCAACGGAGAAAAACAAACAACTGTCAGTTGCACTAGAACACACTCCATTAAGGGGAGGGGGCAGCAAAGACCAGAGACAGGAAGGGGAAAGGTGAGGTTTCCTGTATGCACCTCCCACTCTGAGGCAAAGTGGGAGACCAAGCCAAGCTATTAAAAATACTGAAAATGCAAATCAGCAAGCCTTACTAACAACTTTGACTTAATAATAAAACACTGAGTCGAGTAAACAAAAATAGTTAGGCTTCTAATGTTTTCTTGTCATGACAAAATTTATTAAAGAAAAAGTTAAGATGTTTGAAACGGTTTTGTTTCTAAACTTGGAAAAAGATCTCATTCAGTGGTCTGATACCTTATAGACAATTACTATATACACTGAGCCCAACTGAGTCCATGAAATAGTGTGTAGCCACCTCCTCTCCAAAATGTGCACTGTTCTATTATTAGTGCCATGGGAAATTTTAGATATGGGTCAACGATTTTTTTTTAATTCTGAATTTCAATAATGCTGAGCTCCTCTACAAAAGAAAGCATCTTTTCCAGTAACACAAATTGTCAGTAGAAGTTATATGCCATCTTAAAGCAAGAGAAGGCACCCAACATTTCCCTTTTGTGGAACTGGAGGTTGTCAGGAAATCAGAAAAGGTCACTGCATAGTAGCAGATACTATCCACTAGATGGTGCAATGATGCAGAAATAAAAAGAATGGTGTTTCCCTTCAAATTAAAAATTTCAAAATAAATGTCATTTAGAGGAAATTAGAAATGAACCTTAATAATTACAGTAAAACCCCACCATTATAGCTTTTATAAGAAGCAAGATAAACTTGCAAATGGTGGGTACTAAAAAGTAGAAAATAACAATCATTCATTAACATTATAAAAACACAAAGGCAAAAGCATATTATAATATATCATCACCCTACAAAGTTGCTAACCTGGCTCTGGGTGCTGTGAGATATTCAAAGAAAATTACGCCATCTGGAAAGCAGACGCTTTCTAACTGTCCATCACTGGACCTAATGGTAAAGAGGAACATAATTTCCAGAAGACAGAGACATACAGGAGTTAAAGTTTCATTGCAGAAGGTGGAATCCATTCACTGGCTCATTCAACACGTATTTATTAAGCACCTCTCTCATGCCAGGCTTTGTACTGAGCACTTGAGATTAAACAATGAGGGTAGTAGTCCATTGTATAGATGTACCACATCTTCTTTATCCACTCATCAGTTAATGGACACTTCGTCTCTTTCCATGATTTGGCGATTGTCGAAAGTGCTGCTATGAACATTGGGGTACACGTGCCCCTATGCATCAGCATTCCTGTGTCTCTTGGGTAGATTCCTAGCAGTACTACTGCTGGGTCATAGGGTAGCTCTATTTTCATTTTTTTGAGGAACCTCCACACCGTTTTCCAGAGCGGCTGCACCAGTTTGCATTCCCACCAACAGTGTAGGAGGGTGCCTGCTTCTCCACATCCCCGCCAGCATCTATAGTTTCCTGATTTGTTCATTTTAGCCACTCTGAATGGTGTGAGGTGGTATCTCAGTGTGGTTTTGATTTGTGTTTCCCTGATGATGAGTGACTTTGAGCATCATATATACAATGGACTACTACGTGGCAATGAGAAAAAATGAAATCTGGCCATGTGTAGCAACATGGATGGAACTGGAGGGTATTATGTTAAGTGAAATAAGTCAGTCAGAAAAAGACAGATACCATATGTTTCCACGAATAGGTGGATTTTGAGAGACTAAGCAAAAACCAGGGGGAGGGGAAGAGGGGAAAGGAAAAAAAGACAGAGAGGGAGGGAGATAAAACATAAGAGACTCTCAAAGACTAAGAATAAACTGAGGGTGAGGGGAATGAGGGAGGGGGGAGAGGGGGTGACAGGCATTAAAGAGAGCACGTGTTGGGATGAACACTGGGTGTTATATGTAAACCAATTTGAAAATAAACTATTATAAAAAAAAAAACAACGAGGGTAACAAACAAGGCTCTGCCTTCATGGAGCTCATGATGAGGGTCAGTGTCAATGAAGGAGTCAGTCCGTAACTGCAGAACCAAGCTGACGTGTGCCAGGCCGGAAAAGCGCACAAAGGTCTGGAATAGGAAGAACTGGCCTCTTCCGGGACTCAAGGAAGGCTTTCCTTCTCAGTGAAAGTAGGGGGTGCAGCCCACTGAGGAAGGCCAAACAAGAGACCACCACCTCTAGGGCACAGAGAGGGAGGCGGGCGGGGGAGCCTGGGACTCAGGAAGGATTTTGAGTCTCGTCTATGAGCAAGTAAAAGTCTGAGGCAGGTCAATGGTACCAGCAGATTTGTATTCGTATATATTTGAATCCAAATTTCTTACCTTACTGAGAGAGAAGACGTAGGCCCAAGTCGACAGCCCCAGCAGGTTACTGGACACGGACAGTGGGGGAAGGAAGAGAGAGGCGCCTGGCACGGATTCCGCAGGTAGTAACGGCTTCCAAGCCGCTGAAGCCAAGGGGCCTATCCAGGGGTTTAAGCCCCAGGCGAGATCCCCTTTCTACTGGGAGAAAAGACTAAAGCGAACTATACTTCCTAAGCCAGGTTCCAAAGGCACCTTTGCAGTGTTACTGTTACTGAGGCAAGAAAAAGGGGTCAGGAGAACAGACAATAACACAGCACACGAAGCTCTCTCTAGCTGTTCTGCTTTGTAAGTGGTTCAAGTCCCTAGTTTGTCACTAACCATGTTACCCCAAGTTCTATAAGCATCTTGGATGAGAATACCCATCTCCCAGGGTTTTTGTGAAGACCGAGAATTTTACATGGGAGTTTTTATAAACTCTAAAGTACCACATGGGAGGGGTGCTTCCTATATTAAGTTAGCCCCACCCTAAAAAAGGGCATTGTGGTATAAGTTTAATAAAAGATTTAAAAGATAGATTGCGTTGAACATTTAAGTATCTGTGTACCAGGCTTTGAAAACAAAGACCTAATCGACATAGGACACAGTCCCCACCCTCAAGGGATGCCTGCTTGTAGGCTGTAGGAAGGCCTGGAATAGCACGGAGAACAATGACCGTGAACGCTCACGAGCTGGGGGATCAGTCACTGACAGGAGTCCAAAGCCCTTCCAAGTCTCCTACGCCAGAGGAACACCACTGACTCCTTTTCTACGCTACATTTCTTCAAGACTTCGGACATGATGGCATCGTCTTATTACAATCTTGAAGTTTTCCCTGATAGGAAAGAATGAACAGCTTTAAACTGAAATAGCCAACAACACAGAAACACAATAAACAGTAACTGTCCCAAAGCTGGAATCAAGGGAAATAAGAACCTCCAGAACCCAGACAGAAGTGTTTCACCAGAGAGGGACACTTCCGTTTTGTGGCCTGTCTGCACCCTAAAATGTGCTTTAAAGTACACTGTCTCCAGTTTTTTGTGCTTATGTTCCTGCTTAATTCGGAGGAAGTCTACACAACCGGCCTCTGTATCAGTCACCTTCCTGGACTGAAACCAGAAAGCAAACCAGCCCGTCCGTGCTCAGGCCCACCCCTTTCTCTCTTTCACTTTCCCACAGCCAAGAAGGACCTCAGACAAGAGTTGTCCTCATGAAGCCAGACTCTTTCACAAGTCAGCATCCTGACATGCTATTTCCAGATAGCCGAATGGGTGAGGAACGAAGCATCCTGCTTCCGGGAGTTCTAAACCAGGGCCCAGCAAGTATTTTTTCTTCAAGGGTCACATAGTACATATCTTAGGCTTTGGAGGCAAAGGATATTACATAAACACTTACATAACCAATTTTAAATGTTACCCATTTAAAAAGGTAAGAACAGGGGCACCTAGGTGGCTCAGTCAGTTAAGCCTCTGATTTCTGCTCAGATCATGATCTGGCGGTTTGTGTGTTCGAGCCCCACATCAGGCTCTCTGCTGTCAGAGCGGAGCCCACTTTGGATTCTCCCTCTCTCTCTCTCTCTCTCTCTCTCTCTCTCTCTGCCTCTCTCCCACTCAAACTCTCCCTCTCTCTCAGAAATAAACACTTAAAAAATTAAAAACCAAATCAATAAAATTAAAAGGTGAGAACAATTCTTTGCTGGTAATACTAGCAGGAAAAAGCGAAAACAAAACACCAACCAACCAACCAACCAGGCAGTTGGCTGTAGTTTGCAAACCCCTAGTCTAAACTCATGCAAAATTTAGTAACGGCCTCCTGATGTGCGGGTGTCTGTTCACGAGACCTGACCTGTACCTGCGAGGTGCTCACGCCGGCCTCGGGGGAGGCGCACACACTCCTCGAGCATTGCGCTCCTTCACCTTGGTTCTCACCTCTATCCTCGGCAAACCTCAGGACTGTCCTTAGCATCCAGTCTCCATTTGGGGATAATCCTGTTTTATCTGCTGGTTTATTTCTTTACTTTTCTTTTTTTTTTTTTTTTTTTTTAACAAATAAGGGGCAAGTTCTCAGTGGTTACATAATCCAAAAGTTAGATCACTTCAGAGCGAACTACACTTAGTTTTGGTAGCAACAGAACCTCTCTGGTTATAATTAACCTAAGCTAAACTCTGAACTCGTTCCTAGTTTCCAATCACATACCGCAGGGAACCCGGCCGAAGAGCAAAATCTGGCTTCATATAATCCTCAAAGCAGATCATTAACTGCATGTGTCAGTATTATCAACATTGAGCAAGACACTGTGTAAAGAACGAGTTTGACCAAGAGAAGAAAAAGCCTTGGTACCTGATCTCAAGCTGGAATGCTGTCTGTGCGCCCTCACGAAAAGAGAATGAAGATGTGTCACCCACAACCCAAGGCAAATGCTGCTTTAGAAGAATTTTTAATGTTTATTAATTTTTGAGAGAGCGAGCGGGAAGACAGAGGATCTGAAGCAGGCTCTGCACTGACAGCAGAAAGCCTGATGCCGGGCTCGACCTCATGAAATGTGAAATCATGACCTGAGCCAAAGTCACTTAACTGACTAAGCCATCCCGGTGCCCCGAGAAATATTTTAAACAGAGGGTACAAACACTGGAAGTTTCCATTGTCCACCCTGAAGTCTGACTTAGACTCTGGTCAGAATTCTACAGCCAGCATTTGTTGTGGCTGAGCTTAGGACCAAGAAGCAATATTTCAAACAGTGTCGGCTTTAACAGAGGGTCCATGGAAGTTCATCTAGCTCATTAATTCTGGGTCCTGGGCGAAGACAGCTATGTGGTGAGGCAGCAAGGAAGAGAGAAAGCACCCTTGCTAGGATTCCAAAGGGAAATTGGAAAGAAACAACATCTGTATTTAGAGCCTTCCCAGCTCTTTCTACCCATTGGGCTGTTTGCTCCGGTTTTCCACGTCCTCCCACCTCAACCTGTCCAGAGGTGAACACGTGGCACTAACCACCAAAATGTTCTAACTCCAAAATCCCCGCTCTGCCTTTATCCTCAACCAAAACTTTCACTACATCAATGCATATGGTCTTGGCTACACAGGAAAAGAAGGCTTATTGTTCTGCTGCACACGAAAGTGTGAGTATCTGGCAGCCTAAGCTTCTTGGAAATACGTGATGTTTTAAAAGATGTCCTTTGATCCTGAGACAACTTGTGATGGAATTCTGACCCTTCACAGCCAAGTTCCCAAACTTCCAAACAGCATGCGTAAGATATTCTAATTCCAGAACCCATGTGCGCCTTAGCCACAAGTTTTTCTTGACATTAACAACAATTGTGAGAGTTTTAGGGAGGAGGAGGATTGAGGTGGGGCAAAGTGCTTAACCCTTCTGAGCCTCACCTTCCTCACCTATCAAATCAGGTACTAACACCTACCTCCAACTGGGTGGAATCGGTCGGTGAGATCCGCACCAAAGGTCTAACGCCACATCAGCCCCACGCTTCCTTCCCTCAGCACTACAGGAAAGTCAGAAGTCCCACAGCACAGAGCAAACCCTGGGGCCCCTCAGGGTCAGGCTGAACACTTGGGAACTGAGCAGAGTGAGGCTGCCCGCAGCACACCCACAGTTGTGGAAATGAAGACACAGCTTCAGGGCTGTGCTGCGAGTTCTACTAACGCGGATTTTAGATTTGGTGGGTTTTTGTGGGGCTTTGTTTTGTTTTTTAGATTTGTTAGTCCAATAGTGAAAAGTTGCGATTTCAGACAGTCTCCAAGCAACTACAAGGTGCTTTTTTGCAGGGCTGGGAAGATGGTAAGAAGAGGGAGAGAATACACACCCATGTGGATCACGTTTCAGCCTTCCAGAACTTACCTGCTCCATTGTCTCCCTTCTGCTTTCCTTCACTGACTGAGCAACAACGCAATGATGTCTGGACTAGCAGAGCAAGCTCCAGAACTGCCCTCAAGAACCCATAATCAACCCCAGCACTGAGACTGACACCTCTCCCAACACGGGCAGAACACAGCCCCCCCGCCACCCCCAGAAAACAGTCTGCCATTATGAAAAGATAAAACACACATGCAGAAGTTTAGATCTAACTGGGGCTTTTTTTGCAATTCATTGTTTCCAACCATTAATTTTGATCAAGCTCATCCCAATCAAAAAGCTTATGTTGTTCTTATGAAGCTAATGGACTATCCATGTAGCAGACGACACAAATAGAGCCACTATATCCAGGTCGAAACAGATGAAAGAGACAGACGGACATGACAGCACCCCAGTTTCTGTGATACTTCACTGCATAAATCATTATCCCAAACATGAAGCCAAAAGAAGAAGTCTGGTAACTGTCCAGAGTGATAGGTGACTGCTGTTTTTTCAGGACAGTTCACGGCCAGGATATAATCCAGTCAGGTCAGCATTTATATTCAATCATCCAATCATACTTAAAGACCACTTAGAACAACAATGCAGTTGTTACTTGGAGCTTACAACTAAGCCCATGAGCTTTTCTACCCCACAGTGACGTGTGCACTCTCCTTTGCTTCTGTTCTATTAATAGGGGAGAGATAGTCTTTGAGGCAGCGCACACTGACTGCAAATATTTTGTGGTAATAAATAGGAAAAGCATTGGCAATTTATGTTTCCCGGACTAAGTAAATCATAAACACGATATTCAGAAATTTACCAATGCCTGAACTAACTTTATTTTTAATCCAGTTGTTTCTCCATATTCTGCAGAAGAAAGGCTCAGGGAGAAGCTTATCTTTAAAAAGCGGATGACTAAAATTCTTGAATGTGAGGAGGTTTGAGGCTGGAAGAGGGTGATGTGTGATTTCTGCTGCCTTTCTTAATTCCCTAACTTTTGTGGAAAATCGGTTTGTACCAGAACTTGACTTACTAAAAAAAAAAAAAAAAAAAAAAAATCTAAGGGCCATTGTCAAATAAAAATAAAGGCTATTCTTTCCAAAATACATAAAGCAGCACCACACATCCCTTCCTGAGGCTGTAACATTACTAGCTTAGATATTTATAGACACCTGGATCAGAATACATATATATTTAAAACTAATCATTTTTGTTGAAGGAGTGAATTAGGTCAGTGCCCTTAAGAAGCTCCCCATCAGCTCTCTTTTCCACTCTCCAAACAGTGAAACCCTTTGTCCATTGTATTAACCACTGTAAACTGTTTGGACATCCATTGTTAGCCCTGGCCGACTGGGTAAGTCTGGCTAAAAAGAGAGAAAATGGGATTCTGTCGATATATTTCTAACACAATCAAACTTAAGCAAGCTTTGCAAAGAGCCAGCTCACTCTAATTGCTACGCCCGGGGCTGAAATGAAGTTACTGCTCACGCTTATCTTGGCACTTGGAATATTTGCATTCCTACTGCTTCAAATTCTTCTGCAAGGAGCCTTCGGAAGTAGCGCTATAGATATAAGCCTAAAATAAAATGTTAATCAATAAATCACTTGGCCAATCCACCTCAAAGCAATAATAGTAAGGTCCCTAGGAAGTAAAAAATTGATTCAGTGGATTCAAGACGTTTAAATGTGTTAAGAGCAATACACTACAGCTCACATTTCATAATATAAGCTACATAAAGGACAGTCACACATTGCCAAATGTTTCGTTGACTAGAGTGTGCTGTCTGCAGGAGATTCGAGGCACCGAACAGGATAAAAACCTAATCCCTTTCCATTTCATTTGTCAAAAGATAAAGAAATTTAAAGACAAAAAGGGAACATCCTTTTTAGCATCAACAAGATTTACACATCATCTCTTACTTTATGCAAAACTAAAATCAGAGGGACTTCAAAAAGAAAACACTTCTTAAGCTTCATAAAGGATACATCAAAGCAGCTGTTCTTAGAATTAAGTCATCTTTCAGTTTCCGCATTAATTGGTAGGCTTGCAAATTATAATTTCTCAAGCTTACTCATATAGAAAAGTACCTAGAATCACAGATTAGGAGCTGAAGAAGCTGAGGCCCTTCGGAGCAACAATTACGTGACAGGTGGGCCTTACAGCAGCATCCGTGCTCCAGCAGGTGACTATAAAGTCGAAAGGACAGATTCCGAACGTGGGTTACAGACAGCAGTCTTACGACCGCTTGGGCATCCTGCTCTTCTGTAACAATGAGGATGCTAAGAAGTTAGAACCACTGCCATGTAGGCTGCCAGTGCCACCCCCGGAGGTGTCTACCCCGTTTCTCGTCGGCTGGCACTCATCTTCTCTTACTCCCAAAGGCCAGAAACCCCCAGCCCCCTTGCCCACAGGGTGCACTTGTTTAAGGTCTGGAAGGAGGAAGGAAAGCAGGTGCCTAGCAGTGACAAGCAAAACTGGACTTCCCAGACCTGAGCTTTGCAACTATCATTAAGTTCCCTACCATTTCAGCCACCTCGGAGCCGCAGAGGCCGAGAAGGTGGAAGGGTGTTTCCAAGGTCCTGGCTCTGGGCCCCAGCAGCTTTCTAACCTTCAGGGCAGCAGGGACGCGAGTAGGAAAGCCGACGGAGGGTCCTTCGTTTTCGTCCCTCCAGTCTCTCGTTTTGTAGGCACTTAATTCCCTCCATTAAATTCCTTTCTCTGTTAAATAGCCAAAATATGTCTGTTTTCTTCACGGACCTGTAACTGAGCAGGTACACAGTGCCCATTGCACAGCTGGGAAAACCGAACACGGAAAAAGTAAATTGCCTGAGGGAGAGTCAGCAAGCGGCAGGACAAAGGAACTCAAACCCAGGTCTGTCCAAGTTCAGGGTTACAGAATGAAATTCAAACACATCCCCAACACGTGACCCAGCAATTCTACTCCTAGGAATTTAGACTAGAGAAACGAGAGCACAAGGCCACAAAGCAACATGTGGGTGATCTCCATAGCAGCTTCGTGCACCACGGGAAGAAACAGACAAAGCGACAACAGCCTAAACATCCATCCAAAGAGGAATGGATAAACAGACCAGTGAATTCATAGAAATGGAATACTACTGAGCAGCAAACAAGAACTACTGAATCACACACCTCACAGGAGTCTCGTGGAGGTTTTATTGAAGAAGAGAAGTCAGACACAAAGTGTTGGCTTCATTTATACGGATCCTCTCAAGGTCAAGCAAAACTTCTCCATGGTGAAAGAAGTCGGCAGAGAGGTTCTCTTGGGGATGGGGCGGTAACGGTAGGAAGAAGCAGCAAGAGAGAACCTTCTAGAGTGATGAAAGTCCTGTTTTTTGATCTCGGTGGTAAGCACACATTCACGTAAGAGTCGGTCCAGCTCGGGAACCAGATAGTGGTGGTGGATGCTCAACCCTGTGGATGGACTAAATGCCACTGAGATGTACACTTTAAAATGTTTACAACGGTGGGGCTTGTGGCACACGCGCGACACGCACAAAAACCAATTTATCAAGCTGTCCACTTGGAGATCTGTGTATTTTACTGGGTGTAAATTATACTTCAATAAAACATCAGAAACATAACACCATAAAAGATGCTTCATCACAAGCAAACAAGCTTGTGAGGACAGACCCAGACGCCACTGTTTCTCTGGGAAAATTTTTCTCAGTTCAGGCACATATTTTTAACCTGAGTCCACCTTTCCTGCCTCTTCCTGACTCGGGTAAAGACATCTGCAAACTGTGCACTTAAGGAGTATAAGTAGACTAAATATTTCTCCCAGACCTTTGTCTAAAATTCAGATTTGGGTCTGCTAGAAAGAAGGCCACCGGTATTCACGGTGAATGCCTCGGTGCCTCTCATTTCAGGGTGTCGCCGCTTGCCTGTTTTTAGACTCTAACAATAACACCAGGAGGAACAGCACAAATGTTTCCAGCTCCATTTCTGGAAAATCTCAATGGGTGTCTAAGATGCCACAAATCTCTCTCCCCTCTTAAAACTCACCCAGACACTAAACAGACCAGCCCAAAGTAGGCAAAGTGCCTGCCTGAAATGACGCTCAAAGTTGAGTGACAGTGAGTGACTTTACGTTAGTCAGTGAACCACGAGGTCCTGCAACAGTAACGAGGAGGCTCATCTTCAGCCATTTAGGAAGAACAAACCAGAACAGGCTCCCAGCTGCAGGCCCGCCTCACTTTCCACACTCCTGCTGCGGGCGACGTGGCCCCTGTTAAGAGAAGTCCGCAGGAAAAGAAGGGGGTGTGGGAGACTCCCAGTACGTGGCACTTACAGGGAAGAGTGGAGGGGATGAGGAAAGAGAAAGAACGATTCTTAAGAAGTAACACAAGACGCCTACAGATCCTGGCTTGGGCTGCAGAGCAAGGAAAGGAATACAGCACACTGTGGTGGTGCATTATTTAAGCTGCAACTGAATAATAGATCTTTCCGGCACTTCTTGAGCAGAACTGTTGTCACTCTTGAGTTCTGAGTTTGTCTTTCAGAAAAACATCTTTTAGAGAAAATCCATGGGACTTTTTCTTAAAAGACAAACACAAGTTTTTTAAGAGCATGGAAGCACTTTAAGATGACAAGAACCAACAGAAAGTTAGTTAGAATGTTCTCTAGGCGTCACACCCAACCACTGAGAAGACTTTGGAGACCCTCAAATCTAACTGCTCATTTCCCTGTAGAACTAAATTTACATGTGTTAGCTGAAGTCACCCCGCTAATTAGTGGTACAGCTTATACACCACTACAGAAAAGGTCAGTATGTAACTCAACAGGTCTTTTTCTTACTACAAACTATCATCCATTCACTATATAAATGTCAGGAATCCATTCTCGGAGTCTTCAAATCTCACAGGTTTGTGCAACAAAAGCCTTCCCCCGATTCGGTTAGTTGGATATGCTAAACTTAGTGGATATGTCTGGTGCCCCGTCAGCTTCTGGGGTTACCCAGATGACTCACACCGAGGAAGGGTTCATGGCGGACGGGAAGTGACCAGTGTGTAGCAGCCCTGATAAGGGCTCTAATAAACACTGGCATGTGTACACCAACCAATCACAGGCGAGAAGGAAATTGATTCAGCCTGAGGGAAGAAGGGTAAGGGAGGAACCAGGCTTCTAAAAATGAGCTCACGGGGAAGTTCCATCTAAACGAGTCATTCTTTTCAAAAACAGAAATGGTTAGTTTTGCTAATTAATTCCCTCAAAAAATTTCATTCTGCTTTTGCCAGATATATTTGTGAATAGTCTTCCAGGGACAGAGAACGAGCTGGTTGCCTCTCGCAGCATACACTACCCTCCTTCCCAACACAGCCTCTGAGTCTTAGTGTGCACCACCGCGTAAGGTACAAAAGAAACCCCACAACCTAGAACTTGGAACACTTCCTTTACTTCTGTGATCATAAATGGTTCTCAACAAATGGTTCTCAACAAAGCCATATTCAGAACATTATTTCCTCCTCAGAGGAACAAAGGTCTTAGAAGCAAGTCCTGGGTGGCTCAGTCAGCTAAGCGTCCAACTCTTGATTTCAGCTCAGGTCATGATCTCACAATTCATGAGATCGAGCCCAGCATCGGGATCCACGCTGGTAACGAGGAGCCTGACTGGGATTCTCTCTCTCTCTCCCTCTCTGCTCCTCCCTCCCCCCACAATAAATAAATAAACTTTTTTTAAAAAGTTACAAGTCCTAGAAAAGTTCTTTTATTAGAAAACATTATTTCCCCTGTTCACCTTCAACTCAAATGGCAAAATCTAGAGTATCTTCAGTGTTCTCTCATCTCTACCAAAGATTTTCTTTAATACAATGGCAAAGATATAGCTGGACTTTAATCATTATCTGTTAATTACAGACTAATAACTGTTACCTACCAGGAACTATCCCCATAATTCTCTCACAATGTATTATATATCTTCCTCTAAATGCCTTTGACTTGTCACTAACTATAAAGATATAACTATATATTTAGTCTCATATAGAGTGTCTATCAGATGAGGCATACTATAATTAAGGTTTCAGAAAATGATGTCATCTTTTTCTTGTGAACGTAATATATATATTTCATATGGCTGATTAAAGTCTACAATAGAAAATAATAATTGCCCTATTAATTAATCCTAGAGTCCAACTTTACATATGCATAGAGGCAAAATTTAGAAAACATTTGCATTCAAGGGCGTGACATGAGATCTTTGCCGTGATTAATGGTGTAATTTGAAATTCGTCAGTTCAGCTTCCTAAAACACAAATACATTGGGCACCTGGGTGGCTCAGTCGGTTGAGTTTGAGTCAGTTGAGTTTGAGTCGGTTGACTCTTGGTTTTGGCTCAGGTCATGATCTTGCAGTTCATGAGTTCAAGCCCCGTGTTGGACTCTGTACCATCTCTCTCTCTCTCTCTCCCTCCCTCTCCCTCTAAAAATAAATAAACTTTAAAACACATATATTTTATTCACAAAAGATCTGTGAAGTGTATGCTTTCACCACTACTAACATTCCTGCCACCCCCAAATTTCTCCCACACGCATGCAACGTTAGGGAAAGAGAAACAGAAACAGAAACACTATAATCCATGACTGTTCTAATTAGGCTAAATATCAGTCTGAAAGTTAAAATAAACATTCATTATTATAAAATGTATATTGCTATGGTCTAAAATGTATAAGGTGTGGGCAGGGGTGCCTGGTTCGCTCAGTCGGTAGAGCATATGACTCTTGACCTTGGGGTCGGGAGTTCGAGCCCCACATTGTAGAGGACTGGACAGAGTTTACTTAAAAATGTACAAGGTGCATAAGTGATTAAGAAAGGCTGCATTATATTTTTAAGGTTAAAGACCTGATATAACTGTAACCATCTGGCAGAGGCACTAAACAAATACCTTCATGGATTTAAAATGACTCAAGTACAAGTTACTAATTGAAGGCTTAGAATTTCACATAAAAGGTGTGCACGCACACACACAATTAAGGATTTTGGTGACTGAAACAAAGTGTTTTCTATTTTATTTACCTACTGTGACCATGAACTTCAACTGCTCCTTTCTCTAGGTCAAGGCAGGGTTACTTTTTTTTTTCTTTTTAACCTCAAGACTTCCAATTCCTACTACAATCCTTGCTAAAGCCTATTTTACAGACCAACATACGCTCAATTTTTTTAAAAATTAAGTGCATTTAAGGGCACCTGGTGGGCTCAGTCGCTAAAGCATGCAACTCTTGATCTCGGGGTTGTAAGTTTGAGCCCGATGTTGGGTGTGGAGATTACTTGAAAAAATAAAACCTTAAAAAAAATAATAAAACGGTAAATGCATTTCCACGTGAGGCCCTTTGGTCCTCTACCTGCTTCAGCACTGCTCGAGCAAGAGAGCAAAATGCACTGCATAGCAGATGGTACCCCCTGTAGTACCTGAGTATTTCCTCCATTTTCAGTCCATCCTATCACAGAAATCACACAAACAGACTTTTAAAACTGCAGAGTGGCTTATGGGAAGCAGAGAAAGGAATGAGAATTAAGCAAGACATCAAACAGCTTCACAAATACACTGTCTGCAATGAGAGATAAGAGCTGGTTAGACAAGAGCAAGATGCACATGTTAAGACAAAAATCTGTCAAATTCAACTTTCCTGGCTTTTCTGGGTCATTCTGGGTCATTCTGGGTCTGACGTTCCTGAAGGTGTGGTCAAGGTATACTCAGCACTCCTTAACTAACCCTCGCACTCATATTTTAAGCAGTATTTCCCCAGACTCAGATTTCAAGGGCTACGTTCACAATTTTTTTGCCTTATTCTCATACCACTCATCCCAAGAATTTATTTTTCTTACATCAGACTTGTTGCTTAATACTTATTTTTGCCTCATTCTTTTTTTTTTATAAATTTTTTTTTAAGTTTATTTATTTGAGAGAGACAGAGACAGCATGAGTGAGGGAGGGGCAGAGAGAGAGGGAGACAGAGAATCCCAAACAGGCTCTCCAATGCCAGCTTGGAAACCGACGTGGGGCTTGAACTCAAGAAACGGTGAGACCATGACCTGAGCTGAAACTAAGAGTCAGACACTCAACTGACTGAGCCAGCCAGGTACCCCTTTGCCTCACTCTAAATAAACAATCTGTCCACGAAATAAGTGAGTTTGGTAACTAGCTTTAGAGTTTTCATTTTGAAGAACAACATCCATGCAGAGTCACTGAAAACTAATGTGCCGGCTGTAAGTCTATGTAGCACACTTTAGAAAACACAGGGGAACAGCAAAACAGGGCAGAAAAAGAATGCTTAATTAACATATCAGGTATTTTTTTCACCACAACAGTCTAGTCTCTCTTCTGAGCTCCCAGGTACCTAGGCTGAGGGAGCTCTGGGTGCAGGGGCCAACTAGATGAGAAAGGCTCTAAACCCCTTAAAAACAGAATTAGACTGTCGCCATCATGGGAAGCCCTAAGCAGGGCTGCCTGGGCTCCAGAAGTGAGAAGCCAAGTGCATTTCCTAATCAAGCTGCAACAGGGAGGGCACTTTCTAATTCCAGACTCTTGAGCAATAATGAAGGTGGCGTACATGCTTCGCCAACTGTATTTCCCAGGCATCCTTTCAACCTGGAACTGGCTAGTGCCACTAGCCAGATTGTTGGGACTGAGTGCCTGAAAACTAATTTCCCACAGCGGATACGTGGTCTTCAAAAAAAAATTTTAATGGCAACACCACCTTAGACCCTCATAAATTTGGTAGCTATATGGGCTTCTGCTAACAAGGGTCATGGTAAAAATTCCTGTGGGGGTGAAGCAGGCCCTGAAATAGTTTCAGGGAAGATTTCTTTTTTAACCTCAAAAAGTTCCCATAAACTCCTGAAGTTTTTAACCCACTTAAATAGGTGTTAAATCTGATCTCTGGGTCTGTTTCTGACCCCAACCTTTGGATTTAGGATCAAGAAACTAACTCAAGGGCGCCTGGGTGGCTCAGTCGGTTAAGCCACTGACTTCAGCTCAGGTCATGATCTCACGGTCTGTGAGTTCGAGCCCCGCGTCGGGCTCTATGCTGATGGCTCGGAGCCTGGAGCCTGCTTCAGATTCTGCGTCTGCCTCTCTCTCTCTCTGCCCTTCCCCTGCTCATGCTCTGTCTCTCGAAAATAAATAAACATTAAAAAAAATTAAAAAAAAAAAAAAAAAAGAAACTCAGTAAAATGCCTGAGATCATCATTCTACTCTCCCATCTCTACTCCCCCCTCCACGCCCCCACACATTACTACACCCCAAATCACCTTCAGTGGAAAATGCCCTTCAACAGCAAGGCTGGCTAGTCCCAGGCCATCTGGCCAGCAATTGTCGGTCCCCTGATTACTACTCAGAATCTACTCAATGAGGCATTTTACAGGGAGTCGCTCTCAACCTAGATAAATTAATCTGTAGCCACAACTCCTATATGGGATTTGCTTTAGGGATTAGGCAAGGAATTCCCCGATGGCTCATATTCTTGGTGGAAGTATGCCGAAAGTTTCAGCAGTGATTACTAACCCTTCCTCTTAACTCCGCCCCCGCCACCCACACCTCAGGCCACTCCTGGATCAAATCTGCATGACTTTTTAAACTACAGACCTTACTATAGCCCCCAGCAGGAAAGTGGCCCAGCCCAGTGTCAAGAATTTTACCTCTTAAAAAGAATACCTTCAGGAGAGAAACCCTTTTTAAACTGAGAAGATGGGTTTTTTTCATATCCCTTGCATTCCCAGGCACTTCCGCAAAAGATAGACGGCTGGCTGTAACCTTCTGACGATGTACAAAGAATTAGATCAAGAGTTAAACAAATGGAGACTGGAGTCCTTGCAAATGGAATTCCCCGGGGGGGGGGGGGGCGATGTTAAACTTCATTGGGCTTAAGCCTTTGAGAGCCTCAAAACATAGTCATGTGTCCCGTGGGGGGGTGGGGTGGGTGAAGTGTTTACAGGGAAAGTGGTTCACTTCTTTGTAGGGAAAATCAAGTCACTAATACATTAAGGATTTCTAGGACTTTCTTCCCTCAAGGGCTCTTACTGGCATTCAAGGCCTTTCAAGAGTATAAGCAACTCTTTCTCTCTCCCTCAGTTCCTACCTAGACACCTACATGGTACCTCCTAGCTGTACTTCCAGATCCTACCTCCCTGGACGCAGCCCTTGGAGGTTTCGGCACCTGTTTTGGTTCGTATTGCTAGCCACCGCTTACCTGGCACCTTACATCACTTCATGCGGTCCTCACTCAACCCCAGAGGTGGGGGTGTTATCAGCCCCCTCTTCTTCACTGCCTTGCGCTGTGGGACATCTGTTCGAATGCGGCCCTTTCTTCCCAAAATGAATCGGCCGCCGGGACCCCAGCAGAGTCTGCAAAGTCCACAACAGTCTACCATTCTCAGATGTAACAGACTCTTGAGGCCAGAAGCCGAGTCTGGCTCATCTTGTACCCCTCACAGAGACGGCCACGGGCAGGTGCTCGTTATTAGCTGCGTGGTCATAAAAAAGTTACAGCAGCCACTGCAGGGAAAGAAATCCCCCTTCATCTATCTCTGGTAGCAGCTCTCAAAGACCTCAAAAAACAGCCCCAGGGCCACTGCTGCCTGAGTAAAGCTCCCGTCTCTCTCATCTCCCAGAGAGGGGAAGCTACAGCGTCCCGTCCATATTTCTAACTGGAATATTCCTAATCATTCTTAATTATCTACATGCTTCGCTGACAAGGCAGTGCAACAGAGGCGCTCTTAGCACTTGTAGTCCCAGGCTGGAGTGAAGTTGTTGAAGAAAATTTATTGAAGAGTCAAGTTTCATTCTCAGGCAGAATATAAAATGCTACAATGCAACTACTCCTACTAACTCCTCCTTAAAGCATCGCCTTCCCAGGTGTGGATGACCCCCACGCCCCCCCACACACACACCCCCTCACAGTCTCTCCCAGGAATGATTCTGCCAAAGCAGGACTGGTTCTCTCGCAAGGATTATCAGCACGCCCAGCACAGACCACCAAAAGATCAGAGACAGAGGGCCTCCTGCCCACTGTGCTAGGATTCCCCAAGCTGAGGGAGGGAGTGTGAAGTCACAGGGCAGTTTCTACCATGGGGTGAGTCTTGCTGGGAACTGCAGGCAAACCACAGCCATCATTACTCAGGCCAGACAGCTGCCAGGGAAGCCGCGCTGCCTAAGAACTTCAACTAAAATAGAGGTGGGAGGCTGTATTCCATTACTAAGCCCTGGAGTATTCGCTCCCAAGTTCGTCCACATTTCAAGAATGTTAAAACCCTGCAGTCAAAACGCTGATTATTTATAACTTCAACTACCGTGTAGAAGCGGAAACCGGACAAATGAAGACATAAAAGCAAGGGAATGGTGACAGGTAAAATAATAGGAGAGTAGAAAGCATCCATCACCCCCTTGTTGGGGCTTCCTCCAAAACCCCATCTCCATTCCGTACTGAAAACAACTTGTGCTTGTACTACCGCGGCAGCTGATTAAAAAGGAAAATGAGGTTCCTGGTCGCCAAAGAGTTGTCAAGTTTGTCTCACGCACACGCCTGTAAGTTTGCATCAAGTAGGTGTGGTAGGAAACAGAGAAGGAAGACACAAAGGCATACAGCAGGCTACACAACAGGCAGGACGAGATGCCTTCAAGGTAGCAGCGATCCAGGACAGAGTTCAGGACCGTGTCCCCTACCCTCCCTGACGACTTAATCTGAAACCCAAGGGACTTCTGAGACGAGAGAAAAGGATCTAGGAGCCCTGGAGGCCATGAGCCACCACCGGTCGGGTGAAATCTACCCGTGCCCCCCCGCCCCACTTTCAGGTGGGATAGTAGCAGCTGCCCACCACGCGCTCCCACGCTCATCCCCCGAGAGTCTTCTCCCAACCGAGCAGACTCGAAAGGGCACTTACACGGAGCCAACCTGACAGCTCCCGCCGGGGTGGAAACCCGCGATCCCCTCGCACAGGCATCTCGGGCGCAAATCCCGCCTGGGCTCCGCTCCTCGTCGTCCGCGCAGCCGATCAGCCCTCGGACCCGAAAGCCGGGCTGCGGGAGGGCCGGCCCGCGGGGCCCACCCCTTTGTCCCTCCTCCCGCCGTCCGCCGCCCGCCCCCCGCCGGAGCGCAGCGCCTCCGCGCCCGCGGCCGGACCCGGGAAACTCTCAAATGGGCCGCTACCACCCCCGCGCGGCCGGGGGGATAGGGCACGCCGAGACCAATCCGCGAGGCCCCCGCGGCTGGCCGCTTCACGAGCGACTTCCGGCGGGGGGCGGCAGGGGGGCGGGGACGGCGGCGGCAAGGGGACCCCCGGGGCCGCCGCGTCCCGCGGTCCCCACGCCCTACCCCCCTCCCCGGACGGCGCGATGGTTCGCTCCGCGGCGCGCGCTAGGCCGGCGGGTCGGGCTCCGGGCGCGCGCCGGGGAAGCGCTGGGGGCCGGCGCGTCGGTCCTGGGCCGCTTCCTCCGAGGTCGCGTGCGCATCCGGTACGAACCCACTTTGGAGAGGTTTGCAGCGCCTCTTTAGCTCTCTTCCGAAAGCACGAAGAGGGGAAACCCCAAAGTTGTCTGTCCTGTCCGGAGGCCTGCCCAGCCAGCCAACACGAACATGGCCTTGTAGCCCACATTTCTCAACTCCACAACTAATTACCGGAATTCCGCGGGGATTGGGATGTTCGTGTTAAATAAAACATGGCTTTTGAGGAAAGTCTACCCCACGTTATTTCTTCTGTCACATTTCCAACAGCTCCAGTGAAAACACTGGAACGCCTCTGCCATCGTCAGCTTTAAAAGGCTACCAGTAAGTCACAGATCCTTATCCAAGCAGGATTTATCAGTCTATTTACTCGTTTTAGAGTCTCCTATGTACGAAGAGCTGTACAAAAGAAGTAAAAGCCTTGTTATTTTAGAGGCATGTAAATTATTCGGAGACTCGAAGCAGGTACGCTGATTAAAAGTCGAAGTTTGCGTTTGAAATTTAAGGGAACCACGCTGTAAAAGAAAAAAGTGTGGACCACCGTGCTCGTCCCTTAAAACTGCTTTCCCGATTGAGGCAAAACTCGGCCGAGGCTCGCGAGTAGAAGGTGAAAGGTAACACGTCCGGTCTGACCCGCTGACGACACGCAGATGCGAGGCTCTCTGCCTGAGAAGCTGCTCCACTTCCTGCCTGATCAAAACAAGTTTGGCAGTTCGTGTGGAAAAACAAGGCCGGCAGATGCCTCTCGCAAAGTGCGAGGCTTCGGGCCTCCTCTGGGGCGGCTAAGTGCAGGCTTCTGGATTAAAAGCGTTGTGAGTGACCTTTCCCACTTGCCTTCGAGTCTCCAGACTCCGGCGTTTGGGTTGTGTTCCTGGTGGAAGGTGTTACTCCGCTGACCTAAGCTCCGACTTTAAAACATGTTTCCCAAATTAGGGAGTGCGAACAAATAATAACCAGCGTAGCGTTGGCGAACTGGTCACACCTTAGTAATGTGAGCTGATTCATTAGCATTTAAAAAGGAAGAAAGGAATCCACAGTGTAGTACTTAACATCAGCCCAGTGATTTCCTTTCTCTGCAGAGAGGCACTGCCCGATACAACCACTTCTTACATGTGGGTATTCAATACATTTTAGTTTAAATTAACGGAAAGTAGGGATTTAAGATTTAAAAGCTTCCAGGGATGCGTGAGTGGCTCAGGTCCTATCTCCAGGTTCATGGGTCCCTGCCCCGCAGTGGGCTCTGTGCTCACAGCTGGAGGCTGGTTCAGATTCTTTTTCTCTCTCTTTCTCTCTGCCTCTCCCCCCCTCGTACTCTCTCTCTCTCTCTCTCAAAAATAAACATTTTTTTAAAATTAATAAAATACTAAAATGAAAGGAAATGAAGATTTCAGACTAATGCGTCTCAGTCACATTCCCAGTGCTCGTAGCCACATGCAGCTAAGGGCCACCGCACCGGACAGTCCAGCTAGAGAACATTTCTACCACGGCAGAAGTTCTACTGGTCTACACTGCTTCAAATGATGAAATAGTCTGATACTAGAAACACTATTCTTCTGACACAATGCCTGACCTAGAGGAACAATAAATTGTTGAAAGGCATGATTCACGGAGCACACTGGCATCGCTGGTGGCAGTTATAAATAAATAGAACTTTTCGGAGAAATAATTAATAGGACATATTTTTCACATGTGCGTTTGCACATTTGAATCCCACTCCTAGAATTCGTTTCTCCAAAAAACTTCTATCAAACAATTACTGAACAACTTCTATCAAGCCAGACCCTCTAATAAAAGACTAAGCTCTCACTGGGGGAGCTCAGACCGTTCCAGCAGAAGATCAGGAAATACTAAGAACCTGCAAAGGCGCGGAGATTCCTGGAAAGCTCTGGGTAGTCTGAGGACTTCGGGGAGGGGTTCTTCACCCAGACTAGGGGGATGGGGTTCAGGGAAGGCTTTACAGACCTGGAGATGCCTACGGGAATGAGTGTGTGAGAGGAAAGGAGGGGAAAAGCTTTCCAGGTGAAGGGAACAAATACAAGTGGAGAAACAAGAGATGAAGAGACCACAGACCTGCCCTTCAGTGCCAGGAGGTGAGGTTGCCCAGGCAAGCAGGGGCTGCATCCTACTGTGAACACCGTAGGAGTGGGATTGGCATTGGCATTTTGGAAAGATCGTTCTCTCAGCTTCTGAAGGAAGATGAATCTGGCAGGTGGGTTGGTGGGGGAGGGGTGTCAGTGAGAATGAGAAGAGCAGCCCAAACTGCATTTTTGTAGGAAGGCAGGTGAGGGATGCCATGGCTATCGGGTTAGGCAGTGTTAGACGACACAGCGCCAGACCTAGAGAAATTAAGGAAGTGTCGTCGGCAGGCTGGCGGGCTGATGAGATACGATGTAGGAGAGAGGGAAGTGAGTGTACGGTGACTCTCGGGTTTCTGGCTGAGCTAAGTAGATGACGGTATCTCTACCGAAACGAGAGTGCAGGAGTAGGAGCGGGTCTTGGGAGGGGCTCCAGGAAACATGGCGAGTGACTGGGCTTCGAGGGCTACGGGTCTTCCAGGTGGAGATTTTCAGGTGTCTCCTACACACTAGTCATGGAGTCTTTGGGTAGAGAGCTCCGGGATGGGGGAAGAGATTTGAAAATTGTCAATGGATCAAGACAGCTGAAGTCAGGGGAGCAAGTGAGACTGAATGCTCAGAGACACTATGTAGACTGAGGCAACAGAGGATTCAAGATAGGACCCATCCAGCCTGTCTTCTAATAACCTTTGTTGTGACAGATAAAAAAAAAAAAAAGATTGGACCCATATCTGGGAATGCCAATATTTAGGGGGCAAGCTAAAGTCCCCAGAGCAGAGACGGAAGAGGAACCGTCAGAAAGGGAAGAAAAACCTCTCTGGAACAATGTCCAGAAAAAGAAAGGAAGAAGGACTTTCGAGAAGGGGAACACAGCCAACAACAGGCACCAGTGTGGGGGTCCATTAGGATGAGGACAGGAGATGCTCCCCGAGACGAGGCCCAGCGCCCGTCCTGAGCAGAGCTGTTTCGACGGGAAGATGGGACTGGAGGGTAGACTCCAGGGGCCGGCTGGGAGGTGAGACACTTCAGTGTGCCCGTTCATCGTAACAAAGGATGGAAGCCATCGATGGCCAACCACAGAGGGCTCTTAAATTACAGCAGATCGACGGGACTGGCACGGCAAGCCATCATTTAAAATTATAGCAAGTCCATCCAGCAACAAGGAGAATAGTGACATAAGCACCAATGAAAAAGAACACAGATCTTATCTATCCTAGGATGACCGTGAAGAGATTGTGGAAAACATATAAACGAACTGGAAACCAAATGGGAACAGGACTTGACAGGCTAGGACTGTGCGTATTTCTCTATTTAAACTGTAGTTATTGTTTGTATCCTGTTGTTTGTGTAATGGACAATTTTTCAATACTTTTCAGGATGCATTACTATGTATAAAATCTTTGTAATAAGTTGGTCAGAAGATATCAAATCAACTCAATAAACTTTTAGTCAGATTTCTTCAAGAATGTTACGATTTGGATATATAGTCTCACACACATATACACACACATACACATATACATAAAGACACACATATACATGTATATATACATTTTTACATCTATATTTGCAGCAGTTATAAAGTATCATTAAATGGGAACAAAGGGATCTGACATAAAAAGTTAACAGGTTGGGGACGCCTGGGGGGCTCAGTTGATTAAGTGTCCAACTTCGGCTCAGGTCATGATCTCATGGTTTGAGTTTGAGCCCCCATGGGGCTCTGTGCTGACGGCTCAGAGTCTACTTTGGATTCTCTGTCTCCCCCACCTCTTCTCTCCTCCCCGTTCCCAGAGCTTGCGCTCTGTCTCTCTCTCTCTCTCTCTCTCTCTCTCTCTCTCTCAAAAATAAAATAAAAACATTTGTAAAGTTTACAGGTTAACTGAGCAATTTAATTGGCTTGTATGCAGAATGGCTGACTGGAATCATAGAGACACTTGCTTGCAACAAACATTTGCAGAAGCCCCCTCTCCCCCACCTGGCACCGTGCCCTGGGGTAAATACAGGAAAGATCAGGATGCTATATACTGGGGGGCTGCTCACAGTGTGATGAGGGCAAAACCAAGTAAACAAGATGGCAAGGCAGGAGAGCTGCTCAAGCACCCGAATGACTAACACGCAGAGGTAGCAGTTCAAACTCTGCCCGGGGGAGGGGCACCTTTTGGGAGAACGGGCCTGGCCTTCCCTTGCTTCTCCTGTCGTGGCCTTTCTCTGCCGGCCTCTCCCACCCTTCTCAGTCCAAACAGCCATCCCAGTAACCTCACGTGCTCACGCGAAGGACTGCTTCCATAAGCACCCACCACAGGCCCACAGCGTCCAGGAGAGAGGCATCGAAAGTTCTGCTCGGCCCCTCACCCCTTCACTTTTATTTGTTTAATATTACTCTTGCTCACTCTCAAAGTTTGTTAAAGTGCTCTTCCTTTTTGTGCGGGGTGGAGGGAGGGTCGGGGTGAGTAGCTACCTAAGTTTCTAGCTAAAGCGCTGATACTTA
Source organism: Paguma larvata (assembly GCA_030068075.1). Taxonomy (NCBI): domain Eukaryota; kingdom Metazoa; phylum Chordata; class Mammalia; order Carnivora; family Viverridae; genus Paguma; species Paguma larvata. The sequence goes on from CM057832.1 coordinate 79,932,613, forward strand.
TATATGGAACTCCTTCTAGTACCACATTGGTCCCGCATGACCGGCCAAGCCTCATGGAAACACGGGCTCCTGATTGAGACTCTCCCCACTGCAATCTATGCTACTTCTATAAATATGATACAATGAGGCAAACTTGACTCTGAGCGTAATGGTCATAGGTTTACACACATTGGAGAGAGCAAATTATTTTCAAGGTAGCCGTTAGCACTTACAATCCTGCAAACAAACAGAGAAGTGCTTTATAATCCACTAGGAAAAACTCCCAGGTTCACCTCAGCCTTTGGGGCAACTCAAGACTCTTGCTTTACCTTTGGAAGCATTGTGTTTCTAGTTTCCTGCCAAGTACTGCAGGCTCCCTGTCTTCAGGATTGTTCCCATATCTTAACATTATGTAGGAACAGCAGAAAGCTGCCTCTGGTTTGCCACTTTCCTAGACATCCAGACTTCCACATGCTAGTGTCTCAAAGGTCACTGCCAATTTTTACACAGACATTCTTCTGTTCGGGAAATGGTAATGGCGGGGTAACACTATTTACATCGTTCCATAGTTAAGAAAATTATTTTCAGTTTTATTCATTTTTTTTTAGACCAGTGAGTTTCTGCAAGAAAAAAAATTAATAATAAGATGCCATTATAAAGCATTCAAAACAGTTCAGAAAAGCACAAATAAATGTAAACATCATCTAAAATCCTAATAACCAGCTTCAAAATTAGGTGGCCATTCTAGACATATGTATGGATACAGATAAAAGGCCGGTTAGGAGACTACCCCCAGAGACCAGAAAAATTTAAACAAAAATGAGTCTTACTACAGTGCTATTTTAATTTAAAAACAGTAAATAAAATTCTATTTAATGTTGACAGAAAAAGAGGAAACTTGAATAAAACAAAAAAACCCTCCTGAACACAAGATAACTATTTCTTCATCATGATATTTATCCCCAAAAGATCATCTGAAGAGAAAATATTAACTTCCCCCAAAAAACTGCAGTAGTGAGTTTCCAAAGACACTTCTAAAACATGAAGAGATTAGTATTTTATTTATGAAAAATCACATGTTTTAATTTTAGAAAGTTTCTCAGCCTCCAGGACTTGCCTCTTTGCTGTCTCCCTGGGTCCAACCCCCCAGTCCACCCTCCTCAGCAGCCAGAACCATCATTGCCTGAGACAAGTCAGATCTCTGTGCTTTTAAACCCTCAAAAGGTCACCAATCCAGACTTCTTGCCATGGCCTCGTTACGGGCTGAATGTTTGTGTCTCCCTCAGCCCGCCAAAGGGGTTGAAGCCCTAACCCCCAATGCGGTGATATCTGGAGACGGGCCTTTGGGAGGGAATTAGGTTTAGGTCATGCGAGTAGGACCCTCATAATGGGATTTGTGGTCTTACAAGAGGAAGAGAGAGATATCTCTCCAGGCTCGTGCTCCTAGGAAAGACCATATGAGGACATACGGAGAAGCCAGCTGTCTACAAGCCAGGAGGAGGGCTCCCACCAAGAACCAAATCTCCTGGCACCTTGATCTTGGACTTTGTAGTCCCCAGCATTGTGATAAGTGAATGTCGGTTGTTTAAACCACCCAGGCTATGACATTTTGTTCTAGAGCCCAAGCTGGCTAAGACAGCCTCCAAGTCCGCTGCCTCCTCCAAACCCAGCTCGTCTCTCCCAAGCGCAGGTCCCGGAGCCACAGTGGCCTTTTTCTGTTGCTCTTGAGACCCTGCCAAGCGCACTTCTGCCCCAGAGCCTTTGTTTGAGCTTCCCTACCTGGACCACAGAGCCAGCTTCTGCTTAGATTTCTCTTTCTTTCTAAAGCAGGAAGCATCCCTTGAGGTGGCAGCCAGGAAGTGATGCCCTCAGGAGAGAGTCAAGTTTAAGTTAAAGAAAGGACATGGAGTCCAGATGAGGGCTTTGTTGATGGAGGAAGCACCCATTTCAGAGAGCAGAGTGCAGGGGTATGAAAAGGTGGGGATGCTGGGTGGTCTCGCTGGGCTAAGGGAAGCCGAGGGAGGAACCACAGCAGGAAGGGAGGGTAGCCCAAGACAGCAAAGGACCCTAGTATCCACAGCCCTCCCTTCTTAACTTTATTATTATCATTACTCTTGGTAACACATTGGCAGGGATGTTGTTATGACCACAACGAAAAGAGGTCAGAGTGAGCACACAAGTGACAAAAACGTTAGTCAGTCTTACAGGAGAGAAAGTTCTCTCGGTTCTCAGTGGACGGTGGTTTTCAATTCATGGTCTCCTCTCTCTGCCCCTGGCACAAATCCCAAACCCCAGCCTCTTCCTCCCGATGTGAGAACCCAGCAGTGATTCGGAGCATGCTGCGCTCAGCTGGCCACAAAACTGACGGAAGAATTCGCTGTGCACCTCAGAGTCAGCTGCGGGCTGGATGGGTCAGGTGTCTGGGGAGGCCCGGGTCTGGTACCGGGGGAGTGCTGGTGGGCCTCGTGCAGGCTGCCCACGAGCAGGCTTCTAGGGCACTTATCAGGAGATACTCCGAGCATGCTCAGGCCAATAGGCGAGGTCAAAGTGTCCTCAGCCTGACGGACAGAGGACTGAGACACAGCATAATCCAGCTGTGGGCCTGGTGATCCTAGACGCACCTTCTGAAGCACAGTTTGGTCTAGACAGCCCTTCCGGGGAGTGTGCTCCACACTGCAGAGGGTCCTCCCCCTGGCGGGGTGCCCTGGGGCCTCCTGCTTACACTGCACAGTATACAAAATCCACACTCATTTCAGGGACAGATGCCACTTATTAACCCTCTATTCAAAACCAGCGACAGGGCGCCCGGGGGCTCAGTGGGTTGAGCGTCGACTTCTGCTCAAGTCATGATCTCACGGCTCTTGAGGTCAAGCCCCACATCAGGCTCTGTGCTGACAGTCAAAGCCTGGAGCCTGCTTCGGATCCTGTGTCTCCCTCCCTCTCTGCCCTCTCCTGCTCGTGCTCTGTCTCTCTCTCTCTCTCTGTCTCAAAAAAAAAACAGCAACAACAAGATGTGCCTGGCTGGCTCGGTCAGTAGGGCTGAGCAGCTCTTGATATTGGGGCTGTGAGTTCAAGCCCCATGCTGGGAGGATATAGAGACTACTAAAAAATAAAATCTTAAAACAACAACAAACAAAGCATGATAAACAAAGATTGATTAAAGGCATATTTTATATATATATATTATATTATGTGTATATATATTATATTATGTGTATATATATTATATTATGTGTATATATATTATATTATGTATATACATATATGCCTTTCAAACAGTGTTGTAACTCCTTTCACGCAAAGCCGCATAGTGCCCGCGTATCTTTGGTATATTTGGTATTATTGCCGTGCTTCAATGATGGGGAAACTGCCCATCCTAGGGAGGAAAACGGCTGTTGCCCGAGGTTCTCGTCCGGTCGAAGGTGGGGCGGCCCCAGACGCGGGTCCGTGGGATTGAAGCTCCTCCTCCCGGCTGCTCTCCGGCCGCCATGATCACTGTCTCTACCGCAGACGGACAACTGCACCGAGTCAGGGCTTCAGTGTTGTTACTGTGGTTTCCCTGAACGGAACTCGGGAGGATCTCTGCTGAACGACGTGTTGGGGGACCGTGTTTGTGAAACTCTTGCTGCGCAATATTAAAAGGTAAATCCCACGGCTCCGTCCTCCAGCCATCCAAGATGCGGAAAGGAAAGAAGGCAAGGGAAAGAAGGTGGCCGATCCCGTTTGAGAAAAGGCCCAAGAATTTTGGCATCGGACAAGACATCCAGCCCAAAGGGACCTCGCCCGCTTTGTCAGATGGTACCACGACATCCGGCTGCATCCCAAAGGGCTCTTCTCCATAAATGTGTAATACCCGCCCCCGTGGCCCCAGATTAACCTTGGACCGCCAAACAGCTGCTCAGCTGCTTAGACAGGCCCCAAGTACAGACCAGAGACAGTAAGAGAAGCAGCAGAGACTGCCGATCCGGGCTCAGGAGAAGGCTGCCAGCAAAGGGGATGTCCCCACTAAAAGGCCACCTGTCCCCACCTTAGTGGAAAACAAGAAGCCTCAGCTGGTGGTGATCGCACATGCCGTGGGTGCCACCGAGCGGGCCGTCTCCCTGCCCGCCCGGTGTCGTAACATGGGGGCTCCCCACTGCATCGTCGCGGGGAAGGCCAGGCTGGGGCATCTGGTCCACGAGAAGACCCGCACCACTGTCCCCTCCACACAGTTAACTCAGAAGACGAAGGTGTTCCGGCTGAGCTGGCGGAAGCCATCGGGACCAACCACAGTGACAGAAACGATGACATCTGCTGCCCCGGGGAGGCCACGTCCTGGGCCCAGAGTCGGTGGCTCATACTTGTTACCAAGCTGGAACAGGCCGAAGGCAAAGAATCGGCCACCAATCTGGGCTACGTGGACACTGTTAAATTCTCTGTACGTAAAAGTAATAAACAGTTCTCTTTCAAAAAAAAAAAGGAAATGCCAAGTGCCATCTGACTCCCGCCACGAGCTAGTTAACGAGTGTCCTTGATGCAAATGTGATCTGGCGTCTCGCCGGCTTCGAAGCACGCACCCCTACACAAGAGCGCCGAGAAAGAAACACTTCAACAGGTTAAAAATCGGACTAAGTGGAAAGGCTCTCGTCCCGCAAGGAAGGGAGGGAATCTGAGGTGAGAGAGGCCCCAGGGACCGTCGCAGGAGACACAGGTCCTCCAGGGAACCAGAGGGGCCTCTGGCAACACGTGAATTGCTTTAAAAAATTATCACCAGAACCTTCTAGTCCTGAGAATTCAGGATCCCTGATCAGCACAGATTAAAGTAGCCGAAGAGTCTCCTAGATTTTCAAAGACTTCTCAGATCTGAAAGGGGCCTTGAGAAAAACACCGGGGGCAGACAGATTTCCAGGGCAGTCAGTCATAAAGAGCACAGGCCTCTGGAACAAAGGAAGCAGGGCCTGGGAAAGGACTTCCGAGGAGGCGTTCAATCACACTTGAAGACCTGGCTCGCAGTATTTATGCTCCTATGGGACTTCTGCTAAATTTCTCCGATGACAAGAATTACCTGAGACATCCCAGGTCCCTCCCTGAGATGCTGGGGCTGGGGAGGGGTCTGAGGAGGAGCAAGGGGATTGGATGTTTGGAGCACGCACCCGCCCCCCCCAAGTGAGTCTCATTATCAGGGCTGTCTGGGAAATTCTGCCAAAGGAACATTGTTTTAATGCTCAGACACGAGACAGGAAGATCACAGTGCTGAAGGCAGGTAAAACATTCAAAAGGCAAGAAAATCATTATCTCTGTTTGCAGACTGTTGTCTTTGGTTTGCAAAGGAAAGGCTATGGTCCCATCATTCTTTTGGGTATATTTCTTTACATATGTATTTGCATATCACTTCTCATTTGTATTTCAGTTATTTTTATATACATGGTACTTGTTTATTTACCCAAAGCAGATCATTAAAAAAGTAGCAAAATATAATGAAATGGTCACCATCCCGAAATCAAACTACTGTTAGTAACTGTATATGTATCTTTCCAGGTACCTGTAGGCAGGTAGGCATGTAGATATCATACACAACTTTGCATACCTGGGGCCATATCAGGCCTGGGCTTTTCCTACCTTTATAACAACATAATAAGAATGTTGTTTGACTATTTTTTCACAGCAATATAGATTTATAGCATCAGGTGTCTAACTGCATAAGAGTCCATTCGTATGACTATACTATAATTTGCCCAATAATTGTATTTGAAGTTCTTTTTATTTTTTTTTAATGTTTATTTATTTTTGACAGAGAGAGACAGACAGAGCACAAGCAGGGGAGGGGCAGAGACAGAGAGGGAGACACAGAATCTGAAATAGGCTCCAGGCTCTGAGCTGTGAGCACAGAGCCCGACGCGGGGCTCGAACTCGGGAATAGTGAGATCATGACCTGAGCTGAAGTCGGCCACTTAACCGCTTAACCGACTGAGCCACCCAGGCGCCCCTAAGTTCCTTTTAAAAAACTGGTATAGAGAACTAGGAAAAAAAAATCAGATCTATGAAACTCCTAAGATTTATGTCACATACATAACAAGGAAGTAAGATGCTTATAAAACTCAAGCAGAATATATAAGACAGGTAAATTCCTTATATAGAGTAGGTATATAAGGGTAGGTAGATACTGTTAGTAAGCTATAAGATGTATTAAATAGAATAAATGGAGCATTTGCATATTAAATTAAGTCAAAAGATTTAAACCAATGACAGTGCTGGGGCACCAGAATGGTTCAGTCGGTTAAGCGTCCGACTTCAGCTCAGGTCATGATCTCACTGTTCTCGGGTTCAAGCCCCGGGTTGGGCTCTGTGCTGATAGCTCAGAGCCTGGAGCCTGTTTCAGATTCTGTGTCTCCCTCTCTCGCTGCCCCTGCCCTGCTTATGTTCTCTCTCTCTCTCAAAAATACATAAATAAACATTTAAAAAAACACATATAAACAAATGACAGTGTTACTTAGGAAGGGAAAGACAAAATAAATCTTAAATAGTAATAATATTTGATAAAACACTAGTAAATTCAATAAATATCTAATTTATAATTGTATTTATTTAGATACAATATATAGTAATAACAAAATATTTTATAACCTATAATTTATATTTTTAAAAAGATTTCCTATTTAACAAAATACTAACACTACATAATAAACCCCACTTCATGTTATCTCCAGATTGACAGTTATGTCATCCTTAAATTGACTACCTACTGGTGACACCCCTTATGCGCAATCCTGGCCCCTCAGAGATATTACGTGCACATCTAATTACATAGGCTTAGAAAAGCTAGTTGAAGGGGAAAACTTAAAACTTTCCCTTCTGTCTGTGCACCTGGGAGCCCCTCCTCAGCCCCGTCTCCCCTGGGGCTCTTCAGTCTATCAAAATTCTTGGGGAGCTCATACCAGCAGCATCGACCCACAGCAGTAGTGCTCAGACGTTAGGGCATCAGAAACTCCTGGAAGGGCTTGTTAAAACAGATTCCTGGGCCGTGTGAGGGCATCAGAAACTCCTGGAAGGGCTTGTTAAAACAGATTCCTGGGCCACGTGCCCCAGAGTTTCTGCTTCGGTCAGTGTGGGGTGAGGCCCAGGAAGATGCATTTCTAACAAGTTCCCAGCCAGGCCATTCTTGGTTTCTCTCCCTGATCTAGTTCTCATCCTCCAGGTGCTAAAGTATCTTGATTCTTGTTCTAAGTCTTGGGGTAGCGGCCCTCTTTCTTGTCACATTTATTATGCTGAGCCGAAGCCATCAGAAGAGACTAATTTAACTTTCATATAAGGACTCTTTCAAAGCATGTTGGCAGAGTTAATTATTTTCGTTAACCAGACTTACGATCTGAAGTTGATTTTTTTTAATATCCACTATTATATTTCAAATATCAATATCAAGTATTAAGAGAAACTATAATCAGGGCGCCTGGGTGGTTCCATCGGTTAAGCATCCAACGTCAGGTCAGGTCATGATCTCAGGGTTCACAAGTTCGAGTCCCACATAGGGCTCTCCGCTGTTGGCGCAGAGCTGGCTTCAGATTCTCTGTCCTCTCTCTCTGCCCTTCCCCTGCCTGTGCTCTCTGTCTCAAAACTAAACGAACATTTAAAAAAAGAGTAACTATAATCAAATAACTATGAATATTATTAAAATCGATAATTTTTAAATATCAACATAATTATGATTGTGGAAAATTCTGTCCAGGGTGTCTTGTCTAATCTTGCCATGCAACCAGATTACTTCCAAATGAGAATCAAAAACTGCTGTCACCAGCCACTCTGTTGATAAAACATGACTAAGTACCAAAAACAGGGCTCCAACGATGATACCCTTTCCGAGCAGAAGCCAGCTGCAAATTATTTATCTCAGTTTTAGCAGATTAATGGGAATCAGGTTTCCTCTAGGATTCCCGCCACAGACACAGCACCAGGGGCCCGAATCAGGCAGCATGCACGGCAGTAAAACTGCTCATCACGAGTAAGACTGAACTCCCAGCCAGGGAAGAGCCTTGTCCATGTAAACTTCCTCCCGCAGGGCAGTGCCTAGTTCATAGGGTACCCGGAACCATTCCTGGCCCCGCTAAGTGGCTGGAATAGATGGAGGGGAAAGTGTTAGAAAGAAGGGCAGGTGGTGGTGAGGAAAAGAGATAAGAACAGCGAATCCTTTTCAGAAATTTGGCTGTGACAGGCGTCCATCGACCAACGAATGGATAAAGAAGAGGTGGTATATACACAATGGACTTTTACTCAGTCATCAAAAAGAATGAAATCTTGTCATTTGCAACAACATAGATGGAGCTAGAGTGTATTACGCTAAGTGAAATAAGTCAATCAGAAAGAAAAGTACAATATATGATTTCACTCATATGCGGAACTTAAGAAACAACAGATGAACATGCGGGAAGAGGAGGAAGAGACGAAAGGGAAACAAACCACAAGAGATCCTTAACAACAGAGCACAACCTGAGGGCTGATGGAGGGGTGTGGGTGGGGGATGGGCTAGATGGGTATTAAGGAGGGCACGTGTGATGAGCACTGGATACTGAATGTGAGTGATGAATCACTGAATTCTACTCCTGAAACCAATATTGCACGCATGTGAACTAACCAAAATTTAAATAAAGAAATAAATAAAATTTAAAAATAAAAGAAATTTGGCTGTGAAAAGTATGAGACAGATACGGCTCTGGGTTGGAAAGCACCGAGCCATCTTCCCATCCCTAGGTTCTGGATCCTCTCAAACGTGCAGGAGTATCATTAAATTTCTGTTTCAGAGCCTAGCTTGAGGATTACTCATCTCTGTGCTATACTTAACAGTGTCCAGGCATCTCAGGTTCCCAGAGACAGGCCAGATGGCCACCACTGTGTCTCATAGATTTCATGAGTAAACCACGCGCTCTGATTTTTGTTTGGAAAACATGTCGGTCTATCGCTGAAACATTCAAAAGTAAGAATAAACCCTTTGTATTTTTCTTTCGCTTCAGTGGTATACCAATTTCTCAGGAAAGTTTGCTTGAACTGCTAAAATGACAAAGTCTTCGAGTAAGTATTTAGAACATTGTATAGACTTAGAGAGGAAAACATGGAATTATCGTGTGGATACCAACAGAACTACTATTTATCTGAATCTTTATAGATAGACAAATAAGGTGCTTGAGTCCCTGAAAGCTGAAATAATTCCAAGTAAATATACTTAGAGTACAAGTTCAAGGGCTAACACATTGTTAACACATCATCTACAAACATTTAGGCTGTTCAGGAAGGACATTAAGAATAGAATAGCTATACTCAGATAACCTGTGCATTTATAGGCATTTAACACTTTAAAAGCAGAAAGTGCACGTCACCTTGAAAAAGATAGTCCCCGGGCGCCTGGGTGGCTCAGTCGGTTGAGTGTCTGACTCCGGCTTAGGACATGATCTTGCTCATGGGTTCGGGCCCCGCGTCAGGCTCTGTGCTGACAGCTCAGAGCCTGGAGCCTACTTCCGATTCTGTGTCTCCTTCTCTCTCTGCCCTTCCCCTGCTTGTGCTCTGTCTCTCTCTCAAAATAAATAAATGCCAAAAAAAAAAATTTTTTTTAAAAAGATAGTCCCTTTCTTTCATGGATTTTTAATGTTTCACATACTCTAATAACTTCCCACAGTCAAGCAGGTAAGATATGCAATGGAAATGGAAGAGCATCTTATCCACAAACTCAAGAACCAGAAACTAACAGGCTAGTGGCTTGGCACCCTGGTCTCCACCCCACTGGGTTCCCAGGGAACCTAACCTTGTGGAAACATAGCAGAAACAAAGAAAACGCTAGAAGCCAGTAAAGCACTGGGTGACAGAGCACAGCTACGAAGTCAGACGGGCCTGGGTTTCAACATAGCCCTGTTCTGCTAACTTCTTAGATTTAACCTACGACCCCTAGTCAACTGTCTCTGACCCACGCGCAGGGCAAGTGTCACTAGGGCACTTACCTAAACCCTCTGGGCCTCCCTTTCTTCATTTGTAAAATGGTGTTATGGGTTGCATTGGGTCCCTACAACATTCATATGTTGAAGTCCTGACCCTCGTCACCTCAGAACGTGACTCTATTCGGAGACAGGGTCTTGACAGAGGTAATCAAGCTAAAGTGAGGTTTTCAGGACGGGTCCTCATCCAATACGATGGCGTCTGTCCCAAAAGGGGAAATTTGGACACAAAGATGGACACACACAGAGGCAAGACGTGCATCTACAAGTCAAGGAGAGATGCCCAGAACAGATCCTTCCCTTATGACCCTCCGAAGGAACCGCGTCTGCCTGCAGCTTGATTTCAGACTTCCAGCCTCCAGGACCGGGAGACAACAAGTCTCTGCTGTTGACGCCAGCTCATTTGAGCTCCTTTTTTGCGGCGGCTTGAGGAAACCAATACACGTTGGGAACATAGTTGGACCTACACCTTGGGTATGAGAATCTAAAGAGACAGTGCAGGGGCACCTGGGTGGCTCAGTCGGTTAAGCATCCGACTTCGGCTCAGGGCATGATCTCGAGGTTCGTGAGTTCAAGCCCCGTGTCGGGCTCTGTGCTGACGGCTCAGAGCCGGGAGCCTGCTTCGGATTCTGTGTCTCCTCTCTCTCTGCCCCTACCCCACTCACTCTCTGTCTCTCTCTCAAAAATAAATGAACATTAAACAATTGTTTTAATTAAAAATAAAGTGAAAGAGACAATGCAGATGAAACATTGATCACAGTATGAACTATTTTATGAGAAGCCCTCAAATAAACATAAAGCTTTCACTGTTTTTACTACAGCTCTGATACTTCACTTCGTATCAGAATGACAGCGGGATTCTCACCACACAAAACTTGTCTTCTAGCCTGGCCCTGGGGGGTACAGTCTCTGCTCCCCGAGTTTCTTCTCCCCCTTTGGCCCTGTGGCCAACAACTTTTCACCCTCCGGTTGTGTCTCAAATATCACCCCCCCTCAAAGAGGCCCCCCTCACTTAGTCACTGCCTCAGGCCTTCCGCTCACATCCACCGAAAGGGGTGGGTACCAGCCTTTTCACACAGCAACGCAATTACTGATTCCAAATCAGACCCCCAAGTCCCCCAGGGAAGAGCCTTTATATTCCTCCTAATTTCCCTCAGGAGCTGTGTGAGATGCTCATTAAAGGTATGAGGAAACGATCCATTCACCACAGGGAGGGAAACTGGCCACACAGCCCACCTATAAAAAAACCCATGCTCAGGGCGCCTGGGTGGCTCAGTCGGGTAAGTGCCCGACTTCAGCTCAGGCCATGATCTCACAGTTCGTGAGTTCGAGCCCCACGTCGGGCTCTGTGTTGACAGCTCGGGGCCTGGATCCTGCTTTGGATTCTGCGTCTCCCTCTTTCTCTACCCCTCCCCAACTTGTGCTCTCTCTCTCTCTCTCTCTCTTTCTCTGTCTCAAAAATAAACGTTAAAAAAATAATTAAAAAAAAAAAAAAGCCCATGGTCTAAACCAGCTCTTAGAAGTGCTTTCTGGGTTAATGGTTCTCAAAAGTGTAGTCTGGAAACCAAGAATGGCCTGGCTGGGAACTTGTTAGAAATGCATCTTCCCGGGCCTCACCCCACACTGACCGAAGCAGAAACTCTGGGGCACACGACCAAGGAGTCTGTTTTAACAAGCCCTTCCAGGAGTTTCTGATGCCCTAAAGTCTGAGCACTACTGCCGTGGGCCGATGCAGCCGAGGTGAGCTCCCCAAGTATTTTGATAGACTGAGGAGCCCCAGGGGAGACGGGGCTGAAGAGGGGCTCCTAGGAGCACAGACAGAAGGAAAGGTTTTAAGTTTTCCCCTTCGACTGGCTCTTCTAAGCCCATGTAATGGGGTGAGTCCATGATAATTGTGAGGTATCTAAATTGCCTAACCATGAGAGGTCTGGGCTCTGCCCACACTCACATCCTTCCAGAAGGCTAATGATCAGAAACCTCAGGTCAAGGTTAAGTTAAGGGCAGGCTCCGCAGGCACCCTCCTCCACCCAAGGAGACTGGATGCTAATGGACCATAACAGTCTTGCTTCGGCAAACTTGGACAGCACCTAAAACTCCGTAACTCCGGGCAGCCACCATCAGTGGACCAGAACTGGCTCTTGATAAAAATCTGCCACTATTATGAGTTCAGGAGATAAGTCTCCAAGCTCTGTTGTTTTAGTATAACTCTGTGTATACAGCCGGCTGTTACTATAGGAATCTCGCCGAAGTTGGGAGGCAGGGTCTGTGTGACCTTGAGGAAATCACTTAACACCTGTGAATTTCAGTGTGTATTTGCAAAAGGGAGGCGATCCTAACACCCTTCCTCTCAGGGTTGTTCTGGGTGAAAGCACCTTGCCCAGTGCCTGGCGAATAAAAGGCCCTTAAGAAACGTTGGCCGGATCTGAAACTAAGGTGACAGGCGATGCTCTGGGAAAAATCGTCGCCACCCAAGCTCACCTGAGGCTAAGTCATCCCAGAAAGCCAAGCTTAAGTTTTGACACAGGAAAGAGCTTTGGAACAAGGCTCTGACTTGGGAAAACAAACAGACGTCAAAGGGCCTGTGGTCACTAGTACAGGGAATCGAAACCCGGAAGTGTTTATCAGAGGGGGCTCGTTTGAGTCACAAAGACCCTTCCCTCCTACAGACAATGCGGGCACGGTCCCCCTTTGCCACACTCCATGCTGCCGCTCCAATTCACCTGGCCAAATCGAAAGATCCTACCCAGAAATCTCGTTTCAGGAACACGGCTGCGGCAGTCCCAGTAAGGATCCGCCTTCCTATGTCTGGAAACTTTAAGAGCTCCATGGAGAACATCTCAGCAAACGAAACCCTGACAGTTCAGTGGAAACGAAGGGCTCCCCCACGCAGGTGTCCCCATTTGGACAAGGAGACTCCGAGAACGGCGTCGGCGTATGCCTGGTTCCTGCCATACTTCAACTCATCTAGCTCCATCCTGACACTCCCTTTTCACAGATGAAGGAGCTGAAACTCAGAAACACTAAGACATGTGCCCAGGGGCGCCTGGGCGGCTCAGTCGGTTGAGTGTCCGACTTCGGCTCAGGTCACGATCTCACGGTCTGTGAGTTCGAGCCCCGAGTCAGGCTCCGTGCTGACAGCTCAGAGCCTGGAGCCTGCTTCGGATTCTGTGTCTCCCCCTCTCTCTCTGCCCCTCCCCTCTGTCTCTCTCTGTCTCAAAAATAAATAAACATTAAAAAAATTAAAAAAAAAAAAAGACATGTGCCCAAGATCATTCAATTAGAAGGCAGGAACGCTGGGATCCCAACAGCCATCTGCCACCCTCAGGTGTGCTATTCACAGTCTATTAAACCCCAGCTCTGACACGTAGCTCGAATGCACCCAGGCAGGGGCTGCAAGCTTAAACAGACATGAATCATGAAACAAGCACATGAAAAAAATGCCAACCCCATTCCAGCCGCCGTGGACTGGCCCCTAATCAGGGGTTAAAGTGTAACTAAGAACAAATACATCCCAGCATCTGTCAAAATAAAATTTAATACCTTGTAAATCTCATTTAATTCCTACTTAAAATTGAATCGGGAAATAGATAATGCTCACTCTCCGCTCTTTCGCTAAAAGCTTGCACATAATTAATCTTTGGAAGCCAGTGTGACCGATGTCTTTAATATTTTCAGCAGTGTGCTTACCACCGTTACATAATTCTGCTCCGTCCAAGATAATGGGAAAAAAAGCGCGATTTACCAGAATGACCTGTAACCCCAGACACTAACGTACCCTGTTAGGCATTTATTCTGAACCACAGGGGTTGGACTTGTACGCTCCAGCCAGGAAAGACCTCATGTAGTTCTCATCCAACCTCGGCAAAGTTATACCTAACAATTCAGGCCATAAATGCAGTACCGTGCTTCTGTTCCTTGGTAAAAAAGACATCGCAGTTAAATTTTCTCTGATATGGGACAGTTTCTCTATCAGCCACATTGAAAACGGCGGCCTCGGCTATGTCTAGGAGGTGAAATAATTTACACCAAACTTTGGGTGGAGGAGAGCCAGTAACCAGGAGGGTGACAGGATAAACCGGGTACCTGGTAAAGGAGACTGTCGGCCGGCGCGCGTCTACGCTTCGTGGAATGCTCCTTCCAGGAGGTGCGGCCCGGGTGCCAGTCCCACTCACAGGGAGACGACAGCAATGTGGCACTCCGCACCCTGAAAGAGACAGTGTGGTCAGAAACCCGACACGGTCACTCCTGGCACCGTGGGATCCTGGGAAACGCACCGAGATGCACGTGCTGCGCGATTCGCCCATTTATAACACGGCTTTTAATATATTCAGTTGTGCGACCATCGCCGTAATTCATTTTAGAACGTTCTCAGTACTTCAAGAAAGAAAGTTCGCACCCTTAGACCTCATCCTGCCCTGGCCTGGTTCCTTCCTGCACCCCATCCTGGCAACCACCAATTCGAGTTGTGTCTCTACGGATTTACCTGTACTGGATGCTTCATAAACAAACGCACAAAATGCAGGACCTTTTGGGGTGGCTCAGGCGGTTAAGCATCCAACTTTGGTTCAAGTCATGATCTCTTGGTTTGTGAGTTCGAGCCCCACATCAGGCTCTGCGCAGAGCCTGCCTGGGATTCTCTCTCTCCCTCTCTCTCTCTCTCTCTCTCTCTGCGTCTCCCCTACTTGCACACACTTTCTCTCTCTAAAAACAAACTTTAAAAAAATGACCTTTTCTGACTGGTTTCATCTACTTAGCATAATGTTTCGGAGTTTCGTCCATACTACAGTATGTATCAGAATTTCACTCCTTTTTATGGCCAAGTAATATTCCGTCGTGTGGATATACTTTAGTTCTATTTCCAGCAGCCGACGCACATTTGGGTTGATTCCACTTTTGGGCTAATTATGCGCAAGTGTTTAGACAGACAGTCTTCGTGTCTCTCAGGTATGTATCTAGGAGTGGACTCATTGCCCCTAATATTTTCAGTCTTCAAAAAATAGAGAATAAGGGTACTGAGGTAAAGTTTGGCACCATCAATCCACCTCAGGGTCATCCTGAGGAATAAGGTCCTATAAGATTTCACTTTTCAGGAGCGCCTGGGTGGCTCAGTCGGTTAAGCGTCCGAATTTGGTTCAGGTCATGATCTCACGGTCTGTGAGTTCGAGTCCCACATCGGGCTCTGTGCTGATGGCTCAGAGCCTGGAGCCTCCTTCAGATTCTGTGTCTCCTTCCCTCTGTCCTTCCCCTGCTCACACTCTGTTTCTGTCTCTCTCTCTCTCAAAAATATATAAACATTAAAAAAAAAAAAGAATTCACTTTTCAGATGGAAAAAATACTCAACAGGGGTGAAAATATCTAGAGAAGACTTTTTTTAGTTACAGTAAAATACACTTAACATAAAATTTAACATTGTTTTTTATGATTTATTTACTTAGCGCAGGAGAGAGAGAGAGAGTGCACACATGCACAAGCAGGGGAGGGGCAGAGAGAGAGGGAGAGAGAGAATCCCAAGCAGGTTCCACACTGTCAGCACTGAGCCCGACATGGGGTTCGATCCCATGAACTGGTGAGACCATGACCTAAGCTGAAATTGAGAGCCAGACGCTCAACCAACTGAGCCATCCAGGTGTCCCAAAATTTACCATTTTAAAGTAAACGATAGAGAAAACATTTTAAACCAAAAGCACATTCATTTTCATAGCATTTATAATACTGGCTCATCTTTACTTTCATATTTATGGATTGCCCACAATCAGAAAAGATGGTAAGGGGCCCCTGGGCGGCTCAGTCAGGTGAGCATCCAACTCTCGATTTCGGCTCAAGTCGTGATGCCAGGATCATGGGACCAAGCCCTGCCTTGGACTCCTCGCTAGGTATGGAGCCTGACTGGTATTCTCTCCCTTCCTCTGCCCCCCTCCCTCAATCTCACACACTCTCTCTCTAAAATGAAAAAAAAAATTTTTTTAATGTACCTATTTAAAAAAAAAAAAGAAAAAATGGCAGATAATTTTTTTTACCCCTCATTCTAAGAAAATCCAAGAAACATCCCTTCTGCACGTTTTCATTAACCCTGCATATAGGGGTCTATGAGCAGCTCGGTCGGCTAAGTGTCCGACCCCTGATTTCAGCTCAGGTTGTGATCTCCTAGCAAGCCTCACGATGGGCTCTGCACTGACAGCACGGAGCCTGCTTGGGATTCTCCGTCTCCCTCCCTCTCTACCCCTCCCCCCCACAGGCACACATTCTCTCTTTCTCTGTCTCTCTCTCTCAAAATAAATAAACTTAAAAAAGAAATCCTGCATATGCCTTTCAAACCACACGAGGAGGCACGCTCACTTCTGGGCGAGGCCCGGGGCCCTGGCCGCTCCACGCATGGCAGGCCCGTCCAGCGGGAGGAAGACTGGGTTCTGTTTGCTGGACAAAGTCATATTGTGGTATCTGTGCAAAACGCTCCCTACGCAATGAAACAGAAATAAAAGATAGCGTCGATTTTATTTGTACAGGCAGGGGACACATTTCCCTTCTCCTCCAAGGATCGGCAGGAAACGTAGGCACTGGCGAAAGCAAGCCATCTGGACAGCCTACAAAGCAAGCCACGGGATTAGAGCCTGGCTCGTGCCTGGTTTCTGTTATTACTTCCAAAGATAAATAAGAGGCCAGCAAATCAAGAGGGGCTTGGTTTTGCTTTCGGCCTTACTATGAAATCTTTCTACAGGTATCAGTTCCAAAAACTGCTTGTTTCTTGTACTGAAACGGTTTGCTTTTTAACTGTGTTGAAGTTCTTTGCATTTCTAAAACATTTTGCTTTTAACTTTCTTTGATAATATTCCCAAGGTTTTTGACTGTATAGGAACCACCACCAACAATCAGCCATTTCTACAATACGCTCCTAGTGACTAGGGCTACTTTCAAATCTAGAAATAGCTTGGGGAAGAACTAAATGATATTCTGAGTTTTCGATAGCATTGGCAGATACGTGAAACCAATGTCAGGTAACAGGAGTTAGCACTGAAAAACTGGACAAATTTTACAAGGTAAATCCCTAAATGGCTCAGGATTTTTTCTATGTTTGAATGTCAATTCCATCAAGCATTTTTTAAAATTTATTTTTAAAGACAGAGAAAGAGGGAACGCAAGCACGAGCAGGGGAGGGGCAGTGAGAGAGAATCCCAAGCAGGCCCGTGCAGAGCCTGACGCAAGGCCTGATCCTACGAACTCTGAGACCAGGACCTGAGCTGAAATCAGGAGTCGGACACTCAGCCTACTGAGCCACCCAGGTGCCCCCTAACCATTTTTTCCCCATTATTAGTGGCTATACTGAAACCAAGTTAAGTGCTAGCAAGTATTTGCCGGGTACCTATCAAGTGCCAGGCATTGGGGTGAACGAACACACACGTGTGGAAATAATCCGAACTCGGCTTCCGTGAACTTGCGACACTGGGTCTCTGGTTGGTAGCTGGTCGTTCTGGCCTGTCGTGTGACTGCAGTTTGCGGAGAGCAGTCCCAGCACAGCCCTGCTGGCAGACAGTGAGACAAAGTACGCAAAGGAGGAGGGCGTTGGCATGAGTGAATTCCTTGAGGTCTTGAAAACTGAATCACGACCTGCCTTCCAATTATGCTTTAAAACGCCAAAGCAGCTGTTTTTGAATGCTACGCAGTCTTACACGCTGCAGTGATTGTAATATTTCTTAAAAAGAATGAAAGGGCCCGAATTCTTGGAAAAAAATATCAGCCTCACTGTTTCGTCAACCGGCCCCACGGGGATCTCCCATCAGAATGCTCGTGGGCAGGTTTCCCTGCACGGAAGCACGGCCAGCCCCCTGCCGTCTTACCGCTGATCTCTCTAACTAACAAGGGCAGAGAGGAGGAAGGCACTGGGACGGCAAGCCCTCAGGAAGATCAGAAAAGTGTGAGGTCCAGAGGAAAGCAAGCGAGCTCACGGGAAGCATGTCCCTAGGCGTTCGCTCCTCAAAGTGTGGCTCATGGACTGATCCATCCGCATCGCCTGGACCACTGACTGGTCATCACCTGGGTTGACAGCAGCACCTGGAAGCTTATTAAAATGCAGACTCTCGGCCCCACCACACCGACAGAATTAGAATCTGCATTTTAATGGTGATTACAAATGTGAAAAATGAGACATCGAAGTGACCCCGAAAGACTTAGACCTGACGAGTGAAATTCATCCTTGGGAGATAACCCCTCCTAGGATATCCAGAAAAGAGAGTTTACGACGTAGTGAGGGATCCGAAGATGTCCAAAGGAACAGGGTTAGGTGAAAAGGGAATCAGCAAACAAAAGAACGAGAACCAGCGAAACAACGTTTAGCCCGTGTGTATTTAAAGAATTCAAAGTATTACAGATACAAGAAAGATCTCATTGTCCTGTCATGCAGTGCCGTTTCATCGGGCTTAAGGGAATGTTCTCTTAAAAGAGACAGAGAGAGGGAGGGAGAGAGGGAGAGACAGAAGAAGGGAGAGAGAGCATCCAACTTCCTTTCTTAAGAATCATTTGGGGGCACCTGGGGGGCTCAGTTGGCTAAGCCTCTGACTTCAGGTCAGGTCATGATCTTGTGGTTCGTTTGTTCGAGCCCCGCATCGAACTCTGTGCTGACAGCTCAGAGCCTGGAGCCTGCTTCGGATTCTGTGTCTCCCTCTCTCTCTGCCCCTCCTCCGCTCATGCTCTGTCTCTAACTCTCAAAAAAAAAAAAAAAAAAAAAGAATAACTGTTAAAAAATAAAATAAATAAGAATCATTTGTAGCAAATAGTTTGGCTTCTGTTTGGCTTGACTTGGGGAAATGAGGAGAAGCAGAGATGGTTCTACTTAGGGCACTTACTCATTCCAATGGCTACAAAAGGTCATCCCCAAAAAGAAATGAATAATGTGGCAACCAACTTACACATCTGAATTGCATAGTTTGTTTAGGGAAAATCCCTTAATGAATGGTCCTGAGCCAGAAACTTAGAACAGCCAGCTGCTGTCTGAGGGCCAAGCCCTCGATCGGGATGACTCAAAAGAAGCTCAGTTTCACACTTGCAAAACTCAAAGACTAAATGAGAATTAAGGAATGATGATGATATTGGCCACATGCTGCACCTCTCCGATTTCCTGGTTTATTCTGTCCAGAACAAGTATCTCTCATTAATCACAACGCCCCTTCTCTGCCAGGCCCACACTTGACCTGGGGGCCTCCCCAGCTGGACACTACGAGCAACCCGCACACGGCTTCGTCACGCCATCAGAGACCTGTCTGCCATCCCCGACAAGAGGTCCTCCCAGCTCTAAACTTCTGCCATTCTGGAACAAAGGTCCCACACCAGTAAGCCCAACCTCTCGGGGCTATTTGAAGTCACAAATTGGTCATTACAGCATGTCTGCACGGGCCTCACTAAACATTCACGCACACGGACCCTCCCAAAGTCACTGTATACCTCTTGCCCTCTTGGCAAATATCTACACTTCCTTCCCTTCTCAAGACGACTGTAAAATAATTAATAATGATGATGATGATGGCTCCGGGTTCCATTCTGAGGCATCCCTAACATTTCTTAAAGAAATATCTAATGTATTTCTAATAAAAACTACCTTTTACATATGGGAAGAAAATCTATCTAAATGAAATGTCTCAGCAGCAGCACTATTGACATTTGGGGCTCAATAATTCTTTTTTTTTTAGATTTTTTTTTTTAGCATTTATTTATTTTGGAGAGAGAGAGCATGAGTGGGGTACGGGCAGAGAGAGAGGAGGACAGAGGATCCAAAGCAGACTCTGTGCTGACAGTAGAGAGCTTGACGTGGGGCTGAAACTCAGGAACTGTGAGATCATGACCTGAATTGAAGTCAGATGCTTAACCGACAGAGCCACCCAGGTGCCCCATGGGGCTGGATAATTCATTTCGGGGGGTCAGGGGGACTGTGCTGTTCATTTTAGGATTTGGACAGCATTCCTGTCTTCCATCCACTAGAAACCAGAAGCAACCCCCAGTGTGGTTCATACAGTTTATAAATTCAATTCAGTCCCTAAAAATACTATCTGCTATACAGACACCTTAAATTATTCTTCAATGTCTAAAAGACACTTAAAAAAAGGGGGGGGGGACTCTAGAGAAGAAAGCAGGAATTGAGGCCTCTAATTATTCAAAAAAGAACATTTGCCCCTCCTTCAGCATGGAAGATTAGTGGGGCATTAGAGATGTAAAGTAAAAGAGAAAGTATTTACCAGAAACATTCCACATGTACGCTTTAGTCGGAAGAATACATGCATCATAGGAAAAAAAAATTAGGCACATTTACTTCATCTTTAAGAACGGCCACACGTACAGACCATATTAAAAAAAAAATGTCAAAATCAGAAGATTAAAATATCTGAATGTAAAAACACCCATGACTTCATCTTCTCGGCTGTTAGACTAGAATTTTTCTGAAACTTATTATTACCATGAATTTTACTACTGACTATTTTAATTCAGTCTGGCAAGGCCCCGTCCGCCAGGAAGAAACAGGTTCTCCGTGACGAATCCACCGTCCATGACCCTCAGTACACGGATGACCCTTTTCTCCCCTAGACCCTCCCCCCAAACACACACGAAGCATCCTCTGCTCCCCTCCGCTTACCCGGGGTGCTGCCAGAGGTTCACATGTCTTCTGCTCTCAGGGAGAAGCTCCCTTTTGTTAAGCGGGGTGATACCAACCGCGGCTTCCAGAATAGCCATGTATTTCTTGTACCTCATCTTGTCTCTCTCGGTACAAGGTCATGTAAATTTCGGGCACCGTGCAGCGAAAGCAGATGAAGTCATTTTGGGGCTACCTGGAGCCCCCGTGCTTCTAAATGTTCTGTGTGCTCCCAGCTCGAGCCACAAAACTCTCTAGTGCAGGGTGAGGGTGGTGGCAAGGCTGAGGCCAAGCCACAAATAAATAAAAAAAAAGAAAAAGCTCGTTCGGATTTCCCTGCAACGTCAGTATTATATAAGGCTAAAGAATTTTGAATAAAGCACTAACGAAAATGACTTGCAGGAGAACCGGGGTTCTGAACGCAGCAATCTAACGTACACTCCCCAATTAATCCGCACATAAATCTTTGAGGCCACTAATCCTTCAAGTACTAATGGCACAGGAGGTGATTTATCTCAAGGTCTGGGAATAATTGGTCCAAAAAGCCTGCATGCCTCCGGGTGAACTAAAATCAGAAGCGGATTTGCTCCTTCTACGGATACCGCTACCCCAAAGGCTGTGCTTTGACAAGGAAGGAGTTCCAGTTGTCATTTTATAGCACCCATTTCCAAATGCTACAAACTCCTTGCTTGAGTCCTTAGCAGAGATTAATTAATAGAGAAACAATTCTGTTTGGGTTGTTCTGTTGTTTTAGTATCTTTTTAAATACTTCTATAACGCAACATAGGCGAGCTCCCATGGCGTGCAAATACGTTGTCTGGATATGGTCAGACTCTATCCCATCCTTGTAGTTCTAAGTGTCTCCCCTCAGCTTGGAGGACCTTTCTAGCCCTCTTTCCATGGGTTAAAGGTGGGCCGTCCATAACAGTAGCCACCTAATGAGTCATGGTACCCATGGGCCAGTCTTCCCTGGGATAAAAATACAACATTCAGAGAGAAATGCCCCCTTCCTGTTGAAGCTGCTGACCGGGGGAGACGGAACAGCGGGACTGTTGGCGCTCATGTTCCCCGCCACGTAGGAGAGCTCATCAAGAGCGGTTAGGAAGAGCTACGCCAACAGAGACGCGCTGAGACCATCTGAGCTTCCGGACCCAGCCACGTCTAAAGCCACTGTCATCCCGGGAGATCCCAGTTACACTTTTATCCAAGCCGATAAACCGACTTTGGTGAAATTTAGTTTCAGTTGCATTTCGGTCACTCTGAAGAAGTTCTGACCTAGCCGCCACCTCCCTGACTTCTTCAAGCTGTCTTTTCTCCAGGGAATACACTCTAGTAGTTGTGCTGTTCCTTGTCTAAACAAACTCACATATAAAGGGAAGTAAAACAGAGGGAGGCATTATGTGTTAATCCTGATTAACCTAGATGTCCACGGGGAGTAAGTGTCCCAAATTCTACCCCCTCCCCCCAAATCTTGAACCTTTCTAATACAGATTCTCTCTCTTTCCTCAACGGCAAGTTTCTTGGTCTTTGTTGGTTTTGTTGTTGTTGTTATTTTACCTGAATGACCTAAATCAGTGGTCATTCCAAAGCAGGGTGTACACAAAAATCTTTGGGATGGAGGGGTGCCTGGGTGGCTCAGTCAGTTAAGCACCCGACTCTTGGGTTAGGCTTAGGTCATGATCTCACATTCGTGAGTTAGAGCCCCAAAACAGGCTCTGCACTATCAGTGCAGAGGGATTCTCTACCTCCCTCTTTCTCCGCCCCCCCCCAATTTCTCTCTCTCTGTCTCTCTCTCAAAAATAAATAAATAAACTTACAAAAAAAAATCTTTGGGGCGTGGAAAGAAAATATTAAACCATCTATTTCCTTTTTTCTTTTATCCGTTAAAAATTTAGTTTATTTTTAAATAGTCATAATACTTTGAGAACTAATTTATTTTACTTTTTTTTTTTGTTTATTTATTTATTCTTGAGAGAGAGAGCAGAAGGAGGAGCAGAGAGAGAAGGAGAGAGAGAATCCCAAGCAGGCTCTGCACTGTCAGTGGGGAGTGTGGTCCGTACAGGGCTCAAGCTCACGAACCATGAGATCTGAGCTGAAATCAAGAGTCAGACGCTTAACCCACTAAGCCTGAGAATTAACATACTTTAAATTACATTAAAATATGTCATTTTCATTATTACTTTGTACTCACATATATTGTAGGGTGTCCTTAAAAATGTGATGGGGGGGCGCCTGGGTGACTGAGTTGGTTAAGTGTCCAACTTTGGTTCAGGTCATGATCTCACAGTTTGTGAATTCAAGCTTCGCACTGGGCTCTGTGTTGACAGCTTAGAGCCTGGGGTTTACTTTAGATTCTGTCTCCAGCTCTCTCTGCCCCTCCCCCATTCACACTCTGTCTCTCTCTCTCTCAAAAAAAAAAAAAATAAATAAATAAACAGTAAAAAAAAAATTTAATGTGGTAGGGATGTGTGAACAAAAAGGTTTTAAGGTCAGTGACTTACATAACCCTTCAGCTGCTCCTTAAGACTCAATTTCCCATTTACAAGATGAGAGGCTGGAACAAATGAATGCAGTTACCTTTCTGTATCAACAACAAAACACTAAGACGTCCCACTTCCCTTGGCCTGGTTATACAATTAACATAATCTAACCACTACAGAGGGGTGACAATAAGGGATAAACCACTTGCTCTTGGCATATTTCATTTCCATAGCGTTCATGAATATCACTCCCACTGCTGGGTCTGCAAACAATTAGTACCAGTTAGTCACAGGAATTCTTTTATGGGCAGAACGTGGTTTGCTACAGCTGCCGAGGCTGAGAAAAGCTACAATACAGCCCTCATTTAATCATACAGGAAGATGTAATTACACTTACACAACAGTCTTTGTTCTGACAAATTGTATTTCTAATGACGTGTGATAAAAATTACTACACAGCCCTCTCAAAGTCAGAAACGAAGCCCAAGCTTAACAACAGCGACAAAAAAAAAAAAATCAAGTTAAACTTGCTCCCCACCCGGAGCTGATTTACTTGGGTGAAAGTGACACGAACACGTTTTATTTAGAGCTTCATTTTCTGGAGGAATTTTTTATGCATTTAACGTCAGAGCTCTTACGAAGTGATTCTTATCTACGATGACCTCATGCAAAACTAAAATTGGATCTTTCATGAGGAAAAGAATTCCGCCTTAGCAAATAATTAAAGAATTTGCTTTCCTCCCATAAATGAGATTGTTCAGTTTTATCACTTTATTTATCCATTTAAAAAATCGTCATCGGGGCACCTGGGTGGCTCAGTCGGTTAAGCGGCCGACTTCAGCTCAGGTCATGATCTCATGGTCTGTGAGTTCAAGCCCTGCGTCGGGCTCTGTGCTGAGGGCTCAGAGCTTGGAGATCTGCTTCAGATTCTGTATCTCCCTCTCTCTCTGCCCTTCCCTTGCTCATGCTCTGTCTCCAGGTGTCTCAAAAATAAAGTAAAAACGATAAAAAAAATTTTAAAAAAAATCGTCATCGCTCTGTGAACGCCTTCATAATGGACAGCCACCCAGAAAGCACAAATCTAGCCAAAATACCCCATTCAGATGTGTACTTGTATCATATTCTTTATAAATCTAGAAGTTCTTTAGAAATAAGTATTTATTTCGTTAATTCCCTTAGAGTTCTAGAAGTCCTTTACAACTACAGCTATCTGATTAAAAATCACTTATCTATTTAAAAAATGACTTTAAGTCTACGTCTACATGATCCAAAGAGAGCTCTCAGGTCAGGATACTCAAGGATACTTGACTCTGAATGATTAAAGTCGAACCTAAAAACGCACAGATGGGACTGGCGTTCCCTTTGAACCGATTATTTCTCGTTTATTTCTGCCGGAGGAAAAACAGTGGACATCCTTCTTCACTGGGTGTGTTAACTGTTCCTGTGCTTTAGAAGTATAAAAATGGAAATGAGCCGATGCCCCAAACGGGCTGTTTGACAGGGTGTGGTCTGCTTTTCAGGGAGCTGGAAAAAGCCTTCGCTAAAAGTAGAAGAGTCAAGCGAACAGCTAGTTTTCTTTACTTTTTTCTTCTAAGCTTTCCTGCCAATAAACCATATGACTTTATGCAAGTCATTATATTTTCTGCCCCCTTAATATCTTCATATATAATAATATTTACACATTTGCTACTCAGGTGACCTACCAGAACACTGTGAGAAAAACGGGCCACGTGATGTAAAAGAATTACCGAAGAGTTCGAGACGAGTTGTGGCTCCCCGGGATTCACCCGCCTCTGCCCAAACCAGCCTGTCCTCTGCACAGTCACCTTCGGAACGCGCTCACCACTGAGTGTATTTAAACCATCACCTTCAATTAGATGCCACCAAATCTGTCCTTCTCATCCTGTCCTTCCACCCAAACCAACGTCTGAAATAGCCACCTCTTGCCTTTTCTCGTTTCTTGCGTCCTCCTCCTGGTTTGCCCAGCATGAGACCCGGAAGCCATCCTCGCGGGGTCCCCACGGTGCCCACTCAGACCAGCCTCGGAGAGCTGTGTTTCCACGGAAAGACGTGATCCGAATCCCACCTCTACTGTTTGACACCCTGAGGTCTCTACCAAGTTGCTCGACCCTTCGGACCCTACTTCATCGTCTGTAAAACTGGAACAAGACCACAACACAGGGTGCGCTCCACATCTGTCATCTCGGCCCTCCCTCCCTCCCTTTACCCTGACGTCGGCCCTTTTTCCACTCCCAGAGACGTCTTCGAGAAATCTCCCTCTCTCCTCGTTTCTCTACAGGCAAGAACGAGGCGACTTACAAACTCTGACCCTCCCATGCAGCTACAACTTCCTTCAACACACAGTTCAAGAACCAGAAAAGCCCCACGCTGAGTGGTTTTGTGGGGGAAACAGGGGCTGAAAAACAGGCTGGCTGGAGGGTCACAAGAACCCAGGGGCTGGAGTGAGGGATGGAAATCCTGAAAAAGAGAACGTAGCGTCTCGGGGCTCAGCTCGGGTGGTACGCACCAACTAGGGAAGTTCTGCCTGACGGCAGTTCCCACATTTTTAACCTCTGCTATTTAATAATTAAAAGCCGACACTAAAATCACTTCATGGTTGCTCCCAAATAATGTGCATATAGAATAATTCATGGGTTCATGGATTCCTCATTCCAAAGAAATAAAAAACTTCCCACTCCTCACGTGTGGGAAATCTGCTCCCTTTTGGTAGAAACCTTGGGTAGAACCCGTGTTCCTGTTACGTTTCTACTCTGATCCTAGAGCTGTCAGCTGTCAAATTCTGGCAGTTCTCTTGCCCGGGAGCAGAGGAGGGAGGAGGCACTGCACAGAATTTAGAACACTGGCAGGAGCTGACTTACGTCAAGAAGGGCTTGGCCATTGGGTGGGTTAAGAGGATCTAAAGTCGCTTCTGCTCTGCAATTTGAGGAAAGGGACAGAGTCCCTGGAACTTGGTAGGGGCGGCACCGGCTCTAACGCGTTGAGATACAGCAGTCGGCTGCCAGCAGCCGGGAAGAGGAGCTGACACAATCCCACGGTCCCCCAGCGGACACACCCCTCCGCTCCCCAGCACGAACTGGGGCGCCACACTGCCCGGGACTGAAGTACAGTTCCGCCTCTAATTAGCTCTGTGATCTTGGTCAAGTCATTTAATGTCGCACTGCCTCGGTGTTTTCATCTGTAAATGGGGTTAATAATAGCACTGACCCCGTGGGGTGGTTTTAAAAACGAAATCAGTCATCAGTGCCAAGCATTTAGCACACGTAACGTGCAGCCTATAGTATGTGCCATGTACCAGTGTGTTATTTTCTTTTCCTCGCTAACTAGTTGCAGCTTCATTTCTTCCAGAAAGCTCTTTTTGGTCGCACCCGCCACCAGACCCGGGTAAATGCTTCTTCTTCTGATTTCTCAAATACTTTCTGCTTCAGTCTATTCATACTGGAACCACAACAAGTTTAAACAATGCGTTTAAGCAAGTACAGAGGATGGGGGGGGGAGGGGTCCTCTGAGCCACGGAAGGGTGATTAAGTAAAAGAAAGAAGGAATCGTGTTAGTTGAGAGGGTTGACTTCTGCCTGGACCCGCACCTGCCCCAGCCCTCTCCCGTAATGGTCCGCCTGGTTGTCAGACGCAGGTTTGGTTCCAGGCAGAGCCCTGCTCGGTGGTCAGGGCTGTGGCTGAGCCGGACGCAGAGCCTCAGAGTGGGGCCCCCTGGATGAGCTCCGTCCAGCCCTAAAGCTCTAATCCTGGTGAGCCCGGGAGACGCTGCGGAGGACGAACCTGGTAACGTGAGCCCCGGGCTCACTCTTCCGGGGACATCGGTGGGAGAAGATGGGGTGTGCCCCGATGGCTGCTGTGTTGGCTGCGAGTTCGCTTGGCTTCAGGCAGCATTTCTTATTCTTCCTGTGTTAGTTTGCTAGGGCTCCCATGACAAAGTACCACACACCAGGGAGCTTACCCAACAGAAATCTTACAGTTTATTTATTATCTCCTAGTTCTGGAGGCTGGATGTGCAGGACCAAGGTATTGATAGGGTTGGTTCCTTCTTTAAAAAAAAAAAGTATTTAGGGGCGCCTGGGTGGCTCAATCGGTTGGGCGGCCGACTTCGGCTCAGGTCATGATCTTATAGTCTGTGAATTTGAGTCCAGCATCGGGCTCTGTGCTGATGGCTCGGAGCCTGGAGCCTGCTTCGGATTCTGTGTCTGCCTCTCTCTCTGCCCTTCCCTTGCTCATGCTCTGTCTCTCTGTCTCTCAAAAATAAATAAACGTTAACAAAAATTATTTTTAAAAAAAGTACTTATTATTTTTGGGGCGCCTGGGTGGCTCAGTCGGTTAAGCGGCCGACTTCAGCTCAGATCATGATCTCGCGGTCTGTGAGTTCAAGACCCGCGTCGGGCTCTGTGCTGACAGCTCAGGACCTGGATCCCACTTCAGATTCTGTGTCTCCCTCTCTCTCTGCCCTTCCCCTGCTCACACTCTGTCTCTATGTCTCTCAAAAATAAATAAACATTAAAAAATTAAAAAAAAAAGTATTTATTATTTTTGAGACGAGAGAGCATGAGCGGGGGAGGAGCAGAAAGAGAGGAGGACAGAGGATCCGAAGCAGGCTCCGTGCTGACAGCAGAGAGCCAGGTGCAGGGCTCGAGCCCACAAAACATGACATCGTGACCTGAGCGGAAGTCTGAAGTCAGATGCTCAACCGACTAAGCCACCCAGGTGCCCCAGGCCCTTGTTCCTTCTGAGGGGCCGTGAGGCAGGGCTCCCTCCTTGGCTTGCAGGTGGCTGTCTTCTCCCTGTGTCCTTACATGATCGTCCCTCTGTACGGGTCTGTGTCCAAACTTCCTCTTCTTATAAGGACACCGGTCATATTGGATTAAGGCCCACCCTAATGCTTTCATTTTAACTCAACCACCTCTGTAAAGACCCTATCTCCAAATAAAGTCACATTCTGAAGTACTAGGTGTTAGGACTCCAACATATCAATTTGGGGGTGAGGGGTGGGGGGAATACAGTTCAACTCATAAGGCTGCCTACAGTGAAAAAAATGTAGAGGTCTCATGAGCTTTTGCCCTGTGATGGAAAAAGATGAAAGCCCAGAAGCACCTGATGGCCGGGGCACGTCCAGCCTGTGATTTGGTCCGGCAGTGTCCTCACAGCAAACCAGATAGGAAACAAATCCTCCACGTTCAAGAGAAGCCATGTCTAATACTGAGACAGTGAGCTGGTCTCTGGAAGCAGAAGCTGAATCCATAAAAACACAAGTTCAAGAAACTAAATCGCACTTAAAACCATGATGCGCAGCTGACCAAGGCTGGGGGTGTGCAGACAGCATTCTGTCCGAGTGGGGGGTCAGAGCAAGGGTCTGCTGGACCGCTGGAACCCTCCCTCACTCAAGGTCAGCCTCTCTTGCGAAAGAGAACAGGGTGGAAAGGTGGGATCAGGAGATGGAGACTATGTCCACAAAAAGGCACGGAGATCCAGGGAAACTGACTGATGTCCCAACATCAAGCATGTATCTCGCCAGCCAAGACGGAGAGAAGAATCGAGCTACACCCACACTGTGGGAGAAGAGAAAAAGCAGCAGAGCAGACTCGACCGCTCATCTTAACGAAGCCAGACTGAGCAAGCCTGAGCTGGACGGTGGTCCGAATCCCTCAGGAGAGGAAATGAAAAAGAAACGGAGCTTGTTGGGTTATGACCCGTGGGGGCGGGCGGAGCCAGAGGACGGTAGGTCTGAAGGAAATGGCAAGCTGAGTGGAGAGGGCGAAGGGCTGAGAAAGAGAGTCAAAGGGCCTGGAAAGCTGGAAAGACTCTTTCTTCTCAGAACCTGATTCCGTCCCTTGAAAAAAGAGCTCATGATCCTCGGTGGAGAGTGGGGGAGACCGGACAAAACCTCGACGGTTCAGGATGGGAGGCTGCGGACCTGAGACAGGGAGTAACCAAAAGAGAAACAAAACGTGAGGCATACCAATTCGGGGCGGAAGGAACACTATCGGCCTCCTCTGACTAGGAGGAAACTAAGGCTCAGAGCTGAGAACCTGCCCTAGATCCCACGCGCCCAAGTGGCAGAGTCACTATTCCACGCCAGCTGTGACCCGTTACTCCTCTGTTCTAGTGCCTTCTAGAATGGATCCCCATGCATCTGATGATCGGGACACAGCATCTGCTCCCTGGTCCCTGGATCCCTGGGTGCTGCTTCCACGGAGACAGGAAGGTGTCACCCCCTACCCTGAGGCTCTCCTCCTGGCCGCACACTTTCCTCTTCCCTCTCCTTCCTCTTTGCCAATCTGCCCTTTCGGGGGGTGGGGGGAGGATCCCAAGGTGGAGTTTGTGGGAATAAAACATCCTCTTCTTTCTCCTTCTCCTTCACCAGTCAGTTGCACCCCCACCATCACCAAGCTGGCTCCCCACCAAGTTCACCGTCCTCCCAATCCTCCCCTTCATGGGTTGGGTTTTCCGTGAGATACCTCATCCAGAAAACAGAAGTGAGTTACCTCCTGGGTTCACCCAGTTTCCATGTGCCCCTAATAGTCAGGATCCTGAAATGCCTCGAGATTTCTAAGTCATTTTGTTTAAAATTTCCCTATAACATATTTTGAAATTATCCAAAAGTTTTGCTTAAAAAAAATTTGTTAACGTAAGTGGTTCTGTTTTGTTTTTTTATTTTTTTTAATGCTTATTTATTTTTGAGACAGAGAGAGACAGAGTATGAGCAGGGGAAGGGCAGAGAGAGAGGGAGACACAGAATCCGAAGCAGGCTCCAGGCTCTGAGCTGTCAGCACAGAGCCTGAGGCGGGGCTTGAACTCACGAACTGCAAGATCATGACCTGGGCGAAAGTCGGATGTTTAACCGACTGAGCCACCCAGGCGCCCCTGTTTTTTTTCATATTGTATCTTGACACTGTTATAAAGTTAGGGTACCTGTTACAATCAGTTAATTATTCTTATTGTACTATACACATTACCAAAAATAAATACTAAATTTTAATTTGATAAATCGGCCCACTATTCCCTAAACAAAAGATTTTTTGTGAGCACTTCAGCCCTCAGACACATTTGAAATAGGAAAACACTTACCTCTAATGGTTTTATGTACTAGAGGAAGGTGACAGAAAGTCCCTTGTTGGGTGGAACACATTTGAATTGACTTCAAAAAATTTATGTTTTTACAGGTCTGTCTCCCTGAGCGTTCTGTGATGTGACTCAGAAGGTAAGCACAATGTCCTATTCATCTTTTGTTTTAATTTTTTAATATTTTTATTTATTTTTGAGAGAGAGAAGCACACACAGAGTGCGAGTGGAGGAGGGGCAGAGAGAGAGGGAGACACAGAATCCGAAGCAGGCTCCAGGCTCTGAGTTGTCAGCACAGAGGCCAACGTGGGGCTCGAACTCAAAGACCGCGAGATCATGATCGGAGCCGAAGCTGGACGCTCAGCCGACTAAGCCGCCCAGGCGTCCCCTGTCCCATTTGTCTTTATACTTCTAGTGCCTCTCCTTGCTCAGACACCAGCATTTGACAGACACCCAATGATGTTGGGTTTTGCTTCCTAATTAAGAGGCAGCAAGATATAGTGTCCATGCACTCCAGAGCCAGACTGCCTGTGTTTGAATCCAGCTTCACACTTCATTAGCTGAGTGACCTTGGCAAATCTTTTAAACTCTTCAGGGCCTCAGTCAGTCTCCTCATCTGTTAAGAGGGGATAAAAACAGCACTTACCTGTTAAGGTTCGGTAAGAATTAAATTTTATGAACGTATGCAAAACTCTCAGGGCCTGGACCGTATGAAGTACCGTCTAAGTACTAGCCACAATTATTCACTCAGCAAATATTTATTGGCCCGGGTCCTCTGGCCTGAATACGTACCTCCGAAGTTCTTAAATTGAAGCCCTAATCCCTGGCGTGATGGTATTGGGACGTGGGGTGCTTGGGAGGTAAAGTGGGTTTAGATGAGGTCATGAAGGTGAGATCCTCGTGACTGGGTAGGTGCCCTCACCAGAACAGGAAGCGAGATCACTCTCTCTCCACGCGCACGCACCTAGGAGCACCCGTAGGAGCGCGCAGACAGAAGGCGGCCTTCTGGAAGCCAGGAGGCGGGCCCTCACCAAGAACCCCGCCCGCTGGCACCCTGGTCTCGCACTCGCAGCCTCCGCGGCTGTGAAAAATCACTGCGCTATCCCGTTACGGAAGCCTGAATGGACTCAGGTCCCCCCTCCACTCTGCAGGATCTCTCGGCCCAACGGGTGCCACCTCCTCAAACAGCCCTGGGCTCCTCGACCCACGTTCAGTGCTCCGGAGGGGACCGCTTCACCTTCCCAAGCGTCCACTCAGATCTCCTCTCGGGCCTGCCCTGTGGCAGCTGAGGCACTGGCAGACGTCGGCCGGCCTCTCTATCCCCCTGCGGAGGACTCCGGCTCTCGTGGTGTGGCCTCTGCCTGAGCAGCCCTTCCGGCCCCCAGCCCCACCCAGGCTCCAGCAGGTGAGTGCACACTGCCCGGGCATCAACGTTCGGACCTCGTCTGTCTCCCTCCCCCAGCCGCCCTTGTCCCTGCAGCTGCGCCCGACTGTTCTCCTGCGCCGCTTCTCAGCCTCTAATTACATATGTGTATTAGCTGTCTAGCATCTGCCTCCCCCTCCAGCCTGTACGCTCTGCGCTGAGGGCAGAGGCCTATTTTGCTGACACTAGGCCTATTTCCTACCAGGTTTTCTGAGTCCGACTCATTCACTCCCTCACCCCGTGAACAGTCACTGAGCCACCCCGTGGAACACTGAGCGACTCTGGACCCAACACAAGACCCAAGCATCCCTGTCCTCAAGAATCACCCAGTCTAAGGGAGTGATAAGTAACAGTATGCTGTGACAGGGATCTGAGTGACCGTGGGACCACGGAGAGACTCTGAGCATCCTGGCTTGGGAAAACCTTCACAGAGAAGGTGCTGACTTGGGTTAGGTCTTAATAATATGCACAGATATTCCTAAGGCTGACAAAAGGCTCTGAGGCAGCTCCGGCAGAGCGGAAAGTATCCCCAAGAACCAGAAAAGCAAAACGGCAAAGAATGTCCTTAGACGGGTAAGCAGAGCGAGCACCTCGGAGCCCAGGACGGGGAAGGGGGGGGGCGGGTAGGCAGACATTAGACTCTACGCAGAGCAAGGGTAAGGCAGATGCCCATCCCTCCCGCTAACAGTCTTCCCCTTGCCCAGATGTCACCAAAGCATTATGTAGCCGACATACCCACGTGCCAGCCACAGGGATCAGCGTTCTACACGCATCGCCTTGTTTGACTTTCACATTCACCTTCAGGAGTGATCGTAAAATCTCCCTGTTTTCAGATGAAGACACTCGGGCACCACGTGACTAAGCGATCTGCCCACGGGGACTCAGGTAATAAGCAGTGGGGGCGTGATTCCTGTCCAGGTTGGTCTGGTTATAAAACCCATGCCTCCTTACACCCACTAAGCCTGGGGAGGCAGCCTGGGGCACCTGGGGTGTCACCAGCATAATGAAATGCCACTTGTTTGTCTCCCTCTAGAAGGCAGGTCTCATGGGGGCAGAGACTCTGCTGCGCTCCCCGTGGTATCCCTAGCACCCGGGGCATTGCCGGGTAGGGTACAGGCACCAAGAGCATGTGTTAAGTATGAAAGAGGGGCGCCTGAGTGGCTCAGTCGGTTGAGCGCTGACTTCGGCTCAGGTTATGATCTCAAGGTTCATGAGTGTGAGCCCCACACTGGCTCTCTGCCGTCAGCACAGAGCCCACTTCTGATCTTGTCTCCCTCTCTGTCTCTGCCCTTCCCCTGCTCACTCATGCTCTCTCAAAAATAAACATTAAAAAAAAAAAAAAGGAACGAATGAGTAGGGCAGGGGAGTGTGCCTGGCGGGCTCCGTGGGTATAGCATGCAACTCTGGATCTTGGGATTGAGAGTTCGAGTCCCATGTTGGAAGTAGAGATTTTTTTTTAATTTTTTTTAATGTTTTTCTTTAATGTTTATTTTTGAGAGAGAGACAGAGTGCAAGAAATGCTTAACCCCCTAAGCCACCCAGGTGCTCCAGGAGTAGAGATGACTTTGAAAGAAAGAGTTAGAGGGTGCCTGGCTGGCTCAGTCAGAATAGCATGTGACTCTTGAGCTCAGGGTCATGAGTTCGAACCCCATGTTAGGTATAGAGATTACTTACATAAATAAAACCTTAAAAAAAAAAGTTATAATAAAAAGAATGAATGAGCTCATGAGTGAACAGGGCTTTGAATTCGTTTCCAATGTGTACTACCACCCTTCTTTGTCTCTGTGGTGAAGGAATCCCAGTTATTATCATCCTGAAACCAAGATCTGAGTGCAAAACCTGACTTCACTTCTGCCCTCTCCCCTCTTTGGTCAGACAGAGAAAAGCTCCTACAGCCCCGAACTCCAAAGCTGCACGGACGGACAGACCCCTTCCCCAATCGCGGGCGCTTCTGTCGCCATCCTCACCTTCCATCCTCCCCCCCATCAGTCCACAAAATAGTCAACATCCTTTGAAAGGGCTGCTGACAAGGTTGGCCCTCGGCTAGAGTCGGGAAACTTGGGTTTGGGGCCATCTCCCACCACTCCCGGGAGTGATAAGAGTGGCTCCCTCTCCCTGAACTGTAAGCATACACAACGCAAAGTCATCCTAATAGAAGCTTTCCTCCTGGGAGCCTGAACTTCTGTACGCGCTGCGCAGAGGACGCCGACGTAGCAAGTCCTAGACTCTGCTCTGTGCACCTTCACCCTCTGCCGATGGTGTTTTGTGTCCATTACTGTCACAATCATAGGGACGACAACTATGTGCTAAGTCCTGTGGGTCCTCCTACAAATCACTGAAGCTGGGGGCGGTCCTGGGGACACCAAGGCACAGGAGCAGAGTTGTGAAATCCCTGCTGTCCGGTCCTGTCTGGGGACGACAGGACTCACACACCCAGAGCCCACAGGGGCCAGGCAGGAACGGAACGGTGTGCGACTGGCTGAGGAGGATCGGGGGTGGACAGACGAGCCTGTGGCAGGCAGGGGCTCACTCAGCTCCTGGCCGAGCAGCAAGGGCCAGTTGGCGCTGAGCAGCTAGCTCACAGCTACCGATCACAAACCCTCTCCTCTGCGAACAACGGGTGCCCCAAATGTTTGTCTCGGCTGCATGAACCCAGCAGGAAGGCTGGTTCCAGAAGTTTCAGAAGACCCGACTGCGTAGACTGACACGGCCCTTCTTGGATTTCTCTTCTGCAGCAAACCTGACCTTCATAACACAGACTGTCAGCAGCCACTCTCTGAATCGGCTTATCCCCAGTCTCGTTAAGGAGACTAGACACCTGGTAGCACAGATCCTGAAGCTATTAAGCTAAGCAGCAAACACACAAAAGGAAGAAAAGGAAGAAAAGTAAACTTCAAGGTCACTACCAGCACAAAGGACTCTTCTTTTTTTTTTTTTAAACGTTTTTTTTTTTTTTTTTTGAGAGACAGAGCACAAGCAGGGAAGGGGCAGAGAGAGAGGGAGACACAGAACCTCAAGCAGGCTCCAAGCTCTGAGCTGTCAGCACAGAGCATAAAGCGGGGCCCGGACTCAGGAACCGCGAGATCAGGACCTGAGCCGAAGTCGGACGCTCAACCAACTGAGCCACCCAGGCGGCCCAGGAGTCTTGCTTCTTAATGACAAAGCTCACCTAGGTTCTAGGCTGACGATAATTAGCACTGACAAGCAAGAAGACGGAAAGTGGTCACTTGTGACTCCGGGACTGTGGCCTGCGGGACTAAAGGGGCTCCTGATCTTACGAGGAAAGTTCACACGTGACCCTGTGGTCCTAAGCAGCACACCCGACTACCCAGTAAAGCTGGACTTCCTGAAAGGGATGGAAAGGTCAGCCCCTCCCACCGCCCCCGCCCATACAGCTAGAGCACCCAGTAGCCAGTGACAGCCCGGCCCCACCCCTTCAGCAACCCACACCCCAGACATGCCCTGACTCCCCTGTGTACACGGAGTTTGTGGGCCTCAACTCGCCTTGGTCTCCTCAGAGCCTTCTGCCCCTTCCTTCTGGATCCCAGAGGCTTCTCTTCCTCCAGCCGCCCCTCCCGTCCATATTCCTACATTTCCGTTCCCAGCACTGGTGTCTGCCTCCCTCGGGTGGTCCCCACTCCCGGGGCTCCACCAAGTTCCTACGCGCACTCGGCGCCTAGCTAACCTCCAGCCCTGTCCCTTCCCTCCCTCTCGCTCCAGGCTGACACTTCCAAATGCCTCCAAACCCCCGGTGCTCAAACACACAATCCCCAGGCCAGCAGCGGCATCAGCGTTGCCTGATTACTTGTTAGAGATGCAGATTCTCAAGCCCCACTCGGGGCTTCCTGAGGCAAAACTCCAGGAGTGGGGCTGGAGATCGTGTGTTTGAACAAGCCCCCCCCCCCCCGCCCCGGGGCGATTCAGACACAAGCTAATGTTTGAGACCCCTGCACTACACACCTCCACTCGCTCTTCCCGAGCTATCTCGGACAAGTCTCAAAGGCTTCTAAATCCAGCCGAATTCCCGATTTCTCTTAATGCTACCCACATTTACCAGAAACACCAGATCGAAACCGCGCAACTCAAGTCCCATATGGTGGGCCTCCAAAATGCAACAGGCATTTTTAAAATTCATGACTAATTCGTGGCTGCGGAGCATGAAGGGAATTCTCCACAGGGCTAGGGAGAAAAGCAGAGCCATGCGGCTTGGGAAAGAAGGAACAAAATGGACAAACTCATGCAAAAGCGTCTATCAGTGTGCCCTCCACGTGGGGGTACATGGAAATGAAGAGTACGCCAATAAAATATAAACAATATGTTGTATATATAAAAATTTATTGCTATGATTTTTAAAGCATATTACTGTATATTTTAATAAGTAGACTGGACAAATATTAACCCACAATATCAGATGACATTTTAGTTAAATATTTATCATTTAGTTAAAAAATTCACCACTGGCACCAGTGGGTTTTTTTGGTGTGTTTGGTGTGCACACGTTTAGTGTGTCATTAACATTTGAGGAGGGCATATTTTAGCGAGCATGAAATCAGCATGTAGAATAATAAGTCTCTGCCTACTTACTCCCCCTTCATCTCCAAGAAACTACATACTCATTAATTCTTCACTCAAATCCTTTGGAACATCAGGTATGACACGCCTGAGGATCCACGGTAAATAAAAAGACGAACCGACACTGAAATTAACTTCAGAAGAGCAAAGGGCTCAATGTACATTTTCAGTGTCATAAACCGTGGGAACTAGGGAACCTCTTCAAAACTGATTTTCCTTTCTCTGTCTAGTTTTCCTTTAAAAAAGAATAAAAGGAAAAAAAAGTCAAGACCAAATGGCCTGCGAACTAAGCACGTGAAAGATGTTCGACATCATCGGCCATCAGAAAGTGAATCAAAACCACTTCCCACCGACGAGGACGGCTAAAACAAAACGAAACAAAACAGACAGTAAATGCTGACAAGGATGCTGGAAAATCGGAACCCTCCTACATGGCTGGCGGGACTGTGAAGCCGTGCGGCCGCTTTGGAAAGGAGGCTGGCAGTTCCTGAAAATGCTACCTATAGAGTTATTGTATGTTTTTCACTTGTAGGCATGTACCCGAAAGAAATGAAAACGTATGCCCCCATAAAAATACATGTACATGAATGTTCACAGCAGCATTAGTCCTAACAGCCAAAAAGGAAAAACAACCCAAATGTCCATCAACGGATGAATGTAGTAGGTAAAGAAAATGTGGCGTACACATACATGTACCTGTTAATCGGCAATGAAGAGAATCAAGCACTGATACACACTACGTTACAGACAAACCCGGAAAGCATTAGGCTAAGTGAAAGAAGACCATATACAGGACCGCATAATGTATAATCTCTTTTATAGGAAATGTCCCGAATAGGCACATCTGTAGACAGAAAGTAGATTAGTCGTTGCTTAGGGAGGGGGAGGCAAGGGATTGTGAGGTGCCAGCTAAGGGGTGGAGAGTGTTCACGGAGGGGTGGTATTCTCTTTAGACAATGGAAATGCCCTGAATTTGATGATGGTGATGGTTGCACAGCTCTGCGAATATACTCGAAACCAATGCGTTGATTTTTTTTTAACTTTTTTTTTTAATGTTTCTTTATTATTGAGAGACAGAGAGGCAGAGCATGAGTGGGGGAGGGGCAGAGAGAAGGGGAGACACAGAATGTGAAGCAGGCTCCAGGCTCTGAGCTGTCACCACAGAGCCTGACGCGGGGCTCGAACTCACAAACCGCGAGATCATGACCTGAGCTGAAGTTGGACGCTTAACCAACTGGGCCACCCAGGCACCCTACAATGCATTGATTTAAACAGGTGAATTGTGGGGCACCTGAGTGGCTCAGGCGGTTGAGCATCCGACTGCAGCTCAGGTCAGGACCTCCGGTTAGTGAGTTTGAGCCCCACATCAGGCTTGCAGCTGTCAGCCTGTCAGCACAGAGCCTACTGCTTCGGATCTTCTGTCCCCCTCGCTCTGCCCCTCCCCTGCTTGCACTCTCAAAAATAAACAAACATTTAAAAATAAAGAAATACATAGGTGAATCGTATGACATGTGAATTATATCTCAATAAAAAAAGTTTAATGACCTAAAGCGAGCAGGGAATTACAAACAGATTCAGTTAACTAAAAAGCAACAGGTACCTCCAATATGTGGTTTCTTCTGTCTTTTTTGCATTACAAATCTCTCCCAAATGAAAACGAGATAGGTTTCTGCTATCGTTTTACAGTTTACAAGCACTTTTACAAAGAAGGTTCTTCGGCTTCCTTATTATAATCTTACAGGGAGATAAGTATGCCCCTACTTTTATATTCCAGGAAGCGGACACTCCGAGTATATAAAGTTTACTCCACTCAGTCAGCTGTTCAGGGCCGATGTTAGCCCTGCTCCTAAATCCCGTGCCCTTTCTTCTCTACTCCGTAGTATCTCGGGTTCCACATAGAGACTGGCTGGCCACTAGGCAGAGATGGCACAGCCGAGCAATCTCAATAAGGAGAACATCCATGCCTTGATTTTTCTGGAAGCTCAATCGGCTACCTTCAAGCCAAGTATAATCTAACTCCTCACTCGCCAGAGGTCTTGCAGCACCATGGAAAGAACACTTTGCTCTGAAATCCTTCGCTCTCTTGGAATTTACTTCACTTTGGCTCATCTTTGTATCTGCCTAAGGACCTAGTACCTGATGTTGCAAGAGACGTTAACGAATACACCGTTTCTTGGAGATGAAGGGAAATTTAGAGGTCGGGATGATTCTACGTGGAAGGGCAATGGAAAGAACCATGGTCTAGAGTATGAAGATCACAACTGGCTTTAGTTTTCTCATTTGTAAAATGAGGGAAAAAAGAAACACCTCTCTCCAGGTGAAGATTTAATGAGAATGTATCTCAAAATACCTGACTCACAATAGGCATGGACTCTAAATCGAATAGTCCAGCACCTTGATCTCTCCTACAGAGACCAGTGGGTTCTTCCAAACACTCAGCTACTCAGAACCGGAGAAGGATGACCAACGTCATCCATTTTTACTCAACTCCCCAAATGATTCCCCTGGCATCACTTGAAAAAAACCATTCATTGGACGCGTCCTGAGGAATTTTTTTTCTCATGTGTAGACTACAAAACAGCATTTGTTCACCAAATAAAACTCTGAACTATACTGCTATTTCAGAAGAGAACACAGTGGAGGAAGGGAAATCTTTTCTCTGGCCTTACAAAATTCACAAAAATCTGAATTTCTCTGAATATAAGAATCTCCTCAAAAGGGAGAATTTTTTGTCTAACCTTAGCCCATCTGAATTATCTTTCACTCATCATTTCAAAGGGACTTTTCAGTCAAAGGAAGCTGTAAGTTCCTTCCTCCAAGTCAAGAGCCTCATTGCGATAAAAGTCCTAACACAGGAAAAGTCATGTGTCTTAGAAAAAGAAAGAAGGAATCTGGGAAGAAAATGAAGGATTTCCCACTACTCAGCTATCTAGGAAATCTTCCCAATATCCTTGGTCACTTATGTATTCAAAACCACATTTTTTTAAGATTTTATTTCTTTTTTTTTTTTAATTTTTTTTTTAACGTTTATTTATTTTTGAGAGACATAGAGACAGAGAGTGAGCAGGGGAAGGGCAGAGAGAGGGAGACACAGAATCCGAAGCAGGCTCCAGGCTTCGAGCCGTCAGCACAGAGCCCGACGCGGGGCTCGAACTCACAGACTGTAAGATCATGACCTGAGCCGAAGTCAGCCGCTCAACCGACTGAGCCACCCAGGCGCCCCTAAGATTTTATTTCTAAGTAATCTCTGCACCCAGCGTGGGGGGGGGGGCTCAAACTTTACAACTCCAAGATCAAGAGTTGCATGCTCTACCAACTGAGCCGGCCAGGCGCCCCTGAAACCACATTCTTGGTCCATAACAATGACTTTGTTAGCTCATGAATGAAACCACTTTTATTAGTTTGCCAATTCATGTTTGTATTCTCGCTGAAAAGCAAGTCCTCAAATCACAAGCTGGACAGTCTTAAGTAGATGCGGGCAAATGACTTCCATTATTACAAGGTTTTCTCAAGTATACAAACATTTTTACGACTAGAAATAATGTCGTGGGACCAGATGACTCACTTCACGTGAAAGCAGAGACAAAATACATCGTTTGGTGTATTCGGGAACATTTTTCCTAATCTTCTTTCCGAAGTCTTGCTGTGACCTCTTCCCCTATTTCCCAAGCAATAATTTTTTTCCTTAAGGTTTATTCCAACTACTTTCACAAATGAGTTTGAGTCACTGTTAAAAAAAAATAATAAACCCGATATAAACGGGATACCTAAAATAGCCAGTTAACGGAAGCATAGAGATAAATGTCACCAGGCATCTAGTGTTTAATGTGCACTGGCTAATCACGGCGGCTTGAGCCCTGGGCGGCTCCATTCCTTTGCGGCCAAAACAAAAAGGAAACCTCCATGGGTTTCTGGTAGTCTCTATTAAAAGAAAGTATATGCACTCTAAAAAGCTGGAGCTAGGGGTGGGTGGCTCAGTCGGTTAAGTGTCCCACTTCAGCTCAGGTTATGATCGCATGGTTTGTGGGTTCGAGCCTCGCATCGGGCTCTGTGCTGACAGCTCGAAACCTGGATCCTGCTTCAGATTCCATGTCTCCCTCTCTCTCTGCGTCTACTCCGCTCGTGCTCTGCCTCTTTCTCTCAAAAATAAATATTTAAAAAACATTTCATAATAATAATAATAATAATAACCTGGAGCTATAGCGCCATGTTCGTCAGGACAGTGACTCAGGAATCTAAATGTTTATACATACTTTGTGAACATGATTTTACTTTACATTTCTATTCAACCTTTTCTCTACACTACAAAAGATGTCATTTAAACTATCCGGAAGTTCAGGGGCTGGGGAGAGGGGAGACAGGAAGTATTGTTTAATGGGAAGGGTTTCTGTTTGGGACCATGAAAAGGTTCTGGAAATGGAGAATAATGATGGTGGCACAACAATGTCCGTGTACTTAATGCCGCTGAACTGTACATGGAAAAACACTTAAAATGGTGAATTTCGTGCTATGCACTTTTTATCATAATAATAACAATCAACGAATGAAAGTATCCAGAAACAAAAAATTCACAGCCTAGTATGCTAATCACGTGTCCGAATCTCGACAGAGGGGGCTTTCCCAGGCGTTCCCGCCCACCTCGAGGACTCGGAATCCGCCACCCACGATAAGGGCAGCTGACAGAGGCAGTTTCACGGAAAGCCTTCGCGCAGCCTTCAGAACTTAAAAACACCCTTCTCAAGCTCGAAGAATGCCTGGAATTCGGTGGCCTTTATCCAACAGAAAGATCTCCAACTCCGTTGTGACGGAGTTCCCTATAGAAAGCCCTGCAGCCTTGAAAACGGACACCGCCCAGCAGGTTACGGTGAAGGGCGGGGGCCCCCTCGAGGGCCCTGCGGCGCCGGGGGCCCGGGTCGCGGCCCTGCGGGTAGCGCTGGTCCGCGGGCACCTCCGGGAGGTGCGGTCAAGCTCTGGGTTGGGCGGGTTCGACCGAGACTCGGCCGGCAGTCCCCACCTGCTTGCAACTAACTAGCGCCTCCCGCGGCCTCCAGGCCCCAGCTCCTGCCCCCTACACGTCCTGCAAACGCTGGCTGCGCCCACAGAAACTCAGAGGCCCTTTCAACCTGGTTGAAGAGAGGCTCGACAGAAAGTGAAACAGTCCCCATCCCTTGGTGGAGAAAGCGCCGGGCCAGGTAGAAAAAAGACGGTGACTCCCAAGCACCTGCAGCTGCCTCAGGTGCACCCTCGAACCCACTTCCAGACAGTCCCGCAGGAGAAACCCTATGAAGCGCTAACTTCCCCCGGGAGGACAGGGAGGCAGAAGTCCGCCAAGCATGCCCGGAGAGGAAACTATCAGTGCCCAATAAATCCACAGGGAGACCGGGGGTGGGGGTGGGCATCGACTCGCACGGATTCTTGCTGCCCCTCACCGCCCCCCGCACGCCGATCTAGGGCTCCGGCGCCCCGCCGCACCCCGCAAATCCCTCGTTCGCCAGGTTGCGACTGGAGGGAGGCATCCGGGGGACGCCCGAGCCCAGGCGGCCGCGCGGCTGGCGCTGGGGGTCAGGGGAGGGGAGGGAGGAGGGTACTCGCCTGCGGGCTGGGGGCGGTCGCAGTCGGCAGGGTCCCGCGCGGGGCGAGGGCGGCTCCCGGGGGCGCGCTGGGACACGGCGCCGGCTGCTGGGCGTGCGTCCGGTGCGCTGCCCGCGCTGGTCGCTGGCGGCGCCTGGCCGGAGCCGGAGTGCGGGATGCTGCCCGGGGGGATGGGCGGGCACGAGCGGCCTCGGTCGCTGCTCCTGTATACTATTGTGGACTCAAGCTATTTCCTGTTTGGAGGTTTGGGAGAAAGAAAGAAATATATATCCAGGGTGGGGGCAGGGTAGTGGGCAGGAGAGAGTTAGAGAGCCGCGGCCCGGAGGGGAGGAGAATGGGCAGTGGCTGTCACCTGCGGCCCCGAGACCCCAAGGGTGCCAGGTGCGCGAGTCAGGGGCAGGAAACGCAGCTTATCCTGGCTTTACTTTGGGGTGTAAGCAACGATTGCGCGAGTCGGGGGCTCGCAGGCGCCACCCAGCGGTGGGGCAGGGGCCACGGGAACCACCTAGCCCCGCAGCCTACGCATACACTCCTCTGCCTCTTCCCTTCGCTGCAAAACTGCCCCTGAGCTTTCTTCTGGGCCAAGAGCAAAAGGGATTCGCTGTGCTGCTTTCTTGATTCTTCTCTGGTCGACTTTCCGATCTGCCCCAGGGGTGTAGGCTAGGAAGGGGTTAGCCACAGCGCCCTTCGAAAGACCACGGGAGGGATGGTTGCGGGCCATTATTGTAGGTGTTTGGTGCTGCGGGGGGTCTTTGTTTTTGTATGGGGGTGGAGTAGAGCGAGAAGCAGGTTGGTGATTTGGGTGGAAAGTTAACTTTTATGATCAGCTTCCTTTCCCTTCCCCCATGAACCTCGCCCTTAGCTGGGATCACAGGGTCTGAGGCCCCAATCCGGAAATACCGGTTCCTCCCGCTGGGACAATAGGTGTGGGGAGCATTAACCCGAGAGCCTGCTTAGTCACCACGGGCATGAATCCCTGCTCAGCCTGGAAGGCGAAAGCTTCCTGGTGCCTGCAAGTGGCAAGCAGGTGCTCCTTTCATTTAGTCACGTTGAAAGTCCTGGGAAGGTAATGAGGAGTTGTAAGTTTCCATTTGATACGCTGAAAAAGTTCTGAAGAGGGATAGTGGTGTTGGTTTCACACTAATATGAACTGTACTTAATGCCACTGAGTTGTGTGCTTAAAAATGGTTAAAATGATCAATTTTATATTATGTATATTTTACCACACACGCGCACGCACACACACACCCCTACACCTGCTTCCCACCCAAACCTCTGCCAGGAGTAATGGAATGAATGACAGTGCTTCTTCTAAAATTCAAGTTCATTTCATTTAGATTTCTGGGGGTACCTACTGATGCGAGAAACAAAGGCCAAAGAAAAAATATTAAATTTCCTTACAACTTACAGCCCATGGACAAGTCCTTGAAACAAGAATAGTGACTTTCGTTTAAGAGCTCAGCAGCCTCCAAGTCGACACTTTACTAAGGGCAGAAGGCAATTTTAGCTTAACATTATTCCCACACCCCCCTCCCTGCCCCTGCCCTGCCCCAGGATCCTGTGAGTCTACTTTAAATATATAGAAATCCCTTTGGAGACTTCCTTTATCTCTACCCTTCAGATGCATATTAGCAATCATCCTGCAAGTGTATGTCCCACGGATATAGATCTAAAGGGTCTTATGAGTAAGGTTTTATTAGACAATAATAAATGACCTTTTCCTAACAATAGCTAGCCCCCTCCATGTCCTGGAAACCTTCCAGAATTCCTTAGGGACATATGCTCTCCCTAACCTCCTCCAACTTGAAAGTGTATAATCAGTCACCTGGCACAACCCCAGAATAGCTTTTTCTGCCCACGAGTCCTGTCCCTGTGCATTAATAAAATCACCTTTTTGGGACACCTGAGTGACTCAATCACTTAAGCATCCAACTTGATCTTGGCTCAAGTCATGATCTCATAGTTCATGAGTTTGAGCCCCATGTTGGGCTGTGTGCTGACAGTGAGGAGCCTGCTTGGGATTCTCTCTTCCTCTCTCTCTGCCCCTCCCCTGCTTGAGTGCTCTCTCTCTCTCTCAAAACAAATAAACTTTAAAAAAATAAAAAATAAATAAAACCATCTTTTTGGACCAAAGACTCAACAGTTCTTTCTTGGCCTTTGGTTCTAAACCCCAACATTTCCACATCAC
Organism: Paguma larvata; assembly: GCA_030068075.1. Lineage (NCBI taxonomy): Eukaryota > Metazoa > Chordata > Mammalia > Carnivora > Viverridae > Paguma > Paguma larvata. Next base: position 79,976,500 of record CM057832.1, read on the forward strand.
CTATCAACGATTTCTCTCTTCTCTTTTTTTTTAAGTTTTTTTTAATGTTTATTTCTTTATTTTGAGAGAGAGAGACAGAGACGGAGAATGAGCAGGGGAGAGGGAGAGAGAGAGGGAGAGAGAGAATTCCAAGCAGCCTCCACATTGTCAGTGCAGAGCCCGACACAGGGCTCAATCCCACAAACCATGAGATCATGACATGAGCCGAAACCAAACATCGGAAACTTAACCAACTGAGCCCCCAACACGTTATTTCAAAAAGTGGGTAGATTGAGCCTAGAAGACAGTACAATTTTAAAAAAGATAACAGTAATTTGAAACATGAAGTGTTGGCAAGATGAATAAAGGTGTATATAGTATGCTACTATTTAAGAAAGTAGAGATGTACACATGTATTTGCTTTTTCTAATGGAAAGATAAATTATTAAATAAAATGGTTACGTATTTGGAAGAGAGAGAACAAGATGAAAAGTACAAAGATAGAAGCTAGATTTCCTTGTATCTTGTTTTACAGATTTGACTTTGAAATGATGTCAATGTTTCATAATTGCGAAAAAATTAAATCAAAATTAAAAAAAAAAACAAAATCAAAATGCAACAAATGAATATAGATACCAAGTTGGTGGCTTACCATGTAAGAGGAATTTCTGTCAGGGGAATTTAAAACAATTATCTGGGGCGCCCGGGTGACTCAGTCAGTTGAGCATCTGACTCTTGATTTCAGCTCAGGTCATGAGCTTGAGCCCCACATCGGGGTCCACACATGGCATGGAGCCTGCTTAAGAGCCTCTCTTCCCGCTGCCCCTCCCCCACTCTCAGGCATGTGTGCTCTCTCAAAATATAAAAAGTAAAATTAAAAAAAATTTTTGATGATAAAACAATTAACTAACTCCATATCCCTTCGGTATATACCCTAAGGATGGAGAACATTTAAAAATAAATAAGTAGGAACGCCTGGGTGACTCAGTTGGTCGAGCGGCCGACCTCAGCTCAGGTCATGATCTCATGGTTCTTGGGTTCAATCCCCACATCAGGCTCCGTGCTGACAGCTCGGAGCCTGGAGCTGCTTCAGATTCTGTGTCTCCCTCTCTCTCTGCCCCTCCACTTTCACGCTCTGTCTCTCCCTCTCTCTCAAAAATAAATAAACGTTAAAAATAAAAGTTAACTGCTTTTCAGTAATCCTAATGTTAGTAATAAGTAATTAGGCAATGTCCTTAAGAATCAAGGATTTTTCAGTATAAAAAATAAATATAAAATCAAAGTAGTCAACCAGTATTAAGTTGGAATTGGAATTATCATCTAGAACTCATAGTATACTTTCCTTAAAAAAAAAAAAACTTCTAAGGCCTATTTACTCAAAATGCCCACCAGTGACCTACCAGGTAGGACTAAGCACTGCTAAGGTTTCAGATGATGGTCTCTAAATACCCTATTTCCCTAAAAGGAACTAGATCTACTTGGAGAAGTGGTTGATTTTCTGTCAGAGGCAAGAAGTATCCAGAATAAGCCTGGAATATCTTGTCCATGCAGAAAGCAAGGAAGCTATCAAAACCCAATGAGACCTGGAGCCAACTGGTGGAAACACCCACCGGCCAAAGTGTGATAAGTTTTAAGCATCAATAAGAAACATACCTGCGATGCATTGAGACCTATCAAATACCTATATATCTATGAGTCATAATGATACCAAGAAACAAAAACAAAAGTAACTGGTTACCTTTGCAGGTGCAGTAGAACTAATTCATTATTTTGAAAGCTGGTAAACTGTAAAAGAATTACACATTGCGCCTGCCTTTTCTGGAGTGTGTCTACCAGTTACACACTGCTTCAGATCCTCTTTGTCTCACCTGTCTCTCACTCTAGCCACGACAGCAGCCGAAAGGTCAAGGTGGGCTCTATCCAGCTTCATGCGAGAGTAATCTAAAAATAACCTCATCTCCCCTCTCCTAGCCCAGTGCTTCTGTGTCAGTGCCATTATGGGAATTCATGGAAACTCTCCAGGTGCCCATGCACACATCACCCGAAGAGCGGGGGAGTTAATGTTTCATTGTCTAACCTTTGACCAGCGAGGGCTAGAAGCTGATATATGAATATTCCTTTCTTTCTCCCCCGAAGATGAATTATCCTGAGACTCAGTAGGTATTGCTTCTCAGAAATGAAGTCATACGGATCAACCAATCGGGTGCCTGACGCGGCAGCCTACTGGGTGAGTCTCCCTTCAGTTGGCGTTCTCTACTTCCCCCACCCCTTACTTCTTTCTGTAGGATCACATTCCCCAGTAAAGCCCACGTCTCAAGGCTCCACTTCCTGGGAAACCCAGGCTAAAACAGGTACAGACTATATCTTGGGATAACTAAATAGTTTATGAAGAAATTATTCTAGCCAACAAATAAGGATTGAACATTGCAACAAATGTCAGCATTTTCCAAAATCCTAACGAAATAGTGGATCAAGGCAATAGTCGTCGACGGCCACTAACATCACAGAAAAGATCACCAGACATTGTGTGCCATCTGACGGAAATGTAAACACCACAGATGACACGTTCTTGCCAAAAAAAGAGCAAACCTGAGTCTGACCGAGTTTCTAGATCCAACTACCAGTTTAAAAGAATTTCTAGAAGAGAGGAATATGTTAAACAACTCTACTCCGGGGTACGATGAACAAAATCCAGAATGTGAGAAACTCAAAAAGTCAAAGGATCCAATTTCCTCAACAGCTAGAAGTCATGAAAGACGGAGGGGGAAGAACCCTAAAGGTTAAAAGACTTAAGTGATATCAATGAAATACAATGTGTATTTCTTGTTTGGGCCTTGAATCAAAATCACCAACGACTAAAAAAAAAAAAAAATGAGGCGATATTTTTGGGGTAAACTTGATATTCCCTAACTTTGTAAAAATTTTGGAAAACTCTTAACACGTTTTAATTATACACCACTACTTTAATCTAGCGTATGGGGTGGACGTTGCTACTACCTGTCATCGGGTGACCTAATACACACACACACACACACGCAAATACCTGTTTAATTTCTTTCTGTGTCTGAGCTGAAATGAACACTTGAAAGACTTGGATTTTAGATTTCTTTGGATGTGTGCAGGTAAGGAAGAAGGGGACTCTGGCTGGCCTAGCTGGTAGCTGACATTATCTCGCTTTTTTTCCCGCCCACTCTTTTCATTCTGGGTACATGCTGTATGTATTCCTTTGTCTGCATTGTCCTGTAATCGGCCAAACAGCCTTTTCGGTAACTAATAAACATTTCCACTCGGAAGACTGCACATTTCAAAATCTCAGAGAAATAAAAAGAGACGCCTCCGTGGGCCCCAGGGGCAGTACTGTGAAAAATGGGGCAAGAACTCTGGGTTCTGACTTGGAGCTCCCTGCGCTGGCCCCGAGGCAGAGTCCCACAGAAACCATCTTGTCTTTCGGGGAGACAAAGCCCTATTCTGTTGCCTCTCATGACTGGGAGCTCTTGTGTTCTGCCTCCTGAGGCTCTGAAATAGATACTGTGCTTCACCTGTGGGCTGGACGGGCAGGACGGGGAAGAGGTCAGATCACGGTCTAAAGCGGGGCACTTTTCATTACTGGCAACCGGGGTGCCGTGGAGCCCCGGGAAGAGCTTTGTTTCTAATCTTGACCTTGCTGCCTGTGTGTGTTTGGCATTTTTGTCCAGTTTTATTGTGAAATGATTGACTTATATCACTGTACAAATTTGAAGTGCACAGCTTGACAGCGTGATTTCCATCTATTGTGAAATGATTACCACAATAGATCACCCCAAATATATACATTTTTTTATTTTTTATTTATTTATTTTTTAATTTAAAAAAGTTTTTTTTAAAAAGAGGAGAGAAAAAGGGTGTGCCTGGCTGGCTTAGGTGGTGGAGCATGCATGAGGTCAAGCCCCATGTGTGGCGTAATTTACTTAAAAATTTTTTTTAAGTTATAAACCATTTTTAAATGTTTATTTTAAGAGAGAGAGAGAGAGAGACAGCATGAGAAGGGGAGGGGCAGAGAGAGAGGGAGAGAGAGAGTCCTAAGCAGGCTCCGTAGAGTCCCATGAAAGGCTTCATCCCAGAACCAAGAGATCATGACCTGAGCCAAAATCAAGAGTCGGATGCTTAACCAACTGAGCCATTCAGGGGCCCCTCAAAAATACATTTTAAAGAAAAAATGTTGGGGCACCTGGGTGGTGCAGTTGGTTAAGCACCAGACTCTTGATTTTGGCTCAGGTCAGGCTCTCACGTGAGTTCAAGCTCCACATCCGGCTCTTTGCTGCCTGCTTGGGATTCTCTGTCTCTCCCTCTCCCTCTGCCCCTCCCCTGCACTCGCTCTCTGTCTTGCTCAAAATAAATAAACATTATTTTTTTAATTTTTATTAATATTTTTAATTATTGTTCTTTAATTTTAAATAAACCTTAAAGAAGAAAAAAGAAGAGAAGAAAATGTTCTCCCTGTGGTGAGAACTCTTAAAATTTACCCTCTTAGGCGCCTGGGTGGCTCAGTCAGTTGAGCGTCCGACCTCGGCTCAGGTCATGATCTCGGCCTCTGTGAGTTCGAGCCCCGCGTCGGGCTCCGTGCTGACAGCTCAGAGCCTGGAGCCTGCTTCACATTCTGTGTCTCCCTCTCTCTCTGCCCCTCCCCCACTCATGCTCTGTCTCTCTCCGTCTCAAAAATAAACATTAAAAAAAAAAAAATTTAAAAATTTACCCTCTTAACAAAAAGAAAAAATTATCCTCTTAACAACTTTCCCGTATGTCATACGGCAGTGTTAGCTGTAGGCATCATGACATCCCTAGTACATATTTATAACTTGAAGTTATAACTTTATAACTTTTGATCATCTTCCTCCAAGTCCCTCTCCCAGTTTTGCATTTAACTTCAGTGTTTTCACTCTTTGACCCAGCAACTCCGTTTCTAGGTATCTACCCCCCACATAGAAGTATTAAAAGAAATACACTCAAAAAAAGGCGTATTCTTGTGTGTTGAAATAGCAGAAAATTAAAATATGTCATCAAAAAATGGCTACATAAACAATGCCTAACTACATGTTCTGTGATTCTGTTTTGTAAGTCTAGCCTTTACTTTCCCTTATACAATTTTATTACGAAATATTGGATAGTTATGAAATAATCTAAGTACCATCTATATAACGTTGAGAGCATATAATAAAATGAATACATGAACCCACCGCACGATTAATCGATAGAGGATGGCCAGCTATCTCTGGCTGACACTCGTCAGGATCTGAATGGAAAGGAGTGGGACTTAGTGAGAGGTGGCGGTCATGGGGCTCTGGTGCGTCCCGCAGATTGAACGAAGCAGCTGCAGCTCTTAGGAACACCCTGACCGCAGTTGCATGGGCCACATGGCCACGGAGTGCTCTTTCAACACTCTCTATGCAGCCTTGCCCCCAGTCACACCTGTCTGGCCTAAGAACAGGGTTGCTCCTGGGCCTGGGGAAACCCCAGGTCCCTCCTCCTCCATGGGGCAAGGCAGGCAGCAGCCCCACCTTCTCCCCAAGCAGAGGCAGAAATGGGGCAGGTGAACACCTCCCGTGTAGCTACCAGTCGGGGTATCGAGAAGATAGGCAAAAGGAGTAGTCAAAGCCCAGTCCCTTCTCCATGCTGAACAATCCCTACGTTGGTTTCCTGGAGCCCCTTGAATTTATAGTCCACTCTACTTTGGCATGATAATTTATTTTATTTTTTATTTTATTTTTTGAATGTTTATTTATTTTTGAGAGCGCGAGCGAGCATGAGCAAGGGAAGGGCAGAGAGAATGGGGGACAGAGGATCCAAAGCCGGGTCTGTGCTGACACACAAACAGCCCTATGTGGGGCTCGAACTCACGAACCGTGAGATCATGACCTGAGCTGCAGTCAGACGCTTAACTGACTGAGCCACGCAGACTCCCCAGGCATGATATTTTTAGTCCTTTCTAAACTCTGTTGAGAGGCAGGGGTTACCTCTAGCTACTTTTTGTGGCCAAAGCTTTGGGAACTGTTTCTAAAAAAAATAACAATTTAAGTAGTTGGCACACTGCCTGCTTTATGGCACTCAGTGATGTTAGTCTTTGGACTCGGACAAACAGCTCATAAAGAAAGAATACTTTCTTTTGATCACTTGTTAACAGTCCAAAGATTACTGTTAAGCTTCAGCTAAGCTCCTGGTGAATACTAGGCGTAAACACACGTGAAAAGTATAGTTTCCCTGGATATGGAATTGCCTGTGAATTTCCCGGGGGAGAGAGAGAGTTAGAAACACATGTAGATACAGATAGAGATAAATTCATTGGAGAACTCTGTAGAAGACAAGGATCTGATTACTTACAGTGTCTAACGTAAAAATCATCTTTTTTTATTGTGATGATTGAAAAGCACTAAACCATAGAAAAAGCTGTAAACAAAATAGTAGTTGTGTAATAATTATAACTGCTGTTTACACGTACAGGCCAATCAGAGGCATACAGTTGAATTGCACCTGTGCTTCTAATGTATTCGGAAATGGTGGGGATTAGGGTTATGAGTGAAACATTTTAATGAGTACTTATTTGGCACACTATGCCTGCCACACTAACGCGAGGGTATGCAAGCATGCCAATGGATTAAGGGATTCTTCCATTTACATCAATAGCAGCAATTTAAAAACAACACAAACCAGGGCAGGTCACGGTGCTTCGTTGCTATTGCCATCGTAAACTGCTCCCACCATTTCAAAAGACGTTTTCCTAAAACACATCAAGACTCGTAAAAAAATGTTCACATCCTTTGGCCCTGTGATTTTAGCCTGGGCGGCTATCTTCAGACAATGGCAGAGATGCAGAGAAAGCTACATGCGCGAGACTTTCCATTCATACGTTATTCGTAAGAGCAAAACACTGGAAACAATGAAAATATCCAATAATTCGGGAAAGTTAAGTAAATGAAGATATATCCACTAGAAGGAACATTATGTGGGCACACATATGTTAACTACGAAGAGTAAGTAGAAGGATTGGGGCGCCTGGGTGACTCAGTTGGTTAAGCGTCCGACTTTGGCTCAGGTCACGATCTCACAGTTTGTGAGTTTGAGCCCGGCGTTGGGCTCTGTGCTGACGGCTCAGAGCCTGGAGCCCGCTTCGGATTCTGTGTCTCCCTCTCTCTCTCAGCCCCTTTCCCACGTTCTCTCTCTCTCAAAAATAAATAAAAACATTAAATAAATAAATAAATAAATAAAATATTGTGGGATGTATAAAAACATCAAGAAACACTATTAGCCGAAAAATGCAGACTAGTTGAGTAGTCATATAGAGTAGCTGCATGCTGATGAACAGGGATTGAAAATAACCCACACGCAGTATTATGAAAAAGTATTATGAAGAGTGGTGGGATCCGAGCCATGTCATTTGTTTGTTTACTTATTTATTTATATATTTGTTTATTGAGAGAGCACGAGCAGGGGAGGGGCAGGGGGAGAGGGAGAGAGAGAACCTCAAGCAGGCTCCCTGCCCAGCACGGAGCCCAATGCAGGGCTCGATCTCATAACCATGAGATCATGACCTCAGCCAAAATCAAGAGCAGGATGCTTAAGTGACTGAGCCACCCAGTGGCTCCAGTCATTTCATTTTTTAACAACTGCACATTGATGTGTTGGTTCAAGATCTTGTAAGGATGTGCGCTTTTAAAAGAGACTTGGAGGAGTCCCTTCCTCTGCCAGTCCAAGAACTCTGCAGAGAGCCCCGTGGTACAGGTGGAGAAAGAGCACGGGTGTCGGAGTCCCCAGACCTGGGCATCTGTCCCTGTGTGGTCACTTTCTAGTTGCGTGACTGAGGTAAGCTCCCTAGATCTACTCAAACCTGTTTTCTCTTTTGAAAATAAGGATGATATTATCTGCCTCAGAGATGGTTGTTAATGCTAGAAATTCTACATATATGCAGCAAAAAAAATTCTAGGATAGGTCTCAGAATTTTGATCAGCTACTGAGGACAGAATCCCAACCACAGTGGCCAAACAAGATAAGACTTCTGGGTTTTGGGGGGTTTTGTCTGATTTTGCTTTGTTTTACATCACAAATATCTGGTACCAGGAGCTCTGAGATTAAAACAGGCGACCAGGCTTTTCCGGTCTTTCCACCATCTTTGTAGTTTTGACCCTCAGAGGTCCGAGATGATTTCTCCACCTCCAGGTGTCCAGGGCCTCGTGTAGGTAAAAGCCCACAGAGCTGAGTCTGCCTATGAGCTTCCCTGTAAGCTTTTCTGTTTACATTAGTCAAAGTGGGTTCTTAAGGCTATTCCTAGTCACACATATACCCCCCCCTTATACTGTAGCCTCCCCTCTCGACTCTGCAGACAGAGCTCATATCTGGCCCAGAGACACATAATACGTGCTCAATAAATAATATGTGTTGAGCTGAAACATTAAATTGTCTCTTCGCCAAAGTATGATTCCCTATATAAATAATAAATCAAAAGTAAAATATTTAATTTCTTGTCTTGATATGACGAAATGCTCTTCACCAGAAAGTTCTATATGCTCCTTGCATAGTGAATACCCACAGTGAGGACAAAACAAAAGCCCCCTACTCACCCGGCTCCCATGCCATCCTATGAACCACATTGTCCGGGTTGCTTTGCCTCACACTCGCCAATCCGAAACCCAGCAGACAGAAACCGGAGGGAGTCCAGTGTGTGGCCTGTTGGGAGAGCATGGTCCACGCTCTCTGTCAGGGATGGGGCAGCCACTGGTAGGACGTCAGGTGTCCAGGAGAAATACGTCCTCCATGTGGGTCTGGCAAGTATTAGGCAGCCATGTCTGTAAGACATGGTATCAAGAGCTAAGGAGTCACTAAAATGAGGAGCCGGGTTCATTATCCTCACCTGTGTATGGTTCCCCAGGCAACAAGGCAACAGCCCTCTTAGGATCCTGGGTAATAAGATCCTTTCAAATTCACTCGGGAGATATCGGTTGCCCGTGGCCTGCACCTGGCTGGATGGATATGATTCATAGGGCTTCTGCCTTCTGCTGAACCAGGTAAAAGCATCAGGCAAAGGCGTTTTGGTTCTTATTTGTGTTTTTTCAGGTCTCGCTGATAGACACTAAACACCCCCCAACAAAGTACCCCCCACTACAGACTTCCACTTTGTGTGAAAGGGTGCGATGTTGAGCAACCCCTACCCAGATCCAGATTCTTGATTCATAGCATTGTAACCACTGATGAGATTGGTTCAGCCAACGGCTTGCTTTTCGGAATTACACAGAGAAAAGTCGCATAGGTCCACGGTGCCTTGGCCGCGGTTCTGAAATTTTAGTTTTGTGTCTCAAACCAAAATTTTGGCGCTCAACAATTTGGCAGCAAAATCTGACCTGAATTGACGATTGGAGTCTGTTTATGATCCTTATTTATTCTACCTGGTATAAATAATCATACATCTCCCTGGGAATATATCCGTGGGTTTAATTACTGGAGTACTCCCCCGGACTGCTGGCAGTATTATGCCATGCTGTGCAGTGTATATGCCTATTCCCGAAGAACTCTGAATTCCAAAACCTACGGCCCAGGTGGTTCAGATGAAGGATATGGACGGAGAAAATAAAGGTCCTGGAGATGAGCACTTTCTGACGAGTTTTCGGCGGGTCACGGCGTACTTGCTGCATCCTTATAAGCTGTCGAGTCTCTGCTTTCCCTGCTCAAACATGTAGTATCCAGCCCTAACTATCGTGTGCTCTATGAGCCTTCTAGAAAATTTTGCAAACTCATTGTACACACCTCAAAGTTCTTACTCTAGGCATTTGCTCTGGCTCTGCCTATATTTACAAGGTTTGCCCCTCCTCACAGGAAAAACAACTCCATTTCCTCTTACAGCTTTTCATATCAATAAGAAAACACGCATCCACCCAGGGCAAATGTACTTGTTTTTCCACCAGTTTCCAGGGAAAGCAAATTAGAAGAACAACTCAAGAGAACGTGCTCTATTTTTTCAATGAACCTTTTTTTTTTTTAAGTTTATTTATTTATTTTGAGAGAGACAGAGACGGCGTGAGTGGCAGAGGGGCAGAGAGAGACAGGGAGAGAGAGAGAATCCCAAGCACGCTCTGCGCTGTCAGCACAGAGCTGGATGTGGGGCTCAAACTCACGAACTCGTGAGATCATGGCCTGAGAGCTGAAACTGAGAGTGGGACGGATGCTTTTAACCAACTGAGCCACTCCGGCGCCCCAGTGTTTTAAAAAAAAATTTTTTTTAACGTTTTTTTATTTTATTTTTGAGAGACATAGAAACAGAGTGTGAGCAAGGGAAGGGCAGAGAGAGAGGGAGATACAGGATCTGAAGCAGGCTCCAGGCTCCAAGCTACCAGCACAGGGCCCGACGCGGGGCTCGAACTCACAGACTGTGAGATCATGACCTGAGCCGAAGTCAGCCGCCTAACCGACTGAGCCACCCAGGCGCCCCCTGGTGTTTTAAATAAATATTCTGATTTGTGTGGCTGTGGGGCAGGGTTGGTTTAGTGACTTCTGCACAGTATTATCATAGCAAGTTAATCTCGAATATACAGATAAGTCAGAAATCTTGATTTGGATTGACGGAAAGCAGAATTTGCCACCCCAGAGTATGTCTCTTTGGCATAAGGATTAGTTTAAGATGATTTTTTTTTTTGAGAAACAGCGGGCAGGAGAGAGTTACTTGATTTTGTAACAGCAGTTTATGTTGTCTTCCCGTCCGTGCCAGGAAGAGTGGGAGAACTCTGAATCTCTAGAAATTCTAATCGAGGAAAAGGTAAAAATCTAAATCTATGAAACAACCATACCCTTGTTTACTGTGCTTTTCCTGGTGACCCCCACCCCCTGCTTCTGCCTCATCTGCCAACACCATTTGTGTTTAACTGGAGATTATTTCAGGTGATGGCTTGAACCGTTTCAGAGAGTTACTCAGTTTTCCTGGGTCTCTCCCATATATACAAGAGGTATACATGTTATTAAACTTTTGTTATTATTCTCCTGTTAATTTACCTTTTATTACAACGGGGTCTCACCTAAGAGCTTAGAAAGGTATGGGAAAATTTTTTTCCTCCCCTGCAGGATCTTTGATTGAACAGGAATTGGGTGCAGCATGCAGAACACATGAAGATTTTGTGGGTGACAAAATTATTAGATTGGGTGAGTGGATTAAGGTCTAAAAGTGTTTCCGTTGGGGCGCCTGGGATGCTCAGTTGGTTGAGTGTCTTGATTTTGGCTCAGGTCATGATCCCAGGGTCAGATTGGGCCCCATGTCTGACTCTGTGCTGAGCATGGAGCCTGCTTGAAATTCTCTTTCTCTCCCTTTGCCCCTCTCCCCAACCTGCACACTCTCTCTGAAATAAAATAATAAACTAATAACAAAGCTATTTCTGTTAACCAACTAGAGGAGACATAGGCCTTTGCCTGTTTTCCTCTGTACCCAGAAAAATGGAATGTACTCAGTAATGTAAGATTAATTGCCCCTGTCATAGGCAAAATACGTACCAACAAGCTGTTGACCTTAAAAGTAAACGAGCCAGTTATTTTGCCAGCAAAACAGGCTTTTTTCCAAAATAGCAGAGGGATTGTAATTTGGAACTTGCAAGCTATGGCAAACCATAGGCAAGTATGAAGATCGAAGAAGGAGAAAGCTACTTTATACAGAAAAGGATTAAGTTGACGGGGGCTACTTTGGACAAAAGTCCTTTGGAGGGAAGCGAGAGTTCAGGCGGTGAGGCTTTCTTAGTGGCTGAGTTGTGGTATTTTCTTATTGGCTGAGCTTGTGGGTCAAGGAGAAGTTCTTCGTTCCTCCTACTGGAGCAACCAACTAGGCTTCTACCTCTTGGGAATGCATGGTCCTTCTGGTTGGGTCTGCACTTGACAGTGAGCAATAGGTCATGAGAGCTCTTCCTGCTGGCTTCTCAATTCCATTTTATTTATTTAATCTTATTATTTATTTTTGAGAGAGAAAGAGAGAGAAAGGGAGAACAAGTGGGAAGAGGGGCAGAGGGAAAGAGAGAGAACCTTAAGCAGGCTCCATGCTTAGTGCAGAGCCAGACACAGGGCTTGATCCAACAACCCTGGGATCATGACCTGAGCCAAAATCAAGAGTTGAAAGCTCAATCAACTGAGCTACCCAGGTGCCCCTCTGGCTTCATTTTTTTAAAAAGTTTATTCATTCTGAAAGAGAGAGAGAGAAAGAGAACAGGGGAGGGGCAGAGAGAGAGGGAAAGAGAGAGAATTCCAAGAAGGCTCTGCACTGTCAGCACAGAACCCGACATAGGACTCAAACTCACAAACCATGAGATCATGATCTAAGCCAGAACCAAGAACCAGAGGCTTAACCGACCAAGCCACTCAGGAGCTCCCACCTTGACTTTAAATGAGGCTTCTTATCTTCAGTTTCACTAAGCTAAAGGATCCTCCAAAGGAGACTCATGACTCCTCACTCATATCTGAAAGAAGAAAGTCCTCTAACTCAAAAAGGAAACTCAGTAGACTTCACATCCTCATAAATTTGCATTCATAAACACCACATGCACAGAGATGAAAATCCTCTCTGTGATTAAAGAGCTTGTGCTTAGCACTGCACTGAATTGTTTCTCTTCATGGATCTGCATTGGCCTCTCCACTAAATAGATTACTTGTAAGTAGCATGGTAAATTTTATCTTATGTACGTTTTACCACAATAAAAAAGAAAAAGAAGAAAGAAAGAAAGGAAGGAAGGAAGGAAGGAAGGAAGGGAAAAGAAGAAAGAAAGAAGAAAAAAAGTTCCACTCAGCATGCCCTAGGCTTCTCAAGGTCTTCATTTTTCTTTTTTTTTTAACGTTTTTATTAATTTTGGGGAGACAGAGTGTGAGTGGGGGAGGGACAGAGAGAGAGGGAGACACAGAATCCAAAGCAGGCTCCAGGCTCTGAGCCATCAGCACAGAGCCCAGTGCAGGGCTTGAACTCAGACTGTGAGATCATGACCTGAGCCGAAGTCGGATACTCAACCGACAGAGCCACCCAGGCACCCCTTCATTTTTCTTTTTAAAGTAATCTCTACACCCAACGTGGGGCTCAAACTCATTACCCTGAGATCGAGAGTCAGATGTTCTATGGGCTGAGCCAGCCTGGTGCCCTCATTTTTCTTCTTTGCATTTTTTAATACCCATCACTGTATATTCCTATTTCTATCATCTATATTCCCCTAGACGAAAGAGAGATCCAGGAAACCATATGCATCATTTGTTTTTTTCATTCCTATATCTGTGGTGCCCAGAACAGTGCTTGATACATTATAGATAATCCTAAATGTTTTCAGAATGAATGAGTGAAAGCAAGCAAACATGGGCACCTGACTGGCTCAGTTAGAACACCATGTAACTCTTGATCTTAGGGTTGGGAGGTCAAGCCCCACGTTGGGTGTAGAGATTACTTAAAAAATAAATAATAATTGGGGCTCCTGGGTGGCTCAGTTGGTTAAGCGTCCAACTTTGGCTCAGGTCATGATCTCACTGTTTGTGAGTTTGAGCCCCTCATTGGGCTCTGCGCTGACAGCTCAGAGCCTGGAGCCTGTTTCAGATTCTGTGTCTCCCCCTCTCTTTCTCCCTCTGCCCTCCCTCCCTTGCTCAAGCTCTCTCTTTCTCAAAAATAAAAAATAAACATTAAAAAAATATTAATAATAGAAAAAAATCTTAAAAAAAAAAAAAGCAAGCACACAAGCTAGATCTGAAGCCAGTATTCTCACGTCTTGTGTCTCGCCCTCTAACCCAATCTATCCTCAACACTGATCCTAGAGTTATCTGCGGTTATCTTTTTAAAACAGAGATCTGATTTTGACACATAGATCAATGAAACAGAGTAGAGAGCCCAGAAATAAACCCACAATCATATGGTCAGTTAATCTTTGATAAAGGAGGCAAGAACATCCAATGGGAAAAAGACAATCTCTTCAACAAATGGCATTCAGAGAACTGGAAAGCTACATGCAAAAGAATGAACGTGGACCACTTTCTTACCCCATACACAAAAATAAACTCCAAATGGATTAAAGACCTAAATGTGAGACCCGAAACCATAAAAATCCTCGAAGAGAGCTCAGGTGGTAATTTTTCTGACATTGGCTATGGCAACATTTTTCTAGGTATGTCTCCCAAGGCAAAGGAAATAAAATAAAAAATAAACTATTGGACTACGTCGAAGTAAAAAGCTTCTACACAGAGAAAGAAACAACCCGCAGAACTAAAAGACAACCTTTGGAATGGGAGAAGATATTTGCAAATGATATATCCCATAAAGGGTTAGTATCCAAAATATATAAAGAACTGGTACAACTCACACCCCAAAAATAAATAATCCAATTACAAAATGGGCAGAAGACACGAACAGACGTTTCTCCAAAGGCATACAGATGGCCAACAGACACATGAAAAGATGTTCATCATCACTAATCATCAGGGAAATGCAAATCAAAACCACAATGAGATACCACCTCGCGCCTGTCGGAATGACTAGAATCGGAAACACAAGAAACCACAAGTGAGGATGTGGAGAAAAAGGAACTCCCATGCACCGTTGGTGGGAATGCACACTGGTGCACTCCCTGTGGAAAACAGTATGGCGGCTCCTCAAAAAATTAAGAATGACCGTATGATCCACTAATGCCACCACTGGGTATTTCACCCAAAGAATATGAAAACACTGGTGCATATTTGAAAAGATATATGCACCCTTATGTTTAGTGCAGCATTATTTATAATACCCAGATTATGGAAGCAGTCCAAGTGTATCTATCTCCAGATGAATGAATAAAGAATAAGTGATATGTGTGTCAGTATATATACACACACATATATACATACATACATATAAAATGGAATATTACTTAGTCATAAGAAAGAATGAAATCTTGCCATTTGCAATAATATAGACGCATCTACAGGGTATAATGCTAAGCAAAATAAGTCAGAGAAAGAAAAATACCATATGATTTCACGCATATGTGGAAATTAAGGAACAAAACAAATGAACGAAGAGAAAAAGAGACAAACCAAAGAAAAGACTACTAACTATAGAGAACAAAGTGGTGGTTGCCAGAGGAAGGATAGGGAAGGGGGGAATGGGTGAAATAGGTGATGGAGAAAAAGAAAAAAACCCCCAAAACATAGATCTGATCTTATTATTTCCTTACCCCCAAATTCTCCATATTGAGAAGAAAAACAAAACACTATTTTTAAAAAGAGAAAAGAAACTAGCAAGTGCCAGCTATAGAACATTACACAGAGGGGTGGGGCCGTGTACACAGCAGGCACTCAAAGCGACTTTGCCGGAATTAACTGTGTACCTCCAGGACATTATACTCTCCACTACTAGCCCCTTCATCAAGGCTATTGTTTCTCAGCGTTAGGAGTGGGTGCTGGTGTCTGTGCCGTGCCGGAACGCAATGGTGCCAAGTGTGATTTCATGGCAGGTGCACACCAGTGGAGAGAAGAGGTGGCCCTGTCTGCGTCCACCTGGCTGAGCCCTGAGGGCTGGTGGGGTTTCTGAGGGAGCTGGCAGGGCAGATGTTTACCTGTGTGTCACCACCGGAGAAAGAGTTTTTTTTTTTTAATTTTTTTTTAATATTTATTTATTTTTGAGACAGAGACAGACAGAACATGAGCAGGGGAAGGGCAGAGAGAGAGGGAGATACAGAATGCAAAGCAGGCTCCAGGCTCCGAGCTGTCAGCACAGAGCCCGACGCGGGGCTCGAGCTCACAGACTGCAAGATCATGACCTGAGCTGAAGTCGGATGCTCAACCGACTGAGCCACCCAAGCGCCCCAGAAAGAGGTTTCTTGATAAGTGAGTCCTGAAACTGCGGAAGGCGGAGCTTTGTTGGTATTTGCCTTTTTTTTTTTTTTTTTTTTTAATTCTCAAGCTAGTTAACATACCCTGTAGTCTTGGCTTCAGGAGCAGAACCCAGTGACTCGTCTCTTACATATGACACCCGGTGCTCATCCCACGAGTGCCCTCTTTAATGCCCATGCCCCATTTAAGCCGCCCCCCTGCCCCCATCAACCCTCAGATTATTCTCTGTATTTAAGAGTCTCTTATGGTTTGCCTCTCTCTCTATTTTTATCTTATTTTTCCTTCCTTTCCCCTATGTTTATCTGTTAAATTTCTCAAGTTCCACATATGAGTGAAATCATACGATACTGGTCTTTCTCTGACTGACTTATTTCACTTAGCATAATACCCTCCAGTTCCATCCGCCTTGTCGCAAATGACAAGATTTCATTCTTTTTCATCAAGTGGTATTCCATTGTGTGTGTGTATATATATATATATATATATATCTCACATTTTCTTAATCCATTCACCAGTTGATGGACATTTGGGCTCTTTCCATAATTTGGCTATTGTGGATAGCGCTGCTATAAACATTGGGGTGCATGTGCCCCTTTGAATCAGCACTTTTTAAAAAATTTTTTTAACATTTATTTATTTTCGAGAGACAGAGAGTGAGCAGGGGAGGGGCAGAGAGAGAAGGAGACACAGCATCCAAAGCAGGCTCCAGGCTCTGAGCTGCCAGCACAGAGCCCGATGCAGGGCTTGAACCCACGAACCGTGAGATCATGACCTGAGCTGAAGTCGGACGCTCAACCGACTGAGCCACCCAAGGGCTCCAGCATTTTTGTATCCTTTGGATAAATTCCTAGTAGTGTAATTGCTGAGTTGTAGGGTAGTTCTATTTTTAATTTTTTGAGGTGTTGGTATTTGTCTTTGGGTCAGTGTGGAGGGAGAAATCAGTGCTGACCCACAGGAAAGCCCGTTGTCTGGTCCACGTCACCGCGGACATCTGTCCCGGCCTCTAGTTAGTTGTGTAACTTCAGTTTTCATCTCTGAGCCTCCATTTTTCTTATCTATGAAATGGGAGAGAAGGACGAGGGCAAAGGAAAACACCAGTTCTCATAGATTAACATGTGTTCCCCAAAAGGGTCCGGACTCCAGACGTCTGCGGAATTCTGGGCTAGCATGGTTTCTGTATCGCGAGACTCCTCGGATGTGTGCGTCGCGACTTTTCAAGAGGGGTAAGAGTGCTGTGCGTCCCCAGTTTTCTTGGCCAGAAATTACTATTTTTCCCGTAAAATTTGTGGGATTCACTTGGGAAGATGCTGGAATAGACTCCCTAAGTTCCCTTTCAGAGAGTTCCCTTTCCCCTTCCCATGCTTGGCCTCACAGTGACTTCTTAGACTGTATGCTACCTTGTTCCACACATGTCCCACTGTGTCCCCTCAGCTGGGATGCCAGCGATCACCTTTCCAGGGCAAATGGAGTAACTGGTTCTCTCCATTCTCTGAAAATCTGGATCCATCATTAATTGTCGAAATGTAAAAAGGATAGATAGGAGTTTGGGGAAAAAATACAAGTACTGTAGGAAAGCGTAAGTAAAGAAAATGAAATTTTACCTCAATTCTCACCACTGAGAAATAATTTTAACAACATAGGTATGCATGTATGTATGTGTGTATGTATTTTTTCCAAGAGAGAGAGAGTGTGTGAGAGGGGCAGAGGGAGAGAGAGAGAATCTTAAGCAGGCTCCATACCCAGCACGGAGCCTGACACGGGGCTCCATGTCATGATTGTGGAGATCATGACCTGAGCCGAAATCAGGAGTCGGATGCTTAACCGACTGAGTCACCCGGGGGCCCCTATCTTTACATTCGTAAAGATTTTATTTTTAAGTAATCTCTATACCTAACATGGGGCTTGAACTTACAACCTGAGATCAAGAGTCACGTGCTCTACCAACTGAGCCAACCAGGCACACGGTAAAGCATTTTTATTTTTATTTTATTGTATTTTTTTTTATTTTTTTTAACGTTTATTTATTTTTGAGAGACATAGAGACAGAGTATGAGCAGGGGAAGGGCAGAGAGAGAGGGAGACACAGAATCCGAAGCAGGCTCCAGGCTCCGAGCCGTCAGCACAGAGCCCGACACGGGGCTCGAACTCACAAACCGTGAGATCATAACCTGAGCCAAAGTCGGCCGCCCAACTGACTGAGCCACCCAGGTGCCCCGGTAAAGCATTTTAAAACTGAATCAGAGGAGAGGCATCTGGCTGGCTCAGCTGCTGGAGCATAGGACTCTTGATGTTGGGATTCTGAGTTTAAGCCCCATGTTGGGAGCAGAGTTTACTTAAAAAAAAAAAAAAGACAAAAAATTGAGTCAGAGGATTCTACAATTGGCAAAATTTTATTTAGTTACTCAATTACAAATATATCTACGGCAGGAGCTGAGTGGCTCAGTCTGTTGAGCGTCCGACTTCAGCTCAGGTCATGATCTTCCAGTTTGTGGGTTCGAGCCCCACGTCGGGCTCTATGCTGACACCTTAGAGCCTGGAGCCTGCTTTGGATTCTGTGTCTCCCTCTCTCTCCGCCCCTTCCCCGCTCATGCTCTGTTTCTCTCTCTCTCTGTGTGTAAAAAAATAAATAAACATTAAAAAAAACCCCAAATATATATGTATGGCAAAATATTTTAAATAGACTTAAGTTTTAGAATGCTGAATTTCTAAAACCTTGAGTTCAGACCTAGTATTGAGGGTCGTTGCGATATTGGTGAAGGGGGTTGATATGGGTAGACTTCTGTCCTGTCAAAAAATGTATGTTGCAATCCTAATCCCTAGCACCTCAGAATATGAACTTATTTGGAAACAGGGTGGTTGCAGAGGTAATTAACCGCATTAGGATGAGATCATACTGAAGAATTAGGGTGGCACCTAATCCAATGTGGCCGAGGTACTCGTGAGAAGATGGTCAAGCAAAGACAAGGGACCTAGAGGGAAGAATGCCATGTGACGAAGGTAGTGATCGTAGTTATGCAGCTGCGAGCTAAGGAATGTCATTAGAAGCTACGAGAAAGGCATGGAACAAATTCTCCCCTAGCCCGCAAAAAGAGCATAGACTTGCCCTCACGTTTGGTTTGGAACTTCTGGCCTCCAGAACTGCGAGGCAATAAATTTCCGCATCCTAAGCCACCCTGTGGCCATCCTTTGTTCCAATAGCTCCAGGAACTCACTCTGGGGTGGCGGCGAATTGAGAGACAGTGAGGACAACTCGGCCATGCTAGCCCCGTCAGAGGCACGCAGGAGGCTGTTTCTCACAAGGCTTGAAGCATGAGTACATCTCTTTCCAATTTCATGTTCAGGGATGTCATGTTGGGAGCTGGAAACCAGCCATTTGGGTGACCAATCATCCTGTTTCCCCGGGTGGTAAGGGGTTTCCTGGAACTCGGGACTTTCAGTGCTGAAACTGGAAAAGTTCTAGGCAAACTGGAACAAAAGGGTGGAAGGAGCGAGCACTCACACCATGGATATTGGCAAACCCTACCAATCCGGGCACTGGCCCCACAGAGAACTGCTTGTTACATATCTACCAACACACCGCTGTCTGGGTTTGGGTCCCGCTCCCTCCATTTTATTTGCAGTGAAAGCAGCTTAGGTTACCTAAAGCCATTCCTTTACATCTTCATCAAATTCATGGATACTGAGAGGGAGAAGGATCTAGAAAATTATCCTTTCAATTAGAAAAGGCAAGCTTTTGCCAGATAGTATAGTAATTGCGAATCACACTGATAAAGCACTTAAAATTTTTTTTGAGAGAGAGGGTGAGTGAGCAAGGGGCAGAGAGAGAGGGAGAGAGAGAATCCCACTAGAGGCAGAGAGAGAAAGAGAGGGAGAGCACGGAGCCCGGAGTGGGGCTTGAGCTCACAAACCCCGAGATCATGACCTGAGCTGAAGTTGAATGCTTAACCAACTGAGCCACCCAGGCGCCCCAGCACTTAAAAATTTTAAGGTAAAAGATGTCCTCTTCCCAAATTTTAATTTTATGCTCTCTTCCAAATCGATGGTTTTATTATTTATTTACTTATCTATCAAAATCAAAGCTGTACCCAAACGGATACATAGAATTCTCGAATCCTAGAATTGAAGGTAGGACAGGTGGGAAATGCTAGACATTGACAATTTTTCAGGTCTTAAATTTTCTTTTCTACCCACTACGTCACAGGGGTACAGATGCTTAACATCCTCTAATGGATTTACATGTCTGGATTTGAAACCTTACAATAAGTCGCATTTGTCACAATAATGGAAAACCAGTAGCAATCTATGGAACACAGCGCTTAGCCCACCATATCTGCAGGGTAAATAAAGCAGCTTCTAGATGTTGCCCTTTTCTCTTCCACTAGAGCAGCTACAGAGAAAGGCAGGAGGTGAGTGAAATTTCCAGCAGGTGGAGCATGGGCCTGGAGACCTCCCACTCCTGACCAGGCGGCAAGCCATGGACATGCTGCCGGGCAGTCCCTTCCCCACTGTCCCCAGACCTCCTGACCACCGCTCACTTATGGTCAAAGCCTGTATTTAAAATGCACAATTAGTAGGTAGAATGACCTCCAGGATATATTGTACAGTCAAAAGCGAAAAACAAAACAAAACAAAAAACGTGGTAGAACAGTTTGTACGGTGTACCGTTGACCCTTGAACAATGCAGGGGTGATGGGTGCTAACCATATGAGTACCATTTTTTGACTCCCCAGTAACTACTAAGAGCCTACTGCTGACTGGATCCCTTACCAGTAACATAAGCAGTGGTTTAACACATATTTTGTGTATTATATGTGTTATATACCATATTAGTAAAATAAAGTGAGAGAGAAGAAAATGTCATTAGGAAAATCATAAGGAAGGAGCGCCTGGGGGGCTCAGTCAGTTAAGCATCTAACTCTTGATCTCAGCTCAGGTCATGATCTCATGGTTCTAGGGATTGAGCCCCTGCATCGGGCTCTGACAGTGGGATTGTCTCTTGGGATTCTCTCTCTTCCTCTCTCTCTCTCTCTCTGCCTCTTCCCCACCAAATAAATTAATAAAGTTATAAAATCATGAGGAGGAGAAAATACATTTATAGGGTCGTACTGTAAAAAATCCACACATAAGCAGACCCCTGCAGATCAAACCTGTGTTGCTCAAGGGTCAACTGTACTCCCTTTTAGACTTTAAAAACTATCTTACCTATGTCTGTAGAAATACAAGGCAGTCTCTATTTATGATTTAAAGTGATCAGAACTCTACCTAGTACATTTTATTTGTTTACTTTTCTATTTGAGGGAAGGGAATGTGTTTGTTCGCCCTGACATCCTAGCTCTTGGCTCGGACCAAATAGGCAATCGATAAAAGTCAGTCGAATAAATGAATCCTTGGATAAAGCCAAAACCACTGCCCTTAACAGTTTCCCTGTCTCCGTAAGTTTAGTAAGCCGATTGTTTAACATAAACACAGGTCCGTCAAACGTGTGTGTCCTTTCCTACCCTTTTAAAGTGGTTTTCAAATTATTATTATTTGAGAAAGAGAACGCAGGTGCAAGCAGGGAAGAGGGGCAGATGGAGGGCCCCCATGCAGGGCTGGATCCCACAACCTGGCTTCGTGATCTGAGCTGAAATCAAGAGTTGGTGTTCAACTCACTGGGTTTACCCATCCAGGTGCCCCAAAGTTTTTTTAATCAGAGAGAGCTAGAGGCAAAAAAAAAAAAAAAGGTGATGAAACCACACACACACACACACACACACACACACACACACACACACACACGACAAACATCTAATTAGACCAAAACAAAACCAGTTTACAAGCCCTGGCTCATCATCTTGATGGCTATGTGGCCTGATCCTATAATTTATGACTAAACACTGTTATTTTCCTTCTCTGGGCATTAGGCAACTCAGGAAAGGGTTCCAGAAAAATTTCAACACTACTGACACTCTTGATTATTAATATTAGTCATACTATTTATTTTTTTAATGGCCTGTCTTCTAAACCCATGTGTCAGATTTTTAGACAAGAATGTATTTATAAACGGTTGCAGCCCAAAGGCAGCCCTGAAAGCTTTCCACTGGGAATGCCCTGCTTTTCCAACGCTGACCTCACTTCCCAAAGCCCCTGGGAATCATCTCTCCTTCCTTTCGAGCTGCCCCAGGGACTCCTTCTTCTTGGTCTAGAGGACAGTGGGAGTAGTGAGTGACTGGGGGAGAGACAGGGGTTATTAGTAAGGCCTTGGAGTTCCAACTTCCTCCCTCCCTTCCCAGCCTGCCAACTTCCCTCCAGGGGAGGTGGCTCAGATTTTCCAGATAAGCCCATTTAGCATCTGTATGGCCTCCGCAGGGGGCCCTCCAATTTGGATTCCTATGGGGATCCCTCTGGGGAGTTGGGAGTTGGTCTAAGAGGCGGATTTCTGCTCTGCGCTTAGAGTTTGCCCAGGGATTTGCATTAGTGAGTGAACTCTCCTTGGGAGTCTGATGATTTCACCATTATGTATGGCGTGCATGTTTTACTTTGGGCATAAGGTAGTCCGGGCAAAATGTTCTTAAAACATTGGTAAGGACCAAGAAGCTGGAGTTTGTTGCCTGAGTCCCATGGTGGTTGTGGAGGGTGCTTTCAGGCACACAGGCTTGAGCGATGGAAAACCAAAGGGGCCACAGTGACCACCTGGCTGAGTAGAGACAAGCCCATCAGGCGAGGCGACCCACCCCAAAATATCCATAGGCCCTAACCAACCAATGGGTTACTTACAACTAGGCACAGTTACCAAAAGAGCACTTACCTCCTCACTTTCCCTCCTTAAACGCACCCCCATCCCATGACCTCCTTGCAGACAGCCTCTCCTCTGCTGTCCTGCCCTCCGCTCCCCTGCAATGTATTCAATAATCTTCCATCTCCTTCCTTCTGCCTCGGGTGAATTCTTTCACCTCTCAGTGCCACCAGCTTCCCCCCAATCTTCACCCAACATTTGAGGGGCCCCCATCCAATCGAGAGACACCCCATTTAGGCACCACCGTGGTCACAAACCACAAAGATGAGGATCAGGTCAGTTGTGAAGGGAAGGAGGCTGAGCCCCACTTATATTCCCATGAGTGTCTGGAAGGGTGTTCACTGTGATGTTTTTATGGTGTCTTGCAATCTTTAAACTTTCCCCTTGTTAGTTCTTTTCTAGAACCCCTGAAAGGCCCCTCCCACTAGGGCTGCGCTTGCTTTAAGGACCATGAGCCTATGGAGGCAGGAAGCACTTACCGGAAGTAAGGCCAAGGCAGAGAACAGGGCAGAGCCCCCTGCCCATCCCGACACTGCCAACCTGGAGCAGGAAGTTCATTTTCCTGCTCCCTACTTCCTCCTCCTGGACTTGGGCCACACCTGGCCTAGGATGGATACACGAGTCAGGTCCTTGGAAAGTTCCCATTATCTTATGGGTGGCTGAACCGGGGGCAGACCAACGAGACGCCTCTTCTGTTTTCCTCCTCCATCCCCTGTGCCATATGGAAGAGTCTTTTTGGGTTTAAAGGACTCCTATGGAATCTGGAAGAAACAGGACCCTACAGGTGATGCACAAAACTGGATAAAAGGACAAAGGGCCCTTAAGAGCAGGGAGCGGAAGAAAAAGGAGAAAGCCCAAATAGGGAGAGGGTCTCCAATGACAGCATAGAGGATGCGGTCGGAGGCCCTCGAGAGTCTAGAATTGGAGTCTCATGTTAATTCTAGAAATTCAGAAAATTGGGGTGGGATCGTGGGATCACTATGTTCGGATGGTGTTCCAAACTTAAAAAAAAAACAACTCAGGACGGCTTATAGTCTTAAAAGTAATAGAAGCAGAACACGGAGGACGTTTAGGGCAGTGCAAGTACTCTTGTAGTAGGAAGCACTCTTGCTTTAAAAACAAAGTTCAACCAAGCACATTTGAAGTTGTAACTGGCTTCATTAAACAGCGGGCAGCCCGGCCAGCGAGTCCAAGGTTGCTCCCAGGAGCTGTACCTGAAGGAAGGTTTTTGTAGGAAGGAGGATGGGGCCGGAAAGTTATTAACAAAAGAGAAGGATTGTTGTTTGAGGTGTGGTCACTTAGTGGGGGGCGGGGCGGTGGGGTGGAGAGCAGGGGGTCTTATCACCTCATCTTCCTTTGGGGAATGGGGAGGGGACTTGTGCCAGATTACCTCACTGAGCAGAACATTCCTGACTAACCAGCTAAAACGGTAATTTTGAGGGAGGTTGAAACTGCAATTAGGTTGGGTATAGCCCGTTTGGTGACCTGGCCAAAGTGATGCCATTTTTGGCCTGTGGCTTTCTTTTTCACCACCGTATTGTAGGGGAGGAAAGGTTTGCCCCTCCCTTCCTCGGTGTAATAGCCTGGGTTTATGACATGAACCGACAGCAGGTGCGTTACCAGGAAGATATGTATATAAACGTACTAATTGTTATTATCATGTGCATGAGGGTATCACAAAAGAAAAGCAGTGAGTGAGATTGGAGTTTATATAAGATCTTCCCGGGGGGGAAGAAGACTTAAGGGAGAACAAATCATTTTTAGAAAAGGGGGATGGGCCGTTTGGAAGAGGAAATAGGAGGTAGGATGGTATGTGTGACAAAGTCTGTCTGGGTGTGGTGTTGACTTCTAGTCTCCTCTCTTAAGATAAGAGTCAAACCTCCCTAGATGATCAAACTCCTAGGGAGGGGATTTACGACAAGGGAATTTTCTTTGGCCAACAAAAGGAGGCACATAATGGGGGAGGGGGGTGACAGACAACGTCTCTCCCTTCACTTTCTGTTTTTCGAGGGTCCTGTGCTCAAAATACTCAATATGCCAAAGTGGCATATTTTGAGTTGCCCTCGACTCCTTCACTGTAATAATGGGTACACGTCATTATGCCTTTGTCCAGAATCACGGGACATACAAGAGCAAGGCTGACGCTAGTGCAAACCATGGACTTTGGGCGATTACGACATGTCGGTGTAGGTTCATCGCTTGTAATAAATGCACCACTCGGGTGGGGTTGTTGATAACGGGGAGACTGTCCATGTGTGAAGGGAGGGGACAAGGGGCATATGGGAAACTCTGCACTTTCTACTCCGTTTTGCTGTGACCCTAAAACTGCTCTAGAAAAGAGTCTGTTAAAAAAAAAATAAAGCTGTGGAGGACGCTGAAGAGCTTTTGTTTGTGTGCAGGCAGGGAGCAAGATTTCCTGTCCCCTTGAGTCCCCCTAGTCAGACTAAGAGTCGAATTGACATGAGACGGGTTCATAGGAGAAAGTCACATCTACTAGGTACCTACAGGGAATCCACGCACACATGCAAATTCCGAAGACAGTCAGGCGCGAGGTTCGCATGTCGTTCTGAACTAAGAAGAAGGGGGTGGGGGTCGGGGACCCCAAAGGGAAGGAATGCAATTCACAGGAAGATGAAAAAGAGGAAGTTTAGTAAACAAACGCCTGCTGGGCCACTGAGAAACCATGGGGCGGACAGGACTTTGATCAGACAAGGTCTAGCTGGGTTCTTAGTCCACCATACCTACTCGCAGAATAACCGGTTACCTGTGCCGACAGCTCTCTCTCTCTCTCTCTGGAGCAGGTGCTCCATCTAAGTCCTTTTCAGGCAGTTGCGGGGCTGGGGGGGTAAAGAGCTTTTCCTGGGGTCTCCTGGGTTTCCATCGCTTTTTAAAACTAATAATTTTTATGCCAAAGTGGCCCATGTTGAGTCAGCCTAACCTTGGTCCCTACAGGGTGCTTGCTGTATTTATCCATTTTTCACCAGATTTCAAGCTAAAACTGAGAAATTTCCAAAAATACTTATTAGTTCAGTAACTTAGAACAATAATAAGCCAATTAGTACCTATTCATATTAATGACATATTTTAGGACCAATAACTATATTTTCAAAACACAACAAAATACATCGAGTTAAAAGAACGGCATTGTTTTATAGTTTTGTACATCTCTAATGTTGGGCGTAAACAAAAATCACTCCAAAACATGCCTTTTTGGTGTATGACTTATTTGGGGCTAAATGCCAGTGAGAAAAGACTCAGGAAAAACTCTACAAACAGGACTCAAGTTTTCCTTTTGTTAAGGGAATTTAGATTTCTAAGGGAAATTTCCAGTTGTAGAGGTATCTCCCTCCCCCTCACCAGAAAAAGGATTTAACAACTGTTATTCGTGGAAAGGACAACTAAAATCTGCACTACAAACTATTTATTTATTTACTTATTTATTTGAGAGAGAGGGTGGGGGGAGAGGGAAAGAGAGTGCAGGGAGGGGCAGTGAAAGAGGGAAAGAATCCGATGCAGGCTCCTCACCACTGTCAGCGAGCTCAAACTCATGAACTATGAGATCACGACCTGAGCCAAAGTCTGACGCTTAACCGACTGAGGCACCCGGGGTCCCTTCTCTTGTCCTTTTGATGATAGCTGTTCTACCAGCGTGAGGTGATACCTCCTTGTGGCTTACATTTGCATTTTCCTGATGATAAGTGATGTTGAACTTTTTTTTGGTACCTGTTGGTCATTTGTAGATCTTCTCTGGAAAAATGTCTGTTTAGGTCCTTTGCCCTTTGAATTGGGTTATTTATTTTTTGCTATTGAGTTTTATGAGTTCCTTGTGTATTTTGGTTATTAACCCTTTATTGGATACGTGGTTTGCCAATATTTCCTTCAATTCTATAAGTTTCCTTTTCATTTCGTTGATGGTTTCCTTTGTTGTGCAAAAGTTTTTTAGTTTGTTGTAGTCTTGCTTGTGTTTTTTTTTTTTTTTTTTTTTTTTTTTGCTTTTGTTGCCTTTTCTTTTTCTGCCAAATCCAAAAGTCATTGCCAAGACTGGTGTCAAGGAGCTAACCCTTGTGTTTTCTTCTGGGAGTTTTATAGTTTTAGGTATTAGGTTCAAGCTTTTAATCCATTTTGAGTTTTTAAGTTTGGTATAAATAGGGGTCCAGTTTCACTCTTTTGTATGTGGCTTTCTAGTTTTCCTGACGTTTATTTAGAGATATCTTTTTCCTATTGTATATTCTTAGCTCCTTTGCTGTAGATTAATTGGCCATATTTATGCGGGTTTATTTCTGGGCTCTCGATTCCATCCCATTGACCTATGTGTTTGCTTTATGCCAATACTATACCATTATTGTTGTTTTTAAAAAATTTTTTTTAATGTTTATTTTTGAGAGAGAGAGAGAGAGAGAGAGAGAGTATAAGTAGGGTAGAGGCAGAGACAGAGAGAGACACAGCATCTGAAGCACACTCCAGGCTCTGAGCTGTCAGCACAGAGCCCAATGTGGGGCTTGAACCCATGAACCGTGAGATCATGACCTGAGCTGAAGTCGGATGCTTAACTGACTGAGCCACCCAGGTGCCCCATCGTTTTGATTACTATAACTTTACAGTATAGTTTGAATTTATTAAGTGGTGATGCCTCCTGCCGTGTTCTTTGTTAAGATTGCTTTGGCTATTTGAGGTCTTTTGTGTCTCTATACAGATCTTAAAATTACTTGTTCTATTTCCATGAAAGATGCCACTGGAATTTTGACAGGGATTTCACCGAATCTGTAGATCATTTTAACAATATTAATTCTTTTCATCCATGAACACAGAATAGTTTTATGGTTATTTGTATCTTTAATTTCTTTAATCAACGTCTTCTGGTTTTCAGTATACAGATCTTTCCTTTTGTTGGTTAAATTTATTCCTAAGTATTTAATCCTTCTGATGTTATCGTAAATGGGATGGTTCCCTCAATTTGTCTTTCTGATCGTTCTCTGTTGCTGTATGAAAACACAACTGATTTGTGTGTATTGATTTTGTGCCCTGCGTCTTTACTGAAACTATTTAAAACTGCAAACCCTTCTTTGCTGAAACCTTTAAGGCTTGCTATAGAGTCATGTCATTTGCAAGTAGCAACAGCTTTACTTCTTCCTTTCCAAATTGGACACCTTTGTTTCCTTTTCTTGCTTACTTGCTATGGCTACGACTTCTAATAGTGTTTTGAGTAAAAATGGTGAGAGTGGCATCCTTGTCTTGTTCCTGATCTTAGAGGAAAATCTCTCAGAGTTTCACTTTTCAGTATGATGTTAATTGTGGGCATGCCATCAATGACCTTTATTATGTTGAGATGTTCCTTCTCTACCCAGTTTCTTTCTTCCTTCCTTTCTTCCTTCCTTTCTTTCTATCTATCATCTATCTATCTATCTATCTATCTATCTATCTATCTATCTATCCTTGAGAGAGCATGGGCGAGGGAGGGGTAGAGAGAGAGTGAAAGAGAGAGACTCCCAAGCAGGCTCTGCATTGTCAGCTCAGAGCCTGACATGGGGCTCAAACCCACGAACCTCCAGATTATGACCTGAGCTGAAATCAAGAGCCAGTTGCTTAACCAACTGAAGCACCCAGGCACCCTCCTTCTCTACCCAGTTTCTTGGGAGTTAAAACATTCTATATCCTAATTAATATATCCAGAAAGGATGGACTGTGTGAACTCAGACTCTGTCAGCAGACATCAGAATATAATGACCTCAGTTTTATATATTCCAAAGGGGCCATTACTTGGGATCTTTAGGATATTATGGATAATTAGTCAAACTGAGGATCTGAAAGCATTTCTTACTGTTGTAGGATGTCTAACAGTGATGTGATGTAATGTCTAACAATAGCTCTACACAGAAAGACAGTCGCGAAGTCGTAGCTTTGAACAACAGGAAAAATTTATGTGCTTCATACAGTGCCTCTCCTTCCCCTTCTGGTATGTGACTATTTTCATTTACAAAAGATAAATCCATGCCAAGAATTCAACTGGACGTGGCCTAAAATTATTTTAATCTTGGTGTATACCTTGGAGGTGTGAAGTCAGCTTTCCTTGGCAACCTTGCGTAGTCAGTCCACACAAACTTCACATTTATGAATGTGGGTCTTTCTTTAGATGTGGCAATGGGGCTTAGTAGAGTATGGGGGCAGGGATAGGATAAGAAACATACTATAAATATTATTTAATACAATCTATCAAATTCAAAGTTGGCCAAATTATTTTTAGAAGCTATACAGAAGATGGAGCAAAATATAAGCATTGTAGGGGTGCCTGAGTGGCTCAGTTGGTTAACTCTT
Organism: Paguma larvata; assembly: GCA_030068075.1. Lineage (NCBI taxonomy): Eukaryota > Metazoa > Chordata > Mammalia > Carnivora > Viverridae > Paguma > Paguma larvata. Next base: position 80,005,394 of record CM057832.1, read on the forward strand.
GACTTCGGCTCTGCTCATGGTCTCAGTTGGTGAGTTCGAGGCCCGCATTAGGCTCTTCACTGACAGCACGGAGCCTGCTTGAGATTCTCCCTCTCTTTCTGCCCCTCCCCTGCTCACACTCTCTCTGTCTCAGAAATAAATAATAAACTTTAAAAAAATACATAAGCATTGTAAGGGGGCAAGAAAGATTGTACCAGGCAATTAGAATCTATCACCAAGATAACCAAAATGAGGATTTTGACCAAGTTTGAGGCTGAGTAGAAGATGTCCTAGAGAAACTCCCAAATTTGAATATGAAATTGTGTTGTGCATGTGACAGTATTTGTTATGTATTAAGTGCGTTGCATGGGGCAGGTGCCACTGGTGAGACACCCCCATTTTACAGGTAAGAAAAGTGAGGCTGGTGTCAATAAATCAGTAGCAGAGTTTAGATACATTTTAAAAATTCTAATAAAAATCTCAGGTTCTCTTTGACGCACCCCAGTGGCTTCTCTGTGTCCTCAAAGCAGAGGAGAGAAAGTCCCTCTGGGTCGTTACAGTTTCAAGTGGCCAAGGGTCTAACCACTCTATCCACGGATTTTTGTATATTGAAGCTAATCGTAATAAAATCTTTCTAAAATGATATCACATAGTTTCTTGCCCTTTCCACATGTAATACTGAACACTTCCAACTTTTCCTGAAAACTCATCCCATAAATGAGTTGGAGCTCCCGGGGTCTGAGGTGTGGGAGGCTCCTGGCCCCACACGGTGCTTTTCCAGTCTGCTGGTCAGAGAATGTTTTTGTCCCTCCCTTACGGCTGTTCTTGTGGTTGTAGATAAGAATCTCCCAGGGCCTTAGAACGTGAAAAATTAAACCAGTCAGCATTGTATGTAAAGTACAAGTAGACAGACCTGAAAAGCTAGCCCACAAGGAAAGTATTAAGAGCACAGATGCTCTGGGGCGCCTGGGTGGCTAAGTGCTTGTGTCTGACTCTTCATTTTGGCTCAGGTCACCATCTCACGGTTCCTGATTCACGGAACTGAGCCCCACGCTGGGCTCCAATCTGACAGCATGGAGCCTCCTTGGGATCCTCTCTCTCCCTCTCTCTCTGCCCCTCCCCCGCTCTCTCTCGCTCTCAAAATAAATAAATTAAAGAAAAAAAAAAGCAGAGATTCCCTAACTTACATTCTCTGGTTATAGCAGCCTGATTAATCTTTTTTTTTTTTATGTTGTGTCCTAGATAGGGGAGCATATCACTTAACTGAATTCCAAGTAAGGAAGGCAGTGAAACTTTCATTAGAAGCAAGATATAGACACGCACACATAAACACATACACACAATTTTATTTATCTGTCTCACTAGTCCTGACCTATGACACTTAAAAATTTCCACCCACACTAAAAAATAACTTTATTTTTGAAGAAAGGAAATTTTTAAATACCCATTTAGCATTTGTTTATACTTCCTATTGTTAAGAGTGGTATTTTGGGAGGGCACCTGGGTGGCTCAGGCGGTTAAGTGTCCGACTCTTGATTTTGGCTCTGGTCATAATCTCACGGTTTGTGAGTTTGAGCCCCACGTCTGGTTCTGTGCTGGCAACATGGAGCCTGCTTGAGATTCTCTCTCTGTCCCTCTCTCTCTGCTCCTCCCCTGCTCTATCAAAAATAGATACATAAAAACTTAAAAAAAAAAGAGTTTTTTCATGATCTTATGGTTCCTGAGCCCAAGCCCCAAGTTGGGCTCTTTGCTGATGGCACACAGCCTGCTGGGGATTTTCCCTCTCCCTCTTTCTCTGCCCCTCCCCTGCTCATGATCTCTCTCTCCGTCTCTCAAAATAAATAAATAAACTTAAAAAATAACCAAACACGAACATAACTCTGGGTGAGTTTTTATGTTCTTGAGTTTTGTATTTTTCATGTGTAAAATGCAGGTCAGTAAAGATTAAAATGAGGCCCTATGGTGTGGCAGGTGTCTTAGTGCATCTGAGCTGCTATAACAAAATTCCATAGACTTGGGTAGCTTATAAACAACGACAATTTCTTTCCCATGGTTCTGGAGGCTGGGAAGCCCAAGATCAAGGCCCAGCACATTCGGTATCTGGTGACGTTCTGCTCCCCGGCTCACAGATGGCTGTCTTCTCACTGAGTCCTCATGTGGTGGGAGGGGTGAGGGGCTCCCCGGGGTCTGCCTCTTTTATAAGGGCACTAATTCCATTCACGAGGCTCTGTCCTTATGACCTAACCACCCCCCGCAGGCCCCCACCTCCTAACACCATCACACTGGGGTTAGGATTCAACACAGGAACTTGGGGGGAATATGGACATTCAGTCCACAGCACCAGCTCCCAAGGGCAAGGACACGAGAAGACGGATATTATATGAACTTGAATTCAACTGAAGTTCAAGTAGAGCAATACCAATAACCATATTTACTCTATAGCTTAAAACACACACTCACTGTCACCTTCATCTATCAGAAGGAAATAAAACCAGCCTACTAAGTTGGCCTGACAGGACCACTGAATGTCTGGACAGGAATTCACCACAGTCTTTTTTTTAATGTGTATTTATTTTTGAGAGAGCAAGAGACAAGAGTGTGAGCAGGGGAGGGACACAGAGAGAGCGAGACACAGAATCTGAAGCAGGCTCCAGGCTCTGAGCCGTCGGCACAGATCCCAACATGGGGCTTGAACTCACAAAGTGTGAGATCATGACCTGAACCGAAGTCGGACGCTTAACCGACTGAGCCACCCAGGCGCTCCTGGGAATGGACTATATGACTACATTCTATGCAGTTCCGCCCTCTCATTTAACGCGAGGGGAAACCGAGGTCCAGGAGGCTTGTGAAACCCACCCAGAGACAGACAACCGTGATGCCACAGGTTTGCATGGACTTGTCACTGACAAAAATTTCTTTCCCAAAAAGAGGTTGAACTGAGCCAAGGGAAGGACGGGGGCTCTTTACATTAACATGAACATCTTTTTATTTATGTGGTTGTTGGTAATTTACAAAGCACCTCCTTACCTCCCTACCCTAGCTTATTACGCTACACCCACGAGCTTAGAAAGATGGCTCTTTTCCCCCTCTTGTCTTTGGGAGATGCTTTGCAATCTCAGACCTGTGCCATAGCAGCTGATTCTAGAAGTAACCTTAACTTAAAAAAAAAACACACACACATGGGGGCACCGGGGTTGGTGGGAGCCGTTTTAGGCTCACAGGTTGATAAGCAACCTTGGGGTTGCATCCTGGGGATGGGTTGCACCTCCCCCGTTGTGGTTGGATGTATGGTCCTCAAAACAATGCCCTGATTTCTCCTGTTTACAGATAATTAACATCGGGGCCTTAAAGGAAACACCCTGTTCTCTCCCCCCACCCTACATTTATATGTTAATTATCCTGAAACCAACATACAAGATTAAGGAAGTTGCCACCTTGCTGGTAAAAAACAATTATTGTTAAAGAGAGAAAACTATGGAATGTCACTCATTGTTGTAATGTAACTCACTACCTTTAAAAATAAAGACACTGAGACCAGCAGGGCAGAGATGCCAGAATAGAGACGCCAGAATGGCGGAGACGCCAAAATGGCGGAGATGCCAGAATTTCCAGGGCTGCCTGCTTGGTCATCAGATTCCATCTCACTCGTGGCTTTCTCACTTCATTTCGCCTGACCGTCCGTCCTTCGTGGACCCCTAGATTCACCGGAACAAGGACCCCGGCACTGGGTGGCTCAGTTGATTAAGCGTCCAACTTTGGCTCAGGTCATGATCTCAGGGTTGGTAAGTTTGAGCCCCACATCGGGGGTCTCTGCTGTCAGCATGGAGCCCACTTCAGAGCCTCCGAACCGGTCTCTTTCTGCTCCTCCCCTGTTCATGCTCTCCCTCTTGCTCTCTCAAAAATAAAATAAACACTTAAAAATCTATTTTAAAAAATCCACACACACATTATTAATGAAACGTGTACACCTGGCTCTGTATGCGTCTCTGTGGAAGAAAAGGGATCATATCCGCTGAGCCTCTGGGGCCGTCCACACCCTGGCAGACAGGAAGTGCAAACAGAATGATCTTTGGAGAAGTGTTCGTGACACTTTCATAGGAAAGGGCTTAGAAATGTTTACAGTTTCAGGAGGCGTGGCAGGCAGCATTTATAGGCAACTCTTTAATGAGGCTCATTCGGGGACAGAAAGGTGAGACCCGCCAGTTTGCCAGTCGCTTTTCACGTGGCTTTTTGCAGTTTAGTCCTTCAAAGAATGAAGAGTGAAATCAGGTCACTTTCCTGCCCCTCCCCCCCCCCGGAAGTTTCCCTTCCGATTTTTCTTGGTTGTAAGGTTCTATAAAATGTAGGAGCCTACGGACAATTATGAAAGAGAAGCGATATCCTGTGAGGGCGGAAATCGGACAATAAAAAAAATAAAAAAACCACGGCAATTAAAACTCCGAACTTCAACTTGGGGGAGGGTGGGAGGCCACGCCTTCTTTCTCCGGTGCCATTCCCGCCACGCAGGGGTCCTCAGTGGCGGGACGGGGAAACACAGACACTCCGCCGCAGGGCAGAGCCAGGGTCTGGCCTTCACAGCTGCTAAGGTCTTTGGAACCGGGCTGGGCGTCAGGTGCCTTTCCCGGAATAGGCCAGCGAAGACAAGTCCAGCTCGGTTTTCAAGGCTTCCGTCAGCTCGGCGGCCAGCAGCTCGTGGAGCGACACGCCGTCGTGGGCGTACACCCAGCTGTCCCCGGTCCAGTCGTAGCGCTTCGGGCCGCTGCAAGACAGAGCGAAGCGTCAGCGAGGCCGCGCCGAGGCCGGCAGGTGGCGGCAGCGACGCCCCGGAAAGCCACCTGCTCAGGGCAGACCCTGGTCCTGTCTTAGGGTCATTCTGTTTGAGAACGAGTACACAGCCCTCTGGAACAATTCACGCGTCCTGAAAACATCCGAACCCTCTCTGGGAGCCTGTATTTCACCTTCTGAGCTTGTGCCTTTCCTAACTCACGGAGGCTACCTGCCGTGTCAGAGGCGGTGGGTTGTTTTTGTGGTTTTTTTTAATGTTTATTATTTTTGAGAGAGAAGACAGAGTGTGAGAGGTAGTGGGGCAAAGAGCGAGAGGGAGACACAGAATCCGAACCAGGCTCCAGGCTCTGAGCTCTCAGCACAGAGCCCAGCGCTGGGCTCGAACCCACAAACCGGGAGATCATGACTTAACTGACTGAGCCACCCAGGCACCCCAGAGGCGGTGGTTTTTAAAATTATGGCCATTTGTGGACCACTGACATGATTTTGTCCCTTACCAATTATTATTATTATTATTACTATTATTATTATTGTTTTAGTACACTTGTAACACGTGCCACCACAGCCTCTATCTACCAAAACCCTTCCTCCCGCCAAAAAGGGAACCGTGTGTCCACTGAGCAGGTACTCCCCCACACTCCTTTCCCCAGCCCCTGGCAATCACCTATACTACTAAAAAATATATATTTTTTTCTTAATTCAATTTTAAACCCACGAAATTGAGAGTTCCTCCACCTCGAGCTCATGCAGTGAACAAGGGCACACATCCACCCGTTCAGGCTGGGAGGCTGCATCTGTGCGGGCCTGGGCGAGCTTGGGTTTGGACTCGTGTTGTCATTACAGAGGTGGAGCGCGGTGGGCGGGCCAGCAGACAGGGATGGTCCCTGGTGATGCCTCGAGGGGGGTGGAGCAGGGAACCCTGCCCCCCCCCCCCAAGAAGGGGCTCTGGGATCACCCGCGTACTCAGGGAGAGATTTCCCAAAGTCAGGACTGGGAGGAGTTTGCCAGGGAAGAGGGATGCTTAGAAGGCGAGCCTCTTTTGGGACTACAAAAACCTCAAAGGTTTCTGTATCATCAACCAAACGCTAGAGTTTGAACCCTTTCCTAATAACGGAGATAACAGGGGTAAGCCAAAAGGACCGACACCTTTGTTCAATATGCACAACCCGCCAAATACAAGCTATCTGGACCATATACCAAGAACTGGCAGTCTGGACCAAATCCACGGGACCTGTGCTTGGCCCGGTCTCTCTGATTTGCCGCCAGAGTGCCAGGTAGGGCGTGAGAAAGCCCGGGCCCCCCACTGCCCCCCGGGGCTCGGAGCCAAGGCGCTGGCGTTCCGGTGCCCACCCAGGCCTCTGCTGTATCCCATCCTACAGCCTCCCAGAGTGGCCAGGGTGGCCGGGCGAGGCCGCTGTTTCCACGCAACCCGAAAAGCTGTCATCTGAAAAAAGCCTCCAAAGTATCAGAAACGCAGCCTCCCAGAAGATTAGTTTGGACATGAAAAGTCCAGCGGAAAATAACCCTTTTTTCCTTGAGAAACACAGTACCTGTGACAGCAAATGGCTCCCTGGCAGATTTTCTTTCCAGAGTCCCATCCTGAATGGCAGGCTAAACAAGCCTGAGCTAGGAGCCTGTCCCTGGTTGGTGTGTCCAACACGACGCGGACTTTTTCAGCCTCCAGATACAACACAGAAGGAAATAAACCATGGCAGGGGGGCCCCGTGCCCTGCCCGGTATTTACACAGCCAGCAGTCCCTAAAGGTGATGCCTGCGTTGGAACTGGTCCACCCCGATTCTCGTCCAGTTCCCCCGGGGGTGAAGGGAAGAATGGACAGCACGCACAGCTCAAGCACGGATTGGGACAACTGTTTGCGGCCAGAGAGACCAGTGGAACCGGCCCACACAGGCTAAAACAACCGACTTCAAATAAACCGAACGGCTCTAGAAAAGCAATGCGATCTGTAAGGGGCCTTGCTAGCAATGAGTGATTTCCGGGGTGGTTTTTGTTGAATTATAACATACTTCCGTGATGAGGCTGGGGTGAAGGAGGCACAACGCTTTATTTGTTTTGAGCAAATAATGGCACCCCCTTGCACGATAAACAATATCATATTAACCGCCTAAAAATTATGTGAACTTGGGGCAGGGGAAGAGTTATGATTTTTTTTTTTAATGCAAATACCACTGGGCTTTCAAAGAACTCCATCCCGATATATTTGGGCCTTTCCCACTTCACAGCATGAGCTCTTTGGAAGTGCTAAGGATTGGCCCAGGAAGGCCAATTATTATTTATTTTAGTACACTCGCTTTTCGCGAGTGTCTCTCCGTAACTTGTAACCACCCGGACGGGTCCAGACGGATGAGGAACCCTCTCTCCGCACACGTTCTCAGGCAGGCGGCCTCCAACACAGCCGTTTGTTCCACCGGATTGAAAACACATCAGTGGGAGAGGCAGGAGGGAGTCGATGCCCCGGAGTCGAAGCTTAAGAAGCCCCTCCCCCCTCCCCAGGACCAGCAGCCCAGTTCCGAGGAGGGAATTCAACCCACCGCCAGCCAGCGGAGGCGCTCAGAACACGCTCCGGGCCAAACTTTCACCTGAGGACGAAGGGCCGCTCCTTCCAATGCTGCAGTAACCAAAGTCGGCTTTTTAAAAGGCAGAGCCGTGATTTCATAGAGAGAAGCTGTGCAGGCCAGGTTCTGAAAAGTCCTAAACTTTTCGCTCCGGACCTCACGGACATCTCAGTATCCGCCAGTATCTCAGTATCTCAGCATCCGCCAGGTTATGGGCAGACAGAAGGCAGAGAGGCAGAGTCAACCCCCCTGCAAGGCCGCGGGGAGCCAGGAGGAAGCATCAGGAGAGGTGGCTTACGGGCACCCGCCCACAGCGGGACGCCCCCTTTAAAGGGTCCACGGCGCCACACTGCGCGCGAGCTGAACACCCCGATTCTGACTTCGGGACCTACCTGGACGGCGAGGACAACCAGATCTGCTTGTTCGGGGTCTGTTTGTTGATCACGTAGGTTCCTAGATCGCCACCCAGTTTAACTGTTAAAACGCCACTCTAGCAGGTCGGGAGGAGAAGAAAACAGAGTTATCTCTCGGGCACAACCGCTTCAGACCTGGACACTTTCCATTTATACAAGTCCACGATATATACACTCGGTGAAGAGACGTCTTTCATGTTTCGACGCGGCAGGTCATGCAGGAAGCACGCGGCTCTCAGAGTGAGGCGTGACTGATCGCGATAATCCTTGGGCGTCATCCTGCTCTCCCTGACTCCCTGCGAGGCCGGCGAGGCGAGAAGTATCATTATTCCCCTCTCGAGGTGGGGACAGAGCAGTGGCTTGTCTGAGGTCCTACAGCTGGCAGACGGAGGCCCCGCATCCTGCCTGCTGCCTGGGTTCCCTTCGCTACCAGCCAGAACACACAAGGGGGCTTTAAAACATGCGCCTAGCTGGCTCAGTCGGTGGCGCGTGCGAAGCTTGATCTCAGGATGGAGAGTTCAAGACCCATATTGGGCGTGGAGCCTACTTGAAAAAAAATGCAGACGCCAACTCCACCGGAGAACCACGTCACCCCAAACGTCGTCAGACTGAACAAGTCCATTAGCAAAACAAGGAAAAAAGGCAAGACAGAAAGAAGTAGTCGAACCACCTGCCTTGCTTGTCTTAGAAGAGCAATCAATCACAGGGGCGCCGGGGTGGCTCCCTCGGTTAAGGACTTTGGCTCGGGTCACGATCTCAGGGATCGTGAGTTCAAGCCCCACGTTGGGCTCTCTGCTGTCAACACAGAGCCTGCTTCAAAAACTCTGTCCCCCTCTCTCTCTGCCCCTCTCCTGCTCGCTCTCTCTCTCAAAAATAAACATTAAAAAAAAAAAAAAAAAGAAGAGCAATAATGTTTGCTGTGCTAGCAGAAGGCCGACACTCCAGATTAGTTCTTATTCTCAGACCCTTCCCACAGGTTGAATTGTTTAAAAGACTACTTGGTCCGTCTTTGCTAAATGCTCATTTAAATTTGAAAACACTCTTTCAACAAAGGAGCCCTATACTCCCAAGGTCTGAGGTTTCTTTAGAAGGTGCAGGATCTTACAGAAGCAGCTGCACGGCTCCGTCCCCTTTCCTGGAGCTGGTGCGCAGGAGGGAGCCCCTGTCCCTGCTCCCCGCCCAGGGCGTGACCCGTGCCACACGTGCCACACGCGGCCACCTTTCTCTGGGCTTCCAGAGCTCCCGTGCAATCAAGAGGCTCTGAATGCTTCTGAGAACACTTTGTGTTTGGTTTGCAAACACAAAGAGCTATTGAAAAGGTGGACGACAGTAATAATAATAATAATAATAATAATAATAATAACTGATAAGCAAGGGATGAGGAGGACTCTATTGGACGATATATGTATATATATATTTTTTAACCTTTTTTTAAAATGTTTATTTTTGAGAGAGACAGAGACAAAGTGCGAGCGGAGGAGGGGCAGAGAGAGAGGGAGAGACACAGATTCCAAAGCAGGCTCCAGGCTCCGAGCTGTCAGCCCAGAGAGCCCGATGCGGGGCTCGAACCCACAAGCTGTGAGTTCGTGACCTGAGCCGAAGTCGGATGCTTAACAGACTGAGCCACCCAGGCTATTTTGAGTAAGATTTTTTTTCTGATTAAAAAAGAAACAAAGAGAAATTACACAGACATCAGGAATACAGATAGTGTAAATAAAACGAAAACATCAATAAAAATAGTAACCACTGCGGTCTAGTACCCACTCTGTGTTAGGCACCGTGCCTGGCACTTTGTGTAAAATTATTTCCACCGTGACCATGACTATCTGAGGTGGGAGCTGTTATTCCAGTTTTACAGATGGGGGACAGAGGGACCGGGGACTAAGGAATACTTAGGAGCTGGCAGAGCTGCTCCGGGTCTGTGTGAGTCCGAAAGAGGTTACTGTCCACACAGCACGAGTGCGCTCTCAATCCCATGAACTAGCGAGACTGTTCGCTCTCAGGCACGTCTGCCAGTTTTTACATGCATTTCTGAAAAGGGCTGAGATCACAGTGCACATAAGTTTGTTTGTTTTTTAAGTTATTTTTATTTTTTAAAAATAATCTGTACACCCAGTGTGGGGCTTGAGCTCGTGACCCCAAGATCAAGAATCCGATGCTCCACTCACTGAGACGGACAGGAGCCCCAGAAGTATGTTTCCAAAAAATTTTTATTTTGAAACTCACCGTTACTATTTTGGTAGAGCTACCACCTTTCATTTACTTAAAAGAGTCTCAAAACTGTACAATTCAGGGGCGCCCGGGGGGCTCGGTTCGGCGTCTGACTCTTGATTTCGGCTCAGGTTATGGTTTCACGGTCCGTGGGTTTGAGCCCCGTGTCGGGCTGTGCACTGACAGAGTGGAGCCTGCTTGCAATTCTTTGTCTCTCTCTAACCCTCCCCCCACTCTCTTTCTCTCCCTCTCAAAATAAATAAGGAAACATGGAAAAAAACTGTACGATTTAGTAGTTTTTAGTATTTCACAAAGTGTCTTCATCAAGTGTGCGAACATCACTAATTCTAGACTATTTCCATCACCCCGAAGAGAAACCCCGCACCCAAAAGCAGTCATTCCCATTCCTTCCTCCCCCTCCCCCCATACATACTTTCATGGCTTATTCTTCCATGAGATACCGGGGCCAGGCGATCGAGACGTTAACTGGTTAACTGTTTCCGGTGTGACCTATCTGTGGTCCTTCAATGCCCACTGTGCCTTGTCCCCCACACAGGAGGAGGAGTGGGTGCAGAGGAGGGAGCAGAGGGCAGGGCCTGAGTCTCAGCCCAGCCACCCTCCCCAGGACAACATCTGTGCTGACTCCTTCAGAGACTCCGGTGCACACCCCCACCCGTCTCCCCCACCCGGCACCCTCTCTGCAGCACCCCTCCCCCACGGGACCAGCAGCCTCAGCTGAGGCATCTCTGGCGTGGTTACCCTGACATCCCCAGGCTGGGACCAGAGGTGCCTGTCCCCACAGCCCTCTGTGCCTTCCTCCCTGCATCTGAGCCGCCCGCCTGTTAGCTGGGCACTGTCCCCCTCTCCTCGGCTACTTGAAGGACCTTGACTGCAGATTTGTCTTTTTTCTTTTCTTTAATGTTTGTTTATTTTTGAGAGAGAGAAAGCATGAGGGGGGGAGGGGCAGAGAGAGGGAGACACAGAATCCCAAGCAGGCTCCAGGCTCTGAGCTGTCAGCACAGAGCCTGAGGCGGGGCTCGAACTCGTGAACCGCAAGATCATGACCTGAGCTGAAGTCGGACCCTTAACTGACTGAGCCGCCCAGGCGCCCCAGATTTGTCTTCTCATCCGAGCACCTTCAGTGTCCAGCACATCCGTTCTCGGTACAAAATACTGGACGGACACAAGCCTACATCTTGGAGGAGGGAGGTGGCCAGGCACCATGATAACGTGCGTGAAGTCAGGGGCCAGGTTACACGAGGCGGAAAGTCTCAGCACTTAGTCCCCGCCTTCCTCCTGTTCTGTGTGCGTCAGTATTTTTCCCCCTGTGGAGCCAGGGGCTGCTTCCAGAGGAAACTGGCAAGAGGAGGGGAGGAACGGAAGGAAACTAAGCTGCCTCACTGTTTCGCCGGGCGTTTTAATGCTTTCAGAACTGGAACTGTCTTCCAGGAGACCAGATGAAGGGGGCTTTTTGTTCGTTAGCATTGTTCCCTAAGGGGCGATCGGAGACTTGTTTAGGGCGTTGTGGGCAGACCTAAGTGCAGAGGAGGGTAGGGGAAGTGGGAGAGAGTCAAAATATTTCCGTCACTGCTGACCGGGGCAGCGCACAAAGAGAAGAGGCCTTGGCCACAGCGGGTGGAGGCTTACTCCCGCCGGTCAGTATCAGCCCTCCGCACATGGGAGCAAAAAGGGCAGTTTCCGCCGTCGCTGGCTCATCTCGTGGCAACAGACTCACGTGGGATGGCAGGTGGGGTCAGGAGATTTCACCTCTACGTGGCTTCCCATACTCCAAAAATAGACACCAACTTCCTCTTAAAGAGTAAGAATAATGAGTGTGTAACATTTAAAAAATTTAATCCTAATATAAGTCGGAGCGGCAGAGGGATGTCACTCACTCTACAGCTGAAGGAACTGCCACTCCCAGGAGTTGAGCTAATTGGCTTAAGGGCTCTTGTCAGGGGCGCCTGGGTGGCTCTGTCGGTTAAGCACCCGACTCTTGAGTTCAGCTCAGGTCGTGATCTCACCGTCAGTGGGTCTGAGCTGTGCGTTGGGCTCTGCGCTGACAGCATGGACCGTGCTTGGAATTCTCCCTCTCCCCCTCTTTCAAAATAAATAAATAAACATTAAATTTTTTTAAAAGGACTCTTGGAAAGAAAATACAAATCCGGGATGATAAGCGAGATGCTTTGTCTCCATACCCAATAAAACGCCGCCTCTGAGCAGGTGTCCGTAACCTGGGACCCAGGGTGGTCTTCGGGGGTCTGCGGACAGCCCCCGCTGTGAAGGTGAGATTGTACTCATCGGTGTACGGGGAAGATTTTCTCGGGAGAAGGCCCAGAAAAGGTTAAGAAACACCTGCTGTATGGCAGTGATGGGCCGTCAGCTTAGGGAGGAAAGAACAGGACCGCAAACCAATTCTCATCAAAACGTCGAAGAGGCCAGGGCTCCACCGGGAAACGAGGGAAGGTGGCTTGGAAGTAACCCGTCAGAGAGCACGGTGCTCTCTGGTCCGATTTTGCCGGTCAAGTGCAGCAGGCTCCACGGACGCCCAGGGACGGGCAGTGCTTGCCGCTCGGGTGGTGTCCCCTCTAACGGCAGTGCTGGTGGGGGTGAGGCCTGGACCCAGACGCTGACCCCCAACACGACCCACCCGGCTGACAGGAAGACACGACAGCCAGGGGGCTGCTCATGCCTCCCACCGCACAGGGAGCAAGCAGACCGTCTGTCCGGATTACTGCTGTCATCTGTCTGCTCGGCCAGCAGCGAGTTGGTAACGTATCTGTGATGCTGAGTGGCATCGATGTTTTGTTAAAGTAAGGGGGCCCCTTCCACGTATGTACGGAATCGACATTTGTTAAGTCCCTGTCAGGTACTTGGCCATGTTACGGGCACTGGGACACCCCGAAGGGGCAGTGTCCTGCCTACCGAGGAGCCCGGTCTAGCCCTGGGAGCCGATGTGTAAACACACAGAACACAGGGTGACCGGTGCTCCGTGGTCATGCTCAGCGTGCTGGGCAAGGAGGTTAGGGTGCTCTCTGCCTGGAGCATCTAGGAGGACTTCCCAGGGGAGGTGATGCCCAACGGGACCCTGGGGACGGGGACAGATGGCACACTAACAAAGCTCAAGTAACCGTGTTACAGGTGTTCTATTGCCTATAATGTAGTTTCAACAGATTTATACGTGGGATGTATAAGTTAGAGAGACTCTAATCAGGAATTCACACCCCAGGGTAGATAGCATTTCAAAGGTTTTTTTGGTTAAAGTTTCTTTTCTTTTTTAATGTTTGTTTATTTTTGAAAGAGAGATAGAGAGGGAATGGGGAGGGGCAGAGAGAGGGGGACAGAGGATCTGAAGCGGGCTCTGTGCCGACAGCAGACAGCCTTACATAGGGCTCGAACTCACGAACCACGAGATCATGACCGGAGCCAAAGTCGGATGCTTAACCGACTGAGCCACCTAGGCGCCCCAGCATTTCAAAGTTCTCTGTCAGAAGTCCCAACAACAGAGGCAGCTACTATACATGCCTTTAGTTTCTATATCCGGAGAATTCCCTAATCAGCAAATGATTTGTTAGAAGTGATTTTCCCCTGGTGAGGAGAGTGATACGGAAGGTATATGGACTGGCCAGAAAGACATAGGGGCCTCTTCCCTTGCGGGAGTGGCTTACGGAATCTGGAAGATTCGCTCTTCAGAGAGACACGCTCCCTGCAGGGAGGATTCAGGAAAGGTCCCATGACCACCGCTGAGCAGGAACATTTGCTGCCTGATTCAGTGAGGTGAACAGAATCCCGCCCCAAGAATACTGCCACGGTTGCTTCTAGTGAAAACACTCATGCAAAATACCTGAGTCACTAAGTAATCTCGCTCATCGTATAAGAATGAGCGGTGGGACTGTTTTTGTGGTATGGTTGGCTTGTTTTTTTTTTTTTAAAGGTGGGGCGGGGCAAAGAGAGAACCCCAAGCAGGCGCCTCACTGTCAGCACAGAGCCCGCCGAGGGGCTCCGACTCACAAACCGTGAGATCATGACCTGAGCTGAACTTGAACACTTAACCGATGTTAATGAATGCCTGTATGTAAGGCTGAGTTTAGCCTGAGACTCGGTTTCCCTCTACGTAGAGCCCGCCCCTGGTGGGGAGGCCGGGGGAGAGGAGAGCTGAAACGCCCCCGGTTCTGGCATCCCACGGTCACCCTGGGAGGCCAGTCTGTATTGGTTCCCAAGCAGCTTGCCGTCTGAGGCGGTCCGCACGGGCACTTCTGAAGCCCTGCCCGGCCGCAATCGCCAGGAAGGCTCCCAGCCCTGTCTTGCCCCGTTGCCTCTGTTTTGACCGCGGAGCCCCTCCCTATCCTTCCAATCAGGCTCGAAACCTTCCGGACTCTGCCACCTGCTCCATCTGGGAGTCGCTTCTCTGTGCCAGGGCTTCCGCCGCAGTACCCGACACCACTTCTACGGCTTCGGCCTGACCGCTGGTCGTCCTAAATAATTCCATGGTTCCATCCAAAACGCACACTTCATGACACTTCCAAATGTTAATTAATTGCTGTCAAGAGGATTAACCTCCATGGGGGATTTTCTCCTGGCAAAAAGGGAGCTGGTGCCGAAAGGCCTAAACCAGAATTCTAAATCCAAAGGGGGACCCTGACTCAAGTCTGCCACCCGGTGGCCAGTCGGTGCAGAGCAGCACTGCCTTGGCTTCCGGGACCCGGGCGCTCACCCCAGCTGCGTGTTAGGAACATCTGCGGAGTGATTATAGAAACTTTATATTATTTTATTTTTTTAGAGAGAGAGACAGCGTGTGCGAGCAGTGGAGAGGGGCAGAGGGAAAGACAGACAGAGTCTTAAGCAGGCTCCATGATCAGCATAGAGCCTGACGTAGGGCTCAGTCCCACCACCCGGGGACCAGAACCTGAGCCACTATCAAGAGTCAGATGCTCAACAGACTGAGCCACCCAGGGGCCCTGATGATAAAAACTTTAGAAAGCTCCCGTGCCTTGCTTGGGACATACTCCCAAACAAAACTCTCTAGGGATGGAAGCCGGGGTGCACGTTAGAATCCTAGGTGAACTTTTCAAAAATGTGCTTCCTGAGAGCACCCCTGGCCTGTGAATCAGACTCTCCAGGCGCGGGCCCCAGGTCTGTGTGCTCTGAACGCACCCTGCTTCAGAAGCCTCCCCAGGCCTGCAGGAGAGGCCTCCGGCTAGACAAACACACGCTGGGTTCCTCTCTGATTTGCCTGTATGGGTACTGAGTGGAGCCTGAGAACCAGTGTTTTTGAGCAGAAATAGGGCTTCGGGAGAAAGAGGCTGCGACTTGGCCAAGGTCACAAGCCCGGTGGAGCCAGGCTGCGACACCATCGCCAGTCTTTTGGTCCCCACGTAACCGCACGCTGCTGGATGCGTAACTCCACTGGAGGGGAATTCTTCTTTTAGTGAGCTAGAATTCGTAGAGAAGAAATAGAATAATGAAAATAAGCAAAGGGACATGTGTGTGGTTCAGTCAGTTGAGCGTCTGACCCAACTTCGGCTCAGGCCATGATCTCATGGTTTTCGAGTTCGAGCCCGGCATCAGGCTCTGTGCTGACGGCTCAGAGCCTGGAGTCTCCTTCAGATTCTGTGTCTCCTTCTCTCTCTGCCCCTCCCCTGCTCACACTCTGTCTCTCGCTCTCTCTCTCAAAAATAAATAAATAAAACAATAAATAAAACATTGAAAAAAATTTTATAAAAAAGAAAGAAAAAGAAAATGAGCAAAGAGGTACCCCAAACGAGACATCGTAGTCTTCCAAGGTGTAAGGTTTGTCTGCAAGGTCTTCGAAAAACTCTGCTAAGGAGTCCAGGGTCTTCTCTGCCAGTCTTTCGTAGGTGGTCTCATCCAGAGAGCTGCAGGGGAAACGCAAAACAGACGCTTACCAAACAGCTCCATTTATTAACGTCAGGCTGGCTCCTCCCTCCCTCCCTCCCTCCCTCCCTCCCTCCGTCCCTTCCTTCCTTCCTTGTAAGCTTTACCCCCAGCATGGAGCTTGAACTCACGAGATCAAGAGTCGTATGCTCCACTGACTGAGCAAGCCAGATGCCCCGACATGCTTATCTTTTACTTAAATTAAAAAGTTCATGGAAAATAGCTAACGTACAGTGTAAAAAGTTAATCAGCATTAAAAAGTTAATAAGAAGTAAACTTTTCTTCCCAAATAGGCAGCCCCATCCACAGAGTCAACTATGAGTAGTAGTCTCTTCTGTATCTGTCCAGAATTTTATATCCTTTTTTTTTTTTAAAGACCTTAGGGAGGGTTTACTTTTAATATTTCTTTATTTTTGAGGGAGACGGAGTATGAACGGGAGAGGGGCAGAGAGAGAGGAAGACACAGAATCTGAAGCAGGCGCCAGGCTCTGAGTCATCAGTACAGAGCCTGATGCAGGGCTCGAACTCATGCACCGTGAGATCATGACCTGAGCCGAAGTCAGATGCTTAACTGACTGGGCCACCCAGGCACCCCTTTATCTTCTTTTCAATATAGAAATTGGGGCGCCTGAGTGGCTTAGTCGGTTAAGCGTCCATCTTCGGTTCAGGTCATGATCTCACAATTTGTGAGTTCGAGTCCCACATTGGGCTCTGTGCTGACAGCTCAGAGCCTGGAGCCTCCTTCAGATTCTGTGTCTCCCCCTCTCTCTGCCCTTCCCCTGCTCATGCTCTGTCTCTGTCTCTTAATAATAAATAAAAATGTTAAAAATATTTTTTAAAAATACAGAAACGAAGCACCGTGCCGTTTTTATTTAACATATCCTGGAAAGTGTTCCATATCAGCACAGGCGGATTTTCAGGGTATTTTATGCTATCTATTGAACCTGACTCCTTTAGCTTATTTCCATTGCTTTTGTTATTAAGATTTACATTGGGCAAACCACAAAGTGGGAGAAAATTATTGGCACTACATGTATCTGAAAAAGGGCTTATTTCCAAAATATAGAAAGAACTACAAGTCAATAAGAAAAAGAAAACTCAACAGAAAAAAAGGGTAAAAAAACCTTGAACATGTATCATTTTTGGAACAAAATATCCAAAAGGCCAGTGAACACATGAAAAGGTATATAACTTTGTTGATCTTCAGGAAAACACACATTAAAAAAATCACAACGAGACGCCACCAGAACGATGGTTAAAATGGAAGAGCCCAGTGATATCAAGAGTTGGTGAGGAAGTGAAACAGCCCTTCTCCACTGGGTGTGCGTGTGTGCACACGTGTGTGGAAGGAGGGTCCGTGTGGACACCAGTGGGGGGGGGGCAGACTGGAGCACTGCTGGGGAGCACCCATTGAGTCCTCCTGCCCACCGGGCTGTATTTCCCAGCGTCCCCTGCAGAGAGCTGCGGCCATGTCCCCACGTCCTTCCCGCTAAAATGTGAGCGGATGACAGGTGGCACTTCCAGGGCTTCGGTGCCCTTGTCCCTTCTGTGGAACGGGCAGGGTGACCCGGCCTCCACCTTGCAGGGAACAGTAGGTACTAACATGCGACAGGAAGGTGGAAGGAGCCTGGCTGACCGAATCACTGCACAGAGGCCTGCCCGCTGGGCTGTCGGAACACAGGGACACAGACCGCTCCTGGCTCCTGGCTCGAGCAGTTACAGTTTTGGGTCTTTGTTACTGAGGCTCAGCCTACCTCATTGCTGCGTCACCAAAGAGAATAATAACAAAACTCTGGAGACCACCTAAACGCCCAGCAATAGGGGATGGGTTAAATGACTATACGCAGTGCATCCGCAAAGCGTAATATTATTTCCTTAGTAATAATGCGGCAGGCAGTTGGTGACGTGGAAAGACGCTTATGAGTGCTGCCGCCAAGGGAGACAGCAGGCTTTGAACGGGATGGGCTTGGTTTTTTTTTTTTTCTTTTTTTTTTTTGGTAAAAAGTGGTAAGAGAAAAGGAAAAAATTTTTAAAAAGATAACAGAGAGGAGGAAGGGCCGGCACGCCTGGGTGGTGTACTGAGGGGGGAGGGCGCACAGGAAAGAGCTCTCTGACGCGGAAGGTGCTTTATCTTCTTACCCGGGGCCACCCAGAGTTCCCGCTGTCCTCGTGTTCTTCAGACAGACACTCTGCTTTTTGATGTTGGCAATCTGATGGAGGCGGTGGGCGCTCAAACTCTAAAAGCCAAAGTTAAGAAGAACGTTACTGGTTTTCAGTGTCTTACAGTCCCTGAACGCATGGTTTAAACATCACTACCTCTGCCCTCGAGAATGACCGCATTCAAGTTTTCCAGGAGTGTTGCTTTCTTTCTTTTCTTTCTTTTTTTTTTCTTTTTTTTTGAGTTTTATTTATTTAAGTAACCCGACGTGGGGCTCGAACTCACGACCCCGAGATCAAGCGTTGCCGGCTGTCCGGAAGGAGCCGACTGTGGGGCTCCTCCAGGACGGTTTCCTAGGAAATGTGTGCTCGTTCTTTACACACATCACCGTGAGTCCTCTCGGGCTCTCTCTAACCCCGTGCTGCTCAGTATAATATGCAGCTACTTACATTTAAATTCACTGAAACGGAATTTCAGAAATCAGTTTCTCGGTTGAACTGGCCACGTTTCAAGTGTCCCGTGGCCTCATGTGGCTAGTGGCACAGAGAACACAGTCACCGCCACGGGAAGCTCTCCTGGGCGGCGCTGCCCCAGGCTGTTCGAATCATGCGGCGGTTAGCAGGGGCGAGGCGGCGAGGCTTCGGCAAAGTCCCCGGAATTTGACGAATACAAGCCACAGCGAGGGGCAGACGTCTGCCGATGTCCAGGAGAGGACCGGAATGCAGGCTGGCGGTCTCGTTAACGCGATCCGCAAGAGATAATGTGACCTGCTGGTTTGCCCAGTACCTAACTTCGGAGTGTCCAGGCGCCTGTCTCTGAAGCAGCCAGCTTTACCGGCCAGCTGGAGAGCCAGATAACATAACCAGAGGAGAGTGACGGACACTGGAGGGGACCCTGGCTGAGGGACCTGCCCCAGTGTGGGAGGGGACAGAGCCTATAAACGGAGAGAAAAGTGGTCATCTGGAGTGGAGATGGCAGGGGAGATGATGGAGCAGTGGCCACAGGGCCTTGTGACGGCACTCAGCTGGACTTCATCCTGGGAAGGCACCCAAAGGCTTGAGGGGGTTCGTGGTAAGATTTATATTCTCCAAAGTTCACTCGGGAGCAGGGCTCAGAGGCTGTTCTCTTGAGCCGTCAATGCCCTTGGCAGATTCAGAAAGGAGAAGGCAGAGGGCGCGGGGCTGAGAAGTGAGCAGACAAGGGGGAAACAGGAGTGCAGAGCACGGAGGGGCAGGATTTGATTCGAGTTTTTATTTTTTTTAATGATTATTTTTCAGAGAGAGAGAGTATGTGCGCACACAAACGGGGGAAGGGAAGAGAGGAAGACAGAAGATCTGAAGCAGGCTCTGTGCTTACAGCAGAGAGCCCGATGCGGGCTCGAACGCATGAGCCGTGAGATCACGACCTGAGTTGAAGTCGGATGCGTAACCAGCTGAGCCACCAAGGCGCTCCCAGAGGGCATGATTTTAACTAATTTTTTTAATGTTTATTTTTGAGAGAGAGAGAGAGAGAAAGAGAGAGACAGAGCATGAGCAGGGAAAGGGCACAGAGAGAGGGAGACACAGAATCTGAAGCAGGCTCCGGGCTCTGAGCTGTCAGCACGTAGCCTGATGCAGGGCTCGAACCCACAAACCATGAGATCATGACCTGAGCTGAAGTCATATGCTTAACTGACTGAGACACCCAGGCATCCCAAAGTGGGCGTGATTTCAAAAGGTCGGCTCTGAAGAAGTGAGACAGCCAACGACGTGACGACCACGCATTCTAGAGTGTTCTAGAGTGTTCACTGTCCGCTGGGTGTTGCTCTCCGTCTTGACAGAGATGGACATGGTTAGTCCTCAGGACGATCCTGTGAGGCGAGAACTATTATTATAGTGGTGATTCTCGACAGTTACGCTCTATAAAGTCACCAGGAATGCTAGACCAGTGGGCCGCGCCTAAGGGAAATACAGGCTTAGGTTCCTGCAGGCCTCAGGTCACATTTGGCCAACCAAACAATACATAACCTTGTTTCACATGTGCTTCTGTCTCAAGACATCTTGTTTAAGGGGCACCTGGGTGGCTCAGTCGGTTGAGCAGCCAACTTAGGCTCAGGTCATGATCTCACTGTTCGTGGATTCGAGCCCCGCGTCGGGCTCTGTGCTGACAGCTCAGAGCCTGGAGCCTGCTTCGGAGTCCGTGTCTCCCTCTCTCTCTGTCCCTCCCCTGCTCACACTCTGTCTCTCTTTCTCTCTCTCTCTCTCTCAAAAATAATAAACACTTAAAAATAAATTTAAAGACATCCTGTTTAACATTTATTTTTGATTCATGAACGCTGTGCTCAGGGCCAACAGCCCCGTAACCCAGGCCTGAACGGGGCTGACCCAGCGCACGTGTCTTCTCCGTGAGGCACGCGACAGCCTTCTGGCGCTTAGAACGCTAGACGGCACTTCGACACGAGCTGGGGGGCCATTTTAAACAGTGAAATCGGCAGCCAAAAACACAAACATGCAGACAACGCGCCGCTGAGTAGCCGGTGAATAGGACGCTTGTTTTCAGTGTGGGGGCAGAGAGAGAAGGCAGGGAGTCACCCTGTTTGACCTCGGTCGGGAACACGCAAGCCTGGGGCGCCTCCAGCGTGGCCACGCGTGGCCACAGAATCGCCCTGGGTATTGATCTGGGGGTTACAGGGACGCTCTATTGAGTAGGCGAATTCGCAGGCACAGGACCCGTGAAAAACGAAGACAAGACTCTATTTGTATTTTACAGACGAGGAAACGGAGCAAAGTCACACAGACCCACGGTCACGAAGTAGAGGCGCTGGGATCGGAACGCAACGCTGTCTGGCCCCAGGGCCCGGGCCACAGAGGAAAGAATCGAACGCCTAGGAACCATATTAAATGTCAGGCGCGGAAGGGAAGTTTGAGGACTAGGGGCCCAGAACTTCCCTCCTCTCCAGGGTCCTCTCAGATCCTAGCCGTGCTGGCTCTGAGACCTCCACACGGCCTTTGTTCTGTTTCATTTCTGGCTGTGAATTTTGTATCTCTGACGGTTCACCAGAGATACGGTTTGTATCTCTGGTGCGAGGTTCGGGCTGATGCACGTGACTCCACGGCCAGACGTGGAAGTCTACATCCGGCTGTGTTTAATCGTCAAAGGGACCGTTGCCAGAGACATCTGGCCCGTCTCTTGCCTGTTCTCCCCGACCCAACATTCCCTGGGCACCTGCTTAACCTTTCGGACCCTCCATTTCCTCCTCAGGAGGCGGGGGTCGCGGGAAGAGGCCCCGCTCGGCTAGAGGGAGGCAGGCGGGATTCATTCGCGGTGCTGAGGGCTGTGTCGGGCGTGCTCCCCCTGCAGCCTCCCGGCAGCCGCCCCCTGCTTCCAAGCCGCTGGAGCCTTGGACTGGCGGTCTGTGGCGGATCTGAGTCTCCGGGGTTGAGTCGGCCCCTGAGCTCAGCACGGGGGGCACCTGAGGAGATTCGAGATGGTTCCTAGGCCTCCAGGCTCAGGCTTCAGCCCGGGAACCGCATGATCCAGCGGCGGTGGCCCAGCGGCGGTGAGGCCAGCCCTCGCTCCGGGGGTCCCCTCGGCAGAGCACAACGCTGGAAGAGAGACTCGTTTTTGTCCACCGCCGGGGGGCATGGCCTGGTATAACCACTGTGGCATCTAGTGAGTTCAGTATTTGCTGGCTCCCCGCCTAGCCAATGCCACTCTCAGGAAGTCACCCAAAAATGGCCTCTGCCCCTGGCCCAGGAATGCCCACGGCAGCACCATCCGTGCCAGCATCACCGCGGCCGAAAGGCCCAGATGTCACCA
The DNA here is from genome assembly GCA_030068075.1 of Paguma larvata. Classification (NCBI taxonomy): domain Eukaryota; kingdom Metazoa; phylum Chordata; class Mammalia; order Carnivora; family Viverridae; genus Paguma; species Paguma larvata. The sequence continues at coordinate 80,027,207 of CM057832.1, forward strand.
GAGGGAGACCGGATAGAGTGTGACGTACTTGCCCAGAGGGACACCATCCAGCAGAGGAAACCAGTGAATGACAGCCGTGCGTCGGTGTCGACGAGGCTCAGAAACAACCCCGAACACCAGGAACAAGTCAGAGCGGAATAAACGCAGCAAAATGTTTTTCAGGGAGACATACGTAGGGGGTGAAACTCTAAGAAAAGGGGGGGGTGCCTGACAGAACTTGGGAGAGAGATTCTCTGCAGGGAGCACGGGGGTAACGGGGAGAGCTTGCGAGGAACAAGCAATATTCAATCTCTCTCTCTTTTTTAACATGTTTTTTACTGATTTATTTTTGAGAGAGAGGGGGAGAGAGAGGGAGCGTACACAAGTGGGGGAGGGGCAGAGAGTGAGGGAGACACAGAATCCGAAGCAGGCTCCAGGCTGTGAGCTGTCAGCACAGAGCCTGACACGGGGCTCAAACCCACAAACCGTGAGATCACGACCTGAGCCAAAGTCGGACGCTCAACCGACTGAGCCCCCCAGGCGCCCCGTGATCCTCAATCTCTTAATCTTGTGGTGAAAGCATGGGAGTTTGGTATTAATTTTAAACTGTACAGATATTTTATATGCACTGTTGTATGTACAAACTCACGCATGTTGTCTGTGGAGGACAATAAAAACGAATTTAAAGTGAATCGGGGATGCAGCGCCTGGGGGCTCAGTAGGTGAAGCATCCGACTTCGGCTCCGGTTCATGATCTCATGGGCTTGTGGGTTCGAGCCCTGCATGGGGTTCCACGTTGACAGTAGGGACGGACGGAGCCTGCTTGGGATTCTTTCTCTTTCCCTCGCTCTCTGCCCCTCCCCCACTCACACTTTCTCCTTCTCTCAAAATAAAATAAACTTAAAAACAAACAAACAAACAAACAAAGCGGGGCGCCTGGGTAGCTCAGTCCATTAAAAGTCCGACTCATGATTTCGGCTCCGGTCTTCAACGCGTGGTTTGTGAGATCAAGCCTCATGTCGGCTCTATGCCGACAGCACAGGGCCTGCTGGGGATTCTGTCTCCCTCTCTCTGCCCCTTGCCATGTGCTCTCTCTCTCTCAAAAAAAAAAAAAATAAACATTAAAGAAAAAAGAAAAAAAATAAAGTTCATTAGGGCATGACCTGCTACCACGCCTAAGGTCGAAGATCATGGGGTCGTAGGTGATGATCTTGTCCCCTTATGAAAATTAACGGGTGGCTACAAGGCTACCGAGGTGTCCAGCAGGGGCTTATGAAGTTAGGTCAGGGGTGGTGACATTATCGCCTCCTTGGAGCTGCCTCCTGTGTGACAAGGGAAAGGTTGGAGGACCGGCCTGGGCCGCTCTCATTGTCGGTGGGGTCAGGGGCTGCACCACGGCCCTAGAGGCCTCCCTCCCTGAGCCGCGGAGCCGCACGCTGAGACGCAAGGTGTTTCTGGGGATTCTGGCTTTGGACGAGCAGCCAGAGCTAAGAACCGACGATCAGAAGCTGAACACACCGTCCCCCAGAGCCCTGTGTGCGCGGAAGCCGCCAGCCACACACGCGTGGCCACAGGGCGCCTGGAACGTGGCTGGTGTGACTGAGGACCTGGACGGCAAACCTTCCGCGATCGTCATTGACAAACGATACTTAATGAAGTGTCAGGAAAATTGAGACTATGTTTGGAACAGCTCGAGTGTGTGAATTTGTTTTGCGATCGTGAATTTCATGAGAGAGAAATGAAACGTTTCCACGAGAAATTCACCTTAACGTCTGAGCTGGCACGTGCGGAAGCGTGCGTGCTGGATTTGGCAGAATGAGTCCGAAAAAAGAACGTTAAATATCTCACTGATTTTTCAGCATTGATTTCATGTTGAAACGATATTGCGTGAATGTATTGTTGACATTTTTTTAAAAAGTAAGCTCTACGCCCAACATGGGGCTTGAACTCATGACCCTGAGATCAATGGTCACGTGCTCCATTGACTGAGCCAGTCAGGCGCCACTTGGTGCTGCTGAAATTAATCCACCTGCTTCTCTTTACTTTTTCCATGTGGCTTCTGGAAAATTTAGAATTACACATGTGGTTCCCCTTCTATGTCTTTTGGACAGCGCCGCAGAAGTAGGAATGGGGGTAGAGGAAATAAGGATGGGGAAGGCGCCCCCAGAATGAAGTCAGGTCCCGATGAATTCTGGAGCGCGGGGGTCAACCTGGGGACAGTTAACACCTTGACGAAATTAAACCTCGTGGTCTCAGTCGCCACTGTCCTCAACCCGGCTCCTCGAGTACTAGGGGTCGATGAGGGAACTGTGTTACAGACTAGGTCAGCAAATCTGATTAAGTTACTCTGGTGGAGGAGGCCTAATGGGTGACTTAGGTTGTTGACTACCGCCCCACCTCCCAATTACCCCCAATCCCCAGTGTGTGCCCAGTGCCGGCCCCCCGGGTGGCAGCTCGGGGTTGGGCATGCTTCTGGGTCAGCAGCCGTTAACAGTCACTAAGTGCCATCCAAAAGACCACGCCATATCTTGTCACTGTCCTAAATTAAAAACTGCTGGCAACCCTTGGCCCACGCCAGCAGGGGTCCAAGTACAAGCCACCGCGGCTCCCGGTGGGAGGGGCACAGAAGGAGAGCGGTACCAAGTGTCTGTGCCCTGCGCTGGGGCGTCGTGGGACCAGCATGGCCATAACTGCCTATTTTTCCTGAGAGTCCTGGGAATCCAGTACCAAGGTCCCAACTCTGAATACTGGCAACCGATCCTAACTTGTCTTTGAACACGGCCAAGTAATAGGGCCGTGGGAAGTTTAAGTCTACAGTCCAAATCTCAGGGGCGACTGAGTGGCTCAGTGGCTTAACTGCTGGACTCTTGATTCTGGCTCAGGTCATGATTTCACGGTTGGCGAGTTCAAGCTCTACTTCTGGCTCTATGCTGACAGCTCTCTTCCCCGCTCATGCTCACTCTCTCTCTCTAAATAAATAACATTAAAAAAATAAGTCCAAATTCCAGAACTCACAGGCAATTTGAGTTGGATTTCGCCTGCCTCCATCAACACCGACAGCCCACCCGGCATTACCTGCCCCGCAGAGCTGATGTCCCTGTGCCTTCCTGGCCCGGGCAGGTGGCAGTCTTCCTCAACCCCATAGCCCTCCTTTCAGCTTCCTCCTTTCAAGTCTTGGAGCTACAGGCTCCTTTGCATCCCCCAGGGGGATTAACTTTCAGTGCTGAAGACTTTACATATGTTAATGCAAAGTAACCCTCACGCCATCTGGGCTAAGTGGGTGTTACCCTTTAAAGCTCTTCACAGCGAAGGAAGCCCGGCCTTAGAGAGGTTCCAAATACCCAGAGGTCAGGCAGCTCTGCTGAATCCAGCCAGAATCCGGAACGCAGGCCCGGTCAGTTTCCAGAAGCTTTGCTGCGCTAGCTACTGTACTCGCAACCTTGACATTTCCACCTGGCTTGAGGAACCATTTCGTTCCTAAAAGCCCATGCTTAAAAACATCACTCTAATAGTGTGTGTGCGTACATATACTATTATATTGGTACTATTATACTGTACTATTTTATTTTTATTTTTTTATTTTATTTTGAGACAGAAAGAGAGAAGCAGTTGACGGGGCGGAGAGAGGGGCAGATAGCCAGAATCCCAAGCAGGCTCTGCGCTGTTAGGAAAGGAGCCGGATGTGGGGCTCGAACTCACAAATCACGAGATCATGACTTGAGCCCTATCTAGAGTGTGGCGCTCAACCGCCTGAGCCACCCAGGCACCCCTGTGCTATTTTATTCTATTTCTATGTATGCATGTACCATACTAATGTTGTATGTCGTACACATATATATGCACATTACAGTCCCTAGAACAGTATATAGTATCACTTAAACTGAAGTTCTCGACAAGCAAAGCGGCCAGCTTGGAGACCACCACGGCCCCCGAGAACGGATCGCCGGCCCCCTACCCTTCGCGTTGTGTCACCCCGCAGTCGCGCGGCAGGATACCGCTCTTTCCACCGGAAAGCAGAGGCCGGTGCAAACGGCACCCCGGGCAACCGAAGGCCGAACTGGCGGCCCCGCCTCCGGCAGCGCGGGCAGCGCGCCCCGCCGCCGCCGCCGCACGGCCCCCCACCGCACCCCCGCAGAGCGCGTCCCCGGCGCGCGTGCCCGCAGCGTCCCCGGCGTGCGCGGCCTCCCTCGGCCTGCGTGCGGCCCGGACCGCTGCGCGGCGCGGGTACTCACAGCGCGACCGGGTACGCGGGTCGCCGCCGTCCGGACCCGCGGACCCTGGCGGCCGTAGAGCGGGGCGTCCCTCGTCGGCCCTGGGGCCCCGGCGCCGGCCCGGGCTGAGCCCGGGGGCGCCGCGCGGGGCAGGAGGCAGGCGGCGGCGCGGCGCCCGAGCGTCCACATGCTGCTCCCGCGGTCGGCGGCCGCTCCGCCCTCCCGCTCGAGGGACGCCGCGGCGACACCTGGTGGCCACCGGTGGAAGGCCTCGCGGCTCGGCTCCGCGCTCGGGGCCCCTCTTCTGCTGGCTGTGGGAAATGGCCCAAGGTTAGACCTCAGGAAGAACTTCCCAGCGTTGTACTATCTCTGCTTCACACAGATGGAGAGCGCGCTGCGTGCAAAGCGCAGAGCTTACCCCGGAGGCGACATAGGGAATGCGTCACCAAGGTCCCTGAGGTCGGAGACCCAGTGGCCCGCTGCTGCAGGTTTCTCTCCAGGGAGGATTTGGGAGCTGCCGTCCTGCTGTGAACCGGATGGTCTTGAAGCTGCTCGGCCTAGCAGCTTATAGCAGTTAGGAGCGCGTGCAGACCGGAGAGGCCTTGTCTGGTTTAAAAATGAGCTCGGTACTTCCGGGCTGTGTGACCAGTGGGCAAGTTAATTAACTTCTCTGTGCCTCATCTGTAAACTGGAGTTTATATAAGTTTCTACTTCTTAGGGTTGTTTTAAGGATAAAATAAGTTCATCTGTGTAAAGTGTTTTATTTTGTTTTTGTTTTTTTTGGTGGGGGACCAGCCCTAGACCCTGCTAAATGTATGGTAAATATTCAGTTGTTAGTACCCCTTAAAAGACATTTTTACTTAGGTAGTATGTTGCCAAGGAATATAAATTGTGAATGTTTTTTTCATATCATAGATGCTTGAGAAAATGCCAAATGCGCTTCCCAGAGAATACCGTTTTTATGGGAAAGATAGTGGGCAGAGGAGATAGGGAGGCGGCGATGAAGTTTTTCCAAAGCCTCTTTGGTACTTGGTAAAACGCATGTGTAAATGCGTGGGACGGTAAATGACAAGTGTCAAAGAGGAACGCAGACTATCAGATATCAGCATCGAGTGGGAGAGTGTGTACAACCAGGGGTGGGGACAATCTAGGAAGCCTGCGTGGAGGAAGTGGCATTGGCACAGGGCCTTGAAAAATAGGAGGGGGCGGGATCCGATGGGCTATTAGAGAGGGAGTCCAGGGCATTCTTCTGATGAGAGGCCTTCTCTTCCCTTCAGTCAACTCTAAGTCATTTATTGAGCACCTGTTACGCTTCTGCCCGGCGCGGAGAGGCCGTGTCCCCCCTGTAAGCGATCCGCAGATGCGTTTGATAAAGCGGAGGTCGGGGGGCGGGGCTACTAGAGGGCAGAGCCCAGGGATGCGGTCTGATAACATACTGTGTACGAATTATTCAGAATTATCCAGGACAGAATGGTAACGGGCGGGGCTGAGGAGCCCGCACCAGAGCGAAGGGGTGTCAGCAGCTAAGGGCCAGCCCTTTCCCCCACCCTCGCGACTTTATTGTATCCTTGGGGACTTGCACTCGTGTTAGCCAGTGTGCTTAGTACGTTCCGGCCTAGAGAAGACCCCGGCCCTCGCTCCAAGTTTCGCTCCCTATAAGGTTGCTGTCACTGCCCTGTCTTTGCAGCCGGGGAAGCAGCCTCGGGGGAGCAGGGCGGAGGACAGGAAGGCCTCACAGGGATCTGTGGCCTTCGGTCAGACCGAGAGAGACAGACTCCGTCTGATTTTGCGCATATGAGGAATCTCAACAAACAAACCCAGTAAATAATCAGACTCAGACCTGTAAACGCAGAGAACTAACGGGGGGGGGGGGGGCAGGGTGGAGGGGGCGGAGGTGGAGGGATGGGCAACATGGGCGAAGTGGGGAGGGAGAGCCAGGCCTCCAGTAACGAAATCAGTTAGGAGAAGAGCAGGCACGATGGCCCCGGGACCGTAGTCGGTGGTGCCGTGCCAGCGGTATGCGGGGACAGATGGCAGTTGTGGCGAGCGCGGCAGGACGTTTAAGCTCTTGGAATCACGGTGCTGGACGCTTGAGTAACATTGTGTGTCAACTACACTAAAAAAAATTTGTTTTTAAGTTTATTTGAGAGAGCTAGAGAGCGCGTGCGTGAGCCGGGGAGGGGCAGAGAGAGGGGGAGAGAATTCCAAGCAGGCCCCTCGCCACCAGCGCAGAGCCTGGCGTGGGGCCCAATCCCGTGACCCGTGAGATCGTGACCTGAGTGGAAACCAAGAGTCGGCCACTTAACCGACTCAGCCGCCCAGGCGCCCCTCAAATCAAAAAAAGTTTTATAAAAATCTGGTTCTCCGGGTTTTCGGAAGCGGTCACAGGGAAGCAGGTGCGCCTGGTGAGAAGCCGGGGCGCTGCGGCACGTGCAGACGGAGATGTCGAGGGACCCTGCGGGACCCCAGTGCCTTTGCCTCCTCTCTCTAGGTTGCTTCCGCCCAAGGGCAGGTGTGGGGAGGTGGTGCGCGGGCAATCCCAACGCCCGCGGACGTGCAGGTGGGACCGTATTCCCCCGAGGCCTCACGTGCCCTGCTCTTAGAGTACTTTAGTCGGACTTACTCTAAGGCAGTGACTCTCAAGATGTTTCTTCGGACCAGCAGCTTTAGCATCGCCTGGGAACTTGTTAGAAAAGCAAATTCGCGGGCCCTGTCCAATCCCATGGAATCATGAACTCCGGGGGTAGGGCTCAGGAGTCTGTTTTTTTTTTTTTTTAATGTTTATTTATTTTTGAGAGACAGAGAGACAGACAGAGCATGAGCAGGGGAGGGGCACAGACAGAGAGGGAGACACAGAATCCGGAACAGGCTCCAGGCTCTGAGCTGTCAGCACAGAGCCCGTCACGGGGCTTGAACCCGGGAACGGTGAGATCGTGACCTGAGCTGAAGTCGGACGCTTCACCGACTGAGCCACCCAGGCGGCCCTCAGAAATCTGTATTGTAACAAGCCCTCCGGGGAATTCTGATGCGCCCTGAAGTGCAAGAACTACTCTAGTAGGATATGTCTCGGGCAAAATTGTGAATTAAGCCTGTGTCACCAAGGCAATCTTTGTATTTTTTTTTTTTTAAAGATGATGCCTGCTAGAAAAGCAGGTTTTATTCATTTAAAAATTTTATGTTTTTTTTTAGAGTGTATTTATTTACAGAGAGAGGTGGGGGAGGGGCAGAGAGAGAATCCCAAACAGGTTCCATGCATGGTCAGCCTGCGGAGCCTGATGCGGGGCTCAAACTCAGGAAACTGTCAGATCATGACCCAAGAGCCCAAATCAAGAGTCCATCACTTAACTGACTGAGCCACCCAGGCGCCCCAATCCATTCATCTTTCACCACCAGCAAGATACGTGCTGTTTCCACTCCCTCCTATGCCCCCCACTCTCCAGCTCATCTGAGTGCACCAGTTAGGATTAGGTTTTTCCAAGTAAAACGGAGAACAGGAAAATGATGTTTTAAACAATTTAGAAGTTTCTTTCCCTTTCACATGCAAAGATGTCTAGAAATAGGCTGTGGGGATTCTTGGCCATTCACCAAAGCTCTCAGGGAGCCAAGCTCCCTCCAGCTCACTGCTCTACTAACAGGTGCCTTGACTAGTGCCCAGAGCGAGAATCCCAAAAAGAGGGAGTTGGGAGAAAGCTACGTCTTTTTTATGACGAACCTTGGAAGGCACGCGGCATCCTTCTGAGGAGGGTCAAATTCTCAAAGACCACGTGAGATGGGACAGACATCGGTAACGCCCTCTTTGAAAAATCCAGTCCTCCACACCAGGCAAAGAGGTGGAAGACTGTGGGATTTGTCTGCGGGGGTATGAGCGATCTGACATGAGGGATAAGGCCAAGGGCAAAGGAAGCATCACTAGGTCTGGGAACTATGTGTAGTTCGAAGAGGCAAAGACGTCCAGGTACTTCTTAATATTCATTCTCCCCTTGTTAATAACAGGATTTCTAAACTTTAGTTGAACCCATTGGCTGTTGAGCTCAATGACCCTATTTCCCAGCCTCCCTTGCACCTAGGTAAAGTCACATGACTAAGTTCTAAGCTGCAAGGGAAAGTATTAGGTGAATATTTCAGAATGCATCTTTTAAAGGGAAAGCGCACATTTCCCTCCACCCTGCTGCCTGGAATACACATATGATGGCTGCTGAAATGGCAACCGTTTTGGGCCAGGAGGAGCAAGGCTGCAAAATAGTCATCGTATTTTGAGGAAATCCAAACTAACCTAGTAGGGTGATAACAGAAAGAGGAACCAGCCAATGGGTAGGTAGCATCAGCCATGAGACACGTGAGCGAGCTGGTCTTCCCGTGATTCCAGCCCCAGCCTCCCAGTCTCCCAGTAGAGGCCCCAGACACCACGGGACAGAGACAAAGGTTCCCTGGTGTGCCCTGTCTGAATTCCAGACCCGCAGATCTGTGAGCAGCCTGTGGGAAGCCAACCTCTCTATCCCCACGAGTGTGTCTTAGGCAGCCCACTGTGAGTCTCCACAGCCCGCAGTGTAAGTGTGAGTTTTCTCATTTAGTTAGTGTCTCTGACGCCTAGCAGATACTGTACTGATGGCTGAATGAATGAAAGAAAAAAAAAAGAGTGATGTTCTTCTTCGTTGGTCTCCTGCTTCTTCAGTAGTGGTTTTCTGGTCTTATGGCTCACTGCCAAGGAGTAGTGGGGAATTATACTGGCCGGTAACGGTTTACACAGTAACATCCCTCTTAAGATATTTATTTGCATTTTCTTTGGAATCTCAAAGCTTTCAAGACCTGATGAATGGGTGCTTAAAACCACCCAAATCCGAGATTTCTCCAGTTTGTGTTATCTCAGTAAATAACATCTTCAGACACCTGATTTTTGCCAGGGCGACACTTGGGTATCGCCTTCTCCACCTTTCTCTCTCTTACTTCCCACACCCGACCTCCCCCCCCCCCCCCAATGAGTTCTGTCCATTCTACCTCCAGATAGGTTCCGGATCTGTCCAGGTCCTTTGTCCCTATCCAAAGCCGTTGTCTCGCTGGATGACTGACTGGTCTCACTGTTCACTGCCCCGCCTCCCCACACCCGACCAGGCCTTTCTTCACACACAAGGCAGTGCGATTTCTTTTTCCAAACCAGTGATTTAGTGTTTGCACAAATGATGTGTGTTTTGTAAAAGTGCAAGAAATTTTAAAAAATGTATTCAAAAGAGAGCAAGAAGGTACCCCTCGGAAATGACCGTGATAAACATATGATGAACATCCTTTCAGACGACTTGGTAGGTACATTTATTTTGTCTGTTGACCAAGCTGGTCTCAGAAGGATACAAGGCAAAATCAATCTTTTTTAAAGATTTGGTTTTTTTAAAGTAATCTCTACACCCAACGCGGAGCTCGAACCCACGACTTTGAGATCAGGAGTCACCCGCTCCACCGACAGAGCCAGCCAGACTCTTCCAAATCAATCTTTTTAAAATGCATGACTCTTATCTCTTGAATACATAACTTAATGATCATATATATATATATATAAAATGTATTCCTTTCCCAAGAAAAAATTTATATAATTCATTAATTCTTTAATTTAAAATTTTATTTTATACATTTATTAAATTTCATTTATATGTTTTATAGATAATGCCTAATTCACATACACTAATTTTTGTACACTAATTTGTATATTGCACATATATTTAATCCAGGTGCATTCATATAAATATATTTTATATAAATTTTATAATTTGTATTATAAATTATATATATAATTTATTATATAATATGTATTATAAATATAGATAAATTATATAGAATTATATAATCACTATAGCATAATAATGATTAATATTATAGTTATGTAAACATTATAGTGTTATATAATTGGTATATAGTTATTAATTAACATCGACTACCTAATCCATGTGATATAATTATATATAAGTATATATATTTGTTGGGGAAAGAGATCTGACCTCTGCTTTCCCCTTCAAACTCCTGCACGCTCTTGCCACACTTCCTAGTCTTTGACCTTGCCGTGCCCTGCTGTGCCTTCTGCCTTTGCTCTTGCTGTGCTTCCTGAAACTCTCTTCCTCCAGCTGATCACAGGGGGCCCCCTTCTCCGCAGACCTCAGTCTGCATGCCCCCTCCTTAAAGAGCCCCTCTCTGACCACCATACAGAGATTTCTCCCTCTGTCCAGTTTCCCTCCGTCACTCCTCTCCGATGATTTTCTCCACACGGGCCTCCCAACTGGTGAATCCATTGTTTGTTCGCATTACCTGCCAACTGCCACACTGCCATACAAGCTCCCTGTCCTGTTCACCCCTTGTTTCCCCAGCGCTAAGGCATGGTGCTGGGTAAGTAGCAGGTACTCGGTTACTGTTTGCCGGGTGAAGGAATGGATGAATAACCCCGCCCTGTGACCTGCTGGATGAGCTTTACCTGTAGAATAGGGATAATGGGGGCACCCGGCCCATTGTGGTGTGAATTAAATGAAATAGCATAGAGACGTTTTGATATTGGTACCTGGCTGGTAATACGATCTCAACTGTCACTATTCCCTTTTTCTGTCACTGAGTCCTAGGCTCAACTGCGATGTGCTGGGGGCGACCCTGGGCTACTCACTGAACCTTTGAGCCGTCAGAGTTTATTCCATCGAGTATTTTATTGAAGCCTGCACACTGTTCTAGCGCTGGGGTGTGGCCATGCACAAAATAAACAAGACTCCTTGGTCTCATGCAACTTACATTCCAAGATCTCCAATGGCCGGGATACTCTTAGATTCTGTGTCAACGCAGGAGCCGAAATGATCTGAGTTTTGAGTAGACCAGGAAGGAGACTTGGGAGGGGAGAGGGAGGTGGTGGTCGGCTTAATTTCATCCAGTTCCAGCCGGCTTGGAAAATCACTTGGCAGGTCTCCTTGAACTGTGCACGTTTAAGAGTTTGCTTGCTACGGCATAACATCTGATGGTGTGACTGCAACTCTCCACCCTGAGAGCACGTCAGAATTTGAAGAGTCAGAGGACTGCCACGGGAAGCCAGGCCTCCTGCTTTCTGGTCCGGTGCTCTTGCTCTACAGACTTAAACAACAGCAATTTCCCTGGTTTCGGGACGTCAGTCCCAGGAAGGGCTCTGATTGGCTCTGCTGGGATCATAGGCCCGCCCCCTGGAGCAATCACTGTTGCTAAGGGGATGGGCGAAGCTGATTGGTCAGGCCAGGCGGGCAGGGCATATTAGCCGACAGCCGGTGCGGGAAAGTTTGCCGGGAAGCTAAGAAACAAGTGGTACCTCCGTGCGCCTTCGATGATAAAAACTTAAGTCTCCAACTTCTCACTCCTTGCCTGGCCTCGGGCTTCACCTCCGTGCTCTGGCTCAGAGCCTAACACTTAACTTACCGCCGGGAGGTGACTTCAACTCTGGGGAGAAGCCAGTCCTTTGCATTTACTTGCATTGATTGACAAGAGAAATTGCCCGGGACGTTCTTCTCTGACAGTGGCCAAGGGCAAATTTTTCTCCAGTGAGGGATGAGAGATAGCAGTTTGTCTCAGGAGACTGATTATGGGACCAGAATCTCAATCCAGGCTCTGGAATGCAATTTGATACCAGGACCCTGAGCTTAAAAGAGATGAAGTTCATAAGATAGTCAACAAATTAATTGATCAAGAATTCCAAAATGTTCTTGACAATAAATAAGAAACCTGTGAATTATTTAAGTAATATGCTAATTATCGAAACTTTCAGTAGCCAGAAAAAAGGAGGTTTGGATTTATATGCTAAGAGAGTGTCCCTGCGAAGTCCCTTGGGGCCATGCGTGATTGTGTTTGAACCTGGAGCTGACAAATGAAGAAAGCTTCAGGCAGAGACCTCTTGGGGTACAAATCGCTCTTAATGGAGGCTGGTCTAGAAGGATGTGATATATCTGAAGTATCACTTTATATTTTTTAATATTTTATTTTATTTTTGAGAGAGAGAGAGAGAGAGAGACACGGAGCACAAGTAGGGGAGGGGCAGAGAGAGAGGGAGACAGAATCCCAAGCAGTCTCCTCACTGTCCGATGTGGGGCTTGGACTCTCTAAACGGTGAGATCATGACCTGAGCTGAAACCAGCAGTCGGACGCTTAACTTACTAAGCCGCCCAGGCGCCTCTGGTTACCCTGTGGTAATTTATTTTTAATTGTGGGAGAGTTCAGAGCTGGTTCAGCTTAAGGCGGGGACAGTTGCTCCCCATTCCCTGCCTGTAAAATACCGACTGAGAGACAGCCTGGCCTTGAGGCTCTGGACCGGACTTGCCAGAGAGAAAGGAAACGGGCCTCCAGACAATGAAGAATCGCATCAGAGCATTTGCTGGTGCCACCCATCCCCCTTTCCTTCCAGCAATGCTTGTCTTGCCGGGGTGAAAGCCATGTGAACGAATACGAACTATTACTTACATGGAGTTCCAGGAACTGTTAGTGACCAATGCGTGTGGATTGTGAGTCACCAGTAATGCTCAGTGCTGCGACCCGTCGCAGGAATTCCCTGGAGGAGTTGCGTCAGGGCGAGGCCAGGGCGCCCTTGAGCCAGAGGACCCTAGACCCCCTGGGTTTTAGTTTCCTCATAAACAAAATGGGGATTGTTGTGCCCAAATTCTGGATCCCAAGAAGACCTCCGGGGAGCCAGGACTGATGCAAACGCAAAAGGTCTTTATTCGAAGCTCGAGCTCGGACTCTTGCACCTCCAGGCGCAGCGGTGCAGTGGCAAGAGCCCTGAGCCAGGTTTACACAGGCTTTTTATCAGGGTTCGAGTACACTTTTTGGGTGGGAATGGGGATCCTTTGAATTGATTGATTGGCAATCTCGCGGGCTGGTTTCTGATTATTTCATATTTGGCGGGCGCGGGTTAGCTATGGCTTGGCTTAGCTTGGGGGTCCCGCGCAGATTCAAAGGGTCAGCGCGCGTGGGCTGGACACTGATTAGTTTTGCTGGGGGCTATTCTAGGAATCTGGCCTCCTGTGGTTTCCCTGGAACTCAAGGTGGAGGCAGGGTCTGCTAATCAGGGTCCAGTCCCACCCGGGGTGGTGACAGGGTCAGCTAATCTGGGTCCGGCTACTCTGTTTCCTGGAACCCAGGGCAGAGTCCAGGGTGACTTGTTTTCCTGGAACTCGGGGCCCAGAACTACTCCAAGATGGAACTTAAACCAAAATGGAGTGGCCTTACCCCTCACAGCACTATACTTTCACAACATGGCAATTCTCTAACACAGCAAATAGGGTTCACAGCAATCATAGCAAACGGGCCAGGAGTCTAGTGCATTCCTAAGTCTCTAAATCTAATACCTAACAAGATTTAACACACAGCGACTTAGTCTAATACATAGCAAACTAAACAGGCCTCACAGCACCCCAAGAGAAGTTTCACAGTGTTCACAGCAAACAGCAATCAAAACAGAATTCTCAGCAATCATAACCCTTAACAAGGTTCACAGGAAGCAGAAGTCTGGGGCGCACTATCTCTAACACAGTACCCCTCTATGTTTAGCAGAAGAGAGAACTGGCTTCAAACTAATGCAGGGCTGTCACTTAGGACAAGAAACTTAAAAACGCTCTGTTCAGGGATAAAAAGCTGTCCTGTTTCCTCATAGACTGTGAAAGTCAAGTGCAGGATTTTTTTTTTAATGTTTATTTATTTTATTTTTGAGAGAGAGAGAGAGAGAGAGAGAAAGAACGAGCAGGGGAGGGGAAGAGAGAGAATCCAAAGCAGGCTTCATGCCCAGGGCAGAGCCCTGTGCAGAGCTTGATCCCACAACCGGGAGATCATGACCAGAGTGGAAATCAAGAGTCAGATGCTTAACTGATTGAGCCACCCAGGCGCCCCAAGAATTTTTAAAAAATTTTTAAAAATGTTTATTTATTTTTGAGAGAGAGAGAGAGAGAGACAGAGTGCAAGCTGGGGAGGGGCAGAGAGAGAGGGAGACATAGAATCAGAAGCAGGCTCCAGGCTCTGAGCTGTCAACACAGAGCCCGACGTGGGGCTTGAACCCACGACCCGGGAGATCATGACCTGAGCTGAAGTCGAACGCTTAACCGACTGAGCCACCCAGGTGCCCCCCAAAGAATTTTTTTAAAGAGCTGTACTTATGAGCTGTGCAATCCTGGGTGGGCACTCTGGCGGGTTTCTTATAGACACGGTGCTGCTTTTTACCATTTAACAAATACATTTATATTTTCAATTCATGTTAGTTAACATACAGTGCAGTCTTGGCTTCAGGAGTAGAACCCAGTGATTCACCTCCTCCACCAGTGCTCATCCCAACAAGTGCCCTCCTTAATGCCCATCCCCCATTTGGCCCATCCCCCCACCTGCCTCCCCTCTAGCAACCCTCAGTTTGTCCTCTGTATTTAAGAGTCTCTTAGGGTTTGCTGCCCTATTTCTATCTTATTTTCCCTTCCCTTCCCCTATGTTCATCTGTTGAGTTTCTCAAATTCCACATATTAGTGAAACCATATGTTACCTGCCTTTTTCTTACTGACATATTTCGCTCAGCATAATGCCCTCTACTTCCATCCATTTTGTTGCAAATGGCAGGATTTCATTCTTTTTCATTGCCAAGTCATATTCCATTGTATATATATACACCACGTCTTCTTTATCCATTCATCCGTCGATGGACATTTGGGCTCTTTCCCTAATTTGGCTATCGTCGATAGTGCTGCTATGAACACTGGGGGGCATGTGCCCCTTCCAATCAGCGTTTTATCCTTTGGATAAATACCTACTAGTGCAGTTGCTGGGTTGTAGGGTAGTTCTATTTTTAATTTTTTGAGCAACCTCCATACTGTTTTCCAGAGCGGCTGCACCAGTTTGCATTCCCACCAGCAGTGCGAAAGGGTTCCCATTTCTCCACTTCCTTGCCAACATCTGCTGTTTCCCGAGTTGTCCATTTTAGCCACACTGACAGGTGTGAGGTGGTATCTCATTGTGGTTTTCACTTGTATTTCCCTGATGATAAGTGATGTTGAGCATCTTTTCATGTGTCTGTTACCCATCTGGATGTCTTCTTTGGAAAAGTGTCTGTTCATGTCTTTTGCTCATTTCTTCACTGGATTATTTGTTTTTCGGGTGTTGAGTCTGATAAGTTCTTTACAGATTTTGGATACTAACCCTTTATCTGATATGTCATTTGCAAATGTCTTCTCCCATTCTGTTAGTTGCCTTTTAGTTTTGTTGATTGTTTCCTTTGCTGTGCAGAAGCCTTTTATCTTGATGGCGTCCCATCTTTGCTTTTATTTCCCTTGCCTCCAGAGACATGTATGAAGCCCTACTGGGTTCCAGGTACTGCTCTAGGAACTGATGATACAACATTGAACGAAACAGGCAAAAATCCCTTCCTTTGTACATTCTGTTGTGGGGAGACTGAGGATCAACCAAAAAAGTAAGTTAAATTGGGTGTTAGTTGGTGATAGGTGGTGTCGGAAAACCTAGAGCAATAAAGAGGGAAAGGAAATGTAATAGCCAGCCCCAGTGGCCCCCCCCACCCCGTATTCACACCCTTGTGTAGTTCCCCTCCCGCACTGTACCAGGGCTGGTCTGTGTGACCAGTAGAAGGTGCCCGAAGTGGTGGTATATCGCATCCAAGATTAGGTTCCAGGAGACTGGCTACATCCTTGGGTTCTCAAATCAGTCTGGGGGAAGCTGGTCACCATGCTGTGAGGACACTGGGGCAGCCCGTGGAGAGGCCTGTATGGGTAGGAACCGAGGTATCCATCAAAAGCCAGTGAACAAATGAAGCTTGCCAAGAGACTACAACCTCACAAGAGACCCTGAGCCAGCACCTTGGAGAAAGCCTTGTCTTCAACGCTGTGGAGACTGTGAACTGAATGTTCTCTGCTATGACTGCCATCGCTAGGCGTGTGCTAAGGGCTTTCGGTGTACTATCCCATTGAATTCTCCTCATGGCCATGCTGAGGGTACTGTTACCTCCGTGTTATGTGCCAAGGCTCAGAGGCTAACTCACTTGCCCAAACCCTCCAGCTTCTAAGTGCCTGAGCACTCACACTTGAGTCTTCACACTGCCATGCTATTCAATCTTTCCTTTGCTCTTTCCAGAATATGCTTTCAACTTAGCACTGACACCCTTTCCCCTTCCTCCTGTTATCTCTTGTCCCCCAAGTCATTTTGTAAGTTCCTTTATTTATTTTGAGAGAGAGAGAGAGAGTGCATGCGTGCATGTGCACAAGTGGGGGAGGGGCAGAGAGAGAGGGCGAGAGAGAATCCAAGCAGACTCCGCAGCGCAGAGCCCCATCCAAGGCTTGAACTTACAAACCGTGAGATCATGACCTGAACCAAAGTTGGAGGCTCAGCCGAATGAGCCACCCAGGTGCCCCGTCCCCCAAATCATTCTTTTTTTTTTAAGGTTTTTTTTTTTAACGTTTATTTATATTTGAGAGACATAGAGATAGAGCATGAGCAGGGGAAGGGCAGAGAGAGAGGGAGACACAGAATCTGAAGCAGGCTCCAGGCTCTGATGAGCCATCAGCACAGAGCCTGATGTGGGGCTCGAACTCACAGACCTTGAGATCGTGACCTGAGCCAAAGTCGGCCACTTAGCCAACTCAGCCACCCAGGCGCCCCCCAAATCATTCTTAAACGTTGACATTCATTGATCTCTTTGGCCCCAGGCCCCAGTCCTCCCTCTATTTCAGTTCTAGAGTGTCAAATGTGGCTATTGTGTTCACAGGGAGGGTCTGTCTACCACAGGCCCCAGTTTCATAGTTTCTGGAATCTTCTTTCTGCCGCCCTTCTCACACCGCCTCAGCAAGCCATTCCCATGTTTGGCTTGCTTATTTGCCACTTTGCTATTAGAACCATTCTCCACGCCTGGCCTCTTGTTCTCTGTATTATAGGAGGGCTGATGCCTGCAAAGCACATTCCCCAAACTCCATTGCCAATTGCTTTGTAGTCAGTTCAACCAGTAAGAGGCACTTGTGACCAATGGGAAGGTGGGGGGAAGAGAGAAGCCAGGAGTCCCCACCCTCCTTCCCTGCCTCCTCACCGCATCCCTGGGGGCAGCACCCCTGGTAGTGACTGGGTTCCCTCTGTGGCTCCAGCTCTTGGCGTGCAAGCCGCTGGGTTTCAGTCTCTGCTCCTGGGCTCCCGCAGCACCTCTTCTCCCACGGTTCCTCTGGGTGTAGCCGTGGGCATACCGCTTCCTGCATGTCCTAGCCTGGAGCTTGTGTCCTTTCTCCCGGGAGCTCTTTCAGCTCTCTGTCTTCTTTCCGGTGAGCTCCTAGGATTAAATTTTCTCTGTGAATTGCCTGAGCGAGGTTTTCATTCTCAGGCGGGATCCTGACTGATATCTAAGTTTATACCCTGGACTTGATTGTCATCTTAAATGGTTCTTCCTCAAGTCTCTTCAACTATAGGATCTTGCTTTCTGAGTAGAATCTCCAGTTCTTCTGTCTCACTCACGTTCTTTCCTCTGGTTCCATGTTTGCCTCAGTTATGTCTGCAACCATCCATCCATCCATCCATCCATCCATCCATCCATCCATCCATCATTATTTCATCATGGTTGCCATGACAGAGTGGTGAACAAGAGTGATAAAAAACATGTTCTCATGCAGCTCATGCAGGAGAGAGAAAAATTTTTAATAAAGTTCATTTATTTTGAGAGAGAGAGAACGCATGTGCTAACAAGGGAGAGGCAGAGAGGGAGAGGGAGAGAGAGAGAGAGAGAGATAATCCAAGCAACCTCTGCACTGCCTAATGCAGGGCTTGAACCCATGAACTGTGAGATCATGACCTGAGCCAAAACCGAGAGTCAGATAATTAACTGACTAAGCCATCGAGGCACCCCAAGAATTTTTTTATTGTGAGAACATTAAAGATGAGATCTATCCTCTCGACAAATTTTAAGTGCATAGTAATACGGTATTGTTAATTATGGGCAAAATATCGTACAGCAGGTTGCTAGAACTTATTAATCATGCATAATGGAAACCATAACCCCGTGAACACCTCCGCCCCTTTTCTCCCTCCCCCAGCTCCTGGGACCCTGCTACTATTTCCACGAGTTTGATTATTTTGGATAACACACGTAAGTGGAATTGGGTACCGGGCCTGGCTTGTTTCACTTAGTATAACGCTATGCAGGTTCATCCACGGGGTACCTATGACAGGATTTCCTTATTTTTAAAGGCTGAATGGTATTCCATTGTACGTACAGGGCACATTATCATTGTCCACTTATCCGTCGGTGGATATTTTGGTTGTTTCCATAGCTCAGCTATTGCGAAGTACAGATATCTCTTCAAGATCGCCATTTCAATTTTTTTACATAGGTACCCAGAACTAGAATTGCTGGATCATGTGGAAATTCTATTTTTAATTTTTCGGGGAGCCTCCATACTGTTCTGTATAATGACTGCATCAGTCTACATCCTCACGAACCGTGCACAGGGTCCCTTTTCTCTGCATCTTCACCCACACTTACCTTTTGATTTTTTGATAATTATCCTCCTATCAGGAGGTGAGGTGATATTTCAAAGTGATTTTGATTTGCATTTTTCTTTTATTTTTTTAAGGGTTTTTTTGAGAGAGAGAGTGAGCAAGCAGGGGAGAGACAGAGAGAGAGGGGTTCTCAGGCTCCACGTGGTCAGCCCCGACATGGGGCTCGATCTCAAGAAGCTGCCAAGCGTGAAATCATGACCTGAGCCAAAAATCAAGAGTCCAGCGCTTAACGGACTGAACCATCCAGGTGCCCCTTGATTTGCACGTTTCTGAGCAGTGATGTTGAGCATCTTTTCATGTATCCGTTGCCATCTGTATATTTTCTTTGGAGAACCGCCTATTCATGTCCTTGGTGTATTTATTAATTGGGTGACTTGTTTTTGTTTTCTTTCTTTTTCTTTTTTCTTTTGAGTTGTAGGAGTTTCTTATACATTTTAGGTATTAATCGTTCCTTAGCAGATGTTTGCAAATGCCTTCTCCCATTCCACGGACTGCCTTTTCACCTCGTTGACGGTGTCTCTTGTTGTGCAGAAGTTTTTCAGTGTGATGGAGTCCCACCTAGTTTTTGCTTTTGTTGCTCGTGCCTTTTGGTGTCCTATTCAAGAAATCATTGTCAAGGCAAATGTCATGAAGCTTTCTTCCTGTTGGCTTCTAGGAGTTTTACTTTCGGCTCTAACATTTAAGTCTTGAATCCATTTTGAGTTGATTTTGGGGAGGAGAGAGATAATTTAAAAGTACGTACAAAAGTCACCTAAGTGCTCTGAGAGGGTAATTGTAAGGGACTGTAGGAGTACAAGGGAGGGTCCCACCCCCCACCCCCCACCCCCATCAGGGGAGGGAGGATAAGGGCGTGAGTCCTTGGGGCCTGACCTCATGAGGAGCTGGCCCAACAGAGGAGAGCAGGGAGGAAAGAGAGCAGGCTAAGAGGAGAGCATGAACAGCCCCGGAAGCCAAGTCTGGAAAGTACCAATGGTGGGCAGGCTTGAAAAGGCGGATTTTCCAGCAATAGCACTATTAGGAATCTACCCAAGAGATACAGGAGTGCTGATGCATAGGGGCACGTGTACCCCGATGTTCATAGCAGCACTTTCGACAATAGCCAAATCATGGAAAGAGACTCAGTGCCCATCAACCGACGAATGGATAAAGAAGATGTGGTACTTATATACAATGGACTACTACTTGGCAATGAGAAAAGATGAAATCTGGCCTTGTGTGGCAACATGGATGGAACTGGAGGGTATTATGCTGAGTGAAATAAGTTAGTCAGAGAAAGACAGATGCCATTTGTTTCCACGCATAGGTGGACTTTGTGAGACCTAACAGACAACCAGGGGGGAGGGGAAGAGGGGAAAAAAAAAGCCACAGAGAGGGAGGGAGACATAACATAAGAGACTCTCAAAGACTAAGAACCAACTGAGGGGAGAGGGGGGTGTGGGAGGGGGGAGAGTGGGTGATGGGCACTGAGGAGGCCACTTGTCGGAATGAGCGCTGGGTGTTGTATGGAAACCAATCTGATAATAAATTTTTTGAAAATTAAAAAAAAAGAAAAAAAGAAAAGGTGGATTTTCAAGATTTTCAAGTAGAATCAACCCCTTGGCTGTATTGGGCCCCAACTCCCAGGGGAGCAAGGCTGCACTCCACCTCTAAGGTAGCAATCTCTCCTCTCCTCCCTTCCCCTTCCCCTCCCCTCTCCTCTCCTGCCCTCCCCTCCCCTCTCTTTTCTTTCTCTCCCCTCCCCTCTCCTCTCCTGCCCTTCCCTCCCCTCTCCTTTCTTCCCCTCCCCTCCCCTCCCTAGGTTGGTGCTTCAGTAGGCAGGTCATGCTTGGCTCCAGCTCCCTTTGTCCCTTATAATGGATACAAATTTCCTCAAACTTCCGGGAGTTCCTTACTCACGGGGTTCCCTCTCTGGAGCCATTGTGAACCCTATTTTTCTTTTTTATTGCAGTGTTCTTTTGTATCCGAGAGCTATCTAATTATTAAGATAATTCGAGCTGGGATCTCTCCCTTAGCTCTTTGCTCTGTAGGCCATGAAGCATCCTGGTGCTCCTGTTGGGAAAACAGACTCAGGTCAGGGACACATACCCAGCGCCGGAGGGGCCAGGCAGGTGCCTGAAGTGGGCGGTCATCCTTTGGAATGCATGGCCCTCCCGACTGCCTTTCCCTTCTGCTTCTGCTGACACAGTATGCGAACCGTTGGGCTTCTGTTGACCCTGATGTAAGAACTCCCCAGGCAGGAGCAGCATCATTGGTCTTGTGCTTTGATGACGGTGAGGACGGCAGGGAGGACTGGGGAGTGCGGAAAAAGTGTTCCTGATAAGGTGTGGCCGCAACCGAGCGTGGCCGAATAGTGTCCTGTGGGCGTGCGGGCCTCCTGGGGACAGAGATCCCAGCAGCAGGATCCGGGGTCTGGACGACTCGGGGTACGTGCAATTGACTGATCTTTAAATATTGGAAGATAATTTTAAAATATACTGTATGGGCCACCGTAGTACAGGTCAAACCAAACATGTTTATGGGCTTATTCAGGGGTTCTTACCCTTGGCCCGACATCGGAATCACCTGGGGAGCTTTTAAAACCCCCAGCGCCCTGGCCACACCTAGCCGATTAAATCAGAACTCGGGAGGCAGGACGGAGAATCAAGTTTTATAAATGTCCCAGGGGATTCCAGTGTATCGTTAGCCCACCGGGCTTGATCGCGTCTGTATGGGCGCTTGGGCCCTGGGGAGCCTGAACGCTCGGCCGCCGGGGGGCCTGGGCCAGCGTCACCTGGCAGGTGTGCCGTATCACCAGCCCTCGAGTGGCCCAGGTGAGACCTCTGAGGGGAAACGTTCAGTGCTCTTGTGTTTCTCTTGAGGGCCCCAACTCTTTGCCATGAAATACGCGTTGTTATGGTAACGGCAAAAGAGGCCACTGAGAAACTGCTCTGGTATTTTACCTTAAATGATTGCAAAAGCTCCTTTCACGGTCCACATGTCTCGATCCAGCGTCTTATCCTGGGGACACTTTCTTCTTGGTACCACTAGCTATGCTGTTTAGATGTTACCTGATAATGACCCGGCGGCATCAGACGTGTGCAGTCACCTTGCAGGCATGCAGCAATGCCCACTCAGCAGGTGCGCATGAGGAATCACGTTCAAGGTCTCAGAAGGACCGGGTGTGACATGCTTCCTCAGATTCAACCATGGTGGGCAAATGGCAGTGTCTGATGTGACGTACCCCTTCTTTAAATGGTGGTGGCTCCCACAGTCCCACCCCTGACCCTCCTGTCTGCCTTGGATCACACGCTTGGGCTACACTCTTACACCTCTGAAACTTTTTAATGTTTATTTATTTTTGAGAGACAGAGAAAGAGAGAGAGAGACAGAGTGCAAGTAGGGGAGGGGCAGAGAGAGAGGGAGACACAGGCTCCCAAGCAGGCTCCAGGCTCTGAGCTGTCAGCACAGAGCCCGACGCGGGGCTCGAACTCCCAAATTGTAAGATCACAATCTTAGTGGACGTGAGACACTTAACTGAGCCACTCAAGCGCCCCTTCCTCTTAAAAATATGCCACTAATTCTTATTCTCTGTTGAGTTCCACGTACATATTTCTAACAGTCTGTTAGACATTTCCACCTGAATGTTCTATAGGAAATGTGGACTTAATGCGATCAACCCTAAATTCATTACTGTTTTCAATAAATTTGTGCTCTCTTTCTCTCCGTGTGTGTGTGTGCGTGTGTGTTAAGGAATTTACTAGAAGGACCCATAAAGGAAGAAGTGAAAAACCAGTGCGGAGAAGGACCGGTCAGGTGCCAAAGTAACTTGATGGTTAACAGCCCTCGAGGCACCTGGGCAGCCTTTTAAGATGCCGGCTGTGGAGGACTCATTTGCAAATGCCTCCAGACCCCTTGTGTTTTGGCTCCAGATTCAAATCTTTTTTTAAAATATAATTTATTATCAAGTTAGCTAACATACAGTGCGTACAGTGTGCTCTTGGTTTCAGGGGTGGGTTCCTGTGATTCATCGCTTACATACAACACCCAGCGCCCGTGCTTACATGTGTCACCCCAAGTGCCCTCCTCACTGCCGATCCCCCATTCTCCCCTTCCCCCACATCAACTCTCAGCTTGTTCTCCGTATTTAAGAGTCTCTTATAGTTTGCCTCCCTCTCCATTTGAAACTATTTTTTTCCCTTCTCTTACTCCATGGTCTTCTGTTAAGTTTCTCAATTTCCACATGAGTGAAAACATACGATACCTGTCTGTCTTTGTCTGACTGACTTATCTCACTCGGCATAATACCTTCCAGTTCCTTCCATGTTTTTGCAAATGGCAGGATTTCATTCTTTCTCATCACTGAGTAGTATTCCACTATGTATATAAATCGCATCTTCTTTATCCACTCATCAGTCGATGGATATTTGGGCTCTTTCCATAATTTGGCTATTGTGGATAGCGCTGCTATAAACATTGGGGTACATGCACCCCTAAGAATCAGCACTCCTGTGTCCCTTGGAGAAATTCCTAGTAGTGCTATTGCTGGGTCGTAGGGCATTTCTGTTTTTAATTTTTTGAGGAACCCCCCACCGTTTTCCAGAGTGGCTGCCCCAGTTTGCACTCCCACCAACAGGGCAAGAGGGTTCCCCCCTTCTCCACATCCTCGCCAGCATCTGTTGTTTCCTGAGTTGTTGATTTTAGCCACTCTGACCGGTGTGAGGTGGTTCCGGATTCAAATTTCTGAGAGAGAGAATCTGATAGGCCCTTCTTGGGTCATGTGCCCGTCCCTGGCTCCACAGGTGGGTGGGTCCTGTGATTGGAAAACCCATCTGAATCAGTTAAAAGCAGATCCCAGCACGCTGTTCTCAGCCGCAAGTTTCTAAAGTAGGGGGAGTAGTTTTGTAGAAATTGTCCCCACTTTATAGTAAGTAACACATAAATAAAAAGCCAAAGAAGGAAGAATGTAGAATAATAAATTATTCTTCACTCTGCTCTCATCCTCGGAGGTAAGTCCAATGAAATTATGGTCTATTTTTACAGGGTTTTTTTTTGGTATATATGTAAATATGTAGGTAAAATATGTATATATATTAATGTTCTTTTTCATGTTACTATGACTTACTGACTTCACTTAACTTACAGGTTTTTGAAACTCGTAGCTCTACCTTGTTTTTTATGAAATAATGTAATTCATGGGAACACGAATTTAAGCAGTTCAGAAGTTCGTAAAATGAAAAATAAAAATTTCCCTTCCTCCAATTCACATTTCCCTAAATTTCTAGTGCTATTCCTTAGAGGAACCACTGTTAAGATTTTGTTATCAGAAGGGATAATTTCAGGAACCCCAGGTGGCACAGTTGGTTAAGCTTCGGGTTTCTACTCAGGTCATGATCACATTTTGTGAGTTCAAGCCCTGTGTTGGGGGGGCTTTCTGCTGTCAGCACAGGACCCGCTTTGGAACCTCAGTCCGGCCCTCTCTCTCTCTCTGCCCCTCACATGCTCACTCGCTCTCTGTCTCAAAAATAAATAAGCTTCAGGGGCACCTGGGTGGTTGAGCGTCCGACTCTTGGTTTCGCTTATATCATGATCTCTCAATTCCTGGGATCAAGCCGCCTCGGGCTCTCTGCTGACCGCAGGGAATCCGCTTGGGATTCTCTCGCCCTCCATCTCTGCCCCTCCCCCGTTTGCATGAGCACGCGCCTGTGCGCGCTCACACTCTCTGGCTCAAACATTAAAAAAAAAATACAGGTGCCCGGATGGCTCAATCGGTTGAGTGTCCGACTTTAGCTCGAGGTATGATCTCGCAGTTGGTGAGTTTGGGCCCCATTTAGGGCTCTGTACTGACAGCTCAGAGCCTGGAGCCTGTTACAGATTCTGTGTTTGCCTCTCTCTGCCCCTCCCCCGCTTGACCTCTGTCTCTCTCCGTCTCTCTCACTCTCAAAAATGAAAAAACGTTAAAAAAAACTTTTAATAAAAAATAAACTAAAAAAAGAGAATACTTTTAGGTAAATAAGTGAGTGGAGCTATTACTGGGACTATTTACCTCTCTGTATCCTGACATTACAATGCTAATCATCATGTGTGTCAACTTATTTTTATAAAAGTAACAAATTCAGTGGCACCAGTGGATGGACGATCACCAAGATTAAGAAATACAGTACTTTGGGGCGCCTGGGTGACTCAGTCGGTTGCCTGTCCGACTTTAGCTCAGGTCATGATCTCGCGGTCTGTGAGTTCGAGCCCCACGTCGGGCTCTGTGCTGATGGCTCAGAGCCCGGAGCCTGCTTCCTATTCTGTGTCTCCCTCCCTCTCTGCCCTTCCCTTGCTTACGCTCTGTCTCTATGTCTCTCAAAAATAAAATAAAAACATTAAAAATAATTAAAAAAAAAGAAATACAGTACTTTATAAGTGACCAGAAACTCTGTGTCCACTTCCTGACTCCCATAATATAATTTTTTCATCTTTCATAAAACAGAGGCCCATGCTAGTTTCTAGTCAACATTTTATAGATACCCTTGCTGCTTATACATCTGACATGAAACCCGGTGTTCAGAACTGTTCTACACTATATCCTGCTAGTACGAGGAAAATAAACTTGAAGCTGGCTTGTCAAAATCCTGTCCTGCTAAGCATCTGTTTCTGGACCAGAACATGCAGGCTTGCATAAAGAATTCCTATGAAGATAGACGAGAGAGACAGTTGTAGTTCTTGTTTGAATTCTGGGGAAGTTATTTTGCCTCGTTCTCATAAAATATTTTATTGATAGAGGGGCGCCTGGGTGGCTCGGTTGGTTGAGGGTCTGGCTTTGGCTCAAGTTATGATCTCAGGGTTCATGAATTCTAGCCCCACATCAGGCTCTCTGCTGTCAGCCCAGAGCCCGCTTCAGATGCTCTGTTCTCCTCGCTCTCTGCCCTTCCCCCGCTAGGGCGTGCACTCTCTCTCAAAAATTAACATTAAACAAAGATTTTAAAATATAGAGATGAAGTTAAAATTGACTCCTGTAAGCCTTGTACAGTTAGCCATTTGGAAACAGCTAGGTAAATGGTAGAGAGGAGAGTCAGCTGGTGTGGCTGCCGGTGAGGAATTCTCAGGGAGAGGGGTCGTCTTGATGGCCTCCTCACGGGCACACAGGAAGTGGGCCGGCTCTCACCTGCTCCGTGGGCTGCATAGCCAAGCTCCCAGCAGGACGTACTGGACATACCCGTGTCCTGCAACTCTAATCTTTTCCAATCAGAAGAAGAGCCTTCTGGGTTGCAGAGGGCTCTCCACGCCCTTGGTCATGCTAAGGACTTCCCTGCTTCCTCAGGAGAAGAAGAAGAAAAGCAGAACAAAAACTAGAGGAAATTCGTGTAATCCTTGTGTGCTAGTTCTGGTGCAGCTAAACACCCGACGTTCCGGCCTCTTACTGCAGAGATGTTTCCAGTAGGCAGCCTGTGCTCCGTCTAGACCCTGTGTTTTCCTAAGTGAACTTGAGTGACTAATGTCCTATGAGCTTAGGAATGGTGCATGGCTGCTTCCAACAAACTGTCCTACTTTCAAACATGGGACTTAGGTTTGGAGGGTAATTAAGCAGTGATTTCTCTTGGTGTATCCGTTCTATTGAATAATCTAGAGCTAAGTCAGACATGGGCAGGGTTTTAGCCAATTTACTGTGATGAAAGCAAAAATAACCTAAGGTGATACTATGGAGAAGATGGAGGATTCCTAGCGGCTAGGGGGCTGCCTTGAGCCAAAACACGGAGGGGCAATCGGCCTCCCCTCCCCCTTGCTATGTTCTTCTTGAAGGAATGTGGGCTTCTCTTTGCTGAATGTTGGGCTTGTTATCTGTCACTGGGTCTTTTCCTCCTTCCCTTTTTCCCTCCTACTGGACCCTCTCTGAATATACAGTCAATCTCCTCTTAATGGCTTAATATTAAACCAGAAACTCAGAACCAGGCCTTGCACACAGTAGACACTTGCTTGACCAACATCTGCTGAGGGAGGAAAAATTTATAGTCCCAGTAGAAACCTTGTAATGGGAGTCCAGTAATCAAGAGTTTCTTACTGTTTTGTCTGGCTCCAGCCCGCAGGGCTGGGGGAATGGAGGTAGTGTTCACTTGTAATAGCAAACGGCGACTTAGCCTGAGTGTAGGTTTGACTTAGCATACCGTGGGCGTGCAGAACCGTCTGTCAAAGGGCGAGAGGAAGAGAAAGACGGAGAGTAAATGGGTGTGTCTGTAGCTAGGCATCTGTGATACAGGACAATCCGTTGTGGAGAATGCCCTGGTGAGGGCCGTTTAGAACTCACTGTGAGCACTGAGTGCACACTGGCTCTGCCTTCTGACACGGTGACCTGAAGGAATGAAGAAGGGCCTGTCCCACACTGTGCCTTTCTGCACGTTCCTATGGTGTTGTTTTCTTCATACCTGCTAGAACAAATGGGAAATCATTAAGACTATCAAAGGACCTGAACAATGCTATCAACAATTAGACTAGTCGACATTTATAGAACACTCTACCCAACGAAATACACATTCTTCTCAAGAGCACATGGAATGGCTACCAAGGTAGATCATATTCTGGGCCATAAAAAATGCTAATAAATTTAAAAGGACTTGAGTCATACAAAGTATATTCTCTGATCATAGTGAAATTAAAAAAAATTTTTTTTTCATTTATTTATTTTTGAGAGACAGAGTGAGAGCATGAGTGGGGGAGGGCCAGAGAGAGAAGGAGACACAGAATCCGAAGCAGACTCCAGGTTCTGAGCAAGCGTTCAGCACAGAGCCTGATGTGGGGCTTGAACCCACGAACTGTGAGATCCTGACCTGAGCCGAAGTCAGACGCTCAACCAACTGAGCCACCCAGGCGCCCCTGAGCATAGTGGAATTAAAGGAGAACTCCAGAACAGGATAATCTTAAAGTTACCAGATACTTGGAAACTAAAACACTTTTAATTTTTTTTAAGTTTAAGAGAGAGAGATACCACACAGGGGAGAGGCAGAGAGAGAGAGAGAATCCCAAGCAGAATCTGCACTGTCAGTACAGCGCATGATGCGGGGCTTGAACTCCCAAACCCCAAGATCATGACCTGAACTGAAACCAAGAGTCGAATGCGTTACCAACAGAGCCATCCAAGGGCCGCTCTTTGTTTTTTAAAGTAAGCTACAGACCCAACATGGTGCTTGAGCTCAGAAACTCAAGATCAGGAGTCCCATGCTTGACTCACTGAGCCAGCCCAGGCACCCGTATGAGTTAGATTTTTTGATACCACACAGAGATGAGCTCATGCAGTGTTTGTCTTTCTGTGTCTGACTTATTCGACTTAGCATAATGCTCTCGGGTTTCATCACATTGTTGCAAATGGCAGGATTTCCTTTGTATGGCTGAATACTGTGTGTGTGTGTGTGTGTGAGAGAGAGAGAGAGAGAGAGAGAGAGAGAGAGAGAGATACTTATTCATTTATCCACTGATGGATGGTTAGGTTGTTTCTATGTCTCACCTATTGTAAATAAAGCTGCGGTGAACAAGGGGGTGCAGGTATCTTTTTGAATTAGTGATTTTATTTCCTTTTATTTCCTTTGATAATGCTCCAAAATGGACTCGCTGGATCGTAAGGTAGTTAGATTTTTAATTTTTTGAAGAACCTCCATTCTGTTTTCCGTAGAGGCTGTACCAATTTACAGTCCCAAAAGTGCACAAGAGTTCCCTCTTTTTTTTTTTTCCATCTTCACTCATGATTAGAGGAAGTTTATTTTACTCCTGTCACATGTTTATTTAAAATTCATGTATTTCAAATAATCTTTTTCAATTACATATAATGCATTTTGTTAAGGGGCAAAATAATGACTACAGATCTAAACAGTTCTCCGAAATACCTGTCTTTACTACACCGCTCGCTCAGTGTTTTTCTTTCTTCTTTTCATTGGAGAAATTTGACATTTAACGTTGTGTAAATTTAAGGTACGCTTCTTGTGATGTTATTTTGATACATCTATATCGTTGCCATTGTAATGATATTTATCACACTACATACTCATAGTACAGTGTTTGTGTATTAAACTGTATAAGAAATATAGCTATTTTAGTACTCCTAAATATAACCTTTAAAAATTTTATTTAATGATTGATTGATTGACTTTTTTAGAGAGAGCATGTGAGCAGGGGGTGGGGGCAGAGGGAGAGAGAATCGTAAGCTCCAGGCTTGATGAGGACCGCAACACGGGGCTCAGTCCCACCACGCTGGGACCATGACCCAAGCCGAAATCAAGAGTCGGGCCCTCAACTGACTGAACCATCCAGGAGTCCCTAAATCTGTAAACTTAAATATCATTAGTCTTATCCCCCAATTCCCTTGTAAACACCATTATACTCTTTTTTTTTTTTTATTTGATTTTTTAGGGGGGGGGTTCCATATTAGAGTATTCGTTTTTGGCATAGTGTGCTCACTGTCCATCCATGTTGTCACGTATGTCAGGATTTCATTCCTTTTTATGACTGATATTCCATTGCATGTATGTAGCACATTGTCTTTTTCCCCTAATGTTTGTTTATTTTGAGAGAGAGAGAATGCAGGTGGGGGAAGGGCAGAAAGGGAGAGAAAGAATCCCAAGCAGGCTCCAAGCTGTCAGTACGGAGCCTGATGGAGGCTCCATCTCACAAACCGTGGGCTCATGACCTGAGCTGAGATCTAGTCAGACCCTTAACGACGGAACCACCAAGGCATCCCTGTAGCATATCTTCTTAATTAATTAATTCTTAATTGTCTTATCAATAGATAAATGCATTAGGTTGTTGCCCTACCTTGGCTATTGTGACTAATGTTCCAATAAACATGACCATGCATATAACTTTTGGATAATTCTCTTTGATTTTTGATTTTTTTTTGCATATATATATAAGCAGCATTGCTGGATCATGTAGTAGCTTTATTTTTAATTTTTTTGAGGAATCTCCGTACTATTTTTCCATAGTGACTGAAGCAACTTAAATTCCCACCAGCACTATACAAACTTTCCCTTTTCCCTATTTATTCGCCAACACCTGTTTTTGTGTTTTTTTTGTTTTTTGTCTTCTTGATGAGCCATTCTAACAGGTGTGAAGTGATGGCTCACTGTGGTTTGGATTTGTATTTTCCTGATAATTAGGGACTTTGAGCATCTTTTCACGTATCTATTGGCCATTTAGATATCTTCTTTGGGAAAATATCCATGTAGTTTCTCTGCCCATTTTTAAGTTCAATTATTTTTTTTTGTTATTGAGTTGTGTGAGTTTATGTTTTCAGATAATAACCCCTTATCCAATATGTTTTGCAAGTATTTTCTCCCTTTCCCGTAGGTGGTGTTTTCATTTTGTTAATTGTTTGCTTTGCTCTGCAGAATCTATTAAGTTTTGATACAGGCCCATTTGTTGATTTTTTTTTTTTTTTGGTGTTTGGTCTAAAAAGTCATTGCCAAGACCATTGTTGAGGACCATGGTTTTTTCTAAGAGTTCTATAGTATTTTACAGTATTTGATCTATTTTGAATTGACTTTTCTTAATTAAGATAGAAGTTTTATTCTTTTACATGTTAATATCCAATTTTTCCCAACACTGTTTATTGGAGACTGTCTTTTCTCCATTTTTTGCTCCCCTGTCAAATATTAGTTGATGCATGAGTTTATATCTGGGCTCTTGATTCTGTTCATTGGGTTATGTATTGGTTTTTATGCCAGTACCATACTGTACTGAGTACTAGAGCTTTGTAGCATAGGAAATCAGCATGAAATCAGGAAGTAGGATGTTTCCAGCTTTGTTCTTCTTTCTCAGGATTGCTTTGGCTATTTAGGGTCTTTTGTGCCTCCAGTAAATTGTGAAACTGTGTTTTTTACTCTAAAAAGTGTTGCTGTGAGGCACCTGGGTGGCTCAGTTGGTTAAGCGTCTGACTGCCTCAGGTCATGATCTCATGGTCCATGAGTTCAAGCCCTGCATTGGGCTCTGTGTTGACAGCTCAGAGCCTGGAGCCTGCTTCAGATTATGTGTCTCCTATCTTTCTCTCTCTTCCCCTCCCCTGCTCACTTGCTCTCTCAAAAATAAAGATAAAAAAATTTTAAAAAAATAATAAAAAGTGTTACTGGAGTTTTGACAGGGATTGCACTGACTTACAGATGGCTTTGGGTAGTATGGGTATTTTAACAGTGTTTTCTCTATCCATGAACATGGGTACCTTTCCATGTGCTTGTATCTTTGGTTTCTTTCTTTTCTTGGAGGCAGTTTTTTATTTTGTAATTTTGAGATTAAACCATGAGGACTTTCAGGCCATCAGGCTTCTGATTCATTGATTGACTGACTGATTGAGTATCCAGGCAGGGGAGCGGGGAGAGGGGGATAGTGAGAGAATCCCAAGCAAGCTCCACACTCAGCATGGAGCCCAATGCAAGGCTCAATCCCACGACCTTGGGATCCTGATCCAAGCCAAAATCAAGAGGTGGATGCTCAACTGACTAAGCCACCTCGACGCCTTGGGTTTTTTTTTGTTTGTTTCTTTATTTTGTTTCTTAGATTCCACATATAGGTGGAATCATAAGGTGTTTGTCTTTCTCTGACTAACTTTGCATAGCATAATACCCAGTAGACCCATGCATGTTGTCACAAACAGCAAGGTTTCATGTTTTTTCTGATTGATAAGAGTTCCATTGTATTATTACCACATCTTCTCCTCCCCCTTCTCCCCCTTCTCCCCCTTCTCCCCCTTCTCCCCCTTCTCCCCCTTCTCCCCCTTCTCCCCCTTCTCCCCCTTCTCCCCCTTCTCCCCCTTCTCCCCCTTCTCCCCCTTCTCCCCCTTCTCCCCCTTCTCCCCCTTCTGGTTTTTGCCTGCTTTCTCCTCTAGGATTTTGATGGCTTCCTGTCTTACATTTAGGTCTTGTATCCAGTTTTGAGTTTATTTTTGTGTATGGTGTAAAAAAGTGGTCCAGGTTCATTCTTCTGCATGTCGCTGTCCAGTTTTCCCAGCACCATTTGCTGAAGAGGCTGTCTTTATTCCATTGGATACTCTTTCCTGCTTTGTCAAAGATTAGTTGGCCACATGTTTGTGAGTCCATTTCTGGGTTCTCTTTTCTGTTCCATTGATCCGAGTGTCTGTTTTTCTGCCATACCATACTGTCTTGATGATTACAGATTTGTAATACATCTTGAAGTCTGGGATTGTGATGCCTCCAGCTTCGGTTTTCTTTTTCAAGATTGCTTTGGCTATTCGGAGTCTTTTCTGGTTCCAAACAAATTTTAGGATTGTTTGTTCTACCTCTGTGGAGAGTGCTGGTGTTATTTTGAGAGGGATTGCATTAAATAGGCAGATTGCTTTGGATAGTATCGACATTTTAACAACATTTGTTCTTCTAATCCAGGGGCATGGAATATTTTTCCTTTTTTTGTGTGTCTTCTTCCATTTCTTTCATAAATTTTCTATAGTTTTCAGGGTATAGTTTTTCACCTTTTTGGTTAGGTTTATTTCTAGGTATTTTATGGTTTTTGGTGCGATTGTAAATGGGATCCATTCCTTGATTTCTCTTTCTGTTGCTTCATTCTTGTTGTATAGGAATGCAACTTCTGTGCATGGATTTTATATCCTGCGATTTTGCCAAATTCATGTATCAGTTCTAGCAGTGTTTTGGTGGAATCATTTGGCTTTCCCATATAGAGTATCGTGGTCTGCAAAGAGTGATAGTTTGACTTCATCCCAGCTGATGAGGATGCCTTTTATCCCTTTGTGTTACTTGATTGCTGAGGCTAAGACTTCAATACTATGTTGAATAATAGTGGCAAGAATGGACATCCCTGTAGTGTTCCTGGCCTTAAGAGGAAAGCTCTTCAGTTTTTCCCCATTGAGGGTGATACTAGTGGTGGGTCTTTCATATATGGCTTTTATGATCTTGAGGTATGATCCTTCTATCCCTACTTTCTTGAGGGTTCAAGAAAGGATGCTGTATTTTGTCAAATGCTTTCTCTACATCTATTGAGAGGATCATGTGGTTCTTGTCCTTTGATTTATTGATGTGATGTATCACATTGATTATTACGTGGATATTGAACCAGCCCTGCATCCCAGGTATAAATTCCACTTGGTCGGGTAAATAATTCTTTTGATGTATCATTATATCTGGTTGGCTAGTATCTTGTTGAGGATTTTTGCATCCATGTTCATCATGGAAATTGGTCTGTAGTTCTCCTTTTTAGTGTGGTCTTTGTCTGGTTTTAGAATCAAGATAATGATGGCTTCATTCTATTCCATAGAATGGAAGTTTTCTTTCCATTTCTATTTTTTGGAACAGCTTCAAAAGAATAGGTGTTAACTCTTCTTTAAATGTTTGGTAGAATTCGCCTGGAAAGCCATCTAGACCTGGACTCTTGTTTTTTGAGAGATTTTTGATTACTAATTTGAGTTCTTTGCTGGTTATGGGTTTGTTCAAATTTTGTCTTGTTTCAGTTTTGGTACTTTATATGTTTCTAGGAATTTGTCCATTTCTTCCAGATTGCCCATTTTATTGGCGTATAATTGCTCATAATACTCTCTAATTATTGTTTGTATTTCTGCTGTTTTGGTTGTGATCTCTCTTCTCTCATTCTTGATTTTATTTTTGTGGGTCCTTTTTCTTCTTGACCAAACTGGCTAGGGATTTATCAGCTTGGTTAACTCTTTCAAAGAACCAGCTTCTGGTTTCATTGATCTGTTCTACTGTTTTCATTTGGTTTGGTTTGGTTTTGATAGCATTGATTTCTGTTCTAATCTTTATTATTTCCTGTATTCTGCTGGTTTTGGGTTTTATTTGCTGTTCTTTTTCCAGCTCTTTAAGGTGTAAGGTAAGGTTGTGTATCCGAGACCTTTCTTCTTTCTTTAGGAGGGCCTGGATGGCTATATACTTCGCTCTTTTTATTTTTTAATTTTTTTTAATGTACATTTATTTTTGAGATGAGAGACAGAGCCAGAGCAGGGGAGGGGCGGAGAGAGACTGAGACACAGAACCCAAAGCAGGCACCAGGCTCTGAGCTGTCAGCACAGAGCCCGACGCAGGGCTCGAACCCACAAACCATGAGATCATGACCTGAGCCGAAGTCGGACGCTTAACTGACGGAGCCACCCAGGTGCTCCTATACTTCCCTCTTATGACTGCCTTTGCTGTGTCCCAGAGGTTTTGGGCTGTGATGTTATCATTTTCACTGACTTCATGTACTTGTTAATTTTCTCTTTGACTTCTTGGTTACCCATCATTCTTTAGTAGGATGGTCTTTAGTCTCCAAGTACTTGTTATCTTTCCACATATTTTCTTCAGGTTTATTTAGAATTTCATAGAGTTTTGGTTTGAAAATATGCACGGTATGATCTCGATCTTTTTGTATTTGTTGAGGGCTGATTTGTGTCCCAGTACGTGATCTGTTCTGAAGAATGTTCCATGTGAACTCAAGAAGAATGTGTATTCTGCTTTAGGAGGAAATGTTCTGAATATATCTGTTGGGTCTATCTGGTCCAGTGTGTCATTCAAAGTCATTGTTTCCTTGTTAATTTTCTGTTGAGATGATCTGTCCCTTACTGTAAGTGGGGTGTTGAAGTCTCCTACTATTATGGTATTATTATCAGTGAGTTTCTGTATGTTTGTGATTAATTGTTTTATATATTGGGGTGCTCCCACGTTTGGACCATAAACGTTTATAATTGTTAGATCTTCTTGGTGGATAGACCCCTTAATTATGATATGATGCCCTTCTTCATCTCTCGTTACAGTATTTTAAAATCTAGATTGTCGGATATAAATATGGCTACTCTAGCTTTCTTTTGGTGACTGTTAGCATGATAGATGGTTCTCCATCCTCTTACTTTCAATCTGAAGGTGACTTTAGGTCTAAAGTGTGTCTCTTGTAAACAGCATGTGGATGAATCTTTTTTTCTTATCCCTTCTGTTACCCTATGTCTTTTGATTGAAGCATTTAGTCCATTGACATTTAGAGTGAGTACTGAAAGATAAGAATTTATTGCCATTATATTTGTTGCTATTATTGCCTGTAAAATTGGAGTTTCTGGTGGTGTTCTCTGGTCCTTTCCAGTCTTTGTTGCTTTGGGTCTTTTTTGGTTTTGTTTTTGTCTTTTTTCCCCTCAGAGAGTCCCCTTAAATTTTCTTGCAAGGCTGATAAAGGAGTGGTCATGAACTCCTTTAGTTTTTGTTTGTCTGGGGAAATCTTTATCGCTCTTTCTATTTTGAATGACAGCCTTGCTGGATAAAGAATTCTTGGCTGCATATTTTTCTGACTCAGCACATTGAATATATCCTGTCACTCATTTCTGGCCTGGCAAGTTTCTGTGGATAGGTTTGCTGTAAACCTGATCTGTCTTCCCTTGTAGGTTGAGGACTTTTTTTTCCCCTTGCTGCTTTCATGATTCTTTCTTCGCCTGAGTATTTTGTGAATTTGACTATGATATGCCTTGTGAATAGTCGTCTTTTTGTTGAATCTAATGGGAGTCCTCTGTGCTTCCTAGATTTTGATGTCTGTGTCTTTCCCCAGGTTAGGGAAGTTTTCTGCTATGATTTGCTCACATAAATATTGTACCCCTTTTTCTCTCTCATCATCTTCTGGGACCTCTATGATTCAGAAGTTATTCCTTTTTAATGAGTCACTAAGTTCCCTAATCCTTATATCGTGCTCCTTTGCCTTAGTTTCCCTCTTTTTTTCTGCTTCATTATTCTCCATAAGTTTGTCTTCTATCTCACTGATTTTTCTGCTCTGCTTTATCCATTCTTGACGCTGTGGCAGCCATTTGAGATTGCAGCTCAGTTACAGCATTTTTAATTTTGTGCTGACTAGATTTTACTTCTTTTATCTCCACAGAAAGGGATTCTGTGCTTTTTTCAACCCCAGCTAGTATTCTTATTATCGTGATTCTAAATTCTGGTTCAGACATCTTGCTTGTATCTGTGTTAAGTCCCTGGTTGTCCTTTCTTCTTGTTCTTTCTTTTGGGGTGAATTCCTTCATTTCATCATCTTGAAGAAAGAGAAAGAATTAATAAAATAAAAAAAATTAAAATTAAAAAAATTGAAAACAACACAAAAAACTAGAATAAAGGATGCTAGATCCTAGGTATGTTTTGGTCTGATTGTTGAAAGAAGCTTGATAGAATAGAGAAAAAACGGGGAAGAAAAGAGAAGTGAAAAAGAAAAAAAAATTAAAGAAAATGTTTGAAAATTAAAAAAATGAATACAATACAATAGAATAAAATGAAATGATGAAAGTAAAATAGAATTTTAAAAATTTACAAAAAAGTAAAAATACAGGAGAAAATTAAATTTTTAATAAAAACGAAAAATAAAAATAAATTTTTCTTTCTGTGTTCAAGAAAAGAAAAAGAAAAAAATTGAATAGATGGACCAGTGAACAGAATGCAACACGATTAAAATTACATCCAGCTTCCCTTAGAAGTCAAACTATGAAGCACTTTATAGTTTGCAAGGTAAGCAGTTGGAGAGATTTGTGGTGTTGTTGTAGTTGGCCCACTTGGGCAAGTTCGGTGTAGTGGCTCCATTCTGGGCTAGATGGCATTGCTTAGTTTCCTGGGGTGGAATGTTTTGGCATGTGTAAGCATGTATGCACATGCATGGGAGGGGTGAAAATGGTGTTACCCCCCTACCCAGTCTCTAGTATCAGACCTCTGTGCTCTTGCGGACTGGCAGTCAAGCACCCCTTGTTTGTCTGCAGCTTCTGTCCATTCCCCCTTCTACACTGTCTATGACCAAGCAGTCAGCCTACCAGGTGGCACCTCCCTCCCGAGTTTTATCTCAGCTAGGGATGTGTTTCCAAACCCCTCACTTCTGAGGACCCCGTGGCTTTGACCAGCTCAGATGCTCCAGTGGAGGGTCTCACTGAGCAATGGCCAGGTGCCGGCCCACCCCCTGGTACATTTGTGCATGCTGCTGCTGCACATGCCCAGAGACTGCAGGTGGGTGCCAGCCCACCCCAGAAAAAGTTGGCATGGTCATGTAGCAGTAGTGTTTCAGGGATTACGGTAAATCACAACAGGCATCTGGTGCCATGTTTCACCCATATTGTCTTTGTTCCAGACTCAGAGAATGAGGCTGTTCTCCAGGGTACACTGAACGTTTGCCTGTGGGGAGGCTGCATAAATGTCCTCCCAGCAGGGAAGCCATCTCTCACTGTGTGGCCTGAGAACCCCTCAGACCAGGCTGTCTGGTCCTGGGGATTTGCCCTTCCCACCAGAGCTTTGCCACATATCGAGGTGCTGAGTTTCAGACTCTGCGCTCCCTGTTTATGGAATCTTAATAGAATTTAAATCGTTTCCCTTATCCCTTTCTTTGTTCAGTCCTTTGCAGTCCCTTTCTCCCTTTTTTAAAATGTTTATTTATGAAAGAGAGAGACAGAGCACGAGCAGAAGAAGGGCAGAGAGAGAGGGAGACACGGAATCCGAAGCAGGATCCAGACTCTGAGCTGTCAGCACAGAGCCCAACGTGGGGCTCAAACTCACAGACCGTGAGATCATGACCTGAGCCGAAGTTGGACACTCCACCAACTGAGCCACTCAGGCACCACCCTTTCTCCCTTTTTTTTTCCAGTCTATTCTTTCTCTTTCTCTCTAGCTGCTTTAAGGGAGGTGGGGAGGAGGCGCTTTTCCTGTACTCTTCCCCCATCTCCATCCTTTCTCTCTCCAAGCAGAAACAGCTCCCTGCCCCTCGTGGCTTCTCTTTCTCCCAATTCACCTCTCTGCACCACGTATCTGCCGGGTTCTGTGACTCAGGTTGTGCAGAT
The DNA here is from genome assembly GCA_030068075.1 of Paguma larvata. Lineage (NCBI taxonomy): Eukaryota > Metazoa > Chordata > Mammalia > Carnivora > Viverridae > Paguma > Paguma larvata. The sequence continues at coordinate 80,064,635 of CM057832.1, forward strand.
GGTTGTGTTAATCCTCACGTCCGTTCTCTAGGTGAGCAGGATGGTTTGGTGTTGATCTGGACGCATTTCAGGGACGAGAGATGGAAAAACAAGTTCCATGCTGTTCTGCGATCTTGGCCCCTCTACTTCTCTCAAAAGAATCTTTAAAAATATTTTTTAATTTTTAATTATTTATTTATTTATTTATATTTTTTTGAATAATTTATTGTCAAATTGGTTTCCATACAACACCCAGTGCTCATCCCAACAAGTGCCCTCCTCAGTGCCCGTCACCCATTCTCCCCCTTCCCACACCCCCTTCTCCCCTCAGTTGGTTCTTAGTCTTTGAGAGTCTCTTATGTCTTCCTTCCTCTCTGTGGCTTTTTTTTTCTTCCTTCCCCTCTTCCTCTCCCCCATGGTTTTCTGTTAAGTCTCACAAGGCCCACCTATGCGTGGAAACATATGGCATCTGTCTTTCTTTGCCTGACTTACTTCACTCAGCATAATATCCTCCAGTTCCATCCATGTTGCCATGCACGGCCAGATTTCATTCTTTCTCATTGCTGCGTAGTATTCCATTGTATATATATACCACTTGTTCTTTATCCATTCATCAGTTGATGGACACTTAGTCTCTTTCCATGATTTGGCTACTGTCAAAAGTGCTGCTATGAACATCGGGGTACACGTGCCCCTATGCATCAGCAGTCCTGTATCTCTTGGGTAGATTCCTAACTGCTATTGCTGAGTCATAGGGTAAATCTATTTTCATTTTTTTGAGGAACCTCCACACAGTTCTCCAGAGTGGCTGCACCAGTTTGCATTCCCACCAACAGTGCAAGAGGGTGCCTGTTTCTCCACATCCTCGCCAGCATCTATAGTTTCCTGATTTGTTCATTTTAGCCACTCTGACTTGTGTGAGATGGTATCTCAATGTAGTTTTGATTCGTATTTCCCTGATGATGAGTGACATTGAGCATCGTTTCACGTGTCTGTTTGCCACTTGCATGTCATCTTTGGAGAAGTGTCTATTCATATCTTCCGCCCATATCTTCACTGGGTTATTCATTTTTTGGGTGTGGAGTTTGGTAAGTTCTTTATAGATTTTAGATACTAGTCCTTTATCCGATATGTCGTTTGCGATGATTTTTTCCCATTCTGTTGGTTGCCTATCAGTTTTGTTCGTTGTTTCTTTTGCTGTGCAGAAGCTTTTTATCTTGATGAGGTCCCAGTAGTTCATCTTTGCTTTTAACTCCCTTGCCTTTGGAGACATGTCGAGTAAGAAATTGGTGTGTCTTAGGTCAAAGAGGCTTTTTCCTGCTTTCTCCTCTAGGATTTTGATGGTTTCCTGTCTCACATTCAGATCCTTTATCCATTTAGAGTTTATTTTTGTGAATGGTGTAAGGAAGTGGTTTAGTTTCATTCTTGGGCATGTTGCTGTCCAGTTATCCCAGCACCATTTGTTAAAGAGGCTGTCTTTTTTCCATTGGATACTCTTTCCCGCTTTGTCAAAGATTAGTTGGCCATATACTTGCGGGTCCATTTCTGAGTTTTGTATTCTATTCCATTGGTCTATGTGTCTGTTTTTGTGCCAATACCATACTGTCTTGATGACTACCGCTTTGTAGTAGAGGTTAAAGTCTGGAATTGTGATGCCTCCTACCTTGGTTTTCTTCTTCAGTATTACTTTGGCTATTCAGGGTCTTTTGTGGTTCCATACAAATTTTAGGATTGTTTGCTCTAGCGTTGAGAAGAATGCTGGTGCAATTTTGATTGGGATTGCATTGAATGTGTAGATTGCTTTAGGTAGTATTGCCATTTTAATGATATTTATTCTTCCAATCCATAAGCATGGGATGTTTTTTTTTTTTTTTCATTTCCTTGTATCTTCCTCAATTTCCTTCCTAAGTTTTTTATAGTTTTCAGCGTAGAGGTCTTTCACATCTTTGGTTAGGTTTATTCCTAAGTATTTTATGGTTTTTGGTGCAATTGTGAATGGGATTAGGTTCTTTTTTTCTCTTTCTGCTGCTTCATTGTTTGTGTATAGAAATGCCACCGATTTCTGTACATTGATTTTGTACCCTGCAACTTTGCTGAAATCATGGATCAGTTTTGTAGGCTTTTGGTGGATTCTGTTAGGTTTTCCATGTAAAGTATCATGTCATCTGCAAAAAGTGAAAGTTTGACTTCCTCCTTGCCAATCTGATGCCTTTTATTTTGTTTTGTTGTCTGATTGCTGATGTTAGGACTTCCAACACTATGTTAAATAGGAGTGGTGAGAGTGGACACCCCTGTTGTGTTCCTGATCTGAGGGGGAAGGCTCTCAGTTTTTCCCCATTGAGGATGATATTAGCTGTGGGCTTTTCACATATGGCTTTTATGATGTTTAAGTATGTTTCTTCTATCCCGACTTTCTCGAGGGTTTTTATTAGGAAAGGGTGCTGAATTTTGTCAAATGCTTTCTCTGCATCTATTGACAGGATCATATGGTTCTTATCATTTCTTTTGTTAATGTGATTTATCACATTGATTGATTTGTGAATATTGAACCAGCCCTGCAACCCAGGGATGAATCCTACTTGATCACGGTGGATAATTCTCTTTATATGCTGTTGGATTTGATTTGCTAGTATCTTGTTGAGAATTTTTGCATCCATGTTCATCAGGGATATTGGCCTGTAATTCTCTTTCTTTGCTGGGTCTCTATCTGGTTTGGGAATCAATGTGATGCTGGCTTCACAGAATGAGTCCGGGAGTTTTCTTTCTGTTTCAATTTTTAGGAACAGCTTGAGGAGGATAGGTATTAACTCTATTTTAAATGTCTGGTAAAATTCCGCAGGGAAGCCATCTGGTCCAGGGCTTTTATTTGATGGGAGATTTTTGATAACTGATTCAATTTCTTCACTAGTTATGGGTCTGTTCAAATTTTCTATTTCTTCCCGTTTGAGTTTTGGTAGCATGTGGCTATTTAGGAATTTGTCCATTTCTTCCAGGTTGCCGAGTTTGGTGGCATATAATTTTTCATAGTATTCTCTGACGATTGCTTGTATTTCTGAGGGATTGGTTGTAATTATTCCCTTTTCATTCATGATTTTATCTATTTGAGTTCTCTCTCTTTTCTTTTTGAGAAGCCTGGCTAGCGGTTTGTCTGTTTTGTTTATTTTTTCAAAGATCCAGCTCTTGGTTTCATCGATCTGTTCCACTACTTTTTCTGTTTCCATATGATTAATTTGTGCCCTGATCTTTGTTATTTCTCTCTTTCTGCTGGATTTGGGTTGTTTTAGTTGTTCTGCTTCTAGTTCTTTTAGGCGTGCTGTTAGAATTTGTGTTATTGATTTTTCTTGTTTCTTGAGGTGGGCCTGGGTTGCAATATATTTCCGTCTCAGGACTGCCTTTGCCGCATCCCAGCACGTTTGGATTGTTGTATTTTCATTTTTATTTGTTTGCATGTATTTTTTAATTTCTTCTCTGATTGCTTGGTTGACTCACTCGTCTTTTATTAGTTTGTTCCTTAGCCTCCATGTTTTTGGATATTTTCCAAGCTTTCTCCTGTGGTTGTTTTCAAGTTTCAAAGCATTGTGGTCTGACAGTGTGCATGGTATGATCTCAATTCTTCTATATTTATTCAGAGCTTCCCTGTGCCCCAGAATGTGGTCTATCTTGGAAAATGTACCGTGTGCAGTTGAGAAGAATGTAAATTCCTTTGCTTCTGGATGGAGGACCCTGAAGATGTCTGTTAGGCCCATCTGTTCTAAAGTGTCATTCAGGGCCATTGTTTCTGTGGTGATTTTCTGTTTTGTGGATCTATCCAATGCTGAGAGTGGAGTGTTAAGTTCCCCTACTATTAGGACATTTTTATCGAAAAGGTTGCTTATGTTTGTAATTAGTTGTTTTACAAATTTGGGTGCCCCCGAATTCGGTGCATAGATATTTATGATTATTAGCTCTTCCTGCTGGATGGTCCCTGTGACTATTATATAATGTCCTTCTTCATCTCTTATTATGTCGTTCATTTTAAATTCTAGTTTGTCTAATATATGTGTGGCTACTCCAGCCTTCTTCTGACTTCCAGTAGCATGGTTGATAGTTCTTCATCCCCTCACTTTCAATCTGAAGGTGTCCTCAGGTTTAAGATGAGTTTCTTGAAGACAGCAAATAGATGGGTCTTGTTTTTTAATCCATTCTGTTACCCTGTGTCTTTTGATTGGCGCATTTAGACCATTTACATTTAGTGTTAATATTGAAAAATATGGTCTTATAGTCACTGTATTATCTGTAGGTTTCATGTTTGTAAGGCTGTCTCTGGTAGTTTGTTTTCTTTGCAACCTTTCCATCATAGAGTGCCCCTCAGGATCTATTGTAATGCTGGCTTGTGATGAATTCCTTCAGTTTTTGTTTGTTGGGGAAAACCTTGATCTCTCCTTCTATTCTGAATGACAGTCTAGCCGGATACAGGATTCTTGTTTGCATATCCTTCCTGTTCATCACATTGGAGATATCCTGCCCTTCCTTTCTGGCTTGCCAAGTTTCTGGAGATAAGTCTGCTACAACCCTTATGTGTCTGCCTTTGTATGTTAAGTTACTTTTGTCCCTATCTGCCTTCAGGATTCTCTCCCTGTCTTTATATTTTGCCAGTTTCACTATGATGTGTTATGCAGAAGGTCTGTTCAAGTTCTGTCTGAGGGGAGTTCTCTGTGTCTCTTGAATTTCCGTGCCCATTTCCTTCCTCATGTTGGGGAAGTTCTCGGCAATGATTTGTTCAAGTACCCCTTCGACTCCTTTCTCTCTCTTTTCTTCCTCTGGAATTCCTATGATATAGATATTGTTTTGTTTGAGTGCATTGCTCAGCTCTCGAATTCTCCTTTTCTGTTCCTGGATCAGCTTCTCTCTCTTTTTATCTGCTTCTTATTTTTCTATAATTTTATCTTCTAAATCACTTACTCTCTTCTGCCTATTCAGTCCATGCTGTGGCTGCTTCCAATTTGCTTTGTACTTCATCCAAGGCCTTTTTTAATTCTTCCTGACCATTTTTAAGGTCCTTGAACTCTGCTGCGTGGGACCCCTTGCATTTATCTGTGCTTTTTTCAAGCCCAGTAATTAGTTTTATGATTATCATTCTATATTCATGTTCTGTTATGTTGTTTATATCTGTTTTCAGCAATTCTTGAGCTGTCACTACTTCCTGTAGATTCTTTTGAGGAAAATTCATTCGTTTCGCCATTTGGCTAGGTGTATTTTGGAGTGTTTCTTGAACATGCCCTGGAAAGGAAAGCAGACTGACAGACAAACAGAAAACAGAAATACTCAAACGTACCGACAAATGATACTGACAAGCAGTTCACAACAGAAAAAAGATAACGTTAAGGACAGTGTGTGCAGTGTGCTGGTGGCAGAGCATATACAGAGAGAATAATGACAGGTGTGAGGAGAAGAAGGAAATGGACTTTGCCCAGGTAGAGCGACTAAGGGGCTTAATCCAGACTGAGAGGAATCAGAATAAGGACGGGTGCAAGGAAAAAGGAATGATGATAGATGTTGCCCAGATGAACTTATATGGCCTGGTTATTCCAGAGAGAGAGATAGGGAAGTACAGAAGGAGGTGTAGAACATGCCTTGAGAGAGTGGGTTGAAAGACTGTTTAAGCCAGCCAATACCCTAGATAGCCAGCTCAGGGGTGGGGATTGGTAAGAAGGAGAAAGGGAGGCATATATTTAAAAAAGAAGAAATGACCTGGAGTTACTCCAGGCAGCAGTCTGAACTTGACATCCATAGCTCCCGCTGAAAGGTGTCACTCCTGTTAGGAGGGGCGTGGTTTGGTGTAGGCGGGTCCCGCCTCCACCACCATAGGGATGGCTTTTGTGGTGACTTCCCAGCTTGTGAGACAGCAATGGTGTCCCTCCAGTCCCTCGCCACCAGTCCTGGAGTCTCTGTTCGCACCTTTATTTCTGTCCTCACTCCACCACGGGCGTCGGCATAGTGTAGTTTGCTGGGTGGTGGCACTGCCACCTGCTACACCCGATTTCGCTGTAATTGTGCCAGGGTTGGAAGTGCTCCGCAGGCGGCGGTGCCTCGGGCTGCCTGGGTCCTGGCGGTGTGGTCCCGGTGGCACAAGGGGCGTTCTGCTGTTAGCCACCGAACTTCTCTTCAAATGCCCTGCATCTAGGGGCTGGATGGTGGTGGGCTCCCCCTCTCTGACCCTCTGGTTCGGATGTTGCTGATCAGCACTTTCCCAGCTCTCTCCGAATACGGCTCGCCCTCCCCTCAGCCCAGCTCCCCAAGTTCGTTTTATCTGTCCCAGATTAAACTCACAGTTCTTGGAGCGTTTTCTGGATTTTGTTTTCTGTTCCTTGTAGACTGCAACACCTTTCCTCCCCGATTCTTGGAGTTGAGAGTCTTTTGGTTTCAGTTGTTGTTAGTTTAAAATTCAAGGGAAATACTAGGTCCCCCTACTCCTCCGCCATTTTGACCTCCTCTTTTTTATTTATTTTTAAGAGAGAGTATGAGCAGGAGGGACAGAGGGCCCAAAGTAGGTTCTGTGCTGAGAGCAGAGAGCCCAATGCAGGGCTCGAACTCACAAGCTTGAGGTCATGACCTGAGCCAAAGTCCGATGCTTAACTAACTGAGCCACCCAGGTGCCCCTAAAAGAATCTAGAAGCCGAGGGGTACCTGGGTGACTCAGTTAAGCGTCCAACTTCAGCTCAGTTCATGATCTTGCAGTTTGTGAGTTCAAGCCTGGTGTTGGGCTCTGTGCTGACAGTTCAGAGCCTGGAGCCTCCTTCAGATTCTGTTTTTCCCTCTCTCTGCCCCTCCCATGCTCATGCTCTGTCTCTGTCTCTCAACAATAAACAAAAATGTTAAAAAAAAAAGAATCTTGAAGCAGAAATGAAGAGACTGTAAACTAGAAGTAAGAAAGTTAGGAAAGTATCTCATGGGTAAATACAAACATGCAATGGGGGAACAGAGGGTTGACTGTAAATGTGAAGGTTAAAATATAAATTTTAAAATCTAAAAAATTAGGAAACTCACAAAATAAAAAGATGTAAAATATGACATATGTAAAATGTGGAGGGGGCAGTAAAAATATAGTGCTTTTAGAATGTGTTCGACCATAAGCAACTATCAACTTAATATAGATTGCTATGTACTTAGGATGTTCTATATGAACCTCATGGTAACCACAAACCAAAAACCTAAAGTAGAGAAACAAAAATGAAGAGAAGGGACACCAAGCATACCACTAAAGAAAGTCACTAATCAAAGGGAGGAATGCAAGAGAAGAAGAAAGGAACAGATACGCACTACCAAAAGCAACCAGAAAGTAATGAACAAAATGGCAACATAAATGGTCTAAATGGTCCAGTCAAAAGATGAGGGTGACTGAATGGATTAAAGAAAACACACAAGACCCATCTGTATGCTGCCTAGAGATGACACATAGAGACTGAGAGTGGAGAGAAGGGAAAAGATCTTCCATGCTGGGGTAGCACCACTTAAGTCCTTGGTCTGGTTTTGCTGTATCCCGTAAGTCTTGGTGTTGTGTTTCCATTTTCATGTGTCTCAGAATTCTTTTTATTACTTTTAATTGCTGCTTTGAACCACTGCTGGTTCAGAGTTTCCATGTATTTGTTAACTTTCCTGTTTTTCTCCTGTTTTTGATTTTTAGGTTTATGCCATTGTGTTCAGAGAAAATACTTGGTATCATTCCAGTCTTCCTGAATGTGCTAAGACTTGTTTTATGGCCGAACAGGTGGTCTGTTCTCCAAAATGTTCCATGTGAGCTTGAGAACAATGTGCATTCTGTTTTTGTCAGATGGAATGTTCTATATGTGTCTTTTAGGTCCATTTGGTTTGTAGTGCTCAAATCCAGTGTTTGCTTATTGATTCTCAGAATGGCAGAGCCGTTGTTAAGAGTGGGATATCGCTGTTTTCCCTCTTTTAAGTCTGTTAGTTTTTTCTGGATATATTTAGGTGCCCCTATGTTTGGTGCACACATATTTAGAACGGTTATATTTTCTTGACTGATGGAGCCCTGTATCAGTGTATATTATGGTCATCTTATTTTCTTTACTATTTTTAGTTTGTTTTGTAAGGTGAAAGTGTGGCTACCTTGTTTTTGTTGTTGTTTTTGTTTTTGTTTTTTGGTTACCTTTTACTTAAAATATCTTTTCGATACCTTCACTTTTTTTTTCTTAAGATTTTATTTTTAAGTAATCTCTATACCTAATGTGGGGCTTGAACCCACAACTCTGAGATCAAGAGTTGTGTACTCCACCAACTGAGCCAGCCAGACACACCTCTATCCCTTCACTCTTATTCTATGTATATCTTTAAGGCTAAAGTGAATGTCTTCCAGGCAGGATATCATTGGATTAAAAAAAAATCAGCCATTGTATGTCTTTTGGAAAATTTAATTGTTTACATGTAATTATTGACGGGTAGGGACTTAGTGTTATCATTCTGTTATTTTTTGGCTATAGTATAGATCCATTTTCCCTGTTTCTTATGCTGCTGTCTTTTTTAAAAAAATGTTTTGTTATCTTTTGATATCAGTCTCCTTTGACTTTTTATCATTTTCTTTTGTTAAGTATTACAAGTTTTTCTCTTACAGAGAGAGAAGGAGACACAGAATCTGAAGCAGGCTCCAGGCTCTGAGTTGTCAGCATAGAGTCCAACATGGGGCTTGAACCATGAACCGTGAGATCATGACCTGAGCTGAAGTTGGATGCTTACCTGCCTGAGCCACCCAGATGCCCCATTAAAACTCTTTTAAACTGATAAAAACTTGACTGTGATAGGATTCCTAAACTTGACATTTTAACTACTTTTGCCCCTCATATTTTAGGTCCTTGATGTTACAGTTTACATTTTTAAAAAATATTTTGTAACTAATATCAGATAATTATGGTTATGGTTATTTTTACAACCTTTGTTTCTAAGTTTTAAAATAGAGTTGCAATTGAATTACATTTCATCATAACCATATTACAGAATCAAACTTTGCTTATATATTTAGCATTACCAGTGAGTTTATGCTGTCTTCTTACGTGTTTATGGTGGCGATTACTGTCCCTTCACTGCTACTCCAAGAACTTCTTTTATCTTTTCTTGTAACACAGGTCTAGTGGTAATGAAATCCCTCAGCTTTTGTTTTTTTGGGAAAGCCTTTCATTTCTTCAAGACAATTCTTCTGGATAAATAATTCTTTATTGACAGGTTTCTTTTTCTTTAAGTATTTTGAATAAATCATCCCATTCTTAACGTGCCTTAAGTCACTCATGGTCTTCTGGGTATTATATGTAACTTCTCTTTTCTCTCTTGATGCCTTCAAAGTTCTTTCTTTGTCCTTGGTTTTTGACAATTTAATTACAACATGTCTTGGTCTAGCCCTGTGTGGCATCAACCTCTTTGGAGTCCTTTGGATCTTGGGGATCTGGATGTCCATTTTTCTTACCAGGTTTGGTAAGTTTTTAATCATTAGTACTTGATAAAGTGTTTTATAAAGTAAATTTACTTTCTGTTCCTGTATTTTTTCTTGAAAGCATTTAAAATCCAATATTCTTTTGGGGCGCCTGGGTGGCTCAGTCAGGTAAGTATCCAACTTCAGCTCAGATCATGATCTCATGGTTTGCGAGTTTGAGCCCTATGTCACGATCTGTGGTAAAAGCTCAGAGCCTGGAGCCTGCTTTTCATTCTAGGTCTCCTTCTCTCTGCCTTTCCCCTGCTCATGCTCTGTATCTCTCTCTCAAAAATAAGTAAACATTAAAAAATTTAAAAACAATCACATATTCTTTTGATGGATGCCTCAAAGTCCTTTCTTTACCCTTTACTTTTTTTCCTTTTGTTACTTGGACTATACACTGTCTTTTTTAAAAAGTAATTAATGGGAGAATACAAGTTGGGGAGGGGTAGGGAGAGGAGTACAGAGGATCCAAAGTGGATTCTGCACTGATAGGCCAATAGCAGCAAACCCAACTTGGGGCTCAAACTCATGAACTTCGAGATCATGACCTGAGCTGAAGTCGGACACTCAAACGACTGAGCCACCCATGTGCCCCTACTCGTTTCTTTATTAAAAGATTTTATTTTTTGAAACTTACTTACTGTAGAGAGAGGGAGGGGCAGAGAGAGAGTTAGAGAATCCTAAGCAGGTGCAGGCTCTGCACTAGCGCAGAGCCCAGTGTGGGGCTCGATCCCATGAACCAGGAGATGATGGCTTAAACCAAAAACCAAGACTCGGACACTTAACCAACTGAGCTACCCAGATGCCCCCAAAGATTTTATTTTTAAGTACTCTCTACACCCAACATGGGGCTTGAACTTATTAACTCTGAGATCAAGAGTCTCAGGCTCCTCTGACTGTCTTCTAGGTCCAGATTCTTTCTTCTGAATGCTAGAGTCTGGGTTGTAAGCCCTCGATTTCTAATTTTTTTTAAAGTTTATTTTGAGAGAGGGCATGAGCAAAGGAGGGGCAAAGAGAGAGGGGGAGAGAGAATCCTAAGTAGGCTCCATGCTGCCCATGCAGAGCCTGGTGCAGGCCTCAAACCCATGAACTGTGAGATCATGGAACCGAAATGAAGAGTAAGCTGACTAACTGACTGAGCCACCCAGGCGCCTCTGGAGCACTTGATTTCATTCATCGTATTTTTCTTCTTGTGCTTTCCTGAGTTTTTTGGTTTTTGTTTGTTGTTTTTTTGTTTTTGATGGTATCATTTTTTGAACTTATAATTTTGTCCATGCATTGTGTTCCTATTTTAAAGTTGTTTGTGTGTTCCTGTAGTTCACTAAACCTGGAGAGTATTATTCTAAAATCTTTTTTTCTGATAGTTCATAGGTATCTGTTTCTTTAGGATCAGTTATTAGAACTTTCTTAGGTTTTTTTGGTGGTTTTATATTTTCCTGACTTTTTTGGGCTCCTAGATTGCTTACCTTGGTATTTGCACATTTGAATAAGCAGTCTCCTCTTTCAGGCTTTAATGGTCACTATTGCAAAGACATTCTTTACTGTTCAGCTGAATTTCATTTTCTGGACATGTCTGCTTATAACATTCTTGGGCAAGTGGGGCCTGTTATCAGGGTCTGTTTTGGGGCCAGGCCACTGTCCAAGCCCTAAGGTTGTATCAGGGGGTGCCACCAGCTGAGAGATGTTGGGTAGGACTGCTGCCTTTGTTCTCAGCCCAAGCAAGCCTGGAGGACAGACTCTGCAGTTGCCTGGATTCTCTGGTCACACTTACTAGATCGTCGGGACTGGTTATGACACTCAACAGTAGATGGGACTATGAATTATCTTTCATATCTTGGCAGGGCAGCAGGATGGGGCCAGGGTCTGCATGGCTAATTGGTTGGAGACCCAAATAAGGCAAGACTGTGCACTGAATTCCATAGCCATACAAGGCCACTGGTTTTGTTCTGCAAACAGGGAAAGCCATGGGCTATACTTTCTGTTCAAGTGACAGTGTAAGCAGGCTTCTTGAATGGGCTACATAGCTTCCCCTGTGCTCTGGTTAGGTTCTCTGGTCAAGCCAAGCTGAAGGCTGTATTCAGCAATGAGCAGGGTTATAAATTAGTTTCCCTTCCTGGAAAAAGTGGGACAAATAGCTTCAAGGTGGTGATGCTCTTGGTTTGTGGTTTTGACTGAAGCCGACCCAGACCCCAAGTTCACTGGCCGAATACAATTACTGCTTTTGCTCTGCAGACTATCATTTCTATCTGACACACTCTGTGCTTCTGCATTGCTGAGCTATGCAGCTTCCAGATGTTCTCCCCAGCCTTGTTGATGAGGCAGGGCTGGGAGCTACACTTAGCAGTGGACCAGCCTTTGACTCCGCTTCCCTGAATGGTCAGGGACAGACCTACCTGTAGTCTTGGCAAAGCCTAGCACTTACTTGAGCACCCAAGTGAGGCAGACTTACACCCTACTGAGTTCCTTTCAATAGATAGCATCACCATTTTGGTTCTGTAGATGAGAAAAACTCCTGCTTGGGACCACCTGAGTGCCATAGGTGGGAACTCAGTCTGCCAAGGTTCAAGTGCTGGTTCTTGCAAGATTCTCCCTCCTTCTCCATCACAACCAGATTGCCTGTGGTCAAGCTTTGAAGATACCCTTACAATTTTTGTGGAGTGATACTGGAATTGGGGGTCCCAAGAAGTGACTCACAGTTCTGGGGGAGCTGTAAGTCCATCCTGGGTCTTCTTTTTCTACTGGAGGAACTATAGGCTCAGAGGACACTTCTTGGAGAGGTAACAGTCATCATGTAGGTGTTCCTCCTACTCCTGTAATGTGGTCTTTATTAGTCTCGGTGAAGCAGGGGGTGCTTCAGCCCGACATCCATATTCTCAGATGGTCTCTGTGGTGTCTTGTTTATGAATAGTGGTTAGTTCCTGTGAAGGGGAAAGGAGCCAGGGATGACTTTTTCACCAATCTTGGCCACCTGACCTTCGAAGATCTTTCGAATTTCTTAATATATGCATCCGTTGCTATAAACTCCTCTGTTAAAACTGCTTTTGCATCATCCCATAGGTTTTGATATGTTGTGTTCCCATTTTCATTTGTTGGGAGTTTTTTTATTTTCCCTTTTTATTTCTTCTTAGATCCATTTGTTGTGCAAGTGTGTGTTTTTAGTTTTCATATGTTTGTAGATTTTCCAGCTTTCCTTTTGTTGATTTCTAGTTTCATGTTGCTGTGGTCGGAAAAGATAATTGGTGTGATCTTGGTCTTCTTAAACTTGATGAAACTAACTTTGCATCCTATCACGCGATCTCTCCTGGTAAATATTCTATGACTTGAGAAGAATATATATTCTGCTGTACCTTTCATCCTGTGACTTGGGCATTCTATAACTGGAAGCCTGCACCTCCCACTCTTTCATCCATCTTACCTCAACTTTCCATCTTTTTCCCTCTGGCAACCAGGGGGAAACCAGTTGTTTGTTTTAATGGATCTGCTTCTTTGATTGGTTTTGTTATGTTTGTTTTTACATTTTACTTATAAGTGAAATCCAATTGGTATTTATCTTTGTCTGACTTCACTTAGCATAATACCCTATAGGTCCATCCATGTTGCAAATGGGAAGATCTCATTTTTTAGTCTTGAGTAATATTCCATTATACATATAATCACGTCTTTATTCATTTACATCTATATGTCCATATCTATATCTGTACAATCACATCTTTATCCATTTATCTATCAGTGGACACTTAGGTTGCCTCCGTATTTTAACTATTACACATAATGCTGTAATAAACATAGTAGTGCATTTATCTTTTGAAATTAGTGTGTTCATTTTCTGTGGGTAAATATCCAGCAGTGGAATTACTGGATCATATGGTAGTGATATTTTTAATTTTTTGAGAAACCTCAGTAGTGTTTTCCAACAGTGACTGTACCAGTTCACATTCTTAGCAACAGTGCATGAGAGTTCGTTTTTCTCCACATCCTCACCAACCCTTGTTACTTCTTGTCTTGTTGATTCTAACCTTTCTGACAACTGTGAGGTGATAGTTCATTGTGGTTTGGAAGTGCATTTCCTTGCTGATAAGTGACGCCGAGCATCTTTTCATGTATCTATCGGCTATGTGTATGTGTATCTTTTGAAAAATGTCTATTCAGATAGACATTTTTAATCAGATTTTTTTGGTGTTGAGTTGTGTAAGTCTTTATATATTTTACTTATTAAGCGCTTATCAGATACAGATGTATCATTTGCAATTATCTTCTCTTGTTCAGCAGGTTGCTTTTTGTTTTGAAATTGGCCTCCTTTACTGTACAAAAGCTTTTTATTTTGGTATAGTCCCAATAGTTTATTTTTGCTTTTGTTTTCCTTGCCTGAGGAGACAGATCTAGAAAAGTGTTGGTAAGGTATATAATTGCCTATGTTTTCTTTAAGGGTTTTTATGGTTTCAGGTTTCACTTTTAGGCCTTTGATCGATTTCGAGTTTATTTTTGTGTATTGTGTAAGGAAGTGATTCAGTTTAATTCTTTTACATGGAGCTATCCAATTTTCCCAGAACTCTTTTTTTTTGCCTTTAAAAAAAATTTAAATACAAGTTAGTTAACACACAATGTAATAATGATTTCAGGAATAGAACAATAGAACTCAGTGATTCATCACTTACATATAACACCCAGTGTCATCCCAACAAGTGTCCTCCTTAATGCCCCTCACCCGTTTAGACCCCTCTCCGATGCAGCACCCTGCCAGCAACCCTCAGTTCGTTCTCTGTATGTAAAAGTCTCTTATGATTTCTCTCTCTCTCTCTCTCTCTGTTTGTTATTTTTGCTTCCCTTCCCTTATGTTCATCTGCTTTGTTTCTTAAATTCCACATGAGTGAAATCATATATTTGTCTTTCTCTGACTGACTTGTTTTGTTTAGCATCATATCCTCCGTTTCCATTCACTTTGTTGGAAATAGCAAGATGTCATTCTTTTTCATCAGCACGGTAGTATTCCATCGTGTGTATGTGTGTATATACAGGCACTCACACACTCTACATCTTTATCCACTCATCAGTTGATGGACATTTGAGCTCTTTCCATAATTTGGCTATTGTTGATAGTGCTGCTATAAACATTGGAGTACATGTACCCCTACAAATCTGCATTCCTGTATCTTTTGGATAAATTCCTAGTAGTGCTATTGCTGGGCCATAGGGTAGTTCTATTTTTCATTTTTTGTGGAACCTCCACACTGTTTTCCAGAGTGGCTGCACCAGTTTGCATCCCCGCCAGCACTGCGAGAGGGTTCCCCTTTCTCACATACTCACCAACATCTGTTGTTTCCTAAGTTGTTGATTTTAGCCACTCTGGCAGGTGTGAGGTGGTATCTCAGTGTGGTTTTGATTTGTATTTTCCTGATGATGAGCGATGTTGAGCACCTTTTCATGAGTCTGTTAGCCACCCGGATGTCTTCTTTGGAAAAGTGTCTATTCATATCTTCTGCCCATTTCTTCAGTGGACATCTTCGGGTGTTTGAATTTGGTAAGTTCTTAAAAGGGTTAGTACCAAAAATCTGCTATCTGATAGGTCATTTGCAAATATCTTCTCCCATTCTGTCAGTTGCCTTTTAGTTTTGTTGATTGTTTCTTTTTTTTTTTTTTAAGTTTATTTATTTTTGAGAGACATAGAGTGAGCAAGGGAAGGGCAGAGAGAGAGAGGGAGACACAGAATCGGAAGCAGGCTCCAGGCTCCAAGCCATCAGCACAGAGCCCGACGCGGGGCTCGAACTCACAGACCACGAGATCATGACCTGAGCCGAAGTCAGACGCTCAACCGACTGAGCCACCCAGGCGCCCCTGATTGTTTTTTTTTGTTGTGGAGAAGTTTTTATTTTGATGAGGTCCCAGTACTGTATTTTTTGCTTTTATTTCCCTTGCCTCTGGAGACATGTCAGGTAAGAAGATTGTGCAGCTGAAGTCAAAGAGGTTGTTGCCTGCTTTCTTCTCTAAAGTTTTGATGGTTTCCTGTCTCACGTTTAGGTCTTTGATCCATTTTAAGTTTATTATTGTGTGTGGTGTAAGAGAGTGGTCCAGTTTCATTCTTCTGCATGTTGCTGTCAAATTCTCCCAGCACCATTTGGTTAAGAGACTGTCTTTTTTTCCATTGGACACTCTTCCCTGCTTTGTCAAAGATTAGTTGGTTATACATTTGTGGGTCAATTTGTGAGTTCTCTGTTCCACTGATATATGTTTCTGTTTTTGTGCCAGTACCATACTGTTTTGATGATTATAGCTTTGTAGTATAGACCAAAGTCTGGGATTTTGATGCCTCCAGTTTTGGTTTTCTTTTTCAACGTTACTTTGGCTATTTGGGGTCTTTTGTGGTTCCATACAAATTTTAGGATTGTTTGTTCTAGCTCTGTGAAGAATACTGGTATGATTTTGATTGGGATTGCGTTGAATATGTAGATTGCTTTGGGTGGTATCGACATCTTAATGGTATTTGTTCTTCCAATCCATGAGCATGGAATATTTTTCTGTTTGTGTCTTCTTCAATTTCCTTCATAAGCTGTGACTTTGCTGAATTCATGGATCAGTTCTAGCAGTATTTTTGGTGGAGTCATTTGGGTTTTCTATGTAGAGTATGATGTCATTTGCAAAAAGTGAAAGTTTGACTTCTTGGCCAGTTTGGATGCCTTTTATTTCATTTTGTTGTCTGATGCTGAGTCTAGGACTTCTAACACTATGTTTAACAAAGCGGTGAGAGTGGATATCCCTGTTGTGTTCCTGATCTCAGGGGGAAGGCTCAGTTTTTCCCCATTGAGGATGATACAAGCTGTGGGCTTTTCATATATGGCTTTTATGATGTTAAGGTGTGTCCTTCTATCCCGACTTTCTTGAGGGTTTTTATTAAGAAAGGATGCTGTATTTGGTCAAATGCTTTTACTGCATCTATTGACAGGATGATATGGTTCTTATCCTTTCTTTTATTGGTGTGATGTATCACACTGATTGATTTTGTGAATATTGAACCAGCCCTGCAGCCCAGATATGAATCCCTCTTGATCATGGTGCATAATTCTTTTAGTATACTGTTGAATTCTGTTTGCTAGTATCTTGTTGAGAATTTTTTGCATCCATGTTCATCAGGGACATTGGCCTGTAATTCTCCTTTTTAGTGGGGTTTGTTTGTTTATTAATTAGTGGGGTCTTTGTCTGGTTTGGGAATCAAAGTAATGCTGGCTTCATAGAATGAGTCCAGAAGCTCTCCTTCACTTCTAGTTTTTGGAACAGGTTGAGAAGAATAGGTATTAACTCTGCTTTAAATGTCTGGTAGAATTGCCCTGGGAAGCCATCGGGCCCAGTACTCATTATTTGAGAGATTTTTGATAACTGATTCAGTTTCTTTGCTGGTTGGGTCTGTTTAAATTTTCTATTTCTTCCTGTTTGAGTTTTGGTAGTGTGTGGATGCCTAGGAATTTTTGCATTTCTTCAGATTGTCCAGTTTGTTGGCATATAATTTTTCATAGTATTCTCTAATAATTGTTTGTATTTCTGTGCTGTTGGTTGTGATCTCTCCTCTTTCATTCACGATTTTATCTATTTGGGTCCTCTCTCTTTTCCAGAAGTCCAGTTAGGGATTTATCAAATTTGTTTGTTCTTTCAAAAAACCATCTGTGAGATTAATCTGTTCTTCTGCCTTTTTGGATTCAATACTGTTTTGTTTTTTCTGCTCTAATATTATTTCTCTTCTTCTGGCTTTGGACTTTCTTTGCTGCTGTGTTTGTAGCCCTTTAGGTTTAAGATTGGGGTCTATATTTGGGATCTTTGTTGCTTCTTGAGATAGACCTGGATTGCAATGTGTTTTCCTCTTAGGACTGCCTTTGCTGCATCCCAAAGGGTTTGGACTGTCTCGTTTCCTTTTCATTTGCTTCCATATGTTTTTAAATTTCTTCTTTAATTTTCTGGTTGACCAATTCATTATTTCATAGGATGTTCTTTAACCTCCATGTATTCGGAGGCTTTCCAAAGTTTTCTTGTGGTTGCATTCAAGTTTTATAACGTTGTGATCTGAAAATATGCATGGCATGATCTCAATCCTTTTATATTTGTTGAGGGCTATTTCGTGACTCAGGATGTGATCTATTTTGGAGAATGTTCCATGTGCATTCAAGAAGAATGTATATTCTGCTCATTTGGGATGAAAAGTTCCGAAAACATCTGTTAAGTACTGGTCTAGTGTATCATTCAAGGCCATTGTTTCCTTACTGATTTTCTGCCCAGATGATCTCTCCATTGCTATAAGTGGAGTATTAAAGTTACCTACAATTACAGTATTATCAATAAGTTTGCTTATGTTTGTGATAAATCGATTTATATGTTTGGGTGCTTCCACATTAGGTCATGAACATTTACAGTTGTTAGCTCTTTTTGGTGGAGGGACCCCTTAATTATGATATAAGGCCCTTCGTTACAGTCTTTGGGTTAAAATCTAGTTTGTCTGATAAAACTCTGGCTACTCCATCTTTCTTTTGATATCCAGTAGCATGATAGATGGTTCTCCATCTCCTTGCTTTGAATCTGAAGGTGTCCCCAGGTCTAAAATGAGTCCATTGTAGGCAGCATATAAATTGATCTTGGTTTTTTATCCATTTTGATACCCTATGTCTTTTGATTGGGGCATTTAATCCATTTACATTCAGAGTTATTATTGAAAGATATGGATTAATGTCATTGTGTTAACTGTAGGTTTCATGCTTGCGGTAATGTCTCTGGTCCTTTGTAGCCTTTCTGCTTTCCACTCAGAGTCCCCCTTAGGATCTCTTGCAGGGCTAGTTTAGTGGTCGTGAACTGCTTAATTGTTGTTTGTCTGGGAAAGCCTTTCTCTCTCTTATTCTGAATGACAGCTTTTTTGGATTAAAGATTCTTGGCTCCATATTTTGCCTATTCAGCACATTGAATATTTCTTGCTACTCCATTCTGGCCTGCCAAGTTTCAACGGACAGGTCTGCTACTACGCTGTGTGTCTATTCTTGTAGATTAAGGTCCGTTTATCCCTGTCTGCTTTCAGAATTCTCTCTTTATCTTTGTATTTTGCCACTTGCATTATGCTATGTCATAGGGTTGAACTGTTTTATTGATTTTTGAAGGGAGTTCTCTGTGCCTCCTGGGCTTGGATGTCTGCTTCCTTCCCCAGATTAGGGAAGTTCTCAGCTATAATTTGTTCAAATAAACCTTCTTCCTCTTCTCCCTTTTCTTCTTCTGGAACTCCTATGATAAAGATATTATTTCATTTCATGGAATCACTTAGGTCTCTAATTCTGCCCTCTTGACCCTAGTAATTTCCTGTCCTTCTTTTTCTTGGGTTCATCATTTTCCATGATTTTAGCTTCTATTTCACTTATTCTCCCTTCTGCTTCTTCCATCCTTACTGTCACTGTGTCTAGTTTTCTTTTGCATCTCATTTACAGCATTTCTTTATTCATCATGACTATTTCTTAGATTTTTATCTCTACAGCAATAGATTCTCTGCTGATTTCAATGCTTTTAGTCTTATGACTATTATTCTAAATTCATGTTCAGATTATATTGTCTATATCTGTTTTGAGCAATTCCCTGGCTGTCATTTTTTTCCTGGAATTTCTTAAGAGGAGAATTCTTCTCTTTCATCATTTGGCTAGTTTTTTTGTTTTATGTGTGTGTGTGTCTTTAAATAATTTTTTAATATTTGTTTTTTGAGAGAGGGAGAAACACAGTGTGAGGTGGGGATGGGGCAGAGGGAGACACAGAATCCGAAGCAGGCTCCAGGCTTTGAGCTGTCATCACAGAGCCCGACGTGGGGCTCGAACCCGCGAGCTGTGAGATCATGACCTCACCCAAAGCAGGACACTTTACCAACTAAGCCACCCAGGTGCCCTATGTCTTTTATGTGTATTAATAACCTGTTACTTTTCCTGCACTTGTGAGTACTACTGTATTAAAAAGGGGTCATAACACTGTCCAGGGCCTGGCACTTCAGAAGGCATATTTGGAGTGTGTTGTGTGCACTCTGTTGAATCTTTGGTTGCTTTATGTCACTGCTTGTAGCGGTGGTTTGGACCTTCTACCAGGTGAGCTTTGATTTGTTCATTGAAGTAACTCGGGGAAAAAAGGAAAAAAAGGGGAGGGTGGAAGAAGCCCATACAGAGGGAGAAATGGCAGGGGTGAAATAAAAGACCAAGCAGAGAATCAAAGAAAGTATAAGGCTTAATCCAGAGAGAGAGAGAGAGAGAGAGAGGAAAATAAAAAGAAATACAGAAAAGGTATAAATAGAATAAAGTCAAAATGCCTGATTAAACAAACAACCAGAACAGAGAAAGAAGGAAAGATATATATATATCTTATACATATATAATAAGAACTGACCAAAAATCAAATCAGAAAATGCAAAACTGCAGGATAGTTGCTGGTGCCTGGGACCGGTGGCTGTGCTGGTCCGGAGGAGGCGCCATCTGGTTTGGTCAGTGTCAATCTCACTGTGGTCTAGCAGTTACCCATCAAGGGCAGGGGTTGGCATTAAGCAGGTCCCGCCTCCACTGGGGGCCGCTGTCCTGTTTCTGGAAGCCCCACCATGTTGGCGATGGGGAGAAAAATGGTGACAGTCCCGTCTCTCCTCCCTGGCCTGGGTGTCCCAAGCCACACTGTCCGGCAGTCCTCTCAGGGCCTCGCGGGCAGGCCGGCTTGTCGGGCTCCATGGTCTCCTGCACCTCCTAGGCACTCAGTTCGGATTCAAACCCCGATGTCTAAAAGGCTCCTGCTCTGTGTGCGCGGGTTCTGGAATAGCGCCTCTCTGCCCAGCCAACAAAGGGCCTCTGGCTGGTGCCTGCAGGGTCTTTAGTCCTTGGAGGGGCAATATACCCTCTTCCCACAGTTCTCAAGGAAAGGGACTATTATCGCCTAGTGCACCCCACCCCCCCGAGATCGCTACCACACCCCAGGGCTGGCTCCCCCTCTCCCCTCGGCGTGAGCACCGGAGGCGACTTCGGTCCAGAGAGAGTCGCACACCCCTGAAGACTCCCATCTTCACTCCTAAGGCTGTGTTCAAAGTAGAAACTGGCTCTCTCCGTATTTTTTGTTCCCTGGTCCGTGGTACGGAGAAGTTTTTCTCTTGTCCCAGTACAATCCCCGGTTCCACAGCCTCTTTCTCTTCCTCCGAATGGGTTCGCCCCCTCCGCGCCTGTGCTGTTGGTTTTCTTTCTCCCAGTTCACAAACATGCACCTCGGTCCCGCCGTCTCCGTACACCCGTGGAGAGCTGCTGTCCCTCTGTGGCCTGGATGTGTGGAATGCCAAGTGTTCTGACCTCAGTACTGCTGTGTCTGAGGTAAATGCCAAGAGTTGAATTTCCGGGTCACATTATGGTATGTTTGTTTTTGGTTTTGTTTTGAGTTTTTATTTTCATCACCTAGTGCTTATCAGAACAAGTGTATTCTGGGGCTCCTGGGCGGCTCCGTAGGTTAAGTGTCCGACTTCAGCTCAGGTCATGATCTCACAGCTGGTGTGTCCAAGTCCCATGTCAGGCTCTGTGCTGACAGCTCAGAGCCTGGAGCCTGCTTTGGATTCTGTGTCTCCCTCACTCTCTCTCTCTCTGCCCCTCCCCCACTCATGCTCTGTCCCCCCCTCTCTCCGTCTCAAAAATAAATAAACATCCAAAAAACTATTGATAAATAGAACAAATTTATTCCTTAATCCCCATCACTTATTTGACCCATCCTCCTCTCCCCTCCCCTCTAGTAACCATCAGTTTTTTCTCTAGTTAAGAATCTGTTCCCTGATTTCTTTCTGTGTGTTCCTTCCCCTTTGGCTTGTTGTGTTTCTTAAATTCCAAGTATGGATGAAATCATATGGGTGGTATTTGTCTTTGACTTCTTTCACTTAGTATTATACTCTCTAGATCCATCCATGCTGTTGCAAACAGCAAGATTTCATTCTTTTTATGACTGAGTAATATTTCGTGTGTGTATGTGTGTGTGTGTGTGTGTGTGTACATACGTACAGACCACATCTTTATCCATTCATCAATCGACGGGCACTGGGCTACTTCCATATCTTGACTCTTGTAAATAATGCTGCTAGAAACATAGAGATGTATGTATCCCTTTGAATGACTGTTTTTGTATTTGGGTAAATAAACAGTAGTGTAATTGGTGGATTACAGGGTAATTCTCTTTTTTTTCCCCAAATTTTTATTTAAAGTTTAGTTTGTTAACATACAGTTTAATATTGTCTTCAGAAGTAGAATTTAGTGATTCATCACTTACATATAACACCCAGTTCTCAACACAGCAAGTGCCCTCCTTAATGCCTATCACCTACTTAGCCCATCCCGCACCCCCCTCCCTCCATCAGCCCTCCTTTTGCTCTCTATTGCGAAGAGGTTCTTAAGGTTTCTTTCCCTCTCTCTCCCCTTCTCCCTTCCCATATAGTCTTCTGTTTTGTTTCTTAAATTCCCCCACATATGAGTGAAATCACAGGGTATTTACCTTTCTTCGACTTAATTTGCTTAGCGTAATACTCTAGCTCCATCCACGTCGTTGCACATAGCAAGATTTCATTCTTTCTGATGTTTGAGTAATATTCCATTGTGTTCTTTATCCATTCTTCAGTCAGTGGACATTTGGGCTCTCCGCATAGTTTGGCTACTGTTGACTATGCTACTATCAACATCGGGGTTGCATGTACCCCTTTGAACCTATATTTTTGTATCCTTTGGGTAAACACCTAGTAGTGCAATTGCGAGATTGTGAGATAGTTCGATTTTTAACTTTTGAGGAACTTCCATACTGTTCTCCAGGGCGGCTGCACCACTTTTCATTCCCACCAACAGTGCATCAAGAGGGTTCCCATTTCTCCGCATCCTTGCCAACACTTGAGTTTCTTGTATTGTTAATTTTAGCCATTCTGACAGGTATGAGGTGGCATCTTGTTGTAGTTTTGGTTTGTATTTCCCTGATGATGAGCAAATTTGAGCATCTTTTCATGTGTCTGTTAGCCACTTGGATGTCTTCTTCTTTGGAAAAGTGTCTATTCATGTCTTCTGCCCATTAAAACATTTTTTTTTTTTAATGTTTATATCAGAGAGAGAGAGGGAGAAACATAGTGTGAATGTGGGAAGGGGAGACAGAGAGGGAGACACAGAATCAAAAGTAGGCTCCAGGCTCTGAGCTGTCAGCACAGAGCTCGACTTGGGGTTCCGACCCATTAGCCATGAGATATGACCTGAGCTGAAGTCGGAGCCTCAACCGACTGAGCCGCCCAGGTGCCCCAAGTTGTATAAGTTCTTGATATATTTTGGATAATAACCTGTTACCAGATACATCATTTGCAAGTATGTTTCCGCATTCTGTAGGTTGCCTTTTAGTTTTCTTAATTGTTTCCTTTGCTGCGCAGAGGCTTCTTATTCTATTATAGTCCCAATAGTTGATTTTTATCTTTGTTGCTCTTGCCTCAGTGGACCCTGTCTAGAAGAAAGAGGCCGTGGCCAGTGTCAGGAAAGACCGCTGGTGCTCTGCTCTAGGATTTTTAGGGTGTTTGGGTCTCATGTTTAGGTCTTTGATCCGTTTTGCTTATTTTTTGTATGTGGTGTGAAAAAGTGGTCCATTGTCATTCTTTTGCGTGTTGCCGTCCAGTTTTCCCAACACCATCTGTTCTTGAGGGTAACGGCCTTGTGAAGAAGAGTTCCTATAGTAGCCTGCGGTGTGGTGTCCCCTGTTCCCCAGGGCCCCGTTCCCAGGAATGTCTCTATGATGTGCTGCGTGAGTTCTCCCGCTGTGTCCTGGCTGCTTTATCCTTCAGGCCAGATGTCTGCGGAGGCTCTCTTTGTCTGATGTGGGCAGTGTTGGGTCCCCGGCCTGAATGTGGTGCGTTTTAACTAGGTGTGCCCTGCTCTGTTTGTGAAATGGGACTTATCACCTCTGCTGCTGGAACCAAGGCCTTGCAAAAGTCCCGGGTCAGGAGATGCAAGGTGAGCAGGGGTTTGGGGCCCGTCTCGTCAGAGAGGGGGGGCCCCCTCCGCGCTGGGACTGAGGCACGTGAGACTGGGAGGGGTGGTTGCACTGGGGCATGGGGTGCCGGGCTTGGTGTAATCAAGTTAGGTGCTGGTGCCTGCAGGTGGTCCTGTGCTTGTGCTGAGGGGTAGGGGCGGGTCACATGGTGCTGGCCAGCTCAAGCTCTGCGATGAGCAACTAATGTCCCCACTCTGTGCTTCTGGTCCCCCTCAGTTTCCATGCTGTATGTGTGGGTTTGGGGCCGGCCTTCTCTCCCAAGAGCAGTGTGAGGATCTCAGGACTGTCCCCGCCAAGCCTGGTCACCTTTAAACTCCAAGCTTTAGGCCCCTTTGGTAGCAAGAACTCTCCAAATTCAGGCCCTCTCATTTTTCACGCCAGTGGCTATGGGCCTTTGTTTTCCTTGTGCCCTCCTCTGCGTGCTAGTCTGTCTGTCGCCTGCTCTGTGACCTCAGTTTTCTCCTCCTCACAGCAGCCATGATCTCCTTCTCCCCTGAGCTGCTTCTCCACACTTCCTGCCTCCTTCGATATGGCCTCATCTCTATCTTCACTTGTTGAGTTTGTTCTCTGCCCATCTTCAGGTCGATGGCTGTGGTATTCAGGATGAGATGATAGTTACCTAGTTGTATTTGTGGGACAAGGTGAACCTATAGTCCTACTCTGCTGCCATCTTCCAGAAGCTTCCAAGGAATGTTTAACTTTATGATAAACTGAAAAGTTGTTTTTTTTTTTTTCCAGAGTGGCTGTAGTGTTTGGCATTCCTACCGGCAAAATACGAGAGTTAGAACTGCTTTATGGTCTCACTAGCACTTGGCATTGTCAATTAAGAAAAACTCTTCCATGCTAATATATGGGTAGTCAAATGCCATTATAATTTTGATTTACATTTTCCTAATAACTAAAGGTGTTGAGCATCTGATACTTATTTGGCTTTCATATATTTTCTTTGACATGCCTGTTTAAATCTTTTGACCATTTCTTTTTCAGTTTTGATAAACTGTTTTGGGGGAGTAAGTTTAGATAGACTGAGAATTTGCAAAGATAGAACAGAGTTCCTATATGCCCTTAACCTAGTTTCTCTTACTGTTAACATCTTCTAGAACTATGATTCATTTGTCCAAACTAAGAGATGAACCTTCATGCAACACCATTAATTAATTTCCAAACTTTACAGATCTCACCAGTTTTTCTGCTAAAGTCTTCCACCCCGCGTCCCGCCCCCACACTCCAGGGCCACTTCCAGGACATGGGGAGTTAAAGTTTTATGCCCTCATCTCATAAGTCTCCTGGTACCTTCACCTTGTTGGAGAACTTGTGCCTGGAACCATCCGACCTCTCACCTTGAGTGAGTTTTGGATCTTCTCCATTGTTGACATCTTGGGATGTCCCTTTACCATCACCTTGGGGATTCCTTTCACCTCCCTTTTGGGTTGTTTTATTTTCTGGATCCTATGTCTTTCTTTTTCATGGCTTTCTTTTTCTTGGTTCATTATCTCATTTTGGAAAAAAATGTATTTTGAAGCTTCTAGATAAAGGGAAGATGGAAGTTATTTTTCTATAGATTATTCTTCCATAATATTTTTTCAGAGTGTGGTCATTTTTATCATTTTTGTTTACTTTTTAAAAAATTTTATTGAAATCCAGATTAGTTAACATACACTGTAATAATGATTTCAGGAATAGAATTTAGTGATTCATCACTTAACATGTAACACCCAGTGCTTGTCCCAACAAGTGCCCTCCTCACCCATTTAGCCCATCTCCCCACCCACCTCCCCTTCAAAAACCGTTATTTTGTTGTCTGTATTTCAGGGTTTCTTAGGGTTTGCTTCCCTCTCTTTTTATCTTATTTTTCCTTCCCTTCCCCTAGGTTCATCTATTTTGTTTCTTAAATTTCACATGAGTGAAATCATACCATATTTGTCTTTCTCTGACTTGTTTCGCTTAGCATAACACGTCCAAGTTCCATGCATGTAGTTGCAATGGCAAGATTTCTTTCTTTATACACCCCCCCCCCCCATCTTCTTTATCCACTCATCAGTTGATTGGACATTTGGGCTCTTTCCATAGCTTGGCTATTGTCGGTAGTGCTGCTATAAACATTGGGGTGCATATGTCCCTTTGAATCAGCACTTTTGTATCCTTTGGATTAATGGTAGTAATTTTTGTCTCAAAGTTTGCTTTTTTTTTTTTTTTTAAGTTTTTATTTTCAAGTAATCTGTACACTCAGCGTGGGGCCCAAAGTCACAACCCCAAGAACAAGAGTTGCAGGTTTGACTGGCTGAGCCAGCCAGGCACCCCCAAATTTGCTTCTTACAGTCCATTTCTCCCAGTGTTCAATTTTCTGCGGGTATATTTCACTTTCGTTTTAGAGAATTTCTTTAGATGTTTTGTGATCCTTACTGCTGCTCATTAAGTGTGGGGACTAAATGCTATGAGGACTGGTGGTGGGGGAAAGCTTGGTAGCTGAGATTTGCTGTAAGGTGCCCTGGATGAGTCAACAGCTGGGGAATCGCTGATGTTACTATCTTTAAACTTTCTCCCTTGGTAAAGTAACTATATTGTAGTGGTCCAAATGCAACAGTTGGGAGAGTGAAAGAATGTACTCTTGTCATGCCTGACAGTCAGGCATGATCTCAGGCTATCCTAGGCAAATTAGAGGATGATCATCTACTTCCTGATACGATGTTCCTCATGGAAAATTCTTCCATATCCAGGACAGGTGCTAGAAGTCAAGACTGTCTGCATCTAGGAGCTGTGTGAAGGAAGAGGCTAGGAGGTCTTGTCATCCGTTTTTCAACACGCACTCTCGTGTATAGTCTTAATTTGGAACCTACCTAAATTCCAATCACTAACAGTGTAGAAAATGGCGGAACTCACACAATGGAATGCTACCCTGTAGTGAAAAAGAATGAACCTCTATTACACACAAGGAAATGAACTTTACAGAGTGTTGAACAATAGCAACAAAAAACCAGATAGAGAGTACACGCTGTATGATCCCATTTATATGAAGTACAAGAACTGGCAAAATGAATCCAGGATGATAGAAGTCATAAGAAGCTAATTTTAGGGCACCGATGGAGAGGCCTTGATCCCACGGGAGCGGGGGGCACATGGAAGAGTCTGTAGGGTAGATATGGGTAGATTTACAAATTGGAGGAGGGAAGAGTGGAATTTCAGCTAGAATCTGTAAACAAATTCTCTGTAGTGAGAGAATTTGTTAGCACAGGAATATTAGGGGAAAAGAGGGAAAGAGTCCTCAGTTGTTGATTTCATTAGAATTCCATGTTGAAACCCCAACCCAGGATAGCTGCCCCGCGCCAACTCTGCAGGTAACATTACTCCTTACACTGAGTAATCATGGCTTAAGGCTATATTTACAAAAGTTAATACTATGTTTGCCTTGAAGAATCTGTTTGCTTGAATTATTTTACACTGAGCATCTTAATTGTCAGGAATGTCTTTCTGTAGTTTTTGTCATTTTGCCTTCCGATGATTGTTTTTTCCATGGTAAGCCTCTGCTTCTGGGGAAGCCTAGGAGATGGTGTAGATGCAATAATTGCGTAAAATATTCACTGTCCCTCTTTGCTGAGTCAATTCCTTGGTGAGAAGTAGACTTCCCCGTCCTCCGACATCAGTCCTACCAATGCCATTTGCGTTGGCCAGCGAGAAGCGAGATGTTCACATTCGGGAGAACGTAAGCCCCATCTAAGTAAGCAGAAGCTTTATGAGCTCCCATTGCCTGTTTCCACTATCACTTAGTTTTTCTTGTGCCAGACCAGTGGCATGTTCTAGATGGGGGCTGCTCTGGAGCCCCTATCTGGAGATTTTGGGATTATTTGTTATCTCAGTATAAGACAGTGCCAGCTGACTAACCCACCAGGACGTTAGAGAAATTCTCTCACTCAAGTTGATCAGAATCTGCTACTGTATCTTTTCTCAACCCAGAGAATTTTCTCTGCTTCAATCATGAGAGATGTAGGATCCCTAAATATCTAAAATTGGAGAAGTTTCTAGGTTATCTGTTTTCTTTTTAATTTTTTAATGTTTATTCATTTTTGAGAGAGACAGAGAGAGCACACAAGCAGGGGAGGGGCAGAGAGAGAGAGAGACAGAGACACAGAATCCGAAGCAGGCTCCAGGCTCTGAGCTGTCAGCACAGAGCCCAGTGTGGCGCTTGAACTCACAAACTGTGAGATCATGACTTGAACCGAAGTCAGATGCTTAACTGACTGAGCCCCCCAGGGGCCCTAGGTTATCTGTTTTTACCTAATCGAAGAGATGTAAAGACCATAAACCATCAGTGAATGTGCCGCCACAATTGAGAACAAAATATTTTATTTCTCTCAATAAAACTATAGTTTACAATAGTATTTACTAAATAAATTATATAATTTCTCTTTTACAAGCAATAAACTAAATCACAAATATTTCAAAGACAACGTATGTACACGACATAAGGCCTTTTATAAATAGCTTTGCTTTTCTCCTTTCACTAGTAAACAGTGAAAAAATCTTTATAGAAGCTAGTTTTCTATAAAGTATATGCAGACCTATTAGACCGATCTTTATATGAAACCAATTTAAACTTTTAATGACATGGGCTATGTATGATTATAATTTCGCAAAAAAGAGCAGAATTTATACTTTATTTACCATTTTGCATGGATGGATTTTTAAAAAATAAGCAGATTACATATGTTGCTCATGTATAATCATCGGATGCATGCAAAATGAAATAATGCAAGTGTCAATAGGAAAATAGCACTTCCGAGTCCAAAATGGTGATTGGCAATGGTCTAGAAAGCAGCTTAAATATAGTTCATGCAGTTCTTCACAGTTCAGCAAGCAACAGCAAATGACAGAATAGTGGGACTTTTTCACGTCCCTTCTGCTGATCGGCCTATGGACCAAGGTTCCCCCGACACGTTGTAAACTCCTAAATCCAGCTGATTATTTCTCGTGTGCCGTGAGGGTCAGCCAAGTTCCTCTGGGTAATTCTGGAGTGGAGAAACTTCTCTTCCCCAACGGTGGAGTGGTCACCATTTTCACTTACTGGGGAGGTGAAAAAGAAAGAAAGCGGCTGTAAGACTAAATTTTGGCATTGATTTATAACTGCTCCTCACGAGAGGGAACACAAGGGCGTTATTATGCTTAAGCCTTGGGTCTGGGAAATGCGCAGGCAGAAGTGAGGGTGCGTTAGGCTAGGGGTCCTTCCTGTGATGATTACCGTAGCATTCGCTTCTCTGGTAGACCTGCAGCCTGTAATCACACCAAGCTGTATCAAGTTCCTGTGACAGCGTAGCACTGTGCTAGGACAGAGAAGGAAACAATGCTGGCTGAGGTACACCCCTAAGCTCCAAGTGCACAGGGCTTCGGGCATGTGCTACGGCAGGCCTGAAGCCAATCAGAACAACTTGAACATGGTTCTGGACTCATGAATGCCATGTTCGTTTTCCAATACTATGCTCGTGACGGGGGATTAAAAATGTATCCAGCAAATATTTAACCTAAAATGGTAACCATTTAATGTCAGAGACTGCTGGTTCAATCTGTGACCGTTACACCAAGATCTACGCGGGGAGGGAGTGCCCCGTTCCGTTTTTAGAGGCAGACATAGTGCCGAGCCCGATGCAGGGCTTGAACTCACGAACCGTGAGACCATGACCGGAGTCAAAATCAAGAGTTGTACGCCTAAGCTACAGAACCACCTAGGCAACTCTACTTAAGCTTCTTTATGCCTTGTTTTATCTGTAAAATGGGAGTCATAAATGCTACCTTATAGGGTAGTTGTAAGGGATGAACTTTTCCTTGTGGAAATACACTGTGTGTGTGTATGTGAGTGTGGGTACACACACAAACACACACTATATACACAAATTAAATACGGATCATTTAGTGCCAGGCATGTGCTTGCATCCTCAAAACAGTTGGGAAGGTTGGAGCTGTTGAAATGTGTGGCCCAACACCTTCATTTGGAGGCTGAAAAAGCAAATACAACATTTGAAATGATTTTGAAAATTATCAAGCGACGATGTCAAAGATTCTGCTAAAAAAGGAGTGTTTTATCATGCAATTTAATTCTTTTGGGAGTTATAATTTTTACCAGTTTCCATTTTATTTCTTATTAAGTTAGGAAGATTTGGCTGCCTAAATGTACAACCTGCTCTAATTAATACTCAAATCAGCTTCCAAAAATAGCCCGAAGGTCTGGCGTCGTGAGCCGCAGCAGCGGGCGGAGCGGAAGCTACCCACGTTCTCAGATGTCTGTAAAGTGGACTTGATTCGGGTTCAGTCTGATCCCTTAGTGTGCTGCGTATCAATGAGGGACATAAAAAAAAGAATCCACAGAAAACGATACTTTCCTACTGATGGGCTTTATCAGTCTCGCTTTCTTAAAAAACAAAAGCCTGAAGGAGGTGACGGTTCTGTTCTTCTTCTCTAGATCACAGCAGGAGGTCTGTGTCTGGTTTCTAACGATAAACTTGGAGAAGGCCATGACCAAGCTTGACCCATGCCTGACATGACCCAACACGGAAGGGCTTCAAACCCAAGACCCCATGAAAGTGTTTAAGAACCTGGGTGTTTTGGTCTAGCAGAGACCTAGAGATGGGGCATCAAAGCTGTCTTCCAATTGCTGACGGCCGGCCATGGGGAAGGAAGATCTGGGTACTTGTTTAGTCCCAGGACACATGTCCTCAACAACAGTCGCACAGATGGCCTGGATCCTCGGGGTGGGGGTCAGAGTATCAGAATGTGTGCACTAGAGTAGCAAAAGCCTGGCCCTTCTCAGTCTGCCCATTGGGCACCCTGCCCAGCATGTCCTACCCCAGGGACAAGAGTCCAATTTCCCACCTGTTGAGACCGATGAGTGAGACTAAATGGCTTTAAGCCCAGAACCATGACAAACACATGGAAACCAGGTTAGCTTTGATTTGGAAGTGTATCCTGACCACAGTGAAGAAAGGAGTAATCCCTGAAGGAGGGGTGGTTGCTGTCACTGAGGCCTGAGGCTGATCACCCTTTTTGGGGAGGAGCTGAGGCAGGAGACCCAGCATCCAGACGGCACTTGACACGTGCTGGCCAGTGAGGGGACTTGGGCAGTCAGAGTGAGCTGTGTCAAATCCCAGAGTTGTGTTCAAACCAAAAGATTTTATTAAATACGGTTAACAAATTTATTGTAAATCGTTCCTGTATATAAATCACTACTTGAAAAAAAATAGTAGTATTTAGATATCTCTCACATTTGGTTATACTCATAATTTAGCAAATATACCAAAGGAAGCTTTATAATGAAATATACTCTTTAGGGGCACCGGGGTGGCTCAGTTGGTGGCTAACCGTCCAACTTTAGCTCAGGTCATGATCTCATGGATTGTGGGTTCAAGCTCTGGGTCGGGCTCTGTGCTGACAACTCAGAGCCTGGAGCCTGCTTAGGATTCAGTGCTTCCCTTTCTCTCTGCCCCTCCCTGCTCACGCACCTGCTCTCTCGCTCACAAAAATAAACATTAAAAAATTATAGTGAAATATACTCCCCTTACTATTAAAAATAATGAAATATCCTTTATATTCACCTAGTTGTTTTTTTTTTAATTGAGGGTATTGTAGAAGTTTCTTTTAAACTTGTATTAACACCTACTCTCGCCTCTAGGGTACAAGAAAGTCTACGTGGGGTAGAACTGCCAGCTTTCTGTCTATGTCATAACGTAATACTGGGACGACATGATTGATGACACGAGAGTGTCTATTTTGTGCTAATTGAGAACTGTAATAAAACCAGGTCACCGGACAGGTCTTTAAATCTGTGTGGAATCTGAATGCATCATGTCTTTTTGCTTGGCCACAGGGAGAAGTCTGCAGAAAGCAATTTTATTGTCCCCTTACTTAGTAGGGGATGTGCTAGAATTTTCCTTTAAATTAGACCCCTCAAGTCCTTACCCGTCCCTGGAAAGACAGAAGCACTTGATGACTATCTCAGAAGGAAACTGCTAAGCCTTTGAGTTGATTCTCCACAAGGTGGCGCACAGGCTAGTACCTCCATCCCCGCCTCCCCCCCACCTCCACCCCCACTCAGTTCTCCGGCCAAAGAAGACGGGATTTTCACACTATTATTGCCCAGAAGACGAGCAACTTTTGAGGTGCCCTGAGCTTCAACCACCCTGGGCCTTGAGTCTTTAGAAACAGAAATGGAAACTGATGTTTTAACAAGAGAACCCGGCCAGATCTCAGAGAAGGGATGACAGACCGACCACATCGTCAGAGCCGTCACCCACCGAACTGCCTGCCGTGCGCGTGCAGTGATGCCACGGTTTCGTCCTATGCATGTGGTACTGGGAGAATATGTGATATTTTAACTTCTGAGGCCTGAGGGTACAGGTGTGATGATAGCTGATGTGAAAAGTTAAAAGAGTATTTAGGTATAAGCAGCCCTACTTAGGATGGTCTGACTTAGGATTTGTTTTGATTTGATGACTGTGTGGAAGTGGTAGACATTTAGCAGGCGCTCAGCTTTGAGTTCTGATCTTCGGTCTTTCCTGGGGTTAGCGGTACACGCTATGATCTAGGATGCTGGGCAGCGGCAGCAAGCCACGTGATGACGGTACCCACAGGACTGTTCTGTACCCCCACCACCTTTCTGCTGTTTCAGTACCGTTTTTGATAAATTACACCTTATTATAAAATAAGCTTGGTATTAGATGATTTTGCTCAACTGGAGGCTCATGTAAGTATCCTGGGCACTTGAAGGCAGGCTAGGCTAAGCCACGGTGCGCAGGAGCTTGGGTGTCTTACATGGACTTTGCATTTATGATATCTTCACCTTAGGATGGGTTGAGGGGGGCATAAACCCATCCTAAGTCAAGATCTGTACTTCTGCGGCCTCATCCCTAGTGTTATTTATTCCACATACGTGTCTACGTCTGAGAGTGTAAGACGGAAATGCATCTTTATTTCCACTTAAGCTCAAGTACTTAATTCAAGGGCTGAAAGTACACAATAATGCACACTTGTGGTCAAAGACTGCAAAGCTTTTTTGTAATGAAAATTATTTAAGGCACAAACACCGAGAAATAAAAGAGCAAAGGAAAAGCAGTCTGTTTGCTAACTAACTGAGAAGCCCTTTCCAAGGTTGGACTGCAGTGGGGGAGGGGAGGCCAAACACCCCAGGGGGACCCTGAAAGTAGAGGGCTCTGAGGTGGGCTTCCCCATGGGAGAGCTGAAGTTCATTTTTCAGAGCCACGTGCAGAGGGCATCAAAGATGAGACAGACCTTTCATTTCTGAGGTCTCTCCTTTCTAGGCTTATTTCCAAGATTTCCTTTAATTTTTCCTCCACCAAACTTTTTCCCTAAGAAACACACACCCTACACCTAATGTTAAATCTTTTATTGAAGTGTAATTGATATACAATGTTACGTTAGTTTCAGATATAAAACCTAGCGATTTGACAAGTCTGTATGTTATGCTATGCTCACTGCACGTGTGGCTACTGTCTGTTTCCACGAAATGCTGTTATAATAGCACCCACCAGATTCTCGGCTGTACCTTTTATTCCCGAGATGTAATCATTCCTTAACTGGAAGCCTGGATCTGCCACTCCCTCTCACTTGCTTTGCCCCTTCCCTGCCATCCTCCCCTCTGGCAACCGTCAGTTTGTTCTCTAGATTTTTGGATCTGTTTCTAGCTTTTCGTTTTGTGTTTTTTAGATTCCACATACAAGTGAAATCAGGTGGTCTTTGTCTTTGACTTTACTTAGCATAAAGCCCGTCTGGTCCATTCACATTGTGGCACATGGCAAATTCACATGCTTTTATCTATGGTTGAATAATATACACCCCCATCTTTGGGTTGCTTCCATATCTTGGCTATTGTAAATAAAGCTGCAGTAAATCCAGGGGCACGGAGATCTTACAGCGTTTTCATTTTCTCTGGGTAAATACCCGGTAGTGCGATTATTGGATCATAAGGTATTTCTATTGTTAACTTTTTGAGAAACCTCCATAGTGTTTTCCACAGTGGCTGCACAGTTGACATTCCCACCCGTCATGTACGAAGGTTCCTTTTGCCCCACATCCTCACCAGCACTTCCTTCTTGGCATTTTGATTCTAGCCATTCTGACGAGTGTAAAGTGGTATCTTGCTGTAGTTTTGATTTGCATTTCCCTGATGATGAGTGATGTTGGACATCGTTTCTGTGTCTGTGGGCATTTGTAGGTCTTCTTTGGAAAAACGTCTACTCAGAATCCTCTTCCCATTTTTAAATTGGATTTGTGTGTGCGTGTGCATGTTGAGTTGTACAAGTTCTTTACGTATTTTGGAGATTAACCCTTTATGGGATATAGTAATTGCAAATATCTTCTCTCATTCAGCAGGCTGCCTTTTCACGTTGTTAACAGTTTGCTTCGCTGTGCAAAAGCTTTTTTTTTTGGTGTAGTCCCGGTAGTTTATTTTGGCTTTTGTTTTCCTTGCTTGAGGAGACCTACCTGGAGAAAGGTTTCTACTGCAGATGTCGAAGAAATTACTTTGTTTTCTTTTAGGGATTTAATGGCTTTCTGTCTCATATTTTGGTCTTTAATCCATTTTGAGTTGCTTTTGGTGTATGGTGTGAGGTAGTGGTCCAATTTCATTCTTTTGCTGTAGCTGTCCAGTTTTCCCAGCACCATTGATCAAAGAGACGGTCTTGTCCTCATTGTATATGCTTGCCTACTTTGTCATAGATTAACTGACCATAAAAGCATAGGTTTATTTCTGGGCTCTCCTACTTGGTTCTATGTATCTGTGTGTCTTATTTTTATGAAAACCCTACACTGTTCTCATTACTGTAGCTTTGCAATATATCTTAAAATCTAGGATTGCGATTATCTCCAGTTTGGTTCTCCCTTAAGACTGCTTTGGGGTGCTTCCTTACAAATTTCAGTATTACTTGTCCTAGTTCTGTGAAAAATGCTGTTGGTGTTTTGACAGGAATTGCACTGAACTTGTAGATTGCTTTGGGTAAGTAGAGACATTTTAACAATATTAATTTTTCCAACCCATGAGCATGGAATATATTTCCATTTGTGTCATCATCAATTTCTCTTACCAATGTTCTATAGTTTACAGAGTACCGTCTGTTACCTCCTTGGTTAAAATTATTCCTAGATATTTTATTAATTCTGGTGCAGTTGTAAATGGAGTTATTAATTTCTCTTTGTACTACTTTGTTATTAGTGTATAGAAACTCAACTGATGGCTGTGTATTGATTTTGTGTCCTGCAACTTTACCAATAAAACTTATTCTAATAGTTTTTTGGTGGAATCTTTAAGGTTTTCTACACATAGTATCATGTCATTTGCATATAGTGACAGTTTCACTACTTTTTTTAACAACTTGGCGCCTTTTCTTTCTTGTCTGATTGCTGTGGCTACAATATCCACGACCATGTTGAATAAAAGTAGTTAGAGTAGACTTCCTTGTCTATTCTAACGTTAGAGGAAAAGTTCTGTTTTTCACCATTGAGTAGGATGTTAGTCTTGGGTTTCTCCTACATGGCCTTTATTCGGTTGTGGTATGTTCTCTCTCAACATGAATTTTTAATCAACAACGGACATTGGATTCTGTGAAAGGTTTTTCCTGCATCTACTGAGACGATCACATGATTTTAATCCTTTGTTAATGTATCATGTTGATTGATTTACAAATATTGAACCATCCTTACATCCCAGGAATAAATCCCATTTGATGGTATTGAATGATCCTTTAATGTATTGCTGAATGCCCTTTGGTAATATTTTTTTGAAGATTTTTGCGTCTATGTTAGAGATACTGGTCTTTAGTTTTCGTTCTTTGTAGTAACTTTGATTTTGTTATCAGGGTAATGGTAGCCTTGTAGAATGTATTTGGAAGCTTTCCTTCCTCTTCTATTTTTTGCTCTAGTTTGAGGAGAATAAGTATTAAGGGTTCTTTAAACGTTTAGTAGAATTTGCCTGTGAAGCTCTCTGGTCCTGGACTTTTGTTGGTGAATGTTTTGATTACCAGCAATTAAGTGAGTCAGTAATCAGTCTGTTCAGATTTCCTACTTCTTCCTGATTCATTTCGGAAGATTGTTTCTAGAATGTGTCCATTTCTTCTAGGTTGTGCAATTTGTTGGCATATAATTTTTCAAAGTAGTCTTAGAACTTTTATTTCTGTGGTATTGGTTGGTCTTTTGTTTCTGATTTTGAGTCTTTTTTTTCTTGGTAAGTCTGGATAAATGTTTATCATTTCCATTTACCTTTTCAAAGAACCAGCTCTTGGTGTCATCTTTTGTGTTTTTAGTCTTTTTCATTTATTTTTGCTCTGATATTATCTCCTCCTTTCTACTAACCTTAGCCTTGGTTTGTTCTTTTTCTAGTTCCTTTCAATATAAGGTCAGATTTTTTTTAAGTTTATTTATTTTAATGGAATGTGTGAGCCAGCAGGAGAAGGGCAGAGAGAGGGAATCCCAAGCAGTCTCTGTACTGTCAGTGGGGAGCTTGACGGTGGGGGTGGGGGGGTTGATCTTACGAACCTGAGTTCATGACCTGAGCTAAAATCAATAGTTGGGACACTTAACTGCCTGAGACACACAAGTATGCCTGGATTTTTTTGTCTGAGACATTTTTTCTTGAGAAAAGTCTGTATCAGTATTAATTTTCCTCTTGTAAAAGCTTTAGCTGTGTCCGAAAGATTTTGGACTGTTGTTGTTAGTTTCATTTGTCTCCATGTCTTTTTTTTTATTTCCTCTTTGAGTTCTTTGTTGACCTTTCGGGTGTTTAGTATCATGTTGTGGAGCCTCCATGTATTTTGTGTTTTTTTTCCCAGTCTTTTTAAGTTTGAGACTTGCTTTGTGGCCTAACATGTAATCTGTGCTGGACAATGTTCCATGTGCATTTGAAAAAAATGTGTATTCAGATGCTTTTGGATGGAATGTTCTGTCCATATTTAGATCCACCTGGTCTAATGTGTTGAGAGACACAGTTTCCCTACTGATTTTCTACCTGGATAATCTACCCATTGATAGAAGTGGGGTGTTCAAGTCCCCTACTATTATTGCATTACTGTAAATTTCTCCCATTATGTCTGTTAATACTGGCTTTATCTACTTAGCATTCCAATGTTGGGTGCACAGGTATTTACAACTGTTATATTATTTTGTGGGATTCCTTTATCATCATGGTAATGCCCTTCTTTGTCTGTTATAGACTTTCCTTTAAAGTCTATTGTAAGCATTGATATATCGACTTCTTCCCATCCCTCCACTTGGCCTATATGTGTCTTTAGGTCTGAAGTGAGTATCTTGTAGGCAGCACATAGATGGTCTTGATTTTTTTATGCATGCTGCTACCTTAAGTTTTTTTGATTAAACGTAAATGGTCTCAATGTTCCAAAGTAATTATTGATAGATACTGTCATTTTGTGAAGTGTCTAAACCTACACTTAGAAAACATATTTAGCCAAAAATTTTTTTTGTGAGAGCTGGAAAGTGGTGGCCAGGCAGAGCTTCACAGGCTGGCTACTCTGAACCGCCCTAAATGATCCATGAAGTCTCCACATTCCATGAGCCCTCGCGGAGATGCTCTTTTTTTTTTTAAACTACATCTACCTTGGGGTATAGCCCAAAGGCCCATGAAAGTAGGATCTTTCCCTGTATGGTTTCCAATTGAAATTTTCATCCGCGTATATGTGAGGACAGCACTGATTGGATTTTTCTCTCTGCAGGCTAATGTAGGTCATAATTCTGTACTCCCTTTTGCTGCACCAAGCCCCATTTCTTCCACAATTTCTGAATTCTGTTTACCTTAGCCCCGCTCTGTTTTCTTTCTATTTTCTATTATTCTCTTGGCTGACGTTCCTTCTGTTGCCATGAGAGCCCAGCAGCTAGTCCTGCCTCACTGTAGCCAAAGCTCCCAGCATGCCCACACACACGCGCATAAAGGCTTTACAATGCCTCCCCCTCACCTCATCCCCGTGGCTCTGGACTCCCCTCCAGCTCTGGGTTCACTAGATTTACTTCTCAGAACTTCTTGAATTTCAAACACAAAACAGCCACTGTTGGGACTCTGGGGAGCTTTGAGTCTTTTTTTTCTTTTTTTCCTTTTCTTAGCTGAGGCTCTATATTTACATTTTATTGTATTCCTGCCTACCTCATGTTGGGGGTTAGTTCACAAGGCACAATCACTTGAAGACAGATTGGAGGGGGGCTTTCTCTTTGTCCAACAGCTGCAAGAATACAAAAGCGCACTGTATTCTTGGGGGGAGATGATTGTTCAGGCCAGTGCTACAGAATCAAGGACATGGTGTAGGAATAAGTTAAATGACTATGGCACCTCATACATGGAAGCAACCTTAGAGAAGCTACGGTCCAAACTGCCTACCTGGACGCTTAAAAAAAAATTTAGGCTCAGAATCAGAGGTAAAAATACTTTGCTAAGAACCAGGGACTGCAGGTCTCTCACCAAGAACCTGTGAGGCAGAATGTGGAATGTTCTGGAAGGGCACGTCCAATCGGGATGAAAACTACCACGTTGTGCCTAATCTGGCAGAATATCTATTGAAATCCGAGGTGCTGGCAGCACAGGGCGTGCCCGGCCTCTTGCCAACCGTTAAATTTCCTATCAGAGGTCTGCGCCAACCAGCCAAGCGACAGCAGGCGTACTTGGAGGATGCTGGGGGTTAGAGGTTTCAGATCACTGCAATGAAGTCAAGATTGAAAGAGATGAATTATTTGGTTTTGCAGTGCATATAAAAGGCACATGGGTACCACAGTCTGCTAAGCGTGCAACAGCACTAGGTCTAAAAAACAATGAACATAACGTTGCTAAAAAGTGCCACCTGTCACCTGAGTCTCCAGGATGTTGTAATCTCTGTGCTGGTGGAGGATCTTCCCTTGATGCTGACGGCCGCTGACTGATGAGGGTGCTGGCTGCTGAAAGTGGGAGTGGCCGTGGCGATTTCTTAAGCTAAGACAGCACTGACGCTGGCAGCACTGACTGACTCTTTCTTTCCTGAATTGTCTCTCTGGAGGATGTGGTGCTGGTGGGCAGCATTTCCCGCATAGTGGAACTTCTTTCAAAATCCGAGTCGGTCTTCTCAAACCCTGCTGCTGCTTTATCAGTGAAGTGTGCATGATAAATTCTTGGCTATCATTTCAACAATCTTCGAGCCTCTTCTCCAGGAATAGATTCCATCTCGAGATGGAATCATTTTCTTTGCTTATCTATAAGAAACGACTCCTCATCTGTTCAGGTTTTATCGAGAGCTTACGGCCACTCAGTCCCATCTTCAGGCTCGAGTCCTCTGGCGATTCCTACCACATCCACAGTTACTGCCTCCGCTGAGGCCTGAATCTCTCAAGGTCCTCCTTCAGGACTGGAACCGACTTCTTCCAAACTTGACCTCTTCCCAAGAATCACGTATGTTCTTTTTGGCATCTAGTAAATCTCTCCTGAACATTTTCAGTCGACTCTGCCCAGATCATAGGAATCACTATCTATGGCCGCTATAGCCTTCTGAGACATATTTTTTGAGATCTGAAACTCGAAATGACTCCTTGATCCATGGGCTGCAGAACAAATGTTTTGTTAGCAGGCACGAAAACCACAATCTTGTTGTCCATCTCCCTCAGAGCTGCTGGGTGACCAGGTGTGGTGTGAGTGAGCGGTAAGATTTTGAAAATTGTTTTCTGAGCAGTAGGTCTCGACGGTGGGCTCGAAATATCCAGTAAACCATGTTAAACAGACATGCTGTCCTCTAGGCATTACCCCATTTAGAGAGCACAGGAAGAGTAGAATTAGCATCATTCTTAAGGGCCCTAGGATTTTCAGAATGGTACATGAGCACTGGCTTCAACTTAAAGTCACATGGGCCTCTAACAAGAGGGTCAGCCTGTCCTTTGAAGCTTTCAGGCCAGGCACTAACCTTTCTTCTCCAGCTAGGTAAGTCATAGGTGAAATCTTCTAAGATTGTTGTATCTACACTGAAAATCTGTTGGTTAGCGTAGCCGCCTTAATTCAGCTAGATCTTCTGGAGAATTTGCTGAAGCTCCTAACCTCCTTAAGCCTCATGAACCAACCCCTGCTAGCTTCAGACTTTCCTTCTGCAGATTCCTCAACTCTCTCTGCCTTCACAGAATGGAACGGAGTCAGGGCCTTGCTCTAGATGAGGCTTTGGCTTAAGGGAATGTTGGGGGTGATTTGATCTTCTAACCAGACCACTAGAACTTTCTCCATATGAGCAATGTGGCTGTTACACTTCCTTTTCTTCTTTTTAAAAAATTTTTAAAAATTTATTTTTGAGAGAGCGTGAGTGCGGAAAGAGCAGAGAGGGAGACACAGAATCGGAAGCGGGCTCCAGGCTCTGAGCAGTCAGCACAGAGCCTGATGCAGGGCTCGAACTCACAAATCGCGAGATCATGACCTGAGCTGAAGGCATGCGCTTAACCAACTGAGCCACCCAGGTGCCTGGGCTATTTCACTTTCTTATTACTTAGGTGTGCACTGGAATAGCACTTGTAATTCCCTTCAGGAGCTTTTGCTTTGCAATCATGACTTGGCTAATTGTTTGGTGCAAGAGGCCAAGCTTTAGGGCCATCTCAGTTTCCAAAATGGCTCCCTTGCTAAGCTTAATTACTTCTAGCTTTTGATTTAAAGGGAGAGACATGGGGTTCTTTCTTTCAGTTGGACTCTTAGGGGCCACTGTCGGATGATTAACTAGCCTAACTTCAATATCATTGTGCCTCAGGGAACAGGAAGGGCCGAGGAGAGGGAGAGGGAGGGAATGAGCTGATTGGTGGAGCAGTTAGAACACACACACACACACACATTTAAGTTTGCTGTCTTAGGTGGGTGTGGTTAGTGGCTCCCTAAATCTATTAGAGATCACTGAAACAAATATAATAATGACAAAATTTGAAATATTGGAAAGATTACCAGAACAGGACACACAGACACAAAGTGAGTAAATGCTGTTGGAAAAATAGGACCGAAAGGTTTATTCAACGCAGAGTTGCTGAAAACCTTCAGTTTGTAAAACATTATAAGAAGAGGTGTGTCTATACTGACAAGACGAGCAAAGACTCCAGGAAAAAGCTGGCACTCACTGGGGAGGTCTCACGGGAATGAATTTAAGATTATGGCCACTCATTTATCGCAAAATTTTTTTTAAATGTTTATTTTTGAGAGCGAGAGAGACGGAGAAGGAGCAGGGGAGGGGCAGAGAGAGAGGGAGATACAGAATCCAAACCAGGCCCCAGGCTCCGAGCCGTCAGCACAGAGCCCGGCTTGGGGCTGGAACTCAGGAGCAGTGAGATTATGATCTGAGCTGAAGTCAGACGCTTAACCCGCTGAACGACCCTGGTGCCCCATGGCCTCTCATTTTTTAAACCGTTATTGCTGCTGCACTGTTGTAACCCAGTTCCCTGCTGATTAGTTTCTCTTCCAAAAACCCAAGAGAAGCCTGAGGGCCTCAGTGATGTATATGGGCTGACCGTTCTCTGTTGGACTTGCCGGCACTTGGCTGACTTCTGCTAACGGTTAATCCAAAATTGTTATCTTATCACCTAACAGATCCCATAGCCCTGGGGCCTCCACCCAATTCACTCTGACCCCCGCTTATGCCGCAGCTGGAGAATATTGGTGGTAGGAATATAATCTCGGTTTCATGTGAAGAGGAACACATGCCCTGGGATGAGACGACCTGACTGGGTTCCATCTAGGCAGGGAAGGAAGGCGCACAGAGGCCAGAGGCCCCCAGCCTCCATGTGGAGGGCGGGAACCCGGAGCTATCCCCCCACTGAGCCTTTCTGTCTCTGCACTTCTACTCCGGCCATTTTTCTTTATAAAAAGACAACAGAAGGAATTCTGCATTGCCTTGTATCTCTCCAAAATTCCTATCGCTAGTCTTAACCGCCACTACCTAGGAACGTGGCCCTATTTGGAGGTAGGGTTTTTATAGAGATAACGAACTTAAGGTCATTAAGGTGAGCCCTAGTGACCTAATACGATGTCTTTACCAAAAGGGTAAGTTTGGACAGTGAGACACATACACACAGAGGGAAGACCGCGTGAAGACACAGAGAAGACGGCCACCTAGAGGCCCACATGAGGTGTCTGGAACAGATCCTTGCCCCACGGCCCTCAGAGGAAGCAACCCCACCCACCACGACCCCATCTCTGACTTCTGGCCTCCAGAACTGGGAGGCGCTAAATTTCCTTGTCGGTAGTACTTTGTTACAGCAGCTCTAGAAAACCAATATGGTAGCTCTTCCTGGGAGTTAGAAAGTTTTCGTTTTTTAAAGTTAAAATCTATAAGATGCTCCATCCTATCCCTTACTGGGGGGTTAGTTCCTTCAAGAAGTACAGCCCCCTAGGAGTTGAGAGGCTGAAGGGGACGGCCTGTCGAAGATTCAAAGTGAAGAAAAGGATTTTTCCACCTTATATTTGTTGATCGTTTGTGAAAGTTGCTGCTTAAAGAGGAACAAAGGGCCTTTTCTATGCTGAATCCCCAAACCGTGAAGGGGCCTTTCCAAGAGGCTCAGGAAGCACCAGCCTTGGCCGCTGAGGAGGTCCTGCTAGGATCCTGGGGAAGGTGAGCCCCTGCCGTGTCGCACCTGCTAGGCACCTCGGGCCGCAGACAGCAGAGCAACCTGAGAGGGGGCGGGTGCTGGGCCTGCCTGAGGCGGCTGCCTTTGTCACCTGGAGGACGTGGCCCTGCCGACCGTGCACGCACAGCACGGAGGGTCTGTGAGAAAGTCCACAGTGTGGAGGGAGCCCACTGAGTGGCACACTTGCTCTTAGGATTCACTTTCCACCACTAGGTGGCAGCAGGGCTTGCCGAAAGGGGAAAACAGCCCCAGGCCCCTTTGCTGCCAGCCTGGGTGGTAGAAGCCTCCTTGGGGGTTCACCTTAGCTTTGCTTTCTGGTCCACAAGAAGGGGGGACGCACGGATAAGACTCCGTGAAGACACAGAGATTAGTGCTGCACGGCAAAGGACTTCTGGCCTCCACAACTGTGAGAGAATACATTTCTGTTTCAGGCCCCCAGATATGGGGACCTGGTTTTAGGGCAGCCCGAGGCAGCTAACACAGGTGGAGACAAACCAAAGGAAGCCGAGCCCTCAGATCCCCACTCCTCAGTCCTCCTCACGCCATCCACCACACTCGGGCAGGCCTAGTTTATTTTTAGGAAGTGCACATTCTCCCTTCTACCAAGTTTGCCCCGTTCTTCCTCAGATCCCAGGAGAGGGGGATGGTATGAACGAGGACAGCCCTGTTCACTTGGTCCATGGATGGGTTTTAATTTGCTTTCTTTAAACCCATCTGTTCCTCATGTGGGTTCATTCTGAGTTTGTTTCCTGCAGGCTCCGTGCCTTGCGGCCTCCAGGGTCACCCCACTGGAGACCGGTCTCTCTTCCCAAGAGTTGGACAGGCTCGGGAGACTAGTAAACACTGGCTCCCCCTGACAAGGAAGAACACAGAAGCTGAAATCCCAGAGAGAAGCGTTAGGAAGATTCTGGAAGGCGCCAGGAGGCAAAGATGGAGAAACGATGGGGTGACCGCTGGATGCAGGGGCCTTGGGCAAGCTCACATGGAGAGCTGACCTCAAGGCAGAAACCAAGCTGGCCAGTGAGGCCAGGAGTCACCACAGAGCTAGGACCCAAGAGAAAAAAAAAAACAAAACCTCCTACCCTTCCTGCAAACTGTCATTCAATTGCTAATTGTGGGTGTAATTTAACTGAAAAGCCAGTACGCCTGGGTGACCACCAATGCCCTCAGCTAATCCTTGAACAGTCGCTTAATACTGCGGGTTTTTGTTTTTAACCCGCAGTCCTATGGAAGCCCTCCTATCCTAGACGGATGGAATGCCTCATTCATTTGAACATCATGTCAGTATGGGAATCGCTCATAGTTGCCCTAGGTCCAGGCACAGGGATCCAGTTTTTCCGTTCTTCTG
Organism: Paguma larvata; assembly: GCA_030068075.1. Lineage (NCBI taxonomy): Eukaryota > Metazoa > Chordata > Mammalia > Carnivora > Viverridae > Paguma > Paguma larvata. The sequence continues at coordinate 80,108,038 of CM057832.1, forward strand.
CATGTCTTAAAAGTATAATTTGGTCAGTGATTTAAGGGGGCCAAGCATTTCTGGGAATAAACAAAGGATACTACTTGACTCTTGTTGAAAGCTCTCCATTGCTTCCCCATGTGGTCCTCTGGCAGAAGGAGTCTGCATTGTGGTTACAGGCCTTACAAGCCAAGGGCTTCCTCCTCTTCCTCTTCCTCCTCCTTTGCTCTAAAACCGACCAAAATCCCAAGCTGCCTCTTTGGCCGATGGGGATTCTGGGTCTCTGCTGAGAAGCAACGGAATTGCCCCTGCTTCCAATAACCACCCCATGCGGCAGCCAGTCTGGCTCAAACGGGAGTGATTACAGGGACCCGATACTCCGAGTACAAGTCTTTAAGCTCAATGCCAGGGAAGCGAAATCCACAAAATGCTGTCTCTCTTGCCAGAGAGTTCCAGTGGATTTTCTAAGACCCCCGTGACCTAATTTAAAGTGTTTTTCTTCTTTTTTGTCCGGCTTTTCTGATACATAATGCTACAATGAGCTGTTAATTCCATCATTTTCACTTCTCTGCCACTCTTCGTCCTGTGATCAAAGAGTATTATTAGCCGCCCTAAAGACACATTAAATCCTCAAGCTGTCCGACAGCGGCACACGAGAGCATTAATCGCCAATCCAGGCAAGGCTAAGGAATAGCTTAACTATTTCTTCTCCTTTGCCCACAGCTCTTTTTGCTCTTCAAACAGCCGTCTTGCAGAGACACCTCTCTGGATCAAAGTACATATTACTCAGAGGACGTTAGTAGGGAAAGTGTAAAAAAGAAAAGGGTAGAACCTGGAGACTAAAGAGAAGAAGATCATTGTTTGGCGGCATCTTTGAAACTTCTATGTTCTTAACAAAGCAATCCCGTGATCCCCCATGGCCCCATCCCCGCTCAGCTAGTCAGACCTGTAACATTTTTCAGCTGCGTTTTGTTGGTTTTCCCCCTTCCCCTTAATACAAAATTGCAGTCTACATCAGGCAAAGCAGCTAGCTGCCTTAGGAAGTGGAGGAGCGACGGGAACAGCGTCAGTGCCTTAGAATATTTGAGACTTTTCAAAAAGTGGAATCTAGCCCTATTATGAAGACTGCATGATTGCCCATTTTCAATCAATAGAGCCCGCTCATCGCTGCTGTATTCTTTTAAATACCCTCATCTGTGCCATCAACTCGATATTCAATGGCAAACGCATCTTTGGTCACCGGATAAAATCCTCTTCAAAAACACCTCCTTTGATGATTTGAATACGTGCAAATGAATCGGAGAGGCGGGAACTCTCCGGAGTGAAGGTGACCGGCCTTTTCAAAGCCATGCAGGATTGCTGGAGCATGGAACCTTAACCCAATGCTTCAGTCAGGGGGAGAGACAATTAGCTCCCTTTTGAGGTAAACTATGGTTTTAATTTCGAGGCAGATCACAGCGGAAAGCAAGACCGCTGGCTGAACTGACAAGCGTATACTAGGGGAGGATCCTTAAAAGGAATTTCCCAGGTTACCCGGGGTGCACACATTATTTGGTTTTAAATCCTACACATTTTTAAAGGGATCTACACAGTATTGTATATTGGTATACAAATAACAGCCCCAGGGGATGAGGTCGCATCTACCAACAGAAACACGGTGTCTTAGAGGAGGAGAAACCTCACAAGAGGAACCTGACTATGTCTGGTTAAACGCTCAACACCATGTCACCACCGAAGCCTCCACCTGCCGTTCGAGTAAGGATGCCTTTGATTAAGAGGATTCCAGTGAGGTCCCGAGGAAGGCTAACCAAAGGTCTGCCCTTCTCCTGGTCTCTTCCATTCCCTCTTTCAGGGTGTAGAGGCAAAGGGAAGGAGTGAAGGGTAGCCAAGGAGCTGTATCCTTCTGGGACTGAAAGAGCAGGCAAAATAAAAACCTCCAGCGTGAAAACACAACCTGGAATTACAACTTAATGGCGCAGAACTTTCTAGATGCATTGCCAAAAAATTTAAGCTTAGATACTGTGAAGGTTTACGGTGGAGGACTCGATGAAACAGCAAAATTTGGAGAAACCAATGTCGTGACTCTGGTCAAACCTTTCCTTGACTACACACCCCCATGCAATTTAGAGGAAGTCACAGCAGGCCACAGCTGGAGACTTAATGATCCATTTTATAGATGAGCAAACCGAGGCCCTAAAAGGGTGGTCAATTCAAAGTCCGTGATGGGTGGGAGGCAGAGAGGGGCACAGAACCCAGATTCCTATTTCTGTGTCATTCCTTGATGTCCGTTTGGTTCTGCAGCAGGGGAAAGGGCTAACTTAGAGGATTAGGACAGGGGGCGGGAGGCCATTTCTGGGGGCTCTCTCAGGTCTTTGTAACTAAGACAAAGATGCCCTCTGCCGTTTCATCCCCATGCCCTCTCGTGGGCACACAGGGTCGTATAGAGACACGCCCGATCACAAAACACTAAAGCGGAAATAGGAGAATCGGGCCCTTCTGTTTAACCAGAAGTCAGGGGTTTCAAAGATGTAAAATATCTCTGCTCTGATTTGTTTTTGTTCTGGAAAATCACTGCTTTGAGAGGAACACCACCAGTGAGACGGGGAAGTGAACGGTTTGGGGTTAGACGCTAGTGGTTTGAATCCCAGAGCTTAATCGGTTACTCTTTCCTTGCCTAACTTGGGGCAAACCCATAATCCTTCTGTACCAGGGAGCTCCGTCTGCTTCCCCGCGGCTTGTGGGGATTAAATGGCTTAAGACAAAGTATTTAGGACATTGCCGGGCTTGTAGGAAACCCTGAAAAATGTTACAAGGCTTACGGTCAGTAGCTCCAAAATAGGATTAGGTCAGATCAGCTTTTCTCCAAGCTTGGTGAGAATTTCTGCGGCCTCCCTGCCTGAGTCCTCTCGCTTCCTGTGCTGGGAACCACGGCCAGCCCTGTGCTGGGAAGGCTGGGGAGGCGACCACGGCGTCAGCTCGCTAGCACCGCTGCCTCTTTGGGTTCTGAAATCCCAGGTCCCTGGAGTTCTAACAGGTGCTCAAGTGTTTTCAATACAATCAACAATTAATATTGTGGCTTCCTGAGGCCAGCATTAGCCTTTACTGAAACGTTTTGCTTTTCATGGTCCAAGAAAGGCACACAAGCAGCACAGCAAATAGACACCGATAAAAAGTACATAGCAGTTTCCTTATAAATGAAACCGATAATACCCAGGAGGAACCATCGAAATGACTAATGAGACAAGCTTTCTACCAAAGGAAGAAGGGTAACCGATAAGGGTTTGGCGTCAGCAGGGGCACTGAGCCACCTTGCAATCTTATATTCCGATCCGGAGCATCCCAGGCCCCCAGCTGGTGCAAATCTGGTTTTGGAAAGAAACACAAGGGGGCGCCTGGGTGGCTCAGGCGGTTGAGCGTCCGACTTCCGCCCAGATCATGATTTCACAGTTCGTGAGTTCGAGCCCCACGTTGAGCTCTGTGCTGGCAGCTCAGAGCCTGGAGCCTGTTTCGGATTCTGTGTCTCCCGCTCTCTCTGCGCCTCCCCCACTCATGCTCTGTCTCTCTCTGTCTCTCAAAAATAAATGCTAAAAAAAAAATTAAAAGAAACACAAGGAACAGGAACTCTTAGCTCATGAAAACGAGATTTCACTTGGTCTTTCATTGCAGACTTCCCGACTTCTGCTTCTGGATAAAACCAAACTTACCCTGGGACCAAAAAATTACTATGAACTTTTGTTTTCCTCTTTAATTCCCTATCTTCTTGGCGGTGCAGAGGAGCCGACTCTTCTGTAAGGAATTTACGATACACCGGAGTGTACTTTAAAGAGTTTAAAGGGCAGTGTGGGGAGTGGTGCTGCCCGGTGGAAAAAAAATTCTATTAGTGCTACAATCAGGATCTGCCGGGGTGATAAAAAAAAAAAAAGTCCTTTCACAATGGCTGTTGTGGGGAGAGGGCTTCTAGTGTATGTAAGACGTCAAGGAAAGCTTATCTGAGAAGGGGATGTTGGGGCTGAGACTGAAGGAAGTGAGGCGGCAAGTGTGGAACAACAATGTGTGTTCAATCAGTACGAGCAAACGCAAAGGTCCTGAGGCAGAGGTGCGCTTGGTTATGGGAGGAAGACCAAGGCCAGTGTGGTTGCAATGGTATCAGCAAGAAAGACCGAGGCGGAGAAGGGTCAGAGAGGACCCTGGACGCCTCTGGGATGATGAGTAGCATTTTCGGGGACTGAGGTCCCGCAGAGCATACTTGAGGGAATACAGGACGAGGCCGGGCCACAGGGAGACGTGTAAAAGGGCGGCATGGGGGCTCCCACGCTGGTTCCCGGCCGGCAGCTGGCACACGCAGGCTTGGCGAAACTTCAGAGTGGAAAACTCGAAATCAGCCCCGGGCCTGCTCATGGGATTTGTGTGCAGATGTACAAGGAGGTGGGGAAGGCGTGCGAGGTGCACTTCGTAGGGCAAACACCCCTGCTCCTCTTGTCGGGCTTAGTCCATCATGTCTCTCTCGAGCCCTCCTCTAAGAATTCAAGCAAGCCACCGCAGACAACTCGGCAGGTGCTAAAGGGTGTTCACACCCGCAGTCACTCCTGATCCTCCAAGCAGCCTGGGGAGGGAGGCATTATGTCCCTCCTGTGGCAAATAAGGACACACAGAGAGGTTCCGGTTCAGATCACACAGCCAGTGGGTGACACCCGAGGGGGAGAGCCAAGATTCCTGAGTGCTGAGTTCAGGTTCCTCTCACAACACAGCTCTGTGCCTCCCAAGCTACCCATGTCCCAAGGCAGTAATCCAGAATTCGAGAAGATTCACACACAAGAGGGTACACAGTTGAGTCGGAGAAGGCCCGGCTGTGTTGGGGAGCACAGCGAGGGGCCCCGCTTTGCCCCACGAGGGGGGACTCGTTCTCTTCTTACATATGCCGATTCCGCATCTTACCCTACATAGTCTTTTGTGTAATGTCCTACGTGAGCTGCAGGAGCGCATGGCTTGGGGCAAGACCCGCCATTTGTGGAAGTGACAGAGCGCCTCTGTTTGTTTGCCAACCCAAGCCTGCCTGTTCTCGTGTCCTCTGCGGCCCGGGTCCGCCCGTCAACCAGAAGGGAAGGGGAAGAGGAAGAAGTGAAAATTACTTACTAAATAGACATCGAGCACGGAGGTATTATCATCCTGCATTTCCAGAGGGTTGGGCTCCGAGGTCAAGTAGATGGTCCCCTCTTCCAGGGTGAACGTTGAACTGGAAGGTAACCCTTGACTGGAAGAACAAAGAAGAATAATGAGCATGTGGCCTCCAGAGCAAAATCCATGGATACTTGCAACCTCACACACTGTGGAATGACTCAGCCCTGAAAAGGAAGTGAATTCTAATGGTCATGGATGAATCTGTGGAACCTGATGCTAAGTGAAATAAGCCAGTCAACAGAATGCAGATACTGTATCATTCTACTTCCCTGAGGCACCCAGAGCAGCTCAGCTCACAGAGGTAGAAAGCTGAGTGAATGGTGGTTGCCTGGGGCTGGGGGATGGGGAGTCACTGCAGGGGACACGGAGTTCTGCAAGATGAAAAGAGTTCTGGAGGGGCGCCTGGGGGGCTCAGTCGGTTAAGCCTGACTTCTGAGTTCTGGAGGTCAAGCCTGGGGGGCGTCTGACTTCAGCTCAGGTCAGGATCTCATGGTTTGGGAGTTCGAGCCCCGTGTTGCGCTCTGCACTGGTGGTGCGGAGCCTGCTTGGGATTCTCTCCCTTTCTCCCTCTCTCTTTCTGCCCCTTCTCTACTTGTGTGTGCACTCTCTGTGTCAAATAAACTTGATTGGCTATACGTTCTGGGTGTGCCTAACACTATTGAATTATGCGCTTAAAAATGGTTCAGATGACTGGGTGGCTCACTCAGGTAAGCACTGGACTTCACCTCGGGTCATGATCTCATGGTTCATGGGTTCAAGTCCTGCATCGCACTCTGTGCAGACAGCTCGGAGCCTGGAACCTGGTTTGGATTCTGTGTCTCCCTCGCTCTCTGCCCCTCCCCCGCTCATACTCTGTCTCTCTCTCTCTCTCAAAAATAAACATGAAAAAAATAAAATAAAATAAATGATTAAGATGGGAAATTTTATGGGAAATGCACACAATTAACAAAAACAATAGTTATTTAAGCTTCCAGCATTCTAATTTAAAAAATGACATAAGAACTCTGTAAAATACATACAGCCCTATGTCAGTCATCAGGCACTTAAGTCCCATTAAGTGCAGTCAGAATAATCTGATATTAATACATCCTGGCACCGAGCTTCATGGCCAATTCATTAATCTTTCTTTATATTTGCTATCCTCCCATTCAGTACATACTGAGTGAGATCAGCGTACGGAAGGAGCATGTTACCTAAAACTATTGCATCAGGTGCTGACTACCGCCTGAGAAAAGAGGAGAATGCGTGTTAGGAAAACAGATACCTGAGCTGATAAAGCAGCACAGGCGGACTGTGAACTCTGGAACGAGACCACTTAGCTTTGAATTCTGGTTCTTCTGCTTGGTTGTGGGGGATATACTGGGTAACTTTTTTAAAGCCTCTCTGGAACTCGGAACTGGAGCCTCCAGCTTCCCACATGCAAAATGAGAATCCTATCAAGCATGCAGGGGTTGTTGGGAGGGATTAGTAGCATGAATGTACCACGCAAACAGACTTTTATGCACGCTGTGGTCTAGGGGCTAGGATGGAGCAGAGATTGAAATCGATGTCTCTGCCTCCTGCAATTTACATGGTAATGTGCAAGACAAACACTTAAGGCACACAAGAGAGATACAAGTGAGTGAGACCAAGGGGGCGTAGACCATCTGTAGACAGCAAACTCTCCATGCTCGGCCAGTGGGGTTTGAAGGATCTCAGGTGTGAGTTGGACGCTAGGGGGCACATGTTCGTCCCCTCTACTCTGTGGGGCCCTACCCTGCCCTCCGAAGTGTCCCACTGATGTGCCTTTTCCTGGGCTCGGACAGGCGCCCCCACTCCCTGACCACTGTAACAGTCACATGCTAACTTGTTCCATGCATTTCTTGGCTTCTTTAACCTCTTCTTTTGCTTTTTTCAAACATATTTTTAACGTTTATTTAGTTTTGAGACAGAGAGCAAACTGGGAGTGGCAGAGAGAGTGGGAGAGAAAGAATTCCAAGCAGGCTTCGTGCTGTCAGCACAGATTCGGACACAGGGCTGGATCTCACAGACCGTGAGATCATGACCTGTGCTGAAATCAAGAATCGGAAGTTTAACCGACTGAGCCCCCCAGGCGTCCCTTCTCTAACCCTTTTTAAAGGTCAGAGGGGGGTAGTCAGCTACCGGTTGCACAACTGGTTTTTGGCCACTTGGTATGCAAGTCCTGCAGGTTTTGTTTTGGGCTTCAGCTGAAGCTGATGTTAAAAACAATTCATTTTAACATTGTGTTTTTAGCAAAGAGATGAATAAAGGTCAGATACACCATGGAAGATACAGCTAGCTGTATCTTTCCTAATCAACATATGCTTCACACAGAACACAACGTATTATTTGTGCTTCAGAACCTTTCCACTGTACACCTGAATGTGTATGAGAATGTCCATTGCTACTTCAAATTAACAAAATATAATTATTAAAATAGGGAGGGGCGCCTGCGTGGCCCAGTCAGTTAAGCGTCTGACTTCGGCCCAGGTCACGATCTCACGGTTCATGAGTTCAAGCCCCGCGTCGGGCTCTGTGCTGACAGCTCAGAGCCTGGAGCCTGTTTCAGATTCTGTGTCTCCCTCTCTCTCTGCATCTCCCCTTCTCACACTCTATGTCGCTCTCTCAAAAATAAACATTAAATTTTTTTTAATAGGGAGATAATACAAGAATAAACCATCCAACCCAACCACCTGGATGGACAGACTGCAGCAAGTTCCTCCTTCCTTGGAGATGTCTCGAGTAGTAAAGGTAAGATTAGGTCTAAAGAGAATTTTCACTGAAATGTCTGAGCCACTGATTAATTTCATGTTTGTTTCTCTTCCATTCTGACATTAGGGGATATTCTTGCTCCTTGGCCCTGTTTTCTACTGTACTGTAGATTTCCTGGGCAGAGGGCTCCTTGGAATCCATTTCTAATTTGAGAGTGTTCCATATTCCTTTTTAGGGGTCACTGTAAATGACAGCGTCTCTCTTGGGAGCAAGGCCCTTAAAGCCCAAAGGTTGTGTCAGAGGGCCTGCCGTTCCTTAGCCTCCAGCTCCGGAAGATCCGTTTCTAGAAGCAATGTTACGTGACTAGGTTGAAGAGTCTGGCTCCCTGCCTGGGTTCTGCACCATCAACTTTTGCCACAAGTCCCTCAATTCAGACCGGCTGAGGGCTAATTGAGACTAATTTGCAACAAGGTGTCCAGGAAACTGTTCATGTCCCCAGGTCTGTTCTTCCCTCGCAAACCCGAGGAACCGCCAATCCTCTGCCGCTGCTCTGGGCTCAGCTCTCCGTACACGCTGCACACCTGTCGCAGGGGAGAGCTGTTTGGGGGGGGCATTTCGCCCACTGCGAGGGGGAGGCAGACATTAACGGCTCTCTGGTGTCACCCAGGCCTCTGTGCCGTTTACAAAAATGCTCCTGTTCCCAGCAACGTTAGTTCGGCCTCACTGGAGAACACGAGCCAGGCTGCGCTGCCGAAAACAGTCAGGGATGGTTTCACAGCCTGGAACGCTCTGATTTCTGTTTGCAGACCTAGTGAGTGATTTTCAGCCAATTCTCAAAGGGGCATTTGCTCAGGGGGCATATGGTACGATCCATTGTTTTTGTCTTTTTTTTTTTTTAATGTTTATTTATTTTTGAGAGAGAGAGAGAGAGCATGAGCAGGGGAGGGGCAGAGAGAGAGAGGGAGACACAGAATCCAAAGCAGGCTCCAGGCTCTGAGCTGTCAGCACGGAGCCCGATGTGGGGCTCGAACCCATGAACCATGAGATCATGACCTGGGCCAAAGTCAGCCACTTAACCAACTGAGCCATGCAGGCGCCCCAGTTTTTGTCTTTAAAAGTCACCCTCTCAGGAGCGCCTGGGTGGCTCAGTCGGTTAAGTGTCCGACTTCAGCTCATGTCACGATTTCACGGTTCATGGGGTCGAGCCCTGCATTGGGCTTGGCGCTGACAGCGTGGGGTCTGCTTGGGATTCTTTGTCTCCCTCTCTCTCTGCCCCCCGCCCTTGCTCATGCTCTTTCTAAATAACCTAAAAAATGGAAGTTAATCTCTCAGTGCCTTTATCTTCTTTTATCAAAGTAATAAAAACATATCACATGATATAAATTGTGGTAGGGTCCCCTCCCAAGAGAAAAACAAAAACAAAAACCACAAGGCAACCTGACTATACGCGTATGTGACAATATCCCTCCTAACCTTGTAACATGAGACCACTTAATCAGACTACGTATTTGTGTGTTACCATATATGGGAGACAAAGAAGTAAAAATATATAAAAAACTATGCCACGTGGCGTTCAGGGCTCAGTTCTTTGGGTCCGAACCTAACTGAGTGGTGCCGGCAGGAATAAAGTTGCTTCCTGGAAAGAAAAGCCTCGGGGTCATGACTCTCAGTGCGAGAATCCTGCTACAAAATGATTTAGGATGAAAAGCAATACTCTCCTGTCCTGACCCCAACCCACCCCCTTCCGGGGGGGGGGGGGCAGAGGGCACCTCCTTGAGTGATTTTGCTTTTTAAAAATGTTTATTTTTTAATGTTTATTTATTTTGAGAGAGACAAAGAGCACGCTGGCACAGGCAGGGGAGGGGCAGAGAGGAAGCGAGAGAGTCCCCAGCAGGGTCTGTGCTGTCAGCACAGGGCCCAAGGCGGGGCTTGATCTCCCAAACCCATAGGATGGTGACCTGAGCCAAAATCCAAAGTCAGAAGCTCAGCCAACTGAGCCACTTGGGTGCCACTCACATGGCGATTTTAAAGTTTTCTTTCTCTGCTGGTTTCATTTAAGCCATTTGCTTTTGGAAACATCTCAGCATTGAAAGGAGGGGTAGGAAATAAAAGGGAGCGATGGTCTTGTCTTATTTTTCCATATAATTCAGCCCCTTTTTCTACTTAATATGGCAGAAATCGTCACCCCCAGTGACTTCTCCTTATAGCATTTCTGGTGGTTCTCAACCTAAGGTGTCATTTGTTGATTCATTAGGAAGGACATATAGCTTTTCTATACTTCCTCCCAACATCTGCTATTTACAGTTAGTCTGTAACTGTGAATGATACACTTAATAACCTTTTAAATTCCATCAACCAGAGACCTTTAACTTCTCATATTGTTTCGTCTTTGTCCCTGCTCTCCTCTCTTTGTATCAGATACACTTAAAATTTTTTTCTACTTTGTCATGGCTGTTACTATTTATATTCTACCTTGTAGCTAGAGCCACAGTTTTCCTGCCTTGTCCATGGATTGATTCTAAAGTGAGAAAACCGATATGCAGAATTTATATTATTAGGGTTATGGAAAAACTGTTCGTGCCTGGCCGACAGGGAGTCAGCGTTGCGTTTCCCTCTCTGGTTCAAAACCACGCTTGCTGGGCCGTGCAAAGAAAAATGTTCACAACCACGAGGTTAAATGGAGTCATCTTTTTAGTTTTGCTTAAATTCACCATGTTTTAGGCTGCTTCGTATCAGGGGGTGTTTTTGCCCTTTAGAAATGGACTGCCTGCCATGGGGATTAAACCCAGAGACAGAGCGCCCGTGTGGACTGAGCTGGTGCAGGCCCAGATGCTAGCCCTGCTCGTCCGATCATGAGTTACTGGTCTGGGCAAGTCCCCACGCTGGGCGTGGCTTCCTCACGTAGGATGGGAATGCTGGGCCCTGCCCGCCTCAAGGGGTCATCCAGGGGACCCCAGGTCAGGTGACGCAGGGGAGTTAAGTGCCGATAGAGGGTCCAAGCAGCAGCACTGTGAGTTTCACCTCTCCCACTGCACCTGTTCTGTGTGTGGGGGGCGGGGCTTCGAGGAGGTCTGCTGGCCCGGGCAGATTCACCCTAACCTTCTGTCAAGAATTGCTTGTCTGCTCTTCTGAGCACATTAACTGAGGGGGAAAGCGGGCAGGAAAGCTCTCCCCGCAGAGAAAAACCCCGAGGGCAGCCTGGTCTCACTTACAGGCTGCAAATCCGAGCCCCAGGGAGAGGGAGGCCGCGGAGGGGCAGACACTTCTGATGCGCCGACCCGGCCCGCGCGCCCCTCTCGGGAAAGCTCCCCTCTGGCCGCCGGGGGGTGGGCCGTGGGGTGAGGGACCCTGAACCACTCGGCCCCGCCTGCAGCCTGGGTCGGGTCAGCCTGCGGCGAAGCTCACCCCCGGCCGGCTGCGAGCTCCTGGGCTGAGCGCTCGAGACCCCGGGGCGGCCCCTGCCGAGTGGGAAGCGCTTGGCCATGGTCACTGCCGGCCTGCCGGCATCTCCCGCCTCCCTCACCTCCCCTGCCGACAGGGCGCTTCCAGAGGGACCTGCTGCTTCCTCTCTGCCTTTTCTCCCTGTCAGCCACAAACACGCTCCGCGGAGCTCTCCCGCTTCTGCTATTTTTAGCCACGGAGGCCGCCTGTTCCTGGCGGAGGCAGGCAGGGCGCAGTCACTCTCTCGGGAGGCGACGATGGCGGCTCTGTGTGTCTGCTGCTGGGGTTTAACCTGCCTCTCTCCGCACCCGAGTGAACGCCCGGGACGCGAACCTAAGGCAGACACGGCGCGAAGGGCAGCACTTTGACCTGACAGGTGGAGAGAGGCCTGAACGCCGTGATGCCAGGTCTAGGAGTTCGGGGAACAGGAACTGTCCAATTGCTCCTTGTCCCGAGTGCTGGCGGCAGCTGAGAGCCCCCCTCCCCCCCCCCAACAGCTGAGAAACACACACAAGAAAGAGGAACGTGTGTGTAGGGGGTGGGGGTTGGAGGAAGCAACCTCTTCCAAAAAGGAACCCTCCTCCAAGTTCAAGGACCTTCCCACCAGTGTCCCTAGGAAATTTATTTTCCTTGCCATTTTTCTTGTGATGACTGTGCCGCGTGCAGTATCTCATTTCATCAGTACCGATAACCCTGTTAGGATGGGTCTCTTCCTACTTATTTGTAATGTATTAAGGCGCAGTCCCCAAACCACAGGTAACAAATGGTGGCCCCTGGATTTTCACCCAGGCCTGATGCCTGGAGTCATGCCCTACACACACGGCCTCCAAATTACCAAGGACTGCAGAGAATTAGCTGTGTGCTGTGCTTCTAAGATACTCTCAACAACAATGGTGCAATTTATGAAAGAAAAATGGAGGTCAGTAGGTCCGTTTCTAAGGGAACAATCTATTCCCATAAGCGAGTCGTGATTATCTGACTTCATCGAGAGGAGAAGACGTAGATATTAAGGACTAGCCGGAGAACCGCTGATAACCCTGTTCACAAAAATTATTTCAAGATGGATCACAGACCAAGTGGGAAAGCTAAAACTGTTCAGCTTCTGGAAGGAAACGAAGCAGAGTGTCTCCGTGGCCGTGGGTGTCCTGACTGGGAAGGGGCAGGGGGGAGCTTTTTAGGGTGAGAGGAATGTTCTTTATCTTGATCTGGGTGTTAGCTACTTGCGTGTAACATCTGTCAAAATCTGTGGAAGAAAACACTTGAAGTTTGTATATTTTCGCAAGTATTGATTGTTTTCCAATGATGAACTGTCCACATCCACACCGTATCTGTTTTTCTTCTCCCCAAACTTTAGGTCATTCATCCAAACGGAGACTGAGTGCCTACTTTGCTCCCGGCACTGTGCTAAAAGCAAAATATAAGTCAGTAAATAGTTTCTACAGGGCTGGGTGGATGACTCAAAAGTCTTTGAAAAAAATGGAAGAAATATACAATAAATACTAAAAAAAAAAGCAAATAAGTACATATATCATTATTATAAAATATAGTAAAACCAAAAATGACAAAAAATTAAAAACCTTAACAATCAAAGAAATTTTTTTTGGACGTTACAACACTGAATCATTTCTGCTTTCTTGGAAAAACAGGTTTTCTGTTCATCCCTGGCTGACTTTAGTCTCAGAATTAATTTCCTTCCCAGAGCGCTTATCCGTGGAGTTGAGAGAGAATCTATTTACGTAGGTCCCAGAGGTAAGGCTTAGGGGAATAAAACAAATTCTAATAGGAGCAGTCAGGAGACACCCCCAGGTACGTAGCACGCACTGAAAAGAGGCAACTGTACTCTCTAGCTTCAGCAAAGCCTCACGAAGGCACCGGGAACTTGAGATCTTTTGTGTCCCAGGGGGCTCAGGCCGCCATGGCTCGGAGAACAGTATGGGACTGGAAAAATGAGCCAGAACAAGAGGCAGGGTAGCCGAGTTCTTCTCCTAAGAAGTTGTGTACGCCGTAAGGACACGCAGGAGCTGAGGAGCGAGGAGAGCCACTGAGCCTGCCTGGGCTCCCGTTTCCTCCTCTCTAAATATCAGGGCTTTGAACTCGATGAGGTCTTTCCAGCTTCCGAAAGCTTGCGTTCTAAGCCTCGTTGGCCTTCTCTCAACTTCCCCGGAAAACTGAAACTTGGGATCAGAGTAGCATTATCAGAAACTCTGAAATCACGATGCTGAAATGGAGATGCCTTTGGCTGGGTAAGCTGATGGAACCATTAAGGGTTTTGGAGAAAACGCACAGGAGGAAATTCGGTCCCAACGTTGGCGCGATATACCGCACTGCGTGAGGTAACGGACTCCTAGTACAGATGGTGTCAGTGTCAGGCCGACAGGTACTGTGCTGTCTCTTTACACTCGCTACAAGGATTGGAAAAAAAAAAAAATCCAGAAAAGCAAAGCTTGATTCAGAGAGATGGTGTTACGGTTTGAATCGTGTCCCTTAAAATTCCTAGATTGAAGTCCTAGCCTCCTGGACCTCAGAATGAGGCTTTCTTTGCCAACAGGGTCACGGCTGGGTCATACCGGAGTCGGGTGGGGTCTAACGCAGTCCGACTGATGTCTGGGCAGGCGCACAGGGAGAGCACCCTCTGAGGGTGAGGGGCGGACTGGGGCAATGCTGTTACAAGCCAAGGAATGCCACAGCCTGGGGCCCACGAGGGGACAGGATGGAACAGATTCTCTCTCCCAGGCTTTGGAAGGAAACGACACTACCGACGCATTAGCCTCCCGGCCCCCGGAACCCTGAGACAACACACTTCCGTTCAAGCCACCCGAGCGTGTGGCACTTTGTGGTAGCATTCCCGACGAACCCATGCAGGGGGTATAAACGCCTAAAGGGAAACCTTGCCTTGGCAAATAGGCTGGCTCACTAAAACTCACTGTCCCTTCCCTCCCCCGGAGCGCCCGTAACCTTAACCTTCAGGAAATTAGTATTCTGGGGGATCTGAGAAAAGCATCATTCGTCTTCTCTACTGAACATCGCATTTTCTATCTTTAAGAAGAAAGGCCCCACCTTCAGTAAAAGCCACCAAACATCTGTTGAGCCTTTACCATTTACCAGAAATCTTTAGGGACTAGATTTGTGCCTTAGCTTTTAGGCTTTACTCAGGTCTGCCGCACACCGATGTGCTAAACAGGCAGAGGGCTGAAATGGCCACACGCAAACATGGCCGCTTGGTCAGCATCCAAATTACTATCAAGTCTGCGGAAGCTGCTGGAAAAAATAACATGAGAACGGATTAGAAGGCAGCTTTGCTTTCAGAGACGGATACTGTAATTATAACTGTTCAGGGCTATTGGAAAACCAGACGCGGAATTGATTTTCAGTGTGGCTGCTGGCTTCGGGGATGTTCAGAATGACAAGAAGTTTTCTCATGTGCGGCTAGGCCGATGCCAACCTAATTATAAGCTCTGAATGCACAACTGGGAAACGTCACATAAACTACCCGTCTCTGCTGGATGGTCGACACCCTGTCCCGAGTCCTTGGAAACAGAAGCAGTTCAGGGGGAGAGGAATGGAAAAGCGCCCCAGCGGGCAGAGAACGGGAGGGGCCTGGCTGGGAAGATCCGGGAGGGACTCGGCACTGGCATCTCTGAAAAGAACAACTTGGACTTATTTTCGTTTTCAAATCATGACTCTGCCTTCACCTCAGGCAGTGACTCCCTGTCCCAAGACCCTTCCTATAATATAAGGAACAAAACTGAGTGCTTTATTTTTTTTATTTATTCTTTTAAAAAAGTCTTTATTTTTGAGAGAGAGCGTAAGCAGGGGAGGGGCAGAGAGAGAGGGAGACACAGAATCCAAAGCAGGCTCCAGGCTCTGAGCCGACAGCCTAGACGTGGGGCTCGAACTCACTAATATGAGATCATGACCTGAGCCAAAGTTGGATGCTTAACCGACAGAGCCACCCAGGCGCCCCCAAATGAAGTGCTTTAAAAACAAAGTCGGTTTACCCACTTGCTTACAGAGCAGTCCTCAAACTCTAATACCCAGGATCACCAACAGGCCCGGGGAGGTGTTTTAAATGACTTGTTTCTGAAGCAGGTGATTGTACCTCAAGAAATACTGGCTTACAGACAACGAAAGACAAACAACAGAGTAACTCACTTCTATGAGTGAGTCTCACAAAGTCAGAGGTGTAGAAACACAGAGTACACTGGTGGCTGCCAGGGGCGGGGAGATGGGACATGCTGGCCAAAGAATACAAAGCTGCAGTTATGCGGGAGGAGGAAGTCTGCAGATCTGCAGATGGAAGGTATAACCGCAGTTTATATTATTGTATTGTATACTGGCCATTCGCTGAGACAAACGCACACACGCACACATGCTCACGGCTGTACAATCTTCCGGTTACAGGAGAAAGAAGTCCTGAGGGTGTATGTAGGGGACTCTAGTTAACGATACTGCATTGTGTATCTGAAAGCTACTAAGAGAGTAGGCCTTAAAAAAACACCACCACCCTTCCGCCTCCCTACCCCTCAGCCGGCCCAAACCAACCAATCAAAAGCAAAGAGACACAAAACACAGTCCCTACCTTCAAGAGTCCATATCCAGTGAAGGAAACAAACAAGATAACACATGGTAAGGAGAACCAAGCTTTTGGTCTCAAATAAACAAACAAACTAACAATGTAAGATGGATACGTTAGCTAGCTGGACCACAGTCATCATTTCACGATGTATATCCATCAAATCATATTAGATATATTAAAGATATACATTTAAAAATGCTTATTTATTTATTTAGAGAGAAAGAGAGACCGAGTGTGCATGGGAGCAAGGGAAGGGCAGAGAGGGAAGGAGAGAGCATTCCAAGCTGGCTCCGAGCCGTCAGCACAGAGCCCCACTTGGGGCTTGATCTCATGAAGTGCAAAGATCATGTCCTGAGCCTAAATCAAGAGTCGGATGCTCAACCGACTGACCCGCCCAGGTGCCCCAACATATACTTTTTATTAAATATACATTATAAAAGCTAAAGAATTCTAGGGGAGAACAGTTTGTAATCGCACACGCGAACAACAGGAAGTAGGAGAGTAAGTCGCAAATATATTTAGCATGATCACGCTTGGAGGAGTTGCACAGGCACTATTTCCTATGTAACGTCACAAAGGTACTTTGCAGAGATTTGTCATGGGCATTCAAAATTAGTGCATTAGGTTGTGATAAATACTAAAATCTAAAAACAAAACAAGAAAAATAAAAATACTGGCTTAGAAGCCTAAGAATGGATGCGCAGCCCAGAAACGGTGTCGTGTGCTTCTGTGAACGGTGGGGGACCAGAGTGATCCCGTGTGGGACGTGCGACAAATGAGGGGGCAGACGGTGGTCACTGCCGAGGGCCCTGCCCGTGCCCTCGAGGTTCGGGGAGGGCCCTGCTCCGCCGCCGGGGCCCAGAGCGCCTGGAAAGGCTGGCGGTGCGGCTCTGGAGGCTGGACCTGGCTTGTTCGGGAGCCCGGAACCCCAGGGTCGGATACGCAGCCCTTCAGCATGGGATTCATTATGTCCACGTGTCATTTCTTAATCAACTCCCATTAAAAACACAATCACATGGATATATTGACTCTGAAGAGTTACAACCCATTGTTTTCAGCTCCGAAACCTGAAAACTAACAAGGAGGATATACTTGCGTGCATGGAAGAATAGATTAAGGAGATAAGATCCATAGCATTTGGATGAATAAAAGTTCATCTGTCTTGGTATTAAGGACCTAGTTTGTCTTTCCAAAACCTTTCCTCAAATTGGGGGAAAGATGATCTCAGACAATCCGCTCTGTGCAATATTGTGTGTGTGCGACAACTCCCTACTAATTGCCAGGGAAAACCAAACACCCGCCGTAATCATTAACACTTGGGCCAGTCCCGTTGCAAGCACGTAATGAATAAAGCATCTAAAAGACTTGGCACAGTGCCTGGTCTTGACAACCTATGATTAACCCTAGCTCTAATTCTGGATGGCACAGAGTTTCACTGGAAGACAATTTAAAGAAGAACAAATGATTCTTTAAACAATTTTAAATTTCCTCAATGATTTGAAAGAGTCAACATCATCTTTTATAAAACCTAAGATCTAAGAAAAGATCAATGGAAAGGTCACTGGATCCAGAGTTGAAGGCCCTGGATTCTGACCCTGATTGTGATGCTACCGATCTAAGTGATGTTGCGAAAATACCATTACCTCTATGCACGCCCGTTTCCTAATTTGTAAAGTTAAGGTGTTGGGTGAAATAATGGCCAGTGAGGCTACCAGGCTCCATCATCAAGGGAGTTTTGTGTCCCATAATGAATTAAAAACTCAACACATACATCCTGAATTTCTTCTCTTGAATAACCATGAAGACAAGACCCTCCTACAGGTTTTCAAGGTCAAACTCCTCCCGACCTTTTAAGTAGGCTTCATGTCCAGCATGGAGCCCAGTGCAGGGCTTAAACTCAAGACCCTCGGATCAAGACCTGAGCTGAGGTCAAGAGTTGGATGCTTAACCGACTGAGTCACCCAGGTGCCTCTTGTTCTTCTGAACAGATGCTGTGATTTCCTCAGTTTCCAAATGTCTATCTGACCTTCTTTCAAACGTGTATTATCAGCTTTCCTTACCGAAGTTTGTTTACTTGAGAGAACGAGGCTCCCTTTTCTGGTAGATCAGAAAGCAATTCCCAGAAGGTCAGAGTGAGAGGTATAGGATGTGTTCGGGCACTAGAGATATTTTATAATGCTGATGTGTTAGGAAGACAGGGGGTGGAAATCCCAGTCCCTGGGCTGGTGAGTGCTTTTCTTATACCTTCTGGCAATACAGTTCCCATAAATGGCTAAGTCTTATTTAAAATTCTGAGTCTGTGGTCTTTTTAAAAACACTGTTCAGTCAAACAATTCTATAGTTTTAAGCATGCTCTGCGTAAGATTGGGCAACAACAGCCATCACCCCTTCCTGAGGCACCAAGCCTGCACTCTATGTATTGCCTCATTTACAATTTTAGCAACCCACTGAGGTCGGTATGATCATCACAGTTTCATACAGGAAGCAGAGGAGGTCCTGAGAAAGCTGACAGACCCAGGTTCGGCAAGCTGGTAAGTGCATAAACTTCTTATCACTGCCTGTCGCTGCCAAGAGAGTCCCAGCACGACCCAGGCAGGACTGATGCCTGGCTTGGTTCTGAATGGGGAAGAGAGCGGTGGACAGCTCGGAGAGAGGCAATGCCTGGTGCCTTCTTCACCATTAACATGTCGCAGGGACGCAGCTTGGAGCTGGGACGGGACAGGACGCCCATTTGGAAGTGGCCAAAGTGACACTTCGCCAAGCAAAACTTCCAACACATGCAGAAGAGTTGAGCTTAGTGAGGACCTTTCAACACTCTGTCCAACCCAGTGAAGATTCCCATGATAAGATGAAAAACGGTACCAGTAAAATGTACCGAAATATCATTTGTTGGAAAAGCATGGGAAATAGCTGCAGAGGCTGTATCTCACAACAGTGTGGAAACACAATTAATTTTTATTAAGCTGTTATCAGGACAAGCTCTCAACAAGCTCCTAGATGTGATCCAGATTGAAACATCAAACAGTTCTATGATAACGCCAAGCCCGGGGCAGGATGGGATGCAACCGGAACTCTAACGTACTGCTGGGGGCAGCGTGAGTTGAAAACTATACAAACACACACATACCTTACGACCCAGAAATTCCACTTCGAGGCATATACCCCAGAGAAATGCACTCACTCAGGGGCACCTGGGTGGCTCAACTGGTTAAGCATTCGACTCCTGATTTCGGCTCAGGTCATGATCTCATGTTTCGTGAGATCGAGCCCTGCTTCAGGCTCTGTGCTGATGGCGCGGAGGCTGCTTGGGATTTTCTTTCTCTACCCCTCCGCTGCTCAGGCTCTCTCTCTCAAAATAAATAAATAAACTTAAAAAAAAAGAGAGAAATGCATTCATAACACACCCAAAGTCATGTATGAGAATACCCTTACAAGTTTTATATAGTAGTCCTAATGCAGAAACAACCCAAATGTCCATCCTCAAAAAAATGGATAAACAAATATTGGTATACTATAACGGTTCTTATTCAGCAATGAGAATAGATATAGTCATACTGAGCAACATGGATAAAACACAAACATAATACTGAGCAAAGACGCTAGATATAATCATATTATCTGTTTATATAATGTTCAAAACCAGGCAAAACTAACATATGGTGTTAGAAGTCAGAGTGGAGGTGACATTTGGGGAGGACGATGGGGTTAGGGGTTGCAAAGGACCCTGAGTGGGCTTCCGAGAACAACGACGAAACACAATTCTATGGGATAGGATTATTCTTCTCCATCGTATAGATGTGGAAAAGGTTCTGAAACCCATCTAAGGTAAGATTTGTCTGCATATAAGTGGCTTTAGCCAGAATTTTAAGACAGATCTGAGTCTTCTCATTCCCTTCCTCACACTACTGATGTCTTGCCCACTCACTCCTTGGGGAACCAGGCTCTGCTCAGTGGTCCTATCGAGAGCGCACCCCACCGCACTTCATGCCATGACTCAGCCTGTGCTCGCTGGACTCTGTCAAGGCAATGAACCTGAGGAGGTGTGACGAATGACGGATGAAAACTACAGGAGCTCGGTAATAGTGTCAGCTGCAGCCAAACAGGACTGTCCACGAGTCTGAGATCCTCTGGAAGCAAGCTCGGTGAAAGCAAGGGCGGCACAGACTCCCCACACTGCCAGGTCCTCACCAGAAGCACAGAGTACAGGACCACGCAGTAGAAGCTCTATAAATACCGCCTGGCGAATAATTCCTCTGAGCTGCTTTGTTTCATTTTGTTCCCTTGGCTTAGTAATTTGGCCTTTTCTTTAGATTTTAGGAACTGCAGTTTTCCCAGGGACTGCCCTTGCAATGTGTTTCTCTCGCTTGCAAGCAAAAATCCCTAGCTGACACCTACAGAGCTGTTACATGTACCCCAGTAACAGGGCCTCATGCAGTTTTGTTTTTCTACCGCAATGCATTTCACCCATTAATCTCACCTAAAAGAAGGAAACTGATTGAAAACTCAATTGGAACATCAAGGAACTATATAATATCTTGGGAGAGAGAATTATTAAGTGGCATGGAGGTCCCCAAGAAAAGGGCGACCCACGATATGCGGGCACATACTTTATCTCTACACAGTACTTGATTCATCCTGAGGTCCGACCCCCTTGCGCGTGTTCACCTAGGGTTAGGCAGGCAAAAGAAACCAAAGCCAAGTTTACGAGTTTGTAGGAAATGTAACGTGTTCTCAGGAAGAGACGGGCTGATTGTTTATTAAGATATAAAAATCACTAGTGTGCACAGAACCAATTTCAGAGAAACCATAGGTCTTCTTGCTTTGACTGTCATCTTCCTGAGGGTGGAAAAGGCTGGCGTGGGTGTAGAAAGAGCAGAGGAGAGTAATGGTGTTGCCAAGTCAAGTCCATGGGCAAGTTTCATTAAGCCAGCAGGGTGTGGAGCTTGTCAGACTTGTACCTTCCCCTCAGAAGACACACAAGCCTGGTTTTCTACGTTTGGGGCATAAAAAGATCATAGCTTTCTGCGTGTGCAATAGCAGTAGCTACATACAAGCAAGACACTTCCTTAGCTGTGGCACGAATGCCTGAAAAACGTATTTGATCCATCCCCAAATTCCGGAGACTCGAAGTTGCAGCTGTAAGAGCCAGTCATCCATATCCAGCCTAACATGGATGGAGATATCCATGGCAGGTTAAAATCTAATCTGCATGATACATTAATCACAGTTAAGCCCAGCTGCAAATAAAGACCCACACTATGAGATTAATGACTTGTCCTTGTATGTACAACTTGTATAGTAAGTATGCCTCATTTCAAGTAAAGCCTCAAGAGGTAATTTAAAAACCTAATCCTTTAAAACTCACATTATAACCAAGTGTTATGACAATGTATGGTTGGGGTGTGGATTTTGGTGAAGTCACTTTGAAGGAAAAAGCATCGACTCCTTTTTTAAAAACTAAACTCTGAGGGCACCTGGGTGGCTCAGTCAGTTGAGTGTCTGACTCTTTTTAAAAAAATTTTTTAATGTTTATTTATTTTTGAGAGACAGAGTGTGAGCAGGGCAGCGGTAGGGAGAGAGGGGGGATATAGCATCTGAAGCAGGCTCCAGGCCCCGAGCTGTCAGCACAGAGCACCATGTGGGACTCGAACTCATGAACTGCGAGATCATGACCTGCGCCGAAGTCGGAGGCTTAACCCACTGAGCCACTTAGGTGCCCCACCAAGTGTCCAACTCTTGATTTCAGCTCAGGACATGATCTCAGGGTCATGGGATCGAGTCTTCACACTCAGCACAGAGCCTGCTTAAGATTCTCTCTCTCCCTCTACCCCTGTCTTGCTCCTGCTCTTGCTAAAATAAATAAATAAATAAATAAATAAATAAATAAATAAATAAATAAATAAATAAATAAATAATGACGACAACGACAACAACAACAAAGACACAACAACTAAACTCCACACCGTATTTGGATTTTGTAAGTTTTCCTGAATGTTTTTTTTCTGTTCCAGGGTCACAGTAACTGGGTATCACATGACATTTGGTCATCATATCTCTTTGGGTTCTTACAGATGGTGATGGTTTCTTAGACTTTCCTTGTTTTTGAAGACTTTGACACTTTTGAGGATTACTTAATAGCCATTTTGTAGAATGTCCCATGATTTGGATTTGGGAGATGTTTCTCATGGTTATACAGGATTTATAGGTTTTGGGGAGGAAGGTCACAGAGGTAAAATACCATTTTCGTCACGTCCTATCACACGCTATTAACATGCCATCACTGACGACATTATCCTTGATTGCCTGGCTAAGATGGTGTTTATCAGATTTCTCCAGGGCAAGGTTACCCCTCCCATTCTTTCCGTACTGCACTCTTTGATTACAAACCACCAAGTGAAGCCCACACTTATGGTATGGGGAGGCCTGGTCTACCTCTCTGCGGGCAGGGCAGCTACCCAAGTTATTTGGAATTCTTCTGCACTGGAGATTTGACTTTTCTCCCTCATTGATCATTCATTCATTCAATCATATGTTAATATCAATATGGACTCGTATGTATTTGTTGGGTTGTAATTCAATACTATGTTAGCTTACTCTTCCAGTTTTAGCCACTGAGAGTTCTTTCAGCAGCTTCCTCTGCCCTCTGCATATCCCCATTGTTTTGCTTTATGGATACTGATCACTTTTTCTTTTTAACGGAGAAGGACAGATATCCATTTTTTTTTATTTGGATGGCTTACGTATGGAACCACTGACGAAATGGGTTGGATCTTTTAATCCTTAGTGAATACAGTACTCTGGTATCATTTTGTGGTTAATTCACGGGTTTCAGATTAACCTTATTTACTTCATCATCCACTTACTAGACAAACACTGTGTGCTTTCTATGTGCTAGTGATTGAGAAATGGGTTAGTTTCCTTAAACCATCCCAGTCCCCGAGTGATATTAATTCAGGTGTAAAGGCAAGGTCTTTGAAAACTAGACTCTTGGCCATCAAAATCCTGGAGGAGAAAGCAGGCAAAAACCTCTTCGACCTTGGCTGCAGCAACTTCTTGCTCAACACGTCTTGGGGGGCAAGGGAAACAAAAGCAAAAATGAACTATTGGGACCTCATCAAAATGCAAGGAAACAATCAGCAAAACTAAAAGGTGACTTACGGAATGGGAGAAGATATTTGCAAACGACGTATCAGATAAAAGCGTGAGTATCCAAAATCTATAAAGAACTTCTCAAACTCAACACCAATAAAACAATCCAGTGAAGACATGGGCAAAAGACATGAATGTACACTTCTCCAAGGAAGACATCCAGATGGCCGACCGACACATGAAACAATGCTCATCATTAGGGAAATACAAATCAAAACCACAATGAGATACCACCTCACGCCTGTCAGAATGGCTGACGTTAACAACTCAGGCGACAACAGATGTTGGCAAGGATGCAGAGAAAGACAATCTTTTTGCATTGCCGGTGGGAATGCAAACTGGTGCAGCCACTCTGGAAAAGAGTATGGAGGTTCCTCAAAAGATTAAAAATAGAACTGCCCTACGACCTAGCAACTGCATTACTAGGTATTTATCTGAGGGATACAGGTGTGCTGTTTTGAAGGGGCACATGCACCCCAATGTTTATAGCAGCACTATCGACAACAGCCAAAGTATGGGAAGAGCCCAAATGTCCACTGATGGATGAATGGATAAAGAAGATGTGGTATGTACACACAATGGAGTATTACTTGGCAACCAAAAAGAATGAAATCTTGTCATTTGCAACAACATGAATGGAACCAGAGGGTATTATGCTAAATGAAATTAGTCAGAGAAAGACAAATACCATATGACTTCACTCATATGAGGAATTTAAGATACAAAACAGATGAACATAAGGGAAAGGAAGCAAAAACAATGTAAAAACAGGGAGGGGGACAAAACATAAGAGAGAAATACGGAGAACAAACAGAGGGTTATGGGAGGGGCTGTAGGAGGGGGGACGGGCTCAATGGGTAAGGGTCATTAAGGAGTAGATTCCTCCTGAAATCATTGTTGTACTATATGCTAACTTGGATGTAAATTAAAAAATAACTTAAAAAAAAAGAAATGAAGAAAAAAGGAGACAGACAAAAGAAATCTCTTAAATACAGAAAACAAACACTGTTTCCAGAGGGAAAGCATATGGGGAGAGGAGTGAAATAGATAGAAGACATCAAGAGTACACTTATCTTAATGAGTAATGGATATAATTGTTGAATCGTTACCCTGTGTACGGAACCTGTGATGCATCAGATAATAAATGCTTTAAACTTCCAAAAAAGAAAAAAGAAGAAAGAAAACTAGACTATTCATCAGAGGTGGCAAGGGTGAAGTCAACTCTGTGAGAACACTAGCCTCTCCAGGGACACCCTCTGCCCCCTGATACTTTACCTTGAACTTTCAAATTGAATCGCAGCTTTAGCGTCACTGCTTGGAACCAGTCCCTAGTGGGAACCAGCTTCCAGATTGGAGGTCCAGGGCTAATACAGATAGAGTATGGAATTACTCATGCTTGGCGACTCGGGAGAATTCTAGGTGTCCTCTGATCCTGCTAGTTGGGCACGGTGACTTTTTGTGGTATGTCTATAAAAATGTTTGAAGGACTACATTTTAATTAAAAAAAAAAAGGGTTATCTGAATAGAAGCTATATTTTATTTTTTTTAACATTTACTTATTTTTGAGAGAGAGACACAGCGCATGAGCAGGGGAAGGGCAGAGAGAGAGGGAGACACAGAACCTGAGGCAGGCTCTCGGCTCCGAGCTGTCAGCACAGCTGACATGTTATATTGAAGGCACCGTACTGGCTAGGTGTCATATACATTTTCCTCACAGTCATCTTGTGAGGTAATGTCATTATGTTTCCATTACGGGAGAGGAGATTGAGGTCTGGAAAGTTAAGTCATGTAGCTGGTGGCCAACAAAGTTACATTTTAATTCAAGCGCCTCAAGGCTGGCTCACCTGTCCAGACTGGAATTGATGGCTGGAGCATTCTTACAGTTTCCTCGGAGGAAGCGCGCTGTGCCAAGTGTGAAAAGCGTAAGCCTCAGGTCTACTTAAAGCAACACGCTTGCTGGTTGGCTTTTGCTTAGTTCACAAGGAAGGAAAGAGAGGGGTTCTATTTGTGTGAGAGGCTTCTTTCTCAGCCCACGAAGCTCTGTATTTGCTGTCATCAAGTACTCTTCCTTTGGGAGTTACCTTAAGAGAAAGCCAGCACGGCGGGGTTACAAAGAAGCGTGAAGGCCCCTCGAGAAAACCACGTGATGTTTGTCTGCCTTTGCCGGCAGTTCCCCCTCAGGTGGTCATTCAGCTCTGGTGAGAGGCTTCCATTTTCAGAAGTAGCCTACTTCTTCTTTAATCTCACCGTCCAGCTCTTCCTCCTACAGAACAATCGTCTCTTTGTAACTGCGACGCATGGCTTTGGACTCTCCCCCTTGGGAAGAAGAGCTCTTAGCCCGCTTCCGTGTGCCAGCTCCCTCAGGTTCCGGGTCGGCGCAGGTGTCGGGTCAGCCCTGGGTCAGGCCCGGCTCACTCTGCGGGAGGAGCCAGGGGAGCCCCCCTCCCAGCGAGGCAACCACAGGACTGGGATGCCAATTTATTCAAAGCTCAGCATGTTAATACGCGCCCCTGTTCGGAGATCTCAAAGACTGGACGCCTACTTGTGATGAATAAAGATTAGCTCTTTACTTCTCTTTTTTAAAAAAATTGTTTAGTGTTTGTTAATTTTTTTGAGAGAGAGAGAGAGACAGAGCACAAGCCAGGAAGGGGCCGAGAGAGGGAGACACAGAATCTGAAGCAGGCACCAGGCTCTGAGCTGTCAGCACAGAGCCCGATGTGGGGCTTGAACTCATGAACCGCAAGATCATGACCTGAGCCGAAGTCGTATGCTCAATGGACTGAGCCACCCAGGCGCCCCCAGCTCTTTACTTCTCTTAAGGCCTTCTCTCAACGGGATCATAACCAGCCTCTGGTAAACTCTTAAGAGACATTTCAGTCCCCGACGTCCATGTAAAGTGCCTCTGTGGGTGAGGGAGGAACCACATACGTTTCTAAGCATCTATCAGATTCAAGGTTCAAAACGAGAAAGTCGAGGAAAGCTTGGACATGCCTGAATACACAGCTGTCTCCAAGAAGAAAGGTGACTTACTGGCAAAGGAGTTTGAAGACTGCCACTGGGAAGAAAACTGCCTTTAAAAAATTTCATTTTATTTTATTTTTTATTTATTTATTTTTTTAACATTTATTCACTTTTGAGAGACATAGAGACAGAGTGTGAGCAGGGGAAGGGGCGGAGAGAGAGGGAGACACAGAATCTGAAGCAGGCTCCAGGCTCTGAGCCATCAGCACAGAGCCCGACGCGGGGCTCGAACTCACAGACCGTGAGATCATGACCTGAGCCGAAGTCGGCCACTTAACCAACTGAGCTATTTTATTTTTTGAGAGAGAGAGAGAGAGAGAGAAACCCCAAGCAGGTTTCACACTCAGCATGGAGCCCGATGTGGCACTCAATCCCACGACCCTGGGGGAGCATGACCTCAGCCGAAATTAAGAGTCAGACACTCAACAGACTGAGCCACCCCGGTGCCCTGGGAAGGAAACTCTTGATTTCATTTCCTCCTGACATGGAGCGCAGCTGCTCAGATGCGCTGAGCTGGAACACGAGTGCAGGGAGAAATTAGCAGCTCTACCGACTGCCGGGAGCGAGAAATAGGGGAGAGATTTTCAGTCACGGTTTTCCCTCCCGCCTTGGGGATCAGATCTCAAGTTTTAATTTAATTTGGCTTGAGAAATGTCACCCACTGAAAGCTACTGTCACGGCACCTGGAAATTACCATCGCCCAACACGGAATGCCCACAGTGTGAAGCAAAGGGTCTAAGGAACCATTCTCTCAAGTCTGTAGGATTCGACTGCATGATTCAACTCCAGGTTGTACCTGGAGGGCAGAGCTTTAGGTGAAGGCTCTGGGATGAGCGTCCCCAACTACCATCCTAGTAAAAGGCTCTGAGCAGGGGAAGCGTAGTCCCTGAATAGCTGAACCAAAGTAAACTATTACTGGAAGAAACATCACCTCAGACGGGTCTTCCCTCTGGAAACGGTCACGGGGCTGGCTTCATGGGCACGTGACCCTTCAAGGCCGCTTGCTTGTTTCAATGCTGTTGCTATCTTGGAATTGTTAGTAATTTTTGAACAAGTGGCCCCCCCATTTAGTTTTGCATGGGAACCTGCAAATTACGTAGCTGGTCCCGAATGGCTGTGATATTCTGGAAAGGTCAAGCGATGATGCTTAATAATCTAAATCAAATATGTTCCTTTTATTAATGGCGTGATAAAGGTTCTTTTGAAAAGCAAAAGAAGGGTGGCACTTTGGGTTGAGAAACAGAGTCCTAAGGTTTTAGAGACTGGTAACTTTTGAGATCACGGTCATTAACAAGCTGACCTTGGCCCAAGGTTGTAGCACATTGAAATGTTTACTCGGAGGTGGGGAGAGTTTAGAATTCTCTTGAATATATATGACACGACTGTGCTGTTGGCTATGTACAGTTAGTTGTTCACTTGGTGAGCGTGTGAACATGCTAGATGGATATGAGGTGCGATTCCAGGCACCAGAAATGCGAAAGGAATGAAGTCAGCTCCCAGCCTTGAGGTCAAATATCACAGAGGATGGTGAGCTTGGCCTCTGAGCTCCCAATCGTGTCAACACCCCGAGCTACGGATTTAGTCTCAATGAGCGGCATGACTCCCTTCGAATTCAAGAACCACATGAAGAGAGCACTGAAGGCAAGTATGAAACAAGCAGTTTTATCGACGCAAAAGGAACAGTACAGGTTTGTGTGATCTCGACGAGGCAGGAGGAACGCAAGGACTTGCACCACTTGCTAAAGTAAAGAAAAGCTTCGTGACTTGAGCAGAAGCTTCTTTCATCTGTTTGTCTTAAATCACCTCATCGGAAGCCTTACAGTTTGTGACTGCACTTAACTGGCTCTGGGAATCCAGAGAGGACCGATTTTCCTATTTGCATATGAAAACTAATGGATTCTCCTCCGGGAGCAGAGAAATATCTGCAAATCTGGATTCTGCGTAAAACAGAATCCAGAAGCAAATGTTTTGTCTGGAAGCAAATGTTTATTATGTGTTATTATTCTTATTCTTATTATTTTTAATTTTTTTAATATTTATTTTTGAGAGAGAAAGAAACAGACAGAGTGTAAGCGGGGAGGGGCAGAGAGAGAGGGAGACACAGAATCCAAAGCAGGCTCCAGGCTGTGAGCTGTCAACACAGAGCCCGATGCGGGGCTCGAACTCGCGAACCATGAGATGGTGACCTGAGCCAAAGTTGGACGCTTAACCCACTGAGCCACCCAGGCGCCCCTATTATTGTTATTATTATTATTATTACTACTATTTTTTTTGCAAATCAGAATTTTAAATGAACAAGTAATCTCAGTCATATAGATTGTCATGATCCTGAATAAGTGGAGAAGGCACACATGTATTTGTGTTTAGATAAAGATGGAGTGAACACCTCTCCCACCTTTGCCTCCCACCCCAAAACTCGTCAAAGTGAGGTAAAGCCTCAACCAACCTGCATCACAGAACCCTCAAAAAGCCCAGGAGTTAGAGGTACCAAGCATCTCTGAAAATGTGTGTGTGTGTGTGCGTGTGTGTGTGCGTGTGTGCATGTGGGAAGCGGGAAGTCAGCAAACATAGGCACGTTTGTTTGCAAGTCTGATTAAGAAGCAGGCACATCCTCTCCCCTTACTCTCTACCAGGTGGCAACTGCCCCTTCTCACTCAATTCTGGTAAAGAAAAAAAAAAGAAAGGAAGGAAGGAAGGAAGGAAGGGAGGGAGGGAGAGAGAGAGGGAGGGAGGAAGGGAGGAAGGAAGAGAGAGAGAGGGAGGGAGGGAGAGAGGGAGGGAGGGAGAGAGGGAGGAAGGAAGGAAGGAACGAAGAGAGAAAGAGAGGGAGGAAGGAAGGAAGGAAGAGAGAAAGAGAGGAAGGAAGGAAGGAAGGAAGGAAGAGGGAAGGAAAAGAGGGAGGGAGGGAGGGAGGAAGGAAGGAAGAGAGAGAGAGAGAGACAGGGAGGGAGGGAGGGAGGGAGGAGATGTATTCTCTAAAGTGGGTGGAGCAGAGGGTCTCTGGACTGGGGGCACCAGAGGCTAAGCAACCACGGTGAAAATGAGGAGATTCCGTAGGTATTAGCCTGCTGGATGGAAAGGCCGCCTTCTTTCCTCACTCGGCTCCCAGAAGGCTGGTGGTCAGCCTTTATCCTCAGCCCACGGAGACTGGTACAGTTTTTCCTGGGGAATCCAATCGATCCAAGAAAAAAAAAAAAACCCAAAGATATTGTTGTTGGAGGTTCCCTTAACTAAACGGCTCGGCCAGGTCCCCCTACAGTGGAGCCCGTAGATGACCGGCCCCAGTCACATACTTTGAACTTTTAAAACATCCTGGTAGTGTCCACTTTGTTTGGAAATGGTTTTACTGAGGTATTATACACATACCACACAATCATCCACTTAAAGTGCACAATCCAGTGGTTGCTGGTGTATTCAGGGTCGTGCACGATCACCACGACTAACTTCAGAACGTTTCGTCGCTCCAGAAAGAACACCTTTCTGATGAGCAAGCACTGTCCGCTGCCCAGCAACTCGGTGCCCGGTAACGACTAAGTCACTTTCCATCTCCACAGAGCAGGGCAGACAACGAGGGGCTACTAGAAATCTGAGAAAAGTCACTCCTATAAAAGCGATGGAAAATATAGAAAACAGTGAATCGGTGGGAAAATGAGATGAGGCAGGGGGCAGAAAATGCCAAAATGCTCACTTCCCAACCATCACTTACATCCTCAGGGAAATACTCTAACTATGAAGTCAAAGAATATGGTACCTAAGAAAAGAAATCGTAAGGATGAGAAAAGGTCTCAGAAAGTAAAAAAAAAAAAAAAAAATTTAATAGTAGAAATGACCCAGTAAGAGGATTGTATGAAAATCTGTGGAAATCTCTCTCTCACACAACAAAGCAAAAAAACCCAAAGAGATGGAGGCAGAAAAGTAATGGAAACATGGAAGGTCAGTCCAGCGGTTCCAATTTTCAAATAAGGAGACACAGAAAGCGACAAGAGAGAAAACAGATGCCAGGAAAAAAAAAAGATGCCAGGAAATCCTCAAGAAAATGTTCCAGGTCTAAAAACAAAAAGGAAAAGGAAAAGAAAAACAATGTCCTAGATGTGAAAGACGTGTGCAGACTGAAAAGGCCCACTAAGTATACCTTACGATGGATGAGAGTAAGACCCACTCCAGTCCAATTTGTCAGGAAAAACAGAGAACATTTAAACCTTCGGAGGAGGGCAAATAGGTCACATGTAGAAGATCAAGAAGCAGAATAACTTTGAACTTCTCATAAGGAACCAGGGAGGGGCTTGAAGACAATGGAACATTCC
Organism: Paguma larvata; assembly: GCA_030068075.1. Lineage (NCBI taxonomy): Eukaryota > Metazoa > Chordata > Mammalia > Carnivora > Viverridae > Paguma > Paguma larvata. Next base: position 80,138,389 of record CM057832.1, read on the forward strand.
TTTAAAAGCCTAAAGGAAAATCAATTCCAAGATGAAATTCTATACCCTGCTAAACTATTAGTTACAAGTGAGCTTAGCAGGAAGACATTTTCAGACACGAAAGATCTCAAAAAATTACTTCCAGTGAGCCCTTTTCTCAAAAGATACTGGCTGATGTGCCCCAAGAAGAGGTAGACGTGAGGACTATAAGCAGGGGGGCCGATACCAGAGGCAAAGGGAACCCCAGAGCAAAGGTGATGGAAGTTTCCAGGACAGCTGCACACCAGGCACAGCAAGCAGATTGGGTCAGATTAGGAGGCTCTGGGGAGACAGTCTTCAGGGGGGAGACACGGATACAATGTCCGATATGCCTGAACCAATCAGACATGGTGACAGGCTTCTTCACCTAGCAAGAAGATTCATCTGGCAAGAAGCAGTTGACAGCCAAGTGAGCCAAGCGGAAGAGAAGAGCATTCATTCGTGGGGAAGATACAAAGAGAAGTAATGACACTTCACAAGAGGACAGAGAGGCGAGCAGTGTTTATGACACAATCGGGTGAGTATCAGTCTAATCAAAACTAGGGCGTAACTCTCCTAGGGGGCCGGGGGACGACAAGGTTAGTGTGGAGGTAGGAAGTGAGGAAAAGGAGCTATATGATTCTCTTCCAACGTGAGAACGAAACATCCACAGAAGCATTTTGTTCAGAGCGATGAGAGAAATTGCCCAAAAAAAATCAGATTAAAAAAAGGGGAAGCAACTGCCCCGACTCCCGACTGAGGGTGGGAGTGAGTGGGTTGGCAGTTTTCACGATGGTCCTTGAAGAGCTATCTGACACTCAGGTATATCTCTGATAAAGCTACAGAAACGCCAGGAAAACACACAAAGAAGTATAAAGAGAACACGTAATACCACGGAAATAGGAATGATATAATATGATTACAATCATACGAGGAACCACGCGGATCTGAAAAGAGCTTGAGTGGGGTTGACAGAGGCATGAACAGTTGTTTCAGGTAGTGGGACTACGAATTCCGCCTGGGTGGCTCAGACAGTTGAGCATCTGACTCGAGACAGGCTCTGCGCTGGACGTGGAGCTCGCTTGAGAGTCTCTCTCGCCCTCTGCCCCTCCCCCACTCACACACGCACCTGTGCACTCTCTCTATTAAAAAAAAAACTAAATAGAAAAAAATAACTGCCTTCTTTTCTAAATAATATCCATAGACTATAAAGTTAACTATAAAGTTCTATAACTTTCATAATCAGAAAACGATTTCACAAATCAAAAAGAGTTCCTTATTATAGATTGCAACTTGATACAAAGTTATTCCTGTTTTGCAAATCCAAGCTTTTTCAAGTTAGCATGGAGAGTCCGGCTGGGTGGCTGGACTTCTTTCTTACTCTTATTTTCTTCCGAGTCAGTGCTGCTCAGAAAACAGAGCTTATAAAACAAAGGTTTTGCTTCTCACTTCAATGCCAGGAACCATACAGTGTGGACAGCACAATAAAAACAATATTTTGCTTTGTCAATCCTGAGGAGATGAGAAAAAACATCTCCAAATACCCACAGTTAATACTGCTTGAACGAGGAAAAGGTAATCTTTAAGGATCTGTGGTGTGAGGCGCGCCTGGGCGGCTCGGTTGGTTGCGCGTCCTGCTCCTGATTTCAGGTTGTGCTCCCACGGTTGTAGGATCGAGCCCTGTGTCGGGCTCTGTGCTGAGCACTGAGCTTGCTTGGTATTCTCTCTCTCTCTCCCATTCTGTCTCTCCCCCCGATATGTGCTCATGTGCTTTTTCTTTCTCTCTCTCTAAAATAATTAAGAAAAAGAAATGAAACAAAACGAATTCTATGGTCCAAGTCTTGAGATATCTCACACAACATTTAAAGAGCCATCAGACTTAAAGAATAATTATAGTTATGCTTTTTTATTGCGATGTAATCCATAATGAAAAAAATCAGTCAACCTCAGAGTAGGAAAAAAATGGCAAAAAATCGTACCTCGTTCTACGACTGAAAGCTATCAACTCGCAAGTGCTGCTGTGGTACCTTTGCATAAAAATGAGTATTAAGGGGGCGCCTGGGTGGCTCGTCCGACTTTGGCTCGGGCCATGATGTCACGGTTTGTGGGTTCGAGCCCCGTGCGGAGCTCTGTGCTGACAGCTCAGAGCCTCGAGCCTGCTTTGGATTCTGTCTCCCTCTCTCTGCCTCTCCCTTGCTAGCACGCTGTCTCTCTCTCTCAAAAATAAACAAACTTAAAAAAATATTAAGAAAACTTAAATTTTCTGGACTAAGACTGGCACACACGTTTTGCCTGTAGGATGCTCTGTTTCAAACTCACGTCCACAAAGGAGGCGTTTAGTTTCAGGGGTAGATGATCCTGTGGGTGGCATTTTACTGAGACTGTAAATAATTACTTCAGCAGAATATCTATCTCATTAAAAAAAAATCCTGGCATTTTCCTGACAAGCTGTGTCTGGCACTACCACTGTCGTCTGCACAACTGCCACAGCACCTTGTCTTTGCTAACAGAACTCCAAATTTTTGAGTTTCGGTAATGGGTGGAGATCAGTAGTCCCAGGGCGGGCAGCTGGGAAAACTCCTCCCCAGACCCTCAACTTACTGGATAAAAGATCCGAGCGTGTGAATGAGAATCACCTTTCCTCCCTCTTTTTTTTTTTTCCTTTGCTCTTTCTACTTCCTTCCTGTATCAACCCCTGGAGTGAGGACAGGATGTCTGAGCCGTGGCAGCCACTCTGTAACCATGAGGCAACAGAGATGACGAGCAAAAACAAAAAGTGGAGGATGGCAAAGAAAAGGATTGCAAATATGTTTATTCAATTTTTTAAGTGCTTCCCAAACTTTTTAGTGTCAGGACACTCTCGAGACGTGGTAATAGTACTGCCCTCTGGGAACATGGCTGTCCTAGGACCACATCGCCATCCGGAAGACTGAGGGGATAAGTACCTCCTCACATCTCTGTGTGGGCTTCCCCATACAGGCTGGAAAATTCTAGTTGAAGCTGTGCTTACCCATAGCTTACAAGTAGGTTATGTGGGCTGGAAGCATTTCTAACGAATACCAGGCTCACTTCTACTTCTCATTGCAAAGTGATGAGATTTCATATGCTTTCTTACACATTCTCTAGGAACAAATAAACGTGCAAGAAACATGGATCTAAGCCTGAATTGTAACATATGATTCCAATGACTAGACTATTTGCTATTAAACTTGTGTTCTTTTGTTTGTTTGTTTCGTTAGTGATGGGGCCATCTCCTAATTAACTGAGGTCACATTTCATGAGAAGCAAAAACAGGAATACTGTCAAACGATGCACCTGACAATACATTCGCCATGGTTGAAGAATTCAAGCTTTGAGAGGAAAAAATTTCATTACGGGACACCTGGGTGGCTCAGTCGGTTGAGGATCTTTGACCCAGGTCATGATCTCATGGTTTGTGAGTTCCAGCCCCTTGTCGGGCTCTGTGCTGACAGTTCAGAGCCTGGAGCCTGCTTCAGATTCTGTGTCTCCCTCTCTTGAAAACAAATAAACATTAAAAAAAAATTAAAATAAATTTCTTTAGTATCTAGAAGTTCATTTTGTGGGCCAAGTTATGTTTTCGGTTTGGGTGCACAACGGCTTTGGTAATAATCAACTTCTTTTTTTAATATTTATTTTTTTAAAAGATTATATTTTTCAGCAATCTCACATTCAACGTGGGGCTTGAACTCACAACCCCACGATCAAGAGTTGTGTGCTCTACCAACTGAGCCGGCCAGGCGCCCCAATAATTTATGTTCCTAGGTTCCTGTCATGTATGTGTCTAAGTCCCTTTTACTAACTCCACCAGTGCCTACCTGATCGGGTTGGCAGGTTCATGGAATAAAATAGTATCTATGAAGTGGTTGGCGGACTACGCGGCATAGAGTAGGCAGTCATGCTCTCCGAACTGTTATCATAAACCAAAGATGTAAAAATTGGGCATTAATTACTAAGTACCTATCACTCACCAGTTTCCCAAAAAAGTCTTTCGTAACGACAGAGTACAAGACGTTATACAAATATAAAGCTCCCATCATTCCCCAGAATCCATTAATTATTTCAATCTGAGGCCAGCTTCAGGTGACTCTCCTTCCTGTCTTGGCAAAGAGGTGCCACGCTCAGGTTACGTCTGAGAGCGGTGTGTTCTTCAACAAAAACATCACACTGCGAGGGCTTTATGTGGGAGCCCCTTGTTTGTTAAGAACGGTTTATATGTCACTGAGACAAGGAAGTGAATTTTAAAGGTCTCAACCACAGAAAGACACGTGAGAGCAAAGTGAAAAACTCCGCTGTCACGGTGCCTGAGGTGAAGAGCCTGACGCATCTGTCCGCCCTTGACCAGGAAGATGGGTTAATTACTGTTCCAGACGTGGTTAGAAGCATGTGACTGATACACGCTTTCTTGGAATTAAACTTGTTAATACCAGTATTTCCCTTCTCAGTTCAGACACACATAAGCACGCCAAATGGTGCATTTGGGTAATGGAAAAAAAAAAAAACAACAAACATTTGCTGAGCACTTATCATACCAAAGAAATGGACAGTCCTATTCGGGACGTGTGGCTTCTGTTGTCCGCACGGTCCCTTTGCTGTGGGCATTGCAGCTGGTTCTGGGCGAGTCGTCCTTCCCGACTGCTCTCCCAGCTCACGGTGCATCTGCACAAGGACTCTAGTTTCTCAAGAGCAAAGATTCGCACCTTTTCTATCCTCTCTAGCGTCTTCTCCTGGGACTAGAAGCCCCCCTCCCCCACCGCCCCGAAATGTCTGGGGATACTGAAGCAAAGTGTTTGAGAAAATATTAAGAGACATGGTAAGGGTCCCGGCTGAGAAGTGAGACGAACCAGACGCCTGTAGGATTCCGATGGGTCTGGCAGGCTGCAGGCAGGCCCAGGGCGAGCGTGTTTGCTGAGGAATAAGAAAGGTCCTCGAAAGCAAAGGTGCCGAGTTACGTGTTCAATATCAGAGGGCATGTTGAGTTATGAGTGGAAAGCAAATTCCAAGGACTCAGGTTTGATTACCAGGGTGAGAGGGAGAGAGAGACAGAGGAACTGAGACAGAGAGGGAGAGGCAGAGAAGAGGAAGGCAGGGGAGGGGAGGGCAGGCAAAAGAAACTTAAGTAAGAGCCAGGAAGAGCTGTTTTTAAAAGTCTAGAAAACATCAGGCCCAAGTAGGATTGCTTTGGGGCCCCCTCTGAGAAGTTAGGGTGCTCTCCCCTCTGTGCGACAGAGCTCCAGGGCTGTGGGCCTCCAGAGCGGAGGGCAGGAGACCGAGCAGGAGGTGGACAGGACAGACTGACGTACCACGGAGGGTGGAGGGGGCAGTGATGGCGCTCAGTGGGATACGACTCGCCGGTGAGCGCCCAGGAGACACCGCAGGTATATTTGGAGGGTCCTGGATAGGGAACTTGGGTTCCCCCACAGCAGACGGGGCCAATGCCAGTGACATCCGGGTATCTGAGTGTAACCCCATTTGTTCTCATGTGTGGATGAGTTGATGAGACCTAGTGAAACTCCAGTTCCCCGGAAAGATGAAGAGGCGCCGAAGCTGAGACGCGACATCACCGAGCACAGCCGCGAGCGTCTGGCCAGCGTCCCGCACTAGTCCTTCCCCGCGGTGGGGCTGGCCGAGGAGCACGAGGGCGTGGGGAAGACCCCAGACGCTTCCTACATTACAACCTCTCGAGGAGATACCAGTCAAAGCAAAAATAGGAAGAACTCTTTGCAAAATGGCTTCTTCAACTCCTTCACGCCCAGCCACGAACATGCTCGTGATGGAGGAATTCACGATCGACGAGGGCGTCTATCATGAAAGGGGCTGCTGTGGACAAGGGGTCAGGAAGGGCACACGCTGTGAAGTGACGACCTCAGGATCCTTTCTCGGCAACTGCCTCTCTCGGGCGCTGCCGCCTGAACCCCCCTAAACCTGGAATGACGGGTTCGGAGAAGACCTAATCTAGAAGGCGAGAGTCTGACATCTCCAGCATTCTGGAGCCTGGAAAGCACATGAACGGGTAGAAAGTGAGAGCAAACGCGGACGGCTGAATCTGAGGCTGCCACTGGAGAAGCGAAGAGACAGAGAGCCAGGGAGATACTCTGCCCCGTTCCAGGAGAAGAATGGAGGGTGCATCTTCCCCAGTTCTGACGGGGACAGAGAAGACAGGCTATCTGGGCCCAGGGATGCCCCTGGAATCTGACCAGCTCAACGGCAGAGACTAGCAAATGCTACTCAGCTCTCTGTCTGAGAGGCCAGACAGGTCACCTTTTATAAAAGTTGGTCATTGAGCTTGGTTCAGAGGCTGAAGCTTCCAGGCAACGACTGCTGCTCCCATTTCAAACCTGTGGTTGGGCAACAAGCAAGGATTTCCGGAAATCTGAGGGAAACCTCCAACGTGAAAGGTGGAGACCAGAACAAACAGAAAAGGCAGCCCGTCTGACACGTGAGACCAGAAAAGAAGGAAAGATGAAAATCAGAGCAAAACCCAAACACCCACAATTCCGAGAGCCTCACGGAGGAAAGAAATTACAAGCATGAAAAAAAAAAAAAAAGACTTCCACAAAAGGGAACCCCAGTGAACACCAAAGAATTCTTGGAGAATTTGACAACAGAAATTAAAAATGCGAGACGCCTGGGTGGCTTAGTTGGTAGAGCATCTGACTTCGGCTCAGGTCATGATCTCACAGCTGGTGAGTTCGAGTCTCCAATCGGGCTCTGAGCCATCAGCATAGCTTCAGATTCTGTCTCCCCCTCTCTCTCTGCACCAACCCTGCTTGTGCTCTGTCTCTCTCTCTCACAAAAATAAATAAACATTAAAAAAAAAAAAAGAAATGACAAACGCAATGCACAATTAGGGGAAAAGCAGAGGAGTGCTCACGGACAGCAGGACAGAAAGACACACGGGTGGAAATGAAGAAAGAAAAAGAAAGAAAATCGGGGGACAAATCCAGGATATCTTAGATGCATAAAAGGAACTACAGAGAGAAGGAAACAGAGGGGAGGAAATTTAAAAAGTTAAGAAAACTTCCCCAAACTCAAAAGCACGAGTCTGCAGACTGAAAAGTCCCTCTGAATGTCCCACGCTCTGTGGCTGAAAACAGACCTACACCGAGGCATGTGATCGTGAAATGCTGAGTGAAAAGAGAGAAACGGAAGACATTATAAACTCCTAAAGAAAAACACAGGGCATATTCAGATCAGGCATCAGGAGGGCGCTGGATTTCTCAACAGTAACCAGAAACCAGAAGATAATAGGGCAAAAGCTCTAGAAACTCTAAAAATTCTAGAGAGTTCTAGATCTGCTAACCAAGCGATAATGTGTTGGGGTTAGAATGAAGCATTTCTTAGCCATGTGAGGCCTTGAATGTTCTGCCTCCCATAAATCCTTTTCTTAGAAAGATACTGGAGGATGGGCTCCCCCAAAACAAGAATTAAAAAAAAAAAAAAGGAAAATACAGGATATGAAACACAGGGGCACCAATACAGACAAGGGGTTTAGGATCTCCAGATCCCAACATAAGTGCCTCAGGCCCTAGAGGGCACTCAGTCCAGAATGGAGAGGGTAAGATGGCTTTGGGGGGGGAACTTTTACAAGACGAGGAAATTAACAGAACCTGATGTGTCTGAACAGGTGGAAACACAATGAAGAAAGCCTGTGCAGAGTCTAGGCTCCTGGGAAGGACAAACAGAAAGCTAGGTAAACAAAAGAACGAGACGGTTTTTATTACAGGGAAAACAGTCGTGCAGCAAAGGGAAGCAAATGGAGTATTCACCCTGTCGTACTAGAACACTCAATGGAGAATGAAATACATGCAAGAGCTAAGTAAGTATCCTGGAGACGGAATCGGGGGACGGGGTGAGGAGAGTGTTTGTGTGTGGTAGGTGTGGGGTGGGGAAAACACAGCTGTATCTCCATATTCTGTGGTGGGAAGCTAATGCCTAAACCAGAGAGATCAAGAAAGGGCAGTATTCACATGCTATGTAGAGATGTGGAATTAAGTGCCAAAAGAATCCACTAGAAGAGTTGAAGGTGGCTGCGTCTGGGGACTGGGCGTGTAAAGGGAGGTGTACCAGCACCTGCTCTGTTTCCTAACCAACTTCATACAACTATTTATTAAACCTGGTACATACAATTTTGATACAAAACAATTAAAAATAAAAGGGCTGGATGACAGGAAGCCAAAAGGACCCTGATGTCCCCTAAACTCTGTGATTCTTACAGGGTGAGTGTTGTCGCTAAGACTGGAAAAGCATTGAGAAGGTCAGGTGGGGGGAAGTCACAATAATGCTTGACCTTGGCCTTGGCATGTCTGCCTTCTCTCCTGTCACCGCTCACGGATGACAAGGGAAATGGGCAGGCACGGCGGGGAGAACTACGAGGGCACCAACCCAGACGCACTCATGTGGAAATAAAAGACAAAACTCTTCTCAGATGAAGTGCTTGAGTACAAGGAAGGACCCTTCCACCGCGCTGAGGGAAAACGGAAGGAAAGTCAGAGAAACGCTAACACGTGAGCCCTCCAAAGTGGCCGTCAGGAGGACACTTTCATTTCAGCCACAGCCTTTGTTGGGAAGAAAGGCCCTGCTTAAGTTCTTTTGTGAACTTCCAGACGCTAATTTTTTTAATGTGGCTGGCCAGAAAAATAATGACCTCTTTACATCGTTACATATTTCATCTTTATGACTTTATCCTTGAAAACAGGCTATTAAACAATTACATTTTAGCTTAATATTATTCTGACCTGAGATTTTATCATTGCCTGCTACTTCCCTCATTACCTTGACCTACTCCCCCCGCACCCACGGACCACCGCGTGCTGAGAGCAACGGGCTGGTTGTGCACACACACGGAGCGCGCTTGTGGGGCGCTGGCTTTGTTTCTCCAAAATCAATGAACGCCCAGCAGCCCAGTTTCCCTCTCTGGACTTCCCCGGTGAAATTCTTCCCTCAAAGATGAGCAAGCTGTCTAAACTACAGGGAGACAGAGCCAGCTACTGTGGAGATAATTCCAAGATGGTGGAGGATTAAACAAAGGCTCAACTCTCACCTTGCCTTGGGTGAAACGGTATTTGTTACTTTTTGTGTATATTGGAGGTGTGTCGGAGAAGAAATTAAACTCAGGAACATGTGGCAGAACCCAGCGCCAGAGGACCCGTGGGTGGAGGAGGACTGTCAGGGGGCCTGGTGGAAATTCACCCACCATGGGTCTCAGGCCCCGGCAGTCACCAATACTCCGTGTGAGATAACGGAGTTAGACAAGACAGTACGGCTCAGAAGGCAAATGGGAATGCAATTGGCGGGGGGCAGAGGGGGTGCCTCAAAGAGACGTCGCAGCAGTTGATGGCAGCTAAGCGGTGTGGACAAGCCTGTGTACTGCGCTGTGTGGGCCCACGTGGCCGGGAGCTATCTAGGACAACAGACCGCTGTGCAGAAGGCTGGCTCACTCAGAACAGACCTGGAACAAGATGGAGACAAACCAAATGAATGGAGGGAAATGGTCAGGACTGACAGGGTGACTTCCAGGGCCAGAGAACGACCAAAAAGACCTCTAAGCCGAGTGAGACAGTCATGAGGCCCATGGTTCTTAAAGAGAAGGACTTTGCTTGGCCCCTGAGTCAAGGATCTCTGTAGACTCAGTGAGGTCAAGAACAGTTGCTGAACAGAAACACAGTATACTGTGGCTTAGGGTCAGAGAGGGCTGAGCTGGGCAGCAGGTTGGCGGCAGGCTGGAGAATTCTCCAGAGGTGTTATTAATCTAGAACAGCCTTACGGCAAGGGAAGCTGTGCTTAGGATATGTCCAGGTAGGTCTGAGAAGTAAGCCAGAAACGGAGGTCCTGTCCCACTAGAATCTGAAACCCCACCCCTACTGCAACGGTTTTGCATTTCAGGAATTTCTTGTTATATTCTCTTAATTCCTTGAATGAGCCCCTCTGTACTTCCGCTGAACAACAAGGCAAAGAAACTGTTTGACCCCTGAGGGAAGATCGAGAGAAGAGGAGTATCTTCCAAGAGTTTTTTTCCTCAAACTCGGATGTGCCTATGAATTTCTTGAGGAGAACGCGGGGACTGGGATGGAGGGACCAATCGCACTTGGACAGGTCTCTCTCTAGAGGTTTCATGAAGGAGGGGATGGGACAGGGAAGCCATAGAGGTACTTTCATCGCCAGCAAACCATCCTCCCAGAGATGTTCCACTGGTGGCTGAAGTCCAGGGAAATAGATGTGCTTTTTTGGTGTAAGAATGAAGGGGCAGAAAATGAAGGAGAGAGATCATTTTTGCTAATTTAGGATATCCACAAGCTGGCCACATTCTGCCCCCCTCCTTTGTCTCAATATGACTTGTCCATAAACTGGATCCATGAACAATTCTTAATGTACAAAAGGCACCTAGAAATATTGCCAGGTATCAATTCATCAAAAAATGTGAGCATTACTCAGCCCCACCCCCCCCCACCCCCACACACACAGACTGAAATGCCTTTCACAACAACATGGATGGACCCGGAGGGTATTATGTTAAAGTCAGTCAGAACCGAAAGACAAATACCAGATGGTCTCATTTGTCTGTGGAATCTAAACAAACCTAAAACAAACACACAAAACTGACAGATACAGAGAACACAGTGGTGGGTGCTATGGGGAGGGGGTGGGGTGGGTGAAATGGGTGACGGGCTCAAGAGGTACAGTCTTCCAGTTACAGGGGCGCCTGGGTGGCTCAGTCAGTTGAGTGTCCAACTCTCGATCTGGGCTCAGGTCATGATCCCAGGGTTGTGGGATCAAGCCCAGCTTTGGGCTCTGTGCTGAGCATGGAGCCTGCGTGGGATTCTCTCTCTTTCTCTCTCTCTCTGCCCCCCTCCTTCCCACCTCACTTGTGCTCTCTGTCTCAAAAGCAAACAAGCAAACAGAAAACCTTTCTAGTTATAAAATAAGCAAATCATGAGAAGAATGTAGTATACAGTGTGTGGACAGCATGTCAACAATACCGTAATGCAAATTTGAAAGTTGCCAACAGAATGAATCTTAAAAGTTCTCAACACAAGAAAAAAGCTTTTTTTTTTGGTAACTTTGTGTGGTAACAGATGGTACCTAGATTTACTGTGGTGACTGTTTTGCAATACAGACAACTGTCAAGTCATTAGGTTGCACAGCTGAAACTAAAATAACGTTACGTGTGAATTATACCTCAGCAAAAAAAAAAAAAAAAAAAAAGAAGAAAAATCTCAATACTCTACAGTGTGTAACGACACATTCCAGACTCTGATCTCCAGGAGGAGAGGAATCACACCTGCCCCTAGCCAGCGTCTGGCATGTTTGGGGCTCAAGGAATATTTGTCGAGTTTATGAATAAATGAATAAAAGATAGTGGGGAAAAATGTGAGTGTTCTTTGAATTAATGCTGACTCCTAAATGATTCCTCATAAAATGTCAGCTATTTGAAAAATTCACTTCAATTTCCTGCCCATGCTGAAACCCATGAAGCATCATTTGAAAAGCTCATCACTTCGGAAGGAATTCTATAATTTGTCAAAAAAGAAAAAAAAAAGGCATCCAGTAAAATCCAGGTGCAGACTACATGATGATGATGATGATATGTGTGTGCGCGTGTGCGCGCGCGCGTGCATGCGGTGAGATTGGGGAGGGAAAGCTAAACTGACGGACGCATTAGGAAGCTTCTATCAAGCTCCAATTTCCTCTGCAGGTGCCTCAGTCACAACGGGAAAGGGACATGACACCACTGTTCGGTCTGCCTGTCATCCCAGCAGGGCTTAGAACGGTCCTAATTCCCCAAATGAGATCTTCCCTTGGGAGGCTGGGTAACGAGGCAGGTTTTCGCTCGAGGATCCTCGGGAACGTTAGTTACTCTCTCCCACACACGCATCATCATTTGCTCGGTGACCTAGTTTCCCGACACCGGCGAAAAGTTGACTAAATCCTTTTCTTCGTTATATGAAGAACGGAAGCGGCGCCCTATCTACCAGCCCCTCGTGTGTGTTTGCTTCAGACTGAGCTATATTCAGTCGATGAGCTGGGGGCGGTGGGGTATTCCTGGCAACAGAAGTGTTCTGCTAGGGCGGGGGTGACGGGTATCCGGCCCTGAACATGCATCTGCTGCCCTATCAGAGGGGGTGGGGGGGTCTCACCCGGCTTCCCCAGGCTTACAAATCTCTTTCTGGAGGTCTTGAGCTGAAGATGCTTTTTATCCAACCCATGTGCCTGGAACTGGCAGAGACATTTCTAGGCGTTCTTACAACCAGCATCAGCTCTAGCGCAGAACCAGGGGAAATGTGACCGACTATCGGACAGACTTGCTGGTAAATACTGGCGTCTCCAATGACACAGAGATGAGAAAAAATTGCATCTTTTTTACATACTACTATTGTCATGCTCGATCGTCTCTGTGACTCCTTTTACCGCACGCAGGCCAAGTTGATTCCTGTTCCTGTGTGCACACTCTCCCTTTGTCAAGCTCTGATCTTTCGAATTCTCTCAGAGGGCTTGTATCTTTCTCGTCTCTGCCCTGTGTGCTGTGGCTGTCATTGAGATCTTGATTCAACTCCACCTTGCAATGCTGTGGCCAAGAGTCAGCAAACAACATCGGCTCAGGCTCCTTTGCCAGGTTCTGCGAGTCGAGATGAAGGGATGGGAGGAGAGAAGCCTTTGGTCCTCTTCTCACTCATTCTTCTTCCTTCCTTCCGAGGGTAGGGTCTCCGGCAGTAGCTGTGTCCCTGCCGCTATCCCAGCAATTCTGGTGATGTCCTACTCCGATGCCCCTGCTTGTCAGGTGGCAGCAGGTCCCCGGGTGGGGCCTCCTTTAAGAGTCTAAGTTCTGCAAGGCGGCAGGGCGGATGCCGGGAGCTGCTGCCGGCAGTCATTTACCTGGGTTTCTGCAACATCCCCTTTTCACGCCTCCGGTTGCACCGGATAACTGACTCCCCTTACTAATTCTGTCTGAGGGGAGCCTGGGTGTCTCAGTGGATTGAGTGTCCGACCTTGGCTCAGGTCATGATCTCACAGTTCGTGAGTTCAAGCCCCACATCAGGCTCTCTGCTGTCAGCTTAGAGCCAGCTTCCGGTCCTCTGTCCCCCTCTCTCTTTGCCCCTCCCCCACTCACTCTTTCTCTCTCTCAAAAGTAAATAAACATTAAAAAAAAATTCTGTTTGAAATTCCCAAGTGTGTTTTCCATTTCCTTGACTGGGTGCTACCCAATAAAGCACTCTGGGTGGGTGGCCTTTTGACAAAAACAATTAAGTGTTGCTATTTTGTTTTAATTAATTCTTTGGTGGTGTTCACTAGGTCCCAGCGAGGACTTTCCAATTACTATTTCAACTCACGGGTAGAACGGCCCTTTGGGGCAGTTGTATAATAATCCACATCTCACGAGTGAGGAAACCGAGTAAAGGTAAAGTAACTTTCCTAACGTCCGGGATCTAGCAGGGGCTGTTTGGGGCTCATGCCCTAACTGGTGATTTATAATGATGGATGTCAGCTGGAGGTGGTGACAGTGGTGGTGACAGTGGTGTGTCTGCAACGAAGGAGTAGCCAGACGGAGAACGGGAAAAGTGCAAAGGGCCTGGGGAGGAGAGCGAACATTCAGCATCTACAGGAGGGCTACAGAGACCTCCTGAGGGGCCCGTGCAGCCCGATTGGCACGCGGCTCAGCAGGCAGCCGCCATGGGCACGGCAGAGGTCACGGGCACATGCTGTCCCTCCCTTGACGTTATTGTTAGAGAACTGGAATTGCTAGAAAGTTCTTGCAACCCACCTTCCTCTTCTCTCATCTCTTAAGGAACAAATGTCCCTTTCTTAACCTTATTATGTGAATGCAAGATAAGGAAGTTTCTAAATCAAGCAGAAAGATACCTAAGAAAAGTCTCGTCTGTGATCACGTAACAACGCGAGTCTACTTGCAGAGCTGGAAATAAAAACTTGAGGAAACAGCTATTTCAGGTTTCGTGTGGACTTAAGTGAGTAGGTCATATTTTTAGTGTTTGAACACTTGGTGTCTAACATCTGGAAAGTGAAAACCCTCACTTACAATCACATGGAAAAAGAAAAGGCAGAACGGACGAAAAAGAGGAGGAAGAGAACTTGGGTGGGTGTTACCCAACTTCCGAGAGCCGCATCGTCTCAAGGTCCTGGGCCCACATGGGTGAGGGCGGCTGGAGAGGGCCTGAGGCTGGTGCCTCGCCCTCCGTGTCCGTGCCGTGCCTGGAGCCCTTGACTCTACCTGGCAGCCATTTGACCTTGGAGGGTGACCTAACGTTGTGAAGCGTGCCTCATCGGTACACTGGAGATAATAAATACGATGGCCGTAGAGGTTGCTCGGGAGAATTAAATCACTCAGATGCATGTAAAGAACTAACACAGACCCTTAGTAAGGTCCCAGAATTAGCTATTATTATACTATTGTGATCATATTATCATTGGTTTGAAATAAGACTACTGCTATGACAGAAAAGTTCCCATAAGCTATGATGTTCTTTTTTTTTAAAGTTTATTTCTTTATTTCGAGAGAGAGAGTGTGTGGGAGGGGCAGAGAGGAAGGGAGAGAGAGAGAGAGAGAGAGAGAGAGAGAGAATCCCAAGCAGGCTCCACGGTGTTAGGCGCGCGGAGCCTGACGTGGGGCTCGAACCCACGAACCCATGAGCCAAAATCAAAAGTCGGACACCCTGCCGACTGAGTCACCTAGTCGTGATGTTCTTAATAAGCAAACGTGGGGCGCCTGGGTGGCTCAGGTGGTTAAGCGGCCGACTTCGGCTCAGGTCATGATCTCACAGTCTGTGAGTTCGAGCCCCGCGTCGGGCTCTGTGCTGATGGCTCAGAGCCTGGAGCCTGCTTCGGATTCTGTGTGTCCCTCTCTCTCTGCCCTTTCCCTGCTCACACTCTGTCTCTATGTCTCTCAAAAATAAATAAAAATGTTAAAAAAAAACAATAAAAAAAAATAAGCAAACGTAGCCAATGACTTCTAGAACAAATGTCACGGGCAGACATTCACGTAAGCCCGCCCCTTTGTCTAAGAGAAACACTTCAGTTACTGAGCAGCAAAACAGGGGCTCAATCACGAAGCCAGAATTCACGTTAGGAAACCCCGGCCCATCCACCTCCCGTGCACGGCACACCCAGCAAGGACAGGAGTACAGGGACTAGAGGCTGTAGTGAAAGGGGGGTGCGGTCCGGAGAAGGTGAGGTTGGAACCCGGAGACCTGCGTTCCAGCTCAATCCTACTAGGCACGGAATCCGCCTGCCTCTGCATTCCTCTTTCCTTGTCTTCAGGCACGTGCGAGAACAGGTCACTCAGTGCTCTCCAGGGTTTATGAGGCTCCAGTGGCAGGAAGCAAAGGGCCCAGAACTGCAGTCAGACCCCCGGGTCAGCGTCTGAGATCTCTGACGCCGGACTCCTCGCTGAGACGGCCTGTGCCAGCTGTCCCTCTGTGCAAATGACCTGTGGCTTTTCCTCTGACACAACCGCCCCTCTTCCCACACTCCAAATGCCTCCGGGCTGCACCAGCTATTTGAAACGTCACTAGCAAAACGGGAGGCTGGCCAGAGCAGTGGTGAAGGTAAAGACACTTTTTTTTCCTTTTTTAAAAATGTTTATTTGTTTTGAGAGACAGCGCACACGTGGGGGAGGAGGAAAGAGAGGGAGAGAGAGAGAATCCCAAGCAGGCTCCATGCAGTCAGTGCAGAGCCCAACCAGGGGCCTGATCTTAGGAACCGTGGAATCATGACCTGAGCCGAGATCAACAGTCAGACGCTGAACCGCCGGAGCCCCCCAGGCGCCCCAAAGGTAAAGGCATTTTTGATGGGGAAGCTAGAAGTAGGTTGAGACACAGCAGGGCTTTGGATATTTATGCAAGATCAGAGCGTCGGCTTTGCTACCAAAGGTGCTGGGACTCATGGAAGGAATTAACACTCATGCATGTAGCGAGTGTCCACAATATTAAAGTGTTCTTAACTTTGAGATAAAACACGTCTGCCTCTGCCTTTCTCAGTGCTCATTTATACCTCCTCTAAAAGAACAGAGCTCTTCCTACGAAAGAAGCATTTAAGGATCAAAAATTCGGAATTTGAATCCCACCATTTGACTGGGAAGCACGTACCCACCCCAGCCTGCCCCCATGGCTATGAACTGCACGCCCGAACACCACCCTGGACTGTGAAAACAGGGACTCCCAATCACCGGGTTAAATATACACTTGAAAAATATAATTTTTTCTTTGCTTCCTAACTCAATTTTTAGAGTACACTTCAAAAAAAAAAAAAAAAAAAAAAGAAGAGATTGCTACCGGAGTTTTTGCAGTTACAAAGAACAATCCCTTAGAAGGGGGAATAATCTGGAGAGACAGCAGTTCTCCCGCTGCAATATACAATTCAGGTGTGGAGCCATCCCGGCATGAAGCGACACCTTTCAAAGTGTTTTCAAAGGATTTAAAAAAGACCGACGGAACGGCCATGGCCAGCTGAAGTACTTACAGCTTATTTAAGTGCAGATATGTAAGACACAGAGTGAAAACGGACAAAACGGGCCACTGTGCTTTAACACAGAGATGATGCGTAGATTAAAAAAAAAACCTACTGTGAATTATAACATTAATATTCAAGTCATTTTCTTTCCAGGCTTTTTGGATTAGGTTGTAAAACTGAGCAGGCCAGAAGCGACCCAGAATCATGTTTGTTGACTGCCTCAAGAGACACCACATAGGTCTAGGAGGGCTCTGAAGGGTGGGGGAAAAAAAAGACAGAAAGTATGATCATTTCTTTTCAGTTTGCTGGGAAGGTTTCCCTGTCGAACTGGCTGGTGGGGGGCGGGCAGGGATACTGGGTCCCGGGAGTTCACATGCTATTATTTCTGGTTAGCACCTTGTGCCTTTTTGGCGCCTTTTCCTTACGATTCCCCTAAAGCAGTGGTTAAGATCGGAGGCATGCCTTTGGCTTTTCTTCTCTCTCCAGGCTAACGCTGGCAATGCCCAGAGGAACGGGCAGGCAACATCAGAGAGGAGCGAAGCAGGAGGTGGTGACCTGGAGGGTCCATGCTGCCCCCTCTCCAGCTGATAAATGCCGAAGGCGGCGGAACCAAGAGGGGTCCCAACTAGTGATTTTTTCAAAAGGATCTGGGTATTTTATAGCGAAACTGCTTGATTTTTATTATTTTTATTTATTTTTTCAAGTTTATTTACTTTGAGAGAGACAGAGCTTGAGCAGGGTGGGGCAGAGAGAGAGAGAGGAGAGAGAGATTTGCAAGCAGGCTCTGCACTATCAGCACACAGCCCGATTCAGGGCTTGATCTCACAAACCGTCAGATTACGACCTGAGCCGAAACCAAGAGTTGGACGCTTAACCGACTGAGCCACTGAGGTGCCCCCAAACTGCTTGATTTTTAATGTTAGCTTATTTTAAAAACACTCAGGGGTCACCAAAACGCCTTCGCTAGCTTGCATTCTGTTGGCAGGGCACCTGCCTGAGTGTCGCCAAGGCTGTGGGGCTACAGGCGGGCCAGTTCCGTGGCACTATCCAGGAGCAACTTCCTGATGTCCAGCCCAGAGCCTTTGCGGGGACTTCATAAGCACTGAAGTCCCTGTATCAAAGCCCTTTCTGTTGAAGACAGAGGGGTTTCTTGTTGTTGCAACTTGACCGCTAACTATAACATATCAAAATGCAACTTGGAGATACAGTGCCAAAGAAGGTTTATCTCCAACAGTTTGCTCCAGAAAAAGAAAGGGAAAAATATCACAGACAACACTAATGTTTCACCCGTCTGATACGTGATAACCAGCATCCTCATAAATACAAGTACCAAGAATTATACCACAGCCCTGGAGCACGCAGAGGTAGCTTCCAACGCTGGCCAGGAAGGAGACTGTTCCAGACGCTGGGGGGAATCTTATGAATACCCAAGGAATGAATACTTCTGGCCGAGACACTGGCTACTTACCCGCAACTACTGCCACCAAGACAAACAAACAAATGAACAAACCAACCGACCCATGGGCAAAAAACCCTTTTGTTTCTGAGCTGAACATTCTAGTAAAGAATTTAATAGCATATCCAATTAAGTGACCCTGATAAGGATAACAGTAGCAAACATAAGGAACCCCCATGGCTTCATGTGGAACTGTTTTTGACCTTGCAAGGAGCTTCCTGTGACTTCCCAGCCAGGTTCTAAGCCGATATTTATATGTGAGAATATATAAATATATTCTGTCTACCACGTGAGAATAAAACGGTGTTTAGCTATACCACAGAGATAAGAACGCTGTCGCCTGACTAATTTCTGTAACAAACTTGAACATTCAGGTACACATACGTACGGTCAGGTCACTTTAAATTCTTCTAACCTGAGGAAGCGAACCAAATTTCTTTTACAGTTTAGACGAGTTGGATAATTTATAACGGAGTCTTACTCGTTGGTGCTTCCACCAGAGCCATCTCAACTGAAGCCCAACTAAGCCTGATGGCTCACCTTGGCATTCATTCCATTTTTCCAGACCCAGACTGGCCGCCTCACCCACTATCCCCCCCAAGCAGTATCTAGCCGAGAGAGCGGGCAATGGCAACAGAAAAGAATTTCTACAGAAGCTCCACTGACCAAACCTTAACTTGTCAAACGACTGACTAAGAATCTACGAATCTGCTTATGTTAAAATCGAGTCTACCGTGCGGAGTCCTCATTCTGGAAGTGAGCCCCGCTGCAAGCCTGGAGGTGGAAAACGGCCCGTGTCAGAAGGACTTGACCTGCACGAATACCGTCTTGAGTCTCAAGAGCTAGATCTCTGATGAGAGCTAGGACGACATTTAACAGATAGTTATCGAGAACATGTATCGAGCAGCCCCTGTCCGGCAATCGAAGCTGGTTACAAAATTGTACATACAGAGGCGCCTGGGTGGCTCAGGTGGTTAAGCAACCAACTTTGGCTCAGGTCATGACCTCCCAGTTTGTGAGTTCGAGCCCCGCGTCAGTCTCTGAGTTGACAGCTCGGAGCCTGGAGCTTGCTTCAAATTCTGTATCTCCCTCCCTCTCTCTCTGCCTCTCCCTTGCTTGTGTACTCTCTTTCAAAAAAAAAATTTAAAGATTAAATACAGAAAGAGGGAAAATCAAACGGCGAAGCCTACAGACAACACCGTGAGGTCTCTGTAGAGATACCATCTTCTATTATAACACAACTTATTCTCTCACGGCTCTGGTCAGAAGTCCTGAAATTCAAGGTGTTGGAAGAGCTGTCTTCCTCTGTGAAGGCTCTAAGGCGGCACCTGTTTCCTAGCCTTTTCTGGCTTCTAGAGGCTTCTGACCTTCCTGGGCTCACCGCCCCAACCTCCAGCTTTTGAAGGCAGCAGTGCGGCACCTTCTAACGTCTCTCTCCGCCCTCTGCCTCTGCAGTTCTCTTTCTCGGACTCTAGTCTTCCTGTCTTCCGCTTACAAAGACTCTGTGCATAAGTGACCTTTAGTGCCTGAGGACAGACGGGCATACAGTTCGGGATTTTTAGGGAGGCTACGTTTAATGTAAAGACTCTCATAGCATCATTGTGGATTTTGAATTTTGTGTGACTCAGGGATCGAGGAAAAAGCAGAAGCAGAAAGTTGCCTACCACTGTAGTGTTAATAAAACAGTATTAAAAAAAAAAGACCCCGTGATTTCATTGGGACACCCTCAATAATTCAAGAAACGCTTCCCACCTCGGGATCTTCAACTTAAACACATCGGCAAAGTCCCTTTTGCGATATAAGGCAGCATAGAAGACACAGGTTTCAGGGACTAGGATGGGGACTACTTTGGGGGGGGTATTATTCTGTCTACCACGGTCACTAACGTCACTCAAGCAAAAGGAGAATATTCAATTATCGTTATAGCTTTCTGCAGTATGAGCCAAGAACACTCGCTTAAGACATCCATTCGTAAGAAATGGTGAAATGATGAAAGAGCTGTCTTCTTCCCTGGAACCAAGTACGTCATTTCTACAGGACATAATGATTAACTGTGAAGAAACATAGGGAGGTCTTCCCCCAGACACGCTTCTTGCCACAGTAAAAATCAAGCGTCTTTTCTCTTTCTCTCTCTTACAGGGCAGGTGACGGTCACATCCTGGTTGTCAGGGACAGCATGTTCTCACTGAGAGATATCTGTGTAGCTGTGACGCTGACGCGGTGACAGCCGGACGGGGAACGTGATCGCGCCAAGTCTTACCTGTTTGAATAGAGAGTAGTCCTGTCGTGTGGACAGTGTTCATTGACATATAAGGAAGAAGACGAAATCGTAGTTGCCAAGGAAGCAGCTTCAAACAGTGAAGGGGTGCTGGGCACCAGGTCCGGCCGGTGTCGGGATCCCAGGGCTGGGTGACAAAAGCGGGACAGAGACTCATGAATCTCCGAAATAAACGCACTGGAGTTGAGTCAAAAAGCATTCATTTCACGTATCAGGTTGCGGATCAAATTATGAACTCACTTCGCTCTTCTCAACTATGGCAGACCCGTAAGACGGCTCTTGCAAACAGGTTCAAGAGAAAGGGAATTGCATGAATTTACAAAATGGCTTATGGAAATGACTTTATGAATGCTCTCTGAAAAACCTAATAACGTGATTTACTGTTTCAAAAGATGACATCAAAAGCTCGTAGGAGCTTAAGGAGAGAATTCAACAGAGATTAACAGGATGATTGGCAAACACAGAAACACACGGAGCAGCTGCTGTCTCTCCCTGGGTGTGCACGTATCTCCCCTCCTCAGGTTAGATCTAAGTACGCAGACTTTTTAGCAGGCGGGAAACAAATGCTTCCCGGACTAACAGCTAGCTAGGTCTTAACCCCGTTTGTGCCCATACACTCTGTGAACATCACCCGTGGCTCCTGTTGTTGGGCATGTTTTAAGAGACAAGGTTGCCTTTTTCAAAAAGAGAAAACTCCAATTTCCTTTTGAAAATGCAGGTGCCTGCAAAAATACTTAGGCAGGAGAGCAGAATATTCGAGGCTGAATGGTGACCCGCGCCCACTCTGTCTGTGTCTATTCTTCTTCTTCTTTTTTTTTTTTTTTATTGAGAGATCATTTGTAATCATCCTAACCTAAACTTTGGACAAATTTGTATCCCTTACTGCCCAGCCTGTTAAAGACAGTGTTTTAATGACAGGTCAGTCACAGGGGACAGGGGTGCTTTAAAAACACAACACTGTGTGGGGCGCCTGGGTGGCTCAGTCGGTTAAGCGTCCAACTTGGGCTTAGATCATGATCTCGTGGTTTGTGGGTTCATGCCCCACATTGGCCTCTGTGCTGACAGCTCAGAGCCTGGAGCCTGCTTCGGATTCTGTGTCTCCCTCTCCTTCTGCGCCTCCCCTGCTCATGCTGTGTCTCTCAAAAATAAATAAACGTTAAAAAAATTTAAAAAAATTAAAATGCTTTTTAATTTAATTTTTTTAATTAAAAAAATCTGTGGACATAATAGTTATGGACAAATCCTGTCCTTAAACTTTTATAACTAGGCTCAAACTGACTTTTTTTTAACCTAGGGAGATATTATTATTATTGTTTTTTATTTTTGAGAGACAGAGAGAGAGAGAGAAAGAAAGAGAGAACGGGTGGCAGAGAGGCAGAGGGAGAGAGAGAGTATCTTAAGCAGGCTCCATGCTTAGCGCAGAGCCTGAGGTGGGGCTGGATCCCACGATCATGACCTGAGCCGAAATCAAAGAGTCGGACACTCAACCGACTGAGCCACTCAGGCACCCCAATATTTCATTTTTAAATTTTTATGAATACATAACTGACAGAGAATACTATGTTAATTTGAGGAGTCCAGCGCAATGATTTGACGCACATATGTATGGTGAGGTGGCCGTCACGGTCTAGTGAACATCCCTCACCATGCAGTAGCTACAATACAACACATTTATTCTTTTGCAACGGAAATTTTTAGGATCTAGTCTCACAGCAACCTCCAAATATACAACAGACTGTTGTTAACTAGAGTCGCCATGCTGTACGGTAGATTCTTTTCAATCATTCCCCCAAGCTAAACTAAGACAAGCAATAATATGTACGACATAACTTTAAGGTGTTTCTGGGATTCCTTTACAGGCGAAACAGGCTCAAAATTGCGCATTTTTAGGAAGTGCGTGAATGGGAAATGGTCCTAATCAGCACTATTGCAGGAGTGTGAGGTTTTGGATTTGGGGTTGGAAGGGGGGGTAGATGAAAAGGATGGAGCAAGGCACAGAGGGAAGGGGGTAAGCACAGAAGGGCTGGACTCCGGACCAGGAGACTGGACAAACTTTAAACTGTGTGAGATGGGGGGGCGCCTGGGTGGCTCAGTCGGTTAAGCATCGACTTCAGCTCAGGTCATGATCTCATGGTTCGTGGGTTCGAGCCCCGCGTCCGGGTCTCTGTTCCTCTCACGCTCACACACACACACACACACACACACACACACTCTCTCTCTCTCTCTCTCTCTCTCTCTCTCTCAAAAATAAATAAATATTAAAAAAAATAAAATGTGTGAGATGCTACACCTCTGCCCCCCATTCAGGTCACAGTAAAGAACTACCATGATGACTAACAGATGGTAACAGAGTGTATAAAAACACAAGTACCCAAAGCACTCAACGTGCAAAAATTAGAAAGGCCTTCAATGTAATATGACAACTGACTAGCAACCTTTAATATACTTGATCCCACCTTCTCATTAAAGATAGAGGAAAACACAGAACCTCTCGGTAACATTGAAAAATAACCTCCCCTCAGATTTTAACGGATTGCTACTCCATACAAGGCGGATGGGGCTGGACTGAAAAGGGCTTCTCAAGACTCCAGTTTGGGGCGTACCCAGCTTGACTTCATCACCCAGAGGTTATGTGAGTGATATAATACACAGTGACACGATCTGTCCAGGAACTTGGGCCAGACGTTGGGTGGGTGACCCCCCCCCCCCCCAAATTCTAGGAGCAGCTCTTTAAAACAGAACTATCTCCTCAGGCTCCTATACCCTTCAGTTTTTTAAAAACCAGCATGGGAGACAGGACTCTAGGATGAGCCCCAGGGATCGGTGTGCTCCAACCGCCTCCCTTTGAGTGGGGGTGATACCAGTGGATGTCATTTGGCTCCTGTAATTACTCTGCACCTTACATGGTAAAAGGAATTATGCAGGTGTAAGTAAGGTGACTAATCCCTTAACTTCAACGGAGTCAGAGGGTACTATCCAGGTGGGCCTGGCCTAATCGCTTGAGCCCCTTTTTTTTTCTTATTATTTATTTTGAGTGAGAAAGAGAGCCTGCAAGCAGGGCAAGGGTAGAGAGCATCAGAGAGAATCCCTGGCAGCCTCTGTACTATCGGCACAGAGCCCGACCTGGGGCTCCACCTCACGAACCATGAGATCATGACCTGAGCTGAAATCACATGCGTATCTGACTGAGTCACCCAGGCGCCCCATCACTTGAGCCTTTTAAATCTGTGTCTGGCGGTCAGGGACTGGAAGCAAGAGAAGGATTCACTTGTAAGAAATTCTCTGTTTGAAGACGGAGGGGGCTGCAAGGAATGTGGACCGTCTGGCGGGGGGCTGAGCGTGGCCCACAGCTATGAGACAGGGAAGCCCGGGGTCCTTGGCCTTAAACCGCAAGGACGTGAGTCCTGCCGACCTGATGACCTTGGAGGATGTTTTTCCCAACAACCCCAGATGAGAATGTAGCCCGGATGATGCCGTTAGAACCCTGATAAACCCAGCCCAGAGAACCCAGGTGAGCCCTTCCAGAGCCCTTCCATAGAGAGAGAGAGACAGAGCGTGAGCAGGGGAGGGGCAGAGATAGAGAGGGAGACACAGAATCCAAAGCAGGTTCCAGGCTCTGAGGTGTCAGCACAGAGCCCGACGCGGGTCTCAAATCCACGAACCATGAGATCATGACCTGACCTGAAATCACATGTGTAACAGACTGAGCCCCCCAGGCGCCCCTAGAGAGCTAATCTAAGTAGAAGAAAATTTCAGGAAATGCTGGGATTCCCAAAAGAATATACTGATAAAAATAAAAGTCTTAAATGTCACTTCCTTCTCTAGGATTAGAAAAGGAAAAAACCTAATGATCAACTCAAGCAGACCGAGAAAAGCAGGTGATAAAGTTCAACACTCATTCCTGAAAAACACTTTTAGCACACCAGCAATAAAAAGGTACTTCCTTGACCCGATTATAGGTATCTAATACAGCAAACTTCTTTCTCAACAGGGAAACGTGAGAAGCCTTCCCTTTAAAATCAGGACAAGTCAAGGCTGCCCACAATCACCACTTCTATTCATGCTGTACCAGGAATTCTAGCTAGCGAGTGAGAAAGGAAGGAAAAAAGAGGTGAGGTCTAACAGAGTAGCAACACGCAGCCAGAAAACCCAAATCTTCAAAAGATACCATTTGAAAAGACAGAAAATACAGGTCTATGTCTTTATCTCTAACCACTTGAGAATAAATCGAACAAAAGGTAGGTATATATGACAAGCAAGAGGAAAGTTCTAAAACTTTTATTAAATTCATTAAAGACCTAAATAAACTGATAATTCATTTTTACAGTGTGTATATATGTATATGTATATAAGTATGTGTGTATATGTATGCATACGTGTGTGTGTTTGAAGCACACACACACACACACACATACACACACACACACTGTGCACATGCACAGAACAAGGTTCAGGAGTAAAAACACAAAAAAGTTCACATGTGTTACCTCCAGGTAGTGGGGTGACTGACCTTTATTTCTGAATATCTTAGTCTATTTCCAACTGTTTTTTTTAAACATAATACATATATTTTATTGTTTATGTGTTTAAGACACTTATAGTAACTGTGTCATACTGTAAGTATCCTTTTGAAAATTAGTTAAAAGAATTTGTGTCTTTTCTTTTTTTTAAAAGTAAACTCTACACTCAATATGGGGCTTGAACTCATGACCTGGAGATTAAGAGTGGCATGTTTTACCTACTGAGCCAGGCAAGTGCCCCCAGACCTTGTTTCTGAGAGCAGGGACGTTCTAATGTTCTTTTTTTAAAAAAATTTTTTAATGTTTATTTGCTTTGCGGGGGAGGGGCAGATTGAGAGGGAGACACAGAATCCGAAGCAGGCTCCAGCTCCGAGCTGTCAGCACAGAGCCCGATGCGCGGCTCAAATTCAAGAACCGTGAGATCATGACCTGAGCCGAAGTCAGATGCTTAACAGACTGAGCCACCCAGGCGCCCCTCTAATGTTCTAATTGCTGTATTGTGAGTCCGCATCACTTATAGAAATAAAATCAGAGGAACTCCCCATCCCCCCCCCCTTTTTTTTTTTTATAAGTTTTGTGTCTTTACCTTCCTCATCAAGACTGCTGAAACTCTGCCCTTCTGTCAGCAGGTCCCGCTTCTCATCCTTCCATTCCTGGCTAATTGAGGACACGATCTCTTGGGACGTTGCTTTCAGAGCAGCGATGGAATTGCACCGTTTTTTAGAAGGCGAGGCCTTCAGAGCTAGACAGGAACGACAAAGGAGTGACAAAGAGAGATACTAACTGTAAAAGCACATTGATATTTCTTAAGATTTTGCTTATTAACCTATTAGTCATTATTTGAGCAGGATGCAAGAAACTTTGTTTTATATACACGAGGAAACAGACAAAACTCTTTTTGGGCAATTTCATTTCTCCACAGTGACTTGACTTCAATTACGAGAGCCTAGAGCGCACGCAAACTGGAATATGTCTCCAGATTTTGAAGTGAAGTCTTACCCGAGGTGAAATTCAAATGTTTTGTGGCTACAGGAGAATTTTTCTGCTTCCGAGCACTGTTTTTCCAGCGCGAGGAGGAGGGTGGGTGGGTTGGTAAGCGCAGACGGTAAAGCGAGGAGAATTCTCATGACCCTGGTTTTATTAGCATGGGACTGGGAATTTCTAAACACGCCAATGTTTAATCTTATACTCAGGAAGCCTAATTTAGTCGAGTTACTTCTGGCTGCTTTTTTCTTTTAAGTGACTTTCCACTGAAATTTCCTGCCCTCTGGGTCTTTTCTAGGTCACGGTGACGTCAGATGGATCATTCGATCCTGACCTTTGTCCAAACAGCATTCTACAACTTCAGAAGTGTGTTGGGAACCTGAGCCGGGGCAAATGGACTTGATCATCAATCCTGCTCGCTGAAGGCTGTGCCTTTCCTTCTGCTCCGTCACCGGGAGCCCTTTTAGCTGCAGCGAGACCATCGCCGTCTCTATTCAGTCCTCGATGCCATAATTCTTCTTGGCTTAACACAGTTATTAAAGAATTTCCTAGAAGGGGAGGGGAGGGGAGGGGGGGAAGTACTGGCTTGTTCATGCCTTCCCTGAAATGGTATTTTTTTTGTGTGTGTGTGCAGTGTCTCTCTGCCCGTGGAGGTTTGCATACAGGGGTAACCTGACAGCTGAAGCATTAGAATAATTGCGTCTGGCCTTGGGAAGCTCCGAGCTGAGATGACAAAGCTCATTTGGGGACTGCCCGTAGGCAGCGTGCAAGAACTTAATTGGACAAGGACTCTGGGACACACGAATGGGGAAAGAATAGTGGGCAGTCTCTCCACTTCCGGAGAGGGGAAGGCTTATGGGTCCCGTGAGCGGTCTTATAACCAAATAATATTATCAAGCTAATAAATGACTTTTGTAGAGGGTCTTTCTTTTTGAAGTTGTCTTAACTGGCATTTGCATCCTCACTCGTGAGCATTCTATTTCCTGGCCGACGTGAGGGGGAGAAGAGATAAAAACTAGAGCAGGGTTTTCTCGGAGGGGAGGACATTGTGAACGTTTAAAAACATATCAAATTGGATTTTAATGGAAAATAAGTGGCCCAAATAGGTCACCTTTACCTTAACTCCTCATCTACGAAGACAATGGCGACATATGCTATCTAGGCGTGAAGGGATTACGCGCACTGGCTTCCGCTTTAAGGTTCTGTCTGCTGACTTTTATAAACCCTCGACTCTTGTCTTCCGACATAGTATTTTAAAACTTTTAAGTCAGAGGATCTCAAATGTGGTTCAGGAACTACTAGAGGCCCTTGAGACCCTCTTAGAAGATCTGCAATGTTAAGACTATTCTCAGGGGCTCCTGGCTGGCTCAGTCGGTGGATAGTGTAATTCTTGATCTTTGGGTCATGAGTTCGAGCCCCATGTTGGGTGTAGAGATTACTTAAAAAAAAACAAACAAACAAATAACTCTAAAATAACTGTAAAAAACCTATTTTCATAATAATATTAAGATGTAATTAGCCTTTCTACTCTTATAAGTTTTCTAGATGCCACAGGACCTCTGGACACAGACTGAGTTTAGAAGCTGATAGGAGATTCTAAATGTTCTTCTATTAAGCCAGAATTGGGGATATGAAAAAATGTAAAATAATGCCATTCTTCTCACTTAATTGTTTTAGAAAATATTCCTTTTCATAATTATTACTATTATTATTGTTTTAATGTTTATTTATTTTTGAGAGAGACAGAGAAAGGGCATGAGCTGTCAGCAGAGAGCCCAACATGGGGCTCGAACTCACGAACCATGAGCTCATGACCTGAGCCAAAGTCAGATGCTTAACTGACTGAGCCACCCAGGCGCCCCTTCATAATTACTTTTTCACTACGTGAAAATTTTTTACCTTTTTGTTGAAACTGACCTTTTTACATGCAATTTTTAAAATTGTTACTTTGTAAGAATTAATGAATATTTAAAACCTTCCTTAATTTTAAATTCAAATACGCTAAATATTGATATACGTAGCCCCACATATGTAAACGCGTTTTCAGGGTCTGTAATCATTATAAAGAGTGCAGAGGGGCCCTGAGGCCAAAAGGTTTGAGCATTGCTGATTCTCGGGTCCAGGCAGATTCTCTAAGTGGAGAAAGAGCTGGGGTCAGAAGAACGGAGGCAGCAGCAAGGAAACGTGGACCAGGACAAGACCTGCGGGGAACTGTCTGCACCTGTGGTTCACAAGTACCAGGGAAGGCCAAGAGCTACTAAAAGAAGTAGCTCTTTGTTCCGTATCCACATCACAGACGAGGAGGGGCAGGGGAACCCACAAACGGACCCCTGCCAGGACCCCCGAGTACCTAAATGGTGAGTCTTCCCTAATGGAATCATTTGAGTCTCGTTCATAGGACAAGAACTCGAATCTTGTGAAAGCTGAAGGCCTCAGGGACTCCTTTTGATTGGATAACTGCGAAAGATAGTTTGGGTTGCTGGTCACTTTCTTTTGTGCTGTGGAGGAGGGCACTCGTTGGGACGAGCACTGGGTGTTGTATGTAAGTGACGAATCATGGGAATCTACTCCCGAAGCCAAAAGCACACTGTATACACTGTATGTCAGCTATCTTGACAATAAATTATATTTAAGGAAAAAAAAAAACCTCCTGGATTTGTTTTTGGCTAAACAATGTCTGAAGACGGGTATCCTGTGTCTACTTCCAGCCCTACATTCCTGCCACTTGCCTGTCTCTGTAACTTACTGCTTTTCAACTCATCTATCTGTCACTCCTGGAACCTACGGTTTCCATTCCTACCCTGGGGCCTTTGCACGTGCTACTCCTTCAGATGTCCTTCTTGCCTCTCTTCCTAATGAATGCTGGCTTCTATTTTTAGGACTCACTTTAAATAGTCTCTCATGCTCTCTTGTGGAAGAATTGGTCTTATTTCTGTGCACTTATAGTAGTATATGCGAAAACTCTATTAATGATTGTTTTATTAGGTTATAAATTTATGTTTTCTTTTTTTTTAGAGTTTATTTATTTTATTTTGGGGTGGGGGAGATAGAGAGAGAGGGAGAGAGAATCCCAGGCAGGGTCCGCACTGTCAGCGCAGAGCCCGACATGGAGCTCCACCTCGTAAGACTGTGAGATTATGACCTAAGCTGAAATCAAGAGTCATATACTTAACTACTGAGCCACCCAGGTGCCCCAGTCTGTACATGTTCTAATCCCTGACCCAAAAATTACTGATGGGAGAAGTAATTAATTAAAAACAATTTTTCTATATGCTTAATGCTTAATGTAGTGCTAGGTACATTAAAGGTTGGTTGAATAAATACATTATTGCTTTAAAAATCTTAGGGAAATTTGTTTTAACACACTAACACACTATTCCTTTCAGGAAGCTAAGTTTTAATGCTTTAGATGCATTGCCTGTGTAGGGAATGTCAGTGAGGTCTCAACATTAAGGTGACTGATAGTTCTAGAAAAAATTATACAATTTTGCAGATATTACTATACTGGCAGTATGATTCAATTTTGGGGTGAGATGAAAGGATTTAGTAAGGTTAAAAAACTGATTTGAAAGAAGAAACTTGAAGACCAGGTACTGTTTTCTTGGGTGTGCATGTGGGGAGGGGGAGTTTTCACCTACAAAAACAGTATGCCTTCAGACCTTAAGGGCTTTAGAATACTCACAGCTGAGAAAACATCTTAAAGTTATATATATTTTTTCGGTTTTTAGAATTAAAGACATGTATTATCGAAGGATAGTTGACACGTGTTATATTAGTTTCGGGTGTACAACACATTGATTAGACAACCCTATACATTATTCAGTGCTCACCGTGAGAAGTGTAATCACATCTGTCACTACACAGTATTACTGGCTATATGCCCTGTGCTGCACTTTTCATCCCCATGGCTTACTTATTTTATAACTCAAAGTCTGTACCTCTTAATCCCCATGGTCCATCTTGCCCTTCCCCCACCTACATCCCTCTGCAACCAGCAGTCTGTTCTCTGTGTTTAAGAGTTTCTTCATTGGTTTTGATTCTCCAGATTTCCCATGTAAGTGAGATTACACGGCACTTGTCTTTGTCTTATTTTACTTAATTCCCTCTAGGTCCATCTGTGCTGTTGAAATGGCAAGATCTCATTTTTATGGGTAAATAATATTCCAATGCGTGTATATACGTGTATGTGTATGTGTGTCTATCTATCTATTTCACATCTTCTTTACCTATTCATCTACAGATGGACACTTGGTTCCTTCTGTATCTTGGCTACTGAAAATAATGCCGCAGTAAACATAGAGGGGCACATACCTTTCTGAAACAGTGCTTTCATTTTCTTTGGGTAAATACCCAGTAGAGGAATGAATGGACCATATAGTATTTCTTTTTTCAATTTTTTGAGGAACCTCCGTACTGTTTTCCACAGTGGCTGCACCTCTTGGCATGTTCACCAACTGTGCACGAAGACTCCCTTTTCTTCACCTGTTCACCAACACTTGCTATTTCTTGTCTTTTTGATATTAGTCATTCTGACAGGTGTGAGGGGACATCTCACTGTGGTGTGACTTGCATTTCTCTGAAGATTAGTGATGCTGAGCATCTTTTCATGTGTCTGTTGGCCATTTGTAGGTCTTCTTTGGAAAAATGTCTATTCAGGTCCTCTGACCAGTTTTTAATCAGATATTTTTTGTGGTGGTGATTTGCGTCATTTACAAATGATATATCATTTGTAATAACTTCTCCCATTAGTAGGTTCCCTTTGCTGTGCAAAAGCCTTTTATTTTGGTATGGTCCCAAGAGTTTATTTTTGCTTTTGTTTCCCTTGCCTCAGGAGAAACATCCATAAATATTTTGCTTAGGATGATAGCCAAGAGATTACTGCATATGTTGTCTTCTAGGAGTTTTATGGTTTCGGGTCTCACATTTAAGTTTTTAATCCATTTTGAGTTTATTTTTGTGTACGGTGTAAGAAAATGACCTAATTTCATTCTTTGTCATGTAGCTGTCCAATTTTCCCAGCACCATTTGTTGAAGAGACTGGCTTTTCTCCATCATATATTTTTGCCTTCTTTGTCAAACATTAACTGATGATACAAGCATGGATTTCCTTCTGGTCTGTATCCTGGTCGACTGATCTCTGGATCTATTTTTGTGCCAGTACTATCCTGTTTTGATTACTATGGCTTTGTAGTATATCTGGAAAGCTGGGGTTGGAATATCTCCAGCTTTGTTCGTCCTTTTCAAGAATGCTTTGGCTATTTGGGGTCTTCTGTGGTTCCATACAAATTTTAGGATTATCTGTTCTAGTTCTGTGAAAAATGTTGTTGGTATTTTGACAAGGATTGTGTTAAATCTGTAGACTACAGTTTTTAAAAAGAAGTTTATTTATTTTTGAGAGAGAGAGAAAAAAAGAAAGAGTGGGGGAGGGATCAGGAGAGAGGGAGAGAGAATCCCGAGCAGTCTCTGCACTGCCGGCACTTGGGCCTGATGTGGGGCTCTAACTCATCAACTGTGAGATCATGACCTGAGCTGAAATCGAGTCCGATGCTTAACTGACTGAGCCACCCAAGGCACCCCTAAAATCTGTAGATTGCTTTAAGTAGTATGGACATTTTAGTAATATTCGTTATTCTAATCCATGAGCATAGAGTATCTGACCATTTGTGTCATCATCAATATCTTTCACCAATATGTTATAGTTTTCAGAGGACAGGTATTTCACCTCTTTGGTTAAGTTTATGCCTAGGTATTTTATTATAATTGGTGTAACTGTAAATGGGAATGTTTTCTTAATTTCTCTTTCTGCTATTTCATTATTACTGTATGGAAATACAATGGATTTCTGTATATTAATTTTGTTCTTTGACTTTTTTGAATTCATCAATCAATCAGTTCTAGTAGTTTGTTGGTGGAGTCTTTGGGGTTTTCTATATAGTCATGTCACCTGCAAAATTTTACTTCTTCCTTACCAATTCAGATGCCCTTTATTTCTTTTTCTTGTCTGATTGCTATGGCTAGGACTTCCAGTACTAAACTGAATAAAAGTGGTGAGAGTGGACATACTTGTCTTGCTGCTTATCTCAGAGGAAAAGCTCTCAGGTTTTCACCATTGGGTATGATGTTAGCAGTGGGTTTTTCATATATGGCCTTTATTATGTTCCCTCTAAACCTACTTTGTGGGAAGTTTTTATCATAAATGTAAGCTGTACTTTGCCCAGTGTGTTTTCTGCATCTGTTGAGATGATCATTTGGTTTTTATCCTTCTTCTTATTAATGTATCAGATTTTTATGTAGTCATTAGAATTTGTTGTGAATTTACATATGCAAACCAATGAACTATATATATGTGTGTGTGTGTGTGTGGGTGAATAAATCTATGTCTGTAAGGACTAAATGTACCTTTAGTATATGATTTTTATCATACATATTATTTCATTAGATTGTACCATATTTAATATATTGTATAATCTGTATAATACAGGATTGGATATTTAGGCAGTTTCTAATTTTTTCCACCACAAAATAAGACTCCAATGATTACGGCATCAGTAGTTACTGGTTTAAGTCATGACAGCTTTTGGGAGATAAATTAGTCCAAAGCCTTTCAATAAAAATCTTGCAAAGATACACACCAGAAAGTCAGCAAGTAAGTGCTAAAAGTAAAAAAAAAAAATATTTTTTAAGAATCTTACCTTGAATTTTCTTGAAAACTCTGGAATTCATAAACTTGAGAAATCTGTCAGCATAAAAGCTTGGTCGGTGAACTGAAACAGTATCCTGAAAACACAAACCAGTTATTACAAGTTTATCCTGCAGTTCATTTTAAGCCAGAAGACTGATCTGTGCAGCTGGTTCTCTATTAAGCCAACGTCCCTAACCAGAAGGTGTGGATGTTGAGAGCCAGAGAACGGCAATGCCTTGTGACCTGTGCTGCCCAGGAGTCAGGCTGCGGAAGGAGGCAAAGACAATTCGAGCAAAGGCTGTAGACATTCATGATGAAATAGAGCATGAAGAGGGGCTGGGGAGAGCTAGCAAAAGGATGCTACGTTATGAAGCAAAACACGTAATAAGCTAATTCTTATTCCATTGTGGGCCATGTGGGCTTTTAGATTCTTTTTTTCACACACGGGCGACCAGTGCTTCAAGTGTCATCTGAAACGAAGGATAGCGCTTTGGGTTGGGGACAAAAACTGGGGACATAAAAAAGCCAAACAACCCTAATGGAAAAATGACATCTAGGTTAAAAAAAAAAAAAGGAGCACTGGTTTTATCTCCTAGTAATAAGGTACAAAACACGGGGAAGATTCCTCGGGGACAAGGCTGACTGATGACCTCCGTTATGCTGAATTATCTACTAATTAGATAGAATTGAATTGAATTAAATTGTTAACTCAATTCTCTCATGCTTGGCAGGAGTCTTCAGGACTGAAGGGGCATTTTATTACAAATCCAGGAAGGGAGATGGATGAAGCAGCTAATTCTGTATGTTTATTCAGTGATCATTTATATACTATCCAACATGTATATTTCCAGAAATAAATTCATGCTGCATTTTGATTCTAAGTTTGTGGATTCTAATAAAAAAAGTTCCAAAAATTTAAGTTTCGATGGTATCAAGTGTCCTCTCTAGGTGTGGAAGAAAAAAACCTGCGTTGGACCAAGGGTCTGGAGATGTGGTTCTGGTGTTCGTTCTAACTTTAAGAAGGTGTGTGATCGTGGAAAAAGGCAGTGACTTGGCGCCTCCATTTATTTTCATCTGTGAGACAGAGTATTACATGAGGCATAAGGTAAATCTGTACTTAGCATGTCATGGCGGTCACAGCATGGAGGAACCCTCTGTGGCCAAGGTCCTCTAGACTATCACTGATACTAGCGGTAGATGTGGTGGGAATTCCCTACTGGTTTGCCAGGCACTCCCCCAATATTCTGGAAGCTCCTGTCTGAAGTGGACACATATTCACAACACGTACATAAGATATGGAGAAGTATCTTATGGTGCAAGGTGATTAAGACTCAGACCTTGCTTTCCAAGAGAAGTTGGGTGGTGGTTCTCTTTGGTATATGAAGAAACATGGTTTAAAAGGCACATTTGCAAACAAACAAAACGGAGTCTTACTTGCTGCTTACGATTCCACAAATATATAATCAACACAGAGATTCTCTTAAAAACAAAAACAAAAACAACACCACCAAAGAACGGAAGATATATTTTAACTAGACAAAGGCAGGGGCCTCTTAGAAGCATCTGACCAGTTGAGAATTAGACCATTCAGATCAGAAATCTTAGTCTGGTAACAGGGAATTAAAGTTGTCTTGGAAAACAGAAAGGGAAGGGTGTTACTGTTTTCCTTTCCATGTTTAAGGCATTAGGCAGTCTTGGGACACCTGGGTGGCTCGGCTGAACATCTGACTTTGGCTCAGGTCATGATCTCGCAGTTCATGAGCTCAAGCCTCCCATCGGGCGGGCTCGCTACTGTCAGCCTGGGGCCCGCTTAGGGATCCTCTGTCCCCTCTCTCTGCCCCTCCCCTGCTTGTGCTCTCCCCCAAACAAACAAATATTTTTAAAAAGGCATTATAGGGTCTCTATTTTTGTCAGCTGGAAGGGAAAAAAATTAGTTCACCATCTTGGCCTTTAAACAGAAGGAATCTTGGATTTGAATAATACGCCTACATTTATTTTTTAGAAGCAAACTTGTGAACCTATTGTTTACAAGTGCATTCTGACAAGTCCATTCCTCAGTCCGGGGACCAAATGCAGATAGTTCACGCTGAGAGGTTATTACCAGTCTTCCACAGAACTGAGGAAGTCAGTGTTCTTTTCCAATAAAGGAAAAGAGTAATATTGATAATTTATCTTCTTTCCAAGGAAAGCATCTGGGAATATCTTTAAAAAATGTGTGAGCAAACCTTTGACCAACATACTCTTTGGTCCGGTTATTAACTGAGGGAGGCGGAGGCCAGTAACTGTTCTGTCAGGAGCAAAAGCTTCGAATGTAACATCCAGATAAGAACGTGTATGTGTACTGGGTGGGGAGGAGGGAGAGGGGGAGGGAGAACCTCTCTTGATAA
Source organism: Paguma larvata (assembly GCA_030068075.1). Classification (NCBI taxonomy): domain Eukaryota; kingdom Metazoa; phylum Chordata; class Mammalia; order Carnivora; family Viverridae; genus Paguma; species Paguma larvata. Next base: position 80,173,172 of record CM057832.1, read on the forward strand.
TTGATTGTTTCCTTTTTTTTTTTTTTTTTTGACTGTTACGTGATTCTGGGTCCAACAGACCCTCGCACCATTCAGTCTTAGTCATGCATACATGCATGACAACTTGTATGTAAGTTTTCACCTCTTACGTCTTTATTGTGTTAGGCATCGTGTTGAACGCTAAAGTCTGTTATTTTATTTAATCCTTGTATCAGCCCTATGAGGCAAGTGCTAGGTGCTGTTACTATGTCTCTGGTATAGATGGGAAACCAGGCCAAGGGAGGCCACATAACAAGCAATGCGTGTGGCTCACGTGGTTAGTCAAGTGGTGAACCCGGGGGTCACATCCAGGGCTGTGCCCCACCCAAGCCAGGCTCCGACCGCTCCACAGCTTGCTCTGGCGAGAACCGAGAACCTCATTTCAATTGTCCTCCTGCTCTTCCCAGGGCCTCTGCAAACAGTCTCCCTCCCTCTTTTTCCCAGCATCCTCTCCAAACGGGGTCCTTGAGACTTCACATAGAAATAAGACATCATTTTGGGGCGCCTGGGTGGCTCAGTCGGTTAGGCGTCCGACTTCGGCTCAGGTCACGATCTCGTGGTTTGTGGGTTCGAGCCCCGAGTCGGGCTCTGTGCTGACAGCTCAGAGCCTGGAGCCTGCTTCGGATTCTGTGTCTCCCTCTCTCTCTGCCCCTCCTCGGCTCATGCTTGGTCTTTCTCTCTTTCAGAAATAAACACACCTTGAAGTCTGAGGAATCAGAAAAATGTAAAGTTTAAGAAGGACATGGTAGGTCACTTACCCCATCATAAACAAGAGCTTTCCAGGAATGTTCTAACTTCTTCATTAACCTAAATGCAAACAGACAGAAACATAAAAATGGGAATATAAAATCACTCCCATTTGGGAGATTTTCAGAGCCTTTTGTTGGTTTATTTTGAAATAAATAAAGGCTTCTTCCCCAAATTACTCACCTATATGACTGCAGAATGTCGATAATGCCCATAAATAAAAGTAGTTTTTCTCCCTTATGGCTTTTCGCTGGAATGCCTCCCATTCTGTTGACAGAGCAAAAGAGAGAATATTTTACGATATATTAGGAAGTGAAAATAATTTCTAATAAAGAGACTGTACATAAAAATGGACAACTTTAAGAATTCTAGACTTGCTCTCCTTTTATCTTTTTTTTTTTGCCCCGGGTAAAATCTTGCTGGGAATCCAGAAGGATGAACTTCCCACACAGGAGGGTGAAACCAGAGCTGTCAACTCCGGACAGCTGGATGGGAAGAATCCAAACAAAAAGTTCTTCCTATTTTAAAACCACAAGCAAGAATTTTCAAAGTATTCTGAAATACTGCTTTTTATTTTATTTTATTTTTTTTTAAATGTTTCTTTATTTTTGAGAGGGAGACAGAGAGACAGAGCATGAGTGGGGAAGGGGCAGAGACAGAGGGAGACACAGGACCTGAAGCAGGCTCCAGGCCCGGAGCTGTCAGCACAGAGCCTGACACGGGGCTCGAACTCACGAATCCTGAGATCATGACCTGAGCGGAAGCCAGATGCTTAACCGAGCCACCCAGGCGCCCCGAAATACTACTTTATAAAAATGCAACACTTTGCTATATTTACTCTGAGATTTTAACTATATAAAAGAACCCGTTCCAAGGATGCCAAGGACCCCTATTAGCACTTGGTACACCTTTTCAGGGTAAATGTGTGTGTATAGGTATTTATCAGCCCGCAGAGCATTTAAGTTAGCATGCTTTACGATTTGCATTTTTCATTTGCTAAACGATGTACATTTCCTCATATTCGATGCTAATGTGTTTTTTAATGGCTGTGTAGTAGTTCACTATACTGATAGAGTAATTTATTTAACTGCTAATTGGACATTTAGATAGATTCATAAGAAAGGACTTTTTTTTTTAATTAAAAAAATTTTTTTTAAAAATTTTTTAATATGTATTTATTTTCGAGAGACACAGAGACAGAGCGTGAGCAAGGGAAGGGCAGAGAGAGAGAGGGAGACACAGAATCGGAAGCAGGCTCCAGGCTCCGAGCAGTCAGCACAGAGCCTGACGCGGGGCCCGAACTCACAGACAGCGAGATCATGACCTGAGCCGAAGTCGGCCGCTCAACCGACTGAGCCACCCAGGCGCCCCAAGAAAGGACTTTTTAAAGGTTTCACATGTATGGAGTTCCTTTATAAAAGTGACATACGCCTGTGACTGGGTCACTGTTGGAGACTCCCAGAAGGCAGGCCCTCATGACCTGGGAAAACCATGTTCTCTCATTCGGTCCCCGGCCCAGCCGGGAAACACGCGTGACACGGTCAGCCATCTCGGTCATTTTCTCTGGCTGTCACTGCTTCTGTTAGTCGATATGCGCTTCCTATATGCGAACGAGTCCTGCAGTGACCGTCACATCTGGCTGCGGCAGAAGACCACGTCTGCCGGGGCCCAGGAGCTCGAGCAATGGAATCTTTTTGTGCACATAAGACGCGCCGAATTGTGAACCTAATTCCTGTCACGTGTCTGCTTAAATACATGTTTACTCACATTCAAAGTATATTCTCCCGCTGCGGGGCATGTTTTGATTATGTAGTAAATGGGGGTAAGAAACATTTTCAGCCATTGTTAAAAAATGGGGCCATTTGAAAAGAGAAACCACGCGGGTCAAAGAAGGATAATAATGCCAAGAATTGCCACTCCTCTGTCATCCGCGAGGAACAGAAACGAAGGCTGCTTAATCCACTTTAGCACCAGATAGGAATCCGTTCTCAAAGAGCCGCCATGAAAGGAAGGTGATTGCATTGAATTACCCACTGGGGCGGGCTGCCCTCACCAGGAAGGTGGGCGGGTAGGTGGCCACACTTACGTGTCCGGGTTCTCTGTGACCATCCCGTCTGCAGACTTCCCCGGACCCTGGATGGATTCCATTGCCGTGGAATAGAGGACCTTCTGCATCCCGGACCGCTTAGCATCGGGCACGTTTTGGGAGTTCTCCTCTTCTTTCTCTTTGAGGGAATGGTCCAAGATGTGGATTCCCAGCAAAAGGCTATAGTCCATGATTTTGAAGCTTTCCAGCACCTGAGTGAGAAGAAAGAGCCAGCAGACCGGTCAACTGAAAAGGCTCGTAAGTCTCACCTGCGGAGAATCAGAGAGCTCTGCATCTGCAGACACACGGCGCCCGGGTCCCTCCCAGGGGACGGCGGAGGGAGGAAAAATCAAAATAAAAACATCTGAGGTTGCCATTAGGTCCTATTTAGTAAGGATTATCACAGTGGCTCCGAGAGGATATTTTTCATGCAAATTTAAAGGAGGCGGATCATTTCCTAACTCTCCGTGAATGTTTCACTCCTAACAATTATTGAAAACGTCTCATGTGCCAGGTGCTAAGTAGGTCACCTTGGATCCAACCCTCGCAACTCTTTGAGCTAGGTGCTCTCATCGTCTCTTACACATGAACAAACTGAGACAGAGAGAGAGAGAGAGAGAGAGAGAGAGAGGAAGCACTTTGCTCAATATCACACACTTTATGAGTCATGCTCTCGGGACAGGAACCCGGGCAGCCGACTCCAGCAGCCACACTCTTCAGCACGAGGAGCACAGACAGCAACGACTAACGGTCTCTCTAAGTCTGCACCCTCCTCAGCATGAAGAGTCAGCCGGGATGTGTTGCTGGTTGGATTCTGTTCTCCAAATGGCTGGAGTTCAGTGGTCTGCTGAAAGCTTATCTTTCCAACTCGCCATTCAGTTCTGTGTACAAGTCTTTTTAAACCTTTTAAAAAATGTTTATTTTTGAGAGAGAGAGAGAGAGAGAATGAGAGAATGAGTGGGGGAGGGGCAGAGAGAGAGAGACACACACAGAATCCAAAGCAGACTCCAGGCTCTGAGCCATCAGCACAGAGCCCAACGTGGGGCTCAAACTCATGAACTGTGAGGTCATGACTCAGCAGAAGTCAGATGCTTAACCGACTGAGCCACCCAGGCATCCACTGTGTACGAGTGTTTTTAAAAACTGTGATCCGAAATGCACCTGGGCAGCTCAGTCGGTTAAGCCTCAGGCTCTTGGTCTTCCGTCTGATCATGATCTCATGGTTCATGGGACTGCGCTGGCAGCGTGCAGCCTGCTTGGGATTCTCCCTCTCCCTCTCTCAAAATAAATAAATAAACATTAAAAAAATAAAAAATAATAAAAAATAAAAGTAGTGGGTGCCGCCAGACAAAGGAGGTAGAGATGCTTTGGCGGGAAAATGGCGGGAGTAAGGGAAGAAGCAGTCAACATGGCTTCCCAGTGTAGGCGGGGCTTTGACACTCAGGACGCTTCCTCAGTGGAGGAGAAGTATTCACGAGGGCATGAAAGTAAGGCATTTTCCTCTATGAGGAAGTTCTCCTCGTGGTCTGTACGTGATTCTCCTCTACAACAGAGTTTTAAATGCCTGGCATTTCTCACACAAAGCTGCTTGGGAAATCAAAAAAGCCCAAACATTAAGACAAGCCTGCAAGTCAGGACAGTTGTCTCTGAACCAACGTGATAATCTTTCCTAGTTAGGAAATGCCTCTGAGTATCAGAGTCTAAAGTAATTGTTTAACCAGAGACCAAATACGCAGCATTTCTTAGGCTTCTCATGTCCCCTCAGCCCAAGTGCTTTTCTTTTCTTTTTTTTTTTCTTTTCACCGGATTTATTTATTTATTTTTTTGAATAATTTATTGTCAAATTGGTTTCCATACAACACCCAGGGCTCATCCCAACAAGTGCCCTCCTTTGTGCCCATCACCCACTCTCCCCCCTCCCACACCCCCTTCTGCCCTCCGTTTGTTCTTAGTCCTTGAGAGTCTCTTATGTTATGTCTTCCTTCCTCTCTGTGGCTTTTTTTTTCTCTTCCTTCCCCTCTTCTCCTCCCCTCTGGTTTTCTGTTAGGTCTCCCAAAGCCTACCTATGCATGGGACCAAGTGCTTTTTGATCAGACATTTATGATACAGGAAAGAGGAGTTGAGCCTGAGGATTCAAACACCCGTGGCTGCCACTTCGTGGATGCCACGTGACACGGGATTTGTGAACTATGGCATGGGTGGCCTTCCAGAAATATGGTTATCCCTGGGTCTCGTACATCTTTGCATCAATGAGGAAGAATGAAAGGGGGGCTACACATGAGTATCAATTATTCGGAGGCTCAATTATTCGTCTTCCGGTTTACTAAATTAAGTACTTCAAGAAAGGAGGCAGGCAAGAGCTGAGAGGAGAATCTTCTTATTTAAGAAGTTTAGCCCATGGAACTTTCTAACCCAAGAGAGCAGAGAGTGGCCCAATGGCAAAGTGGACCGAGCGGCCCTAACCTGAGAACTGGAGCCAAGACTGGAGGAGGAGGGGGGAAGGGTGGCAGGAAAACCTCCTCACCAAGGACCCAACGTTTCAGCATCAGACTCACTGGCCGGTTCTCCACGGAGGTTTATCAGCGCCTGATGCCTCCACACGGCGGCATGGAGCCATGTAAGGAAACAAGACAGTTCTGCACCATGGTGGCCAGGGACCCGGCCTCTTAGAGAGAAATGCTAACAGGCGCTGGATGCTTTCTTCAGACAGAAACAGGTGTAGAAGGTCCCTGGCCTTGGTAACTCTCAACCATCCTGGAAGGGTGGCTTCTAGGGCCCACTCAGATGGCATCGGGGACCCTGCACAGGGATCACCACCTCCAGATGCCCGTCTCCCCACTCACGTTTACCAGAGCTCGTGCGTCCCTTCCGAGACAGACTCTGGGGCCAGGCCATAAAAGATGAAGAGCATGGACTCTGTGACGCAGGCAGCTTACATGGCCTCCCTGTAACATGGTGACGATGCAAAATGGCGACGGGAACATCATACACTGTAGGGGGTGCTTTGTAAAAATTCAACACAGAAATGCAGAGGAAGTGCCTAGGAAAATTCCGGTACAAAGAAAATGCTGAATTAATTGCTAGCGGTCGTCATCCTGATTATAAGTCATAGTGACTCACTGCTCGCACTAGTGTGAGAGACGACAGATGTCATCTTGAAGTAAACACCCTTAACCTGACACTTCTGAAAATACAAATGCACAGAAAGCCAACAAGAACACAACTGTGTTTTTAGCCCGCTCGCCAGCGCCCTTCTCCGGGTTGGATGTTCAAGAGGAAACGGGCAGCTGACAGAACAGCAATTCTGGTCAATGGGCTATAAAGCGACGGCCTCGTGGGCCGTCTGGGGGAACAATCCTGTTTTCGGTGGACGAAACATCACAGCCTCACGCCCTGCACAGCCTGAACCACCCACTGGGAAATGTCCCCTCAGAGCGGTAAACTGGCTTCAAGAGCAAATTCTAATCAGACGGTGTGACAACATTGTGAATGCTCCTACCAGGCACCCAGAGAGGTAAACTGAGGCGGGAAAATGGAAAGATGTTCTCGATACCATCACATTTCTTTCTTTTTCCCCTGCAGAGCATCTGCAAGTGAGTTCTGCCTATTCGAAAGTTTTCTTTTTATTTTTTTTTTTTAAATTTTTTTTAACGTTTATTTATTTTTGAGAGACATAGAGACAGAGTGGGAGCAGGGGAAGGGCAGAGAGAGAGGGAGACACAGAATCCGAAGCAGGCTCCAGGCTCTGAGCCGTCAGCATAGAGCCCGACGCAGGGCTCGAACTCACAGACCGAGAGATCATGACCTGAGCCGAAGTCGGCCACTTAAACAGTGGAGCCACCCAGGCGCCCCTCGAAAGCTTTCTTAATGAAATATTTTTTCTTACATTTTCAACGCAAGATTCAACTTGAAGGGTTTGGTTGGTACTTCCAGTCAGTTCTCTTTGCCTCAGGCCAAATTGAACACGTGCATTTTCTAAGTGATACAAAGTCAGGCTGGGGTCCAACTTGAACTCCTGAGGTGTTAACTGGCCAAATATTTGTCCTGTTTATTAAAAAAAAAATCAAAAAAACAAACAAACAGAAACACAAGCCTCAAGAGAGGCTTAGCAAAAAAAAGCTACACGTAAATTTTTAAAAGTGACTCCTCCTTCTCTTCACTCCTCAACTGGATTGTCGGGAGTCCCTGAAGGACCCTGAACTGTCCTGAGGAGGCCAGGCTCCCACTTTTCAGAGGGAAAGGCTTAAAAAAGGTCAATTCTATTCTCACTGGGTGGAAAGTTGGCCAGGAGAGTCAGATTACGGGTTAGTTAAAGTCACCGCTTATAAAAAAAAAAAATGTGAAGGAAGGAAAAGATAAGTATGTAGGCCTGTATTTTAAGCCAAAGTCAAAAACTTCCGAAAGGAAAAGTTCTGGAAACAGATTGTAGTCACGTGCCCTGCAGACGCGCATCCATTAGGAACAGAGTCGCCATCACGCATATCCTCCTGGTTTCTTAAATCAAAGGAATCAAGTATATCTGCCCAAATCTCAGCACGCGGGGGCTTGGAGAGTGCAGCATTCTGCAACAGGACAGACACCTGTCGGTCAAGCTGGCACTCAGGTGCACATTTTTTCCCCTCCGGAATGTTTGCCTGACCTGGCTGTCGCTGGGGGATCCTGTACCCATGCGGTTGCTACGCAAAACTCAGGCTGCAGTGCAAACACAGGTGCTTTCCTAGCTAGCTTTGGCAAGACGTGACTTCCCCACGTGTAGAAAGAAGCCAGCAGGACCGATTCACAGATGCAGGTACAACAGAAATCAAGAGGGAATACGGTAATGCTTTTATTGCCAAAGTCAGATTTGTTCCCCATTCTCTCTGGAGGACTGTTTTAAGACAATAATAATACGGGAAGATAGTAAAACAGTCCATGTCGAAGCAATATCCTGAGGATGGGAGCAAAAGTGTCTGTTCGTGAAGAATGCACCGTCTCCAGGTTTTCAGGGCTGCTGAGAGGTCGGGACTGCTCTTAATTCACAGATGGTTTCTGGAGACCTGGTGACGCAGCGGAGGAAATGTCCGCACGCAGAATGACAGGCACTGCTGTCCTCTCTTCACGGCCAAAGGTCATAAAGAGTGCCTGGTCCTCCTCCTCCTCCTCTTCCACCTGCTGTGCCACACTCCTCAGCCTCCTACTCACTGTGCTGTGAGGAGCGAGAGCAGCCACACGGTGGTTCAGGGTCTGCGCTCTGAGGCCAGGTGGGGCCAGGTGGGCTGCTGTGACCCATGACTTGCCTGTTTGTTTGTCCCTGGGCAAAGCACAAAACTGTTCTGGGTCTTGTTTCCTCATCTGCGAGAGAGAGATCGTGGGAACTCCAACCTTACAGAGTTACTGGGAAGACTGAGTCAACCCACACTGAGTCTCAGGATGCTAACGGGCATACACAGAGCACCCAATAAACGTCAGCCATTATTGTCCTGTTAATCCTCCACCTGTAGAATCATCCCAGCCGACCGACCACGCCCCCGGAATCTCCACGTGCGCTCAGCTCCTGTTCCCTGCCTTCCTATCTGTCTTTCCCTGCTTTTCCGTTGGATCATCATCGCGGTCCCAAGTCACGATTTCCCTCGGATCGTCCAAAGGATGATGATCCAACGATGCTCACTGAAATTCTCTCGGCATTTTTCTCCTCTGCTTCTCAGAATTGACATTCACAGACTCTAGACTAGACTAGAATTGAGGGTCTAGCCTTGTCCCAGGCACCATGAAGTTGCCGGGACTTGAGGCGAGTAAAATAGACAATACCATCCTCAAAATTACACCCCCCCCCCCAATTATAGGTTGGAACAAGGCCTGGAAGAAAAGAGTCAGGGAGCTATAGAGATATCCCACATAAAGAGTCTCTAGTTTTGACTAAAGGGTATATTTCAGTAGCTTGGATAAGAGATGATACTTAGGTTCCATACCAATTTTAGTATTATTTGTCCTGGCTTGTGATCTGAACAGCAAAAGCTATCTTGAAAAAGGAGAACAAAGCTAGAGGTATCACACTTTCAGATTTTAAGATATCCTGCAAAGGTGTAATAACCAAAACAGAATGGTACTGGCACAAAAACAGACACATCGATAGAACAAAATAGGCAGCCCAGATGTAAACCCACACTTATGTGGTCAATTAATCGATGACAAAGGAAGTAAGAATTTACAATGGGAGGAAAGACTGTCTCTTCAAAAAAGGGTGCTGGGAAAACTGGACAGCAACATGCAAAAGAATGAAACTGGACTACTTTCTCATTTAATTATTTGTTTAGAAAATATTCCCTTTCATAGTTATTACTATTATTATTTTATGTTTATGGAAAAATAAACTCAAAATGGATTAAAGACCTACATGTGAGACTGGAAACCATAAAAATCCTAAGGAGAACACAGGTAGTAATTTCACTGACATCAGTCATAGCAACATTTTTCTAGATATGTCTCCTAAGGCAAGGAAACAAAAGCAAGATTCAAATAATGGAACTGTATCAAAATAAAAAGCCTTTGCGAAGCAAAGGAAACCATCGACAAAACAAAAAGGCAACCTACTGAATGGGAGAAGGTATCTGCAAATGACATATCTGATAAGGAGTTAATATCCGAAATATAGAAACTTATACAACTCAAGACAAAAAAACAAGACTCCAACTAAAAAATGGCCAGAGGACCTGAACAGACTATTTTTCCAAAGAAGTCATATAGATGGCCAACGGACACATAAAAAGAGGCTCAATATCGCTAACCATTAGGTAACTACAAATCAAAACCATAATAAAATACTGCCTTACACCTATCAGAATGGCTAAAATAAAAAAAGACAAGAGGGATGCCTGGGTGGCTCCGTAGGTTAAGCGTCTAACTCTTGGTTTTGGCTTCGGTCATGATCTCATGGTTCACTGGTTCAAGCCCCATGTCCGGCTCTGCGCTGATGGTGCTGAGCTTGCTTGGGATTCTTTCTTTCTCTCTCTCTCTGCATCTCCCCTGCTCACTCTCTCTCTCAAAATAAGTAAATAAGCTGAATAAAGAGAAGAAATAACACGTACTGGTGAGGAAGTGAAGAAAAGGGAACATACGCACACTACTGGTGGAAATGCAAACTGGTGTACAGTGGGAAAAACTACGGAAGTTCCTCAAAAAACTGAAAATAGAGGGGCACCAAGGGTGGCTCAGTCTGTTAAACATCTGACTTTGGCTGGGGTCATGATCTCACGGTTCATGAGTTTGAGCCCCACCTAGGGCTCTCTGCTCTCAGGACAGAGCCCACTTCAGATCCTCTGTCTCCCTGTCTCTCTGCCCCTCCCCTCTCTCTCTCTCTCTTGCTCTCAAAAATAAATAAAAATATTAAAAAAAATTAAAAACAGAAATACCACATGATTCAATAGTTCCATTACTGGATATTCACCAAAAGAAAATGGAAACACTAGTTCGAAAAGACACCTGCACCCCTGTGTTTATTTAGTGCAGCGTTCTTCACAATACGCTAGGTACGGAAGCACCAAGTGTCCACTGAAAGATGAACGGACGAGAAAGACACATACGTGTGCACACTTGATGAAATGTTACGCAGCCACAGAAGGGAGGAGATAACACCTTATGACAACATAGATGGACCTAATGGGTATGATGCAAAGTGAAACTAAGTCAGAGAAAGACAGATACGGTATGATTTCGTTCATAGGTGAAGTTAAGAAAAAAAGAATAAACAAAACAGAACTCATGATTGCTAGGGAGAAGGGGTAGGGGGATGGGCACATGGGGGGAGGGGCGGGGCAGACACAGGCTTCCAGCTGTGGGACAAACAGGTCATGAGAACAAAAGGCACAGCACAGGAAACAGAGTCCACGGTGTCGTGATAGCATTGGAAGGTGACAGATGGCAGGTACACTTGTGAGCATGGCAAATGTTTAAACGTGTCCAATTGCTACGCTGTACACTTGAAACGAGTGTAACATTGTGTGTCAGCTACGATCAAATAAAAAAAAATTTTTTTAAAGAAATGATACTTGAACATGGATGGCAGAAGGGGAGTTCCAGGCAGAAGTGGAAAAAATCTGAGCATCTTTTAGGGGGTAGAGTCCAGCTGTCATCCCTCTACAGACAATTCCTAAAATCCTTTCTTTAGGCCAAACTTACTTCTAAGCTCCAGCCCTGTGTATTTGCAATCGGGTTCTGGACATTCCGAAACTTTTATGCAACTGCCTTGCTGTAACCGTAAACGCTAATTTTCCTCCCAAAGCAGTTCTTTCCCCTACTTCTCCCTTTGGTTCGAAATCATTTTGATGTGGGTTTCAGACTCCCTGACTCCTCCTTTTATTAAGCCGCCCAGTCCTGCAGCTTCTATAATCGGAACATTCCTTCGTGCTAACGCTCTGATTTCAACTTCTCTTTCTTCCATCTTCCCATCTAGTCTGGACCCCCCCTCGCTTGACCAGGTCAAAAGCCTTCGGTCTCTCACCATCACTCAGGTAACACTGAAGGTCCTGGTGACTGTGGCCCCAGCCACCTCTGCTTGTCAAGTCTGTATAGAGATGTCTTCCAGGCTGGTCAAGCTGAAATCCCTCAGTTACCCATCACTGTGCCCTAAGGATGTAACCCGGATAGTGTCGCTCATGCTGTTTCTCCTGCAAGGTCCTTACTACCTTTTTAAATCTTCCTGGCTCTTCAAACCCTATCTCAACTCTTTCCTTTCTGAAAATCATACTCACGATCTCCATAAAACATTGAGAACACATCCCCTCTCTGAAAAATGAAGCACCTATCAGGGCCCCTCTATGGAATCACACTTGGGTGTACCTGTATTTTTCCTATCATACATACCAGACTGTTCTGCCCCCACAGGCTTATTTTCTGTTCCCTGATATGCACCCTGATCATAGCAGAAATGTGTATTTTTATACTGCTCTCCATGTGAGCAAGCAAAAGAAAACCAAAATATTCAGCAAGAATCTATAGCACTACTACATCTTCCATCGCAAATATAAGGATTAGATATTGGGTTTCAAGATAATAACGCTTGTGAAAAATCTTCAGTGCTGGAAGTGCTTACTGTGATTACGGGCTCTGTGTTGTCAGAAGAATTAAGATAACAGTGTTTTCACACCTACCCACACCAGAGGTATCCATAAACACTGTGTCAAGGGCAAAAACCAGGCTGTTATTTACAGAGACTTTTAATTTACTGATTAGTAGGCACGCAGTGAAAGGGCAGATACAACGCAAGATTATTTTGCTAGAAGTCAGGCGGAGCTTGGAGTCTAGTAGGAGTATCATTTTTAGGACATCTTTGCAAAGAGAAAACGTCACAGGGAGAGTCAGCTTAAAGGAGTTAAACCATCCAGGCATGCTTGGTGTTGACTCTAAGATGGAGGTTTGCTCTAAACCACATCTCAGGGTCTGCTTAGCTTTTCTGTCCTCTGTTTCTCCACTTTTCCAATCTGTCTGTACAGATATGAATCTAAGCTGGTATAAGACTGAGAAAGGATAATCATTGGATGAGTCCAAAAGACCTTTTGAAAAACAGCCACATTTACAAAAGGGCACCGAGCACCAAAGGCTTTAGAGCGGCAGGGGTGCCTGGGTGGCTCAGGTCTCATGGTTGGTGAGATCCAGCCCCGAATTGGCCGCTTGGGATTCTCTCTCTCCCTCTCTCTCTGCCCTCCCCAACTCGTGTGCACATGTGCACGCATGTGCTCTCTCAAAATAAATAAACAAAACAAAACAAAAAAAAAAACAGTGGCAAAGACAATGCAACTTGAGTAATATGTCAGTGATATCTTATGGAAAATGGAGAAGTTCGGGATTCTAGGAGTAAAAGAAATGGATAATCAGATCTTAGGCAAGCAAGGTTTCTAGTTATTTCCCATGTCACGGGGTTCTTATGGAAATTAGTCCATTCAATTAATATTTTAATGAGTACTTACTATCTGGTAGATACTCTCTTGTTTAGAAATTCTTTGAGCATTCTGGCTACTGCATGGAAGAATGAGAGCGTCACCATTTCACAACCCCTAAGGAACGAAGGGGTCCAATCAGTGGTCACAGCAGCTGCTAATATCATGGAAAGAAAGGAATTCTGACATTATGTGTCTCCTGATGGGAGGAAACAACTCCAAAAATAAAGTCAAACCGAACTTTGACCAAACCTGTAGATCCAACAACCAATCTACAGGGAAAACAGGGGACCGATGCACATGTTAAAAGAAACTATGAGGATGTCATCAGCAAAATCTGAACTAACAGATAAACAAACCAATTTCTTCAACAAATATCTTCACAATGAATAAACAAGTGAGGGGGTCAGGGCGGGGGGGGGGCGCGTACTTAACAAGTAGACCATATTTAAATCCTAATCCAAACCAACCAAACTGTTTCCGAAACAATTAGATTTCAGGGGCACCTGGGTAGCTCAACTGGTTAAATGTCCGACTCTTGATCTCAGTTCAGGTCTTGGTCTCAGGATCATGAGTTGAAGCCCCATGTTGGGCTCCATGCTGGGCGTGGAGCCCACTTTAAAAAAAAAAAGAAATTTGAACACTGACAAGAATTAATTTTGTAAATGTATGATAATGGAATTATAGTTGTTTTTTTTTTGTTGTTGTTAAAGGAGTCTTTAGTGTTTAGGGATTCTTAATATTTGAGTCAAATAGTGGGATACCCAGAATGTGCCTCAAACTCTGTGGGGGCAAGGGGGCGGTGAGATGAGACAAGACTGGCCAGGAGGTGAAAATTCCGGAAACTGGGTACAGGGCACATGGTGGTTCTTCATGCTGTTCCATCCCCTTCTGTGTGTTTTTGAATTTTTCAAAAATAAAGTTTAATTTAGTGAAGTGCTCAGGTGAAATGCATTTTATTTTTTATTTATTTTTGAGAGAGAGAGAGAGAGAGAGAGCACACACAAGTGGGGGAAGGGCAGAGAGAGAGGGAGAGAGAGAATCCTGACATGGGGCTCGAACCCACGAACCGTGAGATGATGACTTGAGCCAAAGTCGGGTGCTTAACCAACTGAGCCACCCAGGCACCCCTGGATGAAATGCATTTATATTCCATTTGGACTTAGCTTACTACTATCTCTGCTGGTGGCAGGTAGAGAGGGCACAAAGATGAAAATTAATTATCTGGGATTTTATCTAAGGTGGTTAAAGCAGGAAACTTGCTATGTTGGATCCTCACCTCACCTGCTCACGCACCGATGGAAGATCTAAGGAATAACCAAGTCAGCAAAATGTGGAGCCGACAGGAAAATGTCTCGAAGGCCCTGAGTGACTTTCCCACCTGGCCTGCAGTCTAGTGCTTGAAGAAAGGATACACGATTGGCAAAAACACGGGTGTGAATTTCCACAAGACCACTCAAAAGAGTCTCCGCGGCTTCTACACAAGGAGACGTTCCTGGACACACTGGTTTAGGGAAAAATCAATCCAAGGATCTGTCGTTCCGTGCAAAGTAGGTCCCCTGGCGTATGGCTTCTGAAATACTTGTATGTGCAAGTCAGTTAAAGCTGAACACTGCCTTTTAAATTTAATTTAATTTCCTCAATAAGGCTCGGAGTGTGCTTGGCTAATATAATAAAAAGAAGAAAATGGGCTGTGACAAGCTATACAATTTTGGCTGGGAAAGCAGACTGAAATCAATATTCAATCCTGAGCCTGTGGATGGTAATAATGTGGTTTTCAGTGTGTCTAATGCAGTGATTTAGACTTCTGGGCTGGACTTGATTAACATGTACCGCTGCCTTCTGTGCTCACTAGAAAAGCTTGCGATAAAGTATATTTTACAGGCATCCGAAATAGCCATTTACCATTTTAAAAGATGATATATGACCACATACACAGTCGTATATATACATCAGCTTCTATATTGGGCGAATATGGGTATTTTTTTCCTTGTTGATACTTTGTTTCTACAAATAAAGACGCCTTAACAAATTATTTTGTAAACACATTTAAAAGTAATGTATTAAAATTGCCAAGTCTTTCTGATGATGTATCTTCTGGGCATTGGGCCAGCTGTTCAGCGCGGCTCGCAAGCCACACACCTACTTCAGTGAATGAGGTAAGGTTCCCGGATCTTCATCATCAGCTTCTATCGTCTTCCTCTTTTCTGGGTAAAGGGGGTAAAAGTACCCCCACCCTCCCTCTCTCGGCTCGCTCTAATGGACAAAGTGAGGAGAGAAAAACGGGAGTATCTGTCGCCATAAATAAGCACTTGACGGTTGGATTTAAACCATAAACTCTTTTCTTAAAGGTAAGGACCACAGTCTATTCATTTTGTTTTCGTACCTCCCACAGACTTCACACAGAGCACGAAGTCAAAACGATGTGCTGAATGGCATGTGATTAGTTCAGTAGGAAGGTGATGGGGGATTTGTCACAGGAGGTTCCTGTGCAGGTCTGAAGCCAGAGAAATCAAGCCAACCCACGCTCTGAGCTCGCACGAGCTTCCACAGGGCAGGACGAGTCTTGGGTTTGGGGAAGTCACCCCTGGCACTGAGCAACTCACAGCTCAAAAGAGTAGCAAGGGCATACTTAGAGGGTGAATTTTGAGACGTGACAGAAAACCTTGGAAGTAACAGAAAGTCTTTGGGGTCTTGACGTATTATAATTAATTTCTAAAAGAGTAACACGTACATGGTCAAAATTAGAGAACGGATAAGAGGGTGGCTCAATGCCACATTCCACGTAGCCTGAGTGTGATGATTTGAGAGAGAAAAACAAAATCTAGAAAGTTAAGGAGCCTGTGGCAATGTTCTTGGCTCTATGTGTCCCCAAGTAATTGAAACCCTAACATGTCCAAAGGTGTTTAGCTAAAAAGATGGAGGAATCCGAGAGGGATGGTTTACACCAGCCCTGAGAGAGCGAGTTCAACTTCGAACAAGGAGAATATTTAAGTTGAGAGGTGACCAAACGAGAAGAGATGGAAATATGATTGATTTGTAAGTTTCCATTTGTGGAGGTGGATTCTAGTGAGCAAGTGTGGTGGAAAATGAACAAAAATCTACTTCCCCCTGCGCACCTGAGTGCGGAAAAGGAAATCTGCAACCCGGGATCACTGCTCTCGTTGTTCCGTGAAGATTAGGCTGTTGCCGTTCCCCCCACCCCCCCTGAAATTGCTGACAGTCTAGAAAAAAGGTGGGGAGCTCTTTCGGAGAGAGGACCATCAAGGATGCGTCATCTCTGTCTCCTGAGGATGCCCGCCCCTGACTGCAGCCAGATTAGCAGGTGCTTGAGAACCGGTGAACACGGTATGGCATCCGGCACAGTCTGTTTTGGAAACAGCTGGAGCCGACTGAACGCGGACAAAGGGGCAAAGCTTACGCAGGAGGTCTTCGCGTGGAGAAACGAACGGAGACAGTTAATGAGACACGGACTCCAGGCAGGCTCACATTCACCTTGGGCGAGGATATTTAATACCTGTTTTAACTTCCCCGCATCGTGAAGAGCTATGGACAGCCGACGTGTCCAGGGGCAAACGCGCCCCCTCTTGCAGTAGTTTTTGGAAGCAAACACGTAGGAGAGGGCACAGATGTGTCCTTCTGAGATAAAAAGTTGAAATTTAATACATAGGTTCATTAATAACAGATTGTTCTTGGCCACCTCACTCTTGTGGGGGAGGCAGAAATTCCTCACCATCCAGGAGGGCAGAATTGCACGGGATGAAAGTGAGAAGAGTTCTCCTTGCCTGATCAAAGCCCTGCATTAAAAAAACGTCTTTGAAGGAAGAACACTGGTGACATCAAAGGAACATTCGCTTGCAGGGGAGGGGGCCAGATAAAAAGCGTGGACTGATGCTTACAGGGATGAACAGCTATTTGTGTGAGCCAAAGCCTCTCGGGAAGCCAGTATGTGGTTGTCTTCTCGGGAAGCGCTGGAACCAGTATGTGGCCCAGGAAGGAGCCCGCCTTTTGCAAGGTAGTTGCATAGGGCCCGTTCCAGCAGCAGTGCGGGGACTCGGCACTGATGTCAAGTGAATAAAATAAATCCCTGTTAAAATCACTCTGATTCCCCTTTCACAAGTGTTTCCACTTGCGGGAGTTGAAGGCTTCTGGGAGAAAGACAAGATCACGTGTGACAGGGGCACAGCAGGCTAGGTAACATGCCACGAGATGGTTCTGAGGCATTTCCTGAACTTCAGAACGTTTTCCCAGACCCTGGAAACTCTCAAACACTCCTTCGGTCTCTGCAACTCTATCCATCACCAAATTCCAGAAGTTTCTCCTCAGCTACAGAGCTCCTCAGCGCCATTTCAGAAGCCACTAGGGTTTGCTGCCCTCCTCTGAGTCGGGGGTTGACAGTCTTGCTCTATTTCACATGGTCATCCAGGTGACTGACTCCCGCTGGCGTCCACAGCCGGATCCACACTGGCCAACCTCAAAGGCTTTCCAGACCCATCTGCAAAGGCAGAGTTGCTACCGTCCTGCCCCCCGCTCAGGTCATTTCCCCTTCCTGCTGCGGCTCTCCTCTGGCTTCCCGGGGTTCCCAGTGGGGACGTTTCTTTCTCTCTCCTTCCTTCTCTCAGATATTTTGTGAGTCCTTCCGTTTGGGAACCTACACCGACCTTACCTCGACATTTATGGTCAACTACAAAATCAAAGACAGGTAGGTTCTTTTCACACCAGAACAGAAAACTCTAACACACTAGAGATGGCATCATTCCATTTCACAAGCCCAAGGATTTCAGCTTCCGTTAGGTTGAACGGGTGTATATTTATATTTCTGTGTGACAAGTTCCTTAAAATGAAAGCTGGTTAGACACAGCACCACGACCGCCACACCTCAGGGGATACTTAAATTCTCTAATTTTAGGCGATCTTTTAGGCAACGGAAAAGGAGTTTACTTAGGGGCAAGGAAGATAGTTTCAGCCTCCTATTTCTCTTCTTTCTGTAGAAATTTTTATAAGGCTCCATTTGGCTTGATGGCAGGGTTAAAACAAACCCTGGCTTGATAATCCCGCCATTTCTGCCTGTAGTTGAGGAACATTCTTGAAAGCTGCTCGCACAGGATCCAACAGCACATCTAGAGCCTTGTCTCCCTCTCCACAGGAGGTGAAAAGCAATCTTTGTAAAACCATCCACTTCACTGTAACCGTCACGTTTCGCAGAAAGAAGTCCTTCTTTTCAGCGAAGCAGATTTCATACACACGCAGGCTGGTAATGGTTGGGAAGCCTTAATGGGCTCGATCATGCTTTCCATTAAACTTTTAAAATTAAATGCTTGGGTTCCTAATTTTATTTTGTGTTCCTCAGTTACTGTTTTCCTCTCTCCCTCCTTTGGTGAGGAAGGTCACAGAGTAACTCACTGCCCTGTCCAAACCGAGTTCTCTGCTTTGATAGTCTTTTCTCTGTAGCACCCTTCCCATCAGCTCCTTGTCGGGGCCGGAAAACCGTCACGGGACGCTTGTAGTCTGTCCGCTTCGAACCTGTGTTGGGACTTAGTGTTTTCATTCTAGCAGATGCTCCCCTTTGGCACCTACAAGCTCCTTACGGAGAGCACATACAGGTCAGAGATGCCTGGGACCCAGCACGTGAGCTCTGGGGACCTGGGAGGTGTCACCTGGCCCGAGCCTCCATTTCTTCATATTAGAAAGGGAATCATGCCACTCGCTTATGTCACAGGGCCACTGTGAGGATCGATGAGAACCCACCCATAATGAACATCAAGCAAGTCCACCATCGATGTCAAAGGAACCAACCTGCAGACACGACGAGCCTTGGAAACGTGCCTGTACTGTCCAGGAGATGAGGTGTTAAGTACTGTTATCGTGTGCATGTAGTTTATGATGACATATTAAGGATGATGTGTTGTAAAGGCTAAGCGACTCTGGTAACTACACGTTATTTCTAAGATGCAGTCCTGCCTCCACCGAAAACTGGAACAGCGAGTTTTGCCAACTACTGAGAATTACTTGCCTGGCTCAAGTCGAGGAACCCCTGAGTTGGTAGACAGTCGAGGACAGCTACAGAAGAAAAACACCCATACAATATCATGACTTCTGTAGCTTCCCTGGAACCCTCTCGTACTGACCATTTTCCCCCTCTCTCACTGCCAACAGAAGCTCCCTGCCATCATGCACCCGTGCCACGGCAGACCTGCGGCCACCAGCAAAAGCCTGCGCGGGCATCAACCCCTTCCCAGCGCTGATGAACGGGTGTATTGTTGTCTTAAATTGGGACGGCTGGAACAGACTGTCACCTCTAAGGCTTTCCCCAAAGACTGACATGGGGCCGACTGCTACTGTGTTAAGTGGTTAAAAGGGTAGCAAAATGAGGTCAGACAGTTCCTGTTCTCCTAGAGGAGACTTTCGTGGGCAAGCAGCAGACACACACCCAAGGAATCACAAAATAATTTAGAAATACCAATGGCTATCACATAGATTTAGATGAAGCCCTATGAGCATCCAAAGTCTGGAAGAAAGGCTTATTACTAGAAACACGCGCAGCCAAGTCCTGTGCCTCAGGCTTCTCCCTCTTAGGAAACACTTTCGATGGCATTAAGTCCCACAGACACGTGATTGGCCACTGAAATCAATCATAAGTTTCTCAGTTCCCTTTTTCGCCACTGTTTCCTCCGTCCCTGAACTGCTTCCTCATTGGATTTATCTTTTGTTTTGTTGGAGCATATACTCAGGTAATTTCTAAACACGAGACTTAAACACACACCTATCGGAAGAGCTAAAATGAAAACAATACGCAAGACGGCAGCTGCCGGAGAGAAAGAAAAGAAATGAGATCCCTCGTCCGCTGCTGGTGGGAACGTAACACGGTGCGGGCTCTCTGGGAAGGAGTCTGGCGGTTCCCACGGGACACAGCAAGTGCGCGTGCGCGCGACACTCCGGCCGGAGAAATGAACGATGCTTATGCAAAACCTGCACGGAAACGCTCACAGCGGCTTTTCTGGCAACAATCAAACACCAGAGAAAAAGCCCAGGTACTTTGGCAGGTAAAGGGTGAAACGGTGGTTTGTCTGCACCATGAAATCTCACTCGGCAATGAGAAGGGGCGACTACGGATACACATGGCAACTTGGACGGGTAGCGAGGGCAGCGTGTGCAGAAAAACCAGTCTTGGAAGTTACACCCTGTATGACTTCATTTAGGTGGCATTCTGGAAATGACAAACTTATGGACAAAGAAAGCAGATGGGTGGTTGCCAGGGGTTGGGGGGAGGGAGGTGGCTCCGGTTGTGTCTAAAAGGGTAGTGTGAGGGACCGTTGTGAAGAACTGTTCCACGCCTAACTGTGGCCGTTAAGTCCATCTATATATGCACGGAATTGCATAAAACCACAAATACATAGGCCCACACGCAGATACACAAAAGAGGGCATATAAAACGCGTCAGGTCTGAAAAAGGTCAGCAGACAGTACCGATGTCAATTTCCTGGTTTTAATGTCACACTAAAGTCACACGAGATGTTACCACTGTGGAAACCAGGTGTAGAGATATGAGATCTTTCTGTATTATTTTTTCCAACTACATGGGAATACACAATTATCTCAAAATAAAAATTTTTGTAAAAGAGGGTTTATAAGTAGAAACCTTTTTCAAGTCCTCGAGAACGCGATAATGTCTTTATTCTCACAAGGAACTCTGGCTTGGCTAGGCATAGGCATCGAGGTCCAAAATTATTTTCTCTCAGACTAGAGCATGGAAAGCACTGTTCCACTCTTTCCCAGGGACTTTCGGGACTCCTTTCAGCTCAAACAACCTGATTCTAGGAGTTGGTTTTATTTATTTGTTCACTGATGTTGACTTTGCTTTGTGTTTATATTCCAATAGTATCAAAATAATAATAGCGTACAGAGCAAATCAAATACATCATGGGATTCGAGTGTTTGTAAAACATAATTTGAAAGAGAGTGAATTTATTTATGCCTTTTTTTTTTGGCAAGTAATCTTTCAAGATATGGTACAGAGATATGGAGTTGATGATATTCCTGTACCTAACAGAAATAAGGTCTTTATAGAAGTCCATATAGATCCCTTCTTAGCTTCTTATATAGTCCTTCTTACATATATAAAAGAGGAATAAGCATTTTTTCCTCTTTTTTTATTTAAAAAATTATTTTAAACAAAAAAAAATGTTTATTTTTGAGACAGAGATACAGAGTATGAACTGGGGAGGGGCAGAGAAAGAGAGAGAGACACAGAATCCGAAGCAGGCTCCAGGCTCTGAGCTGTCAGCACAGAGCCTGACGCGGGGCTCGAACTCATGAACCTCAAGATCATGGCCTGAGCCGAAGTCAGACACTCAACCGACTAAAGCCACCCAGGCGCCCCAGCATTTTTTCCTCTTTAATGGTAACTGGGAAGGCAACCGATATAAAAAAGAAAGAAAAAACTGTCTACGCTAAGTGCAAAAACTTAATGCTGAACAAAATTATAGCTGAGGGCTGAGCACTAGCCATGAGGCTAAATTAAGTCGCGTAGAAAATAAGCTACTTGGTAACCCACGCGAACATGCCCGTAGCTGAGAAGAGTCCGATTTACAGGCTTAGAGCCACGCATAGTTAGAAAGACAGACCCCACCCTACACATCAAGAAGGCTCAGTACTCTTAAGACCGGTTTCATTAAATTCTGAAAACCTATTAATATTTATGGTGACAGACATTTGTGTGAAAAAAGAAAACTGGTTCCAGACCATTTAAAAATTAATAACTTTGCCGCTCAACAAAAAATGATAATAAATGTAAAATAAGTCATTTGGGTCATTAATGACCAAGACTGTGCCTGACAGGCCTCCCACTTGAAGGAATAAGAAATATTTGGATTATAAACACGAGTTCTCGCTAATATACTGTGCAACGATGTCATTTCCTCAGAGTTATCAATAAATATTGTGGCATGTAATAATTTATCAAGTTAATTAAAGGATATGGGACTATTTAGATTTTTCATAGAGAAGCTGTGTCAGAGAAGAAATAATTACAGTAAATTAAAAATGAATGTAGAAATAGCTCCTAATTATTCTTCCAAAATGAACACCTACATTTCAAGAGTTTTTTTTACATAATCTTGTAATATGGACTGAGTATATATAATAAGCCAGCTAACACACCTGCAGAGAAGTATAAGGAATGAGCTTTGGCCTTTGAGACATTTACAATCTAGCTGGGCAGATAATATATACGCCTAAAGGAGATGGGTCAGGATTAAATAAAGTCTAAGACTTCTCCGATATTGTCTCTATGAAAACAGAATTGAAAGGTAAATATACTTTTGTTACACAAACAGCTTAATACAGGGACACTCGGTACCCCGACTGTGATTCAAAATGGAGACCACTCGCGTTATTACATTACACTGTCAATGACCATGTGGCAGACGTGACAGTGAAAGTGGATCCTTCCTCCTCAACAGGCAGAACTCAAAAACCAGCTGGATACACAAACGTCACCAAAGACGGCTTTTTCTTGGAGACGTACCCTGAATGTGTTTCTTTGTCATCACATGGTTTCCTGTGCTTATTCCTTTGTTCAAATACGTATCTCAGTAAATATTTACTAAGCATCGGGCAATGTAGATGCAAAGACAGATGAAGGGTTGATTCTCAGGCTCACAGACCTGCATGTGACTAAATAAACAGTGCATTAAGTCCCACAGAAGAGGTAAACCCAGGGTGCTTGGGAGCCACAGCATGGTGGTCTTGGAGGAAGTGATGCCGGTGATCCTGCGGGGGGCAGGTGAGGGCTAGGTGAAGGGAAGCGGGCAAGAAGAGCCCAGCAGAGGGAGGCATGCGGGAAAAGCCCAGAACCTCACAGAATGTCCCGGAGATGGGAATGGCTGGGGAAGGAAGGGGCTCTGGATCGAGGTGAGAGAAGGCGAGAAGAGGGCTGCAGAAGCATCCGGAAAGGGTGCCAGGGGCCAGAGCAGGAAGGCTGTTAACGGCCCAAGCTAGGAAGAGTGGCCTTTGCTGCCCGGGCAGGCGGTCTTCTGACCACTTTGGCCGCAGCACTTGGACGTGAGGAAGGCAGTGATACTGAAAAGGAGGAAAGAGGCTGTTGCCAAACTCCCAGGAATGAATCACCGGGGTCTCAATAACGGCCACGGCCGTGCAAAAAGAGAGGAGGGGGCAGATCCAAGAGTTACTTAGGAGGCCGACTGGATGGGACACGGTGACTTCCTGAGTCCGGAGGAAGAAGGGCCTCTCAGCTTATTTGTCACACGGGGATGGTTTGAATAAATCCTCCTTCCTGTTTTGGATATCAAGGGACCTATGATGTCCTGACAGCACGCTGCCGTCACGACTCGGAACCTGGGTCAAGCTCGCTTATGGGTGCAGAGGGCTGTCACAGCAGGCGGAGGGTGAGGCCCAGGGGGAGGAAATCCTTCCAGAAAGGGGACCTCATTGTTCACATGTCCATTTTCCCCAGACACGGCCAGTGAGGACCAGCAACATCGAGACTGGGGAGGACCCGGGAAGGGGCCCCCAGCAGTTTTGGGAAGACTCTGCCTGAATTGTACGGGAAGTAGGCTCAGCAGGACGGAAAGATGAAACACATTCAGTTTTCCAGGAGAGTTCCGAGGGGGCAAATGGGCTGTGTGGACGAGCCGGCCAGGGAGGCCATCGCAAGGGGGTAGGCTTACAGACGGTACCCCCCTACCCGAGCTCGGACTGTGGAAGCCGGGGAAAGGGGAGAGAGTGGGGCTGCTCCAGGGAGGCCGGGAGGAAACGGCTCACTGGGGGATGAGGCACGCCAGGCCGCTTCTGGCACAGGAGACCGGAAGCATCCCTGACTGGGCATGAGGGGAGGCGACTGTGGGCAGCAGGGCACAACGGACGCCGGCTGCGCGGGGTCGAGGAACCACGCAGCTGCCTTCTGGAAATGGGATCTTGGGGTTGGGATGCTAAGCCAAGAAAATGAAAGCGGTGGAATGGGCAGGAAGCAGGAGGTCAGCAGGAGGTCAGGAGGATTCTCCTATCCGCCTGGGAACGACAGACAGACAGGGGCCCAAAGGCCTGTGATTCTGGGACTTGCTTCCTCAGCCCTCGGAGGACCCTGGCACTGCCAGAAAGGGCCTCTGATGTCATTCTGGCTCATGGCTGCTCTCCTTTCCTGCCTCGCAGGCTCGGCCTTCATATTAGCTGCCTCCTGTAGCTCTGGGACATGTCCTGCTCCTTCGGGCTCTGTTCTCCGCTTCCCTCTTCCCAGAAACAAGCCGCCACCACTCTGCCTGCCCGGAGCACTCTTGTTCCAAACCACGCTAGGACGCCACCTGCTCCGACCTGCGTAGAGCCTTCCAAGACTGTCATCGCGTTTAACGACAACGTCCGACTTCTGATTAGAAACGGGAGGCCGCCGCCTCGCGTCGGCGAGAGCAGGCCTGCGGGGCACGGGCCGGAGGCACACGAGAGCATGCGTCCTAAAACGGGCCTAGGCCACCCTTCTGCGGCCGGGCTGCTGGCGGAGCAACGCGGTCCCCGGACTGATCTGCGTCTGGAGTCTCAGCGGAACCACGCCCCTGAGACGGAGGAGGGTGAAACGCAGATTCGCGCTTGGGCACCGGTGCCAGCCCCGGGGGCGGGGGAGGGGGCGGCCCACAGCTTCCCTGGGTCTCCACGGCCCCTCCGCCCGCACGAAAGCCCCGTTCTACCAAGTGAGGGAGATGAGAGGCCAAGAGATGCGCCCAGCTGAGCCAACTACACCTCTCGTTCTAGCCATCCAGGGTGCTGGCCCTTCTGAGGATAAGCTGGCCCTTCCAAGGTGGGGGGAGCATCGCTGCCTGGCTCTGGCATGGGGACTCAGCCTGCGGCGAGGCAGGTGGGGGTGTCAAGGGCTCCAGGGAATTCAGGAAGTGGGGAGCGGCTGGGCATTTTTCTGGGGAGACAGTTGACGGCTTTCGTCAGTTTTGCAAAGAGGCCGGTGCCCATCAAACACCAAGACCCACCATTCCGGAAATGGGCCTGAGCTCCTCAGGGCGGCTCTGCTCAGGGAATCAGGTGCTGCCTCCATATCACAAAGGTCACGGTCACGGTCCAGGCGGATCACGGAAAGGACTCGGGTTCCCTCACGGGGAGGCATTTAAAGGCCCCCACCCCACCCTGAGAAAAGCCTTTCTGGAGACGAATGTTGTGTATCATTTAAAGAAGTTGCAGAGTCTGAGTTTGGGTCAAGATCAAAGAGGGCGGACGCGAGGGAGTTCGCTTTTAGGACCTCGTCCCTGACCTTCCTTCCAACAACAAACCTTCCAAAAACAAAAAATAAAAAGGCCCCTCTCCAGGGTCTCATTCCTGATGCAGAGACATGACTGACTTCGTCCTGTCGGCACTGGGCTCAGGAAACACGAACAGACAGACAAATCTGGTCCCAAAGGCTCTTTCACCCTGGACTTTTCCCATTTTTTTTTTTTCCTGGCATAGGAGCCTGTGGTTTTAGAAGACACACCCACAAAAACGGCTTTCCACATTAAGGAGGCAAGAAGCCCACAGGCACACAAAGAGAAAGCAAATCTAAAATTGGAGAGGCTCGTACTAAACTCTGGGAAACGGGGAGTCACTTTTCACCCACATCCTGCAAGGGCAGAGAAAGCACAGGAAAAGGTTTCTCCTCGAGTGTGTGTGTGTGTGTGTGTGTGTGTGTGTGTGTGTGTGTTGTTTTTTCTTTTTTAAAGAAACCCACGAATCATTCATATCCACCCAGATATCTGAACAGCTCAGCTGGGCATTTTTGTTGTGGTCGTTGGTTTGCTTAGTTTCCTTGACTAGTGAAAAGATAATTAAAAAAAAAAAAAATCCCTTAACAGAGAACCTTTCGGTTTCAACTGTATACAGCACATACTTTGTACTCCAACAGATGTGGGCTCTGCCCCTGCCTCGCTAAGGACTGCTGGGCAGGCTTCTAACCTCTTTAAGAGCCTGATGACTCGCCAGTTAAAATGGGTATGGAACAGTTACAAACTTCAAATGGATGCTGAGGAAATGAAATGAGATGTACATTGAAAAAATCCTAGGCTGGCTTGGCGCACCGGGCGTGAAGAATACGAGCTGTAGGGACGCCTGGGTGGCTCAGTCGGTTGAGCGTCCGACTTCGGCTCAGGTCATGGTCTTGCAGTTTGTGAGTTCGAGCCCCGCATCGGGCTCTGTGCTGACGGCTCAGAGCCTGGAGCCTGCTTCAGATTCTGTGTCTCCCTCTCTCTCTGTTCCTCCCCTGCTCATGCTCTCTTTCTCTCTCAAAAAAATAATAAAGATTAAAAAAAAAAGAATAGGAGCCGTGGACTGACATCGCTATCGACGAAACGACCTGTGCAACGACACACCTGGGTGCACTGTGATACACTTCGGAATGTATAGAAAGAAAAGACCCATAAATAGCAGGACTGTGTTTCTCAGCAAGGATTCGTCCCCCTCCCCCGTACACCAGTGCGGGTCATGTGTCCAGGCCCACGCAAAGTCCAGAAAGCCCCAGTCTGCAAGACACGCCTCCTACTTCCCAGAAGCCTATCCGCTCCTGGAGGAAGCCCTGGCTGCCTCCACCAAGCCCAACTTAGCTCCCAACTAGATGCTTTTCCCAAATTCACTCGGGACACGAAACGCTCTTTCTGAGAAGGTGTTCATCAGGCGATCTTCCTTCTTCGGAAGCCATCAGAGCCCCATTTTCATCTTTTTCGCCAAGGGAACGTCTACCTACTTTCTGTAAATTCGCCCTACCGGGAACAATCTCTCCCAGGTTTGGGGTCTCCTTACTTAGTTCCTAAGAACTGCAGGCTGCGGGACTACGAATTCCTCCTTACTTTGGAGAATGCCTCTGGCTAAGTTGCACGGCATGGGCTTTGCTCGAAGTGCTGAGACTCGTTCGTGATCACCCAAAATAAATAATGTCGGCAAGTGTACCGCACCCACGCGGAGTGTCCGGGTCGCTTATCAATTCTCTAAACTTCTCTCCCCGGTTGGGATGTCACCTGTGCCAACGTTTGTACACGGCTTTTCTTGCTAATCCCCGCATTATACGAATTCCTTTTCCCTCCAGTTTAAGCGCAGGGGAGGATGCAAAGAACAAAAGATCTTGTTTAATTTTATCAAAGAAAGCTGACTTACAAGCTTTTTACTAAAATCCACCGACACGCCTAGACAACTCCCTCATGATCCACCATTTCCTTCCACGTCAAGGAAGCACGGATGGGCACTGGGACTGTTAACAAACGGCTTCCACTCGCCCGCTCTGGACATTCCTTACCCAGTGCCAAGGTCACGGACGCCTTTCCAAGGGCAATCCCAGCAAGGAGCTTTCCTTACCCGGCAGTCTCTCTGAAGTGTTTTCATGAGCGCGTTGTAAGTCTCTGTGTCAAAATACAACCCTTCGTGCATGTCCTGCAGGAAGTCCAAGTCCTTAAACGTGGGGTTGGATTTCTCTCTCTCTTTCCGGGAAGCTCTTCGCTTGTACGTGGAGCCCTTCAGGTCATACGTGAAGTGCATCCTCATGGAGCGCGGCAAAACGTTGTTCATGACCACGATCCTGATGTTAATGCCGCCCGACTGCATGCAGTACAGTCCGTAAAATTTGGGCAGGAGAGTCCTTGGGTTCTGGTTCAAATTCTAAAAAAAAAAAAAAAGAAAAAGAAAAAAAGGTTTCAAATCTCCTATTTTCACAAAATAATGCTCCATTAAATGTGTGCTTCCACCTCATCTGACAATGATAAACGGAACGTGATTATCTTTATTAAAGGCCATTACTAGGGGCGCCTGGGTGGCTCAGTTGGTTAAGCCTCCGACTTCAGCTCAGGTCATGATCTCGCGGTTCCTGAGTTCGAGCCCCGCGTCGGGCTCTGTGCTGACAGCTCAGAGCCTGGAGTCTGCTGCGGTTTCTGTGTCTCCCTCTCTCTCTCTCTGCCCCTCCCCTGCCCATGCTCTGTTGCTCTCTCTCAAAAGTAAAGAAACATTAAAAAAAATTTAAAGGCCATTACTAAAATACTGCTTTTTCTGATCTGGTTCTTAAATTGGCTCGCTAGAACAGTAACTTTATCATATTAAACCCATGGTGTTAAAAGTGGCTGAACTGAAAACAGACGGAGTGTCCCAAATGAGATCCAACTAAAAACAGGCAAAGAATGCATTAGAGCCATGTGTGCGTATGCTCCAAGGAAGCTAAAAAGAAAATTAATTGCTAAGAGACTAGCATTTAAAATTTTAATAGCTCCTGAAAAAGTGTCTTCCAAAATGGGTAGACCGATTTACAATAACGCTTTGTGAGATCACCCATTTCTGGTCACTCTCCATCAGGGTTGCATAGTATCAAGCTTTAAAAGCTCTGTAAGGGGCGCCTGGGTGGCTCAGTCGGTTGGGAGGCCGACTTCAGCTCAGGTCATGATCTCACAGTGTGTGAGTTCGAGCCCCGCGGTGGGCTCTGTGCTGATGGCTCAGAGCCTGGAGCCTGCTTCGGATTCTGCATCTGCCTCTCTCTCTCTGCCCTTCTCCTGCTCACGCTCTGTCTCTCAAAAAAAAAAAAATAAATGTTAAAAAAAAAAAAAAGCTCTGTAAGCATGACTGGTAAAAAATAGAAACATTCTTTTTGAAAAGTGGGAATGCCATGGATTATTAGAGAAATGGAACGTTTTAAATGTACGTCTGGCCATTTCAAAGAGAATTTGGTGTTAATATCTTCTGTCTGTTTTTCTATAGATTTTGGTTATTGTTGGAGTTTCTTGATAGGTTCTGAATGTTTATCATTTTCCTATTCTCTGTAAGGCAAATATTTTCTTCTAGTAATGTTGTCTTTTTTACTATTAAAATATACACGCCTATTTTTAATGTTTCACTTTAAAAGTAGGTGAGAAATTAAGAAGTTTGCTGGAGGGCATTTATGTCCGAAAAAGTTTCCCTACTGCTCCTGATCCTTCTCCCAATTCCCGACTTTAAAACAAAAGATTTGGGGCACCGGGGTGGCTCAGTCGGTTACGCATCCAACTTCGGCTCAGGTCATGATCTCGCAGTTTGTGAGTTCGAGCCCCGCATCGGGCTCTGGGCTGACAGCTCAGAGCCAGGAGCCTGCTTCAGATTCTCTGTCTCCCTCTCTCTCTCTCTCTCTCTGCCCCTCTCCCAATCGAGCTTTCTCTCTCTCTCTCTCTTTCAAAAATAAACCATTAAAAAATTTTAAAACAAAATATTTTTTTTAATGTTTATTTTGAGAGACAGAGACACAGAGTGTGAGCAGGGGAGGGGCAGGGAGAGAGGGAGACACAGAAACCGAAGCAGGCTCCAGGCTCTGAGCTGTCAGCACAGAGCCTGACATGGGGGTCGAACCCAAGAACCGCAAGATCATGACCTGAGCTGAAGTTGGATGCTCCACTGATAAGCCACCCAGGTGACCCCCCCAAATCCCAACTTTTTAAGTACTGTCCCACTTTCTATCATTCCAGAAATATTCTATGTGGTTACATTAATTTTGTGTCTGGTGTGTGTGTGTGTGTGTGTGTGTGTGTGTGTGTGTGTGTGTATACATATACGCATACATATGTATGTGTGTATGTGTATTGTGATGTACATGGTATAACCCAAGATTATAAATTTCTTCTATTTTCTTGCAAATTGTTAATAGTTTTGGTCATTCACATTTGGGTTTTACTCCATATGGAATTATTCTGTGTGTGTGTGAAACATCTGAAAATGGGAATTATCCTAATCGAACGATCTATTTGTCTAGAACTGGACCAACTCCGCCTCTTTAGTATTAGTACAGGCTTACAGATTTTTTAGGTTTATGTTCTGGCAGGTCCACCATTTTAATTCTTTATCAAAGATATTTTGTCTGTTCTTAAAACCTTCCCCTTCCACTATTTTTTTAAATGCTCTTCAAATGGTATTTGTTTCCACTTTCTTTTGTTTGTTTGGTTTTCACTTTCAAAAGAATCAGTTCAGAGAAAAACCCTACCGGCATTTTTTTTGTTCTTAACACAGCCTCAGGTCACTTTGTTTTTCTTGTATAAAACTACGTGGTGAACACGACTGGAGCCCGGGCTCTCCGCACGGAGGCTCTGGTGCGGGTCTTTACAAGACGGTCAGTGAATTCCTGAGAGGGGGACTTGATGAACACAGTTTCTTTCCAGAGGCGGGGGAGAGACAGGGAATCAAAAGTGGCCTTGGTGAAGTTGCCCAGGTAGCAGTGCAGTCCCCGGCTACACCCTGGTACTGGTATAGCGGGCATCAGTACTGTCATCATCCATATCTTCTTGGGCACAGGCACTGAGACAGCGCCGGTACCCCTGGGGTCGAGGATGAGGCACACCAGCACAGAGCCACAGCGGCCGGTCACCCTGCACGGGATGGTGTGTGGCTTGATGATCTGGTCCCCCAAGTTGCCTTGCCACACGGGTCAGTGGAAAGCTTGGCGGGGATCATGGCCTCATGGATGGTATGGCTACCTCCCTGGAGAACTTAACACCCAGACTGACAAATCCATCGTTCTCTTGACAACAAATGCCTAGACCCTGGTCCTCTGGCCAGCACGGGCCTGCTTTTGGGCCAGCTTGGTCTTCAAAACCTCATCCTTGAGCGATGCCCCCAGGAAAAGTCCGTGATCTCAGATTCCTTGATGGGCAGGGAGAAGAGGCAGATCTCCTCCAGGACGTGACCTTCGTGTCCTTGACCAGGCGGCCCAGCTTGGTGATGAGGATCCACTCCTTGTCCTCGGCCCACAGAAGGCACCATGGTCTCCCATTCCAGGGACCCCAGAGCCCCGGGCTCATCTGTAGCACCGGGGTCATCTGACACTTGGGTGTTTTCTCAAAGAAGCCCTAATGGTTGGCATTAGACTGGATTTATAAACTGATCAGGAGAACTGAAACCTTTACAATACTGAGTTCAGGAACGATGCGTATCTCATTATTTCAGAACTTTTTATGTCCTTCGATAACAATTTGTAGTTTCTTTCATATTGATCTTATAGGTTTGTTTTTACAGATGCAAGCATTTTACGGTTCCTATTACAAAAGTTCTTTTGGGGGAGGCACCTGGGGGGCTCAGTCGGTTAAGTGTCGGACTCTTGATCTCAGCTCAGGTCATGATCTCACGGTTCATGTGCTCAAGCCCCGAGTCGGGCTCTGTGCGACAGCATGGAGACTACTTGAGATTCTCTCTCTCTCTCTCTCTCTCTCTCTCTCTCTGCCCCTCCCCTGCTCATGCTCATTCTCTCTCAAAATAAACAAACTTGAAAAATTCTTTTGGGGTTATTGCTTACACATTATAGTTCTTACTATAACTTGATTTCCCTATCGGAACTATAGTATTGCCTGCATTGACCTGTGTCTTTATTCTTCTAATAGTGTTCACAACAAGTTTCTGTCGTCATAAACAGGATCTCATTTTCCCCCTTCTGTTCTCTTCGTCTGTATGATCCACATAAAGGAACACAATACAGTGTGTAGATGTGTCTTATATCCTGCAAATCCGGGCTCCCATTACCTCTAGAAACTGCTGACTAAATTTCTTGAAGTTTTGCTCCTTTCTAACTATATCGCTTATAGAGAATGGTGTTTATGCTTTTCTTCTACTTCTTTTTGTACTCAAAAAGTTATTGCTAGGAATTCTCACAAATATACCACAAAGGACCTGTAAAGAGGGCACCGTGATCTTTTTCTATTATTTCCAGTGAAAGGGCTCTGCTTCGTCTCCATGAGGTATTAGGTGAACTCCTGGAGACTGGTAAGTGCACAGTATGTGTGTGTTCACTCATTTATTTACGTTAAAAATGTCCCTCCCAATTTAAATAATTGTAATTAAGAAGAGATGCTGAATTCGGAATGCCTTCGTTTCTACTCGGCATTTATCCGGAACATCCTATGATGTTCACATGTTTTCTTGGTACCTGGATGAATTGTGTTCTTTGTTGTGCTAGCTTACAAATAAAATCGGGATAAACCACCTGCTTGGCAAAATTTTAAAGTTTCGTTTAACTTTAATTTTCAAATTAAGAGCCGCCTCTGGCTAATGACTACCATATAGGACAACACAGTTCTAGAACAAAAGATTAATCTGTCTAAGCTCAGAACTACAGAGATTTAAGACTTACTTAGCAGGTTAGTAAAGTGCCATGTCAGATTGATCCCAATTTTATGTTATTTAAAAATGTGTGTATGAATAGAATATATCAGAAAGGACATACACCAAATGGTAGCAGTATATATCTCTGGAAAAAGAATTAGAATTGGCTGCATTTTTCTACCTTTTCTGGATCTTCTGTTTTCTCTAATATACAGTAGACAGACAATATGCTCTAAAAAAATTTCCATTTTGTTTAGGATCAAACCTTTAAAAATTTTTATTGTTTATTTAATTTTGAGACAGGGGTGGGGAGGGGCAGAGAGAGAAGGAGACGCAGAATCCAAAGCAGGCTCCAGGCTCTGAGCTCAGCACAGAGCCCGACACGGGGCTCGAACTCACGAACCGTGAGATCATGACCTGAGCCGAAGTCAGATGCTTAACTGACTGAACCGCCCAGGCGCCCCTAAGCTGGGATTTGAAGCCAAGACTGTGTGGGTCAGCTATGCTCTACTAACAAGTCTCCTTTACTTTGCAAAATCTATCCAATAACTGTCGCAGTCTAACGCAAACGCCCAACAAAGCTCGTCAAAGGGAAAGAAACAGGCAAAGGACCATTATAAAAAAGCACAGGACAAGAGGCGCCTGCTGGGTGGCTCAGTCGATTAAGTGTCCAACTCTTCGTTTCGGCTCAGCTCACCATCTCACGGTTTCGTGAGATCGAGCCCTGTGTGGAGATCTGTGCTGGCAGCAAGGGAGCCTGCCTGGGATTCCCTCTCCCCCAATCTCTTTTTGACCCTCCTCCACTCATGCTTGTCTCTCTCAAAACAAATGATCATTTACAAAATAAATACAAGATAAAGAAGACTAAGTAAAAAAAATTTTTTTTTCAAAGCATAGGGAAGAAAAAAAACCGCTGTGGAAAAGAATTAAATCTCAAGGAGGACTTTGAATTATGGACCGTTACTTACCATGTAATAGCCTGGCAGGAGCTTCTGAAGGAATTCGGCCTCTTTATGCTGAACGGTTTTGATGATAAATTCATCATCACTGGTCACAAAAAACAAGGACCCACTGGCTCCGGGGTTGGACAGCTCTATGAGAGGTTCACTGCAGATGGAATACTGCAAGAGTAAAGAAGTAAACGATTATAAATACATTTAGCGTACATGATGCTTCCGAGGAGGAAAATCATAGGGTTATGGACCCTGACGGTTCTGAAACAGGAAGTTCTCTTCTGAAACAGGAAGTTCTCTTCTGAAACAGGAAGTTCTCTTCCGGGAGCTTTCAAAGGACGTTCCATGTATATACTATGAGGGCTCTTTGAGATTCCTAAAAATTTAATTGATCCACTTATCTTAATAATTCTGTGACAAACAGAAATGCCTTCCCGCCCCCAGTGTCCTATGACAGAATCGTGAATCAGGACATCTTTCCAATGAACTAACGTAAACAGTACTGCTGTCTAAGGTGCTTTGTTTTCAGCAAGTGCCCATAAAATAACGACTGAAGGTATGACTCATCCTGTGCACCTGTCACTTGAACACTAACACCTACTCTCTTCTATTTGCTCTTCCAAAAGATGTCATCCATGCACGGTTCCAATGAGGAGATGACTCTTAACACCTGTAGGTCCAGCCCAGATCTCTTTATAAGGCTCGACACCTGTATGCCTAACTTTTTAATAGATATTTCTATTTGGTTACACCACCAGCACTTCACTTGTAACAAGTTCGAAATCAAATTCATCTCAGGGCTATGGTCGGCCCATATGATGCTTCTGTAGTAACGAGAAAGAGATGCCTCTTTCTCCTGGCAGATGTAGCTCTGGGTCAGAAACAAGGTTGGTGAGTAAAAGAAAGGCTGGATTCCAGTCTCTACTCCTTCAGCTTAGCCAGGTATTCTTGGGCAGTGCGCACCTCGCACAACCATACATGGCGACTCTACAACATGCGCATTCCCCCCAACCTCTATCTTTTCCCTATCTTAGGGAATAGAAACATTATTCTGTTCCCAAACCAGAAACTTGGACACCATCCTTGAGGCCCCCCTCCCGTTTCCTCATGTTTCATAACCAGACTAGTGATGGCCTCTGCCCGCGTCATGCCATCTCCTTTCCTCATCCCCTAAGTTCTGTAGTTTTACGTCATCCCTTGATTACTAGGGGAGGCTCGCCTTGTCTCAACTACCCACTCTCCATTTCTCTCCTGCCTTTTCCACCAGGAAACCGGAGATCTTTCTAAAATGCCCACCTGCTCAAGTCCTTCCGTGCTGTCACACCTTCCAAGGGTTTCCAATGGCTGGGTAGACGAGAACGCCCGAATCCCTTAACGGGGCTTCCAAGGCCATGAATGGCCCTGCCTGGCCCTCCAACCTTCTCTTTCCCCACTTCCCTCCTTAAAACCTAGCTTTAGCCACGAAGAGCTACTTCCCATATTTTCAAATGTGCCAGCGACTCTCAACTACTAGGATTCTGTATTTTCCTTTCCCCCAAACAACTCTATTCCACCTTCACCGGCTGACTGCTAACTCGCTCATGTATTCATTTAATGCTGAGAAAACTTCTGTTGAGCAACTGTCGTGTCCCAAGCCCTCGTGAAGCTCAGAGCCCAGGAGGAGAAAACAGACGGTAACCAAGTAAATAAGTGAGACATCAGAATGCGGTGAGTGCTGTGGAGAAAGGGGAGGCAGCGAAAGGGGGCAGAGTGCCGGCAACGACTGAAGAGGGCCAGACCGCACAGGGCGGCACGGGCCACCACGAGGAACTTTTCCCTAAGGGAGCCGTGGGCAAGTGTGGAGCGGAGGACCGGCCACTGCGCCTGCCGTGCCGAGAAGCCACAGTAGGTGGACAGAAGGAAGAGGCAGCGTGCACAGCGAGGGGGCAGTTCCGGGACGTCGCCTGCAGTGTCTTCCGGACACCACTTATTCCGGAACCCTCTTCCTGCTTCTGGGAGTCTAGAACATCTGCTTCCTGGCGCTGCATCTCTGGCTCTCATCACGGAAGTGACCACCAAACACCCCAAATGCCTGTCCACGATTCCGAGTCCCCATCGGACAGCAGGACTCCGCGAGGGCGCCAGCTCCTTGTGCCTGCTGCTGCGACCCAGTGCAGGATGGGTGCCCTGCACGCAGCAGGCACGGAATGCAGTTGGGCCAGACCAAGGGCTGAACTTCACCAATAAGGGGAAGGGCGGTCGATCTCACCAAAAATGTCAAAAAAAAACCCAAACCAAACCAAAACAAAACCAGAAAAGAAGTCAATTTTTGGTTATGGAGTTCAGTGTTTATTGACTGAACATCCCCATTACTGACTTAGAGAAACGGGGAGGGCAGAGGAAAGGGTCAAGACCCCGTGCGTGAGATCGGACCAGCCCCGGTGAGCGGCCGAGGCGGGGGTTGAAACTACCATGGCCTGAGGATGGAGGCATCCGAAAAAACATCGCCCATAGCTTTTTGTCTGGGCTTCTGAATATTTAAGGCCCCGTCACAAAAAAGTCTGAAAGGAGGGGCGTAGGAGGTGTGGGAGTGGGGGAGAAGGAGGAGGGAGGGAGGGAGAAACCGGCAGAAAAACAATTAAGAGGCAGTCCTAGCGGCTGACTTTAAATTATCTTGCTTTGGCAGCACATGGGTGAGGGAAAGAGACTTCTCCAAGAAAAGAAAGAAGTAACTGTGCGTTGCCTTCCGTCTTCCACTTCTCTTTCCTACAGGCTTGACTCTTCTTTTTAATGTTGATTTATTTATTTTGAGAGACAGAAAGGGGGAGCACATGCAGGTGGGGAGAGGCAGAGAGAAAGAGAGAAAGAGAGAGAGAGAGAGAGAGAGAGAGGGAGGGAGGGAGGGAGGGAGGGAGAATGCCAAGCAGGCTGCGTGCTGTCAGCGCAAAGTCCCCGGCCGGGGGCTCGATCTCGTAACTGGGAGATCATGACCTGAACCGAAATCAAGAACTGGATGCTTGGTGGACTGAGCCACCCGGGGGCGCCCGGGCTCCCTTCCTGAGGCTTTCTTTTTTTTTTTTTTTTTTTTTTTTTTTTTGTTATAATAGTTTATTTTCAAATTGGTTTACATATAACACCCAGTGTTCATCCCAACATGTGCCCTTTTTAATGCCCATCACCCCCTCTCCCCCCTCCCTCATCCCCCTCACCCTCAGTTTTTTCTTAGTCTTTGAGAGTCTCTTATGTTTTATCTCCCTCCCTCTCTGTGTCTTTTTTTTCTTTCCCCTCTTCCCCTCCCCCTGGTTTTTGCTTAGTTTCACAAAGTCCACCTATTCGTGGAAACATATGGTATCTGTCTTTTTCTGACTGACTTATTTCACTTAACATAATACCCTCCAGTTCCATCCATCTTGCTACACATGGCCAGATTTCATTTTTTCTCATTGCCACGTAGTAGCAACATGCAAAAGAATGAAACTAGACCACTTTCTTACACCACTCACAAAAATAAATTCTAAATGGATAAAAGATCTGAATGTGAGGCAGGAAACCGTCAAAATCCTAGAGGAGAAAACAGGAAAAAGCCTCTTTGACCTAAGACGCACCAATTTCTTACTCGACACGTCTCCAAAGGCAAGAGAATTAAAAGCAAAGATGAACTATTGGGACCTCATCAAGATAAAAAGCTTCTGCACGGCAAAAGAAACAACCAACAAAACGAATAGGCAACCAACGGAATGGGAAAAGATCATCGCAAATGACATATCGGATAAAGGACTAATATCTAAAATTTATAAAGAACTTACCAAACTCCAAACCCGAAAAACAAACAACCCAGTGAAGAAATGGGCGGAAGATATGAATAGACACTTCTCCAAAGGGGACATTCAGATGGCCAACAGACACATGAAACGATGCTCAATGTCACTCAGCATCAGGGAAATACAAATCAAAACTACACTGAGATACCACCTCACACCAGTCAGAGTGGCTAAAATGAACAAATCAGGAAACTATAGATGCTGGCGAGGATGTGGAGAAGTAGGCACCCTCCTACACTGTTGGTGGGAATGCAAACTGGTGCAGCCACTCTGGAAAACAGTGTGGAGGTTCCTCAAAAAAATGAAAATAGAGCTACCCTATGACCCAGCAATAGCCCTGCTAGGAATCTACCCAAGAGACACAGGAATGCTGATGCATAGGAGCACGTGTACCCCAATGTTCATAGCAGCACTTTCGACAATAGCCAAATCATGGAAAGAGACCAAGTGCCCATCAACTGACGAATGGATAAAGAAGTTATGGTACTTATATACCTGAGGCTTTCTTATGGAGCAGCTTTAGAGCCTCAGTCATTAGAAATGACTTAGAGATGAGGAAGGAAAACCAAAAAAACCCTAAGACTGCACAAAGGACGCCACGGAAGCCCAGTTTCCCCGCTTCCCCTGCTGTGGGTGCGGGATCCACGTGGGAAGCTCATCAGTGGGAAGAGCGTGGGACTTGGAATCACCAAGTGGCTCTGCCACTTAAGTGACCTGCAGTAGGTACCTCGACATCCTGGAGTCCAAGGAACCTCACCTCTACCACGAAGATAATAAGGTCTACGAGAAAGCAGCGGAATGTTTTTACAGGGGATGCTTGCAAAACCCCTGGCAAAGAGCGACCACTTAGTTACTGCTGTTCCTAGTTCTTCTTTTGTTTGTTTTAATGTTTATTTTGGAGAGAGAGAGAGGGAGACCCAGAATCCGAAGCAGGCTCCAGGCTCACACCCACGAACCATAAAATCATGATCTGAGCCGAAGTAGGATGCTTAACGAATGAGCCATCCAGGCGCCCCTAAGGATTTAATGCTGGGCCTATTTCTTACCACGTGACCCTCGACAGGAGCGCGAGGCCATATATTCTAGGTGAGGAAAAACCCGCAGTGTCTCAGGATGTACTGAGGGTTTCGGCTGAGCTTCGGCGACCAGAAGGCTCCCCAAAGATGCCCTAGGACGCTGTTAGTGACTCAAGAAGAAAAATGGGTCTCTTGTATAATCATCTATTTGAGACACTGGAAAATAATGGTGTGGACCCCCAAGCTCTTCTAAAGAGTGAAGGCAGACCTCCAGACTCTCTTTAGGAATTCTGATTCTTTGTTTTACAGGTTTTGAGGTCCTGGCACAGAACCTTCTCACGGATAGGAGTTAATGTCATGGAAATCAAACGACAACACAGAACGCAGAAATTAGAGGCTGCAAATAGAGAAATTAGGGGGTGATTCAGGAAGAGCTGTCTAGAGGAAACTGGATTCAGACCTCATCATCTGCTTCTCATTAAAGCCTCAAGTTCTTCTAGAAGCCGTGACACGATAGGGGAAGTATTTCATTCGGTACTTGTCGAATACTCCTGTATTAGGTCATTTATAAAATAATATGCATGGAAAAAGAAACTGCTCGGACACTTCTTAATAACTGGCTGGGGGGTCACGACAGGTGAGACATCGGTGTGCAATAAAGTGGCATTCTGAAATCAACCAGGAATACTTCCGTTCTCACGTATCATCTTGCGGTTTCTCACCCTTTAACTTGGTTACCATGCCCTGTGCTCAGCGGGCTTCTCTGCAGTGTTGCCCGTTAAGAGCAAATAAAGAGGAGAGAGGGGAACATTTTAATCAGCCTTGAGCCACAAGGCCCCACGTGCGCCCTCCGTTTTCTGTGCCTTCTCGCAGGCTCTCTCTTCTGGGCAAGCTGTTCCAATGCGTTCATCCGCTCCCTTCTCTTTCCTGCAGGGCCTCCTGACGATTCCCGCTGCAAAGACCACAAAGCACAATCCAGCGGGGCCCCACCCGGGCAAGTTAACAAACATAAACTTGCGAGGCGTGGGGGAGATTAGTTTCCCTGCCATTTCTCCCCCTTAACAGTGTTAAATATTCGCCCTGCTCTTAGCCGTGCCGGTGAGTCTGGAAAGACATCATCTAAACCACCCTGGATTTTGGAACACTCAGGCACCTGGGGGAGAAGGAAATCGAACTGAACGCTTGTTGCCCGAGCAGAGATGGGGAACAATGCTCTGGAGCCCTAGGTCTTCCCTCGAGAGGCATTTATTTTGGAACAAATAAGGAAGGAGGCGCAGTCGGGTCGCCGTGCTGCGCAAGCGCTTTCGGCGTGCTGTCTCGCGATCCAAATTAGGCATGCCCGAGCATGGAACTTGTAATCGGCGTGCAGATGGTGGGTCTTAACGGGACTGAGAACGTAAACAGAATAATTCAGGCTAAGATCCGGAGGCAAGCACACAGGACGCAGTGGAAACACACATATTGGGGGACCAGTATTAAGCCCCGCCGTAGGGTTACCGATCACTCTATAATGTTACCTTCTCCCTCCTTCTAGATCAGTCTAACTTCACAAATTTGGGTTCAACCAGCCCCACTTTGACAGACGCCAGACTTCGGGATTTGCACAGTATCCTTTTTTTTCATGTTTTTTTTTTTTTTTTTTAAAGGAGGTTTTATCTGACTTAACTGTGCTTTTTTTTGGCTTACCTATTCCCCAAAGTGCTTCGTCAGGGGCATTTGACCCCGTTGGTGAGATGCTTCAGGATGGATAATCACAGCTCATGGTTTCATGGCCGAGGGAGTCTTACGCTGTGATCACATTTAATGAGAGGTCTGAGACCCAGTGGGCTGAGAGGCCGCTGGTGACTGGGAAAGAGCCCGGGGGGAGGGCTGGGGGAGCCCTGTCCTGGTCTGGGCTCTGCTTCTATCAACGTGGAGAACCTTGGGCACCCTCCTTCACCGACCTCAGCTTGAGACTGTTCATTAATGAACAGTGGGGCTAAAAAGGCTGATGGTTATACCTAATTCTGGGAAGCCCCTTCCTCATCTACCACACTGCACATTACTGGCTGGGGTTTTCAGAGAACGTGGTTTGGAGGTGAGCTTCCAGTACTGGGTTGGGGAGGTGTCCCCAGTGGGTGCAGGGCAGGTAATGGCCACAACCACTGGGGACCAGGCAGCCACGTTGAGCTAGAGGGCTAGTGCCCTTTTCCTGTTTCTTGTAGGTCCCGGAGACAGGTCCAGTTACTGAGCTGTGTTGACAAGGGAGGTGGAAAAATGGAGTCAAAGAAAAGCATTCTTACCTGCCTGTTCCTATCTTTTTCTCCCTGTCCCTCCCCCCAACTTTTCATTACATAACATTTCAAACCTATATGCAACTAACATCCATATACTTCTCTTCCAGCCTCTGCAATTATCAACTCAAGGCCAACCGTGTTTCCACTACACCCCAGTCACTCCTCTGCCTGCTTCCCTCAGAGTCTCTGGAAGCAAATCCCAGACATCAAATCACTTCATCCTCTGATACTCCGGCACACGCCTCTAAAAGACACAGACTCCTCTTCTGAAACAGAACCACAATACCATCATCCCACCAAAAACATTACTGCTCAGCACCATCAAATAATTGGTCAATTCTTTAAATTTCACCAATTCCTATAATTAAAAAAAAAATCCAACTGTGTGAATAATCTGGCCTCGTCTTTCTTACTTCCTGATCCAAACCATCTCTTCCTGCCATCTTGGTCCTCCACCCAAAGTGCTTCTAAACGTGTGATGCATTTGCGTCTCTGGTCTCACAGTCCTAATGGCACCTCCCCTCCCCCTGAATATGTTTCCCTTCTTTTCCTCCTACTCAAATCCCTTCCAGTTTTTAAGTCACAGCTAAACCATTTCACACCCATAAGAAGCCCTCCTAATCCTCGATGCAACAGAGAGAGACCCCTCCCTCCTCTGAAATCCGGGAGTATTTCCTGTTGCACTGTAGTCTTTTTTATCTACTGTCTGGTGGAGTTGATAATGCTCCCACACAAAGAAACCATCTTACCAGTTGGATTCTAAGCTCCCTGAGTGTCAGGACCTCTAATTTCCGAATTCCCCTATAATTGGAAGCAAAGTACTTTCATTACAAGTGTTCAAAGTATCCGATGATCCATTAATTTACGTTTTGCCAGGTATTTGAAGGAAGACTTGCTCAGCGAAGCCATCAGCTTAGTCTCCTGGGCTCTGCTGTAAACAGTCTAACCCCACAATGAAAGTAACTTTGCCAGCTTAAGGGCTCACTAGGAAACTCTGTAAGCTGTGGGCCCTGTTGATCAGAAAAAGGCCTTCCCCCAAGAAAGCAACTTTGTGAGACAGAATGAGTGCAAAAACTGGCTTCCCAGCCTGTAGCCCGAGGGCCACAGGAGGGCCGGAGAGAGATCTACAGGTCCAGGGGAGACAGGCAGACATTCGTCCCGCTACGTGGATCTGTGCTATGAAATGCAAGAATCTGGGGCGCCTGGGTGGCTCAGTCGGTTGGGCGGCCGACTTCAGCTCAGGTCATGATCCTGCAGTCTGTGAGTTCGAGCCCCGCGTCAGGCTCTGTGCTGACGGCTCAGAGCCTGGAGCCTGCTTCCGATTCTGTGTCTCCCTCTCTCTCTGCCCTTCCCCTGTTCACGCTGTGCCTCTATGTCTCTCAAAAATAAAGAATAAATAAACATTAAAAAAAATACTTATTATAAAAAAAAAAAAAAGAA
The DNA here is from genome assembly GCA_030068075.1 of Paguma larvata. Taxonomy (NCBI): domain Eukaryota; kingdom Metazoa; phylum Chordata; class Mammalia; order Carnivora; family Viverridae; genus Paguma; species Paguma larvata. The sequence continues at coordinate 80,214,493 of CM057832.1, forward strand.
ATGCAAGAATCTGTTATCTCCCTGGTGAGCAGAAGCTCAAGGCAACTCCGAAGGAGCTCCCACTAAGTTTCTCATGTGTGGCAGCAGCTGAGAGCACAATCTTGTTTTCAATAAAACCATATCGAGACTTCACCGAGTTCTATCAACACGTTTCCTGAATGACAGTGACACTCAATAATTATAGAATGGCCAGAACGCAAAGAAGCTTCTCTAGTACATATCCACACCCACCCACCATACTCATTCCCCCACAAACATGGGTTGGTGCACTGGAGTAGCTGGGGAGGGGAGGTGGCCAGCGCTGGGTAGAGACCGCTGACGTCACAGTTAAAGGGGCGTGGCGAGGCCGAAACCTACATTTAAGGGCAGCGGGACAGCCCTGGGACTTTCTACTCAGTTCCCACTGCTCCGTGAAGACTTGTTCAGGTGCCTTGAGGAGCCAATATCATCTTATTAGGCAGAAGTCATAGGAGTTTCTTAGGGTTCAACTGAAGAAGAGGGTCATAGCCGAGGGGAGGGGGTGGGGGGACGGGTGAGACAGGCAATGAGGACTAAGGAGCGCACCTGCTGTGCTGACAACAGGTGACGTAGGCAAGGGCTGAGTCACTATATTGTACACCGGAAACTAACGTAACACAGTACGTTAACTAATTGGGGTTTAAATAAAAACTTAAAAAAATAAAAAGAAGAAGAGGGTCATGAACAGGTTTTCATCGGCGCAGAAGAGAATGAGCTTTGAATTTTATGTACATCTTACCCAAATGATAAAATGCAGTTTCGATAGTCTCTGTTCCAAGTGACAAATGGTGCTATACTTCCTCTGCAAAGCTTTTGTCCGGGATCTGGCTCAAGTGTTATTAACATCGGTCAGAATAGGATGAACAATAAATATTTGATGGCGTCCTTCCTACAGTTTCTTGAAAACCGATTGTGAGGAGCCCCAGGGTGTTAACAGTGATCAAACTATGAAATAAACCATTTCCCTCTTGAAACGAAAAGGAAGTCCCTGGCTCCTCGAACAGGGATAAGGTAAGACGCTGAGGTCAGAGCAGACTACCTCACAGAAAGGCAGTTGTGTTATACCTGCTGCGTGCCGGAAAGGTGACGGAGAGAAAAGTCTACGATGAAATACGCCCTTGTGCCAAATAAAAAGACGTTGAAAAAGAGCTGGCATCAAAAGATGTTGAGAGCAAGGCTATGTAGCATCTTTCAAATGCTTTTCAAATTGGGGGTCAAGGTGAGTATGGTTGCGGGCCAAGGCAGGTTTGAGATGAATGGTATAAATAAGGCAATTAAAACAGGGAGGCTTTCAAGTAGAATGCAATCAGCAAAATTCACAGGAGAATTTAGAACTAATTATAATACATCTGTTAGAATAACTATCTGAAGTAGCAACCAATACCAGTTATTTAAATATCAATTACCGTGGCAGATTTTGTAGCTTTCAGTAAATGCTGCAGACTCAAATCACATTTCCTGAAGCTAAATTTATCATCGTTATAAAACTTGGACCTTTTACTACGCTCCAGAGCTGTATAAAATAAGAGACACACACCACTTGCCACTGTTCCTATGAGGCGAATGTTTACATCACACGTTTCTGAAGAAGGAAGGAAAATTACAGGTTCTTACCAAGTAATCATCAGGCTTGATACCAAAAAGTTCTCGGAAATATCGGAATGCTAGCGGAGCATACGTCTTAAATCTGAAGTCTGGGTAGTGATGTGCGGGGGTCAGATTGCTGCCTTCGCTGCAGGTAAAATATTAAAAAAAAAAAGTGAGAGAGAGAATTAGCAAAGACAATTTTGACTTTACATTGTAGTTCTACCGGTCCTGGGCCAATTTCCCTGTGAGAAAAATGAGAAAAACATACCCGACTTGAGGGTTTCTCTAAGCTCATGTCACAGAGGGCCCTGGCCATCAGGTCAAACCAGATGCTAAGTCAACAGAGGCCACTCCAAACACGAATTCCCTGCTGGTCCTATCGTACCTTCAGCCTGAAAATTCTTCAGCACCCCCCTGTGCCTGTGATTCCCTCCCCGCGTGACTTTCCGTCTTCCCCAGTGAAACCACGGTTGGGATGCTGTAGGTAGAAGCTTCCAGGGCTTAGTGTGTGGAACGAATGGAAAAACACATTTTTTTTTTGATGATGAACACTGGATAAACATTTTAAACTCGAAGTAAGTGAAATAATTTTAAAATACGGCGCTAACAAAATCATCACCCTGGAAATAGGGGAGTCCTGGATCTGAACGATTTCTTACACCCCTATTTTACAGGAAAAGAACCCTGAAATATTTTAGGGATTTAAAAACCCTGATGTGCATTCCCAGATACGTCATGACCTTCCCCCCGGCCTCTGAAAATTTTTGTGCAATATCTGTGACACATAAAAGGTCTAAAGAAATAAACCAGTGAATACTCACGAATGCAAAATGCTGCTGAAGAAAGAACATATTATCTACAGAGTTGAAATGCCTTCTGTACTTTTTATTACTCATAAAGCCCTCTTTCTCCTTAGAGACAACCACTCGCCTGAGTTTTGATGTTTACTATTCATTTTGGTCTTTGCCTACAACTGTATTTCACACAACATCTGCCATGCCACCTAATCTACGTGTTAAAGTTTCCATTGTGAAAAATGGGAACGATTCAGTAGATTAATACAATTTTGTAGAGACGTTCAAGATGCCTCTTGACCACCTTCTACGTGGGTCTTTGAGGCTCTATGCAACTTTATCATGGGCTGAGTTTTTATGGATACAGGTCAGCCTGTGTAAAGAAAAAGGCTTTCACCATGCAACGAACACCTGGAATCTATGACACATTAACCGTGTCCACGGCCGCCGAATTTTTTTTCGGTACCTGGCAAATCACTGACAGTAAGTAGTTTCTGATTAAAAGAATGAGTTTTCGAGATAATGGTAAAACAATAAAGTTGATTCTTACCCGAAGGTTAGGTTCAAAAGTCATCAGGTAAGGTTAAAAAAAAAAAAAAAACACCACTATAGTCTATAGAGACAGATATATACAATGGGATAGAACAGCCATAAAAAGAATGAAATCTTGCCCTTTGCAACAACGTGAACGGATCCAGAGAGTATAATGCTAAGTGAAACAAGTCAGAGAATCACAAACACCATAAGATTTCACTCATGATGTGGAATTTAAGAAACAAAACAAAGAAAAGAGACAAACCAAGAAACAGACTCTTAACTACAGGGAAGAAACTGAAGGTCCCTGAGGGGTGGCAGGTAGGGGAAGAAGATGAAATAAGGGGGGGCGGGGAGAAGAAACAGGCGATGGGGATTAAAAAGTACCTTTATCCTGACGAGCACGGACTAATGTATAGAATTACTGAATCGCTATATTGTACACCTGAAATCAACATAACACTACATGCTAATGCCACTGGAACTTCAGAATAAATCAATTAGTTTAAAAATCACCATCATCAAAAGTCACCCTTGAAAGCTATTTAGGAGATTATCTGTTCAGTATATCCACTGCAGCCAGTTCTTCCTCTCGCGTGGTCCCAGATGCCTGCTTCTTCTGATGACTTTCAGAGCAAGCAGTTGGCTTGTGTTGTTAGGGGCTGGCATCGGATAATATATCTTATCTTTAGAGGCGAGGCTTGCCCTTCGGGGCAGTGGCACAGGAACCAGGACTGCCCGGGGTAAGACTAGTCACCTCTGTATCAGCTCAGTGTGGGGGATGGCCCCAAGTCACCTACTCATTTAAATAGATCCTGTTTCCCTAAGCAAGTATAGTTGAATATTCACAATGCACTGGGCTGCCCAGGCATCAAATCTGAACATTTCCTCCGTCCGTATTTTGAGACTTCTAAGGGGACATGTACTCAGTTACAGGTCCTATGGGACTGTCAAGAGGAATAATTCTGGAACTCATATGACATGCAGTAACTTGAAAATGTTGGCTAGGCAGAAATAAGAGATAAAATCAAAGAGGCTAAAAGTGACCTCTGACAAGGCTCCTCCCCCCTGCAAACAAGCAAGTACAATGCCTTAGGTTCCGAAGCGGGCTGCGTCCAGTGGACTGAGAGTGTTGCCAATTTCTTATTTCTTCCGCTCTCTTCTCTCCTTTGTCACTCATGCAATCGAAGTCATTAATTCCATTAGAACGCATTACGTTACCTTCAATGTTCAAACAGTAAGATAAAACCCCCAAGTTCTACTCCTTGGAGTTTTTCTTCAAATGACTTATTCTTAAGCAGTTGGGGGACCAAGACAATGAGAGAATCTTAAGACAGAATCTCACAACTGTGAGATCATGACCTGAGTTGAAATCAAGAGTCAGCTGCTCAAGTGACTGAACCATCTAAGTGTCTTACCACCGTCATTCTTAAATCTAAAAATATGTATTTCTTGGGACACGTGGGTGGCTCAGTCAGTGAAGCGGCTGACTTCGGCTCAGGTCATGATCTCGCGGTTCCTGAGCTCGAGCCCCGCATCGGGCTCTGTGTTGACAGCTCAGAGCCTGGAGCCTGCTTCAGATTCTTTCTGTGTCTCCCTCTCTCTGTCCCTGCCCTGCTCATGCTCTGTCTCTGTCTCTCAAAAATAAACATTAAAAAATTAAAAAAAAATGTATTTCTTAGTGGCGATGGCTGTTTAGAATTACACAATGTTGAAGTCTGAAGGAAGCATTAGCCACCACCTGGCATTTCCCATTTAGCAGATAAAAACAAGGGACCAGCCCTTCTCCAGGACGGCCTCCCGCTGCGGGGTGGGGGTGGAGGGGATTTTACTTACAGAAGCTTGATTAGCCATGTGAACATTCTCAGCTGGACGCACTGGGAAGAGAGACTTGGTGCTAAGCAAGACGGTGAAACTACCTTAGCATCTCCAGGACACACGGGGGTCCAGTCTCGGAGCTGAGAGCTCTGATGTTTCCAAGGCAGCATTTTATATCGGGCAAATTCGCTGATTTCAAACTATAACTGCCAGGAGGGGGTTTGGGGCCCGGTGGCAAAAGGAGCAGGCCAGCAGCTGCTGGGGGACAGACTCATTCATGTGACTATGGAGTGGAAGAAGTTCCACGATCTGCCACCTGTAAGCCGGAGGCCCGGGAACGGGGGGAGAGCATTCCAGCTCAATCTTACAGGTCCCAGAACCAGGCGAGCCAATGGTGTAAGTCCTGGTCTACGCGGGAAGGCCCAAGCAAAAGTGCTCACATCTGAAGGCGGGAGAAGATACCTGTCCGGCTCCAGCAGGGAGCAAAGTTGCCTTTCCTCTACCTTGTGGTTCCATTCGGGCTCACAGCAGACTGGTCAAGTGATCCTGGGTCAGTCTACTGATTTAAAAGCAGATTTCCTCCGGAGAAATCATTGGACACGTTCAGAAATAATTTGGTTTTATAAAATTTTTTAGAAGGTTTTATTTATTTTTTTGAGAGAGAGAGACAGAGCACAAGTATGGGAGGTATGGAGAGAGAGGGAGACACAGAATCCGAAGCAGGCTCCAGGCTCTGAGCCGTCAGACGCGGGGCTTAAACTCAAGGACTGTGAGATCATGATCTGAGCTGAAGTCGGTTGCTCAACCGACTGAGCCACTGGGTACCCCCAGAAATAATTTTTAAAGTGTATTTACTTATTTGTTTGTTTATTTATTTAGAGAGAGAGAGAGAGTGAGAGCTGGGGAGGGGCAGGGAGAGAGGGAGGGAGAGAGGATCCCAAGCAGGCTCCATGCTGTCAGTGCTGAGCTCGACTCGGGGTTCGAACCCATGAACCGTGAGATCATGAGTTGAGCTGGAACCAAGAGCTGGAGGCTCAACAACCGAGTCATCCAGGCCCCAGGTGCCCCTCGAAAATGTTTTATCAGCTATCGGGCATCCCTTGCCCAGTCGCGTTGAAACCTCAAACGAACCATCGCAGCCAGCGTGACCGTGAGGAGCGGGGTAAGGGGAGCCTGCTTTGTCCTCACGTAGAGATGGTGATACAGAGATAAGCAAAACTGGAGCGACAATACAGGTGGACAAGTGACTCCAGAGTCCACTAAGAAACTGATGGGGCACGTACTCTTCAAACTGGACCTCTGTAAGTCAGGGCATCGGGAGACGTGGGTGTTCTTCATTTCCTTTGCCAGTTCAGGCACGCGGAGGCCCTTATGAACTTGATGAGTGGAGTATCATTCCGTTCCCCGTCTTGCTCTTGAACGGGAAAACCAAGCCAAGCCAAGCCAAAGACATGTTCCCTGCTGCTATCCCCCTCCTGCTGAGCACTGCTGGCACAGAGAGACAGTGCCACCTCGTGCAATGCAAGGCCACACCATCTTGTGAGGCCGGCCAGCTGACAGCCCGTCTTTGAGAATCAGCAGATGAAAGCAGCTTAAATTCCACAACCAGAGAACGCACCGTGGGCTGTCCTTTACCGGGAACATGCGATGTCACCGACTGGCTAAATGTTAAACCTCCCAAGTAGTTGGCATCATCTTGGCAAACTGTGTTTTGAAGGCGATTTCGAGTAGGTTAAAATGTTATATGATAATCACTACAGGCAATACATCTTTATTTGGAACTAAAAGAAGAGAGGTATGTACTTTTAATGACTAGGAAACGGGTTTCTCCCCATCCCTACCCCGTGAAAGTTGAATATTTACCGAATTTTGACATGAAGGGACATCATACTATTTGGCTTGTCCAGAAACAGACACGTACCCTCTTTAATGCTTTGTGTGTGTTACCCACCCACACACAAGACCGGCTGCACAGTGTCTGTACCGTTAGGGGCTGGCAATCCTTTTAGAGTCTCTGTTGCAACCACTCAGCTCTGCGGCCGTGGTGGGAAAGCAGACACAGACAATACATAAGTGAATGGACGTGGCTGTGTTCCAATGAAACTTTATGAACAAAAATGGGCGGGGAGCCAGATGTGTCCCGTGGGCTGTAGTGTGCTGACCCATGGTATACAGAGAGAGGTTCTTGGATGAGTTTAAGTCAATATTACTTGAAATGCAGGAAGTTGCCTAATCTATCAAAACCTTAACATCTAGCGCTGAAATCTGGCGACGCTCACATGAACCGTGGACCTCTATGTTTGCTTGCCATTTAGAAAAATGTCTCACCCTTACAGCAGTTCCATGCACTTCTCTGCCCAAGGAGGGTATCTCTTGGCTATTCCAACCAATCCCAAAGAGTGCATGCAGACAGCCATCTGTGTCCCCAAAGATCCTCACATCAAACTGAACTCTGAGTTAGGAGGGAGGAGATTAAAACGCAAGAGACTTTTACAAATTCTTTAGGTGGATGACTACTCTTGAATACGGAAAGATATGGACGCGTCTGCTGCCAGCTTTCAAGCCATATTTTCTGTTTCAGAGAAGGCTGGGATGGCGTCTCCTGAAGGGGAGCCGAGGAAAGTATTACAGCTGCTTTGTCACGGGGCGGGAGAGAGGCCTTTAAGTAAAAGCTGGGTACTTTTTCTGATTCGAAAATGGAGAAATACTGTCTCTGTGGTTCCTTGCCACCGCGTAAGGAAAAACAAAACTTTGGAGGTAGCTATCCCCGGGTTCAAATCCTGACTTTACTACTTACTGGTTGTATAGCTTTGGGTTAAGCCACTTATGGTCGCCAGGCCTTAGTTACTTCATCTGTTAAATGGATTGTTTTGGTAAAGATGAAAGGTAGTAACAATACCTTTATATATAGGTATATATTGTATACCTTTATATACAATACCAACATATACAATACTATATGTTGTATCATATAAATGTTACGTCAATAAAACTATGGGCGGTTCATGGTGGATACTCATCAATTTTGCTTCCCTTTGCCGCGTCAGGGTCGTGTTTACACGGCAAAACATAAAACATCTTCTTTCTTCCTAGTCCCGTTGACACACGAAACTTTATCTACAACTTGGAATTGCCGATTACAGTGCAGAGTCTGGGGTCAAAAGACTGAGATGGGGCCATAGCTCTCTTACTGATCTATGTTGACTTTGGAACATCACAGGACTAGATTGTTGAAAGGGCTTAAAAAATTTTTTTTTTCATGTTTTATTTTTTGACAGACAGAGCACGAGCAGCAGAGGGGCAGAGAGAGAGGGAGACACGGATTCCCAAGCAGGCTGCAGGCTCTGAGCTGTGAGCACAGAGTCCGAGGCGGGGCTCCAACCCACGAACCGTGAGATCATGACCTGAGCCGAAGTCAGTCGCTGAACTGACTTGAGCCACCCGGGTGCCCCTGTTGAAAGGGATTTTATATCATCCTTCAAATCTCAAGTCCAGAGGCTTTTTTTTTCCCATCTACAAAATGAAATGGTCTGTGGAACAAATGTATAATATCTAAAAATAACTATGAGCCACTTTTAAATAAACAAACAAATAAATAAATGACACGACATATTTTGTGCTAAGGGAGACAGACCCTTCAGCTTCACAATGGCAGTAAATTAGAACATCTCAAGGCACCCTACTCTATTAGTTTTCTCTATGACCCAAGTAGATTCACTGCATTTTAGAGTCGTCAAAGACTTTGGAATGCATACAACCAGGGACAGTCCCGCCCACCTCCCCTTACTCTGGTCTCCAGGCAAGTGTGGAAGTAGGGATGGGTAGGGAGAGAACCTTATCTGGCAGCTTTATGGATGTATAGCTGACATAAAATAAAGTTTGTTAATTTTCATAGGTGTCTCTATCCATGAAACCTTCGCCATGATCAAGATACTGAAATTACTCATTACTCTGTGGGAGCTTTGTGATTGTGAGAATAGCCAGGAGCTTTTACTGACATGGCCTGGGGGTGACAAATATCCTGAAATGGGTATTCCTGCACAGAGGGTTGTCTTATTCAAAAAAAGCCAATACCACCTCCATTGAGAAGAGCTGGGCTCAATCCCTTGGCAAAATTAACGAAGAAACAGCCCAGATGAGAAAACTGTGGCAAGACCCACGTAAGTGTCTTCTGTTTTCATGGAAACACATCCAGAGTGCATATGTTATTTTAAAAAACAATATAGTGCTGGCTAAAAGAAATTCTTATCTTCATCAAATGCTCCCCGTCATACTGACATTTAAACGCTATACATATGTTAAAATGATATTTTTTATAATTTTTTTAATCTTTGTTTCTTTTTGAGAGAGAGAGAGACAGAGAGTGAACAGGGGAGGAGCAGAGAGAGAGGGAGACACAGAATCCGAAGCAGGCTCCAGCCTCTGAGCTGTGAGCACAGAGCCCGACGCGGGACTTGAACCAATAAACCGCGAGACAATGACCTGAGCCGATGTCGGATGCTTAGCCGACTGAGCCACCCACGCGACCCTGAAATGATATATTTTAAATGTGACAGTGGCTTCCTCTAAATAGGGTCAGTTAGCTAAGTCTTCCTTCCCCCAGTGACAGGCCTGCTGTGCAGGGGCTGATGCTTCTCCTGCGGCCTCGAGTTCACAAATTCGAAGACATGAATTCTAGCTACAGACACTGTTGGCTTTTCTACTCTTGAAGAAAAAGGTGAAGAAAGACCTCATTTCACCTTAATCATGAAGATGCAGTATGGTGTTAATAAATCACCCACGAATAGAAGGATTCATGGCCACAAGAAACAGCTTATGAAGCCCTAGTTACGTGCTCCTCGATGCAAAGTAGCTCATGGAACACTGTGCATAATTCAGTTGCTAAAGAGATATAATTTTGATATTTTAGGTATTAACTGAAAAATCATTTGGAGTTTCATTAGTTGCAAAAACCATGTCATAACTCCAAGAACGAAATTTGGCAGCTACTAGAAAGATCGGCGCTGTCACATGGGAAGTCACATGACAGGTCAGCGCGGCTCAAACAATTCTGTGCTTAGCTAGAATCTCCTGGCGGGGTTGTTCACTAGATTTTGCGGTCACACCCCCTAAAGTTCCTAATTCAGTTGATGTGGGGGGAGCCCAAGAATCTGCATTTTTAACCAGTTCCACGTGATCCTGATGTTGCCGGTCTGGGGGGCACGTGCTTGGGCCACGATTTTCTCTGGAGCCTGGCCAAAGCTGGCTCTGTTGATTGGACACGGTGCGCGGAAGAGACCAGCAGCGATGGAGTTCCGTGCTTTTGTTTATCCGTCCATCTGCAGCTGTCGCTGCTCTCGGCGCCCTGTCCTCACTGCCAGCCACCCTCCCACATGAGACCTCCATTCCTCCTGTGCTTCACGGCCAAAGAAAATAATCAGGTTGAAATGTCTGCAGAGACGCTCTAGAAGACCACGAGAGCCAGAACGTTCTGCAAGTACACTGACAGCACTGATGAACCTAACGGATTGGACCAAGAGATTAAGATAAACTCATGAGCTCCAGGCTTTCTGGAGAAAAACTGTGGCTACTACATACGCCTGGGGAATGATAAACAGACTGTGAGAAACACACACACGGGGCAATTTCCAACTACAGAAAGATGAACAGTGTCACGAGCAAGCAGGAGTCTATTTTAGACACTGGGTTGTCCACTGTCTGTCTGGAAACTAGTTCTGGTGGCTGCTAAGGACCCTAGAGAAGTAAACGTCAAAATTCCTGAGAGCTCAACAGTGGTCTTAAACCAAGAGCATTTAAAGCAAAACCAGGCTGTCTGGGCTCATCACCTAACGTGTTAATGTCGAGACAATTGACAATTGGACACGGAGATGAAGGTAAGCACCATCTCTCTGAAAACTTATAAAAAAGTTAAGCAATGAGAATACTGAGGGTCAAAAGGTCATCCCAGCCATTCTCGCCCAAGCCCAGTAACAACTGATAACAAAAGTGGCTTATTTTGGAGAGAAACACTTATATTTTAACATTTAAATGTGTCTCACAAGTCAACTCTCAGAACCAGAACCCGGAAGACAGAGTAATTGCCCTAAGCTCTCAAATCAAATACCTGTATTTTTACTTGCTAGACCATTCTCTTTGAAAAAAAACTTGTCAATAGTGGTGACATTTCCAATTTAACAATGATTACTTCTCTTCCTCTTTTAAGCTAGCACTAGACTTAAAAGTTTTTCACATATTTATTTTGGTAGAGAAGACATAACAGAAGGCTTACCATTTAAACCACCTGTGTGTGGACAGTTCTGAGGCACTGCGTGATTCACACGGATGTGCAACCATCTCCCACCATCCATCTCAGATTCATTTGTGGAACAGGTATCTCCCCTCAAACAAGATAAACCTGGAGGTGACCTGTATGGCCGACCAGGGTGTTTTTGCAAATATGGCGTCAAACCAGCAGGATTCTCCTACGTTTTCTGGAGGAGAGCTGAGTTAAAGTGCTCGCAGAGGAAGGGCTGCATGACTGAAGTCAGACACGAGGCCCAACTGAATTAGGGGCCGCAAAAACCTGGCATGCCCTCGTTTTTCCAAAGCCGCGGAGACATGGGGCCAAGTGTTGCACTCCTTACATCGAATCTCAAAGTCTGTCTTCACACGGGGCGCCTGGGTGGCTCAGTCGGTTGGGCGGCCGACTTCAGCTCAGGTCATGATCTCGCGGTCTGTGAGTTTGAGCCCCGCGTCGGGCTCTGTGCTGACGGCTCAGAGCCTGGAGCCTGCTTCCGATTCTGTGTCTCCCTCTCTCTCTGCCCTTCCCCTGTTCACACTGTGCCTCTATGTCTCTCAAAAATAAATAAACATTAAAAAAAATTTTTTTTTTCAAAGCCTGTCTTCACACCGTCTTCCGGGCATCAGCACCATTCCAGCTGGCTCACAGGACAGAACCTACTTACCATCTCCCTGTAAGAAAAACCCACGCCGCGTGACGCAACGGAAAGTACCCATCCTTTGCGCCACTTCTGGGCCTGCTCAAGACCCAATGTGCACACGTATACATTCACTGGTGGCAAAGTGCTCAATGCAGAGGAGGCACTAGGAAGGCTCCTTGGCCTGGAAATCCTCACAAACAGAAATGTTCTTACCTGGGTAGGAACACGCTTTCCACCACGTAAAAGTCTTGCATGAGAACATCCCTATCCGGCTTGGAAGTGAGATTACCCACGGTGTAGCCTATTCCCAGCTGAATAGCACCTTTGATAGCGGAGGAGGCAGTCTGCAAAGAAAACAAGGGTCTCAGGGTCAGCCTCAACGGTCAGGGCCTTGTTCAAGGTCACAAGCAGCAGAAACAGGTGAACGAGATTAGATTTCTTTCGTGGTCCTAAACCGTGAGGAAGTTGCATTTGTAAAGATGAAACGTTGCTTCTTTTTTTTTTTTTTTTTTTTACATTTATTTATCTGAGAGAGAGAGAGAGACAGAGCACAAGTGGGGGAGGGGCAGAGAGAGAAACACACGGAATCCAAAGCAGGCTCCAGGCTCTGAGCTGTCAGCATAGCTCGAGCCCATAGTCCGCAAGATGGTGACCTGATCTGAAGACCAACGCTTAAAACACGGCCTCCCAGGGGCCCCAGAAGACATGCTTTTTACTGTCTGTGAAAGTGTGGCCATTTCAGGTGAAGTCAACAAGTGATTACTGAGGCCCTAGCCCTGTGCTCACGGTGGTTTGTTTGGGGTTCAGCCTTGGTTGACTGAGGATCACGGCGCTTTGGCGGAGGACACCAGCGCTGGCGGTGGGGCGAAAAGGATGTTTGACACTAGGTTGGTTCTCTACGTCCTTTGCTTGCGATTACAGAACGGCATCCAAACAGGTTTAAAAGGTCTAGAGCCGTATGCGCGGAGACAGTCCTGAAGCTTTTGAGAATGGGTAATTCCCAAGATTCAGGAGCTCGGAGCACCAAAGATCAAACTCGAGGTCACGATCAACCAGAGCTGCCCAGTTACTTCCACTCTCCACCTCTACAACCCGCCTCCCCACAGAGTCCTCATTTGGTGGCTTGCTCACCCAATGCAAACATGACATCACCCCTAGTCTGAGGACAACTCCCTACCCTCCTCCCTACAGGAGGCAGAAAGTGGCTTGGTGTTTTTTATTTTTTCCACATGCCTCTTCAAGATCCCAGGGCAGCAAGACGGCAAAAGACGGAGACTCAAGCCCTCAGTGCAGCTAGGGCTTCGAAAACAAAAAGTCTGCTATTTTAACTCTTGCTCCCTGAGCTCTGCAATGCCACCGACTGGCACCAGTGACCTTTTGTTCCAAGGGCTCTGACTCCTGAATACTGAAATGGATTTTCTTCATTTCAACCTCACATAAAAATTCGAAAGGCATTTCTATCCATCACTCAGAGCAGTGTGGCCCAAGATATGACATTGGCACTTTCCCGAGGACCCAACACCCCGAAGTGCTCCGTTCCAGAACTATCCACAGAGTCCTGTGCTCTCAAAGTGCTTGTCCCTTCCCACCCCTGACCGCCGCCTGGAACTATCTGTACTTCTACTTAATTCAGCCATCTACCACTCCTGGGGCCGGGACGCCTGCCATACAGATGAGGGAGTATAACCCATTGTTTCTTGACCACCCTTCTCCTCGAACCCCAACTACAGAAGGTGGTCAAAGCAGCAGGAGTTTATACCTGGTGTTTTCAAACTTTAGGCAGCATGAGAATCACAGGGATACTTGTTAAAACAGAGGGAAGGCAAAACTAGAGAGATGGTAAAAACAGCAGCGGTTGCCAGGGGTTTGGGAGAAGACAGGGGGAGCAAAGAGGGTTTGCAGGGCAGGGAAAACACTTTTTTATGATACTGTAATGATGGATACATGTCATCATACGTGTGTCTAAACCCAGAGAACACACATTCCAAGCGAGTCATATGTAGAGTATGGACTCTGGGTGATAAGGTTGGGCCATCGATGGAAACAAACGCACCACCCTGGTAGAGGATGTTGTTAATGGGAGACGGGGAGCTCGTGGGACATCTCCGTACCTTCTCAACGCTTCTGTTAACCTACAACTACTCTAAAAAAATTGTCTTAAAGTCAGTGGGCATTGCAAACCCACATTGAAACCCAAACCAAGAACAGACCGATGGGCTGCATCTCCAGACTTTCTGATTCCGATCGTCTGGGGCGAGGCTCAAGAATTTGCTCTTACTCTAAGGAACACTGGACAAATCTTTCTCCTATGGCATTGGATTAAAATTTGAGTCCCCAAAGGAGGAAGATCTTGGAAAGGGCTCTGCTGATGTCTGTTTAGCGAAACAAAAAAACAGACTTGTAACGCTATTACTTTCCTTTGCGGTTCCTTAAAATGCAAGCGCTCTAATGGGAGAAATAATAGAAATGGTAATCAAAGTGTATATTTTTCTATCAACTCTTTGGGTCTGGTACTTGATACACCATGATAATACTCATAGTGACAATTTGTCATAATCATAGCGCAGACTCCCAGAGCAGTCACTAAGCGGCAGGCACTGTTCCAAGCGCCTCTTTTATCCTCACATGACTAGTGACGAGGTGTAAGCGGAACTCGTACGTGGGGAGTCTGGCTCCAGAGTCCAAGTTCTAAGCAACTACACCGTCGCCTATCATGTCGAAATCCCTGAACTCACAGAATCCTTTCAAAGACCCTGAGAACTAGTCACGATCACGCCCTTTTTTACAGGTGGAGATTTAAGGCGCAAGTAGGTGAAGAGACTTGCCCCACTCGCATTGCTAGCGTGTGGCAGTCTGGCTGCTTTCCCATCTGTTTTTTTCGTTTTTCCAAAACAAACCTAGGATGCAAGTCAGAAGTTCCCTCTTAAGTCTAGCTGTCTGACCTCAGCAAAGGAAGTAGTTCTGTGGGAGCCATTCCTTTTGATAAACTAGGGCTGAAATATTTTATTTGCTTCCAATCACACCCGACCATGAATAAACCTAAGCAAGGCTGTAAACCACTTGGTAAGCCAGCATAAATACGGGTTAATGTCACTTGTTAATGTTGCCACTAGCAACGGTGGGGGGTGGTATGTTGCTGCTAATGGAGGGAGAAGCCTTGAGGTTTCCTTCTCCCTATCTCCTTGTAAAATTCAATGCTTTAGCACCGAAGCGTTTGCACAGAATGAAAAAGCATCTTGCCGACTTCCGGGAATGTCTGTGTTCACTGAGGCATGTGGTTTCTTGAGTCACCAGCACTAAAGGCACCACCCATTGCCGAAAGTTCTCCGAGCAGACAGCAGTCACCGCAGGCCTACGGGCGGTGCTGTCGTATTTTCTAACACGGCCACCTGTGAGCGAGATGTGCTTTAAAGATGTAACACTGAAATGCTACCTGGAATGACTCTGGTTAGCAGATTAGTAAACCACGATGGTGACGAAGGACCTAGGTAAAGGGCTAGCGGAGAACCAGCGAGTTCCCTCCCTGCAAACTCGGAGCCATAAGCCCTTCTTCCATCCTTGGGGATACCAGCCACCAGACCAGCCACCCAGTAACAAGTCCACGGCTCCGCACGCACGCAGCCTCTCAGTGTTCTCTGCAGGACTCGGCGCGGGCTCTAACCGCGCTAAGACAGGACCGCTTTCCCTTTGCGCTCCACCAGGGACCTCTGACTCCTTTAGAACCTGTAGTTCTAGATCTCAGAACACGGCGCAACACAGTCTATTTTTAATTCAGGACTTTGCATGGGCTAAGCGGAGGCAACATGTTGCCTGGATACTAGAACAACCTCTAAAGCTTTGCATAGTCAGAGGAAGAACCACAGAAGATCACGAAAGCAAACCGCGGACACTTCCAGAGCTCCTCCTTCCAACCCCACACCTGTGCAGGGCTGATGACAATCCTAAGGGGAAAAACGAATGTCAGCTCATGGTCTGTGTGACAGGTTCCATTTTTCAAAGCGCCGTCTTTTGATGTTCGAGCCTCACAATTGTTATGTACGTAGGGAGGGTTTATAAGGCCCATTTTATCGATAAAGACGCTGCGCTCTGGGAGGTGAACGGGATCCACACCCTTGGCGAGGGTGTGGGAGAGCCAGGAATGATACTGTGGTCTCCGAAGGCCCCACGTTCAGGCCTCCATTGTCTTACACCATCTTACGAGCCTGAAGTTTTCTGCTGGGGACGATCTGATCCGACCAAAGCTGCCAAGTCCTCCCATGAGGAGACAATCATGGTGATAAGTAACAATCCAACTAATCAGCAATGGAAACCTACCATCAGGGAAGCAACGATCCTGACGACAGTGAGATTTAAGTGATGGGACACTGGTTACAGGAGACTGCTTCCTCCGGATCACTTACCATGCCATCTGACACCACTGGCTTGAAAAGGAAGTATGAAAACATTGCATGTCAACTGCACTTTCCCCTCCGAGGTGTTCGATGAACTAATTATGGGATTAGAGCCTAAAGAGATGACGCCAGAGTGATTTTTATCAAAAGTACAGATCTAATCGTGTCACCACCTTGCTGGAAACCCTCTAATGGGTTCCTGGTGTCCTTACTACAGGATTAAGTCCAAACCCTGAAACTTGACACAGAACCCATCTCACAGTGTTTCTCCTTCTTGACCTCCACAGACTCCAGCATCCTGATATAAAAAGAGATTCTCACGGCCCCCCCGACAGACAGACAGACAGGCACACAATCCTTTGAGCAAGCTGACCTTACAGGTCCATGAACCCCTAAACCTCTGTATGACATTTTCTGCTTGGGTGCATTCTTCCCAAGGAGGGGGTCTGACATTCTCTTTGTTCAGAATATCTGTTTTTCCAAAACCACACAGAGATCTAGAGAGTCTAATTGAAAAAATTTCCTTAACGTTTGTTTTTGAGAGAGAGGCAGAGTGTGAGTGAGGGAGGGACAGAGAGGGAGGGAGACGCAGAATCCATCCGAAGCGGGCCTTGAACTCACAAACCTTGAGATCATGACCTGAGCTGAAGCCGGATGCTTAAGAGACTGAGCCCCTAGAGACTCTAATTGTAAGTTAGAGATGCTCACTGCCAAGGGACCTGAGACTAAGTCAGGAGAAAACAGCTCAGCAACACCTCTTCACAGCGAGAGGAGGGAATCCTCGTCTGACAGGGAGAACCCCGACCTCAGGTCCGTGTTCCCCCTGTCTCGGAACCGATACTCGAGAATGGAGACACAGGCTTCTTTGTCCCAGTGGTAGAATTAAGGGGAAAGAAAGAGGGAAAGAGTGTATGAAACGGGTTGTAGGAGTACCGATGGTTTGCAGGTGGGCAACCTAAGGCCTTCTGAACCGGAGGGGGGTCACTCTTATCTTCCGGTTGTTCAAACCACTTCTTCAGTCCCTCCGTGTGTCCGTTTCCTATGACTGCTGTAGCTAATTACCACAAATGAGTGTGCTCAACACAGACTTATTATCTTCCAGTTCTGCAGGTCAGAAGTCCTGAAATCAAGGCGCTGGCAGGGCTGCGTTCCTTCTGGAAGCTCAGGGGGAGAATCTGGTTCCTTCCTTTTCTGAGCTTTCTAGAGGCTGCCCACATTCTTTGCCTTGGGCCCCTTTCTTCATCTTCAGAGATGGCAGCATCTTCAAATCCCTTTCTCTCTCTGACCTCAGCTCTTGTCACATCTGCCTCCTGCCTCCTTTTCATAGGGCCCTGCCAGGAGAGTCTAGAACATTCTCCCCGTCTCAAGACCTTTAACTGAATCCCATCTGGGAAGTCCTTTTGCCGTGTAGGCTAACATATGCACAAGGCGCCGGGATAGGGACAGAGCCAACTGTGAGGGCCCCATGATTCTGCAGATCATACTCCAGTTCAGGACTGATTTCTAGCATTTTCTCCAGGGTCGCCCCAGGCAAAGAGAAGAGTTCCCCTAGAATGCCATTCATTCAGATGCTGTTCGTTCATTTAACAGAGAGCTGAGCATCTTCTGTGAGCTAGGCACCCGTGCTGGGGAAGAAGGACGATGTTCCTGCTCTCACGGGAGCTTCTGGTCTGTAAAGTAAAGGTTGGGGGGCTTCTCTTTTCTTTGAAAAAAAAAAAGACCTTTTTTAACGTTTATTCATTTTTGAAAGACAGAGAGACAGAGTGCAAGTATTGGAGGGGCAGAGAGAGAGGGAGACACAGAATCTGAAGCAGGCTTCAGGCTCCGAGCTGTCAGCATGGGGCCTGACACGGGGCTTGAACCCATGGACTTCAAGATCATGACTGAGCCGGAGTTGGATGCTCAACCTACTGAGCCACCCAGGTGCCTCCCGGGGGGATTCTCTTTTCTGACTGATTACTGGAGGGAGCAGGAAGGTCTTGCTTGAAAAGCACAGTTGGAGGATGTCCCGGGCACTTAAAAGGCTTGCTAGGTATCTCTCTCTCTCTGCGGTATGCTCCTAGGATCTGCGGGTACCTCCTCCAACGGTGGTTATGTTCTCATCTCTAGGGGGAGAGCACGCCTCCTCTGGCTGGTAGTTCCTCCAGGTCCTTCCTCAACCAGGCTCAGGGACGACCTCCTATCGCCTTCATCACCAGGTGAGGGCACTGAACCACCAACTGGTTACTTATCATTTACCCGGAGATTCCTCTTACCCTCCCTAAGGGCCTTCTCTTTGCTTGGCCACCATCAGAGCTGACCCGACGATCCTCTTGTTCTTCTAATTTCCCAGGAAATACTCGAGCGATTGTATCCCCCAGGCTCCAGGGAACACATACGATACTCTTCAGTGGTCTCGCCAAAGCCCCCTTCCCTAGGCTAGAGCTGATGGGCAGATCCTCACCTAACCCTCTTCCTTCTGAGAGTTACTTATAACCACAACTCTCTCCCAATTCCTTTTCCAGTCTCTGCAACTCAAAGTGGACCCACTAAGCTCTTGAACCAAGCTCAACGGACAGGGTGGATCACTAAACTGGTCTCAACCGACCTCCTTCCTCAAGTTCTTTGTGGCAGGCTGGCATCTGACGTTGGAGTGTGACTAAAATGCCACCATCCTTTCAGCTTCTATTGGCCTCGAATGACTCAAGGGTCCTGCTCACAACACGGGTTTGGTCACGGGGGCGTCAACTGGTTGCTCACTGTGTTCCTCTGTACCTGCCACCTGACTGCCGGACTCATCATTCTGAGGCCTTGAAACCACAGCAGCAAAACTACCCACCTCCCAGCATTAAAAACCCTCCCTGTCTTGTTTTGTTTTCTGGACTAATAAAAATGAATCTAAATTTCTTGGCTGGCTTTCAAGACTTTCTGCAATCTAATTCCTGTTCATTCCGACTGCAATAATAATAATAATAATAATTTAAAAAACCCCAACTGCTAACTTCTCTAAAAAATACATCCCTGAAATTTAGGGTCTTAGTTCAACACAAGTTTATTTCTTAAGCAGGAAGAATCCACTGTGGGTGTCCCTGACTTGTGCCCCGCTTTCTTCTGTTGGGTGGTGTCCTGTATCATTGCAGCTCTGACGTCTCCTACTGTCTCAATATCCTCCAAAGCCAGCCAGCTGACAGGAGTATCAGGAATTGTGAAGGAACAGCCACTTCTTACTCCCATGGCCAGAAGTCCCAGAGCAGACTGTGCACCCCAGGCCTGCTCCTCAACCCTTCCGCACCCTCCTCTGTGTCCTGATGTACTCCCTGTGCAGCTACGTTTGAGGGCTTCCTAGCCCTGTCTTTCAGTTGGATTTGGCCAATGGGACAACACCAAAGAAGAATATGGGA
Organism: Paguma larvata; assembly: GCA_030068075.1. Taxonomy (NCBI): domain Eukaryota; kingdom Metazoa; phylum Chordata; class Mammalia; order Carnivora; family Viverridae; genus Paguma; species Paguma larvata. The sequence goes on from CM057832.1 coordinate 80,233,935, forward strand.
GGTTTGAAAGTGACGCCAGGGTGTTTACTCCCTTGTTTCTTTCCTATAACCAGGTCTGGGGTGGGGCGGCGGGTGGGGAGTGGGAAGCTGGACTTGGACTGCTAAGTCCTGAAGGTTATAGTTCCTTTCTTGTGAGCCTCTCCTGGTAACTCCTATTCGGGGTTCTAGAAACTATACCACTCTTACCACTCAGGCCTAAGGGAGACAATGAAGTATGTTCTGGCCTCAAGATACCATGCTGTCCATGGTAGTTTCCTTACACTCACCCCCCACACCTTCGCCAACAGTGTCTTCCCTAAACGCTCTTCAAATTACCCAATCTGAGTGTACTGTCATCCATTCACTGTCCAGACCCTCCAGATAAAGACCCACTCATAGTCCATCAGCGAGGATCAATCACATGGCCTCACCAAGACACGAGGAGGTGTGGCTCTGCAGCTCCAGCTCAGCTATGGAAGAGGGACCACAGGTTCGGGTGGGCAGCTTGCTGTCCTGGCCACACCACAGATCCTCTTGCCTCTCCACAAACCTAGGTGGGTCTCTGTGCCTTCGATGTTGGCCTTCTCCATTCTCCATCTGGTTTCCCACCTATGTTCCTAGGCCCGCTTCTAACACCATTCCCCCCATGCAGTGTCTGTTCGTACAACAGCCAGACAAGATGGCTCCCTTCTCCCAGTATGTGTGGTTTCATAAATGACTTGTGGGGTGTTCTGGTACTTCCACAGTTGGCAACTACTTTCTGATATAATTTCTGCAGCCATTCACATTTTCGAAAACAAGAATGCTGGAGATACTGAGTGAGAATAATTATATCCTCCCCTGTGCCTGCACAGACCTTCTAGGTCGTGAAACTGCCTCAAAACAAGGTCGTTTTGACACACTGGGCACTAAGCGACCTTGGAAGAAGCCCAAGACAGATTTCCATTAAATTTAATTTTCTCTTTTTACTAAGCAGCCTTTTAACAAAATCCCTGTGTATCCACTTATCTGAAGGAAGATTTGATTCTCTAAATGTGCTAGAAAAGGCAGAACAAAGGAAAGGTGTTTGATGGTTTCTTTGAAATGATCTCTCTCTTTGAAATGATCTCTCTCTTATTTATATGCCTGGCAGTGAAGTATTCTCTCATTGGAAGGAAGAAGCATATTAAGCAAACACTTTTCACAAGCAGAAAAATACTGTACTCTTAAGGTATTCAGCAGGGGTAAATTATACGCACTTAATTGCCCTTTAAAGAGATATGCCATCAAATGCAGATGAAATTTTTGATTTAGGCTAGAACAGCATTATGAATGTTGCCATAGTAATCCTTTCAAAATATTAGTGTATGCTGAAACATGCATCATAAACATGGCATGGTGTAATATCCTTAACGCCGTACACACTAGGGAAGAAAGACTGTATATTCAAGTAAAAAGAAATAGAAATATTATTTGACACAAACACAAATTTAGGCTCGAAAGATAAAAATAAAAAGTGATTAATTTTTCACCTCCTGAAATCAACAAAAATCAAGTTTCACCTAGTCTTAGACTACTGTATTTCCTATGAGGGAGTTGTTATTTTATTTTATTTAATTAATTTATTTTATTTTTTGAAGTTTACTTATTTTGAGAGAGGGGGAGGGGCAAAGAGAGAGGGAGAGAGAGAATCCCAAGCAGGTTCCATGCTGTCAGTGTGAAGCCCAACATGGGACTTGAACCCACGAACCACGAGATCAGAATTTGAATTGAAATCAAAAGCCGGATGCTCAACCGACTGAGCCACCCAGGCTCCCTGGGAGTTGTTGATTTTACAGGTAAAATATTACGCTGGTGCTAAGCACCGTTTGGGGGAACACCACAATACTAATGGCAGATGACGCTAACTGTCTGGAGGATCTATCTGTCCGTCTTATTTAGCAGCTGTTCTCGATGAGGGCTGATTTTGTCCTCCAAGGGACATCTGGCAGGGTCTGGAGACCATTTTGGTTGTCATAATTAGGGGGGGGCACTGACATCTATTGGGCAGGCCAGAGATGCTGCTAACATCTAAACTGCACAGCACAGCCCCCTTGACAAAGACTCATCCAGCTCCTAATGTCAAGAGGGCCAATGTCAAGAAACGCTATTATACAGTAAGAGAAATTTTAATTGGGTATTTTGCTTAGTTCTCTTGCAATTAGGTGTAGTCACGTGACTCATTTTTGACCACTGAGGGCAAAGACGTGGCCGGCTCCCGGGTCACACTGTTAACAGGGAGAGCGTCCCCTGCGGATGAGGTGACTGGAGAGGAATCAGTCCCTCTATGATCGTATCTGGAAGCCGCCCAATGAGAACAGCAGCAAAACAAAATGGCAACCCGGGCCCCTGATGGCTCTGCAGAGAGAGTAAGTCACCCCTGCTCTGTTATACTTGAGAGAAATAAGCTTCAACTTTGGGTGAGCCACGGTCATTCCGTTCTTGCTTTTCTGCGTAACTGAACCCGTATTCCGAGGGCTTGTAACCGGTGAACTGAGGTGCGAGTGTTCTTTACCTGAACAGTGATGCAGGCTCCGAACTATCTGACTCAAAGAGAAATGTCTACAGAGAGAGCACTGCTTAATTAAAAACAAAACAAAACAAAACAAAAAACCTGTAACTCATGCTCATTGAGAAGAAGTCAAGTAACTCCTAACTACAGAAGGTAAAGCAGGGAGCCCGCAGCCAGGAGGCCAAGGGGCCCCCATGGCCAAACCCCTGGCTCAGGCCCCTGGGATGGCTCTGCAGGTGGCGGGCAGGGCCTCTGCCTGGGTCCTAGGACAGGAGTTTACACGACTATGAACTCCTACTCAAGGGGAATGGTGAGTCCATGAGCAGCTTCTCGTGGTCAAAGGTGCTCTGAGCCAGGGAGGACCGGCTGGAGGGGATCAGAACCCAGGCTCAGGAGGACAGAGGGAAGGGGCCCAAAACGTGACCACCCAGCCCCTCCACCGCACCTTGCCCACCACCTCTCATCTCTGACTTGGTAACAAACAGCTTTAATGCATTTCTCAAAAAAAAAAAAAAAAAAAAAGAAAGAAAAAAAAGGAAGTAAAACATGAATCTGCCCTTTGCTATCTTGCTCTTCAGGGTTAACCATGGTCACTTCTTTTGTGTGTGTCCTTCTAGACTTTTTTCTCTACACGATGAAAATCCGTGTGCATGTGTGTGTGTAGTATGTATGTTAAAGACAAAACTGGATCTTACTATCCTTGCTCTACTGCGGTTTGCCGTTTTCATGCCATGTCCATCTATACAGATTCTCATTTTTTTAAAACTTTTTTTTAATGTTTTTTAATTTTTACTTTTGAGAGATAGTGCATACCTGAGAGAGTGGGGGACGGACAGAGAGAAGGAGACAGAGGATCTGAAGTGGGCTCTGCAGTGACGGCACAGAGCCCGACATGGGGCCTGAACCCATGAACCGTGAGATGGTGACTTCAGCCAAAGTCAGACGCTTACCGGACTGAGCCACCCGGGAGCCCCCAGATTCTCACTGTTGTTAACAGTTATATAGAGTTTCGTGGTTTGCACGTAACACAACTGTTTGAATTATTTTCCTTGGATAGCCATTAGGGTTCTTGTTCTCTCATTTTAATAGCAAATAACGCTGCAATGGATACTCCTGCTTGTATAGTCATGCCCGTTCCTTCTTGTGTATTTCTGCAGCATAGAGTCTTTTCTTGATGAAAAGATATGCACATTTATACTTTTGGTAGGGGGCTGCCAAAATGCATTCCCAAAAAGATTTCATCAATTTATATTCTCACCAACAGAGCAGAAGAAAGTGCTTCTCATCAAATCCTCACCAACACAGCTACCATTAATACCCTTAATTTTTGCTAATCTTGCTGGTTTAGTTCCCAATTTTCCTGATCACCTGCTAGAGAGTCCCTGTTTGCAGATTCACTGTATTATTTACCTATAAATTAATACTTTTTATTTCTTGGGGCGCCTGGGTGGCTCATTCCAATAAGCGTTGGACTTCGACTCAGGTCATGATCTCGCAGTTCATGAGTTCGAGCCCCGCATCCAGCTCTGTGCTGGCAGCTCGGAGCGTAGAGCCTGCTACTGATTCTCCCTCTCTCTCTGCCCCTCCCTGACTCATACTCTGTCTCTCTCTCTCTCAAAAATAAACAAATGTTTAAAATACTTTTCATTTCTTTAGGGTTACACACTAATAACCATACTCAATTATTTTCTATTAATTAAAGCTCAATGCATTTACAAAATAATGCCCCTGGGAATTCTGAAATAGGAAGATTCTATGCCTGCTTTCAGGAGTTTTCATTCTGGAAGCTGTAAGCTCTCACAGGGCAGAAACAGGACCCATCTCTTTATCATCTACCAAATGGTGTCCTTTATTTCTTTTTATTATAACACAATCTTGCACTTCTGTAGATAATTCTTAAGACTTGAAGAAATATCTTAGGGATTAGGAGAGGGTAATTAAAACTCCTTCAAGGAGGCAAAGACCTTTGAGGCAACTTACTATACCTCTGCAAACACCTGCAGCAAATCAGATCTTGTTGTTCTGTCTTTTATAACCTACGCCAAGACACCTCCAACCCTTCCTCTTCCTTCTGCCAACTGCCCTCTTCAGTATTCGAGAGAAGAATGTATTTAGCCAAGGAAGAGAAACAGCCCAGTGCCCGGTGCTCTCATAGTGTCTGCTGGTCACTATTCTGTAGTTAATTAATTCAGGACGTACATTCTCTGACTTCCGAAAACAGGAGGGCTTGAGGGCTACCCACTTACCCAAACAGGAAGAACGAAGCCAGAAATGAAACTTCTTTCTGGGGCAGGGATCTCTGGATTTATTTTTTTCCCATTGTGCCTAGATTTGTATGAGTCACTTAACTTTCTAAATAACGAAGTTTTTTGAAAGGAGAAAAAAAAAGATAAAATGAGGAAAATAATCAACGATAAAGAAGCAGGCCTAGAAGAAAGAAAACTAGCTTTGCTTTTCCCTTCAAATGTCTCTCACTTTGATTTCTCATCTTTGTTTAATTTTCAAGATGAACTCTGTAAGTGGGCCAGAGGGAATTTTATAAGGATGTATAGATCACATATACCTTATAACAGATGATCTCACAAACTATACATAACATATACCCGACATGTGTTATGGGAATAAGTAAATCCATGAAAAACTATATACATACATGTATACATGTTTTTATAGGAATAAACAATATTTATGTAACAGGTAAAGTTCAGGGACCTAAGATTTAGAAGGAAGAAAGGGGAAGGATTTGATTGCTATAGAACCATATATGAAACCAAAACAATTTTACAGACCAAACTTACAATGGTTTTTTTATAGGATAACAATGAAAAGCATCATTTGCTACTGATGTGCTGTCTTCCAGTCTTGAACCACTTTTCTCTACGCAGGCCCCAAACACTTCCTAGAGGCTAGAATGAGCAGGTGCAGGGCCCAAGGGGTGAAGGATGCTGACAAAGGGATTTTTAAAAATGACTGCTCTTTAAATGTCTATAATCAGGCTGTCTTTTCTGAAGGAATGCAAAGTGGAACTATCTCTACCTTCACAATTAAGTTATTATTTGAAATGATCATAATGGTATCAGTTATCAGTTATTAGAAATGATCATAGCGGTAATTATTTATTGTATCATTCCTGCCTGCTCGGTAGCTCTGCCTATATTTCTGGAAAGTCCTAGAAAAACAGCGCCGAGAGAGTTTTAAACAAAAAGATCTAAATGTTAATGCCTATATTGACCTGAAGCGGTTTTAAAATTTGGAATTTAGGTATTTCCTTCATACCAAAAGATTTTTTTTTCTTTTAAATGTTTATTTGTTTGAGAGAGAGAGAAAGCACGAGCAAGGGAAAGGCAGAGAAAGAGGGAGACAGAGAATCCCAAGCAGGCTCTGCACAGTGCAAAGCCTGACGTGGGGCTCCATCTCATGAATTGTGAGATTATGACCTGAGCCAAGATCAAGAGTCAGATGCTTACCTGACTGAGCCACCCAGGCACCTCACAAAAGATTGTCTTATAGTATTTGAAAGCCTCTAATATAATGATTTCTCTGGCGAGATATATTTATATAATATTACCTTAAGTTGTGCAGTAAGTGCTTTAAATTATGTGCCAGGTCAAGTTAACATAACTTTGTTGCCTAACTCTATTACCTCCATTTTACGGAACAATAAACAAGTTCAGAAAGATTATATATCCTGTACACTAAAAGTGTACAGACTGATGTATCACAGGTGAGGTATATATTTTACAAGAATGTCTATAATCATGCTAGAGCACTGAAATTACAGAATCGTTTTAAATCTTATGCTCACTTCCAAGTTGGGATTAAGCATTCTTTGCCCACGTAATCTTGATGTTTCCAGATCTAGGAGTCTAATGTATTCAAGACGTGATTTTTCTCTCTAGGCACTCTCTCAGAACCATGAAATGTAATTTCTAAAATCCTCTATCTTAGAACCCTGTCTATTTGAAAAACCACAAGGGGCGCCGGGGTGGCTCAGTTGGTTTCAGCTCTGGTCATGATCCCACGGTTCGTGAGATCGAGTTCCGCGTCGGGCTCTGCGCTGACAGCACGAAGCCTGCTTGGGATTCTGCCTTCCTCTCTCTCTCTGCCCTCCCCTGCTCTCTCTCTCTCTCTCTCTTGAAAATAAATAAATAAACATTAAGAAAAATATAAGAGTCCCTGGGCAGGGGCTGCCAGTCACCAAGGTGAAGCGATGGGCTGGTGCGGCCCCGAGCAGCTCTACTGGGGGGCCCTGCCGGCCGCACACACGTATGCATTCACCACAGCTCTGGCTCGCAGAGAAGCTTCTCCCAGATTCCTTCCACGGCCCCATCCACCATCTCGCTGTCCTGGGCTCCCTCCCTCCTCTCGCCACTGGTGCTGCATGCAGGGAGTTGCAGGACAGGCGGCCAGGCCCAGATGCAAGTGAAAAGACACTTAAATGGATCTCCCAGCTCTGCTACCAACCAGCTTTAGGAAAAGAGAAGAAAAAGCATTCACAGACAACGACTCTCGCCCTGACTTCCTAAGGCCCACCCTATTCATCTGCAAACATGGACAGACATCTGCTATCAGGAAAGGGGGAGAAAATCTGGGTTTGGGGCCCCTCCTCCAGGGGAGCTGTGCGCCTCTGAGAAAGCTGCGCGATATGGCTGGGTCACAGTTTCCTCCCCTACGAACGAAGGCATTTGGCTGGATGATGGCCACCATTTCTCCCACATGTCAAATTTTCTAAGTCAAACCTAATTTATTCTCCAGTAGATACGGTCACCAAGCAGAACTCACTTGCTTTGTAAAGTTTAACCTAATTTATTCCAACATTATCTCTCTGGATTTTTTGTTGTTGTTGTTGTTGTTTTTTTTTTTTTCAGGTACAGTTGCTTCATGAAATAATACAGCACGGAGTAAGTGCATTTTGCCTACTTCGGATGACAGCTCTTAAGGTAAGACCGAACTGAGAAAGGAGAACAGGGAAGTCACTTCTCACGAGGGAAGCCAGAGGAAGCAACCTTCGCTTCACCCATGTGCAATTTCCAGAAGGGCCGGCTGGGGAGCAGCCAGGGGCTGTTGGTTTCTTGCCCTTTCTCTGGAACCCCAAGAGCATTATCACATTGATTTTGATGTCGCCTAAGGTCAAAAGAGTTGGTGTCAAGGCTACCGACTGACAAACACCTCGTTCACGATTCTTCCCACCGGAGCTCACCACCAGCCTCTGACCCCTTTCTGGACCATCAGAGGATGAGACTGTTCTTAGTCAGTTTCTTTCAACCTCTGAACTTGACCCCAACAAACGAGTCTTCCAGCAGCACCACCCAAAATGGGTCCATGATGGCCCCGGCTGATAAGTGACCTGCTGGGACAGCACAAGTCAACACACGGGACCCCACAGTCCATTGCTCAATGGAGGGGTGTTTCCTTCCCCCTTTCCTAGTAACAGAGGAAACCGTGGTGGATTCTGCTGCCAGACCCCTGACTCCACCCTCACTAATGACTTTAACCTGTCTACCCACTAAATGCTGCCTTGTTCAGCGCTCGACTCTGTGTTGGCTGAACGACTGAGCAATTGACAATGGACGAAAAATGACCGTCTCTGCATTAAGATCCTATGAGGCTGTGGATGCATCACCCCTGACGTGGGGGGTGCCCCTCTTCAGGCCCTGCAGCAGCCAACTCTCAGGATGCACATAAGCAAGCAGCTCTCCGTCTAGAACTGTCTGTACTGTGCTCTCTTTCTTGTTCCTTGGGTCTCTGTGCAAAAGGCCTAACTGCTTCTCAGCCTTGCCTCGGTCTTCTGACCCACACCTCCACCTCTGCTCTTTCAGGCCCACTCTGATAGGGCCTGTCCCAGGGCACCACCGTTTCACCTCTCTCCCAGCACCAGTATCTGACAGCCCTTGGCCTTAAGCAGCTACTGGAAGGTTGATTAGAAATCGCTTGGCTGGTGAAACGGACATACCAGGGACAGGACATGACTTGGGGGAAATTTCGCCAGTCTGGCCAGGTCAAAGAGTAGCCCTTCCCAGAGGGGTTTGGGTCTCGCTGTGAAGGGAAGTGAGTGAAAGCAGGCCCAGTCTCCATCATCGACCACCCAGGGCCGCGAGACCAACGCACGCAGGTGGTCCTGGTGCCCCGGGCCACAGCCGTTCGTCCTTACAGGCTTCCGCGGTGAAGGGGTGTTATTCTCCCGGGACGGAAATCTGCCATCAGCCGGCCCTGCAACAGGAGCGCTGTTGGGACTCCCTGGGTCTCCATCCCCTGATTTCATTTGCTTGGAATTTAACTACCTGGCAATGGGGAAAAACCCCAAAGAGTATGGAAATTTTCTTTCAAAGATTCCAAAAGGAACAAGGAAATACGAATTATTCTTATTACACTCCGTCTTTGGTTCGAACACAGCACAGGGGCAGGGCTCTAGTGGCCTCCTAGTCATTTCTCCCTTTCCCGGGGACCCCCTTCTTTTTCAATTATTTGCTGTCATAATGGTCTCTGCCACAATTTGACGGCGCTGATGTCTAGTTCCTCACCTGCCATCTAGTTTCCCCACTGGGCTGTTTTGGTAAGGAACGGACGAGGATCAGGCCTTCCTCCATCTTTACATTCTTAATCATCTTCTGTAATTCTGTGTTTGGTTACGCAAACTCTGTCGTGACCCCCAACAAAAACAGTACATCTAAATTCTCAACCACAGTATCCACAGATGTCAAGAGTACAGGGAAGCTGATTTTTCATTTCGTCGCTGGGAACAGAAGCCTGAGAGAACTCGCGAGCGGCATTTTGGCAACGGTTGGGCAAACTGATCCCCATACCCAAGTGGACTACAGAAATTTCCCCAGGTCAGGTAGTCTTCTGGTACGTTTACTCCACAAGGAAAGCTGTTTCTAAGTTCATCAACTCCCCGCAAAGCCTTCTAAAGCCAAGCATCAGATAAGCCACGGATTCCCCCAGGCCAGGGTTTCTCAACCTTGGCACCACTGACCTTTGAGACTGGATAATCCTTTGTTGTGCATGTGGAGGGCTGTCCCGTGCACTGGCCTCTACCCCCTCGATGTCAGTAGCATCACTTCCTCTAAACTGGACAGTCAAGAATGTGTCCACACATTGCCAATGCCCCCTGCGGGGAGGGGGACCCAAGAGCCCCGGTTGAAAACCACGGCTTCATCGAAGCACAAAATCCTCATACTATTCACCAGCATAAATCACCCTTTTATTTGCAGTGAATATATATCACTGTTTATGTTGTCTGCGTACAGGTCATTCACGTCAATGGAATGCCTTCTATTTATCAAGAATGGGGTCTTAAAACTTCACAGTTGTTTTAACTCACGTTTTGCTTCATCAAGCCCAGTGCAAAATGCTAGTACTAAAATGATTAAAAGACGAAAAAAATAGGGACACCTGGGTGGCTGAGTTGGTTGAGCATCTGGCTTTGGCTCAAGTCACGATGTGGGGTTCAAGCCCCACATCAGGCTCTGTGCTGACAGCTCAGAGCCTGGAGCCTGCTTCAGGTTCTGTCCGTCTCTCTCTTAAAAATAAACAAACATTAGAAAAAAATGAAAAAACAGAAAAAAACCCAACAATGGAGAAGCAGGATAGAAAAGTATACTCTGTTCGTCTCTGTCCTGATTCTGGTCCTTAAAAATGCAGCTGGCGTCATGTGTGTACAAACACACCTGTGCACCCTTCTCTGCCTTCCACGTATGCATGCACACGTACACACAAACCCAGGGGCTGCGGGGCACACAGCAGACGACACTGGTTCTCAAGGGCAAACCTCACGGGGAGTGTTCCAGCCATGTGCATGTGAGACACGGCCAAGTGGAAATTGCCACGAAGGGCGTCTCTGGGGCTGACGGCTGGGTCCGGTCACCCTACACAGCTGTCAAGGATGCTGTAAAGGAGTACAGTCCGCTGACAAGCGCTAAGGACCCGGACACTTGCCACCAGAGCTCCCGCTCCGCTTCTTGCACGCAGCACACTCTTGGCCACCAACTAAAGTATTTGGGCGTCTATTTCCTTGTATGTTAATGAACAGTTTTCTCAGAGGCACTTCCAACTCTAACAGTCTAAGTTTCCAAGAATATAATGCAGACAAATGTCACCTCCACCCACCCCACAATCCTTCTCTTTTCTAAATTAATCGTTTCGGCTATTTCCACCTCGAGTGATGGTGACTACGCCCATTTCGTCAGCGACGGCACACACGCACACGAGATCCACTCTGCTTTCAGGAAAATGACTAATCCTGTCATCAGACGTGATGACCTTATTCCTATTTTCTGCCCAACATTAAATCTCTGAGGCTAGCTAATGTTCCATTTTCAAAGGGATATTAAAAAGATCCATTTAAGTTTATCCAAACTGTATGCTGGAAAATACCAATCCCATGGTACATATGAAGTCACCAGCCTATTTACAGCCCTTGATCCCAATCTTAAGATCACTTGACTCTATATCCCATGTAGAGATTTTCCATCCATCATTTCCTTCTTGTGGACATGCTTCATAAACGTGACCTGCTTCTGGAAACACCGAAGAAATAACATGGCAAGTGGTACCCTGGAAGACGCATAATAACACAGGCAATGAAGGAGACTGTCTCCAGCAGTGAGCTCAAAATCTGACTTTTAACACTGTTCAAAGACTGACTGATTCGTGTGACAGCAGGAACATGAGCCATTCTTGCTTTTCCATCACACGGCAGCAGCAGAAGCTCTGTTTCAAGCTTACGCCTCATAAAATGATCTCTTACTCATGTAAGTGTATTACCGGGAGTAATTACATCCTGGAGGTGTGTTTATTACTCTGGATAAATAGAAGAATGAGGGGAATGAGAGACGCAGAAGGAAATACACAGAGGAGACAGTCTCCGTGCCTCAGGAGCTCAATCAGTGTCTGTTGAGAGTCTCGAACAGACTTCTAGAGGGTGATAAAGGGATGACAAAGGCTCCTAAATGCACAGAGGAGGACGCTGTTATATTGTGGTAGACAGAACAAAAGTCTCCAAGGAGGGTCACGTTCTAATCCCTAGAACCTATGAAGCCTTAGTATGTTAGAAGGCAAATCATGACAAGGTTGCAGGTGCTATTGAGGTTGCTAACCAGGCTTAACTTCAGATGGGGAGAGGGTACTATCTTAGATTACCCAGATGGGCCCAATATAATAACACGGGTCCTTAAAAGTGAAAACAGAAGAGGCAAAAGGAGGGTAAGTGAGTGAGATACAATGTGGAAGGGACTAACTGGCCCTTGCTGGCGTTAAGATTGAGAAAAGAACCACCCATCAAGGAATGGAAGTGGCACCCAGAAGCTGGAAAATGCAAGAAAATGGATTCTCCTCTGGAGCTCCCAAAAAGGAACGCGGTCTTTTTGAGATCTTTTTGATTTGAGCTTGGTGAGATACGGCGTTGGATGTGTACCTCACAGAACTCTAAAACAGTACATTTGTCTTGTCTTAAGCCACCAAGATTGTGGTGTTTTGTTACAGCAGCAAGAGGGAACTACTACCTGATAACTTGTACAACACCCTAATGGCTTTTGGTCTTGTCTACACGAGGCACCCCAGCCTTCTCACCCTTTGCCCCACTAGCCCCAAAGGATGTATCTATTTAGAAACAAGATGTTCTGCTGGGACCTTCCCGGTTCGGGCTAGATCATTCTTCTGTTTTTAGGCAAAACTCACACTCACCCACCAGCACAATGCTCACACACAGCACAGTTTAAACCCACTCGAGTCAGACCAAGAGGACTGATGGTTGGCGGAATATCTCTTTCTTTAAGCTGAGGACTTACAAATAATGATTTTCAAGGTACTCTTCACTGATAACTTGCAAGGGGCTGAAATTAAGTTCGGTTTGCACTCCTGTGGGCTCAGGGTATGGCATAAACAGGCTCTGGATGACCATTTGTTGAGTGAACAGGGTGGTGGCTTTGACATGGGGGAGTGTACCTCTGGCCTTCTGGAGACGGTCTCTACAGGACTTTTCTGCACCAGAGATGACCAAAGTAGCACCCAACAGGAACTCAGCACTCTGGCCTTCCTTCTCTTCTTCCCACTAGACCACGTCTACATCTTAGACTCTGGTTGTGTCCACACTCCCCTACTCTTGAAGAGCAAGGGGGGTGGGACACACTCCCATGCTCTGTGCATGTAAAGTTTATATTCCTACAAGTTTGAAACCTTTGACCATTTTGGTAATTTTCCAGTGTATTCATTTTCCCTGGACTCTAAAGAAAAGAGGAAATCTCCACTTTTTGCCAGAGAAGATTCATTTAAGACCCATAGAATCCTTTGAGTTTCTAATCCATAGGGTGTTTGAGGAAGGGTGGAAAAACACGCAAGGTATTATTGCCTTCACACCAAAAGGAAAACCACCTGAGACACTCTGTGTAACTCCCTTCTTTTTCACTTTTCTGCCGCATCTTGCATACCCTTAACGAAGAAATGACTGAAGGGAATGATCACAGAATTAAAAACAAACAAAAATAAAAACAAATGTAGTTAAAAACCCAAAAAACTTAAAGGACATTTAGCTGTCAACCACGCTCCAAATTTTACAAAGGAAGCAATAGAAGCCCACACAGAATAGGAAATTACATTCAAAAGTTAAACTAAGAGGAGTAAACACAGAATTTCAGGCAAAAAGAATTTTTAAGACACAAAAGCCTATTTTTTTTTCTACCTTGCCCCAAACAAAATTTCTCAGGGAGAAGGATTTCAGCAACTTGCCTACCCGGAACAGCCTGTGTGAAGCAATAACTCTTATGATAATTTCCACATAGATAACTCTGGTCTGGGGAAAAGGCCACAAGGGCTATAGGAAGAAATTCTAAAAACTGTCCCAAATTATAAGCAAATACTACAATTATTCCATCTATCTAGACTGATACCAAAGCCAAATTAAATAATCTTTTAAGAGAAACAAAGCTTAGTATTACTACTTTTAAGTATTTGGAGTATCTCACAAGCTAACTGTGCTTCCAATAACTGCCTTTCCACAGTCTGCTTAAATCAATTATGTAAAAAAGCTAATATTCAATTAAGAGTTTAAAAAGTTCTTAGAAAAACCAGAGTCAGAAATAACCTTTCTCAACATGGAAAACAGTTCTTGAGCTAAATGACAATATTAATAAATGGAAGAAGAATGACACTTCCCAAATGTATATGACCAAGGGATTTTTTAACTCATTTTTTAAATTATATTTTTATTTTAGTGAGAGAGAGCGAGCACGAGCAGGGGAGAGAGGCAGAAGGAGAGAGAGAGAATCCCAAGAAGGTTCCATACTCACTGTGGAGCCCGACACCGGGTTAGATCCCACGATCATGACTTGAGCTGACATCAAGAGTCAGATGCCCAACCAACTGAGCCACACGGGTGCCCCCGACCAAAGGATTTTTATTTAAATAGCTATTAACAATCCATGTGTATGGCAGAATGCACTCTGGGAGACAGTACAATAGCCATTTGGCTTTTATAGTCATGAGCAAGACAAGTCCTTTTATCACGAACATTCGTTAATACTGTTATGGAAGGCCAGGCCAATGAAATTAGGACAAGAAAGCTAAATACAAAATATTGGTTAGAAACAAAAAAACTATAATTTAGAGATGATATGATTGCTACCTACCATACCCAAGAGTCAATCATGGACCTAGGGAAACAGTTTCAAAAATGAAGTTGACAGTTTACAAAGCAAAGTCACACACATAGAGAGCTTACACATTCCCGGCTAGGACACGGAAGGAGAAGAAAAGAATCCTGTTTATAACAGGGGAAAAAAAAGCCCCACAACAGTAAGAACAAAAAGAAAATCCCACGTAAGTTATTTAGGGGCACATTCAACAAAAAATGGTTCTAAGACCTTGGAAGAAAATAATTTCCTGAGGAGCATAAAAGACAAATATATAGACGCTGAACTCTTGGAAAGGAAGACTTCACAGTTAACGATGCTACTTCTCTCTAAATCCATTAATAAATTTTAACCACTTTCAACAACAATCACAACAGCAGTCTTTTTAAAAGCAATGATCTTATAATTCCAAAGCTTACTTAGAGGAATCAAGGTAAGCATATCATGAGGAAGCTTTTGAAAATTAAGACTTCTTTGGGAAGTCTTGTATTATGAATATTATAATTAAAACAAAAGTATTACCAGCATAAAATTTAAAAATGAGAGCAAAGACAAAAGCCTTTAAGGAAATATTAAAAAATTTGACTTCATAAAAGTTTGAGTCAAAAAAAAAAGTAAGCAAAAGACTAATTTAAAGCCAGAAAAACATATGCAACAAAAAAGTAAGCCTTTAATGTATAAGTAGCTTTTATAAATAAATGGGTAACTCCCAAAGGAAAATACGCAAATGAGTTAAAATTATTTGTAAAAAAAAAAAAATTTGTCACACTCACTAGTGATAAAAATGAATGCAAATTAAAATGAATATTAAGGCATTTTCATCTAGCTTGCTAGCAAACATTTTAAAAATGAATGGTGCTCAGTGTTAGGGACAACTTGGGAAAATATGCACGTTTCCCAAATCAGCTGGAGACCGTGTAAATTGAGATACATTTTTGAAAGGAAATTCAGTGAATAATGCTAAAATGTCCAGACCCTGTGTAACACGATTCTGAGAGGTCACAGGCCAATCTCACGTGCTTATGGCTACAGCTGTGCTACCTAACAGTGTACGTGCCCAGGTTTATCTGAGTGGGGAGACAGACATTCTGGGGCCAAAAATGGGGGCCTGCTCTTCCCAGGCCGCTGGGTGCCCCATTATCTCCAGTGCAGGCGACCTTGGGAAGGCTGAGTTTGGGTCAAAAAGCAGGAAGGGTGGGGGTGATTATATCTGTTTCCTATTCAAGAGCAAACTGCCAGTTTAAATTCTTCCTTCATGAGGATGGAGACCTAGGGGTGAAGGGTGTGGCCCGGGAATCCAGATCCGGCCACACTCTGCCTCGTGCACCAAGGATTTCGAGGGCCGAGGGGTGCCCCACTGACATACGCCGCCTCTACTCCTCCTCCTGTGTACCCGCCTGACGTCTAGCAAGATACCCTTTTCTTTGGCTAGATCAACCAAGGGCTTTATGTAGTTTCTATTATTACTATGTAATTTCTTCCCACCCAGGAGCAAATTCCCCTGAACCAATTCAGGACTTACGTGATCAGAAAAAAATACAAATTAAAAAATTAGCAAAATGCATGTCAATGGAAGTATTCAGTATGCTAAAAAAAATGGCTTAAAAGTAAATGTGTGAATAAAAAGTGTGGAGATCAGCATCAAAGCGGGTCAACTTGGGGGCGCCTGGGGGGCTCAGTCAGTCGGTTAAGCATCTGACTCTTGGTTTTGGCTCAGGTCACAATCTCATGGTTTGTGGGCTCAAGCCCTGTGCTGGGCTCTGTGCTGACAGCATGGAGCCTGCCTCTGATTCTCTCTCTCCCCTCCTCTGCCCCTCCTTTGCTCACTCACTCTCTCTTAAAAAAGGGGGGGGCAGTTCAACTTGGCATACTCCAAATTCCCAAAGGCAACGGAAACTTAACGTTTTTATTACATTGCATGCCTCCTTGAATAACAAGATTTTGCTGACCTAACAGAATCTCAGAGACTTTACCCTTTGATTTTGTTCACAAATGAAACTTCACTGCTTCAAAATCTCTTCTGGGTTTATAATTTTAAGATTTACAATATTATAGCTATATCGAAATTAAGTGTTCCATTGAACATCAGGGGAGGGAATGGTGGAACAGATTGGCCTCCAAGTTTATAATAATTAAGTTAAAAATATAATAAAAGGGCACCTGGGGGCTCAGTCAGTTAAGGGTTCAAGTCTTGATGTCAGCTCAGGTCATGATCTCATGGTTTGTGAGATCGAGCCCCATGTCAGGCTCTGTGCTAATAGCATGGGGCCTGCTTGGGATTCTGTCTCTCTCCCTCTCTCTGACCCTCTCCCGCATGCTCTCTCTCAAAAATAAACAAAACAAAACAAAATAAAATATAAAAAAAAATCTTGGGGGATGATTGGGCTATTTGTGCCGCTTGGGTTTTCCATGATTTTCTTTAAAATGCATGCAACCCAAAGCTGGACGTGTCCCCCCCATCTTCCCCATCCTGCTGTCTTCAACGACACAGGCTCACCCCATTCTACTTCACTCTACATCCTTGGAGAGAATAACATTTCGTTCCCCCCAGAGTTCCACTGGTCTGGGAAGAGCAGCTAGACCATGTGAAGGCAGAGAAAGTACTCTTGAAGCCCAAGTCAGTTTCCTGAAACTAAATCACGTGGTAAAGATGGCAGAGCTAGAATACAAGGGATAGTAAAGCTATAATACACAAGACTTTTTATTTAATGAAATGGAAAGCAAAGAAAACATCTTTCTTTTTTGGACATAGGACACCTTTTTTTTTTTTTTTTTTTTTTTTCTAAAGTTGATTTCAATGAACACAAGTTAGATTTCCTTTTGCCACAGAATCTTTTAAACAACTGTCCCCTTGGTACTCAACAGCAAGGACTGCCATCAACAGAGAACAGGGTCCCCAGCCATTTGGAATTCCCAAGTTGAGCAATGTCACAGCATGGAGAAAGTGAAGTACAATTTGTTCTTTGGCTCAAGAGTTCTACCTCTGATATAACAGAGGTTAAGTGCAGGGTGCAAGAGTCCTTGCTCTTGTGGGGCTGGAGTTCCACTGGGGGTGACTGGGGATTCAGGAACAATAGAACCAACTTAACATCTGCACAGCCAGCTTCCACCTTCCAGTGCTTTCTCACCCCTCATCAGATTTACCAGTCGCACCACACCATGGTATTGCTATGCCCAGACATTAAGTGTCCTGCGTGAGGCTGAGCTCCTAAGTAGAGCCAGCCTGGCACTCCGGCCAGACTCCCTTCTCAGCCCAGGGCTACTGAGGGATGAAGGAAGAACGTGGCGGCCAGCACTCTCATCACCCCCTGCCTTTGGGTCCTAACTGCAGCTTTATTTTATTAAAAAAATTTTTTTAATATATATTTATTTTTGAGAGAGAGAGAGACAGAACAGGAGCAGGGGAGGGGCAGAGAGAGAGGGAGACACAGAATCTGAAGCAGGCTCCAGGCTCTGAGCCGTCAGCACAGAGCCCGACGCAGGGCTCGAACCCACACACACTGTGAGATCATGACCTGAGCTGAAGTCGGAAGCTCAACCGACGGAGCCACCCAGGCGCCCCTGACTGCAGCTTTAAAGTCTACACACTGCCATTATTCTGTGAGGGTTGTAGCTGCTTCTGAAAAGTGCTAGGCTACTACTCCTTTTCATTCCCTTTTGGGGAATGGCTATGTGCTGGAGAAATGGGTTGCCAACCACCCCCAAATTCTGATTCTCCCTGATAATAACTGGCCTCTACTTAGGGGCAGCCTTCAATTGGGGCAACATCTAAAAAGAATAGAACCCTTAGGGGATGGAGTGGAGAAGAGACTGCCTTTAAAAATTCATTGCTGAAGCGGAAGCTCTTCCGCGAGTCGCTGATCATAGGCAGTCTACAGATTATAGACGAGGTGACTTACGGACGCCACAACACTAATAGCCAACTTTCAAAGAGCCATGCAGTGACCCAAGACACAGATAATCACTATCATCTCTGAAACAGAAAGAGCCAAAAGAACTGAACTGAGCTCTTTCAAAGGGTTCTTTCTCCCATCTGAACATCCAAAGTGCAAATTCCACTCCTTTCTGCCCCCACTCCCTGCCACACCTTTCCTCCCTCCAGCGTATCTCACCTCTAACTGCAGATCCGGAACTGTAGGCTCACGAACATATCTCTCTGGAAAGTCTATGACAATTTTAGAATTAAGAAAAAAAAAGTGATACATCTCTTGAACGTTTTGTGCCAGGCACTGTATGGGACCCTACAGATGTCAAGATGATTGGGCAAGGCCCCCGCTCTCTAGCTGCTCAAGGTGCACCTGGCACCATATAACTACAAACGATTATTACAAAACAAAGTCAGCCATGAGATAACAGAGGTTAAGTGCAGGGTGCTGAGGGAGGCCTGGGAAGGGGTAGTGAACAGTCAGTGCCTAGGGGCGTGGGGAAGGGCAATGGCCGAGTGCTTCTGGAAGGGACATTCTAGAGTGATCAGCATGAGCAGAAGAGAGTAGGGATGGACGTATTCGGTGTGGCCGGAGTCAGGTGTGTGCTGAATAGGAAGATATGGGACAAGACAACCCCACTGGGGACACTGGAGATAAACTCTAAAAGACTTATATGTCGTGCTTCTAAGTGTAGATTTTCTTGTATATAACGGAAGCCCCATGGGAGGCTATAAGGGAATGAGTTGGCTAGCTTTGTTTACTGCAGGAATCTAACTCCACGAAGGAGGGTCTCAGGAGGTAGTATCAAAATGTGGATGGTTGCCAATCCTGGGACCTCCCCTCCATCTATCTCACCAACTCCGATGGATCTACGGCTCCAACAAACAGAAGTGGAACCCTGGACCCCTCCCCTGGGTTCCACAACCGCATTTCTCGGCATCCACCAGCTTTTCCCTTCAATGGCTCAAAGTATCTCCAAACTAACATGTCCAAACTGGACGACCTGATTTTCCTTCCCATACCTTTCCTCGTTCCACTCCTCCCTGGCTTGATAAATGCCCATGACATCCACCCGGCTGCTTGTGTTAGATCCCGGGGATCACCAAACCTTCCTACCATGCCCTCAACTCCCCACGGGCAACCGTAGCCAGTCCGGCCTAGTATACATCTTTACTTAGGCCACCACCTCTTTCTCTAATTTAGGTTTTCTCAATTTAGCGCTACACACTTGGGGCCAGATGGACACAGGGACTATTCTGTGCATCCCAGAATGTGTTGCAGCGATCCCAGGCTCTAACCCACTGCATGCCGGTAGCACCCGTCTTCCCTCCACAGCCGGGACAGCACCGTCTCACATTCCCTGGGATATAATATGGGCCTCGGTTGACAGCCCTTGCTCTCACCCCGTCTTGCCTCTGCTTCCTTGCTCAGTTCCCTCCATCACAATGGCCTCCCTTTCAATTTCCTGAATCCATGAAGTTCCTTCCTGCTTCTGGGACGTGGCAAATACCATTCTTTCTGCCAAGAATATTCTTGCTCCCGCTCTCCTGTGGGCTGGCTCCTTCTCACACTTGAGAACTCAGCCATGTCACCTCCTGAAAGAGGCTCCCCTAAATACTTGATCTAAAAGGTAGCATCCCTGCCCTTTAGTTATTTTCTTCATAGCATTTTTAAAAATTGAAGTATAAATAACATATATTAGTTTTGGATGTGCAACGTAACGATTTGATATTTGTACATACTGCCAAGTGACCATAATATGGCTAGTCACCATCGGTCACCATACAGTTAGGAAACTTTTTTTCTCATAATGCAGGCTGTCGAGATCTACTGTTATTAACTTTCAAATATGTCACACAATATTATAGTCGATACAGTAATATATACATTATACATGCAATACAATAATGTAGTCCGAATCACCATTCCATAGATTCCATCCCTGAGATTTATTTTATAACTGGACCTGATCCAGTTATTCCTGATTCTCTTCACCCATTTTGACCATCTCGTACTCGTCTCCCCTCTCGCAACCACCAGTCTATTCTCTGTACCTATGGGTTGTTTTATTTGTTTTTAGATGATTCCTTATGTAAGTGAAATCATACACTGTTTTTCTCTGACTTATTTCACTTAGTATAATGCCCTCAAGGTCCGTCCATCCATGTTGTCATGAGTGGCAAGATTTCATTCTTTTTTATGGCTGAGTAGAATTCCACTGTGTGTGTGTGTGTGTGTGTGTGTGTGTGTCACATCTATCCGTTTATCTATCAATGAACATTTAAGTTGTTTCCGTATCTTGGCGATTTTAAGGATTCCTGCAGTGAACACGGGGCTACGTTTATCTTTACGAACAAGTGTTTTTGTTTTCTTCAAATCCCCAGAAGTTAGATCAGACGGTAGTTCTATTTGTCAATTTTTGAAGAGCCTCCATACTGTTTTCCACAGTGGCGGCACCAATCTACCTTCCCACCGAGAGCGTGCAAGTACTGCCTTCTCTCCGCATCCTCACCAACGCCTGTTATTTCTTCTCTTTTTAACAACAGCCATTCTGACGGATGCGCGTTGTGGAGGTGATTTGCATTTTCCTGACGATGACCGATGCTAAGCATCTTTTCACGTGTTTGGCCATCTGGATGTCTTCTTTGGAAAGATGTCTATTCAGATCTTTTGCTTATTTTGTAATCACACCGTTTGGTCTTTTGTTATTGACCTGTTTGTGCTCTCTCTATATTTTGAATATTAAACCTTTTATAGGCTATATCATACGTAAATATCTTTCCCCGTCGGTAGATAGCCTTCTCACTCTGCAGATGGCCTCCTTCACTGTGCAGGAGCTTTCTAGTTTGACGTAGTTCCATGTGTTTATTTTTGCTTCTGTCGCCCTTGCCTTTGGAGTTAGGTTCAAAAATCATCACCCAGCCCAACGTCAAGGAGTTTATCTATGTTCTAGACTAGTTTTATGGCTTGAGGTCTTACACTCAAGTTGTAAATTCATATTAATGTTTATTTATTTTTGAGAGAGAGAGAGACAGAGACAGAGGGGTAGAGAGCGAGAGAGACACACAATCTGAAGCAGGCTCCAGGCTCTGAGCTGTCAGCACCCAAAGCCACAAACTGTGAGATCATGACTTGAGCAGAAGTCAGATTCTTAACCAACTGAGCCACCCAGGGGCCCCAAAATTCATTTTAAGGTAATTTTTGTGTCTGGTGTAAGAAAGTGGTCCAGTTTCATTCTTTGGCACCCAACTGTCCAGTTTTCCTAGCACTGGTGACTGAAGAGACTACCCTTTCCCCAGTGTATATTCTTGCCTCCTTGGTCACAAATTAATTTACCATCTATGTGTGGGTTTATTTTGAAGCGCTTAAAAGTTAGTAATTATTTTATTATGCTTACTTCTTCTGGCTTATCTCTACCATGACAGTGAATGCATTATTAGGGCAAGGAATAGGTCTGCCTTGGCTTCTGTCCTACCCCTGAGGCCTAGCACAGTGCCAAGATAAATAAATGTTTGTCAACTGAATACACAAATGAATGCTTCAACATACAATCAAATGTATGTCTTATATCCCAGGCACTGAAGGTATCCTTAAAAAATAACAAAGCCACAGCATGAAAAAGTGGCCCAAGAGAATGAGAATGTTACCTGGACAGCCTGTATTTCAGCGGTGTGCTCAATAATGAAACACTCTCTAACCAATCATGCACAGCGGACAGCAGCACATTTGGTTGAGTGAAAAGCACTCCCATAAAACTAAGAGTGGGTGACCTTCATTGAAGAAAAAAAAACACACCACGGTTAAATTCTATGAACAGTTAAACATTTTCCTTGTAACTCAATCCAATTTGTGTCTCTGGATGTCGGGATGTACATACAAACTGGGGGTTAGGCATCAAAGATAAAGAAGGAGCAAGAATTTTAAATTTACGGAGACCACAACCGCCTTCTCCTGGCTCTCTCCTTATTGATGCGCTGAATGTCTCATGGAAGGCTTCCATGCTCACGGCTGGATTGCCTCATCTTCCTTCTGTGTTATAATAAAAGCTACAGACACAGGATCTGCAGACAGTGAACTTGCCAGAAAACACAGGTGTACCATCTGGGGAAACTTGACTCGCACACAGGAAAATGACTTTCCAAGTATTCACCCTCCAATCCAACGTTTTATCGGATCTTTTTAGCTACTGAGCAAGTTATCAGTGACCATCTACCTAACAGTTAGGTTTGAAACATGTTCTTCTCCGAATATGACGGGTCGAAATATATCACCCCTCCAGGTGGATCTCATACGTTACTGGCGATTTTTAGTTCTGTGCTCAAGAATGAGTTTTGAAATTAGCACCTGGCCATTTCATTTCCAGTGTTTCACACAGTACCCAAGGGATGAGATTGTTTTTCATTTCAAAATTTATATGTACCTTCTAGAGAAAGTTATTTCGCAGCTGCAGTTCAGATTCTGTACTGAGAGGAGAAACCTACTTTGGAGGAGGAAAGCTGACTTTGGAACCACTGAATCGGGAAAACACGTTTCGGAATGATCCATTACTATTTTGCTCCCACTCCAAAGGTGGCTAGTTTTAACTGTAGCCCTGGCTTCTGCCCCTCTAGTGGATAATTGAGAACTTTCCATTTTACTATCACAGGAACCACAAGGTTCAGAAAATACTGCAGTGGTTTGGGTCTGGCACACCCCAGAGGCAGTCGATCGGGGTTAAAATCTCGGTCTCATTCCGCCACTTACGTGGGTGCCCTGGAGCAGGCAACTTGACTTCAGTGTTTCATCCACAGGGCAGTAATATGGTTGCTATGAGATTAAGCGAGTTAATAATTCTGAAGTGCTTAAACAGATGTGCGGCGGGTGCTAAACACTTGATAAATGTTACTCTTATTATTAACATAGCCTTTTATTTATTTTTAATTTAATTTTATTTAAATTTTTTTAATGTTTATTTACTTTTTGAGAAAAAGGGGGAGAGAGAGAGAGAGAGAGAGAGAGAGAGAGAGAGAGAGAGAGAGAGAACGGGGAAGGGGCAGAGAAAGAGGGAGACACAGAATCTGAAGCAGGCTCCAGGCTCTGAGCTGTCAGCATGGAGGCCGATGTGGGGCTTGAACTCGCAGACTGCGAGATGATGACCTTAACTGACCTTGGACACTTTAACTGACTGAGCCACCCAGGCGTCCCAAACATAGATTTTTAAAAGTTCATTTATTTTTAGAGAGAGAGAGATGGAGGGAGAGATGGAGGGAGAGATGGAGGGAGAGATGGAGGGAGAGATGGAGGGAGAGATGGAGGGAGAGATGGAGGGAGAGATGGAGGGAGAGATGGAGGGAGAGATGGAGGGAGAGAGAGAGAATATGAATCCCAAGCAGGGTCTGCCCTATTAGCACAGAGCCTGACACAAGGCTCAATGTGACCAACCATGATCATGACCTCAGCCGAAATCAAGAGTCAGATACTTAACCTACTGAGCCACTCAGGCACCCCCTATTATTAACACAGCTTTTAAAATTGCCTCCAATTAATAATAGGCTTTAATTTGCTGAAGTAGTAAGTTTCTGGCTGAATCAACTCAATCGAATTTGATAAATAAGATTTCTTCCAGCAACCCATGATTCTAACTCCCTAAGACAGTAAAACCAGGAAGAAGCACTTGGCATTCATCTCGTTAGTGTTTGTTAAGTAGAGCGAAGACTAGAACCTAAGCTATGTTGCTGGCCTGCTTTGCTGGAATCCAGAATAAAGAATTCTAGAATTTTTAATTTCTATGTTCTTAAGCAACTTCTTTTTTTTTAAATCATTTTTTTAATGTTTATTTATTTTTGAGAGAGAGAGAGAAAGAGAGAGACAGAGGGTGAGCAGGAGACGGGCAGACAGAGAGGGAAACAGAGAATCCGAAGCAGACTCCGGGCTCTGAGCTGTCACCATAGAGCCAGACATGGGGCCCAAACCCACAAACCGTGAGATCATGACCTGACCCGACGTCGGATGCTTAACTGACTGTGCCACCCAGGAGCCCCTTAAGCAACTTCTAAGAGACACCTTTAAAAATCACCGTGAACTATCCAGGCGAGGGAAATGGGGTGATGGTGCTAAAAGTGGAGAAGCCAGGGACGGCAGCTGGCTCGGTCAGTAGAACATTTGTCTCTTCATCTCAGGGTGTAAGTTTGAGCCCCACGTGAGTGTAGAGATTACTTAAAAATAAAATCCTTGATAGAAAAAAAAAAAAAAAGATGGGAGAAGCCATAGGCCTTGGGACAAGAGGCGCGCTGGCCAGATGAGAACCCTGTTGGGCAAGCTGTGCGGGAAGGTGTGCCGATCGCCCGAGTAGATTATAAAGCCTTCTAATTTGGAAGCGAACGCTACCCTGCGCCCGGAGAGCAGGGGCTCCAGCCCAGACGGCCCAGCGGGCTGCAGAAACACTGAAGACCCCAGCCTCCACACCTGCCATTAATCAACACCACGCTCAACATTGTTGCCCCTAGGGAAGGCTGTACGGCAAGTGTTAGGGCGTTTTGGAGACACCCAGGCAATGTTTTTAGTATCCGGGAAGGAACGACAAGAAGGAAACTCCACAGTGAATCAGAATGTGTAAGTGTAGCAAACCTGCGTGGCTTAGCACCTAGACGCCCTTTCCAATGCAAAGGCCAGAAGAGGTCACTGAGAAACGGACAACTGAAGCAGACGCCGTGAGAGGAGGGCCGGTTTCTCCTCCTGTGTGAAGCCGCCTGTTGATTCTGCTGAATTACCTGCGCTGTCTTGCTTGGAAGTCCTACAGGCAGATTTGTGATCACCTGCTTGAGGACTTTGTTCGGAAGAACACGGAAATACAGGTGATACTAGACGGAAGCGAAAGGTTTGGAGGGAAGACCTGCACGGCGGGGTGGATGCTAAAGGTCTATGCTTCTACAGGCTTCTAAAGCTAATGGGGTTACTGAAAAACTGCCCTTCTCTGAATGATGTCGCTCACTGCTGCTCAACGGGAAAAAAAAGGCAGGGGCGCCTGGGTGGCTCGGTTGGTTAAGTATCCAACTCTTGATTTCCACTCAGGTCATGATCTCACAGTTTGTGAGATCGAGCCCCGAGTTGGGCTCTGTGCTGTCAGCAGAGCCTGCTTGGGATTCTGTTTCCCTCTCTCTCTCTCTCTGCCCCTCACCGCTGGCTTACTCTCTCTCTCACACACACACACACACTCTCTCTCTCTCTCAAAATAAACTTTACAAATATATTAAAATAAATAAAAATAAATAAATGAAACAATAAAAACCCACAGCGGCAACCCCCCACCAGGAGCGCATCTTCTATTCTGAAGCCACGGTGACATGGAATGCCACAGAGTCCTGCCCCAGCCCTCGCTGTCTGCCGTCCCACGCCCAGGCCACACTGGAGCCAGCAGCAGGATGCTAACCGACCAATCGCCAGGGCCAGCACCGGGGGAGGCAGCCACACACAACACAACTCATCTGATGGGAACTCAGAGGCAGAGATGTGGTTTTTGCTAATAAAGACGGTGATGTCACACACTGGGGTTCTGTGTTTCCCAGGCCGTGTCTGATCCTCACCGCACAATGAGGCTGTCAGGGTAGGTAGCGGTGCCATTTGACCAATGAGAAAAATTGAGATTTGGATCAGTTAGGGAAAACGCCTAAGGTTATATGACTAACAACCAGAAGAGTGAGACTCCTATGCACCCTCTTTTAAAAGGACAGTTTGACTTGGGCCAAGTTTTTCAGCCCTGCTGCTACTGACATTTCAATAATTCTGTGTTGTGGGCAATGTTCTAGGCGTTACAGGGCACAGTACTGCCAAGTTCTACCTTCTCGATGCCTCCAATTGTGACCATCAGTAATGTCTCCAGGCATCACCAAATCCTCCCTGGGGGGCCAAAGCGGCACTGGTTGAAAACCAGTGGGTTAGAGTGGTTTGGATTAAGATGACTAGAAATGACACTTGGAATGCCGGAGGATCACTCTTCTAGAGACCAATGTAGTTGCTATCCATGAGAACTGCCGCTCAACGCACAGAAAAAGATGTCTCTGCTAAGCTACAGAGGGTAGTTCTACCAGAGCACAGAGCAAATATCTTGTGTTATGGAAGCGATGGCTCTGAAGGAAAGGAAGAACCGCCAGGGCCTGGGGCACGTGTCAGCCCCCACTGCCGTCTTCCAATGTGACGGATTTGATTTGCAAATAGGTAAAACATTCACACGGTTCAAAATTAAACATCTATCCAGGTGTACACAGGCGAGTTTTCCCTAACTCAAGACTCCCACCCCCTGGTTCTCCCTGGAGATGAAATGTCACCAAGAGCCACCCTGACAGCCAATGTTACCAGTGCCGTGTTGTGTTCCCAGCGGTATTTTATAAAAGAGTTTGTATTTCAATTAACGCTTCCTCTTAAATCAAAGTATCTCTGAGTCCTTACCTTACTTAGGTTTTAAAAGTCATAAAAGTCATCTTTCATTATAATGTGGTAAGGGGCGGGCATTATTCCCTTTTACCTCATCGCTGCCTACCTCCACTGCAATTAAATGACAGCTAAGGCCTTAATAAAAGACACCAAAATGGAAAAAACTAGGGAACTTGGGTCAAGGACACTGGGCCCTAGTCTGCTGTTCCGTGTGCTACCATCACACGTGCTGGTCCTGGTGGAAATTGGGTGGAGAGATTTATGGTTGGGTTGTCGGTGCCAAAAGTAGGCAACCTCTACCCCCAGGGCAGCCTCCAGTAGTCATCGAAAACCGGATCTTGGGGCAGAGGGGAGGCTATGACGGGAAGGCCCAGGATGGAAGGAGAAGAGGGCGGGGCAACAGACCTGGAATGAGGGCGCTGGGTGGAGCCTGGAGAGAGGAAGGAATGCCAACGGTGGCAGTAACGATGGCCTGTGTCCTCCACTGGGAAACACTGATCCATTTCAATGAACAAGTCACAGAACTGGGACACTATACAGCCAGAGATTTTCATCTCTGGGAGACTGTATCTCCGGGAGACCCCTGACAAAGAACTGCTAGGTGACCTGGGTTAAGTCAATCACTCTGACATCTCTGTTTTGGAAGGGTGGGGGAGGGGCGGGCATTTCTTCCTATAACATACCGAGCAAACTCAGCTCTCCAGCACCAGTATTTCCCTTGAGTTAAAACCATTCGCAGGTGAACTGATGTCCTGCCTTCTGCTTCCTTCTAAGTTTCTCATCTTATTTAAAAAAAAAAAAATCTCTTCACATTTCTATCAGTAGTAGTAGAAAATTTCCAGTAGTTACTCTGAAAACTTTCAGGTCAGCCCTCATTGAGATTACTTCATCGTGTCATTCATCTCCAAACCAACGTCATGGTATCTCATTGTCTGGAACTGGGCTGTCCAACACAGCAGCCATTAGCCATGTGCACTTCTTTAAAATGGAAATTTAACTAAAATTAAAAATTCATGCCTCGGGCAAACTGGACACAAACTCGAATCCTCGGCAGTCCCATGCAGCTTGCTGCTACTGTATTAGCACAGCTTACAGGACATTTCCATCGTTGCAGAAAGTTCTAGTGCATAGTGCTGGCCTGGAACATAAAGTCCAAACTCCTCGAACTAGCTCTCAAGGCCACCTATCAGTTAGAGCTCCCTCAATCACCCGTGCTTTCCCTGAACACTGCCACTTGGCACCGTCTAGGCAAGGCTCTTCTGTCCCTCCCACGAAGCCTGTTCCGTCCTGACTCTGTGCCTGGGCTCATCGGACTCCCATCAGTGAAACCAGTGAGTAAGTACGTTAATTCACAGTCACCCAAGGAGTGGGATTTTCCATTGTGACAGAAAGCAATGAGGCATCTGTACAATTTTTATCCCAGCAAAATTCTCTGCTAATGAACAAGTTCAAGAAAAGGACTTTCCCCCAGAAGACTGTAATGAGCTTTGGCCTTGTCAGCACTTGCTAGGGGATTATGTCAAATGCCACTTGCCTTGGCACCTAATGCCAATTTGGGTCATTCTTTAATTTTTTTCATGTGGGTCTGTGTCTTTCTTTTCCCTTTTAATAAACCGTACGGTTCACGGAGGGCAGGGGCCAGGTCTCACGACATTTCTCTTGCAGCTTCTTTTCTTACCTCACATCTTTGTTCAAACAGGGCAGAGGTTGCAAACTGGCCATCAGGCGAAGGCCAGACATGATCACTGGTGTGTGGCTTTACCCAGAGTGCAGTTCTGGAAAATTGTGAATGAGTTGCTAACCTTTAAAAACTGAGAGATTTTGCATCAGAATGCACGTCTTTGTTTCTTGAAAACCAGTAGGGTCTGGCAACCCCGGGCGAGCACACCTACCTGGCTCTCTGAGGTGGTGTTGGGCTCCGTTTGCCCTTTTAAAGAAGACAGGTGTCTCCTGTTTATCACTTTCCCCGTGGTTAGTTCACTTCCCTGTTACCTGCTTAGCTGCCGAAGGCTTTTGTGTTTACAACTCTTTTGGAAGACACTTCCATAAATGAACCGAGAAGGGAAACACTACACTCTGTAAACACAGCCAGGCAGCCTTTCATGCTTGTCTGAATGGGCCACATGTTTGTTTTAAGCAGGAAAAAGTCAAAATTCTCATTTCAGCCTTTCAATGAAGGCATTCGCCCCCCGCCCCTCACCACTGATTTTAGCTATTCTTCTTGGGCTTGTCAAGAACCGATAATGGATCAGGGAAACGGTCAACTGAACGAACAGAAGACCAGCCGGCTTAAATAGTCACGTGCACATACTCAAGACTCAAGAGAATAACGTTGTTCCATGGACACTGAGAGTTCCCTAAAAACATGTGGAAATCCCAGCCTTTCTTGATGCCGAGTGCTGCTGACAGTTGCCCAGTAAATCTGGGGCTTGATACAGGGAGCCTAAGCCTCCTTGTTGGCTCTAAGCCATGGTGATTTCTCCTCCTCTGAACCCTTTATTATTGACCACTGTGTTCTAAAGGAAAGAACTCCTCTCTTGTCCCTCCCGCTCAACTGTACGATCCTTATAAACTCCTTTGATATCCTTCCCAAGCCTCATACAGTAGGTCGGGGGGGTTCTTAACCTGGACTGTCTTCAGTCAGAGGCAAAAACCCAACGGGTCATCAAAGCTCCTTATTAAAAAAGTGCATTCCTCATGGGCAGGCCTTGGGGACTGGAAAAGAACTCTAACTTGCAAGCATTTGTAAAAGGGCCCACACTGAATGAAATGCGTGGTGGCCCTGATGACATTCGTGTGGTCTGTTAGTTACCTTTCCAATTGTTCGTCAAGTATGCATTTGCCAAGCACAAATTTCACGTCTTCGTTAAGGTCATGGGGGAAAAAAATATTAAGCTACCCAGGATCAACTCACGCACCATGCCGGTAGAGACACGCGAAGAGGAGATGAAACTGCCGTCCGTTGGGAACATTAGTTCAACCAGGTATGAGCCCGCTCATCATGAGGTTCACTTCATTCTTCTCCAGCTGGTCTGAAAGGATGCCACGAGAATATTCCTGGTGCCTCAAACCAAGATTCATTCTACTTGAGAGTTCTCCTTGTCTGTGACTCATTTCATGAGTCTCTCGTAATAAGAAACGTAGTTAATTTGACATAAACTACATCTTTATGAACCTCTGCAGGTTTGTACAAGACACGTGTTTCCTCTCTAACTGTACACAAACCAGATGTTGACTAATCCATGCTCAAATGAGGCCGAGGAGCAGTCTCACACCTGGTTTCCAGAAAGTACGTTTGCCTCACTTTTGAAAGGAGGGATGATATTTGCTTATCTCCTGCTTTTTAAGACGTCTTCCACCGTCCCGTTTTTTCAGGGGTTTCCCTATGTTAGCCTCAAGTTCTTTCATTTGGGAAAATGGTTCATCTGGGCCTAGAGACAAACACATTTCCAACAGCTAAGGAGACTCTTGCCACCTCTGGTAACCACGATTAACATGTCCAGTTTGAGGACATCTTTGTTCCCGGGAGAAACCTTCAAGGGAGTAGTTCAGCTGAGCGGTCCCCTG
Organism: Paguma larvata; assembly: GCA_030068075.1. Taxonomy (NCBI): domain Eukaryota; kingdom Metazoa; phylum Chordata; class Mammalia; order Carnivora; family Viverridae; genus Paguma; species Paguma larvata. The sequence continues at coordinate 80,263,970 of CM057832.1, forward strand.
CTAACAGAGCAATGCTTTCTCTGACTAGTCCCTTTTTCCTCCTCTGCCTGTCAACACCGTATTTACTGAGGACTGAAGACTCAGGCACTATGCTGTCTTTCTGGTGTTTTCCTCAGAGTGACTAAACCCCTCTTCCTCCACTGCTCATCTTCCTCTTAAAACCAGAGATCATCCCAAACATTCTATTGCCACCACGCACTTAAAAAAAAAATTCGCTGGTGTTTCTCTGTCCTGTTAACCTTCCTGCATCTTCTCTTATTGACTGGGCTTCTTTGCAATCTTAGTACCTGACTTTTTGTTCTTATGACCTTACCAACGCTGCTGAGTCAAATACGCTCTTAGAGACGTTAATCACAGAATCATAGGCATAATTTTATTAAAAGCCTACTTTACTAATTCCTGGGCAAGACACACTTTGCCAACTCCAAGATCTCATGGTCACATTCTTCATATTACTTCTTCCGCACTAAAGAACCCCTGTAGGTGAGGGTTCTGTTAAGATCCGCAGCGCATCCTGACGGTGACTGAGAAAAACCACAAGGATCGGAAACCACGACACACTGGCAAAACAACCATCTCTCTGCATGGCTGTCAGGCCCGACTGAATTTACAAGGAGTCTTGAGTAATGAGATGGGATTTGTTTTTCTATCTCTGTCTACGAATAAGTAACGGCACACTGCTGCCTCTGGCCAGATCTACAAACGTTAGATGACCTAACAAGACACTTGTCAGTTCTCGAGTCTTCACCCTACTCTGCCCCAACCACATCATCACTTTGGACAGCAACTCCCTGCTTACATTTCTAGGTTTGGCTGAGTAGGAAAGTCAGAAGATACACAGGAAAAAGGGCATATTCTCCCACAAGAAAATGGAACAGAAAATATATCCTGTTAATTCTATGACTCGAATATGTGGTTGGATCAGATGGTTCATGTACTATGACAAAACTTCTTGCCAACTATCCATGAAAGAGTAAAAAGCAAAAGGAAAAGTTAAGATCTAATAAACCTTCAATATACAAACCTCCTACTCACAAGACAGAAGGAGGGCAAGGACTTTTAAAAGTAAAATGTATGGTCAATTTAAAACCAGGAGCAGTGGTGCCTGGGAACGCATACTCGCCAGTAATGTGTTTGAACATTAGCTTCCTTGCCAGGAGCTGAGAATTTATCAAAGTCAAAGAGTGGCAAGGTAACATACACTGGAAAGTCTGGAAGGGGATTTTTGTGAAATGGGCTGAAGGGACAGAATATAAGAGGCTTAGAAAGGGATGGGACAGAAGTTCATGTTACAATTTTTTTTTTAATACAAAGGTGGAAAATGTGTAAAATTGTGGTGGGAAGTAGCAAGTCAATTAAAAGATTCACTTCCTGGGGGTTCCCGGGTGCCTCAGTTGGTTAAGTGTCTGACTTCAGCTCAGATCATGATCTTGCGATTTGTGAGTTCCAGCCCTGCATCAGGCTGTCTGCAGTCAACACAGAGCCTGCTTGGGATTCTCTGTCCCCTTCTCTCTGCCCTCCCCTGCTCACCCTCTCTCTCTCTCTCTCAAAAATAAACAAACATTTAAAACATTATTTAAAGAAAGTTTCACATACTGGACACAGAACGCTGCACACACACAAGGGCCTTCCTCCTAGGAATTAGAAGAGTCTTCAAATAACTACCCCGTCAACGATTTCGACAGCATCGTAACTGCCAATGACCTACAACATGGCAAAGCCGTCCCTCCCCAAAGAGGTCTATGTCCCATGGCAACCTGTGAAAATGTGATATGGCAAGGAGGTGTTAAGGTTGCAAAAAAATTAAGGTTGCTGATCAGCTGAGTTCAAAATAAAGGGATTAGGGGCGCCTGGGTGGCTAGGTCAGCTGAGCATTCGACTTTTGATTTTGGCTCATGTCACGTCCCCAGGGTCATGGGATCGAGCCCCGCATGGGGCTCTGCACTGAGCATGGAGCTGCTTGGGATTCTCTCTCTCCCCCATTCCTCTTCCCCACTCATGCTCTCTCACTCTAAAATTAAAAAACTAATAGTAATTAAAAAAAAAAGGGATTATTCTGAATCATCTAGGGGGGCTCAATGTAATCACAAGCGTTCTTTAAAGTGTCAGAGTGACACAGTCTGAGAGAGATTCAGCTCTGCTATCTTTGAGGTCGGAAGGGAATCATGACACCGGCAATGCAGGTAACCTGGAGAAGCTGGAAAGACAAGGGAACAATAGACTGTCCCCTAGAAACTCCAGAAAGGAATGCAGCCCTAGAGACACCTGAGTACAGGCCCAGTGAGACCCATGTCAGCCTTGGGACCTGTAGTTCTACAAGATAATACCTCTGTGTTGTTTGAACCACTCAATCTGTGAGGGCGACAGGAAACTAAGGCAGTAATTTACACACAACTGCTTTTGAGGGAAATAAGGCCGCGGATGTAGGACACATTCCATCCCAGGATAGCGTTCCTCTTTCTGAACTGAAGAAAGGAAAGAAAACAGTCACTCACCTTTTTATAAGTTTTTTCCTCGTTCTGTTTTCCAGATGCCGGATCCCCATTTTCAGCCGCAGACGACATCTACGAGAAAAACGCACCTGTGTGAACTTGCCACTCTACTCTGATCCGCTGTACGCTAATACTACCGTCACCTGGAGAATCTATTCTGGTTAATTACATTTGTGTTGTAATTGCTCTTGTCACCAAGAAAGGAAGAGATTTTTCAGAATATTAAAAAAAAATCTGTGTTCCCCAATCTTTCCAAAATAAATCTTTACCTCTAAACCATTTTGGTAGAATACTCGCTCCCATATGCTCTAAGAAAAAGCTTGGAAGTCCAAGCCCAAATCCGATGTACAGGTTTCTTTCTATGAAGTCTTAAAAAAAAAAAAAAAAAAGCTTCCTCTGATTATAGATTCTTCCTGTAAAAGTACCTGGAAAGTACCAAAAAAATAGAACTCAGAACAAAAAAAGGACTCAATTCTACTGTCCTTGGATAACTCCACTCTTCACACCTGGGCACGTATGGTACCAGCTTTTGCTCCACGCACTTTTATGCGAAGAATATAGGTTACCATCTCTACCCGGCAGTCTTCAATGAATGTTTCTGCAACACGCACTTTCCCAGTTGATTATAAACATCTCGTTGTAAGAATAATCATTTCTTCTAGTTGCAGGGCACACCATTGTGTGAACACAACCGCATGTTAATACTTCAGTTTTTAAAAAATTTTTATAAATGTTTATTTCTGAGAGAGAGGGAGTGAGGGAGAGCACGCGCAGGAGAGGGGTAGAGAGAGGAGACACGGAATCCGAAGCAGGCTCCAGGCTCTGAGCTGATAGCACAGAGCCTGACACGGGGCTCAAACCATGAACCATTAGATCTGAACCACAGTCAGACATTTAACCAATTGAGCCACCCAGGAGCCCCTCATCTGAATTTTCTATTATCGTGTCCATTTATCTACTGGGTTCTTAGTGTTTTAGTTATTTATTTTTTACCAATTATGGTTATTGTTATTAGTGTTTTTCTTACTGATTTTTATGTATCAAGGTTATTAATCTGTCTCCAAGCATACTATTAATATTTCCAGGCTGCTTTCACATTATAATTATGACATAGAGAAGTTCTGTATTTTTCGTGCACAGCACTATTGACTACCTTTGTGACTTCTTTCAATGCTTTTAGAGAAAATATTTTTCTCTCATGGAGATATATCAGATGTTTAGATATTCCTTTCACTTTTTCAGGCTAAGATTTTTGTGTTTTAACTTCTAATTTGTCTGAATTTTACAGTCAGTTACTTGTACGGTCAACGAGGAGAACCCCATAATGGCGGAGCAATGACATTTAACGGGCTTCTCTTACGTTGCATGAAGAGCATTCGATACACCGAGGAGGGGGAACACTGCTGACTTTCCTGTAACCCTTTGAAGCACATGTTATTTTATTTTTTTAACAAGAAAAAGTTTTAGTTGAAAGATAACGGACACCATGTTAGGTTCAGGTGTAGAACACAGCGATTCGGTAATAAGTCTGTATGCTCTGCTCTGCTCACAAGGGCAGCTACTGTCAGTCTCCATATAACACTACCACGATTCCGCCAACTAAATTCCCTATCCTGTACCTTTCGTCCCTGTCACTTACTCATTCTGTAACTCGAAGCCTGTATCTCCCCCTCCCCATCCCCCCCATCCCTTCCCCTTTGGCAATCATCGGTCTGTTCTCTGTATTCAAGGGTCTGCTTCTGCCTTTGTTTGTTTATTCGTCTGTTCTTTAGACTCCCCATATTGGTGAAATCATTTGGTATTTGACTTTATCTGACTTATTTCACTTGGCATTACACTCTCAAGATTCATCCATATTGTCAAAAAAGACTACCTTTGTAGTCGCCCTTTGTTTGGCTGAGTAAGTCAATTGTGTGTGTACGTGTGTGTGTGTTTGTACCGTATCTACTTTATCCATTCATCTCTCGATAGACACTTAGGTTGTTGAAACAGGTTTTAAATCTTGGGGTTTTAATTTTTTTTCATGTCTATTTATTTTTGAGAGGGAGGGAGGGAAGGAGAGAGAGAGAGAAAGAGAGAGAGAAAAAGAGAGAGAGAGAGAAGCAGAGAGAGAGACACACACAAAATCCGAAGCAGGCTCCAGGATCTGAGCTGTCAGTACAGAGCCTGACATGGGGCTTCAACTCACAAACTGCGAGATCATGACCTGAGCCGAAGTTGGATGCTTAATAGACTAAGCCACCCAGGCACCCCTAAATCTTGGGATTTTAATAAATATAGTGTGGATTAAACCTAAGAATTTTCTAGCCATCCCTCTGCATGGGACTAAAAGACTCCCATATGCTTGACAAGACTAAAAACCACCCAAGAAAATTACAGGATGGATCATGGCAGGCTAACCGCACCAGACCTAAGACTGCCCGCCCATCAAAGCATTCTCTTAGATAAACTTATATTCCCATTTGTGTCCATATAACTAATTGGACTATAACCTGCCCACTATAATTTGGACAGATGTTCCACATACTATTGCTTCCCACATTGTATCCGCTTAAAACATTTAGAAAATAATTGATTTTCAGGGCACCTGAGTTGCTCAGTCAATTAAGCGTTCAACTCTTGGTTTCAGCTCAGGTCGTGATCTCACAGTTCATGAGCTCGAGCCCCACATCGGGCTCTGCACGGACAGCATGGAGCCTGCTTGGGATTTTCTCTCTCCCCCTCTCTCTCTGTCCCGGGCCCCGTCTCAAAATAAAGAAATAAACATTAAAAAAAATAATTGATTTTCTAGTTTCTTCATAATATTTTGGTAGGGTTAAAATAATGTATTAATGGAATTATAATACCTGAAAGGTCTAATAACAACAGATTTGGTGAAAAAAAGCAAACCAAAGGCTAGATCGTGCCCCTGCAAAAGCTCAAATTACACAATTACTTTAAGAATATATAGGTATTTATCTGACATTGGATCCTGGAGCAAAGATTTTTATACAGATAAAAGTTATAGAAAAGTTACAGAATAAAAAAATTTAACTGATTTTTAAAAAAATTTTTTTTAACGTTTATTTATTTTTGAGAGAGAAAGGTAGTTAGAGCACGTGCGGGGGAGGGGCAGAGAGAGAGGGAGACACAGAATCTGAAGCAGGCTCCAGGCTCTGAGCTGTCCACACAGAGCCTGAGGCAGGGCTCGAACTCGGGAACAGTGAGATCACGACCTGAGCTGAAGTCAGACACTTAACCAACTGAGCCACCCAGGCGCCCCTAATTGATTTGACCACTCAAAACTCTAGACTTTTTAATGTTGAAACAGTTCATTAACATATTGTAAGGCAAGCAATAAGGTGGAAATACTGGCAATGAATGTGACAAAAGTTAATAATTCTAAAACATGAAAAGCTTATTTCAATTGTGCAGAGGCTGTCACCTATTCAAGGACTTCATTCCTAGGAGTCTCCCGTTTCTTGCGTTGACTTTGATTTTTCACTCTATTCCTATCCCATTGGTGCGCCGCCATTTCTTCTATCTTAACAAAATAAAAGCCTTTTTCCTTGATTCCATTTCTTCCTCACTTCCTTATTCCTCCTTGCAGCAAAACTCCTTGAAAAAGATGCTTCTACTCTCAAGCCGATTCCTTTTCACGTATTCTCTCTTTAATGCGCTTCGATCAAGGGTTTGCTCTCACCTCTACACTGAGAACACCTTCAAGAAAACCACCAAGGACCTCCATGTTGCCAAATCCAAGGGCAAACTCGAAGCCCCCATTCTGCCTGACCTATCAGATGACGGATACAGATCGGATGAGCTCCCTCTTTCTTGCATGAATTTCTTCACTTGGCTTCTAGAGCCCCATACACTCTTGTTTCTTACCTTCCTGCTCCCCGGTACCTCCTTAGATGGTTCTTCTTTCTTTCTCTGTAACCTCTTAATGCTGGAGTATCCAAGACTCACTCCTTGGTTCTCTTCTCTATCCGTACGCTCTTGAGAATCTCCAAATACCATCTGGATCTCTCTTCTGAGTTCCAGAGTTGCATATCCAATGCTCTCCTTGACATCTCCATGTGGTTACCTCACACAAACCTCCACATTTGCAAATCTAAAACCATTTTCCGATACCCCCTCCCAAACTTCCTTCCCTTGGACCTTCACCATCTCTGTTAATGGCATCTCCAACCTCTTGCTGCTCTGAGAGTCCTCCTTCTGTAACACCATAGTCGACCCGTCAGCAAAGCCTCTGGAAGACACCCAGAATCCAGTCACCTGTCACCACTCCTGCTCTGTGTTCCTGGGCAGAGCCGCCGTTTTCTTGTGCATGTGTTACTCCTTCTTGGCCACCCAACAGGGCTTGCTAGTGCCATCCATGTCCATCTACAATCTACTCTTAGCCAGAGTGAGCTGTCTTTAAACCTAATCATACCATGTCTCTTTTCTCTTAAGGGCCTGCAGTGGTTTCCCATTTCATCCAGAGTAAAAGTCCAAGTCCCTACAATGGCCGATGTGGCCCCGGACGATCTACCCACCCTCTGCCCTCTCCTCCTCTAACCTCAGCCCCTCTGAACTCCCCTCCATCCCCCTGCTTCAGGTACTCTGCTGTTTCTGAAACACACCAGAATGCTGCTACTTTAAAGCTTTTGCTTGAGTTATTCCCGCTGCCTGACCAGTCTTCCCAGGCACCTGCTTATCTCCTTCAGGTCTTTGCTCAAATGTCAACTTCTATCTGATGCTTAGCTTGATGATCCTATTTTAAACTACAGCCTATCTGCATCAAGATTGGCAAGGAGGAAGTCAAACTTTCACTTTTTGCAGATGACATGATACTTTACATGGAAAACCCGACGGAATCTACCAAAAGCCTACTAGAACTGATCCGTGATTTCAGCAAAGTTGCAGGATACAAAATCAATGTACAGAAATCGGTGGCATTTCTATACACCAACAATGAAGCAGCAGAAAGAGAAATAAAGAAGCTAATCCCTTTCACAATTGCACCAAAAACCATAAAATACCTAGGAATAAACCTAACCAAAAGTGTGAAAGACCTCTACACTGAAAACTATAAAAAACTTATGAAGGAAATCGAGGAAGACACAAGGAAATGGAAAAACATCCCATGCTCATGGATTGGAAGAATAAATATCGTTAAAATGGCAATACTACCCAAAGCAATCTACACATTCAATGCAATCCCAATCAAAATTGCACCAGCATTCTTCTCAAAGCTAGAGCAAACAATCCTAAAATTTGTATGGAACCACAAAAGACCTCGAATAGCCAAAATAATACTGAAGAAAAAAACCAAGGCGGGAGGCATCACAATCCCAGACTTTAACCTCTACTACAAAGCGGTGGTCATCAAGACTGTATGGTATTGGCACAAAAACAGACGCATAGACCAATGGAATAGAATAGAAAACTCAGAAATGGACCCGCAAGTATATGGCCAACTAATCTTTGATAAAGCGGGAAAATGTATTCAATGGAAAAAAGACAGCCTCTTTAATAAATGGTGCTGGGAGAATTGGACAGCAACTTGCAAAAGAATGAAACTAGACCACTTTCTTACACCACTCACAAAAATAAATTCTAAATGGATAAAAGATCTGAATGTGAGACAGGAAACCGTCAAAATCCTAGAGGAAAAAGCAGGAAAAAGCCTCTTTGACCTAAGACGCACCAATTTCTTACTTGACACGTCTCCAAAGGCAAGGGAATTAAAAGCAAAGATGAACTATTGGGACTTCATCAAGATAAAAAGCTTCTGCACAGCAAAAGAAACAACCAACAAAACGAATAGGCAACCAACGGAATGGGAAAAGATCATCGCAAATGACATATCGGATAAAGGACTAATATCTAAAATCTATAAAGAACTTACCAAACTCCACACCCGAAAAACAAACAACCCAGTGAAGAAATGGGCGGAAGATATGAATAGACACTTCTCCAAAGAGGACATTCAGATGGCAAATAGACACTTGAAACGATGTTCAATGTCACTCATCATCAGGGAAATACAAATCAAAACCACACTGCGATACCACCTCACACCAGTCAGAGTGGCTAAAATAAACAAATCAGGAAACTATAGATGCTGGCGAGGATGTGGAGAAGTAGGCACCCTCCTACATTGTTGGTGGGAATGCAAACTGGTGCAGCCACTCTGGAAAACGGTGTGGAGGTTCCTCAAAAAAATGAAAATAGAGCTACCCTATGATCCAGCAATAGCCCTGCTAGGAATCTACCCAAGAGACACAGGAATGCTGATGCATAGGAGCACGTGTACCCCAATGTTCATAGCAGCACTTTCGACAATAGCCAAATCATGGAAAGAAACTAAGTGCCCATCAACTGACGAGTGGATAAAGAAGATTTGGTACATATATACAATGGACTATTATGTGGCAATGAGAAAAAATGAAATCTGGCCATGCGTAGCAACATGGATGGAACTGGAGGGTATTATGTTAAGTGAAATAAGTCAGTCAGAAAAAGACAGATACCATATGTTTCCACGAATAGGTGGTCTTGGTGAGACTAAGCAAAAACCAGGGGGAGGGGAAGACGGGAAAGAAAAAAAAAGACACAGAGAGGGAGGGAGATAAAACATAAGACTCTCAAAGACTAAGAACAAACTGAGGGTGAGGGAGATGGCAGGGGGGAGAGGGGGTGATGGGCATTAAAAAAGGGCACATGTTGGGATGAACACTGGGTGTTTTATGCAAACCAATTTGAAAATAAACTATTTTAAATTAAAAAAAAATAAATAAAAAATAAACTACAGCCTATCTGGTACTCACTGCCCCCATATCCCATACTCCTGATTCCCCTCACTCCCCTTCCTTCTTCCTTCCTTCCTTCTCTCCCTCCCTCCTTCCCTCTCCTTTCCTTTCTCTCTTTCTCCCTTCCTTCCTTTCTCCCTCTCTCCCTCCCTTCCTTCCTTCCTTTCTTTTTCGCCCATAGCACTCATCAGTGTCCAACATACCAGAGAGTTTCCTTATTTATTAACAGTGGGTTTTTGTTTCAGTCTGTCTCCTCCTGAAGAATTTAAACTCTACAGAGGCAGGGATTTTAGTCTGTTTTGTTCACTGATGTACCTCCAACACCTGCCACATAATAATAAGTACTTTGTAAATATTTATACAACAAATGAATGAATAAATTGGTAAGAAAGAGAATAACAAACCAATAGATCAATGCAGGCGGCATCATCAATGATTCCATCTGCTTGGGTGTTTTATGCGTGGGCAGGGAGCTGACCCCTTGAAGGAAGGTGATCGAGACATAACTTAGGGGTCCAGCACCACCCATCACATCGCCAGGATTTTTTAGAAGGTGCCAGTAGCGTGGTAACTTTAGATATAGTTGGTATGGAATAAATGGCCATGTCATTAACTCAACATAACCTCCTTCATCAATGAAAATGACTTTTAGACTATACAGACTTCCATAGACATAATCTCCATGTCTGTTTTAAGCCTTTTTTAAAATGTAAAATACTACTGAATATGCCGTGTTTTCATTTTCCTGACATAACCAACCAACTCTCAAAATTCTCTGCAAACAAATTTGGAATTCAGTTTCGAAATACACGAGGAAGGCTCCTTGATTTTTTAATCAAATGTATAACTGTTCATTATTTTTCAGTCGTTTTAAAATCTAAACATAATTTTTAAATTTAAGAATAATGTTTGTGGGTTGCCGGGGTGGCTCAGTCAGTGAAGGGTCCGACTTCGGCTCAGGTCATGATCTCGCAGTTCATGAGTTCAAGCTCCGCATCAGGCTCTGTGCTGACAGCTCAGAGCCTAGAGCCTGCTTGGGATTCTGGGTCTCCCTCTGCCTCTGCCCCTCCCCAGCTCGTGCTTGCTCTCGCTCTCGCTCTCTCTCAAAAAATAAACATTAAAAATATTTAAAAGTAATGTTTTTCCCCCTAAGAAAAACAGATATTTTATTTGAAAAAAAAAGTAAAACGATCACGTTTAATCCTATTAACTGTTAATATTTGCTTATTTTACCATTTGATCTTTTTCAAATGTGTGTTTACCTGTTAACGAAACTGGGATCATACATTACAAATTTGCATTTGCCCTTTTCACTTTACGTCATCAACATTATCTGCATCACTAAGTATTAATTAGAAAAATGTCTAATGTCTGAATAACTATATCACAAAAATGTATCAGAGTTCAATATTTATTAATGGCCGTTCAGGATGCTTCTTATTTTGCTGTTACAAATGAAACTGTACCCTGTGTTCTTAGAATTTCCCACAGCAAGTCTATCAGAGCTGCCCTACACGCACAAACAATGTCTACTGAGTCAAATATACCTACTTTCTAGCTCTAGCAGCAGCAAGTGTATCATTTAAAATCAACTCAAACACTCGGCCAATTCTGGGCAAAAATATCATTTTGTTTTGCATGTATATGATTCAAGGTAAGGACTGACAACTGTGTCATGTTTACTCGGTTCTTTGCCTTTCTTTGGTGAATCATCTGTATGAAGCTCTAGCCCATTCTCACGAGGGTACGTGCGTGTCTCCAATTTATTACGCACTGATGACAGTGAGGGCAGGATTTTCCTTAACCCTCCACAGAGGCAACAGAATGAAGACTTTCCTAAAGAAAGTCATTCAGTCATGAAACTTCTAAGACTCAGCCGCTCTGAAAACCGAGAAACTTCTAAGAGCAGCAATGAAGCGGCTTTGGAAAAACTACCACAGGGAGGAGTTGGCTAAGGGGCAGGAATGCAGAACACATGATGAGATGGTCTTTTTGTTACTTTGTACGTCACCCCTGAACGGACAGAAGTAAAGAGGAGAAGAGAAATAGGTAAACTTCTGGTTTTAAAAAACAATTCCTCTTAGGTAGCACAAAATAGACAATAATGATAACGGGACGCCATGAAATGTCGCCTGAACTCTAAGGTTTTTCTTCGGGTGATGTTTAACGAAGGTCACGCGGACCTCTTCGCCAGGATACCCGTGCAGGGGAGGCAAATGAGACGCTTGGGAACGTTCTGGTAAACTGCAAATGGCCACTGAAACGGACGCAGTGGTAATTAGTATTTGTTCGTAGACTTGCTATGTTCCTGTACAAGTTAAAGTGCATCATTTATAACTAGGGAGCCAAATGAGTACGTTTTAGACAGATTATATACAATTATATATATTTCTATATGTGCACGGAAGGAAGAAAGAAATTCACAGAAGCAGTGGTGATTATCCGCGGATGAAGGGATTATGAGTGCTTCGGGTTTCCATTTTTATATTTTTCTATATTCTCCAAGGATTCTGTAACGAGCACTCTACATTCAACAATACGGAAAACAATGCTCTTCGAAAACGGAACCACAGGCAGTAGCCGACAACAGAAACCGTGTTTCCCAGGTTCTGTTTTGCCTCCTGAGGCATGCTGACACTCACAACATTGCCTATTTGCTTGTCATTTATTTTAAATTCGTTAACATCAAAGTTCAAGGTCATGAACTAGGATAGGATTTAGAATATTTAGAAATAAATATAAAATAAAAGAGATAAAGAGCTCTAGAGTGAGTCTGTTGGAATTAATTAAAAAGGTAGACTGTGGGGGCAGCTGGGTGGCTCAGTCAGTGAAGTGGCCAACTTCAGCTCAGGTCATGATCCTGCAGTTTGTGACTTCAAGCCCCGCATCGGGCTCTGTGCTGACAGCTCAAAGTCTGGAGCCTGCCCCCGATTCTCTCTCTCTCTCTCTCTGCCCTTCCCCTGCTTGTACTCTCTTTTTCCCAAAAATAAATAAAAATTAAAAAAAAGTAGACTGTATATCCTTACCTTTGAAAATGAAATGGCAAGTCATCTGTAGTCAGTCATGATGGGTGACCTACTCATTGTCGAAACGCTTTTCTTTCCCAAGTTCCTGTTAAAATAGAAATCACTGGTTATTATTTATTCATATGTCTACCTCATCTCCCCAAAAAAAGATAAGAGCTGGCTCTCGGAATAATACAAGGCAGTCAGTTTAAACCAAAATAAAGGAAGAATCTAATGTTAAAAGCAGAACTAGAAAGGCATTAAAAGAAAATATAGAACACAGGTATGTTAGGTTGGGTGTCTTACCAAGTAAGACAGTAAATCCGTAACCCACAAAGGAAAAAATCTGCAGATCTGACTATGTAAAAATTAATAATGTTCACACGACCAGATACAATAAGCAAAGCCAAAAAATGAACAATACATTGCAGTTCGTATGACAGGGTTAGTGTCCAATGTACTAGGAGACTATACAAATTGATTATGAAGGAAAAGACAAACCAAACAGTATAAAAACAAGCGAAGGGGGTGAACTGGAAATACAGATCACTGGTAAACCTGGGAAAAGGATAAACCCTCTGAGTGGTTAGAGAACATGAATTAAAGTAACGGAGATGCTACTGTCTGCCCATCGGGTTGGCAAACATTTTAAAGACGGCGAACATCCAATGTTGATACGAATGTCAATAATCAAGGACTCTTCCTGCCCCATTCGACTGACGGCTTCAACCTTTTTATAGAAAGGAATGCGGCAATGGTCCTTCAAATAGGACCATTAATGCACTTATCAAGTATGGCCCAACTTCTAAGATTCTTTCCTGGAAAAATGAAAATACTAGAACTTTAATGATGTTTGAATAAGAGTGTTTATTCCTGCTTGGGTTATGGTATTATGGTTATAGTTCTATCATATTCTCCTATATTTGGGTTTTTTTTTTTTTTGCCTTAAATTTTCCATAACAATGCTGACCAGTGTCCTGGTGAAATACACCCTTTATTTTTAAAAGGATCCATTCTCATTTAATAATTTTAGCTTTGGGTTCCATTATGGTTGATGGACACTTCTGTTTTCCTTTTACTTGCATATACTTGGCATATCCTTGTCTATTTCTTTAACTTAAAAAAATTTTTTTTTAACGTTTATTTGTTTCTGAGAGAGAGAGAGACACAGGGTACAAGCCGGGGAGGTGAGTGAGAGAGGGAGACACAGAATCCGAAGCAGGCTCCAGGCTCTGAGCTGTCAGCACAGAGCCGGATGCGGGCCTTGAACCCACGAACCATGAGATCATGACCTGAGCCAATCTCAGACGCTTAAATGACTGAGCCACTTGGGGGCCCCTTCTTCAACTTTTTTTTAGCTGTCGTTTGTTTTATCCGTGCTCCTTCCAAAAGAGGACTTTTGTTTTTGCTAATTTAAGAGTCTGTCATTTGAAGGGGATTTTAACACATTCATATCTTTTGTGATAGGACTGTTACCTGGCATGCTTCCAGTATATTTATTTACTATTAGCTACGGTCTATAGTCACATTATCATGCTTTCTTCAGACTTGATCATAAGTCTTACAAGGTTCATTGTTCACTGTTGTTTCTTTGGCTCTTCATCCTCCCCTATCGTGACACCTTTGTACCGATTCGATGTCATTTGGTTGGAATTCTTAAGTAATATCCTCACAGGTGGCACGTGGATGGCCCACTATGAGTCACTCCATCTCCAAACCTGTCTTTCTTTGGCCTCATATATGAAGAGATCTCTTGGCTGGTTATGGGATTCTTAGTTAAGACCTTTTTTCCTTCAACTCTCTGTAAATATGGTATTGCTGTGTTCTCGCTTCCTGCCTTATAGGTAAGCAGTTACGTACTTGACTGATGTCCCTGTCTTGGTAACTTACTAGTTTTCTCTGTCTAGAAACGTAGGACAGTTTTTTTCTCTTTTTAATTGAAGTATCATTACATACAGTGTTTGTTATATCATGTTCAATATAATGAGTCAATGACTTGTCTATTGTCACGGACCCCTGCCCACCTCCACTCTGGCAACCATCAGTTTGTTTTCTTCACGAGTCTGTTTTTTGTTTCTTTTTTTCTTTGTTCATTTGTTTTGTTTCTTAAATTCCACATATCATGGAACCATATGGCATTTATCTTTCTCTGATGGATTTCACTCAGTATTATACCCTCTAGGTCTGTCCATGTCGTTGCAGATGGCAAGATCTCACTTTTTATGGTCTACATATACCACTTCTTCTTTATCCATTCATCTATCGATGAAAATGGGCTGATTCCATATCTTGGCTAAATAAATAATGCTGGGGCGCCTGGGTGGCTCAGTCGGTTGACCGACTTCGGCTCAGGTCATGATCTCGCGGTCTGTGAGTTCGAGCCCCGCGTTGGGCTCTGTGCTGACAGCTCAGAGCCTGGAGCCTGCTTCACATTCTGTGTCTCCCTCTCTCTCTGCCCCTCCCCCACTCATGCTCTCTCTCTGTCTCAAAAATAAACATTAAAAAAAATAAAAAAGAACAATGCTGCAGCAAGCACAGTGGTGCATGTACCTTTTCACAGTGTTTTTATTTTCTTTGGTTAAATATCTAGGAGCACGCTTACCGAATCATACGATAGTTCTATTCTTAATTTTTTGAAGAACCTCCAGACTGTTTTCCACAGTGGCCACACCAGCTTGCATTCCCTTCAACAAGGCACGAGGGTTCCTTTTTCTCCACATCCTCACTAACACTGGTTATTTCTTGTCTTTTTGATTTGGGCCATTCTGACAGGTGTGAGGTGATACCTCATTGTGGTTTTGATTTGCATTTCCCTGATGAAATGATGATGAGTGATGAAGTCATGCTAAGCGTCTTTCCATGTGTCTGTTGGCCATCTGGATGTCTTCTGTGGAGAAGTGTCTATTCAACTGCTATGCTCATGTTTAAATTGGATTATGTGGGTTTGAGTTGTTGAATGGTATAAGTTCTTTATATATTTGGGTATTAACCTTTTACTGGATATACCATTTGCAAGTATCTTCTCCCATACATAGGTTGCTCTTTTGTTTTGCGGATGGTTTCCCTTGCTGTGTGAAAGCTTTTTTAATTTGGTATAGTCCCAATCATTTAAGTTTTCTTTTGTTTCCCTTGCCTCATGAACCAGAGCTAGAAAAATGTTTCTGTGGCTGACATCCAAGAAACTACTGCTTGTATTTTCTTCTAGGCATTTTATGGTTTCAGGTCTCACATTTAGGTCTTTAAGCCATTTTGAGTTTATTTTTGTATAGGATGTAATAAAGTGATCCAGTTTCCTTCCTTCCTTTTTTTTTTTTTTTTTTTGGCATGTAGCTGTCCAGTTTTCCCAGCATCATTTGTTGAAGAGACGGTCTTTGTCTCATTGTATACCCTAGCCTCTTTTGTTGTAGATTAATTGACCGTCTAAGTGAAAGTTTATTTATGGGTTCTCTATTCCATTGATCTGTATGTCTGTTTTTGTGCCAGTACCATATTGTTTTATTGTAACTTTGTAGTATATTTCGAAATGTGAGAGTGTGATACCTCTGGCTTTATTTTTCTTTCTGAAGACTGCTTGGCTATTCAGGTTTTTTTTGTGATTCCACACAAATTTTAGGATCTGTTCTAGTTCTGTGAATAGCCGTTGGTATTTTGACGGGGATTGCATTAAATCTATAGATCGCTTAGGCAGCATGGACATTTTAACAATAATGATCCTTCCAAGCCATGAGCATGGAATACATTTCCACCTGTTTGTGTCGTTTTCAAAATCTTTCATCCAAGTTCCATAGTTTTGAAGACATAGGTCTTTCACATCTTTGGTTAAGTTTATGCCTAGGTAACGATCTTTTTCTTTTTGGTGCAACTGTAAATGGGATTGTATTCTTAATCTGAGAGTCTCCTCTTTTAACACAGAGTTCAAAAATTCCATAAGGTAGATGTGTCTTTTTTCACTAATCCTGCCAAGCAAAGGGAAACTGACGAGACGCTATTACATTGAGGTCCGAGGACTTGACTTACACCATGAATAACATTCAGGCTATCTCGATGAGGAATGAATGGACTGCATATCCTTCAGGCAATCCGCCCTGAAAAGTATTTCTCACAAGCAACCTTTTGATAAGAATTGGACAGTAGAGCACTCAGAGTTATACTCTCTGGCGAGAGCCTGGAATGCAGAAATTTTCATGGCCAAGTAAGGGCATAATCATACGAGTCAGGTCTTAGGAAATGTGTTACAATGTCATCTGAACCAGACTCCCAGTTAGGACTTATTTTCTTAAATTATTTCTCACATTAAACAGAGCCAACTAACAGTGTCATATGGTGAGACAGTTGAGACACCAGTTCAGATAACAGAAATACAGACGAGGAAATGAATTTTTTTTTTGACTATTTAATTGCTTATCTATCCTTTCAGCTATTTCGTATCTGGATTCTGTGGGTGTCAGGACTAAATAAGTTATGGGATTCCACAGCTTTCTCCATTTTTAAAAATTTTTAATTTTTTTTTAGAGAGAGCAAGCGAGGGTGTGAGTCAGGGAGAGGAGCAGAGGGAGAAAGAGGGAGAATCTTAAACGGGCTCTGTGTTCAGCACGGAGCCTGATGCGGGGCTCCATCCTAAAACCCTGGGATCATAATCTGAGCTGAAGTCAAGAGCTGGACACTCAACTGACTGAGCCCCCAGGCGTCCCTTTAGCTTTCTACATCTCTGAGCTTGGAAGGAGAGACACGGTCATTTGTTGAGCAACAACTATGGGTGAGAAGCTGTCACAGCCATGATCTCACTCGCCACTGCCAATAATCCTTTAGCATTCTATTTAGCCAGTGCTGTTGGCACCTGTAACCGACTGTTCTAGAACATCCATGGGAGGGAGTCATTTTTCATTTTGCCAAGGCAGACTCTCCTGCTGTGAGGCTGGTTGGTAGAAGTGCAGCCCTTAGTGGGTGGAGGAACGTCGGGACTTACCTCCACCTCAGCCTGGCTCTACTCTTCTCTATACCAGTGCCAGGCCTCACAACCACCCAGGGAGCTTTGTGAAGATTCAGATTCTTGGTCCACCCACCAAAACAATAAAATCGCCACCACTGTGCGGCGGGTCTGGGGAATCCGTATTTTCGGCATGCTTCATAGGCTTGGGGTCATCTAAGCCACGCTGACTGGTAAAGGCAATAAATACGTTTTATTACTTCAACAGAGCTGTCAGGGTCCAGCAGGGAAAACGGAAACCATTCTGGGTATGGTAAAGAGAGGGAACTTACTACACGGGACTGATGATAAATGTGACAGGTGAGCTGAAAAGGGAAGCCAAAATGGCGAAGAAATGCAGAGGCTCACATCAACCGGAAGCCAGTACCACTTTCAAGGCTGGAGGTTATTGGTTGGGACCACAACACCCTGGTGAAGGTTGATGGGCAGAAGTTGGAACCAGAGAAGGAGAGGTTATGTTTAGAGGCATGGGGAAGCCAGAGTCACTGATGGAGATGCTCCCCAAGGCAGAGAGAGGGAGAAAAACACCCTGGATTCTCTCTTACCCTCTGCACCTGCTAATCCCTGTGTATGGCTCCCACCGGCCAGGCCACCGAAAACCACCTAACGTGAGGATCCTGAGAAGTGAATCCTAGACGGGAAGCCTGCCCAGTGATACCAAGAAGAATGAGAGGGACCTCTGGCTCTGAGCACAGACGGGCCAATGAGAGACCACAGAATGACACAGAAAACAGCGAGGAAAGTGGGAAAGCAGATACGTGCTGACGACACGCCCAAGAAACACGATCTCAAAGGAAACATGGATGGGGAGGTAGGCCAGGGGCTGGGACAAACATTTCTATTTTTATGACTCTGGGGATCTGCCAAGAGCTTCAAGGAGACGGCTACCTTCTGTGGCCCCTTCATTAAGGGTAAGAGCAAGGCTGTGACTTGGGACAATGTGCCTGGGGTCAAGTCAAGAGGAGGCGGGCATGAGATCGGATCCAGACTTTTGTCTGCCTTCAAATCCGTTCTCTCCACAAAACCGCACTCTCCCTCCTGGCTGTCTGACACGACGACTTGAAGCCCGTCTGATCAAGAGTATGCTTCCTTTTTCCATGTGTACATGCAACCCAAAGGTTAGCTAGCAGTACTTACTTACATGATGATTTTCTGTAAAACGCGTTTTACACCAGTGAGTCTCAACCTAGAGGGCGTTTCTGAATTTACAGGGTGGCTGGGGAGCTTTCGGAAGCTCTACGGTTACTCAAAGTTGCAGATTTGTGACGCCTGGGACCCATATTTGAGTTAGCGGTGACCCTTTCACCCTCTGAGTCTCCAGCGAGGGCCACAGGGGTCAGTAGTTTTGATTCGCCACTGACTGAGTCTGCTCTTCATGCAGGGGGAAACTGCTAATTATCTAATGACCCAACTAAACAGGCCAACCTGCAGACACAAGAGGTGAGGGGCACTGCCCACAAGCCCTTACTGGTCTGCTCATAAAAACAGACACTTCATTGAACCCCGACGAAGCCGAGCAACAGGGACGGATGGGAAGAACACTGGGATAGGCCTCCGAAGGTCTGGGGTTCATGCCATGTCTGCTATTAACTCTCCGTGACCTTGAGCTCCCGTCCACTTCTCTTCTGCCATGAATTTTGCAGACTCCCTCCGACAGCGTCTGTGGTTTGGTGCCACTGCCATTTGCTGGTTGGGGCCTCATCTCAGATCCTTGGAACGAGAACGCAGCTCATTAATTATCTGCTCGTTACAAGTGCAACTTGCCTTATGGGAACTGATCTTTCATAAGATAGCCAGAGTCAAATGTTTTCATGCCATTCAGGCTACATATGGTAACATTTCCTCGAACATTTCCCAATAGGGAAAGCAATTAACAAATATTTGGGGCCTTGGTCATGCCCGCATGTTAACGTTAATCATTTTTGTTTAAATTGTGCTCTTCTGAGTTCAGTTTTGTTATCCGCCAGCAAATTAATTCACACATTTTTTTTTATTCGTTCTGTTCATTCGGTCATTTATTAAGCATTCCATGTCAGGCACTGAACTTGGCCTTGGAGCCATAAAGACAAAGATCTTTCCAAGAAGTCACATCGGTAGGAGAGACGGACATGGGGACAGCTACGCTTCAACCTGGCAAGTGCTTTACTCTGGGTTCTTGGAGAAGGAACAGCCTGATTCCACCCGGAGAGACCCCAGAAAGCTTCATTTCTGAAGAATTCTGCAAATGGACTTGGAGCAGATTTTGGGGGACATGAGGTTCAGAGGCAGAGGGTGAGGAAGATGCTAGGCTTCATGGCGGCTTGCTCAGAGAAAGACCCAGTAGGATGGAAGAGAATATTTAACATATTTTTGCCGGTGTGCATGAGATGTCGAATTTGCATTTAAGGAATTTACCCGAAAGAAGCCCAAAGGTTAGGATGTTACTTAAAGGTTACAAAAAGATTTCCAGATTGTTCATTCTACTGATGATCCTAAGTCCATGTTCAATCCTTTGCCTGAGTAAAAACACAGGCAAATTTGTGAAAATTTACATATATTCATGAAAACCCCAAAAGCCACTTTTAGGAAAATGGCAGCCTCATAAATAGCTGTGTTGGGGAGGTTAAGAATTTTACTGTCCTTCTCCCAGTACATTTAAGAGGTTTGATGCTTTTCTAATGCGGTTTTGACAATAAACACCAACAACAACAAACAAGCAGGAAAAATCAAGGCTTAAAACTGTGAGGGTTATTTTCCAAGGCTTCAATATAAGCAACCAACACGCACCGAACTGAAAATTATCCTTGACATAGTTTCCAAAGGAGAAATGCCTGGATTTTTCAGACTGGAAAAAATTTGTTAGATTAAGAAATCATAGGGTCAGATTTCTTTCTTTTGGAAATTTGCAGAAACTGTCAAAGAGATGGCTACACAGCGGAGGGAGACCACCTATACACATGTACGTGCAGACTTATGATCTGTGGCACAAATTTATGTTCCAAAGCTGTAGAAACAGAACCACGGTGCTCTTGGACTCGACATAAAGTCCCCCTATTCTTCCTGATGAAAATAATTTAAATGGGGCTTCATTTCATGTATCTAATATTTATATAACCAAGGCACTGCCAGAACCAATTCCAAAGACGGCACCTGCTTGTTATGAATCAAAATGGAGACCAATCAAAACAAATTGCATGGCTCTTATATTCTCTCATGAAACCCATTCATCAATGCTCAGAATGGATCTCGCCAACTGAATAAACAGAATAGCTATAAATGGCCATGACAAAAGGCTCAGCATAAAATGAACCACTCATAATTCGTGTTTCCAACAAGGGTTGTGCTAAAAGTATTCATAAGCCTTTTCAAACCAAGTCTTTGCTGTTGGCATTAGACAGAACAAAGTAGCTCATGAAATAACTCTAAGGATGTGCGGCTTTCAGACAGGCTTTCGTGAAAACGTCATTACTTCACACTCTCCTGCACCAATAAACATGCAAGGACACTGTGTGTGTGTGGGGGGGGCGGTCCAGAAGAGAATTTACTTTTGTAGTCATGATACTTCAATTTAGCACGTGGGAAAAGTATGTATGAAGATTTAACCAATATTGCTACTTTTTAAAAAAATATCTTGTCCCAGAGACATCTGGGATCATCACTATGGATCTCACATAGCTGGACTTTGTTGTCTCCATGCAAAGATTCAATTTCTTCTTCCCCACTTTTTGCTAGACATTTGGTATGAGGTAGACTTCATGATCTTGTGTTTGGACTACACTGCGAATTGTCTCCTATTTGGGGTGCCTGGGTGGCTCAGGTGGTTAAGCGTCTGACTTTAGCTCAGGTTATGATCTCATGGTTCCTGAGTTTGAGCCTCGCCCTGAGCTCTGTGCTGACAGCTCAGAGCCTGGAGTCTGCTTCGGATTCTGTGTCTCCCTCTTTCTCTAGCCCTCCCCCGCCCTTCTCTCAGCAAGAAACATTAAAAAAAAATTTTTTAATTAATTCTCTCATTTTTCAATTTATCAGATTATGTTTTCTGTCCATGTTTTATTTCTAAACTATTAACATCTTTTCCCCCTAAGACTACATGCCAGGAATTATTAAATTATTACATTAATAATAACTGTGCAAGCCCCGAGCAAATTTAAAGCCAGTTATGACCGGTAGAAAATGTTTGGATTCAGGGGCGCCTGAGTGGTTCAGTCGGTGAAGCATCTGACTGCTGATTTGGGCTCAGGCCACCTCAGGGCCATGAGATCGAGCCCCGTGTTGGGCTCTGTGCTAGACGTAGAGCCTGCTTGAGAGGGAAGAGAAGGGAAGGGAAGGGAAGGGGAGGGGAGGGGAGGGGAGGGAAGGGAAGGAGGAAGGAAGGAAGGGAGGGAGGGAGGGAGGGAGGGAGGGAGGGAGGAAGGAAGAAAAAATATTTGGATTCAGAAGCTTTCAGCAGTTTGCCAAGCATTTCTGGGTCTATTTCATATTCTGTTGAAAATGCCAAAGTTACAGATCTCCCGTGTGCCCCAAATGTGGAAGACAGTTGGCAGCTTACCCCAAGAACTTCCTCTGCGCCAGCTGCTGGGGGTGGGGGTGGGGGGCTGTATGTCTGTGGGGAGTCTGAAAGAACACAGAAGGGTGTAGACAGGGCTGTGGCTACAGCCCGTAGGACAAGCTGCCGAGGGCAAAAAGACACCGAGCAGGAGAAAAATTCTGCCCCAAAACTGCCTGCGGTTCTGTTCTTAATCAATTTAACTGTCAACAAGTAATAAGAGCAGTTTCCAACGAGGCACAGACACGAATGTCTAGAGAGAGGGAAAGCCCCGAGTCATGGGCCGGCCACGTCTGACACACTCCTCACCCAGGAGGGGGTTCTCTGCCTCGGACACTGATTCCAGCCCTCCTGTATGTAAGCACTTTGGGGGACACATAATGAGTAGGTGGTCCCTGTTGTCAAGGCGCTTCAAAGAGAAGCCAAAACACAAGCCCACGGAATAATGAGAAAGTCTTTAACAGGATTAGGAGTTAATTCCTCTTACTTGGCTTTGCTTCTAATAAGTATTCCATTATCACAGTCAGAGGGCTCATACGGAATGTTCTAAAAAATGCAATAAAGAATTAAAAAGGAAAAAAAAAACCCCAACCAAGGCCAAGAGATTATAAATCAGCTATTAATCACTAGATATTAAATTTCCCGAGTGTTTTCAGACACACCGGGCGGAAAGCAGCTTTCAACAGACCCACACCTTAACCGGAGAATCCAGGGTGGAAGGCATTCAGAGGACCAGGAGGTGACAGGAGGGCAGGGCAGGAGTGTAGAAAGGGGACATCTGGTGACAAGGAAGACGACACTGATGGAATAGAGGGGAGTGAAGGTGGAGACGGTGTTCGGCGGCAAGCCTCACAGCCTTGGGAGCCAATCGCGGGTCTGATGTATCCCGGAGGGCTGCCGAAGGCTTTAATATTAGTAAGAGGAGACGAGACGAAATGGCAAGGGAGCGCCAGACCGAAGGGCCGCATCTGGCCGGTCACGATGGGCTAAGGAGGGAACCTGGCTTGGGCCAAACCACAGATAAACCACATGGAGAACATTCTACAACGTGGGGACTCAGGGGGCCAGGCGGTACTGGCCTTGGCGGGTCAGGTGGAAACAGCCAAAGTCCCAGGTGAGTGACACTATGAACAGTCAATCTAAGGGGACTGCAGACAGACACACAGATAGGGCCCTGGGTTTCCAGGAAGACAGACAGAGACAGCACTACCGCCGAATGGCCGTCCAGCCCTGTGAATCCTGCCATATCCCCCAGTTAGCAGCTGGGTTCTGGAAGGGCGCTGGTGTCTACAGAACCCACAGAACAGGTCCGCCGTGCACTTGAGCTCTGTGCGGGGGTTCTGATCCTCACAGCCAGACTTCCGAGGAAGGCGACAAAAAGCGTTCTCTCAGTAGGCTGCCACAGGCTTCGGTGAGGTCATCAGCCCATCCCCTCCACCTGTCACCATCCCCTGGGGTGGGACAGATGGTGACAACGTGGTGGTCACAGGAACAGGCTCTGAGTCACAGCTGTTCGGCCTCGACTCACTTCATCTGTCGGCCTTCGTGCTCACATCTGAGCAATGGGGAAAACAAGAGGGGCCTTTCTCCCAGGGCAGGTGTGAGGAGGGACCAAGCCGCACAGCCCTCTCGGGGGCCCTGGCACAGAGCACACACTCCAGAAATTTGGTGTCGTCATCACCACCACCAGCTACCCTCATCCCCCTGTCACTGCTCTGCTTCCAAACTTTCCGTGGCCACGGAGGTGACCCAGAGCACTTGGGGCCCTGCTAACCCTAACCCCTTTCCCTTCCTTGGGGCAGAAAGGGCCCCCCCCCCGAACACACACAGCGTCAAGACCACACACCCCTGCCTCTGCCCACAGTGTTTGTTCTCCCTGAAAGGGCCTCTCTGTGACCCCGGGTACCAGTCAAGTATCTCCCATCTCTGAGGACTACCTGATTCCTTCCATTCTAGACCAATATGGCGCCTCCTTTGCTGGGTCCTCCCAACCCTGCACCAACCGCTTACATTCTGGCATTTCCTCGGCCCCAGAATGCATCTGCCCTCAGTCCTATTAATAATTACCATCATAGCTAATCCATAGGGAGCGTGTCTTATACCAGGCACAGCTGTAAGCCATGCACGAATCAGGTTTCTGTTGTTAGCCTCATTTCACAGATGAGAAAACTGAGGCACAGAGAGCTTCGGCAACTTGCCCAAGCCCACACAGCTAGTGAGTGGCGGAACCCGGAGGCGAGCACACAGGCTGCTCCGTTCCAAGTGGGGCTCTTCACCACTCTGCGAATGAGCCTGTGTTATGACTTCATTTACTTCCTTCCGGCTTCCACCGCTCCCCACCGTCTCTGCATCTCGCCTCCTGCTTCCCAGGGGAGTGGACGGTCCCTTCACGGCTGCCCTTCCCACCCAGGAACTCAGGAGCACCGTGTCCCGGCCTTCCGTGTGGTGCACAGTTAAGATGTGTCCTGTGTTCCTCCCGACACACCCCTGCCTGGAGTCCTCTCTCTGTCACCCCAGTTACCCTCTTACCTGGCTCTATCCCTTGGGAACATTAGTATGTGTGTTCTTTCCTGAGACCCTCCATGTCCTGCCCATGACCTCACACCCCCTTCTGGCTGCAACCTCGTCTCACTCCCCTTACACTCAAGGTCAAATCCTCCAAAGATGGGCGCCCATGCCCCATCTTCACTTCCGCCTCCCCGTTCACCTCTAGGGGGCAGCAATCTGGCCTCCCCCACAACCAGGCGGCACTGCGGCTTTGCCCACGTGGCTTCTTCCATTATCTTCCTGGCCTTCTCTGACGCGTTGACCTGAGAGTGTTCTGTACACAGTAGGCTCTGAAATATCCGCTGAAGGGACAAACGACCGGTCCCCTTCGCGAGGGTCCCTCTTCTCTTGGCCAACACTGCCCTTCGCTCTCCCTGAACCCCTTTCCTGATGGTCTTCACCTGCACGGCCCTGCTTCTGTGGGGGGAGGCAAGGTATCTGGTGAGAGAAACACGAGAACCTTGTATTCCCAGATGTTCTGGAAAGGAGAGGCTGCTGGACGCGCATGTCCTGGGACATCTGTTCAAGGGGCGAACGCAGTCGGCGTGGGCATTTCTGCCTCTTGTCATTTGCTCTTTTGCCCACGGATGGCAGAGCCGAGAGAAAGCGTGGGCACCGATGCCATCCTTCCTGGTTTCCCCTAATTCTCCAAACACATCTCTGTCTCTCCCTCTTCACTATTCACGTTCCCTGGGGTCTTCTGTATTCGTTTCTTCTCACCCTCGAAGAACATCTTCCATTACCGAAGGCCTCAAATATAACCTCCTTGGGAGGGGTCCTGAGTGACTCTGGATTCCAGATCTCTTTCTTGAGCTCTAGACCACTATTTATTTTCAATTGCTTTCACGGTCCCTCCAGGGTCTTACAGGGTCTACAAATCCTGTAAGCTCCGACTCCAATTCCTCACGTTCTGCCCCACTCCCAGAACACTCCTGTCTTCCACCGGGCTGTCCGAGCCCCAAACCAAGGGGCCATCCCGACGCCCCCGTAACACCCCCCTGCCCCAGCCCGGCCCATCAATCTCTCTAATCACTCTCCTCAATGGCCTTTGATTCTGACCCTGTCTTGGCATTTTCCCCGCTACTATCTTAATTGAGACGTCGTCCTTTCTGGCACAGATCACTGCCTCCGCCTCGCCTCATGAGTCTGCCTCGCCGGGCCATGCTATTGCTCCAGGGACCTTTCTAGGATGCAAATTTGCCCACGTCACACTCCTTCTTTAAAATCCGGGAAAGGCTTTCCCACAGCTTCAGGGCAGAACTCCGTGTTCAGCATAGCACTGGACCTCTCCTGACCGGGTCTCTCCCCACTGCCAGCCCCGCCACTTCTGCAGCCATGTGGGATGACTTCCGGTGCCCTCCCTGCTGTCTCTGCATTCACTGTGGTGCACGCCCCGCCCCCCCCCCCAACCAGGTGCTCCTTGTCCTCCAGATCCTGCTGAGGCACCACTTCCTTCTGGCAGTCCACCCTTAGCCCTCCCAAATCAGGGCTCACCGCCTCTCCTCTGTGCTCCCAGGATGCCCTGGGCCTGCCCCTACTGTCTCACTGACTATACCACCATCATCAGTTTAAGGTTGTCTTTACTACATTATGAGCCTTTGCAGGGCAGTAACCTCTGCAAATTTATGGGAAAATCACAAAACCTAGCACGGTGCCCGGCACATGGACAGACTTAGAAGTTGAAAGCCTGATGAAGGTATCTAGGAGTCTGTCCACTACACCTCTTAGACACTCCATCTAGAGCGCACAGAAGATGGCTAATCATCAGGGCTTGCACATTACGTCAATGCTTAATAAATGGTTTCTTCTCCTCCCTTCTAGCATTGGATGATAAATCAATGTTCATTTAACTCAGGGTTAAATGAGATGAAAAACAAGGATAGTGATCAATCTGGGACCCCAGAGACTTCCAGGAGGTGTCTTTCCTTCTTCCCTTTTCCTGCCATTTTAGGTCCATTTTACACATGATGGTCTCAGTTTTCTGCATGGATTCTTCTGGAATAATTAAAAAAAATTTGATCCTAAGTATAACTCACACCCTTATTGCGGCACCTGGGTGGTTCCATCAGGTAAGATTCCGACTCTTGGCTTTAGCTCAGGTCATGATCTCACAGTTTCGTGAGTTCGAGCCCCACATGGGACTCTGTGGAACAGTGTGGAGCCTGCTTGGGATTCTCTCTCTCTCTCTGGCCCTCCCTCACTCATGCTATCTCACGCTGTCTCTGCTTCTCTCAAAATAAAGAAATAAACTTAAAAAAAAAAAAGAACTCCCATCTTCATAGAAATATTGGGTGACCCACAGAATCAGAAAGAAAATCGAAGTGGCCAGCGGTCTCACCACCCGGAGATGCCCAACGTTCATCTTCCAGAGCATCTTTTAATCTGTTTTTTGTGATGCCCACATGCTGACAATTTTGCTCTCCACCTCCTCACTGCTGCTTCTAGAATGGTAGAACAGCACAAGAAGCCGAAACGGGCCCTAACACCCTGCGGCAAGTATCATTCATTCCCTCGGACACAAGAGAAAATGTGAGGACGCCGTGGAGCAGCTGCCCTAAACAGGACAGACGTCAACCTGAGACCGGGCTCCTCCTGGGCAAGCTGTTCTTCACCCACAGACCTTACGTGGGTATGTCCATGGCACCGGGGTCGGCAAAGTCCCCTTCCCTTTAAGAGAAGCCGTGACTCAGGATTTTTGCTAATCTGTCCACTCTGGCAAAGGCTTCCTGCCAAGCGGTGCGTTCGGTTCGCAGGAGGGCCTCTAACCTTGTTAGTCAACCATTTCCATCCCGGGCAGTTTGGAAGTAGGGGGACCCCTTCGGCGTGAGGGTATTTCAAATCTCGTACGCCCAGCAGGCTGCCGCCAAGCTCACCACTGCGCCGACGTCTCAGAACTGAACATGCCTTCTTCGTCCAGTATCAAGGAACGGGCTGAACCTCAGGCTGAGCCCGACTGAAAGAAATTCAGGAAGGATGGAGCAATGCTGTGATTGTGAGCGACCCAACGGGAAGAATGGGTGCCGTTTCCCTCGTGTGAATACTTCGAAGTGCCCCTGGACGGCCAGCCCCCCTCTGCCCAGGCCGGCTGCTGCCCCTCCGCAGACCGCGACCTGGGGTTTTCGTCAAAACACACAGGGCTGTGTCTCGGCTCAAGGGAAGCACGCTGCCCGCCCACCTCCAAACTCAATGTCAATTCACCTCATGGGAAGGCAGGCAGGGGACCCAGGGGGAGCTTAGCATACCTATGGCCCACGTGTCTGGGTGGTAGCAGCCGGTGCTGAGAGAGAGACAGGCTCATGAGCACTGGGGATGGGCAGGGACTCCTGTGACTTGGATCCACAGCTTCCTGTTTGGGACTTGGTGGGGGGAGGGGAAAGGGGCTACAGATCTGGAGACCATCACTCAAAACATCCGGGCACTTGGGATGTCTACAGTTTAAGCTTCTCAGGAACTTACCAGCAACGGAGATCTTGGAGATACCCACATTTTCCACCCCACCACGACCCCAGAAAGCTTCCAACACCTTCACTTGAATGACGAAAAAGCATCCTTCTGGACTTAGCAAAAGCCCAGCTCTCTGCAGAAAACGAGAAGGAACATCTCCTCTGGGCGGATTCAGCCCCTGCACAGGATAAGGGCCTTTGCACCGGCAGGGGCGGCGCTCGGCAGCTGGCGGGGGCTGGAAGGGACCTTCGGTGCGCTCCTCGGGGGGCACCTCCGGACGAGCACACGCAGCCGTCCTGCACCCTCGACACGGACTGCCTCCACGGACAGCCCGGGGTGGCGAAGGCCGGTGCAAGCAGCAAGAAGGAGCAGCGGGGCCCAGAGGGCTCCAGGGGGTTCAGGCCGCCCTGATTCCTCCCGAGACCAGAGAAGCCACGGAGGACTGGAGCATTCCTTCAGAGACACACGTGTGTGCACGTGCAGGCCCTGTGCTAGGTGCTAGGGTGGGGGGAGAGAAGCGTGGCCTAAATGTCAAACACCGGCGGTCCAAGGAAAGGCCCACCCTGACAGGTGCGGGGCCTGGGCCCGCATAAGGTGTGCCATGCAGTTCCTCCTCCCTCGCCGGCCTCACCTGGGCACCCGCTGTCCACACCTACCTCCGTCCCCACCAGCGTCACTGTTTTCAGTTCCTCCAAAGGACCTGATATGGCAAGGCTGGGGTCTGAACTGGGCTGTGGGTTTACAATTCCCGGGCTCCTGGGCATTCAGGGCCAGAAATGCTCACCCCTGATCCCTGAGCCGCCACCCTGTCTTCCCCACTGCAGGCCTGTCCCCCATCTCAAAGGGACCTGCGTGTACGCATGTGGATAACCCTGTGGACGAAGCTCCCCATCCTTCAGACTCAAGGGTGTAGTCACTAGGGCCATGGCTCCCCCTCAGGAGGAGGGGCCTGGGAAAGAGGCCCTCAAAGGAGGCTCAGTGTCAGGAGTGCAGAGAATTCCGGAAGGTGGGGTTCTGGTTCCGTGGAGCACGGCAGAGAGAGGAACACGTGGACTTCCACTGGGCACACCCCCTTGGCTTCTCAGACACGCTGCCCCACGGAGAGGGGGTGCAGTCAGAGAAGGGCCAGAGAGACGCCCTTTCAAGGACAAGACCTAGCTTAGGAGTTCCAGGGAAGGGCCCCCTTTTGCCTGGGTTCCAGGGCAGTACTGCCTAAGAGACAAAGGTCCAGCCAGTAGCCACAGAAGGATGTAGTCTGTGCTCAGACAGGGCGGACACCGGGTTGCTCAGAGGAGCAGACAGAAGGGGCTTGGAGCCTGGACTCCGGAAAGGCTCCTCCAATGAGGTGGTGCCGACCCGAGTTGTTCCGTAAATGATGACCCGCCCACAGCAAGGGAGAACGAAGCTGGAACCAGTGTTTCCGGGGTACAGGGGCAGCATTCGCAAAGGCAAGGAGGTGGGACAACACAGTGCCTTCTGGAAATGACCAGTTATGTGTCACTGTGCCTACATAGGCATACTGGCATGATTCTGGAAGGTTCTGCAGGGGAGGTCCTGTGTGTTGTGCTTAGGCATTTGGAAAAACAGAAGAGTCACCAAGGAAGACATCCTTCAATTTCACGATTGGCACGTGCCCTAAACTGAGTCACCAATGAACAGAGGGTGTGTGCTACAGACAAGAGAGTTTCACTATTACCAGTTAGACACCAAATGCTTCTTTAAAATAAATTAGAGCCAACGAACTGATGGGCAGTGTGGTCATCTCGAATATAAGATGAGAGCCCAGACCTTCCCTTAGCTTTGGATGTACCGACCCAACTGACCGATCGCTCCGGGTTTCTCCAAAGCATGTTAGACACAACTTGTCCTAAGCAGAACTCAAATGCTCTACTTCTGCCCCTTCTGACCTCTCCATTTCGTCCAACAGCCCCTTTTCACTCAAGTCAGTAAACTAAGGGTCATCCTGGTTTCTCTCTTGCCCTGCTCCCCCCCCCCACCCTCCTCCACGTCCTGCTGATTTCTCAGAACCACCTCTCCTCTCCGTCCTCACTGCTATCCTTCGACCCCGAGCCCAGCACCATTCGCCTAGTCTAATGCAGCACCCGCCTCCTGGTCTCCCTGCTTTCTTTCTCTGCAAGGTCAGAACGATCATACAAGAAAACCCATTCAGATCAGTCCCTTCTGAAAAACTCCTTTAATGCTTTTCCCATTGCATTCAGAATAAAATTCAAAACCCTCACCTTGGCCTCTAAGACCTTCTAAGAGCTTCTGCCTACCTTGCTTTTCAACCTCACCTCACACTGTCCCAAGCAGGTGTTTCTCTCCCATTCAAATTCTCAGCCCCTTGTGTATTTCCTTCCCAACCTTTATTGTCATGGGCATGTAAATTTCATTATCTGTATGGGTGTCTCTCTTTCTGGGGGGCGAGGGTCAGGGAGGAGGAGGTCTATTTCCCCTCACAGTAATATAAATTCCAGGAAGCCGGGGGATCAATGTGTCTATTAAAAACTAGAGATAAAACTGTTAATAAAGGCTCAGGGTCTGGCCCACAGTAGGTGCTCAAGAAATATTTACCCAGTGAACAATCTTGCAACCATATTAGAAGTTCGCTTTCTTTATCGCTCTCCAAACTTACGTTAATTAAGCTTCTTAAACTTAAAAAAAAAAAAATCCTTGCCGGAGCCCCTGGGTGGCTCGCTCGCTTGGTTAAGTGTCGACTCTTGATTTCAGCTCAAGTCATGATCTCACGGTCGGGCTCCATGCTGAGCGTGGAGCCTGCTTAAAATATTCCCTCTCTCTCTCTCTCTCTCTCTCTCTCTCTCTGCTCCTCCCCTGCTTGTGCACATATGCTCCCTTCACTCTCAAAATTAATTAGTAAGTGAATGCTAAGAAAAATTTTTAAAAATCCACTATTATAAAACAAGCTCAAAATTAATAAATGAATCATTATACTTGGAGGAAGTTTAATTCAAATCTGGACTTTAAAAGATTATTTTCTTCAAGCATTCCCGTTGGCTGGTATGTGGCACTCCATGGAGCATTAAAATAAAATCATCGTGAATGCCAATTCGTTTATTAAAAAAAATATGGCAGTAACATAATAGGACTACATGCCTTCTTTAATGTGGAAAATATTTAAATAAGATCATCATGGCTCTCTTACCTGTTTAGTCTAAACCTCTGTGGTTGTTTCAGCTATAAAACTACTTTGTTTCAAATCTCAGCTTGTACAGCCCGCGACGCTCTTCCAATGCTGAGACCAACAGATGCGCACAGGAACCCTGACCGTGCTTCCGAGTGTTACTAAGAGCACGAAAAATTTAGGAAATAATTTAAACTACATATTATTTGTCTAGTCTATCCTTCTGTCTTGGTGATTCTGCAGCCGCAATTCTGGCCTATTAAATCCAAGGCAGAAAAAAAAAAAAAAAGGGCACGTCGCTGAGACAGGAAGTAGTTCCAGGAACACTTTCTTAATAAAGCATGTCCATTTCATTTACTTTTTTAGGATCAAATGATTTAATAATTTTATAAAAAGGAATAAACAAATAAACAATCGGGTTTTTTTTTTTTAAACCAGACACAAAGAAATAAGAAAACATTAAATTAGTAAAGAAAAATTTAAAACTCAAGAATTGCCTAAAAATTTTTTTAATGTTTATTTTTGAAGGACAGAGACACAGAGTGTGAGGGGGAGAAGGGCGGAGAGAGGGAGACACAAATCCGAAGCGGGCTCCAGGCTCTGAGCTGTCAGCATAGAGCCCGATGTGGGGCTTGAACTCGCAAACTGTGAGATCATGACCTGAGCCGAAGTCAGACGTTTAACTGACTGAGCCACCCAGGTGTCCCAAAGAATTAATTGTGTAAATAAGGATTACAATTCTTGTTTGCTGGCAATTCCTAGAATATACTCTGTCTCTCACACAGCTGGATAACACTTCTGACTTTCCCCTAGTCTCCTGGTCTACCCATTCACTTATCAACCTGCTGAAATAGATTCACCTCCTTTAGAAACACCTTTGTTATTCCCTTCCTCTGGATTCCTGAAGCATCTTGGAAATCAGTCTCTTATATACTGCGACAAAGTACTAGTCCTGTTGGTTATTTGTAAGTGTATGGAGTCAGCCAAGAGCAGCTTCAGGATGTGCTGGTCCCTGTTTGTAACACCAGCCTCTAGCGCAGGGCCAGCTACACTGTAGCTATGCATCGGACATTTGGTGTCAATGTCAAGATTTCTGAGACATCTCAATGGGCAGCTGGAGGTAATATCTGATATCTTGAGTAACTTAGAAAATTGGGCTCTACCGCTGCCAGAACCATGAGAGATGGCAACAGTGGTGACCTTCAGTCTGTGGGGCAGATATCTATCTAACACTGGCCTCCTCCTTCACCAACCCCCACCCGCTCCCCATGTTTCAGCCTTCCTTCCGCTGAAATGCCAGAAGAGTAACAACTCACCTACTGGTGACCTTACTAACCCTGAATTACAGATCGTCCTAGGGTAGGAGATAAAAAGCAACATTTTCCTGATGACACTGTCATCACTCTCTAGTCTGGATCAAATGAGAAAAAGGGTATCGTAGATTCATGGAAAAAAATCTGCAACACGTATTATTTTCCGAGAACTACACTTCTTTTTTTTTTTTTCCAGTCGCACACAGAAGCTCCAAACATCCCTGTTAAGTCATTCGAAACCGACGTGGAAAAGAATGTTTCTACAGTGGACAAAATTTAATTGAAATGAACATGTCAGCTAAGTTACATGGGCATGTCCAAGAAAATGCTAGGGGCTTTCAATTTCAGGAAACGTACATCCAAACACGGTAATTAAAAGAAAACTGGAAACATTCCGAGGTGCCAAAACTAGTTGGTTAACTGTAACATGGTACAGCAACAGAGGATAAAATGATGCCGAGTGTATTTAAAATATCAATATTATCGCATGAGAAATAGCGGTTTGTGAGGCTGACCATACAGTATGATGCCATTTGGGGGTGGAAATTACATACGCACATGCAATCACAGAAAAAGCGCAGAAAAGTACCCACGGGAGTATACACAGCCTGTCCTGCTTCATCATCAGAAAGTAAGTGTGTGTGTATCTTTCAGCCTATTTGGATGCTTCCCTTTAATCTTTTTTCACACTATTAAAATAAATGGCTTACGAAAGTTTGCTTAAAAGTGAAAGTCATCTAAGATCCTCATGTGGTATACAGAATTTCATAGACTGTGTCCAAGTTAAAGCCCATTTCTGTATTCTAGGCTGTGACACGTCAAGAAGGAAGAAACTCAGCAATTTGCATGAGTGTTCGGAAAACTGAAAGGAAAGCTTATTGACTTCACACACCGTGAAATTCGTAACATCACTTCCAGAGACTGTGCAGGCGAGGCTCTTACTCTGGAAGATTTCCTAAAGCCTAAAGCACTCACTGGTGTGCAACAATGAAATACATTATGACATGCGTATCACGGTTTTCCACAAGCACACACCCCTGGATTCCCAAGCACCAACGACCACCAATAATAAACACTTACTGAGTTGTTTCTATGGATAAGCACTGGTATGAGGAAAGATACATAAGCCAGTGTCCCTTTCTTCCAGGAAATCTGTCATAAAGATAGGGATTATTTCATATATTATACATAGGCTTCGGGTTTCTGCTTCTTCAAGTTACTGGTAAATAACTGTAAATGCCTTCTAACCCCTCTAATCCTTACTACTTTTGAGGGAGGAGCTACTCCCATTTAACAGGTGAGAAGACCAAGATACACACAGGTTAAGTAATTTGCCTGAGATCACAAAGCTGGGAAGTGGGAAGGCTAGGTCCGGAATGCGGTTCTACCAGTCTGCAGAGACGGTGCTATTTAACCATTGCGTTACAACTCCCCCCCAACCCCCACCCCCAAACACAGGCTGTAACCAACAAAGTAAGAGCCACAGGCGCTAGGCAGGACGGTGATTCCGCGGAAACACACACTACCTAGAACCTGGAGATGCAGAGACGGGACGCAGAGACGGCTCCGCGGAATGAGCAGCACTTGACTGGAGTCTCCAAAGACAGAAACGCGGTGTCAGGGGAAAGCGGCCCCCAGAGCAGGCATTGTTCTGTCCTGGGTCCAAATATGGCTGGGACTTCCCTGAGTCCCCTTCTATAAAGGATCGGGAGGCATCGCCCAACCCACAAGAATGAGTGTGACAATATTTTACATTAGAATGAATTCTGAGCAATTCAACGTGAGCAAGGCATTCTTTCTTCCTTATCATTCCTGGCGCTCTCCTCTCCCACCATTCGGCAAGAATTTTGAAAAGGAGTACGAAAAAAAATCGGTCCCTGAATAAAATCTAAGAGGACAATGAACTACTTAAAAAAAAAAAACAACAAAAAAACAAAAAAAACCTCACAGCACTCACTGAAGAGGCCAATTTCTCTGGGTTAAGAAACTGGGTCAAACTTACAGAAGTAATTGTGTCACGGGGCGGAGCTAAATTTTAATTTGTAAGTGGAAAAAAAGCCATCAAAATAGATGACGGGGGAATAAAACGAAATCGGACAAACTCATGAAGGAAGCGAACAGGCGAGCCTGGAGCTTTCACAGTTTACTCACGTTTGGAGTCGAAACATCTACAGATTTTTTCCCCCCTCACGATAATGCAAATCAAACAAACTAACAAGTCAGGAAAATTTTATTTGGCCTTGCTTGTTTCCCCAGACTATAATCATATATAGGTAAAGACAAGAAACATTTTTTGGGAAACGCTTAAGAACAGTTTACCGGTAAGGAAGGGAGGGAGGAGGAGCCTTATTCTGGCTCCTCCTTACCCTCCGGGATCTGAAAGGACCCCATCTCTTTCTTCCGCCATGTGACTCCGATTTGGCTCCTGCTGCCCTGCGGGGTCTCTGCCCCGCCACTCGCCACTGGGAGGCAAGGCCTCCCAGGGAGGTCCCGGGACCGTACACGTTACCAAACCAGCGCTCCGCGATCGGTCTTCCTCGTACTCGTCAGATCGGCCGCAGCGGAGGTGCCCGATCACCCCATCGGCACTCACCCGTCTTCTTCACCCAAGTTTCTAGGACACCATCCCGTCTCGGTGTTCCTACCTCCCTGGTTGCTCCTCCTTACTCCACTTCCGGACCTCTTAACGTTACAGAGCGCCCCAAGGTCCAGTTCTCACTCTCCCAGCCTTGGCACACGTGCCCGTGACCGAGCCCTGCGTCGGTGGTACGGTGGTGAGCACGGCTGCCTTCCACGTGACTGACCCTGAGGGATCTCAAGGGGGCTCTTGCTGCTAAAGCCCATCCACGGACGCAGGACTCCCAAGCGTGTATTTCCAGCCCAGCTCCCGCCCGTGAACTGCTCACCTCACAGCTCCACTTGAATGTCTAATAAGGATCATTTGCTTAACATCCAGAACGGAGGTACTGATGCCCCCGACCTCGACAAACCCGGCCAAAGAAAGAAAAAAACCCAACTCATACATTTCCACCTCTCAGGCGATGGGGGCAGTTCTATTCTTCCAGTTCCTCAGGCCCCAAACCTTGGAATTACCGCTCTCCCTCTCTCTCTCTCTCTCTCTCTCTCTCTCTCTCTCTCTCTCTGTCAGGGCCATCTTAAGTCCGTTGGCTCTACCTTCAAAATACAGAGTTTAACTACTTTTCCCCACCTCCACTGCTCCCTCCTTCAACCAAGCCAATACCGTCTCCTACTGGATTGTCGGACAGCCTCCCGACTGGTGTCCCTGCTTCCACGCCTGCCTCTCGAAGTCTACTGTCAACACAGCACGAGTGGTCCTCTTAGAAGTCAGAACAGATCATGTCACTTGTGTGCGCCAAGCCCCGCAACAGAAACAAAGCCAGTGCTCCTCCGTGGTGCACGAGACCCTACGCCATGTACATTTGCAACAATCCCTCCTCCTGCCCACCTCTCTAAGCCCCTCCGACTACCTTTCCCTTTAGTAGCTCCAGCTGCCCTGCCCTCCTTACTGCTCCTCGCTCTCTACATTATATATTTATGTTTACGGTCACCCTTCCCTCTGTCCTGTCAGAGTATGAATAGAACGTGTGCTCTACAAGGGCGTGCGTCTCCGTCTCGTCCACTGATGTATTCTAAGAGACTAGCCAGCGTGAAGCACATAATAGGCGCTCAAGTCAAAACTGCTCAAAAAGTGATCTTCTAGTCCCTCAGCAAACTATAAAGAGTTCAGCCACAAGACTGGATTCTTTTCTCTTAAGAATAGTCTGTGCCGTTTGTTCCTCCATTTATCCATCCATTAATCAGCCGCTCAGCGTCAGCCTCAGCCACTATAACGGGCTATGCCCAGGTAGTAAGGACAGAAATAAGAGGCTGAGGCTTCGTTGACACACATGGCAAAGAGACCATACAAATACACGGCAACCTGTTAATGAACTTGATGGAAGGAAACACTGGGTAGAAGAGGATCGGAGAAGAAAGCCAGCCTACTGACCAGAGCTGGCAGGGCGGGGGCCATCCATCAGGAAAGGCTTTCCAGAACATGTACCTCTTGCACTGAGTTTTGGAGGAGTTAGTGAAATAAGGTTGACAGAGACCGTATAAGAAGAAGGGACAAAGAGCCGTCTTCAGCAGAGGATACAGCTTGCCAAAACGCACGCAGCCTATGGGAACACGAAGGCCTGGGGAACCTTAGGTAGCTCTGTGTAGCCGCGGGTCCGGAATTCCGGGGGGTATGTGGAGGTGGGGAGGTCTCCTTTCACTCACGCTGCATAATGTGATTTACTCCTGTAGTTGGAGGGTAGCACTTCATGTTCCATCTCAGAAATACCTGGTAGTAGCAGTGTGGTAAAATGGGGCCTTGGGGAAGACTATATAGACAAGTACAGAATTTTAATTCGGAGTTAGAAACCTAGTATAAATTGGCACTGTAAAGAGCAGCAAGAACTGTAATTAATGCTTGACTCAAAGAAACCCGACAAGGATCATCCTCATTATTAGCATTTCCTATTTTTTTCGGGAGACTCGAAAGAAGAGAACATTCAAGAAACGTGCTGAAGAAATTCATAAACACATCCTGATTCAACTCCAAATCCCCAAAGGAGGGGAGCGAAGAGTCAACAAAGGTCCACGAAGAAAACGCCATGACTGTCACTCTTCGGTCAACAAGGAGCTCACAACAGTCCAAGAGAGGGCTCACGTGATGAAAAAAATACCCAAACTATCCACACCTGCCACTTGCATTCCCTCCAGAACATTCCATATTTTCCCTTTCCAAAGATACCAACACTCGACAGCCACTTGGCACTCTAGAGTTCCCGTAATCTTCCTGGCACTGCAACCATTAAAACTGTTCTTTCTCCTTAAAGCAAGGGGAAGGGACTGCATGAATCACTTCCCTCAACCAACCACTCTACTTCTGGAGGGCACGAGAGATCTTTCTCAATTGTCTTCTTTCACAACAGGCCTTGCTAGCCAAGCCCTAGATGTTAGTTTGGCTTGGAAGACCATTGGAGGCGATTGGAAAAAAAACCGGAACATCCCTGGCATTGAGACAGCACTGAACTTCCTCAGGGCAGGAAAAGCAATTAGGTTCTCTGTTTTCTAGATTTTTGTTAACGACTGATTTTCACATCTCCCTAAGTACTTACTGCATTAGTTCATAAAAGAGAAATAGATTTCAGGCACAAAGAGATCCTAGTATAAGAAGTATACCTATTTTTCTTGGATGGTAGCACTTGGAAGTAGGAGGGGGGAATGAGGGGAAATCTAAAACAGGAAGAAAGCACACAGATCAAGGGGCGTAAAGTAGGTCAGATGTGTGTGTGTCTGTGCGCAGGAACACGCACGTGTGTGTACATTATGTTGGACACGCACAAAACGAGTATTTGATGTTATCTGTCTAAACTCTCTATTATAAAATTATCTTCACAAACAAGCTACGGGACTAAAAGTCACCTTTGAAGTGATTTGTTGAACTTCTAAACCAGTAACTAACCCTTTGGAACAAACTGTGCCTTTCGATGGTTTGTTTCAAAATGTTGAGGGGCGCCTGGGTGGCTCGGTTGGTTAAGTGTCCGACTTCGGCTCAGGTCATAATCTCATGTTTCGTGGGTTCGAGCCCCGCGTCGGGCTCAGTGCTGAAAGCTCAGAGCCTGGAACCTGCTTCGGTTCTGAGTTGCCCTCTCTCTCTGCTCCTCCCCCGCTCATGCTCTATCTCTCTCTCTCAAAAATAAATAAACATTAAAAAAAAAAATCAAAATGTCTAACAGAGGGATACATGACACAGGGAAATGGGAAGTCTAAGCAGAAATTCTAAAATGTACTGAAAGGGAAGTTTTCCTTCTGGGGTCCTTTCATTCACCAGTGATTTTCTATGAGGTAAAGTCAAAAAAATAATAATGTTTCTCAGAGATTGCTCCATTGTTCTGAATTTAAATCTCTGCCCTCTGGGGACAGTTCTTGTAGAGAAAGAAGGCAGGCTTGTTATTAGGCAATAAAAGGTTTTGGATCCTTCTTTAAATCCTAATGTTACTTTTCCTCTAAAAAAGGATACCCGCCCCCTCCCTCGCCATTCAGTAGGTTGCCTTTCATTTTGTCAACAGCTTCCTTTGCTGGGCAAAAACTTTTTATTTTGGTATGGTCCTGAGAGTTTACTTTTTCTTCTGTTCCCTTGCCTGAGGAGACACATAAAAACATTCCTATGGCCGATGTTAAAGAGATCACTGACCATGTTGCCTTCTAGGTCTCTAATGGTTTGCAAATGATGTATCTGGTAAGAGGTTAATATCGAAAAAAAATAAAGAACTTATAAAACTCAACACCAAAATAACATATATCTGACTAAAAAATGGGCAGAGGACCTGAATAGATATTTTCCCAAAGCCGACATAGAGATGGCCAACAGACACATGAAAAGATGCTCAACATGACTAATTAGTTGGGAAAAGTAAACCAAAACCATGATGGGGTGGGTGTCACCTCAACAGAACAGCTGTACTGGAAAAGACAAGAAAGAGTGTTGGCGAGGAGGTGGAGACAAAGGAACCCATATTCTCTGTTGCTGGGAACGCACACTGGTGCAGCCACTGTGGAAAACAGTAGGGAGGCTCCTGAAAAGTTTTAAATTAGAATTATAATCCCGTAACTCCACTACTGTGTATCTACCCCAAGAAAATAGAAACATTAATTCGAAAGAATATACGTACCCCTATGTTTATTGCAGCATTATTTACAAAAGTCAAGATGTGGAAACAACCCAAATATCCACGGATAGAATGGGTGAGGAAGAGGTGGTATGTACAATGGATATTACTCAGCTTAAAAATGAATGAGCTCTTGCATCTGCGACAACATGGATGGACCTAGAGGGTGTATAATACTAAGTGAAATAAGTCAGAGAAAAATAACATACGATTTCACTCATATGTGTTATTTAAGAAACAAAACACACAAAGAAACCAACAAAAAACCCAGATTCTTAAACGCAAAGACCAAACTGAAGGTTTCCAGAAAGGAGGGGTGGGGATGGGTGAACTAGGTGAAGGAGATTAAGAGTACACTAATCTTGATGACCACTAATGTAGAGAATGGTTGAATCATTATACTGTATACCTGAAACTACTATAGCACTGTATGTTAAATATACTTCAATTTACAAAAAGAAAAAAAAATACATGTTTAACTTACAGGGCTAATTCTTTGGGGGGGTGTGGGTCAAAATGGTACTGTTTTTGTTTCCCTAGGAATGGTAATCTGAGGACAACCAAAGATACTGTATAACTCAAACATAACAAAGCACACACACATATATATATATATTATATATATATATATACATGTATATATATATATTATATATATATATGTACATGTATATATATATATTATATATATATATGTATATGTATATATATATATATATATATAGAGAGAGAGAGAGTGTGTGTATATATACATGTCTGTGTGTGTGTGTTTTAAGAAAATAGTCTAAAATTTATTTGTGGTTCAGGATTTCTTATTTCAAATAGCAAATCAGTTAAAAATATATAAACCCTAATTTCTTTCTATACTAATTTACTTTTACCTATTACTAAAGAAAACAATTCTCAGAGCTCCTTCTAATAGGGTAACAATGTCTAAAGCCATCATTTTATATAAACATACCATTTGATTCAACACAGAAGTGATAGCATTAGCAAGCTGGAAAATGTGCTTTTTCTCAAATAAGGAAAAATTCTGTACATAAGAAAAAGACAAAAAAAATACCTAAATTTAAAAGGAAGAAAAGAAAAACGAATAGAGGCTTGAAAAAATGTACTTGGCTTTCTCATCTCATGCGAGAAACATACATACGTAGTACTGGAAATAGGGTCTAGGGACTCAATTTAGCGTTCAATAAATACGAGTGCTAATTATTATTAATTATCGTTATAGAGAAAGGCTCATGTTATCGGGCCAGCCTCTGCTTTCCCA
This sequence comes from Paguma larvata, assembly GCA_030068075.1. Classification (NCBI taxonomy): domain Eukaryota; kingdom Metazoa; phylum Chordata; class Mammalia; order Carnivora; family Viverridae; genus Paguma; species Paguma larvata. The sequence continues at coordinate 80,304,187 of CM057832.1, forward strand.
CTGCAGAAGGCAAGCAGTCTGGAAGGGATCACAATCTTGTGTAAATCTTCGTGGTCAAGGATGAAAGCCCTATTTCGCAGGGTGAATACACTGAAAACACAACTCGAGATTTCTCAAATCCAGAAGGGAGAGAAGGTAATTAGAGAGGATGAGTGTTTCTGATCTGCAAAGGAAAAGCTACCACCTAAAAAAGAGAGATAAGGCTTATTCTGCCTTTTCCAGAGAGACAGCCTTGAATTGAATGGTGAAAGTTAAAAAGCAACACGTCAGTTACAAGAAAGGCTCTCCGACATGGAAAACACTCAGCTGGAAAAAGGATAGGCTGCCCTGAAGAAGAGCATACTGTTGCCAGTGAGATCGCAGGCGAGTTTAACCAGCCAAGAGTGATCAAGAAACGCTTCCTTAGCACATTCTGGCTAGATGGCAATCAGGACAAACACCACAGCCACGGTGATAATGACAGCTGACACTTCTACAGAAACTGCCCAGCACTGCTCGACTTTAGATATATGGACCCATTTAATGCTTCCACTGCCACTGGGCTGCACAGCCCATGCTCTTAACCACAACGATGCACTGCCTACCTCCACATTTAGAAACCCGAGCACATCTTTTAACCTCTCTGGGCCTCTACTTCCTTATTTGTAAAATTAGCATAATAGCATTTATCTCAGATGACAGTGATAAGAAGTAAATGAAACAGATTTGTTTAGTAAGTAGAACAGTGCCTGACACACTGTGAGTACTATATATATATGTAAAAGCCATTTCAGCTTTTAAGAAAATCTTTTACTTGGACGGCAAGTTAGGGAAGGCAAAGAACTGGCTTGGCCACACTGAGCAATGTGACTTTTTTTTTTTTTTTTTATAAGTGCAACTCAAGGCTTGCTGATTTAGGATCGATTCTCTAACAAAACAAAATTAGCCTTGAAAAACATGGGCAAAGCTGAAGTGTGGGTTCTGCAGTGAGTCCGATTCTCCATGTACTTTGTCGTGGCTGATCGTAAGGCCTTGAAAAGAGAGGCCTTGTCCATCACCCGCCGCTGACTCCTTTTACCAGCCTCAAGGCCCTGGCCAGCAATTCGGCTACGCTTTTATCAGAATCTTTAATTGCTTCGTACACTGGACTCAACCTAGATCTACTTAACCGACTCCCAAACCTCGGTCAATCCAATCCATTTCTTCCGTAGCTGCCATCCAACTGCAACCCGATATCCAACATAGCCTAATAAACCTTCCTCTCGACCTTAAGTCCCTGCTTTCCAGAACTTCACAGAGGCTACACTCAATCTTTCCTCTGCTTAAGCTTGTGAATCTACTCCCACCCACCCTCGGAGATCCTGGACTACTTGATAATTGGAAAACAGAAGCAATCAGATACAAATCCTCTCTACTCTTCATGTACCTTCTTCCACACCCATGAACTTCTGCAACAGCAAATCAATTCAACAGGTACTCATGTCTTTGTCTAGCCTTTTGGCTCTCCTTTCTGCTTTCAAAGAAAAAAAATGCCTCCATATCTCCTTTGTCAAGCCAACTCTTTCTTCTATTCGCTGATGCCACTCAGGAAATGTAACTTACATCATCTTCCTTGGTTTGTTCTGGCAACTATGCCTGTCTCCCACCTCTCGCTTGGGTCTTCGAACTTTTCCTACTCCTCTATAAACATGGCCATAAGAAAAAAAATTCAGAGTCCTGTTTCCCTCATAAGCCTCGACACTGTCCCCACTTTACTGTCAAATATCTCGGAGTGGTCTCTTGCTGTAGGTGTGCGACCAGCTGAACTAATGTAATAAATGTGAATCAGTGGAAGGCAACCTGATACAGATTATCTTGACTACAATCGATCTTTTTAAGTAAAGGTTCTGACATCCGGCATCCGTATATTTGGTGACCATTCATTACTTTTTCCATTTTCATTGTTTTTCACAAACACCATGAAGGGAAACACACCACAGAAGTTTGCTACATAAGACTGAACTTTAACTAAACGTTGACATGTGCTTTGGGACTTCGAGCACAAGCTTATAGCTCGGCAATACTAATATCTTAAAAATGTTTCTTGAAGGAGAATTCTTACATGAGCTAAGCCCTTACATTCTACGAAATAATGACTCAAGTTATGAACGAGAATATGATAATGTAAAATGGTCTATATAAACTCTTAGAGCCTCATCAGATTTAAAATTTACCACCTATATAGAAAAATAGGATTACAGAAATAAAGGTTTCCCTATACTTTCAGGAAAAAGGATCTGGCAAAAGGACCATAACATAGCACAGAAGATGATGTATTTAACAAGAAGAAAGCAGGCCAGTGAGAACGGGGTACAGAAACCAAGGGGAGGCAGCAGCAAATGTCGGCTCCGCTAGGGCCTCCTAGGCCAGAATTTATACATTTCGGGGCACCATGAACACAACAGGGAGGAAATGAAAAGCTTTAAGCTGGGCGGTGGAAGGACGAGTTATGCAATTTTAAAAGGATTACTGGAGTTGCTGTATGGAGGATGAATGGGAAGCCAACCAGAGTGAGTGGGAAAGGGACGAGTGGGAATCAGGAGGCTGCTTGGGAAGTCTAAGAGGGAAATGATGGAAGCTTGGTCAGGGGGGGCAGAAGAGAAAAAACTAAGGTGACAGGTTCTGGAAGAGAAAATCAGTAAGACTTGGTGAAGCCAGGGGGAAAGAAAGGAAGAGAGATGTCAATGACATGTTGGGTTCCTGAATTTATATACATCTATACATGGAAACGAGGAGTAAAACATCTCGTACAATATATAATGAATTAACAGAAATCACCTAGGGGAAGGAAGATGAATTTTACATAGTAAAAGGCAGACTTTCATTTTTTTTTTTTTACTACATAGATAACTGTATTGTTTAAATATTTTTATAATCAGCAGGTATACATTCTTCATAGTTAAAATTAACACGCGATAAAAAGAAACAAAGCATTTGCCTGACTGAAAAGGATAGGAATGGCATTTTAAGGAGAAGAAACAATCCATCCAAAGGCACGGACACGTGAAAGTACACGGCATACTTAAAGGCGGTCAAGCAGCCTAGTGTTTGCAGGGCGAGCAGGAAGGGGGTGTATCAGAGTAAGATACGCAGAGGTGTACAGCGGTTTTCCAGTATGGCCAGTTCTTAGGTGCCAGGCTAGAGAAAGCATTCCCTAAACTGTGGGAAATGGAGACGCACATGAAGTTTTCAGGCAGGAGGGTGAAAACAGATCAAGTTTTCTACTTGAGAAAGATCACGTCAGAGGCTGCGTGAAGACGGTCGAAAGCGGGGGCGGAGGGGGGGGGTGAGAAAATGGACGAGGAGACCGCCTTAGGCTAGGACATAAGCTCGGTCAGAGGCAACAGAAACAGAAGAGAGGAGAGGTTTGAATTCATTTCAGTAGACACGACTTAAGTGATTAAGCGGGATGTGATAGGGAAAAGGGAAAGTCAAAACTGCTTCTGGGGGTTTGTAGTTGAGAAAATCGGACAGCGAGGCCATCGACTTAGGTGATCCAGGAACAGGTTCAATGAGAAGAGAATAAATTTTGTTTCGGAGATGCTGAGCTTAAAGTATCTCTGGAGAGAGGTTAAAGTACCCAAAGGGACGCTGGATGGAGAGGTTTGAAAGTGAGGAACAAGGCCAAGCCTGAAGCACGTGAACTATTACCCAGAACAGAGAATTTTAAGCCTATGGACACAATCTTCCCCCGGACACAATTTCACTGAATTCTTAAGGCAACTTTCAAAAGCTGACCAGTTCCATTTATTCTCATCGTTGTAAAAATTCCACATAATCGTTCGAGTCTCTATAAGCAGGACCTTAAGGAAGCCAGGGGCTTTTTGTCTTGGTCTCTCTTTTATTTCCGGCCCCCCTCCCTCCCCTTTTGTCAGCCATTCTTTCTCTCTCTCCAGTAAAGGAAGATATAGGAAGTATAATATAAAAACATTTGTTGTTAAATATTTCCATGTTTTGTCTTAGCTGTAACAGGCAAAGGCAAGAACATTTCAGAATGCTACCTGAAACCACACCTAAGCAATCATTTACCTATGTGACTCTCCACTGATTTTTCTCTGGCAAGTCACCGAGCCTGAACCAAGTGGCAGTCCCAAGGCAGTCAGCTCCGGCTGCAGCTTTAACTACACAGGCTCCTGGAACAACTCCACAGTTCTGTCGCTGCTCACCGTCAGAAATCCAAGTCACACTGCACCTCTGTCTAACCGGTGATGCCCTAGTTTGCCGGGGAGGTGGGGAGGAAGGACCTGTTGGCAAGGAAACAGCTGCTTCCTTCCTGAGCCAGGGAAAACCAGGAAGGCGACAGATGGGCAGAGCAGAGAGGCAGCCAAAAGTTGCTCTGGCTCCTAGTTGGCAAGGATTTTCACTGAGGCACGACTGGATATTTTACAGCGTATCAATCATTGAGAGACTTTTACCTGCCTGGGGGCCCTGGCCCTGCCTGGGGGCCCCAATAGGGCTTCCCACATTTTCTATGTTTGAAAAACTTTGAAGTTTGCAGTGGTACTCAGCCTGGGTACAGTGGCTGAGACTGCAAGGCACTGGCCCATTTCACTTCAGGATTATACCCAAGAGAATGCACTTTCTGGTCTAAAAAAAAATTTTTTTTTAAACTTTTCTGAAATGATATTTGCGTGACTAATTAGAATTTCTATTAAAATTTCCTTAGAAAATGCTTTTCTTAAACGTTTACTATTACATAGTTAATTTCAAAAGATTTGTTGCAAACTTTTATATTTTGTTCTTTTATCACTCCCCCTCCCAGCCACTTTTGTACCCAGAAAATTAAATATTCGAGGATTCCTGGGTAAAAGAGACAACCTCTGGATTCGTGTGTTAACACTAACGTTTTTTAAAAATATTGTTGTAAATGGCTAAGTTACTCTTCAAATAGAAATTAGCAATCACTGAAAAATATTAAAAATTAGTGTGGGCATGAAATATGGAATTTTAAAACATCAGTTTACTATGCTGATTAATTCAACATTTATATTTGCATCAGAACTTAATCCCATAAATAAATAGAGCTCTCAATTATTTTAAAAAATCAAGGGATAACATATGTATTTAAACATATTAGCAGCATAAAGACGTATGCTTCAACACACTTATTGGGAAAACGTCTGAAAATATTACTACACTGAATTCAAGGGCATCCGCAGGAATCTGACAGAAGTTCTCTAGGATAACAACATTTCAGGAAATTCCAAAAAAAGGAAAAGGGTCGAATAGGAAATAGCCTCAAATTAATTGACAAAGTTCAGTGCTTGCTCCAACTTGATTTTTTTCTCTCCATGGCAAAAAAAAAACCAAAAACAAACAAACAAAACACAAAAAACAAAAAACCCCGAGTCTCGGGATGGGGGCGTGAATCACTTAGATGAAAGTTCATCTACTGGAATAAACGGAGAGGCCGCTTGGGCAGGAGACACAGGAGAGTCGGTGGTAGTGCTGACTTTCGCTGGTGAGTTACACGAAGAGCCCGCACTGCTGCTGTTTCCGTCAAGGGGAGCCGAAGACACACACACGCCGGGCTCTGACAGCTGTGCGACGTCAGAAGAAAGCATGTTGGTGATGCCCTGGAAAAATCTCTTTGGCTGATACTCGGTTTCCATTTCACATTTTCTTTTCAATGGTCCAAGAACACTTGGTCTAATGCAATTGATGGGACTCTGGCTCCTCCGGGTAGTAAATCGAGTCGTTGGGCTGGGAATCGGACTTGGAGGCAATCCATTGCTACTCACAAAACTTTGCAAGGACGGTGAAAAACACTGCTTCCCAATCCCCCGGGTGGGTGACGGTGCTGGCGACACCGGAATGAAATCGATGCGCTTCGGGGAGGCGGACTTCTCCACGTCGTTGTCACTCAGGCTGAAACTTTCCTCCCAGGAGTGGCTTATCTGCATTGCGTTCTGCACCTCGCGCTCGTGGACCGTCTCTCGGTTGATCAAGTCCATGCCCTCCTCCTGTTTGATCTGGTGCAAGCGGCTGCTGTGCATGCGGACGGGGGAGGCCGGCAGCAGCAGGCCATGGCGGTTCGGGAACGTTGTGCTGTTCCGCCTGGCGCTCGGCGCCTCGGCCTGGAACACCGGCGAAGTGTCACTGAGGCCGTGGATCAGGGGGGCGCTGTTAGACCTCCTGAGGCCCCCGCCAGCGCTAGTGCCGCCGCCCTCCGCCGGGCTCCCGCCAGTACCCGGAGGCAGCTCCAGGTCTAGCTCCATCTTCTCCTGAGCCATGTCGAGGGCAGGGAGGCGGGGGCGGCGCTCAGAGACCTAGGACTCCCATTCCCCGCAGTCCGGGGCCAGGGCCGCCGCCGCCGCTGCCGCCGCGAATCTGTCAGCGGGCTCCTCCTTTTGCGCATGCGCGCCCCTTCGCGCAGGCGCCGAGAGATTGCTCTCTCCGTGGCGCCTGCTTAATGCGTAATAGCCTCCGCGCAGCCCTAGGGGGAGGGGCGAGGACTGGTTGGGCGACTAAAAAGTACGTTTCTTCCGTAATTAGCTATCGAGCTGCAAGCTCGCGGCTACGCGTGTTTACGAGGTTACCGTATTCCAGAGCGTGTGCTTATAAAACGAGAGATCTGAAAGAGACGCCGTTGATGAAAGGGGGATGGATGAAGGGGAGTGGAGCTTGGCCTAACCAGGGAGGGCTTCCCTGAGGAAGGGACAGTCTCCTGAGTCCGGAAGGAGACAAAATGGGTGCCGGGTGGTGAACCGTCCAGGAAGCGGTGGCAGCTGGGTGGCAGGCGGGAACGAGGCGGGGAGGGAGGGAGGGAGCGTGGGCTGCGGTGGGCAGTGAGGGCCGCCTGACGTGAGGTGGTGGACCAGGGCGGATTCTGAGAACAATGAAAACACCGAAGGTTTTCAGGCAAGGGGATGACAGCGACTGCAAAGCTCGCTGGTTGCTGTCTGAAGTCCAGATTGTTGGGAGATTAGAACCTAGGGGGAAAGGCCAGAGGGGAGGCGGTCCTCTAGGCCAGAGAAGATGGTAATTTCCAGTAGAGTGTTAGTGTGGGAGAGGAGACGGAGAGAATGGTAAATCTGAGCGCCGTTTAGGTCAGGGGGAAAAAACCAACCTGTCCTTCTATTTTACAGTCCTATTTCTAGCACAAGCATGTGTGCTCAGTAATCTTCACTCAGTGTGAGGGATTAAAGGAAGGGAAAAGCAATAGCCCTTGACACCTTAAAACTAAAAACACAATCCTTAGCTTAAGATGAACTGTGATATCTCCTTAAAAATGGGTTTATATTTATTCCTCCATGTATTCAGTTAAGTTTTGTTTTGCTTCCTCACTGTGTACTAAGCACTGCTAGGAAAAAGGCCTACCATGAGGGTGTTTAATTTCTACTGAAGGGACAGAGATAGAGGAGTAAGCTATTTTCAGATAGTGGTAAACCTCAGGACAAAATAGAGCGTGTGTTAAGACACTACCGGGAGGGGGGCAATTAGAGCTGAGATCTAAATACAAGAAACAAGTTGTGTCCACGTCTAGGCAATGAACATTCTAAGCACAGAAAACAGCAAAGCCCAAGGCAGACGTGAGTTTGGTGAGCTGGCAGGAAAGGATAGAACGGCAGCGGAAGCAGAGAGGGCAGAGTGGTGTGAGGACACACGCGAGTGTGGAGCTCATCCTAAGCACAGTGAAAAGCCACCGGGGAGTTTAAAGCAGGAGAGTGATAGTATCTGGCTGAGGTTTTAAGTATCGCTTTGGCTCGGTGGGAATTAGGCTGAAAGAGGGCAAGAGTGGAAGCAGAAAGGCAGAGGAGGGACCTACAGCAACAGTACAGACAGGTTACTGGGCCAGGGTTGTAGCGGCAGTGACGGGGAGAAGTAGATGGAACCGAGAGCTGTTTGGAAGTAGACCCAAAAGGCTATCAGATGGAGTCGGTGTAGATGATGAAAGAACAGACAACGCAAAGGCAACCCATAGGTTTCTTACGCTGACAGATTGGTAGTATCATTTACGGAGATAAGGAAGGAGTGTGCTTCCAAAAGTGGAAGTTAAGAGTTCTGTTTTGGTCGATTTGAGGTGCAGGTGGCTATTAGATATCCTTGTGGTTATCTGAACTGAAAGGAAGTTTAGTGATTTTTGTTCATCCTTTTCTTTCTGCGGCTGAAGAGAGTCGGGTCCAGAGAGGCTAAGTGGCGTATTTACCATCGCACAGCTTGCTTAGTAGTGGGAACCAGTACTAGAATCCAGGTCTTCTGGTTCCTAGTCCATGCCTCTTTGTCCACTGTATCTCAAAATGCTTTTACTTTGAATTCCCTGTAAAATACAGGTCCTAATGATATAATAATGTTGGTTATTCATGCCTATAACTGTATAGAAACTGATCTAAGCTTTCTAACTGTCAGACACTATTCAAACTGCTTCACATATAGTCCCTTGCTTAATCCTTGCCACGACCTATCAAGGAGGTATTATTGTTCTCATTTTGCAGGGGAAACTAAGATACAGAAATGAAGCAACGTCCCCAGGATGACAGCACACAGCAGCATCTGGGCTTTCTGGCTCCGGAGCCGGGGCACTACAAGGACTCCTGCAAGTGTAGTGATGTTTTAGGACTGGGAGAGGCCGTTTCCAGATGGTTAGCTTTGTGAAGGCAACGGTACTCGAGACAGGATTCTGAGTGAAGACGCTTTCATACAGAAGTAACAGCGTGAGAATAAAAATGGTGAATCTGCTGATACATGAAGTACATGGAGAAGAGTGATGGGGAACAAGCTGGAAATGGGAGTCGGAGGGAGAGAACTGGGGCTCTGAATGCCGGGCAGAAGGGCCCATCTTTAACATGTGAGGCAACAGGAAACGGTGAAATGCAAGAGGAAAGACCACGACACCTACACTTTGGGCCCTGCCGGGCAGCTCAAGGATGGAGCCAGGTGGAAGAACGGAAGGGGAAAGAATCAACTCCTCTGACCTGCCAGGCACTTGCAGTAGTCCACAGTCCCACTTAATCCCCACTGCAACCCTATAAATTAGATACTGTTATGCTCATTCCGTAGGGGGACAATGGAGGTTCGAAAATTGCAAAAGGCCCAACAGGTACATGGGAGAACCAAGACAGCCCAATCTGGATCAAGCCTCCACTTCAAAACCTGCATTGTTTTTGCTGCCCTTTCCACGGACTGAAGAAGCAGAATCTGATGGCCAGCTGTGAGACGAAAGGAGGGTCTAAACTCAAGTTGGGGGGCGCCTGGGTGGCTCAGTCCGTTGGGCGGCCGACTTCAGCTCAGGTCATGATCTCATGGTCTGTGAGTTCGAGCCCCGTGTCAGGCTCTGTGCTGATGGCTCAGAGCCTGGAGCCTGCTTCAGATTCTATGTCTGCCTCTCTCTCTGCCCTTCCCCTGCTCACACTCTGTCTCTCAAAAAATGAATAAATGTTAAAAAATAAAAAAAAAATAAACTCAAGTTGGGAATGGCGGAGACGGGAAATGGATTTGAGGGACAGGGAACAACAGTATCTGACCCCCCCTGCGTTTGCAGAGGATGAGGAGAGACCTCGCAGATGACAAGCCCGAGTATGAGTGGCTTAAAGAATGGCACGATGTTATTAAATAAAAACAGGAGAGAGAGGGGGAAGAGCTTCCAGAAGAACATTGATACTGGCTAAGTAGAAAAAGGCATTAACAACGTAACTTTCTAATAGCCACGGCATATTGCTAATTTGCATATTCAAGTCTTGCTAATGTGGCTCAGATGTGCCAACGCTGTGTCCATCCTCGTCTGGACAAGCACAGTGCTCGTGACCGATAAAGCGAAGAGATGGGGATGAGTGCACAAGAGCAGATGTCTGGGCCCTCTGGTTCTGACCTGAACACCCCTATTAGCTCTCTTTCCTCATTTCTTTGTTCCTATCCCCGTGTCTACGGTCGGTCTCCACCCAATGCTCAAGGTAATCCTAAAGGGAAGACTCGAATAGAACCTTTCAGCGAATCCTCACTCGGAGAAAAAGCCAGTGTCCTTACGACGGTCCACAGAGCTCTATGTGACGTGGGTCTCTGCTGTCCCTCTGACCCCACCTCCAGATACCGCCCCCTCACTGGCTTTCCTCCAACCGCAGAGGCCCCTTATTGTCCATCGGCCCACGAGGCACGCTCCCCCTCCTCCTGGCTGACTCTTCCTCCAGTGGACGTCCACACGCTCCATGCCTGCAGGTCTCTACACAAATGTCACTGACTGAGAGGCTTTCTCTGACCTTCCCTCACAAACGGCGACGGCAGTGCCCGACGCCAAATCTATACTCCTTTCCCAGGTCCCTTCCAGTTTTCTCATTATCCTCTAGAGCCCCAAATGACAGATTTGTATATATAGTTTTCTTGCCTCTTGTCCTCGAGAAGATCAGCTCCCAAGAACAAGGCCTTCGCTTCCGCTGTGTGCCTGGTACCTAGGACAGGGCCTGGCATAGGACTCGGTAAATAGTTGTGAGTCCCCGTGCGAAGGAATGATGACTGACTGAACGGCCTAGCGCGGCCTGTACAAATGGGAAGAAAACTCTAGTATGTGAAAATCCAGCTGAACGGCTTTCTACCCTGATTTTCTTTTTAATGCTTATTTATTCTTGAGAGAGAGAGAGAGAGAGAGACAGAGTGTGAGCAGGGAAGGGGCAGAGATAAAGAAAGAAACACACACAGAATCCAAAGCAGGCTCCAGGCTCTCAGCTGTCAGCACAGAGTCCAACGCAGGGCTCGAACTCACGAACAGTGAGATCATGACCTGAGCCGAAGCTGGACACTCCACTGACTGAGCCACCCAGGCGGCCCTTTTCTACACTGATTCTGAATACTTCTTACTGGGACAATCAGCTTTCTTTTATTGACATTTTAGTTAAAGTGCCCTCCGAGCCACACAGGTCGATGGCTTGAACTAACCAGTAGGTGAGCTAAGAAACTGAAGCCCCGAGTGTCCATTCTTTTTCAGTCAAACGCTGACACACCCTTGACAGAATTAAAATGCTCAGTGCTGAGGACTCTAAGCAGTGCTTAATATATTTAGTTACTGCTTCCTCTCAAACGGATAAATGAGAGAACAGCCACCATAAAATGCAATTCAGCCTGCCGCACATGGGTAACGCCAGAGGCGGGATTCAGGAGACTGTCCCTGCGTCAATTCGTCCTTCTGGTTTCACTCTGGGTATGAATTAAACACCACGCTTAGATGGCTGATATTCATGCTCACTCCTGAGTCATAAAAGCAGATTTCTACTCAATAGTTAAACTTTACTGTGATTAGTATTCTATGTTCTTAAACTAACAGACAGTTTCCTTTTAATTCCAAGGGACAGTTTTTCACTATTAAGCCCTGAGCATACGGCAAAGCGAGTATCTACCTTGGGATCCATAATGAATGAATCTGAAATACAGATGTGTGTGTCTGTACATGTTTACTCTTAATTTTTTTTTTTTGAGAGAGAGAGAGAAAGTGCATGTGACTGGAGGAGAGGGGCACGGAGGGAGAGAAAGAGAGAATCCCAAGCAGGCTTGACACTCAGTGCAGAGCCCTACACGGGGCTCAATCCCACAAACCGTGGGGTCATGGCCTGAGCCAAAATCAAGAGTGGGACGCTCAACCGACTGAGCCACCCAGGGGCCCCTACATGTAGACTCTTAGATGGGCTGACAAATATCTCAACATCTCACAGGTACTAGCATCACCAACCTAGAAAACAAATATTGCAGAGGAAAACTTGACTTTCAAAGTACAGGAACTTAGCAGTGTTGACTTTGGAAAAACGTCTGGCAGTATCTACCAGAAGGAAATAGATTTATGCTCTGTGGTTGAGCAGTTCCACTCCTGGGTATATACCCGAGAGAAACTCATGCTTGTATCTACTAAAGACATGCACGAGAATGTTCCTTGCATTATTATTTGTAAAAGCCCCTGACTGGGAACAACCCGCATGTCCATCAACAGTCGAACGGGGGAAGAAATTATACAATGGAATTATTTATTTAACAACACAAACGAGTTACAGGATGATGTTTCATGGAAGAAACCAAACACAAAAGAAGAGATACTCTTTGACTCCATTTTTATGACATTCAAGAAGAGCCCAAATCAATCTCTAGTGTAGAAGTCAAAATATTGGTAACCTTTGGGACAAGTGACTGAGAGGGGCACAAGGAAATATTCCATTTACTGAGCTGGGTGCTGGTTACACGTGCGAAAATTCATTAAACTAAATACTTGAAATGTATCCACTGTACTGTATAAGGAGTTCGACCTCAACATGTTACCGATGCAGAGAAAGAGAATGGGAAGTTGAAATTTAAGTGGAGGATGGAAGAGAGTAAGAATGTATTTCCACGGAAAGGAAGATATTTTTTTTTCACACACTCATCATGAGTCTAAGCTAGAATCTCTTCCAAATCTCTGTGACACATGACAGCGTCACTGGAAGAACAGCCAGCTGGCCTTGCCAGCAGGAAAAATGGTCACAGAAACACCCCCCTCCCCCACATCCACACTCACTCCTCAGACTTCAGCAGCCTGACGGAAGCACTGGATACCTGTCCCAGGCTGGTTACAGATCACCAACAGAGCCACTGCCTCTCTGTGGTCCCGTTCCCACAGCACCCTCAAAGCTAGTTATTTCTAAGAAAGCAGGAAGGAGGAAACGAAGCCCATTTCGTAGCCTTTGACTTTCTCCACTGTGTATTTGTTCAAAGTCGGCTCTGCAATCACCTCCCCACCCCCAGCATAATTCATGAGATAGAACAGTTAGAGTCAACGGAGTCAAAGAATCAGTGGGAGGTGTCCTCGTACATGGGAAGAATGAGCATTGTATTTAAGGACATGATTTTGACCACAAGGAGTTTATTTAATTATCCTGATAAAAAATAAATACAAGATGATATCACAAACTCATCAACCATTCCATCTCCAATTACTGAGAGCCCTCGAAGTATAGACATTCTCTATGGTGTTTACCCTCGAGGTTGCTTCATCTAATCCTTAAAACTTTATGGCAAGGGGCGCTTGGGTGGCTCAGTCAGTTAAGCTTCTGGTTCTTTATTTTGGCCCAGGTCATGATCTCGTGGTTTGTGTGTTTGAGCCTGCTTGGGATTCTCTCTCTTTCTCTCTCTCTCTGCCCTTCCCCTGCTTGCTCTCTCTTTCTCTCAAAAATAAATAAAGAGGGGCACCTGGGTGGCTCAGTCAGGTGGGCGTCCGACTTTGGCTCAGGTCATGATCTCACTGCTTGTGAGTTCAAGGCCCGTGTCGGGCTCTGTGCTGACAGCTCAGAGCCTGGAGCCTGCTTCAGATTCTGTATCCATCTCTCTGCCCCTCCCCTGCATGCACTCTCTGTCTCTCTCTCTCTCTCAAATATAAAAAAAGTAAAACATATAAAAAAATTTAAAAATACATAAAATTAAAAAAAAAACCTTTAAAGTGGCAAGGATTAGAAAATCAGAGCAGGATTAGAAAACCGATGGACGTTTGGCCGCTCTTGCGTTTTATTTTTCATAACCACCAGAGGCCATGAGACCACTCACACAGAGCCAGGCCCCCCATACACAGATGGGCCAAATGGTAGAAAGGGGCCTCAAAGCCCTAACGGAAGAAGCCTCACAGCCTAAAGTTCCAATAAAGAAGTAAATGTTAACTGTAGTTACTGTGTTCAGTGTTCTCAAAGGAGAACATCAGGGAAGGTATTACCAAGAGCCATCCAGCCTCCATTCTCTGCTGCCTTCCGTCTTTCGATAGAAGAGAAAAAGGAGCTGATATCATTTGTCCCTCACCGGTTTTATGGATTTTAGGCAGCATCCGTTTTTTGATGCCTTCCCTTTGGCATCAAATTTGGAGACTGGCTAACGCTGGTAAACCTTTCTGTAGCTCCACGCGTCTCTCTGCCTGTCTGCTAGCCTTCCCTCTCGTGGTTGGTCCATCTGGCAAGAAGGAACAAATAACTTGAGGCTTTAAGGATAATGTACAAAGTTCACTGCAGAACAAGGCTACAAATCCAGTTGGGTTTACACACCTGGGCCTTCCAGCTGGGTGTCTCGGAAGCCTCTAGAAAGCTCAACAAATCAGTACGAAGCAAGACTACAGGGAAAAAGTACCAAATCTGGAGTCACACTGTATACGTGTAGTTCTGTGACCTTGGGCAAGTCTGTCAACTTCTCTGGGCCTCACTTATCTCATCTATGAAGTGGGGACACAACCTCTCCATAAGGATCAAATGGCACAAGGTCCATACTAGGCCTTACCAACGGCCAAGGCCCTGTGCGAACACGCTCCTCTGTACGACAACCCTCACAGCCGTGATCACAAAGGGGTCCTCCCCACTTTTCCACCCCCTTCGCCAGCGGGCTTCCTTTGTTTTCTGGCCTTTTAGTTTGGTTCCGTGCAAGAAAATTCTCTCTTCGGCTTCTTCCCTGACACTATTGTCATTTTTACAGAGAGACATTTTCTGTGGTTTAAAAAAGTATGAATGGAAAGGTTCATCGTCGGTCGGGTTGACAGTTTCTGACAAGGAGGAGTAAGAGTAACCCTCCTTTCTAAGAATTTTACTCAGTCTGAGAAGAGACAGACCCCAGGGCGGTAGACAGGCCGTCAGTAAGTAAAAATGTAGCTGGATCAGTGAATACGGTTCCCCACAGCAAGCCGTTTGTTAGTCCCCAAAGGCTGCAGCCACCCTCCCGGGTCGCGCTCAACTTTTCAATCGCGACTGAGCCCAGCGGCTTATTCTTCTCTATTCATTTTAAACCCTGTTTTGAATTAACTGCGGTCATGCCACTGTCCTTCCTGGCATGTAGCAAGGTGCACAGGGACACATATTTGGCTATGCCCGACAAACAAGTGGAACACGGCCTCTTTTGGACCAAACGAGCAGAGTGAAGGGGAAGAAACTGCAGCAAGATTCAAGAAGTTTCAGGAGCTACCATCCCTCCGATGTCTTTCCTTCCGGGTAGCGGACATCCGTAGGGACGTGCTGAGGAGCAGGTCACATGTTCCCAAGAAGTCTGACGCCAGACTTAGAGACGGAAAAGCAACATGCTCTAGGGCCATTTTCTTTTTCTTCTTCTTTTTTTTTTTTGGGGGCTTTGGGAGGCGACCGCTGTGTAGCCGACAGTCCCTTACCCTGACACAGAGCGCAGTTCGTGATTTATTCTCTTTTTACCCACAGTCCTTTGTCAAGTAAACGCAACACGAAGACCAAGTATTCAGGGCGGGGGTGCTCGGATTCCCCCCGTTTTACACCAGCTAATTTCCAAACCGAACGCAAGTCCATTTGTTAACACGAAGTGTATTTTTTACCACCCACGGGGATGGGCCACCTGAACGTTCCCGCCCATTAGGAAATGGTACAGGTTTGTTTTGTTCCCTCTCCTTTTGAAAACCAGAAGACTAAGATCGATTTCTAGTCGTTTTGTCATTACCATCGCGGCACAGAAACATGTTTGGTGAAGGCGTGTGTGCCGGGTACCCTTCTAAGTGCTGTGTATCTCCTTGTTCAGTCCCCACACCACCTCCAGGATTATTATCCTCATCTTGTAAGCCTCCCTTTTACGGAGGCTAAATTGCTTAAGGAGACATAACCCATTAAGTGGTTGAGGTAGAGGAATTGGAGCCCAGACGTGAGCATTCTTTTTTTGTTTTGTTTTTTTACTATTTATTTTTTGAGAGGGAGCGAGCGGGGGGAGGGGCAGAGAGAGAGAGAGAGGGGGACAGAAGATCCAAAGCGGGATCCACACGGATAGCCGTGAGCCCGACATGGGGCTCGAACTCACAGACCGTGAGATCATGACCTGAGCTGAAGTCAGATGCTCGACCGACTGAACCATCCAGGCGCCCCCCGAGGTGAATTCTTCATCACCTCCCCTTTCTTAATCGCCTCCGCTACTGCCTCTGGAAAGATGCCCTTGGATCCCTCACACCTGCCCCATTCATGGCGCTCCCGGTGATCTTCCAAGAATGTCTGTGGCCTGGACGTGAACAGGATCGTCATTCGGATTACCAGAGAGAGGAGGGCTCCGTGAACCGCACGGGCTTACAGGTACTAACTAGTGAGGTGACAAAATCAGGCAATTACTACATGCCCCGTTGTCCCAAAGCAGTTACGAGAACCCGTGCCAAGGGTCAGAATGGCACAGTATCTGATCAGAAGGAGGCTTCAGAAATGAGCCACACCAAACCTGACCGGCCAGTCAGCTGAGATTCAGAGAGAGCCGACGATTCCTTCAAGTTCAAAAGGCCATCCAGGATGGACAGAGTCAGGATGCTTTGTGACGTTTGTACAGATTACTTTGTGATGTTTGCTCCCTGGGTTTCCCTCTCACTTCCAATTTCTTCTCTAAGCAACAGCGTCCACCTCCATGGTTTTCACTGCAACCAAGGTACTGATGTCCTTCCCATTTCTGTCCCCAGACACGGCTGACCCATCTTAAGCCTGGAATCTGTGACCACCTACGAGGCATTGCCACCACATGGACTTTCACACCTGTCAAGGAACACACTCACTCCTCCCTCCCCCAAATCTGCTAGCCTTTAACAACGAGCTACACCACCATCTCCCCAACCAAGTCAAAACTCAACATAATCTACATCTCTCCCTCCTTCCATGTCCTCAGTTTTACCTACTTAATATCTTGTATCCTTCCCTTCCGCCTTTGTTACTAAACCATTTGGGCCCCTGCCCCCTCCTCCGCGCCCCGCAACTGCCATGACTCCAGTGAATCTGGTTCAGAAAGATGCCTCTACTCCTACACAGTTCGCCTCAACGCTGCCAGAGTGAATCTTCTGATCGGCTCATTAATGTCCATCTGCCCTCTTCCTCCTGCTCAATTCTTTCACTAATGCTCCTGCAGGGCGAGCGGGCAGGCAGGCGGACTACAGAGAGAAAGGCACAGGAAAAGGAGGGTGGAAGGGAGGGAGGGAGGAGGAGGCTAACCCTAGTATCTCCCCCAAAGTTCTCTAAAGCTTTACTCCCCTCCTTTCAGTGAAAAGTGCTCTAACACAATATTTAAGAACTCGGGCTCTGGGGGCGCCTGGGTCGCTCAGTTGGTTGAGCATTCAACTTCGGCTCAGGTCATGATCTCATGGTCTGTGAGTTCGAGCCCCGTGTCGGGCTCTGTGCTGACAGCTCGGAGCCTGGACTCTGCTTCGGAGTCTGTGTCTCCCTCTCTCTCTGCCCCTCTCCAATTAGCACTCTGTCTCTCTCCCTCTGTCAAAAGTAAACTCACATTAAAAAAAGAACTCGGGCTCTGAAGTCAGAAAGCTTGGGTTTCAATCTTGAGTGTAACGTCTGAATGTGTGTGTCCTTGGGGATCAAGTTGCTTACCCCTCCTTGAGCCTCCCTCTTCGTACCTGAAAAATGAGAACAGCCCCTCTCTTTCAGCTGATTGTGGTGAAGAGTAATTGAGGTGATATGCACAAAGCTCGTAGAACACAGCCAGACACGACACTTCTCAGAGGAGATCCCGGAACTAAAACCAGGAGACCTTATTCACTTAGATTGCTGTCTCCTGCTTCTCCTTCTTGGGCTCTACCCACCTAGCCAGCAACTCATCCAATATTTACCGAGCACCACAACTGTACGCGCTTCAATCTGCAGACGGAACCAATACTGGTAACGAAGCTTCTATGCCAGAACCCTGAGATTTCAAATTTCTTCGTGCCACAAAACCCTTCCTCAGAGTCTGTGATGATTAAGGCTCTGCAGAGGGTGTTGTAAAGACGAAAAAGATCCGAGGGAAGTTGAGAGTCCAGGAAGGAGTTAAGCTGCAAATCATTAAATATAATATAGGCGAGATCTTGTGTCCTCAGCCTTCAGCGGGCATCGGAATTATCTGTGGAATTTTGAAAAACAAACACAACAGAGCCCCCGTCTCCAGAGATTCCTACTCAATAGACCTGGGGCAGCGTATTAGAATTTTAATTAAAAAAAAATTTTTCTTCCCCCAAGTGAATCTCACGTGCTCCAAAGATGAGAAACTACTGGGAGAGGTGGGGCGAGCGTCGCAGCGGCTCAAAAGTCCTCAGGAGAGAACTAAGACTTTTGAAGAGGAGCAAGATTGCTTTCGGCTGAGAGGAGGAACACACCGTCTGTGGAGAATCCCTCAACAGAAAACACCCCGAGAGCGTCTGGTTCGACTTGCCCAACTTGGAGCATGAGAAGCCATCTTGCGAGAGTACCAGCTGGGCAAGACCTGGGGCTGAGAATTGTTGTTTTTCTATTACCTGGATTCCTTCCTCTCCCTGTTCTGACCCAGAGAGGTCAGAGAACCACACCCTCCCCAGGAGCCCAGCAGCTTTGCCTGCGACGAACCCCCAGCCAGGGAGGGGAGCCCCTAACGTGAAGTTGGAGCCTCCGCCAATCACAAGGCGCCCCACATCTGAGGCACCAGCTGCAGACAGTGACTTCAAGTGACAGGAGACCACTTCGTTGCCTACGAGCCAGCCGAAAGGTTCCTGGGTTTTACATTCAGAAGAGCAGCCCTTTCCCCATCGAATAAATTTACACCGAGAGGCAAAAATAAAGACTTCTGCGCACATCCCACAAGTGCTGCTGGTTACACATGGGACAGCTGACACTTGTCACATGTGGCAGAAATGCTGCAGAATAAAAGGACTTGGGAGGGGGGCATTTCCAGAGTCTGGGAGTCACCTGGTGACCATGAGGAGAGGACTCTGGTCGAGGCAGAGGGGGAGAGAGTGCAGAAAAAAAATCGGATGGAAGGAGGTGGGCCCAGAGGAGGAGGTGACAAATGGTGGGGGTGGAGGGAGCCACAGAGACCAAGCACTGAAGAACTTGGCTGATTCAGACTGAGAACCTGGGTGCCCGGTGCCTTCGTGTGCACGGAGAGGAAAACAAGCAATAAAATGTCACCAACAGTGGGTCACGGGAAGGTTCTTAAGGACGGGACTTTCTTTTTTTTTTTTTTAATTTTTTTTAATGTTTATTTATTTTTGAGAGACAGAGCGTGAGCAGGGGAAGGGCAGAGAGAGAGAGAGAGAGGCAGACACAGAATCTGAAGCAGGCTCCAGGCTCTGAGCCATCAGCACAGAGCCTGACTCGGGGCTCGAACTCACAGACCGTGAGATCATGACCTGAGCTGAAGTCGGCCGCTTAACTGACTAAGCCACCCAGGCGCCCCCAGGACGGGACTTTCTTAAATTTTTTTTTCTCTCCTGAGAAAAGATTATTGGTAAGAGAAATGTGGGTGGTACAAAAAAGACAGGAAAAAAATATGTAACTGAGAGGAAAAGCCGGCCGTGGATGAGGAGAAGAATAAGGACCCCAGTAAGAGATTATAAATATTTATTTAAAGTCTATAAAATAACCTTAAGCTCTAGAGGAGTCAGATCTGGGGGAAATTATCTGGTTCTTTCCTTCAACAAGAATAGCCATAGTTTCAAGGCACTACCTACGTTCAACCGGCTCCATGACTGACAACATGAAACCATCCACCCTCCTTCTGGAAAACTGTGGGCAAAATACCATTAATGTTGTTGCTCCTAGAATACCTAACTGATCTGGCCGCCAGACACAGAAGAGAAAAGGAAAAGAGCCCCACGGCATAAGTGGAAGTGAAACCCTATCCCATTAAAGAGAATTTGCTTTTGGAATGTGTAAAATCTAAAGGCTCAATTAATCTTAATGATGCATCAAAGAAGAGAAGGATCACCCTGGCCTAAAAGCAATTCTTCGGAAAGCTGCAGAACCTGGAAGGAAGAATGTTGAGGAAGAGATGGGTGATGGCTAGTTGCCCGCAAAGATGAACCTCCATTTGGTATTTAAAAAAAAAATAACAATTTTCCCACTTTAAAACTATGAGGGGGGAATGAGGGATGTAACAAGTTGGGTATGAACAAGTTGTATGTTTAACGAAGTAACAATCTTATCGTTTGTTCCAATGCGTCTTCCATCGCTTTTCCCAACAGTCAGTCTAGTCAACTCCTATGGACACGGCTTCACCACTAAAAACCTAGTTTGCCCCGTATCTCTCTTCAGTTTATCACCAACAGTGGGAGACGCAAATGAGCTGCTTCCAAGGGCAGACAGATAGATGGAGTGATAGCACTGAGAAAAAGAGCACTGCGCTCAGCAGACTGGAGAGCCCTCGGGCCTCTAGCGAGAGCAGGCAGCTACCACTCCGTTCCTGCGAACTGCTGTCCTTCGCAGCATTTGATGCTGGAGTCTCCTGTTATTCAAGAGGGGTTAGGGCGCCCGGGTGGCTCAGTCAGGTGAGAGTCTGCCTGAGGCTCAGTTCATGATCTCATGGTCCGTGAGTACGAGTCAGGCTCTCTGCTGTCAGTGCAGAGTCTACTTCAGATCCTCTGTCTCTCTCCCTCTGCCCCTCCTCAACTTGTTCTCTCTCAAAAACAAGAATAAAACATTAAAAAAAAAAGGAGGGGATGAAAATCCAGATTTCTAAAACTGTGGATTCTCACAATCTCCACATGTTCAAGTTTTTAAAAATTAAAGAGTGAACACATTTTAACACTGATCAAAAAAAATTAAAAGCTAACACTAATACTAATAAAAAAATTAGAAAGGCTGCCTTAAGCTCGGCCCTTATGCCCCACGATTGTCACTCCTCTTCTCCTTTCATAAGGTCCTTTGTCATTTTTATGTATACTCAATCTCTGTCTCTGGCCACATGCTCTCTAGGAGAGGACAACAGTCATGTCTTGCAGGTGAAAGAATGCCCTGCAGTGCCTTGCAGGGACCGGCCGTGGGGCACTGCCTATGAAGGATGGCGGGCGTTACCTCTGACACCTGTCCTAGTGGATGATGTATGCATCCGCTTTTTCCCTTTCTTCCTGCTGCTTTCCCCACTAGGCACCAGTTCGAAATGGCCACACATCTTACTGACTTCTCGTTTGTAGTAAGTTTTCCACGGATTCTCTACTTTCCAGGTGTATACTTCAAATACCTACAAATAACAGTGCAGTCTGCAACCTCCACTCCAATGTTTTGTTTTTGTTTTTTTTCTTAACTTCTGGCTGGTACCTTCTAGTACCTTCAGCAAAAGTGAGCATTCTTTTTTTTTTTTTTTAATTTTTTTTTGACGTTTATTTATTTTTGAGAGCCAGAGCGTGAGCAGGGGAAGGGCAGAGAGAGAGAGAGAGAGAGAGAGAGAGAGAGAGAGGCAGACGCAGAATCTGAAGCAGGCTCCAGGCTCCGAGCCATCAGCACAGAGCCCGACGCGGGGCTCGAACTCACAGACCGTGAGATCATGACCTGAGCTGAAGTCAGACGCTTAACCAACTGAGCCACCCAGGTGCCCCAAAAGTGAGCATTCTTATCAGACATTTGATTTACATGGGAAGGCTTCTCTTGTTTCACAAAATGTGATGCTGGCTTAAAATGAGACTATAGATTTAAAATAAAGCAATGAGTAATGAATTTTACTTATTCTAATTCTACCAAGTTTTAATATTTTTTAAGTTTGTTTATTTTCAGAGAGAGCACAAGCAGGGGAGGGGCAGAGAGAGGGGAAAAGCCTGAATCCCAAGCAGGCTCCAACCCAGGGCCTGAACCCACTAACCATGAGATCATGACCTAAGCAGAAATCAAGAGTCTGACACTTAACCAACTGAGCAAAGGAGGCACCCCTTTAATTTTTTTCTTTTTAATCAGGTATGTTTATTTGTTTATTGTTGTTACCATAGACTGATTTGATTTATTCTTCCAAAAGTTAAGTTTGGAATAATGTATATCAAATAAAATTCACCCTTTTATTTCTTTAAAAATTTTTTTAATGTTTATTTCTTTTTTTGAGAGACAGAGAGAGAGAGAGAGAGACAGAGCATGAGTGGGGGAGGGGCAGAGACAGAGGGAGACACAGAACCCGAAGCAGGCTGCAGGCTCTGAGCCGTCAGCATAGAGCCCGATGCCGCGCATGAACCCAAGAACCACGAGATGGTGACCTCAGTCAAAGTTGGACACGCCACCCAGACAGCTGTAAAATGCACCCTTTTAAAGAACACAGTTCAAGGAGTTTTGACAAATGTATAGTCACGTAACCCCTGCCACAATCAATACGTCACTGGGCACTGAATTTTAGCAGAGCATTTTTGGCAATGATTACGATGCCCACATAGATTTTTCTTTTTTGATCTAATATGTCTAATATGAAGCCAAGCTCACACATTCCTGGGATGTCCTCCACCTGATCACGGTACTTATGTAATGTGCTGCTGAATTCTACTTGGTGGTATCTTACTGAAGGCTTTGGCGTCGATGTTCATAACGAAGACTGAGCTGCCGTGTGTGTGAGCGTACACGGGCACATACGCACACACACTATCTGTGCGAAGTTCTGCCATGATGATCATTTTAACATCTTAAATCCCAACTCTGACTTTTGCCCTATGCATAGAAAACACTGAAGTCATGATGGGAAAATGTAATCAGGGGTACAGAGGACAACGGTTCTGGCTCACACCAAATGTCCCAATTAAAGCCCTTTTCGATAATTTGTAACTTCCCTCTATTTAATAATATCCTTCAAAGTTGGCAGAATTTTCTGAGGCCACCTGGAACTTGTACCTTGAATTTAGAGAGCAATTTTGATAAGTTTTTTATTTCTTACATTTTTACTGACTCAGGATCTCTCTGCCAGGAGCCACTTGGATAAAGTAAATTTTCCTAGAAATACCACCCACTCATCTATGTCCATAGAATCTCCCACTGTATCTCATAATATTTTTTGATCATTTCTCCTTGTTTGTCTCTAATTTTGTTGACTTTTACTTTCCCTAGTAATCCAAGGAGGATTTGATCATTGTACAAAATTGAAAAAATAAAGACACATAGAAAAAGTTGAAAATGACCCATAATCCCACCACCCAGAAATAATTACTAATG
This sequence comes from Paguma larvata, assembly GCA_030068075.1. Taxonomy (NCBI): domain Eukaryota; kingdom Metazoa; phylum Chordata; class Mammalia; order Carnivora; family Viverridae; genus Paguma; species Paguma larvata. The sequence goes on from CM057832.1 coordinate 80,327,016, forward strand.
AGACTGTCATGTAAAACACTCCAGACTTTTCTTGGTCTACGTACCAACCTTCCCTACCTACCCACAAAGCTTGCTAGCCTGCTTTTTCCTTGTTACACGATGTCGACATCTTTTCCATATCAATACATACAGATTTATGATTTCAATGGCTATGAAGCATTGTTATACCATGCTATGCCATTGTTACACCACGACTTTCTTAAATTGCTGATAAAACGGCATAAATAGGTTAAAACTTTTTAAAACTACTGGGCACAGCGGTAGCTCAGTTGGGTGAGTATCCAACACGATTTCAGCTCAGGTCATGATCTCGAGGTCCTGAGATCAAGCCCCACATTGCTCAGCAGGGAGCCTGCTTGGGATTCCTTCTCTCCCTGCCCCTCCTGGCTTAAGCTCATGTCCTCTCTCTCAAATAAAAAAAACACACACATTTAAAAAATTTTGTTTAAAAACTACTGTTAACAGTACTATGTTGAACATTATTTAACATCTTTGCAATGCTCATCCAAATACACATATAGAAGTGCTAGTCTAAGATAAATAAAAAAAAATGTTTTTGCTGAAAAAAAAGTCTCTATTTCTTACATAAAAAATAAGCAAAGAAAAAAAATAAGCCAAGAACAAAGATTCCTTGCAATCCACTATCCAGTTATAGCTTCTGTTAATTTTGTCAGATAGACGAGGTGTAACGAACACTCGTTTTCTTTAACCATCAGTGAGACCATATTTCGCACACCGGTTTGTAGCTAACCCGCCATATTAGGCCATCTTTGCCAGCACAGGATCATTCTACGGCTCAAAGGTATTCAGTGGATCAAAGGGCCGTAATCTGGTTGTCTCCCAATGGAAACTGGAGAAGTTTCCAATTTTTGCGTTTACAAACAATGCTACAATGAATATCAGTGTCTTTATTTTTTTTTTAATTTTTTTTATTTTGGCCCCATTGTTCAATTCCTTCCTTAGGCTAAATTCCCAGAGGTGGAATTGTTAGATGGGAAAACATGTACTCCAAGGATTTCAAGGAACCCCTCACCCTTGAGAAAGTGCACCTCAATTGATGCTCCCAACGGAGAGTTCCCCACACCTACTCCAACCTTGGCGTTGTCGGCAGTATCGCTCTCCTCCACCGGAGACGTAGGTAAGAAAATGCAGCACCACTTTTTTTCTTTCTTCCTTTGTTTTTTTTGCCTTTAAAAAGTTAGCAAATGGGATATTTTCTTTCATGTGCTTTTTAACAGCTCTTTGCAATAAATTAAGAAATCACTTTATATGACCTAGTGTCTATCCATAAACAAAACAGCCATATGGAATTGTATTTCTTTCTTAACATCGTAGGTCCTATTATTTTACTGGGGAATTTAAAAATAAATAGTAAGAGAAACAGGCCTTGCATTTTCACACAGAGCTCTGGTACCGTAGCTGAAGTTTTGCTTTTCGTTGATACCATGTGAGGGAGAACCGCCACGTTCTCCATGCTGTATTAACATAAGTATGGACCAGGACGTTGTTATTCTATGTTTGGCCAGAGCACAGAAGTCAGTGTGGTACAAGCCCACGCCCAACTTTTCCATGCACTATAAGCATTTTAAGGAACATTTCATTATAATACAGTCTCTTCTCTCACGGTTCCGTGGAACAGACCACTCAAACAACACTGGAGGCAGGCTCTGGTTCATCAAAATGTCAACATCTGTAATGTCTGAGACATTAAAAATTATGAGTGCAGTCTCTCTCAGAGCTTTGATTTTTATTTTTTTCCAGAGCTTTCAGTTTTAAATAAGCACCCATTATGAACAATTGTGACTGATTTCCTTTGGAGCAAAAATTTCCTTTGGAGCAAGAACATTCACTTTTTTTTTTTTTTTTTTAACAGTTAAGAACAAATGACTTCCAAGTGGCTTCAAGATAATGAGCGGTGAATGTAGCATTCCATCCAAGCATTTACGTTTCGGTTTTTAAGGACAATATTCAGACTATATATTCCATAAGGCAGCGAATTTACATGGGCTTTCTCCACATTTTAGGAAACACTAGTTTTACTTTAAAATGCACACAAACATGTAAAATGCTTGCATGTTTTTAATAGCTATGATTAAAGAAATCAATGTAATTACAGCTTGAAACCAAAGATCAATTTTTTTTGGATGCATTGGTATTTATGATTAAGAGATCACATAACAGAGATGAGGGCAAGAGAAGATTTATCAAGTATAACTAGAATAATTCTGTCTTCACATTACTTTTTGTTTTGATGAAGTATTGCTTCATCAGCCTGACCCTGTGATGCTTGAAAGAATGTATAAAATAACACCATAGCTTTAAAGGATAGCATGAAAATCCAGTAAAAGAAATGTTTTTACATTCCTAAAGCATTCAATAAAAGATCCTAAAATGTGAAAGTCCTACAATAGTACTTTGATAAAACAATGTTCACTATGATACAAATACAACAACTTTAAGATATAACTGTTACCCTACCAACTCATTCATTATACTGCGGGTCCCTAAATATAATGGGATTCCACAATTTAGAAGAAGAGATGACCAGAAGAACGGATTAGGACAATACAATGACATTAAGAAATGGACAGGCCATTCGACATCATGAACAGCTCTGTGAATCCACCCTCCATGGGTGACGGGCTCCAATGAATACATACTCCCAGCAATAACCCACCATTTAGCTCCTGCATGCAAGGAAAACCTGACCACTATGGTGACTTTCATTGTTGAGATGAAGTAATCCCAACGTCTCATCAAAGGGCAGCCGACCTTAAAGAGGATCAAGATAAACTGGAAAGCCATGACACCTCCTCCAAGTAAGCAGAAACAAAGGAGAAGGAAGGAAGGAAGGAAGGAAGGATGGACGGACAGACGGAAGGAAGGAAGAGGAAGGAAGGAAGGAAGAGGAAGGAAGGAAGGAAGGAAGGAAGGAAGGAAGGAAGGAAGGAAGGAAGGAAAGAAGAAAAGAAAGAAAGAAAGAAAGAAGGAAAGAAAGAAAGAAGGAAAGAAAGAAAGAAGAAGAAGAAAGAAACGAAAGGAAGGAAGGAAGGAAGGAAGGAAGGAAGGAAGGAAGGAAGAGAAGGAAGGAATGAAGGAAGGAAGGAAAAGGAAGGAAGGAAGGAAAGAAGGAAGGAAGAGAAAGGAAGGAATGAAGGAAGGAAGGAAGGAAAAGAAAGGAAGGAAGGAAAAGGAAGGAAGGAAGGAAGGGAGGGAGGAAGGGAGGAAGGGAGGAAAAGGAAGGGAGGAAGGGAGGAAAAGGAAGGAAGGAAGGGAGGAAAAGGAAGGAAGGAAGGGAGGAAGGGAGGAAGGGAGGAAAAGGAGGAAGGGAGGAAAAGGAAGGAAGGAAGGAAGGGAGGGAGGAATGGAGGAAGGGAGGAAGGGAGGCAGGAAGGAAGGAAGGAAGGAAGGAAGGGAGGAAGGAAGGAAGGAAGGGAGGGAGGGAGGGAGGAAGGAAGGAAGGAAGGAAGGAAGGAAGGAAGGAAGGATGGAAGGAAGGAAGGAAGGAAAAGCAAGGGGACAAGTATGTCGAAAAAAAGATGGAAATGTATCAAAGGAGAGAGAAGAGAAATATGGCGTCTCGAGCATCTCCAGAGAAGAGGGCGCCCCGGACCAAGGGCGGGGAGAATCCTCATCTAACAGTTCACGGGCCGACTGACCCACTGGTTTTGTGTCACCTGCGGAAACCAGCCCTTGGAACGTTCATCTGCATTTGCTCTGACCCTCACCCTTGCTTAGAGACCATCTGACGTCAACAGAGGAGCTCAAGAAAGTTTGCCAGTTCGTGGGAGGAAGGTCCAGCGCCCACGGCCGTGATTATCACAGCATGATGAGGGTTTTCTGTTTGGCACATAAACGGAGAAGGTGGCCCTTCTCATCACTCTGGTGACTGTGAGCGGTATGAATCGGTTCGCCAGGGTCTAATTAGCCTTACAAAATGACGACACAGAGTTTACAAACCTACAAAGCGGTGAACCACGTGAACAAAAAAATTCTTTTATCGTCTCCCCAAGCCAGCACTAGGAGGTTGAAATTCCTTCGCGATCCAGACGTTGCCTGCCTACTTTTTAAACCTCGGGCGATAGGACTGTGATTGTCTTCATCAACAGCTGACATTCGCGAAGTGCTTTTTCTTTTCTTTTTTTTTTTTAAACATGTTTTATTTGTTTTCGAGAGAGACAGAGCACCAGCAGGGGAGGGGAAGAGAGAAGGAGACGGAATCCGAAGCAGGCTCCGTGCTCCGAGCTGTTCAGCACTGAGGCCGAGGCGGGACCTGAACCCATGAACTGCAAGATCATCATGGCCTGAATGGAAGGCAGAGGCCTACCTGACTAAGCCACCCAGGTGCCCCCAGTGCTTTTCCCACGTAATCCCCCTTTCTAAGCATTTTACTTAGGGTCGTTCACTTAAAACTCACACGAACCCAAAGGTGACTCATGTGTTCTTTGTTTCACTGAATGAAGAAGGCGAGCAGAGAAAGGTTAAATGCTCTGCCTCAGGATATTCCCACACGAATCTCACACCTCGGTCACACGGAAACAGTTGCGGGTCTTGCAAATGCCATGCGCTTACTCGCTTGGCCCAGAAAACCGGCTTGGCTGTTTCCTATCCGACCACCTCCTGCTCCTTCTTCAACACTCAGTTCAGGCCGGGCTTCCTCCGGGAAACCTTTCCAGAGACCCCGACTTCTTCCAGGGAAAGTTAGACACGCTCCCTTCTGTGCTCCTCTGTGGAGGCCTACACACACGCTGTATGAGAACTACGAGGCTCAATACGAACCTGTTCCCCGTGAGGCTATGGGCTCTCTCTCACGGGCAATGTCGGCGTCACTGCATCGAGCCTCACGGTCTCACCGCACGACTGTGAGGGGTGCCATTATTGGAGACTACACAGTGACACACATTGTGACTCCTAGCCTCGTTCAGTATGGCAGCTCCAGGCACAGTAAGCCCATCGCTTTCCAAAACCTAAGGCACAAGAGTATGCACTCAACGACACTGCTGAGTGAGCGAGTGGCTGAGACAGATATCACAATACGTATCAAATGGAGTTAACCATTGAGGTCTCCCAACCAGGTGACCACCTCCAAACCAACACTGCGGAAGGCAAAGTCTAAGTAACCCTGTCAACTTCAAGGGAAGGGCTGCTGTGGTTACTCAGGACACTCAAAAATCTCTGCCTTATCTTTTCCATATCAGCTTCTCGTATGCTTTTTTCTTTTTTCTTTTTTTTTAATGTTTATTTTTTTTGACAGAGCGAGAGCTAGATAGCATGAATGAGGAAGGAGCAGACAGCTAGGGAGACACAGACTCCGAAGCAGGCTCCAGGCTCTAGCCATCAGCACAGAGCCCGACGCGGGGCTCGAACCCACGAACCATGAGATCATGACCTGAGCCGAAGTTGGAAGCTTAACCGACTGAGCCACCCAGGCGCCCCATCGTACATTTTTTCTAAATGCACATGGTGAATTCAGAAGACTTCCCTCTGAGCCTTTGATAACGGCACAATTCATCTGGAAATGGACGTGGCATATTCGCCAGAGACACAAAGAATTACCGTGAGAGCCAGACCTAAAAATCTACCCAGGAGAGTGGACTGAAATGCAAATTAATACAGCTCCATTTTTTCTATTTTAAGGAGCATGTTCCAAGGACATTATGAGTCCGTCCTCAGAAGAACGACACTCCCCAGCTTTCAACCACCTGCTCAGCAGAGAGAAAAAACTTCATGCCGACCTTCGGCAAACATTTACGGTATCTTTAATAAGAGGTAAAGGAAGAAAAATAAACTTAGGGGAATACCTCTCTATTCTCTTTAGAAGGTCAAAATCTCTCTACATTCCATGCATGGGAACATGGTCCTAGGTAAGAGAACCGTCTACGTCTAATTAGCTTTAACAAACAGCTAGGGATGGAGGCAGGCTTCACTGAAGAGAAATTCTTCGTCAGCCATTCGACCTCACTGCTTAGCCTTAATTCCCTCAGTTGACTCCTGCCCTTCGGCTAACTGACAGCTGCCTGTCTTGGAGAAGGAAAAGGGAGCAGAGGAACAAAAACTGAGTAGCTGCAAAACTACTGGTAAAATCTATGAAACCTCAGAAGCACTGTGGTAGGCAGAAAATTGGTCCCCCCAAAGATGGCCATGTCGTAATCCCCAGAACCTGTGACTTTACTGTGATTAAGCCAATGCTGTGTGTGGGGGGGGGGGGGGGAATTAAAGATACAGGTGAAATTAAGGTTGCTAATCAGCTGGCCTTAAAATAGGATTATCGCAAATTATCTGGTGGGCCCCATGGAATCACAAGGGTCCTTCGAATGCAAGAGGGAGGCAGAAAAGCTGGTGTCTGAATGACAGAATGTGAGAAAGACTGTCCTGGCTACTGCTGGCTTTGAAAATGGCAAAAGGCCATCAGCCAGAGGAATGCTACTGGCCTCGAGAATCTCAAAAAGGCAAGACGACAGATTCTCCCCCAGAGCCTCCAGGAAGAAGGCAGCCCTGCTGACGCTCCAATGTTGGCCTCGGGAGACCAATGTCGGGCTTCTGACCTCTGGAGCTCTAAGATAAATCTGTCATTGTAAGGCACTAAATCTGTGGGAATTTGTTACAACAGCAACAGGAAGCAAATACAGGCAATTTCATGAGAAAAGAGATACATTCATTCTATAATTTCTACAGCATGTGGGCATTTATCCCCCAAAGGAGAGCCGAGAGCAACTGTGGACCACCACGGCTAATGTGGCCATTCCCTTCTCCCCCTCACCTATGCTATCTATCGTGAAACCTAACATTTAAAAGCTATTTATTTCACAGAATGGTCTGAAATACATTCAAAATGGGATTGCCTTTTGAGGCTTTGTGCATCCAAGATTCATCACATTTTGTGAGCGTCAAAGGGACCTCAGTGAAGAACATATGGTCCATTCCCTGTAACTAATTAAAAATGAAGACCTCCAGGCCCGTAGTACTATACTCCAGATCACACGGCTACTCACAGAGCTTTTCCTCAAGCCAGTTCTCTTCCAATTCCCTATGCAACTAATAACTAGGATTCAAGGCCATGCATAAAACTAAAATGGCACTTGAAACTGCATAATGGAGGTAGACACTTTTTATTTTATTTAATTAAAAAATTTTTTTAACATTTATTTCTGAGAGAGAAAGAGACAGAGCACAAGCGGGGGAGGGGCAGAGAGAGAAGGAAACAGAATCTGAAGCAGGCTCCAGGCTCTGAGCTGTCAGCACAGAGTCCAACACAGGGTTCGAACCCATGAACTGCTAGATCATGACCTGAGCCAAAGTTGGATGCTTAAAAGACTGAGTCATCCAGGTGCCCCTAATTATTTTTAATTTAAAAAGTTTTTAAAACTCCATTGGTTTCTGTTACTGGGAAACTTTTACACATGTTTGGGACCACCTGGGAATGGGAGTCTACTTTTTCAATCCAAAGTTTATGAAATCTCATAAAGACCCAGTATTTCTGATGAAAGTTCAGTGTCTGAATGTGTTCTCAGTGTCAAATACAGGCTGGATTTAGAAGACTTGGTCTGAAGAATAAAGTATATAAAATGTATCCTTAAGTTTTCATGTGGCTGTTGAAATAATATTTTTGATGTATTAGGTGAAATGTGGCTACTATAAAATTTAAGATGATGTAAGTGCCTCTCACTGTATTTTCTATCAGACGGTACTATTCCTTTTTTTTTTTTTTTAATTTTTAACGTTTTTATTTTATTTTTGAGAGACATAGAGACAGAGCGTGAGCAAGAGAAGGGCAGAGAGAGAGGGAGACACAGAATATGAAGCAGGCTCCAGGCTCTGAGCCATCAGCACAGAGCCCGACGCGGGGCTCCAACTCACAGACAGCAAGATCATGACCTGAGCCGAAGTCGGCCGCTTAAGTGACTGAGCCACCCAGGCGCCCCCAGACGGTACTATTCTAAAGGAATAAATTGTGACACTTGAGTATTTTAACTTGAAATTCTAGAAAATGGAAACACAGGCAAAAATACAATCTATTTGCTTGATGTAAAGAAGAAATTATAGAGGGAACACGTGGCAAAGGACCTTATATGCACCTGATCAGAATTCCAAACTTTGTAAAAAGGTCCAAGATATAAGAAAACTCTTTTCCTATTCATTTATTCATTCATTCACTCATTCAATTGTAAGAGAGAGAGAGAGAGAGAGAGAGAGAGCGAGCGCGTGCACACATGAGTGGGGAGACAGGCAGACAGAGAGAGAGAAAATCCCAAGCAGGCTCCACACTCGACGCAAAGCCCGCTGTGGGGCTTGATCCCACAACCTGAGCCGAAATCAAGAGTTGGATGTTCAACCCACTTGAGCCACCCACACGCCTCTAATTTAATTTTTAATCAGTTGGAATACAGGACGCTTGGCGCACACACACACACACAAAGTCGCAAAATTACTCTGCTTCAACTTCCCTTACTTGTTGGCTGGCTTGTAATTTACAGACGACCTTGTGAAACAACTGTAAACCAAGAACGAACACGGAGACCGCAGCGCAGGCCCTCTACACATTTTTAGAAATCTATTTCCTCCACGAATGTGTCGCACTGACAAAATGAAAATACCAGCAACTCACAAATTCTTCACATTAAATTTCTAATTCAAGCACTCCCACTGCCCCCTTTTTCTGGCTCTGGTAATGGATCAGCTATAAGTTTTTAGAACTAATATTATACCACAGCGGGAAATGTGCTGATCTGGCAAACAGGGTTCTTAAAAATATTTATGTAAAATATCACGTGGCCAAAGGCCCTAAAAAAATCCCTGGAATTTGGCCTTAGGAGTAAGGCAATTTATCTGCTCTCCTTCTCATGCTATTCTTTCCGTACAACTGAAGCGAGTCTACGCGGGTAATATCTTGTGTGTCAGACGACTGATCGAAGATGTCAAAGCAAAATCTCCACGGCGGCTCAGAGACTGAGGCCAGCTTTCAGAAGCCACCGGGTTGCTCAGAGGAAAGAGTGTCTTGCAGGTGACCCTAAGCCTCGCAGAGGTCATGGGGATAATCTCGGCTTTGCTCTCCAGGCTCTCTGAGGATACCTGGGTCTGTGATTGTTCCAGAACAGTGATGGAGCCTGCTGAGGGGATCCCCTGGGACTTGTCCTCGGGACTGTGGCCATCTGTAAGGCTGCACGGGCCATCTCGAACTCCAGATTCCCACAGCCCAACCGTCCTGTTGGCCTATTTCGACGCTCCCCAGCAAGAGAAACATCTATATACAATGCTTAGGTGAAAAGACCTGTATATACAGCATGACGGCAATTACACAGAGGAAGGAAAAACTACTGTAAATGCCAACGATGGTTACCTCTATTCGTAGGACTATAGTCCTTACACTTCTCAGTATCCTCCACAAGCTGGAGGCAAAACTTGAATTATTTCTACAGGCCAATAATCCTCTTTTTTTTTTTTTATTTGTATGGGTAGGGGGTAGTGTTAAAAAAATAAAGAATCCAGGGGTACCTCGGTGGCTCCAGCATCCAACTATTGATTTTGGCTCAGGTCATGATCTCACGGTTCGTGAGTTCGAGCCCCACATCGGGCTGTATGCTGACAGCGCGGAGCCTGCTTGGGATTCTCTCCTTCTCTGTATGTCCCTCTCCAGCTCACACACACACATACACACTCTCAAAATAAATAAATAGACTTTAAAAAAATACGTAGTCCATATTACTAAGGCGCTTAAATATAATTTGCATCTGCATGCTCCTTTGACAGGAGCGCATAATACATTAACGCATAATACACAAACTGCCTGTGACATCATTAAACAGAAGTACGGTCATAAGCGTGCCTTTGAAAGTACCACACTGCTAATCCAAAAAGCAGGACCAGTACGAAAACCAAAAACGGGGTCTTCAGGAAAGCTGCCTCCAAAGTAAGACACGATAAAACTAAACTCTGTTTCTCTGAGGTAGGAATGACATGTAAACTGTTGAACTATGTGGTGCCTCGAAGGTCTTAATAATACTGCGTATAAAATTTAAGGCCGTGCATTACAGAAATTTTTAACCCCCTCTTCTAATTTGACTGTGATATATTCCAAATCATTTCCTACAGGTTTTTTTAAAGTTCAGCGGGGCAGAGAGTCCAAGTACAAATCACTTAGGAGCTAAAAAGAAGGTACATCCTTATATGATTGGTGTGTCACCTTTTTGTCACAGAACTCCAGGCAAATTTAGTCACCATTTTCACACAGTGTAACTGTGCTACATCAAGAAGGCCACACACCAACAACTTATGGACTATTCCTCATTTGGAGAAGAAAGAGACTGGAATTGCCAAGGTCCTGTAGGAAGAGATCCACAAATCACACAGGCTGGTGAAACGCTAGTGACCTTCTCTTTAAAGTCAAAAAGTAGATAAGGATACCTCCATCACCTCTGTTCCTTGAATACCTTTCTACAAGTTTTAGCCAAAGCTGTACAAAATTATAAGCAATGGGAAATGGAAGATAAAATTAACATTATTTAGAAAAACAACAGTCAATCCACTTATCAAATCCAGTACAATCACCTGGAAAAAAAAATCAAAGCCAAAACATAAAACTCAATCATTTCCTAGGGTGCCTGGGTGGCTCAGTCAATTAAATGTCCAACTCTTGATTTTAGCTCAGGTCCCGATCTCATGGTTCATGGGTCTGAGCCCCACGTCAGGCTCCTCGCTGAGAGCACGGCGCCTGCTTGGGATTCTCTCTCTCCTCTCTCTCTGCCCGTCCTCTGCTCTCTTTCTCTGCCTCCTTCTCTCTCAAAACAAATAAACATTTTTTAAAAAATCAGTGATTTCCTTAAGCTTGAGAAATAACCCGCTAGAAATATAATGGAGATAAAAATCACATTCATCAAGGAAAAAAAGATACCAAATAAACAGGAATACATTTAAAGAGACACAAGTGGAGACCCGAATTCGTGAAGTCATGGGTCATCCTTCCCAAGGTGCAAGCTCAATTGTAAAGATTATAATACTCCCCAAAGGAATTTGGAAATGAAAGTCAGTTCCAATTACTACCTCACTGGAAGTTTTCTTTAGAACTTGATAAAATTACTCTAAATTTCCTTTAGAAGAAGTGTCAAGAATACTCAATAAATTTGGGGGGGGGGGGCAGGAGGATGAATAACTACCACAGGCCAGACATGTCACCCAAGTGTGTTCTAAAGCGAGAGGAACTGAAATGTGCTTTGTTCTAAGCACCAAAGTGTTTAAGAATCATCTAGAATTCAGCATTTGACATTTCAGATCAATGCAAAAAAGATGAAGGATTACATCAGGTCGCTCAACTGGCCAGTTCACAGGCTCTCTACGGAGACTCCCCTTTTGCAGGCAGGGTTTATCAGAGCAATGGCTGCACATGTTTGAAACAATTACCATTACCATCAATATTTACCTATTACCTTAGACATTTCTATGTATTGACTGGAAAATTAAACTGCCAGCATTTTCTGAGGATTTATTATGCTCGAGAACCATGTCTAAGTGCTTTCAATGCATTAACTCCTTTAATCCTTACCAAGGTCATAAGGAGGGTGGGGCTTGGAGACATTAAGTGACTTGCCCAAAGTCATCCACTATGTATGTAGAGAACCAGAATTAAAAAGATAATCTATTTGACGTAAATACCAGTGCTCTGAGCTGCTAGGCAGCTCCTGTGAAGAATTCCCACGGCGGCTGGGATAAACCAAAGCCCCATGGTTTAACCTTCAAAGGCACTCCCAGGCAGTACTGTGGAGAAGGAACAGAGTTTCAGCACCTTGGAAAGACTCAGGTATCCCAACTGTTCATCAGAAGTAGAACCATTAGCAAACACTGGTTTCAACCCACAAAAACATTTTCATTCGTTCTTATGTAAACAGTAAAAAATGTTCCCACCCTATCAAGGTCGCGTCTTGTCCCCAAGGGCCTATCCAGAACTCCCGATCCCCCCTACCCTGGACTGCATGTTTTCCCAAATTCTTACCGCCCTCCAATATACCCTACCATTTACTCATCATGCATATTAATATTATTCTGGCTACAATGCACGCTCATTGGCAACAGGGAGTCTTTGTTTTATTCACGCCCATGTCCCCCGTGCTCAGAAACACAATGGTCCAAACCACAATTGGAGCACATTCCTCTTCCTTACAAAAGTAGATGATGGTATCTATTCAAAACACTTTCTAGCATTTCACCAAAAAGTGCTAAACGCTGCTAAATATTTCGCACATTTGAATAGAGACGTTGACACATCTATAAGCGAATTCAACAGTTACGTCACGAAAGAGAAAGCTGTAATTATAGAATAATAGAACCATCGCTGACAGATGGAAAGGGGTTTTCTTGTTGTTACGGCTCATGGAGGGGATTATCTGAAGAGTTCAGTGAGTGAGCACGGCTGACAGGCCATCCAAGCATGTAAGCCATGCCGTAATTCCTCAACTCTTAGGCACAGTGTTGGGGAGCAGTGGGGAGGGAAGGGGCGGGTAATGAAAGAAGGATAGTTAATTTCAAACACTGATCTTTATAATAGTAGTTACTACATGCAAAAGGTTTTAAAAACCCATTAGTTTTAGAATGGGAACTACACAAAACGGAAACTACACAAAATACTGTGAGAAGCTAGCATGGCAGAGCATGGGTTAATAATGGTTTTCATTTATTAAACACTTTACTAGGTACTATTCTGAGGCCTTTGTGTATATTATCTAATGTCAATATCTTCACAACCACCGTGTGATGTAGGTCCTGGTATTATTTTACAGATAATGAAACTGAGGCTCAGAGAGGTTGTCTAACTTACTTGGGAACACACAGCTCTTCAGTGATGGAGCTGAGATCAAATCTAAGTTAGTGGCTCTCAGCACAGAGTTATTTTGCTCCCCAGGTGGTATCTGGCCATGTCTGGAGACTTTTTTTGTTATTGCCACTGGAGGGAATGTGCTGCTGGTACCCAGTTGGGTAGGAAGGCTTCCAAATATCCCACAATGCAAAGCACAGCCCCATAACAAAGAAGTATCTGGCGAGGATGTCAACAGTGACAAGGGTGACAAACGTAGTTCTAGAGTGAAAACTTTTAACCACTGTACACACAGTTTGAGAAACACCATCTTTGATGCAAGGAGAGGAGGGAGAAAAATGAACTACAACATGCCAGTTAAATGTGGCTATACACTAGCTTATCAAGGAAGTACGCTTGTTTCCCGAGAACACTGCGACAACGCACAACTTCCCACCCCTGCGCGCGGGAGTCCAAAACCAGCACCCACTGGGCTGACATCCAGTGTCAGCAGCCATACTCCCTCGGAAGGCTCTTTGGAAGAAGCTGGCCCTTGCTTCTTCTAGCTTCTAGACGTTGCTGTTAGGATTGGCAGTCATTGGCTGGTGACCACATCACTTCAGTCTCTGCCTCCATCTTCATACCACCGTCTCCTCTCCATGTCCATGTATCATCACTCAGTCTGTGTCCCCATGTGTCATCCCCCTGCCTCCGAACACTGGGCATATAGGGCCTGCATGGATAAACAGGATAATCCACTCATCTCAAAATCCTTAATCACCTCTACTAAGATTCTTTTATTTTCCAAATAACACACGTTCCAGAGACTAAGACGCGCGGGTCTTTAAGAGCGATTTTGCAGCTCACCACAAGTAGGTGACAACACTTCCACTGACGCCGGAGGGAACCTCAGGTCATGTCCCCCAAGGACAAATGACAATGAGTGGTGGAGGTGACATTCGAACCCAGGTGTCTCCACCTCTGAAGCTCATGTTCTTCTTTATATCACGCCACCTACGAAGGCCGAAGAAAAGATCTTAAACCAGCAGGTCCCACGCTGAGTGGGGACTAACGCAAGGAAACTTTAAAAACCGACAGGGGCTTCAAGCGCTGCCAATAAAAATCATGAAAGCACAGATTTCCATGATGCGAGAGTCTTGAGAATGTCTGTGTCCATTATATTCTTGTCATAATTTAGTGAACATCTCTCATCCCCAAGGAGAGGTCTTCTTATCCAAAGAATTACTTGTAACCCTTGCATAAAATGGCCTATGGCTTTCTTCCCGAGTCCTGAGTAATATACAACCGATTATGGCTTTATCTGCGCATGCGCCTTTAGGACCTGCACGTTATTACGGGCTGAAGTCCCAAGCTTACTGAGAGAGAAAGGCATTGCCAACCAAGAGAAGGATATAATGGGTCTACGGGTGGGTCAGAGCTGGAATTTTCAGAACCCCGAAAAACTTCTGACATTAAAAATACTGGGTATGCAGCGGCAGACAGGAATAAAGTGCTGACATCAACAATGTGGTTGAGTCTTGAAAACATACGCTAAGCCAAAGACGCCAGACCCAAAAGGACACATATGGCATGATTCCATTTCTAGGAAATATCTAGAACAGTTAAATCCACAGAAACAAAAAGCAGATTAGTTGCCCAGGGCTACAGGGAGCAGGTACCAGGGAATGTCTGCTTAGTGACAGGTGGTTTTATTTGGGAGTGACGACAATGTTTCAGCATTAGATAGTGACGGTTGCCTCTGTTTTTCACTTTAAAATGGTGACTTTCAGGTAGCATGAATTTCACCTCAATAAAAATAAAAAGTAAGTGGAGGCCTCTATGCTTTAGCACAGAGTAGACAACCAACTTCTTTAACATGTAATATGAACTCATATTCTAGTTCACGTCCGAGGGTAGTACCTGGCCGAGAAATCAGGATTTATTTTATACGATCCTGGACAGGATCCACCTATTGTAAGTTTACCTTTTGGACTTTGACAAGGAGGCTTAAAGAGCTGGAAGTCCTACAAACTCAAAAACACTTTTTAATTTTTGCTAATAACCTAAGATATACCTGCTGTTAAAAAGATAGTCATATCATGCCAACACTGATGGTTACGTTAACACCCTGGATAAAAAACTTTACCTCCCACTCCCCTAAAATAAGGCGCCTGCTTGCATTTTCCTATAAGAGAGCCCAATGAGGTAATCAGATAATGGGTGCTCAGTGAACTCGGGAGCACATTTCAAGTATGAGGCATTATTACTACGAGGGTGAGTACTGATTACCATTCGAAAGCCAGAGTAAAGTCAAACGCAGCGGTGCTAGTGTGCACGGGGAAGCAGTCATCACTAACCAATGAAATCGCTGGTCTATTACTGTGTAATCAACAGACGGTAATTACACAACCGTCGACAGCTGCAGTTTCGATGTGATCATAAGCAGAGAGGACAGCCCAGAGAATGTGCACACAGGAGATAAGCTTCCCTCCTCCTGAAGCAAGTTTATGCGAAAGGCCTTGCCCCAGGTAGTCTGGACCGCGGTGGCTGGGCTTCGCGTGAGGAAACCTCCTCAAAGCAAGAATGTGACGTTCTCAGACTTGTGCCTGGAGTTAGGACAGTGTGTGGAGCAGCCAGGGAAAGCAAGAGAGGTGAGGCGACCGCCCAGCCTACTTCGAGCCTGATACCTTCCTTCAAAATCCAGCTTCTACTCCGCCCTTGGGAGGAACACCTTCCTGTCAGGCATCAACTTCCAGCCGTGGAGGCCAGGGACAGGGAGGGGAGAAGCCACCCCCAAAATGCACTGCTTTCTTAGGGCAGGATATGCAAGAAAAACCCTCTTCCTCTGCACCACGCAAGACGGGTTCTGGACCAGAAACTAGTGTGTTCGTTCCCAAAGACGGCTGAGCTTCTGTGGTCTCTACAGGATTCAGAAGCAGTGCCTGAGGCCACAGTCCTGCACCCAGGCCAGAGGACAGCTGTGCCAACAGGGACGGCAGGGGAGACAGAAGAGAACAAGCCCAGGACAGAGCTAGGAGTGCTGAGCTCTGGGGCATGCTTGCTATTAACCCCTTCGGTGAACCCACACTTAACTCCTTCCCCTTGGTGTGCCTAGCTATAAAATGGGGAGATGGCCTTGCCCTACTTGCCTCGAACGAAGTTCTTGTTGGAAGACCACGAGGCCAGGGGAGAGGGGGGTGGTCATTAATAACCAGAAAAGTACCCACCAGAAGTTTAGGCTCCTGTCAGCACTGCCTAAACTCTGCCTGAGCACCCATGCAGCCAAGACCCCAGATGTTAAGAGTTAACATGAAAGAAGAGACACGTTTGGGAAATCAGAGCTCAAGCCAAGTTGCCTTTTTTAATTCATGCCTTCGTTTATTTATTCCACAGATAATTCATGGGCCCCAATTAGGTACGTATTACTGAATAAAACAGACACAGACTTCTTCATGGGCTTACGATTTGATGGGAGAGTTTGTAGAATTTATATTTAGAAAAACTATCATCTGTACTACGGGCTGTGAAGGAAATCAAGAGAACAGGATGCGGTGGCAGATAATGAAGGGGTGATCTATTTAGGTGGGGGACAGAGACCAGAACGTCTTTTCTGAGGCAACAACATTTCAGATTCCTGAAGGCTCGGGGCGTCTAGGTGGCTCCGTTGGTTAAGCATCCAACTCTTGATTTTGGCTCAGGTCATGATCTCACCGTCATGAGATCAAGCCCTGTGTCAGGCTCTGCAGTGACAACATGGAGCCTGCTGGGGATTCTCTCTTTCCGTCTCTCTCTGCCCTTCCCCTGCTTGGGCACTCTCTCTCTCTCTCAAAATCAATAAATAAACTTAAAAAAAAAAACAAAAAAAAGAATCTTGAAAGCAAAGAAGGAGCAGGGAACTGGCAGTGAGCTACCAGTAGGGAGATCGGTGTGAGCACAGGCCCAGGAGCAGGAGGCTCAGGAGAAGAAGAGGTTACAGCAAAGTGGGCAGGAGGCCGGGAAGCCTTTTCT
This sequence comes from Paguma larvata, assembly GCA_030068075.1. NCBI lineage: Eukaryota > Metazoa > Chordata > Mammalia > Carnivora > Viverridae > Paguma > Paguma larvata. The sequence continues at coordinate 80,343,805 of CM057832.1, forward strand.
ACGCTGTGTATCTTGTGAGCCTCCAAGAGTGAGAGACAGGGTAAGTACTGCCTCCCAAGAATGTATCCCAGGACGCTAACAGGGGCATGACAACTAAGCCACCAGGGTAAGACTGGATAACCCCTTCCAAGGTGAAGTGCCAGGGATGCAATTTTTCTGAGAACACAGCCCCACACCAAGTTCACCGATCCTGAACTCACCCAGAGTGAGGGGGCACACGTGTCAGGCTGCTGGTGGCTGAAAGGAGGGAGTGACTGAAGCAAGTCGTCTGCAGTCTGGTCCCAGAGGAAAGGCCTAGGAAGAGCTGGCTTCCCCACTCCAGCCCAGCAAAGGGCTTCAGCAGACGAGCTGGAGAACATGAGACTCCCACAATAATGGGAGACACCATGACCTTGCTGGTGACTTTGGCCTGAGAAATTGAAAGCTGGAGATGAGCTGGCTGGGTGACGATGGACAAGCCCAACGACACAACACCTACGCTGGGAAGAGCGTGCAATCCCAGGGTAGTTTGGGGGGACCAAGGATATGTTTCTGCCATGGCCTACATATGGATGATGCCAAGACCACACGTATGGACTCTAGCAGGCTCTGCCCAACAAGGGCCAACTGGACAGCAATGGAGCCCAACAGATAGGATAACAAGCTGACCAACGAGCTTTCCAGATACTGAGAAAGGAGGAGCCATGAGACTAGAAAGTATACAACAGCCAAACCAAGGTGACTGGAGGGAGGAGGTTCCCAGAGACACGATGACGGGGTATCTGTGAAGAACCCACCAAAAGGTCCCCTAAGAGCAAGATCCAATTCTAAAAACCCACGACACAAAAACAGCTCTACTGTGATACCGCCTGCCAATACAAACGTTCCTAGGGGCCATCTGTCCTTCCCACCTCTTCCCTACCAAGAAGCTACAGGTACTGAGTAAGCAAAAGACAAAGTGTCCAACCACAGACCCTTCTGTCTGCAAGAGGCCGTAGCCGGAGGACGGGGAACAGGTGTAAATATGAATGAAGTTGGGAGCTTTGACTACTACATGATATTAGATATTTTAAGTATTTGGAAATTAAAGTGGGACTCTGCATATAGTAAGAGGTATCAGAACGGTCACGTGCTACGTTTTTGTCCAAACGCAGGGAAAATGCTTTCTGCTGAAAAACTTTTTTAGGTTTATTTATTTATTTTGAGGGTGGGGTGGGGAAGGAAAGAGCAGAGGGAGAGGGAGAGAATCCCAAGCAGGTTCTGCACTGTCAGCAGAGCCCTTTGTGGGGCCCGAACTCATGAACCATGAGATCATGACCTGAGCCAAAGTCAGACACTTAACCCACTGAGCCGCCCAGGTGCCCCTCGGCTGAATGACTTTTAACGGGAGAGTGGGTGATGACATGAAGTTGTTTCCAGACAGCATCCCATGACATCTATTTGTTCGAGGAAGATTACACATAGAATTTCGTCCTGCAGCACACTTCACGGAAAATACACTTGGTGAAAATGAGGTCCATCATGGCCGAGCTTCAACACTGGGGCCACCGAGGTTCCTGGCCTCACCTTGTCACACCTGCATCCCTCGCTGAGCCTTTGGCAGCTGTAGACACTGACGCTACTGACTTCCTGCCCACAGCAGAGATTCCCAACCTCTACATCCTCCTCTTCTTCTAGAAACACAAACGCGGTTCAGGAAGGGATGCACCACCACGCTCGGCTCTGGTCCTCATGAAATGGGCTTCAGAGGAGCTCCCAATTTCAAGCCTCCTGAGTACTGTCCTCGGATGTCACCCTAATAGGTGTCACCCTAATGGGACTCCAGCTATGACGGCCAGGGCCTCAACTCATGCCCAGCAGTGAACGCAAGGAAATCAAGCATGGGCCGGGGGCCTCACTTCCTGCATTCCTTCTCCCCTTGCCGTATGTCATGAAAAGCACCTCGTAAGAGGCCAGAGCAGTCCAACAGGAGCCAGAACTCATCTTCAGGAAATGGACACTGTGGTCGAGCGAATGTGCAAAGGTCAGCAATGCTAGCATGAGTCTATTTCAGTGGGTTTTTGCCAACCGACGCACACTGGCTCAGTCTTCACGTGATTGCAAATATTCACCAAATCTCCGCCAGGTAAAGGAGATGTGTCCTCACTCATGAGCCCTACTCTCGTGAGAGCGTATTTAAAACCAAGATACTTTTAAAAGATGTTCCCGGGCCTGCTGTCCACTAGGTTTTCAGTTCCTTGAAGGCAGCGACTCAGTCTCATCTACTTTCGTGTCGCCCAAGGGCCTGGCATGGAATCTGGTATATAAGTGGGTTCAAAACTCCGATGGCTAACTAAGCGAATGAACAAACACATGAATATCCTGGCTCACACTTTAAGCTAGATTCAAGTGAATAGTGTACATATATTTTAAAAAAGAGAGAAAGAGGCCTGCTATTCATCATTGTTGACTACCCCATTCCATTCCTACAGGTGACCTCGAGTACGTTTATTTGAATCTTATAATCAGATACTTCAGTGTTAGGTTACATAAAAGGTTTCCCTCTGGCTACTTTTTCTACAGATTCTGAGACCACGTTAGCTGCCCGTTCACTCCCCACTGAGAAAGAGTGAAAAAGCTCTGTCGTGGTCCATGACTCCATCTTCGAGAATCAATGATTCAGGTCTCTCAAAACGAGTACTTTAAAACACATACATTTAAAAGAGTGTGGGGCGCCTGGGTGGCTGAGTTGGTTAAGCGTCCGACTTCAGCTCAGGGCATGATCTTGTGGTTCCTGACTTTGAACCCCGCATTGGGCTCTATGCTGACAGCTCAGAGCCTGGAGCCTGCTTCACATTCTGTGTCTCCCTCTCTCTCTCGGCGCCCCCCCTCACCCCGCCCTCGGTTTGCACTCTGTCTCTCTCTGTCTCAAAATAAAAGATACATATTAAAAAACATTTTTTAAAGAATTAATTTTCACCTCTCTTGTGGAGGGACCACTGAGGGCAGAGCAGAGAGAAGAAAGGCTGGCTAGCACAGGGCTGGGAGTCACCAAAGCAGAAAGGTCTCAAGATTTGGAGTTGGAAAGACCTGCGGTCCCGTCTTAGCTCTGCTGGACCTCAGCTTCCTCATCTGTAAAATGGAGGCAGTAATGCCTGCCTCCAACAATCACTGGGAGGAAGACCAGGGAACATCTGGAGGCCCGGAAGACAGCACCTGCCACACAAGGCTGGCAGTTCCATTCAACAGCAGTGTCATTACCGTTACGTACACATAAAAGGAATTATAGACACCTACCTGCATATTCAAGGATGCTTTTATATATGGGGGCTTCCCAATTCAAAGGAGCAGAGATCCACAACTCAGCTGCTTGGAACTTGGAATGTCTCTTCCCATAGAAACAATGCCATAAATAACAGAATTTTAGAACCGGAAGGTGCCCCTAAGAGCATCTATAAAAGCACCCACTAAAGGGAGTATGTCCTACTATAGACACCCTGGTGTGCACAAGCCTGCCGAAACCCATGTAACCCGTGACGAAGTTGAAACGCTACGTGCAAGCAAACAAGAAAGAGAAAATGATTTAAAAACATTCAGTAACTGCTCATCTTCACAGGTCCTGCTAACCTTAACTAGATTATCTTCCTGCTCTGAAGTTCAGTGACGTAGGAAGGGGAGACCTATATTTCTCACTTCTTGTAACGTGACCTGCCCCCTCCCCACACCCAGCAACTGCCACAAAAAACTTCCAGTCACTTTACGATAAGAACTTTATCTGCAGCATGAACAAAATGCAGCAGGCCCATGGAGGAGAAGGAGATCCTGGGAGAGGGGAGGAGGGGGGTCCAACCAAGGCGGGGAGAAATGGGATGGAGCAGGGCACAGGCGGGAAAGCCTTGGTTACCAAGTTTCCTTCCATTATCCGTTTGCCCAGTATTGGCCCCGTTTCACCTAGTTGTACACAAACAAAACTATCTGTGATGTCATCTGAGACACTTCCGGGTCACACGCATATGTCATTGTTTAGGAGTCCTCTGTCACCCTTCACTCTGGCTGCTGCCCGTGCCCATCTGACCCCCTGCCATGGGCACAAAGCATTCTGGGTTCTTCCCATTGCTTACTCTTTGGGATGACGGCAAAGGCTGGCTGTTTGTACTCCCAGAATGTTTGCTAGACAAGTGTGCTCAGCCTGGAGAGAGACTATAATGGGTTTTCCAATAGGGAACGTTTGAAAGAGACTGCAGAAGTGACGAAGCTTTTCTGTAGTTTCACATAAAAGCTCCCAGCACTACTCAGACCACACAAGATAATACTCATGGTATGATGCTAAAAGAAACAAAAATCACTTTACAAAAATGTGCATATGGTATGATCCCACTGTGACACATACGTACATGTTTTGGTTTCCCCAATCTTACATCTATCTGTTTAGAAAAAAGACTGGAAGGAAATACTTTAAAATATAAATGATTATTTTGCTGTGTGATGGAAATACAGGTTATATATATTTTTTTTCTTTGTAATTTTCTGTATTTCCAAGTCTCATGAAATGGGCAACTCTATGATGAGAGGTGAAATGACATTTAGATACACTGATTAGATAAGGAAAAGCAAAAACATTCTTTAGAAATGACTTAATTCGGTATCTCTCCCAATCACTCCCAATTATGTAAGTAAAACACCTCTGGAACCTCAGGTGACTTACGAAACTCAAGCCTTATAACTCGCAGAGAAGTTAGCCAAACCATGGCTTGAACTCAGATCTTGTGACATTTATGGCCTGTGCCACTCCCATGATATCACAGTGCCCTCGAGTCAGGGACGAACGAACTTCATAAGGAAATACTCCATAAGGAAAGAGCAAGACTTACTGTGCACACCTACACTTCTCGCTGAATAAATATTTGCCTAGCATTATATCATAGTTTTATGACAGGCAAACAAGTCGGTTGCTACAGGAGCCCCAGTGACTTTGTCAGAGCGAGTGAACCTGAGTTCTGGTTACAAAGGTCTTCCACCTGCGTTGCACAGAAGCCCACCTCGAGAGACTTTCAAGGTCAAACTGTATCAGAACGCCCCCCCCCCCCACCCTTTTAAGCTAGGCCTCTCTGGAACAAGAGAGAAGAAACGGGCTATTCTGTCTTCTGCTAACTACACACGTTAACTCCACTTCGCTTCCACTCCATGGCATCAGGCTGTATTCCAACAACTTAACATTGACCCAGCCCCGAAAAGGTACAGCCAGTCGACAGACTGAAAACCTTCTTTAGAAGCACCTACGCCTTAAAGGCTTTAAGTACTTCCTAGCTGTAAATATGAAGCTTGGTAGAAACAAAGCACCGTCTCCATCTGACAAAAGTATCGGTTCAAACATCTTTCACTCAAGGAAGAAAATTCAGACACTTGATGCAAGCATGAGTCCAGAGCAGCCTTGGGCCACACACGAGTGGCCTCCTATTTCGCTCTGCTTATCTCGAGCTGGCTGGGCTGGGCGAGCTTTCTAGGCAAAGGGGGTGGGGACATGGCTTCCAAGGACACAGGAGCAGAGAACCAGACACAGGTGGCAAGTTAAAAAACTGTTTGTCAGACAAGCAAACAGACTCCCCCTGAGCAGGTAGCTCATTTCCTGCCTACGGGTTAACCAGAAACATAACGCGTGAGTCCCGGATCTACTTACGGCAGGCAGGCAGAGAGCGTGCAGGAGTCTGGACAATACGCCGGTCGCCTTGCCACCTGGGCTAAGCAGTAATTACCCGAGACTTAGAACCTGAAGTTAGCTGCAAAGCCCGGAGCATGCATAGGCAGGGCAGAGCTGGGAGTGCCCGAGTCGAGCTGCGAAAATGAAAAATGCTGACCCTGAGAAGGACTCAAGGTGGATAAGTCCCCAAAGAATCTACGTAAGAGCAGGCTGAAAAGTACTGCCACCTGAGATACCTCAGGTTGTGTGGTGTGTTCCTGACGCCAAAATGACTTCAGCAGTGAGGAAAGCCCTGGAAGGAGACGTACACGTTTCAGCGGAAGTGCGGAAATCTGAAAATACCTTCAAGTTTTCAGGGAAGAACGTATGGTGCCCAAGCGGCATCTCTGCTTTGCAGGTCGGTCAAAACAAAGGCGACCAAAATGAAACAAGAACCATATGGCTGCAGTCCTCAATCACAGACCTCAACTGTGAGAATTTAAGTAAGACAAAAGAAGCAAAAGGCTCGAGTAAGAAGGTGTCTAATATGTCATGTTCCATAAAAGCAGAAACACCAATGCTAGGTCATACGTGATGACTAATGAGAGGGAAGAACTTGACTGGATATGCATAGAATAGGCTCAGCCCCTTTAGGACTGAGAACATGGAAATATACATTGGGAAAATAAAATACGAAGCTTAAAAATTCAAAATTAAACGTTCACTAGGGATACGACTATATCAAAATGGTGATGACCAGAGAGGAAGCTGGAGGAGGAGTCAGTGATCAAGAAGAGATGCTGAACAGGATGGTCTGAGGTGACCTGATGGATGAGGGAGGTGCTGAGGGCAAGAACTCCCTGGGTCAAGGGTAAAGCCATGCAGAACTGTTTGGGCTAGTCAAAGAGAGGCTCCATCTCATTCTGAAACCCCAAGGGGTGGGTCTGAGCCCTCAACAAGAACAGATATTGGTCTTAGCTGGTTGATCGAAAGCGGTTCAAGTGTAATGCTTAATTAACCTTAGATTAAAGGGTCGAAAATAAGGGGTCTCATAGGACCCTGATGGAGGGAGTTCTGAAAGAACTTGCAGCCTAAAAGAAAATGGAGGCCTTTTACCAATGGCCTGTAATGGTTGTTTAATCCAGAAAAATCTGGAAGGTTCCACTGAGTCGAGAAATTTGGCCAACTCGCTGAGGAAGAGCAGGGCCAACTCATAAGGGTCTGATGACAACAGGAGAGCGGGAATGGGGCAGAGTGATTAAGGTCACCCCACCCCCTTCCGTCCCACCTTTCTGATAAGAAAACTCACACCCAGAAAGCCGAGGCCAACCGCTTGCCAGGACGACGACAACTAACTCTCTCATGGCAGGGCCGGGGTCAGCTGCTGGCTCTCTTCCTATCATTCCAGCAATTTTTACATTATTCTGTGCTCTCACATCGACCACAGGTAGCACCCAGCATTCTCCCATCAAACAGGAATTAAACTTGCTTTCACTAGATAACTATTATTGCTTTTATTCTTAACTGGGGGGAAATTCAGGAAAGTCATCCAAGGAGGAAAATCAACTGCAGCTTCATTTCTCAAAGCAACCTCCGTTTTCAAGAAATTCCCATTATTTCTGTTAAATATATGGTTTGGGCCCATTTTCATGGTTGGAGAATATAGATTTCATAGTGTGAATATTTATTCTACAGGTTTAGCTGGCCCAAGGAACTTCGTGTCATCAGCCACATAAAATATAGGGCTTTTAAAGATTTCCATCCAAGTCCTAAGGGGCTTTCTTACATGGGGACCAAGAAAAAATCGGAAGGCCTGCCTCTGGGGACTTCTTTCCAAGCTGTCACTAACACTAATCATTAACTCAGTTGCGAATTTATTGGATCATTCTGCCACCCTCAACTGTACTCTATTATGTGTAGAAGGAAATGTGTGAAAGGTTTTTGTCAAATGGTTCCAAGTCTATGGCTCTCACTTCCTCTGCCAATCTAGAACACTTCTCTAAAAAGAAAACGTGGGGGCACCTGGGTGACTCAGGTTAAGTGGCCGACTTTGGCTCAGGTCACGATCTCACGGTTTGTGAGTTCGAGCCCCGCGTGGGGCTCTGTGCTGACAACTCAGAGCCTGGAGCCTGCTTTGGATTCTGTGTCTCCCTTTCTCTCTGTCCCTCCCCTGTTCACACTCTGTCTCTCTTTCTCTCGAAAATAAACAAACATGAAAAAATTTTTCAAAACGGCAACGTGACAAATTGGTGACTACACGTTAGTAAATTTATGTTGGTTTCTAGGGCTCAATGCAAACTCTTCTATGGGTTTATAAATCATGTACATGATTTTTGCAAGGGAGCGTTTCATACACTGGTGTGTCAGGAATTCTACTCTTTCAAAAGCTGCACAGAAGAACATTTGCATGTGTCTGGTCTTCTGGACTCTCTCCCCCCTCCAAGATTTATTCGACGCTCACTGGCAGTGGCTCAAAGGTGGTAACTACTAACTCCTTCAACAGCCTCAGATACGATCTAGTAGGTTCTAGAGATCTGACTCCTTCAGATTACCTAGATGTTCTTTCGTTGTCTTCTACAGCCCTCTTCATTCTTCCCTTTTCATGGTGAAGATCATTCTTCTCTTTGCCGATCGCTAAAAGCAAAATAGGTCTGTATATGTCATGTATGAATGTCAGCCTCAGCCTCTCCTCTACGCAGTAGTTTATCTCCATCTCCGTTCCTCTAGGTCCAGATACAACTCAAAAGCAAAACAACCTGAAACACTATTTTCAAACCACAAAGGACATACCACACACTGTACACTCTCAAACACACACCTGCGCACATGCCAAAAAGGTTCAACCCAGCCAGTAAAGACACGAACACAACAATGAAATGTCATCTTGTAGCAAGCCATGGAAATCCACCTTTAAACAGCAGGCTGGTGAGTTTGTAGGGAAACGGACATACCCACTGGACTTACGATAACATAACTGTGCATTTGGAGGGCAAATACACAAGATGTCTACGCCCTTTGGAAACCAGGAAACAGATGAATGTTTATCTTAAGGGACTCGTTCTGAAATAAATCACAAATAAAAGAAGATCCAAGTAAACAAACATGCCCTCGAGGAGTATCATAATGGCCCCAGACTGGAGACAGTCTAAATATCCAACAATGGGGATGGCTAAGTGAACCACAAAACGCCAACCGTGGCTGGCCGAATAATGTCCCCTCCCAAAGACGTCCAAGTCCTGACACCTGGAATCTGTGAATATGCGGCCTCACGTGGGGAAAGAAACTCTGCAGATGTGATTAAGTTAAGGGTTTTGAGATGGGGAGTTCATCCTGGGTTATCCATGTTGGCCCAACGCAGTTACAAAGGGAGGCGGACCCCGCCTGGGCCAGAGCTAGGGAAGGAGCCATGACAGCAGAGGCAGAGGGGAGAGGCTGAGAGACTAGATGTGAGGTTGCTATGCTACTGGCTTTCAAGACAGAGGAAGGGGTCATACCTCAAAGTAAGTGGAGGCCTCCGGAAGTTGGAAAAATCAAGAAGACATTCTTTCCTAGAGCTGTCAGAAGGGACACTGTCTTGCCAACACCTCAATTTTAGGAATTCTGATCCTCAGAACTGTAAAATACTACATCTGTGTAGTTTTAAGCCACGACGCTTATGGTAAATTTTTACAACATCAACACTAATACACTACCAGGCAGCTACTAAAAATGCGAAAACAGAGAACCGTATCGGCGACAGAAGAAAAATACTAACACGCACAGATGGGAAAATAGCATGGCAACAATGATTACTCTGTAAAACACACATACGAATAGATCGAGATTCTGGGGCACCTGGGTAGCTCAGTAGGTTAAGCATCCAACTCAAGATTTCGGCTCAGGTCATGATCTCAGGGTCAGGAGATCAAGCCCCGTGTCAGGCTCCGCTCTAGGCACAGAGCCTCTTGGGGCACACACACTCTCTCTCTCTCTTCTCCTCCCCTGTTCACACATGCTCTCTCAAATAAGCAAATAAATACACAAATAAAAATAAAACAATTAAAAAAAACCCAAACAGGTCAAGATTCATAGAAACAGAGCGCCTGGGTGGCTCAGTCAGTTAAGAGTCCGACTCTTGATTTCAGCTCAAGTTATGATCTCATGGTTCTTGAGTTTGACCACCCCCCACCCCCCGCACTGGGGTCTACACTGACAGTGTAGAGCCTGCTTGGGATTCTCTCTCCTTCTCTCTATTCCCCTCTCCTGCGCGCGCTCTCTCTCAAAATAAATAAAGTAATAAAAAAAGACTGATAGAAGCAGATGAAAATACATTGCTAGATTAAAAGACCTCATAACTGTTCCCCTGCTTCTGTCCACAAGGTCCTAAGACCCAGGCGGTTCTTTTCAAACGTGGAATAACCTTTCCCCTCTGCTTAAAACCCTCCAACAGGTTCTGTCATCTCAAAGAAAAGGCCCAAGTCCCAGGAAGAACTTACAGAGCCGAGGTCTGTGGCAGCGCACGGCCCTGGGAAGAGGCACACACCCGTACTTTATGTGACTGGCGGTGACCTCCACCCAGGCACGAGCCTCCAGCTCTCCGGCCTTCCCGCCTGCGCCCTCTGTCTCCCTGACTCCACTTCGGCCTCACTGGCCAACCTGCTATTCCTAGAACATACGAAGCACACTCCTTCGCACTTTCTGCACTCCCTGCTGCCTCTGCCTGAAGCACCGCATCCAGGGGGAGGTGTCCTAGAGCAAAGGGCGGGGCCGTCTCCTGGGTTTGCTCTCCAAGCACACAGTCCCATCACCTGGAAAGAGGCGAGTACGTCGGTTTCCCTACGACCTCACCAGCACTGCTTTTCAGCACTTCGAGGTGTGTTTGTTTCAAAGTGACGGTTCAGTTTTGTGTCCACTTCTAGTTTGAAGACTCTGAGTGTGTATTATTATAAATAACATGCCACACACATTACACGCCCGGGTACCTTTTTGGTGTCTGTGGAAGGGAAGAGCGTGTGGGCACTGTCATCTGGATTTTAATGCCTCATTAACTCACTTCTGTCCAGTCTCTGCTCACCACCTTATGAACCGGCCTCTCCCTGACCACTATATTGTTAAATTAAAGCCCAGCGCCCACCTCCCAGTTCCCTAATCCTGCTCACTTTCCCCTAGAGCATGCATTACTGTCTGTCATTCTAAACAACACCTAGTTGTTATACATGTCCCCGAACTAGAACGTACACTCCGTGAGAACACAGCCATTGGCAGCCTGCCCTCTTGAGGCATTCCTGGAGACTAAGGGAGTTCACACGGGGGGTGTGACATATACGTATGTATATATCAATATAATATATATTAATTTTTATTTGAGACAGAAAGAGAGAGAGACAGTATGCAAACAGGGCAGAGGGCGAGACGGAGGGAGAGAGAGGGACAGAAAGAGAAAGAGAGAGAGAGAGAGAGAGAATCTGAAGCAGGTCCCATGCTCAGTGACGGAGTCTGACGCGGGGCTTGATCCCTCAATCCTGGGACCATGACGTGAGCCAAAATCAAAAATCAGATGCTTAAACGACTGAGCCACCCAGGAGTCCCCATAAATAATTGTTAAGGGAATCACTTAAGATTAGAGAGGACCTCGGAGAAATGAAATACGTAGCTGGTTTCAAGGTGAAGTGTATCGGCTTGACCTGGCGGGGTCACAACACTGTTTTCACACAACACCGGCAGCTGAGTAACTCTGGGTGATGCTCTGCACGGACACTCTGTGCGATCGCAAGTCTTCTGCGCGTGCCTTTTAAGAATCAAGTTTGCCATCAAGCATCCTCGGAACCCAGATGCCGTCTCCCATCTCTCTCATCAAGTTTCATCTTTTTTCTGCAGCCAGAATTCCATTTTTCAGAAACTCTCAGCCCTTTGGGGTCACATTTGCCTTAAAAGCCATGAGCTCCAATGCATTCCCACTGAATGTTTTAAACTCTGTCCTCCTGACATCCTCGTCCCGTGTCTTCGGGCCAGAGCTCTCCCTCTATTTTTCAGATTCCAAGGGATTCAAGACAGGAAATACACATAACGAGCCCTAAGTGTTGAGCATGTCAGGAAATGAGGTGTGAAAGCAAGCAAACAAACCCCACAATGAGAGGGGGCATGTCAAGGGATACAGGAATGAATTGAAAGAGCAAATAAAAATGGGGCCAAAGCTAGAACGACATAAGAAAGTAAAGTCATATTGAATTATAACTCAAAGTTGAACATAGAGGAGTCCACAGAGACATAAATGACTGAATAAATAAACAAATGGGGGGATGGGGCGCCTGGTGGCGAAGTCAGTTAAGCATCCCACTTCAGTTCAGGTCATGATCTCGCAGTTTGTGAGTTCAAGCCCCGCTCTGTGCTGACAGCTTGGAGCCTGGAGCCTGCTTCGGGTTCTGTGTTTCCCGCTCTCTCTGTCCCTGCTTGCACACATGTGCCTGCTCTCTTTTTATCTCTCTCTCTCAAAAAGTAAATAAACATTAAAACGTGCTTTTAGGGGCACCTGGGTGGCTCAGTTGGTTAAGGGGCCGACTTCGGCTCACGTCATGATCTCAGGGTCTGTGAGTTCCAGCCCCGCGTCGGGCTCTGTGCTGATGGCTCAAGAGCCTGGAGCTTGCTTCGGATTCTGTATCTCCCTCTCTCTCTGCCCTTTCCTTGCTCACTCTCTGTCTCTATGTCTCTCAAAAAAACCAAAAAACGTGTTTTTAAATAAACAAATGGGGGAGCAGAGAATAGACAAATCTCCCATGCATAAGAATTCCACACAATTCTTGAAAATACATATATATTTTAAGTATCTCTACACCCAATGTGGGGCTCAAACTCACTACCTCATGATCAAGAGTCACATGCCCCACCGACTGAGCCAGCCAGGTGCCCCAGAATTCCAGATAATTCTTTAACTTTCTTTTTAATGTTTATTTATCTTTGAGACATAAAGACAGAGCGTGAGCAGGAGAAGGGCAGAGAGAGAGAGGGAGACACAGAATCCGAAGCAGGCTCCAGGCTCTGAGCCGTCAGCACAGAGCCTGAGCGAGGCTCAAACCCACAGACCGCGAGATCATGACCTGAGCCGAAGTCGGCCACTTAACCGACTGAGCCACCCAGGCGCCCCAGAATTCCAGATAATTCTTACAGATACTACTCCTCCTTCAAAGGTAAGGCCCTTAACTCCTTTTTTTTTTAAGTATGGGCTGCACATAGTGACTTCCTTCCAAACAGTACAGTATGGAAAGGGGGAGGAGAGAAAGAATAACTTTACGGTGGAGAAATCTGACAAACGCTGCCTCACCCAGGCAATCAAGATCAACAGCACAGCGACGTCACGTTAACAGTGTACGTAAACTTGATACGATGTGTTGAGCGCAGCGTATTATCTCCCCAAACACCTTACCCTGGGCTAATCATGAGGAATCTGCCCACGAATCCCGAACTGAAAGACATTATGTAACACACCAGACAGCAGTTCTGTAAACTGCCAAGGTCATCAAAAACAAGAAAAATCGAAGCTACTGTCACAGTTATTAGGAACCGTGGAGACACGACGCCTGAACACCATGTGGTATCCCAGATGCAAACTGCAGCAAAAAAGCAACAGTCGGAGAAATCAGCAAACGTGAATAAAGTGCACACTTCAGTCGATTATAATGTATGTTATAATTATAACGCATGTAACGTATATTATAACGTAATTATAACGCGGTTCGTGAGCTGGGATGAAGGTACCATGTTCAGGTAAGAGTGTTTCCCACACTCTACACTGTAGTCTTGAGAAGTCTCTAAATCTAAAACAGTTCTAAAATGTTCATTGAAAGTAATTCCAGGGTGCCTGAGTGGCTCAGTTGGTTGAGCGTCCACTTCGGCTCAGGTCATGATCTCACGGTTTGTGGGTTCGAGCTCTGCATCGACTCTGTGCTGACAGCTCAGAGCCTGGAGCCTGCTTCGGATTTCTGTGTCTCCCTCTCTCTCTGCTCCTCCCCTGCTTGTGCTCTGTCTCTCAAAAACAAATGTTAAAAAAAAAGTTTTTTAAGTAATTCCAACGGATCATCGACACGGTCTTCAAAAGGTTCCTCTATCTTCCACGTCCTACAGTAATTCTTCCTGAGTGGCCAGTGTTAAGTCCAATATAGAAGCTTCCTCAGTTGTATTCTGCCAAGTGACCCCAAAAAAGCCAAAAGGTATTGGACTTTATTTCGAGTCCTCTTAGTCACCCAGCAGACGCTGAGACAGTCATCTCCTATTGCTTCTTCCAGTTACGCAGTTGGTGTTAGCAAAGTCCCATCAGCCTTAGCCTCCATATGTCTGCTTAGCAGAAGGTTCCCCCAACAAACTGAGGGGCTTCCCTCCCGCCTCCGTTTAACCTCACCAAATGCTCTGTAGACTGGTTTCTCCATTAATTCTAGCTTGTAGATAAGCACATTCGCCTTGTTTATCAACCCTGTGTCTCTCCTGCCTTCCACAGACTGCAGAGAGAATCCCATCCCTTTGAGGGTCTCAGGGCATTTGAACCTGAAGCCATGGGAGCAAGTATCAGTCACCACAATAAAATAAACACACACACAGAAAGCATAGGGGAAAAGAGTAGGATCTTCTCTATCCAGTCCACCTGACACATTCTGGACTCATCTGCCTGCTACCCACCGGTCCTCACGGGCCGAGTTCTCAAGCAAGTCATAGCGATAGGTCCTGCGTAGCTCCGAGCCTGTGCTCTTGCTCTCCTTCCCTCCCCCCTCCAAATCTGGGACACATCCCCATTCTCTGGTTTCTCCCAGCTGCAGTAATCCTGTCTGCCTCCCACAAAGGACAGATCTGTCCCTTCTCCCAAGTCTCAGTCGTCCCGTCTTATTTGGCATTCCCAACCCCGGTGCGTGTTTTCCTGAGCTCATCTCCCCACCTCTGCTCTAAGTTCCTTCGTGGGGTGAAACTCATCTACTTTTCTGGTTACCCTTGGTGCGCGGATCATTCTAACCGTCCAGGAAGCAGGAGCGGACATTTGAGTGCTTCCCAGACAATCTCCCATAGAATCCCACCTTATAGCAACTCACTGACGGAGGCATAACCACGCCCATTTTATAGCTGAAAACACTGACCAATCAAGCAGGTGAGTGGCTCTTCTGGGGTCACACGGGAGAAACAGAGGCTGGATATGAATCCCAATCCACGATCTTCATCAACAGAGCACGTGCCACTGTGTCTTACCAGTTAAAGGATCCCTTGTGGAGTCCAGGTATTTTACTAAGTGGTGATCTCAGAAGGAAAGGTAAGAACCCTTGGTCTAAGGGCCCCAAACTGACTGAGACAATGTTTACCCAAGGGTGCTCCCCAAACCCAGAAGTCACACTGAATCTGTGTACAGCAGAGGCAACAGGACTCAAGGAAGATAGCGCTTTATAAACACTTCTTAGGAAGCACCACAGTCAGCCACCATTCTTCACTGACCAGGTGGAAGGACTGACGGACACAGACTGAACAGAGAAAACTAAAGCATGCAGGTCTGTACAGTTTAGACTGCAATGCCAGGCTAGCTCACACGCTTTGAGGAGACGGGGCAGAGAGAAGGCATCGTGCCAGAGGAGTAACCAGCACCCAGCACCACGCCGTGTGAGCACGTACAACCCACAGCAGGGTTCCCTCCCGCCATCTGCTTCCCGTCTCCCACTGGCAATTTCGTGGTTGGATGATCAGCTTCTTGGACAACTTCTAAAAATAAGCCAGCACCAATTCAATTACACCAGTACATGGGTATTTACAAGTCACCTGCTGGCCCACACCTAAATTAAACACCCTTCCTTTCTATTACAAGGAGAAAGGTGCTGACCTCCCTCAGCAGGTGCAAACATCAAAATTGGTACAAGGCTCCCGTTTCTTCATCGCCATCACCAGCAGCACCACCACCGGATGACAAGTTTAAAGAATGCCCGACCCCTTGGCAGCATTAATTGTAATGCCCACTCCATGCAACCAAGAATTACCAGGCTTCGCCAAAGGGGCAGGCGAACCTCTCTACTCTGCTGTGTTCCTGAGGTCTCTCTCAAGCTAGCTGCTACTTAACCCTGAGCACTCCCAGAGAGCCTCGCCCAGGAAGAACTCTGGCCTTGCTACACCTGTTACAGGTGTGAATTATTTTCCTGAGGCCTCACCATCTTCTGTTTACCAGAGCCCATTAACTGTGTGGCTTAGCTATGAGAGGAGGGATCAGCACCCCCTCTTCTGAGGTCCTTTTCACAAACAGGAGGTGGCCACGGTCGTTGAGTTTCTCAAGAAATATGAATCAAGACCAAGTGAGACGTACCATCGCTGATCCCCAAGTGGACTGAAGGGAATAGCCTAGCAGAGTCCAAGTCAGAGATGGTAAGGGAATGATTTCCTGTGAATCCCAAATATGCCAAAACCCAAATGAGTCGTTTCAGAAACTCCTGAACAGCACCGCTCCACAAATAAATGAAAGTGATCCATGCAATTCCATCAGTCAACACGATTTTGGAGTAAAGAGAACTGCTTTCGACCGTTTTATTTATTAAAAAAAATAACCAGGCAGCCTTCTTTCCTTCACGGAACTTAGAATCCAACAGGGAAGAGAAGACATACCTGCAAATAATTAAAAATACACACTGGAGAATGCTAAGTCCGTACGAGTGGTGTATATATAAAATGCTTATCTCCTCCACCTCACTCCTGATTCCTCAGTGTAACAGGAAAGATTTCAAGGACTTCTAGAAGAACTCCCCGTGGACCGGTTCACAGAAGCACCACTAACGAAGCTGTGGTAGAAGCACAGAAGCCCCGGAAGCAGAGGATGAGCCGGAAGTTGCTGGAAGCCAGCTCGCTCCTTTCCTGGTCTCCTTGCATCCACATTATAAAAAGGCTTGCAATCTGTATATTGTGAAATACTTCCTGAAATACCGCGAAGAAGAGGCCATTTGCAAAAGCAAAGAGCATAATTCTAAAATCTTAACGCTTTTTGAAGTGTGGGGCTAAGAGTAATTTTTTTTTTATTTTTTAAAATGTTTTATTTAGTTTTGAGAGAGGGAAACAGAGTGTGACCAGGGGAAGCGCAGAGAGAGGGAGAGACACAGAATCTGAAGCAGGCTCCAGGCTCAGAGCTGTCAGCACAGAGCCCAATGTGGGGCCCGAACTTGTGAACCATGAGATCATGACCTGAGCTGAAGTCAGAAGCTCAACCGACTGAGCTGCCCTTCGCACCTCTAAAAGCAGTTTCGCAACATGGGTAAACCCTTCACTCCAGCCCATCTTCAGTCTGGAGAGAACAAACCAGTTCCCCTGCAACCTCCAAGGCTAACTTTGGAGTCATGAGGCTCGCTTTATACACCCCTCCATACTCAGCATTGTTATTGTCCCCTAATTAACAGTGCCTGGCTCCTCTAGTATGCTGTAAATTCCTTGAGGGCAAAGCCCACTCGTTGGTTTTGCAATTCCCTCCCCATCTCACCCCTACTCTAAATGTTATCCCCATTGCCCTCAGCACCTCACAAAAATCTTGAGACCTGTTCTAAAAAGCACAAAAAAGTGAAACGACGTAATATGTACCTAATTCCTACTACCAATATTCCTTTATTTCGGCTAATCTTCCCAATAACCCGTTGAAATGGGCAACATCGGCTTCATTTTAGAGGCTGTTCTTTGTTGGGAAGACAAAGGAATGGGCTCGTCTTAGATTCTGTCCTCTGTACACAATGCAATATCAAGTTTGCCTCTCTTCACTCTGCCCTGCAAAACGTACACAGCCGATCCAGACAAGAATCAGAAATCCTACTGGTAGAACAGCTACTCATCAACTGACGTTAAATTGAAACCCTGCAACTTTCAGACATCATGAGTTAGTCTAGAGCAGACTAACTCTAAGGCTCTAAAGCAGCACTTGAACTTGACCCATGTCCCTTGAAACTAAATTATTGCATATATTTAAAAGAGTCCACAGGCTTGTGCTAAAGGTAGCTTTCCTTAACAGGGATGGACGGCTATAGAGATGGTATCTGTTCACCTGTTAATGATTGAAGGATAAGTTAGGAGGAGCAATTTTCAACTAAGAGTGTAAGGAGGTGCCCCAATCTCGCCCCATCTCAGGGAGAATTCTCATGAATAAAAAGGAGATAAATTAGAGCAATTCAGAACAATCAGGAAATCCATGATCCCTTTCCTGTTTCCCCGCTGGTTGATCTGTATTTGTACTGAATGTATATATAAGATGGGTAGGACCCACTTTCAGCACCCAATGAAATCCTTGGAATTTACTTTCAGTTCCAATACACCTGGTGTGACCAGCTCAAGAGCTTTATTTCTCAACGCAGCCCAGGTCAAATTCCATCCCGAGGACTCCTGTGGGCTTTCTCCAAGCCTCTGCTTTCCTGGAATTTAGTTGTTTCTCATAGTACTTGAAGTGTGATTTCGGTTAAGAATTGAGAAACTTCTTATTTACAGAATTTCAAAATGGAATCGGATATGGGCTGTTATAATGGATCTAAAACCTTTTAAATCCAAAAATAAGTCTCATTGGCTGAAATGGATCATGTCTGAAGAACTGATAATAGTCCTGGGGCACCTGGGTGACTCAGTCAGTTAAACGCCTGACTCTAGATTTCGCATCAGATCGTGATCTCACCATCCATGATATCGAGTGCCCTGTTGGGCTCTGTGCTGACAGTGCAGAGCCTGCTTGAGATTCTCTCTCTCCCTCTCTCTCTGACCCTCCCCTGCTTGTGCTCTCTCTCTCGAAATAAATAAACTTAAAAAAAAAATCGGCATTAGTCCCAAATTAGTCTCAGGGAGTATTTCTTCAATTGCCGTATCCTCGCCTGTACGGAAAGCAGGGAAGAGACTGTCACTGGGGTCTGGTTCCTGGCGGTTGGTCTCAGGTGCTCCAAATCTTGCTGACCCTGCAGATTATTTTCTTAGTCTTATGACACCCGTGAATTATATTGTCATGGTCCCCCTATCATCTTCATATGTGACCAAATACACGCAATAAAAAGATAAACGAAATCATCAAGGCAAATTGTACAAAAGTTCTCTATGCTTTCTCATGCTTCTCCATGTACTGGATTATAAATCATCTTTTATAGCCTTCTGCCCTTTTTTAGTTATCTTCCAGGGGCTTTTCTGTAGTTTTCTATAATTCAAATAATAGCGTATTGTTGTATTACAGTTTGTCTAATCATTTCCCCAAAAGTTAGAAAATGAAGTTATTTGTAGCCTTTCATTAAAACTAACATTGTTCTAAGAAGATTGTTTTTTCTACTTTTTTCCCCTGCAAGAGAAATTACTCAAAGAGTACATTCATTATAATAACTTTGGTTAAATAATTTTGGTGCCCTTCAGGAAACATGCACTAATTTGAATGCTACCAATCATGAGTAAGTATTTCCAAGTCTACACAGTCACACCAACATTCTAACTTAGCATTTTAATTATTTTTTTAAATCCCCATTGACCCTAGGTTGCCTTTCTTGCATCTTCACCATGTTTGGTTCTTTGTATCCACACTGGTCTTTCTCATGTGTAAAAATGATAGTATTGAACTTTTGGCCACTTATCCAAATAAAGACTAGCTGTACCACAGTTATATCTGCAGCTTATATATTATGGATAGTAACCTTCTTGTGTGTGTGTGTAGATATACTTCCCCTATTTCAGTAGGTGTTTTAAAAATCCTATTTTATTGGTTCTAATATAATCCCTTAAAACAACTGAAGATATTAAGATTTTATCTTCCTTTTATATCTTGGAAAATAAATTAGACTGGAGATTTTAATATCTTCCCGAAATAAACCAAAATATACTTTGTTCTAGATGACAGAAATCAAGGATTTACTCTTACTCTTCAATGAGCATTTGTTAAAACAATTAGAAATGAAAGAAGAGATGTTACCACTCATGATATGGAAATAAAAGAGATCCTAGAAGACTAAGAAAAACAGTTCTATGCTAACAAACTGTACATCCTGAGAAATTAGATAAAATTACAGGTTAATATTCCTGATGAACCTAGATGCAAAAGTTTTCAAAAAAATCAGCAAACCCATTTCAATAATACATTAAAAAGGTTATACGCCATGATCAAGTGGGATTTATTCCAGGGATGCAAGGATGGTTTGACATCCACAAATCAGTTACTGTGATGCACCACGGTAACAAAATCAAAGATAAAAAAATCATACTGCCATCTCGATAGAGGCAGAAAACAGAAAAAACACTGGACAAAAATTGAGCACTCATGTATGATAAAAACTTTCAAAGTGAGTTTACAGGGAACATACCTCAGTATAATAATGGCCATATTTGAGGAGCCCACACTGAACATCATACTCAACAGCGAAAAGCTGAAAGATTTTCCTCTATGATCAGGAACAGGACGAGGATACCCACTCCTGCCTTTTTTATTCAACATAATATTGGGAGCCCTAGCCACAGCAATTTGGCAAGAAAAAGAAACAAAAGACATCCAAATTGGAAAGGAAGAAGTGAAGCTGTTACTCACTGCAGATGACCAGTATTATGTAAAGAAAACCCTGAAGACTCCATCAAAAAACCGTGAGGGCTAACAAAATGAATTAAATTGCAAAATGCAAAAATCAAAATCACACAAAATCAAGACATTAATAATGAACTACAAGAAAGAAAAATTAAGAAGACAAGCCCATTTATAACTGCATAAAAAGTACCTAGGAATAAATTTAGCCAATGAGGTGAAAGACCTCTATATTAAAAACTATGAGACGTTGGTGAAAGAAACTGAAGAAGACACAAATAAATGGAAAGATATTCTGTGTGCATTGGCTGTAAGAAGTAACGTTGTTAAAATGTTCATATTTTCCAGAGCAATATACAGATTCGATGCAATCCCTATTAAAATTCCGATGGCATTTTTCACAGAAATAGGACAAAAAAATCTAAAATTTGTATGGAACCATAAAAAACTCAAAAGAGCCAAAGCAATCTGGAGAATGAAGAACAAAGCTGGAAGCATCTTGCTTCCTGATTTCAAACTACATTCCAAAGCTACTGTAACTAAAACAGTACAGTACGGGTGTGTTGACAGATCAGTGGAACAGAATAGAGAGCCCAGAAATAACCAAAGGCATATATAGTCAATTAATTATGAGAAAGAGCCCAAGGATATACAGTGAAGAAAGGCTAGTCTCTTCAATAAGTGATGCTGGGAAAAATTAGACATCCCATTCAAAGAATGAAACTGGACCCCTACCTTACAGCATACACAAAAATTAACTCGAAATGGATTAAATGTTTCAACATAGGCTAAAACCATAAAACTCCTAGAAGAAAACAAAGGCAGAAAGCTCCTGCTAAGATACAGGTCTTAGCAATAATTGTTTTGAATGTGACACCAAAAGCAAAAGCAATAGAAGCAGAAACAAACAAGTATGACGGCATAAAGCTAAAAAGCTTCTCCACAGCCAAGGAGACCTCCTCCCCAGCAAAGGAAACCATCAGCAAAATAAAAAGGCAACCTACTGAATGGGAGAAGGTACTTGCAAATCATATATTAAACAAGGGGCTAACATTCAAAATATATTAACAACTCATAGAGCTGAGTAGCAAAAAAGGAGAAGTAGCAAAAAAGGATAAGAGGGAGGAGAAGGCGGAGGGGGATGGGGAAAGGGGGAGGAGGAGGGGGAGGGAAAGAAAATACTAATCCAGGTAACAAATGGGCAGAAGATTTGAATAGACATTTTCCCAAAGATAACCAGCAGGTACATGGAAAGATGCCCAACATCATTAATCATCAGGGAAATGCAAATTCTAAGTACAGGAGATATCCCCTGTCAGAGTGGCTAGTACCAAAGGCCAAAAATAACAAGGGTTGGTGAGAATGTAGAGAAAACAGAACCCTCAGGCACTGGCGGTAGGAATGTAAATTGATGCAAAAACAACAGAAAAGAGTATGGACGTTCCTCAAAAAATTAAAAATAGAACTACTATACGATCCAGTAACTCCACTCCTAGGTACCTATTTGAAGAGAACGAAAACACTAATTCAAACACATATTCACACCTCCAGGTTCACTGCAGCATTATTTACAATATCCAGGACATGGAAACAACCTAAGTGTATATCAAGAGATGTTTGAATCAAGAAACTGTGATACATACAATGGAATATTACTCAGCCATAAGAAAGGGTGGAATCTTGCCATTTGTGACGACATGGATGGACCTCCAGGGCATTGTGTTAAGTGAAAAGCGTCAGGGAAAGACAAATACCATATGATTTCACGTATACGTGGAATCTCCAAACCAAACCAAACGGTTGAGCACTGATGGTCGTCAGAGAGGAGGGGGTAGGGGATGGGCAAAATAAACAAAGGGGATTAATAGATACCAACTTCCAGTTATAAAAGAAATAAGTCAGGGGGATATAAAGTAGAGCATAAGGAATAGAGTCAATAATATTGTCCTAATTTGCACGGTGACAGATGGTAACAAGACTTACTATGGTGACCGTTTCGTACTGTATATAAATGCCCAATCACTACGTTAGACACTTGAAACTAATATAATATTGTATGTCGACTATATTTCAATAAAAATAAGTTAAGAAAAAAAGTACAGCAAGGCAAAGCAAAGCAGTGATTCAGCACTAATGAGTATTGATTACAGATAGGAAGTACGTTAACTGAGTGAGCCGGTACTTTGGTTTCTAAGGGAACAACTCCCTTGGAATGAAATCACCACCACGCAGAGTCAAAGTGTATCTGGGTAAGGACCAGAGGTGCGGCAGGCTCTTTCCTGTTTTGGAGCAAGAACATGAAACATTAAGACAGTGGAAAGTACCAGAGAAGGGAAGTCTCAAGGCTTTCATTCAACCCAGGCTAATTCTTTTCTACCATAAGAGTATCTGCACTCGAGCTTGGGGACAAAAGCCTCTCTCTCTCTTCCTTAGAAGGTAGTGTACACGCGAAGCAGAACAGAGACCGGAGGTACCGCTCTGCGGTACCTGGGCAGGTCATCAACTTCCCACTGGAGATGGTGGACCTGAGAGCAAGAAACCATTTTCCTGAGAATCAAAAGAAAAGCCAAGATTTATTTGCACAGAAGTCGGGAACAGCTGAGCGTGGGACAAAGGGGACAGTTTATGTCTCCGGTTTCTATGTCTTTACATTTGGTTCTCTACTAGCTCCATTAGATGGTAAAGCCGGCCACGGCCAAGTCTGGGGCCAAGTGATATCCCAGACTAGCAACACTCAAGACAGGGAGGCATGTGTTTGTTTATGAACCTTATTCTTTGGGTCTTATTTTCCTCTTACTTGCCTCCCATACCCCGGATTTCCTCAATTGTTTTTACCCTGTTATATTCATAAGTAGTTTGGTCAGCCACCTGCGATTCTTTTTGAAATGAGTATATAATAAAAATCTGTAATTTTTGTTAAGGTGTTATCATGATAACAGGTAAATTTTTTAGAAAGAAAATTAAAGAAGAGAGAAATAAACGGGCATTCTCTATTTATGGGCTGGAATTCTTCATCATGTTAATATGGCAATACTTCCTGATTGATTTATAGACTCAGTCCAGTCCCTACCAAAATCCCTTCTTCGCAGAAATGGACAACCTGCTTTTAATATTCATATGGAAATTCAAAGGACTCAGAAGAACCGAAATAATCTTCGAAAAGAACAATTTCTGAAAAGAACAAAGTTGGGAGACTCGCATTTTCCGATTTCAAAATTGATGACAAAGTTACAGTAAGCAACATAGTTGGTACTGGCATTAAGAAGTAACAAATAGATCAATGGAATAGAAATGACAGTCCAGAAATAAACCCTTATATATATGGTGGAATTGATTTTGGACACGGGTGCCAAGACAACTAAGCGGGTAAAGAACACTCTTTTCAACATTAATGGGACAAATGGGCATCTCAGTAACCTGGATCCTTACTCCAGACAATATACAAAAATTAATTCAAAATGGACTGAACACCAAACTGTAAGAGCTAAAACTATAAAACAATTAGAAGAAAATACAGATATAAATCTCGGTGACCTTATATTTGGCAGAGGTTTCTTAGAAAGGTAGGACACCAATAGCACAAGCAACCAAAGAAAAAATAAATAAATGAGACTCACAATTAAAAATTTTAATGCTTCAGGGAAGTTTAGGTGGCTAAGTTACTTAAGCATCCAACTCCTGATTTTGGCTCAGGTCATGATCACACAGTCTGTGGGTTCGGGCCCTGTGTCAGACTCTGTATTGGTAGCACAGAGCCTGCCTGGGATTCTCTCTCTCTCTCTCTCTCTCTCTCTCTCTCTCTCTCTCTCTCTCTCTGCCCTACTCTGACTTGCACTCAAGTGCACCTGCTCTCTCCCTCAAAATAAACGAACTTAAGGGGGGCCTGGGTGGCTAAGTTAGTTAAGCGTCCAACGCTGGCTCAGGTCATATTCTCAAGATTCGTGAGCTTGAGCTCCATGTGGGGCTCTGTGCTGACAGCTCAGAGCCTGGAGCCTGCTTCGGATTCTGTGTCTCCCTCTCTCGCTGCCCCTCCCCTGCTTGCACTCTGTCCTAATCTCTCTAAAAAAAATTTAAATAAAGCACTAAAAAAATTAAAAATTAAATAAACTTTTAAATAGTTTAATAAAAAAACTTTAATGCTTCAAAGGACATCATGAAAAAGCACAAAGACAACACACAGAGTGGGAGACTATTTTTGAAAATCATGCATCCAAACTGGTGCAGCCACTCTGGAGAACTGTGTGGAGGTTCCTCAAAAAAATGAAAATAGATATACTCTATGACCCAGCAATAGCACTGTTAGGAATCTACCCAAGAGATACAGGACTGCTGATGCATAGGGGCACGTGTACCCCAATGGTCATAGCAGCACTTTCGACAATAGCCAAATCATGGAAAGAAACTCCGTGTCCATCAACTGACGAATGGATAAAGAAGATGTGGTACATATATACAATGGAATACTACGCAGCAATGAGAAAGAATGAAATCTGGCCATGTGTGGCAACATGGATGGAACTGGAGGGTATTATGCTGAGTGAAATAAGTCAGGCAGAGAAAGACAGATGCCTTATGTTCCCACGCATAGGTAGGCTTTGGGAGACTAACAGAAAACCAGGGGGAGGGGAAGAGGGTAAGGAAGGGAGAAAAAAAAAGCCACAGAGAGGAAGGAAGACATAACAAAAGAGACTCTCAACGACTAAGAACAAACTGAGGGGAGAGGGGCATGTGGGAGGGGGGAGAGGGGGTGATGGGCACTGAGGAGGACACTTGTTGGGATGAGCACTGAGTGTTGTATGGAAACCAAACTGACAATAAATTATTCAAAAAAAAAAAAAAAGAAAACCTTAAACTGTATCTATTAACCAATTACTTCCCAAGATCTTATCCCTCGAGCCCCTGGAAACCACCATTTAATCTTATTATTATAATATTTCCCAAATTTTTACCCCCTCCAGACCCTAGAAATCACCATTTACTCTTGTTGTTATAATAATTATTTCCTTTTGCCTATGTCCCAGAGTCTGGTAACAACCACTGTACCCTGTGTTATGAGTGTGACTCTCCACTCCAGATTCTATGCGTGTAAGTGATAAAACCATATCATGAAACATTTGCCCTTCTAGATATTTATTATTTGACTTAGCATACTACCCAACCATGCCTGTTGCAAGTTGACAATATTTTATTTAAAAGATGGAATAATATTCAATTGTATGTATATACATATGCATATAGAGTGTATGTATATCAAATATTTTTCACCTATTAAACACTGACAGACAAAAGAAAAAGAAAGAAAATCATGCATCCGATAAGGACTTATATCTAGAATATCTAAACAACTATTAAAACTTAACAATAAAAAGACAACTCAATTAAAAATGGGCAAAGGATCTGAAAAGACTTTCTACTAAGATATACAAGTAGCCAAGAAGCATATGAAAAGATGCTTGAGATCTTTTAGGGAACTGCAAATCAAAACCACACATCAATAAGATTACCCCTCACACCCACCAGAATGGTTATAATAAAGAAGTCAGATACTAGTACGTACGCGTGAAGATGCAAAAAAAAAAAAAAAAAGGTTGCTAATTTTTTTTCTTGTTTCATTGAAAAAATGTATTTGGAGATACAGAATTTCCATTTATCTAAATATTTTAAATTCAAGTTAAACCTTTCCCTCAAAAATGTTTACCTCTCTTTATGTACCCCAACATCAGTCTCTGAATATATCCTTGCAATTATTTCTTTGTAGCCAAGAAACACATTTTTTAAAGTTTGTATTTAAATTCTATTTAGTTAACATACAGTGTATTACTGGTTTCAGGTGTGGAATTTAGTGATTCATCACTTACATTCAACACCCAGGGCTCCTGGCAACCCGTGCCCTAGCTCCTCAATACCCGTCCCCCATTTACCCCATCCCTCATCCACCTCTCCCCATCAACCCTCAGCTGAAACACAATTTTTTAATGGTATTTAAACACATGCACTTTATTCAACATAGAAAGCCATCAGTAACAGTACCAGGAATTACCATCTCTATGCAGGCACACTTAACTACCATCCAGGTCAATAAATCGCTTTTAAGGAATGCACATGGTAATACCACGAATGTGGAAAGCTTCCCTTGTCCACAGAGGACCAGACTTCTCTAGTAACTCCTTCGTTCCAACTTCCGCTGACCAGCAAAATGCCATCGGTTTGGAAACATACTGTCTCTTCACGAGAGACAGCACAGAACGTCCTTTTTAACGTCCTTTTCCTTTTCTCAACCCTTTAAGGACTTCCCACCACACAAAAGTAAAACCTGAAGTCACTATCCGGTTTATGAGACTCTATCTGCCAAGGCCCCAGGTTCTCCTGTCCATTCCCCCAGCTCTGGCCATACTGGTTTCCACCTAGTACTCATGCTAGGAGCTCTGCCTCGCTCCGTGCCTTCCGTTTTCTGTTCCTTCTGCCTGAAATGCTTTTCTCCAAGCCTGTGTAGTATGCTCATCCATTTCATGTAGCATGTTTGTGGCTCCCCTGCAAATTCCTATGTTGAAATTCTAACTCCAATGTGACGGTATTAGGAGGTAGGGTGTTTGCAAGGTAATTACGCCATGGGGGTGGAGCCCTGGTGAATGGGATTAATGCCCTTATAAGAAGATACAGAAGAGGGCTGCTTCCGCTCTCTCTGCCATGCAAGGATACAATGAGAAGATGGCCACCTACAAAGGAGAAAGTGGGTTCTCAGCAGACCAACCAGCACCTCCATCTTGGACTTGCAGCTTCCACAACTGGAAGAAGTGAATATTTGCCACTTACGCCACCCAGCAGTGGTACATTTGTTATAGCAGCTGGAGCTGACTGAGACAGTGCTCATATGTATTCCCTGACCTCTCCTGGAGAAGAGCACTCCCCTACCACCGCTGCCTTTACTCTGTCCCTTCTCCCACTTTATTTTTTCCCCACGGCATCTTGTATTAAATTATACAAGTAAATATCATGTACTACATGTATATAAAATATACAAATGAACTTTATTAACATTATGCATTAAATTGTACATTGTATGTAAATTATAAATTATATACTTCCCTCCCTGGCTAGAAGGTAACAATCCTAGTAGCTAGAACTGTATTAACGGGCAATGAAATATCCTGCTGAAGTGCGAAGGAAACAAAGTTAGGGACCTTTTAGAAGACTTCCGAGAACAAATCATTGTGGCATCAAAGATCACGCATCCTATGCACTGGGGGGGTGTCATGCTCACTGTCCTCCATGAGACGTAATCCAGTATGGTGGCCAAGAGTGATGGTTCTGGAGCTGGGCCACCTGGCTCTGCAATCTGGCTGTGTGGCCTCAAATAGTGTTCTTAGTATCTCTGCTCCATGGTTTCCTCACTTATAAGATCCTAACTAACTGTACCTACCTCATGGGTCGCTATGAAAATTCAACGAGTTCTCGCATGTTTGTTGTTGAGAAAGTACCTGGAATGTACTAAGCGCCCAGGTAAATGCTAGGTACTCAGCAGCTTTGTTATTTGAGGGCACTTCCTTCCCTTAGGCAACTTTCTTATCATTGACAGTTTCCCCAACATTTCTTGTTTTATAATATTCAGTCCTCATGCTCTACCCATTTTAGTTGCTTCTGTTGCTTTTTATCCCTATGTTTTAATTTGCAATATACCGATGATTTATCAAAGAAACGCATGTACAAGGTAATGCACCAAATGACATGGAAAACTTCATGGGAGTGGCCACCTCTTTGTTTGCCTGTTCCTGCAAATTCTCCCAAGACGACCGTTCTCAAAATTTTATGTTTTGGCTTCTTGCTGGTCATCTCCACAACTTGCTAACATGCTTCAATGCCTTGTTCTTGATGCGTAAGAGAGACTTTTGTCCTACCATTTTAATTCTTCTGTTCGTTACCTTCCTAATTTGAAGTACTCAAGTCTTCATTTGTGTTTCCACCCATTTTTTTCTTGACTGAAGCAAAACTGCCTTTATTCACAGACAACATGATTGTGTGTGTGTGTATATATATATATATATAAAATCAATGCATGCCACGAGAAAGTTACTGGAATTAATACGTGATGTCGGTACCTTACCAAAGAACATGTAAGGACAGCAAATAAATGTATGACTTGATGCTCGACATCATTAGCCATTAGGGGCATATGATTTAAAAGCACAATGAGCCACCATTATACACTCATTAGAATATCAAAACTGGAAAAGACCGAGTATACCACATATTGATAAAGATATGAAACCACCGGAACTCTCACACACCACTGGCAGGAAGGCAAGATGGTACAACTCTGGAATGCCACCAACTTTTAACAAACCAATCTTAGTCCTGCGTTGTAGGAGACAAGGACTTTAGCACACGTTTTCTTGCCTCTCCCTGCCTCAATGTCATCCCACCTTCTGCCAGTTAGACTTGTACTCTGTTGAGGTTGCTACCATTTGCATCCAGCCTACAAACATAACCAAGTCCGCCATGCTGGGGCCACAGTCTGACTGTAAGGGCAGAAAACCAACAAAGTGCACCTGTAAGATTATGAATATGCCACTAAGCCAACTGCCAGGCGGAGCAAGGAATTAAAATTTGGGCCTGTGACCCAAAGTCATGACTATAGATCCCGTGTCGTAACCCCTATTCCGACAACGTTAAACTCTCTCGGTGCCCTTCATTTTTGATCCGGTATCACCCACGTCAGTAACGGCCGTCGAACTCTTCTGCCATTGGATATAGGTCATCAGACCACAGGTTTTTCTGTCATTCAGTTTTCATTTCATTCCTCATTTAGGGGATGTCCGATTAGCTACGAACAACTTCCCATGGGCATTACAAGTGCTTTCAATGACGTCTAGGATCTTCTTCCATTCCACATAAAGAGGTGCTCCCTGAAACACTGACAGGTCTCTGCACGTGACGCACGGCGTTAGGGGTGCTCAGTCAGGTGGCATAATGGCAACCATCCGCCATATGATCGAAAGCAGGGAAGCAACGAACTTGTTTAATACACTGAGCCGACGTTCTAGTTTAGAATCTGTTACGTGAATTCCCTGCTGCCTACAAACGTTCCGTTTAACAAGTAAATGTGAGTTTCGCTTCCTTCGAAAACCCTCCCCATCCAAGACTCTTCTCTTTCTAAAAATAAAGGTATGTTGCCCATCTCATCTATGTTGAGGATGTGTTTAAATTCTGGAACGCTCATCAGACTTTGTGGCAAAGCATCCCACTTGTCACCCCTGGCCCCTGGGAATAAGGAAGGAGAATTCTTTTACGGGAACCCGGGCACAGCAGATGTTACATCCTTGGCGTCCGAGCTGCTCACCCACGGGCTATAAATGGGGCTGTCCGGAGCCTAACCTCCTGTAACTCTTACGAAATAATGTGCATGAGGCTTTTGTTCTAAGAACCTCAAAGGCCTTCATTCCATGTGGCCTCACGACATGCCTTTGAACTAGCCAGGAGCCAGTGTATCGATTCTCCTTCGACAGAGGGGAGGGAAAAAAACACACAAAAGAGGTGAAGCCACTTGACCAGAGGTCACCAAAATGTCAGGAGAAGGGCGGGATGAGCCAGAGTCCTCGCTCACGCCGCAGCCCTTGCCGCATCCAGATTCAGCCTGTGCAAATGTATGCAAAATTCTGTCTGAAAACACAGGAAGCAGGACCCAGCGACACCAGGAGGTACCTCCCGGTTTGAAGTAAAGGCAGGCGCTGGGGAGCTGTCAGAAGTATCGTCTCTTCCTCTCCAAGTTTCAAATAGAATAAAAAACTACGAGACTTCTGTCCTCGTTTTGTGGACCTCGCTGTCAGCTACACTTCATTTTTTCGAAGAGAGATAGAACATTCTAGTTACAAACACATGGCCAGCAGGCACTTTCAAGTTGCTTCAAGGCACAGGCGTGAATGTAAACCCTCACAGACCTTTGAGTTCTTCACCTTTACACCTCATTCTTCTGAAGGAGAATAAAGTTCAAGGACAAGGAGTAGCTAGCATGTGGGAGACACTGGAGCCCTCAGGGTGGGTGGGAAACATGGACGCGCGGTCCCTGCTGTCAGGACTCCGCGTCTGCTTGGAGAGATAAGCAGAGAACAAAGGAAAAGCCAGCCTGTAGGAAAAGCTCCTGCAAAGTCAGAAGAGTAAGAAACGCTAAGGGAATGTGTGCCTGAGAAATGCCTTCAGGGCGACCAAGTGTGCGAGGTGGTGGGGTCAGAGCAGCTTTCCAGAACCGTGGGACCTATGTGGTCTCATGAAAACCTGAAGGCGTTCCCTTAACTGGAGAAGGCAATGAAAGATTCAGTAAGAACAAACGTAAGAAGCCAAGGTGCCGAGAAGTAAGTTGCAAAGGAAGATCAGGGAAGGAGGCTGCCTCTCAGACACTTGCTTTTCTTGGTCTCCGAACCCATTTAGCAAAGTCTCATTTCATCCACGGCTTCAGACACTGGCGAGCGATCCTAACACTGTCCCCGTCCTGAGGTTCTCTGCCCACAGCCACACTCACAGAACTTCCTTCTAGACCTTCTGCCTGGTGTTCTTCTCGATTTCAGTCTCATCGGCTCCCAGGACCTGAATCGCTACCCAGAGCCAAGGACAATCACAGCTCGTGTTTCTGTAACAGACGTCTCCCCTTAGAGCCACAGTCCACATTGCAAGCCCACGGGTACCTCAAACTCGAGTTCAATACTGGACTCATCATCACAGGCCTCTGCCACTGCCGACGCGTGCGTGCGGCCGCTTCGCAGAACTGGACCACCGTTCCCCCGTCTCTGCAGCTGCTCGCGCCAGAAGCCAGAGAACCATCGTCCACGGCTCCCATTCCCTCAAAATTCACACACGATGGGGCACCTGGGTGGCTCAGTGGGTTAAGCAGCCGACTTCGGCTCAGGTAATGATCTCGTGGTTCCTGAGTTTGAGCCCCGAATCGGGCTCTCTGCTGACAGCTCAGAGCCTGGAGCCTGCTTCGGATTCTGTGTCTCCCTCTCTCTCTGACCCTCCCCCACTTGCACTCTGACTCTCAAAAATAAACAAACATCACATACGAGTGGTCGCCCAGTCCTATAAACACTCCCTACGGCATCTCCAATCTGCTCGCTCTTCCCCTTCCTCCCCACCTTCTTCGGATCCTCATCTCCCCTATAACTAACGACCCCCCCCACCACCCCCCCCCCCCCCCCCCCCCCCCCCCCCCGTCTCCAGTCCCTCCTCCTCCCTCATCTCCAAAACAATAGCCCGCGCTGCTGATCTCACATAAAACATGAGCTCAACATTCATCCCTGAAAATCTTCTAACTGTTGCCTCATCGCTTAGGGGAGACAAGCTCACACTCCTTAGTGCATATAAGAAGATGAGCCGGCTCTGGCCTCTACACCCCCCTGTGGCCCTCTTTCCACGCACACCAATCCTACCTGCTATGCAGTCACACAGCTCCAAAACGCATGGAAAACCGTTATGGCTTGTCTTCTGTGCTGTGCCCGGGACGGAGGAAGCATTCAAGAAACGGAAGCTGCAGGGGCGCCCGGGAGCCCAGGGGGCTAAGCGCGCATCTCTTGATTTCGGCTCAGGTCATGACCTCACCGTTTGTGAGTCCGAGCCCTGCAGACAGTGTTGAGCCTGCTTGGGATTCTCTCTCCTCTGTCTCTCTCTCTCCCTCTACCGTGTGTGCTTTCTCTCTCTCTCTCTCTCTCTCTCTCAAAATAAATAAACTTAAAAAAAAAAAAGAAATGGTACCTGCGGTCACACTATAGTCCTCCCAGGAGAGCAGGGACAATGATGATGATGAATGGTCCGTAAGGGCCAGACTATGGATGGTTTTTGGACCAAACCGAAGCACTGAGATTTCGGGCACGGTAAAGCATTTAAGCCTCTGGAGGCCTGCTGGTGACAAGATTATAATCTCTGATAGTCGGTATTACCAATGATTAATGGAAGGGGGGGGGGTGTGTGGAAGCCACTGGGAAGCTGCCACAATAGTCCAGGTAACAGGTGTTCATACAGGAAATGGAAGTGAGGATAGAGAACAACATGCTTTTGCTTAATTTCTCGGGACTTGGAAGTTGCAGGAAAACAAGGGTGAGCAAAATAAACGTCTATGAAAGTTCTGAAAATAGGTGAAAAAGTAGGAGGGGATCTTGGATGAAAATTCAGAACTTAGGAAGGGAGATGGGTTGCGTTTTTTAAAAAGTGACAGCTACAGGGGCACCTGGGAGGCTCAGTTGCTTAAGCACCTGACTTTGGCTCAGGTTATGATCTCTCGGTTTGTGGGCCTAAGCCCCTCATCGGGCTCTGTGCTGACAGCTCAGAGCCTGGAGTCTGCTTTGGATTCTGGGTCTCCTCTCTCTCTCTGCTCCTCCCCCACTCGTGCTCTCTCTCTCTCTCTCAAAAAAAGAATGAACATTAAAATAATTTTTTTAAAAAGTGAGAGCTACAAGTATAGATTATATAATATACAATGACAACCTAGAATATCGCCTAGAAATTATCATATAATCTATAAAAAAGAAGAATAGAGGTACTTTTCACAGAAGTAAGAATTGGGAATGCCGAGAGCAGATGAGTGGCTGAGAGAGAAGGAGGCGTAAGTTAACTGTTCTGATCCTACAGGCCAAGGAGCAAGGGATGGGGGGGGGGGGGGGAAAGGAGGGAGAAAAAAACAATCCGGCCACGAACAAGGCTGCTCGCTGGGAAAAGAACGCGGAGCAATGGTGAAGCTGGAGGCTAGCCCGCTGGCATTTTAAAGAGGACGCGGAGCTGGAAAGTTGAAGAAAAGACAGCTGTCACTTAAAGACATCAGTTACTCACCCATTCGACCACGCTGCACCGGACACCTTGCTAGGTGCTGGGCAAACAGCGGTGACCCGAACACAGTCCCTCCCTCTGGGGCACTGACCTTCCAGGGAAGGAGGCAGCCAAGGAAGGGGCCAGTAAACCTGTAACCGCAGGCACCGTCACTACCCGTCTCCGCAGCTGCTAAGTGCACACGGAGGACCCGCGACGCTCCGTTTCCAAACGCTTCCAGAAGTCGGATTTGCGCGGCACGTGACTCTGTCTTATATAAAGTTTGCACAAAATGAAATGCCGCATCGTGGTCACATTTATAAATAGCCACTTAGGAGAGGGAGTTTCTGAGAAACTGCCACACTGAGTAATGGGGCCCAAGCTCACACAAATCTTCCGGGCTGAATTTCCATTCTGTTCTCCACAAGCAAACATAAACAAAAGGCATGCCTCCCTCTTAACCCTCGGCAGGAGAGAATTCCCATTTACTCCCCTCTCCACTTCCCAGCAATCCTCGCTACACTGTCTAACTGCACGTCTTGGGAAAAACAACAAAAGGGCATCATTTAAATACAGCTTGCTAAAGCAATGACACTACTGGGTTTTTTGTTTCCTTGTAATGCATTCATAAGCCTACAAAGAGGGTGGTTCATCTCACTCTTTAAAAATAAGTTACATTTCTCCGGGGCGCCTGGGTGGCTCAGTCGGTTAAGCATCTGATGTCAGCTCAGATCATGATCTCGCAGCCTGTGAGTTCGAGCCCGATGAGCCCCACGTCAGGCTCTGTGCTGACAGCTCAGAGCCTGGAGCCTGCTTCGGATTCTGGGTCTCCCTCTCTCTCTGCCCCTCTTCTGCTCACAGTCTCTGTCTGTCTGTCTGTCTCTCTCTCTCTCTCTCGCTCACTCAAAAATAAATAAGCATTTAAAAGAATTTTTTTTAAATGGGGCGCCTGGGTGGCTCAGTTGGTTAAGCATCCGACTTCGGCTCAGGTCATGATCTCGCAGTCTGTGAGTTCGAGCCCGATGAGCCCCACGTCAGGCTCTGTGCTGACAGCTCAGAGCCTGGAGCCTGCTTCCGATTCTGTGTCTCCCTCTGTCTCTGCCCCTTCCCCGCTCACGCTCTGTCTCTGTCTCTCAAAAATAAACAAACGTTGAAAAAAAATTTAATAAGTTACATTTCTCAATAAACAGTTAACTATCTCATATTCACCTTCCTTGTTTTAGTGCAGGTGTTAAAGTCTGTTTTCCAATGGAAGGTGTGCATCAGGAAACTTGGGGAAATTTTCTATGGCATTTCTCCAAAGGAGAGAAAAACACCTTCGGTGATCTACTATCTCTAAAGACATCGAAGAGGAAAAATGAAGCTGTCACCAAAATGCCCATACATTACAACTCTGTTTAAGTTAAATTAAAAAGTCAAGCAATTGTGCTTTACGCCATAATGTATAAAACACATAAATACTGTGTAAAAAGAAAAAAGAAACCATGAGCGTCTCAACCTACCAGGTAGCAATTTGTTTATCTGAACAGCCACGACACAGGGTAAGAAAAACATGCTCTTTCTTGGCCAAAAAAACATGAAGCAGATGAGGAACACCTAAAGCTTGCATGTTTTACATAAAGAACTCTCGAGGGCGTTCCCTCAAAAACTGTGTTTTTCTCTTTTTTAAAAAATATCAATGTCGTGCACAATATGAATTCATTTGGGAAACGATTTAGACAACATGGCGGCTATCGGTTCCCAAGATCACGACAGATTCTCAACGGCGAACAACAAATGAAGGCGCTCTCACTGCTGAAAGTCACGGAAATAGGGCCAAAACAACTTTTTTTTTCCCCCCAACAAAAGGCAGGTGCAATTTTCAAACACTGGAAAGCAGGGCCGTTTGGTTCAGGGGCAAAGAGCTTCGCATCCCTCAATAGATCCAAAAGTTCTCACTTTATTATAGCATAAAAGACACAGTCCGTTGTGTATAATCTTTTCAAGAACTGGGGAAGGCTGTGACAACTCTGGGGGAATTTTCCATGCAAATGCTAGATTTAATAAATTAAGAGACTTGAAGGAGCAAGCAGACTGTTAGCAATCGGGAAATTTACTCCAGAAGTAGAAAGAGCCTGCCCCAAAGTGCTGAGTAGCCAAGAGTTCCCTGGTTTAAGCTCCTGTCCTTTTGTGCTTCGAGAGTCAATGAAAACGGGCAGTCTCTAAGTCTCTGTGAATTTTGGGCAGGAAAAAGAGAAAAAACACAACAAAACAAAACAAAAAACACTGTCAAATTGTTCTTAACCTATTTTTAAAGCCGGGTTTGTTTTTCCTTACAGTATTTAGGTTCTTGCTAAAATAAAGGAGTATGAACTTTGGGGCGAGGAGAGGATTCTAGGAACGAATAGAGACACACCCCGGTATAAAGGGTGTGTTTCACCATGGCAGCTTACGGATCCTGGATTACAGAGCAGCCTCCTAAGTTAAAGTGGGAAGTATCTGAAAATACCAGAATATATCTCACTGGTGTGGTTAAGTCTTCTTTCATGAGACTTTTCTTTTGAATGTATTTGTTATTTGTAGGACCCTAGATGCTGAGTTTCAACACAGAACGATTTCTTCAAGGGCACTGACGCGGCCATAAAGGGTGTACAATGGCCTCAACGTCATATGCAAATCCTAACCCCCAGTATGATGGCGTTAAGAGGCAGGGCCTTGGGGGAAGGATTAGTTAGGAGAGATTGGGACCCTTATGAATGGGATTAGTGTCCTTAGGGAAAGAGGCCCCAGTGAGCCCCCTCATCCTCTCTCCACCAAGTGAGGGCCCAGTAAGCCAGCCGTGTGCAACCAGAAAAGGGCCCTCCCCGGAACCGGACCGTGCTGGGGCCCTGATCCGGGACTTCAGCCTCCAAGACTGTGCGAAGTAAGCCGCTATTGTTTCTGAGCCACCCGGTCTGTGGTACTTTGTTACAGCAGCCCGAACTAAGACCGATTAATACTTGTCTTTTACTCACGGTTCGACTGTGACTGCGTAACTGAAAAGCCATGGGCAAAGATTAGTTTGGGAGAGCAAGTCCTCGGAGGCTACGCAGGAGTTCGCAAGGCCACCAACCTGGAGAGCCACAGAGGCCAGGATGCGTCTGTTTCCATGAGGACTCAGGTGCATGTGGGTGACAAGAACGCGGCCAGCAGAGTCCAGGCCACCTCAGCGGGCCTGGCTGCAGTTACGGTCGATGGATGAGGGGAGGGCTGAGAGGACTTGAGAGCCCGGGGTGGCTCTGGCTAGCATCCAGCAGAGGGATGAGAAGCTGGATTAGGACGGAATCAGCAGAAACAAGGAGAAGCAGACGGATAGGGGAGATGTTCAGGAAGCAACAGCAACAGGGGATGGATTGGATGCCCCAAAGTCAAGGTTGGCTCCCAAATTTGTCTCGTGTGACCTGGTGGACAGGCGGCGCCCGCCACAGAGCTCAAGAACCTCACAAGAGGACGGGGGATGGAGAGAAAGACCAACCTCCTGGCCTTAGACATGAAAGACGTGAGGCGCCTTGGAGATACCCAGGTGCACCGTCGGTAATGTCAGTTATGTAATCCAGAGCCCGCAGGCTCAGGTTGGAGAAACACATTTCAGATTCACTTGTGTCTTGCTTTTTTAAGCTCTTCCTCCAAAACCACATTTCGTGGTGCAACAGCACGAAGCAGAGAAAAGAATGTGGGCTTTAAAGTCGGAAAAGCCATGCCTGGAACCTGAACACCATCCCTTCCTAGCTCTGTGCTCACGACCATGTGGTCCCCGGGAGAGGGTTTCCGTTTCCTCCGCTGATAACGGGGATGCTGGGCCCGCGGTCAGGTGCACGGTGAAGATCAAAGAAACAGCACTTCACAAGGGCCTGGAATACACTAAGCTCTCGGCCAAGCTGAGCCAGAACAGGTTTGTACCTTTTTTGCACAGCCCGTAGCACCTGGTAGAGTCTTGGCCGAGTGTGCCATCAGTCTCTGGCGTGTTTAACTGGCTTGAAACACCCTGCAAACTGTCAGAACACCACTGCTTCCTCTTCCCAGACAACCGTCAGCTCGTGGAATCGTTCCTTTACCTGGTATCCTACCTAGGCCATGTCTCGCCCCTCATCGCCTCGATACCCCGGTCTATCTGCCAGTCCTGTCAGGACCCATCTCAAGAGCTTCTGGGGCACCTGGATGCCTCAGTTGGTTAAGTGTCCAGCTTCTGATTTCGGCTCAGATCATGATCTCATGGTTTGTGAGGTTGAGCCCAGCCTCAGGGCTCTGTGCTGTCAGCGAGGAGCCTGCTTGATTCTCTCTCTTCCCACTTCCTCTGCCCCTCCCCCACACATGCTTTCTCTCCCTCAAAATAAACTTAAAAAAATACTTTATAAAAAGAAAAAGAACTCTTGTGGACTACCTTAAGTCCAAGATACCCAATCAATCATATGAATTTGTTC
The DNA here is from genome assembly GCA_030068075.1 of Paguma larvata. Taxonomy (NCBI): domain Eukaryota; kingdom Metazoa; phylum Chordata; class Mammalia; order Carnivora; family Viverridae; genus Paguma; species Paguma larvata. Next base: position 80,381,156 of record CM057832.1, read on the forward strand.
TCTTGGAACCCATACAGCTCTGAGAGACGCCAAGGTTGGTTTTGCTTCTCCCCTAGAATTTCCGGAGAAGGGGGCAGATGGTGCCCTCTCCACACACCCCGTGATTCACCTGGAAAAACTAAACACTTCCAGAGGAAAATACTTTGAGCAACAGATTTACCACTTCCGGCCAACACTGAAGGTACAACAGTAGGTAGAGACCAACCCACACTCAGATGGATGCACGCCCTCCCTGTCCCCAAAGTCTCTGATTCAGCTGGCCCAGGGGAACAGTACGAGAATGTTAACAAATTCTCAGGTGATGCTAATGCTGCTGACCAGGGGCCACACCTGAGAACCGCCGCCTCCTCCTGGGGTCGGGCTACTGATGGATCACACAGTTAAAGGAACGTCAGCTGATACTACGGAACTTTTCACCGGAAGCTTCCTAGGATTTGCCTCGTAGATGATCACAAGCTGTCTCAGATACAAACTACATATATTTATGAGTTAGGGGTGCGGAGGCCCTGTTTTAACAGTTTTAGAACGTTTGGTTTCATGCTTGAGAAGTACTACTCAACAGTTCGCCACCATTCGGTTTTGAGTAAATAGAAAGGCGTAACTCAGCTCTTTAAATAGAGACCCTGCTTCATACTCAGGCCACAAACTATTCACCTAAGCAAGCACTGGCTGTTTCCCGTCCCGCCCCGAGGACTCAACATTCTCACAGAACTATGAGAGCTGGCCCTTAAGAGCTGTCTTCATAGCTGAACCTGTGTGGCTTGACTGCCCTCCGCGGTGGGCCGGGTCATCTCCACAGCACGGGTGGGACTCCTTCATTCGTTCAGATACTAAATAGGCACCTACTATGTACCAACCACTTGAGAAATAGTGTCAAACGACCAGCAGGACTTCTGCCCTCAAGAGTTTCTGCTCTGAAGCTGAGTGGGAGTTTGGGCAGAGGTGGTAGAAAAACAAGAGAAACACAGACAAGTATCCATTGTGAGAAATGAAGAAGACATAGGAAGAAGGTTCTCTTTAGGTCAGATGATCACAAGAGGCCCCGGTCCCAAGAAGAGGCACACTTAAACTCACTAACTTAGAGAAGCTTGGAGCACCTGCGTGGCTCAGTCAGTCGGTCAAGTGTCCGACTTTGGTTCAGGTCATGATCTCCTAACTCCTGAGTTTAAGCCCCACGTGAGGCTCTGTGCTGACAGCTCAGGAGCCTGGAGCCTGCTGCAGATTCTGTGTCTCTCTTTCTCTTTCTGTCCCTCCCCCAATCTCTCTCTCTCTCTCTCTCTCAAAAATAAATAAACATAAAAAAAAAAACTTAGCTTAAAGCTTAAAGCCCCTTCTCGTCTGTGTACCTGAGCCAAACGTCCTACTAAGGAGCTCCAGGTGCTTTAAAAATATGTTGATCTGGTACTTGTAAATACGAAAGGAAATAGCACATTTTATGTACACATTATTATTTCTGTTAAAGAAGTAAAAAAAACCATTCCCAGGCATGCTGGTTAAACGAAGTTTGGCGGTCTGGTGAATAAACACTAGATGGGACGAAAAATGAAGGACCCTTATCAACTACTGAAACTACTGATGTTCTTCAAATGGTATGAAAAATATTATAATCGTTAGAATAATTATGAAACATCCCAGATTTCTGAACAGCGATATTGGTCTGAATGCATAAATAGTTCGATACATATTTACTAAACACCTACTCTTTGCCAGCATAGTGCTAAGTTCTAAGAACACAAAGATAAATACTGTCTGATACCTAACCTTTCCCAATGATACATATTAGCTCAACACCCATGACAGGCTAACTACTCCCTCAGGCAGGTCGTAACATTGCTTTTCATTGCTTCCATGTTTGTGTTTCCTTACTTTCTCAATAAATATTATGCCCAAAGATCCAGAGACCATTATGGTGGGCATGGTTTAAAAAGAAAACAAAAAGTATACGTTCCATGTTGAAAACCCACTACTACCCAACATGTTGAATCTACTACATTTCATGGGCCATTCTATGAAGCAAAGAAACCCATCTTTATAGCTAGCTAGACCTACCTCCTGCTCTTAAACCCCCTGCTCAGCATTCCCGGATGCAAAGGCTTAAATATCACCTCTTTCTTACCAAATAGATAATTGTTTTACAGTCCTATCTTTCGTCCCAGAACTTGAGCTCCAATTCAAGACAATCATACTTTCTAGTCCACTAGCCTCCTGGCTTGAAAGTCCGCCCCTTGCCTGCAGAACCTCTATTGAAATTCACACTGGCCCATTTTTAGCGGAAGCAACAGTGTCCACTCAATGCTTTGCAATTCATCACAGTTTTGCAAGTGCCTTTTTAAAACTCTTAGAGAAAACCAGTCTCAAGAAGTTGCTCACCCACTATGTAAACTCCTCAAAACAGACTGCACACCTGTTGTCTATTCATTCCCATCAACAACACAGAAGACCTACCAGAAGAACACACACTTCACGTAGCTGTCCATTCAAGTGCTAGTTTTAACATAAATGCCAGGGCACTGCCGGCTGAGTCTACATGTAACCACGTCCCAATTATTATACGTATTTCAAATCCGCCTTACCCAGGAGTAACCTCTTGTGAGTACAATTCCTGTGTGTTCCTCTATCACCATCTCCTTGATACATCTCCCACAAAACCAGACACAAGTAGATACGACTGAAACTGGAATATGCAAAATCAAGCCTGTTTTCTCGCCTTCATCTTTTATACTGAAAGGAACCCTGGCTGAAAAAAATACTTTGTCAATGGCGACCAATTGTTTACAGTATTTCAAACATTTCATCACTAAATTAGGTTTATGTTTTTTTAAAAGAAAAATATTAGATTAAACGGAAGGCTAGGTTTCCTCCCTGAGTTTCTTTGCGTTTAGAATAGCCCAAGATGAATCCACAGATGAACAACTGAGCTACAAAATGTACGGTTCTAACTGGGCAGCTTCTAAAAAAGAAAGGACTCTTTCCAACTGCAGTTAATACATTTGATATCAAGAACACATTTCTGCAACAAACACATTTAGGACTTGATGTCTTACAGTGTAGCTAACGAAGGTTCTGGCCAAAGTAAAAAAAAAAAAAAAAAAAAGGTATTTCCCCTCCCAGGATATCAAACGTTCTGACTCACCATTTAACTGAAGTACAAGCAAAATGAAAATGCAAATTGAATGTATACATATTTATGATCTCACCGGCTCCACAGCAATGCCACCTTTGGCTTCTGGTTTCATTTACCAGGAAGAGAAGCCTGGAAAACTACCATATATTTTTATTTCTATTCAAACAGTTCCCTTTCTTTAAGCACCGATTGGAACAAAGTATTAATTCCGAGTCTGATGATCTACATAAGTCAGGAGAATGAGAGCGAATAGATCCAAACAGACATTTTCTCTTTAATGGTATCCGCTTGGATGAGAAACTTAAAAATATCAATACTAAATCGTTTAAAATTATGACGCTCAACTATTACGAGTAAAGAGAAGTTTTCAGTTAATCTTTTTTTTTTATGTTTTTTTTCTTTATTTTTGAGACACACAGTATGAGCGGGGGAGGGGCAGAGAGAGAGAGGGAGCCACAGAATCTGAAGCAGGCTCCAGGCTCTGAGCTGTCAGCACAGAGCCCTACGTAGGGCTCGAACTCGTGAACCACGAGATCATGACCTGAGCTGAAGTCGGACGCTTAACCGACTGAGCCACCCAGGCGCCCTAATCTCTAGTTTTTCTAAAAATCAAAAACGCACCTTCACCACAGCACGCCGATCGCAACCTTAAATAATGAACCTTCCTAAGAATTCCACATCAGCCCTGATCCTCCTCTTGCTAAACACCTGTGTGACCCTGAGTAAGGCAATTCGCCTCTCGATTCCTAGTTGTCTTACCCGTAAAAGGGGCAAGTCTCTCAACTATTTAACATTTAAATTCTTTATCACAAAGACAGACACCTCAATCCCAAGCCCTGGATCTGTTAATAATACTTAACACCCATTCTAATTCTTCATCATTCTTCCGAAAATAAAAGCACAACCTCTGTGTATATAGGAAGGAGGGGTGCAGAGAGGACCCTGAAAGGGAACAGAAACTAGGTTGGTTTTCTTAATTAGGTTTCCTCTGTGAAACCACCAGCCAGTATTAGCAGCTGCTTGAAATTTACTCAAAAAAAAAAAAAAAGTGGTAGGTTTCTCCATCTCAAGACTAACTCTTTTATAAAAGGGCATAAGTCAATTTCTAGGAATGCACAGCCAGCTACCCATTACTAACAAAGAGCATGACAGAGACAACATGAGTCTATTGTCTATGTGGAGAAAGAAAAACTCTTCTTTATATGATGTATCCAGGAAGGAGAGCAACAACAGCCACCTGTATCTGCCAGCTTCAGAAGGCGCACCTCCTGTAGGTAAATTATCTTATGGGTCAGCAGACGTCGGGAATTTACATGGTGAGAAGCTTGCTTTGTTTCAGAGCATGTGTTTTCCTTATGAGTGATTTCATTCACCTCCTTCATTCGACAGCTATTTATTGAGTATTTACTATATACAAACTCCAAAAGCTAAATATATACCACAGGTAGGAGTTGACTGGGATTGTCAAGTGAATCCTGACATGTATTTTACCGTAGATCAGCCCATCTGGATATTTCCAAATCAAATAGTAACACTAAACGATACAGACGCGAAGTTAAAGTGCCCTCGGAACATTTTCCCCCTCACTAAGTGGGACGTGGTCCCCCACTAAGGGGAAGGAAATTACAAGTGGGAGAGATAATTAGCTAAATTCCTTAAGGCAGGGTGAAAAAAAAAAGCTTTCTTTCCCCTAGAGAAAACTATTAGTGGGGATTAAAAATACATCGAAAAGCATCATAAAATGCTAAGACTAGCAAGAGAAAGATAATTCATTTTCAATCTCTTGCCGTACAGGTGAGACATTTGAAGCTCAGCAGTGGTATGATTTGGCCAGGGTCAAAGAGCCAAAGAGAGCGTCAGAACTAGAACTCAGGTCACCCAAAGACATGTTGAATAGTCCCCGAGGGTACTGCGGTATCCACGGTGCCTCCTCATCTCCATCATAGGCACAGTCAGGGCATAATCTGCAAAGCTGTGGGCTGGACATCAAGAGCTCTGTAATCTTGTAACCTCCACTAGCTTAGACGGGATACCACGGAAAAGTCCCATCCCAGTCTAAACCTCAGTTTCCTCATCTGTCAACTGCGAACAGTGATTCACAGTGAGACAGCACAGACCACAATAAATGCAGAAGCCCTCTGGCCATCGTGAAAACCTCAAACGAGTTCAGAGCCAGCACTGGACGGTGATGGGGGCGGGGAGCGGGTGTATGTCAAAGAATGTGGCCGTGACTCCTAATTCCAGCCTATGGGTACCTTGGTAGGTCTCTGAATCTGTGGGCCTCACGCTCCCCCTGTGAGTATGTGGTTAATCGTCTTTGCCCTGCCTCCTTCAGAAACGGTCAGAATTGAATGAGCAGTGAAAAGCATTCACAAATAACAAGGCATTGATTCAAATGCAAGGTATTATTATTAGATTCCCTCTCGGCTTCTTAATTTGGACTAAAATGTAATGTGGTTTTATCATTCGGTTCTGAACAGTTTTCTTTCTCAACTGTCATTATTCATGCGTCTCAGACTGCACCGCTTTCTCCCGGGTGTTCCTAAGTCTCCACTCCGGTACTGGACACGGAATGCACCCTTCGGCTCAGTACGGAGGCCACGCACAATGCTCGCTCAACGCGCCGCTGCCACGGGCTTGGCTGAGCGAGAATTTTTTCCCAGGGCCTCCTTTCAGCTGGAAATGTTCTGACTAAAGCTTCCATGAACGTTAGTCTACTTCATCACATTAGAGGGGTAAAGAAACCAACCCGTGGGCCTTTCTCCAACAACTGCAGAACACTTCCGCCCTTCCACGGAAAACAGAGAAGTCTGGATGGATGCTTCTCACCGGAGGGGCTTCGGAGGATCCCCAAACCCATGCTAGGGAGCGCTGAGGGGGAGACCGAAGACTAACACATTCTGAGGCCCAACCTGTCTCTCGAGGCTCATGCACCTGAGAGAGCTCGGGCCTCTGGGAGGCTGGAAAGGTTCTGCGAAGCTGGGGGTGGTGGGTATTTGGGATATGTAATACTCTGCCTTTAAAAAGCATCGGAGTAACTAGCATTTCCTTGTTGAGAGCCCTGATTTTAGTACACCGGATGAAAGAATTCATGAGCCTATCCAAACAACTTCTCTGGAACAGGTTTCTACCGACCACGCTGGGCACCAGAGACCAGGGAGCTGGGGGTGGGGGGGGGGTGGGTAAGCATACAACAGGCTAACTGCATAGATAAGAGATAAGCAGACATTTGTCTTCAGTTTGGGCGACTCCCGGCACCGGCCTTGGCAAACCGAGCCCCGGCGTCCCCCCCTCTCCGTGGGCCCCCCACATTCCCACCCCTCGCCCCAGCTGTTGAAGCGTCACGCTGACGGGGCTGGGGGAGAGAACAAGCGAAACGCCGAAGTCGGCTGCTGCATTTAGGCTGGAACCATACCGCACCTGTGCGGTCCGGCTCCGGCGCCAGAAATGACCAGAACACCGACTCGCAAGCCCCTCTGGAGATCCCACGGGCGCCTAACAAGTTCGCCTCTGTTTACAGCCCGGGGAGGGTGGGAGATCTCTCCTGCCGCAGCCAAACTCAGCCGGCTCCTCCGAAAAGGGGAGGGAGCTCTGGCTGAAGTGAACCCACAGAGCTCCCGGAGGGTCACTCCGGCCGCGGGGGATCCGGGCGGCGAGCCGGAGGGTGCCCGCGGGGAGCGCGCCGCCGTGGCCCCCGCGGAATGAAGGTCCCGCTTCGGTGGCCACGCGCAACCCCCACCCTACCCCCAGCACCACGCCGGCAGTGAGCGAACGCAGACAGACCTCCAGGGCTCGTCGGGACGCGGCCCCCCCTCTCTCCCTCCGGCCCCGGCCCCGGAGGAGGGTCTAGGGAGGAGGGACCGGGGACGCGCAGGAAACTTACCTCACCCGGGCAGCATTCGGGCGCCTCCGCTGTCGAGACCAGTTGCGCCACAGTCGGCAAGTTCTCGGGATGTAGTTGCTTCCCCCCGGCGCCGGGAGATCTGCGCCGGCGAGGGGCGGGAGGGGCCGGAGGGTCGGCGGGGCGGGGGCGGGGCGGGGCGCGGCGCGGGGAGCCGGCAGGTGCCGGGCCGGAGCCGCGGGGCCAAACTCGCCCGGGACGCGCCTCGGCGGGGGCGCGCGGCTGCGAGTGTGCAATGCGCGCGCGCCGCGGCGAGTGTGTGTGTGTGTGTGTCCCCGCGTTCCCCTTCCTTCCCCGCCAGTCCTCCGGCCACAACGGAGCAGCGAGCCGGCCGCCGGAGTGCCACTGCCCGGCGCGGCGCGCTCGGGGGGCCGGGGGCCGAGGAGCGGCGGCGACCCCGGGGCTCGGGCTGGGGCCGGGGCGCGGGTCCCGGCGCGGCGCGCGCCCGAGTCGGAGCGAGGCGCGGAGAGAGCGGTCTGCGCGGCGGCCGCCGCGGCTCGGGGAGGCTGCAGGCCCCGCCCGCCGGCCGCCCAGGCTCTTCCCCTTTTCTCTCCACCCCCTCGCTCCATCCCCGCGCGCCCTGCAGGGAAGCCGGGGCGGCTTGCAGCAGCGGCGGCGCGAGCCTCCGCCGCAGTCGGACCCGGCGCGGGAGGCGGTGCGGGGGGACCGGGCGCTCCGTCCCGCCGCCGCGTGCCTAGGACGGAGAGCGGGGCTGCGGCGGGCCCCTGCGTCCGGCCGGTGGCTCCAAGGCTCCAGGGCTGGCCGAGGGCTTCCCGGCCGTTCTCAAGGCTTGGAGCCCCGCTAAACGGAGCCCTGTTTGGGATAGGTCATCCCCCACGTCCTCAGGCCGCTGAACTCCGCAGCGCCCGGTCGCCTGCCCCCTGGACTGGACGTCCCTCGAAGCCAGCATTTAGCCACAGGTGCCCCCTCGCCAGGAAGGGACAGCTAGGATTCCAAGGCGACGGTGTCTCCCCTTCCAGTGACAGCAGGAGTTCCCAGGAAAGGAAGACCTAGCCAACAGGTAGGGTAGGTTGGCCAAGGGGTCAAGGGAGAGAGAAGGCTGGAGAGGCGTCGAGAGGTCAGGAGCGGATAGCCTGTGGTGGGAGAAGGGGCCAGATCTTATCGATGGCGCCGAGTGGGCGTGGGGGCACCTGCGATCTCAGCAGATGGTGGGGGAGAGAAGAGAGGGAGGGGACAGATCCACGGACTCTCTTGGAAAACTGCTGCCTTGCAAACTCGAGCTCAATGTACTTAGTAGGAACTGAAAGGTACCCACCAGATGAATGGAAGCTAGTGGTATTTCTCACCCTCATCATTTCCTTCCTTACTCTTCTTTAAACACACACACACACACACACACACAGAGAGAGAGAGAGAGAGAGAGAGAGAGAGAGAGAGATGTGAAACGTGGGATACATTCTGTTGGAGGAAGAGCATTTCATGGTCCCTGGCTTAGCCAGTCAGTGAATTTCTGATTGAAAGGATACTTCCTAAGCTCTCAGCAAATGCACACCTCTTTTTGGTTTTGAAATCTTGTGCCTCATCCCCCCTTCCTTGGGTAAGTTTGTAATGGTTTTAACATCAGCTCGGAATGGAGCGCAGTCATTCTTTGGTAATGCAAATATCGATTATATCTTGGACTGGTTTTTTTTCCAGCCTACCTCTTCTAGATGTGTCTGGCCATTCCTGGGAGTTTTAGGGCATCACGTGTTGAGGACCCTGGGACTTCGTCCTGGTTTTATCTTGGCATCCCAGACTCTTCAGAGCTCAGAGCAGGAACACACATCTAGTCCAGCGTGATTCCTTTGCAGAAGAGAAAACAAAGATTCACAGGCGTTCAGTGACCCAAGGACCAGCACACAGGCTCCTTGACTCCCAGTTCCTGAACAGGAAAAAACAGACTGAATTAACAAAATTCAGTTTGGGGTTGATAGAGGGGGCGCTGGGGAAAGAACAGATCCAAGGACCCTATCTGCCTGCAGGGAATCCCAGCATAGGGGGCAGCAGCACACCGCTGTAAATAACAGGCGGGCTGGGCTCTGGGACCCGTGATCCCAGTGTCCCCCTCTCTGTTCCCCTGGCCCATCTAAAATCCAGGGAGTGGAAACCAAGGCTGCTTCTCAGAGTGGGAAATGCAAACGCAAAGTCAGTTTTCATATTTCCTGGGAATGCAGGGGAGGCGAAAACAGGTAGAACCAGATGGAAATCACAGCGGATCCGAGGGGGTCACACATGTGCACACACAGCTCTGCTTTCCCATTACGAGACTGCCTCCCTTCCGTCGAGCACAGCTGCCAGCAGCCTTAGGTTTCCAGAGAGAAGTCACAAAGCAGACTGCCCAGTGGCTATTTAGAAAGCTCACTCTTATTGGGGCACCTGAGTGGCTCAGCCGGTTATGCAAGCCTCCGGGTCATGATCCTGGGTCCGACCCCCTTTGGGCTCTGTGCTGACAGCTCAGAGCCTGGAGCCTGCTTCCGATTCTGTGTCTCCCTCTCTCTCTGCCCCTCCCCCACTCATGCTCTGTCTCTCTCTCTCTCTCAAAAATAAAGAAAAACATTTTTAAAAATTAAAAAAAAAGCTAACTCTTAGTAAACAGGATTCTAAGGAACTCTGCCAAGAGTCTTCACATCACCATTACTGTGAGTTAATTCGTGGAACAAGGAACCACATAGTTGTCTGTCCTATATAAGACGCGCGTTTCTTCCCAGTTCTGTCTCTACATACATATCAACAGGAATTTGGGAACGTCACCCTCGAATGGAAATAAAACAGCATCAATATCAGAGCAACAGTGACTTGGCCAGAAAAATCTGGAAACATTTAAAAATTAGAAAGTGCTCATCTAATTGTTTTACGTAATTTCAAATGTGACTTCTCTAAGTGCTTCTAGATTTTAGTCCCAAATCTTCATAATGCTCTTTAAAATTTTTTTTAACGTTTATTTATTTTTGAGAGACATAGAGACAGAGTGTCAGCAGGGGAAGGGCAGAGGGAGGGAGACACAGAATCTGAAGCAGGCTCCAGGCTCTAAGCCGTCAGCACAGAGACCGACGCGGGACTCGAACTCACAGACCGTGAGATCATGACTGGAACCGAAGTCGGCCGCTCAACCGACTGAGCCACCCAGGTGCCCCCATAATGCTCTTTAATACTCCCCTATGAGAAATATGCCCGGATTCCTTATAGTAGATTTGATAGCGTTAATGACTCCAATTCACGGCCTCCCTTTATCCAGGCTGGTTCTCCTAGTTTTGTAGTCCCCTCCCGCACTGGGATCTCCAGGCAAAACTATGGAGACAGGAAAAAGACCAGTGGTTTCCAGGAGTCGGAGGTGGGAAGGCTTGAGGAGGTAGACCACAGAGGATTCCTCGGGCAGGGACGACTCTGTATCGACACCACAATGGTACGTACTTGTTATGCATTTGTCCCAAACCATAAACTGTACAACACCAACTCCTAACGTAAACTGTGACCTTTGGCTAACAACGATGTGTCAGGGTAGGTTTACAGTTGTAGCAAGGGGGCCACTCTGGTGGGGGACGTTGGTACACGGAGAAGGCTCAGCATGTGTGGGGGCAGGGAAGATATGGGAACTCTCCGTACCTTCCCCTCAAATGTTTTGTGAATCTAAAACTATTCTTGAAAAGTTTATTTTTTTTATTAAAAAAATGTTTTTAATGTTTATTTTTGAGAGAGAGAGACAGAGTACCGGCAAGGGAAGGGCAGAGACGGAGGGAGACACAGACTCCCAAGCGGGCTCCAGGCTCTGAGCTGTCAGCACAGGGCCCGATGCGGGGCTCGAGCCCATGAACTGTGAGCTCATGACCTGAGCTGAAGTCTGACGCTTAACTGACTGAGCCCCCCAGGCGCCCCTGAGAAGTTTACTTTTTAAAATGTTTGTGCAGTTTCGCTCTGTTCTTGGCACTCTGCCAGTGCCAAGAGGCCAACCCCACTAAAGGATAAAGGACCCTGTGCTACCGAGATGAGTCATTACAGCTGAGGCCATCCTTGACCAGTGAGCCCTCCGAAGGCTCCAGGGGCCGAGGCCAGTCCAGATGAGGTTGGCCAGGCTCGGTCCAGATCTGAAGAACCACCACCCGACTCCCAGGTCCGTGAGAAATAATGCACGGTGCCTGTCTGAAGCCCGTCACTTCAGTCCTCCGTTGCTGCATGACGGACCACCCCAAAACCAAAACCCAAAAGCAACCTCCATTTACTGTTTCTCGTGATTCTGAGTCAGCTGGCCCTTGGCTAGTGTCACTCACTTGGCTGCAACCAGCTAGCTGCTGGCAGCGGGGCTGGACTGGAAGGTCTGAGGAGGCTTCAGTCACACATCAAGCACTTCCATCTGCGCCCCCACCCCCACCTCCTGTCCTTCTGTCAGCAAGGGGGTCAGACATCTTACACAGAAGCCGACTTCTGAGACGGAGGAACTGGAACTTTAGTACTGAGCTTGGACGTTCTAGGAGGCTACTTCTGCTTCTTTCTATCGGTGAAAGCAATCACAAGAGCAAGCAGAGTCAAGCGGAGAGGAAACACACCCTGCATTTTGATTTGAGGGGCAGCACGTACGTACAGGGATAAAGGGTCCTGGTGGCAGCCATTTTGGTGAGACTATCCTGCTCACTACTGTTTTACGGTGATTGTTGTACCACATTAGATACATTCTTCTAAGCTATAAATCTTTTCTAGACCTTTCTATGAAATGAGGGAATTTGGGTTCTACTAGGTTGCTAATGCGTATTTAACTGTTTCATTAGTGGTACCTAAGGGAGATCCAGAAAGAAGTTGCCAGAAGGAATCTGTGAAGCATTGATCAGCTCTGGGTAGATCTAGCAACTTCGTCTGCCATTAATTCTCCAACTAGAAAAATCCATCAAGAATCCACATGAAAGACATGCATAGCATCGAACAGTAGAAAAGTAGGTGCTGCAGCCTTCACAACTTCTGAAGGATCATCTTAACATCACATTGCCTTCTCTTTCTAGAAACTTCATGTCTAAGCAGACGAGCCAAATGCTTCACTGACTCCCCTGTACGATCTGAGATGCTCATTTCAGAGGACCAGTTTCCCTGGGGACCCTGTGTTCTCTGACTTTGAGTGTGCCCTTAAGTTACCAAAGCCTTGGACACCTCACTCCCAGTTTGCTGTCTTCTTTCTCTCCTTGTACCATCTTCCCTTTCCTGGAGCTTTGGCTCTCTTTTCCTGTTGCCTCATTGCTTCCTCGATCCCATCCATCTCCCGTTCCTCCTTCCTCTCATGCTTGAGAAGAATACTGAGCGAGGAGTCCTCTTGGCTGCTTTCTCATTGCAGCTCTGTCCCCGTAACAGCGAAGTCTGCCTTCTCTCTTGGGTGGAGATTCCTGGTCTGCATCCTGAGACTCTGAGACGGGAGGCTCAGAAAGGTCACTTGTAAGCCTAACGGTCTCTGATCATCAGACACCTTCCATAGCCAAAGCTTGGAGTGGAGTGAACAGTCAGCACTCAGAACCCTTCGCGGGAAGTACGCATGTCCCTCAACCAATTCCCATTACCTTGGTGCTTTTTTCCTAACTTTTTTCTTTTATTTAGATAGAAAACATGCCACTCCACCAACTTCACACCCTGTTGAACCTATTACTCTCTGCCTAGAGGTCGGTACCTTCCTAGCTCTCCTCAAGACTAGCTGGCGTTTGGCCTTCAGTAAGAAACATAACAAAAAGGGGGGGCCCAGTGTTAGCAGGCATACAGGTCTGACCCTAAAAAAGTTCTCCGGCACACCAGGTCACTCAACTAAGAAATATGAAAAAGAGCCGAGAAAGGTTTCCCTAACGAATCCATACCAAAATAGAAAATGATAGGCATTGAGATTGTAATCACGCGGAAAAACATACGCACATGACTAACTCCCACAAGAGAACGGTTACCAGTTAAAGTTTCACGCTGGGGTGGGGGGAAACCCTAAGATGAAGAAAAATTTTGATGTTCCGTTGTCTTCGCATTTAAAAGCATGCACAGACCATGAAAGCCTCCAGTCGAATTCCTACCAGCCTGTACAATCTATTTTCTGTGGGGTTCACCTACTCCTTTTCTCCTGGGCATCTTTTTCTTGTTCCCACCAGATTCCCGTGGGTTGCTTTTCTAGGTGAATTTTCACTTTGGCCAGAAGTTACCAAAAAAAGCGGCGTGGACTTAACGGGGTTTGATTGGAAGAGTGAACAAGAAAAATGAGAGAGTGTCCGAAGGGAGGGGAGAAGGAAGGAAAAGAACAGAAGGGGGAAGGCAGCACGGAAAACCACACGGCATTTCAGAAAGCAGCATGATGTATACACACGTTTGGCACATCAGGTCTGAGCTTGGCTTTTCAGGAACCTGAAGGCCAAGGTCTTCATAAGAGAGTAAGAAACCTTCTTTTGGTGCAGAGGCTGGTTTAAAAACTTAAAGTGGTGGGGAGCACGGAGCACCTGGGTGGCTCAGTTGGTTAAGCGTCTTCCTTCGGCTCAGGTCACAATCTCGGGGTTTGTGGGTTCGAGCCCCACGTCAGGCTGTCTGCTTTCAGCACAGAGCCCGCTTAGGATCCTCTGTCCCTCCCCCCTACCCGCTCCTCTCCCATTTGCACTCTCTCTCTCCATCTCTCTCAAAATAAATGAATAAACTTAAAAAAAAAAAAAAGTGAAAGCTTGAAGTAGGGAAAAGAGGCTGAAATACATCAGTGGTGTTACTCAAGACTTCTCAAACTGCATTGTGATTATTACGCCCTGAGAAAGAGTGCGTTGCAAAAGTCACAAAATCCAACTGTGGAACCAGGAGTAAACCCCGGGGCCGCCATCTTATCCCCAGAGCAGGGACGGGCCCTGGGTTCTTCGTGACTAAGCCAAAGCCTTCTTTGTTCTAACCTGTGAATTACTGTTTTTGACCTCCTTGAAACATTAAAAAAAACAACTCTCATCAAGAGTGAACACACGTGACACCAAATGGGTATGACAAAAGGGTGACGGGTCTAGAAAGAGCACCAAGAAATAATGGAGTCTCACAGGAAGGAAAGGGAATGAATACCACAGAGGCGCTTGAGTTTCCTAAATACAAGCGATAGCCGCCCACCGAGACGTTGGCATAGCTTACACCCTCCTGCAGCTCACTCACAATGGGCTGCGTGTGGTCCCCCCCTGTATGGAGGGGTAGCTCCCACGGCCAACTCTTGAATTTCTCAGATTTGCTTTCTGAGGCGAGATGGGGCGCACGGTGCTAACCACACAATAAATACTTGTTGAAGCAAAGGGAGCGCTAACTTTAGTCAACCGGCGGAGCCCACACTAAGACGTCTCAAGGTCTCTGTGACACCTCACGGTGTGAATGCACCAGGAAGACAACCTTAATTTTTCCTTTTGTTTCCCAAAAAATGTAGGGGCCTCCCTGACTTGGAACCACTGAGGCAGAACCTTACTGGCCAGCCTCTTCTCTTGGCGGCGTGTGAATGCTTTGCTGGCAAAATGGAACTCCTACCCGGACATCTCTTTCAACACATGGTCCGCAAGCTGTCCCAGCAACCCGGAATATTTTGCTGGAATGGGGGATTGAAAAAGGAAATCTGTTAAGCAGGGTATGCCAAATGCTTGAAGACACGATTAATGTAGATGCAAACAATAAAGGTTCATTCGGGGCGCCTGGGTGGTTCAGCCGGTTGAGCGGCTGACTTCAGCTCAGGTGATGATCTCGCGGTCTGTGGGTTCGAGCCCCGCGTCGGGCTCTGTGCTGACAGCTTGGAACCTGGAGCCTTCTTCCGATTCTGTGTCTCCCTCTCTCTCTGCCCTTCGCCTGCTCATGCTCTGTCTCTATGTCTCTCAAAAATAAATAAACGTTAAAAAAATAAAATAAAGGTTCATTCCTCGGTCATGCCTCTGTCCAACACGGTTTTGTGGGAGGATTGGCTGCATGTGGTCATTCAGGGGCCCTGGGTCTTTCCATCTTGTGGCACCATGAGGTTCAACAAGTGGCTTCCCAGATCCCTGCTGAACTAGAAGAGAGAGCAAAGGATTTAAGATGTCAGGGATAAACACCACCTCTACCCACACTCCAGGCCTTCATACCACCCACCAGCAAGAAGCCCGGAAAAATAGGTTTCAGCACCGTGCCTGGGAAGGAGAGGAGAACACTATATTCTCTCCCCGATGCACCAAATTAAAGACAAATCATTTCATCTTAAGCTTATTCTCACGCATCTATGATTGGAAACTGAGGGGAGAGTCTTCAGCCATCAGATTTATTCTTCTATGCTTGTATCTTGGTGTTTTCCCTGAATGTTTACACTGGAAGCAGGCTGGGGTATGCGTGGCTTGGGGATGGCATTGCTGTCTTGGAAGTGTTTGTGGACATAGACGGGGACACAAAGAGTCAACAGCTTTCACTGTTAGAGAGAATCGAACACTCGAAGCGAGTGTGAAAGTGTCTTCTAGCGGAGTGCTATTGATTCCATTATCGTGGGAGAAGAGGGAGTCTGCGCGATCAGCCTTTGAAGCTGCCGGGACCGGAATCGGAATCTCCAGAGCCTCTGGGAGGGAGAAAAAGGCGCAAGGCAGCACAGCTCTGTCTGCAGTCAGCCTGGCCTGATGGCGCCGGTGATTTCATGACAGAGAGGATGGGGCAAGCGAGAGGAATGTCATTTTTTTCTAGCACGAATACCCTGTAAGGAAAAAATCTGGGAGTTGAGAGTACTGTGGGGATTTACAAATGCTTTAAGTCAAAAAGCAAAGCCACGCCGTGAAGATAGGAGTTAGAAAAGTCTGGACAGTTGCCCAGCTTGCTTAGACTGTGTAAGGCTCCTCTCTGTCCTTCCTTACCTGAAGCAGGGGGAGAGTCCGACTGAAGCCAAGGATGGGCCACATGCTCCCCACGCTCCCCAGGGCTTGCATTTTCAAGGGTTGGGGGGTAGCGAGTGTACATGTGTGACCTACTTTTTGTCCCCTTCATTTTAAAGTAATACGTGTAGGAAAGAAACCCTTTCTTAGGTCCATTCTGCATACCAAGAGATACCATGGCTTTTTTTTTTTTCTAGAGACTTTCAGAAGACCCAGTTAAAGAGGTTTATTTAATATGCAAGGGCTCATTTATGATACGATTGGAACAAAAGGCATAATTTGAACTTGCCTGTATACTACAACCTCATCAAAGTACAGAAAGTCTAGAAAAATGTCCTGGAGGGAGATCTGCTGAAACGTTAGCTACCGTTACCTTCAGGCTACTGAAAAAAAAATCTTGGGCTACTTTTTCACATCAGGAAAGACAAAGAATTGGGGGAAATATTAATATTGGACAGTGACCAAAGATTATGGGTGTTTTCAAAATCGAGAAAAGCAAAAAGGGAATGCCTGAATTTTCTTTACCCAGAGACTACCATTCCTAACATTTAGTATTTGCTCACTATGCTTTAAAACATTTTGTACTATATTTTTAGCTCGACATAACATATGCACAGGGCAGAAGATCAGAATAGACATTTTTTTTTCCAAGAAGATATACAAATGGCTAAGAAGCACACGAACAAATACTCAATGTTATTGGCCATTAGGAAAATGTAAGTCAAACCCACAGTGAGCAACTACTTCACACCCACGAGGATGGCTAGAATCAGAAAACATAGTAACAGGTGTTAATGAGGATCGGGAGAAACTGGACCCCTTATACTGCCAGTGGAAATAGAAAAAGGTAAATCACTTTGGGAAAGAGTCTGACAGTTCCTCAAAACGTTAAACACAGAGTTACCATATGACCCAGAAATTTCACTGTTAGGTGTGCGTCTAAGAGAAATGAAAGGGCACATCTGCACGAAAGCTTATACGCAAATATTCCTAGCAACATTATTCACCGAAGTCAAAAAGTGAAAACACTCCAAAGTTCCTCTGACTGATGAATGGATGAACAAAATGTAATACATCCATCTAACGGCATATTATTCAGCAGAAAAAAGGAATGAGGCACTGATATGCGCTACCACACGGATGAACCTTGAACACATTATGCCAACTGGAAACAGCCAGTTATACAAGGCCACGTTGTTTGATCGCTTTTCTAGGAAATGTTCAGAATGGGCAAATCTACAGAGACAGAAAGTGGGTTAGTGGTTGCCTGGGGCTGGGGAGTGGTCGACCTGGTGGGGAAATGGGGAATGAATACTAACGGATGCTAGATTTGGGGGGAGGAGGATGAAAATGTCCTAGAGTTGATAGCAATGGTGAATATAAAACTCTGTGATTATACTGAAAACCATCAAACTATACATTCGAAATGGGTGAATAATCTCAATAAAGCAGGTTTCTTCATTATTTTTAAACATAAAAAGTAACATGCCCTTTAAAAAAGTAAAGCACTTTCACAGTGGCCAGTGCACTACAAAGGAAACAATCAACAAAACTAAAAGGCAACCGATGGAATGGGAAAAGATATTTGCAAATGACATATCGGATAAAGGACTAGTATCCAAAATCTATAAAGAACTCACCAAACTCCACACCTGAAAAACAAATAATCCAGTGAAGAAATGGGCAGAACACATGAATAGACACATTTCCAAAGAAGACATCCAGATGGCCAACAGACACATGAAATGATGCTCAGCATCACTCATCATCAGGGAAATACGAATCAAAGCCACACTGAAATACCACCTCACACCCGTCAGAGAGGCTAAAATGAACAACTCGGGAAACAAAAGATGCTGGCAAGGATGTGGAGGAATAGGAACCCTCATGCATTGTTGGTGGGGATGCAAACTGGTGCAGCTGCTCTGGAAAACAGTGTGGAGGTTCCTAAAAAAAAATGAAAATAGAATTACCCTATGACCCAGCAATAGGACTACTAGGAATTTATCCAAAGATACAGAAGTGCTGATATATAGGAGCACATGTACCCCAATGTTTATAGAAGCACTTTCAACAATAGCCAAATTCTGGAAAGAGACTAAATGCCCATCAACTGATGAATGGCTAAGAAGACATGGTTTATATATACAGTGGAATACTATGTGGCAATGAGAAAGGATGAAATCCTGCCATTTGCAGCAGTGTGGATGGAACTGAAGGGTATTATGCTAAGTGAGATAAGTCAGTCAGAGAAGGACAGGTATCCTATGTTGTCACTCATCTGTGGATCTTAAGAAACTTAACAGAAGACCTTGAAGGAGGGGAAGGGGAAAAATAATTACAAACAGAGAGGGAGGGAAACCATAAGAGAGTCTTAAATACAGAGAACAAACTGAGGGTTGATGGTGTGGGGGGGGAGGAAAGGGGAAAATGGGTGATGGGCACTGAGGAGGGCGCTCGTTGGGATGAGCACTGCGTGTTGTATGGAAGCGATGAACCACAGGAATCTACCCCAAAAACCTAGAGCACACTATACACACTGTATGTGAGCCAATTTGACAATAAATTATATTAAAAAATAATAATAAAATACAATTTTTAAAAAAACAGAAAAAAAGAAAACTCAAACCCACTGCTAGCAAGAATGTGTAAAAACTGGAATTTACACGAGGACCTGCCATTTATTCCCAGGGACCGGCTCGTTGCAGGTGCTTATTATACTGAATTGCTGACGTGTTTACTAATGGGCAAAACTCTTTGGGGGGAAAAATGAGGCAATGGATTCCAAGAACCTTGAAAATAAAAATGCTAAAAAAAACCAAAAAACCAAAAACCAAAAACAAAACCATGGCCAATGCAACTGAGGGACAAAACTTCCAATTTTATTGAACTGTAATAGCCACATGTGACCCCGGATTGGACTGCACGGCTCTGAACAATCCCCATTCCAACACTGAACACACTGTTTATCTCCCATAAGAATGAGCTCCATCATGAAGTTCACTCTGGGTTGATCATCACTGTACCCACAGCGCCTAGCATGGGGTTTAGGACACCACACGCTCTCAGCATGGCTGCCCTCATCATCTTTGGCATCATCGTGTCCACCTTTGTATCCCGCAGCTTAGCCCAGCACGCACTACTCGGTAACTGCTGCCAATTGAGCTAATTGATTTCTGGGCTTACAAGCCAGCCGGTGATCTGCTCCCGGAGAATGCTCGACCATACGGGGAATGGCCTTCGTGTCTTTCTGACATATTTCTTTGTGTTCCGTATACAGGCTAAAAGCATCCGCATGGATTCAAACCCTGGCTTTCTGACCTCTGGAATGGGAACTTTCCGTGCCTCGGTTTATTCCTCCGTAAAGTGGGGACATTAATAGCCCTGTCTCATTTGTTGTAAGGATTATGCATGCTGAGGTTTACGACTTTACAGGAAATATAGAGAACAGAGGGCTGTGTTAAATTACATCACGAGGGGCGCCTGGGTGGCTCAGTTGGTTAAGCAGCCGACTTCAGCTCAGGTCATGATCTCACGGTCTGTGGGTTTGAGCCCCGCATCAGGCTCTGTGCTGATGGCTCAGAGCCTGGAGCCTGCTTCAGATTCTGTGTCTCCCTCTCTCTCTGCCTTTCCCCTGTTCCCACTCTGTCTCTATGTCTCTCAAAAATAAATTTAAAAAACGTTAAAAAAATTACATCACAAGGATTCAATCAGAAAAACCCAGACTGCAGCAAACTCTAGTCGGAAAACAGAGGCAGCCATCCTGTGATCTTAGAGAGAAAATTTAAGGACCAAGGTGATATACTCCGAGAGTGGCAATCTTGCTACAAGGGAGGCTTGAATAAACATATCTGGCATTATTACCATTGATAGAAAGGGGCAGGCTCTCAGGTAGGAACGAGTGCTGGTGAGTGGCTTACCAATAACGCAGGTGCTACGACCTTCGGTAAAGCCCCGTCTGCTGCTGCCTTCAACTTCCCATGGACTTAAGGGTGGGCAAAGTTTTAGCAAAGAGAGTCTCTGACCTTTAGATTGTGTCTGTAGGATGTTGGCTCGTCAGGCACAGGAGATGCATCAGTTTCATTGTCTCTACTGTTGCATGAGTAGCAGCTGTAACAAAAGTTGTCCTTTACTCATACAGAATTGAGACCGTGAAAATAGGAAGTAAAATGGGTGTATGTATGTGTGTGTGTGTGGGGGGGGGAACAGCTGGAGAAACTTGTCTGGTTGTGTCACTTTCGAAAGTTCTTTGGAGCGCCCAAGGAAGACAGTCCTGGGGTCACGCCGCCATCTTCCTGGGATATATCATTCTCAGGCTTCCCTGCTTGCTCTCCAGTTTGGCTTCCTGAACGGTGGCTGCTAGATCTTAAAATTCTGTTTTAGAAGAAATTTCATGTCCTTCTTATTTTATAAAATCAGCAAAAATTAATGGCATCCATAGAACTTTAAAAACAGTATCACCTTCACAAAATCCTAACTGGCTCCGCTTCGGTTCACCTGTTCTGCCACTGTCCTCGTCCAAGGGGCCACAGCTTCTTGCTTGGATGACCCCAGGAACCTTTTAATTGATCTCCTTGCGTTGGCTCTTGCCTCCTTCAAATCCATTTGTCAAACGCTGTGCCCTATGATCTTTAAAGCGATAGATAGCGTATTTTGTTGCTCTGCTGCTTAGAATCTTCCAAAGGCTTTCCAGTATCGCAGAATAAAAGTGGAACCCCTTTCCTGTGGACTTCAGGGCCCTCCGTGGCCTGCTCACAAAATACGCATCCGTGGTGTCTCTGCTGACAACTTGCTTCTCCAAATTCCAGTCATTCTTGTCTTTTGCTTTCTGTTTCACGAACATGCTAAACTATTTTATCCTCAGGGAACTTGAACTTCTTGTGCCCTCTGTCCAAGAAGGCTCCTAACCCCCAGGCCATCCACTTCTGTGCTTCTGTTCAGATGCACCTCGACTCCTCCATCGTCTCCTCCAAGAGCATTTTGTTGGCCATTGTACTCCAAGATTTACGGTAACCCCCTTCCCTCTAAAGCGCGTGCACAGATGCTAGAGTTTTACTCAGTATAATAATAATACATAGGAGGCAAAAGGTTTAGAAAAGCACATTATAAGTTCTGCAGTGTCATCCGGTGTTAATTTTTCCATGACATCACATATTATCCAAAATTATTTCGTGTCTTGGTGCATTTACTTGTCTCTGGTTGGCCCACGCCTCCTCACTCTTAGCTCCTTACAGACAAGGAGCCTTTGATTGTTTTGTTCATTTATATATCTCCAGCACCCAGAAGACAGCCTGGCACGCAGTAGGTGGTCAATAACCACTATGGAAAGGATGACTTCGTTGTCGGAAAGTGGACACACATACGGTGAAGAAAACCAAAGACTACCACCACCACAGTATCAGGATCTTCTCGGGAGACTTTAATTATCTTCTCTCTTGCTTTTTCGGATTTTCTGAATTTCTGCAAAGACATGAAGTCTTTTGCATCGTGAACACAGACAGAGTTGATTTTCACAAAAAGTCTTATGTGGCTATGCCATATGAAATATCCGTTGATCCCTTTCTGCAAGCAAGTGGCAGGCTGTATTCTGCGGGTCTGTGTACAAAACCCCTTAAGAATCTCGTAGATCGTGGCTACAAGCCCCGCGTTGGGTTCTGTGCTCACGGCTCAGAACCTGGAGCCTGCTTCAGATTTGTGTCTCCCTCTCTCTCTGCCCCTCCCTGCTCATGCTCTCTCTCTGTCTCTCTCTCAAAAATAAATAAACATAAAAAAAATTTAAAACCACTTATGAAATCGGAAGTCATCTGACGTTGTTGAGGAAGAACCCTCAGCACCGTG
Source organism: Paguma larvata (assembly GCA_030068075.1). NCBI lineage: Eukaryota > Metazoa > Chordata > Mammalia > Carnivora > Viverridae > Paguma > Paguma larvata. The sequence continues at coordinate 80,402,853 of CM057832.1, forward strand.
TGCCTTTGCTCGGGAATGCATGGGCAGGTCCTGCCGAAAGCCCCCTGGGAGGTGTGACAAGTCTCATTCCAACAGAGGCCACGTGCCATGTGACTGGCCACCCGCCTCTTTATCTCTAGTTCCTTAAGTCAGGAGTTCTGTTTGGCTACAGAACAGACCTTGACACTGTGGAGGTCAGCCAAGGTCAGGGCTCCAGTGAGAATGACTCACACCCTGCTCTGTGCTCTCCACTGGGCACAGGCTTAGAGCATGATGAACACCTTGATTTTCTGGACTTAGCTCCCAGGAGGTGAGGCTCATTCCCGGAAACACTGATCCATGACAAAAAAAAATCCCCAGAGGAGCCACCAAAGGTGTATCTGGCATTCAGGGAAAAATAAGAAGCTTCTACCCTCTGATCCTATCCAGTGGGGTTCTAATTCAAACTTGACTGTCCGGTGTGAATATGCTTTTCAGGCTTGTCCGAAGAAGACAATCATTATGGTTTAAAAAAAAAGTATTCTGAAAGATTGCAAACGCATACACAAGTATTAATAATAATACAACTGGGCGCCTCGGTGGTTCAGTCGGTTAAGCGTCTGACTTCGGCTCAGGTCATGATCTCCCGGTCCGTGAGTTCGAGCCCCGCATCGGGCTCTGTGCTGACAGCTCAGAGTCTGGAGTCTGCTTCAGATTCTGTGTCTCCCTTCCTCTTTGCCCCTCCCCAACTCGCGCTCTGTCTCTCTCTCTCTCAAAAATTAAAAAATTTAAAAAACGGTAATACAATTAACAATTGCAACAGCAGGATCAAATTTAGCAAGATTTTTTAAAAGCCTTACTTGCTTGGGAGTGTTATACGTTAAAAAAAATCACAGATACGGGGGCGCCTGAGTGGCTCAGTCGGTTAAGCGGCCGACTTCAGCTCAGGTCATGATCTCGCGGTCTGTGAGTTCGAGCCCCATGTCGGGCTCTGTGCTGACGGCTCAGAGCCTGGAGCCTGCTTCACATTCTGTGTTTCCCTGTCTCTCTGCTCTTCCCTTGCTCATACTCTGTCTCTATGTCTCTCAAAACTAAAATAAACGTTAAAATAATTAAAAAAAAAAATCACAGATACAGTACAACTAACAATTCCATTCCTTACCTTGCCCACTGGTGGTTTTCAGGACCAAAGCAGCTGTTTATCATTGCTCCACATGGTTTTATACACCCGTGTATCCACCAACTTTGTTCTCTTCTTTGCTTGTTTTAAGTTTTTATGTGAAGATTAGCCATACTTCACATAGCATGTGGCAACTTTTTGTTGTCATTGCTCAGCATTCTATTTACGAGATTTTCTTTGTTGATACATGTGATGGTTAGTTTCATGTGTCAGTTTGGCTAGGCTCCACTCCCCAGTTATTCAATGAAACACTCACCTACGTGTTACTAGGCGGGCATCTTAAAGATGTGATTTCAAGTCCATAATCTGTTGTCTTTAAGTAAAGGAGATTATCCTAGATAATTTGGGTGGACCCGATGCAATCGGTTGAAGGGCATTAAGAGCAGAGCTGAGGCTTCTCTGAAGAGGAAGAAATTCCATCTGTGGACAGCAGCTTGAGCTCGTGCACGGCCATTCCGGTCTGTCCTTCCTGCTGACGTGTACTGTGGATTTCAAACTTGCCTCGCCAGGTCCGCAGTGGTATGAGCCAATTTCTTGCAATAAACCTCTTACCATATGTCTCCCTCTGGTTCCCACTGGCTCCGCTTCTCTGGGTGAACCCTGACTGGTATAATACACGGACCTCTGGCTCATCCCTTTGCATTGCTGTATAGCAAGCACCAACAAACTTCTTATAAAAGTCAGACGGTCAATATTTTAGGGTTTGTGGGCCATACAGTCTCTGTTGCAAGCACTCCACAATGCCATTGTAATATGAAAGCAGCCAGAGACAACACATTAAGGAATGGGGTGCCTGGGTTTCAATAAAGGTTTATTTATACTTCCAGGCATTGGGCTTGATGGGACCCAAGAGCTATAGTTTGCTAGCTCCTGCAGTGTGATATGCCATTGTATGAGCAAACCACAATTTAGATACTCTCCTGTTGGACATTGTCTAAAATTTCCCCCATTACTGCACAACATGGATCCAAACATTCTTATACACGTTTCTTGTGCACAAGTTCAAGTGTTTTCTTGATCTGCCTAGGACTGGAATTGATGGGTCCTGGGGTATATGAATCCTCTACCTAAATGTGCCAAACTGCAAGCTAAAGAAATTATTCTAACAGACATACCTACTAAGAGGGCCTGAGACTTCCAGTTTCTCTCCATCTTCCACACTATTTGGAGCTATCAAACATATATTTACAATCTGGTGTATATAAAATTGTATTTCATTGTAGTTTCAACTTACATTTTCATAAATAATGGTGGGAGGCATGTCTTCACGTGACTACTTTCCATCCATATATCCTCTTTTTTTTAATAGCAATTATTTCTTTTCCAAATTAAAAAAAAGTTTTTAATAGAAGGAGAGTTGACATGCAATGTTATATTAGTTTCAGGCGTACACATAGTGACATGACAATTCTATCCATTACAAAAGGCTCACCATGTTATATGTGGTTACCACTTGTCACCATACAGATAGCCTCTTGGATAAAGTGTCTATTTAAATCTTTCGGCTATTTTAAAAATTGGCTTTTGCTCTCTTATTATGGAGTTTTGAGAACTCTATATATCATGGATCTAAGTCCCGTGTTGGATATGTCATTTGCAAATGTTTCCTCGCAGTCTGTAGCTTGTCTTTTCATTTTGCAGAGCAGAAGTTCTTAATTTCAACAATGTTCAAATTCATCAGCTGGTTATTTTGTGGGTCATATTTCTGGTAACATAGCTAAGAAATCTTCCCAGAACCCCGAATCACAAGGATTTTCTTTTGTATGTTATCTTCTAAACAGTTAGATCTATTTTTATAGACCCCATTTTTATTTTTTACTTTTTTTTTTCTTTTTTTTTTTTTTTAACATTTATTTATTTCTGAGAGACATAGAGACAGAGTGTGAGCAGGGGAAGGGCAGAGAGAGAGGGAGGCACAGAATCCGAAGCAGGCTCCAGGCTCTGATGAGCCATCAGCACAGAGCCCAACGCGGGGCTCGAACCCACAGACTGTGAGATCTGACCTGAGCTGAAGTCGGCCACTCAACCGACTGAGCCACCCAGGTGCCCCTTACTTTTTTAAGTTAAAACATTTTTTTATTTAAGTAACCTCTACCCCCAACATGGAGCTCGAACTCACAACCCCGAGATCAAACATCACGTGCTCTGCTTAAGGAGCCAGTCAGGCACTCCTCTATGACGTCTTTTTAATCAATTTTTGTGTACAGCGTAGACCATGGGTCAAGGTTCACTTTTTCACACACGGATGTCCAGTTCAAGTAGTAGTTATTGAAAAGACTTTCTCTGTTGCCTTTGTGTCTCTGTAAAAAAATCAGTTGGTCACTAAGGTTTGGGTCAGTTTCCAGGCTCTGTATTCTGTTGCACTCGTCTCTAGGTCTATCCTTGTGCCAATACCATACCGTCCTGATCACTGGTTCTTTGCAGCAACTCTTGAAATCAGATGGCATGACTCCTCAAATTTCTTCCTCTTTTTCCTAAATGTATTGACTATTCTAATTCCTTTGCCTTTCCACAGCATTTTTAGAATCAGCCTGTTGATATCCATCAGAGTATCCTGCTGAGATTCTGATAAGGATTCTGTTGAATGTGTAGATCAATTTAGGGAGAAGGGACATTTAACAATGAACGGGGTATGTGTCTTTCAATCTATTCAGTTCAATGTTTTATCAGTATTTTCCAGTTTTCATTATACTGCATATGTATGTATACTCCATATCCTGCATATGTATTTTTAGATTTATACCTAAGTATTTTTTTGGGGGGGGGAGGTGTGCAATTTGTAAGTGGTACTTTTTTAAAAAGTTGCTTTCCAAGTATTCATTGCTAATATATAGAAATGCAATTGACATTTTTTCTTTTTTTTTTTCTTGTTAAGTAGGCTCCATGCCCAGCCTGGAGCCCAAAGCAGGGCTTGAACTCACGACCCTGAGATCAACACCTAAGCTCAGCTCAAGAGTCGGACACTTAGCCATCTGAGTCACCCAGGTGCCCCAAAATACAATTGATTTTTGTATATCGACCTTGAATCCTGCAACCTTGCCAACCCCATTAGTTTGCTAATGGGTTGCTAAAAGTTCTTCCTTTGCTAATTTGTATATCGGTTTTGGGTTTTTTAAATTGGTTTGTAAGAGCTATTTATGTATTCTGTATATTTATTCAGTGGATAAATATTTATTGAGTGATTCCTATGTGTGGGGCACTGTGTTAGCATACTAATCTTGAGTCCATTTTCTTCCCTGCAAAATTCTTCAGGAACACGTATTCATCTTAGTTACAGAAATGTTTATAGAAATATTTATGTCCATTAATTTGCTTATTCAAAAAATCTATTGAGGACCTACTATATGCTAGACACTAGCTTAGCCAATGGAGATACAGCAGAAGCGACAAGACAAACACTGGAGATTCCTCCGCTCCTCTAATGGAGGAGAAAGACCGCAAATAAAAGGTAAATACATCGTCTAATTACAGGTAGTACAAATGCTTTGGAGAAAATAAATCAAGATAATAGGGCAGAGGGGACAGGTGGGAAGACAGAAGAAAGGTGCTAGGAGACAACGTGGAAGCTGAGCTGAACAAAACGAGGCAAGGGCATTCCAGGAGGAGTCCCCAGCAAGTGCCAAGGCCCTGAGTGAAAATGAACTTGCCATGACCGAGGGACAGGAGGAGGGCCAGCGTGTCTGGAGTGTGCTGAGCAGGGGATGGCAGTATGAGAACAGACTAGAGAGACAGAGAGGGACCGGAGGTAGGGGGAGGCCATGATAAAGGGGCGACACTTCATTCTCAGTCCTTGGGAAATGGCAGTGTGTATGCCAAGCATCTCTGATACACAGATGAGTAAGACCAACCCCTGCCCTCTCCAGTGGGAGAGACAAACACAGGAATCAACGCACTGCAAAGGGAAAAGTTCTGCAAGGAGGTGAGTATGCAGGACGTGTGGGGATAGGAAGCAAGCGTGATCTTTTATCTATATTTTGCAAGAGAGAATTGCTACAGCTTCCTCTTTAAACCCTAAAGTATAGAACTTCCCTTAAAAATCATACAGCATATGGGGCGCCTGGGTGGCTCAGTCGGTTAAATATCCAACTTTGGCTCAGGTCATGCTCTCACGGTTTGTGGGTTCGAGCCCACATCAGGCTCCGCACTGATGGTGCTGATGGCCCTGATGGTGCAGAGCCTGCTTGGGATTCTCTCTCGCTCTGCCCCTCCCGCACACACACTCTCTCTCTTATTCAATATAAATAAATAAACTTACAAAAATGCCTCTTGTTCGTCCTCCCCTAATCATCCCCCTCCCTCCCGCCTTTGAAGTAAACATTTACCTTATTTTGGGTTAATCAGTCCCTTGCTGTTCTTTACAGATCACACGTTTATGCATGTATCTAAACAAAATATGGTTTAGTTTTAAAATGCCGAGTAGCATGCACAAGCCTAGCTGTGTTAAGGACAGGTGATCTTACCTCTACGGGGTGAAGGCTTCACGAAAGGATAAGCTGTGGAGTCCCGGAGCCAGAGTCTGCGGGCAGGTTCCTGGGCGTGCATGGAAGTGACTAGGAAGGAAGTCAGCGGGCAAGGTCATATTTGAGTCCTGGGGATGAGTGGGAGAAAAAGGGTTAGCACAGGCCTGTAACTCACTTCTTCCCTGAGGTGCCTCAGCCAGACCGCCCTATAATCCCGCAGTGATATTTAGGAGGAGAAACACATGGGGAAGGTCTATGTATAAATGTTTTCTGTAGGACTCACCTGCTGTGTTTAGATTGGGTATTGTAAATAAACGTGTAATTTTTGGATTAAGCGTCATGGCTGCCGAGAGAATGGGGGTATTCAGGTAAGCATTTCCTACCTGCATCATTCATGAATTATAAAACCAAGAGGCTCCAAACAGATGTAGCTTTCTTTGAGAGCAGTCACCTACATGGTTTAAAACTCATCTGTTGTTCAGACACCAAAATGTGTCCAAATGCAGACGGGACACCTTTTGGCAGTTGGTGGTTTGAGGATCCTGCAGGAAAGGAATGTTCTGTGTGTACCTTTTGTTTGCTTGTATCCTTTGAGTCCTTAGCAAAGTTCAGTGTTAAGTGAGATCTAGGATTCTTACAGTACCACTTGAGAAATGGACATTTTGTGTGAACTTGATCCAGATCACCACAGTCGGGGGGTCTGGCAGTATTGTAGAATAGTCCAGACACTTGATGTATGCTAGAAATGTGGTCAAAGACTGTGATCTCTAACATCTTCTGAGTTCACCATGGATCCCCCCAGCTCTCCCTAGCAGGGTACACCGTGGTGAGATAGCACCTCACACCCATCAGGATGGCTACTGAGCATTGACAAGGATGTGAGAAGTTGAAACCTTGTGCACCAAGGGTCCATGGGTGTCACCATGGTGCCACCACCATGGAAAACAATATGGAGGTCCTTCAAAAAATTAAAAATAGAAGCGTCATATGATCCAGCTGTTCCAATTCTGGGTATTTATCCAAAGGAAATGAAATCAGGACCTGGAAGAGATATCTGCACTCTCGTGTTTATTGTAGCCAAGATATGGAAAGAACCTAAGTGCCTGTCAAGAGATGAATGGATAAAAAAGCCGTGACACACACACACACACACACACACACACACACACACACACACACACATACACACAATGGAACGTTAGTTCTCCATGAGAAAGAAGGACATCCTGCCTTTTGCAACAACATGGATGGGCCTTGAGGGCATTATGCTAAGTGAAACAAGTTAGATGAAGAGAGATAAATCAGTGGTGTCACTTATATATGAATCTAAAAAAGCCAAACTCATAGAAATGCAGACTAGAATGATAGTTGTCAGGGGTTAAGGGGTGGGGGGGATGGGAAGACGTTGGTCAAAGGGAATGAACTTCTGGTTATAGGATGAATAAATTCTGGAGATCTAATATACGGCACAGTGATTATTGCTAATAATACTATATTTTATATTTAAAAATTGCTAAGAGAGTAGATCTTAAATGTTCTCATCTCAAAAAAGAAGTGGTAATTATATGATGAGATGCACGTGCTCGCTAACACTAGAAATCACTCTGCAATATGTGCATCAAATCAATACCTTCTATATTTTAAACTTACATGATGTTATGTGTCAACTGTATCTCAACATAAGTGGAAAAAATAGAATTACTGTACGATCTAGCAATTCTGCTTCTGGGTGTGTGTGTGTGTGTGTGTGTGTGTGTGTGAGTGTGTGTGTGTGTGTGTGTGTATCTATATATACTGCATAGAATTGAAAGCAGGGTCTCACAGAAGTATTTGTATGTCCACGTTCACGGCAGCAGTGTTCACAATGCTGAAAGGCGGAAGCAACCTAAATGTCCATCAGTGGATAAATGAAGAAACAAATGTGCTATGTACACACAGCAGAATATTACTCAGCCTTAAAAAGGAAGGAAATTCCAATTCCAATTCCAATTCCAATATGGCTGAACTCTAAGGACATTCTGCTAAGCGGAATAACAATTTATCATAAAAGACAACTATTACATAGTTCCACTTTTATGAGGTATGTAGCCTTCCACTACATTGAAAGCCTTCCATTTTTATGAGCTAATAAGCCTCCAACTTATTCAGATACCAAGTGGAAAGATGGTTCCAGGGGCTGGGGAGGGGAGAATGGGGTGTTATGGAATGGGTACAGAGTTTCAGTTTTGCAAAACGAAAAGAGTTCTGGAGATTGGGTTCTGACCGCTGCTCCTCTGTGGGTGACTTACTCCTTTTCCTCTCTGGGCCTTGGAAGGCCTACATTTGTGTCCAGTGTCGCTGGAAACTTCCAATGATGTGCTTTGGTGTGGGCCTATCCTCGTCCGTTCTGCTGTGAGTTCTTCGATCTGGTGATCCATCTCCTAATGTGCGTCATGTTTGTTGAATTCTTTCAGCGATGGTTTTGCCCCCCATGTGTTTCCTGCTGCAAAACCCTCTATCATTTAAGTATGGACTTTTCCCGACTGCTCCTCTATTTTCTTTTTGTCTTTGTCATTTTGCTTTACTGTCTGAGACATTTTCTCAGCTTCATCTTCTATTCCCTCTTTTGAATGATCTTCATTTCTGCTATTAAAAGCTCTTTTTTTTTTTTCCTGAAAGCTCCCTTTGTGTTCTGAATTTTCCTCTGTTGCAGCATCGTGTTCTGATTTCGTGGATGCACCAGCTCCTCTCTCTGTGCATATTTATTACGGTTTATGGAGATGAAGTTTTCTTCTCCCTGAATAGCTCGTGCCTTTCTCGTTATGCTCTTCTTTGTTCATCTGCTTGTTGGAGGCTTTCCTGCGCGGTCTGGTAATCTTGGCTGTCTGCTCGTGATGACGAATGGGGAGTTAAAATGCTGACCAGAACCTCTCAGAGCATGGATGGGGGTTGGGAATTCAGAGCATCTCCTTAGGGCTTTCTCGCAAGGCTTTTCGGGGAGACTGACGCTAGCATCTTAGAGTCATTCCCCTGGGCCAGCCAGACTCCCCCTCAGGAAGAGGTTTTAAAATCCCCCGCCTGCAGAGTACATGGCCACCATGTTCTGGAAGACTGGTGGGAGAAGAGGGCCTGAGGTCTCTGGTAGGTACTCAGTCCACAGACTGCCACTTAAGTTCCCTCTTGTTGGCATGGTTCCTATCTCCATTTTAAAGGAAAACGGAGTTGGTTTACTGGATGAGTTACCAATTTTTCTCCACAAAAAGACAACACATGCAGAATCACTTCTGTCTCTACTGAGACAGCAGAGAGGGCTTCCTACTCACTCTGCTGTCTGGTGGGTCCCATTCCCGGACCACTTCTCTGCAGCTTCACTTATAACCTAAATCATCCACGTGAGAGGTTTCTTACTTGACTACGTCTTTGGTTTTTACTGTCAGTGCATTTCTTAGGCTCGTAAAGCTTCACACCTTGCTTATTGAGCAGGTGTGGTACACCAAATGCACTCACTACTGATGTGTGTCACCTTAACAAAGGGTATAACTCAGAGAATCCTAACTCCCCAACATCAGTCAGGAAGACCTCTTATTTCCCAGAAGGAAACTTCTTTCCCATTGTAACTCTGGGCTCTGAAACACAGCTTTATAAGGAAGGATCTGAAAAAAGAATCGAGCCTAATATGACCGTATGCCAAAAGTCACTAACCATGAAAATATCTTATGTAACCAAGAAGCTTCTAGTAGCACCTTTGGTAAACAGGATGGGAAATCGAGCTACAGTGGATTTACTTCCTTCTTTTCAATCAAGACTCACATGTTGGGCCTCCCAAACGTCACCCAGCCTTGAAAGATGAGAAGGCGGAGAAAGAAAAAGAGAGAGAGTTCTAGACAGGACACAATTTTCAAGTAATTTGGCTTCTTTGGGGAAATGGGAGGGAAGCTGGAGGGTCTGAAGGATGAGAGTAGCTTTGTGGGCTGTGGTGGAGGGTTGAGCAGGGATTGGCAAGAGATGAGTGACACAACCCATCAGGAGATGACCAGCTGGCAACAAGAGGGGACAGGACGAAACCCCAACTGGGTGATTTAGAAGATGAATGAGAGCCAAAGACACCAAGTGGGGAGCCTGAGATGATGATAATAAAAATAGCAACCGAATTATCAATGCTAATTAGCGTACCAGATGCTTCGGTACATTATCTCCAATTTTCATCCAACCTCCCAAAGAGGGATCACTGCTCCCGCCCTACAGATGCAGAAGCAGAGGGTCCCATAAACCCAGAGTGGCAAGGTCTGGCCGCCTCCAGAATCAAGCTGCCTTCTATTATGCCAGCCTGTGTCCCAACTCATGCCAATGAATTCGCTTATTCAGCCAGCCAGCCAGCTAGCACTGACTAACCGCTACGCTAGATGCTGAAAACAAGAATATTTGTCCCTAGGTGTCAGAGAACCCGACACTCTCCTTACAAGATTATAAATTTAAATTATTAATTTTTATTTGAGTGTAGTTGACACGCAATGTTACATTAGTTTCAGGTGTACAGCGGAGTGATTCGACAAGTTTCATCATCACACGACGCTCACAAGTGTAGCTATCCTCTGTCCTCATATATTGCTATTAGAGTATCGTCGGCTATATTCCTTACGCTGCGCCTTTTGTTCCCATGACTTATTAATTACACAGCTGGGAGCCTGTATCTCCCTCTCCCTTCACTCATTTTGCCCATCTACCCATCCTTCTGCCTCCAGCAACTATCAGTTTGTTCTCTGTGTTTACCGGTCTGGTTCTGCTTTTTGTTTATTCGTGGGTTTTTTTTTTTTTTTCCTTTGGTTGGCTTTAGATTCCACACAAGAGGAAATCGTAGGGTATTTGTCTTTCTCGGTCTGACTTATTTCGCTTACCATAATACACTCTAGGTGCATCCATATTGTTGCAAATGGTATAATCTCATTCTTTTTTATGGCTGCGTGTGTGTGTGTGTGTGTGTGTGTGTGCTACATTTTCCTTGTCCATTTGTCTATGGATGGACACTTGGGTTGCTTCTATATCTTGGCTATTGTAAATAATGCTGTAATAAACATAAAGGTGCATATATCCTTTTAAATCAGTGTTCTTGGTTTGTTTTTTTTTTGGGGGGGGGTAAATACCCAGGAGTGGAATTGTTGAATCATATGGTAATTCTATTTTTAATTTTTTGAGGAACCTCCAAAGTGTTTTCCACAGTGGCTGCACCAACTTACATTCCTACCAACAGTGCACAAGGATTCTCTTTTCTCCATACCCTCATCAATATTTGTTATTTGTCCTTTTGATTTTAGTCATTCTGGCAGGTGGAAGGTGATGTCTCATTGCTGTTTTGATTTGCAATTGCTTGGTGATTAGCGATGTTGAGCATCTTTTCATGTGGCTATTGGCTATCTGTATGTCTTCTTTGGAAAAATGTCTATTCAGGTCCTGGGCCAATTTTTAAATTAGATTATTTGTGGATTTTTTGGCGTTGTGTAAGTTCTTTATACATTTTGGGAATTAACCCCTTATTGGCTATATCATACGCAGATAACATCTCCCATTCATTATGTTGCCTTTTTGTTTTATTGATGGTTTCTATCACTGTGCAAAAGCTTATTTTGGTGTAGTCTCAATAATTTAATTTCCCTTTTGTTTCCCTGAGCTTAGATGACATATCTAGAAAAATGTTGGTATGGCCAATGTCAAAGAAATAACTGCCTCTGTTCTTTTCTGGGAGTTTCATAGTTTCAGGTAACACATTTAGGTCTTTAGTCCTATTTGAGTTTATTTTTGTGTATGGTGTTAGAGAGTGGTCCAGTTTCATTCTTTGCATGTAGCCATCCAGTTTTCTCAAAACCATTTGTTGAAGAGACAGTCCTTTTTCCCATTGTATGTTCTTGCCTCATTTGTCATTGATTAATTGACCATAGGTGTGGGTTTATTTCCCAATTTTCTATTTTCTTCCATTGATCTATGTGTCTATTTTTGTGTCAGTACCATACTGTTTTGATTATTATAAGCTTTGTAGTAGATCTTGAAATCTGGAATTGTGATACCCCCAGCTTTGTTTTGTTGTTTTTGCTGTTGTTGTTGTTGAAGGCTGCTTGGGCTATTGAGGGTCTTTTGTGATTCCATACAAATTGGAGGATTATTTGTTCCAGGTCTGTGAAAATAGCTGTTGGTATTTTTATAGGGACTGTATTCAATCTTTAGATTGTTTTAAGTAATATGGACATCTTAATGATCTTATTCTTCCAACTCACAAGCACAGTATGCCTTTCCACTTGTTTGTGTCGTCCTCAATGGCTCTAGTCAATACTTTATAGTTTTCAGAGTAGAAGTCTTAAACATCTTTGGTTGAGTTTATTCCTAGGTATTTTATTCTTTTTGGTGCAATTGTGAATGAACTGTTTTCTTAATTTCTCTTTGGGCTTCTTTGTTATTAGTGTATAGCAATGCTAGGAATTTCTGAGTATGAATTTTGTGTCCCTGCAACTTCAATGAATTCATTTATTACTTCCAGTGGTTTTTTTTTTATGGAGTCTCTAGGATTTTCTATGTATAATATCATGTCATCTAACAGTAGTGACAGTTTAATTTGTTCTTTACTAACATGGATGCTTCTAATTTCTTTTTCTTGTCTCACTGCTGTGGCTAGGACTTACAGTACTACGTTGATTAAAAGTGGTGAGAGTGGACATCCTTGTCTTGTTCCTAATCTTAGAGAAAAAGCATTCACTTTTTTTTGTCATTGAGTAAGATGTTTGCTGTGGGGTTTTTCATAATGCTTTATTATTTTGAGGTGTGTTCCCTCTAAACATATTTTGTTGAGAGTTTTCATCATGAATGGATGTTGAATTTTGTCTAATGCTTTTTCTGTATCTACTGAGATGATTATATGATATTTATCCTTTGTTTTGTTGATGGGGTGTGTCACATTGATTGACTTGCAAATATTGAAACATCTTGGCATCCCTGAAATAAATCCCACCTGATTATCAAATATGGAAACATCTTGGCATCCCTGGAATAAATCCCACCTGATTATGGTGAATGATTCTTTTAATATATTGTGGAATATGGTTTGCTAATATTTTGTTGAGGGTCTTTGAATCTATGTTCATCAAGGATATTGGCTTGTAGTTTTCTTTTGTGTGTGTGTGTTTGTGTGTGTGTGTGTGTGTGTGTGTGGTGTCTGTCTGATTGTGTTATCAGGGTAATACTGACCTCATAAAATCTATTTGGAAGCTTTTCTTCCTGTTTTTTTTTGGAATAGTTTGAGGAGAGTAAGTATTAACTGTTCTTTAAATGGCAGAATTCACGATCCTTGACATCTATTTTTCCATAGTTTTTTTGATTACCGATTCAATTTCATTAATAGCTAACAGTCTGTTCAGGTTTTCTACTTCTTCCTGACTCAGTTTTGAAAGATTGTACACTACTAGGAATTTATCCATTTCTTCTAGATCATCCATTTTGTTAGCATATAATTTTTTGTAGTATTCTGTTATAATCTTGTCTTTCCTGTGGTGTCAGTTGTTACTTCTCCTCTCTTGTTTCTGATTTCGTGTGGGTGTTTTTTTCTTTTTTCCTTGGTAAGTCTGGCTAGAGAATCCTACGTTCTTTTCAAACCCACTTACCTTCCCAAAATCTTATTCATAGGACTGCTAGCGCCACTTCAGTTCTTCGACACTCCGTTTGAATGTGAACTTCTTTTTTTTTTATATGAGAGAGAGAGAGTGAGAGACAGACAGAGAGAGAGACAGAGAGAGAATCTTAAGCGGACTCCAGGCTCAGCGCAAAGCCCAACACAGGGCTTGATCCCATGACCCTGGGATCATGACCTGAGCTGAAATCAAAAGTCAGATGCTCAACCAACTGAGCCACCCAGGTGCCCCTGAATGTGAATCTTCCTTATATGGGTAAACACAGGCCAAGCCTTCCTGACTTAAACATCAGTTCACAAGTGAAGTCAGGTAAGCTCTCCTTCAGAGCGATGGAATCTGCCACCCTAGGCTGTCAAGAGCAGGAGTAAAGATGTCCCGAACATAAGGTCTGAACTATTCCAGGGTTCCAAAGTAGTGCTTAGGGACCTTACCTGCTGTCTAGATTCAGAACCACCTGTGCCACTGTGGGAAATGCCAAGAAAGAATCTTGCCCCTTCTCATGGCAGCCTGTTATTATGACCTACGATGTGATGAAGATACAGATAGCTGCAACGTTTTGCCCAGGTCCCGGGGAAACTTCTTAAACACTGAGAAGTTAAACTGGAAACACCAGCCACATTCATTCTTACGGAAATCCTCCCCCATGCATTGAAAGAAACATTCAAACTTTTACCATGCTCCTTCCTGAAGCCGTCTCCCACCAATCCCATTTGCTGAACTCCAGCTATATTGGTCTTTTTCTTGAATTTATAAGCAGACTTTTGCATGTGTGCTAGTACCAATTTCTGGGAAGCTTTCCCCTGACTCTTTTCAGGGTTATCCATTTTTTTAAAAAAATGTTTATCTATTTTGAGAGAGAGAGAGAGAGTGCAGGGGAGGGGCAGAGAGAGAGGGAGACACAGAATCTGAAGCAAGCTCCAGGCTCTGAGTTGTCAGCACAGAGCCCAATGCGGTGCTTGAACTCACAAACTGCGAGACCGTGACCTGAGCTGAAGTTGGACACCTAACAGACTAAGCCACCCAGGCACGCTTGGGTTATCTCCTTATCCATAAGCCCCGTGCTCAGCCCCTTCTTTCCATCACGTTTGTTACAAATTAAAACAATTCTTTAAAATTATTCTGTTTATATATATTTTTTAATTTTTTTAACGTTTATTTATTTTTGAGAGACAAAGAGACAGAGTATGAGCAGGAGAAGGGCAGAGAGAGAGAGACACAGAATCTGAAGCAGGCTCCAGGCTGTCAGCACAGAGCCCGATGCAGGGTTCAAACTCACAGACCGTGAGATCATGACCTGAGCCAAAGTCGGCCGCTCAACCAACTGAGCCACCCAGGTGCCCCTCTGTTTATATTTTGAGTTGATGTCCTCGCATTACTGTGAACTCCATCAAAGCATGTGAGTATTTGCCTTGAATGCTACTGTGTGCCCTGTACTCTGCAGAGTACCAAGTAAGGCAGTAGTTCAATGTATATATGGTGAATAAATAAAAGTAAAAATTACACACACTGGTTCACACTGCATATTCTTATCATTGAATTGGATATCTTAAAATTTCTATGTGGAGGATGTTTTATTCTACTTTCTATTAGACCCTCAGTAGGATCATTTTTCATTGTAAGAATTCTATGACATAATGCTTGCTGATTTTCTCATGAGCAAGTATCACCTATGGATAATTTTTTTTATATATGGCAGATAAGGTGTTGGTTCAAATGAATCACACCGGGGAATTTGTTCTAAATTCCTGAGTTACCAAAAAGGTGAAGTAAAGATCACATGGCTCTGTCACCATCACTTGTATAATTGCCCTGTCAAAGATTTAATCCTTGTAGGTGTATTAGGTCTTGATTTACAAATGATAAGTGTTTGTTAGAAAACTGAATTATGTACAGCCTGATTCCTGAAATGGAAAATTGAAGTATTGCAGCAACAATATCTTATTTTGCTTTGCTTGTGGTATGTAAACTACATATGCAAATTAGTATAAATCTGCAGCTTCAAAGGTTTGAGGCTGGACTCAACAAAACAGGCTGCCAACAAATAATTTTCATAAAATTTGAAATTTGGAGCCACTGCTCTGGTACATTCTATTATGAGGCACCCAATGTTCATGACGTTGTTAAGTAACAGGTGACCATTCTTTAATTTACTCTGCTATGATTCTCTCTTGCTCCTCTATTTTGTCTTGCTCAGCTTCCTTCTCTGGGACCTTTTCCTCTAGCTACTGCTCCAGTGTCTCTGTCCCCTAGAGGGTTAAGAACCTTCTTCTTAAACCCTCTTCTTAACCTGTACTGTCTCCATCTGGCCACACAGTTTCATGGCTTCCATCCCTACCTGGAGGCTGACAGGACCAAGTCTTTATCTTCAGCCTGGGGTTGTCTCCCCAGAACCTCAGATCTGTATTCTCAACAGCCTATTAGCTAAGCCCTCATGAATGTGCTGCAAGAAACTTAGATTCAACATTTACAACATCAAACCCACTAACACCCCCTGACCTACAAACAATTCCTGTTCTTACTCCTCTGAAAGGCACCACCACTCACCCAGTTGCTGAGGCCAGAAACCTGGGAATCATCCTTGAGTTACCCATTTCTTTACCTTCATACACTATAATAATCCAGATGCTTTCAATTTTACTTGCCAAATATTTTTTGGACCTGATCCCTCTATTCTATGTTCTTTTTGGTTCGTGCCCTCATAGAATTAGGTGGGCATTGTTCTAAGCACTTTGTATTACCGTCCATTTAATCTTCGATGGCTATCTCATCGGTTTTATTATAAGCCTGATTTTCAGATGAGGACACTGAGGCACAGACAAGCTCAGTAACTTGAAGCTGGTAACCAACATAGTTGGGATGTGAAGGCAGGGGTCTGCAGGTATAACCACTAGGATATGGTGCTGCCATAATCCCTAGCCTGCAACACTACAATAGTCTCCTAACTAATCTTGCTGCTGCTTCGTTTTTCTCCTTCTAAACCTCTCCATAGAGCTACCCAAATTGTCCCTCAATAATGCAAAATGGATTAAACTTGTTTAAAAATGTTCAGTGAGGGGCGCCTGGGTGGCTCAGTTGGTTAAGCGGCTGACTTTGGCTCAGGGCATGATCTCACGGTCTGTGAGTTCGAGCCCCGCGCCGCGCTCTGTGCTGATGGCTCAGAGCCTGGAGCTTGCTTCAGATTCTGTATCTCCCTCTCTCTCTGCCCTTCCCTGCTCATACTCTCTCTGTGTCTCTCAAAAATAAATAAATGTTAAAAAAAATTAAAAATGTTCAATGATTCCTCATATCCTAGAAGTCCAAGTCCAAACTTCTTGGCATGATGGACACTGCCCTTCGTGATTTTGTCCAGTTAAGCCCTCCACCTCTCACCTTCAGAACTCAGTCAATCACCTAGTGTTGGGGCTGACCTTTCCCTCTGTAACATACTCATGCCCAAACCTTCATCATCCTGGTGTACACCAACCCAGGCTTCAAGATTCAAATATCACCTCTTCCTTATTTCTGTCTCTGAAAAATAAGACGTTTCTTCCTTTGGCTTCTTGTATGGCCTGTATTACTAACAAATGATCTTATTGCCAT
Source organism: Paguma larvata (assembly GCA_030068075.1). Taxonomy (NCBI): domain Eukaryota; kingdom Metazoa; phylum Chordata; class Mammalia; order Carnivora; family Viverridae; genus Paguma; species Paguma larvata. The sequence continues at coordinate 80,419,679 of CM057832.1, forward strand.
ATAATTAGTTGTTATTAGCCATGTCTCTAACCTGGACTATGAGATTCTCGAGGGAGAGATAATCCCATGGACAACTTTACATCCTAGATATCCTTGGTGCACTGTGACATTTCTGACACATAGGAGGTACTCATCACACATTTAGTTATGGGTTAAGGGATAAGAAACTTGGACCTGAGAGTATGGAAAGTGACACCTCAAACAGTAAAGGAGAATATGCCCAGTGAATTTTATGTACATAATTTCTAGACATTTCCAGTCATTGAGTCCAATCACCCATCTAACACTTGATTCTCTTTTACCAAATTCATTCATTTAATAGACATTTCTTGAATGCCTATTATGGGTCAGTACCATGCTAAGATGTAAGCAACACAAAGAAGAACAAGACATAGTATCTCTTTCCGATGAGATCAAGTCCTTTCAGGGGTTTGGTGTAGGTGTGAGGGAAGCCAACAAGAATGGGCAGTCCCTATGCAGTACGGTAGGAATAGTGGGACAGGAAGACCTCGTAGGCGATGACAGCACAGAGAAGAGGCATCAAACTCAGGGTGGTAGGGTGAAAGGAAGCTCCTCAGAGGTGGCGAGACCTCCAAGAAGGATAGACCACTTACATTTTCAGAGAACAAAGAAAGCACTGACTTTTCTAAGCTCTGATGTACATTGATTTTGATTTCTGATGTACATTGGTGTAAACTGATTTTGCCAAATAAGTAAGCAAGAGACAGAAAATGAAGGGCATTGTAGGCCATGCTAAGGGAACTCTGGCTTTATCTAAAAGTTGTGGGGGAACTCGGAAACATTTCAGACCAGGCAGTAATATAACTGACACATGCCTTCAGAAAAATCACCCTGACAGCAGAAAGCAGGGAAACTAGAATTGTTCAGTACTTTGGGCAAGAGATAATGAAATTCTGGCCAAGGGTTCCACAGTGGAGAATGAGCAGTAGGCAGATATGAGATAAACTGGAGTGGTGGAATCAACACCGCCTGGTGACTGAACATGGAGAGTGAGATAAATGGGAGGGAGGAGTGAAGTGGGACTCCCAGCCCAGGGAGGGTGACAGAGCCATTCATGGAGACAGGAAGTACAAGAGGAAGACCAAACTGGTTGGTGGGACAATGAGTTCATATTTGGAAGTGTTTGAGGTTGCAGTGCTACTGTTCCACCTGAGAGATGGTACTCCTTAGGATCCATTCAAAGTTCAGAGAGGAGAGTTTTGAGCTGGCAATAAAACATGAAAAATCATCAACATATGAACATTAAGGAAGAGGAGGGAACGACTAAGGATGGACCCCTGAGGGATATCCACACAAGACACAAGAGAAAATGCTAGTAAAGTCACCACACAGATGTCCACATTTACAATAAAAGAAGTCATAAAGCCACAGCATTCTTACATACAGAGATACTGGTGTCAGTTAACTTTTGGAGAGAGGATGATACGCTAAGGCCACTGAGGAGCAGTGTATGTGCCATACATTCAATGGCCAGAAGCAGGCTATAGCTTTAATGAATGAAGAACACGATTTAAAAAAAAAAATCTCTCATATAAAGTCAAGGAGCTTAAGTGTAGTCAAGGGATGGTATGAATGCAGACATGAAGAGTGATCGTTGTCCTTTGCATCAAACTGTTTGAATATTTTCCTCAATGTGCTAGTATTTATATATTTGATTTCATCCAGCCTTTGGCATGTCTATTTTCAGATTTTTCATTTTGGGGGAACACTGCTATACTGTATAAAACTCATTAAAAATGCACAAGTCCAAGCATTTCAATAGTATTGGGGTTTCATTATATTTCCTGAAAGAGAAAGAACACACAAGCAAGAGAACTGAAGCCTTTTCTAAAGACTTATTTTGCAGCCTTCTGCAGCAATTCTTTGGTCTTCGTGGCTGGGGAATGTTTATCTATGTATTTATGTAATATGCAGTCCCACAGTATCCAAGCACCTGGAAAATCTAATTAGCCTGGTCTTGATTGACTGTGTGCAGGATAATGCCATAGTCCTCAGTCTGTTCTTCGTCTCCTACAGCGTGCTTACTGATATGAAAATGAAGACACAGTAAGAGTTTCCATGAGCAGCTGCCCAACGGGCTTCTTATGGTATCTTGTCTGCACAGAATAATTGCCCATAAATAAGGAGGTCTCTCCACCAATCAGGGGCTGGGAAGTAGGCTGCACCCGAGGAGAAATCACAGCAGCAGGTTTTATGACTACACTCCAGTTATACCATTAGAGGCAGAGCATTTTTCAACCCTTGCTGGGGTAGCCCACCAGCCAACCTCATTGCATAGTTAGAGACTACAGCAAAAGCACCAGGAAGAGGAAATTTAAGACATGTTTTGTTTTGTTTTCTTATCATTTAGCAAAATGCTGCCACCACATTTGGCACTGGCTTTGAAAGTTTATAAAATCCATCCTATAGAGGGGGTCTAACCTGCCATTTGTGCGAGTTGGGAGAATCTGATGGAGACAGTGATGAATGTCCCTGTGCAGAGGTAGGTTTACCAGGAAGCTGAAAAACTTAAGCTTTCTGGCTCCTCACTTCCAAGGTCCTGTATTCACAATTTTGTGGTCATTGGTTTGCTTCCTTTGTCTAAAAGTGGGTTCCAAGAGGTGCATAAGCTTTCAGGTCCCATAAAATCTGGATCTGACCCTGGCTCAGTCCAAAAGTTTTTCCGTGTGGCTGAGCCCACTTACTTGTTGTTCTACAGAATTCATTCTCCCTCATTCTTTTCAACGATCTACCCACCCACCTCCACTCTGAGTTTTAGATGGGCACAACTGCCCACCTAGAGTCTACATTTCTCAGCCTTGCTAGAAGACAGGAGGGAGTCACGTGATTAGGATTTTGTCAGTGGGATGTGAACAGAAGTAATGTGGGCAACTGCTGGGGTTTCCCCCTTCTAACACTCCCCATTTTTTCTTTCCCCTCTTTCTACTGGCTGGCAAAAGGCATTAATGGGAGCAGCCATCTTGGGACCCAAAGAAGGAAGCCAGGTATTAAAGGTAGCAGGTAATGATAGACTACTCATTTCTGGACTATGACCTGGAAAAGATATAAGCTCATATTTATTTAAACCTCTGTACTGTTGAGGTCTTTTTGTTGTAGCAGCTTAGACTGTACCCTTCACATCAATAGGCCCTGCCAGGCAAAGATTTATTTCGAAGGCAATGTGAAACAGAAAGAGTTGGTACAGTAAGCCTGAGCCAAAGCCTTTGAAGGTTCTTAAAGAGTCAGCAGCCAATACAAATATGAGTGGCCAGGTGTTGAATCATAATTAAGCAAGAACTCAGAGTCAGGAAACTGGTGGACACAGGATGAGAAGGGGCACATTAGGGAGGTCCTAGAGCATTGCCTCTTGGTGCCCATTGCTTGGAAGTGGGGCTTAGGTAGGTGGTGGAGAGGAGTCTGTGAGTAAAGCTAAGTCATCAGGCTTTGTATCACCTGGCCCCCACCCACCAGCCTCAGCTGATGGAACCAAAGATGAGAAACTGATCCTAAGCCAACATTCACTGGCTGTCTGGTAGCCCTGCACAGTTCACCCCATAGGTGTCCTCTTCCCAGGACAGGGATTATCCTAATTACACTATTTCTCATATGGAATCTGAAGGAGAGACCTAGAAAGGGTCAGTAGTTGGCAGTGGAGTTAGAAGCCAAAGGACACTAAGGAAGAAGGCAGTAAGTAAACAGGAAGACAAAGCCACCACTCTTAGTTTCCCTGACCATTGGAAGGAGGATTAGAGCTACTCCTCTCTTTCACACTTTGCTAGTTTTTCATGATATTGCCTGGCTTTGCAGCTCTGAGAAGATATCTTGCCCTCTTTATGTCTCTGTGTAACCTTCCAATAAACCCCTTAAACTGAAATAAACTAAGTCGATCTAAATATACAAAGCCGAGACAGCAAGATAAACCTGCATTGTATCTCCTTTGAATTTTCACTTTCCATCTCAATTTGGATTCACGATCTTCATGTCAGAGCTACCAAATAAAGGAGAATGAAAGTGAAGCCAGGGGTATGTTTTTGGTCACAAAGGCACGATGTTGAAGTTGGGAAAGTCAGGCAAGTGATGGAGTGTGCTCAACTCTTCTTTGTGATTCGTCCAGACAAACCCCACAGCAGAACGACACTGTGTCATCGTTCACGTTCACAGCAGATATAAATTTGGAATAGTTTGTGTGTATTTAGTCTCACTGCTGGAAGAGCTGATGGAACATTACATGCTATTCTGGTTCCTTCCCGTGAATGCCAGCTCTGCTGGAGGGAGGGGGAGATGTTTCACACCATGTTCCGAAGGCATCTACTTTAAGAAGCTATTTTCCTGAAAAGGAAAGACGATCACCTCAATAACACCTGGCAGGCGTCTATGAAGCTCACGGCCATTTTACCTTATCTGATTTGTCCTTACAACTCTTTGGAGAGAAAAATGAGTGAGCCAAAGAAGTGTTCTTTTAATTTCAGAAAATGAGGTCCTCTAGCATTCCTGCCTTATCTATCACTTTTCTTCCAGGGCCATCCTCATCTGCTGCTCAATCAGCCTCTTTAACATCCTGTTTGTGCTTTGGTATCATGATCTCTGTGTCTGAACATCCATCCTCTGTCAGCCAAGACTCAGCTTACATCCCAGGTCCTATTGGAGTTGAAAGGGGGATGAGGTGGGTGCTCTTTCTCTAGCAACTAGATAGTGTTGGCATGTACCGGCACACTGCCCTGCAAGACATCCGCAGAGGTAACATGTTCCTGGCCAGGTGTTAAGCACCTAGCTCAGGGGTCAGCAAACTTGGGCCTGGTGGAGAAATTCTAACCTGATGCCTATTTTTGTAAGTGACGTTTATTGGAATACAGCCATACCTATTTGATTACATCTATGAATGCTTTTGTGGTTTAAAAGCAGAGTCAGGTAGTTGTTTGCAAAGCCTAAATTATATACTCTCTGGTCTTTTCAACAAGTCTGCTGAACAGAGAGGAAAGAGATCGTGCCAAGTCTAACATCCAGCAGAGTAGAAACGCCCAGGAAATTCCTACTGAAGGAAGGATGGAAGGAGGTGCGGGAGATCCAATGAATTGCCCTCAAATCACCTTAAAATTATTTTTTTAATGTTTATTTATTTTTGAAAGAGAGAAAGTGAGTGGGGGAAGGGCAGAGAGAGAGGGAGACCCAGAATCTGAAGCAGGCTCCAGGCTCTGAGCTGTTAGCACAAAGCCCGATGTGGGGCTCCAACTCATGAACCGCGAGATCATGATCTGAGCCGAAGTCAGAAACTTAACCAACTGAGCCACCCACGTGCCCCAAATCACATTTATTACAATGAGATACAAGGAAGAATGAGATTCAAATCAGAAAATAGGATTGGCAATCTCAGGTAAGGAGGCTGAGGATCAGAGGGATTGGGATAAAAGGGGTCATTCTAGTTAACTATTGCTGGGTTACAAACTACCCCCAAACCTAATGGCTTAAGACAATCATTTTATTGTATCTCACAACTTTATGGGTTGGAAATTTGGACAGAGTTTGGCTGGGTGATCCTTCTGTTTCATGTGTCATTAATAGAGGTCAGTCTGTGGTACTCAACTGGCAGATGGACTGTTTTGAAAGGGCCAATTCAGTTTTACTACTTGTCTGGGGCCTTGGTGAGAGTGGTCCTAAGGCTGGGCTCCGCTGTGGTTGTCCACCAGAGCATCTAGCCATGGGCTTTCCAGCATGTCAGCCTCAGTGTGGCCAAGCTTCTTACGTGGTAGCACAGGCTCTGAGAGCAAGTGTTCCAGTGAAGAAGCAAAAAGCTGCATCGTCTTTAATGACCACAGAAGTCACATAATGACACCTCCACCCTACTCAACTGGTTGCAGTAGTCATCAGATCAGCCTGCCCAGATTCAATGAGAGGGGACATAGATCCCACCTCTCAGGGGAAAGAGTGTCAAGGAATTCGTGGCCATGGCTGAAAACCAGCCTAGGAGGGGAGAGGAATGGAGTAGCTGGGGCAGGTAACTGACATTTACCAAAGGCTTTCCATAGTTATTTCACAACAACTGTGTAAGAAAGGTATTATTATTCTCATTTTACAGTTAAAAAAATTCCAAGATTAAATGATCTATACTTAACTCACACAAAATGACTGAGCTGGTGAGTTACAGAGTTGCAATTTCAACCCAGATCCATTTAATTCCAACTTCGGAACTTTTTCCCTTTTACCAAGATGTCCATCATAAGGAAATGCAGAGTCAACCATGGCAGACAATGCAATGATGGGGGTTAAAGGAAAAAAAAAAATCCATGGTCTTATCTCCTTGCTCTTGGGCAATAGAGTCACTAGTGGCAGAAGGGGCCTGAGTGTCCTTCCGAGGAGATATATGACATAATGATACCCCCTGAAACCCCAGTCCCAGAGATGCCAGATGTCCCTAACTCTTCTCCACTTCCTGGTCAGCTCTGCCAGGCAGTCTCTAACTAAGGTCACACACCTTTGCCATCTAAGAGGGGGAAGTTGATGGAACACATCTCCTGTGTAAAAGGTAACTCTCACATCTCTGCCTTCAGTCCCATCTTCTCACAAAGGCACCTACAGGCCACCTCCACTTTGATGTTCCCCCCTCACACGCATTTTCTCAGTGCAAGCTTCCGTCCCTCCTGCACTGCTCAGGTCCTAGACCAGTGAAGACGACTTCCAGCTTCCAGGCCTGTAAGGAGCTTGGAAGTCACTTCTCCTTCCAACAAGCCAATAGCTGAACAGACTCAACAATCCACAACTATTCTTGGATTCTTGGAGGACACAGGGCTGGAGAGACAAGGGTGTAGAGGGAGTCACGGTTTCCCAAAGCTGAGACTCACAAGGGGACACCTCTGGGGGAAAAGAATCTGAACTGAAATTCAAGAGTTGCTATGTGCTCATGTGGACCAATCTGAGAGTTAGAAACTCCAGCGGGACCCACTTGGGGCCTCCACAATATTGTGAAATTTACCTCCAGGAGCTCAACTAGATTCCCACAGTAAATATGGAGAAAAATCCACTTGGGCTTCTGGCAGGTGGGAGGAAAAAGGAATCGTTTTGAAATAAACCCAGAGTCCTTTGTTCTTGACAAGGTGTGCCCTCAGGAGCCTAACGTGCCAGGGGTATTATCAGAGCCTAACTGACCTGAGAGGGAAATACCTAACCCCAGCCCAATCTAGCCATCCTGTCGCACTTAAGGAGGAAAAAAAAGAAAACCCCAAAAAACACTTGTGAAATTCACAGTCCAGAGGCACAGGCTTATTCAAACTGAGACCTAATCACAGGACTGTAGAACGCTTCCTCTCCCACACACCTCACCACCTCATTACTAAATGCCTATTTAGAGCAGCAGTTCCTTCCACCCAGTATATCACATCCGGCTATCAAGAAAAAATTACAAGGCAGACTAAAAGTCAAAATAGGCATAGCAAGCATCAGAACCACACACCACAGGGCTATTGGAACTCCCGACCAGGGAGTCTTCACTGACTGTTTCCTTGTTTCTTCTGATGTTGCAGAGATAGCATAGCATGAAAGTTCAGCACCCAGGCTTTGGAAACTTGCTGCCTGAGTTTGAGTCTATTACTTTTGTTCTTAGGTATTTGATTTTAGGCAAGTTATTTTATCTTGATGAGCTTTAGCTTTCTCAACTGTAAGATGGCAACAATAAGAGTATCTACTTAGTGCTTTTAGGAGAACTGAGTTACTACATGGAAGGGCTTAGAATAGCCCTAGGCATATTGGATGCACTCAACAAATGCTGGCTCTCACGATGTCCAACTGATCTCCAAGTTCCACTAGTTTTTCATTTATTCAAGGTCCTTTCTGTTACCACCATCACTATCTTAGTGGTAAGATAAGGTCCTAATTACCTTATCCTTATATAGCTGTTATAGCTTCAAAAAACAGGAGGTCTGTGTTCTCATATCTATATTCTGCACATAGCTAGCTGAGAATCTTCACCGATTACTGACTCCCTATGTACTGCATTGCACCTAAGCACTTTAGAGACATTTTCTATTATCTCTGTGATACCTCCCTAAGCTAAGGTGTCTACTACCCACCTTTTACAGATAGAAACACTGGACTTAGAGAAATAACTTGCACTAGGTCATACACATGGTACGGTGGCAGAGTCAGGATAAGAAATCTGGTGATGTTTTATGATACCATACTTTACTCTTATTGCATCATACTTTGATATTCATTATGCCATCTCCCTGCTTAGAAGCTAAACTAAATAAATGAACAAATAAACCAATTATTCAGAGGTAGGAAGCTTCAAAGGTTTTCTATTACATACAAAATTTGTTTTAACCTAACATTTCAATTCATGACAATTTAGCCTGTGATTAATTTTCTAATCTAAGTTTTCATGATATTTGCCCCCACCCTCTTTTCTAGTCAGGCTAATCTATTCACCACCCCACCAAAGACCACAACCAATTTCCATTCCAAGTCTTTGTGTCATTCATCCAGTGGAATGTTAGCTTCACATCTACCTAGCCAGACTGTACTCACAATTCAGGTCATATCTCAGACCCATTTCCTGCACGTGGCCAGCTTAAGTGTCTAGAATCAGGAAGGATCTGAGATTTTTCCTACTTGAAAGGTAACAATTCAGCCAGCTATAGTTTCATGGTTGTGGCAGTAGACACAAAACTCTTGGGCCGGAGACAAAGGTAGTTTTTTTTACTCACAGCAATAGTAACAGCTAGAGGATCAGCATTTTGGTGCCAGTTCCTCAAGTCTCCATACCCACAGGGTAATGTGAAGAGGACCAGATGACACCTGCATTCACGGTAGGCTGCATTACAGGAGAGGAGCACAGAGCTTAAGAAACTTGAATCTTCTATAATGGGCAGTAAACCTGCCTCCCTTTTATTCTCTCTATATTCCAACACTGTAAGCAAATCTGTACTTTGCTTCAGAGAGACATTGTCTCTCTGCCAACGGTGCTCACTATACAAACAACTTGAAGAGACAGTCCAGAACAAAGGTAGTCATTGCCTCTGCTCACAAGATGTGCAGACGCATGAGAATCTCATGGAGAATGATCTCCCAGCATCGATAACCTAGTGTACATTGACATGACCTTTCTTGTAGGCTCTAAGATGGTATTTCTCTAGGTTGAGTAATGTACAAAGCTCTTCCGAAAAGACAAAAGTCTAATAGATTTCCCAGGGTTCACTTAAGCACTTCCACTGTAACCTTACTTAATTAATGCTACAAGTAAACCTAGGTATATAGTCTCATTGTGCCCATAGCTCTTGAGCACTAGACAAAGGGGGAGAAATGTAAGTTTAAAATAAACCAAAACAAGAAAGCCAATCAGTTTTATATTTGTAATATTAAATTAACAGTTTGGAAATTATTGTTCTGCTCAAACTAAATTGATAATGTAGGCTTTAGTAGCAACAAGACAACAAACTTTCAGCTCTACTCCCAGTTCCTTAGGGAGGGGAGCAGGGCTAGATATTGAATCAGGCACTACTGGCCTGATTTAACAAGCATGCATATGTAATGAGCGTTCTATAAAAACCCAAGAGAGTGTGAAGTTGAGAGCACCTCCAGGCTGGTGAATGCATTGGGAGGGTAGTGCACCCCAGTTACATGGACAGAAGTGCCCGAGTTTGGGACCCTTCCTAACCTTGCCCTAAGTATCACGTTAGCTGACTGTTTTTCTTTATCCTTTATGATAACCTCACAGTAAACTGGTAAACCCACAGAAAAGTCCAGATCTATATTTATCCTGCTCTTGATTTTTATTTCAGTAATATCAATGTGAATACTGCCTATTTGCAAAGTATTTTGTACAATTTTAATGTTGCATTGCTTTATAAACTCTGAAAAGTCATACTCACTTTGCATACAGTTTGTTAGCTTTACTGAATTACCAAAATCTGGACCAAACGCATTTCTCTGACCTAATTACTGGTGGCGTCAGCAGAGGAAAATACTGTCTCAAGGTTTTTTTCCCCCAGCAGAAATCAAAAACAAATTTATGGTTTTAGTAAAGAGGTGACAACCAGAATGTTCACAAAATCCTCTAAGTATTTAAAGAGAATATTTTAGAGGCACCTGGGTGGTTCAGTCAGTTAAGCGTCTGACTCTTGATTTTGGCTCAGGTCACAATCTCACAGTTTGTGGTTTCGAGCCCCAGGGCGGGCTCTGTGCTGACAGCTCAGAACCTGGGGCCTGGTTCGGATTCTGTGTCTCCTCCTCTCTCTACCCCTCCCCTGCTCATGCTCTCTCTCTCTCTCTCTCTCAAAAATTAAAAAAAAATTTTTTACAAAAAGAAAGAGAATATTTTAAAAACAGTTTGATCTCAAGTCCAGTTTTCTTTCTATCACAAGCTCTGACTTTCACCTAGGGTTTCCACACTCCTGTAAGCCCTTTGCTCATGCAGGGTAGTTAAGTGTCCTCTGCTGGTTCTTTGGCTCTAGTGTCTCACTTACACTTTACATCCAGTGGTGGCAATCACAATCGTACATTACTGCAAATCCCTGTCATTTTCACGACAGCAAATGTAAATCTCAATAACTAAATAAAAGGAGGACTAAAATCCTACTCTGGAAAAAGTTTCTAGTGGCAATTTATGACCCTACAAGACTTGGACATGAGGACAGTGGCAGACGCCATGCTGTTACCAGCCCATCCAACAGAGGCCAGACACTAAAAGCCAAAAGAAGTCAAATTCTCTAACTTGAGGGAATTGCTTAGCAATTACATACACACAAATGCCATATTATGTAGGTTATAATTAAATCATTGTTTGGTTATCATGTTAAGGAAAAAAATAACATTTAGATATCCTTATTGAGCAATGAGAATCGAGAATCTATCTACACACCCCAAGGGGTTCAAAGACCACAGTTTGAGAGACCCATTGGTCTAAAGCATCTTTGCCAGTAGTTTTCACTGTCTGGTCTTTCCTTATCTTCATTTCCTTCCTGGCTATTTCCAATCTCCAGCTTCTGCTTCTTTTCTGCTTCCCGAGGGCTCACTCTTCACACAACACACTGACCTTTCCTCCCTCTTGTTCATTTCTGTCGTTCCTGTTGGAGCAGCTTCTCAGCCTAACCTGTTCCTCTTCCTCCTGAGTGGACACCCTCTTGGCAATTACCCAAGAGGCTTCACCACAGCGACCGTTTTTCTCAACTCACAAGAAATGTTGGCACAAAGACATCAAAGGGATTTGCTTAAAATCACTCCTAGGTCAGGGACCAAGGCCACCCCTCTCATCTCCTTTTCAATAGTCACCCACAGAGACTTTGCTGAGTCCCTAAAGTCTTTAGTACACACTGCGGGGAGCGCCAATCTCTGAGAAGACAGAGTGCCAATATGGCGGGGAGGCGGAGAGTCACAGTACCTTTTTGGTTGTTGTTTATTGAGATCAAAACATTTTTTGGCAATTGTAGTAAAATATACTAAACATAAAAATGGTCATTGTAATCATTTTTAAGTGTAGAGTCGATAGTATTAAGTATGTTCACACTGTTGTGCAATCACTCTCCAGAACTTTTTCATCTTGCAAGACTGAAATTACCCATTGAGCAATTCTCCCCAATTCTCACCTCCCCCCAGCCCCTGGCAACCACCATCCTGCTTCTGTCTCCATGAATTTGACTACTTTATATAAATGGAATCCTACACTTCTTGTCTTTTTGTGACTGGCCCTTCTCCCCTTGACATAAAATAACATCCCCCGCCCAACACAGAAACATACACGCACCAGATTAACCCTAGACAATCAATGACCTTGGAAACAGCACTTGGGGATTGTATGTTAAGATCTTTCCTGTTCCCAAATCCCATGCATTGTGGTTCCCAAGATGCTGCTCACCAACGAGTTGAAATATTGACTCCATTCCCTTTGGGTTCCCGGGCTGAAAGTGATTTGATTAAACCTGACAGAAATAACTCTTCTTATCCCTGAAATGACGAGCAGTGTTTTTTAATCCATATTTGGGTTCTGGGGAAGCACTGTTGAGAATCTGATGAAAATGACATACCCTTTCCCAGAAAAGTACGCAGGCACACATACTTTGGCATAGAGTTTCAGGGATTTATAAGTCCTGACTTCATGTGAGTCCTGTCAAGAGCAGGCTCTAAGATCAGGATTGGGGTGCACGTAGTTTATTTGGGAGGGAATCCCAGGAAACATGAGGAGGTAAACCAGAGAAGGGAGGACACCCAATAAAGGGTGAGTTTGTTAATCAGCAGGCACCACCATGGAGAACAGAGGCTCAGTACAGCTGGAGGTCCTCTGAGACAAGATGCAGAACATGCCTTGGAAATTGGAAATGAACTCTGCAGCTATCCCAGCCTGCTTCGCCCATGGGTAAGACAGTCCTCCAGCCCCAGAAAGTCCTAAGGCAGAAGAGACAGGTGTTTGAGAAGGCTTCACGGTATATGAGAATCATTCGGTGACCCTGAAGGTGACCTTTGGGAGGGCCCAGGGCAGGTGCGCGGTACACTGACACTGATACCAGTCCTGGGAAGGCTCATCGCGCGCACTAGTTAAGAGTCTCTGGAACAGGTTTACTAACCAACCTCCCAGCTGCAATAGCCTGCTTTTGCCGCCCCTCTCAGGCCTAATGTTTTGAGCAGTTATTCAAGTGAGCCCTCTCCCCAGCAGCCTGTAATAGACACCCGTGCTGACATTGCACCCAGCCTGCCCAGCTGGACACAGCCTCATCTGCGCACGTGACCCAGCTGTCATTACTCACTCCTGACGTTCATTTTGGCCACAGGGAGCAGCGAGGCCCGGCCTGACTCAGTGGGCTCACTGCTTAATTGTGCGGTTTATGAGAACGAAGCACGTGGTGAGGATCTGCAAAAAGCTAAACGGAAATGGCCTCACTGCCACATCAGATGGGATTCTCTGTTATTCATCTCCCCTGCTTTGCAGTTAAACCCCACAGAGGAGGTGGTCAATTTCATTAAAGAACAGACCAGCAACCACGTGGGGACATTAATGATGAAAAAAATCACCAAGCATGAGCATCGGGACTTTTGGGTGGTGGTTTTCTTAAATGTCACCTTGCAGGAGGTGGAAGACAGCAGGAACAATTAGATAGGAGGTGAGATCTTGTGTTCTGTTAAGGGTTGAATTGTATCCCTCCAAAAGATATTGAAGATATTGAACCACAGTACCTCTGAATGTGACCTTGTTTGGGAATAATCTTTGCAGATAATCAAGTCAATGAGGTCATTAGGGTAGGCCCCAATGTAATATGATGGTATCCTTATAACGAGAAGACATTTAGACCCAGAGACAAACACACAAGGAAGGAAGACAATGTGAAGACTCAGGGGGAATGCCATTTCCAAGCCAAACAGGACTTGAGCACAGACCCTCCCTCAGAGCCCTCGGAAGAAATCAATGCTGCTGACACCTTGATTCCAGACTTTAGCCTCCTGACTGTGAAACAGTAAATCTCTGCTATTTAAACCACCATTTGTGGTGCTTTGTTACAGCAGCCCTAGGAAACCAACACAGGCGCAAATAAATACATCAAACAAACCCAAGTCCAAGTTTGGGGACGGGGAGGGGGTATTGAGAGGGCTAAAGATGGTAAAGAACACAAGATGGTTAAAGAACACAGCAGGAAGTGAGGTTGGGAGTCTGAACCGCCACACCAGGTATCTCTGAGTCACTAGGGGTGAGGGAAAAGGCTCAAGAAAGTTAAGAGTAGGTACTGGCAATTGGAGAAGGACACAGTGTCCATGGACGGGTCTTGTTCTTCTTTCCTGGGACTATCCTCTACCTTCAACCCCCATGTTGGAAAGCTCACCCCTTGAAGAACTCTATATCCTCACTTCCCCTTGCCCTGTGTTTAAGGGCCTTCCATTAACCCATAATACCTAGATCTTATCCCATCAGAATGTTTGTACCTCTGCACTGTCACTGCTTTTCCAATGGTCTCCTAACTAGACTGTGACCTGTTTGAGATGAAGGACTGGGTCTTTTCGTTATTGCATCCCCAGCATCAGAGAGTATACCTGTTGCATTATGGGGAGGCTCCATAAGTGTCTCTTAAAGAAATGGATAGATGGATGGATGGATGGATGGATGGATGGATGGAGGAACAAAAGGCATGGACTCAGTATTAAGACAAAAATTAGCTTGCATCTTGGTGCTGTTTTTGTGTTCTCTGGGTTTTAGATGACTGTAGGATGTGGCTTCCTAGGTAAGACCTGGATCAGCAGGATCAACACTTGGGAAGGGCTGCGACAGGTTGAGCATCGCAATACCGTGACTAGAGTTGTGGAGCATTCATTCATTTATCCACCCCTGGTCAAACATACTTGGAGCACTGTAGGGTTCCCGACACTCCCTACAAAGATGGGGCAGCAAAATTCCCTTGGCATACTCGTGGAGGGAGAGATTTTTAAATAAGGAAGGGCAAAGGATGTATTCTGAAAGATGTTTGCTGCCTCATTATTTACAATATCTGAAAACAGGGGTAAACCTCAGAGCCACAAGGAGAAGTGGTTAAATATAACAATAACAATTAATCTGATGAAATATCATGCACAAATAAAAAGAAAAAAAAAAGAAAATCTTCATGCAGTATTCCAGCGAAGACTAGTTTAGAGTATGAGTGATAGAAAACCTGCACTGAGAACGGACTAAACTGAAATGTATTTCCTTTCATGTCAACAAAGCCACAGGAAAGCAGGTGTAAATGGTGACTCAACAATTACCAGATGGCTTCTTCCCTTTCTGTTCCTCCCTCCAGAGAATGCAACTGCTCCTTCATTGTCCAAGAGCTGCTGCTAGAGCCCCAGCCATCACGTCTGCACTCCAGGCAGTAGGAAGAAGGAAAGGATAAAGAAGGGAAAGTCTCTTTTATAGATACTGCCAAGAAGTTGCACATGATGTATCTGATTCCGTCTGTATCAGAGTTCAGATAGGGAGACGAGTCATTATGTGTGTTATAGGATAAAGGATTTATCATGGAAAAATAACAACTTCTTCCTGTGTGAGAAGAACTGCAGAATGTTGGAGGGTCAGGGATGGTGTTACCAACTGGTCATTTTGAAAAGCCATGCACATCAAGCTACCGGAAGGGGGCTGAAAAGGGGGAGTTTGGGGAAAGGTCTGAGAGAAGTTGCTACCACCTCTGGGAATCCTAATCAAGCATCTGGAGGTGAGTCAGTGGCTGCTGTCCATCAGCGGGGCCAGAAATTCAGAAGCGGAGCTAGACACACAACGGGAGAGGGTGAGAGCGAGTTACAGCTGGAAACTGTTGGATGCCTCTACATCGATCTGTCACCATACTGGACAATAAAATGACCATTGGAGAATAATGACTGCTGCCTTACCTCTGCCTCCTAAATTTCATACAAGTTCCTTTCTTGGCCAACTACAACCTGGAACCATGCACACAGTGTAATTCTGGGAAATGGAGCCCCAAGTTGAACCACGGTGGTACCGTACAAATGGCCACGATGCACTCATTACCTTGGCATGCATATACAAGTCTCTCTCTCTCTCTTTTTTAAACCACAACTACTTTTCAAGTAGAGACAACTGTAAAATCATGCTTCCATAAAACATGATGCAGGTATCCCTCCTACAGCTGGAAGAGGCAAACCCTTTCCCCAAAAGAGGCATACACAGAAGCTCATGTGTCACTTCTGTCCATCGCTGGATGATGTTCAAACCTCTCCTAGCTGAGTTCTGCTTCACGTTAAGCCCTTAACTTAAACACTGAGATATAAAATTCACTGCTATTAACACATCCTATGCTAAAAAGTAGGAGAACTAGAAAAATTACAATGAATAATATTTGTTATGAATCTGTTCAAATCAAAGTAAGGAACGAACAGTCCTTACTGTTCCTAGGGGAGCCTGGGTATCTCAGTAGGTTAAGCATCCGACTTCAGCTCAGGTCGTGATCTCACTGTTTGTGGGTTTGAGACCTGCATTGAGCTCTGTGCTGACAGGTTAGAGCCTGGAGCCTGCTTCAAATTCTGTGTCTCCCTCTCCTTCTGCCCCTCCCTTGATTGTGCTCTGTCTCTCAAAAATAAATAAATGTTAAAAATAATAAATAAAGAAATAAATAAATAAACAAACAAATAAATAAAGTCTTCCTCATTTCTACAACTGGTCATGTAGTCATAGCTGGTACTTATTGCTTTTCTCTTTAACTACCATAGTCTGTACTTTCTTTAAAAATTTTTTTTCAACATTTATTCATTTTCGAGAGACAGAGTACAGCAGAGAAGGGGCAGAGAGAGATGGAAACACAGAATCGAAGCAGGCTTCAGGCTCTGAGCTGTCAGTACAGACCCAGACACGGGGCTCGAACCCACGAACTGCGAGATGATGAGCTGAGTTGAAGCCAGATTCTCACCTGACGGAACCACCCAGGTGCCCTCATCATCTGTATTTTCTGTTCCCTCAGCAAGCAGTGCAGCTGGTCATAATCTTGCATGATAGGGTGAAGCAACCGTCATTCCAGAACGGTCTGGATCATTAGCTATCCTGGTTGTACCGGATGTTGTAGTTTTTCATTAACATTTATCGCCGGACACAGCATGGCTAGCAGGCAGCCTAAAGCAGCTCCTATGTTCCAGACATACTCTTCCCTGACCTCACTTCTCCTTGATGGTCAGGACTGATCAATCACCCCAGTCAGTAAGTATTGAGACTTTGGTTGTTGTTGTTAGTTTGTTCTTTGGTAGGAGTTGCCGGAAATGATCAATAGGGCAGGTCAGGTTTGAGTCAAAAACCCACTGCTGTGTTTCCTAGTGGAAGCTTTCCTCTTTGGGATTTATCTCTAAGTCAATAGATCCAAAAGTTGTAGGAACAAAAAACAAACATTTTACTAACGGATCACTAGGGATATAGAGAAAGGCGTGACTCCCATTTCTACTCCCTTGATTCCTGGCTCTAAGGGAAGCATCGCCATATACTGATTGATAATTTAGAGCATATATTGCATCCTGTGGATGATACCCTAGCTCTGAAAAGTGTTGCCACAGAGCGGACACCATAATTGAAACTTTTTTTTTCAATCTAATTGAAGTACAATTGTCACATAAAAATTATATATATTTAAGGCATACAACTTGGTGATTTGATGTATGTATATTTTGTAAGATATTTCTCACAACCAACTTAATTAACATATCTATCGCCTCACCCAGTTATAATTTTTAAGTGTATGGTGAGAACACTTGAGATATACCCTCTTGGCAAATTTCAACTATATGATGCAATATCGTTAACTAGATAGCCACGTTGTTGTACATTAGCTTTCCAGAATTTATCTTACACAACTGAAACTTTTACCCCTTAAACAGCATCTCCCCAACATCTCCTCCTTCTCCTGGCATCTTGTGACCACCATTCTCTGTTTCTGAGTCTGATAGTTTTAGATTCCACATATAAGTGAGTTCTGCAGTATTTGTCTTTCTGTGTCTGATGTTGTCCACATTCTTCCATTTTGTTGCAAGTGGCCATTTTTTTCAATGTTTTTGAAATGTTTTCATTTATTTTTGAGAGAGAAGCAAGAAGGGGAGGAGCACAGAGAGAGAGAGAAAGAGAGAGAGGCAGAGGATCCAAAGTGGGCTTTTTTCTGAGAGCAGAGAGCCCCATGTGGGGTTTGAACTCACAAACTGTGAGATCGTGACCTGAGCCAATGTTGGACTCTTAACCAACTGAGCCACCTTGTAAATGGCCATTCTAATAGGTGCAGAGTGGTTCCCCCAAACGCATATACAATCTTAAATTAATATTGACTATTTCCCTCAATATGGAGTTTTATACGAAATCTATTTCACATTGGCCATTTTTCTATTAAAAAGGGGACAATATTGTCATAACTTGTTCCTCTCTCTTTAAATATTTTATGAAAATAAAGTAAATGTTACCAAAGAATATTCAAGAAATTAAAGGAAAATAGAATTGCCCTTCTCAGAGAAGAAATTTAAGTCCTTCTTGAGAAAAATCTTGGTGGTCCAAATTGTCTGGAACCGTTTGTGTGTGATTGGATCTACCAGGTCCAATAACTGGTATAGCTCACCACTAAAATCATTTGGATTTGGTGATGGTTCTTTGCCTTTCCCTTCTTCCTTTCTTTCTTCCTTCCTTCCTACCTTCCTTCCTCCCTCTTCCTCCTCCAACTCTTCTTTGTCCTTCTCCTCCTGTTTTTTTTTTTTTTTTTTTTTTTTTGTGGGAGATGGGGGAGTGTTGGGTAGATTTTTAATATAGAATGAATTTCTCTAATGGTTTTAAGTCCACTTGGGTTTCTATTTCTTTCCGAGTCAGCCATACAAAGTTGTATTTTCCTGGGAAATTATCCATTTTTCTAAACTTTATATTTATTTGTTTAACGTTCACATTACTCCTTTTTTATTATTATTTTTTAAAGACTCATATATTCAGCATCATGATTAAACTATTACATTTAGCAATCAACAGCATGGGTGCAAAAAAGAAAATCTACATTAAAACCCTTTGTTGGAATGCTTTACACTTTCTATAGAACAGACTAAAATAACGTGTTATACAATTAGTTACAAATATAGTCTTCGAGTTTTTTGCCCATACACATGAGTATTGCCTAAAACATGTCTTTTTTGTAGCAGCTAGGCCCTGCCACTGTGTGCTTGGCTGAGTTCACAAACCTGTTGTAATCTATAACTTCTCTGTCACGTCTTTGGCTCTCCTCTCCTGCTAAGCTTTGTTTGCCAGCAGTAATTAAAACCTTCTGCCACTTTCATAACTACTGCTGCTGCTGGAACCACCATAACCACCTTGGTTTCGTGGTTTGGCAAAGTACTGGCCTCCACCACCATAGCGGCCAGAGCTTCTGCCTCCAAAATTTCCTCCTTTCATGGGTGCAATATTTGAAGATTGATTATTGTAACTGCCAAAATCATTATAGCTTCCACCACCTCCAAAGTTGCTTCCATCATTACCAAATCCAGTATAGCCATCCCCACTGCCACGATACCCACCACCACGTCAACTGTCACTAAAGCTACCCCTGAAGTTTCCTCCATGACCAAAGTTGTCATTCCCACCAAAACCACCCTCACGACCACCACTGAAGTTTCCAGAACCACTTCTCCCTCTTTGGCTGGAGGAAGCACACACCATCTCCTGCTTAGATAGAGCTCGCCTTACTTCACAGTTGCGGCCACTTGCAGCATGGTATTTCTGAATGACGATCTTGTCTACAGAGTCATGGTCACCAAACGTTACAAAAGCAAAGCCTCTCTTCTCGCCACTGCCCCAGTCAGTCATGATTCCAATCACTTCCATTTTCCCATGCTGTTCAAAATAATCTCTTAGATGATGTTCTTCAGTGTCTTTAAGGCCACCGACGCAAATCTTTTTCACAGTTAAGTGGGCACCAGGTCATTGAGAATCTTCTCTGAAGACAGCCCTCTTTGGTCCCGCAACTCTTCCATGCACCTTGTGTGCCCCTACATTCACACCTGCATCCACCTCTTCCACAGTGCAAACCTGACAAACCCAAAGCCTCTGGAGCGCTTGGTGTTTGGACCTCTCATTACCACACAGTCCATGAGCATTCTGCATTGCTCACATTGGTTCCTCAGACTTTCAAAGCTCAAACCTCCAATGAAAAACTTCCACAGCTGTTCAGGCTCTTTGGGAGGCTCTTACTTGGACACGACAGCGGTGGGAGGGGAGACTTTAAAGATGTCTACTCACCAGTGTCCAACAGCAGAAAACTCCTTCATTATTTTAATATCTGTTTTATCTTAGTATATATTCCCTGTTCCATCTTAATATATATATTTGTGCTCTATCTCTATCCTTTTTATTTTTTCAACTTTGCCCCAAATGTGTCTGCTTTATTAAACTTAAAATATTTGATTTGGTTGATCCTCTTTATTGTATTTAATAGAAGGAAACACTTATGGTTTATATGCGATTAGATTTCCCACAATAATCCGGACATTCTCCCAGATTCCTTATTCCTCTGCAGGGAGGTGAACTTGAGTATCAATTCTGGGACTCATTTCTTGATTGACTATAACCCATCAAAAATCCTAAACATCAGAAACTGGATCTCCTTCTATTCTCCAAACCAGCGTAAGATAACCATCCTAGGTTAGTGCATCTGGCTTCTCTAGTGTGTAGTTCCAAGTTCTCCAAATGGAGGCTGGGCAGAGAGTACTAGTGGACACATTTGGCTCTTGCTGTAAATAATACCCGGTAAGTAGTTTATCATTAATAAAGGAGATAATTTCATATTTGTGACTTTTTCTTGATCTCTCAGTGGATTCAGAGTTAGGGAGAGAACAACAAAGTCATTCATAGAGCTCTCTCAAACACCAACAATATTTGTTTTCAATTTCATTAATTTGTGTTCTTTTTGTAGTACGTGGTCCCTTCTTTCTTCGGATTACTTTATGTTCCTTTCAGCAGCATTTAGTATAGCTCCCTAGAGTTTTAATTTCACTGATATTTACTTTACTTTAATTCTTTTTTAGTTTCACATTTCTATTTAAATTCCTGTTATTTAACATACAGTGTAATATTAGTCTTAGGTGTTGAATTTAGTGATTCTCATCAGTTACATACAACACTCCATGCTCATCATGAGTGCCCTCCTGAATATCCGTCATCCTCTCACCCACTCCCATTGCTCACCTCCACTCCAGCAACCCTCAGCGTGTTCTCAGCATTAAGAGAAGAAAAGAAATGGAAAAACATTTCATGCTCATGGATTGGAGGAACAAATATTGTTAAAATGTCTATACTACCCAAAGCAATCTACACATGTAAGGCAATCCCTATCAAAATACCAACAGCATTTTTCACGGGGCTAAAACAAACAATCTTAAAATTTGTATGGAACCACAAAAAGACCCCAAAGAGCCAAAGCAATCCTGAAAAAGGAAAGTAAAACTGGAGGCATCACAACTCCAGACTTCAACTTATATTACAAAGCTGTAATGATCAAAACAGTATGGCACAAAAACAGACACAAAGAGTAATGGAACAGAATAGAAAACACAGAAATGGTCCTACAACTCTGTGGTCAACTAATCTTCAACAAAACAGGAGAGAGTATCCAATGGAAAAAATACAGTCTCTTCAAAAATGGTGTTGGGAAAACTGGATGACAACATGCAAAAGAATGACAGTGGAACACTTTTTTTTTTACAGCATATATGAAAATAAATTCAAAATGGATGAAAGACGTAAATGTGAGACAGAAAGCTATCAAACTCCTAGAAGAAAACACAGGCAGGAACATTGACTGAGGCAACTTCTTATCAGATACATCTTTGGAGGCCATGGAAACAAAAGCAAAAATGATTAAGATGTGACCAAGATAAAAAGCTTCTGCAGGACAAAGGGCATAATTAACAAAACTAAAAGGTAACTTTTAGATTGAGAGAAGACATTTGCAAATGGTGACTGTTTAATTTTAATAATTCTGATTTCATTTATAATTTCCTCTTTAATCCATGAATGCAAATCTGTTCTTTAAAAATTATTTTTAAATTTTACTTATGAACAATAGCACATCATAAAAATGTGCTCTTTGGTAACTATAAAAAACACTTTGATTCCAAAAGGAAAAAGCTTTTAAGACAGGAATATTTAACTAAAAATCAAGAAAATAATATTAACAACTGGCTGATTAACGTATCAACCCAAAATAATTTAAAGAGGCAATATCAATATTTTTGAATTCTGAATCCTCCTATTTCAGGCCCATAATTTCTACAGTTTGCATGTGCTTACTTGAATACATTTTATTTTATGTAAAATATATAATATTATTATATTATATTATATTATGTATATTAATATGTTAACATATTAATATTTATAATATAATATTTTATATCATTAAAATATTTTTTAAGTAAGCTCTAGGCCCAACATTGGGGTTGAACTCATAACCATGAGATCAAGAGTTGCAGACTCTACTAATGAAGTCAGCCAGGTGCCCCTACTTGAATACTTTTTATTTTTAAAATATTTTTATTAAATTTTTTGAATGCTTATTCATTTTTGAGAGAGAGAGAGAGAGAGAACAGGGGAAGGGCAGAAAGAGAGGGAGACACAGAATCTGAAGCAGGCTCCGGGTTCTGAGCTGTCAGCAAAGAGCCTGATGCAGGGCTCGAACCGATAATCTGGGAGATCATCATCTGGGCCGAAGCCTAGCAGCCCTTTTCCTTCAATACTTTTTAAATGGTATTTTCCCCATCATGATATCCTTAATGTAATACTATACATCATTCTAGTTTCTTAAAGTTAGCATTTTATACGATGTTGAAAATAAAATAGATCTAAAGTAGACACTAGCTACATGTTTGAAAACATAATTTGTATTCTTTTATTCCTTTGGTAAAAGATTCATTTTGCTTCAGAAACTTATTATCTGAATTATCTTATTATGCCTTCATAGCTTTCCTGTTCATGATTTGAAAGGACGTCAAGTTGAATGCCAAGTGGTTCACTTCCTTACCATGGACTATCGTTTTTTAAAAGCACCATTTTAATAAAACCTACTTAAAGTGTATTTGGATAAGTTTAAGAGATTTGTTATAAATAAGGATTTCTCCCCAGTAATCATGTTCCCAACTAGCATAGAAAGCGGCTTTTCGTTGCTGTTCCTGAATGTAAGAATAACTACTGATCATTATATGGTGTTCTATCTAATTAATATATGAAATTGTCACTACCTTGTCCTAAATTTCCTAGTATCTATTTTTTAGTGTTTATTTATTTACTTATTTTGAAAGAGCGAGCGAGAGAGAGAGAGAGCGAGCAGGGAGGGGCAGAGAGAGAGAATCCCAAGCAGGCTCCACCTCAGCATGGAGTCTGAAACGAGGCTCGAACTCACAAACCCTGAGACCAGGACCTGAGACAAAATCAAGAGCTGGACCCTTAACTGATGGAGCCATCCGGTGCCCCAGACCTTCTCATTCTTAAATGTTCCTTCTTATCCTGACTTTAATACTTTTAATCTCTTTCTCTGTGCTACTTTCTAAGTAATTTCTTCTGATCTGCATTCCAGTTTATTCTTGTTCTTTTCATCTGCATTTAACTGGTATTACTCCCTTTTTAAAATTTTATTGACAACATTTACATTGTTAGAGATTCTCCTTCGTCAGTTTTTCAATTCAGCCTATTCACCTTTCATAGCTGTTCTTTCCATATACTTTTTCTTATCTTATTATTAATTTCTTTAATTATTTAAAAAAACTTACAGGTACTAACAGACAATTCATTATCTGAAGCTCTGTGTAACCCCTCCAGAGAAGGTTTGTATGTCTATTTAGCGGCATGACGCACCAAAAACCACTTGGGTTTTTATTTTTCAACTATGGCTTCCTAAGTGGTGTGAGTCATATCAATTTGAAATCTGAACCCATGCCTAACCCATGTGAGGACGTTCATGTGATAATAAATTCTTAGGGGAGACATTTTTCCCCTACCAGCTTTTAGATTGAAACCAGTAAGTTCCCTGTGCCTTTGGGCAAATTTTAGCTCTTCGAGGTCATGGCTTTTCATAGAAGTTTCATTTTCAACTCCCCACTTTGCAGGGACCCAAAGCTATTAAAACACAAGACCTGGGGCACCTGGGTGGCTCAGTCGGTTAAGTGGCCAACCTCAGCTCAGGTCATGATCTCGCGGTCTGTGAGTTCCAGCCCTGCGTCAGGCTCTGTGCAGATGGCTAGGATCCTGGAGCCTGCTTCGGATTCTGTGTCTCCCACTCTCTCTCCCTTTCCCCTGCTCATGCTCTGTCTCTATGTCTCTCAAAAATAAATAAACGTTAAAAAAACAAACAAACACAAGACCCTACTAAGTAATTGAGACCCTTCTTTCCCAGGCTCACATAGTGTCAGGTCTATTTGCTGATCCCTCTGGTCGTCAATTCCTTGTTTATTTTTGGCTACTGAAAATTTTCTTGGTAATTTTTATTTCCTTATTTATTTATTTATTTGCAGGCCGTATCCAATTGAGAGAATGTCTTCATAGTTATTCTAAAATCCTATGTATTCTCTAATTAAAAGGATTTTCTGGCTATGTAGTTTGGCATAATTCCAGATATAGAAATCCACTCTGTAATTCTACTTTTCCCAAAACCTCACCTGAATCTGTATCAGTGTAAATATCTAAACCCACAAGCTAACCAAAACACCTAGCTTTTGACTGGAAAAAAATCGGTGTGTCTTGTGGATCGGATATTCTGACTGATGGCTTATAACATCATTAGACATTATAATTCCTGTGGAGAGAAGAATTACAGGACTTCTGGAGGGAAAATGTTGGTTCTTAACTACATTTCACAATCAGATGTGCACACTCCAAGCATTTATATGGTTACCGGCGTGTCAGCACCTGACTTCAACAAGCACCGGGCTCAAACAGACCTCTGTGTCACCACCTTTGTTCCCGGTACAGTGATTCTCATGTGTTGTTCCCGGAGAACACTAGTTCTCAGTCACCTGAACCGAAATGTTCTACCCCACTAGAAAATAACGGACATTCAAATTGCAGAAGACTTAGGCAATGAACGTTCATTTTCTCATTAAAAAAATTTCCTCATAGTATATTTCTAATATGTGAACTCAGAATGACTTTTTGGCTATTACTAAGAATGGATGAATTAGTAGGAAACCTATAGTAGCCAAAAACCCCATAAACTTAATTTGTTAAAGATACCATAAAAGCTCTTATCAACGGAGATGCAGAGACCTACGCAGAGTTTATGTAATGAAGTCCTCGTTGCCGGAAGTTAAGTTTTTCTATGATCCTCAGTGTTTCCATGTCTTTAAAATACTTTCTAGCTCTCATATGCCATTAATCAGTTTTTGGCTCCACTGATAACATTGCTAAAGTTATTTATTCTATGAGGAAATTAGACCTAGCAATATTTCATGGCATTCTGCAAACGGCAGTGTAATTTCTAGGTGTTCTGACCCACGAGAAATGTAAGAGACGGCATCCCAGAACAAAGCCTGTTGTCGCCAACAGTATGATATTGTGAGCAGGCACATAAATCAGGAGAATTTGCGTAGTTATAAAGTTTTAAATATACACTCATCACGTATACAAGTTGTTCATCCATGTCATCTTGTTTCAAAGCCCTCGCTCCATCAAAGAAGCCCAGCCTGGCATCCAAAAAAACCATTCAAAAAATAACTCAAGATATTTACTTGTCTTCTGAGAACACATTAGAATGCAGAGCTTTCGAAATTCCTCTTTTATCTTGCACCCACTTTCGACACACACTGCAGCAAAGCCCACGCTCCTTTCCTCAGACTACTCTCACACCCCAACTCAAGTTCCTCTGTTCTTTTCTCTCCCCAGTCACCCTGCCCATTTAGCAGCACAAAAGTCGAAGATAGTGGACCGCCCGGCCAGCCGAGGCCTGTCGTGGTGGGTGGAGGAGGAAAAGAAACAGAGAAGGTAGAAGCAGAATCTTCTTCATCATAAGATGTGGGAAGCTTATGTGCTTGATACTTTTTCCTCTGACACACATGTATACACAGAGCTGGAAAGAATTGTACATGTGGATGGTGAGAGCTGCGCGAAGTTTTCTGTGTCACCTAAACTCTCTGGGTATCACTTTCCTCATTGGAGGAAAACTAGTATCTATCTCCGAATGCAGGCTTGAGGGTTAAAGGCGGTCTTACTTGCAAAGCATTTAGGAGTGATGCCTGGTACATGGTACCGACTCAGAAAGTGTTAGTGGTTGTTATTACTTGATGGTAATAACAGTACATGTAACAGATGGTAATGAAGTAAAGACATAGCTTATCCCAGTTTATAGGTGATATACAATCTACCTTAAGCAAGGCCTGGGGTAATAACACACCTAAATATTACAGTAGTAATGTTGGTGATCTCACGGTTCGTGGGATCGAGCCCTTTGTCGGTTCCGCGCTGACAGCACAGAACCTGCTTGGGATTCTCTCTTTGTCTTCCTCTCTCTCTGCCCTTCCCTTGCTTGTGCACATGCTCTCTCTCAAAATAAATCAATAATTATTTTTTAAAAAAAGAATGGTAATGTTGGTGATGAGAGGTAACAAAATTTTACACTTTTCTCTTCAGGTACTTTTTTATTCGAACCATGATAAGTAAAGGATGACATACTTTGCCTATCAATGGAAACATTGGTATTGTTGACTTTCTACCTAGTTTAATAACAAACAGGTTGTGCTGAGTGTGTAGGGTGTGCTGAGCACTCTACTAAAAATAGGTATTATCTAACTTAACTACTAACAACGGCATACGATAAGATTATTATGATTATTATTACCTTCGTTTTCCAGGTAAAGAAATGGATGCTTTAGAGAGATTTCTAAGGGCACTGAAGACATTTTTCTTTCTTGGCGGGTCTACTGATGATGTATTTCACCACCTGGAATCAAACACAGATTTGGCAAATGGCTGAAAGAACTAGTGAAGCCTCACTAGACTTTATTTTGGTCCGGGGCCTTTCACCCAAAACAGGTTTTCAAAATCAGTTATGAAAGTAGACACGACCATACTTTAGGGACAAACCCATCTCCCCAGGCTATTTTAGGAAGGAAATGGAGGATGAACGTGTGAAGCGAGGTGAGCATCTTGGTGGGAGAAACTGGAAAATGCACAGATAGTAAGACTGCCAAGGTTTTCGGGCTACGGTGGATGGCTAGGATCACAGAGAAAGTAGTGCCATGTGCTGAGCCATCAGTCGAGCTACAGTCAGAGGTGCCATCCACTTGCTTCATGCCACTTGGATTTCCAGGACCAGTACCTTTTGGCCTGGGCTAGTGGAGCTGCTGAAATAGAAGCTAAAATGCAGGTTACCCGGCAGCACAGAGAGATACTGTTGTGGTGTCCTGAGACCCACAGTCTTGGGAGAAGGGGAGGCTCAGGAGGCCAGGCAAGCCACCCACCAACCAGGGCTTTCCCCGTGCAGGTGGATGGCATCTCTCCCTCATTCCCCACAGGGTGATATGCAGGGGCTCAGTGGCTCTCAGGATTGTCACGACTCTACTGTTTTGTCCTTGGTGAGCTAGAAATTGTACCTAAGTTGACATGCCCTTCAGGCTGCTGTGAACTGCAGAGCAGCAGGTCCTCCCCTGCCAGATTCCTTTACAGAAATACATTCTCTTTCCTTGAGGAGCCACTGGGACAGCGGTTCTCAGAGCGTGCCTGAACAAGCATCATCAGCATCACCTGGGACCTGAGGTCAAGGGAGCTGAGTTAGAGAAAGAAAACCATTATTGGGATGGGGGGAGAGATGTTAAGAATTTATTCCCCGGCTGATCTGTTTTCAGTTTGAACACATATATAGATGGTTACAGACCAGTTGAGAAATTCTCAGAATTGTAGCTTACTGCCAAGGCTTAAGATTTAAATTGGAGTGAATGAGGTCACAAACTTGGGTTACCATTTAAACAGATTAGTAATTAGTAATGGGGCACCTGGGTGGCTAAGTCAGTTGAGCGACTGACTCTTGATTTAGGCCTAGGTCATGGTCCCAGCATCATGGGATCAAGCCCCGAGTCGGGCTCTGTGCTGAGCGTGGAGTCTGCTTAAGATTCTCTCCCTCACGCCCTCCTTTCCTTCACTCTCTCTCTGTCTCTCTCTTTCCCTCTGCCTCTCTCCTGCTTGCACGTGTGCATGCACTCTCTTAAAAACAGATTATTAATAACTTATTTTATGTTGAAAGTCTTGTTTGGGAAAAGATTTGCTACTCTGGAAATATCTTACAGAGCTGTTGGAGAGACTGAAAATGAGCTAATTTGTATAAAGGTGTTTTGAAGCCATGAAACACTGTGAAAGTGTTAGTGCAAGGTAGTTGAAAATTTTGGCAAGGAAGTGGTTAAGGCAAAAGAGAATCAGGGGTCTTATATAGATTATGAAAAACAGACTAGAGATTTCATTCATTTATTCACTTGACAGTATTTATTAGGTGCCAAATACACACACAGACACACATGCACACACATATGCACACACACGTACCAAGGACTGTGCCAGATGCTGAGAAGAAAATGTTGAACAAAAAACAGACATGGCCCTTGCTTTCATGAAGTTCAAATCTAATAGGAATGACAGATATTATCAAATAATTTCATAAATGAGTGACTAATTACTAAACCTAAGAATGGTATTCTGAAGCAAAAGAATATAGTTCTGTGACACCACATAACAGGAAACCTATTCTAGATTGGTTGAAGGAGGGAGTTAAGAGGAAAAGAGGGATTTTTAGGGAAGATTCCCCTAAAGGGGATCTGAAGAATGAGTAGAGGTAAACTAGGTCAGGCTGGACGATAAAGGGTCAGGACGGAAAGTCCTATGGACAGAGAGAAGAGTATGGAAAGGCCCCTGCTCGGGAAAGCCCAAATGATGTATGTGAACAACAGAATTCAGGCTGGTCTGTATTAAAGAACATAAGGGCAGGAGTGGGCAAAGGGAGCTCATGGGGTAGAGAACAGACCAGCCCATGCAGATCCTTGTAATCCTATGTGTATGAACCAGACACTAATCTCAGCTGCTAAAGCCAGAAAACCAATGATAGTGTTTAAAACT
Organism: Paguma larvata; assembly: GCA_030068075.1. Taxonomy (NCBI): domain Eukaryota; kingdom Metazoa; phylum Chordata; class Mammalia; order Carnivora; family Viverridae; genus Paguma; species Paguma larvata. The sequence continues at coordinate 80,448,222 of CM057832.1, forward strand.
CTAAGGATTTTGTTCACTCACACGGAAGCCCAGAAGTAGACAGTCAAGTCTTACATGGTGGTTCCACAAAGTCACCAGGACACAGGCTTCCTTCGTCTTTATGCCTTACCGTTCCTAATTCTAACATCTTTCCTCAATGTCTCAAGATGGTTGCTGGAGCTCTAGTCATTATCTCCACATTTCAGCCATGAAGAATTAGAAGTGTTTTGAAAGGGCTTTCCCAGCCACTCCGTTTAACAGTTTCTGCTTACATCTTCTAGGTTATTCCTCAGATCTTTGTAAAGAGGGGGAAAATGGATATTCTAGAAAAGTAGTCTTTGCTACACCATATCAGGGCCTTGTGATCAATAGGAAGTCATTGACAAGGTTTCTAGAAGAAAAAACATGATTGGCTGCAGTGGTGAAAGGAACTGGGCTGGGAAAACAGAGCAAATGGGGAAGCTGTCCAGGAAAACAGAACCTAAGGGCAGCCCAGGAGTTGGGATTTTTTTGAGAGATATTTCTGAAATGGAAGGAATAGCAGGTCTTGGTGATATATTAACAATGGCGAGTGAGAGAGAGGAAGACCTAAAGAATGATACACACAGGATGGATTACGGCGCCATTCACTGAGATAGCAGACAAAGGAAGAGGAGCGGATTTACTGGGAAAGATCATGAACTTGGTCTTGAACATGTCGATGAAGAATGGCTGCCAAGTGGAGATGTAACAGGTGGCTGGGCATGTAGGCCTGGACAGCAGAGAAGCACTCTGCACTGCAGATATAAGTTGGTTTCCACTGACACGGAGATCATTGAAATCATAATTGGTAATAATTTCCTGGAGATGGTGTGCAAAGTGACAAGAGGGTCTAGGACCCAATCTTGAGGAAATTTGACATTTAAAGAAAGGGGGAGGAGGACGAGCCAGAAACGGACAAAATAGAAGCATCCAGAGAGGTGGAAGAGAAACCAAGATGCATTGTCTCAGAGCCAAGAAAGTCCAACAAGAAGGACCATATCCCGTGCTGATGAGGGGTCACCGAGATGAAGACTGAAAATGTCCTTTGGATTTAACCACATGGAGAGCACCAGGGACCTCAGGACTCTTGGAGGAATGTTTGGGCTGGAAACCGGATTATAATGTACTAAGGAGTGGATCATGCATGAAAAATGGCAGCAGTGAACACACAATTGGTGAGAAGTTTGAAGTAGAGAAGTAGAGTAGTAGCAGGAGGGGGGAAAGGGTCCAGGAAGGTTATTCTCTAACATGGAGGCAGCGAGAGGGGGTCAGATACTGATAGGAAGGACCTAGCTGGAAGGAGAGAAGGGATCATTGACCTATCCAAGGTTTCTTCCTAAGGAAGGTAGGAGAGAATGGGACCCAAAGCAGAGGTCATGGAGTAACCCTAAGGAGGCTGAAGAGAAGGCATGGTTCAAACTGGAAGACAGACAAGGATTTGGGTCAGAAAGTAGGAGAGTGCATTCCAGGATGGACGGCATCTTGTCCTTACCCTCCTCAAGGTAAGGGGAAGCAAAAGTCATGAAAGCATTATAATTTCTAGGAAAAGTGAAGGTCACAGGTCACGTTAAAGATGCTGTAAAATGTTAAGCACTTCATTTCATCATCTCTCTCAGATGTGCAGGTAAATAAGACCTCAATAAAGAATTGCAATTGGAGTTGGGGTTTCCTGAACCTTTATAAAATCATGCAGTCCTTACAATATTCCTGTGATTTGGAAGCTACTATCGTCCCACTTTTAGCGACCAGGAAACTGAGGTTTATAGGGTGAAGTAGCTTGTGTGAGATTATGGAATACTCAACTGGTAATGACAGAATTCAAAGTGTCCTCTGCCTACCGTGTGGTCCTTACTGCCGTGTGGGGCTACCAGCCTCACCACAGAAGATGCTCACTGACAAATTAGCTCAGAAACAGTCTGAGCAGAGAGGCAGGCATGCTCCAACTTTAAGATGAAGCCCTGCGTTTGTGGCCTCGGGGTGATCACAACGTCATCCCTCAGTTAAAGATTTTCTCCTCTCAAAGTGTCACAGAAGGAATAGAAATGATTATGAAACAGAAGGGGGAGAAAAATCAAGAGCCATGAAACAAGAAATGCCACCCAAAAAGAGAACACGTTTATTTAAAGTTAATCTACACAAACAGAAGGACGAGTGTTGATAGGAAGCATAAAAGTGCTCAGGCAAATGTGTAACATGTGGGACTTCCAAGCTGGGGCTCTGGGATTTCCAGGCTTTTACTGCGCAGCCAGAGGGTTAATACCTGCTGGGACTGAACGCCAATGTCTGTTTCTACCTCACCACAAAGTACTTTCCTTTCTTCTGCCCAATGATCTTTTCCAGAAAGGTCTGCTTCTTTCATGGAAATGCCACACTCAACCAAGATATATCTGAACTACTGGGGATTGGACTCAAAGAGCTTCCTTGAGACAAAATGGCTGCTCAAATTTTTTTCCAAGAGGATGGTCTTTGGTCACTTTTAACAGATCGTAGTGAAATTCGACCTGTGGCTATAGGTTACCAGGATGTGCGCATGAAGTAATGTACTTCCTCTTCTTTAAGCTCCAGTGACTCGGTCAGCAAAATGGAGGGTGGAATCATTGACATCTGTTGGCTTGGGGCTAACCTCTGGGCTCTCTTGGGAAACACCAGGAGCATTGTTTTTCTAGAGAAAAAGGAAGCCTCGAGGGTGGGGAGTCTCCATCACTATTTCTGGAAATCTGAGAAATTCTTTCTTCCCTCCTTCCTCTCCACCCGAAAAGAAAAATTTCCCCCAAACCTATAAATCCTGAAAACAGAATGACATTTTTGTTGACGACCCCTAAATTCATGGAACTTGGAGGCTGAAACAGGAAACTTCAAAAAACTTGGAATTATTCAATATCCTTTTGTTGCCAGGACGCCAGGGGCTTGATCTTGGGATTAAGCAAGCCTGGAAGTTTGAGGCAATTGTAATAAATGATAGTGACTGCATTATAGAAAAAAAAAAAAAAGCTCTTTCCAATACTCTGGACTGAGGGGCTATATAAATATAAAATATAAAATTAAAATATAATATAAATATAAAATATAAATGTATAGAAGTATAAATATATAATATAAAAATAAAATATAAAATATAAAATTCCTTCAACGTCAGTGATACATAATCTTGTAAGGCAGATTATCTCTGCCTTAATTTGTGTTTTCAATTTGGATTATTGGGGAAAAAGCTGGATCCAGGGAAGGTGATGCTTCTGACTTCTTGCCTTAAAACTTTAAAAAATATTTTTTAAATATTTATTATTTGAGAGAGAGAGAGAGAGCAAGCACGAGCAGGGGAGGGGCAGAGAGAGGGAGACACAGAATCTGAAGCAGGCTCCAGGCTCTGAGCTGTCAGCACAGAGCCTGATGTGGGGCTTGAACTCACAAACCATGAGATCATGCTCTGAGCTGAAGTAGGATGCTGAATGAACTGAGACACCAAGGCACCCTTGCCTTAGAACATTTTAGTGACTTTTGGTTCGTTGATTTCACTAACCTTTACCACAGCCTTAAAATTTCTAGGACACTGAACTTTAACTGAAAACAAGTATATCAGGGGTACAATTGGTAGAAGACCAGGAATGACACACAGTCACAACTGTAAATGTAATAATAATAGTAACCAATAATTATTTCCCAGTTACTGGGCTCAGCACCCTGAGCGGACCAGTGCCTACGAGATGCAGGCTTTTGAGCAAAGGATTCTGGATCGAAAGAAGATACGGTCTTCATCCCAGGCATTATCTTATTTAAATATTTACTTTTTTTAAAGTTTACTTATTTATTTTGAGAAAGAGAGAGAGCGCACACAAATATGAGCAGGGGAGGGGCAGAGAGAGAGAGGGAGAGAGAGAATCCCAAGCAGGCTTTGGGATGTTAGCACAAAGACCGACATGGGCTCGAACCCATAACCATGAGATCACAACCTGAGCCAAAACCAAGACTCGGATGCTTAACCTAGTGAGCCACCCAGGCACCCCAAATATTTTCAATAACTTTATAAGATAGGTATTACTATCGCCTTCGTTTTCTTTCTGCTCAGGAAAAGGTTTCAGAGTGGTGAAGAAATCTGTGATACTAAGAACGCCCAATCCAGACCCTGGGGCCAGACCCTGCTTCCCTGTCCCTGGGGAACGTCATTCCCTAGGCGCGCAGAGCCACGTGGAGGACGCCAGTGGGGCTCACTGGGAGCGAAGCTGGCAATGTGATTTTCACTGAATCAGAGCTCGACAGAACTTTGGATCCCATCTTTCACCCCTCCAGCTTCCAATCACGATTCTGATCTGCCCTACAAAGAAGAGCGGACCCGTTTAAGGCTTCTAGAATCCAGAAGACTCTGTAGCTTCATTTGTCCTCTTCTTCTGTGAGGGCGCCAGGGCCTCGGTCCTCAGCGATGTCCCCTCCCTGCTGTCCTGCAATATTTCCAAGGAGCGAAGCTCAATGAAGACATCTCTTACAGCGTTTTACAGCAGGTTTGTATCATTAGTTTGATCTCCACTGAACCTTGTCAAGTAGGCCAGGGGATGTGTTATACTTTCACTTTTTATTATTCCTTTTCTATAGTCTAGGAAATCGAATCCCTAAAAGGTGAGGTAACTTGCCCGGGCCATTGAGCTAGTTTGGTGTAGGGCTGGGACTCAAACTCAGGACCTTCAACCTCAGGACCTGACTTGTTCTCTGACACCCAGCCCCTCCCGGTGGCATCAGGAGATGCTGCCCCCAATGTCTACGAGGTGCAGGCTTTTGAGTAAAGGACCCTGGGTAGGAAGCTGATATGGTCTCCACCCCAGGAAGGATTACTATCTTCTTTGGGAGATGCCCCTTATTCTTATTCTCACCCAATTAGTGACCACACAAATGGTTCATTGTTTGTTTGTTTGTTTGTTTTTTCAGAACTCTCAGAACTGTTTTGCAGGCACACTTGGTTTTCTTTCTGTGCCCCCTGCCCCACTCTGGGGATTTTGTGCGCTGTCCAGCAGGTGAGCAATACATATCAGTGTCAGTGAAGCCCCTGTTAGTGACTAACGGGGGGAGGGGAACCTAGAGAAAGGGGTAGAGACTGTGAAGTCAGGCCAACCTGCATTCAAGTCCTGCCTCTGAACTTTCCTCTCGAAAAACTCTGGGCATAGACTGACCCCTCAGTGCCTGGGTCATCTCAACATAGAGGAAGATCCTAGTAGCTCCCTGACAGAGTGAGGGCAAGAACTGAAGTATTGCAGGAATGGACTTGAGCGCAGGGCACAGAGGATGCGAGCAGGAAACGCTCTTGGTATAGCTGTTAGTGTCATTCGAATGTCTACCTTATCACCTTCCTGAAACGTTCAGCTCATCCCTGGCGAGCCTGCAAAGCTTCCTCTGTGTATTTCAACACATGCTTCTACTGAATCTGTACTTGTAGGCGGTTCTCGCTTGTCTTCATTCAGGCGAGGAGCAAGATCACATCCAAAACCCTAATTCAACCAAGTGCAACCTAGCACTGTAATTTCCCCCAGCTGGAGGGATGCATATTAATAGGACTGACCTGAGACTCCCTAGGCAGGTGTCCACCCCCACCCCCCAATCAAGTTCACCAAACACACGGGTTAATTTTGGAACAGGAGCTTTTGAACCAGAACCCCCTTTTAGCTATTTGTGGCACCCCTGCGCTAAGTGTGTGCTAAGTGCAGGTGGGTGGAAAGCTTCATTTTGTCATCATGGGCGCTTCCAACAGGACCAGCAACCACCAGAAACCAAGTCAGTACCTATTCAAGGGACCATGGACCCCGCCCTGTAGAGCACATTCACTCGGACCGAAGGCATTTCCCAGAGAGCTGATTTCCTCCCTCTGTGCCAGTGTGGGACACGACTGCTCCCAGAGCCACACAGCTGTTCCCCAAGATGCCTCAGAGGCCAGCTGAGTCTAGCTCAGTAATATCAAGCCTGCCTGCTTGTTTTCCTTGAAGCAGTCTTAGGAAAAGGAAATGTTGCCTATGTTAAGATGGGGCCTCAGATACAGAAAAGCGAACACAGTCCCACTGCAGCCCAGTGAATTCAGCCCTCTCCTCACCAAGGAAGACTCAGCAACCAACTTCTCTAGGCTCGCTGCCTGAGACCCTACTGGTTTCCATGTCTCCAATTTACCTGCCCCTCAGTTTCAGGTGGGAAAAAAAAACCAATACATGGCCATGACTTCTAGAGCTGTCTCCCATCTGCAACTTCCCAGACCCAGAAGCGAGTTCCTTTCCAATTCTTCAGCATTATTTCCCTCTCTCTGCCCCACTGCACAGAATGACATGGGAAGAGTGTCTATTCCTACTGTGAGCTACATACTTAGCATGAAATGCCTTAAAATAATTTGACAGCAGCTTGGGCTATGCCTGGAATACGTCCAGGTAAGCCTCTAGAGTGTTTGCATTTGGACAACTGCTCTTCTCATTTCTGAACCTACCTGTAGCTAACTTTGAACTGTTAGTATATACCAAGCTCTGTGCTGAAGTTGACCTACGTTACTTCGTTTAAACCCAACAATGACGCCATGAAGTTGGTACTGCTATTATGTCCATTTTAATGTTAAGAAAAGTAGTGGAAATTAACTAGAACCTACATTGCTACCCTCTCTGCCACCGTGTCTCCAGTTATGAAAGGCTGTGAACTTTGTTCTCTTCAGAGATGAAAGTACCTTGAGGGTGGAGACCAAGTCTTAAAATTCTGTGCCAAGTTTATAGCTCAGTTCTCACTAGCAGGAGGGTGTTTCAGAAAGGCCAAAATTGGTCCACTTACCATCAAGAATTTATACAAAGCACGTCTCTATTTAGAGCTTCCTGTGTTTTCAACTTAGTTCAAACCCTATGGGATAGACAAAGGAAGTGTACAATCTATTTGAGGAGGTTAGTCCATAAGAAACAGAAAAATCAATTGAGTGTTAAACTAAAAATAAACATTTCAGCATCCAGAAAGAGGGGAGACAGGAAATCAGGGAGAGGTGGTGGGATTTGAACTGGCCCTTGAAGAATGAGGTGATGTCAAGAGGTGGACACGGGAGAGAGGGGGAAGGTGTGTGAGGAATGTCTTGGGCAGAAGAAAATGGGGAGGCAGCCTGAACAATGTAATGTGTACATTGTAATTCCTCTTCATCACCAAGGCTGGGAATTCTAGAAGCCTGACAGAGTCTTCTCTTGATAAAACAAATACTTCTTAGCTCATCACACAGAGTTTTCTTTGAAGCCTGGGATAGGGGTCAAAGGACCCATGCAGGGTGTGTCTGAGAGGCGGGAGGACTGTTTCTTTGCAGTTCTTGTTTCTCAAGTTTACTTATTTATTTGGAGGGGAGGAGGGGCAGAGAGAGGGGGAAAGACAGAGAGAATCCCAAGCACTGAGCCCAGGTTGGTATCCTGGCTCTGCTACCTCCAAGCTGTGTGCCGTCACTGAGGATGGTGATGACACAGCATGAATCACCAAGTCTCCCGTGACAGGTGATGGACCCTATATTAACTCACTGAATCTTCACAGGAAAGGTAGCTTCACCTCCCTTTTGTAGATGGCAAAATGGAGCTTTAACAAGATTAAGTACCTTGCCCAAAGTCAGGCTGCTAGTCATGGGGGGAGCTCAGGGGTCCATAGGACCTCTCGGTATACATTCTCAGTCTGCTAAGAACTGCTTCTCAAGTCACCGACCTTCCCGGGGTCTCAGTTTCCTCATTTGTAAAGCATTCGTGGAAACACCTATGGTGGAGAGTAGGTAGGAGGAACACGGGAAGGCCAGTGAACCCTCTAGCCCCAGAGCCTGGACATCGTGAGCGTTCCTAGTTCTTGGTCATCCACCAGGTTCATGCCCTGAGACACTTTTTCTTCAGGGAAAGTGCAATCATTGTTAGTTTTCACCATTTGAAAAACAGTGCATGTTTACATTAGCTTGTCTTGTAATGTGACTCTACACTTCTTCAAGGATTGTGTAAGCGGTCAGGACTCTTACACAGTCTCCTGTCTGACTCAACCTCCGTGACGCCACACACAGAAACGGACAACTACTTTCCCTTTTAGCTTCTTTCTCCTTTTTCTCCTTTGCAGAGCTTTACAGCTCTCACTGAAGGTGAAACTAGGAAAATACTTCACCCAGAGGTGAGTCTAGAGGTGATGAAAGTTGTAACAAGGCTCTATTGTCCTTGGTGGGGGTGGGGTGCCCCACATGCCCTGAGCTCAGGCATTAAGTACTGTTCTACCAAATACTCACACACTGGGCAGGTGTTTGAGCAGGTGGGGTGGCCCTGGGGCAGTTGCTGAACAGGGTACACAAAAGGTTAGTGAATATAATTACACTTTCATAAAAATGAATGTTGGACTTCCTCCCCTGCTGCGTCTTAGCTACTGGGGCTAAAATAAATATTTTAATTAGTTTCAGCTTCCAAAAGAGTCTTCGCAGGCCAGACTTCCGAATCTGCCTCCCACAGGGAAAACACTTTCAAATCCCACCAGTTGGCAACAAATCCCTCCGAAACAAAAACCCAAAACCAAAAACCACATTTCTAACTAAACGAGTCACCGCTTCACAGATAGACAGCTTCGTTGTGCACTTGGCAGCTTGGAGTGACACAATCTTGAGCAAGAGCAGAACCTCCAGGTCTTTTGTCATTTACCACGAATTGCGGAATGTCAACACCAAAGCACAACAGAAGTCTTAGAACCCTCCCACCCTTTCATTTGATGTTTTCAGAAAACAATAGGTGTGCCCCAGAGAGTTTGTGGTATGTAAATAGATAACCAGTTCATACGGGATTCAAGGTAAGTTTTCCTTTCCTTTTTCTTTTTCTCCTTTTCTAAAGTGTCCACATGTGGCGTCACTCATGCATGGCCATCGTCACCTTTCAAAGGAGGTGCCAGTATTCCCCTCTGGCACATGAGGGATCGGGGCTGAGACCCGACTAAGCGACATGTTCAGCATCACAACTGGCAGGTGCAGGACCTGGAACAGGCTGACCTTTAATTTCTGTGTAAATGCTCCCAGGGCCATTTTAGAACAATTAAAAACAAAATGTAGCACAGACATGAAGGAGAAAATGCTCTCAGAAAAAACCTCCGCAAACTTTTAGTGTAACCCCCTTACTTTATTTCTACACAGCCACTGTCTCTGGGGCGGTGGAGGGCGGTGGGGGGGGGCTACATGTGAGAGTATCGTTCAGAATGATGGATGGATTGGAATGCATAGATGAAAAAAAAGCAAAGAATACAGGCTAACTCCAAATGTTATTCCTCCCTGAACAACTTGGTAGATTATTTAGGCCAATTACTGCTCTTGGGAAATAACCTTCCACACTGTAATGCCTCCTCGCTTTTTCAAAGAGCTTTCGACCCTGCCCTCATGTTGACATAAATGATCACAGTGAGTTTTATCAAGGCTAGTTTTAGAAAACACTATGTTCATGGATTTCTGGGATAAAGAAAGAACTTTTATTTTGTTGCTTCAAGTAGCACTCATTGTACAAATATTCCTCTTTCTTAAATCCCAATAAAGCTTAAGAAATGTGCAAAACAGATTGGGGTACGTTATTTTAATGATTAAAGACATCCCCACAAAATTCTTTAAAGCAGAGGACTTTCCTTGGCATTCATTTATTCAAAGCTATTTTGAGCATCATGCCAGACCCCACTAGGTGCTGTGTGTGTGGTGCCGAAGTGAGCAGTCTCTGGAGAAGACATATATGAAATATATAAATATGGTTCCAAATAGTCACAGACGGAATGAGTGAGAATGACCGTGGGTAGAGGAAAGTGACTTGATTTTAGGTAGTCAGTGAAAGCATCTGTGAGGAAAGAACATTTATACTTTATTCCTGAAACTCAACTGATACATGGGGCCAGGTAGTAAAGAATGGGAAAATGGGAAGAGTCAAGAGAGGGGACACATTCCTTTAACAGGGAACAGTATCTGAAAAGCCACAGAGGTGGGGGAAAGCTTGGCAAGTTTGAGGAAAAAAACAACATGACTGGAGTGTCTAGAGCAAGGAGGGAGGGGTCAGAGATGAAGGGGGATAAGACTGTGTTTAAATGACCTTTTATTTATAGGTAGAGAAACACTTCACAGAGAATGCAGGAAGTAAGGAAGGCTACCACGTTGGGAGCCTCTGTTCATGGAAGAACTATCAGAGATGAAATTAATTCCTTCCTGAAATTATAAAATTAGTCAATGAAGAACTGATTTGATTTCCATACATTTATTTTATCACCCAACTCGGTAAAAGGTGTGACGCTTGTTTCTGTGTGAATTCAGAACTTGGGTAACTTACTAGCACTTTCTTCTCAATTTTTTCTCAATAATGTGTGCACAAGAAATTCCAAACTGGTGAGCAGGCAAACTGACGGTGGTACCCAGACATGGTTTCTTTGATCTGGACGGTGTCTGACAAAGTCTAAGCGAACTGCAATGGCGGAAGCTCCTTTTGTAATGGAGCACAGCTACACCACAGTTCCCAGCTTCCCTGGCGTAGAGCAGGGACCATGAGACTGAGTTCTGCCAATGGGATATGTGCTTCTAGGCACTGTCAGTGCAAATCCCTTCCCCCAGGGTTCCTGCTGTCTGCAGCTGGATGCACGGAGGGAAAATATCATAGAAGATGTAGATCCTCATGAGGAAGAGAACCTTTGTCCCCGAATGAGTTGACAGAGTCTCCACCGTGACCTGCAGTGACTGCAATAGGAGGGAAGGTCAGCATCACTGAGATGTTGAGTCTGTGTGCGACAACCATGTCTTTGGGTCCCTCCACAATCAGGTTCTGAGATACAGATGGGTGTTCAAGTGGCTTATTTGAAGGTGATCCATTGAAAACATCAGTAGGTGAATGGGGAGGTGGGATGGGGAAGGAGTGGAGACATTGTCTGCCAGTGTCTGCTGTGGGCAGCTGGAGCTCAGTCACACAAGGGAACTCTGGGAGACAACACAGAAGACGCCTCAGAGCTATCTCAGCGGAGACACTGGGGAATTCATGCACTCCCAACGTGTCTGTCATTCGTGAGATGCTGCCTCCAAGAGCACTAATTCTTCAACATTCCGGGCGTACGCTGCACAAGTGCCGAGTGTGCATACGATGTTTTCAGCAGGGCTTAAAGGTATGTTCAGGAGGCAGCCCGGTGTGCAGAAACAAATGCCAAGTGGACACAAGGAAGGAACCAACACTGTCTGCTGAAAACACTTAGCCCAGACTGACTCATGCAGGTGCCAGCATTCAAAACTAGTTGACAACATAAAACTCTGAATTTCTGACTTCTACCAAAAAATAAGAAGATAGTCAGCAGCGGGTCTACATTTCTGTATGGCAATAACGGGGTTGGAGCAGAGTACTGACTGATGCTTTAGATGGAAGTAGTGTCTCTAATTTTCCACAGTCCCCACTGCCCCCTACTGTCTCTCACCCCCCAACCCATTTCTCTTGTTTAGTGACTTTTATGGTCCTCAGAGGAGGCATTTGAATCTGTAACCTCTGGTGTTCTAGTAGGACAAACCTTTTGTTTTGTTTCTTTTCTTCTTTTTCATCGCAATTGCATTTTCTTCCCTCCCTACTCCACTTTGAAAGCTGCTCAAAATACCTCTTGATGAAATCTTCTCTGGTGACTCCCACCTATGACACTTACCATACCTCTGTAGCCGTTTGGAGCAATAGTGTCCAATATGGTAGTCACTGGCCACATACAGCTACTAACATTTAAATTTCAGCTAATTAAAATTAACTAAGATTAATGAAAATTAAACATTCAGTCCCCTCCACTGCACTGGTCACATTTCAAGGGCTCGATAGTCATTTGAGGTCAATGGCTATTATACTGGACAACACAGCTAGAACACATTTCCCGAATTACACAAAGTTCTTTTGGATACATCGATTGATAGAATGGGCTGTTACTCTTGGCCTTGGCTTTTCTTGCAGGTGCTTTTGTGTTTTCCATAAATATTCACCCTTTAAGGTGAAATCCACCTCAAAAAGAAGAGAGCTTGCTCAGTGTATCATCCATTTTTCTCCCCCGCTGGTACCTATACAATTGTCTCCAGTAGCATTGTGAATATTTCTCTCAAGTTTCCATGTGAGGTTCTACATCAGGGTCCCCCATGGTCTCCTTCAGGGAGATACTGTGTGTTCTCCTGTCCCCTCAGGCTTATGTGGAAAATTGGGGAAGTTGCTTAGGGTGGAAAGATAGGCAAGATCGGGTATGATTTCAACATCATACCCTTGTGGGATTGGAAAGAGCCTCATTAAGACCACTTAATGCTTTCCACTAAAAACAAAACAAAACAAAACAGTATGGGTTCCATACTGTGATGATTTAATGTGTTTCTCTTTTTTTGTCTTTATTTAAAATCCCAAAGTGACTGAGGTAGTATAGCATCAAGTTAAAACACACTGACTCAGAAGTCTGACAAACTGGGGTAGAAATCTCAGCTCTGATACTTGTTACCTGCAGGGCCTTATACGATCGACTTGCCTTCCCTAAGTCTTGGGGAAATTACACTTCCCTCATGGAGGTTTTGTGAGGATTCAGTGAGTGAAATGCCATGGGAAATGTTATAAATGCTAGCTATTATTTTTTTTTAAGTTTATTGATTTATTTTGAGTGTGAGAGAGAGCAAGTGAGCAGGGAAGAGGGGTAGAGAGGGAGAGGGAGAAAGAATCCTAAATAGGCTCCACGCTGTCAGCATGGAGCCCAATGTGAGATTCGATCTCACAAACCGTGAGATCGTGATCTGAGCCAAAATCAAGAGTTGGATGCTTAACCAACTGAGCCTTCAGATACCCCAATGCTAGCTATTATTATTGTCAGCAAAAAAATCAGAAGCAAAAGAAAAAGAAACAAGATAAGAATGGACTTCTAGTTGTACGCCATTTTGGAGAGGACCAAAGCAGATAATGCATTCCACAAACTCCCTCCAACAAAAAGATGTGAGGAATTGCAGAAGATCCATTTGGCAAACACTCATTTTGGGGGAGGGGATATTAATGTATTTCCATTAGCATAAGACTCAGATTATCAGATAAACATTGCATTCTCCCCTTGTTCTACTCCTCCAAACAAATAATATGTCAGGTTAAAGCTACCATTCAGTGAAAACACAAAAGAAAAAGATGATGTTGGAAATAGGATGATCAGGAAGAAAAGGACTGGAGAACTTTAATTACTCAGACTTTTTTTTTCGTAAAATAAAGTCTCTTTTTCTGTCTTCTCCATCCACATGTCTTATCCTTTTGAAAAGAAGAGAACCTTTGAATAAAATTACTGTCTTTCTCAAAGAGGTAATGGTAATGTTCATGCTCTCAAGCACCTCTGAGGCATGATTCTGTCCTTCTCTTGGCCAGCGAGCTGTGACAAATGGTTGTCCTGTCCAATAACCTCACTGAACAAAGGCATTTCCTGCTAAACAGGCCATGAGAGGCCTATCTAAAAATGGTAGTTTGGCCAATGGCTATAATGTCATGATGAAAAAGGATTTGGGCAGAGGCTCAAAGTGGCATGGGGTAGATTTTCCTTCTTTACTGGGCCCAGTTTATTGTTAGGGAAAGATGCTCAAAATCAGCTGCTAAGTGAAAGAGGGAGATTTCAAAAGAGGATATGGCATATGATCATATTCCGGTAAAAGAACGGAAGGTGTCCATTTGAGTTTTTTGTTCACAGCCACAGAAATGCCACTCTGGCTGACAAGAGAAAGAATTTATTGGACTGGTGTGGAAATTCATGGATGTATCAGTTAGCTACTGCTGCATAACAAACCATCTCAAATATAGTGGCTTAAAAAATCAGTTTATTCAGCTCGGCAATGCAGACTTCCCCATATATCTCTGGTCAGTGAGGCCCCAGACCCTCTTTCAAATGTTTTCTTATCCCCCAGCAACCTAGGACCTTCTTGTTCTTATAGTGGAGTCAGGTTCTAGGAACAGTTAAAGAGCACACAGGGCCTCTGGAAGCCTAAGCTCTGAGTTGGAACACCCTAGCCTCCCCTGCATTCAGATCAAAGCAAGTCACAAGGCATCCGAGACCCAAGGGGAGCAGAACTAGACTCCACCTCTTCATAGGATTCCACCTCTGGAACTGGCATGAATGTGGAGACTAACAGTTGGGACCATCGATGCAATCAATTTACTGTAAAAGAACTAAAAGAAAAGCTGAAGAATTAGTCCTCAGAAGGCCCAGGACCCAGTGATGCACTAGGTGTCTCTGTGATGGGAAATTATAGGTGATCTCCTCACTGTTTTCCTCTAAGGGAGGAAGGACGTCCAGCATTTTCAGTCTGTGAGCCTCACTTAGTGGGAGCCAGAAATATCACCTTGGTCATCTGCCTACTGCCTTGCCAGCAGAGGTCGTGACATCTAGATTGGCGGTCCCACTCGAAATGATATCCTATGGGTTGAGGGGCCATCTACGGAACAAACTGTGGGTGTGGCTCCCTGAAGAAGGCAGAATGAGAGCTGGGCCACCCATATCAATGTGCTCTCTCTCTCCGTCCACCAAAATGGTAACAGTAGTAATACGTGTGCATTGGGTTTATGGAAGAGAGTTTTCTTCGTGTTTGCATGAATTTCTGAAATTTCTCCAAGGAATGTGTGTTAGTTACATAATATTTGTCAGGTTATAGACAAAAGTTATAGAAACACACAAACTTGTAGCAAGATGGATGCAGTGGGGAGGTATGTGGACTTTAGATAGTTCTGTCTCAGCTTTCCTCCTCCTTCTCTCCCTCCTGCCCCTTCTCCTCCCCTTCTCCCTCCTCCTCTCCTACCTCATCCCTCTATTACTCCTACCCCTACACGCATGTGTACACACGCACAGACACACACACATCCCTTCCATCTCATTCCACACAGGAACCTACTTAGAGTCTCTGTCTTCTCATCCAAAACATGACAGGAGAGTAGACAGTCTCCAAAATAATTTCCATTTATGACTAATGGATACATACATAATTCTAATTCATCAGATAAATTATTTTATACCCTGTTTGGCATTTTTTTCTGTTGTTTCGATCAGTATACTGTATTTGGACTCTAAAATCTCAAAGCTGTCCTAAAAGCACAGCGAGGGAGAAGAGTTTTCTTCAGCTTCCTCGTGACTGTGCTGATGTGACAGTCCGCTGAAGACCACAGAGATCTAACAGATGCTGCTCCATCCCTGGAGAATTTCAAGACTCAGGCCTCACATATCAGAAATCAGTCCCTAGGGGAAACACCTCTCTTCACCCTCTGCAATATCTAGACACTAGCGAGGTCGGGTGGGTGACGGGGGACAAGGAGGAGCGTGTGTATGAGTATGAGCGTGCTCTGTATATGCTTACAGGGGCCACTGACAAGTGGCTTTGACCTGGTGGGTTGGGAGTAGGGTAGCCAAAATACCAAAACCAAAACCAAAACCAAACCATAGCATTCAGTTAAATTTGAGTTTCAGATGAGCAGGAAATAATGTGTTGGTTTAAGTCTGTCTCATATATTGCAGATATTACCAATTTGGATGGCACAGACTTATACTGAAAAAAGTGTTCATTTGTACCTGAAATTCAAACATTCTTTGCTAAATCTGACAACCCTAGTTAGCACAGATGTCTAATGTTATTTGTTCCTCTGCACTGCCCAGTCCCAGGCACCCAGAGAATATATGACCTGAACCAGACTTTGGCCAAAGAAAGACCTAAAAATCCTGACTGTTTTGAAGCATCTGAAAGAAATCAGGAGGGGAAACATTTTATGGGAGGATATTCCTCATTTCCTTGTGGTCATGACAGTCTGGAATAGGAATTAGAGTCTGGTTCTAAATTCAGAGCAAAAGCGGTGTTTTTTATTTCTCCTTGTTCTTATTTTCCTTCATAAAAGTACCACCTGTATGAACATATTTAAAAGAAGAAAACAAGCAAAATCTATAACCAGTCAAAGGCAGTAGTAGTACGTGGGAGGCCAAGTGATACGTCTCCTTAGTAACTGAAAAAAAAAAAAAATGAACAAGATTGACTCTTCAACTCGAAGATTTGAATTAATGAAATTGACTCATAATATCCTTGAAACTTCCCAGAATGGCCATATGACTATGAAAATTTGCAAAATTAACTCATGCACGAAAGGAAGGTAGGAAAAGAAAGGGGGTAAATTAACCACTGACCATGGGAAAGCTGGCTTGAAAAGAAAGGTTGGGGCCATTCTGGCTTATACTTCCTGGGGGTGGGGCTGGGGGGGTATCAAGCTGAGGGGAGGAAAAACAAGAGAATGGGGAGAGAGAGCTGAGACTTAGAGAAGACCCAGTTCGAGGATAATTTGTATGTTGTTGATAATGTTCAGCATAGTGAGAACTGTGGCTCCTCGAGACGTCCAGTCGGCCTCGTGCACAAACATTGATCATACCTCGCAGGAGAAAATGACAAAGAAGCGTACTCCCGTCATGTGCCCCAGATAAACCCATTGAGGCTTCCTGTAAATGAAGGGATGTCGATAATGAGGCATAACTGTCGTTTCTTCCTCTGACATTGTGCCTTTGAGCAGGATTCGGCGTAGCAATCTTTTAACGGTTCGTGTCCTCCTAGCACTAATGAGGTTGGTCTATTTTAGCCTTTATTGACATGGAGGAAATGGCAGGCAGGCAGGTGTCCAGAGCCTTAATCTATGAAAGGACGATTTCCTCTGTGTTTGCAATGAGGGGGATGCTTCAGCTGATAAACTCTATTCTTTGGTTATGTTGCCTAAACAGAGCCCAGATGGATTCTCGAATGTCCCAAGCAGGTCCACTCAGACCGTCTTATTTATACTTTTCCTCTGACCATTCCAGTCTGAAGCCATGCAATCAAGGTCAAGTTACTCTATTTACCGTTTGCCAAATGCTTATGTAGCAAAGGTGACGTGCCAGACACTGTTTTAAAATAATAGGAAGTCAAAACTACAATGAGGTATCACCTCACACCTGTCAGATGGCTAAAATTAACAACATGGGAAGCAACAGGTGTTGGCAAGGATGCAGAGAAAGGGGAACCCACTTACGCTGTTGGTGGGAATGCAAACTGGTACAGCTACTCTGGAGAACAGGCTGGAGGGTCCTCAAAATGTTAAAAATAGGACTACCCTACAACCCAGCGATTGCACTACTAAGTATTTACCCAAAGGACACAAAAATACAGACTTGAAGTGATACAGGTGATACAGGCATCCTGATACTTATAGCAGCACTACTGACAATAGCCCAGTTATAGGAAGAGCCCAAAGGTCCACTGATTGATGAATAAAGAAGATGTGGAATACACATACAATGGAATATTATCAGCCACAAAAAAGAATGAAATCTTGACATTTACAACAATGTGAATGGAGCAAGAAAGTATTATGCTAAGCAAAATAAGCCAGTCAGAGAAAGACAAATACCATACGATTTCACTCATATGTGGAATTTAAGAAATGAAACAGACAAGCAAAGGAAACGAGAGAGAGAGAGAGAGAGAGAGAGAGAGAAATCAAGAAACATACCCCTACCTAAGGACAACAAACTGATGGTCACCAGAGGGCAGGGGGGTGGGGGACGGGTGAAATAGGGATTAAGGGGTACCCTGTGAAGAACACCAGGTTTTGTAGGAAAGTGTTGACTCAAGGGGTGTCTAAGTGGCTCAGTCGGTCAGGCGTCTGACTTCCATTCAGGTCATGATCTCATGGTTCATGGGTTTGAGTGCCACATCAGGCTCAGAGCCTTGGAGTCTGTGTCTCCCTCTTTCTCTGCCCCTCCCCCACTCATGCTCTGTCTCTCTCTGCCTCTCAAAAATGAATAAACGTTAAAAAATTGTTTTAAAAGCATTGAATCACTAAATTCTACTCCTGAAACTAATATTACCCTGTAAGTTAACTAACTGGAATTTAAATAAAAACTTGAAAGACACACACACACACACAAAAAAAGGAAAGAAAAAATGCCCACAAACTCATTTAAACCTCCTGTTAGCTGTATGAGGTAGGGACCATGGTCAATCTCACTTTACAGATGGGGAAACTGAGGCATAGGGGGATTAAGAAACCTGCCCAAGTAAGTGACAGAGTCAATACTCTTGACTGCTTTGTTGCATGTTCTCATCTTTGCTATGCGCCAATATCACACACGCGTCTGGTCCATACCGTTGCTAACGCTCCTGACTCCTGGGGGAACAGAGGTGGGAGAGGGAGTACCAAGGGGAGGCTTGTTGCTAAGTGGGCTGGGAAAGACAACCAGTTGAAATCAGTTACCTCGCGGAATCTAGTTCTCGTCTTCCCGGAATGAAGTTGGGGGGCTGCCACTTCAAAGGTGCCTATGGAACCTCAGAGAGGAAAACCCACAGTAGCGGCCGTTTCGTTTCCTGAAATTTGGCATCTATGGATCTGAAATGTTCACAGATGCTTTGGAGATCCCCGAAGCCAGGGAGAAATTCCTTTTCTAATTTTATGAAAATGTCTCCATTATTGTGTAGTAATATAATATGTGGTAAGTGGGGCGACCGTGTATCTCATCACCCAAATTGCCAAGACTTGTAAAAGTAACGGGGACATTATTAATCATTATGCAAGGACAAATGGGCATGACACCAAGACTCAACCGGGCAAAGAGAAAGTATGGTCACTCCATTGGTGGATGAACACAGAAAAAGCCGCTTCAAGCTCTGCCACGGGCTTTTTTCTGGATGAGCCTGAGTTGGGTATCAGGCAGCACCTTTGCTGTTCTTGCCCTGGGTTCGCATTGGCAAGTCGGCCAGGTTTTACAAACGCGGTCAGAACTTGTGGCAGTATTGCTAACGGGGCCCCTGTGGACTTGCTTTTGTGTGTCACTGATGCACCTCTTAATAGGGCACCTAAGACCCCACAAAGTTAGGCCAAGTTCAGGCATGACCACAGGGAGCCATGGACTTGCTAATTTTCAACCGACGACCAGCTGCCATGTGAACTTCTGAATGGATTTCTCTCTGAGCCGGCTCGATATGCTCTAGCCCAGTGGAGGGTGACAGGATGTCAAGGACACCTGAAACCTTGTCAACTGAACGGCAGCTGAAGGAAGTGGGAACGCGCAGCTCAGAGAAGAGAAACAGGAGGGCCCCAGGGGTGGCCTCGCGGAGCTGCCTTGCTGCCGTGTGTGACAAGGAACAGGCTTATTGTGCGTTGCCCACCATGTAGGACAAAATGGAAACTCTGGGCAAACGGATGTCAGCTCAACTTAAGTGCTTTCTCTTTTCTGTCATTTTTAAAATGTTTTTGAGAGACACGTTTTAATGATAAAAATAGCACACGCTCTTCCTAAAAAAATATTCCGACCATGACAAAACATGTAAGGTGGAAAGTAAAAGCCTTCATCTTTCCCCCTGTTCCCCCTCCCCTGCCCACGCCCACTCCCCGGGATGCCTTCCATTAATGCCTTCCCGCACCCCCACTTCTGCACGTACACATATGCAGAGCACATGTGTACCTATCTTTCTGTTTTGTCGATTTTTGTTTTCTTAAAAAACGTGGGGCGCCTGGGCGGCTCAGTCGATTAAGCGTCCAACTTCAGCTCAGGTCATGATCTCACGGTTTGTGAGTTCAAGCCCCTCTTTGGGCTCTGCGAGACCAGCTCACAGTCTGGAGCCTGCTTCGGATTCTGTGTGTGGGTGTCTCTCTCTCTGCCTCTCCCCTGCTTGTGCTCTGTTTCTCTCTCTCTCTCTTTCAAAAATGAATAAACACTAAAAAAATTTAAAAATATCATCATAAAACGAGCATGTCTCAGGAGGTGAAGAAGAAGTACCCCAATAGGTAAGTATCTGTTATTTCCGAATGATGCTATCCAGAGAAGTCTTGCTGAAAGAGCTGGGATAGTCATATACGAGTAACTTAGGGACTGTAAGTCAATTTGAGTTAACCTGTCCTGACACTTTTTTCGTTAGAAATTTTTTACCAGGTGCTTTGAAAAATCAAAGTAGACATTTTGTTCCGATACTTGTTCTTAAGAGAAAGGATGTTCAAATGATGTAAGCTGTTTGAAAACGGAGGGGCCATCTGCGGGGAGGGGGAGCGGGTTCTTAGCCACTGCCTACGATCAAGCAGAGTCTGGCCGAGCACTTGGCGGGGATGCTGAAGAGGAGATTAAATCCACAGATGGGCAGGAGGGGAGAGTTGGCCCGGGGGGCCGTCCAAGATCCATTGCAGCGCTCTGATTCCCGGACTTCCTGCGCCAGCTCACCTGGGCAGTAAGAAAGATCCGGAAAGAGACCCGGGAACAGGAGTGCCTCCACGGCCCCCACCGCCCCCAGCGGGAGGAGCGGGTGCCCACACCCCAGCCTGGTTCCCGGGGCGCCCACGGACCCAGGAAGGCCTGCCAGCAGCCGTGCTCGCTGCTCTTTGGACCTCGGCAAGCTTTCGACTGAGATCCCTCGACATGAAAGAAAACAAATTCCTCTCTAAACACTGCAGGTTCTAATTGACAGCAACTACTGTGCATTCTCAGGAGCCTGGCGACGCAGGAAATTACTCCCTCACCTGTTTCCTATTTTGACATTTCATCAAGATGGAATTTAGTGGCTATAAAAGATAATACTGTTGTGTTTGATTTTAAAAGAGAGACACTGGTTACATTTCTGCATTCAGAATCTCCTCTATTTGTGGATGGGTTCGACGGATGTACGTCTTTTCCTTTTATCCTGAAAAAAAAAATAAGCCCCAGAGACATTGCCAAAAGAGTACATGAAACGTAATATACTCTTATTTCCAGCCACCAAGTATGAATATGTTACCATTCTTGCTTTATCTCTCCATATGCACCTGTACGTATTAATATTATTGTCAAGATCTACCATCGACTGAATGTTTGTGCCCCACTCCTCAGTTCCTATGTTGAAATGCTAACCTCCAATGGGATGTTATGAGGAGGTGAGACCTTTGGGAAGCATTAGGCAATGAACACAGAGCGCTCTTGAGGAGGAGAACCCCACCCGTTTATGAAAGAGATCCCGTGTTGCTCCCCAACACTTCCCCATGTCTGGCTGTAAGGAGAAGTCTCAGACGTGGAAGAGGGGCCTCACCCAGTCAGGCTGCACAATGATCTTGGGTTTTCACCCTCCAGAACTACAAGAAATTTCTGTCGTGTATCTGTCGCTCTGTCTGTCTGTGCTCTTTTGTGACAGCAGCCTGCGAAGACGAAAACAGGCAATGTTTGAGGTGAAGTGCAGACACCCTGACCCTTCCCATATGGGGAAACGTATGGGCAGTGTCTCCTAAGAACAAGGGCACAGTATAGTGATCGAAGTTAGGACACTGAACATCGATATAATACCATTACTGAACACGGTCATTTTCCATTTTTGCCAGTCTCTCTGATCTTTTCCTTTATAATATGCTTTCCGAATCGAGGATTCCACAGAGATACTTCGCTGTCATGTTTCTTTAGTCTCTTTTATTCCGGAAAATTTCCTCGACCTTTGTCTTTTATCGTAGTGATATTCTTGAAGAGTACAGGACCGTGGTTTCCTAGCATGCTCTTTGAGTGGCGTGTCCATTGAATGAGTTTAAATTATGCACATGGTACATCCTTCTCAGGACATCACGGTAAGAGGCACCTGCTGTCAGTCTGTCCACTGTCAGTCATGGGGTAGGAGTGGTATCCGGGTGAGTTCTCCACTTCAGAGGAAGCTTTCCCTTTTTATAATTAACAAATAATCAATGAATGGACATTTCGTGGTGTTACCAGGGTTCTTAACTCTTAGGGTAACTTTTTTCCCTTTGTTGCAATAAATCTAGAGAGAGATACTTTTAGACTGTGTAGACAGTCTAAAACTGTCTTTAGCATCCATTGATGGTTTACAAACAAACTGGCTTTAGCATCCATTGATGACCCTTGCCTGAATCAGTTAGAGTATCGCTATGGGGTGGGGGATACTTTCGGAAGAAAGAATATTGTCATATTGAGGTTTTCTCTGCAGTTCTCCACTATTCCTTCCCCAAGCCCAAAAAGGATACTTAAGACACATCATTTGGGCTGATAGGACTTAAAGTCCCTGACAGCACCCTCTCCCAGCCATCCCACAGTATGATCTATGTCTGGAGGACGAGGCGGCCATACGCAGTGGAGAGGGCCTTGGATGGACAGTCAGATGAGCAGACGACCTGCCATTCCCCACCTGGAGATTCCACATGTTCTACAGGAACATGTCCAAACCCGATCTCGTCTGATGGGGTCACTTCCTCCAACCTGGGCCTCTTCCAGAGTTCCGATGTCATTAAATACCGCCACCATCTACCCAGTTGCCCAAGCCAAAACGCTGAGCAGCATTCTCTACTCCTGACTCTTCCTTATTCTCCACATCTAATTAACAGCCAAGTCTTACACCATGATACCTTCCAAACATCGCCAGGAATTCAGCCTCTTCTCTCCAGCCCTGTTGCACCACCTGGTCCGGGCTACCATCCTCTCAAAGGGGAATCTTTCGGAATCTCTCAAAGATTGCTCTTCTGCAATCTCCTCCTGACTGTCCGCGGGCCTCCAAGTTTTTGTGTACTATAATCTGTTCTTCTCACTTCAACCAGAGTGAGCTTTCGGCCATATAAATTTGATCATGCTTCTTCTTTCCCATTAAACCTTTGGGTAGCTCTCCACTGCAGTAAGGATCATTTGGTTAAAGTGATATGTCTCAACTCCCCACCATGGTATAGGAGGCCCCCACAGCCTAGAATTGGCCCGATTCACCCAGGGTATTTGTCATCATGGTGCCACCTCTTATTACTTATTTACTAGCCTCAATTCTGGCCAGACAGATCAAGACCAGAGCAAGGTGGTATATCTATATGGAATGTATTCTTGAAAAAAACATATACAACTTGTCAGTGTCTACCTACAAGGAAATCTTCCCTTTGACCTGACCATTTCCAGGACTCTGACTGTAGAGAGTGGCCCCTAACTTGTGGATCCTCCTTTTTAGTTGAAGAGGGAAGTACTCACCAGGAGACAGTTTCGTAAAGATTGATCATTAGGGCAGGTCAAGCCATTGAAAGAGATGGGCCACCAGAGGGCGTCCCGTGACCCCGCAACAGGCTTGAGGAGAGGTGGGTTCCACATTTATCTTGAAAGAAAAGATATTAGAAATATATCAGATATATTTATTTATGCTTTCTGACTACCACATGCATCTCAAATCCCAGGGCAGCCACATTCTTTTATTTTTATGCTGTATCCATGGTTTCAGGACAAACAAGCTAAGAAAAACCTTTCCCACCACTGAATGGAAAAGGAAATATGAAAACTCGGGTCTTTTTTTTTTTTCTTCTTCTAGAAAGTCAGACTACATTTTAAATAGTC